>OX336390.1:951269944-956069944 GCA_946902985.2 Meconema thalassinum | reverse complement strand
GGAATAGACATCAATGACGGTCAACATATAGCGTACACCGTCATAGGGTATCATTTCAACCAAGTCAGCCTGCCAAAGTTCATCCACACCTCGTGAAATCACCTTGAGTCGCGGATAGTGACGCCTAGCTGGGCGATGCAACTCGTGAGCAATACCCATTTTAATGGGTGAGGGCTTAAACAATAATTTTGGCATTTCGAAGTTCTTGTTCAATTTCTTGAATTTCCCAATCGTGACCGGTATGGCCAGCTTGACGTGAGGCATGCAACAACTGTAGCCGCTGGACGAGCTTATTGGGATTGTGCCAGTAGGTAACATCCACAAGGGGTTTTAATTGTTTAAATGTCACTCCCGAAGCGGACGCTTTACGACGAGTACTTTGACTAGTGGGAAACATTTTTGCAATGATGGTTTTATATTTTTGAGATATATTGGCATTCACTTGTTGCGTGGGATCATACTGTCTTTTGTGAGCATGGGTATCCAATAAAATGGATTTATATTTGTTAAGATCCTCTGACGTATAATCATGGGAAGAGGGGGTCCGAGAAAAGAGCAGCTTTAACAGTCCTGGCGTTAATTTATAGTTGATGTTTTTAATGACAGCTTTAGTACGAGCAAATTTAATGGATGAATCGCCAATTTTAAAACTATCATCCTCATAGCGAACACCATACGTGGTATCTGTGTTTCCAATAAATAGATCGGTGAAATAGGGTTCCAATGTTGATCCATAATATTTTATTAAAATGGTTTTCAGTTGAGCTTTATGTTGAGGGGTGGCCAAGAGTTGTGAAAACGGAGACGCTCTGGAAGGGCAAGGTGTTTCGACCATGGCCAAGGATTTCTTTTTTCTCAAAAACTCTGCAAGGGGTGCGGCCTTTTTTTGAGGGGTAAACACTTGTTCCTCCTCATCCTCAACTTCACTAACACTAGTCAAATCTTCCTGTTCCTCTTCCTCTTCCTCAGGGTCCTCGTGCAGCGTCTGCGTGGCTTGTGAAACGGTGGGTAGCGTTTCAGATGGCTTGAAAGAGGGTTTCAACATGGCTTTTAGTGGAGGTGCTAAATGTTGCTGAATAAACAAAGCATGATTGGCACGTGATTGTTTCAATTGACGAAACTTTTGGCGAATAGTATTTTTTGCTCTAATAATATGCTTTTTCAATTGACTCTCTGTTAACGCCATGGTGTCTTGACAAATGACTTGATGGGGAATGAGACAGGGCCTTAAATAGCAATAAAATGATCAAACCCTAAGCGATACCGTCCTTGGTTGAGTTCACTTTGTTTGTCAATCACTAAACAGGCATGACGTTGAGTGTTCCAGCACTTGGCACACAATTCTGTAAACATTTGAAAGGTCATATCCGGATTCACATGTTCATTATAAATGTGACGACTGTTCCTCTCGTCCTGACGAAATAAAACAATGACATTGGCATTGTCATGAATCAACTGTTTGGACATTTTAGAATACGTTTGCCCAAGATAGAAGCAATCGATATGTTTGTGTCGACCCATGCTGAAATAGCTTTGAATGATGCCTTGACGTTCAGTGGATACATCATCGAAAATCATGAGTGAATCAGGCTTTACCTCATCCGGTGAAATCACATTTTCTTGCATGGAAAATGTAAAATAACCCATATTCTCTTTTTGTAATCCAGACATGACTTGATCCAGAAACACGTAGAGGGGTTGGTAGAGAGATTTTGCAAAAATATAAATATTTTGAAAACGCAGACCATTGGGCGCTGTAATGAGCGTTAGCAAAAGATTAGTCTTTCCACAGCCGGAAGGCCCCACAATGATGCAGCGAATGGAAGATGGAAACAGTGAACCATGGCGTTGTTCACGTGATGTGGGACAGAGATGGGAAACCATGTCCCCCACGGGGAATGACTCTTGCTGCTTAATAATCTTCATGTCAACTAAGGCATAGACAGGCTAGCCGGCTGTCTATATACAGGACACCGAACCTTGTCATAGAAACAGTAGACTGCTACTACAGGTTGACGATGGATGTCTTTGGACGTGCGTTGATGGCCAAAGATAGGCCTGTCCTCATACATGATCCTAAACAGGAAACAGATCCTGCTAATAAACACTATGTGGATAGGTCAGTAGTGCCACGCACAAAACAGGGAGATTATGACTTTAAGGGAAAGCGGTTAACCCATGTAAAACATCCTCAAGTGTCTACAGACGTTACTACGAAAAAGTATGTGGATAACAAAGTGTATGAGTTTTATGACAAAGTGCCCCAGCTTATGGTGAATGGCTATAGCGCTAATCACCATCGGATTATTCACGTGGAAGACCCACAAGACGAAGACGATGTTTGTACCAAGCGTTACGTGACCCATGAAGTGAAAAGGCTTTATAAATTTATCCCATCTGTGTTTTTAGTGTATCTGACAAATGAAAAACCTGTGAATGACAGAAACCATTTACCGCTAGTCCATGATCAGCACTTGACCTATGTGCTTGCTTCGGGTTTAAGCCACTATCGATTACACTATGATGGAACCATTCACATCAAATATGCCATACCTGATGAGAACCATTTACAAATAAAGATAAATGGTCATAGGATGTTGGTCCATGACCATGAAATGGTCAATGCAGGTGACGAATTATCCTTTTATCTCATGTTGACATGGGATGAAAAGCAAGCGGGGAAAACCATAAACGATTTCCCACTTTATGTGGAATTGGAATATACAGCCATGAAATAACCATCTGACGTTAGTTGTGATTTAAACTTTCGTGTGAAAGGTTGTTGGTCATTATCATCATGGTGAAACAAAGGTATGCAGTGAGAAAGACTAAAAAAAGGACTTTGTCCTTGGCAAAGCCAGGGTTTTCAACATTCGAGGACAAGCCCTTGCGAAAGAAAAAAAGAAAAAATAATGTATTGACCATAAGGAAAGCCCTTCGAGCAGCACAGAGACAGGTTATTCCAAAACGTCGGCGACAGGTTTCAAACCAAGGGCGAGTGATTCCAGTCCCCAAACGAGCGGGATTTTTACCTGCATTATTTGCCGGGTTGGCTGCTCTGGGCTCACTTTTGGGCGGTGCCAGTGCAGTGGCGAAAACCATTAAAGCCGCGCAGCAGGGCAAGCAACAACTCAAAGAAAGTCAGCGACACAATGAAACGATGGAAGCGATTGCCATGGGGGCTAGAAATGCCAATTTAAAGCCAGCCTTTTATCAACAAGGATTTGGGATTTCACCATTTCGAAATATTAAAAAAAAAAAATTAACCTCTGCCATAGCGAGACATGCCCTGACGCATCAACAAGTGGAAAGCTATGCTAAACAACTAAAGCTTTCTCATTTTCGAGGTGTGTTTATGCGAAACCAATTACCCCCACGACCTTGGAAACAGGAATGTGCTGTTGTCAATTTGGATGATCACCGAGGACCAGGAACGCATTATGTAGCTTATGTCAAAGAGGGATCCACGGTATGGTACTTTGACAGTTTTGGGAATTTGCCCCCGCCCATGGAACTAGTGACCTATTTTGGAAACAGGATCAAGATATATTATAATGTGAAACGAGAGCAAACGTTTAACAGCCAACAGTGTGGACGTTTGTGTTTAATTTTTTTATATAAGACGCAGCATAAGCAAAAACGCCACCAGTATGTCGGCAGAAAGTAAAACGTTTACAGTGCATGGACGTGGACCTGAAGTCAGCCTAGACTTCTACCCGCCTATCGAATTGAGTGAAAAACCCTATGGTTTAGGACTTGTTTCTCTTGAAACGTACAATCGAATATACAACATACGTGAAAATGTGCACAAAACAAGTTTTACTATGATGATTCTGTGCTCACCTTGAACTCTGGTGGATACACGATCGATGATATTTATGAACACATTTATGTGGTGTTGATCAATCAATATGGTTTAAAGTCATTTCTCGACGGAACGCACAAGTTTGAACTTGTAGGAAATACCAACACTCATCGCTGCAGTATTTTCTCCTCATTCAACATTGACTTTAAAACACACCCCGATTCCATTGGTCCATTACTAGGATTTAAACCACGTGTGTTGGAGCCCAACAAAAAACATGAATCAGACCATGAAGTGAAATTCATTGAGGATCATCATGTGTCGGTGACGTGTAATATTATTAGCCAAGTGTACACCAATCAAGAACCATCGCATTCACTTTATGACTTTATTGTGACATCGCCCAATGGCTATATTATTCGTGAAAACCCTCCAGTGGTGCTTTTTCATGCTGTGGCTGTTGATAGTATTAGTAATATAACATTAAGACTGATCAATAGAGATCAACAACTCATTGATCTAGATTCTACCACACCAGTGACTTACAAGTTGGTGCTAAAGCCACTATGAAGTTTGTGTATAAAGCAACAACACCGTCTAGGAATGGTGTTAGTTGTTTGCCACGTGAATACACGTTAACATCTCAGAACAAGCAGATTTTACAGCATTTGGGTTACCACGTCAACCCTCATGATGAATTCTATCCTAGAGATAGCGAACCGCATCGAGGAGCAACCAGGAGTGGTAAGAATTGATCTCCATTCCTATCAAGCTCAAACACCTGGACTCAATAACAATGATGAAATTCAATTTGTTATCAACAACCAAGATATTTACACCCTACCGCATGAAAGTGTCATTCAGATTGAAGGTCGGCTCACCAAAGCCGATGGCTCTACACCTACCACATCCAAGTTGGCCAACCATGGTTTAGCCTTTCTGTTTTCTGAAGTACGTTATGTCATTAACGATATCGTGGTGGATAGCACTCGAAATGTGGGCATTTCCAGTGTCATGAAACTATACCCCTCTTATAGTGAGGAAGAAGGTAAAACACTTTGCATGGCAGGTTGGTGTCCTGACTCGACCAATGACTGGATGGTACACACCGATGGAACCTTTACTGGATATTTACCTCTTAAACTGATTCTAGGCTTTGCTGAAGATCACCAACGCATTGTGGTCAACGCAAGGCAAGTGCTTTATCTGGTGAGAGACAGGAGTGATAATAATGCACTCAAGGGAGCCGACAATGCCCCCAACGATTCAAAAGTTCAACTACAACGCTTGCTATGGAAAGTGCCTCATGTGACCCTTAACGATAGCAAAAAACTGGACATACTCAAAATGGTAAAGAGAGATATGCCTCTACCCATGGAATTTAGAAGCTGGGCACTCCATGAGTATCCGCTATTGCCCACCACCAACACACACAGTTGGTCTGTAAAAACAGCTCGCTATACAGAGAGACCTCTCTACCTGATTGTGGGTTTTCAAACGAATCGCAAGTATCAACAAACCAAAGATGCCACGCAATTTGATCACCTGCAATTGAGAAATGCACGTCTTTTCCTCAACGGAGCTGTGTTTCCCTATGAAGGACTTGGATTTGGATTTTTCAAAAAATAAGTTTGGCCCCCTGTACGACTTGTTTTCTAAATTTCGATGGTCGTATTATCAAAAAGAGAACGGCCCCATGCTACTACCCCAAGCGTTTAAGGCAAGAGCACCACTGATTGTCTTTGACTGTTCTTACCTGGAAGAGTCTGTCAAGCCATCCAATATCGACATTCGACTAGATTTTGAAACGCATGACAATGTACCAGCCAATACGACGGCCTACTGTTTGATTATTCATCACAAACAAGTCAACTATTATCCACTATCCAACCAAGTGACGAGTGTATAAATAACAGGTCATCCCACGTCAAGCCGCTCAGTCATGTCTTGCTTTAAAGCCTCAAGAGACGTTACATCCATGAATTTAAACTCTGAGGAACAACGTTTCAAGACTTTTGCCACATGGCCAGTGCCTTTCATAAACCCTCAAGCCTTGGCGGCCGCTGGATTCTACTATTTAAAAACAAGAGATGAAGTGAAATGTGCCTTTTGTCCCATCATTATAGACCAATGGCAGGAGGGCGATGAACCCATGCAGGAACATCAGCGCTGGTCACCCACCTGCCCCTACCTGTGCAGAATGAAAGTGGGAAATATACCCTGTCATTCAAGCTATCCCTCACTTGTGTCTCTGGGTGATGAAAAAAATACAAGTTACGATACATGTGGGCCGTATGGTATCCATGGTGCTTCGGTGAGCAGCTCACCATCAAAAACACCTAGTTTAGAGACATTGGGACATCATCGGTGTTATGGACGTTACAAACACAAGAGACTATATTGTTGTATCAGTTGCTATCGTCCTTATCCTAAAATGAGAAAAGCCTGTAAGACGTGTTATGATAATAAAATGATGTAATTCTTAAATTCTAATTTTTGCATGTCCCCCTGTCCTACCCTAACCTTCTTTTTTGAAACTAGCATGGCAGGTAAGTCCATGGCATGATCACACCTGATCGTCCGTCAGTCGTCAGTTGAACTTGGTCCAGGCAAGCGTCAACATGTTGCGCACACTCATTGTGGATTGCCAAGGGTTTAAAATTGGTGACAACAAATTTATATTTAAACAAGTGGCCATGATCGATTGTACCACGTTTTGGATATCACAAGTTACGCATTTGCTATTTAAACCACCCCATGCTTTTGATTTGTTGTGTGAAAAAGACCGTAAACAAACCCAGTGGATTGAAAATCATAGGCAACTAGACTGGAGTCAGGGAACCATTTCCTATAAATATTTGGACGTGGTCATGAAAGCACACTTGTCCTCGGCCAATGTGGTATTTGTGAAAGGTAATGAAAAACGTCAATGGTTGCAACCATTTTTGGCGTCTTACTGCCAATGTATCGACCTCATGGAGTTGGGCTGCCCCTCCCTGCAAACGCTCATGGATACTTGTTCCTGTGGCAACATTACCCATACAGCCCTATCACATGCGTGGCATCTCTTTCATTGGTTAACCACCCATGCCTGCTGGGAGTTGTTGAACAAAATTATAACTCAAGATTTACCTGTGAATGACGTCAGTGAGATTTCTACAAGCGACGTGTAAACATCTACAGCACGTGATACCATGGAGAAAGGCAATGCTACGGACAAAGCCATCGGCAAGTTCTTTGTGTGCAAAAAGAAACTAGACAGTTTTACCAAAGAGGAACTCTTGGCGCTGCCCAAGTCGTTCATTTATTATGTGACCGCCAACGCGGTCAAAGAAATCTGGCAACATGTACCAAAATCATGGACTCAAGATCCTGTGTTGAGTGAATTGCAACCCTGTACGGATTACGATCACCATAAGCAAGTGGCCATGGCAAAAATACCGTCTATGCGTCAGTGTGCGACTTGCCAGCTAGTGAAACTGTATCATGGTCATAAAAGTCCGTGTAAAGACTTTGTTGAATCATTCCATGAGTGTCATGGCGAGAAAAAGCAACAACAACAACAACAACAAACACAAACATCGTCCACAGAAGAGGAGGAAGACCAAACCTTTTTACCATCGATGGAAAAGGATATGCCAGACCTGTACTGGCAATGGCGTCATTGACAAAGTGATTCAATACCTACCTTTTGAAATCCATCTTCCAGGTTATCGTTTTTGCGGCCCTGGAACTCGTCTCGAAAAACGTTTACAACGTGGTGATGTACCCATTAATCTTTTGGATCAAGCATGCAAGGAACATGACCTTTCTTATCGCCATAGTCATCCTGGTTTAAGACATGTGGCCGATAAATTGTTATTAAAGAAAGCTAAACAACGTTTCACATCCAGTGATGCCTCAGTGGGTGAAAGGATGGCAGCCCTGATTGTCATGAGTGCTATGAAAGGAAAGTTGATGATGCATGGACATAAACATTGAGGAGTGAGGAATTGGGATTTGTTTGTGTTCTATTTTTCTTTTGTCAATTCACTATGACTATGAAATAAAAAACAAAGGTTTACTAGAGCACGATGTTTTGTGTTTTTTATTTTTAAGAAATCGTGATGTTGATGGCTGATTTTTTCATTTTACACATTTCACACATGATGAATTCCACACACTGTCATTTATCATTTTGCAATTTACAGTTTTTGAAAACGTTCGTTTCAAGTTTAACGTTTTTGATGATATGGAGTTTTCCATTTTGCTGATGACACATTTTAAACAATGTCCGTTTGAAGTTTTTGAATTTTCAAATTTCACACATGGTCATTTCCAGTTTTTAAAAATGTCCGTTTTAAGTTTTGCTGTTTTGGTGATATGGAAACATGGATTTTCCATTTTGCTGTTTTCACATTTTTCCATTTGGTGTATGTCGAAAGTTGAGTTTTGACAATGATGTTGATGCGAGTGCTTGACCATGGCGATGCTGCAGTGAGTTTATGGGTGTTTGGAGAAACGTCGAGGTCTACGACTACTGCAGGTAAGACTGTTTTTACAAAATAATGTCTTTTGACTGCCACATTTCAATGAAAAAAACGAAACTATTTAAAACAAAATGAATATATAAGTGACCATTTACCTCCTCCCCACCCACCCACCCTACCTCACCGTGTTTGCTCTGGTCAATCATACACACCAGTTTTCTCTCTCCACTCATACATTCACACCTGTCTTTGGGAACAAACACAACCACTTTATTTATTCCCAAAAGCACATTCTCGACATGCTCACTCATCCCAAAAGAACTTTTTAGTTTATCATTTACATTACGAAAAATAATTAAATACTAGTTATTAAAGTTACTAAAAATCTTACTTATTTCATATTTACAAAAAAACTCAACTTTGTACAGCGTTAAAAGAATCAGACTATTTACCAATCAAAATTTTTTAAAAAAATAAGGTTGCATAGAACTTTTTAAAGAGCAAAAGGTCCAAGTGGGTTGTCACTATTTACAAAATCTACTATTTACAATGACAGAAACCAATATTTACAAAATTCTAAATCTACAAGTTACAAAAAGCCATGTCCCATAAACGATTAAACAATGAAATCACACCTCCTCCTCCTTGAGATCATAACCCCAGGGTAGGCTGGTGAGCAGGTCATCAGCCCACACACGTTTGTTATCCATGGAGGCGAGGGTGCGTTTTCTCTGTTCCACAAGATACAGATGATGGTTGCTGGATTGTATCCTGCACTGTGTATGAGACATAGCTTTGCCAGTAAGTAAAACCGCTAGGTAATCGTCTACACGTAGCGATTTTACCACTGCCCTACCTACACCTTTTGCTCTTTTGGCTTCCTTACAGTCGAGTGTGCGGTAAGCATACATTTTCGAAGCCAAACCTACGAATTCCGTCATAATGGAATCACCGCATTCATCTTTTAAAACGCCCATTTCCTTCTTGTTTTTTATGGGCAGCTGAAACACGTTGTCAGCGCTATAGCAAGAGGTGTCGAACCAGTCACTATGTTGCCTCATGACGTCATAGGGGTTGCAGTGGCGAATGTGGTAAATGAATGAGTCCGTGTCCATATACAAAAGAGAAACGTCCTCAAAATGGCGTTTGGCAAACTCATAGTGGAATCGATACATGACCGATTTAGAAAAGTCTAAAATGACTTGACCCAAGTAAATGGGCTTATCCATGGTCACGCTGGTCTTACTCATTTCAATAGTAGCCAAATCCTCATCGATAATTTTGATCGATTTGAAATTTGGCTTGGCAATGTACCGCCGGGCACCCCACTGCCCCTCCCAGACATTCACCAATTTAATGTCACGGTATTTGCGGACATTCTCCATGGATTTGCCATAGATGCAGTTGTTCATTAATTTAAAAAAATTAATTTCAAACTGTTGTGTTGCCTTTTGTCGGTGCTCTGTGTTGAGTCGCATGTATGGCTCAAGCCATGCTTTTTGAGCAAAAGAAATACCCCTGTGGATTTTCTTCAACACCAAGCCTTGGGCGAGGCATTGCACCAACATTTGGATATGTAGCACATACCGATTTTTGTTGTAAAGTGTGCCCATGAGTTTTTCAATTTTCACTTTACTGTCAGGGGGAACCATTTGCTCAAGACAGAATGGGAAATCGGCATGTTCATCATACAAGGATGAGGGATATTCAATATCCACTTCTAGCACATATCCACGGCCTGTTTCTTGGCTAGCCTTGATCACATCAAATTCTGACACTTGTTTGTCTGTCAGCCAAGCAAACTTCCCATAGGGCAAAGGCTGACTCATGGCGTAACCGTACAAATTATTCACGTCATAGTACATTAAGTACGATTCTGGTTTGTCTGGTGAATAATCAGGCATGTAGACATTGTTCGCTTTGGCATGGCGCTGGTTAAGTGACACAAATCCGCCACGAATGCCCTTTTCAAAAAATAGAACCATGTCTACATCAGTGAGTAAATCCAATTCCACTTGAGTGTATTTTAAAGCGGCATCGAACGAGAGTCCAGGACTCGTATAATAGTGAGCCGGGTCAAGACCGTAAATGTGTTGACACAACTCACGGAATTTTTCAAACACATCTGTGAGCAGCAATACATCCAGTTTTAGGTAATGTAAAGCATATTCACTTAGCGTGTTCATGCCAAACACTCGCCAAACTTGACATGCATGTGCATAGTCTTCATCGGAAACGGTACTGCGTGTTAGTTTCGAGTAAAATTTCTCTTGTGGTGGGAGTTTTCTTTGCTTTAACAAGTCCCAGCTGTTGCAGAAATCATACGGGAATATACCTTTCCGAATGCACAATTGAAATTTGCTTAGGATCATTAAAATGCATTCTAGTATTTTTTAATTCCTCCTCATTCAAGCCATTCACAAGGCTGTCTAGCGAGGACGTCATAAACTTAAAGGAATCCAAAAATCGAATGCTAAAGTTGCTCAACCTCCATGTCAGGGCTGTAAAATGCTCATGGTTTTGGGGGATAATGGTAAACGAGCCCTTGTTGACATGGCCCAATTCACGAATCAAAAACTGAATGTCATAATTTGCCAGATTATGGAAAAAGACACTGATGAAACGAGGAGCCGGAAAGTTCAAGTTACATTTACTATGCGCAGCTCCACGAAACTCCCCTGTAAAATGCGAGTGGTCTCTGACTTTTTCCTCTCCACTTAAAATAGGCCTTTCACAAATATGGCATGTCATGGCATGCTCATACTGCTGCTGCTGTTCTGGAGATAGGCTCATGGGTACTGGGTGGTCCAGTATTTCCTGTACATGGTCGGCCAACTTGATAAGTTCATCCAAGAACCATTTGGCACAATCTGGCCCCTCATGGTATTTGTACACGGATTGTGTGGAGTCATAGGCACACACCACATTAAATCCTATGGCAAAGGGTTCATGTTTTTGAATGGGTGTGGTTGAGCTGATGGAGGGATCTGGTTCACATCCCGCCATGGGTGTAGTGAGAGCTTCAAAAGCTGCATATACCACATAGGGGACAGTGTCACGCTTATGAATGTCCTTAAACTTTAACAAAGCCTTGTCCCCTTGTGGAAATATCAGTCTCACTGCTTCCTGAGAAACACAATCTACCCTATGACGTTCCAAAAGCGTAGGGGTTTTAAAATATTGCAAGCAACGGTCACAAATATGTTTTGGACGCTTGTCCTTTGACATTTGACTGCTTAGCAATCTACTCAGGCTTTTAATCAGGCAATAGTGATTCACCTCCCCTACAGATAAATATAAAAGATGAATGTGGTGTCGTTTCGGTTCTTTTGTGGCATAAAGAGGACCCACAATCACATTACCATCAAGGCCATACACCATGAACGAAAAGTCCTGGTTATCTTGTTCAAACCTATGGATCTCGGTTAAGTCCATAGGGAACGATACTCGAGTTAAATTTAACGTTTGTTTTAATTCATTAAACTTGGCCTTGTACTTTCCCGGCCAACAACCATTATGTTGCACCGGCTGCAAAAAGGCAGCCACAGACCACAGAAAGCAATCATTGTCACGATTCTTTATATTGACCACAGCATTTTTCGAAGCTATAGCTGGTGGTGTTTTAATATAGCTAGACCCAGCATTCAACGGGTTGAATTGACAAATGTTGATTTGCAAATAATGAATTTTGTCTAAGGCTAGACCACTCGGTCCTTGTTGTAGTTTATCAAATTTTGATAGCAAGGCATTCACCACGTGGGTTTCATACCACTGTTTCAAATTATGGGCTATGAATAGCTCTTGCATTTTACTGCAAATATAAAATGTCTCTTTATGCTCTACGTCCTTCTTTTTATATATGAAATCGCACACCAGTTCTGTATTCACCTTTAAAGCCGTATGCAACCTTTGCGCTGTACAAATTTCAATTTTAAAAATTTCAAAACAAGATTCTAAAAATTCTTTGGGAATCAAACTTTTTCTAACATTGACCACGCGGCCAGAGCACACACGCGATTTGAAACAACTGTTTATGGGTTCCCAAGTTAACGTATTCTCAGCAGTAAAAGACATTATTTTGAAAGAACACTCTCACCTGAGTTTTCACCTGTAGACTGCTTGACAAGGGTTCCACTCTAAAGCCTCTTGGTTTTCAACTGTATTTATTATAGCAGTGAACCCTTTTGTTCCAAATATCTAAAAAGAAATAAAATAAACCACCATAAGTATATCCATTCCATATAGTTTATGCATTTCATAAACAAAAACAAAATCAAACAGGTTATATTATATAAAAAAACAAATCTCACCTTGACGTGTAATGCTTTGCTATATTCCCGTCTCGTGGGCTAGTGTGGAAATGGTTTTCTTTTCAATCTGTCTGTCTTTCTCTTTCTTTAATATATTTCCCACAGACACACGACAGGCAGGCTATACACGTTAACTGCAAACAAATAAATAAATAAAATCATTAATTACCTAATCAATACATAATTGCATGTATTTATATAAAAATCAATAAATATATAAATAAATATATACCTACCCCACAACAAGGTCAAGTATTTTCCACCAACACCAAAACTGTTAAACAAGACCAGAGGTTTCTTGCAACGCAATGTGTTCAAAGGTAGTCACCTAAGTGAGCGTGGAAATGATAACGACATGTCTTTATATATGCTACGTTGCATGTATAATCTTTTTTTTCCACGCTTTGAACATTCTCTTATCGTGCACGTGGACAGATAACACCCAAGCGAACACCTGTGCCGGATCAAATTTCACCTGAACTTGCATTTTGTCACGTACGCAGCAAAACAGGATGTAACTTGTTAACAGTTATCGCGCATGTAGATAGATAACGTCCCAAGCGAACACCTGCGGTAGATCAAATTTCACGTCAACTTGCATTTTGTCACGTACGAAGCAAGACAGGATGTCACTGGTTTAGCATGCCTGTGGTTTCACACATGTGTGCACGCCTTTCGCACTTCCCTGCCACCACGATGATCATTTTTCCATTGCACCTGTTGTCAAATCAGATCAACGCCTTCCAATAATCTCAAATGACCTTCACCTCCTGCTCGTCTGCAAGTTTGTTTTTCTGTACTCGCTTCGACCAACATAGAACCCAGTTCTCATCACCGTTTACACGTTAAAGGTAAAAGGTGTGAAAAAACGTACCCTCGCTCTGTCATACACCGACTCGTCGAAATATCAATTGATCTATTGAACACAGCCACCGTGGTCAGCGACAGGTTCGTTGAAACACACACACCCAGCCGTATCGTCTCTCTCAACCACCACGCTTCATAAACATTATAAACAGGTAACGGTAAAGATTTTTTTTCTCAACATGTATGGCGTTAGGCCCTTTGTGAATTATTTTGTGGAAACAATATCTACCACATTTGAAAAGGGGCGTTAGCCCGAGTCCTAGGACACCTCGTACACATCTCTAGCGTTATTGGTTCGTGAGATATCGGCAAAAATCACAAAAAACACGTGTTTACCCCAAAATCGCGTTTCCAAATTTTTTTAAAATTACAACGAGTAGTTCATAGCAAAGAGGACGTCACTCCGAGTCCTTGGACCCATCGTACATGCCTCTAGCGTTATTGCTTCGTGAGATATCGACAAAATCACAAAAAACACGTGTTTACCCCAAAACCGAGTTTCCAATTTTATTAAAAATTATAACGAGTAGTCCATAGCAGAGAGGACGTTACCCCGAGTCCTTGGACCTGTCGAACATGCCTCTAGCATACTTGGTTCGCGAGATATAGCAAAAAGTCTAAAATCACGTTTTTACCCCAAAAAGACTGTGTTTCCAGATTTTCACATTTTCGACACCGACATTCCCGTAAAGAGCACGACGAGACGAAAAAAACGAATCCAAGCACGCCCTCCTAGCATCACTCCTTCCATTCCAAGGTCGCAGGGGCTCACCACTTGCTTTTGGAAGCAGCTTTCCCACTACCACACTACTGCAGGTTTTCATCCTAGAGACTTGAAATTTATTTTGGGGGTAGAGGGGGTAGGGACCATTGATTTACGTCAAACAATTTTTTTTGTAGAGTTCCTAGTTTCCAAAATATAGGATTTTCAAAATTCGAGTGTTTTCAAAAAAATATAAAAAATAAAAAAGTTTTATTATAGAAAATAAAGGTCATAAAGACTGTTCGTTTGAGCCATGGCACAACGTTCTATCCTGTTTGGTTTTCAAACTATCGCCTATTTTCGAAAACAAAAAAAACAAAGAATTTTTGATAAATATAATACATGGTCAATAGGAAAGAGGACGTCAGCTCGAGTTCAACGACACCTCATATGTCAACATCCGACCATGGGTTCGCGAGATATTGGCTTGGACTCACGCGGCGGCCATGACACTATTTGGAAACCGCCTCACCCCCCTACTTTGGCCCTTAACCACACACATTGCAACTTCCATGAATGCACATAATGTTATTCTTAACTTAACAAACTTAAGAACCAGTGCGATATTAACTAAGCTATACAGTAATAGCAACCCTTTACTATGGTCATTCACTCACACATTCATACACACATTGTTCCACTTGGCCAATGAATACATGAGGAAGTTTTACATGCTCGCTTGAAAGTTCTTAAGCATGTCAAATTCTAACGTCTTGAGGACAATTGTTCGAAATTCTAGTTCCCGACACGAGGAAGGAGTTACTGCAGGCAGTTGAATGACGTAGAGGAATATACATCGCGTGTGACGACCATGATATGAAAGGAATAAAAAGGATATTAGAAGATAGTTATTGTTGTTTTAAAGGGCGGAACTACGAGGTTATCTGCTCCCTTAACATAGGTTAAAGTATACAAATTTGGAATGGAATTTAAAATTTAGAAGTAGACACCTAAATTTGAAAAAAAAAAAATAACAATAATAATTATAATATGAACAAAAATTAAGGAAAAACAACAATTCAGCATTCAAAAACGAAAAAGTCGTTGAGTCAATGTACACTGGGAAATTTAGATTGCTGGCCCTAACCCACTCTCACTTACAAAGCGGAAGACGAGATCAGCAGCCACCGCGTCATCGGCTGATATAAGTTTGAGTGTCATCTGCAAACCAAGGTTTCTTCGTAAGTCAGCAAGATCCACACATTCGGTTAAGATGTAGGTCGCGGTGAAAACGGCTCGACAGTTCTGGGTCTTCCCTTCTCATTAGATACGAGTGGGTGGATCTTGTATGACCTATCCTTAGCCTACACGAAATGACGGACTCCCTCCGTGACCGGAAGGAGCTCCGCCACACGCGAGTAGTTCCCGTGATCTCTCTCAGTTTACTGGGCATAGGGTCAGCTAGCCACTGACTCTCCCAAAATGCCAGTACTTGTCGGCGTAACTGAGAGCGAATATCTCTAGTGGGTACCTCCATTGGCCGAGATGGTAGTGATACCGCCTCTATTGCAGCTTGATCCGCTAACTCATTTCCCGCAATTCCCATGTCAGCGCGGCACAACCCGGCTAGTAGGTCGTGGATTCGCTGCACTAGGGGGTGTTGCGGGAAACAAGTAGCAATTGATTGCAACGAACTCAAAGAGTCGGTATACACGAGAAAGTGGATTCGTTTATCCTGTAGTGCAAACTGCAGAGCTTCATAGATGGCAACGAGCTCCTCAGTAAACACACGTCAGGCCTCTGGCAAAGAGATCTTGGTATTTGCACCATCAATAACGTAGGCAAATCCCACCTTCTCGTCCACCTTCGAACCATCCGTGTAGAGAATGCCAGCGTTCGGAAATTGGTGAACAATGCTGCGGAACTGCCTCCGATATCGGGGGCATCCGTATTCACCTTAGAACCTCGGTGTAGATGCAACCGAATTTCCGGACGTGGAACTTGCCACGGAGGCACCTCTCTAGGATTCCGGATCAGGCAAGGACCTACAGCAACTCCTATTTCAGTACACGAGCTATCGAGTCTAATACCAACCGGCCGAGTGGCACGAGGCTGGTTAGCGTACCTCTTGTGGTATTGGGTACTGAAGAGAGCTCGATAGCTTGGATGTTGCGGCATTTGACGCACATTGGCAGCATATGCTAAAAGCATATGTTGGCGTCTATAATTTAGAGGTAGAACACCCGATTCGGCGAGTAGGCTGGGTATCGGGCTGGTCTGGAAGGCACCGGTAGCCAGCCTAACGCCACTATGGTGGATACTGTCCAGCATTTTCAAGGTTGCCGGCCTTGCTGAACCTTATGCCGCAGAACCATAGTCCAGCCGGGACAGGACGAGGGCTTGGTTGAACTGTAGCAGCACCTCACGGTCAACCCCCACGTAGTGCCACTAAGAAACTTGATCATGTTCAGTTTCCTGAGACACGTCGTTTTTAGTTGCCGTATATGGTGCTGCCACATTAATTTGCTGTCCAAATGAAGCCCCAGGAAGCACTAAGCGTCAACCAACGGCAACGCAACATCCCTGAGATTAGTTCAGGGCGTAAATGTAGCCTCTGGAGCCGACAAAAGTAGACGACGGAGGTTTTCGCTGCTGAAAAACGAAAACTTAGGTCGTGAGCACACCTGTCGACTCGGTTAATAGCTAGTTGCAATTGCCGTTCCAAGATTGCCATACATCCAGAGCTGTAATGCAGAGCTAAATCGTCTACATACAGCGATGGGACTTACGTGGTTCGGCGGTGGCAACAATGCCGTTTATGGCAACCGCAAACAAAGTGACACTCAGCACTGAACCCTGAGGAACTCCATTTTATTGGGTATACTATTGCGATAATGTCCTACCGACCCTTACACGGAAGAGTCAGACGGACATGAAATTCGCAATGCAAGTCGGTAGATTACCACGGAGTCCCCACTCATGAAGGGTGGAAAGGATCCCTTAGCGCCAAGTTGTGCCGTAGGCTTTCTCGAGGAAAAGAAAACCGTGACTAGGTGCTGCCTTCAGAAAAATGCCTCCTCTATGGCGCTCTCAAGTCGCACCAGATGGTCGGTGGTGGACCTAGGAGAGCGTAATCCACGTACTCAGACAGGAGACCTCTCTCTTCTAAGAACCACACCAGTCGACGGTTCACCATCTTCTCTAGCAGCTTGGATAGCTTGCCTATAGCTGCTGACAAGCTTGCGATCCTTTCCAGCCTTGGGAATCGGTATCACGATCCCCTCTCGCCATTGAGAAGAAAACTTCCCTTCAATCCCCATACGATTCAAGAGGATCAACAGTTGTTTTACACTGGATTCGCACAGATTTTGTAACATTTGATTATGTATTGTCATGATAATGAAGAAAGGAATAAAATATACAGTTCCGCATCAAAGGAGTTTCAAGCCATGGTTTAACGTGGACTGCTATAGTGCAAGGAAACTCATGCTGAACAGGCTAGAGGCTGTCAAGGCCGACAGGCTCCCAGACACTTTGGGATTGTATGCCCAAACCGTAGAGCTTACAAAAAACTTTTAACAGAAAAGGAAGCAAGAATACCAGGAGGAATAGGATAAGAGGGGGGTTGAGAAAGCTGAGCGGCATAATTCTCCGCCCACGGAAGCCCACTTTTCCCGGATATACCCATGGGCGTATGGGAGAATCACATGAGGAAGGTCCTACAGTCAAATGACACCAGCCTACAAGACCTTGCGATAGCCAAGAGGAAAAAAAACAATCTTCGAGCCAGTCACAGTGGAAGAGGTTGAGAGGGCGATTAATAAATCACCTACAGGCAAAGCATATGAACCGGACGAAATTTGCAATGAGCAACTCAAGGAGGCATTATCTTTGCTAAAGGGAACATGGACATCTCTGATAAATGAATGCCGTCATAGAGGAAGGATACCGGAGAATATCAGAATGCTGTATAAAGGCAAAGGGAATGTTGGAGATCCAAATGCCTACAGAGGGATCGCCCTTGGATATGCTTTATTCAAGATCATGACTGGCATTCATACAAAGCGCATAACCTTGCCAGAACAGCAATTTGGCTTCCGAAGAGGCCGATCTGCACTACACGCTATAAACTGTTTATGGAGCAGGCCTTGAGAGTCCCGAAGGGAAAATTACATGTCGTTTTCATTGATTTCTCCAAAACCTTCGACACAGTGTAGAGGAAACTGTTGACGGTAAAACTGGAACACCTGATGGGAAAAGACCACTACCTGATGGCTATGATAAAGGATATTCTATCCCGAAACGATGTGTGCATCCATATGGAACATCCACATCTCAGTCAATAACACGGATGACTGGAGTCCCACAGGTTGACCCTTTGAGGCCACTCCTCTTCTCGATCACAACGGCCGACGTGACACGGATTCTAGAAGGCAACGCCAAGCTTTGCATGTATACGGGCGATATGGCTCTGGCCTCCCCGTGCTGCGAGGCACTCCAAGGTAACTTCAATCGACTTGTTCAATGGGCGGATGAGAATGATTTGAAACTCAATGAGGACAAAACCGTGTACGTGACCTTCAGACGAGGAGGCAGACCTGCAGGAAAGCATAAGATCATGTTTGAAAATCGAGTGTTGGATAAAGTGAACAGTTTCAAATACCTCGGTGTCACACTCCAGACAAGGGGTTACTCTTTCAACAGTCATGTCACAGATAGGACAACCCTGGCAATTAGAGCCATAAATGTTGTGGAAGACATAACTAAGATATCAATAACAGCAGCAATAAAGCTTTTCCACATTAAGGTTTCACGGTCTTCAGATCATTTGGGATCACCTAGATCCCAATAGCCTTAGACTACTCGAGAAAGTGAAATGGACATACCTGAATAATGAAGCGGCCTATCAAAGTATGCGCCTTCACACACAGTATACGAATTGACAAGGAGCCTTTCTTCATAGAGGAGCTCCGACCTAATACAGCGAGCTATAACTCAGTGCTGAACGACCTACAACAGAAGAAAGAAATCATCTGGCCCGAGTTTTATTCCACAGAAGCCATGATCAATAACTAGTGGAAAAGGTCGAGTTACGAGCTGCGCCACATGGTGACCCGTCTAGCAATCCATGGCTTTCATTATAGACTTTGCGTAACGAAAGCTTTTCACGACCCAGGATCCGGGTGTGTGCGGACGGTGTGGCATGCTGTGTGAAAGGTGCTATATGCTATGTGCTAAAGTGCAAGAGCAGAGGTCAGTCCTTAACCGGATTTTGTACAGATTGATGATATGGATGTTAATTTATTAAATAATGTAATTGTCTTGTAATTCATGACCATTGGCTGCTATTAAATCTTTATTTATGTATGTTATCCGGTCCAGGAGACGTATCCCTGCACAGTGCAAGCGCACTGTGCAGTTCCCATTCGGAGAATAGTACATTGAAGGACTCCAAAGCAGCAATGGCAAAGGACAAGGGACGAGCCTCTGCCTCCCGCTTCAGAGTCAGTAATGTAGGATCGTAACTCCCAGAGAAGAGCAACTGAGAAGTGCGATATAATACTGTTGGCAATGGCGAGATGGTCCGTGATGATGTCTCCGTTAATTGAGACTCCGGGTATCGTCAATGATATCGGGAGTCCGGAGATCCGACGAAGCTTAGACCACACTAGAGAAGAAGGAGTATGCGCCGTCATGGACGACACATACTTTTCCCACGCCGTTTTCTTACTCTCTCGAATCAGATATCGGGGTCTAGCACGCATCCTTTTGAAAGTGTTAAGGTTGGCCATGGTGTTTTGCATCCGATAGCATTTGAAAGCACGTCGACGATCTTCAATGGCTGCTGCAATCTTGGCTGTCCACCAAGGGACAAGCTTCTGGAGGGAGTTGCCGGATGAGGAAGGTATTGTTTCCTCTGCATCAGTCAAAATACCATTCGTTATGTGAATGGTGTGATCATCGACACTCTCAAAGGTATCTTCGGCAAAACCCGCACGTGCTGTGAAAGTTGGCCAATCAGACCGACGGAGAAGCCATCGACTTAGTTACTCGATGGCTTTCTGGTTCGGGAAATGGTCACTATTACAAAGGTCGTCGTGTACACCCCACTGTAGCAGGGAAACCAGCGCACGACGGCACAAGGTGATGTCGACACTCGAAAAAGTGCCGTGTGCATTGGAGAAGTGCGTAGGTTACCCTGTGTTCAACAAACACAGGTCCAGCCGCCTGCTCAATCTCTCAAAATCTCTCCCTCTACCGCTAGTAGTAGCGGAGCCCCAGATGTTGTTGTGGGCATTAAAATCTCCTAGAAGGAGAAAAGGAGGGAGAAGCTGAGAGACTAGATCCATACTGTACATACTGTTGCCATTACTGGCAACGAAGTACGAACTGCAACTGCTTCTAGATGAGTACGCAGCGGCACCTCTTCACTAAAGAGGCTAGAGTGGACGAAAGTGCAGACGCCACCGGCGGCCACAGCTCCATCCACCCGGTCTTTAGAGAAGAGTTTGAAGTGACGCATTGTTGCCTCATGTCCATCACGAAACCTGGAATCCTGAAGACAGACAATGTTTGTCGAAAACGAAGATAATAATTGACGTAATTCAGCAAGATGACCAGAATAGCTGTTACAGTTCCATTGTAGTAGTGCCATAGTGTGGACTAACGCTTGACCGTTTGCCACCCTTCCCCATCTCTAGGTGGAGAAGATGGGGGAGCAGAGCACACCTCGATCTCCACATCTCCGTCCGAAGACGAAGAAAATGGAGCGGGCACTCCCAAGGAAGGCGCGCGGTCCTCGTAGGACTTCACAAGTAGAGCGGTGTCGAGGGACCTTCTCCCGGGCCGAAGACTGGGTGTCTGTCCCCGACACGTCCCGAATAGATTTCTTCCTTGATCGACGCTGACGTCTATTTGTGGAAGTAGGTGGTCCCTTCCCCAAAGACGCCAGTTCCTTAAAAAGCATGGCCGCTCCTGCTGGCACCGCTCCACTGGTGGTGGTGGGAGCGGAAAGGCCAGCAGAGACAGTAGCCATCCCGTCAGCAGAAGGGCGAGAGAGAGGCCGACGAACCTTCTCCCACTTCTCCACTACAATTATTGTCATATTGCGTGGGCTGGTACAAGGTCCAGCCCCAGTCGGCAAAGTCTTATTTTCCCCCTTTGCAGGAGAATACGTTTTTGCCGACTGTTTCGGATAAGAGGTCTTCTTCTCCGAAGGCACCGGATTGGATGGTTTAGCTGGTGCCTTTTTTTTACGATGGCCGAATCAGGTTCTGACATTGCACGCTGGTACAGCGAGGGGAGATTATAACATCGCACTAAAAGAGGACATCGAGGGTACTGCACTGTGAACTTTTACGACAGGGGTGATTGAGGGCGTCGCTGCAGCTGCAAACGATACCCGAAATTCGGGGGCATTCATATCACGGTACCTCTTGCGAGCGTCGTGATATGAAAACCTATCAAGAATCCTGATCCCCTGGATCATGGCTTCCTTGGCGAATTCAGGGCACTGTTTTGACCGTGGGCAGTGACTTCCTTGGCAGTTGGGACATATCGGGGGAGGCGTACACCTCTCACCCTCATGTGTCCCCTTGCCACACACTCTACAAACGGCCTTCGCAGTACATCTGGCGGAAACATGGCATTGGTAGCAGCGCATAGGTGGAGGGATGTAGGGTCGAACGTCACCATGGTAGGAGGTGACCTTCACCTGCTTAGGAACCACATCACCATCCAAATGGAGAATGAAAGCGCCGCCTTCGACGCTGTCCTCTGTAAATTTCCGGGTGATGCGCCTAATTTTGGGACGCCTCTCTTCCCCAGATCCCGTATTAGTTCCTTGTCCATGTTCAAAATGAGGGCGCGGTGAAATATTACTCCACGGACCTCATTTATTGTTTCGTACTTGGTGACCATTACAGGAATTACGCTGAATTGCATGCATTCCAGCAACGCTTTGGTTTGCTGCCGGCTAACGGTATGCAGCAGAAGCTGCCCGTTCTGGAGCTTGGAAATTCCATTAAGGTATTCATACTTCCCCTCTATTTCTTCCGAGAAAATTATCGATTTCACGAACTTAAAATCTTCCCCGTCCGTCCTGGTATCTACCAGGTAGCGAGGAGACCTGTCTACGGGTAATCGCTTGTTAAATTTATGACACTCCAGAGACGGCTCTTTAAGGGACCACCCTGTGGTGAGTTTTGGGCCGCTTACGCGTAATCCCGGAATCATGCTCCCCGAATACTACCTACTCCGAACGAGGGCCATCACTGTGGGCGCCACCAAGCCTAGGCAATACCTACCTGGCGATGGCAAGTATTGCCCGGTGTCCCAGTGCCTTGAACAGGCACATACCCCTCGGCATGCACAGTGATATGTTCGGCACAAATATTCGGCCGTGCAGGGACCTTGGTGTATTCTTTGGAATACACGGTAAGACAGAGTAAGCTTTTGCTTCTCTTTGCTTTATTTCATTCCTTCCTTTTTTCACAAACACCAACAGTGATCTCCTGGTTTCCTTTTGTTGGTATACTTTGCTTATACTTCCTGTGAGTCTGTTCACGATATATATCTTCCATGACCCACCTAGCGTCATCTAGCAGTGAATCTCTGAAGTTGCTCAATTTTTCTCTGTACAAGAGGACTTCCTTACCAATCTGGCCACCAGATCTCGTCGCTATCGCCAGCCATCATCTCCGTGATCAAGAGGACTTCGTCTACACTCACATCCGCCAGGCTTCGCTAGTGACGCCTACTATCGACTCTTTGAAGACCATTTCATCAAGAGAATTAATTGTTTCAATGTTGTTTATTCTTATGTAAGTTCCTTTGTCTCCTACCCCCAATCTTTTCCCTTCTCTGGTCTCTCCGCGCTTCGCTGAGCTGGCCTCACTTGTGCTACAGTCGTCAAGACTCCCAGTCTGAGCTTACCTAGAGCTCGTCTCCTCTCTTCTAGAGACAAACTTTCAAATTGGACGCCGTGTCCAGATCGTAACTAACGGTCAACCAGGAGAATCGCCATTCATCAGAAATGAGCTAAGTAATACTTCAACGTTCTTCAACTCATTTTAATTGCTTTTAAATAGCTACATGCTTTTTATTTAACCATCATTTTACAGACAGTGTGATATTACAAAATGTGGGGCAATAACCATCTTCGCGGGATTTTCGAGGTTAGGCTTTGTCTATCTAAGCTAATCTTAACATGAAACAGCATTTCTTATGCTTATTAACTGAGATAATTTCTCACAACGTGGGACATCTTTAAATTACCCACTCTCTGTAGAAAACTTACCTCGTTCCGCCGCTGGATTTTTTCTGAAATTTCAACCGTCATGATTGTTCTGGAAGTTTCCATCCAAACCATTCATCTTTAAGTTAAACCTTCTGGTATTTTCCACTCACATATGGGAATACTTTTTCTAACCAAGGAATCTTCCTTATGAACAGCTATTCAACACCTATTTTTTCTTCCTCCGTTGGAATTTTTCTGCTGCATTCAACTATAACCTACAAATTTTCAACGCAATAGACTCTCGCAAATCTAGTGCAACTAGTTATTTTGCACCATTGCAATAACTTTCCTTGCTATAAACTTTCTGTGCTACAATAGTGAACATTTCAGCCACGTCAATAAACTATAGTGAAACAGTGCTCGTTCGATTTCTCATCCGCGTCGCGCTCGTCCGAAATAAATAAAACAGGCCAAAAACTTTCTCTACAAAGTTCTTATTTCCTCTTCCTCAACCCCTCTTTACTAACAAATTAGGTTAATTTTTAAATTTATGTATTTTGCAACGAGGCCTCGCCAAGCCATAGGCGCCCTACCAACTTTTTCCATTTTCCATTCAGTCACTCTGTATCAATATCAGCAGTTAGAAACTGCTTATTAATCTATTTATTTTCTTGTTAGCACAAGAATTGTTTATTGTATACCAAACCTTTCAATAATCTCTTTAATCCAGGTTTCACGAAAGGGTAACTTGCCCCATTTTTCCTCGTAATCCTGTTTAAATATAGAAGTTCTAGAAACTTCCTTGTAATTTTTCTCTTCAGGTTTAACAGTAAGTGACCTGCCCTATTTTCTATAACCTCTAAACGTAATTCTGTATTAACATAAGAAGTTATAGAAACTTCTATTTCATTTATCCCTGTTTTTTGTTGTTACTTTCGAAGTAGTTATTTGTTCATATTTCTAAGATACCCATCTAGAAATTCTTAAAGTACACATCTTGTTCTTGATTTGTTATTTAAGGGACACTGGGACTGAAATTTTCAAATTCTATATAAACTGAGTTACAGCTTTGAAATTTTATATGGTGGTGAATAGTCATATTATAAACCACTGTGGGAAACGTGAGCATTGTAAGTTGATTAGTTCTCCAGATATTAATTATTTTGTACATTTATTGTGCTAATATTTCAAGTTTTATAAAGGTCAGCCGCGTTAAAAAAAACAAGATAGTGTAACTTTTAGGTAATATTCTATTGCACTATAACAATTGGAAGAAACCTACGGATCCGATTTTGAATTGCATTAATGAGTGTCAAGAAATAAATTTTTTTCATATCCAAGTTTTTTTTCCTACAAAAAATCGTATTTTTTCCAGTTTGAATTTTTTTTGCAGCCATACCAAAAGTGCAATCTAAAAAACGATCCGCAGGTTTATAGTCATTGCAATGAAGATAACACATTCCCATTTTGAAAGCAATATCATAAGATTTATGACGCGAGTAACATTTTGAATGCCTGAAAAAGTGAAACCGAGAAAACAGCAATTTTCTAAAATGATGCACAATTTACAAGGTTTCAGCTTACCAATGACATTAGGATTGTCCTACAGCATAGGTGTCACCCTCCTTCTTCTGTTTTGCAGCCTCCTCCTTCATTTCTGTTAGTTTCACCTTCCGTCGACATGCCTTTCGCTTCTCCAATTATGACCGCGGACTTAATTCTTCCTGCGACTGTCACATCTTTCAAGTGTTTATGCTGTGACATGAACTGAAGTTAGTCTTATTCCTGATTTCAACTCTGTTGTTGCACTACACCCCATCTAGAATTCTGCTACAGAATTACTAACAGCAATTTCAAGTATCTTCCGTGAAATAAAAATCTCCTTTGGGCACTTCCTCCAGATAACAGAATGCAGACTCTCATTCTGATTTTCAGTAGCACCACGGATGTATCTGGATAGTAGCTCATCTGATGCCAACCTATGATAAACAGGCATAATCTTGACAACTAAGGGTTCTTAAAGTTCTACAGCCATTTTGTCATGACTCTGTGGTGTTTTACCAGCTGCGATACTTCGATTGTAGAAACACCAAGACTCAGAACCTTCAGGACACTTACTGTGCTGGGGTGATTAAAGGACACACCGTGCATTTTAAAGCTTCGCCAGGGCTTTAAAAATGGCGGAATTCGGATAAAAAACACTGCTATATGATCCGCAGGGGATAGGGGTGTATTAATATGGAAAATACCGAAAATCGACATTTTCCACAAATTTCACTAAAATTTCAGTCCCAGTGTCCCTTAACTTTGATTACGTTAATTATCTTTAAATTTTCCCATTTGTTAATCTCCGCACTATTTCAAAATCTTACGAAGGTTTTGGTGCTTGTAAAAAGGGTTTCAAACCAAAAAATTGTCAATTGCCTGGTGCAAGCTTTAAATGATCTTAGGAGGTCTGCGACCCGAATTGTTTATAAAATTAAATTATATATGTGTTAAATTGAATACACTTTTTTGCATTGTTAAATACATTTAAAGTTATCTTTTCGCTTTATCTTTTCTCTAAAATAACGATTAGGCAAGATCCTGTCTTCCCCTACTCTTCCTATGGGCTTAACTTTAAAAACCTCACAAATAAAATTAACAACGGCTCCACTTTTAGTTGCATTTGAGCGAGAACTCTTAGTCTCAAACTTATTAAAGCCTCTCTTAGCTTTGATAGCTAATTCTAACTGGCCAGTAAGGCAAGCATAGCTCGCTATGCCAGCTTCCTGCTTGTTGAGATTTTCTCTACAACGTATGGTTGGTTTTCCAAATTTAAGTTTTTCTCATTGTCTAAACTTTTAGTCGGCGCTTCGCTGGGTAAAAGCGTAGCCATTCCTAAATGCAACTGTTGGTGCTCTTACCAAAGTTATTCCCAAGGGTATAATTGTTTTACCCCTATCCTTCTTGGAAACATTCGGTCTCTTTTTATAAATTCTACAATTTCAAGAATCAAAACATCACGACCAATTCAAACTATTTGTATTCTTCAAGATATTTGTTTAAAACAAACTACTTTAAAAGAGACATAGGAAATTCATCATTTCTTTCTTTGCCAGACCACCACCCTTCCCCATAGTAGCCGAATCTTGGCTTGGAAGGGAAGGTACCACCTCCTTTCGCCCGCAAATAGCCCAAGCCCTAGCTGCGTTTCCTGTTAGTTGTGTTCAGGTCCCCACTCACTTTAGTGATTTCACGGGCTTTGCGGTGACATTTTTCTCCAAAAATTATTGGTATTTGATGTTGGACTTTCGTCCTATTATGCACACTTGTTCCTCTGTCCGAAACCCACTTCCCTTTACTTCTTTATTCATCTTCCCTTGTGGGTAAGGTTAATTCTTAGCAAAAAACATACCCAGACCTCCGTTGTGAGGCGGATACTAGTGCAAGGGTACATGGCGCACCCACCTGATTGGATGGGGGATACCGTCTAGGTTTTCTGGGCAGATGGCCAAGTTGGTGGCCCTTTCCCAGGCAGCATGCACGTTTATTTCTAAGGTTCAAACCAAAAATGGGACCGGAAGTCGAAAAAGACCTTAATAAGGTCCCCCTAAGAGTCGCCTTTTACGACAGACAAGGGATACCGAGGATGAATTCTGCCCTCCCCAACCACAGGGGGTCTTCTATATCAAAGTCAGTCATGTCAGTCGGTCTTGTCGGCCCTATTATTCGCCTCCTACGACAGGCAGAGCATACATACCATGGGGGTATTCTAACCCACACCCTCACGGGGGAAATTAGAAGATAGATAGTGAGGTGTAAGTTACTTCCAATGAGAAGACTATAGATGAGTGTACATATGTGCAGGTTTCTTGGTTGTTCTACTTTCAAACAGGAAAGTAGAGCATAAAAAGAATACACGTGTGAGGAACGTTATAAGGAGAAAATAAACCTAATGCTCTTTGCAATTTCATGTTTTGTTCTCCGGTAGCATCGACAAATACAACCTCGCATTAGTTAAAAATATCAATGTTGGACGAGTCCTATTTTCAAGTTACGGGGTAGAACAAATAAAGGGCGCTATCTAGTTACAGAATACATAATAATGAGCACTATCTTGTTATATAATGCATAATAATGAGCACTGTCTAGTTATATAAAACTTAGAAATGAGCACTATCTAGTTATATAATACATAATAATGAGCACTATCTAGTTATATAATACATAATAATGAGCACTATCTTGTTATATAATACATAATAATGAGCACTATCTTGTTATAGAATGCATAATAATGAGCACTATCTTGTTATAGAATACATAATAATGAGCACTATCTAGTTATATGATACATAATAATGTGCTCTATTTAGTTATAGGATACATAATAATGTGCACTATCTACTTATATAATATATAATAATGAGCACTCTCTAGTTATATAATACATAATAATGTGCACTAATTAGTTATATAATACATAATAATGAGCACTATCTAGTTATATAATACATAATAATGAGCACTATCTTGTTATATAATACATAATAATGAGCATTATCTAGTTACATAATACATAGAAATGAGCACTATCTAGTTATATAATACATAATAATGAGCACTATCTAGTTATATAATACATAATAATGAGCACTATCAAGTTATATAATACATAATAATGAGCACTATCTAGTTATATAATACATAAAAATGAGCACTATTTAGTTATAGAATACATAATAATGAGCACTATCTAGTTACATAATACTTAATAATGAACACTATCTAGTTATAGAATACATAATAATGAGCACTATCTAGTTATAGAATACATAATAATGTGCACTATCTAGTTATATAATACATAATAATGAACACTCTCTAGTTATAGAATATATAATAATGAGCACTATGTAGTTATATAATACATAATAATGAGCACTATTGAGCCCGTCAGAGGAGCTGCCAGGACAGCCAACAACCGAAATGACTTCCCTAACATCTCATCCGCCGGACCTAAATGCCAAGAGGATCGGGTGAACTTCCAAACAGGCCAAAGCGGCACGAGAATCCATCATCCACGGGGATTGTGGTACATGGTGACTAAAGGTCATAGACTGCCTAAGGAAAGGTCCACCTTAAAAGCTAGACTGAGAAAAGAAACATCCAGACTTATGTAAAACATCGTAAAGATTTATTTTAAAATCTACAAACCCCTATCCTAGTTCGGAGGGTTCCTACCGGCTAATCCGCAAGCTAATAAATAATCAAAAATAAAGAGCAGGTCCCTACCTGTGAAGTTACTGTGAACCCTCGCGAAAGATCTATCTCACAATTATTAAAGCAACAACAGCAACACTAGGAAAATGGTACTGCGAGAAACCCTAGGTCGAGTTACAAGATCAAGCTAATATCGGAATTTACATTTAACAGGGCAGCAAAACAAATATAAGTTAGGATGATACCATTCCCTTATTTACATGTAATATTAATTCATTTAGCTAAGTCCTACCAATTAATTACAAAATTTACGGCGGTGACGTCCATAGTATCAAACAATTACAATCAAAGCTATGTGACAAGCCATAAAAAAACATCTAAGGCACTCTTACAGACAAGGTGCTAACCAGCACACAAAAGGTGACATCAATAAATCAGTAAATACAAGACCACAGTTTTATTCGAAGCCTACCTACACCTTGGTTTACTGTTCGTAAGCCATAGTCATTTAACGTGTGTAATTACGGTGACGACTGCGTAGTGGAAACTACGTCTAACATCGTATGGCCTGAGCTCCACCAGCTACGAACTATAGGTTCAAGCAAGCCTCTGTCGTTACAAAAAGTGTCAGCTGCCCTAAGGCCATTTCCTCCAGGAAATACTTTCAATAGGCACGGCTATGTCAGCAGGTTCCAAATGCAAATGAACAAGGTTAAATAGAAAGGATTTGTTAGTTATATTTTGTTTATCAAAAATTATGCGTTTTATTATTAAGATGTCGGTTTGAATTATCGTTGGTTTATGGCGAAGAACAGCTGACTAGCCTGGCATGGAGCGTCTCTGCGAGATCATCTCTGCCGAGTAGCCTCGACTCAAAAGTCGGGATACGATCAACGAGTAATAACATCTCGGACACACAATAACACAAGTTACCAGCGGCGCGCAGCTTGCGTTCAATAACTTTGGGACAGGCCTGGAAACATATCAGCTACCCTCCCTAATTTATTTATCGTATGGCTTTTAGTGCCGGGAGTGTCCGAGGACATGTTCGGCTCGCCTGAGTCTGTAGCTGCTTCCAGCGGATACCCTAAAGGGTGAGCTACAAGTTCCGTTCAATTTCAAGTAGTTCCAACTTTCGCCACCAGATATCAATGATACCTAGTGGTGAACGTTGGAACTTTGATAGAGCGTTCTGACGAAATCTAACCTAACAAATTTTGCTTTACACAAGTTTAGTCTGTGAAAGGATTTTTTACATGCCATAAATCTATGACATGGGACCGCCGGCTTTACTTCCCCTCCGAAGGAAGGCATACTGAAGGATTTTTAACGCTCTTAAAAAATCCGACGACTTCGCCCGGGTTTGAACCCGCTATCTTGGGCATAGCAGTTCAGCATGCTACCGACTACGCCACCGAAGCCGCTACCCTCCCTAAATATTTGGTCTACGGGAACTGTCCCGGACATGGTACACAAAATATCTTCTTACATGAAAAGCCTCTTCACGGGGGTCACTAGCCTCCAACATAATATAAGAATCCTGACATAACTCTACTCGTGGAACCAACGGTACACGCAAAAGGCGTTTAACTAACAAATAACAATCTACAGAAACATGTGTTCAGACACAAAAATGGACACTGGGTTCCATGAGTTATCATTGCAATGAAAAAGAAAATGCTGCAAGCATTGCATCCTGTGTTAAAAATAAGTCTGTCTCACTTGGAAGCAAGCGCTCTCAATCATGCGCTGGGAAATATTCACACACCTGTCTTCGTGTCACAGCGGGTTACTGGCTCCCTGTACTATTTGACACAACACGTTGACTGGGCCGGCAGTTTTGGCAAGAAAATAACTATAAAACTGCCCTCATAATAATACACATACCATAGGTTATAAACATCAAAGAATGTGTGCATTAAGAGCACGCTATAAAGCTGAATATTAAATATATAAATCTGTCTTTCATAGCAAAGAGGTTTAAAAGATAGCAATGTCTATCATTGCTGGAGCTCTTTGCTCTCAAAGATAAAACACTTCATCTGTTTCTTATATCAAACATTCAAATAAATCACATGTCATTACACTTGACACAAACAAAATAATGTTATGGCGCAGACCACACTCTGCTGGATTTGCTTAATGATACATTGGGAACTGGGTTCGATGCTAGGTTACAACGAAACATCCCTTTTACTTACAAGGTCTACACTCGACCTGGATGGCTTCTGAGCACATCCTGAATGAAATATAAATGCAGTTACAAAACTGGTAATTACAGTATATTACCTTAATGATACGACTTCTCTAATCAAGTTAGGGGCGTAACGTTGACTGGCTGCTATGAGTGCAGTTAAAGAATTATGACCATGGCATCAATTTACCATGTCGGGAGTCTGCTAAGACTCGAAAATCACCCCAGATGGGGTTAAACAAAGTAGCCCTGAAATGACTACGGTCACGTTTAGCAATAGACAGGAATTGGAGTTCCACGACGTCCATCAGGTTGCACCAGGGTTAAACAAAATATCGAACCCAAGGGTGGCTCACAATCACTGTAAATAAATAACATCTAATTATACTAATTACATTCCCTGCCTATAAAATGGCTGTCACGAAGTTCGGCTGATTTACAAGACCAGTTTGGTTTCAGGAGAAATGTAGGAACAAGGGAAGCTGTACTAAGTCTTAGGCTGATTTTAGAAGGTAGAATAAGGAAAGATAAGAGAACGTTCATGGCTTTTGTAGACTTAGAAAAGGCTTTTGATAACGTTGATTGGACTAAATTGTTTGACATTTTGAAATCAATTGGAATAAAGTACAGGGATAGGAGGGTGATATACAATCTGTACAGAAACCAGACAGCAGTCATTCGAGTTGAAGGACATGAGAGAGAAGCTGGTATTCAGAAAGGTGTAAGGCAAGGCTGCAACTTATCACCCATACTTTTCAATCTTTACATTGAACAAGCAATGAAGGAAATTAGAGAAAAATTTAAAGTGGGAGTGAAGATTCAAGGAGAAATAATTTCAACTCTGAGATTTGCTGATGACATCGTCATCTTGGCCGACATGCCTGAGGATTTGAATGAGTTTTTGAATGGTATGGACTCCGTCTTACGGAAAGAATTCATGATGAAAATAAATAAATGTAAAACAAAAATACTGGAATGCAGCCGAAATAAATCAGAAACCTCTATGGAGATCAAATTGGCAGGTGAAAAGCTGAAGGAAGTAGGAGACTTCTGTTACTTAGGAAGCAGAATAACCAGTGATGGACGAAGCAAAGAGGATATAAAAAGTAGGTTGGCTCAGGCAAAGAAAGCATTTCTACAAAAAAGGAATCTACTGACATCGAATATAGATTTAGGTAATAGGAAGTCATTTTTGAAAGCCTTTGTCTGGAGCGTGGCGCTCTATGGAAGTGAAACTTGGACTATAGGTGCAGCAGAAAAGAGGAGAATTGAAGCATTTGAAATGTGGTGTTACAGGAGAATGATGAAGATCAGATGGGTAGATAGGGTTACAAACAATGAGGTATTAAGACGAGTGGGAGAGGCGAGATGTTTCTGGCGACTGCTAATGAAGAGAAGAGATAGGTTGGTAGGACACATACTAAGACACCCAGGAATAGCAAGCTTAGTTATGGAAGGAAGGGTCGAGGACAAAAACTGTAGGGGTAGACCAAGGTTAGAATATGTTAAACAGATTGCCTCCGATGTAGGGTGTCGGAGCTATGTAGAGATGAAACGATTAGCTCAGGACAGGGAGGCATGGAGAGCTGCATCAAACCAGTCAAAAGACTGAAGACTCAAACAACAACAATCTACACTAATCTAAATATACTACCAATGACTAGAACAATCAAGGGTTGTACAAACTCACGATATGAAGGAGCCCACACTTAGCTCTTTCCAACGACAAGGGTTGAACAAAGCACCTCTGGCTTTCAGGATTGGTTTTATCAATATCAGAACTTCCATCTTGGCTCCCCCAAAGATCAGGGTTCGGTCTGTCCCCGTAGTTGACATCGTGAGTGGGTTGAACATGCCTAGAAAGGGCATCCTCGACTCCTTCCTTCTCGTTCGACGTTCTTGAAGTTCTAAATCATGCTCGTTCCATCCGAGACGTCTCCCTCATACCATGACGGTATCTAGCCCATCATCTTCGACTCGAACATGGTGTTATAAATGTAGAACACGTGGTCGGAAATATCAGACATCATGTATTTCCTTATCACTTGAAATTGCGGTGTGCTTTGTAGCTATCAAATGCGTTACACATATATCTAGCAACACAGCCTCTACACTTTGCAGATATCATAAATAAATGGCCATGCACTGATCTGCTGGTTCACACGTGCACAGATTCTATTTTTGCCATCACCTGGCATCCGTGAAATTGGCGTCTAATTCTTGCAGATAAATCCACTGTAGCAATTTATACACGAAGCGTATTTAATATAACACTCGTTTAATGCAACGTTATCACGATTACTTGTATATTTGACACCAGGCTTTAGCCCTCCTGGTGCATTCTTTGAATACACGGTACCAGAGATTATAATTTTAAATGCTTTTGCATGTTCTTTCCTTCCTCTTTGTCAAACACCAACAGTGATCTTCTGTTTTCTCTTAGGGGTTCAGGTCGCTTGTATCTTTTATGAGTCTGTTCCAGATATATATTCTATGACCCACCTAGCGTCATATAGCAGCGAATATCTGAAGCTCTTCAACTCTTCCTCGTGCAAGAGGAATTCCTTCTCCATCTGGCCACCAGATCTTGTTACCATCGCCAGCTATTTTTCCTTGAGCAAGAGGACTACGTCTACTGTTTCACTCATCATGCTGCGCTAATATCTCCTACTATCAACTCTTTGAAGACCGGCTCAGCAAGAGATCAATTTTTTGTTTTAAAGTTGGCAATGCTTAAATGTTCTCCTTTTGTCTCCTACCCCCCACTCTTTTCCCCTTCCTTGGTCCCTCCGTACTCCGTTGAGCAGGTATCACTTCTCAGTCGGCAGTTGACTCGATCAGTTAAAGCTCCTCTCGAGCTAGCCTCCTCAAACCAAGAGGCATACTCTCTTCTACGCCATGTTGGCAAAGTAGTTATCGTCATACGGAACTTCGCCTTCAACATGAAATCAAGATAAGTACCATTTTAAAAGTTTTAACCTCATCTTCATGGTTTTAACTTCCACGTGCTTTTAATGATACTTTTATAGACAGTGTGAAAGTATTTATTTTGGGGCAAAAATCATTCTTCGTGGGATTTGCCATGTTGAGCTTTCGCTTGTATAAGCCAACCTTACTAAAAAAGAGCTTTTCTTAAGCTATTCAATTGAGAAATCCTCTCACTACGTGGGATATTACCTAATACCCGCTGTCTATAATTCATCAAGCTAGTTCCTCCGTTGGATTTTCTCAATCCCATTTTTCTGCTAAGGTCGTTCTGGAACCTTCGAGATCTTGTACTCTATCTGCGAGTCGTGCCGTCAAGTATTTTTCACTCACTTATGACAATAATATTTAAAATGAGGAATCTTCCTTACAAATTTTTGCAATAGCTAACTTTCTTCCACCGCTGGAACCACTGGAATGTTTTATGGTACATTTAATTGTAAATCACAACTTTTTCAAGAAATAGACTCTCACCTATGTAGTGCAATCAGTTATTTCCATAATTGCAATAACTTTCTTTCTCATAAACTTTAGTGTTTCTATAGTGAACTTTGCATCCAACTTTATAGTCTACAGTGATAACCAGTGCTTGCTCCATGTTTCTACCGCGTCGCGATCGTCCGTTTATATTAAATACGGCCATGAACATTGATCCTATATCCCAATGATCTTTCCTCAACCTTCTACTAACCACCAACGTTAATTCTGTATAAATATAAGAAGTTGTAGGAACTTCTATCTTATTCTTCATGTTTTTCTTATTGTTATTTTCGAAGTTGTCACTTTCTCTAGAACATTCTCTCAAGAATTTCTTAAAGTACACTCTTTGTACTAAATTTAAATGTTTAAACTTTAATTACTTCATTGGTTATTTGCTTAAATCTTATAAAGATTTTAGAAACAGTTAAGGTTTGAAACCTCATAAATTGTAAATTGCCTGGAGCAATCGTTTAATGTTGAGAGGTCTGCGACCCCATTTGTTAAGAAGTTCAAATGAACTATGTTTGTCAAAATTATATTACATGCTTGTTAATTTCCTCAAACTTCTTTGAATTGTTAAATAAATTAAATATTTGTTTTTGGATTTATCATTTCTCAAATACCACGGTTAAGCAAGAGTCTGTCTTCCCTGACTCTTCCCAAGTTTATGCCATCGTTAATACAGAACAAATCTACTACTATTTGTCTTGCCAGACCATCACCCTTCCCTATAGTACTTTTATGCATGCTTGGGAGGAAATACACTAAAGCCTCTCTCTGGCAAACCGCCAAAGTCTTAGCTGCGGCTCCCGTCAGCTTCGACCAAGCTCGTACCTATTTTAGGTATCAGAAAGTTAATTTTCGGTGGCAACCACCTTTAAGTGTGTTTAAAGTTAAACTTATTAATTTTGTGGGACTCTCCTCCTATTTTTCTATCCTTTTTCTCCAATCCAAAATCTACTTCCTTTTCTTAATCATCTTCCCTTGGTGGGTGGGTTATTCCTCAGCCAATAAACTACCCAAAATTTGGTACCAGAAACCCGGGAGAGCCCATTTTTTATTTTTTATTTAAAAAAAAGTGTCATTTGACAATACTTTGCATATTACTAATATCTGCTTTGAATTTTTCAGCTATAATTACATCATGCATAGCCTGTGAACGGGAAAGAGGCCGCTCCTGTCTCCTTTGGTGTGTCCCGTTCTTTCTACCCATTCGCTGCTGCAAACTTGACAGCATCTCCAAGGTTCTACAGTTTCGTGAGTTGTATTTCAATTTACTCTCTTTGTCATGGCCCCTACTGAAAAAGATGAAACTCTCATTGCCAGACGTTCTTCCTATAAAGGGCAACTCACTAGATTCAGAAATTTCATCAGCAAATTAAATCCCGCCGAGTGTGATTTAGACATCTTGACACATCGCCTTAAGTTGTACGAACGGTCTTATGATTATTATGATCAAATTCAAACCGAGATTGAATCCGCTTGCCCCGAACTTCAATCGGATCGGGACGAGGTCGAACCCTTGTACTTTGAAGGGATTGCAAAGGCCCACCAACTGATCCGCAATATCTCAGAACCGGACACTAGGGTCATCAATCCGGCCCAGTTCGCACCCGCTTCAGTTCATAAGAACAAACCGAAACCGTTACTTCCAAAGATAAGCCTACCGCACTTCTCAGGCAAGGAAGGTGAATGGTATTCTTTTTACGAACTTTACTGCTCCCTAATTCATGAAAATACTGAGATCCCTGACATACATACATTTTATTTCCTTCGTGTGTCTTTGGAAGGTGAGGCCTTAGCCTTAGTGGAGTCACTGCCTTTAAGCGCAGACAACTACCACATCGCCTTTAATCTCCTTAAAGAGAGATATGGCAATTTACGTTTAAGTGTAGCTCGCCACATACGCTGTCTCTTCAGCCTGCCAGCCGTCAAACCTAATGACGTCACCTCTTTAAGAAACCTGTTGGACTCTATACAGTTGAATGTCAGAGCATTATACCAACTTAAGCAGCCTGTCCAAACATGGGACACCATACTCATTCATCTGGCTACATCAAGATTCGATTTTTCAACTTTAAAGGCTTGGGAAATTGAACTCGCTCGCAAGGAAGAATTTTCATTTGATCACTTAATCTCGTTTCTTAACAGCCGATGCCAAGTTCTTACAGCACTCGCATTTCAGTGCGAAAAGGTCGAAACGAATCATCAGTGTCAAATTTTTGAAAAAAAACTTGCTTCTTCAAAGGGACATCAGCCCCCATCTGTCGAGAACAAGCAAACCCGTTCTTCTTTCAATAATCCAAGAGAACATATCAGGCCGCTTAACAAATCATTAAAATGCACGCTCTGTAAAAAGCTTCACACATTGTATTCGTGCAAATCTTTTAAAGAATTGTCTGTCGAAGATCGAAGGAAGTTTGTTTTCAATAGCAAACATTGTTTCAATTGCTTGTCACCTAAGCATTCTTCTTCAAACTGCACGTCATTCAATCTCTGTTTTCAGTGCAAAAAACCGCATCATTCTTTATTGCACGTTCATGATAAATCGAGGTCATCAGTACCTGCCTCTTCAAACCCCATGCAGAGCAGCTCCGAAAAACTAATGCTTCTTCCTGCATTTCTAACGCCGAAATTTCTCACAGTGCGCAAACCCTTTTGACCACTGTACAATTCGAAATCCAAGATAAATTTGGAAATTGGGTTCGAGCCCGTGGTCTTCTCGATTCCGCTTCAACGCACAACTTTGTTTCGCAATCATTAATTAAAAAACTAGGTCTTTCGTCATCGCCGACTTCTATCAATGTGACCGGCATTGACAATTTGAAAACTCAAGTCTTGCAGTCTTCAAAATTGAAAATCAGAGACGTTTGCCAAAGAAACACCAATCTTAATTTAAACTGTCTCATTCTTACCAGTATTGGCAAAGACACTCCTAGCAGCGCTATTAATACTTCCAGTTTAAAGATTCCTTCGCACTTAAGGTTAGCTGATCCTCAGTTTAATGCTCAAGGTCCCATTGATGTACTTTTCAGTGCCAATGTTTTTGGAAGTGCATTCGCAAACAAACACGCAAGTTATCTTCAACCGTGGTCGCTAGAGACACCGATTTTGGTTGGGTTATTACTGGTGAAATTCAGCATCCCAGTGTTCAAACCAAAGCGCAATGTCATTTCGTTACAGCTGACATAAATCCCATTTCTGAAAAAGAGAACGCTCATGTTTCAGATCTCAATATTTTTGAAAAACACTTGCCGAAACGATGTCTTATCGTGAACAACTACGCCACCTTGGTAAGTTGTTTAAATGATTTTGCTTTCTTCCCGCACAAAATGGCAATTCAAGTTCGCCTCACTTTGTGTTACTTCGTCTACCTTCTCATGTCATTTTTTATAGCAGGTAATTGCTTAAAATTTCTATTGAAAACTATCTTCCCTTTGTGTAAAACCATGGCTATCAGTCTCCATCACTTCGCTGTACGCTATGTTTCACTTCTTTCGCTATTTAGAAGGATAGCCACGGCAGACTCCCTCCTCCTTCCTCACAATTGGAAGCCGCTTTTGAAACCGCTTGAAAATCTGAATTCTATAGCATCTAAAATAACTATTCTTATGCATAACCTTCTTCTCAATGTCCCGGCTTCTCTTCCTATTTCGGAAGAATCAGCTTTTTCCTGTCGAAAATTGTCGGATTCCGTGATCCTCTCAATTATGCGAAATTGATTTCCTACTCTGTTTCATACGGCTTTAAATTGGTTTTTCACGTCCAAGTTACGATTGACTGCATGCCGTCCAACCTGAATATCTGCTTTAAGTTACAGCTGATTCAACTAGTGTTGTTTGTGTACTTTGAACTGCTTGTTTTTCAAACTTGTTTGTATACAAGCCGGAGTAAGGTCAAGTTACTGTTTATTTCCTGTACGCTTGACAAAGTTCAAAACAAGTTTCTCTTATCTCAACTTTGGCTGATTGCCAAGCATTGTCTAGTGAGTCGCTCCTGCAAGTACAGAAGCCGTTCACCTACTTCCCAAAATAAACTTGTTCCAGTTAAGGACTCTTTCAGCTATTTATATGCCTTACCTCGCTGTACTATGTGTGTCAAGGCCGTGCTTGCCTGTGTATCTCACTTACTTACGCTCGTATTCTACAATTGCTTCGATTCTTGTCTCGTAACATCGTCTCATATCCTTTACGCGCTTATGTATTGCAATTTGCTTACATATTTTGAAATCTTATTGTTCATTGATGAACAAACTTACTTTTTCTCGTCGTCACATTCGATGTGTTTTTGCATTTATACTTGTCACGTCACGTTTCTCGCTGACTTAAGTATTTTTCTGAGTAACCCCTTTGATACTCATTATGACTTAAGGTCATTGCTTATGGCTACTAGGTTGTTACCTATGGCGTTCTTGCTTTCTACTCGCATAGTTTCTTTGTTTATTTGGTATATTCTTATCCTTAATAGATGTACTTGTTTCTATACGCTTTGTTTAAACTTGTTAATTCTCCTTTTACATTGTATCGCAATCTTTACTAGTGCTTTATTTCCCTCAGCTTCTAGTTATTTTGTGATGGAAGATGTCGTTAATTCTCGTTATTTAACTCCGCTTTCTAATGACCCTGATGACCTCCTTCCACTCACACCTGGTCACTGTCTTACACGCACTTCTCTCTCTGCCCATCCTCCCCTTCCTAATTCTTTCAGGGATTCTGATTTACCTATTGTTTGGCGTAAACTTGAAGCCCTCCGCAATTCCTTTTGGAAGAGGTGGAACTTGGAATATTTAACTTCCTTGCAAGGGAGACAGAAGTGGTTTCTTTCCAGTCCCGACATTAAAGTGGGAGACTTGGTTTTAGTTAGGGATGTTTCACCCCCCCCCCCCCTAGTCTGGCCTTTTGGAAGAGTGACCGAGTGTTATCCTGGAAGAGATGGGAGAGTCAGAGTAGTCAGAGTCTTAACTATTAATGGTCCGATCACAAGACCTCTGTCTTTGATCTCTCCATTACCTTCAAATGTTTACTTGTTTTTCTTGTTCCCTGTTGGTGTTTCCCCCTCCCAGTATGGTGCATTCTTTGAATACACGGTACCAGAGATTATAATTTTCAATGCTTTTGCATGTTCTTTCCTTCCTCTTTGTCAAACACCAACAGTGATGTTCTGTTTTCTCTTAGGGGTTCAGGTCGCTTATATCTTTTATGAGTCTGTTCCAGATATATATTCTATGACCCACCTAGCGTCATATAGCAGTGAATATCTGAAGCTCTTCAACTCTTCCTCGTGCAAGAGGAATTCCTTCTCCATCTGGCCACCAGATCTTGTTACCATCGCCAGCTATTTTTTCCTTGAGCAAGAGGACTACGTCTACTGTTTCACTCATCATGCTGCGCTAATATCTCCTACTATCAACTCTTTGAAGACCGGCTCAGCAAGAGATCATTTTTTGTTTTAAAGTTGGCAATGCTTATATGTTCTCCTTTTGTCTCCTACGCCCCACTCTTTTCCCTTTCCTTGGTCCCTCCGTGCTCCGTTGAGCAGGTCTCACTTCTCAGTCGGCAGTTGACTCGATCAGTTAAAGCTCCTCTCGAGCTAGCCTCCTCAAACCAAGAGGCATACTCTCTTCTACGCCATGTTGGCAAAGTAGTTATCGTCATACGGAACTTCGCCTTCAACATGAAATCAAGATAAGTACCATTTTATAAGTGTTAACCTCATCTTCATGGTTTTAACTTCCACGTGCTTTTAATGATACTTTTATAGACAGTGTGAAAGTATTTATTTTGGGGCAAAAATCATTCTTCGTGGGATTTGCCATGTTGAGCTTTCGCTTGTATAAGCCAACCTTACTAAAAAGAGCTTTTCTTAAGCTATTCAATTGAGAAATCCCCTCACTACGTGGGATATTACCTAATACCCGCTGTCTATAATTCATCAAGCTAGTTCCACCGTTGGATTTTCTCAACCCCATTTTTCTGCTAAGGTCGTTCTGGAACCTTCGAGATCTTGTACTCTATCTGCGAGTCTTGCCGTCAAGTATTTTTCACTCACTTATGACAATAATATTTAAAATGAGGAATCTTCCTTACAAATTTTTGCAATAGCTAACTTTCTTCCACCGCTGGAACCACTGGAATGTTTTATGGTACATTTAATTGTAAATCACAACTTTTTCAAGAAATAGACTCTCACCTATATAGTGCAATCAGTTATTTCCATAATTGCAATAACTTTCTTTCTCATAAACTTTAGTGTTTCTATAGTGAACTTTGCATCCATCTTTATAGTCTACAGTGATAACCAGTGCTTGCTCCATGTTTCTACCGCGTCGCGATCGTCCGTTTATATTAAATACGGCCATGAACATTGATCCTATATCCCAATGACCTTTCCTCAACCTTCTACTAACCACCAACGTTAATTCTGTATAAATATAAGAAGTTGTAGGAACTTCTATCTTATTCTTCATGTTTTTCTTATTGTTATTTTCGAAGTTGTCACTTTCTCTAGAACATTCTCTCAAGAATTTCTTAAAGTACACTCTTTGTACTAAATTTAAATGTTTAAACTTTAATTACTTCATTGGTTATTTGCTTAAATCTTATAAAGATTTTAGAAACATTTAAGGTTTGAAACCTCATAAATTGTAAATTGCCTGGAGCAATCGTTTAATGTTGAGAGGTCTGCGACCCCATTTGTTAAGAAGTTCAAATGAACTATGTTTGTCAAAATTATATTACATGCTTGTTAATTTCCTCAAACTTCTTTGAATTGTTAAATAAATTAAATATTTGTTTTTGGATTTATCATTTCTCAAATACCACGGTTAAGCAAGAGTCTGTCTTCCCTGACTCTTCCCAAGTTTATGCCATCGTTAATACAGAACAAATCTACTACTATTTGTCTTGCCAGACTATCACCCTTCCCTATAGTACTTTTATGCATGCTTGGGAGGAAATACACTAAAGCCTCTCTCTGGCAAACCGCCAAAGTCTTAGCTGCGGCTCCCGTCAGCTTCGACCAAGCTCGTACCTATTTTAGGTATCAGAAAGTTAATTTTCGGTGGCAACCACCTTTAAGTGTGTTTAAAGTTAAACTTATTAATTTTGTGGGACTCTCCTCCTATTTTTCTATCCTTTTTCTCCAATCCAAAATCTACTTCCTTTTCTTAATCATCTTCCCTTGGTGGGTGGGTTATTCCTCAGCCAATAAACTACCCAAAATTTGGTACCAGAAACCCGGGAGAGCCCATTTTTTATTTTTTATTTAAAAAAAAAAGTGTCATTTGACAATACTTTGCATATTACTAATATCTGCTTTGAATTTTTCAGCTATAATTACATCATGCATAGCCTGTGAACGGGAAAGAGGCCGCTCCTGTCTCCTTTGGTGTGTCCCGTTCTTTCTACCCATTCGCTGCTGCAAACTTGACAGCATCTCCAAGGTTCTACAGTTTCGTGAGTTGTATTTCAATTTACTCTCTTTGTCATGGCCCCTACTGAAAAAGATGAAACTCTCATTGCCAGACGTTCTTCCTATAAAGGGCAACTCACTAGATTCAGAAATTTCATCAGCAAATTAAATCCCGCCGAGTGTGATTTAGACATCTTGACACATCGCCTTAAGTTGTACGAACGGTCTTATGATTATTATGATCAAATTCAAACCGAGATTGAATCCGCTTGCCCCGAACTTCAATCGGATCGGGACGAGGTCGAACCCTTGTACTTTGAAGGGATTGCAAAGGCCCACCAACTGATCCGCAATATCTCAGAACCGGACACTAGGGTCATCAATCCGGCCCAGTTCGCACCCGCTTCAGTTCATAAGAACAAACCGAAACCGTTACTTCCAAAGATAAGCCTACCGCACTTCTCAGGCAAGGAAGGTGAATGGTATTCTTTTTACGAACTTTACTGCTCCCTAATTCATGAAAATACTGAGATCCCTGACATACATAAATTTTATTTCCTTCGTGTGTCTTTGGAAGGTGAGGCCTTAGCCTTAGTGGAGTCACTGCCTTTAAGCGCAGACAACTACCACATCGCCTTTAATCTCCTTAAAGAGAGATATGGCAATTTACGTTTAAGTGTAGCTCGCCACATACGCTGTCTCTTCAGCCTGCCAGCCGTCAAACCTAATGACGTCACCTCTTTAAGAAACCTGTTGGACTCTATACAGTTGAATGTCAGAGCATTATACCAACTTAAGCAGCCTGTCCAAACATGGGACACCATACTCATTCATCTGGCTACATCAAGATTCGATTTTTCAACTTTAAAGGCTTGGGAAATTGAACTCGCTCGCAAGGAAGAATTTTCATTTGATCACTTAATCTCGTTTCTTAACAGCCGATGCCAAGTTCTTACAGCACTCGCATTTCAGTGCGAAAAGGTCGAAACGAATCATCAGTGTCAAATTTTTGAAAAAAAAACTTGCTTCTTCAAAGGGACATCAGCCCCCATCTGTCGAGAACAAGCAAACCCGTTCTTCTTTCAATAATCCAAGAGAACATATCAGGCCGCTTAACAAATCATTAAAATGCACGCTCTGTAAAAAGCTTCACACATTGTATTCGTGCAAATCTTTTAAAGAATTGTCTGTCGAAGATCGAAGGAAGTTTGTTTTCAATAGCAAACATTGTTTCAATTGCTTGTCACCTAAGCATTCTTCTTCAAACTGCACGTCATTCAATCTCTGTTTTCAGTGCAAAAAACCGCATCATTCTTTATTGCACGTTCATGATAAATCGAGGTCATCAGTACCTGCCTCTTCAAACCCCATGCAGAGCAGCTCCGAAAAACTAATGCTTCTTCCTGCATTTCTAACGCCGAAATTTCTCACAGTGCGCAAACCCTTTTGACCACTGTACAATTCGAAATCCAAGATAAATTTGGAAATTGGGTTCGAGCCCGTGGTCTTCTCGATTCCGCTTCAACGCACAACTTTGTTTCGCAATCATTAATTAAAAAACTAGGTCTTTCGTCATCGCCGACTTCTATCAATGTGACCGGCATTGACAATTTGAAAACTCAAGTCTTGCAGTCTTCAAAATTGAAAATCAGAGACGTTTGCCAAAGAAACACCAATCTTAATTTAAACTGTCTCATTCTTACCAGTATTGGCAAAGACACTCCTAGCAGCGCTATTAATACTTCCAGTTTAAAGATTCCTTCGCACTTAAGGTTAGCTGATCCTCAGTTTAATGCTCAAGGTCCCATTGATGTACTTTTCAGTGCCAATGTTTTTGGAAGTGCATTCGCAAACAAACACGCAAGTTATCTTCAACCGTGGTCGCTAGAGACACCGATTTTGGTTGGGTTATTACTGGTGAAATTCAGCATCCCAGTGTTCAAACCAAAGCGCAATGTCATTTCGTTACAGCTGACATAAATCCCATTTCTGAAAAAGAGAACGCTCATGTTTCAGATCTCAATATTTTTGAAAAACACTTGCCGAAACGATGTCTTATCGTGAACAACTACGCCACCTTGGTAAGTTGTTTAAATGATTTTGCTTTCTTCCCGCACAAAATGGCAATTCAAGTTCGCCTCACTTTGTGTTACTTCGTCTACCTTCTCATGTCATTTTTTATAGCAGGTAATTGCTTAAAATTTCTATTGAAAACTATCTTCCCTTTGTGTAAAACCATGGCTATCAGTCTCCATCACTTCGCTGTACGCTATGTTTCACTTCTTTCGCTATTTAGAAGGATGGCCACGGCAGACTCCCTCCTCCTTCCTCACAATTGGAAGCCGCTTTTGAAACCGCTTGAAAATCTGAATTCTATAGCATCTAAAATAACTATTCTTATGCATAACCTTCTTCTCAATGTCCCGGCTTCTCTTCCTATTTCGGAAGAATCAGCTTTTTCCTGTCGAAAATTGTCGGATTCCGTGATCCTCTCAATTATGCGAAATTGATTTCCTACTCTGTTTCATACGGCTTTAAATTGGTTTTTCACGTCCAAGTTACGATTGACTGCATGCCGTCCAACCTGAATATCTGCTTTAAGTTACAGCTGATTCAACTAGTGTTGTTTGTGTACTTTGAACTGCTTGTTTTTCAAACTTGTTTGTATACAAGCCGGAGTAAGGTCAAGTTACTGTTTATTTCCTGTACGCTTGACAAAGTTCAAAGCAAGTTTCTCTTATCTCAACTTTGGCTGATTGCCAAGCATTGTCTAGTGAGTCGCTCCTGCAAGTACAGAAGCCGTTCACCTACTTCCCAAAATAAACTTGTTCCAGTTAAGGACTCTTTCAGCTATTTATATGCCTTACCTCGCTGTACTATGTGTGTCAAGGCCGTGCTTGCCTGTGTATCTCACTTACTTACGCTCGTATTCTACAATTGCTTCGATTCTTGTCTCGTAACATCGTCTCATATCCTTTACGCGCTTATGTATTGCAATTTGCTTACATATTTTGAAATCTTATTGTTCATTGATGAACAAACTTACTTTTTCTCGTCGTCACATTCGATGTGTTTTTGCATTTATACTTGTCACGTCACGTTTCTCGCTGACTTAAGTATTTTTCTGAGTAACCCCTTTGATACTCATTATGACTTAAGGTCATTGCTTATGGCTACTAGGTTGTTACCTATGGCGTTCTTGCTTTCTACTCGCATAGTTTCTTTGTTTATTTGGTATATTCTTATCCTTAATAGATGTACTTGTTTCTATACGCTTTGTTTAAACTTGTTAATTCTCCTTTTGCATTGTATCGCAATCTTTACTAGTGCTTTATTTCCCTCAGCTTCTAGTTATTTTGTGATGGAAGATGTCGTTAATTCTCGTTATTTAACTCCGCTTTCTAATGACCCTGATGACCTCCTTCCACTCACACCTGGTCACTGTCTTACACGCACTTCTCTCTCTGCCCATCCTCCCCTTCCTAATTCTTTCAGGGATTCTGATTTACCTATTGTTTGGCGTAAACTTGAAGCCCTCCGCAATTCCTTTTGGAAGAGGTGGAACTTGGAATATTTAACTTCCTTGCAAGGGAGACAGAAGTGGTTTCTTTCCAGTCCCGACATTAAAGTGGGAGACTTGGTTTTAGTTAGGGATGTTTCACCCCCCCCCTAGTCTGGCCTTTTGGAAGAGTGACCGAGTGTTATCCTGGAAGAGATGGGAGAGTCAGAGTAGTCAGAGTCTTAACTATTAATGGTCCGATCACAAGACCTCTGTCTTTGATCTCTCCATTACCTTCAAATGTTTACTTGTTTTTCTTGTTCCCTGTTGGTGTTTCCCCCTCCCAGTATGGTGCATTCTTTGAATACACGGTACCAGAGATTATAATTTTCAATGCTTTTGCATGTTCTTTCCTTCCTCTTTGTCAAACACCAACAGTGATGTTCTGTTTTCTCTTAGGGGTTCAGGTCGCTTATATCTTTTATGAGTCTGTTCCAGATATATATTCTATGACCCACCTAGCGTCATATAGCAGTGAATATCTGAAGCTCTTCAACTCTTCCTCGTGCAAGAGGAATTCCTTCTCCATCTGGCCACCAGATCTTGTTACCATCGCCAGCTATTTTTTCCTTGAGCAAGAGGACTACGTCTACTGTTTCACTCATCATGCTGCGCTAATATCTCCTACTATCAACTCTTTGAAGACCGGCTCAGCAAGAGATCATTTTTTGTTTTAAAGTTGGCAATGCTTATATGTTCTCCTTTTGTCTCCTACGCCCCACTCTTTTCCCTTTCCTTGGTCCCTCCGTGCTCCGTTGAGCAGGTCTCACTTCTCAGTCGGCAGTTGACTCGATCAGTTAAAGCTCCTCTCGAGCTAGCCTCCTCAAACCAAGAGGCATACTCTCTTCTACGCCATGTTGGCAAAGTAGTTCTCGTCATACGGAACTTCGCCTTCAACATGAAATCAAGATAAGTACCATTTTAAAAGTGTTAACCTCATCTTCATGGTTTTAACTTCCACGTGCTTTTAATGATACTTTTATAGACAGTGTGAAAGTATTTATTTTGGGGCAAAAATCATTCTTCGTGGGATTTGCCATGTTGAGCTTTCGCTTGTATAAGCCAACCTTACTAAAAAAGAGCTTTTATTAAGCTATTCAATTGAGAAATCCTCTCACTACGTGGGATATTACCTAATACCCGCTGTCTATAATTCATCAAGCTAGTTCCACCGTTGGATTTTCTCAACCCCATTTTTCTGCTAAGGTCGTTCTGGAACCTTCGAGATCTTGTACTCTATCTGCGAGTCTTGCCGTCAAGTATTTTTCACTCACTTATGACAATAATATTTAAAATGAGGAATCTTCCTTACAAATTTTTGCAATAGCTAACTTTCTTCCACCGCTGGAACCACTGGAATGTTTTATGGTACATTTAATTGTAAATCACAACTTTTTCAAGAAATAGACTCTCACCTATATAGTGCAATCAGTTATTTCCATAATTGCAATAACTTTCTTTCTCATAAACTTTAGTGTTTCTATAGTGAACTTTGCATCCATCTTTATAGTCTACAGTGATAACCAGTGCTTGCTCCATGTTTCTACCGCGTCGCGATCGTCCGTTTATATTAAATACGGCCATGAACATTGATCCTATATCCCAATGATCTTTCCTCAACCTTCTACTAACCACCAACGTTAATTCTGTATAAATATAAGAAGTTGTAGGAACTTCTATCTTATTCTTCATGTTTTTCTTATTGTTATTTTCGAAGTTGTCACTTTCTCTAGAACATTCTCTCAAGAATTTCTTAAAGTACACTCTTTATACTAAATTTAAATGTTTAAACTTTAATTACTTCATTGGTTATTCGCTTAAATCTTATAAAGATTTTAGAAACATTTAAGGTTTGAAACCTCATAAATTGTAAATTGCCTGGAGCAATCGTTTAATGTTGAGAGGTCTGCGACCCCATTTGTTAAAAAGTTCAAATGAACTATGTTTGTCAAAATTATATTACATGCTTGTTAATTTCCTCAAACTTCTTTGAATTGTTAAATAAATTAAATATTTGTTTTTGGATTTATCATTTCTCAAATACCACGGTTAAGCAAGAGTCTGTCTTCCCTGACTCTTCCCAAGTTTATGCCATCGTTAATACAGAACAAATCTACTACTATTTGTCTTGCCAGACTATCACCCTTCCCTATAGTACTTTTATGCATGCTTGGGAGGAAATACACTAAAGCCTCTCTCTGGCAAACCGCCAAAGTCTTAGCTGCGGCTCCCGTCAGCTTCGACCAAGCTCGTACCTATTTTAGGTATCAGAAAGTTAATTTTCGGTGGCAACCACCTTTAAGTGTGTTTAAAGTTAAACTTATTAATTTTGTGGGACTCTCCTCCTATTTTTCTATCCTTTTTCTCCAATCCAAAATCTACTTCCTTTTCTTAATCATCTTCCCTTGGTGGGTGGGTTATTCCTCAGCCAATAAACTACCCACCTCCACAAATCACGTGGGTACAAAATGCGGTGCTACAAAATCGTAGAAAATTCACAATACGTTTCAAATAAATTCACAATACTATTAGTGCTGATCACTACACTTTGATAATCGTGATGCACAATACGGTGGTGCTCGATGACAATTGATAAAATTCTTCGCTGTAAAGCAGACTATTCCCACGTCTTACACGACGGGTATTACAACACGCCTCAACCGAGCGGATCCACAAGACGTAGTGCACGGAACTGCGTTCCCCGTGGAATCAAGTCGGCAAACTAAGTCGTTTAGCGACTATTTACATTCCATTTTGCATATCCGCAATGAAATTACCATACCATAAAGTGAAAAAAAAAAACATTCTCCAAAATGTTTCAATAATACTGAATGACGAAATGGAATATTCTGAGTCTCGTAGAAAGTTACAGTTGATTAATAAGACCTCAGATAAATAATTAGCAGACTTCACCAGAGTCAAAAGTGCGATCCTTCGCTACTCCAAAGAGAATTGTATAAGCTCTCAGCTTCTAGTTGCTTTCTGGGTGTGTTCAAAGGTACTACATCCCATCATAAATGTGTTGTCATGAAAAATATCACATGAACCTTAGCTCAGCGGGTTCATCTGCCTCTCCGTCGTTTCAAATAAAATGTAGGGAAGGCATTTTTATTTGACTCAAAGTTCATTCATGAGTGATATTTTTTTAGATTAGCCGCGTTGAAGGTTCCAATGCACTCTCCTGTGCTCTTCCTCTCCAGTCTCGATCGGCCTGATATCTGGGGTCCCGATCTCGACGGTATCCTTCGCTGTAGCGGTAATCTCTACGGACATCTCCCTGCTGTGGGTTTCGGTTGTTATTCCTTCGGCGGTCGTTATCATGACGAAGGTTGTCGTTCGTCCCTCGATCAAAGCGTCGGTTCCAATAACTACGACGGTCATCTCTCCGGTCTCTAGCGTACGGAGTGTTATTCCAATTTCCCCGACCACGATTGTAATCATTACGCTGTTCAAGACTCTCTTGAGTCTGTGTTTGCTGCGGCGTCTGGCATACTTTGTCCACAGTCGTAAAGTTAACGTGTCGCTCATCACGCCTGTCAGCCTTCTGTTGACGGTGTGTTGGAAAATGTTCAGTATTGGCGTCCAGTCGTCGCAAGATTTGATCGCACTGCTGGAATGTAGATGCTCCTGCAGCGATCAATACTCGTTGCACGTCTGCAGGGTATTGCCAGACGATGGTATTCACAAGGTCTTGCTCTGACAGTGGGGGTTGCAAACAACGAAGTTTCGCTAGCTGGGTTGCGAAGTAGTTCGCATAGCGCGTCGGAGTGTTCGAGCTGTATCGGCGAGTGTACATCTCAGCTCTGATACCTTGCTGGACGTCGCTCGACCAATAAGTCCTCAGTAGGGCTTCTCTGAAGTCTTGATAGCCTACGAATGAATAGCGGAAGGCCCTGAACCAAGTGCTAGCTTGCCCCTCAAGCAAACGCTCAATAACTCGGAGCTCTCTCTCTGGAGTTACCATTGTGTCCCTTAAGTAGCTCTACACATTCGCTAAGAATTCTACAGGAGTGATGCCACTTCCAGTGCCTGAGAATCGAGCTGGTTGCTCTTCTCGCGAACGGATGATTGTCACGTTCCCCTGTGTGTGCGCGGGTCTGAATGAACTCGGCGTATAATTATGCGTTGGCGTACTTGTCTCCTGACTTTGTTGATTATGTGCGGGTTGGAAAGGATTCGCATCATAATTTAACGCTTGACTCTGCGCTGAACCGGTAAATTGGAACGGTTGTGGTTCCATGGGTGCGCTAGATTGAAAGTGTGTAGGCATTATCCCTGCGGATTGCGGTCCTGGTGTTGTCTGAGAGTCTCCCATCTGTGGAGGTAAATGTATCTCCCTTGGTTGAGTCTCAAGTCGGTCGAGACGTCTCTCGATAATCTCGAGCCTTGGGATAGTCTTAGCCGCGACCTTGTTTCCCAAATCGTTGAGCTGCAACTCAATTCTCTCGACTTTACCTTTGAGGTTGGTGTCGACTTCACGAATAGCTGTCCTCAAGTTGTAACTGAGGTCTAACCTCTCAGTTATTGCGACTTCCTCAAATCTTTTATGCAGTGAGTCGATTTCCCCCTCAACTTTGGACATGTTGTCCTTGACCTGACCTACGTCATCCTTGACCTCTGCTACCTTCGCCTCCATAATGGTTTTATGCTCATTAAGGTCACCCCTCAATAGCATTACATCGACCTTATTTTCTTCTCGATGAATGTCTACTGTCTCTCGTAGCCCTGTTACGGTCTCGGTTAATTCCGTAATGTTCTTTTGATTCGTATACAACTCGTCCTTGACCTCGATCAAACTATCGACGATTGTCTTGACATTATTGTTGACGGCGTTCGCTGCACCTCTCATCAGTACGAGTCCTATGTTCATGGCAGCCATGTCCTTCGTGACGTTGTTCATGAATCCCTCGACGTGAGTTAATCGAGTTCCAAATTCCTCTCGAGTATGGTCTAAGTCAGCCCTCATATCAACCTGAACTCTATTGATAGTTGTTTGAATCTGAGCGGTGTGCTCCTCTAAACGGGCTTGCACGTCCTCCCTAGCTCTATTCATTTGGTCTGTCAAATTATAAATACGCTGGTTAGCCTCCTGATGGTGTCGTATAACGTCAACCCTAACAGCCGCTAAACCCGCCGTAAGATCGTTTATGGCCTCTATTCTATGAGCATCTATGTCAGCCCTGACCTGCGTTAGATCAGCCCTAACATTATTAACTTCATTTCTTACTTGGTCCACATGACCACTTACAGTGTTAATTGATCGGGTGTTAGCCTCAAGATCCTGTCTAACATTATTAATTGACTGTGTGTTAACCTCAAGATCCTGTCTAACCTGGTCCACATGACCACTTACATTGTTAACAGCTTGGGTATTCTCACCCAAGTCACCCCGGACATTACCTAAGTCACCCCTTACAGTACCTACTTCCTGCCTGACTTCACCTAAGTCAGCAGTAATCTGCTGGAGATTGGCATTGACACCTGCCAACGTCTCTCCAAATACACGACGAATTGTTTCCTCATCCATGACAAGAAATTATTGAGAAATAGAGGGAGCAATCTCATATGGAACTTACAGCTATGATTAGTTACTTAGTGGTGTAAATCTTGTATCATTTAAATAAACATCACGAGTACAGCTGGAGTATGCAAACTAAGTGCTTCTACATTTACAAAGACAACAGCGAGCAAAGCAAAGTATTACATTCACTCAGGATGAGGCATCATCAAAGAAAATCCTATCCATCATTTATCTAACACAAAAGCTTCACCCCATGGACTTGTATCATATATGAATGCCATGCGGTTAATTGATCTGCAGTACGACTTTCTAAGTTCGTCCCAGTCCAGTCAATTTACCATTGATCAACATTAAGATGCTCTTAAATAACATGGAACTGACGGTCACCACGTTAACGTCGGCACATGAGTTGGGCGCCACTTAATATAGTCTATTATATGAGCCCGTCAGAGGAGCTGCCAGGACAGCCAACAACCGAAATGACTTCCCTAACATCTCATCCGCCGGACCTAAATGCCAAGAGGATCGGGTGAACTTCCAAACAGGCCAAAGCGGCACGAGAATCCATCATCCACGGGGATTGTGGTACATGGTGACTAGTGGTCATAGACTGCCTAAGGAAAGGTTCACCTTAAAAGCTAGACTGAGAAAAGAAACATCCAGACTTATGTAAAACATCGTAAATATTTATTTTAAAATCGACAAACCCCTATCCTAGTTCGGAGGGTTTCTATCGGCTAATCCGCAAGCTAATAAATAATCAAAAATAAAGAGCAGGTCCCTACCTGAGAAGTTACTGTAAACCCTCGCGAAAGATCTATCTCACAATTATTAAAGCAACAACAGCAACACTAGGAAAATGGTACGGCGAGAAACCCTAGGTCGAGTTACAAGATCAAGCTAATATCGGAATTTACATTTAACAGGGCAGAAAAACAAATATAAGTTAGGATGATACCATTCCCTTATTTACATGTAATATTAATTCATTTAGCTAAGTCCTACCAATTAATTACAAAATTTACGGCGGTGACGTCCGTAGTATCAAACAATTACAATCAAAGCTATGTGACAAGCCATAAAAAAACATCTAAGGCACTCTTACAAACAAGGTGCTAACCAGCACACAAAAGGTGACATCAATAAATCAGTAAATACAAGACCACAGTTTTATTCGAAGCCTACCTACACCTTGGTTTACTGTTCGTAAGCCATAGTCATTTAACGTGTGTAATTACGGTGACGACTGCGTAGTGGAAACTACGTCTAACATCGTATGGCCTGAGCTACACCAGCTACGAACTAAAGGTTCAAGCAAGCCTCTGTCGTTACAAAAAGTGTCAGCTGCCCTAAGGTCATTTCCTCCAGGAAATACTTTCAATAGACACTAGTTACAAATATGAAAACTGACTTGAAAATGGATTTAAACATCCAAGTATTAAGTTACTACTGGACTGTGACAAAATACTATTTTCTAGACAAAGTCTAGCATATGTCCTTTTGGAAATATAAATATTTCCACCAATGTCTGTAGAAATACAATCACCTCAGTGATTCTCCTCACCAGAAACTTACTAAGTTCCAACTCGTTTGCGCAGCACTTCTCGTGACTATCACGATTTGAAAAGAACTTCTGCGTAGATACGGCAACCATGTGCCTTGGCTCAGCGTAGACGCAACTTGCTTGCCAAGTGCTTGTGTTAGAATGAAATACCCATGCCTGCTCCAGCTGGCTTTTATTCAAAACGGTCAGGGTCACGCGTCATCACCTGATATCTGGAAATCCTCATGTCTCTTGAATCCCTGGTCCGATTTACTTGATACTAATTGCATTCTCTTTCATTTGGCCGTGCCAGTAATCTGATCCCAGTCTCAAGTCTCTACTCCATAGTTAACTATTTAATCAATAAATAGCCTCCACCTCTGCTATTACTCGCTACGTCACTTGACATCCAACTATCGGTAAAATCCTTCGAAATGCTTCTCGAAGCAATGTAGCGCGATATTCAAATATCTGAACTTTCAAAAGCGGCTACAGCCTTTCCCTTGAAATCTAGGTGTCTGAAACTCGGAATACCCATTCCTAGAGTTGGGCACAGTACTGCATAATATCTGGAATTGTTTCTAAAATGGCCTATTTATATTGGATTTTAAATGTGGCTTCGTATTATTCGATAACACTATAGTGTCCTGCAATAACGGAGCCGCTAATATTAAATGGCAAATAATACTTCCATTGCCGAAATCAACTGCGTAGTTAGACTCAGTACTCTAAACAAATAATCATTAAACAATTGTCTTATACAATGAAGTTCAACATGACCGTCCAGAGACTTTCATACTCAAGTTGGTTGGTGAGGAGAATGCGATGAGACTGGTCGCTTAAAATAAATTCTTTATAATTGTTCCTGCCAGCGAAATTTTTTGGGATAGCTTGAAAATGCAGCTCAGAATGACGTTCTTCATTTCGTTATAAACAGTACGAAACTGCTCTAAATATGCAATTTCCATCACCTGTTATAGGTTATGACAGTACATTTTGCAGGGGAACATAGAATCACTTCGCCAACTACTGGAACGACCATAGGCCTATACTCAATACTCACTTCGGCAGTCACCCTAATGGAGGCAGTTTTTGAATTATATGTTCCGTGCATGTCAAAAATCGTATTAACACATGGAGGCCCACCTATTCTTGTCTATCGCCCCGGACACCCGGGTTACATTTCCTGCTCTGCCAAGAAATTGAATTCTGGTCTGAGGGCAAAAACGGGGCACGTTCAGTCTCTTGAGGTATAACTAAGAAGAGGAAGGTTTAATTCCCACCTCGACAATCTTGGATGTGGTTTTCCGTGGTTTCCCACTTCCACTTAAGGCAAATACCGGGATGGTTCCTAACTTAAGGCCTTGGCCGTCTCCTTGCCATTTACCACCTTAATTACAAATACACACAGTAATGCAGCCATCACAATAACACAGGCTATGAGAGAAAATTTCACACATACACACCCAAGTACACGGGGCTGAGTGACCACGATGTCGGAGCCCCTCAAACGAATTATGTTTGCCAAGTGTCTCTTATGGCGAAAGCAATTGTGGACACGCGCGAGTGCCTGGAAAACTACTTTTTCTTTAATAATTTAAGAGTATATCGACGATGCATAATTATAACTTTTAGTCTAGGACGCTAATAAATTGACCAGCGAAGCATTGGGAAGAAATTGCAATATTAAGGTACATGAACAACATAGCCTACACATTCAACTGTCGGTTAATGTTCCTCAAAATTACCATTCTTAAATATTCCCCTCCTTTATAATTCTCCATCACGTGAAAACCTGCCATGTCTTGGGTTTTAAATATATCGATGCAATGGTGCTGCCATCTGCTGTCAGTTACTGGAACTATATGGGCGATGTACTGCCATCTTTTGTCAGTTATAGGAACTGATTGCAGATATTTAAACGGCGTACTGAGGACAACAGTTTGCTCTTTTGATCACATGCTGTAATGCAATGGTAAAACGGAAATAAAACGTATTGAGAGGGAATGTAGAAATATGTATCTTTTACAGACATAAAACCTTACTAATACTCCTTGATTAAACAATATTTCAGTGGTAAAAAAAAATATATATCGGGGAGGGCTGGGATCGAAACGGTGAACCTAGTAACCTAAGTCAGTCGCCTTAACCACATAGCTACTCGCGCACTCTTGTTCATTGGCAGACGCAGCCATTCATTATCTTCAAAAGCTGCTGTCTGAAGGAAATAATCCATTTCATTATCCAAATAAATCAATGTTGCACATTCGTATACGTTCATACTGTTATTATATTTTATTGTCAGAACTTGGTTAATGTATGTTTTCAATTACATGGAAGCTTATTAAATAACTTACATTTTAATGGACTTCTCACCGCCATTTTGTCATGACCTCAGGCGGATTGTGCGCATGCGTGAGGGGCAAGATTTCTGCTATTTTCTATATTAATTCAAAAATATACCGAGAGGGAATGTAGAAATATGTATCTTTAACAGACACAAAATCTTAGTAACACTCCTTGATTAAACAATATTTCAGTGGTTAAAAATACATATATATATATATATATATATCGGCGAGGGCTGGGATCGAACCGGTGAACCTTGGAACCACAGTCTGCCGCCTTAACCACATAGCTACTCGCGCGCTCTAGTTCTGCAGCAGACGCAGTCGTTCATTATCATCAAAAGCCGCTGTCTGAAGGAAATAATCCATTTCATTATCCAAATAAATCAATGTTGCACATTCGTATACGTTCATACTGTTATTATATTTTATTGTCAGAACTTGGTTAATGTATGTTTTCAATTACATGCAAGCTTATTAAATAACTTGCATTTTAATGGACTTCTCACCGTCATTTTGTCATGACCCCAGGCGGATTGTGCGCATGCGTGAGGGGCCAGAATTCTGCTATTTTCTATATTAATTCAAAAATATACCGTAATATATTTGTTTATTTTATAGACACTCTGCAAATCTAGAGGCCAAGAGCTTTCATTAGAGTGCTCTACGAAGTAATTCGGTTCTGTCGTTCTCTCAATCTCGTGGTAACAAAAATCACCTTACTGTTTTAAATATATAGATGGCTATGTCAGCAGGTTCCAAATGCAAATGAACAAGGTTAAATATAAAGGATTTGTTAGTTATATTTTGTTTATCAAAAATTATGCGTTTTATTATTAAGATGTCGGTTTGAATTATCGTTGGTTTATGGCGAAGAACAGCTGACTAGCCTGGCATGGAGCGTCTCTGCGAGATCATCTCTGCCGAGGAGCCCCGACTCAAAAGTCGGGATACGATCAACGAGTAATAACATCTCGGACACACAATAACACAAGTTACCAGCGGCGCGCAGCTCGCGTTCAATAACTTTGGGCCAGGCCTGGAAACACATCAGCTACCCTCCCTAAATATTTGGTCTACGGGAACTGTCCCGGACATGGTACACAAAATATCTTCTTACATGAAAAGTCTCTTCACGGGGGTCACTGGCCTCCAACATAATATAAGAATCCTGACATAACTCTACTCGTCGAACCAACGGTACACGCAAAAGGCGTTTAACTAACAAATAACAATCTACAGAAACATGTGTTCAGACACAGAAATGGACACTGGGTTCCATGAGTTATCATTGCAATGAAAAAGAAAATGCTGCAAGCATTGCATCCTGTGTTAAAAATAAGTCTGTCTCACTTGGAAGCAAGCGCTCTCAATCATGCGCTGGGAAATATTCACACACCTGTCTTCGTGTCACAGCGGGTTACTGGCTCCCTGTACTATTTGACACAACACGTTGACTGGGCCGGCAGTTTTGGCAAGAAAATAACTATAAAACTGGCCTCATAATAATACCCATACCATAGGTTATAAACATCAAAGAATGTGTGCATTAAGAGCACGCTATAAAGCTGAATATAAATATATAAATCTGTCTTTCATAGCAAAGAGGTTTAAAAGATAGCAATGTCTATCATTGCTGGAGCTCTTTGCTCTCAAAGATAAAACACTTCATCTGTTTCTTATATCAAACATTCAAATAAATCACGTGTCATTACACTTGACACAAACAAAATAATGTTATGGCGCAAACCTCACTCTGCTGGATTTGCTTAATGATACGTTGGGAACTGGGTTCGATGCTAGGTTACAACGAAACATCTCTTTTACTTACAAGGTCTACACTCGACCTGGATGGCTTCTGAGCACATCCTGAATGAAATATAAATGCAGTTACAAAACTGGTAATTACAGTCTATTACCTTAATGATACGACTTCTCTAATCAAGTTAGGGGCGTAACGTTGACTGGCTGCTATGAGTGCAGTTAAAGAATTATGACCATGGCATCAATTTACCATGTCGGGAGTCTGCTAAGACTCGAAAATCACCCCAGATGGGGTTAAACAAAGTAGCCCTGGAATGACTACGGTCACGATTAGCAATAGACAGGAATTGGCGTCCCACGACGTCCATCAGGTTGCACCAGGGTTAAACAAAATATCGAACCCACGGGTGGCTCACAATCACTGTAAATAAATAACATCTAATTATACTAATTACATTCCCTGCCTATAAAATGGCTGTCACGAAGTTCGGCTGATTTACAATCTACACTAATCTAAATATACTACCAATGACTAGTACAATCAAGGGTTGTACAAACTCACGATATGAAGGAGCCCACACTTAGCTCTTTCCAACGACAAGGGTTGAACAAAGCACCTCTGGCTTTCAGGATTGGTTTTATCAATATCAGAACTTCCATCTTGGCTCTCCCAAAGATCAGGGTTCGGTCTGTCCCCGTAGTCGACATCGTGAGTGGGTTGAACATGCCTAGAAAGGGCATCCTCGACTCCTTCCTTCTCGTTCGATGTTCTTGAAGTTCCAAATCATGCTCGTTCCATCCGAGACGTCTCCCTCATACCATGACGGTATCTAGTTCGACTCGAACATGGTGTTATAAATGTCGAACACGTGGTCGGTAATATCAGACATCATGTATTTCTTTATCACATGAAATTGCGGTGTGCTTTGTAGCTATCAAAGGCGTTACACATATATCTAGCAACACAGCCTCTACACTTTGCAGATATTATAAATAAATGGCCATGCACTGGTTCACACGTGCACAGATTCTATTTTTGCCATCACGTGGCATCCGTGAAATTGGCGTCTAATTCTTGCAGATAAATCCACTGTAGCAATTTATACACGAAGCGTATTTAATATAACACTCGTTTAATGCAACGTTATCACGATTACTTGTATATTTGACACCAGGCTTTAGCCCTCCACAAATCACGTGGGTACAAAATGCAGTGCTACAAAATCGTAGAAAATTCACAATACGTTTCAAATAAATTCACAATACTATTAGTGCTGATCACTACACTTTGATAATCGTGATGCACAATACGATGGTGCTCGATGACACTTGATAAAATTCTTCGCTATAAAGCGGACTAGACCCACGTCTTACACGACGGGTATTACAACACCCCTCAACCGGGCGGATCCTCAAGACGTAGTGCACGGAACTGCGTTCCCCGTGGAATCAAGTCGGCAAACTAAGTCGTTTAGCGACTATTTACATTCCTTTTTGCATCTCCGCAATGATATTACCATACCTTAAAGTGGAAAAAAAAACATTCTCCAAAATGTTTCAATAATACTGAATGACGAAATGGAATATTCTGAGTCTCGTAGAAAGTTACAGTTGATTAATAAGACCTCAGATAAATAATTAGCAGAGTTCACCAGAGTCAAAAGTGCGATCCTTCGCTACTCCAAAGAGAATTGTGTAAGCTCTCAGCTTCTAGTTGCTTTCTGGGTGTGTTCAAAGGTAGTACATCCCATCATAAATGTGTTGTCATGAAAAATATCACATGAACCTTAGCTCAGCGGGTTCACTATCTAGTTTTATAATACATAATAATGAGCACTATCTAGTTATATAATACGTAATAATGAGCACTATGTAGTGCTAGGGAACAGAAGGAGCTATTGGGAACAGAAGGAGCTATTTCGAGATATTTGCTGTGGAGGTAAGACTCTAAGATTACTGCAGGTTAATTGTCAGAGTTTCGGAAATAAATTAATTGAATTTTGGAATCTTGTAGAGACGTATTCTCCGCACATTGTCATTGCAACTGAATCTTGGTTATATGAGGACATAAATAGTAGAGAAATAATTCAAGGGACCTACGAAATGTACAGAAGGGATCGGGGGAAGCGAGGTGGTGTGCTATTTATTTGTGTGCGCAAAAATATAGCTAGTTTCTTAAAGTGGGCTGATATGGATCATGAAATGTTATGTGTACAAATTTCGGATAAAGGAAATAAATTCCCTCTTCAAGTGATAGGGGCGTATAGAGCACCGAAAGATAACTTTTCTCTCCTCGAAACACTGTATGATAAAACTTGTACGGGTAATGCTATGAAAAAGAGCATAATAATTGCTGGTGATTTAAACCTCCCCAAAGTAGACTGGTCTGGTGAGTCAACTAGCTGTGGTCAAGCTCAGAGCGCTGCAAATAAATTCTTAAGGGAGGGGGGATTTTCCCAAGTAGTTGACTTCCCAACTAGAGACAATAATACCTTAGTTGTTTATCTCGTAAGGCCTGTAGAGCTGTATATTAACTGTCTGAAAGTACCAGGAATTAGTGACCATTCTGGGGTTGAATTAAATATTAGAGATGGTGACATTACAAAATTAGACTCTGATGCAGAAAAAAAGATCATATTCCAGTATCGCAGGGTGAATCAAGGCAAGTTTCAGGGGTGTTTGAATGAGCTATTTGTAGGATGGGCATCGGAAGGAAATCACATTAATATCCTGTGGACTAACTTTTTGAAAATTTTAAATAGCGCTGTTGATAAATTTGTCCCATTTAAATTGCTGAAACTAAACCAAGATCCTGAGAATTACACACGAGAAATTAGGAGTCTAAAACGGAAAATTAGGAAATTATACAATAAAAGACATGATAGTGACAAGTATATGTTGACATTTAAGTTCTTATGAAGAGAGCTCATCTTAAAAAAGAGGGCTGCTCATGACAGTTATATTCAAGGTTTACTTGGTTCGGGAGGTGGTGGGTGGAAAAAAATTTACAGTTTTGTTAGGAGAAGAAAGGGAAATTCAAATAATTTGTCGATGATAATGTCCGGTGACGGTAAATTAATTACTGAGAAACAGGCCATTGCTAATGAATTAAATGTCTTTTACGGTAGAGTGTTCAAAAAATCCAATAGCTGTGTGTTGGACTTTAACGACAAATCAGGGCTCCCCTGTTCCAAATAAACCAGTCAGCAATTGTAAAGCTAATACAAAAACTACGTTTCAATGTTATCAAAGGGTACTGATAATATTGTTAGTCAAGTACTTAAACTAGGAGGTAGGGCCGTGGCACGATACTTGGAGGTGATGTTCAATGTGTCCATAAACAATGCGCAAATCCCACATGACAGGAAAAGAGCTACGGTAGTCCCAATATTTAAGGGAGGGAGCAGACTTGAATTGGGCAACTACAGGCTGGTTAGCCTTACGTCCATCGTTTGTAAACAGATGGAGCATCTCATTTGCGACTACTTGAGTGAACAGGGGGAAACATTATCATGGTTTAATGATAGGGAACATGGATTTCGGGAAGGTTACTCATGCGAGAGTCAGATGCTATCACTTTTTCAAGACATTAGCGAATCGTTAAACCATGGAGTTTCAGTCGACACCGTGGTTATAGATTTTGCGAAGGCATTTGATGTTGTGCCGCATGACATGCTACTCCATAAATCAGCTTCGACGAAGATTGATAGAAGAGTAATTTTATGGATCCAAGAATTTTTGACGGGTCGTTCCCAGAAAGTGAAAGTCGAAGGCATATTCTCGGATGAAATTACCGTAACGTCGGGTATCCCTCAGGGCAGCGTAATCGGAACTTTATTATTTTTGGCGTTTATAAATGACTTACCAAATGGGATTCGCAGTGACTGTCGATTGTTTGCGGATGATTGTGTAATATATCGAAAAATAGATGACTCACAAGACAATGCAATGCTTCAAGAGGACCTGAACCTGATCTATAAGTGGGCGATTGTAAATAAAATGAAAATTAACACAAGAAAATGTAGTCTCTTAAAATAGGGAAAGTGCGAAGGCAGGATTTTCAATATAATATTGGCTCGGAAATACATGTAGAAGAAGATTCTTGAAAATATTTGGGCGTTCACGTAAGGAATGATATGAAATGGTGTAGTCATGTAGGATGTGTAGTTTCAAAAGCTTACAAATCCCTGCACTTTGTAATGAGGGTATTAAAAGGAAGTAGTACCTCTGCTAAAGAATTAGGCTATTTGTCACTTGTAAGACCTATTCTGGAATATGCCTCGGTGGTTTGGGATCCATATCAAGTAGGGATCATCAATGAGTTGGAAATGGTACAAAGAAAGGCCGCTAGAATTGTGCTCAGTGACTTTAATCCCAGGAGCAGTGTGAGCCGTATGTTAAAGAAACTTGGGTGGGAATCACTTGAGGCTAGGAGGATGAAATCTAGACTCTGCGCTATGTACAACACGTACACAAATCAACCAGCATGGGGTGAGCTTAGCAAACGATTGGGAAAGCCCACTTACATGGGTAGGAGCGATCATCCTTTCAAAGTTAAGGGCCGACTACAGCGAACAAATGATGGTAAATATTCTTTGTAAACCGTGCCATTAATAACAGGAACTCTCTACCTGCCGCAGTCTCAGAGCCTTTTCCCAAACATATAGGTGTGTTTAAGAAAATACTGACTATTTGTGTTAATACTCCAGTTTAATTGTTGTATAATTGTTATTGAAATGTTAGGTATAATTATTTATTTGTTATGTATATCCAATTTGCCATCGGGGGACACACACCCCATTGCAAATAAATGAATGAATGAATTAATATAATACATTATAATGAGCACTATCTAGTTATAGAATACATAATAGTGAGCACTATCTAGTTATATAATACATAATAATGAACACTATCTAGTTATAGAATACATAATAATGAGCACTATCTAGTTATATAATACATAGTAATGAGCACTATCTAGTTATAGAATACATAATAATGAACACTATCTAGTTATAGAATACATAGTAATGAGCACTATCTAGTTATAGAATACATCATAGTGAGCACTATCTAGTTATATAATACATAATAATGAACACTATCTAGTTATAGAATACATAATAATGAGCACTATCTAGTTATATAATACATAGTAATGAGCACTATCTAGTTATAGAATACATAATAATGAACACTATCTAGTTATAGAATACATAGTAATGAGCACTATCTAGTTTTAGAATACATAATAGTGAGCACTATCTAGTTATATAATACATAATAATGAACACTATCTAGTTATAGAATGCATAATAATGAGCACTATCTAGTTATATAATACATAGTAATGAGCACTATCTACTTATAGAATACATAGTAATGAGCACTATCTAGTTATAGAATATATAATAATTAGCAATATCTAGTTATATAATACATAGTAATGAGCACTATCTAGTTATAGAATTCATAATAATGAGCACTATCTAGTTATATAATACATATTAATGAACACTATCTAGTTATAGAATACATAATAATGTTCACTATCTAGTTATAGAATACATAATAATGAGCACTATCTAGTTATATAATACATAGTAATGAGCACCATCTAGTTATATAATACATAGTAATGAGCACTATCTAGTTATAGAATACATAATAATGTGCGCTATCTAGTTATATAATACATATAATGTGCACTATCTAGTTATAAAATACATAGTAATGTGCACTATCTAGTTATAGAATACATAATAATGAGCACTATCTAGTTATATAATGCATAGTAATGAGTACTCTCTAGTTATATAATACATAGTAATGAGCACTATCTAGTTATAGAATACATAATAATGAGCACTATCTAATTATAAAATACATAATGAGCACTATCTAGTTATATAATACATAATAATGAGCACTATCTAGTTATAGAATACATAATAATGAGCACTATATAGTTATAGAATACATAATAATGAACACTATCTAGTTATAGAATACATAATAATGAACACTATCTAGTTACATAACACATAAAAATGAGCACTATCTAGTTATATAATACATAATAATGAGCTCTATCTTGTTATATTATACATAATAATGAGCACAATCTAGTTATAGATTACATAATAATGAGCACTATCTAGTTATAGAATACATAATAAAGATCCCTATCTAGTTATTGAATACATAATAATGAGCACCCTCTAGTTATAGAATACGTAATTATGAGCACTATCTAGTTATAGAATACACAGTAATGAGCACTATCTAGTTATATAATACATAGTAATGAGCACTGTCTTGTTATAGAATACATAATAATGACCACTCTCTAGTTATAGAATACGTAATAACGAGCACTATCTAGTTATAGAATACATAATAATGAGCACTATCTAGTTATATAATACGGTACATAATAATGAGCACTATCTAGTTATAGAATACATTATAATGAACACTCTCTTGTTATATAATACATAATAATGAGCACTATCTAATTATATAATACATAATAATGAGCACTATCTAGTTATAGAATACATAATAATGAACACTATCTTGTAATATAATACATAATAATTAGCACTATCTAGTTATATAATACATAGTAGTAGTTCCAGGCTTCGCCCGATGGTTTTATTTGTTTTATGGACGATACAGAACTGGCACATGATACTTAAACTACCAGGAAAAAAAAAACCTCTTGTGGTGGTTGTGGAGGGGGTGGTGGTGGTGGATGTAGTGAGGGTGATTAGCAGTACAGTATAATGGACGTAACATTTAGATCAATATCCCCTATTGATAATAATGATAATAATGAATAGGGAAACGGCTATTTACTAACTAAAGCACTGACACGTGCTATTTACAAACAAATTTCTGAAAATGATTAGAAAGAGGAGTAAGTGAAATAGAAGACACTGCCTAGGGCCTATATCTCATTGACTGTTAGAAATGTAGAGACCAATAGTGTCGTCTTTTGTCGCATAGCGCCATAGGCAAATAATCAGAACACTTTGGAAAACTTCGACTGTCCTGAGCTCCTGAGGTAGCAATAGTATCATATATCGCCACATAGCGCTCAGCGATAAGGTCCAGAATAAATGAAGGTAAATTTGAAAGCACCAACGCTTATTGCAGCTGATAACCTCAAGGTATTGCACCAACACCATTGCACTTATACAGATGCATAATATGTTCATGATGATAACTGTTTTAAGGGGCAAAATAAATCATTTTGCACTAATTACTCCCCGTGACTCCAATTTATAAGCAGCGCAAGATTTGTATTTTCGCAAATCTGCACCAGAACACTCGCAGGGGCGACGTGATGCAGCCCGAATTGCCAGTCAACAATAGACTTACAGTTACACTACTACGGACATGAATGAATCTACGGCCTTAATGGTTTTGAAATTCAGTTTGTTTGTTATTCTAAATGTAGGGAATGGAGAGCGTTGTACAAAATATCAAGTGGACAGTGTTACGAGCAGAGTTCCAAATGTATGTAAAATTTGGTGCAATTTGGAGGAAAGGTCTAGATTTGTGATAAAGGGCCTAAATGCAGGAAATGGAGTGGTCTGTCCGAAATTTAAAGTGGACAGTGTCACCCGCAGGGTTCCAAAAGGTAAGTGTTCAAAATGTGATACAGATCGGTAAAACGGTGTAGATTTGTGCCAATGGACCTAAATGCAGGGAATGGAGTGGTCTGTCCGAAATTTCAAGTAGACAGTGTTACTCTTCGGGTTCCAAGGTGTAAATATGTGAAATTTGGTTCAGATCGGTGAAACGGTGTAGATTTGTGCCAAATGGCCTAAATACAGGGAATGGAGTGGTATGTCCGAGATTTCATGCTGACAGTGTTACTCGCAGGGTTCCAAAAGGTAGGTATACAAATTTTGGTCCAGATCTGTGAAACGGTGTAGATTTGAGCCAAAGGGCCTAAATGCAGGGAATGGAGTTTTCTGTCCTAAATTTCATGCAGACAGCTTTCCCCTTAGGGGTCCAAAGGGCTAGTATACAAATTTTGGTTCCGATTGATGAAACGGTGTAGATTTGTGCCGATGGGCCTAAATGCAGGGAGTGGAGTGGTCTGTCCGAAATTTCATGTAAACAGTCTTACTCGCAGGGTTCCAAAGGGTATGTATACAAATGTTGGTTTTGATCGGTGTAATGGTGTAGATTTGTACCAAAGGCCAAATGCAGGGAATGGAGTGGTCTGTCCAAAATTTAACATAGCCTAACTATTCACCTTCAATCAGGCTATCATAAAAAAAAAAATATTTTTCGAATCCGACGGGTAGTTCCTGAGCTTAGCGCGTTTAAACACACAAACTCTTCAGCTATATTATAGAGTATAAATAATAATGAGCACTATCTAGTTATATAATACATAGTAATGAGCACTATCTAGTTATAGAATACATAAAATTGAGCACTATCTAGTTATAGAATTCATAATAATGTGCACTATCTAGTTATATAATATATAATAATGAACACTATCTAGTTATAGAATACATAATAATGAGCATTATATAGTTATATAATACATAATAATGAGCACTATCTTGTTATATAATACATAGTAATGAGCACTATCTAGTTATATAAAACCTAATAATGAGCACTATCTAGTTCTATAATACATAGTAATGAGCACTATCTAGTTATATAAAACATAATAATGTGCACTATCTAGTTATATGATACAAAGTAATGAGCAATATCTAGTTATATAATACATAGTAATGAGCACTATCTAGTTATATAAAAACTAATAATGAGCACTATCTGGTTATAGAATACATAATAATCTGCACTATCTAGTTATATAATACATAATAATGTGCACTATCTAGTTATATGATACATAAAAATGAACATTATCTAGTTATAGAATACATAATAATGAGCATTATCTAGTTATATAATACATAGTAATGAGCACTATCTAGTTATATAATACATAATAATGAGCACTATCTAGTTAAATAATACATAGTAATGAGCATTATCTAGTTATATAATACATAATAATGAGCACTATCTAGTTATATAAAACATAATAATGAGCACTATCTAGTTATAGAATACGTAATAATGTGGACTATCTAGTTATAGAAAACATAGTAATGAGCACTATATAGTTATAGAATACATAATAATGTGCACAATCTAGTTATCGAATACATAATAATTCGCACTATCTAGTTTAAAAATACATAATAATGAGCATTATCTAGTTATATATTACATAGTAATATGCACTATCTACTTCTAGAATACATAATATTGAACACTATCTAGTTATATAATACATAATAATGAGCACTATCTAGTTATAGAATACGTAATAATGTGCACTATCTAGTCATAGAAAACATAGTAATGAGCACTATATAGTTATAGAATACATAATAATGTGCACTATCTAGTTATCGAATACATAATAATTAGCACTATCTAGTTAAAAATACATAATAATGAGCACTATCTAGTTATATAATACATAGTAATATGCACTATCTACTTCTAGAATAAATAATAATGAGCACTATCTAGTTATAGAATATATAATAAAGAGCACTATCTAGTTATACAATACATAGTAATGAGCACAATCTAGTTATAGAATACATAATAATGAGCATTAGCTAGTTATAGTATACATAACAATGTGCACTATCTAGTTAAAGAATACATAATAATGAGCACTATCTAGTTATACAATAGGCTGGCTGCGTGGCTCAGGGGTAACTTTCTCGCTTGCTGGGCCCGAGGTTGCAGGTTCGTATCCTAGCGCAGTCAGCTGGCATTTGAGGGTGCGCAAATGCGAGGGAGCCGTGTCCGTAGATTTACTGGCAAGTTAAAGATCCCCTTCGGGGCAAAATTCCGGCACCCCGGCGTCTCTAAAAGCCGCAGTTGTTAAAAGGGACGTAAAACCAATAACATTATTATTACATTATTAGTTATACAATAAATAATAATGTGCATTATCTAGTTATAGATTACAAAATAATGAGCACACTCTAGTTATAAAATACATAATAATGAGCACTATCTAGTTATAGAATACATAATAATGAGCAATATCTAGTTATATAATACATAATAATGAACACTATCTAGTTATCGAATACATAATAATTAGCACTATCTAGTTATGGAATACAGAATAATGAGCACTATCTAGTTATATAATTCATAGTAATATGCACTATCTACTTATAGAATACATAGTAATGTGCACTATCTAGTTATAGAATACATAATAATGAGCACTATCTAGTTATAGAATACATAGTAATGAGCACTATCTAGTTATAGAATACATAATACTGTGCACTATCTAGCGATAGAATACATAATAATGAGCACTATCTAGTTATAGAATACATAATAATGAGCACTATCTAGTTATAGAATACATAATAATGAGCACTATCTAGTTATAGAATACATAGTAATGAGCACTATCTAGTTATAGAATATATAATAATGAGCACAATCTAATTATGGTTTACATAATAATGAGCACTAGCCAGTTATACACACATCAAAAAAAGTTTTGCATCACCTCGGTTCCCAGATCTCCGGCATATAGACGTTGACTGTGTATATTGTATCTAAGATACAGTCCCTTTGACTGTTCATAGATGTCACTAAAACTGCTCAAAGATGTAAACAACCATGCATGAGCAGGGCCTATTAGACGGAGGGGGTACGACAGCCGATCGGTTCCAGTCATTCCACCAGGACGAAGGTACGCTGCTCATGTTGTCTGTAGTTCTACCATGCCTAGAAGGTCAATACCGCAGTTCGATCGCGTCCGCATTGTTACTTTGTGTCAAGAAGGGCTCTCAACAAGGGAAGTTTCCAGGCGTCTCAGAGTGAACCAAAGCGATGTTGTTCGGACATGGAGGAGGTACAGAGATACAGGAACTGTCGATGACAGGCCTCGCTCAGGCCGCCCAAGGGCTACTACTGTAGTGGATGACCGCTACTTACGGATTGCCGCTCGGAGGAACCCTGACAGCAATGCCACCATGTTGAATAATGCGTTTCGTTCAGCCACAGGACGTCGTGTTTCAACTCAAACTGTGCGCAATAGGCTGCATGATGCGCAACTTCACTCCTGACGTCCATGGCGAGGTCCAGCTTTATAACCCCGACACCATGCAGCGCGGTACAGATGGGCCCAACAACATGCTGAATGGACCCCACGGAATTGGCATCACGTTCTCTTCACCGATGAGTGTCGCATATGCCTTCAACCAGACAATCGTCGGAGACGTGTTTGGAGGCACCCTGGTCAGGCTGAACGTCTTAGACACACTGTCCAGCGAGTGCAGCAAGGTGGTGGTTCCCTGATGTTTTGGGGTGGCATTATGTGGGGCCGACGTACGCCACTGGTGGTCATGGAAGGCTCCGAAACGGCTTTACGATACCTGAATGACATCCTCCGACCCATAGTGCAACCATATCGGCAGAATATTGGAGAGGCATTTGTCTTCATGGACGACAATTCTCGACCTCATCGTGCACATCTTGTGAATGCGTTCCTTCAAGATAACGACATCGCTCGACTACAGTGGCCAGCATGTTCGCCAGACATGAACCCTATCGAACATGCCTGGGATATGTTGAAAAGGGCTGTTTATGGACGTCTTGACCCACCAACCACTCTGAGAGATTTACGCCGAATTGTCGTTGAGGAGTGGGACAATTTGGACCAACAGTGTATTGATGAACTTGTGGATAGTATGCCACGACGAATACAGGCATGCATCAATGCAAGAGGACGTGCTACTGGGTATTAGAGGTAGTGGTGTGTACTGCAATCTGGACCACAAATGCTGAAAGTCTAGCTGTATGATGGTACAACATGCAATGTGTGGGTCTCATGAGCAATAAAACGAGCTGAAATGTTGTTTGTGTTGATCTCTATTCCCTTTGTATTTAAAGGTTCCGGAACTCTTGGAACCGAGGTGATGCAAAACCTTTTTTTGATGTGTGTATAATACATAATAATGTGCATTATCTAGTTATAGAATACATAATAATTAGCACTATATAGTTTTAGCTTACATAATAATGAGCACACTCTAGTTATAGAACACATAATAATGAGCACTATCTAGTTATAGAATACATAATAATGAGCACAATCTAGTTATATATTACATAATAATGAGCACTATCTTGTTATAGAATACATAATAATGTGCATTAGCTAGTTATAGAAAACATAATAATGTGCACTATCTAGTTAAGAATACATAATAATGAGCACTATCTAGTTATACAATAAATAATAATGAGCACTATCTAGTTATAGAATACATAATACTGTGCACTATCTAGCGATAGAATACAGAATAATGAGCACTATCTAGTTATAGAATACATAATAATGAGCACTATCTAGTTATAGAATACATAATAATGAGCACTATCTAGTTATAGAATACATAGTAATGAGCACTATCTAGTTATAGAATATATAATAATGAGCACAATCTAATTATGGTTTACATAATAATGAGCACTAACCAGTTATATTATTATTATTATTATTATTAATCTTGATTGGTCACATTGGACCACTTGAGTCGTTCCACAATCACTTCTTCTTTGAAGGTAGTACTGCTTGGTTCTTGCGCTCTTTCCAGTACTTTTTCATTCTTTCAGATCGGGATTTTCTCAACTCATCTGAAATCTCCATAGGCTTTCTGTGTGTCATTTCTGCAGAAAATTTGTGAGTTTTAAGTATGGTGTTAATTTTATTTTTCTCCTCGGCATCTGTTATCTTGAGTCCAACTGCTTTGAGATCTTGTTGGATTTCTTGGATCCATTTACCTCCAGTTTTCTTTCCTAGATTTCTCATCACCAGTTGGCGTACAATTCTGTTTTCTGGAAGCCGTAAGATGTGAAAAAAATATGAAATTCTTTTCTTCTTCATTGTGCTGGTGATTGGATCAATCTCACGATAGACAGTTTCATTTGGGAGAATCCTCCAGACTCCCTCAACCTGATACTTTTTATTTATGCACGTTCTAATGATTCTTCTTTCCGTTTTGAGGAGCTGATCAGTTCTTTGTTCATTTTTAATTTGGAACAGTGTTTCACAAGCATAAGTGGCTTCAGGGAGAGTTACAGTTTTATAATGTTGGATCTTAGTAGCTATTGATAGGCATTTTTTATTATATGTTGACCAGGTTAGAGATTGTGCCTTTTTCATTTTATTTGTTCTATTTATCCAAGTTACTTTTTCGTTTAAGTTATGTGTTATAATTTCTCCAAGATACTTAAATTGAGGAACTAGGTTAATTTTATGATCATTTATATAGACTTCATTTATATCTAAGGGTTTCATAGGCATGATCTCAGTTTTTTCAAAGGATATCTGTAATCCTATCCCTTGAGCAATTTCTTGGAGACTAGTGATCTGAGTACAAACCTCTTCCTTGTCTAGTGCTAAAAGAGCCAAGTCATCTGCAAATCCTAAGCAGTTTATTTTTATTGGTGGTTTTGTTCCAATTTTGATCTTAGGAGGGTTTTCCTTTTGCCAAACCTTCATGATATAATCAAGAGCCACATTGAAAAGCAGAGGGGATAATCCATCACCTTGTCTGAGACCAGTTTTTACTGTGAAAGCTGTTGATATTTCTCCCCTAAATTTAACTTTCGAATTTGTGTTTGATAATGTTAATTGAATGATTTTTATCAATTTAGGATGGAGACCGTATGATCTGAGGATTTTTAGCAGTGTCAGTCTATGAATACTATCATAGGCTTTCTTGAAATCTATAAAAGTGATAAAGAGTTGCTTATTTCTGTTTTTGTAATATTCCATTATTAATTTCAGGCTAAGGATTTGGTCTGGACAACTTCTGTAAGGGCGAAATCCTCCTTGATATTCTCCAAGTTGTGGTTCCAGAATGTTTTTGATCCTGTTGTAAATTATACGAGAGAAAATTTTATATGTGCAGTCCAGAAGGGTAATTCCTCTGTAGTTATCTGGGTTCGTTTTGTCTCCTTTCTTAAATAATGGATGGATTATTCCTGTGGTCCAGTGTGCAGGAATTTCTTCAGTAATCCACATTTTAACTAGATGTTGATGAAGATTTATAATCGCAGGTTTACCAGCATTTTTCCAGATTTCAGCAAAGACTAAGTCTTCGCCACAAGTTTTGTAATTTTTTTGTTCTTTAATTGCGAGTTCTACTTCATTAATGTTTGGAGGATTTATTAAATCAGGTGAAGTTAAAATAGGTGTATCAGTGTTTACTTGCAGGGTTTCCAGTGGATCATCACAATTTAACAGTTTCTCGAATGCTTCTGCAAGGATCTCTGTATTTTCTTGGTTAGAATGTGCTAACTTTCCTGTTTGATTTTTCAACATTAATGTTGGAGCTTCAAATTTTTTTAGATATTTACCAAATGTTTTGTAATAATCTCGAGATTGCTTTTTCTTGAAATCGTCTTCTATCTTTTCCAGTGTATTTTTAAGATGATTACGTTTCGTTTGTCTGATGATTTTATGGGTTAATTTTCTTTGTATAGTTAGTTCTAAATTTGATTCTTCTGACTTTAGAGCTTGATGTTTTATCCATGCTTGGTGTCTTTTCTCTATTGCTTGATCACAATCTACATTCCACCATTCATGTTTTTTCCTTGGATTTATTGGTGCTAACTCCTCTGCTATTGATTTTAATTTAGTGATTAATTCGTCCAATGTTTTAGTGTTGAGAGACTCTTCTCCTGTTCTTTCACAGTACTCTATATTTTTTATTAAGGTAGATGGATCAAATTTCCTCCTATTGTTATTATTAGTTTTTTTCTTGGCCATTGGAGTTAATTTTATTTTTATCTTTACCACATAGTGGTCTGATCCTGAGTCAACTCCCCTTAGAACCTTGACATTGTGAATTTCGCGATGGTGAAATTTATCCATGCAGACATGATCCAACTGCCATTCACCCCTTCTGAAGTCAGGATGTTTCCAAGTTTTCAATTTATGGGGCTGTCTTTTAAAACATGTTGATTTAGAGATTAATTTGTGGTTTCTACAAATTTCGACTAATCTTTGACCATTTTTATTGGTTCGTTTATGTGCTGTCCATTTTCCAATTATATCTCTATATCTTCTTTCTTGTCCAAGTTGCGCATTGAAATCACCAAGGAGAATTTTGATGTTTGATGAAGGGATGTTTATTAAAGTTTGATCCAAAAGATCCCAGAATTTTTGTACTTCTTCTCTGTCCTTAATGGTGTTGTTTTTTTGATTAGTAGGAGCATGTGCATTAATAATTGTATATGTTTTATTTGCCGATTTCAAAGTTAGGGTCGTAAGTCTGGAGGATTGAGATTTAAATTCTGTTATCGAGTCAATGATTCTGAGATCTATTAAGAATCCGTTACCAAATTGTGGACAATTTTTCATAACTCGTTTTCCTGGAATTCCTTTATATAGTCTATATCCTTGTGATTCCAGATGGCCTTGATCACTATTTCTAATTTCCTGAAGGGCCATAATTAGAATTTTATGACTTCTCATGATATCCGTGATGATCTTCAATTTTCCAGTTTGAACCAGAGAGTTAACATTATGTGTAGAAAAGAATGAGACTTGTTTAGGTTTGATTTTCCGTAGTATTTGTTTGTTTGCTTTTTGATGAGTTTTCAGACGCTCCGATTCGTCATTATCTTCCGCATGACAGCCCACCGTATCCGAATGCTGTCTTTTCTGTAATCTATCATTACAGACGGCGGAATTATTCTTCAAATGACTTTTCATGGTCGACTATCTAAGGTTTCACCTTGAGGGGAGGATAAATCCTCGAATTACAATCCTGAATGTTATTCAGAAAGGTAAAAGAACTGAGAAAATAATTCTCAGTCCCCCCCCAACACTAGTCTGTTCACTGACCCAGTTTCCCGCTGGGATTGATTACCCAACCTTCCACTGGGTTGCTCAGCTTAGCAGGGGACACCACGTGCAGGTCAGTGTTTGGAGTTGGAGTGGAGAGGTTATGAGGATTCTCTTCTGCTGAATCCTTGTATTACTGATTACATAATAATGAGCACACTCTAGTTATAAAATACATAATAATGAGCACTATCTACTTATAGAATACATAGTAATGTGCACTCTCTAGTTATATAATACATAATAATGTGCATTATCTAGTTATAGAATACATAATAATTAGCACTATATAGTTATAGATTACATAATAATGAGCACACTCTAGTTATAAAATACATAATAATGAGCACTATCTAGTTATAGAATACATAATAATGAGCAATATCTAGTTATAGCATACATAATAATGAGCACAATCTAGTTATATATTACATAATAATGAGCACTATCTTGTTATAGAATACATAATAATGAGCATTAGCTAGTTATAGAATACATAATAATGTGCACTATCTAGTTAAAGAATACATAATAATGAGCACTATCTAGTTATAGAATACATAATAATGAGCACTATCTACTTATAGAATACATAGTAATGTGCACTCTCTAGTTATAGAATACATAATAATGTGCACTATCTAGTTATATAAGACACAGTAAGACACAGTAATGAGCACTATCTTGTTATAGAATTCATAATAATGAGCACTATCTGGTTACAGAATACATAATAATGAGCACTATCTAGTAATATAAAACGTAATAATGAGCACTATCTAGTTATATAATACATATTAATGTGCACTATCTATTTATAGAATACATAATAATGAGCACTATCTAGTTATAGAATACATAATAATGAACACTATCTAGTTATAGAATACATAATAATGAGCACTATCTAGTTATTTAACACATAATAATGAGCGCTATCTAGTTATTGAATACATAATAATGAGCACTCTCTAGTTATAGAATACATAGTAATGAGCACTATCTAGTAATATAATACGTAATAATGTCCACTATCTAGTTATATAGTACTTAATAAAGAGCACTATCTAGTTATATAATACATAGAAATGTGCACTATCTAGTTATAGAATACATAGTAATGAGCACTATCTAGTTATAGAATACATAGTAATGTGCACTATCTAGTTATAGAATACATAGTAATGAGCAATATCTAGTTATAGAATACATAGTAATGTGCACTATCTAGTTATAGAATACCTAATAATAAGCACTATCTTCTTCTTCTTCCTCTTTTGAGACCACAAAGGATCACTTTACCCAACCTTGTAGGAACTGTACGAGCCTTGCGGTCCTCCCAGTACTTCTTCATGCGTATTGATCGTCTTGCCCGTTCTTCGGCGGAAAATATTCTTGTAGGAATTTTCTTCTTTGTGAGTGGAAAATGAAACGTCATATTTTTAAGTGCTGTAGTTAAACTTTTCTTATTTTCAGCATCTTCTGTTGTTAGGCCAATTTCTTTTAAGTCCTCTCTGATTTCTTTTAACCATCTGCATCCAGTTGTTGTGTTTTTTGAAGCAAGATTGTACTGCACTAGTAGTAGTAAGCGTTTGCTACACTCCAAATATTGCATCATCATGACCAGAAATTGCGTAATCCTGATGACGTCATGGGATGACGTCATGGGTCCTTAGAGCGAGCACGTGGTCCAGGAGCGAGCATGTGCGGTGCACGTGTTAGCGTGGGAAGGGGGTGACCTCTTGGCTTGTTTATGTGAAGCTGATAAAAAGTTAATGGGTGTTGACGTCATGGGGGTTGTTTATTTGGATGCTAACTGTCATCTGACACCCGTGTCAGTGCCAGCGATCCGCACATGTGGTGTGCTGCTGTTATGTTTTTGTTTATGCCCGCGATGGGTGGGCTGAGCGGGGAGGCGGTTCCCATCCACACATGTGGTGTGCTGCTGTTATTGTTTTTCTTTTTTTTTTGCTTTGGATGCTAACCATCATTTGACACCCGTGCAAGTTTGACCATGTGCAGCAGTGTGATTGATCTCGTCTGCTGTGTTCGCGTGAGACAGAGTTGACCTTTAACGTCATTGGCTAAGAATGTAATCTTTGACTTCTTTAAGCAATAGTGGAAAAAAAGAAATGATTGCGTTAGAAGCTAGTTTGCAGCATATGGTTTCTGGAGTGTGGGTGGGGGTGAAGGATATATAAATGGATGAGTGCATGGAAGAGTTTAACTTTTACTTTTGCGCGAAGAGTGTGTGTGTGTGTGTGAAAGAAATAAAGAAAGTCAACGACGAGGAACAAATTGTGTGATGGAAGCTCTAACGAAGTTCAATAACTTATCATCTTGTACTGAGTATTCTAATAAGAAACTAGCTGAACTAGTCATTGATTTACCATATGTGGTCCAAATTATTCGCCCCGTACAGACGAGGTTTGGAAGAAAAATAGTTGTGGATATTAACATTGAAGATGAAGTAACAAGTGTATTTCTACCAGCAGTATTTTCAAAATTAAGCACATCAGAGATCGATGAACTAAACTCAATGGGAGGCACACTGATGCTGGTGTATTTAGGGGTGAAGAACCGCTCACATCAAGTCATTTTGAAACAGTACTCGAAGGCAAACTGATGACGGTGTATTTTGGGTTGAAGAACCGCTCACATCGACATGTTTTGGTGAGTATTGGATTATATATATTATGTATTGATTGATATAACGATTGATATATTTAGTTGCTAATTATTTCTTAATTTGTTTAATTTTTCAGATTATCTAAAAAACTAATAAAACAACCAGCATAATGAAGTGGAAAACTGTTAATTTCCTGAGTGGAACTGATCATCGATCGCACCCGCTAATAGAGTATCATCGTGTATGCTTTCAACAACCGGAAGAAGAGGAAGAAGATGATAACGAGGTGAGTCGTAATGAGAAAGAAGCTTGTTTTAACAAATGGACATCTTCGAGTGGAATTTCAACATTTTCAGTCTACGTTACCAATGTTAGCAAATCAGAGGATAGTCAGCGAGAGGTGACAGAAACAGTTCTAAGATATCTATTGAAAGAATTATGTGAAGATGAACATTTTATTTGTTTCTTCGGATACAATACATTTGATGAAGTTTTCAAAATCGAATTTTCCATGACGTGTTACGATGTAACAAAATTGAATGTGTATAGAAACAATTTGCTTGGTAAACTTCAGGATGAATTTCCTTTTGAGGCTGTTCATTGTTCATTGGAGATTACAGGCAGTAATTTATCACAATGGCTTGAATATACTTTAAAAGATTATAGGTTTATGGTAAACCGATGTTACAGCAACTGCTGGTGGTGTATTAACAATAGTGCAAATTGGACGTATGCTTAGACATCAGTGATGGTACACCAAGTGTTGGTGGTGTATTAACTTTAGTGCAAATTGGACATTTGCTTAGACAACAGCAACAATGACCTCGCCTCCTAGCAAACGTAGAAAGGTCGATATTGTAATACATAATAATAACAGTGAAAATATAAGAAACCAATTGGACAATGCATTTGAAAGTGTTTCTAATTTTCGAAGTGAACTAAACGGTGCTATTTCAGTATCATACCAAATCGGGGAAAACACTCAAACCGAGTTGATTGAGAACAGTGATGAGTTGATTGAATGTTGGAGAGTTATTAGTGAGCATATATTGCAACAAGCTGTGAATTTCAAAGAAATTACAATTCAAATAAAGGATGAATCTTTCTTGAGCTGTGAGTTAATTGAAACGGCATTCAATTCTAGAGTGTACACACTTGCAGTATCAAATGTTAAGAATGAGTTTTTGGATCCTCGCGAATTTTTAGCGAATGCTAATATTTGGTTTACAAAGTATGTTAAGAAAGCGTTAACTGTACAAGCTTTAAAGGTGAATTCAGTTTTGTGTGCACAATACGTGCTTCGCGACATATCAGAAACAAAATATTTTGCTATCAAAAATGAGGTAGTTTTCGAGTATACTGATTTAAATGAATTTTATAATAAGAATATCATTGAAGGTACATTGACAAAAATGAGCGAATTTGAAGCAAATGGTTCCGGGTGGGCTTTAGAAAAAATTCATAGTTTGAGAATTAATATAAATAAATATGTTGGATTTCGAGTAGGAATGTCCAATACTAGTCGATTGCCTGATGTAATAGTCAATAAGAATGCAGTGCTAAATTTGTATGATACAAAGGAAGCTTGTTTTGCGTGGAGTGTGGTTACTGGTTTGTATCCAAAAACTCGAAACGTGAATCATCTTTCTTCCTATCCTAATTACAGAGATGTTTTAAATTTAGATGGTATTCCAATTCCGATGGAAATGAAATATTTAAACAAGTTTGAAAACCAAAACAATATTTCTGTAAATGTGTTTGGAGCACAATATGATGAAAACAATTGGGTATGTATGGGAACAAACGAAGTAAAAGGAAAAAAAACTTTTACTATTGTACCTTTGTATGTATCAGATAAAGTATATGAAAGGAGTGTAGACTTATTGATGTTGCAGATTGGAAACAGTGAAAGTTATCACTTTTGTTTAATTAGAAATCTTGCTCGCCTTGTGCGTTCAAGCCTCACTAGCACTCACAGAAGGATTTATATATGTAGACGTTGTTTGTCATATTATTTTCTTGAGGATGAGTTAAATGTTCACTTTGCAGACTGTAAACAGTTTCCTGTTGCAAAAAGCATAATGCCGACTGATGAACAAAGATTTGTTAATTTTACAGAATTCCGAGTTAAAGATACAGTTCCATTTATAATATATGCAGACACTGAATGCCTCTTGTCTCCAATTTCCTCATGTTTTCCAAATAGTGACAATCATAACTCTACTTTAACACATAAACATATTCCTTACAGCATTTCTTTATACCTTCATTGTAATTTCGATAGTGAATTGTGCAGTTTCAAGCTCTTTAGGGGAAATAATTGCATTGAATTGTTTGTAAAGGAACTTTATAGTATTGTGGATAAACTTCAAACATATTACTTATCGGTTAAGCCAATGTTAAAGATGACCGAAAATGAAGAAAGATTATTTTTGTCAAGTAAAATGTGTCACATTTGCGAGAAACCGATTGCAGTTAATGAACTCAAAGTACGCGATCATTGTCACTTAACTGGAAAATATAGAGGAAGCGCACACAATAGTTGTAATTTAAATTACAAAGTAACAAAGGTTTTGCCTATAGCATTTCATAATCTAACAGCCTATGATGGACATTTTATAATTAAAGAAATTTGCGAGAAACGTGATGGAGAGGTGTTACATAATCCTGGTCATATAAAATTGTTAGCGATGAATATGGAACGTTACAAAGGGTTTACAAAGTATGTACGGGCTAAGAATGGATTCATTCAGTTAAGATTTTTCGATACATATAATTTCTTGTCCTGTTCACTAGATCAATGTTCATCTTCGTTAAGCGAAGATTCAAAGCAAATAACACGACGTTATTTTAATGATGATGCACAGTTTCGACTTACTGCGAGAAAAGGTGTGTTTCCCTATGAATACGTCACGAGTATGGATGTTCTTAACGAAACTAAATTACCTGAAATATCCAAGTTTTATAGCAGTCTTAATGATCAAACAATATCGAATGAAGAGTATGAGTTTGCTCAATCGGTGTGGGAAACGTTTTCCTGTCAAACATTAGGAGAATACGCAGATTTGTATTTAAAAGTTGACACACTTCTTTTGGCGGATGTCTTTGAAAATTTTAGATCGAATGGCATGGAAACTTATGGCATTGATGCAGCTCATTTTTACACTGCTCCATCTATGTCTTGGTGTGCTATGAAAAAGATAACCAACGTTCAACTTGAATTGCTTCAAGATATTGATATGTTACACTTTTTTGAACGATCTATTCGAGGAGGAAATGTTCAGTGTATAACACGACATGCGATTGCTAATAATAAGTATATGAAAACTTATGATGAGAAAAAGCAAGAGTCCTACATAATGTACTTTGACGTTAATAATTTGTATGGATATGCGATGATGGAATATCTTCCAACGGGTGGCTTTAAATGGATTGCAAATGTTGAAGGCTTTGATGTTTTAACTATTGATGATACTTCAGAAATTGGATATATTTTGGAAGTAGATTTGACTTATCCTCAAGAGTTACATGACAAACATTCAGATTACCCTCTATGTCCCGAAAAGTTGACAAAGCTAATGGCTACCCTAGATAATAAAGAACGTTATGTTTTGCATTATAGATTGTTAAAGCAATGTATTCAACTAGGAATGAAATTAGATCGTATTCACAGAATAATTGAATTCAATCAGAGCCAATGGCTAAAACCATATATTGATGTGAACACAGAGAAACGAAAACAAGCCAAAAATGATTTTGAAAAGAATTTTTATAAATTGATGAATAATGCAATTTTTGGTCGTTCACTGATGAATGTGAGGAAGTTAAGGGACATCAAATGGGTCACCAAATGGCATGGAGCTCGTGGTGCTAGGTCTTTAATAGCTAAGGCTAATTTTAAACATAGAATTATATTCGATGAACAATGTATGGTCATCGAGATGAGTAGACTAAAGATTTTTCACAATCAACCAGTATATGTTGGTGCATCTATATTAGATTTGTCTAAATGTAAAATGAATGACTTTCATTACAATGTTATTTTAGCAAATCCTGAATCAAATGTGAGGTTGTTATACACAGACACCGATAGTTTTATGTATATATTCTATTATGATATTTATGAGTTCATGAAACAACATTCAAATTTGTTTGATACTGGAAACTATGAAACAAACAATCCTTTTGGCATTGTGAGACAAAATAAAGGTGAAATTGGTTTAATGAAAGATGAAAATGCTGGAAGGATTGTTGAAGAATTTGTGGGGTTACGACCCAAAATGTATGCAATAAAATTGTGTGATGAAATGAATAGCTTGTGTAAGGCTAAAGGCATTAAGAAGAGTGTGAGTAAAAGTATGAATATTGATGAGTATCGAAAGTGTCTTTATAACAGAGAAAAAGTCAACAAAGTTCAAGTTTGTATAATTTCAAAATCTCATTCTGTATTTACTGTTCGGCAAAATAAGTTGGCAATTTCATCAAACGAAGATAAAAGACACATAACTGAAAACGGAATTGATACTTTACCGTTTGGTCATTTTTCTCTGAAAAATGATTAGAAACAAATTGAGATTAAAGCAGTTCATCTCACTTACTTTATTTCTTTCACACACACACACTTTTATGCCGGTAATATTACTAATTTTTTGTGTGTTCCTTTGCTTATGAAAAAAGAATAAATAATAACCCAAATTTTGTGTGTATTATTTTAAAAAAAAAACACCTCCCCCCCCCCACCATTTCCCATTTTCCAGATATATATATGTATAATTACTTTATATTACATATCATTTAGTAATGGTGCGTTGTAAGAGGAGCAACTCTACCACTCAATATAAACGAACAGGAAGTGGATCATTAATCAGTCGTGTACTTAATAAAACTATTGATAATTTACCCGTGGAATTACACATCCCGGGATATGAATATTGTGGACCAGGAACAAAATTAGAAAAGCGATTGAGCCGTGGTGATCCAGGAATAAATATATTAGATAAAGCGTGCAAAGAGCACGACATTGCTTACGCAAAGCATAAAGATTCAAACAAAAGAAGAGAGGCTGATGAAATTTTAGCTTCAAAAGCTTGGTCTCGTGTAAAATCCCGTGACGCATCATTTGGAGAGAGAGCGGCTGCACTAACAGTGGGTGGCATCATGAAAGCTAAGTCTAAGATTGGAGGAGGTAAGCGAAACTTAAATAATAAAAAAAAAACAAGAAAAGATTAAAAAAAAGAAGAACATCGAAAAAGCAAGGTGGTATTTTACCCCTACTTCCGATATTTGCAGCCTTGTCGGGCTTGGGGGGTCTAGCAGGCGGAGCAGCAGGGGTGGCGTCTGCTATAAACAAGGCGAAAGCTGCTCAAGAAGAACTAAAAGAAATGAAAAGACACAATCGAATGATAGAAGCAATGCGAGGAAAAGGAGGTCAAGGCATTTATTTAAATCCTCCTGCATACAAAAGATAATTAACCAAATACCAAATAAAGCATTAAGTAATTTCGATTTAGCTAAATACGCACATCAATTAAAGATTCCAAATTTTAGAGGAGTCTTTATGCGAGATACGTTACCAAGATATCCTCGAAAAAATGAAAACTGTATTGTTAACCTTGAACCGATGGATAAATCCGGTTCACATTGGGTAGCTTTCAGTAAACATGGTAAATATGTGCATTATTTTGATAGTATTGGTAATTTAAGACCACCATTTGAAATTTTAACATATCTTAAAAATTGCTATCTACAATATAATTTTCATTCATATCAATCGATTACTTCTTCGATTTGTGGACATTTATGTTTAGTCTTCTTGTATTGTATAAATAAGGGAAACACAGACCGTCTTTAAACATTTCAAAGATGGCTTTCGAAAGACGGATAACTCTTGAAGGTAAAGGCTCGAAGATTGATGTTACATTGGAGAACCCGATTCATCTTGTAGGAGCAGAGTTTTTTGAAATAGGACTTGCAGGATTGTATACATCTAATTCTATTCGAAATGTTACCAACAGAAATAATAAATTTCGCATTCATTTTACTAATTTTTTATCAATTGATTTAGTGGTACCACCGGGTATTTATGAATTTGAAGATCTAGCCTCAGCTTTTGATGATTTACTTAGTTATCACTCATTGTCGAAACTTATACCAGAACATTTAGAAAAAACAAAATTGTATGTGGAAGAGGATATAGATGGAAAAAGAGACAACCGTCTCGTTTTGTCTTCCCCGTTTAATATTGATTTCACTGTAGCCAACAGTGTAGCAGGGCCTTTAGGTATTGAAAAGAAAGTTTACCCTAAAGAGAATAAAAGAGAAATTGAAATTCATCGAAAAATAGAATCGATAATGAAGTTTGCAATTAACGAGAATAATAACATTTTGGCTATAAAGTTGAACGAAGCGGATAGAGCGATTTTAATAATACCCAATGCTAGCTATACGTTAAAACAATTAAGTGAAAAGATTGATGATTTATTAGTTGAACATTTATTAGGCGACAAAGACAAATTCCCATCATTTTATATTAATTATGATAAAGTCTTTTATCATTGTAAACTACATTCGAAAGTGTTTGCTATAGATTTTGGTGTTGCAGATTCTATTGCAGATTTGTTAGGCTTTTCTCATAGAAAGTTCAAGGCAAACACAACTCATCATTCTGAATATATGATTAAAATTAACACTGTTAATAGTATTCGAGTATGTTGCAACCTTGTGCTTGGTACGAGTTCTTATTTGAACCATAAACCAACACACTCTTTATATAATTTTAAAGCTCATGTTCCTGCTGGTTACCCGATTGTTGTACAACCAACAACGATTAATTTTTTGCCCATGAACACCAAGCTTATTCAACATGTATCTGTGCAACTTGAAGATCATCTTCAACAGCTCATTGATTTGCAAGATGAAGATTTAACTGTAGAATTAATTATTCGTCCAGCACGATATCTTGCTATATAAAGTAATGAAATACTGTTATGTTTTCATTCTACTTGAGTAAGCATACTAGAAAACAATCACAAATATGGTTATACTATATAATACTCAAAGTTTGAAAAAAAAGAAGTCGACTCTGATTCGAAAAAATAATATAAATCAATCAGCTAAAATTTGTAAAAAAAACAAACAACGACATCGCACCTTGAAATCTAAGAAACAGTTATCGAGTAACAACAAACAATTCTTACAGTCTTTAGGCTATCGCGTACTTTAATTTCAATATAAATATATATGCAATTGTTAATCTTATTTAGTTTCTATCTATAGTTGAAGCTGTTAACATGTTTAACATAACAGATAAAAGAGAGGTTGACAACAGAGTTGTGCGACGAGAAGAAAGAGTTTATCAACCTTATTCAGCTAATAAATTCGAAAATAATGATGAAATTCGAATACCGATTCAAAATGAAGAAAACATAGTTTTATTATCAGAAGGTGTTCTTCACTTAGAAGGTCAAATTATTACTTCTAACATAAATCCAGCTGCTTCTACTACAGCGCATCCTGACCAAAATTTTGGGGCTAATCTTTTTAGCGAAATTCGCATCACGTTAAATGGTAAAGAAATTGATCGTACACGCCATCTAGGTATAACAAGTTCTATAAAAACCTTTGCATCATATTCAAAAAACGAATATACAGCTTTACAAAATGCCGGTTATTTTCCCTCTTTAACAACGCCAGCAAGTGAAGCAAATATTGTTGATAGTAACACAAAATGTTTTCATATAATACTTCCTTTAAGCAACCTGTTAGGAATAGCAGAGGATTACAGAAAGCCGATTTTAAACTGCAAGCATGAGGTAATACTTCTCCGATCGTCAAGTGACGCACGTGCGTTGCAATCGACAACCGAAAACGATCTTTCTAAGGTCAAGTTATTTAAAGTTTATCTAAAAATTCCCGTTTTATTATTATCAGACGAAGAACAAATTAAAAGATTAAAACTAATGCAGAAAAATATTCCCATTCAGGTTGGTTATCGATCGTGGGATGTTCACGTCTTGCCTTCTCTTCCTAGAACAACTAAATATAGTTGGACTGTAATGACAACTTCTGAAACTCAAAAACCGCGTCAATTTTTATTAGGTTTTCAAACTAGAAGAAATTTACTAAACACATGCTCTTCCTATTTCGACCATTGTAACATTAAATCTATAAGAGTTTTTTTAAATTCAATTTTTTATCCCTATGAAATGCCAACTTCTGAAATTGCCATAAATGACTACAGCGAGTTGTATGACATGTTTGTTAAATTTCGTAATGTATATTATCAGATCGATGATGTTCGTTCAGAGACTCTGGTTTCACGAGATGAATTTAAGTCTCTTTGTCCTATTATTGTAATTAATTGTCTCGAACAAGTGGAAGCAGTGAAGACATCTTCAGTCGATGTGCGAATTGAAATCGAGACAAGTGAGAATATACCTGAAGATACAACTCTTTATTGTGTTCTTATTCATGATCGTCAAATATCTTACAGACCATTAACGAATGAAGTAATTATCTAAACCAATATTTGCTAAGTTATAAGCAAGCAAGTAAACAAGTATTCTCACTTTAGTTGCAATCATGGAATTGACAACAACAAACTCTCCTTCTACTGATGCTGGCACGTGGAATAAGAAGCAACCAATAGTTGCAGACATTCGCAAGCTACCAAACGGCAGTTTGGAACTTGCTTACTGTATGTTAAATAACGGCAATATACCTTCATTCAGCCCCGTGATCACATGGGTTGCAGCATATTGTGAAAAAACTCTTTCTTCTTTTTTTGAGTCTATTAAGAATAAATATGATTATTTAGTTGTATATAATTTGCCACAGGAATTTTCTTTGTTTGCACTAAAAGCACTTTCCCCAGACTCATTATTCGATCTTAATACGATTGATGGAATGTCAGACCTAATGTTGAGGCATAGCCAACGTTTACCTACAGATTGTCCAAAACATTTACCATCTCTAGCAATGGGAAGCAATAGTTGTGCTAAATTCAACGTCAATGCTGTTCAACATTGGTTAAATTCTTCTGATGGCATCATGAAAATCGTGTGTTCGATAATAAACAAGTTTCGAAACAGTGGACTTCGAGGTTTTAATAAGTTTGATTGGAACTACTTTCCTATAAACGTGCTGACTATATATGAACCACAACGAATTCGTCTAGAGTGGGAACATCTACCAGATCATCTAAAGAGGAAATTTCAACTGTTTCATCTTCGCTGCAAATGTGACAACTGTAATCGCTATCTATAAAAGGTGAATAATTTAGATCTAGTACTGTAGTTGACAGCTATACATATTTTGTTTTTAGTTTGCTTTTTAACACAGTGTATCTTTTTTTTGTCTACAGAAAATAATCATCTGGACAACTAAAAAGAAGAAGATCATCTCAACACAGCCACACTCATCTGGACAACTAAAAAAAGAATGAGATTACTTCAAGAGAAATAAAATTGTATTAATTGTAATTCTAAATGAATAAAGAAGAAAAAAAAAAGTCTTTTGTACCATTTCATATGAAAGTTCTTATTAATGATCAATTACCTCCTCACTCTACATGTAAATAAAATAATAATAATAATAATAATAATAATAATAATAATAATAATAATAATATTGTCAGGTGAGGGATTCGAACCCTCGCTTTCAATTTCTGAAAATTAGATCTTAAGTCTAACGCCTTAGACCGCTCGGCCAACCCAACACGTGCATATTAGCCAACGTGTTTTGTTGATTCATGTCAGTTCGCATTTAGCTTTGTGTGGTGAACATCTTTTCTTTGTGAAGTAAACCAGCATCATGAAGTATTTTAATTGTGTAAAGTATTCCAAAAAACAGTTAATGCAAATGATATTGAGTCAAAAAGAAATGAATTTAAAATCTGAAAGAGATCGGCTAAAAACATTTAAGACCTGGTCTTCAGACAGTTTTACGAACACTGCATGGTTAGCAGCTGCAGGATTTTTCTATTTTGGATATAAGGATATGGTTAGGTGTGCTTTCTGTAATCTGCAACTTAGTTATTGGGAAGAAGATGATGATCCGTTTGAAGAACATAAGAAATGGGCTTTTTCTTGCCCCTACGTAAACAATATTTCTCCTAGCATAGAATTGAAATGCGAATATGAAAGACTTAAAACTTTTCAAAATTGGCCTCTTCCCTGTCCAAACGAATTTTGTTTAGCACCAGCAGGGTTTTATTATACTGGACATGGTGATAAGGTGAAATGTATATTCTGTAAGATTGAAATTGAAAATTGGAGGGAAAACGATAATCCTTTAAATGATCATGAAAAATGGGCGCCATATTGTCCATATATAAGAGGGTTTTACGTCGGCAACGTTGATTTAAATCCTGAAAATCCTACTATTATTCCACATAATACAAGTTATGATACGTGTGGAAGCAATATATGTTGATGTGATGTGATTTTTTGTGCAGTGTGCATTCTCAGACGTAAACGTAGACATGTTGAAGTTTGTTAAGCAGTCAAACACTCTACCAGTAATTTCATTTACTAATGCTGAAAACCAGAGTAAAAGTGAAAAAAGAAAGCATGGTGTTTTACTACCGAACACAATTCGATGTATCATTTGCGGTCCATCGAACTGCGGTAAAACAAACGTAATGCTAAATTTATTATGCCACAAAAATGGAGTTCGTTTTGAAAACGTTTATATTTATTCTAAATCACTTGCTCAAAGTAAATATGTTGAATTAAAAAAGTTTTTGGACTCCATAAAAGAAATAAAAAGTGATTTTTTTTCCGATAATGATGAAGTAATGCCTCCAGAAATGGCTAGAAAAAACTCTATATTTGTTTTTGATGATGTAGCCAGCAATAAACAACAACACATGAAAGATTATTTCAGTAGAGGTCGTCATCACGACGTTGACGTATTTTATCTTTGTCAAACATATTCTTGTATACCTAAACATCTAATTAGAGATAACGCTAATTTTTTAATTCTTTTTAAACAAGACGGAACAAACTTGCGTCACGTATATAACGATCATGTAAATACAGATATGAGCTATGAACAGTTCTTTGATATTTGTTCGTATTGTTGGCAAAACTCTAAGTTTGGTTTTTTGGTTATCGATAAAGATAGCGATTTACAAAATGGTCGATATCGCAATGGATTTGATGTTTATTTTCAGTTATAAATATGACTTCAAAAAGAGGTAAATGGCCATTCGTGTTATAGCTTTTGCGTGGTTAACAACTTAACTATGACATCGTTTAACAAAACCAATAATGTGTCTATCGGACGACCGACTTCACGACATGATATTGCAACTAAATCATATGTTGATGATAAGCTAGTGCAATATGAAAATCAACTAACAACAACAACAAGCGACGGACATCTAAGTATTAACGGCAAACGGTTAAAAAATGTTGGAATGCCAATACATGTTGAAGATGCATGCAACAAAGGTTATGTAGTGAAGTTATTAAATGAGCTAAATAAAATCGAGTCTAAAGAAGACATACAACGAAACTTTAACGAGCTTAAAGGTTTAATTTTTTCAATTTGTAAAATAGAGAAAAAAGAACTTGACTTTCAAAACAAACGTCTCGCGGGCTTAGCTTTACCATCATCTGCAAATGATGCAGTAAACCTTATTGCAATGCAGCAACATACATCGAATATAAAAAAATATCTTGAGACCCGAATAACAGAAGTGTTACAACGAGTAGAATTCATTCATGGTTTAGTGCGAGAATTTTCAGAAGATCACTTTCCGTATGATCAAGATACTCTCGACTTGGGTAACAAAAGAATAAGAAATGTTAAAGATCCAATTCAAAATCAAGATGCGGTAACGTATTCTTTTCTTAAAACTCATGTAACAAATGAACTCGATGAAATTAAAAAATCTCTTTTGAATATAAACAGAGATGATGAAACTGTAGATATGTTAAATAGAAGAATAACAAACATATCTCAACCAATCGATTCGTTAGATGCAATAAACAAATATTACTTAGAAAACTTTGCTGCCTCTCGAAAAGATCTAGAAGACTTAATCGCTAAATTTAATAAACAAAACGTTTTAAATGTAGACGATGGTGGAACTTTAAATATGATGAGTAGACGAATTACTCACGTAAACAACCCCATATACGATAACGATGTTGCAAATAAGACGTTTGTTGAGCAATATGCCGCTTCCCAACATGAATTTGATCAATTGAAACAAACTGTAAACAATCTACAACATCAAAAACAAACAAATGTTGAGTTCCCTGTTAACGACCAAGACGTGACAAATAAACGGTTTGTAGAACACTATGCTGCGTCACGAACTGAAGTTAATCAACTAAAAGAAATTTTAAGCAATTTACAAACTCGTATTGAGGGTGTTGCTAACAATCTCAATATTGTTAAAAAAGAAGATCTTGAAAGTTATGCTGCTGAATCCAAAGAAGAATATAACAAGTTAAAAACTGAACTGGAAAAAATTGAGCAAATGGTTAACAAAGAACCACTCGAAAGTTTTACTGCATCCAAAGAAGAATATGGTATATTAAAAGATGAAGTAAAGAAAAAGAACTTATCGAAATTTATTCTGAAATTCTCCAACACACCATCAATCCATTCACCAGTATACACGCTTCATAATCATAACATACAGTACCAACTTCCCTACAAAGGTGTATTAAAACCAATTTTTGTTTCACCAAGATCTCCAATTGTGTATGCAATTTTAAATATACGTCAAGAGATTGAACTGGATGGCAGTGATATTGTCGTTGAAGAGCAAGATGAAATTCAGTTTCGACTTAGAGACCCGAAAAAACATAAAACTGATGATCTTCCTCTTCAAATCGATTTTGAATATACTATAAATAAGTAAAACAACCACAATTTCCGTTTAGTCATGGAGAAGAGCTCAAAGATTAAAGCTGAAAGTCGAGTAAAGGATAAACTTTCTCGCTTAAAAAAAGATGTTAAAGACAAGTATCTTTCACTTCAAGATGATGTTAGACGAAAAGAATTAGATATAGAGACTAACTTTAAACCAGTAACAAGTTCATTAAATCAACTTGTAGCTATTGCTAATACGTCGACTCAAAATAAAGACAATCGAAAAAGAAAAGGAAAATATGACGATTCTGAATCCACTGCTACTTCAGACGAAGAAGATGGAGATAGCATCAAAATAATTTCACTACTTAACCGCTACTTTGATCCGTTCATTAAACAAAACGTGGATAGAACATTTGGTATAACGATAAGAAATGATAAACAATACTTGGGACGCGAACGAGTTTTCTTCGATAAAAAGTGGATAAAAGTTGGCGGTGAAAAATTTCCTATTACAGAAGGTCTACTTGAATTGATTCAAAGGAAAGTACCAGACCCCACTCTAATAGATAGGAGTGATTTAAGTTCATATTTGAAATTATTAAATGTTTCAAACGTGCACAAAAGAAATTATACAAGCAATGCAGCTCCAAGAGGAACGCAATCTTATAAGTATAGACATATAATTGAACCCCTTCTCACTGAAGACATAGATAGAATTATAAAAACAGCAGATGAAAATGAAGAAGCAAATACTACAATGCATACTGGATATGGTCAAAAAAAACACATCGCGCCACAAGCCATTTGGAAATTTGAAGGCGGAAACAATATTGAATTCGTTCACTGGAATGAACCAAACAAATTGGTATCAAGACTTAAAACATTAATTGCATCGAAAGCTGCAGGTCACACAGGACTAGACAGCGAAATCTTTGCAATAGAAGAAGAACTAAGAAATGCTGGATATATTGAATAAAAATTCCAACGTTTGTAAAACAATGCACAGTATGTTATAAAACATTGTTTGGAAAATAACTATGAACGAAATCAGACGAGAAATTGCAAAAGAACTTCACGCACCGCTTAGAAAAAAGTTTAAAAGACGACGTGTTATTAGCAAAGGAATCGATGACCTCCATGAAGCTGACCTTGTGGACATGTCCAAACTTGCAAAATGGAATAATGGATTTAAATATTTATTAACCATTATTGACGTTTACTCGAAATATGCATGGGCAATTCCTCTTAAAACCAAAAAAGGAAGTGAGATTGTGAAAAGCTTAAAATTTGTTTATTCTCAAAGTAAAAGATTGCCCAATTATTTTCACACCGATCGAGGAACGGAATTTTATAACAGTGAATTCAAAACATGGTCTCAGAAACAAAATCTAAAGCATTATTCCACTGGCAGCTCCATTAAAGCGAGTGTGATAGAAAGATTTAATCGAACTCTTAAGGAATCGATGTGGAAAGAATTCACAACACGAGGTTCTTACCGATGGGTACATATTTTGCCTGAGTTACTAGTAAAGTATAATCACAAAATACATCGCAGCATTGGCATGAAACCTAATGATGTGAAAAGAAACAATCCACCCCGCTTGCCAACACAATATAATGAAACTTTAAGAAAACCAAAATATAAAATCGGCGACATTGTAAGAATATCAAAAATCAAGAAACACTTCAGTAAAGGGTACGAAGGTAATTGGACAACAGAATTATTTACAATTTATAAAGTTCAAAATACTAATCCACGAACATATCTTTTAAAAGATAATAAAAATATCCCAATATTTGGTGCGTTCTACGAAGCAGAGTTACAACGAACAAAACATCCTAATATTTACTTAGTCGACAAAGTACTACGTAGAAAAGGAACCCGAGCCTTCGTATCTTGGCTTGGATTCGATTCAACTCACAACTCTTGGATCCCCAACAAAAATATCTTATAATTAGAACAGTGTAAGTTTTTTTATTTTTATTTTTTATTCCTCACAAAAGATATTATTATTATTATTATTATTATTATTATTATTATTATTATTATTATTATTATTATTATTATTATTATTATTATTAATGTGTCTCTATATATATATTTTTCAGCTCACTAAAACCAACACACGCAAGAAAGAAAAGAATGATTGTACTTACCCCGTGCACAAGACCAGCATATTCCACTCTGCAAACAACACAGCATCTTCAATTCTCTCTGCCGCTTGTTGGAAAAAGAACTACTTACCACTTTAAGAACGAAGATCATATCATTTTTCACTAATTCATATTATATAATTAATGTAAACCACAAATGATCAAATAAATATATTTTTAAAAAAGATTTACACCACACAAATTATTATTATTATTATTATTTTTTTTTTTTTTTTATTTTTATTTTTTTTTTAAACACCCACTGTCCAACGTCCATTTAATTAATCATTTGGACTTCTTCTTCTTCTTCTTCTTCTTCTTCTTCTTCTCCACCTTCTTCGGCATCCATACGATCTTCACCCCCCACACTCTCTTCCTCCAGCGGTGGAAAATCGAGCAGCTCGATACTGTCGGAGTCGATTGATTCCAGCCGCTGAATGATCACCCCCAATATGTGGGGGGTTACGCCATCCGCCGTCAACTCTCTACAATGCTGGCGGTCTCGAATTATTTCCAATAACTCGCAATTATACATGTCCTGCTGAAGATTGCTAAGCCCGTTGAACCAAACGTCCTCTTCCACTTTGAACGCGCTCACTGCGAAGTTTAGCCCCAGCCTCTCTGATTGTTCTCTCAGAGATTTTATCTCATAGAGCTGCTGGAGCTTAACTAAAAGATTTCCATACATGGTCATGTTGATTGTTAACTGAGTTGCTTTGAAACTAAGTGTTACTTCATAGCTATGTGCTCTTATATATTGCGAATATCAAACTGCAAAAAGCTATTTTAAACATTTTCACATGGAGCTCTGGGAACCGACATCCAATCTCGTTCTCGCATTAAAAATTACAGACTTGACTAATGACATCTGGGAATCTAAAAACAAACAGATCGAAATTCATTTCACACACTCAAAGTTATACATGTCATATAAAACACTTTAACCAGATTGAGATCATGAAGCAAGCCAGAACACAAAAAATGTTAACATCATTTAAATTAAACAGACATAACATAGCGAGAAGGAGTAACACAACTCCACTCCCACGCTGTGGTAATATATGTCGTACTTAAACAGAGTGTCGCATTACAACATCTGATTACTTATTTAGCTTGCGCGAGCAAAAACTTTAACGACAACCATGCACTACATGCGCTGGCTACTCTCATGGCTTGCCGCACGGCGCGAGCAAAAACGGAACAGCTGCACACCACATGTCTGGTAGCGATCCGGCTATGTCGAGTGCCTCACCGTACACTCTCATTCAAAAGTTATGACACACAAGACTCTCTACACTTCCTTGGGAAATTACCAAAATATAATTCAATAATCAATCAATACTTAATAACCATGATACACAGGCTGCCCCGGGAATTAAATAACAAAACACAGAATCGAACCAAGAAACTCCCCTGTAGGAGTGGAAGAGGAGTCTGAATTTCGAGTTACCATCCTAATAAACAACCCCCATGCCGTCAACACCCATTAACTTTTTATCACAATCACATAAACAAGCCAAAAGGTCAACCCCTTCCCACGCTAACACGTGCAGTGCACATGCCCCGCTCCTGGACCACGTGGTCGCTCTAAGGACCCATGACGTCATCAGGATTACGCAATTTCTGGTCATGATGATGCAATATTTGGAGTGTAGCAAACGCTTACTACTACTAGTTGTTTTAGAAGACGTGAATCTGGCATTCTCATGATGTGCCCAAAGAATCCTAGTCTTTTCTTTCGCATGGTATCAGAAATGGGTTCTAGGTTGTTATAGACCATATTGTTAGATATTATTCGCCATTGCGCATCTTTTTTATATCCTTTATTGATACAAGTTCTTCCAATTCGCCTTTCGATCTTCTGTAATCTGTCGGTTTTAGAATGTTCATTTAGATGGAATAATGTTTCTGCTGCATATGTGGCTTACGGTTTTATGACTGTATTGTAATGTTTAATTTTTGCATTAATTGATAAGCATTTCTTTTTATAAGTTTCCCATGTTAATTTTTGTGCCCTAGATAACTTGTTGGTTCTTATTTGAATTGACGCTTTCTCATTTAAATTGTTTGTTATTAGCTCTCCTAGATATTTGAATCGTGTTACAATTTTAATTTTTGTATCATTAATTTGTATTTCCTTTAATGGTGTTGGTATTTGTGACATGATTTCTGTTTTAACGAATGATATCTTAAGGCCAATTTTATTTGCAATTGTCTGAAGCTCTGATATCTGTGTTTTGGCTTCCTCTAAATCTTTCGCCAATAATGCCATGTCGTCTGCAAAACCAAGGCAGTTTGTTTGAATTTTTCTCCCTATTTTTATATTTGGAGGGCATTTCTTAGACCATTCTCGCATTACCATTTCCAATGCACAATTAAATAGTAATGGTGATAAGCCATCACCCTGTCGTAAACCGGTTGTGACCTCAAATGGGTCAGAGAATTCACCTCTGAATTTAACTTTTGATTTGGTACCTGTAAGAGATAGTTTTATGAGATTTGTCAATTTGGGGTGTAATCCCATGTGTCTTAGAATTTTTAATAAAGATTCTCTATGAATACAATCATATGCTTTTTTAAAGTCGATAAATGTTATCACCATATCTCTATTCCTTTTTCTATTATAATCCATTATCAATTTTAGGCTCATAATTTGATCTGGGCAACTTCTCCAGGGCCTGAAACCTCCTTGATATTCTCCTAATTCATTTTCAAGTTGTACTTTAATTCTATTGATAAGAATTCGAGATTTTTTTTATAGGTAACATCGAGGAGTGAAATCCCTCGGTAATTGTTAGAGTCTGTCTTATCCCCTTTGTTATGTAGTGGATGGATGATAGCTGATCTCCAATGTTCAGGGAATTTTCCTGTAATCCAGATGTTGACTAGTTGTTGATGAAGAGCGATTTTTGCCGAATTTCCAGCATACTTCCAAATCTCTGCAAAAGTCTGGTCTTCTCCAGGGGCTTTGAAATTCTTCATCTCATTCAGTGCTATGTAAACGTCTCCTAATGTGGGCGGGTTAATGTTCTCCGGTGGTGTTGTTATTGGAGTGTCAACATCCAATTGGAGAAATTATATGGGTTCTTCACAGTTTAGGAGTGTCTTAAAATATTTAGCCATAATTTGTGCATTATCCTGGTTGTTGTGGGCCAATTTACCATTTTCATCTTTTAACAATAAGGTAGGTGCTTCATATTTTTTCAGATGTTGTTTAAAGATTTTGTAATAATTCCGCGATTGTGAAATTTTGAATTCCTCTTCAATTGTTTGTAGGGTGTCAGTATGATATTGCCGTTTTATTCTTCTTAAAGTTTTAGTTGTTTCTTTTCGTTGTGTAACTAAATTTTGAAAAGATGTTTCAGATTTTTGGGATTGGTGTAATAACCACGATCGGTGTCGTTTTTCAATCATCTCATCACATTCATTATTACACCATTGATGTTTTTTCCGCGGTTTAATTGGAGCCAGGTCTTCTGCTATTCGTTGTAGGTTGTGAACCAAGTTTTCGAGTTTATCAGTTATTTTAATGTTTCCAGTTGCTTTTTGGTACTGTTCACTGTTGATTAACTGGATAGGATCTATTGTTAGTTTAGTTTTGGGGTTTTTCCTTTGTTGTCTCTTCTGGGGCGTGAGTTTAATTTTAATTTTGACTACGTAGTGATCAGAACCTGTGTCAATTCCGCGGAGGACTTTGACGTTATAGATCTCTTTATGGTGGTGTTTATCCATGCACACGTGGTCCAGTTGCCATTCTCCCTTAGTGTAATCAGGGTGTTTCCATGTTTTAAGTTTTTGAAATTTTCATTTAAAACATGTAGATTTTGAGATTAAGTTATGGTTTCGACACAGGTCAACTAGTCGCTCTCCATTTTTATTTGTTCTATTGTGTGCTGGCCAATTTCTGATGATGTCACGGTATTTTCTTTCTCTACCTAGCTGAGCGTTAAAGTCGCCAATTAATAATTTAACATGGTGTTTGGGGATGTTATATATGGTTTGATCCAATAGGTCCCAAAATTCTTCTGTTTCTTCACGGTCTTTGGGGGAAGTGTTTTTATCATTAGTGGGAGCATGGGCATTTGTGATAGTATAAATCTTATTAGATGTGTTAAAGGTGAGTGTTGAGATTCGAGGAGATGGTGAGCGGAATTCTTGAACTGAATTTATAATTTTAAGGTTGATCAGAAATCCTGTTCCAAATTGTGGAACATTCTTCATGACTCTCTTCCCCGGTATACCCTTATATAGTCGATACCCTTGAGATTCCAAAGCATCCTGGTCAGTGTTCCTCAATTCCTGTAATCCCATGATAAGAATTTTGTGCTGATCCATTATGTCAGTGATCACCTTTAGCTTACCAGTTTGCATGAGGGAGTTCACATTATGTGTAGAGAAGTAAGTTATCTGCATTGGTTTGATTCTTGATCTCGTCTTATTCGCGTTTGTTGTACTGGGATGTTTCCGTGCCTCCGACATCAAGGTATCTCGTAGGTTGCAGCCCACCGGATCCGAATGCTGCTTTCTCTGAACTCTAGGTTCAGCCGGTAGAGTATTCCTTGAAAGACTTTCCATGGTTGACTGTCACGGTAACACCGATGAGGGACTAGGTCCCGAGTTACAACTCTGGATGTGATCCAGAGAGGTGATTATAAGGCCGCTCCTCTGGAGTACAGACGCCTTGCGCAGCCGCCCCTAACCTGGAGAACAGACTCTGCATTTTCTACGCCGTTGACCACAAGTGGTTCATCCGCCTTTAGGGGAAGTTTCCCACCCCAAGGGCAAGAGAGTGCCCCAACCTCCACCAGTTCATCCTCCTCCCTAGAGAGCCGTTGACCGGGTAGAGGTGGACTCCTTATCCCGGGAGTCACTCGGTCGTCAGAGCCTCGTCAGTCTAAAGCAGGGTGCACCACGTGCAGGTGAGGATGACTTTTGGGTAGGTTCTACCCCTTACACCCCATAAGCACTATCTAGTTATAGAATACATAATAATGAGCACTATCTAGTTATATATTACATAATAATGAGCACTATCTAGTTTTATAATACATAGTAATGTGCACTATCTACTTAAATAATAATACATAATGATGAACACTATCTAGATATAGAATACATAATAATGAGCACTATCTAATTCTAGGATACATAATAATGAGCACTATGTAGTTATAGAATACATAGTAATGAGCACTCTCTAGTTATAGAATACATAATAACGAGCACTTTCTAGTTATATAATACATAATAATGAGCACTATCTAGTTATAGAATACATAATAATGAGCTCTATCTAGTTATAGAATACATAATAATGAGCACTATATAGTTATATAATACGTAATAATGAGCACTATCTAGTTATAGAATACATAATAATGAGCACTATCTAGTTATAGAATACATAATAATGAGCACTATCTAGTTATAGAATACATAATAATGAGCTCTATCTAGTTATAGAATACGTAATAACGAGCACTATCTAGTTATAGAATACATAGTAATGAGCACTATCTAGTTATAGAATACATAGTAATGAGCACTATCTAGTTATAGAATACATAATAATGAGCACTATCTAGTTATAGAATACATAATAATGAGCTCTATCTAGCTATAGAATACATAATAATGAGCAATACTCAACAAGAGTATTTACGGTTTATGTCAAGCTGGTAAAGATTGGCACAATTATATCACTGCACAACTTGTCAAGCTTGGCTTAAATCAAAGCAAATGTGATCCATGTCCGTATTTTAGCCCAGATCATGACCTGTATGTTGCCCTTTATGTTGATGATCTAGGTGTGTGGGGATTACAAGCTAAAATAGATTGGTTTGTAAAAAGATTGAAGTCAAAGTTTGAAGTGCGTAATTTGGGAAATATCTCAGATTTTTTGTCGATTAAAGTCAGTCAAGGGTCTAAGAAAAATGTATGTTTAAGTCAAAACATGTACATAAGGACAAATGTTCTTAAATCACTAGAAGAACCCTACCCAAAAGGTTGTGGTACCCCTTTACCTTCAACTGTACCAAATAATGTCACAGAGTAGTTAAAAAAAACCAAACGTTATAGAAAAATTGTAGGTAAGATCCTATACTTATCCAGTACTGTGCCCAACTCTAGGAATGGGTATTCCAAGATTCAGACACCTAGATATCAAGGGAAAGGCTACAGCCGCTTTTGAAAGTTGAGATATTTGAATATCGCGCTCCATTGCTTCTCGAAGCAATTGGAAAGAATATACCGATACTTGCATGTCAAGTGACGTAGCGAGTAATAGCAGAGGTCGAGGCTATTTATTGATTAAATAGTTAGCCATGGAGTAGAGACTTGAGACTGGGATCAGATTACTGGCACGGCCAAATGAAAGAGAATGCAATTAGTATCAAGTAAATCGGACCAGGGATACCAGAGATATGAGGATTTCTTGATTTCAGCGTGATGACGCGTGACCCTGGCAGTTTTGAATAAAAGCCGGCCGGTCGAGGCATCGATAGCTCATTCCAACACAAGCACTTGCCTAGCAAGCTGCTGCTACGCTGAGCCAAGGCACATGGTTGCCGGATCTACGCAGAAGCTATTTTCAAAGTTGTGATAGTCACAAAAGTGCTGCGCTACGAGGTGGAACTTAGTAAGTTTCGGCAAGGAGAATCACTGAGGTGATTAAATATTTTTCTACAGACATTAGTGGAAATATTTATATTTCTACATGGACATATGCTAGACTTTGTCTAGAATTAGTACTTTGTCACAGTCCAGTAATAACCTAATACTTGGATGTTTAAGTCCATTTCAGTCAGTTTTCATATTGGTAACTGGTTAACCACTCCGATCTATCAGTACACTGAAGACCAGTCTATCACGGTGTTGTTCATTAGTCTACGCAGGGAAACTACAGGTTGCTTCGCGCATGGTAGATGGTGATAAACCATGCCCAGGGAACGATTTCAGGACAGCTGTTGATTGGTTAGACAGTCAGTGTTTTCTTGTACTGAAAAGATTACCGTGAGTTATGTTACAACTGACATATCTAAGAATAGATCACTTAGATCTGACCCCATTTAAACAAACTGTTATGGCTTTGATAGAAGCCCATATTAAAATGGAACAACAGTTAATTTAAACGTCAAGAGATACTACCACTATGTCTTACTAGACGGATTGTGGGTATATAATGGCGGCCGATACAAGGATTATACATGCTTGTCCGATAGGGCATGTCTATGGATAAATCTGGTACAGACCAGGTTTACTACGCTTCAAGACCATCAAGAAATGTAAGCCACATTTGAATTATATTATGCCTAGCTAATTGGAACAAACTATTTTTCTGCAGAAGACAAAAACATTTAATTATTTTTCTTCGTATTTAAATCTTGCAATGATTTACGCAAGACTTGTTAGAGTTATTCTGAGCATTTTCAGCACTCAGAACAGTTTAGGATCGATGACCGAGCATTTCGAGCATTTATTTGAATATTTCATATTTTTGGGAAATCACGGTAATCAGCCGATGTAACTGTAAAAGTTAATAATTATTTTTGTTGAGGAATGGATATTTTTTTTCCATATTCGAAGGTTCGAACATGTGGATTCTCACATAATGAGATGATAATTAAACACATTTAAAATAATATAAATAATAATAATAATAATAATCCACTGATAATAATAATAATAATTTTTATAATTTTTCTAAATAATTCTTGGATATTATATTTTTCTAATAATCATATGTATTGAGAGAGAGCCTATGAAGTAGTTTAATCATTTCTAGTCTGGAACAGGTGATTTTCCGAAGGAGAGTGGTTAGCGCAAGCCCGCATTCAACCAACATTTCAGTTCTGGTTGAACAGTTGATATTTGCATTGAGCAAAGTATATTTTTCAGATAACACGGAGAGGCATGAAACGGGAAGCAATTGATATTTGTATCAAATAGGATATTTTTGTATTTATATAAAATCATGACGTAAATACACTCGAAAGTGAAATAAAGATTTTCATAAGTATGGTAAATTCACGGGTTGAACTGAATGGTAAAATAAAATAAACTTGTAAGTTTATTAATCTTCCAGTGTTGATAACAAGCAGAGGCTTGATTTATTGCATAAATTTTGGGAAGAAAATTTATGTGTGGAGTAGTTGAAATGCTATTCCCAGGTGCGCATGTTTAAGTCGCAGGAATGAGGAGGTTTTTTCGAGCATCAATCAAATAGCAGGTTCGATGGCTCAGGTTTATAGTAGGAGTATTGGAACTACACAATTCGTCGTATGAATGACCCGAAGGTTATTTCTTGAAACCATCAGTTCTTATTTCAACCTTGTTTACGAATTCCAATTAGACTTTGATTTTGCTAGAACCCGGATTTGTCATGATAGTAGTTTATTCTTCTTCAGAGGAAGACCTTTGCCGTTGTTGTTGTAATATTGTGTTCTTACACAAATAATAGAATGGGCCACTGCCAATTAAAAATAATTCTCTAACCACGAATAATTTGAAGGATGTTTTCAATCCTAGTGCCATGAACTGAATGAATTTATTATGAAGCTATAATTCTTATTTCCGCATTCTGTCGAAGAATTGCAAGTTGTGAAAATTGCTAAAAAATGGCCATGAATATAAATATTTTTCATAATAATGGTTCCAAGTGGAAAATTAAATAGTTGAATGGTTCAACAATTTATTGATCAAGTTGATGATTCAGAAATCATGTATTTTGTTAGGAACTTGAAGTTCATAATCGAGTCACTTCTCGAAATGTTTATTGTCAGAAGAACAATTAATTTTTGTTGTGCTTCGCACAGTTCTTCGATGCTATGCTCAAAGGTCAAATACTTTTCAGATGTTATTAATATGTGTAAATAATTTGTGTTGATTCAGAAATAATAATATTTTTCGACAATATATTTTTGAAACTGGAAAAATAAGTGAAAGTTAAAAATTCTATGAACATTTATTCTACGAGTGTTAATATTATGTAAAAATTCAAACAGTGAACTACAATATTTCCAGTAGAGACAATTAAATTTGAACTGGATTTAATCACAAATAATTTTGGAACACAGTCTACAGGACTGACAATCAGACTTGTGTTTCCAAAAAATAATTGTCAAATGTGTTTGGAGAATTTCTGTATATTATGTAAATAAGAGTGTGGATCGCCACACGTGGATGATGCTGCTTTGAGCATTTTTGCAGTCAATTTTAAATTCAAAATAAACTGAGATAATTTTACTTGATGTGTTACGCCCAGTTGAATCTCCTTCTATCCTTATTGTTGCATTGAGCCAAAAATCAGTAAAGCATTTTTTTCATTTGATGTCGTTTTTGCGATTAGCTTTAACCCATCTGGCGCTCCGGGATATTTTGACTCTCGTGCTGAATGATTATTGGTAAAATGCATATATGGTCGTGCGGACTCCGGTCTAAACGGGCACATAAAATAAGATAGAGAGAGAAATGGCTTCGAACGTGGGTCTCGAGTTAGACATGGTCAATCGCATGCCGATTTAAATTGTGATAATTTTTTATAGAAATATTTTGGGAGTTGAGAGATGTCTGGTTTGGATGAATAAATTAGTAGGAAACCCAATTAGTGGGGAAAATTAAAAATTTAACTTGGTTAATAATTAGAATGGGTTTTATTATTTTTGATAATGGCTTAACCATTAGGGCGTCAAGTAAATTCAGTAGTAAACGTTCGATGACTGGACATAAGCATTATTAGAATCCAGGTGGAGGATATTTGAGAACTTGCATATTTTTCTTGTGATATTGTGATAAATGTAATTCGTAAAAGTAGAGAATTTTGTTTTTCCATCACGTCGACATTAGGACAAATCTCATTTTATTAGAGTGTTCCAATTAGCTATTCATATTTCTTGTTTTAGTTATAAGCTTGTGTTTGCCAATATTGTATACCCCTAAGTTTTGAATAATAATTGAAAATTATGGAAGAAATGATGAGAATGATGAGGAGTTTGGAAGAGAGTTCAAAAGAAGCTGGACGACGTGTAGCCGCCATTATGAAAGAAAATACAGAGGCTTTAGAAAAGAAACTTAAAGAAAATTCCGATTCTTTAGAACATAAACTTAAGGAAAATTCCGATTTGTTAGAAAGCAGGTTAAAAGATAACTTGAAAGAAAGTATAGATGAAAAACTAAAGGAAAATTCTGATTCTTTAGAATATAAACTTAAAGAAAATTCTGATTCTTTAGAAAGCAGGTTAAAAGGTAACTTGAAAGAAAATTTAAATAGTAAATTTAATTCTATGGAAAGTAAATTTAAAGAGAATTCCGAAATTTTGAAAATGACACTTGAGAGTAAAATGAATACATTATGCGAAAAAACACATGAGTTCGAAACTTCATTAGCTACTAACGCAAGTTTAATGGACGATAAATTTCGCGATGCCGATCTTCGATCCCAAAGCTTAGCTGATAGGATAGAACATGGTCTTAGGAAAGTTGGTGAAGACATGATCAACCTAGAAGTCAGAGTGAAGAAAGAGAGTAATGAGATGGGAATCCTAGTTGTTCAACGGTTGACAGAACAATTCAAAGAACTTGTAATGGGAGAAATAAGAGAAGGTGTGATTAATGAGTTACAAACTGAAATTAAAACCACAGTTGTCAATGAAATTAAAGACACACTCAAGCTGGAGAACCAAGAGGGAATCAAGGAGATTAGGGAATCTTTGTCATCCCATATTCAAGTAATTTCCAAAGATATTCAAGCAACTCAGAAGGACATATCAGATATGACAGGGTCATTGAAAAGTCACGAGGCTGTTATGAACCAGATATCCATTGATGTTAAGGAGAATTGTAAAGAAACTGAAGCAATTAAGAAAATGGCAGAAGAAAACCAGAAGGAACTTGAGGCTATGAAAACTCAAATCAAGGACGAGAAACAGTCTGATCATATGTTGAAAATGCCAAATGTAAGGGGAAAAGAACAGATACAGATAAATCTAGGAGCAGCTAGAGAAACGGATATTCAAAGACAGGACGAGGTCAGGACAGTATTTCAATCCAACCCCATAACTGTATTTAAGAATGTAGAAGATAAGCCTTCTAAATTTTCAGGGCAAGATTCTGTGACACCCGTGGAATTTTTGAGAGAAGCAGGGGATTACCTGAAAGATTCTAAGATCCCTAAAGAAAGACAGATCCGAGTGATAGGGAAGTTTTTGGAAGGTCCTGCACTTCTTTGGTTTAGAGCTTTTAGATCCACTCTAACCACTTTTGAGGAGTTTTCTCGTGGGTTATTGAAAAAGTTTTGGTCCCCGGAAACCCAACAGCAAGTCAGAGCAGAAATATATTCGAAGAGATTCTCAACGTCACAACCTACTCGATACTCTACGTACTTTTCTGGACAGCTTTCTAAACTTCAACATTTAGATCCGCCGATGCCAGATAACGAATTGATTACTGCATTGATACGTCAGTTTCCAGCAGACGTCCAGAGGACTTTGATCGCGGCTGACATCTATAATATGGAGCAATTTGACGAGGTATTACAGAAGCTGGATCATACGAACGCTCAATTCTTCCATCAGAAGGGAGGAAAGAGTAACAACGCTGTGTACGCTGTTATGGCTGATAGTTGTTCTCAAACTCCTCGAGAGATTCGAGAGGGGCGAGAAGTGAAAACGCCGAGGGAAGATTCAAATAAGAGAGGATGGAACCAGTACAGTAACAGATATAGTTACAAGCCTTATGCGAGACCAGATGGTGGAAATCGATATAATACTCGATGGAGAAGGCCCAGGGATAACCAAGGAAGGTACCAGGAAAGAAGGTACTATGGTAGAAACAACTACAATAACAGAGAGAATGTGGATACTCGTCAGACCAATGAAAAGTTCAACAAGGAGACGAGGAAAAACTTGGAAGCAAGACACCAAGATTACGTGCAGTTTTTGGAGCAGAGGCCCAATGAACCAGGTCCATCGGGAACACAACAATCCCGGGGGAATGGTAACGAAAAAAAAACTTCGAATTCACAGTAGAAGATAGAATTTTGAACACTTTCACTTCCAGAATTATTAAATGGCAAGCAGAGGATGATGACTTAATTCAACAGAATGACGAACGGAAAGAAATGGGTACAAGAATTAGAATGCCAATCATATCATGCGAAGTATTCGGTATGCCTGTCGATACTTTGATTGATACTGGGGCTATGCTTTGTCTGGTGAGTGAGAAGCTTTATATTCTGTGGAAGCTCAAAGAGAATTTAGAGGAAATTCCAGTATCAGGAATTAAGATCCAAGGAATAATACCCAACAAAATATCTCTGTGTAAAACACAATTATACTTATGTATTACGATTGGAGGACATGATTTCCGACATGTGTTTGTAGTAATGAAGGACATGGTTTTTGACACGATATTGGGAGCGGATTTCATTCAGAAATATCAAGCAGTGATAGACATGAAGACAGAGACGATCAGATTCAAGAATACCGAAGAGATTAACTTCGAGGGAAAAGAAGAGGAAGACATCGAGGGAGATGCTCAATGGTCTCTGATTTTTCATGAAGCTGAAGGAAGAGAAGTCTACACTGAGGAGGAGTCCCCAGAGCTAGGGAAAATTTTGGAAGAGTATCACGATATTTTTGATATTAAGCCTGGAGAAATTGAAGATTTTGAACATTGTGGAAGTAAACAACAATGGAAGCTATGAAATCGCCAATACACGAACTGGTTACATCGTGGGAACTTATAATGCATCGAATTTGAAGATTTATTATTCAAGAACCAGATGATTTAATGTGTAGATAGGAAAATTAAAAATTTTTCAATTTTTATTTTTTGCTATGTGTGGGGTGGATGTGCCCAACTCTAGGAATGGGTATTCCAAGATTCAGACACCTAGATATCAAGGGAAAGGCTACAGCCGCTTTTGAAAGTTGAGATATTTGAATATCGCGCTCCATTGCTTCTCGAAGCAATTGGAAAGAATATACCGATACTTGCTTGTCAAGTGACGTAGCGAGTAATAGCAGAGGTCGAGGCTATTTATTGATTAAATAGTTAACCATGGAGTAGAGACTTGAGACTGAGATCAGATTACTGGCACGGCCAAATGAAAGAGAATGCAATTAGTATCAAGTAAATCGGACCAGGGATACCAGAGATATGAGGATTTCTTGATTTCAGCGTGATGACGCGTGACCCTGGCAGTTTTGAATAAAAGCCGGCCGGCCGAGGCATCGATAGCTCATTCCAACACAAGCACTTGCCTAGCAAGCTGCTGCTACGCTGAGCCAAGGCACATGGTTGCCGGATCTACGCAGAAGCTATTTTCAAAGTTGTGATAGTCACAAAAGTGCTGCGCTACGAGGTGGAACTTAGTAAGTTTCCGGCAAGGAGAATCACTGATGTGATTAATTTTTTTTTCTACAGACATTAGTGGAAATATTTATATTTCTACATGGACATATGCTAGACTTTGTCTAGAATTAGTACTTTGTCACAGTCCAGTAATAACCTAATACTTGGATGTTTAAGTCCATTTCAGTCAGTTTTCATATTGGTAACTGGTTAACCACTCCGATCTATCAGTACACTGAAGACCAGTCTATCACGGTGTTGTTCATTAGTCTACGCAGGGAAACTACAGGTTGCTTCGCGCATGGTAGATGGTGATAAACCATGCCCAGGGAACGATTTCAGGACAGCCGTTGATTGGTTAGACAGTCAGTGTTTTCTTGTACTGAAAAGATTACCGTGAGTTATGTTACAATTGACATATCTAAGAATAGATCACTTAGATCTGACCCCATTTAAACAAACTGTTATGGCTTTGATAGAAGCCCATATTAAATTGGAACAACAGTTAATTCAAACGTCAAGAGATACTACCACTATGTCTTACTAGACGGATTGTGGGTATATAATGGCGGCCGATACAAGGATTATACATGCTTGTCCGATAGGGCATGTCTATGGATAAATCTGGTACAGACCAGGTTTACTACGCTTCAAGACCATCAAGAAATGTAAGCCACATTTGAATTATATTATGCCTAGCTAATTGGAACAAACTATTTTTCTGCATAAGACCAACACATTTATTTATTTTTCTTAGTATTTAAATCTTGCAATGATTTACGCAAGACTTGTTAGAGTTATTCTGAGCATTTTCAGCACTCAGAACAGTTTAGGATCGATGACCGAGCATTTCGAGCATTTATTTGAATATTTCATATTTTTGGGAAATCACGGTAATCAGCCGATGTAACTGTAAAAGTTAATAATTATTTTTGTTGAGGAATGGATATTTTTTTTCCATATTCGAAGGTTCGAACATGTGGATTCTCACATAATGAGATGATAATTAAACACATTTAAAATAATATAAATAATAATAACAATAATAATCCACTGATAATAATAATAATAATTTTTATAATTTTTCTAAATAATTCTTGGATATTATATTTTTCTAATAATCATATGTATTGAGAGAGAGCCTATGAAGTAGTTTAATCATTTCTAGTCTGGAACAGGAGATTTTCCGAAGGAGAGTGGTTAGCGCAAGCCCGCTTTCAACCAACATTTCAGTTCTGGTTTAACAGTTAATATTTGCAATGAGTAAAGTATATTTTTCAGATAACACGGAGAGGCATGAAACGGGAAGCAATTGATATTTGTATCAAATAGGATATTTTTGTATTTATATAAAATCATGACGTAAATACACTCGAAAGTGAAATAAAGATTTTCATAAGTATGGTAAATTCACGGGTTGAACTGAATGGTAAAATAAAATAAACTTGTAAGTTTATTAATCTTCCAGTGTTGATAACAAGCAGAGGCTTGATTTATTGTATAAATTTTGGGAAGAAAATTTATGTGTGGAGTAGTTGAAATGCCATTCCCAGGTGTGCATGTTTAAGTCGCAGGAATGAGGAGGTTTTTTCGAGCATCAATCAAATAGCAGGTTCGATGGCTCAGGTTTATAGTAGGAGTATTGGAACTACACATTTCGTCGTATGAATGACCCGAAGGTTATTTCTTGAAACCATCAGTTCTTATTTCAACCTTGTTTACGAATTCCATTTAGACTTTGATTTTGCTAGAACCCGGATTTGTCATGATAGTAGTTTATTCTTCTTCAGAGGAAGACCTTTGCCGTTGTTGTTGTAATATTGTGTTCTTACACAAATAATAGAATGGGCCACTGCCAATTAAAAATAATTCTTTAACCACGAATAATTTGAAGGATGTTTTCAATCCTAGTGCCATGAACTAAATGAATTTATTATGAAGCTATAATTCTTATTTCCGCATTCTGTCGAAGAATTGCAAGTTGTGAAAATTGCTAAAAAATGGCCATGAGTATAAATATTTTTCATAATAATGATTCCAAGTGGAAAATTAAATAGTTGAATGGTTCAACAATTGATTGATCAAGTTGATGATTCAGAAATCATGTATTTTGTTAGGAACTTGAAGTTCATAATCGAGTCACTTCTCGAAATGTTTATTGTCAGAAGAACAATTAATTTTTGTTGTGCTTCGCACAGTTCTTCGATGCTATGCTCAAAGGTCAAATACTTTTCAGATGTTATTAATATTTGTAAATAATTTGTGTTGATTCAGAAATAATAATATTTTTCGACAATATATTTTTGAAACTGGAAGAATAATGAAAGTTAAAAATTCTATGAACATTTATTCTACGAGTGTTAATATTATGTAAAAATTCAAACAGTGAACTACGATATTTCCAGTAGAGACAATTAAATTTGAACTGGATTTAATCACAAATAATTTTGGAACACAGTCTACAGGACTGACAATCAGACTTGTGTTTCCAAAAAATAATTGTCAAATGTGTTTGGAGAATTTCTGTATATTATGTAAATAAGAGTGTGGATCGCCACACGTGGATGATGCTGCTTTGAGCATTTTTGCAGTCAATTTTAAATTCAAAATAAACTGAGATAATTTTACTTGATGTGTTACGCCCAATTGAATCTCCTTCTATCCTTATTGTTGCATTGAGCCAAAAATCAGTAAAGCATTTTTTTCATTTGATGTCGTTTTTGCGATTAGCTTTAACCCATCTGGCGCTCCGGGATATTTTGACTCTCGTGCTGAATGATTATTCGTAAAATGCATATGTGGTCGTGCGGACTCCGGTCTAAACGGGCACATAAAATAAGATAGAGAGAGAAATGGCTTCGAACGTGGGTCTCGAGTTAGACATGGTCAATCGCATGCCGATTTAAATAGTGATAATTTTTTTTATAGAAATATTTTGGGAGTTGAGAGATGTCTGGTTTGGATGAATAAATTAGTAGGAAACCCAATTAGTGGGGAAAATTAAAAATTTAACTTGGTTAATAATTAGAATGGGTTTGATTATTTTTAATAATGGCTTAACCATTAGGGCGTCAAGTAAATTCAGTAGTAAACGTTCGATGACTGGACATAAGCATTATTAGAATCCAGGTGGAGGATATTTGAGAACTTGCATATTTTTCTTGTGATATTGTGATAAATGTAATTCGTAAAAGTAGAGAATTTTGTTTTTCCATCACGTCGACATTAGGACAAATCTCATTTTATTAGAGTGTTCCAATTAGCTATTCATATTTCTTGTTTTAGTTATAAGCTTGTGTTTGCCAATATTGTATACCCCTAAGTTTTGAATAATAATTGAAAATTATGGAAGAAATGATGAGAATGATGAGGAGTTTGGAGGAGAGTTCAAAAGAAGCTGGACGGCGTGTAGCCGCCATTATGAAAGAAAATATAGAGGCTTTAGAAAAGAAACTTAAAGAAAATTCCGATTCTTTAGAACATAAACTTAAGGAAAATTCCGATTTGTTAGAAAGCAGGTTAAAAGATAACTTGAAAGAAAGTTTAGATGAAAAACTTAAGGAAAATTCTGATTCTTTAGAAAATAAACTTAAAGAAAATTTAGAAAATAAACTTAAAGAAAATTCTGATTCTTTAGAAAATAAACTTAAAGAAAGTTCTGATCCTTTAGAAAATAAACTTAAAGAAAATTCTGATTCTTTAGAAAATAAACTTAAAGAAAATTGTGATTCTTTAGAAAGCAGGTTAAAAGGTAACTTGAAAGAAAATTTAAATAGTAAATTTAATTCTATGGAAAGTAAATTTAAAGAGAATTCCGAAATTTTGAAAATGACACTTGAGAGTAAAATGAATAAATTATGCGAAAAAACACATGAGCTCGAAACTTCATTAGCTACTAACGCAAGTTTAATTGACGATAAATTTCGCGTTGCCGATCTTCGATCCCAAAGCTTAGCTGATAGGATAGAACATGGTCTTAGGAAAGTTGGTGAAGACATGATCAACCTAGAAGTCAGAGTGAAGAAGGAGAGTAATGAGATGGGAATTCTAGTTGTTCAACCGTTGACAGAACAATTCAAAGAACTTGTAATGGGAGAAATAAGAGAAGGTGTGATTAATGAGTTACAAACTGAAATTAAAACCACAGTTGTCAATGAAATTAAAGACACACTCAAGCTGGAGAACCAAGAGGGAATCAAGGAGATTAGGGAATCTTTGTCATCCCATATTCAAGTAATTTCCAAAGATATTCAAGCAACTCAGAAGGACATATCAGATATGACAGGGTCATTGAAAAGTCACGAGGCTGTTATGAACCAGATATCCATTGATGTTAAGGAGAATTGTAAAGAAACTGAAGCAATTAAGAAAATGGCAGAAGAAAACCAGAAGGAACTTGAGGCTATGAAAACTCAAATCAAGGACGAGAAACAGTCTGATCATATGTTAAAAATGCCAAATGTAAGGGGAAAAGAACAGATACAGATAAATCTAGGAGCAGCTAGAGAAACGGATAGTCAAAGACAGGACGAGGTCAGGACAGTATTTCAATCCAACCCCATAACTGTATTTAAGAATGTAGAAGATAAGCCTTCTAAATTTTCAGGGCAAGATTCTGTGACACCCGTGGATTTTTTGAGAGAAGCAGGGGATTACCTGAAAGATTCTAAGATCCCTAAAGAAAGACAGATCCGAGTGATAGGGAAGTTTTTGGAAGGTCCTGCACTTCTTTGGTTTAGAGCTTTTAGATCCACTCTAACCACTTTTGAGGAGTTTTCTCGTGGGTTATTGAAAAAGTTTTGGTCCCCGGAAACCCAACAGCAAGTCAGAGCAGAATTATATTCGAAGAGATTCTCGACGTCACAACCTACTCGATACTCTACGTACTTTTCTGGACAGCTTTCTAAACTTCAACATTTAGATCCGCCGATGCCAGATAACGAATTGATTACTGCATTGATACGTCAGTTTCCAGCAGACGTCCAGAGGACTTTGATCGCGGCTGACATCTATAATATGGAGCAATTTGACGAGGTATTACAGAAGCTGGATCATACGAACGCTCAATTCTTCCATCAGAAGGGAGGAAAGAGTAACAACGCTGTGTACGCTGTTATGGCTGATAGTTTTTCTCAAACACCTCGAGAGATTCGAGAGGGGCGAGAAGAGAAAACGCCGAGGGAAGATTCAAATAAGAGAGGATGGAACCAGTACAGTAACAGATATAGTTACAAGCCTTATGCGAGACCAGATGGTGGAAATCGATATAATACTCGATGGAGAAGGCCCAGGGATAACCAAGGAAGGTACCAGGAAAGAAGGTACTATGGTAGAAACAACTACAATAACAGAGAGAATGTGGATACTCGTCAGTCCAATGAAGAGTTCAACAAGGAGACGAGGAAAAACTTGGAAGCAAGACACCAAGATAACTTGCAGTTTTTGGAGCAGAGGCCCAATGAACCAGGTCCATCGGGAACACAACAATCCCGGGGGAATGGTAACGGAAAAAAAACTTCGAATTCACAGTAGAAGATAGAATTTTGAACACTTTCACTTCCAGAATTATTAAATGGCAAGCAGAGGATGATGACTTAATTCAACAGAATGACGAACGGAAAGAAATGGGTACAAGAATTAGAATGCCAATCATATCATGCGAAGTATTCGGTATGCCTGTCGATACTTTGATTGATACTGGGGCTATGCTTTGTCTGGTGAGTGAGAAGCTTTATATTCTGTGGAAGCTCAAAGAGAATTTAGAGGAAATTCCAGTATCAGGAATTAAGATCCAAGGAATAATACCCAACAAAATATCTCTGTGTAAAACATAATTATACTTATGTATTACGATTGGAGGACATGATTTCCGACATGTGTTTGTAGTAATGAAGGACATGGTTTTTGACATGATATTGGGAGCGGATTTCATTCAGAAATATCAAGCAGTGATAGACATGAAGACAGAGACGATCAGATTCAAGAATACCGAAGAGATTAACTTCGAGGGAAAAGAAGAGGAAGACATCGAGGGAGATGCTCAATGGTCTCTGATTTTTCATGAAGCAGAAGGAAGAGAAGTCTACACTGAGGAGGAGTCCCCAGAGCTAGGGAAAATTTTGGAAGAGTATCACGATATTTTTGATATTAAGCCTGGAGAAATTGAATATTTTGAACATTGTGGAAGTAAACAACAATGGAAGCTATGAAATCGCCAATACATGAACTGGTAACATCGTGGGAACTTATAATGCATCGAATTTGAAGATTTATTATTCAAGAACCAGATGATTTAATGTGTAGATAGGAAAATTAAAAAGTTTTCAATTTTTATTTTTTGCTATGTGTGGGGTGGATGTGCCCAACTCTAGGAATGGGTATTCCAAGATTCAGACACCTAGATATCAAGGGAAAGGCTACAGCCGCTTTTGAAAGTTGAGATATTTGAATATCGCGCTCCATTGCTTCTCGAAGCAATTGGAAAGTATATACCGATACTTGCTTGTCAAGTGACGTAGCGAGTAATAGCAGAGGTCGAGGCTATTTATTGATTAAATAGTTAGCCATGGAGTAGAGACTTGAGACTGGGATCAGATTACTGGCACGGCCAAATGAAAGAGAATGCAATTAGTATCAAGTAAATCGGACCAGGGATACCAGAGATATGAGGATTTCTTGATTTCAGCGTGATGACGCGTGACCCTGGCAGTTTTGAATAAAAGCCGGCCGGCCGAGGCATCGATAGCTCATTCCAACACAAGCACTTGCCTAGCAAGCTGCTGCTACGCTGAGCCAAGGCACATGGTTGCCGGATCTACGCAGAAGCTATTTTCAAAGTTGTGATAGTCACAAAAGTGCTGCGCTACGAGGTGGAACTTAGTAAGTTTCCGGCAAGGAGAATCACTGAGGTGATTAAATTTTTTTCTACAGACATTAGTGGAAATATTTATATTTCTACATGGACATATGCTAGACTTTGTCTAGAATTAGTACTTTGTCACAGTCCAGTAATAACCTAATACTTGGATGTTTAAGTCCATTTCAGTCAGTTTTCATATTGGTAACTGGTTAACCACTCCGATCTATCAGTACACTGAAGACCAGTCTATCACGGTGTTGTTCATTAGTCTACGCAGGGAAACTACCGGTTGCTTCGCGCATTTTAGATGGTGATAAACCATGCCCAGGGAACGATTTCAGGACAGCCGTTGATTGGTTAGACATTCAGTGTTTTCTTGTACTGAAAAGATTACCGTGAGTTATGTTACAACTGACATATCTAAGAATAGATCACTTAGATCTGACCCCATTTAAACAAACTGTTATGGCTTTGATAGAAGCCCATATTAAAATGGAACAACAGTTAATTCAAACGTCAAGAGATACTACCACTATGTCTTACTAGACGGATTGTGGGTATATAATGGCGGCCGATACAAGGATTATACATGCTTGTCCGATAGGGCATGTCTATGGATAAATCTGGTACAGACCAGGTTTAATACGCTTCAAGACCATCAAGAAATGTAAGCCACATTTGAATTATATTATGCCTAGCTAATTGGAACAAACTATTTTTCTGCAGAAAACCAACATATTTATTTATTTTTCTTCGTATTTAAATCTTGCAATGATTTACGCAAGACTTGTTAGAGTTATTCTGAGCATTTTCAGCACTCAGAACAGTTTAGGATCGATGACCGAGCATTTCGAGCATTTATTTGAATATTTCATATTTTTGGGAAATCACGGTAATCAGCCGATGTAACTGTAAAAGTGAATAATTATTTTTGTTGAGGAATGGATATTTTTTTTCCATATTCGAAGGTTCGAACATGTGGATTCTCACATAATGAGATGATAATTAAACACATTTAAAATAATATTAATAATAATAATAATAATAATCCACTGATAATAATAATAATAATTTTTATAATTTTTCTAAATAATTCTTGGATATTATATTTTTCTAATAATCATATGTATTGAGAGAGAGCCTATGAAGTAGTTTAATCATTTCTAGTCTGGAACAGGAGATTTTCCGAAGGAGAGTGGTTAGCGCAAGCCCGCATTCAACCAACATTTCAGTTCAGGTTGAACAGTTAATATTTGCAATGAGCAAAGTATATTTTTCAGATAACACGGAGAGGCATGAAACGGGAAGCAAATGATATTTGTATCAAATAGGATATTTTTGTATTTATATAAAATCATGAATAAATACACTCGAAAGTGAAATAAAGATTTTCATAAGTATGGTAAATTCACGGGTTGAACTGAATGGTAAAATAAAATAAACTTGTAAGTTTATTAATCTTCCAGTGTTGATAATAAGCAGAGGCTTGATTTATTGTATAAATGTTGGGAAGAAAATTTATGTGTGGAGTAGTTGAAATGCCATTCCCAGGTGCGCATGTTTAAGTCGCAGGAATGAGGAGGTTTTTTCGAGCATCAATCAAATAGCAGGTTCGATGGCTCAGGTTTATAGTAGGAGTATTGGAACTACACATTTCGTCGTATGAATGACCCGAAGGTTATTTCTTGAAACCATCAGTTCTTATTTCAACCTTGTTTACGAATTCCATTTAGACTTTGATTTTGCTAGAACGCGGATTTGTCATGATAGTAGTTTATTCTTCTTCAGAGGAAGACCTTTGCCGTTGTTGTTGTAATATTGTGTTCTTACACAAATAATAGAATGGGCCACTGCCAATTAAAAATAATTCTTTAACCACGAATAATTTGAAGGATGTTTTCAATCCTAGTGCCATGAACTAAATGAATTTATTATGAAGCTATAATTCTTATTTCCGCATTCTGTCGAAGAATTGCAAGTTGTGAAAATTGCTAAAAAATGGCCATGAATATAAATATTTTTCATAATAATGATTCCAAGTGGAAAATTAAATAGTTGAATGGTTCAACAATTTATTGATCAAGTTGATGATTCAGAAATCATGTATTTTGTTAGGAACTTGAAGTTCATAATCGAGTCACTTCTCGAAATGTTTATTGTCAGAAGAACAATTAATTTTTGTTGTGCTTCGCACAGTTCTTCGATGCTATGCTCAAAGGTCAAATACTTTTCAGATGTTATTAATATGTGTAAATAATTTGTGTTGATTCAGAAATAATAATATTTTTCGACAATATATTTTTGAAACTGGAAAAATAAGTGAAAGTTAAAAATTCTATGAACATTTATTCTACGAGTGTTAATATTATGTAAAAATTCAAACAGTGAACTACGATATTTCCAGTAGAGACAATTAAATTTGAACTGGATTTAATCACAAATAATTTTGGAACACAGTCTACAGGACTGACAATCAGACTTGTGTTTCCAAAAAATAATTGTCAAATGTGTTTGGAGAATTTCTGTATATTATATAAATAAGAGTGTGGATCGCCACACGTGGATGATGCTGCTTTGAGCATTTTTGCAGTCAATTTTAAATTCAAAATAAACTGAGATAATTTTACTTGATGTGTTACGCCCAATTGAATCTCCTTCTATCCTTATTGTTGCATTGAGCCAAAAATCAGTAAAGCATTTTTTTCATTTGATGTCGTTTTTGCGATTAGCTTTAACCCATCTGGCGCTCCGGGATATTTTGACTCTCGTGCTGAATGATTATTGGTAAAATGCATATGTGGTCGTGCGGACTCCGGTCTAAACGGGCTTAGTACAACTAGACCAGATTTAAGTTTCCCAGTGTGTAAGGTTAGCCAGGCTAATTCAAATCCTAAAATGCAAAATTGGAAGGAAGCTCAACACCTCCTTCATTACCTCAAGGAGACCCAAGATTTGTCATTGTGTTATGAACAATCAGGAGAAAAACTGAAGGTGTTTGTTGATGCTGCTTATGGAAATGATGTAAGTGGAAGGTCATATGAGGGCTATGTTTTTGTGCTGGCCAAGTGTGCCATTAGTTGGAAAACCACACTCCAAAGACGCATTGTACGATCAACTGTGGCAGCTGAATACGTATCAATGGCAGATGTGGTAGATGATGTGAAATGGATGTGCAATTTGTTTAAAGAGATAGGACAGTCAACTTTTGTCGACAAGCCCTGTGTTGTTTTTGCTGACAACCAAGGAGCCATTTCACTATCTAAAAACCCAATAGTGTCAGAGAAAACTAAACAACTTCTATTAGATTTATACTACTTACGAGAGTGTGTGCAAGAGGGTGAGATAGCATTTGAATATGTCAACACAGAATCAAACCTTGCTGATATATTTACCAAGGATAAAATTGCGTAAAATCTACCCTCAATTGGGATTGTTACCATACAAGGATTGATGTACATATGTTTGTTGTTAGTGTAAGGCTAGTTATGTTTTTTTTTTTTTTGTTTTAAGTTTTTTTGGTGCAATTTGTTGATGGGGGGAAGTGTGAGTTTGCATTCACAAATTCTTATAGTATTCTTCTTTTGTTTTTGTATACTGTACAAGTCAAATGCACTTTTTGAATATAACTGTCTGTTTCCGGTTGTGACCAATGGATGTCGGTGTTTGTTTCTTCTCCCATCAATTTGGAGTTTAGAACTGTATTTAGTAAACCCTTTTTGCTAATTATTTTATGACACTATCTAGTTATAGAATACATAGTAATGAGCACTATCTAGTTATACAATAATGAGAACTATTTAGTTATAGAATACATAATAATGAGCACTATCTAGTTATATAATACATAGTAATGTGCACTATCTACTTAAATAATACATAATAATTAACAGTATTTAGTTATAGAATACATAATAATGAGTACTATCAAGTTCAAGAATACATAATAATGAGCACTATCTAGTTATAGAATACATAGTAATGAGCACTCTCTAGTTATAGAATACATAATAATTAGCACTATCTAGTTATTGAATACATAATAATGAGCACTCTTAGTTATAGAATACATAATAGTGAGCTCTATCTAGTTATAGAATACATAGTAATGAGCACTATCTAGTTATATAATACATAGTAATGAGAACTATTTAGTTATAGAATACATAATAATGAGCACTATCTAGTTATATAATACATAATAATGAGCACTATCTAGTTATATAATACATAATAATGAGCACTATCTAGTTACATAATACATAGTAATGTGCACTATCTACTTAAATAATACATAATAATGAACAGTATTTAGTTATAAAATACATAATAATGAGCACTATCTAGTTCAAGAATACATAATAATGAGCACTAGCTAGTTATAGAATACATAGTAATGAGCACTCTCTAGTCATAGAATACATAATAATTAGCACTATCTAGTTATTGAATACATAATATTGAGCACTCTTCGTTATAGAATACATAATAATGAGCATTATCTAGTTATAGAATACATAGTAATGAGCACTATCTAGTTATATAATACATAATAATGAGAACTATTTAGTTATAGAATACATAATAATGAGCACTATCTAGTTATAGAATACATAATAACGAGCTCTATCTAGTTATATAATACATAATAATTGACATCTCATCTATGTTTAAAATAACTAACTAGGCTAATTTAATATAAATCAGCTCGTTTGACGAATACTATTAATTCTTGTGGAAACGTACCAGTGTCAAGACAGACCCATATCGGACCATGAGGACTCATGACTAGAGAACCAAAAATCATTAGACCTAGAACTATTTAAATGACAAGCCAATTAAGTCAATTTGACCCAATAAATTAGAATTGTATTGTTAAAACAGAATGAAGGTACATTAAACAGCTTAGGACTTGCCATACTAAACATGTAAGGTAACATATAGAAACGAGGAAGCTCAATTATGTAAGTATTTTTTCAGTTGACTATGTCATGTTGTTGTTTGAGTCTTCAGTCTATTGACTGGTTTGATGCAGCCCTCCATTCCTCCCTGTCCTGAGCTAATCGTTTCATCTCTACATAGCTACCACACCCTACATCCGAGGCAATCTGTTTAACATATTCTAACCTTGGTCTCCCCCTACAGTTCTTGTCCTCGACCCTTCCTTCCATAACTAAGCTTGCTATTCCTGCGTGTCTTAGTATGTGTCCTACTAACCTATCTCTTCTCTTCATTAGCAGTCGCCAGAAACATCTCTCCTCTCCCACTCGTCTTAATACCTCTTCGTTTGTAACCCTATCTACCCATCTGATCTTCATCATTCTCCTGTAACACCACATTTCAAATGCTTCAATTCTCCTCTCTTCTGCTGCACAAATAGTCCAAGTTTCACTTCCATAGAGCGCCACGCTCCAGACAAAGGCCTTCAAAAATGACTTCCTAATACCTAAATCTATATTCGATGTCAACAGATTCCTTTTTTGTAGAAATGCTTTCTTTGCCTGAGCCAACCTACTTTTTATATCCTCTTTGCTTCGTCCATCACTGGTTATTTTGCTTCCTAAGTAACAGAAGTCTCCTACTTCCTTCAGCTTTTCACCTGCCAATTTGATGTCCATAGAGGTTTCTGATTTATTTCGGCTGCATTCTAGTATTTTTGTTTTACAATTATTAATTTTCATCATGTATTCTTTCCGTAAGATTGAGTCCATACCATTCAAAAACTCATTCAAATCCTCAGGCTTGTCGGCCGAGATGACGATGTCATCAGCAAATCTCAGAGTTGAAATTATTTCTCCTTGAATCTTCACTCCCACTTTAAATTTTTCTCTAATTTCCTTCATTGCTTGTTCAATGTAAAGATTGAAAAGTATGGGTGATAAGTTGCAGCCTTGCCTAAAACCTTTCTGAATATCAGCTTCTCTCTCATGTCCTTCAGCTCGAATGACCGCTGTCTGGTTTCTGTATAGATTGTAGATCACCCTCCTATCCCTGTACTTGATTCCAATAGATTTCAAAATGTCAAACAATTTAGTCCAATCAACGTTATCAAAAGCCTTTTCTAAGTCTACAAATGCCATGAACGTTCTCTTATCTTTCCTTATTCTACCTTCCAAAATCAGCCTAAGACTTAGTACAGCTTCCCTTGTTCCAACATTTCTCCTGAAACCAAACTGGTCTTCACCCAACTCCCTTTCTGTCTGGCTTTCAATCCTCTTGTAAATTATTCTAGACAGGATCCTTGAAGCATGAGTAATCAAGCTGATTGTACGGTAATCTTCACATCTGTCAGCTCCCACTTTTTTTTGGTATAGGGATGATTACATTCTTCTTGAAATCAAGGGGTACCTCACCTGTCTCATAAATCCTACACACCAAGTGAAATAACCTGATCAGACTTTCATCTCCTACGCAGCGTAGCAACTCAATCGGTATATCATCTATGCCTGGTGCTTTGTTCCTGCTTAAGTCTTCCAAAGCTCTATCAAATTCTGATCTCAATATTAAATCTCCTTTTGCATCCTCATCAATTTCCTCCTCCCTTTCCATTACATGATTCTCAATCTCCTTTCCCTTATACAAACTCTCTATGTAAGCTTTCCATCTCTCAACCTTTTCTTCCCTATCTGTTAGAGGCTTTCCGTTTGTGTCCTTAATATTACAGCACTTAGTCTTCTTTTCCCCAAATATATTCTTAATCCTTCGATAAGCTGTGTCTACTTTTCCTAATTTCAGACAATTTTCTATACCTGCACATTTCTCTTTCAACCATTCTTCTTTCGCTTCCTTGCACTTCTTGTTGACCTCATTTCTCAGACGTCTGTATTCTGCTTTCCCCTTTTCATCTCTTACATTCTTGTGTTTCCGCCTTTCATCCATCAATTCTAGTATATCCTGAGTGATCCACGGTTTTCTACCTATTCTTTCTTTCCTACCAATATTTTCTTCTGCGGATTTTGTTATTTCATTCTTCAAAAGTGCCCATTCGTCTGCAATTGAAGTTTGTTTAGGGTTTTTCATTAGTAATTCTTTTATACTCTTCCTGAATCTTTCGTTTACATCCTTTACATTCAGTCTGTCTATTGCCCACCTTTTTGGCTTTGGACTTTTCTTCAGTTTCTTCAACTTTAATCTGCATTTCATTACAACCAGATTGTGGTCAGAGTTTATGTCAGCACCAGGATATGCTTTACAATCCAAAATCTGGTTTCGGAACCTCTGCTTGACCATAATGAAGTCGATTTGGTAACGCCCTGTATCTCCTGGTCTCATCCATGTGTATATTCTTCTATTGTGGTTATTGAATAAGGTGTTAGCTATGACCAACTCATGCTCGGTGCAGAATTCCATCAGCCTGCTTCCTCGATCATTCCTTTCACCTAATCTGAAATCTCCTACTATCTTCCCTTCTCTCCCTTTTCCTACCACAGCATTCCAATCTCCCATTACTATAACATTTTCATCACCTTTGATATACCTCAGAATTTCATCTATTTCTTCGTAGACCTTTTCAACATCCTCATCATCAGCTTGACTGGTAGGCATATAGACTTGTACCACTGTGGTGCACGTAGGTTTAGTATCGATTTTTGCTACTATAATCAGTTCACTATATTGCTCATAATATTCCACCCGCTGTCCAAGTTTCCTACTCAATATGAGACCAACCCCTGCTTGGCCATTGTTTGATTTAGTGCTAATGACCCTATAGTCTCCTGACCAAAAGTCCTGTTCTTCCTGCCAGCGCATTTCACTAATCCCAACCAAATCCAACCTTAACCTATCCATTTCCCTTTCTAAGTTTTCTAACCTTCCACTTCCTAGCAGACTTCTAACATTCCATGCTCCGATCCGTAGAATGTCAGATTTCCTCTTTGTCACTTTTGTGATGTTAACCCCCTCTCGAGTATGTCATATCCATTCTTTTTAGATATTTCATTGAACGAATTAAGGCGTACCGAAACTATCGTCTGGGGTCAACCAGTTGACCAACCTTAAGATAAGATGAAGTTAATAAATTAAAATCACCAAAGAAAAATTAAATATTCCTCCATCAATTCGCAGCGTAATTAAAACGTGATCATCCGATCCCAATTCCCAACATGGAGTGCCCTCTTTTCATTTGTCCCCCCGTAACTCAATGTCAATAATCGGCCACAAGATAAACAATATGCCCCCGTTGTCAACGCAACCAAACCCAAGAAAAAAATATAAATATACATCTTCGTAGATTTTTTAACAGACTCAAGGAGTATACTATTTTGACAAAACAGGAGGAAATAAATTAAGCAACTAAGAAGAAGGTTTTAGAAACTGTCTTGCCAATGACCAAAAATGTTCGCCAAGAACGCAAACAGAAATGTCAGGGCTGGCTTAATAAACTAAAACAACCCTCACAAGAAATAAACATAGGCCAAACTAAACTATGACAGATTGAACTGGTTACTCACATGAATCAGAAGGATGACGAACCATTCACAAAAACAAACATTCATACACCCATACCATGCCAAACCTTATGTTTTTCAGCCGCTAGCCTGAGTAGTCACGAACAGTGCTACCAACTTAAGAAGATATAACATGCTAGCCGAAAACATACCAATCAACCACAAATCACCCAATATGCACACCGCAATGAAGGAACACATCTCGGTTGTACAAACAACACACATCGTTAATGATTTGAGAGAGTATGTCCAAAACTGGCAAACCAAACCAAACTTTTGAACACACAGTCCATTCATTCCACATTTCACTTTACCGTGCAACACTCTCTACATTACATACACTGCACAAACGACCACATTCATCAAATTACTATTCAGTGACTTAACCAATTCAATTTATCTTACATAATAAACCTAACTTAAATCGGTAGACACTGTTTGTCACATGTAAAATATATATATATTAAAAATTTAAAGGATCCAAAAATTATCCACCGGAACAGTTTTCCTGGTTGTTCCATAGCTGTAATCGAAACATAATTAGTCTAGGGCCTAGCTCAAAGCTAGCCCTAGAGTTTCAATATCTTCCCAAGGTGTTACCTACATCTTTCCTCGGTCAGTTTTCGAAGAATAATACTTTTTTCCAACAAAGTAAATAAGGGTTGTCAAGGGAACCGAACAAGAGATGTTTTTCGAACCAATCCTTTAGAATATCAAACTGCGTCACCATCTAGCGGACAAGGCTAGTACTCAGTAGAATGAAAGTCACCGCTAGAACGCGTTGAAGTCACATTTCGAGAACCAAGACATCTCAAATCCCCAACACAGAGCGTTGGCTCACTGAAAATCAAACTTAGTCAAGTAGACCCCTTTTTTTATAAGTTTTTCACAAGAAGAATCACAATAGTCTCAAACTATTTTCTCAACCCTCCCCTCCCGCTATTGTGATCATTGGGGGGGGGGGGGTGGGGGGGGGGGAGAGAAATGATCACCAAGAAATAATCGTCATGCAGAATGGGAATGTTTCGCTCAAAAACCATGTAGACAAAGCAAGTTCATGCATGTGCAAGGTTACTCTTCCACCATAAACACTAGTAAACCAAATATTACAGTTTCTTTTTTTTTTTACATGCGTAAAATAAATGGAATACTTAAGTGTCTTCTTTTCCAATTCGGTTAAGTGGATGCTTCTTGAAGACAGGCAAATACAGCTGGAGGTAGGGTTGGCATGACATCCGGGCACCCTAGGATTACCATACAAGTCCACCATCGCAATGGAGCACTGCACTGCTTCAGCAATTTCCAACAGTTAATATTTTCTGTAATCAGACCGGTCTACGAACAGGAATAGTTTCTTGATTCGTTCACTACACCGCAGCTTACAATACAGCCACTAGTCGTTTCATTACAATAGAGGAAAAATCAAACCCCCCAAAAATACAAACATTAGCTAAATTTAAAATAGAATACCCAAATACCTAAATATATGCCTTTTAAGTTCCCTCGTTTCTTTACAACTAAAATAGTATTTTTTAAATGAATATAACCCATTTCTTTTCATAATATTAGTGATTTCCTTGTACATTTCCACCTCCTTTTTTCACTTGTGAAAGGTGAACTCTAAATATCCTTTTCCTCTGAGGATCGCTTACAAGTATAGTGACGGGAGTAATGAATTTAATTAGTTTGCATGGACCCCGAAATCTAGCCAACAATTTATTTGATTGAGCTGGGCCAGTTTCTTTTAAGGAGAATTTTTTATCGTAGACCTCATCACCAATTTGAAATGACGTGGGCCAGCGTCCCCTGTTGTATTTTTCTCTCAGTCTATCATGAGCAACTTTCATGTTGGACCTTGCTTTGCTCCAAATAGCCCGAACATTCTGAGTTGAAATATTATCTGGTAATAATTCTTTAAAAGACCAAAGGTTTGAAATTGGCGAGTTAGGAACAAAGGAAAACATTAATACAAAGGGGGTTGTCTGATGGGCTTCATGAACCGCAGTATTGAATGCAGAAGTGAGCCAAGAAATACAATTATCCCAAGCCTTATGTTCATCATGATGAAAAGCTATTAATGCCGCTTTCAGGTTTCTATTTACCCTTTATGCATATGACCCCTTGGGGGTAATATGCAGTAGGAGTCACAAGAGCAATGGACAAGTCAAATAAGAAATTTTTAAAAGCGTGAGAAAAAAACCACTTGGCATTGTCAGACTCTAAATACTGGCAAGGACCAAAGGAAGAGAAAATCTGCTTGAGACACCTGACGACAGTCTGAGTATCTGTCGAAGGTTTAGCTACATTACAAGCATTACAATTACTTACCATACTCTTAATATCTTTGTCTATCTGTTTCCAAATAAAATGTTGACGGATTTTTGCCCTCTTTTTGAATACGCCCAGATGACCACCGATTTGCGTTTCATGGAAATATTTAAATATTTCAGGAATTAATACTTTAGGAAGAACAATTTTAGGTAATTTATCATTGCGTGAAGTACAACACAGAATATTTTTTCTAATGGAATAAGGTTTCACAGCCTCTCCCTCCTTGATGCAATCAATGATATTACTGAGTTCAGGATCTTCACGTTGATATTCTGAAACGTTCCTAAATAACTTGGGGAAGTTTGAAAGAATTGAGTTAATAGCCTTACGTTCGATATTCTCGCTATCAGTTTCCTCAACAATACTCTCAGTATCCGAATTACTATCGTACATTCGACTTAAGCAATCTGCTATGACATTTTCACTTCCACGAATATGTCTGACGTTAAATTTGAAAGATAAGATACGAGTGGCCCATTTTGCTATTCTGCCAGTCTTCCTAGGTTTACCAAGCACCCAGCTTAGTGCTTGGTTATCAGTTTCATGATTAAATTCTACATGTTCTAGATAGATCTTAAACTTCTCTAATGCAAATATCACTGCAAGTCCCTCCAATTCATAAATGGAATAATTAGTTTCGGCAGGAATGAGAGTACGAGAAGCATACGCTATAGGTAATCTGCCTTGTTCGTGTTCCTGGAGTAAAAGAGCACCTACTGCTTTGTTTGATGCATCAGTTTGAACTATGAACCTTTTTCAAAAATCTGGAATAGCCAGAATAGGAGCATTAGACAAGGCTAGTTTAAGGTCTTGAAAGGCAGATTCTTGCGGAGGTCCCCCAGAAAAAGGGATCCCTTTCTTTCTTAATAAATTAATGGGTGCAGCACGCTGAGCGAAGTTTGGGATAAATTTACGAAAATAATTTAACATACCAATATATCTAGCTACTTCTTTGACGTTCTTCGGTGCCTTGAACTCCCTAATAGCCTCGGTTCTGGTTTGATCAATTGAAATACCAGACGAGGAAATGATGTGACCCAGGAAGGAAATTTCCGGTCTAGCGAAAGATACCTTAGAAGGTTTAACGGTGAGTCCAGCATGCCTCAACCTCTTTAGAACCTCTCTGACGTGAACCAAATGTTCAGAAAAACTTTTACTAAATATGACTACGTCATCCAAATAGTGATATACGAATTTGAACTTAATTCCATCGAATACATTGTCTAAAAGTCTGCTGAGCACGGCAGCCCCTGTTGAAATACCAAATGGTAGACGACAAAATTCAAATAAATTCCAATCCGTAGAGAAGGCTGTGACTGCACTAGAACGTTCAGATAAAGGAATTTGATAATACGCTTTGTTTAGGTCTAAAATTGTGTAATGAGAAGCTCCTTGGAACCATCCAAAGCAAGACTGGAGATCGGGAAGAGGAATAGATTGAAGAATTACTTTCTTGTTTAATTCTCTATAGTCGATAACCGGTCTAAACCTACCATCAGGTTTGGGAACAAGAAAGATAGGGGACGAATAGGGTGAATTGGACTTCCTAATGATTCCTTTCTCTAACATTTCTTCGATCATCTCCTTCAAAATCTTCATTTTGGGAGGGGAAAGCCTATACGGAGGACCCCGAACAGGTATATTATCAGTTAACTCAATATCATATTCAATTAGGTCGGTAACCCCAAGTTTATCTGTTAATACATCAGGAAATTCATGACACAGACCTTTAACACAATTAGCTTGATCGTCCGATAAATAATTGAACTCCAAATTGTCAATAGTGGTAGATGGTAGTTCTTGTTTAGCAGAATTGACTCTCTGATTATTAGGAATTAGGTTGAATTCCCACCTCTTGTTAGGTTTAAATCTGAACCAATATGATCTAGTTCTTAAATCCAATAACAGACCCACATGAGTTATGAAGTCAGAACCCAATATCACTTCGCACGATAAGTTATTTATCACCCTAAGTTTGAATTTCCAAGAAAGGTTATTAATTTTGATTTTAAAATTTGCAGTCCCCAGTACTTCAAGAGAAGAACAATTCGCTGTCATAAACTTGTTTGGTTCACTAACCAAAATCCCAAATTTACAAACAGAAGACATTAATTTAAACCATTTATAGTCAATGAAGGAATTGATGCTCCCCGAATCAATCAGTGCAGTTACCGGTTCGTTATTGAAATACATTTCTACGAAAGGACAATTATTTGTAGGTACAGTAGAAATTCGATTACAACCTAGGTCCATCGCGTTGAAACCTCTATCATTCCAAACCATAGCGTTCTTGTTGATAAGCTTTTTATCAACAATATTATTAACAACCTTATTTAAGGAAACTTTATGATGTGTATGACAACCCGAGGAGGTTTCTCTATCTTGATGTCATTTCCTGAAATTAGGATTATTAGGACAAACGCTAGCCAGATGTTCTACGGAATCACACCTAAAGCATCTTCTTACTGGTTTTACCGGAACAATGCTGAAATTGGAAGGAATGGGGATACTAGAAATACGGAGGGAATCACCGTTCTTTACCTTCTCAGCAATCATGATGAGTTTATTTAAGCCCGAAAAATCAGTAGGAGTCCCTCTCTTTGCCAAATAAGACCTATATTCAGAGTTGATACCATCGATAACCTTGGACACGATCATTTCTTCACTTAATTGTAGGCAGAAAATTTTGGCATACCCTTTTATTTCAGAAACTTAATCACACAGTGTTTCATTAAAACGTTGCACCCTATAAAAATATTTATTCTGTAGTAACCTCAAGTTATTTGGTGGGAATAAATTGTTTAATATTTCTAAATGGAAATTGCTTAAAGAAGTACGTGACCTCATAGCTTTTAGTAATTCTTCTCAGAGTAATCCAGAGGTAAATGGAAAAAGTACTCTTGGCACGCCGGAAGGCGGAGGTAGATTTCACAGGACAAACTTGGGGATAGGCGAAAATAGCCAGAATATGCAGGTTTTCGTAGAAGGATCAGACCTCATTTACTGCGAGAAGATATTTTATAATTGGAGCTTAATTAACTTTGTTTTTCGTAATTTTATGCTTATTTTAAAATTTTTATTGTCTTATGGGAACGGTAAACTTCTTGTCATTTGGGGTCCATTTTTATACTTGTGGTCACACTGTCCTTATGCAAGGTTTCGACACTGATGTGTGACTATGTAACGGTCTGTTACTTCTTCACGCAAAATTATATCTCCCGCAGAGATTTTGGTTGGTTCCTCAGTTTAGGGGCTGCGACAACGCGGTCATGTAACCCCGTGTACTTAGGGATGGCTGTATTAGTCTGTAATTCAGGTAAGGACTGCAGACGGTCAATTTCAAGCAGTAGTTCCTAATGTTGGTACCAGGTACTACCGTCAACGACTCCTAGCTGTGAACTTGGCTACTAGATGCCACCGCAACCAGCAACTTGCAACGAACGTTGGAACTTCCCCTCCAAAGGAAAGCATACTGAGGGATTTTTAGCGCTCTTAGAAAATCCGACGACTTCGGCCGGCTTCGAACTCGCGACCTTGGGCATAGACATTCAGCATGCTACCAGTTACGTCACCGAAGCCGCTTCACACTTAGTCAGATGAAAATCTGAATCTGATCTCGTGCAAGTGCGTTATCTTGGCAACGTCTGATGGCTCATCCCTTATCAATTTAGTAGTGTTGCCATGGCAACCACTGATAGCTCTTGGCATTTTTTTTATAATTCCGAAATCATTTTTCTCATCCCTTGGCATAATGGTGGGTCATATCAAAAATTCTTTCAGACAAAAGTTTTAGGTAATTATTAGGGGAATATTGTCCATTTTGTACGGTTTTGATATTGTGCCTATTAAGAGAGATATGATTAATGTTCCCCGAAAAAACCCACTTTTTCCCACCCCTTTGGTCAATGGTTGGTGCTATAAAAAACCCTTCAAACATAAATTTTTGGGCTTTATCCGACACATAGTATGAACGTTGAACGGATTCGATATGTCTCATATATATTAAGAGAGTTATAGCAATATTTCACTTTTTGGAAAAAAAAAAGCCCCCCATTTTCACCCCTTCGACTGATTTAGCCCAGTAACGAACTCGACCGAAATTTTATAGGTATACATATTCGGTAAAAAATTCAAAGTGATTGGTGCAAAATTACGGCAGTTATCGTGTCCACAAGAAACTGATATATATATATATATACATAAATTATATATAAACTTTTGAACTGACGGTGGTTTTGGGGTCTGGGAGATGTGAAACGCGAAGATATGTCGAAATTTTCCGGAAGTCGAAACATGGTACCCATTGCAATAGTTAGCTTTCTAATGAAATCTACCTCTGGTTGGTTCCTCAGTTTAGGGGCTGCGACAACGCGGTCATCTAACCCCGTGTACTTTGGGTGAGTGTAGAATCTGTCTGATAAACGGTGTGAATTGTAATGGCTTGTTTGTCTTAATTCAGGCAATGACTGCAGACGGTCAATTTCAAGCAGTAGTTCCTAATGTTGCTACCATTACTACCGTCAACGACACCTAGCTGTGAACTTGGCTACTAGATGCCACCCCAACCAGCAACTCGCAACGAACGTTGGAACTTACCCTCCAAAGGAAAGCATACTGAGGGATTTAAGCGCTCTTAGAAAATCCGACGACTTTGGCCGGCTTTGAAACCGCGACCTTGGGCATAGACATTCAGCATGCTACCAGTTACGTCACCGAAGCCGCTTCCCACTTAGTCAGATGGAAATACTGAATCTGATCTCGTGCAAGTGCGTTGTCATGGCAACAATGATGGCTCATCCCTCATCAATTTAGTAGTGTTGCCATGGCAACCTCTGATAGCTCTTGGCATTTTCTTATAATTCCGAAATAATTTTTCTCATCCCTTGGCGTAATGGTGGGTCATATCAAAAATTCTTTCAGACAAAAGTTTTAGGTAATTATTAGGGGAATATTGTCCATTTTGTACGGTTTTGATATTGTGCCTATTAAGAGAGATATGATTAATGTTTCCCGAAAAACCCACTTTTTCCCACCCCTTTGGTCAATGGTTGGTGCTATAAAAAACTCTTCAAACATAAATGTTTGGGCTTTATCCGACACATAGTATGAACGTTGAACGGATTCGATATGTCACATATTAAGAGAGTTATAGCAATATTTCACTTTTTCGAAAAAAAAGCCCCCCATTTTTACCCCCTTCGACCGATTTAGCCCAGTAACGAACTCGACCGAGATTTTATAGGTATACATATTCGGTAAAACATTCAAAGTGATTGGTGCAAAATTACGGCAGTTATCGTGTCCACAAGAAACTGATATATATATATATATATATATATATACATACATAAATTATATATAAACTTTTGAACTGACGGTGGTTTTGGGGTCTGGGAGATGTGAAACGCGAAGATATGTCGAAATTTTCCGGAAGTCGAAACATGGGACCCATTGCAATAGTTAGCTGTCTAATGAAATCTACCTAAAATCAATTGATAAATATGAATCTCTGACAGATTAAACACGATAGCATTCTCAACTAACTCGGAAAACTTTTTTAAAAATAACACTAATGTTTCAGAATCGCTACCGTTACAACTGGGAAAACTATTCAAGGATGTAGATAATGGATGAAGAACGTTGGCATATTTTAATCGTTGCTGGAAATCAGAGATGGTAGGTATAACCTCATTTGGCGATGCACTATCTCTTACGTTTACCAGAGTACACTCATTCGTAGGGTTAATAACTTTATCAATCATATTAGTATTGAGATTTGAAGGAACCGCCACTGTTGGGTTATTGGTCGAGGACCCAATTTCAACGTAACTTGAAGGAAGGAAATTATTCATGCTTACACCTTCCTGAACCAATGAGCAAGGTCTAATATTATCCTACATACTAATATTGCTCCCACCACTAGAACGACTAAATTCCTCAATATTACTTCCTCCGTTGGGAGAACAATGGACTATATCTTCAGATATAGGGTTTATCGCTTTTTGAAAAAAAATTAGGTAACACTGAACGAGCCGGGATCTTAGATTTTCCAATACAACACAGTAATCACCATCATGGTCTGAGCAAACTTGTATAATGTCGCCTATACGATAATACCAATGTGTAAGCCGTGATTTAAAACGTCTCAACTGAGATGGGGAATTATCACTTTCACTGGCATAAATATTACCCAGGTCCAACAAAGATTGGAGATCATTCACAACAGAGGACTTACCAGAACTCCATGTGTACTCATTCCAACTTGGAATGACAATGGGTGCTGTTTTTAATTCATTCAAGGTGGCCAGGTCCAGTTCTCTATGATGAACTGGTATCTTCCCTCTTATGAGTACCTCGTGAGCGAACTCGTTTTGTTAAGGTAATAAGTAGTGACAGAATTTCTTTCATCCATGAATTATCAATATGTCAAGCTCAGCATCATATATGAAACATAACAAACACAAATATTAGCATTTAATAATATCCAATAGGTCATCACTAAGATTCGCATTAGAAATTTCAAATAATTAAATATGTGGAAAGCTTCTGCTACCAGTTGACACCTCATCTATGTTTAAAATAACTAACTAGGCTAATGTAAAATAAATCAGCTTGTTTGACGAATACCATTAATTCTTGTGGAAACGTACCAGTGTCAAGACAGACCCATATCGAACCAAGAGGTCTCATGACTAGAGAACCAAAAATCATTACACCTAGAACTATTTAAATGACAAGCCAATTAAGTCAATTTGACCCAATAAATTACAATTGTATTTTTAAAACAGAATGAAGGTACATTAAACAGCGTAGAACATACCATACTAAACATCAAAGGTAACATATAGAAACGAGGAAACTCAATTATGTAAGTATTTTTTCAGTTGACTATGTCATATCCATTCCTTTTAGATATTTCATTGAACGAATTAAGGCGTACCGAAACTATCGTCTGAGGTCAACCAGTTGACCAAACTTAAGATAAGATGAAGTTAATAAATTAAAATCACCCAAGAAAAATTAAATATTCTTCCATCAATTCGCAGCGTAATTAAGCCGTGACCATCCGATCCCAATTCCCAACATGGAGTCCCCTCTTTTCATCTGTCCCCCCAGAAACACAACGTCAATAATCGGCCACAAGATGAACAATATGCCCCCGTTGTCAACGCAACCAAACCCAAGAAAAAAAATATAAATATACATCTTCGTAGATTTTTTAACAGACTCAAGGAGTATACTATTTTGACAAAAGAGGAGGAAATAAATTAAGCAACTAAGAAGAAGGTTTTAGAAACTGTCTTGCCAATGACAAAAAATGTTCGCCAAGAACGCAAACAGAAATGTTAGGGCTGGCTTAATAAACTAAAACAACCCTCACAAGAAATAAACTTAGGCCAAACTAAACTATGACAGATTGAACTGGTTACTCACATGTATCAGAAGGATGACGAACCATTCACAAAAACAAACATTCATACACCCATACCATGCCAAACCATATGTTTTTCAACCGCTAGCCTGAGTAGTCACGAACAGTGCTACCAACTTAAGAAGATATAACATGCTAGCCAAAAACATACCAATCAACCACAAATCACCCAATTTGCACACTGCAATGAAGGAACACATCTCGGTTGTACAAACAACACACATCGCTAATGATTTGAGAGAATATGTCCAAAACTGGCACACCAAACCAAACTTTTGAACACACAGTCCATTCATTCCACATTTCACATTACCGTGCAACACTCTCGACATGACACACACTCCACAAACGACCACGTTCATCAAATTACTATACAGTGACTTAACCAATTCAATTTATCTTACATAATAAACCTAACTTAAATCGGTAGACACTGTTTGTCACATGTAAAATATATATATATTTAAAAATTTAAAGGATCCAAAGATTATCCACCGGAACAGTTTCCCTGGTTGTTCAATAGCTGTAATCGGAACATAATTAGTCTAGGGCCTAGCTCAAAGCTAGCCCTAGAGTTTCAATATCTTCCCAAGATGTTACCTACATCTTTCCTCGGTCAGTTTTCGAAGAATAATACTTTTTTCCAACAAAGTAAATAAGGGTTGTCAAGGGAACCGAACAAGAGATGTTTTTCGAACCAATCCTTTAGAATATCAAACTGCGTCGCCATCTAGCGGACAAGGCAAGTACTCAGTAGAATGAAAGTCACCGCTAGAACGCGTTGAAGTCACTTTTCGAGAACCAAGACATCTCAAATCCCCAACAGGGAGCGTTGGCTCACTGAAAATCAAACTTAGTCAAGTAGACCCCTTTTTTATAAGTTTCTCACAAGAAGAATCACAATAGTCTCAAACTATTGTCTCAATAATGAGCACTATCTAGTTATAGAATACATAATTATGAGCACTATCTAGTTATATAATACAACGTACTGAGCACTATCTAGTTATAGAATACATAATAATGAACACTATCTGGTTATATAATACATAATAATGAGCACTATCTAGTTCTATAATACATAATAATGAGCACTATCTAGTTATATAATACAAGGTACTGAGCACTATCTAGTTATATAATACATAATAGTGTTCACTATCTAGTTATAGAATACAACGTACTGAGCACTATCTAGTTATAGAACAAATAATAAAGAACACTATATAGTTATAGAATACAACATACTGAGCTCTATCTAGTTATAGAACACATAATAATGAACACTATCTAGTTATAGAATACATCGTACTGAGCACTATCTAGTTATATAATACATAATAATGAACACTATCTAGTTATAGAATACATAACAAGTAGTTCCGTGAAGAACTATACAGCCTATTTTCATATATCCTACTTATGTTAATTGCCTCTAGCAACATACACAATTTCAGTTTGATTGCTGTAATAGATTCGTAGATATTGAGAACCGACTAAAAATTTCGGATGGTGGCCATGTTGGATTTCATATATGTAGGTCCTAGAGTTATGTACTGTTACATGCAGATTATTGTGTACGTGTAGTATTCAAACTTCAATCGCATAATTAGGACACAAGAAGTGCACCGCCCTCTTATAATAAACATATTCTTGGCGTGCCTCCTAGCTGCATCACTGGAACCAACTAGAAAAGAAAGGAGTACGCAGTGGAAATGGATGTTAATTTCTGACCTGTGCTGGGCCCGTACTTGCAGGCCAGATGTGCCGAGCGACTCCAGACTCCGTGAAGGTGGTCCCACGACGAGTGGTAGGAATACCCTCCTGGTGCTAGACAGCTAGAATAAGTTAGGCCTAGGTTTGAAGAGAGAGAGAGAGAGAGAGAGAGAGCCAGCAGCCCGATCACCAAACACTACTAAATAAGACACATGGGTAAAGAAATGGAAATTTAATGAATTGAAACCGAACACACAAAGAAACCCGGCCAGAATAACACACACAAAAAAAAGTACCCTAGGGGTCAAATACAGTCACTTTCAAACGGGAAGGATGATTATAAACAATAAATTACTTACGATAATAAATAACGTTAACAAATTAACTTCATACCTGTGCTCACTTCCGTGAAAACGATGTAAAAAGGGAGGAAGTAAATGATCAAGAGGCAATGGAGCCGGTCGCTGGTCAACAACAATCACTTCTCAGCCTAGAGATGGATGGTTGTCATGACGACCACAAATAACAAGCATAGCAAAGATAAAACAAGAGGCTGTGTGCGTGTCGCAAAGGCTGTGGCGAGCAATGGGGATGCGATCGAGCTGGCAGTCCCCAGAGAAAAAAAAATGCAAACACCAAAGATACTACAAGGAGAAACAAATGACGTCAAGTGTCCGTGAAATATATCATGATACATGCACGCAATCAAACACACAAAATGCCAGCCGTCGATGCAGTAATAAAACACAAAGCAACTCGTGCTTGTAGGTAGTCTAGCAAAACATGCTAAACCTATATGGTCCCCAACTTACGTTCCGAGTTCGAGCTGAATACGGTAAGGCCTACTTAAAGTTACCGCCGTGATTCAGTTGCACGAAGCATGGAATGAAGGGAATACATAAGGGCTAAAATATATGGTGTCATGCCTCGTGTTGGGAGAATGGTCGAAACGCCAACGTCCACAAACAACGGGAGACCCATTCGAAGATATGCCCAATCAAAACAGCATCATTGCACCTGGCAGCAAGAAAAACATACACTCACAAAATCACTCGCAGATATATTTCACGGCACAAATAAAAGGTTAAACGAAGACTCAAACAAAATAAAACAGGAGACCGCCATTACGATTGGTTCCACAGCAAATCCAAGCACACGACGAAGATCAAAAAGAAAGGTTAAATTTAGGAAATGAGCATAGTGGACACAAGGTTAGATGTATTACTTACATGAGTAAATGGAAGGCTTCGGCATAATAACAATGTTAAATAAAAAGGAAAAACATTACATTTTAAATAATAAGGCGGAGAGCCTCAAAGCACGTCCGGACAGAAAGTATCTCACATGGCGTCTGAGTCTACCGGGACGGCCGCCAAAGAAAATAAAGAAAAGAGAGATGTTAAACATGGCTCAGGATCCACACCACCCCCCAAAAGAAAAATTATTTATAATAATAAAAGATTTTTCTTTTTACATCACTAAGTACCACCGCTTTGAAATCAATCATGTCCCAAGTGTTCCAAAATACACAACATCCTTATCACACAGGTGGTTTGTCAACAACTATAACAGTACACAAAATATGAGGGGGGAGGGTGATCGATATAACAATCACTTAAGCAATTGAGCCATATCAGAAAGAATACAGTTATAAAATGAAGTAATATATAAAAATAATCAGATCGCTTCGGCGATCGCAATATCAGGACAGAACTCCTTCGGGGTCCCCAAAGGCGCGCGTTCCTTTGACGATCCCTGGGCTTGTCATAATGGTATTACGGTTCGCCTGCGCGTTACAATGACAAGAAAAGTAGATAGAGACACGGACGAAAATCATAAACAAAAGACTTTCGCCCTTTGACGCCGAAGTCTGCCATTCTCCTTATACCCATCATGAAAGTGACGTATTAAAATAACAAAGAAGCGATATAATGTGTCCATTATTTATAGAATATAAATTCTCTACTGGCCGAGTTCGCAAAAATACATATTTTTACAATAAATATTAAGTTACACAGAGTATGTAGGCCTATTTCTTCTTGTATTATTTTCTTTCTTGAGCTCGTAAATTTGTACTTGACTCTGCCTCGGTCAAAATTGGTTCAATAATAGGCAGGTCAAGGAGACGCCATATGAATACTAGCTTCCTTGGATAACATAAGCAAATTATGATTGGCTAACCTACGCAGAAAAAGGACAACATTAATCACAGCAAATAAGAAGGTTACACAATAAATGGTTTCAATTGAGATATGTGGGCTCTGGATACGTCGGTGGGATTCTCCTTGGAGATCAATTCAACAGTGACAGGTGTTAAAAATCTAGTGATAGTTTTGGGCGTGCTCCAGCGAAGCATTAGCTTAGCTGACTCCTTATTCTTGGCCGAACTCTGTGGGTGCAGGCGCACTAGCACGTCGTCATTCACCTGAAAACAAACAGGTTGCCTACCCTTGTTATAGCGAGACGCCACGCGATCTCGTGCCCTTTTCAGATGCCGTACAGCATCTTCCCATTTTTCTTTGACTGAGGTACGGCGGGATGGCGCAGCCAGATAATCTGTTTTCCACTGAAGCTGAAGTGGATCAACAGTACGCCTTCCTAAAAACAATTCCGAAGGGGTAGAATTCGTCGATTCATGAAGAGCAGTGTTAAATCCTAAGGAGAAAAACTGAAGATTTGCGTCCCAACGTGACTGATCTGCGTTGTGGAACGCACTCAAGCAAGCCTTCAAGTTACGATGAAACATTTCAACGTGATTTGGCTGAGGGTGGTAGGGTGCCAAAAAGACATGATCAATTCCCCAAGAAAAACACATTGATCTAAAAGACTTGGACCGGAAAACGCTCGCGTTATCGGACACTAAAAACTTTGGAGGACCAAAAACACCAAAAATATGATTGGTCAAAAGCCTAACAGTGGTACGTGTCGTGATTTCCCTGACAGGAAATAACCATACAAATTTTGAAAATCCATCAACGACAGTAAGTATAGCTTTATGACCAGAAGATGACCTAACTAGGGGACCAAAATAATCTATAAACAGGCGCTCATTAGGATATGACATCGTGTCAGCGTGGTGAAGTCCAATGCGAGAATTCTTTGCTGGCTTAGAACGTTGACACGTAACACATTTTCGGACGAAAGCAAAAGCATCCGCTTTCAAATGAGGCCAGAAGAATTCCTGAGAGATTTTATGGAAAGTCTTCGTCATACCTAAATGTAATCCAAAACAGGATTCATGGAAATACGCCAAGAGCATACTTCGTATATTCTCTGGCACGAAAATCCTACATTTCGAAGATCGAGGAGCGGTATGCACTATAACATCATTGCGCAATGAAAACTCAGATACACCAGGATCTTTCCCGAGAATTTTTTCACGCAATGTGACACAAAATGGGTCATCTGCTTGGTACGTACGGATGTCAGTAAAAGACCATGGAATGTGTTGGAGAAGATTCACTGGCTCGGGGATCTCAACAATGGGAGGAGGTTCCTCAAACATGCGTGACAAACAATCCGCTACAACATTTTCACTGCCTCTGACGTGAATGATGTCAAAGCTGAAAGAGGATAGACGAAGAATCCAACGATTTATACGTCCCAATTTTTTGACATGCGACCGCATCCAGGACAGAGCTTCATTGTCGGTATACACTATGAAATGCCGATGTTCTAGAAAAGATCTGAAACGTTCACAGCCGAATACGACAGCCAGACTTTCTTTCTCGAAAGTGGAATACCGGCGTTCGCAATCATTAAGCATCCGACTGGCAAAAGCGATGGGTGCCAAATTACCATGCACCTGCTGACTAAGCACACAAGAAACTGCGACATCACTCGCATCACAATGTAACATAAAATCTTTCCCTAAATCCGGAGTTCGAAGGACGGGAGCAGAAGAAAGACATTCTTTCAATTTCTCAAAGGCGAGACACTGGTCGGGGCCCCACACGAATCGTACATTCTTCTTCTTCAAATAATTCAGGGGCGCTGAAATGTCCGAAAAAACCTTAATGAACCGACTGTAAAAGCCTGCCATTCCTAAAAAATGTCGGACTGCTTTCACATTCGTGGGAGTAGGGAACTCTTGGATACATTGCACACGCTCAGGGTTCACTTCTATGCCCCCATCCGAAAGAATGTGACCTAAAAATTTGATTTGCTTCGAAGCCAAAGAGATTTTGTCCGGGTTAACAGTGAGTCCGGCTCTGCGAAGACGACATAGGACTTCACGTAAATGGATCAGGTGATCCTCAAAAGACTGACTGTAAATCACGAGGTCATCAAGATAGTTAAACACAGATGAATACTTTAAATCTCCAAATAACTCATCCAAAACCCTACTCAATACTTGTCCGCCGATAGAAATGCCCATGGGTAACTTATTGAACTCAAAACGGCCGAACGGAGTGGAGAACGCAGTTACCTTACGGCTCTCGGGATCGAGAGGAATTTGATAATATGCACTATTCAAATCTAGGACGGAATAGTACTTCGCCCCGTGAAAATGCTGAAAAGCGCTCTCCAGAGTTGGAAGGGGAAAGTTGTCGAACACCACCTTAGAATTGAGTCGACGATAATCAACTACTAAACGAAAAGTACCCTCTTTCTTAGGCACCAGGAATGCTGGACTACCATAAGAAGACTTAGAAGGACTCACAACACCGCGTGCCTTAAGATCATCAATATATTCTCTCATGGCAATGAGTTTGGGTGGAGAGCACGAAAATGGCGCCGACCTAACTGGAACCTCATCAGTTAAATCAATATGACACTCGTAGCCGATAGCGGAACCCAGTTCCGACGTGAGAACATCTGGAAATTCATTCACCAAATCAGATAAAGCGTCACGTTGACTCGTGAATAAAGTAGGAGGGATTAGAACAGCAGAGATACCAGAAAAATTACAAGGAACACTCGCTTCACAAGTATTAAAATGAAACCGCTCCTTGGATTTAAACAAAAAACTGAAGGAATGATCCGAAAAATCAAGCCTCAACCCTGCTTTGTGCATAAAATCAGAACCTAAGATCATAGGCGTAGATAAGTCATCCACCACATGGAAGTTCCAATCCCAAGAATAACCACATATCTTAATATGACATGTTACAACGCCAGAAACGGAAATAGATGACTTCACCGCAGAATAAAATTTTAAACCCCCATCTTGTGGACAAATCTGAGTAACAGGAAGCTGTTCCGCGATGGAGCGCTGAATAAATGAACGTGAAGCACCAGAATCCAGTAAAGCGGGTATCGACAATTTCTTAACACTTACAGGGACCCAAGGACAGAAGTTTCCAGTCGTGGAAATGTTCATTTCCCGGCGAACTTCATTGCATGGCCACTCCGGCGGGTCTAAACCGGGGACCCATGCTCGTTTCCCTGACCCGAAGCACATCTAGGACAGGCTATGTGCGTCACGTCACGAAGACCACATGTGTGACAAAACACACGAGAGGGCGCACGGCAGGAATTAAAATGATGCCCCAAACGATCACAATTCCAACATTTTATACGGTTATACATGTTCGGGTTTCGAGGTAACTGTTGATCCTGAGGAGCGGGATTCGCAGAAGAAGTAGCATTGGGAATACTCCCGACAATATGCGAGTGGGGACGGTTAACTGCCCGGTCCTCCTGACGAGATATTGAAGATGGGTGCGCAGTCCTCTGAATCTGGGATTGCGCGCATGCAGTCTCTGGAAACAAACTGTCAGAGGGGAAGGGTGGGGGTACATATGACTTGCGCAGGCGCCGATTGAACTCGCATTCACGTCCTTGATCAACAATGTCAGCCACACTATACACACTGGACCGGCGTATGAAAGACTTGTACTCAGGTGCTAGATTTCTATACACAATATCAACAGTTTCAATAAGGGGAAGGGGCTGCGACAACCTACTTATTAAAGTCATTAGCCCAGTAACAAAATCGTCTACAGGCTCTTCCAAACCCTGGGTACGGCGATGAATTTCAGCCTTCAAGTCATGTTCAAAATCATAAGTCGTAAACCGCTCCTTTATTGACTTACAGAAATCAACCCACGAGATGAAAGATCTGTTGGTAAGTCGATACCATTTTAAAGCTAAGCCACTCAACAATAACGGTAGGCAGACAACAATGTCGTCTGGTTCGAGGTCATAACAATGGCAGAGTTCACTGACCCTGTCTAAGAACTCAAATACAGACGAAATTCCCAGTTCACCAGAAAATGAAATTCCCCACTTGGACACTATATTGGCTACGCCTCCCTTGCGATGGCCTTTCACCTCAGTCAATGGATTAGTGTCTTTCCCACAGACACTTTCAAACGATAGCAGATCATCGTCAAACTGGATGAGCTCCTTCTTCACGTTACAACCTGGGAGAGAATACATGGCTAAACTACAGAAGTACTGCTAGCTACAATTCAAAACAATAACTACAAATGTCTTGCCTCCGTCCTAGGCCATGTTTAACATCTCTCTTTTCTTTATTTTCTTTGGCGGCCGTCCCGGTAGACTCAGACGCCATGTGAGATACTTTCTGTCCGGACGTGCTTTGAGGCTCTCCGCCTTATTATTTAAAATGTAATGTTTTTCCTTTTTATTTAACATTGTTATTATGCCGAAGCCTTCCATTTACTCATGTAAGTAATACATCTAACCTTGTGTCCACTATGCTCATTTCCTAAATTTAACCTTTCTTTTTGATCTTCGTCGTGTGCTTGGATTTGCTGTGGAACCAATCGTAATGGCGGTCTCCTGTTTTATTTTGTTTGAGTCTTCGTTTAACCTTTTATTTGTGCCGTGAAATATATCTGCGAGTGATTTTGTGAGTGTATGTTTTTCTTGCTGCCAGGTGCAATGATGCTGTTTTGATTGGGCATATCTTCGAATGGGTCTCCCGTTGTTTGTGGACGTTGGCGTTTCGACCATTCTCCCAACACGAGGCATGACACCATATATTTTAGCCCTTATGTATTCCCTTCATTCCATGCTTCGTGCAACTGAATCACGGCGGTAACTTTAAGTAGGCCTTACCGTATTCAGCTCGAACTCGGAACGTAAGTTGGGGACCATATAGGTTTAGCATGTTTTGCTAGACTACCTACAAGCACGAGTTGCTTTGTGTTTTATTACTGCATCGACGGCTGGCATTTTGTGTGTTTGATTGCGTGCATGTATCATGATATATTTCACGGACACTTGACGTCATTTGTTTCTCCTTGTAGTATCTTTGGTGTTTGCATTTTTTTTTCTCTGGGGACTGCCAGCTCGATCGCATCCCCATTGCTCGCCACAGCCTTTGCGACACGCACACAGCCTCTTGTTTTATCTTTGCTATGCTTGTTATTTGTGGTCGTCATGACAACCATCCATCTCTAGGCTGAGAAGTGATTGTTGTTGACCAGCGACCGGCTCCATTGCCTCTTGATCATTTACTTCCTCCCTTTTTACATCGTTTTCACGGAAGTGAGCACAGGTATGAAGTTAATTTGTTAACGTTATTTATTATCGTAAGTAATTTATTGTTTATAATCATCCTTCCCGTTTGAAAGTGACTGTATTTGACCCCTAGGGTACTTTTTTTGTGTGTGTTATTCTGGCCGGGTTTCTTTGTGTGTTCGGTTTCAATTCATTAAATTTCCATTTCTTTACCCATGTGTCTTATTTAGTAGTGTTTGGCGATCGGGCTGCTCGCTCTCTCTCTCTCTCTCTCTCTCTTCAAACCTAGGCCTAACTTATTCTAGCTGTCTAGCACCAGGAGGGTATTCCTACCACTCGTCGTGGGACCACCTTCACGGAGTCTGGAGTCGCTCGGCACATCTGGCCTGCAAGTACGGGCCCAGCACAGGTCAGAAATTAACATCCATTTCCACTGCGTACTCCTTTCTTTTCTAGTTGGTTCCAGTGATGCAGCTAGGAGGCACGCCAAGAATATGTTTATTATAAGAGGGCGGTGCAGATGGTAGCAGAGTGGCGCAGTGGAAGCGTGCTGGGCCCATAACCCAGAGGTCCGTGGATCGGAACCACGCTCTGCTACCATCTGCACCGCCCTCTTATAATAAACATATTCTTGGCGTGCCTCCTAGCTGCATCACTGGAACCAACTAGAAAAGAAAGGAGTACGCAGTGGAAATGGATGTTAATTTCTGACCTGTGCTGGGCCCGTACTTGCAGGCCAGATGTGCCGAGCGACTCCAGACTCCGTGAAGGTGGTCCCACGACGAGTGGTAGGAATACCCTCCTGGTGCTAGACAGCTAGAATAAGTTAGGCCTAGGTTTGAAGAGAGAGAGAGAGAGAGCGAGCAGCCCGATCGCCAAACACTACTAAATAAGACACATGGGTAAAGAAATGGAAATTTAATGAATTGAAACCGAACACACAAAGAAACCCGGCCAGAATAACACACACAAAAAAAAGTACCCTAGGGGTCAAATACAGTCACTTTCAAACGGGAAGGATGATTATAAACAATAAATTACTTACGATAATAAATAACGTTAACAAATTAACTTCATACCTGTGCTCACTTCCGTGAAAACGATGTAAAAAGGGAGGAAGTAAATGATCAAGAGGCAATGGAGCCGGTCGCTGGTCAACAACAATCACTTCTCAGCCTAGAGATGGATGGTTGTCATGACGACCACAAATAACAAGCATAGCAAAGATAAAACAAGAGGCTGTGTGCGTGTCGCAAAGGCTGTGGCGAGCAATGGGGATGCGATCGAGCTGGCAGTCCCCAGAGAAAAAAAAATGCAAACACCAAAGATACTACAAGGAGAAACAAATGACGTCAAGTGTCCGTGAAATATATCATGATACATGCACGCAATCAAACACACAAAATGCCAGCCGTCGATGCAGTAATAAAACACAAAGCAACTCGTGCTTGTAGGTAGTCTAGCAAAACATGCTAAACCTATATGGTCCCCAACTTACGTTCCGAGTTCGAGCTGAATACGGTAAGGCCTACTTAAAGTTACCGCCGTGATTCAGTTGCACGAAGCATGGAATGAAGGGAATACATAAGGGCTAAAATATATGGTGTCATGCCTCGTGTTGGGAGAATGGTCGAAACGCCAACGTCCACAAACAACGGGAGACCCATTCGAAGATATGCCCAATCAAAACAGCATCATTGCACCTGGCAGCAAGAAAAACATACACTCACAAAATCACTCGCAGATATATTTCACGGCACAAATAAAAGGTTAAACGAAGACTCAAACAAAATAAAACAGGAGACCGCCATTACGATTGGTTCCACAGCAAATCCAAGCACACGACGAAGATCAAAAAGAAAGGTTAAATTTAGGAAATGAGCATAGTGGACACAAGGTTAGATGTATTACTTACATGAGTAAATGGAAGGCTTCGGCATAATAACAATGTTAAATAAAAAGGAAAAACATTACATTTTAAATAATAAGGCGGAGAGCCTCAAAGCACGTCCGGACAGAAAGTATCTCACATGGCGTCTGAGTCTACCGGGACGGCCGCCAAAGAAAATAAAGAAAAGAGAGATGTTAAACATGGCTCAGAAGTAACAATGAGATTTTAAAATTTCGCACAGCTGCCATCTTGAGGTTATGGAAACAATTGAAATAAATTAGATACCAGTGGATTACCATTCGTATAAGGATTTACTGTTCCAAGTTTCACTACACTCGGATGGTTAAATTGCGAGAAACGTCCATGTGAATTTTTATATTTCGCGTCGCCTCCATGTTGGATTTGTGAACACCAAGTTATTTAAAGTCCTATAAGTGAACTTAAGTTCATAGCCCCTATGAACATTAAGAAATTCAGTTTGATTGCTATAATAGATTCGTAGATATTCAGAGCCGACTAAATATTTTGGATGGTCGCCATGTTGAATTATTAAATGTATAGGCCATAGAGTCATCTACCATTAACGGAAAATTATTGCGTAGGTTCAATATTCAAACTTTCAATTCGATCGCATGACTACATCACAAGAAATAAAAATTTAATTTTAAAATTCGCACATCCGCCATCTTGAGGTTATGTAAATAATTGAACTAAATTAGATACCAGTGCATTACAATGTGTATAAATATTTCCTGTACCAGATTTCAGTGCGTTTGGAACATTAAATCGCGAGAAAGGTCTATTTAAAATGTTCAACTTCGCTTGGCTGCCATGTTCGTTTTGTAGTTAACCGGTTTCTGAAAGTCTTATAGATGGACTTCCGTAGTGCCCTTTATCTCCGTAAAAGATTTCAGGGAGATGCCGCTAATAGTTTCACAGATATGGAATGCCGGTGAAATATTTCGCACATCCGCCATCTTGTGGTCAAGTAAACAATTGAACGAAGTTAGATGTCGGTGCATTACAATGTATATAAACATATACTGTACCAAGTTTCATTGCGTTTGGTTGGTTAAATCGCGAGAAACGTCTATTTAAAAGTCGCAACTTCGCTTGACCGCCATGTTCGTTTTGTAGTTACCAGATTTTCAAAGGTCACATAAGTGAACTTATAGTTGTTCCCTTTATCACCATACAAAATGTCAGGGTAATATCGGTAATAGTTTCGGAGATATTGAATGCTGGTGAAATATTTCGCACAGCTGCCATGTTGGATTGGTGAGTCGTAACAAAATTTGAAGGGCACGGTCGGGGTCGCAGGGAATAGTGCTATGAACTTACCGAGTTTCATTGAAATCGCTCCAGCCGTTTAGATTTTATTAGGGGGGGACACACACACGAATCACACACACACACGCACACGCACACACACGGACAAAAGGTGATCTCATAAGCCTATTTTTTCAAAATTGAAAATAGGCTAAAAATGAACTCTATCTATTTATAGAATACATAATAATGAGCACTACCGGTATCTAGTTATAGATTACATAATCATGTGCACTATCTAGTTATATAATACATAATAATGAACACTATCTAGTTATAGAATACATATTAATGGACACATTCTAGTTATAGAATACATAGTAATGAGCACTATCTAGTTATAGAATACATAATAATGAGCACTACCTAGTTATATAATACATAACCATGTACACTATCTAGTTATATAATACATAATAATGAACACTATCTAGTTATAGAATACATAATAATGAACACAATCTAGTTATAGGATACATAATAATGAGCACTATCTAGTTATAGAATACATCGTACTGAGCACAATCTAGTTATATAATACATAATAATGAACCCTATCTAGTTATAGAATACATAATAATGAACAATATATCGTTATAGAATACATAATAATGAGAACTATCTAGTTATATAATACATAATAATTAGCACTATCTAGTTATAGAATACATAATAATGAGCACCCTCAAGGTATAGAATACATAATAATGAACACTATCTAGTTATATAATACATAATAATTACCCTTATCTAGTTATATTGTGCCCAATTCTAGGAATGGGTATTCCAAGATTCAGACACCTAGGTATCAAGGGAAAGGCTACAGCCGCTTTTGAAAGTTGAGATATTTGAATATCGCACTCCTTTCCTTCTAGATTGAAATGGAAACTTTATGCAGCCAAGAAGATGTTAAGTGACGTGGCAAATAGTAGCAGAGGTCGAGACTATTTGGTGATTAAATAGTTAGCCATGGAGTAGAGACTTGATACTTGGATCAGATTACTGGCACGGCCAAATGAAAGAGGATGCACTTAGTCTCAAGTGAATCAGACCAGAGACACCGGAGAAATGAGGATTTACAGATTTCAGCGTGATCCAGAGTGGAGCCGACCGTTTTGTATAAAAGCCGCTCGGCCCAAGCATAAGCAGCTCACTTCAAACCAAGCTCTTGTAGGACAAGGTGCTGCTGCTACGTCGAGCCAAGGCACATGGTTGCCGAATCTACGCAGAAGATATCTTTGAATTGTGATAGTCACAAAAGTGCTACGATACGTGGGGAACGTAGTAAGTTTCCGGTAGAGGGAATCACTAAGGTGATTGTTATTTTCTACGGACATTGGTGAAACACTTTGTTTCTATATGGACATATGCTAGACTTTGTCTAGATATTATTCTGTCACAGTCCAGTAACAATAATTCAATACTTGGATGTTTTAATCCAACTTGTCAGTTTCACAAATTGTAACTTAATAACCACTCAGATCTTTCAGTATATTGAAGGCCAGTCTATCACGGTGCTGTTCATTAGCCGACAAAGGGAAACTATATGTTGCTTCGCGCATGATAGATGGTGTGAAGCCATGCCCAGGGAACGATCTTCAGAACAACCGTTGATTGTTTTAGACTATCAGTGTTTTCCTGTACTGAAAAGATTACCGTGAGTTATGTTACAACTGACGCTTTTGAGAAGAGATCATTTGGATCTGACCCCATTTAAGCAAACTGCTATGGATTTAATTGAAGTCAATATTAAAATGGATCAGCAGTTACATCGAACTTCAAGAAATATATCCACTATGTCGTGCTAGACAGATTGTGGGTATATAATGGCGGCCGATACAAGGATTAGACGTGCGTGTCCAATAGGGCATGTATCTGGATAAATCTGGTACAGACCAGGTTCACTACGGTTCAAGACCAACGAGAAATGTAAGCTACATTTGACTTTTATATTATGCCTAGTTAATTGGAACAAACTCATTTTCTGCAGATGACCAACACATTTATTTTTCTTCGTATTTAAATCTTGCATTGATTTACGCAAGACACATTAGGGTTATTCTGAGTATTTTCAGCACTCAGAACAGTTTAGGATCGATGACCGAGCATACCGAGCATTTATTTGAATGTTCATTTTATTTGAGAACCACGGTAATCAGCCGATATAACTGTAGAAGTTAATATTTATTTTCGTTGAGGAATGGATATTTTATCCATATTCGAAGAGTCGAACATGTGGTTTTTCATATAAGGAAATAATAATTAAACATATTTAAGGAAATAATAACAATAATAATCCAATAATAATAATAGTAATTTTCATAATAATTCTATGATCTTACATTTTCTAATAATCACATTCATTGAGAGAGAGCTTAAGGATTAGTTTAATCATTCCTAGTTTGGAACAGGTGATTTTCCGAAAGCTAGTGGATAGCACAAGCCCGTATTCCACCAATATTATAGTTCTGGTTGAACAGTTAATATTTGCATTGAGCAAAATATATTTTTCAGATAACACGGAAAGGCATGAAACCGGAAGCCAATGCTATTTGTATCAATTAGGATTTGTTTTGTGTTTATATAAAATCATGACGTAGGCACACATTCGAAAGTGAAATAGAGAATATCACAAGCGTGGTAACTTCACGGTTTGAACTGAATGGTAAAATAAAATAAACTTGTAAGTTTACAGATCTTCCAGTTTTGATAGCAAGCAGAGGCTTGATTTATTGTATAAATTTTGGGAAGAAAATTTATGTGTGTAGCGTAGTTGAAATGCCATTCCCAGGTGCGCATGTTTAAGTCGCAGGAATGAGGAGGTTTTTTTTGAGCATCAATCAAATAGCATGTTCGATGGCTCAGGTTTATAAGAGGAGTATTGGAACCACACATTTCGTCGAATGAATGACCAAACCATCAGTAATTATTTCAAACTTGTTTACGTATTCCATTAATACTTTGGATTTGCTAGAACCCGGTTTTGTCATGATAAAATTTTATTCTTCTTCAGAGGAAGACCTTTGCCGTTGTTGTTGGGATATTGTGTTCTTACTCAAATAATTGAATGGGCCACTGCCAATTGAAAAAATAATTCTGTATCCACGAATTACTTAAAGGATGTTTTCAATCCTATTGTCATGAACTAAATGAATTTATTTTAAAGCTACAATTCTTATTTCCGCATTCTGTTCAAGAGTTGCAAGTTGTGAAATTTACTAAAATGGCAACAAATATAAATATTTTTCTTAATAATAATTCCAAGTGGAAAATCGAATAGTTGAATGGTTCAACAATTTTTTTTGATCCAGTTGATGATTCAGAAATCATACTTCTTTGGAATTTGAAGTTCATAATCGAGTCACTTCTCGAAATGTTTAATTTTGGAAGAACAATAAATTTTGTTGTGCTTCGCACAGTTCTTCGATGCTATGCTCAAGGGTCAAATACTTTTCAGATGTTATTATTAATATGTGTACATAATTAGTGTTGGATCAAAGATAATATTTTTGACAATATTTTTGAAACTGGAAAAATAAGTGGAAGTTAAAAATTCTATAAACAATTATAAACAGTGAGAATTTCTACGAGTGTTAATATCATGTTAGAAATTCAACCAGTGAACTACAATATTTCCAGTAAAGACAATTTAATTTGAACTGGATTTCATCGTAAATAATTGATATAATTTTGGAACACAGTCTACAGGACTGATAATCAGACTTGTGTCTCCAAAGACAATTGTTCAATGTGTTGGAAAATTTCTGTACATTGTGTAAATAGTAGTGTGTGCCGTCGCACTGGAATGATGTTACCTTGAGCATCATTTTGCAGTCAATTTTAAAATCTATATATTTAAAACAGTAAGGTGATTTTTGTTACCACGAGATTGAGAGAACGACAGAACCGATTTACTTCGTAGAGCACTCTAACGAAAGCTCTTGGCCTCTAGATTTGCAGAGTGTCTCTAAAATAAACAAATATATTACGGTATATTTTTGAATTAATATAGAAAATAGCAGAATTCATGCCCCTCACGCATGCGCACAATCCGCCTGGGATCATGACAAAATGGCGGTGAGAAGTCTATTAAAATGTAAGTTATTTAATAAGCTTCCATGTAATTGAAAACATGCAATAACCAATTTCTGACAGTAAAATATAATAACAGTATGAACGTATACGAATGTGCAACATTGATTTATTTGGATAATGAAATGAATTATTTCCTTCAGACAGCGGCTTTTGAATATAATGAATGGCTGCGTCTGCTGCTGATCGAAAGTTGTTAGTAGCTATGTGGTTAAGGCGACTGACTGTGGTTCCAAGGTTCACCGGTTCGATCCCAGCCCTTGCCATTTTTTTTTTTTTTTTACCACTGAAATATTGTTTAATCAAGGAGTATTAGTAAGGTTTTATGTCTGTTAAAGATACATATTTCTACATTCCCTCTCAATACGTTTTATTTCCGTTTTACCATTGCATTATAGCATGTGATCAAAAGAGCAAACTGTTGTCCTCAGTACGCCGTTTAAATATCTGCAATCAGTTCCTATAACTGACAACAGATGGCAGTACATCGCCCATATAGTTCCAGTAACTGACAGCAGATGGCAGCACCATTGCATCGATATATTTAAAACACAAGTCATGGCACGTTTTCACGTGATGGAGAATTATAAAGGAGGGGAATATTTAAGAAGGGAAATTTTGAGGAACATTAACCGACAGTTGAATGTGTAGGCTATGTTGTTTATGTACCTTAATATTGCAATTTCTTCCCAATGCTTCGGTGGTCAAGTTATTAGCGTCCTAGACTAAAAGTTATAATTATGCATCGTCGATATACTCTTAAATTATTAAAGAAAAAAGTAGTTTTCCAGGTACTCGCGCGTGTCCTCAATTGCTTTCGCCATGAGAGACACTTGGCAAACATAATTCGTTTGAAGGGCTCCGACATCGTGGTCACACAGCCCCGTGTACTTGGGTGTGCATGTGTGAAATTTTCTCTCATAACCTGTGTTATTGTGATGGCTGCATTACTGTGTGTATTTGTAATTAAGGTGGTAAATGGCAAGGAGACGGCCAAGGCCTTAAGTTAGGAACCATCCCGGTATTTGCCTTAAGTGGAAGTGGGAAACCACGGAAAACCACACCCAAGATTGTCGAGCTGGGAATTAAACCTTCCTCTTCTTAGTTATACCTCAAGAGACTGAATGTGCCCCGTTTTTGCCCTCAGACCAGAATTAAATTTCTTGGCAGGGCAGGAAATGTAACCCGGATCTCCGGGGCGATAGACAAGAATAGGTGGGCCTCCATGTGTTAATACGATTTTTGACATGCACGGGACATAGAATTCAAAAACTGCCTCCATTAGGGTGACTGCCGAAGTGAGTATTGAGTATAGGCCTATGGTCGTTCCAGTAGTTGGCGAAGAGATTCTATGTTCCCCTGCAAAATGTACTGCCATAACCTATAACAGGTGATGGAAATTGCTTATTTAGAGCAGTTTCGTACTGTTTATAACAAAATGAAGAACGTCATTCTGAGCTGCGTTTTCAAGCTAATTAATGCAAAAGAATTCGCTGGCAGGAACAATTATAAGGAATTTATTAGAAGCGATCACTCTCATCGCATTCTCCTCACCAACCAACTTGAGTATGAAAGTCTCTGGACGGTCATGTTGAACTTCATTGTATAAGACAATAGTTTACTGATTATTTGTTTAGAGTACTGAATCTAACTACGCAGTTGATTTCGGCAATGGAAGTATTATTTGCCATTTAATATTTAGCGGCTCCGTTATTGCAGGACACTATAGTGTTATCGAATAATACGAAGCCACATTTAAAATCCAATATAAATAGGCCATTTCAGAAACAATTCCAGATATTATGCAGTACAGTGTACTGTAAGGTCTTTGACGATCAAATGTAAACATTGTTCTACATTGTATTTCTCTTGCGTAAAATCTATGCGTGGTTACTTTGGTCTTTACTGTTGTGAGGGTAAAATTGATCTGCTGGAATGTAACATATTTTCCAAGCTGCAACAATGCAATGATATTAATTTAAAAGTCATTGAACTTATATCCAGAAGTTCAAACACATACATCAGCGTTAACAGATTGGATACTGAAGATGAAAGCCAGCTACTTCATTTCCCTATTATTGAATTTTTCAATTCCTTGGAATTAAGTGATTCGCCTCCACATACTCCAAACGTTTGAGTCATAGTTATGCTCCTTAGAAATATGAACGTTTCCCAAGGACTCATATATGGTAATATATTAATTGTAAGAAATATGTAAGAAATTGCTTGGATTCGGATATAATAGGTGCAGTAATATTAGGCAGAGAGCTCAAATCCTACGACTTGATTTAACACCTTCCGATAAAACACTTGCAGGTACAGTACATTTTCTTAGAATAGGCAACAATGTCCTATTCACTCGGCCTACTTTATCACAATCAATCAAGCTCAAGGAAAACTCTTGAACGTATTGGGCTATTTACCTCATCACGTTTTAAGTCATGACCAGCAGGATAGTGAAGGTACAAAAAAGGTCCTGTATGGGATGGTAAAGAATAAGAGGCGGTAGGATCCTACGGATTATGTTAGAATGGTAAACAAAAGGGGACAAGAGATAGAAAATAGGGAAGAACTGAAGAAAATGTGGAAATAATATTTTGAAGAACTCCTGAACCCAAATGGAAACCACAGCGAGGAGGAAGAAATCGGGGAAGAGGTACAGTAGATGAACTGCAAACAGAAAAGGACTTAACATGGAAAGAAGTGGAAGATGCAGTGAGGAAGATGAAAGGAGGGAAGGCACCGGGTGTGGATGAGTTGAGTGTGGAGATGGTGAGAGCAGCAGGAGAGGTGGGGATACAATGGTTGTACCGAGTGATGAAGACAGCATGGAAGGAAAGGAAGACCCCAGAGGACTAGAAAAAGAGAATAATTGTCCCGATCTGCAAGAAAGGTAGTAGAACAGAATGCAGAAACTATCGGGGAATAACACTGATGAGTCATTGTGCAAAGATGTTTGAGAAAGTTTTGGATAAGAAAATTAGGACAAGGATAGAAGGAGGGATGAGGGAAGAACAACATGGCTTCAGAGCAGGAAGGTCCACAGTGGATTTGACTTTTGCTGTAAGGCAGTTACAAGAACAGCACTATGAGTATGGAACAGATCTACTGATGGCCTTCCTGGACATTGAGAAAGCATATGACAGTGTATGCAGAAACAAAGTATGGAAGTCCCTGGAGGATAGAGGAATAGAAAAATGGACTATAAGGAGGATAAAGGAGATATACAAGGGAAGCGTGAGCTGTGTGAAAGTGGGAGGAGAGAGATCGGACTGGTTGGAACAGAGAAACGGCCTGAAACAAGGAAGTGCACTGTCACCGTTACTTTTCATTGTGGTGATGGATGACATAAAGACCCGAGTGGCACAAGTAATTGGGGAAGGAAAGATGAAAGCAATGGTGCTTGCAGATGACTTGATGATTTGGGGAAACAAGGAGGAGAACGTACAGGAACAGTTGGACGTGTGGGAAAGAGTAATACAAGGTTATGGGATGAAATTTAGCATAAATAAGAGTGAGATGGTGATCACAACAAGGAAGAAGGAAAGAACCACCACAGGAATAACAATTGGTGGGGAACAGCTGAAGAAAGTGGAGAGTTTCAAGTATCTGGGAAGCCTGATACAAGAGAATGGAAGAAACGATAGAGAAATAAATGAACGGGGGAGACAGGCAGAAGCATTCCGGAGGTGTGTGAGAAGCATGTTATGGAGCAAGGATGTCCCTCAGAACAGCAAAAAGATCATATATAGGACGTACTATGTCCCTATCCTGACGTATGCCTCGGAGACCTGGATTATGAAAGGATGGGAGAAGAGCAAAATTCAGGCCAGTGAGATGAGGTTCTTGAGAAGCAGTATTGGAGCTACAAAGAGAGACAGAATAAGAAATGAGGGGACCAGAGAATTAATGAAGGAGGAACCATTACAGGATGGTATAGAGAAATCTAGACTTAGATGGTATGGACATGTAAAACGAATGGAGGAGAAGAGGATACCCAGGAGGATACACGAGACGAAGTGGGAAGGAAAGAGACCAAGAGGGAGACCGAGAGACAGGTGGCTGAAGGGGGTGGAAGAAAGCGTGAAGAAGAGAGGAGAAGACTGGACAAGGGTGGAGGCTGAGAGATGGTGGGAAGACAGAAGACGTTGGAGAGGCTTGTGTTCCAAACAGACCCGGCCAGTGGCTGGAAACTGTGCAAGATGATGATGACCTCATCACGTTTTCAGTCATGACCAGCAATATGTTGCAATGCTGAGAGTGCTATCTTTTGATGCCCTTAAAGTTGCAATAGTGCTAAAAAGTAATCGTACAAAGAATGTAAGTTATATAAGAAGCTTCTTCATTAAATTTGTTTTCCATTGTCCGTCATGTTTTGACGGGTTTCATCTAGTTTAGAATAAAATGAGATAATTTTACATGTTGTGTTATGCCCAGTTGAATCTCCTTCTATCCTTATTGTTGCATTGAGCCAAAAATCAGTAAAGCATTTTTTTTATTTGATGTCGTTTTTTGCGATTAGCTTTAACCCATCTGGCGCCCCGGGATATTTTGACTCTCGTGCTGACTGATTCTTGGTAAAATGCATATGTGGTCGTGCGGACTCCGGTCTAAACGGGCACAATATAATACATAATAATGAACACTACCTAGTTATTGAATACATAATAATGAACACTACCTAGTTATTGAATACATAATAATGAACACTATCTAGTTATGTAACACATAATAATGAACACTATCTAGTTTTATAATACTGTTACGTGCCACCCCCTAGTGGCACTTATGTTAACTGGATTACGGTGGGTAGGAAGCACAATACCAATTACTGCTTTAAAGAGAAGTTAGCTTTATTGCTTGCAGGAAGATACACTACTCTTCAGCAAATACAAGCAATTAGAACCTTATTCCAGTTTCCTCAAGTCTCTTCCTTGAGCGCTCTTGGCCCTTTCACTTGTCAACAAACCACAGAAGTTAAACCGTCTTAATGGGTACGGTGGCCTTGACAGAAACTACCTGCTCCTCTCCCTTATGTACACCAACTACAGTTACTTACGATGACTTGCTGCACGCTGTTCACAAGCTGGGAAACAATGTCACTGGATTTCGTAACTCGCACGGCACTTCGTCACCACACCTCTGTCGCTCAGGAAAACACGCACTAGCTCAGAAACATACACCCACAGAAAACTCGGTCCCCTCACTGTTGAAGCCGCTTATATAGCAGGCTGGTGACTCAATGAATTCTAGAATCGTCCAGGACACACGGCTTCTCGACATTTCCTTCACTGGGTGGGCACGGATATTCTGGACCATCCCTTTCTCTTCGCAGTCCGTTGCGTAACGCGCACGTAATACACTGAGGCAAAGCACACACAGCCCGAGGGAGCTGTGACTCATGCGGCGAGCGACAAAGCAAACTCACAGCCATAACACCACCCCCTTCCTAAAAGGCTGATCGTCCCGATCAATCATTGCTCCGTCTGTGTCCCTCCGTAGGCTGCCAGGCGATCTCGATGCACGATCTTCATCTTCACCCTCGGGCTCCGCTGGATCCTGTAGACGACATCGTTGATCCGTTTCACGATTCGGTACGGGCCCTCCCAGGACTTCTGCAGTTTGGGTGACAGGCCTTTCTTCCGTAATGGGTTGAAGAGCCAGACCAGGTCGTCCTCATGGAATCCGCCAGCATCCGTCTGTTAGTCGTATCGGGTCCTCATTCGGTCGGTCTCGATCCTCAGTTTCCTCCTCGCGAACGCGTGCACGTCCTCCAGATGGTCGACCAGTTCTTGACAATACTGGCTTACCGGGACCGGATCATTCCCAGGTCAGCCGAATGCAAGATCGACAGGTAGACAGAGCTCCCTCCCAAACATGGCCCGGGCTGGTGTGCACCCGGTGGCTTCATGCACGGCGGCGCGGTAGGCCAGGAGAAATAGTGGAAGATGCTTGTCCCAATCCCTCTGGTGCTCGCTGACGACTATTCGGAGATGGTTCTCGATGGTGCGATTGAATCGCTCTACCATCCCGTCGGACTGAGGGTGTAGCGGCGTTGTCCTTGTCTTCCGGATTCCCAGCAGCTGGCATAGATTCTGGAACACCTGCGACACGAAGTTCCTCCCTTGGTCGGAGTGCAGCTCCAGGGGTACTCCGTACCGGCTGACGAATTCCTTCACCAGGGTCTCTGCGATCGTCGCGGCTTCTTGGTTAGGGAGCGCATACGCCTCCGGCCATTTGGTGAAGTAGTCGCTGACGACCAATATGTAGTGGTTCCCTGCCTCGCTGAACGGGAATGGCCCTACGACATCGATGGCCACTCTCTCCATGGGGCCGCCCACGTTGTAGGTCTTCAGTGGACCCCGTCGTCTTCGTCCTGGGCCCTTGCTGGCTGCGCAATCGTGGCACCTCGCGCAGTGGTTCTCCACGTCAGTTTGGCATCCGGTCCAGTAGAACCGCTCTCTCACCTTCTCCAGGGTCTTCTTTATCCCTAGGTGTCCACCAGATGATCCTCCATGGACTTCCTTCAGGACTTCCTCCGTCATAGCCTTTGGAACCACGACTTGCTCCCGAGATGTCTCCCGTCGGTGCTCTCCCAGGCACGGCAGATGAGGCCATCCCTTACAACCAGCGAGTCCCACTGCGCCCAGTAGGACTTAAACTTTGGGCTGCAGTCACTCACAATGTTCCACCCGGGTCTGGGGACACAGGCCCTCATCCATTCGGCTATCAGTCCCAGGTCATCATCTTCTGCTTGTGCCCACGTGAAAGATTCGCGGCTCCAGTTCCCTTGAAGTTCCACAGTAGTCCGTCGGCACTGTATCCCGGTGTTCTCCTCCCTCCTAGTACAGAAGGTGCAGTCTTCGGGGCACGGTCTTCGTGACAGGGCGTCGGCATTAGAATGCAGTTGGCCTTTCCTGTTCTGGATCTCGAAGTTGTACTGTTGAAGCCTCTCTAACCACCACGCGAGTTGACCCTCGGGCTGTTTGAAGTTCAGGAGCCAACGCAGGGATGCATGGTCGGTCCTGATGAGAAATTATTGCCCGTACAGGTACTTATGGAAGTGTTCGATGGTCTTCACGATGGCGAGCAGTTCCTTCCTGGTGACGCAGTAGTTCCTCTCTGGCTTTGACAAGGCTTTGCTGAAGTTGGCCACTACTCTCTCCTCGCCGTCCACTATTTGCGACAGGATTCCCCCTATACCAAAGTCGCTGGCATCGGTATCGACGATGAACCTTGTTCCAGGTCTGGGGTAGGCCAGAATAGGCGCGGTGCACAGAGCCTGCTTGAGTTGTTCGAAGGCACTGTGGCATTCTGTTGTCCATGTGACGAGTTGGTCCTTCTCAGTCAGTCGATGCAGTGGTTTGGCGATGTCAGCGAATCCTCTCACGAAGCGACGGTAATAAGTGCAGAGTCCCAGGAAGCTTCGTAGTTGGGACTTGTCCTTAGGAACTGGCCACTCCCTCACAGCTGCGGTCTTTTCTGGGACGGTGCGCACCCCTTCCCCGGAGACAATATGCCCAAGGTACTGGACCTGCTTCTGGAAGAGCTAACACTTCTTGGGGCTCAACTTCAGCTGGGCAGCCCGTAGCTTCATCAAGATCTCCTTCAGGTTGCTGTATTGCTCCTCGAAGCTTTTTCCCAGAACGATGGCGTTGTCTAGGTAGACCAGGCAAGTCTTCCAGTGTAGACCCCTCAGAATGAACTCCATTAGTCTTTCGAAGGTCGCAGGGGCGTTGCCAGACCGAATGGCATGACGGTGAACTGCCAGAGCCCGCTGCCCACAGAAAACGCCGTTTTCTCGCGGTCCTTCAGGTGGACCTCCACCTGCCAGTAGCCACTCTTCAAATCCAAGGTGGAGAACCATCTTGATCCTGATATGGTGTCCAGCGTGTCGTCGATCCGGGGTAGAGGGTAGCTGTCCTTCTTCGTGACGTCGTTCACCCGCCTGTAGTCCACGCAGAACCTGGTGGAACCGTCCTTCTTCTTCACTAGCACGACCGGAGAACTCCAAGGACTATGTGATGGCTCGATCACCCCTTGCTCCTTCATCTCTTCTACCATCTGGTCGACTTCGGCTTGCTTGGCGAGCGGGACACCTCGGAATGGGGCCCTAATCGGTGTGCTGTCCACAACGTCGATTCTGTGCTGGACCAAGCTTGTCCTACCGAAGTCGTTGCTCCCCACGGAGAAGACATCCTGGAATTCGCGTAGCAGGTCCTGAAGTTGGCGTGATTGCTCCTCGTCTAAAAGGTCCTGGGATCCTTGGTACAGCTTCTGTAGTTCTTCTGGCAGGGCGCGTCTTCTTCTGTTGTCCGTCTGCAGGTGTCCGTCCGTCGTGTCTGTGATGTGGGCAATCCAGGTAACGGGCTCGCAGACTCCTAGGTTGGTGTCCCGGTGAACCGTAATATCGTAGTCGTTCAGGTTGGACAGGCGGACGTACGGCCGAGGCGTCGTGTTGATGAGGGTCTTGGCAACTAGCAATCCTTTTGTCTGGATGTCCTCATATTTTGGCTCGATGACAGCCGCCACTCCCTCAGCAGTTCCGTCGACAATTACGGCGGCGCTGACCTCCGTCCTGGCAGGAACGATAACGTCCTCTCTCAGCCTTACTCGTCGTGCGGTAACGGCTTCGGGTGCTGGTTGCAAAGCAAGTTCCTCACCTCCGAAGTGCAGAGTGTTGATACTCAAGTCCAAGATGATGTTGTTCTGGTCCAGGAAGTCCAATCCGATGATCACCTCGTTTGATACGTCAGCCACAAACACTGGATGCTTCACCACCCGTCGACCAATGACGAGCTCCAGTGATGCTTCGCCATGTACCGGTGCGGTCTCTCCGGTCGCGGTTATTAGCTGGAGATTCCTTTGTGTGGGTTGCACTCTCCACTTCGGGATCACGGTGGGATTGACGATGGTCCTCGACGCTCCCGTGTCGATCAGCATGGGCCAACTCACTCCGTTGACGACTCCGTCGACCATCAGGCTGCTATTGTCCCTCCGTAACTTCGTCACACGCACTTGGACTGCCGGGGCTTGACGACTGTCACAAGCCAACCTTTGCCCCCAAGGCTGGCTAATACTCGTTTCCCTGGGCCGCGCGGTTTTCAGACGACTGATTTCCCGTCGGATACCCTCGGCGGCGGCGATCACCGCAGCCCTTGCTCAGGTGGCCTTTCTTACCGCAGGCCCAGCAGGTCGGTAGTCCTCTTCCGGGCCGCCTCTCCGGTTGTCTTCCGGCTGTGTCGTTGCTGGTGGTGCCAGGACTATCGAAGAAACGGCTTAGCACCTCCATCAATTCGTCGGCCAGGGGCTTGGTCTCGTTGGTTTTTGCTAGTTCGTCGACGTCCACTTGACGCACCCGCGCGTGCATTCTAGATGTCTGTTTTGCAGTCTCGAACTCAAGTGCGTGGCTCAGCGCATCTGCCAGGGTCTTATTGCGCGCGAGTTGCAGCGCCTGTTGAGTGTCCGAGTCCCGTAGCCCGTCGGTGAAGGTCTGCGTCGCAATCTGTTCCAGAAAGTCGGCTGGCGCTGTTGGGTAGGCGAGCCTTACGAGGCGTGCGATGTCCATCTCGAACTCCTGCAGGGTTTCCGCGTTCTTCTGTACCCGGGTCCGGAGCTGCATCTGGTAGGCCTGCTGAAGATGGCTATCTCCATATCGGGACTCCATATGGGCGATCAGTGAAGCGTAGTCCTGGGATCCAGTCGGGATGGCCTGAAGGACGTTAAGGGCGTCACCTCTCAATGCTACAATGAGAGCTGTAGCCTTTTCTGTGTTGTTCCAGTTATTTATGGAACCGGCCGCCTCGAACTGACGTAAGTAGGTGCTCCACGGGACCTTTCCGTCGAAGGTTGGGGGCGTCACTCTGCTATGTCCCGTTCCTGATATTCCCGGTGTAACAGTGGTCGGGCGTTGGCGCAGCTCGGCAACTTCCTCTTGTAGAGCGTTGAATTTCTCTTCCACCCCCGTCAGTGGGCGTTGGCGCAGCTCGGCAACTTCTTTTGTAAGGCGTTGAATTTCTCCTCCACCCCCATCAGCGGGCGTTGGCGCAGCTCGGCAACTTCCACTTGTAAGACGTCGAACTTATTTTCCACTGCCGTGACTTCCTCACGCAGACCCAGTTCTAATTTCTTCAGGTCCTGTGTCAACTTATTCTGACCGTCTTCCTTCTTCTTCTGGCCGTCCTCTATCCTCTTCAGGTCCTCCGCTAGCTTATTTTGACCGTCTTCTAGTTTGGCAGATAGGTCCTCGGCTAACTTCTTCTGGCCGTCTTCCATCTTGGCTTCCAAGCCACTTAACATTTCTAGCAATGCTGCGAATTGCTCTTCCATTTTAGATGTTTGTCTTGTAAGGGGCATGCACTCACAGGAAAAATTTAAAAAATGACCTGCTCGGGTTTTGAAACCAGGACCGTCAGGTGTTGTGCTTGTGCTTGAGTTCGTAATCCGGCTTCTGACACCAGTTGTTACGTGCCACCCCCTAGTGGCACTTTTGTTAACTGGATTACAGTGGGTAGGTAGCACAACACCAATTACTGCTTTAAAGAGAAGTTAGCTTTATTGCTTGCAGGAAGATACACTACTCATCAGCAAATACAAGCAATTGGAACCTTACCCCAGTTTCCTCAAGTCTCTTTCTTGAGCGCTCTTGGCCCTTTCACTTGTCAACAAACCACAGAAGTTAAACCGTCTTAATGAGTACGGTGGCCTTGACAGAAACTACCTGCTCCTATCCCTTATGTACACCAACTACAGTTACTTACGATGACTTGCTGCACGCTGTTCACAAGCTGGGAAACAATGTCACTGGATTTCGTAACTCGAACGGCAATTCGTCACCACACTTCTGTCGCTCAGGAAAACACGCACTAGCTCAGAAACACACACCCACAGAAAACTCGATCCCCTCACTGTTGAAGCCGCTTATATAGCAGGTTGGTGACTCAATGAATTCTAGAATCGTTCACGACGCACGGCTTCTCGACTTTTCCTTCTCTGGGTGGGTCACGAATATTCTGGATCATCCCTTTCACTTCGCAGTCCGTTGCGTAACGCGCACGTAATACACTGAGGCAGAGCACACACAGCCCGGGGGAGCTGTGACTCATGCGGCGAGCGACAAAACAATCTCACAGCCGTAATAATACTTAATAATGAACTCTATCTTGTTATAGAATACATAATAATGAACACTACCCAGTTATATAATACATAATAATGTGCACTATCTAGTTATAGAATACATAATAATGAGCACTATCTAGTTATAGAATACATAATAATGAGCACTATCTAGTTATAGAATACATAAAAGTGAGCACTATCTAGTTATTGAATACATAATAATTAGCCATATCTAGTTATAGAATACATAATAATGAGCACTATCTAGTTATAAAATACATAATAATGAGCACTGTCTAGTTATAGAATATATAAAAATGAGCACTCTCTAGTTTTAGAATACATAGTAATGAGGACTATCTAGTTATATAATACATAATAATGAGCACTATCTAGTTATAGAATACATAATAATGATCACTATCTAGTTATATAATACATAATAATGATCACTATCTAGTTATATAATACATAATAATGAGCATTATCTACTTATATAATACATAATAATCTGCAGTATCTAGTTATGTGCATAGTGTATAATACATAATAATGAGAACTATCTAGTTATAGAGAAGCCTCCGTGGCTTAGGCGGCAGCACGCCGGCCTCTCACCGCTGGGTCCGTGGTTCAAATCCCGGTAACTCCATGTGAGATCTGTGTTGGACAAAACGGAGGCAGACAGGTTTTTCTCCGGGTACTCCGGTTTTCCCTGTCAAAATTTCATTCCAGCAACACTCTCCACTCTCATTTCATTTCATCTGTCATGCAATTAATCATTGCCCCAGAGGAGTGCGTCAGGCCTCGGCAGCCGGCACAGTTCATATCCTCGCCGCTAGATGGGGGCTTCATTCATTCCATTCCTGACCAAGTCGGAGACTGGAAGCAGGCTGTGGATTTTCATTTTCATCTAGTTATAGAATACATAATAATGAGCACTCTCTGGTAATAGAATCCATAATAATGAGCACTATCCAGTTATATAATACATAATAATTAGCACTTCTAGTTATAGAATACATAATAATGTGCACTATCTAGTTATAGATTACATAATAATTAGCACTATCTAGTTATAGAATACATAATAATGAGCACTCTCCGGTTATAGAATACATAATACTGTGCTCTATCTAGTTATAGAATACATAATAATGAGCACTATCTAGTTATAGAATACATAATAATGAGCACTATCTAGTTATAGAATACATAATAATGAGTACTATCTAGTTATATAATACATAGTAATGTGCACTATCTAGTTATAGAATACATAATAATGAGCACTATCTAGTTATATAATAAATAATAATGTGCACTATCTAGTTATATAATACATAATAATGAACACTATCTAGTTTTAGAATACATAAGAATGAACACTATCTGGTTATAGAATACATAAAAATGAACACTATCTAGTTATAGAATACATAATTATGAGCACTATCTAGTTATAGAATACATAATTATGAGCACTATCTAGTCATAGAATACATAATACTGAGCACTATCTAGTTACAGAATACATAAAAATGAGCACTATCTAGTTATAGATCACATAATAATGAGCACTACCTAGTTATAGAATACATAGTAATGAGCACTATCTAGTTATAGAATACATAATAATGAGCACTATCTAGTTATAGAATACATAATAATGAGCACTCTCCAGTTATAGAATACATAATAATAAGCACGCTCTAGTTATAGAATACATAATAATGTGCTCTATCTAGTTATAGAATACATAATAATGAGCACTATCTAGTTATAGAGTACATAATAATGAGCACTCTCTAGTTACAGAATACATAATAATAAGCACTATCTAGTTATATAATACATAATAATGTGCAATATCTAGTTTTATAATACATAATAATGAACAATATATATTTATAGAATACATAATAATGAACACTACCTAGTTATAGAATACATAGTAATGAGCACTATCTAGTTATATGATACATAGTAATGTGCACCATCTAGTTATATAATACATAATAATGAGCACTATCTAGTTATAGAATACATAATAATGAGCACTATCTAGTTATAGAATACATAGTAATGAGCACTATCTAGTTATATGATACATAGTAATGTGCACCATCTAGTTATATAATACATAATAATGAGCACTATCTAGTTATAGAATACATAATAATGAGCACTATCTAGTTATAGAATACATAATAATGAACACTATCTAGTTATAGAATACAAAATAATGAGCAGTATCTAGTTATAGGATACAAGATAATGAGCACTATCTTGTTATATAACACATAGTAATGTGCACTATCTAGTTATAGAATATATAATGAGCACTATCGAGTTATAGAATACTTATTAATGAGCACTATCTAGTTATATAGAATACATAATAATGAACATTATCTGGTTATAGAATACATAATAATGAGCACTATCTAGTTATAGAATACATAATAACGAACACTATCTAGTTATAAAATACATAATATTGAACACTATCTGGTTATTGAATACATAATAATGAGCACTATCTTGTTATAGAATACATAATAATGAGCACTATCTAGTTATATAATACATAATGAGCACTATCTAGTTATAGAATACATAATAATGAGCACTATCTAGTTATATAATACATAAAAATGAGCACTATCTAGTTATAGAATTAATAATAATGAGCCCTATCTAGTTATAGAATATATAATAATTAGCACTATCTAGTTATGTAATACATAATAATGAGCACTCTCTTGTTATATAATACATAATAATGAACACTATCTAGTTATAGAATTCATAATAATGAGCCCTATCCTGCTATAGAATATATAATAATTAGCACTATCTAGTTATAGAATACATAATAATGAGCACTCTCTAGTTATATAATACATAATGAAATAAATGAAAATCCACAGCCTGCTTCCAGTCTCCGACTGGTCAGGAATGGAATGAATGAAGCCCTCATCTATGCGGCGAGGATATGAACTGTGCCGGCTGCCGAGGCCTGACGCACTCCTCTGGGGCAATGATTAAATGAATGACAAATGAAATGAAATGATGGTGGAGAGTGTTGCTGGAATGAAATTTTGACAGGGAAAACCGGAGTACCCGGAGAAAAACCTGTCTGCCTCCGTTTTGTCCAGCACAGATCTCACATGGAGTGACCGGGATTTGAACCACGGACTCAGTGGTGAGAGGCCGGCATGCTGCCGCCTAAGCCACGGAGGCTTAAGTTGTATAATACATAATAATGAGCACTATCTAGTTATATCGTATATATATTGAACCCATGGTACTTGTGCAGACCGGCTTCGAACCCGATACTCTAGATCAGGGGTCTCCAAACTACGGCCCGAGGGCCACATCCGGCCCGCGGACAGATTTTGTCCGTCCCGCGGAGAGCTAGCATACTTGAAAACTCCTTTTAGAGAACATATTTTTTATAGCAAATTAAATTTAGTTTACTGAAGTATTCTAATTTTATGTTGAATAATTATTAATATGACATCTACATTGATATGGTCATGGGCTAACTACTCATAACATTGTTTTAGGCTTATTGTTATTGTTTTTGTGATAAGTTGGATAAAGAAACACAGAATTGTAATGAGTTAAGACATGTATAACATGCAGACATATGAAATACTAATGAGATTTATGTAATTGAGATTTTCCACTGACAATAGTTTGTAGTTGTGGACTAATTTTACTTGTACCAATTATTAAAAGAGATTTAATATGCTCAACAGTTAATTTAGATCTGTAAACATTTTTTGTGTACTTCATTTTGGAGAAGGTCTTCTCACACAAATAAGTAGTACCAAAAACAGAAAACAGCCCACGAGCAAATTTATGCAAATTATCAAATTGTGTCAGTGGAAGACTCTTATAAAATTCCAACAAAGATGAGTTTTGATATTTGTTCTTAATTATATCACTGCACTGTAGTTCAATCATTTCCATTTGAAGTTCCGGGGCTAGGGTTTCAATGTCAGTATCAAAAGGATCCTGAAAATCTTAATTTGATTCGCAAAGGCATCGAAGTCCGAGAAACGAGTATCAAAATTTATTTTCAAAGCACTCAAAGTTTCGATTGCAAAATCGATAGGAAACTCAGTCTCAGTGGTGTGGCTGAATATTTCACATGTTTTAAAATGTGAAAAACATTTACTTCGTAGTTGTGATTGAAACAGTATCAATTTCTTCCGGAATGATTTGATATTAGTGTATAAATCAGGAAGATGCTGGTTTCTCCTTGCAATCTGAAATTCAGTTCGTTCACATGTTTTGTCAAATCAACATAGAATGCTAACTTCCACAGCCATGCGTTGTTTTGTAATTCAGTAAGAGGGCGATGCTTTTCATTCAAAAAAATTCGATCACTGCTCGAAGTTCAAAAAAGCGCTGAAGGACTTTCCCACAACTAAGCCAACGTACGGCAGTATGATAAGGTAAGTCATTTTCTCCAATCTCTTCAATAAATTGTCGGAATTGTCGGTGATTCAGCCCAAAAGATCTCATAAAATTAACAGTTGATATGACTGGTTTCATAACTTCAGACATATCCAAACATTTTCCGCACAAAGACTGTTGATGAATGATACAATGTAAGACTAATGGTTTTGAACCACCGTCATTTTCTACAGCCTTTGACACAAGAGCGACCACTCCTTTATCTTTCCCACTCATGTTTTTGCCTCCATCAGTTGTAATACATTTCAAGTTTTTCCATCGAAAGTTCTTTTGATTAAAGGCCATTTCATTTCAACTCCTTTAAAAATATCTGTACCAGTAGTTGTGCCATGAATACTATACATATCAAGAAGTTCTTCATGCACTTCATAGCTTTTATCTACTCCTCGAATATAAATCAACACCTGAGCAGTATCTGACACATCCGTTGACTCATCCAAGGCCAAAGAAAACCACTCAACATCTCCATTTTTGTCGAACAGTTGAGAGGATATATTTTCAGCGATGTTTTCTACCCTTCGAGCCACAGTGTTTGCTGACATACTGACAGTTTTTAATAAATTTACCTTTTCAGGGCACATTTCTTCGGCTGCTGCAATTATGCATTCTTTGATCATTTCTCCATCGGTGAATGGTTTTCCACGTTTTGCAATTTCAAGAGCCACACGAATGCTGGCACGAGTTGCAGCCTCTTGTTCGGTTTTGAGTTTTGTAAATGAAGATTGCTGCGATTTCAATCCGCGCTTCATAGCTTCGAATTTTTCTGTCCGCAAACTTCCTGTATATTTTGAGTAATTTTGAAAATGTTTTGTTTCATAATGACGTTTAATGTTATATTCCTTGAGAACGGCTATGCTTTCATTGCAAATCAAACATAGCGCCTTGTTACTGGACTCAATTACGAAATACTGAATGTTCCACTCATCTTTGAATTTTCTGCATTCACTATCAATTTTTCGCTTCTTTTCCATACTACTAAATCACACACAAAAGCAACAATTCAAATCAAAATACTGTTACAAAGATGTCTTAAACTTAAACGAACACAAACACGTTTTAAGGAGGTACGCACTATTTTATTTCACAACAGTGTCATAGGAACTGACTTGTGGTCGCGCAACTAGCCTTCTTATATATTCCAATTACTGCCATCTAGAAGTGAGTGGAAGACACCAGAACTCTCTCGAACCAACGAGATTACTCTGTACGTGCTATTAGCGCCATCTGTTAGCGATAGAAGGTACTACCTATTTCCGCTTGTGTCCACCAGATGTCGTGTCACGTTACTCCTCATTGCTCGTACTCTACGACTAATCTAGAAATTACAGATAATGACAGGAAAATTAATAATATGCAGTGTTGCCGTTTTGCGGACTTTAGTCCGATTTGCAGCCTTTTTTCAACTTTGCGTACTTTTTCGGACTTTTAGGTAGATTTCTTTAGAAAGCTAACTATTGCAATGGGTCCCATGTTTCGACTTCCGGAAAATTTCGACATATCTTCGCGTTTCACATCCCCCAGACCCACAAACCACCGTCAGTTCAAAAGTTTATATATAATTTATGTATATATATATATATATATATATACTAGCAGAAGTACCCGTTCTTCGAACGGTGTTCGGTGTTAACACCAGACATTATAATAATAATTATAATGTTATTGGTGTTACGTCCCTTTTAAGTACTGTTGCTTTTAGAGACGCACCAGACATTATATATTGAGCTACTGTTGCAATGGTTAGCGGCTTGTAATTCCTTCATAAATTTTTCAAAACGAAGATAGTTTTCTGGGAATATCACACACACTGTTAATTTAAGGGCCTTATATTGTGGTTTTCGGAGTCCCTTTATAGACTCGCAAATTTTGTGTCTCACATTGAGAAGTGCAACATATGCTTTGGTCGTCCTTCTAGGATAATTTTTATATTTCGCCTATTTTAGCATGTATTTTGAGAAGTTTTTCCCGATATCCACCCTTCTACTGTATGAAATGTACGGTGAAGAGTTTTATAAATGATTGGTGTATTGACTCATGTTTACCATACCTAATTTTACGATGCACCAAGCATCCGAACATGAGTTATAGGCATAAAGACAGACAGACAGACAATACTATTGTCTACAACATATCACCCAGAAATCCAAATATGGGTATATCTACCACACAGTATCAAAGAAAATCATCCTTACGATGAACACGTATGTCGACAAAAAAAAAAAAAAAAAAGATTAGTTAAAATGTGCTCTCAAACTAAATTCACCTAACGTGTACTTCCTGACATGAAATAGAATTGAAAGCCTTGTAGATGAAACGCAATACACGTCACATAAAAACAGACCCTCTAACGTTGTGTTGGGTCCCCATACACAGGAAGACCTCTATCATAAATTATAAAAGCTTGTGGTGCATGAAAATTCAGGTTCTTTAGTCTCAAATGGCCCAAATTCCTAAAAGCCGCAAAAAATGCTGATTCAATTCAGGAATTTTTTAAAATAATGTTCTTGTTTGGAGATATAATAGACCTTCTGTACTATATGTCGCAGTGAAAATTGCATGAAAAAATCCTAGGTTACCCCTTGACCCCCTTAATTGCATTGATGAACTATACAGTCTACGTTGGTTCCGTGATAACCTTATATTTGCAAACTTTCACAGAAATGTAATAAATGTAATAAATGTAATAAATTGCTTCTTACTGAAATAGATGGAAAGTTGTATGCCACCCCTTGAGATAATGTTCTCATGGTTACCGATTTGCATTCCTTCATTAGTTTGTAAAATTAAATTTAATTAGTTTTCTGGGAATGTTTCAGAAACTGTTGGTTTTAGAGCCTTATAATGTAGTTTTCGAGGACCCTCGAGTTTTATTTCTGGCACCGAGGGGCTTTGTCTCGTCGTTGTTCGCCACAATATAATATTAATAATAATAATAATATAATATAGGGATAGGAATATAATAGACCTGCCATACCACACCCGCAGATGTAAATCGCGTGAAAAAATTCTAGACTACCCCTTGACCCCCTTAAGCGCATTTTACGTATTGATGAAATTTACAGCTTAATTTGGTTCCATAATAACCATCTAACCGTTTGCAAACTTTCACACTAATATAATTAATGCAATTGTATTGCGTCTTACAGCAATAGATGGACCTCTGAGAATCTGTTGCCATGGTTATCGGCTTGCATTCGTTCATTAGTTTATTAAATTAAATTAGTTTTCTGGGAATATCTCAAAAACGGTTGGACGTGGGACCTTAAAATATGCTTTTAGGGCCCCCAAGTTTTGTCTCTCACATTGAGGGGCTGAAAATGAGCTTTGTCTCGTCCTTCTACTCCTATTTCAGCATGTATTTTAAGGGGGTAGGCCCTCTTTTATGAGATGTACGGAGAAGGGTTACATCAATGATCAGTGTCGTGCCTCTGATGGATATCTATACCAAATTTTACGTTGATACACCCAGACGTTCTCGTGTTATAAGGGAACAAAGTTGTCCACAGACAATCAAACAAACAGACAGACAGACCAAAACATTATTTTCGCGCGCATCTATCATAAAACAGTCTGAAACGTGTAAATAACTCAAATTTCCGTAGAAATTCAGAAAAAAAAACAAATTTTCTTTTTTATATATGTAGAGATATACTGCACCGCTCGGTGTTGACCGTGTTTTATTGCACAAATTTAGGTTTTACTCGCTAACCGTCGGAGATACACGAAAAGTGATAAGAACCTTTTGGATATAAAATTAAATGCTAAAGCCCGTGTATACCATCAAAAGTTTGCTATTTCTTAGCGTTCTCTTTTTATTTGAAATGGAAATATGAAATTTTGAAACCAAAGGGTGTAGTGACGTCACAAAAGTAGGTTTTACTCGCTAACCGTTGGAGATACACGATAAGTGATAAGGACCTTTCGGATAGGAAATTAAATTTCAAAGCTCGTAGTGCCATCAAAAGATTGCTATATCTTAGCGTTCTCTTTTTATTTGAAATGGAAATATGAAAATAGTCGCCATTTTTCAATAGTGCAAAATATCGTAATCAAAAGTATCCTATATGTAAACCTGGTAAATCAGCTACATCCATGCAAAATTTAATTTAAATCGGACCAGTGGTTCTTGCGTTATTGAGTAACAGACAGACAGACAGACAGAAAGACACACACCATCTCATTTTTATATATTAGTATGATATATATATATCAGTTTCTTGTGGACACGATAACTGCCGTAATTTTGCACCAATCACTTTGAATTTTTTACATAATATGTATCCCGATAAAATCTCGGTCGAGTTCGCTAATGGGCAAAATCGGTCAAAGGGGGTAAAAATGGGGGGCTTTTTTCGAAAAAGTGAAATATCGCTATAACTCTAATACATGAAATATCGAATCCCTTTAAAGTTCATAATATGTGTCGGATAAGTGCCAAAAATTTATGTCAAATAAGTTTTTTGATAGCACCAACCATTGACCAAAGGGGTGGGAAAAAGTGGGTTTTTCGGGAAACATTAATCATATCTCTGTTAATAGGCACAATATCAAAACCGCACAAAATGGACAATATTCCTCCAATAATTACCTAAAACTTTTGTCTGAAAGAATTTTTTATATGACTCACCATTACGCCACGGGGTGAACAAAATTATTTAAATTATAAGAAAATGCCAAGTGCCAAGAGAGGTTGCCATGACAACTTTACTTTTAATTGATAAGGGATGACAACGCCACTGCACGAGATCACATTCAGTTTTCATATGTCAGTGGGAAGCGACTTCGGTATCGGAACTGGTAGCATGCTGAACTTCTATGCCCAAGGTCGCGGGTTCAAACCCGGCTGAAGTCGTCGGATTTACTAAGAGCGCTAAAAAACCTGAGTTTGCTTTCCTTCGGAGGGGAAGTTCCAACGTTCGTTGCGAGTTTCTGATTGAGGTGGCATCTAGTAGCCAAGTTCACAGCTAGGTGTCGTTGACGGCAGTATTTTAGGTAGATTTCATTAGAAAGCTAACTATTGCAATGGGTACCATGTTTCGATTTCCGGAAAATTTCGACATATCTTCGCGTTTCACATCCCCCAGACCCCAAAACCACCGTCAGTTCAAAAGTTTATATATAATTTATGTAATATATGTATATATGTATATCAGTTTCTTGTGGACACGATAACTGCCGTAATTTTGCACCAATCACTTTGAATTTTTTACCGAATATGTATACCCATAAAATCTCGGAAGAGTTCGTTACTGGGCTAAATCGGTCGAAGGGGATGAAAATGGGGGACTTTTTTTTTCGAAAAAATGAAATATTGCTATAACTCTCTTAATATGTGAAATATCGAATCCGTTCAAAGTTCATACTATGTGTCGGATAAAGCTCAGAAATTTATGTTTGAAACGTTTTTTGATAGCACCAACCATTGACCAAAGGGGTGGGAAAAAGTGTTTTTTTCTGGAAACATTAATCATATCTCTGTTAATAGGCACAATATCCATACCGTACAAAATGGACAATATTCCCCTAATAATTACCTAAAACGTTTGTCTGAAAGAATTTTTGATATGAGCCACCATTGCGCCAAAGGATGAGAAAAATGATTTCGGAATTATATGAAAATGCCAAGAGCTATCAGTGGTTGACATGGCAACACTTCTAAATTGATGAGGGATGAGCTATCAGACGTTGCCATGACAACGCACTTGCGCGAGATCAGATTCAGATTTCCATCTGACTAAGTGTGAAGCGGCTTCGGTGACGTAACTGGTAGCATGCTGAACTTCTATGCCCAAGGTAGCGGGTTCAAAGCCGGCCAAAGTCGTCGGATTTTCTAAGAGCGCTAAAAATCCCTCAGTAAGCTTTCCTTTGGAGGGGAAGTTCCAACGTTCGTTGCGAGTTGCTGATTGAGGTGGGATCTAGTAGCCAAGTTCACAGCTGGGTGGCGTTGACGTTAGTATCTGGTAGCAACATTAGGAACTACTGCTTGAAATTTAGCGTCTGCATTCCTTACCTGATTTACAGACTAATAGAGCCATCACAATTCACACCGTTTATCAGACAGATTCTACACTCACCCAAAGTACACGGGGTTATATGACCGCGTTGTCGCAGCCCCTAAACTGAGGAACCAACCAACATCTCTGCGGGAGATATAATTTTGCGTGAACAAGTAACAGACCGTTAAATAGTTACACATCAGTGTCGAAACCTTGCATAAGGACAGTGTGACCACAAGTATAACAAGTAGTTCCGTGAAGAACTGTACAGCCTATTTTCATATATCCTGCTCATGTTAATTGCCTCTATCAACATACAAAATTTCAGTTTAATTGCTGTAACAGATTCGTAGATATTGAGAACCGTCTAAATATTTCAGATGGTCGCCAGGTTGGATTTTTATTTTTGTACTATTATATTAAGATTATTGTGTAAGTGTGGTATTCAAACTTCAATCGCATGATTAGAACACAAGAAGTAAAAACGAGATTTTAAAATTACGCACAGCAGCCATCTTGTGATTATGCAAACAATTGAAATAAATTAGATGCCAGTGGATCAACATTTGTGTAAGCATTTAAAACGTGCAACGTTTCACGGCACTCGGATAGTTAATTCGCGAGAAACGTCCATTTAAATATTTATACTTCGCGTCGCCGCCATGTTGGATTCGTGCTCACTGGGTTACTGAAAGTCCTATAGGTGAACATATGTTCATAGTCTCTATGAACATAAAAATTTCAGTTTGGTTGCTGTAAAAGATTCATATATATTGAGAACCGTCTAAATATTACGGAAGCTTGCCATTTGGGATTGTTATATGTATAGGCCATAGAGTTATGTACCATTCAAGGTCACTTATTGCCTAGGTTCATTATTCAAACTTTCACTTCGATCGCATGATTACGACACAAGAAAGAAAAACTTAATTTTAAAATTTCGCACAGCCGCCATCCTGAGGTTATGTAAACAATTGAATTAAATTAGATGGCAGTACATTACAATCTGCAAAATCATTTACTGTACCACATTTCACTGCGCTCAGAGAGTTAACTCACGAGAAAAGTCTATTAAAATATTTCAAATTCGCTTGGTCGCCATGTTCGTTTTGTACTTTACAGGTTTATGAATTATACATAGGTAAACTTGTATCAGTACCCTTTATCACCGTACAAAATTGCAGGGTGATATCTGTAATAGTTTCGGGGATATAGAATGTCAGTGAAATATTTCGCACAGCCGCCATTTTGAGGTTATGTAAACAATTGAACTAAATTAGACTCCAGTGCTTTGCAATGTGTATAAATATTTGCTGTACCAAGTTTCATTACGTTTGGATACTTAAATCGCGCGAGAAAAGTCTATTTAAAAGTCTCCACTTCGCTTGGCCGCCATGTTGGTTATGTAGTAACCAGGTTTTTGAAAGTTTCATAGGTGAACCACTAGTAGTGCCTTCTATCACCGTACACAATTTCAGGGCGATATCCGTTATAGTTTCGGAGATACTGAATGCTAGTGAAATATTTCGCACAGCCGCCATGTTGGATTGGTGAGACGTAACAAAATTCTATGGGCCCGGTCGACGTCGCCGGGAATAGTGCTATGAACTTACCGAGTTTCACTGAAAACGCTCTAGCCGTTTAGATTTTATTAGGGACACACACACACACACACACGCACACACACACGGACAAAAGGTGATCTCATGAGCCTGTTTTTTCAAAATTCAAAATAGGCTAAAAATGGACTCCAAATGACAAGAAGGTTACCGTCCCCGTAAGACAATAAAATGTTTAAAATATGTTTAAAATGAAGAAAAACAAAGTTAATTAATCTCCAATTATAAAATACTTTCACGCGATAAATGAGGTCTGATCCTTCTACGAAAACCTGCATATTCTGCCTATTTTCGCCTATCTCCAAGTTTGTCCGGTGAAATCTACCTCCGCCTTCCGGCGTGCCGAGAGGACTTTTTTTCATCAGTGGACTATTTCACTTTTTACCACCGGCAACAATGATAATATGGTTTTGGCCCTCGGAACTTACTGGTGTAATCAGTATGGCCCTAAGGCTGGAAAGTTTGGAGACCCCTGCTCTAGATAGCCGAAATCATGCCTATGATTTGAGAGAGTATCGAACTAAAGCTCTTTGAGGGGGAACCACCTCATGGAATCCAGGACCCACTTAAATAAAGATTACTGAAGTAATCTCAGCTTGATTCCTGTTGTCTGTAAGGAATTATAAGCAATTTTGTACATAAAGATAGCACGATTACTACGGTAACATGCAGGACTTGAGCCAAGAACCAAGATTTCGAGGCAAATATACACTTGACAGATTACCCTAAGCAACTGGGGGGGGGGGGGGGGGCAGACTGTCTCTAGTGAACTACTTTCAAGCGTCATAGGGGGAGCAGGACAGCTACAAATGACTATAAAAATCCCCGAAGCACAATGAAGGGAAGATGGAAGGGGATGGTGGCCAAGAGAAATAAATTGATTACTGGGAAACTATGCATCCGAGAGAATCAAGATGAACACCCAGATGAATGAAATCCCGAGAGGATAATTATAGAGCCAGCAAATATGAAAATCGAAGCCTATAAATTATCGGAGGATAATCACACGCAAACTGCGGAAGGAAAGACATTAGCGAAGACTTACAGGGGATTCCCCGAGTGGATGGCGTGGATACGCTACCACAGAAACCAATTAATATCAATTAATTGGGCGATCGAATCGTTTGCACAAGGCAAGAACTGTAACCTCCGTGCAAAACTGAACAAGAAGAATGCATTTCCAGGGCCGGAAATTGCAATTATGAAGGAAAGGAGGCTCTGATGATCTAGAGGAACTACATTTTTGAGCAAATCCCTTATATGGAGCAGCGAGGATTGGAGAAGCCAGTCCATTTTGAGCGTTCGAGCGGAGAGGATGTTACTCCTCCGCTCCAGGAGTTGAACAAAGCCGCGCAAAGTCTTAATATAAAAGTAAATACACAGCCAATTTTGAGCGTTCACGCGGAGAGGATGTTACTCCTCCGCTACAGAAATTGTAAACGACGCCGCGCCAGTGAAATATAAAAGTATTCTTACAAGTGTTTGAAGTAATTATAAAGTCTTTGTGAAGTACTCATGTGGTGAGAATGTTACTCTCCAGCATGAAATTGGTAAACAAAGCAAAGAGTGCGAAGACAATGGAACTGTAGTTGGAGCTGAGTATAGCTTACAATTATCAAAGCAGCACCGGAAGTGACGCGAATAGTATGTGAACATTGTAATTACACCTGTTAACGGGTAATTTTGTAAGAGATTCGCGTAGTCATAATTGAGTTTTACCGTGATTATACACTAATAAATTCACGATAGCTCATGGTACGGGAAGATATCACAGGCAGTGTGATTATATTCAAGTCACAGACATTACATTGATGCTAGAGGAGATGGAGGAACATTTACACACACAATCGAGGATAGACTCATCGTCGAAGTAGGATTTGGGAGCCGTTGGATGAGGATTAGTCAGGATGAATGTGCATGTGATCGAGACTTTCATTGGAATGATAGGCCAGAAATCGCGCCACCTGCAACTCTGATATCGCGCAGATGTGAAGCCAAAGAAGGCACCCGTGTGTAAATCAATTGTAATATAAAATTTTATGTGTTTAAGTGTTAACATAAAGTGCTGTGTTATTAAATATTGTATAAAATGTGCGAAAGTTATAAAATAATGATGCGTAATATCAAAGTGGGTAGTGATGTGAAACCACAATAAAGGTATAATGCGACCACCATGAGGCATTGTTAGATGCAAGGATGGTGGGTCGCAAGCTGTATCGTTGGATTCGTCCACCGAATGTGAAAGGCATATGTGCCATTACAATGTTGTAATATATCGGTTGAGCACACCATACGTCCGTGTCAAAATGAAGCAAAATAGGGAACTTCAAGTTATGTTTATACGAGTTTCATTCCTCGTAATTGGCATAAAGAGTTTGCAAATTGAGAATGATTTGCCTTACGACTGAGTTGTGTAAGATCATAATAAATATAATGTTAAAGTTAATAATTAACTTAATGAGTGGTCAAAGTCGAATGAAAATTAATATTCAGCATGTTATGCATGAAACGATAAATTGTGTCAAATTCCAAGAAATTGCAAGGTAAATAAGTGTAAGAGTGGAATATAATGTCAGGAAATAGTGTTATACATGTTCAAATGTAATTATTGTATTGAATCACGCAGTAAGCTTTGTAACGAAAAAGCCAGTAGTTATACCATTAACAAGAGTTTAGTGCTTTTCAGTCGGTCAACACGAATGTAGCCAAAAGAGATGGGTTATGCCCTAATCCTGAAATAAATTACATGAGATTAATAAAACACTAGGATGACCAGTTTCGATCGTCAAGCGATCATCATCAGATCCATTACACTTAGGCTACAAAATCTCTGTTTGAAATACAGGTGAAAATATTTACAATATGTACAATTATTTAGTTGCAGTATTGGTACTGCAACTGTCAGTGTATGCTAAATGCAGTATATATGTTAGGTGAAATGCTAAATGGTTATAGCTATCCGGAGATTGTACTTTAGAGAGATTATATGGTTGTAAACTATGGTTAAACTATAAAATTTTAGGCTAACTACTTATCTGATTGTCTTCCGTACTACAGCTACTCGCAGTTTTCGTGCTCACTGGAACTCACTGTGCGGTCGACTGCGGTGGTTATCTTAACGATTGGTTCTTCCCTGCCTACTCCCCCCTGTCCCTACGTGCTGTGGGGAGTGATAGCGTTGTGTTTATGTGAGGTGTTGCCAACCTAGATAAGATGTATGTTATTGAATGAGGTGGGTCTACAACTATTAAAGACCGTGGATTAGCCCTCGCCACGCGTGGAGCATAACCCATTCGAACTAAGCGTCGACGGTCTTATGAGGACGTCCTGGCACCTTTAATACTGCCGCGAAAATGGGCCTTGGTTTATTGAAGAAGAAAAGTACATCGTACACCTGATCCAGATAACATTTACCTATTAAAAACCCCTAATTTCCCCCCTTTTTATCTAGCTTAGCTGTGTCGCTAAATTGTGTTTTGTTTCCGACAGGGTGTGTTTTTAGTAGCGTGAAGAGGGGTGAGCTCTCCATGAACGTGTGTTCATTTAGATTGTTGGGATTGTTTCGTTTGGCTAGGTGTATCTCGATTGCTTCCTTTATGTCAAGAGCTCTGCCTTTCGATTCGTGATGGATTATTTTAAGGTCCGACTCTATGTTGGTAAAGCTGTGCCCTGCGTCACACATATGTTCGCACACGGCTGAATGGGTTCCGTATCTTATCGCATTCCTATGTTCATTATAACGTGTGTCTACTCGCCTTCCACTTTGCCCGATGTAATTAGCTTGACAATCGGTGTCTTGGCACGTTATAGAATATACCCCTGACCTTGAATACGGGTCACGTTTATTTAGATTACTATTTAGGAGGAGCCTAGCGGTTGTGTTTTTCGTCGTGAAAGCTATCTTTATGCCTTGTTTTTTGAATAGGCTAGTGATTTTATATGTATTCGCATTCACATAGTTGAAACGCGCAAATTTTTTCTCATTACTGTCCAGTTTGGGAATCGTTTTATCTTTATTTTTATGTTTGGCTATAATTTGATTTATTTTGCTTGGCGAGAAGTTGTTTTCCTTTGCTATTTGCATAATAGTTCTTATTTCCTTATTATAGTTGTCTTTTGACATGGGTATGTTTAAAGCCCTGTGCACCATTGAATTGAAACCCGCTAGTTTGTGCGTACTGGGGTGATTAGACTGATTGTCGATTGCATGCGAGGTTTGTGTTGCTTTCCGCAATATGGAATATGAAAGGTCGTTGTCTTTACGTTCAATAGTTATATCGACATAATTTATTTTCCGGTCTATTTCGGATTCCTTAGTGAATTTGATAGAGTGATGAAGGCTATTAATGGATTGGAGAATTGTTTCTTCGCTTGTTAGTTCAGTATCGTAGATGCAAATTACATCATATACGTATCTTTTCCATATTACTATTCCCTTTGTTGAAGTCTTTTCTAAGAACGCATTTTCTAGTGCACTGATGAAGATGTCAGCGATTAACCCACTTAGTGGCGATCCCATTGCTAGGCCTTCTCTCTGTGTGTATATTTTATTGTCGAATTGAAACATGTTTTGGGTGAGAACGACCCTCAGTAATCTCACAATCTCTTCAATTTCTTTTACCGAATTGTTGGATTTTAAGTTGTTTTCGATAGTGTTGATTGCTTTAATAATCGGAATATTGGTATACATGTTAGTTACGTCGAAGGATACTAGCCTGAAGCTCGGTTTCTGTTGTAGGGTGTTCAATGCTGTTACTAGTTCTGTTGTGTTCTTTACAGAGTTGTTTTTGTCGTTCGAAAGACGGCATTTTAAGATTTTTAGTAACTCTTTGCTGATTTTGTAATTAGGGGCATTCCTACAATTGACTATTGGTCTCATTGGGCATTCCTTTTTGTGTATTTTTGGTTGTCCCCTCAATGACGGTATTTTCGGGTTCATGTTTATTAGTTTTGATTTTTCGGCTTTGGTCAGTATGTATTCTGTTTCTTTTAGCGCACTTTTTATTTGTTTTTGGAATTTGTTGGTGGGGTCTTTTGTTAATTCCTTGATTTCGTTGTTGTTTAGGAATTCGACTGTTTTTTTTCAATGTATTCTGTTTTGTTCAAAATTACTGTAGTGTTTCCCTTATCTGCTTTTGTGATGATTAAGTCATGTTCTTTTATTTTTTGTTTCAACGACTTTATTCCTTTGAGTTGTTTGTTGTTTTGAATGTTATTGCTATCGCCCTCTCGTTTGAGGATTTTTTTGGCTTCGTTGGTGGCGAGATTTTTGGTTGATTCCCTGTCTTCTGCTGGGAGCTTGTGACTGGCTATCTCAATATCTGTGATTAACTGTTTTATATTGTGGTTCTTGTGTGCGTCTGTGCAGTTGTATTTCAAACCTTTGTCTAACATATTCATTTCACCTTGAGAAAAGATTACGTTCGTTCTGTTGTTTACTCTGCTGTGGAAATTGAATTCATTGTTATTCGAGTGTTGTTCGTTAGATTGATGGTTCTGTGTTTCTCCTAGTTTTCTTAATTTTTTTTCTAGCGTTTCATGCTTCCTCGTTGCTCTGATTTTGATGGTGTCATGTAGGTGCTCGGTGAAGCTGTCCCATTGGGCTGCGTGCCAGAAATTACTTAGTTGCAATTGAATGTCGTATAATTGTTGGTTAATTTTTTGCTTTCTTATGTATGCAAATCTTAATTCGTTTTTTATCCAAAGCGCTTTGGTTTGTTCGGTTGAAATGATCGTGGCTGGTGTGTTCGGTACGGTTTTAATTGGTACGTATTTAGGGGTGAGGTTTACGTACCAATTAAAACCGTACCGAACACACCAGCCTCGATCATTTCAACCAAACAAGCCAAAGCGCTTTGGATAAAAAACGAATTAAGATTTGCATACATAAGAAAGCAAAAAATTAACCAACAATTATACGACATTCAATTGCAACTAAGTAATTTCTGGCACGCAGCCCAATGGGACAGCTTCACCGAGCACCTACATGACACCATCAAAATCAGAGCAACGAGGAAGCATGAAACGCTAGAAAATAAATTAAGAAAACTAGGAGAAACACTGAACCATCAATCTAACGAACAACCCACGAATAACAATGAATTCAATTTCCACAGCAGAGTAAACAACAGAACGAACGTAACCTTTTCTCAAGGTGAAATGAATATGTTAGACAAAGGTTTGAAATACAACTGCACAGACGCACACACGAACCACAATATAAAACTGTTAATCACAGATATTTAGATAGCCAGTCACAAGCTCCCAGCAGAAGACAGGGAATTAACCAAAAATCTCGCCACCAACGAAGCCAAAAAAATCCTCAAACGAGAGGGAGATAGCAATAACATTCAAAACAACAAACAACTCAAAGAAATAAAGTCGTTGAAACAAAAAATAAAAGAACATGACTTAATCATCACAAAAGCAGATAAGGGAAACACTACAGTAATTTTGAACAAAACAGAATACATTGAAAGAACAGTCGAATTCCTAAACAACAACGAAATCAAGGAATTAACAAAAGACCCCACCAACAAATTCCAAAAACAAATAAAAAGTGCGCTAAAAGAAACAGAATACATACTGACCAAAGCCGAAAAATCAAAACTAATAAACATGAACCCGAAAATACCGTCATTGAGGGGACAACCAAAAATACACAAAAAAGAATGCCCAATAAGGCCAATAGTCAATTGTAGGAATGCCCCTAATAACAAAATCAGCAAAGAGTTACTAAAAATCTTAAAATGCCGTCTTTCCAACGACAAAAACAACTCTGTAAAGAACACAACAGAACTAGTAACAGCATTGAACACCCTACAAATGAAACCTAGCTTCAGGCTAGTATCCTTCGACGTAACTAACATGTATACCAATATTCCGATTATTGAAGCAATCAACACTATCGAAAACAACTTAAAATCCAACAATTCGGTAAAAGAAATTGAAGAGATTGTGAGATTACTGAGGGTCGTTCTCACCCAAAACGTGTTTCAATTCGACAATAAAATATACACACAGAGAGAAGGCCTAGCAATGGGATCGCCACTAAGTGGGTTAATCGCTGACATCTTCATCAATGCACTAGAAAATGCGTTCTTAGAAAAGACTTCAACAAAGGGAATAGTAATATGGAAAAGATACGTAGATGATGTAATTTGCATCTACGATACTGAACTAACAAGCGAAGAAACAATTCTCCAATCCATTAATAGCCTTCACCACTCTATCAAATTCACTAAGGAATCCGAAATAGACCGAAAATAAATTATCTCGATACAACTATTGAACGTAAAGACAACGACCTTTCGTATTCCATATTCCGGAAAGCAACACAAACCTCGCATGCAATCGACAATCAGTCTAATCACCCCAGTACGCACAAACTAGCGGGTTTCAATTCAATGGTGCTCAGGGCTTTAAACATACCCATGTCAAAAGACAACTATAATAAGGAAATAAGAACTATTATGCAAATAGCAAAGGAAAACAACTTCTCGCCAAGCAAAATAAATCAAATTATAGCCAAACATAAAAATAAAGATAAAACGATTCCCAAACCGGACAGTAATGAGAAAAAAATTGCGCGTTTCAACTATGTGAATGCGAATACATATAAAATCACTAACCTATTCAAAAAACAAGGCATAAAGATAGCTTTCACGACGAAAACACAACCGCTAGGCTCCTCCTAAATAGTAATCTAAATAAACGTGACCCGTATTCAAGGTCAGGGGTATATTCTATAACGTGCCAAGACACCGATTGTCAAGCTAATTACATCGGGCAGAGTGGAAGACGAGTAGACACACGTTATAATGAACATAGGAATGCGATAAGATACGGAACACATTCAGCCGTGTGCGAACATATGTGTGACGCAGGGCACAGCTTTACCAACATAGAGTCGGACCTTAAAATAATCCATCACGAATCGAAAGGCAGAGAGAGCTCTTGACATAAAGGAAGCAATCGAGATACACCTAGCCAAATGAAACAATCCCAACAATCTAAATGAACACACGTTCATGGAGAGCTCACCCCTCTTCACGCTACTAAAAACACACCCTGTCGGAAACAAAACACAATTTAGCGACACAGACAAGCTAGATAAAAAAGGGGGGAAATTAGGGGTTTTTAATTGGTAAATGTTAACTGGATCAGGTGTACGATGTACTTTTCTTCTGCAATAAACCAAGGCCCATATTCGCGGCAGTATTAAAGGTGCCGGGACGTCCTCATAAGACCGTCAACGCTTAGTTCGAATTGGTTATGCTCCACGCGTGGCGAGGGCTAATCCACGGTCTTTAATAGTTGTAGACCCACCTCATTCAATAACATACATCTTATCTAGGTTGGCAACACCTCACATAAACACATCGATATCACTCCCCACAGCACGAAGGGACAGGGGGAGGAGGCAGGGAAAAACCAGTCGTTAAGATAACCACCGCAGTCGACCGCACAGCGAGTTTCAGTGAGCACGAAAACTGCGAGTAGCTGTAATACGGAAGACAATCAGATAAGTAGTTAGCCAAAAATTTTATAGTTTAACCATAGTTTACAACCATATAATCTCTCTAAAGTACAATCTCCGGATAGCTATCACCATTTAGCATTTCACCTAACATATATACTGCATTTAGCATACACTGACAGTTGCAGTACCAATACTGCAACTAAATAATTGTACATATTGTAAATATTTTCACCTATATTTCAAACAGAGATTTTGTAGCCTAAGTGTAATGGATCTGACGATGATCGCTTGACGATCGAAACTGGTCATCCTGGTGTTTTATTAATCTCATGTAATTTATTTCAGGATTAGGGCATAACCCATCTCTTTTGGGTACATTCGTGTTGACCGACTGAAAAGCACTAAACTCTTGTTTACTAAGGCAACACTGAAAATATGGCTTCAAACACCACAATGTTATACCATTAACTCATGCCAACTTATTGAGAAATGATGTGAAGTCATCAAGTAAACTAGATGAAAGGGAAACTGAATTGTCATATGATCCGGAATAATCCAACGGACCTAGTTGTTTGAGCCGTTGATATACGAGGCATTTAAAGTAAAGTCAAGATGTTTAGTATATTAAATGCAAGGAAAACTCTGTGGCACATTGTCAGGAAAATATTGGGCTAATTCTTCGAAGGTATTATTGTTGTACAGCCTGAGAGCGTACTGGTATATTGTTGTCTGCGGATGGAGACAGGTGATGGTACCAAGTCGGCCATGCCAGCGTCATTTTCAGTCAATAAAGAATAACTGTGCCACCTTAATTGAGCTGCATTATAGAGTGATCCGCCCGTCGTGGTGCGACACCATTGAATTCACGGAAGGGTCCATGGACGACTTACGGATACTTCGCATGCGGGAGTGGCAAGCGGTAAGACCACTATCCCACGCATTTTAAAAGCCGTATTCGTTCCTCAAGACCTTGTAGCTATCAGAAGCCCATTCCTTTGCTATAATATTTAATTGAGCCATGTATTGAGCAAATTTACATTACCCTATCGATAGGAAATAAATATTTGGATTTCCAGATCATAACCGAGGACACAGTTTACGCCTTGTCCATAGGAAAGAAAGTGAAGGAGAAACAGTTAAGACGGTGTTGGTATTGTATGAATGACGAATGAGACAGCTGGAGAAGGAGAGGACTGGTCGGCCAAGGGTCGAGCCAGGCAGCCATCTTCTTTTGGGACCGGCAGGTATAAACTTTTGTTCGCACAGTCGGAGGTACGGCTAATGACCAACCCTGTTAAAAGTGTACTGGGAAATTGTAATGCATAAACTGGCATTGTTAATTAATGAGAAATTGATTGTTTTGATTGCAAAAATCAATTGTTAGCATTCAGAGGATATGGATCCCCCTTTTAATTTGTTGAAATCGAATTATATTTGGCCAAGTTAATGTTCATAACATATAACTTTGCTAAAATCACTGACACATACGTTGAGGCATGAAAACCCAGTTAATATAGGCATATTTGCATACGGGTAGCCGTATTCGGGTTTGACGCAATTTTAACTTTAGATCGACTTATATTTTCACCGACACAAGGATGTATGGTGTTGCGATAACTAACTAACATTGTTTATGTAGAGTAGAAGGGTACTATAGTCCGTGTTTGTGAGAGAAGGCGGAGGAAGTTTATTGTTACACAGAAGTAATGCAAATTGTTGAACAAGTATCCAAACACAACAATGGTTAAGGCATTGTTGAATATTAAAGTAAAAGTAAATATTCCATAAGCACTATGGACAGTTCGATCAATCGATTACAGTATCATTTAAGAATGGGAAGTGCTATTAATGTACAGTCTTATGTCATGTTGTTTGATTTGATTCTTTTATTTGGTTATTGTTGTCGTAAATGATGTGTATGTATTATGAACGTTCGTCGAATGACAAGAATGCTATTCCAAACATGGAATTTATTTAGTGAAAGTGTAGACTAGGGTGTTGGGACACCGTATGTAGACTTATGGACTCACAAGAAGAGATATTGTCGCAGCATGCCTGAGGAGATCAAATGTTGATCTAAGCTCCGGAGCAGAGATGATGCGAATTAGGAGTTAGTGACCCTTTGGAATTATCAGTTATTTGCCCCAAACTTTATTTGCTGTTATTTGGGAGTAATTTTAAATGTAATTGATTTTTTGTGTTGTTTTATAATGCCATGATTTTGAATTAAATGCAATTATTTTAGGAATATGTTTGTTTTGCCTGTAGAGTAGTACCTGGTAGTATTCAAGTCCTGAGCATGTGTTCGCACTGTGGGGGAGACGTAACGCACCCCGAAAGAACAGAGCTGTCGGGATGTGAACACATGGTCTCCATATAATGTCAAATGGGTACAATATATATAAATGAATGTTCGTTTGTTCGTCTTTTATACGTTCATAAACCATTCATCCGATTGCGATCAAATTTTGCTGAATTGTTGAAACACTTCCTGGATGGTTATAGGCATAGTTAATCCAATTTACAATAGAGAGCGCGCGTGTAGTTTAAACAAATGAGTGTTGGCGATGCGTTCATATAGCCTACAATTCATCCGATTGCGACCAAATTTTTTTTTTTTTTTTAGAACACTTCCGGGATGGTTATAGGCATATTTAATCAAACTTACAATAGATTGCGCGCGGGTAGTTTAAACAAATGAGTGTCGTCTATGCGTTCATATACAATTCATCCGATTGCGATCAAATTTTGGTGATTTGTTGTGCACACTTCCGGGAAAGTTATAGGCATAGCAAATCAAATTTACGATAGAGGGCACGCGAGTAGCTTCAACAAAATTGCGTGCGATTCGTTTCAACGAAGACCACATGCGTTCATATACCATTTATCCCATTGCGATTAAACTTGGGTGAGCTTATGTTTTCACTCCAGGGAGGTTTCCTGGCTTAGTGAATCCATTTTACTATAGGTAGCGCACGAGTATATCAACAAATGAGCGACGACACGTGAAACGTTTCAACAAAGTCCCGTATGCGTTCATATACCATTCGGCCGATAGCGATCAAACTTGGGTGACATGTTGTGTACACATCAGGAAAGGTTTCTGACTTAGTAAATCCATTTTACAATAGGTGGCGAATGAGTAGATTCAACAAATGAGCGAATACGTGCGAAGCGTTTCAACAAATTATCGTATGCGTTCATATACCATTTGTCCGATAGCGAAGAAACTTGGGTGAGATGTTGTGCATACATCAGGGAATGTTTCCGGCTTAGATCACCCACTTTTCAATAGGTAGCGCACGAGTAGATTCAACAAATGAGCGACAACGCGCGAAGCGTTTCAACAAAGTCCCATATGTGTTCATATACCATTCGTGCAAAAGCGATGAAACGTGGGTGAGATTTTGTGTACACTACTGGAAAGGTGTCTGGCTTAGTACATGCATTTTACAATAAGTAGCGCACGAGTTTATTCAACAAATGAGCGACGGTACGTGAATCGTTTCAACCAAGTACCGAATGCGTTCATATATCATTCATCCGATTGCGATGAAACTTTGGTGAATTTTTATGTGCACTCCAAGAACGTTTTCTGGCTTAGTAAATCCATTTTATAATAGGTAGCGTACGAGTAGATTCAACAAATGAGCGATGGTGCGCGAATCATTTCAGCAAAGTCCCGTATGCGTTCATTTATTATTCATTCGATTGCGATGAAACTTTGGTGAATTGTTGTGTACACTCCACGGAAGGTGTCTGGCTTGTACATGCATTTCACGATAGGTACCGCACGAGTAGATTCAAGACATGAGCGACGGCACGCGAATCGTTTCAATAGTGTCCCATATGCGTTCATATTCCATTCATCCGATTGCGATGAGACTTTGGTGAATCGTTGAGTACACTCCTGGACAAGCTTCAGGCTTAGTAAATCTATTTTACAATAGGTAGCGTACAAGCAGATTCAACAAATGAGTGACGGCACGCGTATCGTTTTAACATAATCCCGTATGCGTTCATATGCCATTCATCCGATTTCGATGAAAGTTTGATGAGTTGTTGTGTACACGCCCGGGAAGGTTTTCGACTTAGTAAATCTATTTTACAATAGGTAGTGTACGAGTAGATGCAACAAATGATTGACGACGCGCGAGGCGTTTCAACCAAATCCCGTATCCTTTCATATACTATTCATTGATTGCGATGAACCTTTGTTGAGTTGTTGTGTACACTTACGTGAAGGTTTCTAAGTTAGTAAATCCATTTCACAGAAGGTAGCGCTAGAGTAAATTAAAAAATGGGTGACAGCGCACGAATCGTTTAAACAAAATACCGTATGCGTTCATATCCCATTCATCCGATTGCGATGAAACTTTGATGAATTTTTATGCACGCTCCCTCGAATGTTTCTAAATTAGTTAATCCATTTTACGATAGTTTAGAGGCAGTTAACGGAAATTGAAAAAATATTGTTTCCGAAAGCACTTCAAGAAACAAACTTCCAAAGCCAACAACATTTCCTTTGTTTGGCATTGCAACGCATGCCGAGTTCATCTACTAATACATTATAATGAGCACTATCTAATTATAGAATACATAGTAATGAGCACTATCTAGTTATAGAATACATAGTAATGAGCACTATCTAGTTATAGAATACATAGTTATGAGCACTATCTAGTTATAGAACACATAGTAATGAGCATTATCTAGTTATAGTATACATAATAATGAGCACTATCTAGTTATAGAATACATAGTAATGAGCAATATCTAGTTATATATTACATAGCAATGAGCACTATCTAGTTATAGTATACATAATAATGAGCACTATCTAGTTATAGAACACATAGTAATGAGCACTATCTAGTTATAGAATACATTGTAATGAGCACTATCTGGTTATATAATACATAATAATGAGCACTATCTAGTTATAGTATACATAATAATGAACACTATCTAGTTATAGAATACATAGTTATGAGCACTATCTAGTTATAGAACACATAGTAATGAGCACTATCTAGTTATAGTATACATAGTAATGAGCACTATCTAGTTATATATCACATAATAATGAGCACTATCTACATATAGTATACATAGTAATGAGCACTATCTAGTTATAGAATACATAGTAATGAGCACTATCTAGTTATAGAATACATAGTTATGAGCACTATCTAGTTATAGAACACATAGTAATGAGCACTATCTAGTTAGTATACATAATAATGAGCATTATCTAGTTATAGAATACATAGTAATGAGCACTATCTAGTTATATATTACATAGTAATGAGCACTATCTAGTTATAGAATACATAGTAATGAGCGCTATCTGGTTATATAATACATAATAATGAGCACTATCTAGTTATAGTATACATAATAATGAGTACTATCTAGTTATAGAATGCATAGTAATGAACACTATCTAGTTATAGAACACATAGTAATGAGCACTATCTGGTTATATAATACATAATAATGAGCGCTATCTAGTTATAGAATACATAGTAATGAGCACTATCTAGTTATAGAATACATAGTAATGAGCACTATCTGGTTATATAAAACACAATAATGAGCACAATCTAGTTATGGTTTACATAGTAATGAGCACTATCCAGTTATATAATACATAATAATGAGCACTATCTAGTTATAGAATACATAATAATGAACACTATCTAGTTATGGTATACATAATAATGAGTACTATCTAGTTGCAGAATACATAGTAATGAGCAATATCTAGTTATAGAATACATAATAATGAGCACTATCTAGTTATGGTATACACAGTAATGAGCACTATCTAGTTATGGTATACACAGTAATGAGCAATATCTAGTTGTGGTGTACATAGTAAATAGCACTATCTAGTAATGGTATATACAGTAATGAACAGTATTTTGTTATGGAATACATAATAATGAGCACTCTCTAGTTATGATATACACAGCAATGAGCACTCTAGGTGTATTCTTTGGAATACACGGTCAGTCAGAGTTAGCTTTTTCTGCTCTTTGCTTTAATTTTTTTCATTAATTTTTTCTTTCCTTTCTTCGCAGACACCAACAGTGATTCCTTACATTCTATTTTCTGCATGCATTTGCATATGTTTTTTATAAGTCTGTTCTAGGTATATATCTTGCATGGATAACCTAGCGGCATCTAGCAGCTAACTGCCGAACTTCATCAATTTTTCTGAACTTAAGAGGACTTCCTCACCAATCCAAACCACCAGGCGTCGTCGTTGTCGCCAGCCAACATCTCTTTGAAGACTGCTCCGTGAAGAAGAGTTACACTTGTACAAAGATTTTTTTTTGTATGTTGGTCATTCTTATGTATATTCTTTTGTCTCTTACCCCCTCTACCTCGTCCCCTTGGTCCCTTCGGTGCGTCGCTCAGCTCTTTCACTCCGTGGTCGGCCGTCTTGTGTACAGTGTATAGCCCTCTCAGGGCAGGTCTCCTGTTTTAATGAGACATTTGAAACTAGACGCCTTGTCTACATTTTAATCCAACCGTCACCAGGAACCATTGCCTGTTCTCCATGAAAACCAAGCTAAGTACAAAACTTCAATGTTTTTAAACAGATTTTAATGACTTTTAAGGAGCTAAATGCTTTTTATTTTAAATTTATAGACAGCGTGGTATTGCTCACTGTTGAGCAATAACCGTCTTAGCGGGATTTTCCTTTGTCAGGCTATGGCTATCTAAGCTAGCTTTCTAACATGAACATTTAGTAATTCTTGTACAAAATAACTGGGAATACTTTCTCACACCGAGGGATTCATGTTTATTGTACCGCTGTCTATAAAACTTAGTTTTTTCCTCCGTGGGAACTTTAATGCCCTATTCAACCGTCATCATAACTCCAGAACTTTCTACGTAAACCAATCTTTCTAATAGTCAAGAAACCTGGTATTTCCTACACCTAATAAGGGAATACGCTACCCCACCGAGGGACTTCTACTGCATCAATTAACTGCTGCTACAATTCTGGAACTATTATGTGCATCTTAAAACTTGTACAACGCAAGTAACATGTCAAAATTCAATTAAGTGATCTCCACAACTGCAATAACTTTTCGCTTCATAAACTTTCTGTGGTGCAATAGTGAACTTTTCCAATCCATCAATGGACTTTAGTGCAAAACAGTGCCCGTTCAACTATCAACCGCGCCGTGTTCGTTAGAGCAATAAATCTGACCAGGACTATTTCCTAAAGTTCCAATTTTCCTTCTCCCAAATACCTTTACTAACGCAATTAATTTAAACTTTAAATTTAAGTTAAAAAAACTAAGAGGCCTCGCTTGAAACCAACCGCCCTCCCAAATTTGTTCTATTTCTAACATTGTAATACTGCGCAAACTTGTGGCTGGTCCCCATTTTAATCACTACTCCCTTCTAAAAATTAGGGAATTGTACTTTTTCTAATAATGAAAGAGTTGTCTAATCCTTTTGCTCTAGGCTTCACAAAGGGTGACCTGCCCTATTAGAAGTTAAAATCTCTTAAATTCTCTTAAAGAAATTGTAGAAACTTCTCCTTAATTTTCTTTTCTTATCCTGCTAGCTCAGGAATTGGTAACTTTCTAAGTATTAATGTAATCTTCTCTGTCCAGGTTTCGTCAATACGACCTGTACATTTTTTGTATTTCGCATCTAGTAATTACTGTTTCAAATAGCGGTAATTTCCGCTTTTCATTTTCTGTTTTCCTTTTCTTTCTCCTGTTACGATCAGGATTTAATCTATTTGTCTGTAGCTTTTTGGCTTGCCAAAAGTGCAGTTATTATTAGGTCTGAGACCTTGTCATTTTATGACCAATTGTTATTCTTAACTCAAACTAAATTCAAAACTTAAGTGTTGTTATTCAGTTCACCGTTCATAATTGTTAAATAAATTATTTGTTTTCCTTTGTTCTTTATCTTTCTCAGTAGAATCAAAATTAGGTAGGACCTTCTCTTCCCCGATTCTTCCTCAGGGCTTAAGCCCTTTTTTCTAAAACGGATAATTCCTCAAACAATAAAGTCTTTACTACTTGTTGCATTTAAACTAAGACTTCATGTAAAAACGATTTTAAAGTTTCTCCTGTTTTTCATAGCCAATTCTAACAAGCCATTGAGGCAAGCACAGCTAGCTCCGCAAGCTTCCTACTTGTAGAGATTTTCTCTCTGACTTATGGTATGTTTTCAAAATTTAAGTTTTGTTTGAGTTAGGTCAGAGGTCGTCCTCCTTTCTAAACTTTTAGTCGGCATCCTGCTGGCTAAAAGCTTAGTTTTCCTAAAGTGCAACAATTGGTATTCTTATAAGATTTTCACAAAAAACAATAACAACATCGCTCAAATCATTAAAGAAACTTTGTCTCTTCCCTCTCTGGGAGCATTCGGTCGGTTTGCCAGAGATTCAACAGTGCCCAGAAACAAAAATATCATAGCAAATTCAAATCTTTCCAGCATTCTCGAATGCATAATAAAATCTAACCCTTCTGAAGGGAAAGTTATTTCATTCCTTTCTTTCGGCTTACTTTGTCTTGCCAAAGTGCCACCCGTCCCCATAGTACCGAAATACTGGCTCGAGAGGGAAAGTGCAATCACCGAGCGCTTGCAGGCAACCTCAATTCACGCTACACTCTCCGCTTGCCTGAGACAGGCCCCCACTAGAGTTAGGTTCCTCCTAGTTGTAGCACGGCGAAATTTCTCCGTATGTGCTGGATTCTCATCCTATCTACCAATACTTGTCTCTATGCCGAAACCTATCTCCTTTTCTCTCTTATCATCTTCCCTTAGGTAGTGTTAATCCTCAGCAAACCTACCAACTGTATAGTTATGATATACACAGTATGAGCACTATCTAGTTATGGTATACACAGTAATGAGCACTATCTAGTTATGATATACACAGTATGAGCACTGTAATGTTATGGTATACACAGTATGAGCACTATCTAGTTATGGTATACAAAGTATGAGCACTATCTAGTTATGGTATACACAGTATGAGCACTATCCAGTTATGATATACAGAGAAATGAGCACTATCTAGTAATGATATACACAGTAATGAGCACTATCTAGTTATGGTATACACAGTAATGATCACTATCTAGTTATGGTATACATAGTAATGAGCAATATCTAGTTATGGTATACACTGTAATGAGCTCTATCTAGTTATGATATACACAGTAATGAACACTATCTAGTTATGCTATACACAGTAAAGAACACTATCTAGTTATGATATACATAGTAATGAGCACTATCTGGTTATGGTATACACAGTAATGAGCAATATCTAGTTATGATTTACATAGTAAAGAGCACTATCTAGTTATGGTATACACAGTAATGAGCACTATCTGGTTAAGATATACACAGTAATGAGCACTATCTAGTTATGGTATACATATTAATGATCACTATCTAGTTATGATATACACAGTAATGATCACTATCTCGTTATGATATACACAGTAATGAGCACTATCTAGTTATGATATACATAGTAATGAGCACTATCTAGTTATGGTATACACAGTAATGAGCACTATCTAGTTATGATATACATAGTATGAACACTATCTAGTTATGGTATACATAGTAATGAGCACTATCTAGTTATGATATACATAGTAATGAGCACTATCTAGTTATGGTATACACAGTAATGAGCACTATCTAGTTATGATTTACATAGTAATGAGTACTATCTAGTTATGGTATACACAGTAATGAGCACTATCTGGTTACGATATACACAGTAATGAGCACTATCTAGTTATGGTATACATATTAATGATCACTATCTAGTTATGATATACACAGTAATGATCCCTATCTAGTTATGATATTCACAGTAATGAGCACTATCTAGTTATGATATACATAGTAATGAGCACTATCTAGTTATGGTATACACAGTAATGAGCTCTATCTAGTTATGATATACACAGTAATGAACACTATCTAGTTATGGTATACACAGTAATGAACACTATCTAGTTATGGTATACACAGTAAAGAACACTATTTAGTTATGATATACATAGTAATGAGCACTATCTGGTTATGGTATACACAGTAATGAGCACTATCTAGTTATGATTTACATAGTAATGAGCACTATCTAGTTATGGTATACACAGTAATGAGCACTATCTGGTTATGATATACACAGTAATGAGCACTATCTAGTTATGGTATACATATTAATGATATACACAGTAATGATCCCTATCTAGTTATGATATACACAGTAATGAGCACTATCTAGTTATGATATACATAGTAATGAGCACTATCTAGTTATGGTATACATATTAATGATCACTATCTAGTTATGATATACACAGTAATGATCCCTACCTAGTTATGGTATACACAGTAATGAGCTCTATCTAGTTATGATATACGCAGTAATGAACACTATCTAGTTATGGTATACACAGTAATGAACACTATCTAGTTATGGTATACACAGTAAAGAACACTATCTAGTTATGGTATACATAGAAATGAGCACTATCTAGTTATGGTATACATAGTATGAACACTATCTATTTATGATATACACAGTAATGAGCACTATCTAGTTATGGTATACATAGTAATGAGCACTAACTAGTTATGATATACATAGTAATGAGCACTATCTCGTTATGGTATACACAGTAATGAGTACTATCTAGTTATGATATTCATAGTAATGAAAACTATCTAGTTATGGTATACAGAGTAATGAACACCATCTAGTTATGATATACATAGTAATGAGCACTATCTAGTTATGGTATACACAGTAATGAGCACTATCTAGTTATGATATACATAGTATGAACACTATCTAGTTATGGTATACATAGTAATGAGAACTAACTACTTATGATATACATAGTAATGAGAACTATCTAGTTATGGTATACACAGTCATGAGTACTATCTAGTTATGGTATGCATAGTATGAACACTATCTATTTATGATATACACAGCAATGAGCACTATCTAGTTATGGTATACATAGTAATGAGCACTAACTAGTTATGATATACATAGTAATGAGCACTATCTAGTTATGGAATACACAGTAATGAGCACTATCTAGTTATTATATACATAGTATGATCATTATCTAGTGATGGTATACACAGTAATGAGCACTATCTAGTTATGATATACATAGTAATGAACACTAACTAGTTATGGTATACACATTATTGAGCACAATCTAGTTATTATATACACAGTATGAGAAATATCTATTTATGGTATACACAGTAATGAACACTATCTAGTTATGGTATACAAAGTAATGAACACTATCAAGTTATGATATACACAGTAATGACCACTATCTAGTTATGATATACACAGTAATGAGCACTATCTAATTATGGTATACACAGTAATGAGCACTATCTAGTTATGCTATACACAATAATGAGCACTATCTAGTTATGGTATACACAGTAATTAGCACTATCTATTTATGGTATACATAGTAATGAGAACTATCTTGTTATGGTATACAGAGTAATGAGCACTATCTAGTTTTGATATACACAGTAATGAGCACTATCTAGTTATGATATACACAGTACTGAGCACTATCTAGTTATGATATACACAGTAATGAACACTATCTAGTTATGATATACACAGTAATGAACACTATCCAATTATGATATACATAGTAATGAACACTATCTAGGTATGGTATACACAGTAATGAACACTATCTAGTTATGATATACATAGTAATGAGCACTATCTAGTTATGGTATACACAGTAATGAGCACTATCTGGTTATGATATACATAGTATGAACATTGTGGTGTTTGAAGCCATATTTTCAGTGTTGCCTTAGTAAACAAGAGTTTAGTGCTTTTCAGTCGGTCAACACGAATGTACCCAAAAGAGATGGGTTATGCCCTAATCCTGAAATAAATTACATGAGATTAATAAAACACTAGGATGACCAGTTTCGATCGTCAAGCGATCATCATCAGATCCAATACACTTAGGCTATAAAATCTATGTTTGAAATACAGGTGAAAATATTTACAATATGTACAATTATTTAGTTGCAGTATTGGTACTGCAACTGTCAGTGTATGCTAAATGCAGTATATATGTTAGGTGAAATGCTAAATGGTGATGGCTATCCGGAGATTGTACTTTAGAGAGATTATATGGTTGTAAACTATGGTTAAACTATGCAATTTTAGGCTAACTACTTATCTGATTGTCTTCCGTACTACAGCTATTCGCAGTTTCCGTGCTCACTTGAACTCGCTGTGCGGCCGACTGCGGTGGTTATCTTAACGACTGGTTTTTCCCTGCCTTCCCCCCCTGTCCCTAATCGTGAAGCCAAGAAATTCAAATCACTCAGGCTTAAACTCATGAATTTAGACAAGTCAATTTGGTTCAACAAAAAATGTATAGAACTAAACCTCACCCCTAAATACGTACCAATTAAAACCGTACCGAACACACCAGCCTCGATCATTTCAACTAAACAAGCCAAAGCGCTTTGGATAAAAAACGAATTAAGATTTGCATACATAAGAAAGCAAAAAATTAACCAACAATTATACGACATTCAATTGCAACTAAGTAATTTCTGGCACGCAGCCCAATGGGACAGCTTCACCGAACACCTACATGACACCATCAAAATCAGAGCAACGAGGAAGCATGAAACGCTAGAAAATAAATTAAGAAAACTAGGAGAAACACAGAACCACCAATCTAACGAACAACACACGAATAACAATGAATTCAATTTCCACAGCAGAGTAAACAACAGAACGAACGTAACCTTTTCTCAAGGTGAAATGAATATGTTAGACAAAGGTTTGAAATACAACTGCACAGACGCACACACGAACCACAATATAAAACAGTTAATCACAGATATTGAGATAGCCAGTCAAAAGCTCCCAGCAGAAGACAGGGAATTAACCAAAAATCTCGCCACCAACGAAGCCAAAAAAATCCTCAAACGAGAGGGCGATAGCAATAACATTCAAAACAACAAACAAATCAAAGAAATAAAGTCGTTGAAACAAAAAATAAAAGAACATGACTTAATCATCACAAAAGCAGATAAGGGAAACACTACAGTAATTTTGAACAAAACAGAATACATTGAAAAAACAGTCGAATTCCTAAACAACAACGAAATCAAGGAATTAACAAAAGACCCCACCAACAAATTCCAAAAACAAATAAAAAGTGCGCTAAAAGAAACAGAATACATACTGACCAAAGCCGAAAAATCAAAACTAATAAACATGAACCCGAAAATACCGTCATTGAGGGGACAACCAAAAATACACAAAAAGGAATGCCCAATGAGACCAATAGTCAATTGTAGGAATGCCCCTAATTACAAAATCAGCAAAGAGTTACTAAAAATCTTAAAATGCCGTCTTTCCAACGACAAAAACAACTCTGTAAAGAACACAACAGAACTAGTAACAGCATTGAACACCCTACAAATGAAACCTAGCTTCAGGCTAGTATCCTTCGACGTAACTAACATGTACACCAATATTCCGATTATTGAAGCAATCAACACTATCGAAAACAACTTAAAATCCAACAATTCGGCAAAAGAAATTGAAGAGATTGTGAGATTACTGAGGGTCGTTCTCACCCAAAACGTGTTTCAATTCGACAATAAAATATACACACAGAGAGAAGGCCTAGCAATGGGATCGCCACTAAGTGGGTTAATCGCTGACATCTTCATCAATGCACTAGAAAATGCGTTCTTAGAAAAGACTTCAACAAAGGGAATAGTAATATGGAAAAGATACGTAGATGATGTAATTTGCATCTACGATACTGAACTAACTAGCGAAGAAACAATTCTCCAATCCATTAATAGCCTTCACCATTCTATCAAATTCACTAAGGAATCCGAAATAGACCGGAAAATAAATTATCTCGATATAACTATTGAACGTAAAGACAACGACCTTTCATATTCCATATTCCGGAAAGCAACACAAACCTCGCATGCAATCGACAATCAGTCTAATCACCCCAGTACGCACAAACTAGCGGGTTTCAATTCAATGGTGCACAGGGCTTTAAACATACCCATGTCAAAAGACAACTATAATAAGGAAATAAGAACTATTATGCAAATAGCAAGGGAAAACAACTTCTCGCCAAGCAAAATAAATCAAATTATAGCCAAACATAAAAATAAAGATAAAACGATTCCCAAACCGGACAGTAATGAGAAAAAATTTGCGCGTTTCAACTATGTGAATGCGAATACATATAAAATCACTAACCTATTCAAAAAGCAAGGCATAAAGATAGCTTTCACAACGAAAAACACAACCGCTAGGCACCTCCTAAATAGTAATCTAAATAAACGTGACCCGTATTCAAGGTCAGGGGTATATTCTATAACGTGCCAAGACACCGATTGTCAAGCTAATTACATCGGGCAGAGTGGAAGGCGAGTAGACACACGTTATAATGAACATAGAAATGCGATAAGATACGGAACACATTCAGCCGTGTGCGAACATATGTGTGACGCAGGGCATAGCTTTACCAACATAGAGTCGGACCTTAAAATAATCCATCACGAATCGAAAGGCAGAGCTCTTGACATAAAGGAAGCAATCGAGATACACCTAGCCAAACGAAACAATCCCAACAATCTAAATGAACACACGTTCATGGAGAGCTCACCCCTCTTCACGCTACTAAAAAACACACCCTGTCGGAAACAAAACTCAATTTAGCGACACAGCCAAGCTAGATAAAAAAAAAGGGGGGAAATTAGGGGGTTTTTAATAGGTAAATGTTATCTGGATCAGGTGTACGATGTACTTTTTCTTCTGCAATAAACCAAGGCCCATATTAGAGGCAGTATTAAAGGTGCCGGGACGTCCTCATAAGACCGTCAACGCTTAGTTCGAATGGGTTATGCTCCACGCGTGGCGAGGACTAATCCACGGTCTTTAATAGTTGTAGATCCACCTCATTCAATAACATACATCTTATCTAGGTTGGCAACACCTCACATAAACACATCGCGATCACTCCCCACAGCACGTAGGGACAGGGGGGGAAGGCAGGGAAAAACCAGTCGTTAAGATAACCACCGCAGTCGGCCGCACAGCGAGTTCAAGTGAGCACGGAAACTGCGAATAGCTGTAGTACGGAAGACAATCAGATAAGTAGTTAGCCTAAAATTGCATAGTTTAACCATAGTTTACAACCATATAATCTCTCTAAAGTACAATCTCCGGATAGCCATCACCATTTAGCATTTCACCTAACATATATACTGCATTTAGCATACACTGACAGTTGCAGTACCAATACTGCAACTAAATAATTGTACATATTGTAAATATTTTCACCTGTATTTCAAACATAGATTTTATAGCCTAAGTGTATTGGATCTGATGATGATCGCTTGACGATCGAAACTGGTCATCCTAGTGTTTTATTAATCTCATGTAATTTATTTCAGGATTAGGGCATAACCCATCTCTTTTGGGTACATTCGTGTTGACCGACTGAAAAGCACTAAACTCTTGCTTATAGTATGAACACTATCTAGTTATGGTAAACGTAGTAATGAGCACTATCTACTTATGGTATACATATTATAAACACTATCTATTTATGATATACACATTAATGAGCACTATTTAGTTATGATATACATGGTAATGAGCGCTAACTTGTTATGATATACATAGTAATGAGGACTATCTATTTATGGTATACAGAGTAATGAGCACTATCTAGTTATGATATACTGTGCCCGTTTAGACCGGAGTCCGCACGACCACATATGCATTTTACCAAGAATCAGCCAGCACGAGAGTCAACATATCCCGGGGCGCCAGATGGGTTAAAGCTAATCGCAAAAACGACATCAAATGAAAAAAATGCTTTGCTGATTTTTGGCTCAATGCAACAATAAGGATAGAAGGAGATTCATCTGGCATAACACATCATGTAAAATTATCTCATTTTATTCTGAATTTAAAATTGACTGCAAAATAAAATGCTCAAAGCAGCATCATTCATGTGTGGCGACCCACATTACTATTTACACAATTTACAGAAATTTTCCAACACATTGGACAATTATCTTTGGAGACACAAGTCTGATTATCAGTCCTGTAGACTGTGTTCCAAAATTATATTAATTATTTATGATTAAATCCAGTTCAAATTTAATTGTCTTTACTGGAAATATTGCAGTTCACATAATATTAACACTCGTAGAATAATTGTTCATAGAATTTTTAACTTTCACTTATTTTTCCAGTTTCAAAAAATATTGTCAAAAAAATATTATTATCTCTGAATCAACACAAATTATGTGCACATATTAATAACAACATCTGAAAAGTATCTGACCCTTGAGTATAGCATCGAAGAACTGTGCGAAGCACAACAAAATTAATTGTTCTTCCGACCTTAAAGTATCGAGAAGTGACTCGATTATGAACTTCAAGTTCCTAACAAAATATATGATTTCTGAATCATCAACTTGATCAATAAATTGTTGGACCATTCAACTATTCGATTTTCCACTTGGAATCGTTATTAAGAAAAATATTTATATTTGTGGTCATTTTAATAATTTTCACAACTTGCAATTCTTGAACAGAATGCGGAAATAAGAATTGTAGCTTCATAATAAATTCATTTATTTCATGACACTAGGATTGAAAAACATCCTTCAAATTATTCGTGATTATAGAATTATATATAATTGGCAGTGGCCCATTTTATTATTTTTATAAGAACACAATATTCCAACAACAACGGCAAAGGTCTTCCTCTGAAGAAGAATAAAATACTATCATGACAAATCCGGGTTCTAGCAAAATCAAAATCTTAATGGAATCCGTAAACAAGATTGAAATAAGAACTGATGTTTTTTTTTAAGAAATAACCTTTGGGTCATTTATACGACGCAATGTGTAGTTCCAATACTCCTTCTTTAACACTGAGTCATCGAACCTGCTATTTGATTGATGCTCAAATAAAAACCTCCGCATTCCTGCGACTTAAACATGCGCACCTGGGAATGGCATTTCAACTACTCCACACACATACATTTTCTTCTCAAAATTTATACAATAAATCAAGCCTCTGCTTGTTATCAACACTGGAAGATTTATAAACTTACAAGTTTATTTTATATTACCATTCAGTTCAAATCGTGAAGTTACCACACTTATGATACTCTCTATTTCACTTTCGAATGTGTATTTACGTCATGATTTTATATAAATACAAAATATCCTAATTTATACAATTATCATTTGCTTCCCGTTTCATGCCTCTCCGTGTTATCTGAAAAATATACTTTGCTCATGGCAAATATTACCTGTTCAACCAGAACTGTCATGTTGGTTGAATGCGGGCATGCCCTAACCACTATCCTTCGGAAAATCACCTGTTCCAAACTAGAAATGATTCAACTACTTCATAATCTCTCTCTCAATGAATGTGATTATTAGAAAATATAAGATCCAAAAATTATTGAGAAAAGTTAAGAAAATCATTATTATTATTATTAGTGGATTATTATTATTATTATTATTAGTTATATTATTTTAAATATATTTAATTATTATTTCATTATGTGAGAATCCACATGTTCCATTCTTCGAATATGGATAAAATATCCATCTCTCAACGAAAAATAATTATTAATTTTAACAGCTACCTCGGCTGATTACCGTGATTATCAAAAAATATGAAACATTCAAATAAATGCTCGTTATGCTCGGTCATCGATCCTAAACTGTTCTGAGTGCTGAAAATATTCGGAATAACCCTAATGTGTCTTGCGTAAACCATTGCAAGATTTAAATACGAAGAAAAACAAGATGTTCAGTAAAGAACATATAGCCTACTTTCTCCTAAATGCCTGGGTATTGTTATAACTCTTTGTCCTTTTCAAGGAGTATAATTGAATGTTGGTTGTAGTAGCTTGTTGAAATACAACGTGCTATAGGGATATTAAACATGAATATGAGGTGCCCTTTGCTAGTGCTACCTCTGTAAAAAAATTCATTCAATTCGGTTTCACCGTGTTTGAATTGATCTGGGGAATGGATTTGCACACATACATGGCCGCTATTTGCAAACTATTGGGCTGATGACCTTGTAGTCAGTCATAAGATGCTTTCCACAAAAAGGCATGTTGTTGCAAAATCCGGTAGAGATCAAATTATTAGGATGGTCGAAATTTGATTTAAGCTTTTAACATTTGGGTGGCCGTCATTCCGTGTCCGTCAAGATGGCGGCGATATAAAACATGACACTGAGGTGCCTTTTGCTAGTGCTACCTCTGTACCAAATTTCGTTCAATTCGGTTTCACCGTGTTTGAATTGATAGGGGGAATCGATTTGCACACATACTTGGCCACCATCTGCAAACTATTGGGCTGATGATCTAGCAGTTTGGTCAGAATATGCTTCCCACATAAAGATTTGTTGTTGCAAAATTTGGTAGAGACTAGATTATTAGGTTGGTCGTAATTACATTTTAGCCTTTAACATTTGGGTGGCCGCGATTACGTTTCCGTCAAGATGGCGGTGATATAAAACATGACACTGAGGTGGCCTTTTCTTGTGCTACCTCTGTACCAAATTTCGTTCCATTCGGTTTCACCGTGTTCGAATTAAGAGGGGTAATCGATTTTGACACAAAGATGGCCGCGATCCGCAAACTATTAGGCTAATGGCCTCTTAGATTTGTCAAAGGATGCTCCCTTCATAAAGGTATGTTGTTGCAAAATTTGGTAGAGATCGGATGATTAGGTTAGTCGTAATTTGATTTAAACTTTGAACATTTGGGTGGCCGCCATTACGTTTCCGTCAAGATGGCGGCGATATAAAATATGACACTGGGGTGCCCTTTGCTAATGCTACCTCTGTACCAAATTTCATTCCATTCGGTTTCACCGTGTTCGAATTAATAGGGGTAATCGATTTTGACACAAAGATGGCCGCCATCCGCAAACTATTAGGCTAATGACCTACTAGATTTATCAAAGGATGCTCTCTCCATAAAGGTATGTTGTTGCAAAATTTGGTAGTGATCGGATGATTAGGTTAGTCGTAATTTGATTTAAGCTTTGAACATTTGTGTGGCCGCCATTACGTTTCCGTCAAGATGGCGGCGATATAAAATATAACACTGGGGTGCCCTTTGCTAGTACTACCTCTGTACCAAATTTCGTTCCATTCGGTTTCACCGTGTTCGAATTAATAGGGGTAATCGATTTTCACACAAAGATGGGCGCCATCCGCAAACTATTAGGCTGATAACCTATTAGTTTGGTCAAAGGATGCTGCCCCCTTATAGGTATGTTGTTGCAAAATTTGGTAGAGATCGGATGATTAGGTTAGTCGTAATTTGATTTAAGCTTTGAACATTTGTGTGGCCGCCATTACGTTTTCGTCAAGATGGCGGCGATATAAAACATGACACTGAGGTGTCCTTTGCTAGTGCTACCTCTGTACCAAACTTTGTACAATTCGGTTTAACCGTGTTCGAATTAATAGGGGTAATCGATTTTGACACAAAGATGGCCGCCATCCGCAAACTATTAGGCTCATGACCTATTAGCTTGGTCAAAGGATGCTGCCTCCATAAAGGTATGCTGTTGCAAAATTTGGTAGAGATCGGATGATTAGGTTAGTCGCAATTTGATTTAAGCTTTGAACATTTGTGTGGCCGCCATTACGTTTCCGTCAAGATGGCGGCGATATAAAACATGACACTGAGGTGTCCTTTGCTAGTGCTACCTTTGTACCAAATTTCATTCCATTCGGTTTCACCGTGTTCGAATTGATAGGGGGGGGGACAGACATTCAGAGTACCACACACTCTCACACACACACACACAAACACACACACACACAGACTCACATACATACACACAGACAGACACACTTTTTTTCGCCCTGTAGTGATCTCATAAGTCTACTTTCATTTTTTGCAAAAATCGAAAGTAGGCTAATAAATGTGTTGGTCATCTGCAGAAAATGAGTTTGTTCCATTTAGCTAGGCATAATATAAAATCAAATGTGGCTTACATTTCTCGTTGGTCTTGAAGCGTAGTGAACCTGGTCTGTACCAGATTTATCCAGATACATGTCCTATTGGACACGCACGTCTAATCCTTGTATCGGCCGCCATTATATACCCACAATCTGTCTAACAAGACATAGTGGAAATATCTCTTGAAGTTGGAAGTAACTGTTGATCCATTATAATATTTACTTCTGTTAAAGTCATAACAGTTTGCTTAACTGGGGTCAGATCCAAATGATCTATTCTCAAATACGTCAGTTGTAACATAACTCACGGTAATCTTTTCATTACAAGAAAACACTGACAGTCTAAATCAATCAACGGCTGTTCTGAAGATCGTTCCCTGAGCATGGTTTATCACCATCTATCATGCGCGAAGCAACTTATAGTTTCCCTTTGTCGGCTAATGAACAACACCGTGATAGACTGGCCTTCAATATACTGATAGATCGGAGTGGTTATCAAGTTACAATATATGAAACTGACTAATTGGATTAAAATATCCAAGTATAGAATTATTATTACTGGACTGTGACAAAGTACTTTCTAGACAAAGTCTAGCATATGTCCATATAGAAATAAAGTATTTCACCAGTGTCCGTAGAAAAATAACAATCACCTTAGTGATTCCCTCTGCCGGAAACTTACTATGTTCCACACGTATCGTAGTACTTTTGTAACTATCACAATTTAAAGATATCTTCGGCGTAGATCCGGCAACCATGTGCCTTGGCTCAACGTAGCAGCAGCACCTTGTCATGCAAGAGCTTGGTTCGAAGTGAGCTGATGATGCTTGGGCCGGTCGGCTTTTATTCAAAACGGTCGGGTCCACGCTTGATCACGCTGAAATCTGGAAATCCTCATATCTCCGGTGTCTCTGGTCCGATCCACTCGAGACTAAGTGCATTCTCTTTCATTTGGCCGTGCCAGTAATCTGATCCAAGTTTCAAGTCTCTACTCCATGGCTAACTATTTTATCAACAAATAGTCTCGACCTCTGCTACTACTCGCTACGTCACTTAACATGCTCCTGGCTGCACAAAGTTTCCATTTCCTTCTAGAAGTAGTGGAGCGCGATATTCAAATATCTCAACTTTCAAAAGCGGCTGTAGCCTTTCCCTTGATATCTAGGTGTCTGAATCTTGGTTACCCATTCCTAGAGTTGGGCACATCCACCCCACACCTAGCAAAAAATAAAAATTAAAAAATTTTAATTTTCCTATCTGCACATTAAATCATCTGGTTCTTGAATAATAAATCTTCAAATACGCTGCATTATAAGTTCCCACGATGTTACCAGTTCGTGTATTGGCGATTTCATAGCTTCCATTGTTGTTTACTTCCACAATACGATAGGGTCCATCGTAAAGGCTTGCAAACTTCGAGTACACTCGATTTTGCACGTCAGAGGGTGTAGGTCTTTTCACTAAAACAAGAGTTCCTACGCGCAAGGGTCTGCGAAAGCGCTTTCCTCTCACTCTGCGCTCTCTTTTCTCAGCTTGGCTCCTCAACTTGTCTAAATCTAGAGTCTCCCTGTAGAAAACGAAAAATGTTTCTAAAACGTCGGTCTCTCCACTGGGATAAATGCAACAATCTTAACCTTCTCAAGGTATCCTCATCCTCCTGCGTCAGGTTAACTTGAAAAACCTTAGATGTAGACTCCACTGCTCTACTCAATGAATCGGCTCCAACGTTCAATTTTCCAGGAGTGTGTTCAATAACTAGGTTGAATTGTTGGATAAAAAGTGACCATCTAGTTATCCTATCACTGGCAAAGTTTGATCTCAAGATAAACTCCAATGCATGGTGATCAGTCCTCACAATTACTGAATGTCCAATTAACATTTTCTTCCACGACTCCAACGCGAAGATTTCAGCAAGGGCTTCTAAATCTGTGGTGTAATAATTCCTTTCTGATGGACGAAGTTTCCTGTTTATGAACGCCAGGTAACGTCTCTTGTGATCGTCATCTTCTTGACGAAGAATAGCTCCAATCCCCACGGTGGATGCATCGGATTCTATGATGAAATTCTTGGTAAAGTCGGGATACTCCAATTTCACGCTGTTCACCAATAACCTCTTGGCATCTTGAAATGATTGTTCACTATCTTCATTCCATTTCCATTTGTTTCTCTTTTTTAATAATTCCTGCAATGGAGCAACCGTCTTGGTGAAGCTTGGACAATGCCCTGCGAAGAATTGGCATGTCCCGAGAAAACTGCGGACATTCTTCACTCTAGTAGGTCTAGGGAAATTTGCAATCACCTGTATCTTTGTCACATTGGGACGGTATCCTTCACCATTCAAAATGTGGCCCAAAAATTTTATTTCCTTCCGAAAGAACTGACATATTCGAAGGTTTACTTTAAAGTTCGCTTTTCTCAAATCTGCGAATAACATCTGAAGATGTAACAAATGTTCCTCCTTAGTCTCAGATGCAATTAGGATATCATCCATGTAACGAATTGCTATCTCTTTTACTTCAGGACCCAAGTTTTGTTCCAGTGCTCTGATCAAAACAGATCCAGATGTTTTGACCCCAAATGGTAGACGGCGGAATACATATGTCTGCTGGTCAAACATAAATCCTGTCAACTTTTTGGAATCTTCACTAAGCCTAATGTAGTGGTAAGACGAAGTGAGATCAATGTTCGAGAACCAGACCTTGCCTTGGAATTTCCTTAACAGTTCCCTAATGATTGGTGGTCTGTCATACTCTGGCAGCAATACATGCGCGCCTCCCTTAGGTATTTAAGGGGCGCGCGCCCGGGAGGACACGTCAGTTGGCAAGTGTAGAGGCGATGTGGCTACCACAGCAGCGTAAAGTGTAATTTGACATGTGTCGTCCAACGCATCGACGCCGGAGAGCGGCCGTGTTGTCGGAGAACGCGGTCAGTCACCACGCCGTGGAGCGGTCTCACACGCCCGGCGTAAAGTACGTTCGGTACTCTCCGGCACCTCACTTACAGTCAGTACTCCGTGATTGTTGGAGGGAGTACCAGCCGGATGAAGACGATCCGGACCCTACTGAAGTGCCTCTACCCGAATCATTTGTACCAGCCCACGATGTGTGGCTGCAGTGGCTCAGATGGCGGTCGGCTCCATGGTCGGATATTCTTGATGATGACCTGCAACCGCTACAGGAACCGAACGTACGGCCTCAGGTCGTACCTGAGGAACAGACGGGCAACCCCGTCCCCGAACCAACAGACAATCCTGAACTACAGATCATCGATCCAGATCAAACAGAAGAAGACGACTGGGAGTGGTGGGTGGACCCGGAATATCCGAGGAGACCACCAGTTCGTATCCAGACAACCCCGGGCCAACCTCACGACCAAGAATTCCCAGACATCACGCCAGGGCCTACCGGGAAACCTCCTACACCAGACAGGTATGTGTCAGTGGCGGTCGATATCGCCAATCCAGTGCCGTATTTAGATACTGAAGTGGGACGTTATGTGACAAACCTATTCCAAAACGGGGCACACTTGCCCAGGCCGACAAACACTCCGCAGTTGTTCTGTGCTACCAAAGTGTCGCCCTCATGGACGAGGCCGTTCAGGACTTGCTTGATAACAAACTGATATTCCCCTTTAAGAGTCATTATTCGTTTCCCTTGTTCCTCGTACCAAAAGCTGATGGAAGTGCGCGAGTGATATACGATTTAAGCTCATGGACTCCTTATATACAGACTCCAAAATTCTCACTAAAGGGCGCGGCTAATGCCTTAGCTTCTATCCCTCCTAACGCCCTCGCGATCAAAATCGATCTAAAATCCGGATTCTATCAGATCCCATTAAGTGATAGGTCACAATTGAACTATGGTATATATTACCGCAAAAAACATTATGTGTTGACCCGTCTGCCCATGGGGCATTCTTTGGCTCCGTCCATCATGCAACGATGGGCGGAGGCCGTTAGAGAAGTGCTAGAGTCAGAATTCTCGGTTCAAATGGTGCCGTACCTCGATGATTGGTTGGTGTGGAGTGTACAAACTTTACCTGTCGAGGAGATCCTCCTGTATCTACGTGTCGTGCTAGGCATCACCATTAACGAGAGCAAGAGCGTATTGCAACCCATGCAAGTTATTCAATACCTAGGAGTTGTTATTAATATACCGCAGAGCTGCCTACAGCTACATGTGAATTCTCAACGTCGGGTGTTCCAGATTCTTAGAGACATGCATTTGTACACACCCAAACAGCTAGAGCAGGCAGCCGGATATTTAAGCTGGACGTGCTGGGTCATGAACTGGCCTATGTTCGTGCCCCGGCACGTCCTAGCTGGGGAGTTCTTTTGGCCCCGCAAGTTATTGACCCAAGACAGAGTGCGCGACACCAGGGATATCTCTCTCCGTCGACATCCAATAGACATTTATGTGGATGCAACCCCTTACAGTGTGGCAGCTGTGTGTCCTCAGAAGAACCGGGGCTGGGCTCAGGCCTTTGCCCAGCCTGCAACGATCAACCAAGCTGAAATGGCGGCGGCCCTTCTCGGGGCGCTTTGGATTCTTAAAGATATCAGAGACGAACAGTATGACCAGATAAATGTGTTTACAGACAGTAGTGTGGCAAGATTTACCCTGATCTCCGGATGGGGACAATTATTGTACAGTGTGCACTGTGTATTACGTATGTACTGTGATTTAATAAATAAAACAGCACTGCGAGGAGTCAAACTCGCGTGGCGAAGCATCGCTTCTGCACAAAACCCGGCTGACGTGCCCTCTCGGGCCGTGCTCGAAGAAGTACATGCGCGCCTCCCTTAGGTATTTAAGGGGCGCGCGCCCGGGAGGACACGTCAGTTGGCAAGTGTAGAGGCGATGTGGCTACCACAGCAGCACACGCCTGTCTGGCCTAGTGTATATAAGGAGCGGAGCCGGGCTGGTCGGGAGCAGTCGTTTGGTAGAGGCAGTGGTCAGCAGCAGCAGAGTTCCAGGTGTCCAGCCTCACGCCACACGCCGTGGTCTACTTAGGAGGTCGTCGGAGCATGCCACCGAAAACTTCACCGCACAAAAGGAAGGCTTCGACATCTAAGCCAGGCACGACTCCGCGACTTGCTCCAGAAAGTGTTGCACAGCATTTCAAAAAACAGAAACCAAGTACCCCAGTCAAAAAGGGGACAACTAGTTCAAGAAATCAGCCAGAGCATACCTCCAGGACACCATCGCCAGCAAAGAAACCAGCTTTAGTGGATCAACCTTCGACATCAACATCAACAGAAACACTCTCTGCAACAACAGAAACCCAAATGGCAACGTCTAACGAACAGATCCTGGCGGCAATCCAAGCCATCAACACCCGGCGTGATTTTTTAGGAGGTACAACAACAGGAAGAGCTACCCGACGAGCAAACAGAGGAATACGACGACGACCAACCAGACGACCAGCAGCAACAGCGTCCCCACGCCTATCCATGGAGGACGCTGGCACCAGTCGACTACCCCAAAGGTCTTCCAGTTCCCACCGAACAGAGGGTCCGGAACCTAGCAGCGGCCCTGAAGCAACAGCTACTTTTTGTGCCCACTGGTCGGGACCACCACGACACCCAGACGACGCTGTATCTACTCTCCAATTGGCGTCTTCTCGATCGTGGGCAGAGGAAGTATGCTTCAACCGAGCAAATCTCCTTTATGCAGCGCTTACCAAGGGGTGGGCCTACGCCATGCAGCTAGACGGGGCCGGGGGAGACGAGATTCTGGAGCTCCCCCCGAACTTCACTTTCCAACCACCAGTTCGCCAGCCCGCGGTCTCCCGCGGAGGGTTTCATCGCGGAACCGGCCGAGGACGCGGACCACGCGGAGGCGGACGAGGAGCACCGGCAGCCAAGTAGACCTGCGGGAACGGTCCTCCCGGCGGACCGTGCCTCGTAGGCTTCCTTCTTCATCACCTCCTGACGCTGGAAATCCTGTTCTCCCTCGAACTGGATCCTGGCGTTCCCTCTGGGACTACGAGTTGGCGCTCGCGATTCATCAGAACTCCCACCAGGACGTGGAACGATGGTTCACCAGCCGTGGGATCACCAAGACAGGTGAACAGTGTCAGTGAACAGTGACTGTGCAATTTTGATCATTAACTGAGTGACTTATCAGCATTAGGCAATGTTTTTTCCTTTGTGTATGTAGAGGTATGGTTTGTGGAGGCATTAGCCTCAGGATTCATTATGTGTATGTTTTGACTTGTTTGGCTGCATATGTATGTATAATTATTAATAAAGTACAGGGCCCTCAGCCCGACCGCTCCTCGCCAGGCGGCTGCGCCCGTACCTCCCGGCTTCGCCTCTTTGTACACGCCAGTCTGGCCTAGTGTATATAAGGAGAGGAGCCGGGCTGGTCGGGAGCAGTCGTTTGGTAGAGGCAGTGGTCAGCAGCGCACTATCTAGTTATGGTATACACAGTAATGATCACTATCAAGCTATGTTATACACAGTGATGAGCACTATCTAGTTATGGTATACACAGTAATGATCACTATCAAGCTATGTTATACACAGTGATGAGCACTATCTAGTTATGGTATACACAGTAATGAGCACTGTCTAGTTATGATATACACAGTAATGATCACTATCTAGTTATGATATACACAGTAGTTATCACTATCTAGTTATGATATACACAGTAATGAACACTATCTAGTTATGGTATACACAGTAATGAGCACTATCTAGTTATGGTATACACAGTAATGAGCACTATCTAATTATGATATACATACTAACGAGCACTATCTAGTTATGATATACACAGTAATGATCACTATCTAGTTATGATATACACAGTAATGAGCGCTATCTACTTATGATATACACAGTAATGAGCACTATCTAGTTATGACATACACAGTAATGATCACTATCTAGTTATGATATGCACAGTAATGATCACTATCTAGTTATGATATGCACAGTAATGATCACTATCTAGTTATGATATACATACTAACGAGCACAATCTAGTTATGATATACACAGTAATGATCACGGTCTAGTTATGATATACACAGTAATGAGCACTATCTAGTTATGATATACATACAAACAAGCACTATATACTTATAATATACACAGTAATGATCACTATCTTGTTATGATATACACAGTAATGAGCCCTATCTACTTATGATATACACAGTAATGTGCACTATATAGTTATAATATACACAGTAATGAACACTATCTAATTATGATATACACAGTAATGAGCCCTATCTACTTATGATATACACAGTAATGTGCACTATCTAGTTATGATATACACAGTAATGATCACTATCTAGTTATGATATGCACAGTAATGATCACTATCTAGTTATGATATACACAGTAATGAGCACTATCTAGTTATGATAACCACAATAATGAGCACTATCTAGTTATGATATACACAGTAATGAGCACTATCTAGTTATGGCATACATAGTAATGAGCACTATCCAGATATGATATACACAGTAATGAGCATTTTCTAGTTATGATATACATAGTAATGAGCACTATCTAGTTACGGTATACACAGTTATGAACACTATCTAGTTATGGTATACACAGTTATGAACACTATCTAGTTATGGTATACACAGTAATGAGCATTATCTAGTTATGATATACAAAGAAATTATCTCTATCTAGTTATGATATACACAGTAATGAGCACTATCTAGTTATGATATACACAGTAATGAACACTATCTATTTATGGTATACACATTAATGAGCACTATCTAGTTATGGTATACACATTAATGAGCACTATCTAGTTATGATATACATGCTAACGAGCACTATCTAGTTATGATATACAGAGTAATGATCACTATCTAGTTATGATATACACAGTAATGAGCACTATCTAGTTATGGTATACACATTAATGAGCACTATCTAGTTATGATATAAATACTAACGAGCACTATCTAGATATGATATACACAGTAATGAGCACTATCAAGTTATGATATGCACAGAAATGAGCACTATCTAGTTATGGTATACACAGTAATGAGCACTATCATGTTATGATATACACAGTAATGATCACTATCTAGTTATGATATACACAGTAAGTAGTTATGATATACACAGTAATGAACACTTTCTATTTATGGTATACATAGTAATGATTACTATATAGTTATGATATTCACAGTAATGATCACAATCTAGTTATGATATACACAGTAATGATAACTCTGTAGTTATGATATACACAGTAATGATCACTATCTAGTTAAGGTATACATAGTAATGAGCACTGTCTAGTTATGATATACACAGTAATGATCACTATCTAGTTATGGTATATACAGTAATGAACACTACCTACTTATGGTATACACAGTAATGAACGCTATCTAGTTATGGTCTACTCAGTAATGAGTACTATCTAGTTATGGTATACACAGTAATGAGCACTATATAGTTATGGTATACATAGTAATGAGCTCTATCTAGTTATGGTATACACAGTAATGAAAACTATCTAGCTATGGTATACACATTAATGAGCACTATCTAGTTAAGGGATACACAGTCATGAGCACTATCTAGTTATGGTATACATAGTAATGATCTCTATCTAGTTATGATATAAACAGTAATGATCACTATCTTGTTATGATATACATATTAATGAGCACTATCTAGTTATGGTACACAGTAATGAGCACTATCTACTTATGATATACACAGTAATTAACACTGACTATTTATGGTATACACAGTAATGAGCACTATCTAAGTATGATATACACAGTAATGAGCACTATCTAGTTATGATTTACACAGTATGAGCACTATCAAGTTATGGTCTACACATTAATGAGCACTATTTAGTGATGGTATACATAGTAATGAGCAGTATCTAGGAATGGTATACACATTAATGAGCACTATCTAGTTATTGTATACACAGTAATGAGCACTATCTAGTTAATGGTATACACAGTTATGAACACTATCTAGTTATGATATACATAGTAATGAGCACTATCTAGTTATGGTATACACAATAATGAACACTATCTAGTTATGGTATACACATTAATGAACACTATACAGTTATGGTATACACAGTAATGAGCACTACCTAGTTATGGTATACAAAGTAATGAGCGGTATCTATTTATGGTATACATAGTAATGAGCACTATCTAGTTATGGTATAGACAGTAATGAGAACTATCTAGCTATGGTATGCACATTAATGAGCACTATCTAGTTATGGTATACACATTAATGAGCACTATCTAGTTATGGTATACATAGTAATGATCATTATCTAGTTATGATATACACAGTAATGATCACTATCTTGTTATGATATACATAGTAATGAGCACTATCTAGTTATGGTATACAAAGTAATGAGCACTATCTAGTTATGGTATACACAGTAGTGAGCACTGTCTAGTTATGATATAACACAGTAATGATCACTATCTAGTTATGATATACACAGTAGTTATCACTATCTAGTTATGATATACACAGTAATGAACACTATCTAGTTATGGTATACACAGTAATGAGCACTATCTAGTTATGGTATACACAGTAATGAGCACTATCTAGTTATGATATACATACTAACGAGCACTATCTAGTTATGATATACACAGTAATTATCACAATCTTGTTATGATATACACAGCAATGAGGCCTATCTACTTATGATACACACAGTAATGAGCACTATCTAGTTATGATATACACAGTAATGATCACTATCTAGTTATGATATGCACAGTAATTATCACTATCTAGTTATGATATACATAATAACGAGCACCATCTAGTTATGATTTACACAGTAATGATCACTATCTAGTTATGATATACATACAAACAAGCACTATATAGTTATAATATACACAGTAATGATCACTATCTAGTTATGATATACACAGTAATTATCACTATTAAGTTATGATATACACAGTAATGAGCCCTATCTATTTATGATATACACAGTAATGAGCACTATCTAGTTATGATATAAACAGTAATGAGCACTATCTAGTTATGATACGCACAGTAATGACCTCTATTTTGTTATGATATACACGGTAATGAACACTATCTAGTTATGATATACACAGTAATGAGCACTATCTAGTTATTGCATACATAGTAATGAGCACTATCCAGTTATGATATACACAGAAATAAGCATTTTCTAGTAATGATATACATAGTAATGAGCACTATCTAGTTATGGTATACACAGTAATGAACACTATCTAGTTATGGTGTACACAGTTATCAACACTATCTAGTTATGGTATACACAGTAATGAGCATTATCTAGTTATGATATACAAAGTAATGATCTCTATCTAGTTATGATATACACAGTAATGAGCACTATCTAGTTATGATATACACAGTAATGAACACTATCTATTTATGGTATACACATTAATGAGCACTATCTAGTTATGGTATACACATTAATGAGCACTGTCTAGTTATGATATACATGCTAACGACCACTATCTAGTTATGATATACAAAGTAATGATCACTATCTAGTTATGATATACACAGTAATGAGCACTATCTAGTTATGGTATACACATTAATGAGCACTATCTAGTTATGATATACATACTAACGAGCACTATCTAGATATGATATACACAGTAATGAGCACTATGAAGTTATGATATGCACAGAAATGAGCACTATCTAGTTATGGTATACACAGTAATGAGCACTATCAAGTTATGATATACACAGTAATGATCACTATCTAGTTATAATATACACAGAAATGATAACTCTGTAGTTATGATATACACAGTAATGAACACTTTCTATTTATGGTATACATAGTAATGATTACTATATAGTTATGATATTCACAGTAATGATCACAATCTAGTTATGATATACACAGTAATGATAACTCTGTAGTTATGATATACACAGTAATGATCACTATCTAGTTAAGGTATACATAGTAATGAGCACTGTCTAGTTATGATATACTCAGTAATGATCACTATCTAGTTATGGTATACACAGTAATGAGCACTATCTAATTATGGTACACATAGTAATTAGCTCTATCTAGGAATGGTATACACTGTAATGAGCATTATCTAGCTATGGTATACACAGTAATGAGCACTATCTAGTTATGGTATACACAGTAATGAGCACTATCAAGTTATGATATACAAAGTAATGAGCACTATCTTGTTATGGTATATACAGTAATGAACACTACCTACGTATGGTATACACAGTAATGAACGCTTTCTAGTTATGGTCTACTCAGTAATGAGCACTATCTAGTTATGTTATACACAGTAATGAGCTCTATATAGTTATAGTATACATAGTAATGAGCTCTATCTAGTTATGGTATACACAGTAATGAAAACTATCTAGGTATGGTATACACATTAATGAGCACTATCTAGTTATGGGATACACAGTCATGAGCACTATCTAGTTATGGTATACATAGTAATGATCTCTATCTAATTATGATATAAACAGTAATAATCACTATCTTGTTATGATATACATATTAATGAGCACTATCTAGTTATGGTACACAGTAATGAGCACTATCTACTTATGATATACACTGTAATTAACACTGACTATTTATGGTATACACAGTAATGATCACCATCTTGTTATGATATACATAGTAATGAGCACTATCTAGTTATGGTATACAAAGTAATGAGCACTATCTAGTTATGGTATACACAGTAATGAGCACTGTCTAGTTATGATATAACACAGTAATGATCACTATCTAGTTATGATATACACAGTGGTTATCACTATCTAGTTATGATATACACAGTTATGAACACTATCTAGTTATGGTATACACAGTAATGAGCACTATCTAGTTATGGTATACACAGTAATGAGCACTATCTAGTTATGATATACATACTAACGAGCACTATCTAGTTATGATATACACAGTAATTATCACAATCTAGTTATGATATACACAGCAATGAGCCCTATCTACTTATGATACACACAGTAATGAGCACTATCTAGTTATGATATACACAGTAATGATCACTATCTAGTTATGATATGCACAGTAATTATCACTATCTAGTTATGATATACATACTAACGAGCACCATCTAGTTATGATTTACACAGTAATGATCACTATCTAGTTATGATATACATACAAACAAACACTATATAGTTATAATATACACAGTAATGATCACTATCTAGTTATGATATACACAGTAATTATCACTATGAGGTTATGATATACACAGTTATGAGCACTATCTAGTTATGATATACACAGTAATGAGCACTATCTAGTTATGATACGCACAGTAATGACCACTATCTTGTTAAGATATACACGGTAATGAACACTATCTAGTTATGATATACACAGTAATGAGCACTATCTAGTTATGGCATACATAGTAATGAGCACTATCCAGTTATGATATACACAGTAATAAGCATTTTCTAGTAATGATATACATAGTAATGAGCACTATCTAGATATGGTATACACATTAATGAAAACTATCTAGTTATGGTATACACAGTTATGAACACTATCTAGTTATGGTATACACAGTAATGAGCACTATCTAGTTATGGTATACACAGTAATGAGCACTATCCAGTTATGGTATACATAGCAATGAGCACTCTCTAGTTATGGTATACACAGTAATGAGCACTGTCTAGTTATGATATAAACAGTAATGATCACTATCTAGTTATGATATACACAGTAGTTATCACTATCTAGTTATGATATACACAGTAATGAACACTATCTAGTTATGGTATACACAGTAATGAGCACTATCTAGTTATGGTATACACAGTAATGAGCACTATCTAGTTATGATATACATACTAACGAGCACTATCTAGTTATGATATACACAGTAATGATCACAATCTAGTTATGATATACACAGCAATGAGCCCTATCTACTTATGATACACACAGTAAAGAGCACTATCTAGTTATGATATACACAGTAATGATCACTATCTAGTTATGGTATACACAGTAATGAGCACTATCCAGTTATGGTATACATAGCAATGAGCACTCTCTAGTTATGGTATACACAGTAATGAGCACTGTCTAGTTATGATATACACAGTAATGATCACTATCTAGTTATGATATACACAGTAGTTATCACTATCTAGTTATGATATACACAGTAATGAACACTATCTAGTTATGGTATACACAGTAATGAGCACTATCTAATTATGGTATACACAGTAATGAGCACTATCAAGTTATGATATACATACTAACGAGCACTATCTAGTTATGGTATACACAGTAATGAGCACTGTCTAGTTATGATATACACAGTAATGATCACTATCTAGTTATGATATACACAGTAGTTATCACTATCTAGTTATGATATACACAGTAATGAACACTATCTAGTTATGGTATACACAGTAATGAGCACTATCTAGTTATGGTATACACAGTAATGAGCACTATCTAATTATGATATACATACTAACGAGCACTATCTAGTTATGATATACACAGTAATGATCACTATCTAGTTATGATATACACAGTAATGGGCCCTATCTACTTGTGATATACACAGTAATGAGCACTATCTAGTTATGACATACACAGTAATGATCACTATCTAGTTATGATATGCACAGTAATGATCACTATCTAGTTATGATATGCACAGTAATGATCACTATCTAGTTATGATATACATACTAACGAGCACAATCTAGTTATGATATACACAGTAATGATCACGGTCTAGTTATGATATACACAGTAATGAGCACTATCTAGTTATGATATACATACAAACAAGCACTATATACTTATAATATACACAGTAATGATCACTATCTTGTTATGATATACACAGTAATGAGCCCTATCAACTTATGATATACACAGTAATGTGCACTATATAGTTATAATATACACAGTAATGAACACTATCTAGTTATGATATACACAGTAATGAGCCCTATCTACTTATGATATACACAGTAATGTGCACTATCTAGTTATGATATACACAGTAATGATCACTATCTAGTTATGATATGCACAGTAATGATCACTATCTAGTTATGATATACACAGTAATGAGCACTATCTAGTTATGATAACCACAATAATGAGCACTATCTAGTTATGATATACACAGTAATGAGCACTATCTAGTTATGGCATACATAGTAATGAGCACTATCCAGATATGATATACACAGTAATGAGCATTTTCTAGTTATGATATACATAGTAATGAGCACTATCTAGTTATGGTATACACAGTAATGAACACTATCTAGTTATGGTATACACAGTTATGAACACTATCTAGTTATGGTATACACAGTAATTAGCATTATCTAGTTATGATATACAAAGTAATGATCTCTATCTAGTTATGATATACAGAGTAATGAGCACTATATAGTTATGATATACACAGTAATGAACACTATCTATTTATGGTATACACATTAATGAGCACTATCTAGTTATGGTATACACATTAATGAGCACTATCTAGTTATGATATACATGCTAACGAGCACTATCTAGTTATGATATACAGAGTAATGATCACTATCTAGTTATGATATACACAGTAATGAGCACTATCTAGTTATGGTATACACATTAATGAGCACTATCTAGTTGTGATATACATACTAACGAGCACTATCTAGATATGATATACACAGTAATGAGCACTATCAAGTTATGATATGCACAGAAATGAGCACTATCTAGTTATGGTATACACAGTAATGAGCACTATCAAGTTATGATATACACAGTAATGATCACTATCTAGTTATGATATACACAGTAATGATAAATCTGTTGTTTAGATATACACAGTAATGAACACTTTCTATTTATGGTATACATAGTAATGATTACTATATAGTTATGATATTCACAGTAATGATCACAATCTAGTTATGATATACACAGTAATGATAACTCTGTAGTTATGATATACACAGTAATGATCACTATCTAGTTAAGGTATACATAGTAATGAGCACTGTCTAGTTATGATATACACAGTAATGATCACTATCTTGTTATGGTATACACAGTAACGAGCACTATCTAATTATGGTACACATAGTAATTAGCTCTATCTAGGAATGGTATACACTGTAATGAGCATTATCAAGTTATGATATACAAAGTAAAGAGCACTATCTAGTTATGGTATATGCAGTAATGAACACTACCTACTTATGGTATACACAGTAATGAACGCTAACTAGTTATGGTCTACTCAGTAATGAGTACTATCTAGTTATGGTATACACAGTAATGAGCACTATATAGTTATGGTATACATAGTAATGAGCTCTATCTAGTTATGGTATACACAGTAATGAAAACTATCTAGCTATGTTATACACATTAATGAGCACTATCTAGTTAAGGGATACACATTAATGAGCACTATCTAGTTAAGGGATACACAGTCATGAGCACTATCTAGTTATGGTATACATAGTAATGATCTCTATCTAGTTATGATATAAACAGTAATGATCACTATCTTGTTATGATATACATATTAATGAGCACTATCTACTTATGATATACACAGTAATTAACACTGACTATTTATGGTATACACAGTAATGAGCACTATCTAGTTATGATTTACACAGTATGAGCACTATCAAGTTATGGTCTACACATTAATGAGCACTATTTAGTGATGGTATACATAGTAATGAGCAGTATCTAGGAATGGTATACACATTAATGAGCACTATCTAGTTATTGTATACACAGTAATGAGCACTATCTAGTTAATGGTATACACAGTTATGAACACTATCTAGTTATGATATACATAGTAATGAGCACTATCTAGTTATGGTATACACAATAATGAACACTATCTAGTTATGGTATACACATTAATGAACACTATACAGTTATGGTATACACAGTAATGAGCACTACCTAGTTACGGTATACAAAGTAATGAGCGGTATCTATTTATGGTATACATAGTAATGAGCACTATCTAGTTATGGTATAGACAGTAATGAGAACTATCTAGCTATGGTATGCACATTAATGAGCACTATCTAGTTATGGTATACACATTAATGAGCACTATCTAGTTATGGTATACATAGTAATGATCATTATCTAGTTATGATATACACAGTAATGATCACTATCTTGTTATGATATACATAGTAATGAGCACTATCTAGTTATGGTATACAAAGTAATGAGCACTATCTAGTTATGGTATACACAGTAGTGAGCACTGTCTAGTTATGATATAACACAGTAATGATCACTATCTAGTTATGATATACACAGTAGTTATCACTATCTAGTTATGATATACACAGTAATGAACACTATCTAGTTATGGTATACACAGTAATGAGCACTATCTAGTTATGGTATACACAGTAATGAGCACTATCTAGTTATGATATACATACTAACGAGCACTATCTAGTTATGATATACACAGTAATTATCACAATCTTGTTATGATATACACAGCAATGAGGCCTATCTACTTATGATACACACAGTAATGAGCACTATCTAGTTATGATATACACAGTAATGATCACTATCTAGTTATGATATGCACAGTAATTATCACTATCTAGTTATGATTTACATAATAACGAGCACCATCTAGTTATGATTTACACAGTAATGATCACTATCTAGTTATGATATACATACAAACAAGCACTATATAGTTATAATATACACAGTAATGATCACTATCTAGTTATGATATACACAGTAATTATCACTATTAAGTTATGATATACACAGTAATGAGCCCTATCTATTTATGATATACACAGTAATGAGCACTATCTAGTTATGATATAAACAGTAATGAGCACTATCTAGTTATGATACGCACAGTAATGACCTCTATTTTGTTATGATATACACGGTAACGAACACTATCTAGTTATGATATACACAGTAATGAGCACTATCTAGTTATTGCATACATAGTAATGAGCACTATCCAGTTATGATATACACAGAAATAAGCATTTTCTAGTAATGATATACATAGTAATGAGCACTATCTAGTTATGGTATACACAGTAATGAACACTATCTAGTTATGGTGTACACAGTTATGAACACTATCTAGTTATGGTATACACAGTAATGAGCATTATCTAGTTATGATATACAAAGTAATGATCTCTATCTAGTTATGATATACACAGTAATGAGCACTATCTAGTTATGATATACACAGTAATGAACACTATCTATTTATGGTATACACATTAATGAGCACTATCTAGTTATGGTATACACATTAATGAGCACTATCTAGTTATGATATACATGCTAACGACCACTATCTAGTTATGATATACAAAGTAATGATCACTATCTAGTTATGATATACACAGTAATGAGCACTATCTAGTTATGGTATACACATTAATGAGCACTATCTAGTTATGATATACATACTAACGAGCACTATCTAGATATGATATACACAGTAATGAGCACTATCAAGTTATGATATGCACAGAAATGAGCACTATCTAGTTATGGTATACACAGTAATGAGCACTATCAAGTTATGATATACACAGTAATGATCACTATCTAGTTATAATATACACAGAAATGATAACTCTGTAGTTATGATATACACAGTAATGAACACTTTCTATTTATGGTATACATAGTAATGATTACTATATAGTTATGATATTCACAGTAATGATCACAATCTAGTTATGATATACACAGTAATGATAACTCTGTAGTTATGATATACACAGTAATGATCACTATCTAGTTAAGGTATACATAGTAATGAGCACTGTCTAGTTATGATATACTCAGTAATGATCACTATCTAGTTATGGTATACACAGTAATGAGCACTATCTAATTATGGTACACATAGTAATTAGCTCTATCTAGGAATGGTATACACTGTAATGAGCATTATCTAGCTATGGTATACACAGTAATGAGCACTATCTAGTTATGGTATACACAGTAATGAGCACTATCAAGTTATGATATACAAAGTAATGAGCACTATCTTGTTATGGTATATACAGTAATGAACACTACCTACGTATGGTATACACAGTAATGAACGCTTTCTAGTTATGGTCTACTCAGTAATGAGCACTATCTAGTTATGTTATACACAGTAATGAGCTCTATATAGTTATGGTATACATAGTAATGAGCTCTATCTAGTTATGGTATACACAGTAATGAAAACTATCTAGGTATGGTATACACATTAATGAGCACTATCTAGTTATGGGATACACAGTCATGAGCACTATCTAGTTATGGTATACATAGTAATGATCTCTATCTAATTATGATATAAACAGTAATAATCACTATCTTGTTATGATATACATATTAATGAGCACTATCTAGTTATGGTACACAGTAATGAGCACTATCTACTTATGATATACACTGTAATTAACACTGACTATTTATGGTATACACAGTAATGATCACCATCTTGTTATGATATACATAGTAATGAGCACTATCTAGTTATGGTATACAAAGTAATGAGCACTATCTAGTTATGGTATACACAGTAATGAGCACTGTCTAGTTATGATATAACACAGTAATGATCACTATCTAGTTATGATATACACAGTGGTTATCACTATCTAGTTATGATATACACAGTTATGAACACTATCTAGTTATGGTATACACAGTAATGAGCACTATCTAGTTATGGTATACACAGTAATGAGCACTATCTAGTTATGATATACATACTAACGAGCACTATCTAGTTATGATATACACAGTAATTATCACAATCTTGTTATGATATACACAGCAATGGGCCCTATCTACTTATGATACACACAGTAATGAGCACTATCTAGTTATGATATACACAGTAATGATCACTATCTAGTTATGATATGCACAGTAATTATCACTATCTAGTTATGATATACATACTAACGAGCACCATCTAGTTATGATTTACACAGTAATGATCACTATCTAGTTATGATATACATACAAACAAACACTATATAGTTATAATATACACAGTAATGATCACTATCTAGTTATGATATACACAGTAATTATCACTATGAGGTTATGATATACACAGTAATGAGCCCTATCTATTTATGATATACACAGTAATGAGCACTATCTAGTTATGATATACACAGTAATGAGCACTATCTAGTTATGATACGCACAGTAATGACCACTATCTTGTTAAGATATACACGGTAATGAACACTATCTAGTTATGATATACACAGTAATGAGCACTATCTAGTAATGGCATACATAGTAATGAGCACTATCCAGTTATGATATACACAGTAATAAGCATTTTCTAGTAATGATATACATAGTAATGAGCACTATCTAGATATGGTATACACATTAATGAAAACTATCTAGTTATGGTATACACAGTTATGAACACTATCTAGTTATAGTATACACAGTAATGAGCACTATCTAGTTATGGTATACACAGTAATGAGCACTATCCAGTTATGGTATACATAGCAATGAGCACTCTCTAGTTATGGTATACACAGTAATGAGCACTGTCTAGTTATGATATAAACAGTAATGATCACTATCTAGTTATGATATACACAGTAGTTATCACTATCTAGTTATGATATACACAGTAATGAACACTATCTAGTTATGGTATACACAGTAATGAGCACTATCTAGTTATGGTATACACAGTAATGAGCACTATCTAGTTATGATATACATACTAACGAGCACTATCTAGTTATGATATACACAGTAATGATCACAATCTAGTTATGATATACACAGCAATGAGCCCTATCTACTTATGATACACACAGTAAAGAGCACTATCTAGTTATGATATACACAGTAATGATCACTATCTAGTTATGGTATACACAGTAATGAGCACTATCCAGTTATGGTATACATAGCAATGAGCACTCTCTAGTTATGGTATACACAGTAATGAGCACTGTCTAGTTATGATATACACAGTAATGATCACTATCTAGTTATGATATACACAGTAGTTATCACTATCTAGTTATGATATACACAGTAATGAACACTATCTAGTTATGGTATACACAGTAATGAGCACTATCTAATTATGGTATACACAGTAATGAGCACTATCAAGTTATGATATACATACTAACGAGCACTATCTAGTTATGGTATACACAGTAATGAGCACTGTCTAGTTATGATATACACAGTAATGATCACTATCTAGTTATGATATACACAGTAGTTATCACTATCTAGTTATGATATACACAGTAATGAACACTATCTAGTTATGGTATACACAGTAATGAGCACTATCTAGTTATGGTATACACAGTAATGAGCACTATATAATTATGATATACATACTAACGAGCACTATCTAGTTATGATATACACAGTAATGATCACTATCTAGTTATGATATACACAGTAATGGGCCCTATCTACTTGTGATATACACAGTAATGAGCACTATCTAGTTATGACATACACAGTAATGATCACTATCTAGTTATGATATGCACAGTAATGATCACTATCTAGTTATGATATGCACAGTAATGATCACTATCTAGTTATGATATACATACTAACGAGCACAATCTAGTTATGATATACACAGTAATGATCACGGTCTAGTTATGATATACACAGTAATGAGCACTATCTAGTTATGATATACATACAAACAAGCACTATATACTTATAATATACACAGTAATGATCACTATCTTGTTATGATATACACAGTAATGAGCCCTATCAACTTATGATATACACAGTAATGTGCACTATATAGTTATAATATACACAGTAATGAACACTATCTAGTTATGATATACACAGTAATGAGCCCTATCTACTTATGATATACACAGTAATGTGCACTATCTAGTTATGATATACACAGTAATGATCACTATCTAGTTATGATATGCACAGTAATGATCACTATCTAGTTATGATATACACAGTAATGAGCACTATCTAGTTATGATAACCACAATAATGAGCACTATCTAGTTATGATATACACAGTAATGAGCACTATCTAGTTATGGCATACATAGTAATGAGCACTATCCAGATATGATATACACAGTAATGAGCATTTTCTAGTTATGATATACATAGTAATGAGCACTATCTAGTTATGGTATACACAGTAATGAACACTATCTAGTTATGGTATACACAGTTATGAACACTATCTAGTTATGGTATACACAGTAATGAGCATTATCTAGTTATGATATACAAAGTAATGATCTCTATCTAGTTATGATATACAGAGTAATGAGCACTATGTAGTTATGATATACACAGTAATGAACACTATCTATTTATGGTATACACATTAATGAGCACTATCTAGTTATGGTATACACATTAATGAGCACTATCTAGTTATGATATACATGCTAACGAGCACTATCTAGTTATGATATACAGAGTAATGATCACTATCTAGTTATGATATACACAGTAATGAGCACTATCTAGTTATGGTATACACATTAATGAGCACTATCTAGTTGTGATATACATACTAACGAGCACTATCTAGATATGATATACACAGTAATGAGCACTATCAAGTTATGATATGCACAGAAATGAGCACTATCTAGTTATGGTATACACAGTAATGAGCACTATCAAGTTATGATATACACAGTAATGATCACTATCTAGTTATGATATACACAGTAATGATAAATCTGTAGTTTAGATATACACAGTAATGAACACTTTCTATTTATGGTATACATAGTAATGATTACTATATAGTTATGATATTCACAGTAATGATCACAATCTAGTTATGATATACACAGTAATGATAACTCTGTAGTTATGATATACACAGTAATGATCACTATCTAGTTAAGGTATACATAGTAATGAGCACTGTCTAGTTATGATATACACAGTAATGATCACTATCTAGTTATGGTATACACAGTAACGAGCACTATCTAATTATGGTACACATAGTAATTAGCTCTATCTAGGAATGGTATACACTGTAATGAGCATTATCAAGTTATGATATACAAAGTAATGAGCACTATCTAGTTATGGTATATGCAGTAATGAACACTACCTACTTATGGTATACACAGTAATGAACGCTAACTAGTTATGGTCTACTCAGTAATGAGTACTATCTAGTTATGGTATACACAGTAATGAGCACTATATAGTTATGGTATACATAGTAATGAGCTCTATCTAGTTATGGTATACACAGTAATGAAAACTATCTAGCTATGTTATACACATTAATGAGCACTATCTAGTTAAGGGATACACAGTCATGAGCACTATCTAGTTATGGTATACATAGTAATGATCTCTATCTAGTTATGATATAAACAGTAATGATCACTATCTTGTTATGATATACATATTAATGAGCACTATCTAGTTATGGTACACAGTAATGAGCACTATCTACTTATGATATACACAGTAATTAACACTGACTATTTATGGTATACACAGTAATGAGCACTATCTAGTTATGATTTACACATTATGAGCACTATCAAGTTATGGTCTACACATTAATGAGCACTATTTAGTGATGGTATACATAGTAATGAGCAGTATCTAGGAATGGTATACACATTAATGAGCAATATCTAGTTATTGTATACACAGTAATGAGCACTATCTAGTTAATGGTATACACAGTTATGAACACTATCTAGTTATGATATACATAGTAATGAGAACTATCTAGTTATGGTATACACAATAATGAACACTATCTAGTTATGGTATACACATTAATGAACACTATACAGTTATGGTATACATAGTAATGAGCACTACCTCGTTATGGTATACAGAGTAATGAGCAGTATCTATTTATGGTATACATAGTAATGAGCACTATCTAGTTATGGTAGAGACAGTAATGAGAACTATCTAGCTATGGTATGCACATTAATGAGCACTATCTTGTTATGGTATACACATTAATGAGCACTATCTAGTTATGGTATACATAGTAATGATCATTATCTAGTTATGATATACACAGTAATGATCACTATCTTGTTATGATATACATAGTTATGAGCACTATCTAGTTATGGTATACAAAGTAATGAGCACTATCTAGTTATGGTATACACAGTAGTGAGCACTGACTAGTTATGATATAACACATTAATGTTCACTATCTAGTTATGATATACACAGTAGTTATCACTATCTAGTTATGATATACACAGTAATGAACACTTCTAGTTATGGTATACACAGTAATAAGCACTATCTAGTTATGGTATACACAGTAATGAGCACTATCTAGTTATGATATACATACTAACGAGCACTATCTAGTTATGATATACACAGTAATTATCACAATCTTGTTATGATATACACAGCAATGAGGCCTATCTACTTATGATACACACAGTAATGAGCACTATCTAGTTTTGATATACACAGTAATGATCACTATCTAGTTATGATATGCACAGTAATTATCACTATCTAGTTATGATATACATACTAACGAGCACCATCTAGTTATGATTTACACAGTAATGGTCACTATCTAGTTATGATATACATACAAACAAGCACTATATAGTTATAATATACACAGTAATGATCACTATCTAGTTATGATATACACAGTAATTATCACTATTAAGTTATGATATACACAGTAATGAGCCCTATCTATTTATGATATACACAGTAATGAGCACTATCTAGTTATGATATACACAGTAATGAGCACTATCTAGTTATGATACGCACAATAATGACCACTATCTTGTAATGATATACACGGTAATGAACACTATCTAGTTATGATATACACAGTAATGAGCACTATATAGTTATTGCATACATAGTAATGAGCACTATCCAGTTATGATATACACAGTAATAAGCATTTTCTAGTAATGATATACATAGTAATGAGCACTATCTAGTTATGGTATACACAGTAATTAACACTATCTAGTTATGGTATACACAGTTATGAACACTATCTAGTTATGGTATACACAGTAATGAGCATTATCTAGCTATGATATACAAAGTAATGATCTCTATCTAGTTATGATATACACAGTAATGAGCACTATCTAGTTATGATATACACAGTAATGAACACTATCTATTTATGGTATACACATTAATGAGCACTATCTAGTTATGGAATACACATTAATGAGCACTATCTAGTTATGATATACATGCTAACGACCACTATCTAGTTATGATATACAGAGTAATGATCACTATCTAGTTATGATATACACAGTAATGAGCACTATCTAGTTATGGTATACACATTAATGAGCACTATCTAGTTATGATATACATACTAACGAGCACTATCTAGATATGATATACACAGTAATGAGCACTATCAAGTTATCATATGCACAGAAATGAGCACTATCTAGTTATGGTATACACAGTAATGAGCACTATCAAGTTATGATATACACAGTAATGATCACTATCTAGTTATGATATACACAGTAATGATAACTCTGTAGTTATGATATACACAGTAATGAACACTTTCTATTTATGGTATACATAGTAATGATTACTATATAGTTATGATATTCACAGTAATGATCACAATCTAGTTATGATATACACAGTAATGATAACTCTGTAGTTATGATATACACAGTAATGATCACTATCTAGTTAAGGTATACATAGTAATGAGCACTGTCTAGTTATGATATACACAGTAATGATCACTATCTAGTTATGGTATACACAGTAATGAGCAATATCTAATTATGGTACACATAGTAATTAGCTCTATCTAGGAATGGTATACACTGTAATGAGCATTATCTAGCTATGGTATAACCAGTAATGAGCACTATCTAGTTATGGTATACACAGTAATGAGCACTATCAAGTTATGATATACAAAGTAATGAGCACTATCTAGTTATGGTATATACAGTAATGAACACTACCTACTTATGGTATACACAGTAATGAACGCTATCTAGTTATGGTCTACTCAGTAATGAGCACTATCTAGTTATGGTATACACAGTAATGAGCACTATATAGTTAGGGTATACATAGTAATGAGCTCTATCTAGTTATGGTATACACAGTAATGAAAACTATCTAGGTATGGTATACACATTAATGAGCACTATCTAGTTATGGGATACACAGTCATGAGCACTATCTAGTTATGGTATACATAGTAATGATCTCTATCTAATTATGATATAAACAGTAATGATCACTATCTTGTTATGATATACATATTAATGAGCACTATCTAGTTATGGTACACAGTAATGAGCACTATCTACTTATGATATACACAGTAATTAACACTGACTATTTATGGTATACACAGTAATGATCACTATCTTGTTATGATATACATAGTAATGAGCACTATCTAGTTATGGTATACAAAGTAATGAGCACTATCTAGTTATGGTATACACAGTAATGAGCACTGTCTAGTTATGATATAACACAGTAATGATCACTATCTAGTTATGATATACACAGTAGTTATCACTATCTAGTTATGATATACACAGTAATGAACACTATCTAGTTATGGTATACACAGTAATGAGCACTATCTAGTTATGGTATACACAGTAATGAGCACTATCTAGTTATGATATACATACTAACGAGCACTATCTAGTTATGATATACACAGTAATTATCACAATCTTGTTATGATATACACAGCAATGAGCCCTATCTACTTATGATACACACAGTAGTGAGCACTATCTAGTTATGATATACACAGTAATGATCACTATCTAGTTATGATATGCACAGTAATTATCACTATCTAGTTATGATATACATACTAACGAGCACCATCTAGTTATGATTTACACAGTAATGATCACTATCTAGTTATGATATACATACAAACCAACACTATATAGTTATAATATACACAGTAATGATCACTATCTAGTTATGATATACACAGTAATTATCACTATTAAGTTATGATATACACAGTAATGAGCCCTATCTATTTATGATATACACAGTAATGAGCACTATCTAGTTATGATATACACAGTAATGAGCACTATCTAGTTATGATACGCACAGTAATGACCACTATCTTGTTATGATATAGACGGTAATGAACACTATCTAGTTATGATATACACAGTAATGAGCACTATCTAGTTATGGCATACATAGTAATGAGCACTATCCAGTTATGATATACACAGTAATAAGCATTTTCTAGTAATGATATACATAGTTATGAGCACTATCTAGATATGGTATACACATTAATGAACACTATCTAGTTATGGTATACACAGTTATGAACACTATCTAGTTATGGTATACACAGTAATGAGCACTATCTAGTTATGGTATACACAGTAATGAGCACTATCCAGTTATGGTATACATAGCAATGAGCACCCTCTAGTTATGGTATACACAGTAATGAGCACTGTCTAGTTATGATATACACAGTAATGATCACTATCTAGTTATGATATACACAGTAGTTATCACTATCTAGTTATGATATACACAGTAATGAACACTATCTAGTTATGGTATACACAGTAATGAGCACTATCTAGTTATGGTATACACAGTAATGAGCACTATCTAGTTATGATATACATACTAACGAGCACTATCTAGTTATGATATACACAGTAATGATCACAATCTAGTTATGATATACACAGCAATGAGCCCTATCTACTTATGATACACACAGTAATGAGCACTATCTAGTTATGATATACACAGTAATGATCACTATCTAGTTATGATATGCACAGTAATTATCACTATCTAGTTATGATATACATACTAACGAGCACCATCTAGTTATGATTTACACAGTAATGATCACTATCTAGTTATGATATACATACAAACAAGCACTATATAGTTATAATATACACAGTAATGATCACTATCTAGTTATGATATACACAGTAATGATCACTATCGAGTTATGATATACACAGTAATGAGCCCTATCTATTTATGAAATACACAGTAATTAGCACTATCTAGTTATGATATACACAGTAATGAACACTATCTAGTTATGATATGCACAGTAATGACCACTATCTTGTTATGATATACACGGTAATGAACACTATCTAGTTATGATATACTCAGTAATGAGCACTATCTAGTTATGGCATACATAGTAATGAGCACTAACCAGTTATGATATACACAGTAATAAGCATTTTCTAGTAATGATATACATAGTAATGAGCACTATCTAGATATGGTATACACATTAATGAACACTATCTAGTTATGGTATACACAGTTATGAACACTATCTAGTTATGGTATACACACTAATGAGCACTATCTAGTTATGGTATACACAGTAATGAGCACTATCCAGTTATGGTATACATAGCAATGAGCACTCTCTAGTTATGGTTTACACAGTAATGAGCACTATCTAGCTAAGGTATACACATTAATGAGCACTATCTAGTTATGGTATACACAGTAATGAGCACTATCTAGTTATGGTATACATAATAATGATCACTATCTAGTTATGATATACATAGTAATGATCACTATATAGTTATGATATACACCGTAATGAGCACTATCTAGTTATGGTATACACAGTAATGAGCACTATCTAGTTATGGTATACACAGTTATGATCACTATCTGGTTATGATATACAACGTAATGATCACTATCTAGTTATGATATACACAGTAATGAGCACTATCTAGTTATGATATACACAGTAATGAACACTATCTATTTATGGTATACACATTAATGAGCACTATATAGTTATGGTATACACATTAATGAGCACTATCTAGTTATGATATACATACTAACGAGGACTATCTAGTTATGATATACGCAGTAATGATCACTATCTAGCTATGATATACACAGTAATGAGCACTATCTGGTTATAATATGCCCAGTAATGAGCAATATCTATTTATGGTATACACATTAATGAGCACTATCTAGTTATGATATACATACTAACGAGCACTATCTAGTTATGATATCCACAGTAATGATCAGTATCTAGTTATGATATACACAGAAATGAGCACTATCTAGTTATGGTATACACAGTAATGAGCTCTATCTAGTTATGATAAACAAAGTAATGAACACTATCTAGTTATGGTATACACAGTAACGATCACTATCTAGTTATGATATATACAGTAAAGATCACTATCTAGTTAAGATATACACAGTAATTAACACTGTCTATTTATGGTATACACAGTAATGAGCACTATCTAGTGAACCCTTTATCCTCTGTTGGATAAATGATTCTATGTTTTATTTCTTCAATTAATAAATATTTCTACAAGCATCATGAAAATAGCCAGACGGAGATGAGGAAATTTTTAAGCAGTGGCTGGAGACAGTAGGGACATACCTGAAGCTGTTTGACAAAAGGCTAAATACTTAGGATTGTGAAAAGAATGACCATAGCTATGATTCAGAAGGGCAGGTGGTGGCTGCCTCAAAATAGAAGCGACGCGCAGTGAGACTCGGCTCCGGTATGTTCATTGTAATATTCGCGCCTAGAAGAAATATGATGCAGTAACGTGAGTGGCTGATGAGCAGGCTAGACACTCCTACTATCCAAGGTCTTAATAAAAACCGCCAAGATACAGGAAAGGTGGGAACCAATGAGAGAAGAATGCTTATTTAACGCGGCAGGTCTAGCGTGGGCACGCTCGGCTAGCATTCACGCGGGAGATCGCCTAGACAATATATCTACGATCGATTCTAGGATTAATGGGCATATTCTTAACCTGCGCTCTTTTTCGAGTTCAGTGATATTTATTTTATTCCTGTATCACTATTATTTTGTGAAATTTTTATCTAGTTTCCCCCTCTATCTACACCTAGGGCTGGTTCATTTATAAGTGGTGTGAAGAGCCAAGACATTGCATTATACTTTGGTGTGTCGAGGACACGGCTTATTACGTTTGTTCGTTTGAGGACAGAGCATTACTTTGCAGTGTCGAGGACACGGAGGCTTATTATTATTGTTCGTCTGAGGACGGAGGCTGTTATGTTGTGTGTCAGTGAACACAGGCTTTTATACTTTGCGTGTCATGAAGAACACAGAAACTATTATTAAAAGTGTTAAATTCAGTGTTAGATAGTCACACTACTATATTTGTAGGGGCAGTATCTTCGATAATTCGCCAACAAACTGTTTTGGGGAAAGAAGTACCCGAACGGCGAATTTAGTAGTCAGACATCAAGTGTATAATAATTTAACTTTTGAATCAGCACGAGAGATGACATCAATGACCATGGAGGAAGCCTGGAAATATCAAGACTCCGTCAAGATGGTTGAGATGAGATAAGAAGAATCCTGTTGGGAGATGGCCGCAGATGTTCTTTGACGGGTGGCTGACTGAGGTTGAGTACTGAATAATAATTATTATTATCTGATAAATTAACTTATGGTATATGGGACATATTTTGTTTTGTAAATAATTTGCTTGTGTGATTGACGTAGTCTATTTAGTTTTGGTCTGACACACCGTTTGCATGGAAACAGCTCGCATTTGTTTTTAGTGGAAGGTTCTTTTCTTGTTTGTTGTTTTAACTAACGTAGCTATGTGGACGGCCGTGTTTGCATACGCTACGCAATGCGGTTAAAAACGTCTCTCAGAGATATGTTGTGTTTCAGAAGTAGGACTGAAGTAATATAATTATACAGTAGATTGGAGGGTTATTTGATTTCTTTTGTTTTATTATTGATCGGATTCAGTGAAATTATTGCCTTTGGAGCAATGTGATTTGTGACGAAGGGCAGTCAGCTCTATCGTAGGTTTTAATATTTTTTTAAATTGTTGGTGAGCATCCTTCAGCCGGTCTGTGTGAAAAGGTATTGTCATTCCCAGATGTGTGTATGTGTGTGTGTATTTTGTGTTATTACAAGCGGGAATTTCAGCGTAGACTGATTTCTGGCAGCTTGATAACGAATCCATATTGTGACCTCGCGAGGGCAATTCTGGATATTTTGATTATGTCTGACCATAGTGGTTGAGTTTGTTGCTGTTGATTCCTTGAGATAGCGGCACAGCTGGTCAGCTATATTTATACACACTAGAGTGGGACAATGACAGGTGAGCGAGGAAGAGGGGAGATGTTTCACAAGACGAACTGAAGATTGCCAGCCAGGTCATTAGTGGAGAGTGCCTGTGTGGCTCAGTAATAACTTGTAATACAGAATTAAGAACTGATCAATGATAAATATAGTTTTAATAAATGGGAGTTGCCTACGAATCACGATAATCTCCGAAGCGTTAGCTTAACATGCAGTTTGTTCATATAAAGTAATGTCAGCCAGTCAGGCTTTTGTTGTTGTTGGTTTATTCCATGTTTATATTCCATTCAGTGGCCCGTGAGTCACATGCTTGCTGTATTTCCTTGTTGTGTTGAGCAATTTGGCCAGTCTTGGCAGCTCAAAGTCTAGTGCGTCTCCGCGCAAATGAGGGTCCCGAGAGAGATGCCTGTAAATAGTAGATTTAGTTGCGTGTGTCAGCATTACGTTTTAAGGGTTTTTATTAATGTCATGTTCCATATCCGTAAACGTTGATTTACGAGATGATTGTTCGTGAGCATCGTGGCTGTTGACCCGTTGTAAACGAACAGTCATCCAAAGTACTCATTCCTCGTAGTAAGCCTTTACGCGCACATAAAACCCCAATTGCAAGGTAGTGGAACCAGGATCCACATTTTTCATAAAGGGGAGATCCGTCTGACTCCTCAGATTTGAAAGATATTCTTGTCATGGGAAATTCAGGGAGGATTGTTTTATTTTTATTGTTGTTTATTTCTTTTTATGCACTATTAGTCATTAAATCATGTTATTAGTTTACATCTTGTCACCTTTCTTTCTATTTATAGTTTTTATCCTATGACCCTTACCTCAGTAGAGCATGTTGTTTGGCGAACGTAAACATCACATAGGAACTGAGCGCGACCCTTTGATTAAGATTTCTTACATTAAACACTGCTTTTCTGAAGGGTTCACTAGTTAAGGTATACACAGTAATGATCACTAGCTAGTTATGATATACAAAGTAATGATCACTATCTAGTTATGATATACACAGTAATGAGCACTATCTAGTTATGATATACACAGTAATGAGCACTATCTAGTTATGATATGCACTGTAATGAGCACTATCTAGTTATGGAATACACAGTAATGACCACTGTCTAGTTATGATATACACAGTAATGATCACTATCTAGTTATGATATACACATTTATGATCACTATCTAGTTATAATATACACAGTAATGAGCACTATCTTGTTACGGTATACATAGTAATGAGCACTTTCTATTTTTGGTATACATAGTAATGATTACTATCTAGTAATGATACTCACAGTAATGATCACAATCTAGTTATGATATACACAGTAATGATCACTCTGTAGTTATGATATACACAGCAATGATCACTATCTAGTTAAGGTATACATACTAACGAGCACTATCTAGTTATGATATACACAGTAATGATCACTATCTAGTTATGATATACACATTAATGAGCACTATCTAGTTATGATATACACAAAAATGAGCACTATCAAGTTATGATATGCACAGTAATGAGCACTATCTAGTTATGGTATACACAGTAATGAGCACTATCTAGTTATGATATACACAGTAATGATCACTATATAGTTATGATATACACAGTAAGGATCACTATCTAGTTATCATACACACAGTAATGAGCACTATCTTGTTACGGTAGACATAGTAATGAGCACTTTCTATTTATGGTATACATAGTAATGATTACTATCTAGTTATGATATTCACAGTAATGATCACAATCTAGTTATGGTATACACAGTAATGATCACACTGTAGTTATGATATACACAGTAATGATCACTACCTATTTAAGGTATACATAGTAATGAGCACTGTCTAGTTATGATATACACAGTAATGATCACTATCTAGTTATCATATACCCATTAATGAACACTATCTAGTTATGGTATACGTAGAAATGAGCACTATATAGTTATAATATACACAGTAATGAGCACTATCTAGTGATGTTATACACAGTAATGAGCACTATCTATTTATGATATACACAGTAATGAGCACTATCTAGTTATGATATACGCAGTATGAGCACTATCTAGTTATGGTATAAACAGTATTGAGGACTATCTAATCATGGTATACATAGTAAAGAGCACTATCTAGTTATGGTATACACAGTAATGAGCACTATCTAGTTATGGTATACACATTAATGAGCACTATCTAGTTAAGGTATACATAGTAATGAGCACTATCTAGGAATGGTATACACAGTAATGAGCACAATCTAGTTATGTTATACACAGTAATGAGCACTATCTAGTTATGGTATATACAGTAATGAGCACTATCTAGTTATGATATAAATAGTAATGAGCACTATCTAGTTATGGTATATACAGTAATGAACACTATCTACTTATGGTATACAGAGTAATGAACACAATCTAGTTATGGTATTATCAGTAATGAGCACTATCTAGTTATGGTATACACAGTAATGAGCTCTATATAGTTATGGTATACATAGTAATGAGCTCTATCTAGTTATGGTATACACGGTAATGATCACTATATAGTTATGATATACACAGTAAGGAACACTATCTAGTTATCATATACACAGTAATGAGCACTATCTTGTTACGGTATACATAGTAATGAGCACTTTCTATTTATGGTATACATAGTAATGATTACTATCTAGTTATGATATTCACAGTAATGATCACATTCTAGTTATGATATACACAGTAATGATCACTCTGTAGTTATGATATACACAGTAATGAGCACTATCTATTTATGGTATACACATTAATGAGCACTATCTAGTTATGATATACATACTAACGAGCACTATCTAGTTATGATATCCACAGTAATGATCATTATCTAGTTATGATATACACAGTAAATAGCACTATCTAATTATGGTATACACAGTAATGAGCACTATCTAGTTATGATATACAAAGTAATGAACACTATCTAGTTATGGTATACACAGTAATTAACACTGTCTATTTATGGTATACACAGTAATGAGCACTATCTAGTTATGGTATACACAGTAATGATCACTATCTAGTTATGATATACAAAGAAATGATCACTATCTAGTTATGATATACACAGTAAAGAGCACTATCTAGTTATGACATACATACTAACGATCACTATCTAGTTATGATATATACAGTAATGATCACTATCTAGTTATGGTATACACAGTAATTAACACTGTCTATTTATGGTATACACAGTAATGAGCACTATCTAGTTATGATATCCACAGTAATGATCATTATCTAGTTATGATATACACAGTAAATAGCACTATCTAATTATGGTATACACAGTCATGAGCACTATATAGTTATGGTATACATAGTAATGATCTCTATCTAGTTATGATATACACAGTAATGATCACTATTTTGTTATGATATTCATATTAATGAGCACTATCTACTTATGGTATACACAGTAATGAGCACTATCTAGTTATGGTATACACAGTAATGAACACTATCTAGTTATGATATACAAAGTAATGAACACAATCAAGGTAAGGTATACACAATAATGACACTATCTAGTTATGATATACACAGTAATTAACACTGTCTATTAATGGTATACACAGTAATGAGCACTATCTAGTTATGGTATACACAGTAATGAGCACTATCTAGTTATGATATACACAGTATGAGCACTATCTAGTTATGGTATACACATAAATGAGCACTATTTAGTTATGGTATACATAGTTATGAGCAGTATCCAGGAATGGTATACACAGTAATGAGCACTATCTAGTTATGGTATACACAGTAATGAGCACTGTCAGGTTATGATATACACAGTAATGATCACTATCTTGTTATGATATACACAGTAGTTATCACTATCTAGTTATGATATACACAGTAATGAACACTATCTAGTTATGGTATACACAGTAATGAGCACTATCTAGTTATGATATACATACTAACGAGCACTATCTAGTTATGATATACACAGTAATGATCACTATCTAGTTATGATATGCACAGTAATGAGCCCGATCTACTTATGATATACACAGTAATGAGCACTATCTAGTTACGATATACACAGTAATGATCACTATCTAGTTATGATATGCACAGTAATGATCAATATCTAGTTATGATATACATATTAACGAGCACTATCTACTTATGATTTACACAGTAATTATCACTATCTAGTTATGATATACACAGTAATGAGCACTATCTAGTTATGATATACACAGTAATGAGCCCTATCTACTTATGATATACACTGTAATGAACACTATCTAGTTATGATATACACAGTAATGATCACTATCCAGTTATGATATGCACAGTAATGATCATTATCTAGTTATTATATACACAGTAATGAGCACTATCTATTTATGAAATACACAGTAATGAGAACTGTCTAGTTATGATATACACAGTAATGAGCACTATCTAGTTATGGCATACATAGTAATGAGCACTATCCAGTTATGATATACAGAGTAATGAGCATTTACTAGTTATGATATACATAGTAATGAGCACTATCCAGTTATGGTCTACTTAGTAATGATCACTCTCTAGTTATGGTATACACAGTAATGAGCACTATCTAGTTATGGTATACACATTAATGAGCACTATCTAGTTATGGTATACACAGTAATGAGCATTATCTAGTTATGGTATACACAGTAATGAGCACTATCCAGTTATGGTCTACTTAGTAATGAGCACTCTCTAGTTATGGTATACACAGTAATGAGCACTATCTAGCTATGGTATACACATTAATGAGCACTATCTAGTTATGGTATACACATTAATGAGCACTATCTAGTTATGGTACACATAATAATGATCACTATCTAGTTATGATATACATAGTAATGATCACTATCTAGTTATGATATACACCGTAATGAGCACTATCTAGTTATTGTATACACAGTAATGAGCACTATCTAGTTATGGTATACACAGTTATGATCACTATCTAGCTATGATATACAAAGTAATTAACACTGTCTATTTATGGTATACACAGTTATGAGCACTATCTAGTTATGGTATACACATTAATGAGCACTATCTAGTTATGATATACATACTAACGAGCACTATTTAGTTATGATATACACAGTAATGATCACTATCTAGTTATGATATACACAGTATTGATCACTATCTAGTTATGATATACACAGTAATGAGCCCTATCTACTCATGATATACACTGTAATGAGCACTATCTAGTTATGGTATACACAGTAATGATCACTATCCAGTTATGATATGCACACTAATGCTCACTATCTAGTTATGATATACACAGTAATGAGCACTATCTAATTATGATATACACAGTAATGAGCACTATCTAGTTATGATATACACAGTAATGAGCACTATCTAGTTATGGCATACATAGTAATGAGCACTATCCAGTTATGATATACACATTAATGAGCATTTTCTAGTTATGATATACATAGTAATGAGCACTATCTAGTTATGGTATACACAGTAATGAACACTATCTAGTTATGGTATACACAGTTATGAACACTATCTAGTTATGGTATACACAGTAATGAGCACTATCTAGTTATGGTATACACAGTAATGAGCTCTATCCAGTTATGGTCTACATAGTAATGAGCATTCTCTAGTTATGGTATACACAGTAATGAGCACTATCTAGTTATGGTATACACATTAATGAGCACTATCTAGTTATGGTATACACATTAATGAGCACTATCTAGTTATGATATACACAGTAATGAGCACTACATAGTTATGATATACACAGTAATGAACACTACCTATTTATGGTATACACATTAATGAGCACTATCTAGTTATGGTATACACATTAATGAGCACTATCTAGTTATGATATACATACTAACGAGCACTATCTAATTATGATATACACAGTAATGATCACTATCTAGTTATGATATACACAGTAATGAGCACTATCTAGTTATGGTATACACAGTAATGAGCACTAACTAGTTATGATATACAAAGTAATGAACACTATCTAGTTATGGTATACACAGTAATGATCACTATCTAGTTATGATATATACAGTTATGATCACTATCTAGTTATGATATACACAGTAATTAACACTGTCTATTTATGGTATACATAGTAATGAGCACTATCTAGTTATGATATACAAAGTAATGATCACTATCTAGTTATGATATGCACATTAATGAGCACTATCTTGTTATAATATACACAGTAATGAGCACTATCTAGTTATGATATGCACTGTAATGAGCACTTTCTAATTATGGTGTACACAGTAATGAGCACTATCTAGTTATGATATACACAGTAATGATCACTATCTAGTTATGATATACACAGTAATGATCACTATCTAGTTTTTATATACACAGTAATCAGCACTATCTTGTTACGGAATACATAGTAATGAGCACGTTCTTTTTATGGTATACATAGTAATGATCACTATCTAGTTATGATATTCACAGTAATGATCACAATCTAGTTATGATATACACAGTAATGATCACTCTGTAGTTATGATATACACAGGAATGGTCACTATCTAGTTAAGGTATACATAGTGTTCCCGTTCGTCCTGGGGATGCGATGACCCATCTGCTATTACATCTCATTCCTGGATATCCAGGACAGAGCGGATTTAAATGAACATGAAGTCAAATAAGGAATGTGTCGGAAATTCAGTTGAAATATCACAAAAGCAGAGGGTAACACGAGATAAAGTATCTCCAGGGTCGTTACGGGCTTAAATTTAATTTTAAAAAATTACAAATAGAAATGGGCGCCACCAACTGAATCCCTAGCAAACCACATCCTTCCTGGTTAAGCCTTAATTAAGACAAGGAAAGAAATAGGAAAATCACATCATCGTCAGATCACAACTAAGATAAAAACAAATTTATTCAACTTTGATAGTCAGACAGACATATTAAACACACCTCCTACCTAAGAGTGTGGTCGAATTCCAACGTTAAATTATCATTGTCCAGAAAATCGAACCATCTCTATTCTATTCAAAGTGTAATTCATCCACATGAAATATGAAAAATTTCTAAAGTTCACTTGGGTTCTCAGGTTCACTGTAGCACTATGTCTATGCGTCACTGACATTCGTGATACCTGAGACCAACTTCTCTTTAAGTTAACATCATGAATGTGGTTGTAAAAAATAACGAATCTGTCTAAACACATATATTCTAATCACATATTTTAAATATCAAATAATATTATGGCTTGAATGGCATTATTCAAATGCTGAAAATCTTAGTAAATGCTCCTAGAAATCGAATAATTAATTTACACTATATTTACACTGTCATTAATAATTGCTTGTTTGTGAATCACAGAAACTCCACTACTCATTGGTTATAATCATCATCATCAAAATTAAATATTTCTCACATTAGTTCTCATTTCAAAATTCATTATATTCATGTCAGAATAATTAACTTATTACCATTAAATCACTTAAATGAATAATATAATCATCAATTCATTATATTCTCTAATTATTCACACACTCTCATTTCATCATCTCATTCAGATTAAATCATCTTAAATCATCCATATAAATTGTTTAATTCATCAATTCAAGTTGCGATTCTTCAAATCACTTAAATCATATCTCTCATATAAATATATTTAAATCCATTTAAATTTATTAATCATCAGCTTCTTTAATTAATTATCACCTTCTAATTCAGTTATTCATCATCTATTTAATCATCTATTAATTTATTTAAATCAGCTTATTTTATTCAATCTTTAATTCATCCATTTATTTAATTCATTGATTTATCTCAAAATTTAATTTATCAATTTATTTAAATTTTATTTCATCGAGTCATTTAGATTTTTATTTCATTAGGTGAGATCATTAATATGCTTAAACTTCAGATTATTATTTCATTAACTATTATTATCAGAAAATCTTGTATTATCAACATTATTTATTTGTTTAATTTCCTAACAAATTGTTTAATATGGGTTATAGAACGTTGTCTTACAGTTTTATCACTTCCAAGTTATATCTCGTATTTAATTATCATGCCAAAAAATATTATTGCCTTCACAAAATCACGTTGGATCTCACTATCCAAATCTTCATCATATACTCTCATTTTATCAAATACCGTATTTGAATACCATAATTATTCCACGTAACACCATAAATATTCCACATAACACCATAACTATTCAGCGCACAGCATGAATCTCAAAAATTATGCTAGACTGGGTTCGACAACCTCATGTCTGCCTCAAAATACATTAGCAATATTGCAACTTCCACTTGGCAACTTCCAGAAAATTCCTATCACAAACTTCACTTAATCACGTTACATGATCTACAAAAATATATAACTGGCTTCAAATTATTAACGCACACAATCTCCAAGAACTGTAATTAATCTGATCACATCTAGACAACTTCTTAAACAATAAGGAAAAATATTACCTTAGTAATCGAAATCCAATTCAAGATCTGCTTTCTAATAGAGCATAAATTCTCTTAAAATTCTCAAAATTCACTTCACAGAAAAATACCAATGTGCTATAATCTCTCACATCAAAACTATGTAATACTGATCTGCCTCAAAATAAATCTGACCATTAATGATTCATCTTACAAGATTCAATTACTTGAAATCCTTCTCAAAGGTATCAGACTCAATCACAAAAGAGTATCAAAAGTATCAAAAGCATCAGCTGTTAAATGAATGTACTCTCAAAAGAGTATAGCAACAAAATATTGGATTGGCAAACAAGAATTACAAAATGTAACCCTTCTGACATTTATTTTGGATTTATTTAACAAAATTCGACTGATATGTGACTTGTAGTTTCTTGTTTGATCCTCTTACAATCTCAAGTACACTCGGATGATAAAAATGAGGCCCTCAATGGCAGGTCAGGTGTGTACCACCACGCAATCGCCTAAAGCGAAAGGCCCTGCCCCGTAGACTATCATGATAATGCCGTAGACGATGGGTCAGGTGTGTACCACCACGCAATCGTATAAAACGAAAGGCCCCATCTCGTTGACTGATGAGTGAATGTACCAGATTGGAATCAACAAGTCTCTAGTTGTCACATAAAAGCGATATTCATTCACTTGAGTGAATAAAATCTTAATATCTCCAAACAATCCAATAGAAAAAATCCCTACTGATGAACAATACACACTCGCTAGTATGCAATGAACTGACGAAGTAATTTAAATAATCCAATTGCAGATCACGAGTTCGAAATACTCGCCACAAAAAAATAACTATCCAAGAAAAACTATCCTTACTGAAAAATGTCAAAAAGACCAAACATCTGCTTAATAAAGCCAACCAATGGTGAGAATGTCGTATAATGGTGCCTGCCATATCATATGGTAACGCCATATTCTAGCAAAATGGAGCAAATAATGTCTAAGCCATGTCAAAATAATCGTAGAACTCCTACTAGAAATATATACAAGTATGCCCAGTGTTCATGAAAATCATATCAGTAATGTCATAACTCTTACAATACCTTCTTATATCAGCTGTTAATATATTTCAAAGATCGTCGATTATCCTCGTGTGTGCTACAAATTTCTCGAAAGATCGACGGAAATATCGCATCACCCACTGAAATAACGATTGCCTTCATATTCCAAGTGAAACTGACGTTGGACATCCTCTTCTTCAGGAACCGAATCCATCGCTCTGTGGTGCCATCACGTCTCCGTATTCGCCTACTCCGACATAATGAACTGCATGTTATCCATTACGGATACTGTCCAAATTCTTCCGTAAAAGTTCATAAATGTAGCGTACCCCATACTCTTCGACTATGTCACGCCACTGTCCCGTACAATGTTCGGTTTGCATATGAAAAAGTTAATCTCCACAGCGGCTGAATTTCACTTGCAGAAAATAAATTGTTTATAAAAGTGTATAAATTTCTTAAACACCCTGTAGCTGTGTTCGTAATTGATATTTCATAATAGTTCATGAAAAATAACTATAATAATGCACGTGCCAATGGTCCTTAAGTGCATATACTCGTAACTATTCATTTGCTTAAAAGCATTAATGTTGGCTTGACCCCATGGTCGATTTAAATATTCCGGTATGAAATGCATTATTTGATAAGCCGTAATATCATTGGAATATATCTAAGTCCATTTGAAAGTTCACAATAGCAGTATATAATTAATATCTGCCTGCACAATTCGACTGTTGAATACAAGTCCAAACTTATAAAGTTGTAACAAAATGTCGAAATACTGTTCAGCTGCTTGCACGTTGCCTGCTTATAAAAATGTCGGAACCAGCACGCCCTGCTCTATCTCACTGTTCTCGAATGATCGACGCTTAAAACTGGCCTCGTCATATCGCTTCGCTGTGCTGTCCTGTGTTACGAATGCGGCTTGAAATGAAGTTCTCAATTCTGTTATAATGCTGCTTATCGCTCTAACGAACTGTAACATTTGAAAAGCATTGCTATCTCGTATAATCGTAACCATGATGTTGGAAATACTGCTGTCCGAACACCGGCTCTCTATTCACGGCCTGTATAGCTTGCCTCGCTAACCACTCCTCGCGCTGCCCACCGTGCTTCTCTTGTCTTGACTGACTGACCTACTTTCGTTCTCCCAGCGTATGCTGCTATCAGCCCCGCTTGCTAAACTAATACTGTCGTTTTCTTCGCGCACCAAGTGTTGTACACAGCTCGACTGGCTGGACTACCACTGCTGTTCTCCGCGTACCATGTGTTGTACTCGGCTCTGCTGGCTGAACTAATACTGCTGTCTCCAGACTGCGTTGATGAGCTCCTACTCGGCGCTGTCACGTGACGTTCCCCTACCTCCCGGGGTCATACGTCACAAGTATAATCTCGACCACCACCATATCAGCAATTAAGTTATACAATAACTTAAGGAGTTATCTGCCGTTCTTCAAGTTATCACCACAAAGATTACTTGATATTTCTTCTCTTCTGAGATGATATAATATTATGTTCCACATAGATATTGATAATACTTCAATATTCCTCCCATAATTCCATCTGCTTGACTAGTAGTGCCACCTTCATCCTTGGCCTCCTACGTCATCTCCTAATATTCTTCTCGACTCGATCTGAGCGCTATCTCTTCTACCTTTCCCATAAATCTCAACTACGGCTCGATGTCAACTGGCGTAGCCGATAGCCTCAACTGGGTATCGGGTACAATAGTAATGAGCACTGTCTAGTTATGATACACGCAGTAATGTTCACTATCTAGTTATCATATACCCAGTAATGAGCACTATCTAGTTATGGTATACGTAGTAATGAGCATTATATAGTTATAATATACACAGTAATGAGCACTATCTAGTTATGATATACACAGTATGAGCACTATCTAGTTATGGTATACACAGTAATGAGCACTATCTAATCATGGTATACATAGTAAAGAGCACTATCTAGTTATGGTATACACAGTAATGAGCACTATCTAGTTATGGTATACACATTAATTAGCACTATCTAGTTATGGTATACATAGTAATGAGCACTATCTAGGAATGGAATACACAGTAATGAGCACTATCTAATTATGGTATACACAGTAATGAGCACTATCTAGTTATGATATACATAGTAATGAGCACTATCTAGTTATGGTATACACAGTAATGAGCACTATCTAGTTATGGTATACACAGTAATGAGCACTATCTAGTTATGATATACATAGTAATGAGCACTATCTAGTTATGGTATACACAGTAATGAGCACCATATAGTTATGGTATACATAGTAATGAGCTCTATCTAGTTATGGTATACACAGTAATGAACACTATCTAGCTATGGTATACACATTAAGGAGCACTATCTAGTTATGGGATACACAGTAATGAGCACTATCTCGTTATGGTATACATAGTAATGATCTCTATCTAGTTATGATATACACAGTAATGATTACTATCTAGTTATGATATACACAGTAAAGAGCACTATCTAGTTATGGTATACACAGTAATGAACACTATCTAGTAATGATATACAAAGTAATGAACACTATCAAGTTATGGTATACACTGTAATGACAATATCTAGTTATGATATACACAGTAATTAACACTGTCTATTTATGGTATACACAGTAATGAGCACTATCTAGTTATGGTATTCACAGTAATGAGCACTATCTAGTTATGATATACACAGTATGAGCACTGTCTAGTTATGGTATACACAATAATGAGCACTATTTAGTTATGGTATACATAGTAATGAGAAGTATCTAGGAATGGTATACACAGTAATGAGCACTATCTGGTTATGGTATACACAGTAATGAGCACTATCTAGTTAATGGTATACACAGTAATGAGCACTATCTAGTTATGATATACATATTAATGAGCACTATCTAGTTATGGTATACACAATGAATGAAAATCCACAGCCTGGTTCCAGTCTCCGACCGGGTCAGGAATGGAATGAACGAAGCCCCCATCTAGCGGCGAGGATATGAATTGTGCCAGCTGCCGAGGCCTGACGCACTCCCCTGGGGCAATGATTTTATGAATGACAGATGAAATGAAATGATAGTGGAGAGTGTTGCTGGAATGAAATTTTGACAGGGAAAACCGGAGTACCCGGAGAAAAACCTGTGTGCCTCCGTTTTGTCCAGCACAGATCTCACATAGAGTGACCATGATTTGAACCACGGACTCAGCGGTGAGAGGCTGGCGAGCTGCCGCCTAAGCCACGGAGGCTTTTATGGTATACACAATAATGAACACTATCTAGTTATGGTATACACATTAATGAACATTAAACAGTTATGGAATACACAGTAATGAGCACTATCTAGTTATAGTATACAGAGTAATGAGCACTATCTAGTTATGGTATACATAGTAATGAGCACTATCTAGTTATGGTATACACAGTAATGAGATCTATCTAGCTATGGTATACACATTATTGAGCACTATCTAGTTATGGTATACACAGTAATGAGCACTATCTAGTAATGGTATACATAGTAATGATCACTATCTAGTTATGATATACACAGTAATGATCACTATCTTGTTATGATATACATAGTAATGAGCACTATCTAGTTATGGTATCCTCAGTAATGAGCGCTGTCTAGTTATGATATACACAGTAATGATTATCTAGTTATGATATACTCAATAGTTATCACTATCTAGTTATGATATACAGAGTAATGAACACTATCTAGTTATGATATACACAGTAATGATCACTATCTTGTTATGATATACATAGTAATGAGCAATATCTAGTTATGATATACACAGTAATGATCACTATCTAATTATGATATACACAGTAACGATCACTATCTAGTTATGATATACTTACAAACAAGCACTATATAGTTATAAAATACACAGTAATGATCACTATCTAGTTATGATATACACAGTAATGATCACTATCTAGTTATGATATACACAGTAATGAGCCCTATCTACTTATGATATACACAGTAATGAGCACTATCTAGTTATGATATACGCAGTAATGATCACTATCTAGTTATGATATGCACAGTAATGATCACTATCTAGTTATGATATACACAGTAATGAGCACTATCTAGTTATGATACACACAGTAATGAGCACTATCTAGTTATGATATACACAGTAATGAGCACTATCTAGTTATGGCATACATAGTAATGAGCACTATCCAGTTATTATATACACAGTAATGAGCATTTTCTAGTTATGATATACATAGTAATGAGCACTATCTAGTTATGGTATACACAGTAATGAACACTATATAGTTATGTATACACCGTTATGAACACTATCTAGTTATGGTATACACAGTAAAGAGCACTATCTAGTTATGGTGTACACAGTAATGAGCACTATCCAGTTATGGTATACATAGTAATGAGCACTCTCTAGTTATGGTATACACAGTAATGAGCACAATCTAGTTATGGTATACACATTAATGAGCACGATCTAGTTATGGTATACACAGTAATGAGCACTATCTAGTTATTATTTACAAAGTAATGATCACTATCTAGTTATGATATACACAGTAATGAGCACTATCTAGTTATGATATACACTGTAATGAAAACTATCTAGTCATGATATACACAGTAATGAGCACTATCTAGTTATGGTATACACAGTGATGAGCGCTATCTAGTTATGATATACAATGTAATGAACCCTATCTAGTTATGGTATAAACAGTAATGATCACTATCTAGTTATGATATATACAGTAATGATCACTATCTAGTTATGATATACACAGTAATTAACACTGTCTATTTATGGTATACACAGTAATGAGCACTATCTAGTTATGGTATACACAGTAATGATCACTATCTAGTTATGATAAACAAAGTAATGATCACTATCTTGTTATGATATACATAGTAATAAGCACTATCTAGTTATGATGTGCACAGTAATGAGTACTATCTAGTTATGATATACACAGTAATGAGCACTATCTAGTTATGATATTCACAGTAATGAGCACTATCTATTTATGGTATACACATGAATGAGCACTATCTAGTTATGATAAACATACTAACGAGCGCTATCTAGTTATGATATACACAGTAATGATCACTATCTAGTTATGATATACACAGTAATGAGCACTATCTAGTTATGATATACACAGTAATGAACACTATCTATTTATGGTATACACATTAATGAGCACTATCTATTTATGGTATACACATTAATGAGCACTATCTATTTATGGTATACACATTAATGAGCACTATCTAGTTATGGTATACACAGTAATGATCACTATCTAGTTATGATATACACAGTAATGAGCACTATCAAGTTATGGTATACACAGTAATGACACTATCTAGTTATGATATACATGCTAACGAGCACTATCTAGTTATGGCATACATACTAACGAGCACTATTTAGTTATGATATACATACTAGCGAGCACTATCTAGTTATGATATAGACAGTAATGATCACCTTCTAGTTATGATATACACAGTAATGAGCACTATCTAGTTATTATATACACAGTAATGATCACTATCTAGGAATGGTAAGCACATTAATGAGCACTATCTAGTTATGATATACACAGTAATGATCACTATATAGTTATAATATACACAGTAATGATCACTATCCAGTAATGATAGACAGAGTAATGATCACTATCTAGTTATGGTATACATATTAATGAGCACTATCTTGTTACGGTATACACATTAATGAGCACTATATAGTTATAATATACACAGTAATGATCACTATCCATTTATGATATACACAGTAATGATCACTATCCAGTTATAATATACACAGTAATGATCACTATCTTGTTATGGTATACACATTAATGAGCACTATCTTGTTATGGTATACACATTAATGAGCACTATCTTGTTACAGTATACACATTAATGAGCACTATCTTGTTACGGTATACACAGTAATGATCACTATCCAGTTATAATATACACAGTAATGATCACTATCTTGTTATGGTATACACATTAATGAGCACTATCTTGTTATGGTATACACATTAATGAGCACTATCTTGTTATGGTATACACATTAATGAGCACTATCTTGTTACGGTATACACAGTAATGATCACTATATAGTTATAATATACACAGTTATGATCACTATCCAGTTATAATATACACAGTAATGATCACTATCCAGTTATGATATACACAGTAATGATCACTATCTTGTTACGGTATACACATTAATGAGCACTTTCTTGTTACGGCATACACATTTATGAACACTATATAGTTATGGTATACACATTAATGAGCACTATATAGTTATAATATACACAGTAATGATCACTATCCAGTTATGATATACACAGTAATGATCACTATCTAGTTATTATATACACAGTAATGAACACTATCTTGTTACGGTATACACATTAATGAGCACTATCTTGTTATGATATACACAGTAATGATCACTATCTAGTTATGATATACACAGTAATGATCACTAACTAGTTATTATATACACAGTAATGAACACTATCTTGTTACGGTATACACAGTAATGAGCACTATCTAGGAATGGTATACACAATAATGAGCACTATCTAGTTATGATATACATAGTAATGATCACTATCTAGTTATGATATACACAGTAATGAGCACTATCTTGTTACGGTATACACAGTAATGATCACTATCTAGTTATTATATACACAGTAATGAACACTGTCTTTTAAGGAATACACAGTAATGAGCACTATCTTGTTACGGTATACACATTAATGAGCACTATCTATTTATGGTATACACATTAATGAGCACTATCTAGTTATGATATACACAGTAATGATCTCTATCTAGTTATGATATACACAGTAATGAGCACTATCTAGTTAAGGTATACACATTAATGAGCACTATCTAGTTATGATATACATACTAACGAGCACTATCTAGTTATGATATACATACTAACGAGCAATATCTAGTTATGATATACACAGTAATGATCACTATCTAGTTATGATATACACAGTAATGAACTCTATCTAGTTATGATATGCACAGTAATGAGCACTATCTATTTATGGTATACACATTAATGAGCACTATCTAGTTATGATATACATACTAACGAGCACTATCTAGTTATGATATACACAGTAATGATCACTATCTAGTTATGATATACACAGTAATGAGCACTATATAGTTATGGTATACACAGTAATGAGCACTATCTAGTTATGATATGCAAAGTAATGAACACTATCTAGTTACGGAATACACAGTAATGATCACTATCTAGTTATGATATATACAGTAATGATCACTATCTAGTTATGATATACACAGTAATTAACACTGTCTATTTATGGTATAGACAGTAATGAACACTATCTAATTATGGTATACGTAGTAATGAGCACTATATAGTTATAATATACACAGTAATGAGCACTATCTAGTTATGATATACACAGTAATGATCACTATCCAGTTATGATATACACAGTAATGATCACTATCTAGTTATTATATACACAGTAATGAACACTATCATGTTACGGTATACACATTAATGAGCACTATCTAGTTATGATATACACAGTAATGATCCCTATCTAGTTATTATATACACAGTAATGAACACTATCTTGTTACGGTATACACATTAATGAACACTATCTAGTTATGATATACACAGTAATGATCACTATCTAGTTATTATATACACAGTAATGAACACTATCTTGTTACGGTATACACAGTAATGAGCACTATCTAGGAATGGTATACACAATAATGAGCACTATCTTGTTATGATATACATATTAATGATCACTATCTAGTTATGATATACACAATAATGAGCACTATCTAGTTATGGAATACACATTAATGAGCACTATCTAGTTATGATATACATACTAACGAGCACTATCTAGTTATGATATGCATACTAACGAGCACTATCTAGTTATGATATACACAGTAATGATCACTATCTAGTTATGATATACACAGTAATGAACACTATCTAGTTATGATATGCACAGTAATGATCACTATCTATTTATGGTATACACATTAATGAGCACTATCAAGATATGATATACATACTAACGAACACTATCTAGTTATGATATACACAGTAATGATCACTATCTAGTTATGATATACACAGTAATGAGCACTATCTTGTTACGGTATACACAGTAATGAGCACTATCTAGGAATGGTATACACAATAATGAGCACTATCTAGTTATGATATACATAGTAATGATCACTATCTAGTTATGATATACACAGTAATGAGCTCTATCTTGTTACGGTATACACTGTAATGATCACTATCTAGTTATTATATACACAGTAATGAACACTGTCTTGTTACGGAATACACAGTAATGAGAACTATCTTGTTACGGTATACACATTAATGAGCACTATCTATTTATGGTATACACATTAATGAGCACTATCTAGTTATGATATATACAGTAATGAGCACTATCTAGTATGATATACACAATAATGAGCACTATCTAGTTATGGACTACACATTAATGAGCACTATCTAGTTATGATATACATACTAACGAGCACTATCTAGTTATGATATGCATACTAACGAGCACTATCTAGTTATGATATACACAGTAATGATCACTATCTAGTTAAGATATACACAGTAATGAACACTATCTAGTTATGATATGCACAGTAATGATCACTATCTATTTATGGTATACACATTAATGAGCACTACCTAGTTATGATATACATACTAACGAGCACTATCTAGTTATGATATACACAGTAATGATCACTATCTAGTTATGATATACACAGTAATGAGCACTATCTAGTTATGGTATACACAGTAATGAGCACTATCTAGTTATGATATGCAAAGTAATGAACACTCTCTAGTTACGGTATACACAGTAATGATCACTATCTAGTTATGATATATACAGTAATAATCACTATCTAGTTACGATATACACAGTAATTAACACTGTCTATTTATGGTATACACAGTAATGAACACTATCTAGTTATGGTATACGTAGTAATGAGCACTATATAGTTATAATATACACAGTAATGAGCACTATCTAGTTATGATATACACAGTAATGATCACTATCCAGTTATGATATACACAGTAATGATCACTATCTAGTTATTATATACACAGTAATGAACACTATCTTGTTACGGTGTACACATTAATGAGCACTATCTAGTTATGATATACACAGTAATGATCACTATCTAGTTATTATATACACAGTAATGAACACTATCTTGTTACGGTATACACAGTAATGAGCACTATCTAGGAATGGTATACACAATAATGAGCACTATCTTGTTATGATATACATATTAATGATCACTATCTAGTTATGATATACACAGTAATGAGCACTATCTTGTTACGGTATACACAGTAATGATCACTATCTAGTTATTTTATACACAGTAATGAACACTATCTTGTTACGGTATACACTGTAATGAGCACTATCTTGTTACGGTATACACATTAATGAGCACTATATAGTTATAATATACACAGTAATGATCACTATCCATTTATGATATACACAGTAATGATCACTATCTTGTTACGGTATACACATTAATAAGCACTTTCTTGTTACGGCATACACATTTATGAACACTATATAGTTATGGTATACACATTAATGAGCACTATATAGTTATAATATACACAGTAATGATCACTATCCAGTTATGATATACACAGTAATGATCACTATCTAGTTATTATATACACAGTAATGAACACTATCTTGTTACGGTATACACATTAATGAGCACTATCTTGTTATGATATACACAGTAATGATCACTATCTAGTTATGATATACACAGTAATGATCACTAACTAGTTATTATATACACAGTAATGAACACTATCTTGTTACGGTATACACAGTAATGAGCACTATCTAGGAATGGTATACACAATAATGAGCACTATCTAGTTATGATATACATAGTAATGATCACTATCTAGTTATGATATACACAGTAATGAGCACTATCTTGTTACGGTATACACAGTAATGATCACTATCTAGTTATTATATACACAGTAATGAACACTGTCTTTTAAGGAATACACAGTAATGAGCACTATCTTGTTACGGTATACACATTAATGAGCACTATCTATTTATGGTATACACATTAATGAGCACTATCTAGTTATGATATACACAGTAATGATCTCTATCTAGTTATGATATACACAGTAATGAGCACTATCTAGTTAAGGTATACACATTAATGAGCACTATCTAGTTATGATATACATACTAACGAGCACTATCTAGTTATGATATACATACTAACGAGCAATATCTAGTTATGATATACACAGTAATGATCACTATCTAGTTATGATATACACAGTAATGAACACTATCTAGTTATGATATGCACAGTAATGAGCACTATCTATTTATGGTATACACATTAATGAGCACTATCTAGTTATGATATACATACTAACGAGCACTATCTAGTTATGATATACACAGTAATGATCACTATCTAGTTATGATATACACAGTAATGAGCACTATATAGTTATGGTATACACAGTAATGAGCACTATCTAGTTATGATATGCAAAGTAATGAACACTATCTAGTTACGGTATACACAGTAATGATCACTATCTAGTTATGATATATACAGTAATGATCACTATCTAGTTATGATATACACAGTAATTAACACTGTCTATTTATGGTATAGACAGTAATGAACACTATCTAATTATGGTATACGTAGTAATGAGCACTATATAGTTATAATATACACAGTAATGAGCATTATCTAGTTATGATATACACAGTAATGATCACTATCCAGTTATGATATACACAGTAATGATCACTATCTAGTTATTATATACACAGTAATGAACACTATCATGTTACGGTATACACATTAATGAGCACTATCTAGTTATGATATACACAGTAATGATCCCTATCTAGTTATTATATACACAGTAATGAACACTATCTTGTTACGGTATACACATTAATGAACACTATCTAGTTATGATATACACAGTAATGATCACTATCTAGTTATTATATACACAGTAATGAACACTATCTTGTTACGGTATACACAGTAATGAGCACTATCTAGGAATGGTATACACAATAATGAGCACTATCTTGTTATGATATACATATTAATGATCACTATCTAGTTATGATATACACAATAATGAGCACTATCTAGTTATGGAATACACATTAATGAGCACTATCTAGTTATGATATACATACTAACGAGCACTATCTAGTTATGATATGCATACTAACGAGCACTATCTAGTTATGATATACACAGTAATGATCACTATCTAGTTATGATATACACAGTAATGAACACTATCTAGTTATGATATGCACAGTAATGATCACTATCTATTTATGGTATACACATTAATGAGCACTATCTAGTTATGATATACATACTAACGAGCACTATCTAGTTATGATATACACAGTAATGATCACTATCTAGTTATGATATACACAGTAATGAGCACTATCTTGTTACGGTATACACAGTAATGAGCACTATCTAGGAATGGTATACACAATAATGAGCACTATCTAGTTATGATATACATAGTAATGATCACTATCTAGTTATGATATACACAGTAATGAGCTCTATCTTGTTACGGTATACACTGTAATGATCACTATCTAGTTATTATATACACAGTAATGAACACTGTCTTGTTACGGAATACACAGTAATGAGAACTATCTTGTTACGGTATACACATTAATGAGCACTATCTATTTATGGTATACACATTAATGAGCACTATCTAGTTATGATATACACAGTAATGAGCACTATCTAGTATGATATACACAATAATGAGCACTATCTAGTTATGGAATACACATTAATGAGCACTATCTAGTTATGATATACATACTAACGAGCACTATCTAGTTATGATATGCATACTAACGAGCACTATCTAGTTATGATATACACAGTAATGATCACTATCTAGTTAAGATATACACAGTAATGAACACTATCTAGTTATGATATGCACAGTAATGATCACTATCTATTTATGGTATACACATTAATGAGCACTATCTAGTTATGATATACATACTAACGAGCACTATCTAGTTATGATATACACAGTAATGATCACTATCTAGTTATGATATACACAGTAATGAGCACTATCTAGTTATGGTATACACAGTAATGAGCACTATCTAGTTATGATATGCAAAGTAATGAACACTCTCTAGTTACGGTATACACAGTAATGAACACTATCTAGTTATGATATATACAGTAATAATCACTATCTAGTTACGATATACACAGTAATTAACACTGTCTATTTATGGTATACACAGTAATGAACACTATCTAGTTATGGTATACGTAGTAATGAGCACTATATAGTTATAATATACACAGTAATGAGCACTATCTAGTTATGATATACACAGTAATGATCACTATCCAGTTATGATATACACAGTAATGATCACTATCTAGTTATTATATACACAGTAATGAACACTATCTTGTTACGGTGTACACATTAATGAGCACTATCTAGTTATGATATACACAGTAATGATCACTATCTAGTTATTATATACACAGTAATGAACACTATCTTGTTACGGTATACACAGTAATGAGCACTATCTAGGAATGGTATACACAATAATGAGCACTATCTTGTTATGATATACATATTAATGATCACTATCTAGTTATGATATACACAGTAATGAGCACTATCTTGTTACGGTATACACAGTAATGATCACTATCTAGTTATTTTATACACAGTAATGAACACTATCTTGTTACGGTATACACTGTAATGAGCACTATCTTGTTACGGTATACACATTAATGAGCACTATCTATTTGTGGTATACACATTAGTGAGCAATATCTAGTTATGATATACACAGTAATGATCACTATCTAGTTATGATATACACAGTAATGAGCACTATCTAGTTATGGTATACACATTAATGAGCACTATCTAGTTATGATATACATACTAACGAGCACTATCTAGTTATGATATACATACTAACGAGCACTATCTAGTTATGATATACACAGTAATGATCACTATCTAGTTATGATATACACAGTAATGAGCACTATCTAGTTATGATATGCACAGTAATGAGCACTATCTATTTTTGGTATACACATTAATGAGCACTATCTAGTTATGATATACATACTAACGAGCACTATCTAGTTATGATATACACAGTAATGATCACTATCTAGTTATGATATACACAGTAATGAGCACTATCTAGTTATGGTATACACAGTAATGAGCACTATCTAGTTATGATATACAAAGTAATGAACACTATCTAGTTATGGTATACACATTAATGATCACTATCTAGTTATGATATATACAGTAATGATCACTATCTAGTTATGATATACACAGTAATTAACACTGTCTATTTATGGTATACACAGTAATGAGCACTATCTAGTTATGGTATACGTAGTAATGTGCACTATATAGTTATAATATACACAGTAATGAGCACTATCTAGTGATGTTATACACAGTAATGAGCACTATCTAGTTATGATATACACCGTAATGAGCACTATCTAGTTATGATATACCCATTATGAGCACTATCTAGTTATGGTATACACAGTAATGAGCACTATCTAATCATGGTATACATAGTAAAGAGCACTATCTAGTTATGGTATACACAGTAATGAGCACTATCTAGTTATGGTATACACATTAATGAGCACTATCTAGTTATGGTATACATAGAATTGAGCACTATCTAGGAATGGTATACACAATAATGAGCACTATCTAGTTATGGTATGCACAGTAATGAGCACTATCTAGTTATGGTATACACAGTAATGAGCATTATCTAGTTATGATATACATAGTATTGAGCACTATTTAGTTATGGTATATACAGTAATGAACACTATCTACTTATGGTATACACAGTTATGAACACTATCTAGTTATGGTATACACAGTAATTAGCACTATCTAGTTATGGTATACACAGTAATGAGCACTATATAGTTATGGTATACATAGTAATGGGCTGTATCTAGTTATGGTATACACAGTAATGAGCACTATCTAGTTATGGTATACATAGTAATGAACTCTATCCAGTTATGATATACACAGTAATCATCACTATCTTGTTATGATATACATATTAATGAGCACTATCTAGTTATGGTATACACAGTAATGAGCACTATCTAGTTATGGTATACACAGTAATGAACACTATCTAGTTATGATATACAAAGCAATGAACACTATCAAGTTATGGTATACACAGTAATGACACTATCTAGTTATGATATACATGCTAACGAGCACTATCTAGTTATGGTATTCACAGTAATGAGCACTATCTAGTTATGGTATACACATTAATGAGCACTAGCTAGTTATGGTATACATATTAATGATCACTATCTAGTTATGATATACACAGTAATGCGCACTATCTAGTTATGGTATACACAAGAATGAGCACTATCTAGTTATGCTATACACAGTAATGAACACTATCTAGTTTTGATATACAAATTAATGTACACTATCTAGTTATGGTATACACGGTAATGATCACTATCTATTTATGATATATACAGTAATGATCACTATCTAGTTATGATATACACAGTAATTAACACTGTCTATTTATGGTATACACAGTAATGAGCACTATCTAGGTATGGTATACACAGTAATGAGCACTATCTAGTTATGGTATACACAGTAATGAGCACTATCTAGTTATGGTATACACATTAATGAGCACTATCTAGTTATGGTATACGTAGAAATGAGCACTATATAGTTATAATATACACAGTAATGAGCACTATCTAGTTATGGTATACGTAGTAATGAGCACTATATAGTCATAATATACACAGTAATGAGCACTATCTAGTTATGATATACACAGTAATGATCACTATCCAGTTATGATATACACAGTAATGATCACTATCTAGTTATTATATACACAGTAATGAACACTATCTTGTTACGGTGTACACATTAATGAGCACTATCTAGTTATGATATACACAGTAATGATCACTATCTAGTTATTATATACACAGTAATGAACACTATCTTGTTACGGTATACACAGTAATGAGCACTATCTAGGAATGGTATACACAATAATGAGCACTATCTTGTTATGATATACATATTAATGATCACTATCTAGTTATGATATACACAGTAATGAGCACTATCTTGTTACGGTATACACAGTAATGATCACTATCTAGTTATTTTATACACAGTAATGAACACTATCTTGTTACGGTATACACTGTAATGAGCACTATCTTGTTACGGTATACACATTAATGAGCACTATCTATTTGTGGTATACACATTAGTGAGCACTATCTAGTTATGATATACACAGTAATGATCACTATCTAGTTATGATATACACAGTAATGAGCACTATCTAGTTATGGTATACACATTAATGAGCACTATCTAGTTATGATATACATACTAACGAGCACTATCTAGTTATGATATACATACTAACGAGCACTATCTAGTTATGATATACACAGTAATGATCACTATCTAGTTATGATATACACAGTAATGAGCACTATCTAGTTATGATATGCACAGTAATGAGCACTATCTATTTTTGGTATACACATTAATGAGCACTATCTAGTTATGATATACATACTAACGAGCACTATCTAGTTATGATATACACAGTAATGATCACTATCTAGTTATGATATACACAGTAATGATCACTATCTGGTTAGGATATACACAGTAATGAGCACTATCTAGTTATGGTATACACATTAATGAGCACTATCTAGTTATGATATACATACTAACGAACACTATCTAGTTATGATATACATACTAACGAGCACTATCTAGTTATAATATACACAGTAATGATCACTATCTAGTTATGATATACACAGTAATGAGCACTATCTAGTTATGATATGCACAGTAATGAGCACTATCTATTTATGGTATACACATTAATGAGCACTATCTAGTTATGATATACATACTAACGAGCACTATCTAGTTATGATATACACAGTAATGATCACTATCTAGTTATGATATACACAGTAATGAGCACTATCTAGTTATGGTATACACAGTAATGAGCACTATCTAGTTATGATATACAAAGTAATGAACACTATCTAGTTATGTTATACACAGTAATGATCACTATCTAGTTATGATATATACAGTAATGATCACTATCTAGTTATGATATACACAGTAATTAACACTGTCTATTTATGGTATACACAGTAATGAGCACTATCTAGTTATGGTATACGTAGTAATGTGCACTATATAGTTATAATATACACAGTAATGAGCACTATCTAGTGATGTTATACACAGTAATGAGCACTATCTAGTTATGATATACACAGTAATGAGCACTATCTAGTTATGATATACCCATTATGAGCACTATCTAGTTATGGTATACACAGTAATGAGCACTATCTAATCATGGTATACATAATAAAGAGCACTATCTAGTTATGGTATACACAGTAATGAGCACTATCTAGTTATGGTATACACATTAATGAGCACTATCTAGTTATGGTATACATAGAATTGAGCACTATCTAGGAATGGTATACACAATAATGAGCACTATCTAGTTATGGTATGCACAGTAATGAGCACTATCTAGTTATGGTATACACAGTAATGAGCATTATCTAGTTATGATATACATAGTATTGAGCACTATTTAGTTATGGTATATACAGTAATGAACACTATCTACTTATGGTATACACAGTTATGAACACTATCTAGTTATGGTATACACAGTAATTAGCACTATCTAGTTATGGTATACACAGTAATGAGCCCTATATAGTTATGGTATACATAGTAATGGGCTGTATCTAGTTATGGTATACACAGTAATGAGCACTATCTAGTTATGGTATACATAGTAATGAACTCTATCCAGTTATGATATACACAGTAATCATCACTATCTTGTTATGATATACATATTAATGAGCACTATCTAGTTATGGTATACACAGTAATGAGCACTATCTAGTTATGGTATACACAGTAATGAACACTATCTAGTTATGATATACAAAGCAATGAACACTATCAAGTTATGGTATACACAGTAATGACACTATCTAGTTATGATATACATGCTAACGAGCACTATCTAGTTATGGTATTCACAGTAATGAGCACTATCTAGTTATGGTATACACATTAATGAGCACTAGCTAGTTATGGTATACATATTAATGATCACTATCTAGTTATGATATACACAGTAATGCGCACTATCTAGTTATGGTATACACAAGAATGAGCACTATCTAGTTATGCTATACACAGTAATGAACACTATCTAGTTTTGATATACAAATTAATGTACACTATCTAGTTATGGTATACACGGTAATGATCACTATCTATTTATGATATATACAGTAATGATCACTATCTAGTTATGATATACACAGTAATTAACACTGTCTATTTATGGTATACACAGTAATGAGCACTATCTAGGTATGGTATACACAGTAATGAGCACTATCTAGTTATGGTATACACAGTAATGAGCACTATCTAGTTATGGTATACACATTAATGAGCACTATCTAGTTATGGTATACGTAGAAATGAGCACTATATAGTTATAATATACACAGTAATGAGCACTATCTAGTTATGGTATACGTAGTAATGAGCACTATATAGTTATAATATACACAGTAATGAGCACTATCTAGTTATGATATACACAGTAATGATCACTATCCAGTTATGATATACACAGTAATGATCACTATCTAGTTATTATATACACAGTAATGAACACTATCTTGTTACGGTGTACACATTAATGAGCACTATCTAGTTATGATATACACAGTAATGATCACTATCTAGTTATTATATACACAGTAATGAACACTATCTTGTTACGGTATACACAGTAATGAGCACTATCTAGGAATGGTATACACAATAATGAGCACTATCTTGTTATGATATACATATTAATGATCACTATCTAGTTATGATATACACAGTAATGAGCACTATCTTGTTACGGTATACACAGTAATGATCACTATCTAGTTATTTTATACACAGTAATGAACACTATCTTGTTACGGTATACACTGTAATGAGCACTATCTTGTTACGGTATACACATTAATGAGCACTATCTATTTGTGGTATACACATTAGTGAGCACTATCTAGTTATGATATACACAGTAATGATCACTATCTAGTTATGATATACACAGTAATGAGCACTATCTAGTTATGGTATACACATTAATGAGCACTATCTAGTTATGATATACATACTAACGAGCACTATCTAGTTATGATATACATACTAACGAGCACTATCTAGTTATGATATACACAGTAATGATCACTATCTAGTTATGATATACACAGTAATGAGCACTATCTAGTTATGATATGCACAGTAATGAGCACTATCTATTTTTGGTATACACATTAATGAGCACTATCTAGTTATGATATACATACTAACGAGCACTATCTAGTTATGATATACACAGTAATGATCACTATCTAGTTATGATATACACAGTAATGATCACTATCTGGTTATGATATACACAGTAATGAGCACTATCTAGTTATGGTATACACATTAATGAGCACTATCTAGTTATGATATACATACTAACGAACACTATCTAGTTATGATATACATACTAACGAGCACTATCTAGTTATAATATACACAGTAATGATCACTATCTAGTTATGATATACACAGTAATGAGCACTATCTAGTTATGATATGCACAGTAATGAGCACTATCTATTTATGGTATACACATTAATGAGCACTATCTAGTTATGATATACATACTAACGAGCACTATCTAGTTATGATATACACAGTAATGATCACTATCTAGTTATGATATACACAGTAATGAGCACTATCTAGTTATGGTATACACAGTAATGAGCACTATCTAGTTATGATATACAAAGTAATGAACACTATCTAGTTATGGTATACACAGTAATGATCACTATCTAGTTATGATATACACAGTAATTAACACTGTCTATTTATGGTATACACAGTAATGAGCACTATCTAGGTATGGTATACACAGTAATGAGCACTATCTAGTTATGGTATACACAGTAATGAGCACTATCTAGTTATGGTATACACATTAATGAGCACTATCTAGTTATGGTATACGTAGAAATGAGCACTATATAGTTATAATATACACAGTAATGAGCACTATCTAGTTATGGTATACGTAGTAATGAGCACTATATAGTTATAATATACACAGTAATGAGCACTATCTAGTTATGATATACACAGTAATGATCACTATCCAGTTATGATATACACAGTAATGATCACTATCTAGTTATTATATACACAGTAATGAACACTATCTTGTTACGGTGTACACATTAATGAGCACTATCTAGTTATGATATACACAGTAATGATCACTATCTAGTTATTATATACACAGTAATGAACACTATCTTGTTACGGTATACACAGTAATGAGCACTATCTAGGAATGGTATACACAATAATGAGCACAATCTTGTTATGATATACATATTAATGATCACTATCTAGTTATGATATACACAGTAATGAGCACTATCTTGTTACGGTATACACAGTAATGATCACTATCTAGTTATTTTATACACAGTAATGAACACTATCTTGTTACGGTATACACTGTAATGAGCACTATCTTGTTACGGTATACACATTAATGAGCACTATCTATTTGTGGTATACACAGTTATGAGCACTATCTAGTTAAGATATACATAGTAATGAGAACTGTCTAGTTATGGTATGCATAGTAATGAGAACTATCTTGTTATGGTATACATAGTAATGAGCACTATCTCGTTATTTTATACACAGTAATGAGCACTATCTAGTTATGGTATGCATAGTTATGAGAACTATCTTGTTATGGTATAAATAGTAATGAGCACTATCCAGTTATAGTATACACAGTAATGAACACTATCTAGTTTTGATATACAAATTAATGTACACTATCTAGTTATGGTATACACGGTAATGATCACTATCTATTTATGATATATACAGTAATGATCACTATCTAGTTATGGTATACATAGTAATGAACACTGTCTAGTTATCGTATACATAGTACTGCTGTATGCCTTCCATATTATTTCTGTTGTGGAAATACTTTATCCAGATATACTGTACTGTAAAATATAAATTATGTTTTCTGTTTCAGGAGAGCCTTTCTATTCTCTGGATATGGGTGTGGGTTGCCCTTGTGGTTATTATTACCCACTTCATTGTGAGAATGGTACTTTATATTGTTTCGATGAACGACATTAAAGAGGAGTTTCGGTATTTGGGGCCTGCTGGCTTCTGTTTAGGGCTGTGTGAGTATAATCCACAATTAATATGGCTAATCAAACTGACTTATTCGTCACCCAGAAGTTCCGTGAAGAACTAAATAGCCTATTTTCATATATACTACTGGTCATTTCAATTTCTCCCACCAATAAATTATATCATGAACGTAGTGGAATTTATAGCTCCTTGTTCATGACCCACATTGTGGTAAAGTCTAGAGCTCTTGTCCTGTCTGAAACCAAAAGCTTCAAGATGACTAACATTAACACTGTGTGTCCGAAGTCGCACGATGAGGCGCTATTTAGACTGCTGCTCTTTTAAGGAGCCTAACATCTAGGTTATCGGCCACTATTTAGACTGCCGTACAACATTGTACAACAATAAGGAATTGTATTCCGGGATATTTAATTCATGGTAGGCCTACTGATTTGTCAACTTTCCGAAAGGTCGGTTCGATAGAACATCCGGAAGAGGTGTTCTTATATTGAAAATTACACATCGGTTAGTAGACCTATTATATCCTATATTTATAGAAGTGAAAATCTGTCTGTCTGTCTGTCTGCATAGGGCTGGATTTACCAATAGGACCCACCGGCCCCGGACTAGGGGCCCAAAATTAATCCGCAAATTGTTTTGTCAGAAAACTTACATAAAATGTTATAGACTACAATACACGTCTACATCTACCTGCAAATCAAAATGATGACACTTTTCTAATTTATATTGTGGCCACCATTTTCCAACAAATGTTTTGCAACAGCAGATTCTTCGACTTCAGCTTTAGAACAGGATTGTTTTATGATTTATTCTATTATTTAAACTAGTTTCCGTGATGGTTCCGTATATTGTATATCCGCCTTAGTCAATACATAAACGGAAATAAATTATAATTACACTTGCTCCTGGTACATGTTTCGGGGATTAATTGCTTTTATCCCCTTCATCAGCCAAGACAAATATTCGAAGAAAGATATAAGATAGCGTAGCACTCAAAAATAAATGGCTATTTAACTTAATATGGTGCACCATATAAGTAGGTCACAGGAAAATGTTGAGCAAAACTAAATACATATATGTAACAGCGAAGATATTCAGCCATCATAACACAGAGAATCAGTGGACAGTTAATTCGTAAATCCGCTCCAAAACACTGGTCGAAGCTTGAATTGGCAAAAATCACAATACTTCACCATATGGACACAACCAATGAAGAAGCCTTATGCTCAACAGGTCCAAAATCAAATGCCTGCATACGAACTAGACGAGCGTGGAAGGAACAACTTCAAATAGCAATGAGGTTAGCTCAATGCATAACCTGAAAGAAGCAAAGGAAAAACAAACACCATATTAAAAGGGACCAAGGGGACATTTATGGACTGAAATAATTATGAACAACTATAAAAATTAATTTATAATGATATAGAACGAATGCAAACTTAATAATATTCGAAAAACTTACTTCAGTTTAAGTCAAGGTATCAATTTTGAAGAGATTGTCTTATGTTTGAAAATTATTGTAAATAATTTATGGGTGTAGCCAATTACAACACTCATATATATGGTAGCAGTAGATGATAAATATTGCCATAGCTAGTTCTGAAATAGGACGTATGTATGAGTGGAGCGCTACTATGAAAAAATAGATTCTTTGGGGAAATAATGTTCAAAGTGGAAATTAAATAATGTAATATAATAAAAATCAAGTTGTAGGGAATTGTAATGGCAGAGGGGTGTAACAGTATATTAATAAGTATGTAATTATGTATAAATATGTGATGTAGAAAAGTTATACTAAAGAGCATCTAAGGTGGTTTATTATTGGACTTACTAGTTAAGTTATTTTTGAGAGTTTCAAATAAGATATTAGAATCGAAAATGACTTCATTAAGATTCACTGGGTCTGAAATACTGTGTGCTGTGTTGATTTCAATGGATTCGAGAACATTCATCATAGTACCCTTGCTAGTGTAATGTAAGATTTCTAAATCATTCTCTATACTAGTGAATTTGTGGCCTGAATCCTCCATATGTGCGGCCATAGCTGAATACTTTCTATATTTAGTAGCATTTAAGTGATCATTATATCTTGTGGTGAAATTTCTTCCTGTTTGACCTATATAATTGGCGTTACAATCATCATCATCATCATCATCTTGTACAGTTTCCAGCCCCAGGCTGGGTCTGTTTGGAACATAAGCCTCGCCACTTAGTTCTTTCTTCCCACCACCTCTCCGCTGTCACTCTGGTCCAGTCCTCGCCTCTCTTCTTGACACATTCCTCCACTCCTTTCAGCCATCTATCTCTTGGTCTTCCCCTTGGTCGTTTCTTCTGCATCTGCATCTCATGTATCCTCTTGGGAATCTTCTTTTCATCCATTCTCTTTAAGTGTCCATACCACCTCAGTCTTGATGTCTCAATCCTACCTTGCAAGGGCTCCTCTTTCACCATTTCCCTGACCTTTTCATTCCTCACCCTGTCTCTTCTTGTTACTCCGATCCTACTTCGCAGGAACTTAATTTCACCTGCCTGTATTCTGCTTATGTCTCTTTTCTTCATTGTCCAAGTTTCTGAAGCATAGGTCAGTATCGGGATATAGTAGCTTCTGTATAACACTTCCTTGCTTTTTGTGGGACATCTTTATTCCACACTAAGCTCCTAATGCTTCTCAGAAATGCTTCTGCCTGTCTGCCACGTTCGGTAATCTCTTTGTCATTTCTCGCATTTTCCTCCACTATACTTCCCAAGTACTTGAGACTTTCCACCTTCTTCAGCTGTCCACCTCCAAGTGTTATCCCACACATTGGTCTGTCCTTTTTCCTGGTTGTTAACAGGATCTCACATTTACTGATGTTGAACTTCCATCCGTACTCTCCCACTGTTTCTTCCCAAGCCTTCAGTTGCTCCTGAATTTCCTCCTCCTTGTTTCCCCAGACCATGAGATCATCTGCAAACACCATTGCTTTCATCTTATCTTCTCCTATCTTTCCTGCTATCCGTGTCATTACCTCGTCCATAACCACAATAAAGAGAAGGGGTGACAGCGCACTACCCTGTTTCAGGCCACTCATTTGTCTGAACCAGTCTGTTCTTTCCCCTCCAACTTTCACACAACTCGCACTTCCACAATACATCTCCTTCACTCTGCTTACAGTCTCTTTTTCCACTCCCATGTTTTCCATTGCTTTCCAAACCTTCTCCCTACACACACTATCATAGGCCTTTTCGATGTCCAGGAAGGCCATCAACAGATCCTCTCCAAATTCGTAGTGGTGTTCCTGGAGCTGTCTCACTGAAAATATGAGATCCACTGTTGATCTGCCAGGTCTGAATCCATACTGCTCCTCTCTCAATTTTCTCTCCACTTTGGCTCGTATTCTACTTTCTAATATCTTTTCATATATCTTGGCACAGTGAGGTATGAGTGTGACTCCCCTGTAATTTCTGCACTCCTTTCTGCTTCCTTTCTTAAATATTGGGATAATTAATCCTTTCTTCCAATCTTCTGGGGTCTTTTTCTCCTTCCATATCACCCTCATCACACGGTACAGCCACTGTTTCCCAACCTCCCCTGCTGCCTTCACCATTTCAACACTCACTTCATCCACACCTGGTGCCCTTCCTCCTTTTATCTTGTCTATAGCCATTTCCAGTTCTCTCCAAGTCAGGTCTTTTTCCATTCCTGTGTTGTCTTCTCCATCTTCCAATACATTGTCTTCCTCCCTATGACCATTTGGATTCAGCAAATTCTCAAAGTACTCTTTCCACACTGTCTTGAGTGTCTCTTTGTTGTGTACCTCATTTCCGTTTTTGTCCATCATTACCACATCCTCTCGCAGACCTCTTCTCTTACTTTTGACCATCCCATAAAGTACTTTCTTATTTCCTCTGCTGTCTTCCTCCATCATCTCTGTCCACTTTACCATCCACTTCTTCCTCTCCTCTGCGACAATCTTATTTGCTTCTTTCTTCTTTATCTTATAATCTTCCCTTGCCAGATCAGTTCTTTCCTGGAACCACACTCTGAAAGCCTTGTTCTTCCTTCCCACAGCTTCTTTTACTCTCTCATTCCACCATGGTGTCTCTTTACACCGCTTTCTGTTGCTTGTTCTTCCACATACTGCCACTGCAGCTTCCACCATTGTGTTTTTGAATTGCTTCCATTCCTCTTCCCCTGTTTTAGGATTGTCTGTTGGCATCCTTTCCCTTATTATCTTCTGGAATTCTTCCTTGACTTCCTTTTCCTTGAGTTTCCATACTTTGATTCTCCTTTCCTGGTCCTCTGTCCTCTTGCTATCCTTAACAACTCCCAGGTTCATTACAAGTATTCTGTGGTCGCTATCTAAGGCCTCTGATGGTATTACCTTTATATCTCTGACACTTCTCTTCATTTCCCAGTCGTACAGCATGTAATCTACCAAAGATTTCTTTGTTAAATCACTGCTGTACCACGTTACCTTGTGGCTTTCTTTTTTCCGGAACCAGGAGTTGCCTACTACTAAACCGTTTCTCTTGCAAAAATCCAGCAACTTTCTCCCTTCTTCATTCCTGCTACCCCATCCTTCTGCTCCCAATACATTTTCATATCCTTGCCTTTCACTTCCTACATGTGCATTCAAATCTCCCATGACAATGATGCTCTGACCATTCAACTGCTGTTGTAGCTCCTCCTCAAAGTCTTCCTTCTCTTGAGCTGTACATCCAACTTGAGGGGCATATACCTGGGCTATCTCCAGGCTTCTTCCCTTTACAGTTACTCTGATCTTCATGATCCTGTCACTTATTCCCTTTACCTCTTCCTTCATTCCATCTCTCACAACTACTCCTACTCCGCTGCTCCTTCCTTCACTGTTCCCACTCCAGTACAACCGGTACCCTTTCCTCAGTTCTCTGCGACCTTCTCCTTTCCATCTTGTTTCTGCCAAGCCCAGTACTTCCAGTTTTCTTCTCTCCATCACATCTACAATCTCCTCCACTTTTCCTGTCAGTGTCTGTATGTTTAATGTCCCAACTCGTAGTCCATTAGTATATCCGGGTCGTCGTCGTTTGCATCCGTCCTTTCCGAGGCCTGTTCCTGGTTTGAAAGCAAATATGATATCCACTACTGGCTTGCTAGGCCTATCGTAGCTTCACCAGAGCCCCGTCAGCAGTCACTTTTCAGGGTTCCCATAGAGCCTTCACAGCTACCGTAGCGGTCCCGGGGCTCACAAAGTCCCCACTGTACTTCACCCCTACAGGCAATCCCTTACTTCATGCCGTTGCCCGTCTCCCACCACGTGGAGGAGGGGTTGGACTTGTGGGAGACTTGTGCGTTACAATCATTACAACTTAATCTGTAAACACCGGATTTGCTGAATTTATCCTTCAAGTTGAAAGAATTGGAATTAAAGAAAATGCTCTGATTAGTATTGTTAGTTTTGTAAGCTATTTTCATGTTAACCTTTTTGAATTTGTTAGTGATGCTATAAGTATGATGATTAAAATAAGTAAAAACTGCGTATGAGGGCTTTTCTTTATGCTCAGGTTGAAGTCATGTGATGGGCTTATTTTTTAATTTGTTGATAATATTAAAAATGAATTGATGATTATAACCATTAACTCTGGCAATTTGATACATTATCTCAATTTCTTTGTCAAATTCTTGCTTGGAAAGAGGTAAATTCATGGCTCTGTTCACAAAGCTAATGAAGGTGGCTTTTTTATGACAGCCAGGATGGTTTGAATCTTGCCTTATAACAGAATGGGTTTGCGTGGGTTTCCTGAAAATTTGATAATGCAGTCTGTTATCTTTTTTGAAAATGGTTGTGTCAAGAAAATTAATCTTATTGTTTGTGGCGGATTCCATGGTAAATTTAATATTATTATCAATATTGTTGAGTTGATCTAAAATTCTATCAATCTTTTGAATATTATCGTCAATAATGATGAACACATCATCAACGTATCTACCCCAAAACGTAATCCCCATTATTGTACCTATTATTTTAGTTTCTTCGAGGTCGAGGTAAATGTTAGCGAGTATTCCTGACACTGGAGAACCCATAGCTAAGCCATCATTTTGTTTATAAACTTTACTGTTGAATGTAAAGTAATTATTATATAGAATAAAATTTAAGATGCAAATGAATTCATCAATTTCTACTTTGGATAGACTGCTATTATCTGTTAGATTCTTCTTAATGATGTCTATTGTAGGCATAATAGGTATATTGGTATATATATCTTTGATGTCAGCACTATGTAAAGAATGTTCTTGTTTAAGCTCCAATACTGATGTTTTCTCACAAAAATGTATAGTGTTTTTGAAAGACATGTTTGCTTTAAAACAATAATGTTTCTTTAATAATTGTTGAGCAAAATGTGATGTTTTATATAACGGGCTGTTTCTGAAATTGATAATAGGTCTAATAGGAATGTCATTTTTGTGTATTTTGGGAAGGGCACGTAATGTAGGAGCAGTGGGTTTCATATGGGCTAGTTGAGTAACATGCTTATCATCTAAAATAAAAAATGTGTTTTTAAGAATGCTTTTTAGTTTTCTTTGTATGGATGCAGTGGGATCTTTCTTTATTTCTTTAAAATTATCCTTGCTAATGAAATCAATAGTTTTAGAGATGTACTCATATTTGTCAATGAGTAGTGTAGCGTTTCCTTTGTCTGCTTTAGTTACACTTATATTATTATTGTAAGCTTCTTTATAGATATCGTGATTATTGGAACTAGCGTCTGAAAAGCTATTATTCTTATTAACAATCTTGTGAATTTCTTTGTTGGTTTCGTGTCTTATTCCGTTTTGTTCATTAATGGGTAGTTTCCTTATTGCGGTTTCAGTTTCAGCTACTATCGTGGTGAGGATTTCATTATTTAATTTAGTATCCCAATTATGCTTTGGGCCTTTGTTCAGAATGTTAAGTTCATGGTCATTGAGCTTAATTTTCGTTAGATTTTTCAAAGGATCCTGAAATTTGTGAAGACCTTTATTTACCAAGTGTTTATGCACTGTGCTGTCATTATTATGTAAATTAGTCAGTTTATTATCTAAAATAGCTAATTTCTGTGACATTTTCGTGTGGACAATTTGATTAACGATGAGAGAATATTTGTCCCAATCCTTTTTAGAAGATAAATTGGAAGCTTCAAGATGCGCACGGTATAGCATGTTATTAATATTATTCTTTCTTATGAAAAGGAATATAATTTCTCTATGAAATAATCTATTGTTTATCAATCTTTGCGTTTTACTCTCATATGGGGTTAAATGGCCATTCTTTTGATAAGATTTTAAATGTTGGGGTATTACATCAAGGGCTCTGCATTTCTTAAGGAAATCAATATCTTTTATAGTGCTAGCTAGCTTTATTTTAAGATCTTATGCTCAACAGGTCCAAAATCAAATGCCTGCATACGAACAAGACGAGCGTGGAAAGAACAACTTCAAATAGCAATAAGGTTAGCTCAATGCATAACCTGAAAGAAGCAAAGGAAAAACAAATACCATAATAAAAGGGACCAAGGGGAAATGGCTTTGCTATGGACCACTCGTCATATTTTGGAAAAAAAAAAAATGAAAATTTTTGTTTTTGAAAGTAGGCGTTAGTTTAAAAACCAAACATGATAGAACGTTGTGCCATAGTTGAAACGAATGGTCTCTATGACCTTTATACACACATCAAAAAAAGTTTTGCATCACCTCGGTTCCCAGATCTCCGGCATATAGACGTTGACTGTGTATATTGTATCCAAGATACAGTCCCTTTGACTGTTCATAGATGTCACTAAAACTGCTCAAAGATGTAAACAACCATGCATGAGCAGGGCCTATTAGACGGAGGGGGTACGACAGCCGATCAGTTCCAGTCATTCCACCAGGACGAAGGTACGCTGCTCATGTTGTCTGTAGTTCTACCATGCCTAGAAGGTCAATACCGCAGTTCGATCGCGTCCGTATTGTTACTTTGTGTCAAGAAGGGCTCTCAACAAGGGAAGTTTCCAGGCGTCTCAGAGTGAACCAAAGCGATGTTGTTCGGACATGGAGGAGGTACAGAGATACCGGAACTGTCGATGACAGGCCTCGCTCAGGCCGCCCAAGGGCTACTACTGTAGTGGATGACCGCTACTTACGGATTGCCGCTCGGAGGAACCCTGACAGCAATGCCACCATGTTGAATAATGCGTTTCGTTCAGCCACAGGACGTCGTGTTTCAACTCAAACTGTGCGCAATAGGCTGCATGATGCGCAACTTCACTCCCGACGTCCATGGCGAGGTCCAGCTTTGCAACCCCGACACCATGCAGCGCGGTACAGATGGGCCCAACAACATGCTGAATGGACCCCACGGAATTGGCATCACGTTCTCTTCACCGATGAGTGTCGCATATGCCTTCAACCAGACAATCGTCGGAGACGTGTTTGGAGGCACCCTGGTCAGGCTGAACGTCTTAGACACACTGTCCAGCGAGTGCAGCAAGGTGGTGGTTCCCTGATGTTTTGGGGTGGCATTATGTGGGGCCGACGTACGCCACTGGTGGTCATGGAAGGCTCCGAAACGGCTTTACGATACCTGAATGACATCCTCCGACCCATAGTGCAACCATATCGGCAGAATATTGGAGAGGCATTTGTCTTCATGGACGACAATTCTCGACCTCATCGTGCACATCTTGTGAATGCGTTCCTTCAAGATAACGACATCGCTCGACTACAGTGGCCAGCATGTTCGCCAGACATGAACCCTATCGAACATGCCTGGGATATGTTGAAAAGGGCTGTTTATGGACGTCTTGACCCACCAACCACTCTGAGAGATTTACGCCGAATTGTCGTTGAGGAGTGGGACAATTTGGACCAACAGTGTCTTGATGAACTTGTGGATAGTATGCCACGACGAATACAGGCATGCATCAATGCAAGAGGACGTGCTACTGGGTATTAGAGGTAGTGGTGTGTACTGCAATCTGGACCACAAATGCTGAAAGTCTAGCTGTATGATGGTACAACATGCAATGTGTGGGTCTCATGAGCAATAAAACGAGCTGAAATGTTGTTTGTGTTGATCTCTATTCCCTTTGTATTTAAAGGTTCCGGAACTCTTGGAACCGAGGTGATGCAAAACTTTTTTTGATGTGTGTATTTTATAATAAAACTTTTTTATTTTTTGAGATTTTTTGAAAACACTTAAATTTTGAAATTTTTATAGAAACTAAAGAGTTTACAAAAAGTTTTGTTTGACGTAAATGAATGGCCCTGATTCCCTCTACCGGCAAAATAAATTTTAAGCCTCTAGGACTAAAACTGTGCAGTAGTGGGGTAAGGCCGGTTCTACCCATAATCGCGTGTGTGCTTGAATACGTATGGCTATGTTGGAAAAAGTTGGTGGTGGGGAGGACTATGGTCGAGTGAGGGGTCGTTTAGATGGTATATTTTCCGCTCTATTTGATGGTGAGGTTATTTTTAACAATGGGTGGAATTTGGATATGCAATTTGAGGTAAACGTGCGTTTTTGACATTTTGGTGATATTTAATGAGCTTGTAAGGCTAGAACGATGTGTTGTTTAGGAACGGGGTGACGTTCTCTTTGCTAAGAATGTGTTTTGATATTTTATATTTTATTTTGAAAATTCTTGTTTTTTTGGATTGGCGCTATTTTGGAAACGGTGAACTTTGAAAAAACGTTTGTTTGACGTTAATGAAAGGTGGGTATGCCCTCTAGGCGGGCAGCAAGTTTCAAGGGTGTAGGACGAAAAACAAAATGATAGCCTACTTTCTCGCAAACATTGGTGATCATTGGTTGCGTTCACGGTAGCAAACAATTGATCAACTGCTCCAAAGCTGATGCATCGGGAGCGGGATCAGGTTTTACGTGTACTTGTGAATGGTTTGCTCCATCTGATCTGTAGCAGCGCGCGTTGTTCGAAAGTGGACAAGGCCGATGTACTATCCTCGAGCCTGCGATGTTGAAATGATCAGATAATCTTTTGAGAGTGAATGCTGATATTAGATCAGTATCTAATTTACCTTTAGTTTTGCAACACGGAACGAGATTGGTCTGAAACTATGTACCGAAGGCTGTGAACATGTATCAAACCATACCTTGCTCCCGATAATATTATGCCTACGTTCGTAAATTTCTTGCCTTTCTGCTACGGCATTTATTGTGTTATGCTAGTACGGCTACGGTAAAGAAAACTTAACAGTTTAACGTATGGTACGGTATATTAAGGTGGTATATCCCAAGACTTATGACAATTGAAGTAATTATAATCCCTTCAAATTGAACAAGGTAGGTTAGGCCTATGTCTCAATAGACCGAATATTTATTCAAGAATATCAATATAGCTTCGATTTTATTAATGTAGGGTTATAACCTATGAGAAGGGTCAAGAATATGTAAGTCTAGCAGTAAACCTCTTACCAGTCATCCACACATGATGACTTCATTATTTGTTAGCATTGCTTCATCTATTTAATTTGTTCCTAGGTATCCTTCATGCTGATATTTTCCTGCTTCTTATATCTTTTCTTTTTCACTCTAGTTTTCTTCTCAAGGATTTGAAGCTTTTGGATTTATTCATCAGCTTAACTGTGCTATACAGATTTTAGTTACTGTACTATAAAAATTAATTGTATTTACAAAAAAAAATCAGGTTAGATAGCAAAATTAATAGGAAACATTACAAGAATATAAATTTCATTGTCCCTACCTGTCAACTAGAGGTATTTATCTGGACCATTACCCTTCCCCTATCTAATAAGGTCAGATGACCTCAAGGTTCCACACCTTAAAATTATAACCAGCATCTAGAAATAACATTTCTGGGTCCCTCATTTAAAGCAAAGGAAATCATGGTATGAGCCTGTATTATCCTTGTTATGCCTAACTCATTTACACCCCAATATTAGTACTTAAAGAGAAAGGCACAACATGAACTGTTGTTGGATTAACTTAGTCTCTTACTTGGCAGTCCATTCTCCTCCAATCAATACACAACTGGTTTCCATACCATATTCCCTATATGCTACTGTTCATCTAATGAAAATGAAAAATGTTAGGCTACAGATTTTTGGTTGAAAACAGTTGTCTAAAAGATGCTTTCACATTAATTTTTTTAATAGATCATGTCATCCAATGGTCCACTAACATAGAAAGAATTAAAAAATAGGGCATTTTAAAATTATTGCTACCTAAGTCTGGACAGTACAGAATGAGGTCGAGGAAACTACACTGCAAAAATATAAACTGAGAAAAATAAGATATAAAAATCAGGAAAGTACCAGGATGAATGACACCTAGGAACAAAGATAAATGAAGCAGTGCTAAGGAATACATCTTTTCTGTGATAATTTGAAGGCATTCTATTTCTTTTTTTCAGTGTTGCCTGTACAGATTGTCTTTGCTGCTTCTCAGTCGGTCAACATGGGGTACAAAATTATTATGTAAACCTACTCCTGGAAACAGTTACATGTATTAGTTGCCCATTGCCCATTTAAGTGTGATAACAAACTAATACATGTAATTTTTTCCAGGAGTGTGTTTATATATTTATAATTTTGTACCCGAAAAGCAGCAATGACTACATTTTATCTTGAATTTCAGTACATAATCATTACCAGCTGCTTGATGTACGATACTGGTACTTCATTGGGGCTTGGCTAGTGGGCTCGTACAATTACATACATTTCCGAAGGTAACATTCATGACTCATCACTCTCTTAAAGGCAATGATACTTGGTTACTAACAATTCCCTTTGTTGCTCAATATGTGCCTGGTAGAGAGATGGTTGGCACGAATCAGCAAACTAAATGTTAAAAGAAGTAATATCTTCCACCTAGGCTCATTACCAGATTGAATACAAATGAAACTACAGTACAGAAAAACTATAGGTGTAGTTTTGTAACAAACATAGTTCATTCAGTCACCGTACATGAACATCAGGTCTTCTGTGGTCAGCAGCAAATACTGCAGTGTGATAGAATATGCAGATTATAAAGTGAAGCATCAGTGTAATGAGGTGTTAAAATTCAGGCAAGCTGCGATAAGGTAAGAAAATATTGGACAAACTGGGTAAGTGCTGTGTTGAACAGTGCTCAATCTTTTCTGCTTGTGTAAGAAGAGAAATATATTTCTTGAGTTGCAGTACATAGGCCTAGCCATTACCAGCTTCTTGGTAGCCTACTGCAGTGAACCTAGGCTAGTGAGCTTGCCTAATTGTAGCCTATACTGTACAGTACTAGCAGGCAATATTCATGAAACCTCACTCCCTTTAAGTTATCATTTTACTAACAATTTCCTTTACAGGTTACTAAGCTTGTAACATAAAGCCTCCTTCCCAATCCTAGCCTCAGTTAAAAATACATGCACTAGTACTGACACCACATTATTTTGAAATGTATCCTGTAGCCTAGGCTACTGTTAAAATATAGATCAATATGTAGCATACACACAAGAGAGTGAGTGAAATAAATTAGCCTTATGTCACAATTTCTAAATCCATTCTCATAATGCATTTTACTTAATAGTCAGTTCCTATTTGAGTACAGAGACCTAACCTGTCCCCTGAGAGAAAATCATCGCTCGTTTGACAAAAGGAAGTCAAGGATGGAAATTTTGGTGTTGGATTAGTTGAAGCATGGACAAAATACAGTATGTGCATACAATAATTGTCACAAAATGTTAATACTCAGGCATGTTGAGATACCGTAAGTGAAGGAAATAAAGGACAAACTGCGTAAGTGCTACCGTATGTTGAAGAGTGCTTAATGTTCTCTCCTTGTGTAAGAAAATAAGTTTATATACAGTATATATATATATGTGGGAAGCGGTTTCCAGATCATGACACTTACAAGCATCGAATATAGAACTGAATTATTTATTATAAACAATGAAACTGATTAAAATACAGTAGAGAATTAAGGGAATGTGTTTCGCAGCTCGTCGGAACTCGGAATATTGCTTCTCTTCTTTTTATTCTCAGACAATGGCGCTGAGCTTACTCCTGCGCCCGATAGATCCCATACTCAGCCTTCTTGATCCTCATCCGGTTCCCACACTCGGCCGTCCTGATCCTCATCCGACCCGGATGAAGAAAATCCGCCCGGCCAGGGCCTCATGAACTCCGCACAGGACGATGTGATTCTTGGTCCAGCATGGTCTCCTTCTCTGCTGACGTCATATGTGTCGTTGAGTTTTACTCGAGTCACTCGATAAGGTCCTAGACTTTTGGTTTTTAGTTTCAGATGTGGACCGATCTGAGTGCGTTTGATGGCAACCAGGTCGTCGACCTGATACTTCTTAGGCTCCTTACGTCGTCGGTTGAATTCAGCACGATTTTCAGATTGTACTTTTTCTATCTGCTTTTTTGCATCTTCTCTCATCTGATCACGTTTTTCGTTGAACGAATCGATCAGCTCCTCTTCGATGAGTTGCACTATACGTAGATCATTTTGGTTGTGCATTCTGACTCCTGTCAGCAGCTCGAAAGGTGACATTCCGATGCTCCTCTGGAACGTAGAGTTGATAGCTCGTTGGACAGATGGTACAACCTTGTACCATTTTGTTGGATCGTCAATGCTAAGTTTAGCGATGATCTTGGTCACTGTTGAGTTGACTCTCTCGATTTGACCATTGGCTCTTGGCAGTCCAGCTGTGATCAAGACGTGCTTGATACTCTGCGATTTACAGTAGTCCTGGAACTCATGGGAGGTGAACGATGGCCCCTTGTCGGTGATCACTTGAACTGGGTTTCCAAAGTTCGTCCTCTGAAACTCCATCTTTTCAATCGTCTGGGCCGATTTGGTAGTTTTCACAGGATACAGCCAGGTGAACTTCGTGAAGGCGTCTATCACACAGAAGATGTGTTCATATCCCTTGTGTGTAGACTTAAGTGGTCCAATGTGATCCATGTGGTAGGTGTGCAATGGCACACTCTCCTTGAACATCGGATGTAACCAACCTTCTTTCTTGCCTGCCTTCCTGTTAACCACCAGACACTTCACACAGTTGGCTATGACTCGTTTCACCTTGTTGGCCAAGTCTGGAATATAATATTCCTGCTTCACGTCTTCTTCAGTCCTTTTAACAGCGTAGTGTCCCTTCTCATGTGCATCTCTGATGATTTCATGGTGCATTGCTCGCGGGAACACCAACGTCTCTCGCCCGGCAACAAAATTAAATAGCAGTCCATCTCTGACGATGAAGTTTTCGTAAGGCCCTTTCTCCAGTGTCGCTTTTATCGCTGTCAATCCTTCGTCTTTTCTCTGGGCGATTTTGATCCTCGCTGCAAGGCCATCAGGGAATCCAAACATCACTGCTGGGCATCAGCTCAAGGCGTCGACATGTTTCATCCTGGTTGCAGTTCGGTGTTCGATGGTATAGTCAAACTCCTCCAAGGCCATAGCCCATGTAGCTACTCGTGGGACCAGGTCCCTTTTGTGCATTGTCTTTTGGAATGCCATACAGTCAGTCACAATCTTGAACGGAATTCCATTTTTCTTTTTGACTACCACCACTTGGCATGTATATTCTGATTGACTCGGTTCTATGATATCTTCCTCCAGCCACGCCTCGACTTGCTCATCGACAAATTCGTTCTCAAGCCGTGCCATTCGTCTGGGCCTGCTAAATATCTGTTTTTCTTCTTTCAATGTGATCTTCATCTTGACATCAGTAGATTTCGTCTTCTTTGGTACATATCTCGCTACCAAATCCTGGATCTGTTCCCTTTTTCCCTCATTAACGCAGTTCTCGATATCAAATTGCTGTTCGTCGGCTACCCTGATCAACATAATTGGGACCTCTAGTTTCTTGTTGGTAACTCCTTGCTTGCTCAGGATGAGCTCACCCTGATCCAATAGATCGTTACCAATAACCATGTCCCACTCCATAGTATCATCAGAAACAACATAAACGTTGGTTTGGAACTCCAGCTCGTCTACCTCAACGACTGTTGTGAAGCAACCTTGAGGAGCAACAAAACCATTACCGAATCCTTTCAAAACAAGATCCGTGCTCTTCAATCCTGGGGAACCCATGGTCTTATGGATGTTTTGTCACAGTAGGTTATAAGGACTGCCACAGTCGATAAGTGCCTGAAGTTTCTGCTGACCCAAACTAACCTCTTTGAACTTGAGGCAGCTTTTCTTTTCATCAATAAGATTGATACCTTGATTATTCCTCTTATCGTTCTTCCTCTCATTTTTGCACTCGGATGAAATGTGGCCAAACTCGTTGCAGTTGAAACATCTCTTGCCTTTATCCTTGTGCTCACATTCCTTTGAACTATGACCAGATCCACCGCAATTATAACATCTATCTACACTACTCGCCTCTTTCTTGTTTGTACTGCCCCAGCACTTTCCGTCCTTCTCGTTGGCGCTCTTGGCAGTTCCTTGAAAATTACTGTTATTATAATTTGTGCTTTACTTTGGCAAAGACTTCACTGCCATCTCATAACTTTTCATTTTCTCCTTGAAATCCTTGGAATTGTTTGCTCCATAGAGAAGAAGTTTTGATCCTGAATCGTCCTCGATCCCATCAATCACGTACTGAAACAGAGAAACTAGCTCAACATCACCTCTACTAGCGATTTCCTTCATCACAAGAAAGTATTCCTGTAGAGATTCGTCGCGCTTTTTTCGTCGCTGGGTTAACAACTTGTGAATTTCTGCACTGATTGCCGCCACGTCAAACTCCTCTTTCAAGGCCTTCTTCAGTGCAGTCCAGGACGTCAGTCCTTTCTCACCTTGAATAAAAAGCTTAGCTAAACCATCGAGTGATTTCTTAGCGAAAATAAACTTTTGCAGCTCACTCCATCCCATCAAGATTGACGTCTCCTCAAAATCTGCGATCCATTTCTTCACTGGGTAACCATCCTTACCGTTAAATGTTTCCATAGCGCCCTCTACGTCGCGGAACGACAATGAAAACTTATGTTGTTCTCTATACCTTCTGTGCTGGTCTTCCTCTTCGCTCTCTTCGTCTTCTTCGTCTTCTTCATCTTCGTCATCATCGTCTATATTAGTTGCGAGTTCATCCAATTTTCTCAAGTAATAACAAATGGTGTTAATCATTACCTCCTTTGTCCCGATCTCGGCATTAAGAATCTCAGAAACACGCAACAGATCAGCCTTGGAAAATGTTTCTTCGATAAATTTCTTCTTAGCTTCCTCTTCAATGGAATTTTCGTCAAAATCGAATCCAGGAAACTCTCGCAGTCGCTTTCGATTCTTCCTGTCGTCTGGTATATGCTCGAAAATGAGGTTATGCAAAACTTTGATTGCTTTGACCGGAGCATCACTTATGTTCTTATTTATTTTCTCTATTGCACCGAGTGTAGTCATCTTATTTGTTTACTCACATCTATCAAGTAGATTTCCGTCAATACCGCTTCCTCAAAACCTCGCTATCAAACCTGTTTAACCTCATTCACCAAACCGGTGATATTTGTAGGTGATATCGTTGAATACCCCTTCCCGTCGTTTCTCTCTGACGAGTCGCTATCCTCTTACCACATCCACAATCCTCAGTCGCCGTTTAGATTCCGACCCTCGTCGTCGTCACGGCACCACTAATTGTCACCGAAACTGAAGAACAAATTTTGCTAGCCTATGAATCCTCGTCGTAGATTCACACGTCGTGGGCTTACAAAACTGCACGTCGTCGGCAACAGCAACAAATATGATTAGCCGTCCACTTCGTCAAAAATAGCGTTGTATTTTGCGTCGTACTTCGTGTCGTGGATTGCGTCGTAACTCGTTGTTTCAGTCCATCCCGGACGAGCCCCCATTTGTGGGAAACGGTTTCCAGATCATGACACTTACAAGCATCGAATATAGAACTGAATTATTTATTATAAACATTGCAACTGATTAAAATACAGTAGAGAATTAAGGGAATGTGTTTCGCAGCTCGTCGGAACTCGGAATATTGCTTCTCTTCTTTTTATTCTCAGACAATGGCGCTGAGCTTACTCCTGCGCCAGATAGATCCCATACTCGGCCTTCTTGATCCTCATCCGGTTCCCACATATATATATATATATATATATATATATATATATATATATATATATTATATCTTGAGTTTCAGTGCATAATCATTCCCAGCTTCTTGATGTATGGTACTGGTAGCCTACGGTACTGCAGTGAACATTGGCTATTGAGCATGCCCGATTATAGCCAATGGTACCAGTACGGTAGGTAATATTCGTTACATTGAAAGGAATGTGGATGTTTAATCTAGACCTGAACAGCAACCAAGAAGCAAGATAACTGTTAAGAAAAGGCTGCTAATGCCATGAAAAGAAAATTAGCCTAATGTTTACTGGTACTTGAAATGCTTACCAAGGGAAGCTGGTTTCTTTCAAACATAGAAACATATTTATAGGCTAGGGCCTATACATGACCAAATTAACTTCATTCAGTCCAAGCTGAAAGCCAGGGGTAGGCTAATCTAGACCTAAAGAGCATCCAAGAAGCAAGAGACCTGTTAAGATAAGTCTGATAATACCATGAAAAGAAAAATACTGATAGGCTACTAGTATTTCCCAGTCATTACATTCTGATCAGCCAAACACTCAGTTTTCTATTGGAAGAATCACCTAATAATGCAGGCACAGACTGACCTACGGTAATTCTTATATCCTATTGCATAGGCCTACTAATCCTTAACCCAACAAGTACCGGTATCCTACGGTATTGAAATAATTCAGAATTTGGAGTAGGCCCAGTACAATTCAGGTATTTTTTATACAGTACCGGTAGCCTATGCTTGCTCCAAATGAAAGGTATTTTTTATACAGTATCGGTAGCCTAGAAGTTTGATTCATTCTATACTGCCTACACAACAATATATTCGTCGAGGTACAGTATTTAGCGCAAAGCATAGGTTAAAATCGTATTTTCAGACCAAATTACCCCAGACAAGTGATGAAAAAACGCAGAAACATTGATTTAAAACTTTATAAATGCACATTGCCACCTGAATTCATATAATTTTTAATACTTGGAACAAAAGAAAGGCTGTAACATCCGATATATCAGGTTATGTTGTTTCACACATAGGTTAAAATTTGTCGCAACTGCGGTCCGTAAATCGGAATAAAGATATATCACGAATTTAACTCAATGCAGGTCATTTTATAGGCTATAGAGGGACCGTGATGTTGTGTTCTTCATTATTATTTCAGTATTCATCTGTTTAGGAACTATTTTGAGCGATATCCACAATGTTTAAATTTGTTTTCAAATCTACTTCATCTATACGCCATGTTGGTTTTAAACATGTTCCGTGAATGGAGCGAAGTTTTTCTACGCTCCATAAAATGGCGTCCGCTCCATGGAACATGTTTAGGGAGCGCTCCATCACACCGCGTTCACAGCGTACTTTCTTCAACAGTTCTTCAACTGTTTGCTACCGTGAACGCAACCATTGGCGAACCGATGGTCGAATTTTAACAAATGAGGTGTTGTTGGACTCGAGCTGACGTCCTCTTTCCTATAGACCACTCGTTATATTTTTCAAAAGTTTATTGAAAAGTTTTGTTTTCGAAAGTAGGTGATAGTTTGAAAACCAAACAAGATAGAACGTTGTGCCATAGTTCAAACGAGTGGTCTCTATGACCTTTATTTTTTATAATAAAACTTTTTTATATTTTGAGATTTTTTGAAAACACTCAAATTTTGAAATTTTTATATTTTGGAAACTAACACCTCCAAAAAAAAATTGTTTGACATAAATGAAAGATCCCCATCCCCTCTACCACGAAAATAAATATCAAGTCTCTAGGACGAAAAAAACTAGGCATTTTTTATTTTTTTTAATAAAAGCGTGTTTGTAGACAGAGAGTCGGTAGCGCTTGACCTATGTTACAACGAGGCTATGATTGGCCATGGTGGATACTGAAAATGGCTATTTGGACGGGGGCGATGTACGGCACAACGAGGGGTTGCTTTTCGATATTTTTTCCTATGACGAATGAATGAAGGCCAATGCCTTGAAATGTGACAAGCATGCTAATATTTTTTCCTCTGAAGGCGATCTTTAACGTTTTAGTTAACGGTGATGAGCGAGATCGCTCTCTGACACAACAGACGCTTGTAGGATATGACCAAGTGATTCTTAGACGTTGGCGATCTCGGTGACCGTGCCCGGATGGCGGGGGCAGCTTATGACGGTTGGTTTTGTGACATTTCCTATGACGGTTAAGTGTGCTAGGATTTTTTTTTTACCCCTGAAGGGGATCTTAAACATGCTAGTAAATGGTGATAAGCGAGACTGCTGTCTGGCACAGTAAATGGTTTTAGAATACGGAAACCTGTAACATTTGCTCGACCAAGTCATGTGCATGTACGCAAAGAGCCAAAACGGTAAGGTCATTGGCCTGAAATGTTACAAACTAAATATTGAACTGGGTAAAGTCATGTGTTTCAGGATGAAAGTATGTGGTTAACATGATCATGTATTGAGGATGGCCGCTTGCTAGTAATTATTATTACAGTAAAATGTTTAATAATAATAATGAAAAAATCCACAGCCTGCTTCCAGTCTCCGACCAGGTCAGGAATGGAATGAATGAAGCCCCCATCTAGCGGCGAGGATATGAACTGTGCCGGCTGCCGAGGCCTGACGCACTCCTCTGGGGCAATGATTAAATGAATGACATATGAAATGAAATGATAGTGGAGAGTGTTGCTGGAATGAAATTTTGACAGGGAAAACCGGAGTACCCGGAGAAAAACCTGTCTGCCTCCGTTTTGTCCAGCACAGATCTCACATGGAGTGAATGGGAATTGAACCACGGACCCAGCGGTGAGAGGCCGGCGTGCTGCCGCCTAAGCCATGGAGGTTCTTTTTAATAATAATAATAATAATAGTAATAATAATAATAATAATAATAATAATAAGACACACACATGTTTTGAATGCTAACACGCACACAGTTCAGCTCACTGGTGACTAAATATTGTACCTAGCCAGATGACTCGTGAGAGCTGTTGCTGGTGCTGACGAGGCAGGAATGTCTACGTCAGCAGGAAGTGTGCTATCAGCTTACTTGCCTCGTGGTGGCTAGCAGGTGTGCTGTTTAAGCACCGACTGCCAACTTGGTTCTGAGACAGTAGGAATACCGATGTATAAGAGGTAGCCATTTTGGGTCCTTATTAAAAACATGAAACTAGTATTAGGTACACGAATCTTATTCAGATTGAGGAATGTGAAAGGCGTGGGAACACGGCGAGAGAGAGACAGAGAACCATTCAAGGTCAAAACGCTGAGAAAATACAACTTTTTCTGTTGCTAGGCTAACTGATAACGATTGCGTTAGTCATGCACTTGCCATTTTAGCACACGGACGTATACAGTAAAGCTGTGGAAGAAAAATCCTTTTATTTTTTGGTAAGTACCTATGAATGATTATTTTAATAATGTCATGCTAATGAACCTTAAATTTGTAGTTATTGATAAGGTAATTATTGATTTTTTAATTTATTTGTTTGCAGATAACCGGTATACCTTAAATGTCTGAGATACAAGAAACCAGTTTACTTTTGAGCCCACTAGAAGGAAACAGCAATAAGCCACTGCAAGTGAAGGTGGGATTATCTTTTTAAACTAACTTGCTTCATTTTTAGCCTACTTTCGATTTTTGCAAAAAATGAAAGTAGACTTATGAGATCAACACAGGGCGAAAAAGTGTGTCTCTCTGTGTGTGTGTATGTGTGTGTGTGAGTCTGTGTGTGTGTGTGTCTGTGTCTGTGTGTCTGTGTGTGTGTGTGTGTGTGAGTGTGTGTACTCTGAATGTCTGTCCCCCCCTATCAATTCGAACACGGTGAATGCGAATTGAACGAAATTTGGTACAAAGGTAGCACTAGCAAAGGACACCTCAGTGTCATGTTTTATATCGCCGCCATCTTGACGGAAACGTAATGGCGGCCACACAAATGTTCAAAGCTTAAATCAAATTACGACTAACCTAATCATCCGATCTCTACCAAATTTTGCAACGACATACCTTTATGAGGGGAGCATCCTTTGACCAAACCAATAGGTCATCAGCGTAATAGTTTGCGGATGGCGGCCATCTTTGTGTGAAAATCGATTCCCCCTATTAATTCGAACACGGTGCAACCGAATGGAACGAAATTTGGTACAGAGGTAGTACTAACAAAAGGCACCTCAGTGTCATGTTTTATATCGTCGCCATCTTGACGGAAACGTAATGGCGGCCACACAAATGTTCAAAGCTTAAATCAAATTACGATTAACCTAATCATCCGATCTCTACCAAATTTTGCAACAACATACCTTTATGGGGGGAGCATCCTTTGACCAAACCAATAGGTCATCAGCGTAATAGTTTGCGGATGGCGGCCATCTTTGTGTGAAAATCGATTCCCCCTATTAATTCGAACACGGTGCAACCGAATGGAACGAAATTTGGTACAGAGGTAGTACTAACAAAAGGCACCTCAGTGTCATGTTTTATATCGCCGCCATCTTGACGGAAACGTAATGGCGGCCACACAAATGTTCAAAGCTTAAATCAAATTACGATTAACCTAATCATCCGATCTTTACCAAATTTTGCAACTACATACCTTTATGGAGGGAGCATCCTTTGACCAATCTAATAGGTCATTCACCTGATAGTTTGCGGATGGCGGCCATCTTTATGTCAAAATTGATTCCCCCTATTAATTCGAACACGGTGGAACCGAATGGAACGAAATTTGGTACAGAGGTAGCACTAGCAAAGGGCACCTCAGTGTCATGTTTTATATCGCCGCCATCTTGACTGAAACGTAGTGGCGGCCACACGAATGTTCAAAGCTTAAATCAAATTACGATTAACCTAATCATCCGATCTCTACCAAATTTTGCAACTACATACCTTTATGGAGGGAGCATCCTTTGACCAATCTAATAGGTCATTCACCTAATAGTTTGCGGATGGAGGCCATCTTTATGTCAAAATTGATTCCCCCTATTAATTCGAACACGGTGGAACCGAATGGAACGAAATTTGGTACAGAGGTAGTACTAGCAAAGGGCACCTCAGTGTCATGTTTTATATCGCCGCCATCTTGACTGAAACGTAATGGTGGCCACATGAATGTTCAAAGCTTAAATCAAATTACGATTAACCTAATCATCCGATCTCTACCAAATTTTGCAACTACATACCTTTATGGAGGGAGCATCCTTTGACCAATCTAATAGGTCATTCGCCTAATAGTTTGCGGATGGCGGCCATCTTTGTGTCAGAATCGATTCCCCCTATTAATTCAAACACGCTGAAACCAAATGGAACGAAATTTGGTATAGAGGTAGTACTAGCAAAGGGCACCTCAGTGTCATGTTTTATATCACCACTATATTGATGGAAACGTAATCGCGGCCACCCAAATGTTAAAAGCTAAAATGTAATTACGACCAACCTAATAATCTAGTCTCTACCTAATTTTGCAACACCATATCTTTATGTGGGAAACATATTCTGACCAAACTGCAAGAACATCAGCCCAATAGTTTGCAGGTGGTGGCCAAGTATGTGTGCAAATCGATTCCCCCTATCAATTCAAACACGGTGAAACCGAATTGAACGAAATTTGGTACAGAGGTAGCACTAGCAAAGGGCACCTCATATTCATGTTTAATATCCCTATAGCACGTTGTATTTCAACAAGCTCCTACAACCAACATTCAATCATACTCCTTGAAAAGGACAAAGAGTTATAACAATACCCATGCATTTAGGAGAAAGTAGGCTATATGTTCTTTACTGAACATCTTGTTTGTTTCATATTTTACTTTATGAAATTCATATACTAACCCGAATTTAGGTATTTATAACGGTTTATTTTATTTATTTTTAGAAACTTGGAAAGAAAAGCCTTACCGCCGTAGCAGTAGCTGAAAACCCGAGACGCAGTAAAGTGCAACCATTGTTTCCAGGCAGTGAACTATTTAAAACTCAGGTAAGCCTAACATAAAATGCTATTTCATTTTACCACTACTGAAAAGTCGTAGACAAAAAAGTCATTACCTGTACATGACTAGGACGATGATTGCTTTCTTGATTAATGACTATGTATTGGCAACCGGTACAACACCATATTGGTTGTTTACCGGGAAAGTACAAGGCCATATTGGATTTTGTAAAAAACAAAAATTTTAATTTAACTGACATGTCGTTCCCTATAATAATAATAATAATAATAATAATATTAATATCGTATGGCCTCGGGTTCCGGGTGCAAGCTTTGTTATTTGACATATAGAGGGTAGCTTGCATGTCGAATTTAGTTGTTCCTTGACTCTGAAAGTAAAGGAGGTTAGATATTGGATATCTAGTCTCTTTAAACTATATAGCGCTTTCTGGTAGAAAAATGAGGAACTTTGTACCCTATGAACTCAACGAATATTCACAGGTTTGAACATGATAATCTGAAAAAAATGACATGTCATTATTATTTTTTGTTTATGTATTGGTTAAAGGGGAATGTAAATGACTGCAGCTTTATAAAAAGAAAATAAGTACATGGGTTACTGTTAGTGTCGACATACAGTTTATTATAATTTTTATTGTGTTTTGATATATCAATGCCAATTAATGTTTAAGTTTTATTTACAAGTATTGATTGATTGAGTGATTGGTTATTTTGTTAGCTTGTAGGTGTCGTCATGCACCATTAACGTAATGAACAGACAGTGAACAAGCATATTTTGTGCTTTAGAGTACTCTGTGCCACGTTAATAACTTACAATAAGAAAAAGTTTTATTATAACACATGGCGTTAGTACCAAATACATCAAGTGAGCAAGTTAGTTTACCACGTGGGTTAAATTTAAAATCAGAACATGACCGTTGGTTAACATTTGAATCCTGGCCTGTAGGCTTTTTGTCGACACATGAACTTGCAAAAGCCGTTTTTTTTTAACTTGAACCGAGAAGATGTGGTGCGCTGTGTGTTTTGTCGTATTGAACTTTCACACTGGGAAGAAGGGGATGATCCTTTTAGAGACCATTTGCGATGGTCTCTATATTGTCCTTACATGCTTGGAAAACAAGTGGGTAACATACCCGTGTATTTATTTTACCGAACCACAAGACCATTGGCCGCTACTTACGTTGCTGAAACACAAATAAATAATAATAATAATAATAATAATAATAATAGTAATAATGATGTATTACCAGCCAACAACGGTAGTGTCGATATATGTGATCCATATGCCATAGACAGTGTTGAATTGGCATGTGCTTTTGAAAAATTGGGAGTTTGCAAGAATAAAGCACTAGCACGCCCAGAGTACGGCTCTGTTGAAAAACGTTTAGAATCTTATAAAAATGTTTGACCATTAATATTAAAACACCTTACCAAACAGCTAAGTGTAGTTGGATTTTTTATACTGGTGAAGGGGATAAAACAATATGTTTTTATTGTGGATTTGCATTAAAGGATTTGCAAATGACTGATGTCCCTTTTGTGCAACACGCTCGTTGGTTACCTAACTGTAAATACATGGTGTTGCTTAAAGGTCAGGAATTTGTGAACACTATTCGTAAAGAAAACGTGATTGCAGCACAAGTCATAGAAGTGCCTTTAGAGTTAGAACATGCGGAGCAAATACATGAGGCTGAGAAAAAAGACTTGTCTCACGAACAGATACAAAAGTGTGACCAACAATTATGTAAAATTTGTTATCAAGATAAACTAGGTGATGTATTTTTGCCTTGTGGACACATGATAGCCTGTGTCAATTGTGCATTAGAACTCAACACTTGTGCTATATGCCGAAAAGCAGTATCTGCTACAGGTAGGGCATTTCTTGCATTAGTAGTATAATTTTTTATGTCGTGACTGTGAGCCTCCATGGTTCAGAACCCAGGACTGCGGTTCGGAGGAATATTATATAAGGGCAATAGAGTTATTATTATTATTACTAAGTTGGATGTGAGCTTTTGTAAGCCAGAGTATATTTCCCAAGGAAATAAGGCTGTTGGAGCCAGGATGTGTACAGAGGTCTGTAAATATTGATGGTACAGAAGGACACTTGGTCGAGTACTCTCTACTGTAGAGAGAGTGATTCATGGTCACAAGCTAGTCCAGAAATTGAACCCTGGAATTCACGTAGACGCTAGTATGGGCAGTCACCGCTAGCTTAGGGAGCAGCACTTGCTGGGCGCTGAGGGTGGAATGGACCACAGGCCTCAGTGGAAGGGAGAGATGGACTCCGGTCATCTCGAGTTGGATATAATGATATCCAAAATGGCGAGCGGGTTTCTCACGCCTCAGTTCTTGCCAGAGTAACGTCGTAACGCACGCGAGCAGAATTCAGCCTCGCGAAGACATGCTAAATGTCAAGTAACAGTAAAGACTTAGTAGCGCCAATTCAGACCTGCGTGCACTTCCAGCAGTAACTTCACATAATTTGTATATAGTGTATATACTTCGACTGCCAAGGCATAATAAATCGGCAGTAGTTCAAGGGAAGTTCATGTTTTATTCCGGAAGTTCCGGGACTAGTCTACAAATCCTCAAGTTCCCCTATCTAGTGAACCGCTCGGCTAGGAGGGAAAATCGTCGGAGGACCTGTCAACCTGCCAGAACGTCTCACAGACCAGGTAGGTCACGACAGGCCTTACTTTTTGGTGTCAGAAGTGTAGGGTCCCGAGTACGACGCACTGAACAGAGCAACTTCGGAATAAAGAGGGAGATCGCGACATTGCAGAAGATTGTCCGATAAAGACCGCGACAACGCAGAAGATTGTCCGTCCGCGCATCCGCGTGAGCCGTATCGAGTGCCACGCAACGCAGAAGAGATAAGAAGAAGCCTACTAAGCAGAAGGAGCCTTGCAGTAGCGAGCCGTGCCGCCAGCAGAGGGAGAAGCAGCAGTATCCAGTTATCAGAGAAAACAAAGAAGAAGAAGCCGCCAGGTAAGCTAACCTTATTACAATGGCAAGACAGACAAGTGCAGCTACCAGTGCCCAGGTAGAAGAGAGGTTAGCAGACGCAGACACGGTAAGTGCAAGTGGGCCTTTTGTATCAGTAACCGAAGGACATCACCTGATAGGTCGGGAGTTCGATGGAACCCAGCCCGACAGATTACGTGAGTTTGTGGTTAATGTAGACGCTGCTGTTCGTATGGTAACGGACGATGATCAAGAGTTATTTTTCAAATATATCCTGACCAAAATCACGGGCAAGGCCCGAGATAAGTTGTTAGTCAGAAGAGACATAAATCATTGGGAGGCTGCCAAGAAGGCATTAGGAGAGTACTACGGATTTCAGGGCACATTAGACTTATATATTTGCCATATGTTTCAAACAGCGCAGGATCCGAGGGAAACAGTGTCGACATGGGCACATAAAGTAGAGACTCTGTCAGTTGCGTTCAGGGAAGCAGTCCTCGACGGAGAGAGCTGGGAGGATAGGGAAGCTCAGTTAAGGATCACAAGGAGAATATGCGTAGCTAACTTCATTCAGGGGTAAAGTAACCCGCGAATCCAAGCTAGGGTCCAGGGCCACGGGGCCATTACCTTCGAGAAAGCGGTAGCCACTGCAAGGAAAGAAGAGGCGGTAATACTCTCAAAGAAGGCACGAGAAGGGTTGCACACGAAACATAGCTCAGGGGTAAGAGCAGGTAAACCCGATCAGGAAAGGAAGGCACCACTAAGGTGGCATGCTAAGCCAGCACAATCAAATGTTAGGGTGGTCTGTTACAATTGTAACAGGGAAGGTCACATCGCACGGGAGTGCGAGGAGGCACGATCCCGAGGTGCACGCACCGCGTTGGGTAGTTCTCCCAAGCTACAGACAGGGGTCACCACAAGTAAGATCATATGTAGATATTGTAAAAAACCGGGACACATAGAGCGCGATTGCCGAAAGAAGCAGAGAGATAAGGAAGCCGTGCGCATAATTAGGGAGAAGTCTCACATGGAAGCGGACAGGAGTAGAACCTGTTACCGTTGTGGGAAGAAGGGGCACATACAGAAAAATTGCCGACAGACAGCCCGGGTACCACAAGCAGAAGTGGGCCGGCAGAAGTGCTATAGTTGTGGCCGGCAGGGTCACATATAACGAAATTGTCAGGAGGCCAAGAAAGGCCAGGGCCAGGGCCAGCGAAGGCGCACGGGAGGCAAGGCCATGAAAGGCCGACGCCAGTGCGATGTTTGTGACCGGTGTTCACATGGAACCAAGGACTGTTGGTTCAAGAGCGGGAAAGGTAATTATAAAAGCACGAAGACAGGGGCGACAAACTGGAACGGGTCCATAACACAGGGACAGCTATGGAATCCCGTAATTTAAAGAGTCCCAAGGCACGTGACACGGAGTGAGTAGTGGGATGAGGACAGAGCTGTCCACTAACTTATTGAACCCTCCTCGTATTTGCCCCGAAGCTGATATCTCGCTAACCAATCATGGGATTTCAACATACAGGGTGTCCTAGCACTCGTAGTGATGCCCCCTACTTTCCTATAGCCTCTTAATTTAATGAAAAGACCAAAACTAAAAGGTCATTTGCCAGTAGTGGGGTAGTGTTGGTTTCCTCAAGTCGCGCTCATGCTTGAATATGTATGGCTATGTTGGGAAAGGGTTAGGTGGTGGGGGAGGTGTAGGGTCGAGTGAGGGGTAGTTTAGATGGTATTTTTTCCGCTCTAGGTGATGGTGAGGTTCATTTTTAAAATGGATGGAATTGGGAAACGCCATTTGGGGTAAACATGTTGTTTTTGGACATTTTGGCGATGAATGTTTTTTTGTACGCATGCGCACTTGAGGAGTTTTGTAAGAGGGCGGGCTTTTTAAATGATGATTTATAAATGAATGTTTTTTAATATGTATTGAAATAAACCCCAAAAAACTAATAGGTATCTCGCTAACCAATAATCGGATTTAAACCTATGAGGTGACGTAGGACTCGTGGTGAACTCTCGTTTTCTATGGACGGGGTATATTCATTCCAAAATAAAAACGTGGGTGGGGGGGAACTGCACTACTTAGGAAGTTGTGAGCCCCCCGCGACCTTGGAATGGAAGATCCATGCTAGGAGGGCGTGCTTGGATTCGTTTTTTTCGTTTCGTTGTGCTCTTTATGGGAATGTAGGTGTCGAAAAGGTGAACTTAGGGTTTTGGGTCAAAACATGCGTTTTTCACATTTTTGCCGATTTTTGGAAAACGGGCCATGCTAGGAGGGCGTGCTTGGATTGGTTTTTTCGTCTCGTCGTGCTCTTTACGGGAATGTAGGTGTCGAAAAGGTGAACTTACGGTTTTGGGTCTAAACATGCGTTTTTCACATTTTTGCCGATTTTTGGAAAACGGGCCATGCTAGGAGGGCGTGTTTGGTTTCGTTTTTTTCTTCTCGTGCTCTTTACGGGAATGTAGGTGTCGAAAAGGTGAACTTAGGGTTTTGGGTCTAAAATGCGTTTTTCACATTTTTGCCGATTTTTGGAAAACGGGCCATGCTAGGAGGGCGTGCTTGGATTCGTTTTTTTCGTCTTGTCGTGCTCATTACGGGAATGTAGGTGTCGAAAAGGTGAACTTAGGGTTTTGGGTCAAAAAATGCGTTTTTCACATTTTTGCCGATTTTTGGAAAACGGAAAACGTGATGATGACGTGCGTGATAGTATGTTTTCGTCACGTTGTGCTCTTTACGGAGATGTAGGTACGGAAAAGCTAAAAAGCTGGAAACACGGTTTTGATGTAAAAATGGGTTTTTGAGATTTTCCCTCATATTGCGAAAACTTAAAACGTGAGGATGACGTGTGTGATAGTATGTTTTCGTCTCATTGTCCTCTTTACGGAGATGTAGGTATGGAATAGGTAAAAAGCTGGAAACATGTTTTTAGTCAAAAATGGGTTTTTGTGATTTTCCCTCATATTGTGAAAACCGAAAACGTGAGAATGACGTGTGCGATAGTATTTATTTCGTCTCATTGTCCTCTTTACGGGGATATAGATATGAAAAAGGTAAAAAGCTGGAAACATGGTTTTCTTATGGAAAAGGTGTTTTTTTGTTCATTTTCGCGTTATTTGGAAAACGAATGAGGCGATTTTTATGATGGGCATGTCGATGTATTTGTGTCGTTGTTCTGTTTACGGGAATGTAGGTATGGAAAAGCTCAAATCATGGTTTCCGTCATTTTTTTTTTCGAGATCGTTGAGGAAAACTGGGGATAAAGTAAGAAACCAGATTTGAAGTCACGTTATGTTATGCACTATGATGTTGATAAAACACTTATGCATTATTATTATTATTTGTCTTGGCTGGTCAGGGGTCACACGCAGAGAGAGAACTTGCTTGATGCAATGAGAATTGAAAGCATTGAAGCTGACCCACGGCGATCCAGACAGACACAGGTCTTATCATTGTACGCGCCTCGCAGCAGAGAGAGATAACAGCCTGTTGTTCGCATGCAGGTGGCTGTTATCTGACCCAGACGTGTTACTCGATATCGCGATGAAGGACATACAGCTCTGTCGAAAAGCTGATCATTGCATTCCCACGCACACTCATGCAGAGTTTGCAAAAGCTTGTGAGAATCAGTCTGACTTGTGCGCTCCATGACATCCTACTCGTAGGAACAAAAAAAGTAATGTGTTAACTTTGCATGTTGTTGAGGAGACATATATGTTCTGAGGGTAAGAGAGACTCATCATTCTTGTGATCATCTTTGAAGGTGACGGATGCAAGTGCCTTATGCTCTTTGTAAAATATTACGTGAACCGCGGCCATACTTGTACTAAGGTAGGTTCATTATTGTTAATTATGACATGATTGGTTTTATTGTTATTTTGTGTATGCATGAAAAGTAAGTTAGTGACTGATGGTATTTTTTGGGGGATTTGGTTTGTTGCAGATTTAAAAAAAACGTCATTAAGTCTGGGAAAGCAGACAGAGAGACAGTGACACAGACAGTGACAGTGGCGGCAAAGAGCACATTTGCTGAAAGCATTATAATTCATTATATGGTGAGTACATGTTGTTCCATTACTTTTATTGTTGTTGTTGTTGTTAAATGTATGCCATTTATTTCACGGAAATTTATTAACTTTTGGCGTGTATTGATTATTGTTTCAGAATGAAGATATATATGGCGTGAATAGGTTTTAACTACCTTGACGCTTTCGATATAAAAAAGAGGTGAGCTATGAATATAGATTAATTCTTTTCTTTGTAAATGACTGTTATTTTCGAGTGAGTGTCTTATTTATGTGTGCACACTTGAAACCTTTTGTTTTTAGCAAGTCTTATGAATGAATGAATGAATGAATGAATGAATGAATGGATGAATGAATGAATGCACATGTTTAATGTATATAACCATGACTAATAACGGATTGTATTGGTTTGTTTTTTCAGATAAATCATTGGAAACAAAAAAAACAAGATAAACCTTGTCGCTGATACTAAAACTACAGCAACCTTGAAGGTGATCATTTCCTGCTGGGGGCCCAATTGCTACAACCATTGTGCCTGTGAACGTGATTGTGTGTCAGTCAGTAAAAAAGCGATAAGTGTGGCCGTTTGGAATTGCAGATTTTGGATTAACCTATTTTAAGGTAAGGGTTGCACGTTTATTAGTCCATTTTATAATCATGTCTATATCAGAGAGTGAAGTGTTAGTGTGGCAGCCTTTGGCCAAATGTTTCAAAACGCGAGTTTGCTCAGGCCGAATTTACAATGCGAATCACTGTCTGTCGCCTAAAGATTTTGTGGAATTATGTTTTCCCATTTTTTTGAGTGAATGTGAACAAGGCTTAAGATTGCATCACGCTTTAAAAATAAACTTCGAACTACTATGTGAATTTACATTGATAAAAAATAATGTTGAAGAGAAACACACCTTCAACCTTTGTACAAAAATGGAGAAAGTACTGATAGCCGATAATTTGGAAACGTGGTATCAGGGGAAAGCTATTCAAGCGCTTATCACTAAACTTGATAAGTTGCATCAGGGTCCCAGTGGCTTGGCCCTCGATAGCATTGCCTATTTGCAAATCAATATTTGTAAATACAATCCATTAAATGCAGGAAGTAGCTATATTGCCACACCGAGCTTTATCGCTTCGAGAAAGGCAGTGATCAACATACGCAACAAAGACGATTACTGCTTTTTATGGAGTATAGTGAGCTGCCTGCAACCCTGTCAAGGCAGTCATTGTGATTTGCCAGGGAAGTACAAAGATGTGTTTAACCACATGAAAGAAACTCTCAATCTCGAGCGTGTTTCATTTCCCATGCCTCTAGATAAAATTCATTTATTTGAGAAAGATAATCCAAATTTCTCCTTCATGGTGTATGGCATCGACGGATCCAATATTGTGGGCCCCTTGTATGCCACCAAACAGGTAAAGCAACATCACATTCACCTGCTTTTCCTGTCTGATGGGGATAAAAGCCATTATTGTTGGATAAAGAATTTAGGAAAACTAGTAAGCAGCCAAGTGTCTAATCATGATGGCAAGAAACATATTTGCGAGCGCTGCCTTCAGTATTTTCAAACTGATGAACTTTTTAAACGACATACGGAAGACTGTGAAGAGCAGACGGCAGTAAAGCTAGTCTTGCCCGAAGGGAATGAAGCAGTCTTAAAATTTAAGACCACTAATAAACAAGACATGCTACCATTTACTGTTTACGCTGATTTTGAGGCCCTTACTGTTCCCATTCAGGGATGTGAACCAAGCCCCCATACAAGCTCAACCTATCCAGTGCAGAAACATGAGCCTTTTGCTGTAGCCTATTATGTTGTCTGTCACTATGATAATGCACAATGTGAGTATGTAAGTCACAAAGGTCAGGATTGTGCGCGGTGGTTTGTTGATCAAATGGCGGCTTTAGCAGGCAAAGTAGAAACTATTTTGAACAACCCTGTACCAATTCAAATGAATGACGTACAGCAAAGAGAATATGATCAAGCCACCACCTGCCACATATGTGAAAAGCCAATCTTAGGCGGAGAAAAAAAAAAGTAAGAGACCACTGCCACAGGACAGGACATTTTAGAGGTGCTTCCCATAACGAATGCAATTTGAAGTACTCTACATCTCGCTTCCTCCCTGTCTTCTTACACAATTTCTCCCGGTATGACCTTCACTTCATTGTAAAACAATTTGCTCATGTAGATAAGAGCAAATTCAGCATTTTGGCTAAGAACCATGAGAGCTTTACCTCACTTTCATGGAGAAAAGGAAGCATGAGCATTCGCTTTCTCGACTCATTCAAGTTTATGTCTAGTTCGCTGGATAGTCTTGTGAAAGGCTTAAGCGAAGATGAGTTGAAACATACCCATTCCCACTTTACGGATACAAATCAAATTAAATTGTGTGTTCGTAAAGGCCATTTTCCATATGATTATGTGGAAAGTTACGAGGTGCTTGAAGAAACGACTTTGCCGCCAAGAGAAAAATTCTTTTCTCAGTTAAAACAAAGCACCATCAGTGAAGAAGACTATGCCCACGCACAGCATGTTTGGCGAGTGTTTGGCATAGAAACCATGGGCCAGTATGCTATGCACTGCTTAAAATTAGACGTGTTGTTGTTGACCGACGTTTTTGAAACGTTTCGTCAGTTATGTCACACGATTTATGGCCTTGACCCCGCCCACTACTATACCAGTCCAGGGTTAAGTTGGGACGCCGCCCTCAAATTTACCCACATTGAGCTTGATTTACTGACGGATCCCGATATGGTACTCATGATGGAAAAAGGGATTCGTGGGGGATTCGTATCGCTCAATCAGCGACATGCCAAGGCAAATAATCATTACATGTCTGATTATTGTCCCGAAGAACCAGATTCCTACCTAATGTATTTCGACGTAAACAATTTATACGGTTACGCTATGAGTCGACCAATGCCGTACAGGAACTTTGTCTGGCTGTCTGAGAATGAAATTAAAGATTTTAATGTGTATAGCGCCAGCAAGCAACAGGACGTAGGGTATGTTCTTGACGTTGACTAAGCTTATCCCCCCCATCTCAGACAGCGACATAGTGATTTCCCCTTTTGCATAGAGAAAATGGTGCCGCCCGAGAGTAAGGGCAATCATAAGAAATTGATGGGTACCTTGTATGATAAAAATCACTATGTGTTGCATATTGACATGCTGGTAGAATGTTTAGCCCAGGGCTTAACCCTGAAAAAAATCCATAGAGGTATTTCTTTTTGTCAGAAACCGTGGTTGAAACCATACAAGGATTTAAATACCAGTCACAGACAAAGTGCCACTCAACCATTTCAAATAAACTTTTTTAAACTAATGAATAATTGTATCTATGGCAAGAGTTTGGAAAATGTACGGCAGTATAGGGACATTAAATTGGTCAACACATGGCATGGACAATGGGGAGCTCAAAAATATATTGCAAAACCAAATTTCAAATCTTTAAACATTATTGATCATGATCTACTGACTATTGAACTTGCCAAAACTAAAGTGGTCATGAATAAGCCTATCTATTTAGGCCAAGTCATTTTAGATTTTTCAAAATTGCACATGTATAAATTCCATTATGGTTTTGCAATACAGCGATTTGGTACCATTTCCTTGTTATATACAGACACGGATAGTTTTATTTACCATATCCATGACTGTGATCCGTATGTCGTTATGAAACAAAACCCAAAATGGTTTGACACGTCCTCGTTAGTGAGAAGGACGTGTTGGATATCCCCCGTCTGAACAAAAAAGAAATTGGTTTAATGAAAGATGAGTGTTCAGACACCATGATGACTGAGTTTGTAGGTCTCGCTCCGAAAATGTATAGTCTTCGACAGGTGGATCGATGCGAATCTATGCGAGCCAAAGGGATTAGCCTGCATGTGGTTAAACGACTCTGTGTGGATGATTATTTACATGTCCTTCAGACCCACACAGCCATGGCACATAGTCAGTTTAGGATTCTCTCAAAAAATCATGATTTATTTTTAATGAAGCAGCGAAAACAAACACTCGCTTTGTTAGACGACAAGAGACAGTGGTGTCAGGATATGATGACAAGCGTCCCATTTGGTTACAACCAGTAATGTTTGTAGCTATTGTTGTTGTACAACACGGCAAGTGTTTGGTTTGGTTGCTATCAAATGCGAGATGCCATCTTGAGCCTAGGAATAAAAATAAAAAATTGTAGTGTATCATATAATTTTTGTTTTTTAACCTGTGTGCATGAATGTATGCATGGATGTGTGAATGCCTGTAAATAGTTGTATATAAACTGTATGTCTAGTGCTATTTGCCTGTCAACGCATAAAGAGAGCCATGCATCAACGTTTGCATGGTTCACTGTGCACAGGCTAGATTAAAAACATGTTGACTTCTTTAGGTTAGGTTAGGAAAAAAACAAACAAGTAGCCACCCTCACTATTGTTGTCGCTTAGTAGGCCTCATGTTTCAGCAAAGTGACCATTCACTCTCAGTAGGCATGCGGCTTAATAGGCCACACTAGGGTGTGGCTTAGTAGGTCTCATGCGAGAACAAAAGAATAATAATAATAATCTGCTCCTTTTACTGTGCACAATCTCTCACTTTATGGCTAGAGTTATGAGTGGTGATATATTTGAAAAACAACACCAGTCCAATATCTGAACAGAAATTGTTTCTTTAACCTGTTGCATATTATGTTTGCCGCCTACAGCTAAAGAAGTCAACAGACAAATGGTTATTTATTTGTGTTTTGCTTATTTTTTATTTTCTTTTTGCCATTGACTTAGGGGACAGACAGTGTATATAGTACATAGTATTTTTTTTTTATTTATTCACTTAGTAAACGGCAACGACTACTTTTCAGATTCAACCATGAGCCACGGTGAAGATTGATTTATCGTCACAAAACACACCACGTTTAATGAATATGCCACGATGATGTCTCATAATCCTCAACGTGTGGCCTATCCTTCAGAATATAGAAACACGAAAGTACGCATTGATACCACATTTTATGACAGCTTCATTAATCGTGATGATAATGATGATGATTTGTTTCATGACCCAGGGCATCACTTTTGTAAATCCTGTATGCTAAATTTTGGCTTTGAAAATAATGTATCCACGCAAGTGATTCATAAAGCATGGTACGGTTTAACCATGAATCAAGTGATTGTTAAATTAGCTGACGAGGATCATTTTGCAGATTTCTGGTGTACAATATGTACAAAACCCCTGTTTAATGTTTATTTTCCAATAACCTCTCAAATGTTTTGTTTTCATTTTTATAAATTTCCTGCTGAGGAACCAATCACTTCGTATCGACAACAAGCATTTCGCCAACTTTGTCTTGGCTTACCTATCAATCAATATTCGCCTCATAGAATGAGATTTGTTAGAAACTAACAACATTATATCATGATTATCGCTTTTTTTTGTTTACATTCGGCTTTCAGGTGCATACTTGACGTTTAGAATACATTTGACTATTTCGTTTGTTTGTTTGTTTGTTTTAGTTTATCGTGTATTCACGTTGATGAACACATACACACTGGTTTAAATTTGTAGTTTTGAATTTTGTTTCGTTGGATGTAGACATGGTTATTAAATGCATAGCGTGTTAACTTTGCCTTTTTATAGGTTACCAAAAGCATTCAGATGTTTGCTCTTAGTATTTGTTGATACTATTTATTTAACAGAATGTTGTGTGAATTTGCACAACAACAGAGCAAACGAATACAAGTCATTCGACAAGGGAATGATAGGCTAATTCCCATTCACAACAGAGACATGCATTTACCACCAAGAGAGAGATCTTGAAAATGATTCACACTTAATTTTGATAAAACATTTCCTATTAAATAATTTCCAAATGTATGTTTTGACTGAAAAAATGATACAAACATTATTATTATATTTTTATCAAATAATATCTATCTACAAATTCAGGTCATAAACACTCAGGATTAAAAAAACAACACACTTTGATGTACAAAATTATTGTTGTTGTAATATAAGAACGAGAGTGTTAGAACGAGAGTGTTCTTTGGTTACAGACAACCATGGATGCCATGAACGCCATTGGTCAAGATTGTGGCTTTGCACGCAAGAAAATGAGTGAATTGCCTACGCAAACACCCTTTCGCATACATAAAATTCAAAAACTGAAAACCAAATTTGGTGAACGAGCTCTTTGCATTTGTCAAGACTTTGAGACATTTCTTCCCACACGATTTAATAACCTACCTGATAATGTATTGGAAGATGTCAATTCCAGTATTCACCCTGTCTATTTAATTTATGAGGGTGAAAAAAGTAATCGATGCATGGTTCGTTTTGTAAAAATTGAAAACGAATAATCATTGTACGCTAGCCGTGACTTTTATAATAATGATGAAACTATTAGTTAAAATGATGGACTTTTGTCCTTTTTATTGTTTCAGATTTAAAACAGTATTTATAGCAATTTTTAAGCAATTTTTTATTATAATGATTATAATTTATAATGATCAAATTCTAGTAACATGTTATTTTATTCAATAATAAGCGTTTAACAAAAAAAAAACCTGGTTCTAGATAAAAGATTTCATGTTGTCATTCGTTCTGCTAGACTGGCATTTGAAGCTGATGAATAATGATGGACTTTTGTCCTTTTTTGATTGTTTGTGATTAAAAAAATAGGTTTAGTACAATTACCATGTATATATAATTTTTTATAATAATAATAATGATGAAACTATTAGTTAAAATAATGGACTTTTGTCCTTTTTTTATTGTTTGTGATTGAAAAATAGATTTACTACAATTAGTAATTTTTATAACAATGCACTGCTGTCCCTTTTTTATTGTTTGTCATTTATAACATTTTATTCATTTTATTTATAATTATAATAATGAAACTAAGAGTGAATAATAATAATGGAAAAAAACACAACATGGACTCTTGTCTTTTTATTTATTTATTTGTCATGATAACAGTGATACTATACATTTCTTTAAATAAATTCATTACGTTAAAGTCCATATCTAGATAAAAGTAATTTGCTCTTCATAGCACCAATCACCATAAATGCTGCCATTCGTTCTGCTAGACTGGCATCTGAAGCTGTTAATCGTTGCTTGGCAATGCTTAACAAGACTTTGTCGGCAATGCGTCTTAGTGTGGGATCACTGTTTTCATAGGCTTTATCGTGATTAAGGCATGCATGATCCAAAGCATTGATTCCCATATCCCCTCTCCTCAAACGATCTTGAAGACGAGTACCAGGGCCGCAGGAGCTGTAAGCAGGTAAGTGAGCTTCGAATGGTAAGTTTTTAATGATGTTATCAATAATTCCACGGCCAGTACACCTGGGACATAGAGGTTTGAATCGGTGAAAAACACTTTTTTTGTTGTTCTTCTTGTTGTTGTTCTTCTTCTTGTTCTTGCTGCTGTTGTTGTTGTTGTTGTTGTTGTTGTTGTTGTTGTTATTGTTGTTTGTCGGCGGCTGCTGACGAGCATGGTAGGTGGTGGTTGTTTTCCGCATGACAGCCATGGAATGTTGAAACATTGTCTTTACACTGAGTTTTATGACCATGATATAATTTCATTAATTGGCATGTGGCACATTGTCGAATGGAAGGTATTTTTGCCATGGTTAATTGCTTGTGATGGAAAAAATGACTGCATGGTTGTAGTTCACTCAATACAGAGTCGTTAGTCCACTCGGCAGGCGCCTTTTCCCAAATTTCTTTGCAGCGTTGGCAGCAACATAAAAAAGAAATGATTTAGGTAGTGCTAATAATTCATGTTGTGTAAAGCTAATCAGTTTTTTCTTGCACACAAAGAACTTTCCAATAGCCTTGTCGATTGTAGTGGCGTCCATGTCTATAACGTTGATGTTATCACCTCACGTGTACACGTCTCACTGCTATTATTGGACGATACACTTTCAGTTTTAATTTTATTGAACAACTCCCAACATGCACTCGTGATGAGCCAATGAAACAATTGCCATGCATGCGCTAAGGCTTTATTCTGAATATTGTCGCAAGGACAAGTGTCCATGAGCGTTTGCAGGGATGGACAACCCAGATCTAAAAGGTCAATACATTGACAGTGAGAGGGTAGAAATGGTTGAAGCCACTGGCGTTTTTCACTCCCTTTAACAAATAAGACATTGGCCGAGGACAAATGGGCTTTCATGACAATGTCAAGATACTTGTAAGAAATATCACCCTTGTTCCATGCTAACTGCAAATTATTTTCAATCCATTGGCTCTGCTTTTTATCTTTTTTACTAAGCAACTCGAAAGCATAGGGAGGTTTAAACACCAAATGAATAAGGTTAGACACCCAAAACGTACTACAATCGATAAAAGCGACTTCCTTAAATATAAATTTGTTGTCTGCAATTTTAAACCCCTGACAATCCACGATGAGTGTACGCATCATGCTTTTTTTTATTTTTACTTGTTACCTCATTGACGTCTAATCAACAACTAACCCATGCCATGGTTTAACATGGCAAAGTCAAAGGACTTTAGGGAAAAAAAGGAACAAATGAATTGAACAACAGCTAAATATTTTTTGATGTTTTATTCATAACAAAAAAAAACACTTACAGTTTTATTACAAAAAAGTTTGTTGGCTTAATTTGGAACAGCATTCAAATGAATAGTTTGCACATCCGGTCCACAGGTATCTCCTAGTTTTGCAGGGTCTGGTACAATAACAGGATAATTCAAACTCCATGGAATATTGCCCACATCATAGCGATTGAGGTAAGGGCAGGATGGACTCCATCGCTGATGATCGCTAAAGGGTCGATCCCCTATTTCCCAGTTTCCAATTTCAATGTTGCAAATAATACACTTGACACATCCCCACGTTTTAAGTAATAAAATCCGCTCGCAGCCAATTCTCCACAATCCATAAAGGGAACTGTCCATGTTTCAAAAGTTTTCAAACGATTAAATTCACATTTTAAATTCCATGGTTTGTCTGTCACGTTGTTGTTGTTGTTGCTGTTGCTTATTGAGGGACACATGATGTTTGTTGTTGTTGTATGTGCGCACAGTGCCAGAGCGCAACAGATACTGTGCATGCAGACGCTTATCATTAATCCTATGAATGATGATCTTTCTTTCATTCGACCACAGATGGCTTACATGCTGGTGACATAATTGGACAAAGGATGATATTTCACTTGTCTAGCATGAATAATCAAACAGTAGGCACTGGTATGGTCTGGGACATTTTCTTGTGTTTCAAAATCTACCCTTAAATCAATGGTGGTGATTTTCATAGATTCTTCTAGATACGAACAGTCGAAAACAATCAGTGGTGCTTTTGCTTTAAACCCTTGTGGCGACAACATAGGGCAATCCTGTTTTTCATAATAAGACGATTGAAATTTAGCGAACATGTCATAAAGGGGGCCAAACTTATTTTTTGAAAAATTGAGTTCCAACCCCTCATAGGGAAAGCAAACATTATTTAAAAATAGTCGTATATTTCTCAAGTGAATGTGATCAAACAAGGTGACATCTTTGCTTTGTTGGTATTTTCTATTGGTTTGAAAACCAATAATAACATAGAGGGTTCTCTCGGTAGAGCGAGCCGATTTGACACTCCAACTATGAGTGTCAGTGGTAGGTAGCAAGGGGTATTCATGTAGACACCAACTTCGAAAGGCGATAGGCAAGGCTTTATCTTTTTGCACCAAATTTAACATGCTTAGCTTTTTACGATCCGATAGCGTCACATGGGGCACTTTCCATAGTAATCGAAGCAGTTGAATTTTTGAGTCTATCACTTGGTCAGAGGCTCCTTTCAGTGCATTATAATCACTGCGGTCTCTCACCAGATACAAACTTTGTCTTACGTTTAAAATAATACGCTTGCGATCTTCGGCAAAGCCAAGGAGTAATTTTAAGGGTAGGAAGCCTGTAAAAGTGCCATCGGTATGAACTAGCCAGTTATTGCTACTGTTGGGACACCATCCTGCCTTAGAAAGCGTTTTACTTTCCTCCTCGCTATAGGATGGATATAATTTCATAAGACTAGTCATGCCCACATTTCGAGTCATATCTATGACAATATCATTTATCACATAACGTACTTCAGAAAACAGAAAAGCCAAACCATGATTCGCCAACGCAGTCGTTGTGGGTGTGCTGCCATCTGCTTTCATCAATTTACCCTCAATTTGAAGGACACTTTCATGAGGTAGAGTAAAAATATCTTGATTGTTAATGATGAATTGAATCTCGTCATTGTTCTTCAGTCCTGTTGCTTGAGGTTGATAGGAATGCATATCAATGCGCACGACGCCATCTTCAACTTGTATGGGATTTAACACTTGCAACAGCTCTTTGTTCATGATTGGGGTGTAGCGTATAACCAAGGCGTTGTAAGCGTTGTCGGTTTACTCGTGTCAACCGTTTCATACACGGCGGGCAACTAACCGACTTCGTAGACGTTGTTGTTGCTTTATAGATAAATTTCATAGCGTCTTTAAAACCAACTTGTAGGTCACAGGGGTGTTGGCGTCCAAAGCAATCAGTTGTTGGTTTCTATTCACTAAGCGTAAGGTAATATTACTAATATCACTGACACACACAGGATGATAGAGAACCACTGAAGGGTTTTCACGAATAATATAGCCGCAAGGAGAGGTGACAATAAAATCATACAGGGAATGGCTTTGTTCTTGATTCGTAAATACGTCTCTAATAATATTGCAAGTTACAGAAATGTGATGGTCCTCGATGAATTTCACTGGATAATCTGATTCATGGGGATGGTGAGCTGCCAACACTCTTGGTTTAAATCCTAATAAAAGACCAATAGAATGAACTCGTGTTTCAAAGTCAATGTTAAACGTAGAGAAAATACGACAGCGATGAGTTATTGTATTGGCTGTAAGTTCAAATTTGTGTGTCCCATCCGCAAATGGTTTGACACCAAATTGTTTTATCATCGACACGCTAATGGCCTCATGCACATCGTCTATGGTATAACCTCCAGGGGGTAGTGTCAACATATAATCATCATAATAAAATTTGTCATTAATATCCAGTTGAATATCGTAAATTCTGTTGGAACTTTCCAAAGAAATTAATCCTAGCACATAGGATTGTTCGGGTTGCAATTCAATGGGGGGAAAAATCCAGGGACACTTCAGGCCCGCGACTGTGCACGGTAAAGGTCTTGGCGTTGACATTCATAATAATGAAACTGTTGGCTTAACGCGACCTCTTATATAAAAAATGTAAACTCAAACGGCCACACTCTTGACTGTCCAAGGTTTGTTGACGATTCACATTATAGAATATCTTTACCCGGTTTCCCAAATAACGTAGCAACTCGATTGGAGGTGGTAAATTTCCATAACTGTCAAAGTACCATACTGTGGAACCTTGTTTCACATAGGCTACAAAATGGGTTCCTGGACCTGCATCATCATCTAAATTCATCATGGCCCGTTCTTCTTTCCACGGTGCTTTGGGTAATTCATTTCGCATAAATACACCTCGAAAATGATAAATCTTTAGTTGTTTGGCATAGCTTTCCGCTTCTTCATGGGTCATGGCATGACGAGGCAGTTGCCTTAAGCGCTTATCGATGATGATGGACATTTTTTTTCTTAGACGGTAGGCCACTACCTTGTGGATAAAAGACTGGCTTTAAAGGATTGCCATTTCTAACTCCCATCGCAATGGCTTCTAACGTTTTATTGTGTCGCTCGCTTTCTTTGAGTTGTTGCTTGCCTTGCTCGACGGCTTTTATGGTTTTCGCTACAGCGCTGGCACCACCCAAAAGGGACCCCAAAGCTGCCAACCCTGCAAATAAAGCCGGCAAAAAAACCCACGCTTAGCAACAGGAATGACTCGCCCACGATTTTGCTTTCTTCCTTTTCTTTTTATCGATACATGATGCTGCGATTTCGGAAATGTAGACGATCGCACCGCTTGTAAAGCTTTTTCGATAGCCACTCTTTTTAGAATTTTTTTAGTTTTTTTAAGCTTTAACACTGGGTGTGAGGCAGATCGACTTGGTTTCCGACCTGGCTTTTTTCTCTTTTTGAAATTTGTTTTTTTCATGTTCATAGCATATCTTTTTTTCACCATGCTGCTACTTGGTGAACCTTTCACAGCAAACATTCGATAACAACTAACGTAGAGAACCTTATTTCATAGCAGTATATTCCAATTCTATATAAAGTGGAAAATCATTCACCGTTTTCCCAGCTTCCTTTTCCTCAAACGTAAGCATAAGATGAAAGGATAATTCATCTCCCACATTTACTCTTTGATGGTTGTGAGCCAACACTCTATCACCGTTTAGTTGTATTTTTAAATATTTCTCATCAGGCATGGCATATTTAATATGAATTACACCGTCATAATGCAGTCGATAACAACTTAAACCGGAAGCAAGCATATAGGTAAGATCATCATTCATAAGTGGTAGAGGTGGTAGGGAATGGTTTCTGTCATTGTCCAGTTTTTGATTTGACAGGTACACTAAAAATACAGATGGGACAAATTTATAAAGCCTTTTCATTTGATAGGTCACATAACGTTTCGTGCAGACATCATCTTCGTCTCGAGGCTCTTGCACATCAATAATACGATGATGATTGGCTGAATAGCCCTCAGCGGTTAGTCTCGGGGCCATGTGATAGACACTTTGCACTTTGCGATCGACATAGCTTTTTGTTGCCAACTCTCGTGTCTGTTTTGACATAGAGGCGGCCGTGGCCATGGTTACACGTGCTCGCCCAAACACGTCCATGGTGATAGACGTTAACTAACCTATCCTATTCACCGCTTGCCTATATATATATATATATATATATATAAACCTTATACACACAAGAAAAAACTCAGTCGTCCACACGATGGAATTAATGAAACAACCCCATGCTTTGCCCGTCTCTGATTTGGTTTCAGAGTTATCACTGTCCGTGTGCGAACCTAAACGTCATGGCACCCTATTCCCATCTACCGTTCGTTGTATTATGGTAGGGCCTTCGGGTTGTGGAAAGACCAATGTTTTGCTGAACATTATTACCGCGCCTCATGGCCTACGATTTCAAAATATTTATATTTTTGCCAAATCCTTGTACCAGCCTCTGTACGTGTATCTGGAACAAATTATGTCTTCGTTAAATAAAGAAGCCATGGACTATTTTACATTCACCTCACCTCAAGATGTCATTCAACCAGACCGCATTCAACCAGATTCCATTATAATTTTTGATGATATTGCCACTCAACGACAGGCCATTATTCAAGAGTATTTTAATATGGGACGCCATAAACAAGTGGATTGTTTTTATCTGGCTCAGACCTATTCCAAAATCCCCAAACAGTTGATTCGTGACAATGCCAATCTCATCGTTCTCTTCCGTCAAGACTCTAGAAATCTCTATCATATTATTCAAGATCATGTGAATCCAGATATGTCCTTTACAGCTTTCACGCAATTGTGTGCTTCGTGTTGGAACCATCATCCCCATGCCTGTTTGGTCATAAATAAACAGAGTGAACGATATGAGAGACGTTATCGCTTGGGTTTTGATCATTTTATTTCTGTTTAAAAAGATCCAGGGTTGGACATTTCCTGTTAGTGTGTCTTTACCTTTACCATGGCGAACGCCATAGGGTACAAGAAACATGTTCAAATCATGCAGCGTATTATTGAGGCACGAAATACGATTCGACATAAATTTCGTGAATTGCAACGTTTAAAAAACGTCAATCCTTTACCCATGATAAAACATGTTCCATCATCGGTTGATCCCATGAGATTCAAACCTAATGCTTCTGCAGCTACTGCTGCTGCTGCTACCTCTCAAACCAAACCCATAACAAGTTCAAAATTTACTCAAACTGATTCCACACGACAGGTAAAATCCTCCTCCTCCTCCTCCTCCTCCTCTAATCTTAGTGAACAAGAACATCGAGAACAGGAAAAAGAAGAAAAAGAAGAACAACATGAACAAAGTGAAAGTGAAAGCGAAAGCGTATTTAGTCCTGAAAGAAAAAAGAAATCGTCACCCCTTCAACAGTTTCTAAAAACAAAACAAAAATAAAACTGGTGTCTTAGTCACAAAGGCCTTTCAACATATTATTGAACAATCAAAACGTCAACCTCACTTGTTACAAACCGACCAGGGGAAAGAATTTTTCAACAAGGATTTCTCCAGTTTTCTCAAATCTAAGGATATTCACCATTACACCACGTACAGCAATCTCAAAGCCAGTGTGGTCGAGCGGTTCAATCGAACATTAAAAAGTTATATGTGGAAAGAGTTTACAATACATGGTTCCTATCGATGGATAGACTGGTTACCTCAACCTGTGTCTCTCTACAACAACACCATTCATTCCACCATCGGCATGAAACCTCGCCTCGTCACCAAGAACCTACCCAGACTCAATAGACTGTTTAACCCTATAAAAAGGGTAGACCCAAGGCGACATCGCCTTAAAATTTGAGATTTTGTTCGCATTAGTAAACATAGAAGTGTGTTTTCAAAATCGTATACTCCACAATGGTCGACAGAAATTTTTAAAATTCGCCAAGTCAAGCTAGGTCAACCAGTGACGTATCTATTAGAAGATCAGAGCGGTCAACCCATTCAGGGACGATTCTATTATGAAGAAGTGCAAAAACATTATATCCCAACGATTATCTCATTGAACGAGTAATTAAAGTCAAAGGTGCAAAATATTTTGTAAAGTGGTTAGGTTTTCCTTCCACGTTTAATTCATGGGTCAATAAACATAATTTTTTGTAATAAAACCCTATTTAATTATATAAAAAACCATGTTTCCAGCTTTTAACCTATTCCATATCTATATCCCCGTATAGAGCACAACGAGACGAAAACATACTATCACGCACGTCATCATCACGTTTTCCGTTTTCCAAAAATCGGCAAAAATGTGAAAAACGCATGTTTAGACCCAAAACCCTAAGTTCACCTTTTCGACACCTACATTCCCGTAAAGAGCACAACGAGATGAAAAAAAAACGAATCCAAGCACGCCCTCCTAGCATGGCTCGTTTTCCAAAAATCGGCAAAAATGTGAAAAACGCATGTTTTGACCCAAACCCCTAAGTTCACCTTTTCGACACCTACATTCCCGTAAAGAGCACGACGAGACGAAAAAAAAAACGAATCCAAGCACGTCCTCCTAGCATGGCCCGTTTTCCAAAAATCGGCAAAAATGTGAAAAACGCATGTTTAAACCCAAAACCCTAAGTTCACCTTTTCGACACCTACATTCCCGTAAAGAGCACAACGAGATGAAAAAAAAACGAATCCAAGCACGCCCTCCTAGCATGGCTCGTTTTCCAAAAATCGGCAAAAATGTGAAAAATGCATGTTTTGACCCAAACCCCTAAGTTCACCTTTTCGACACCTACATTCCCGTAAAGAGCACGACGAGACGAAAAAAACGAATCCAAGCACGTCCTCCTAGCATGGCCCGTTTTCCAAAAATCGGCAAAAATGTGAAAAACGCATGTTTAGACCCAAAACCCTAAGTTCACCTTTTCGACATCTACATTCCCGTAAAGAGCACAACGAGACAAAAAAACGAATCCAAGCACGCCCTCCTAGCATGAATCTTCCATTCCAAGGTCGCGGGGGCTCACAACTTCCTAAGTAGTGCAGCTCCCCCCCCTTACCACGTTTTTATTTTGGGGTGAATATACCCCGTCCATAGAAAACGAGAGTTCACCACGAGTCCTACGTCACCTCATAGGTTTAAATCCGATTATTGGTTAGCGACATAGTAAAAAGCCGATGACCTATTAGTTTTTTGGGGTTTATTTCAATACATATTAAAAAACATTCATTTATAAATCATCATTTAAAAAGCCCGCCCTCTTACAAAACTCCTCAAGTGCGCATGCGTACAAAAAAACATTCATCGCCAAAATGTCCTAAAACAACATGTTTACCCCAAATGGCGTTTCCCAATTCCATCCATTTTAAAAATGAACCTCACCATCACCTAGAGCGGAAAAAATACCATCTAAACTACCCCTCACTCGACCCTACACCTCCCCCACCACCTAACCCTTTCCCAACATAGCCATACATATTCAAGCACGAGCGCGACTTGAGGAAACCAACACTACCCCACTACTCGCAAATGACCTTTTAGTTTTCGTCTTTTCATTAAATTAAGAGGCTATAGGAAAGTAGGGGGCATCACTACGAGTGCTAGGACACCCTGTAAGTTGAAATCCCATGATTGGTTAGCGAGATATCAGCTTCGGGGCAAATACGAGGAGGGTTCAATAAGTTAGTGGACAGCTCTGTCCTCATCCCACTACTGGAGTGCACGATATTAATGCATTGTGGGGGACCTCTGAGCTTCCTAATTGACACTGGCTCCGATATCAGCCTAGTGAAGAGGCAATCAGTGCCTAAAGGAGTTGCAATTAGTAGAGGCACCACGATTGAATTAACAGGTGTAAGCGAGGGAACGATTTACACCCAAGGGACCGTTCAGTTTGTTATTGGAGGTACTAAACACTCAGTTCATGTGGTGGGCAGTGATTTCCAACTAAGCCAGGATTGTATAATAGGGAGAGACATCCGAGCAGACAGCGTGATCGACTACCGGGAGGGTCATGTTACGATCCACGGTAAAAAAAAAATAACCGCTGGGAGCGAGGGAGGCGAAGATAATCAGTCTCGAGCCTCGAACACAGAAGGTGGTAGTTATTGAAGTCGATAAGGATCTACCAGTGGGAATTATTGAGAGGGCCTAGGTAGCCCCAGGGGTTAACCTCGCAGAGTGTCTAACTAGGTCAGAGCACAACGAGGCAGTAGTCAGCATGATGAATACTACTGAGGAAGAAGTGACTCTGTACAGACCTCGAGTGCGAATGCAGGAGGTGGACAACACCTGCCTGGCAGAAGTACGCAAGGTACAGCAGGGCAGTAGGGCGGTAACCGGAGAACCGGCTACTCAGAAGCCCAGATCACGCCGAGTGATAGACTGCTTGCGAGTAGACCATCTCACGCAGGTAGATAAGGAGGATATATACGCCATCTGTGCGGAATACAATGACATCTTCCACCTTGAGGGAGATAGGCTCACGTACACGGACGTTATACGTCATGAGATCCCAACGCCCCAGGATCAACCCCCGATTAATGTGCGGCCGTATAGACTACCGGAGGCACAAAAGGGAGAAATACAAGCGCAGATAGACAAGATGCTAGGTGATGACATTATTGTACCTAGTACATCCCCTTGGAACGCACCATTATTGTTAGTACCGAAGAAAATGGATGCGTCAGGTAAGAAAAGTGGAGAGTTGTGATTGACTTCGGAAAATTGAACGAAGTAACGATAGGGGTTAGTTATCCCCTCCCACTCATCTCAGAGCTATTAGATGCTCTAGGTAAGGCCAGGTATTTCAGTACACTTGACCTTTGCAGCGGTTATTATCAGGTGTTATTAAACCCTGAAGACAGGCCCAAGACAGCTTTTTCAGCATTAGGGCGCAAGTACGAATTTGCAAAGGTGCCCATGGGGCTGAAGGATGCGCCAGCCACATTCACAAGGCTGATGAATACAGTGCTTACCGGATTGACAGGTATTCAGTGCCTGTGCTATCTAGATGATATAATAGTGTATGGTAGCTCAATAGAGGAGCACAATGCTAAGTTGATAGATGTTTTTCAAAGGCTGAGAGAAAACACGTTGAAGCTCCAGCCAGATAAGTGTGAGTTCCTGAGGACAGAAGTGACATTCTTAGGGCATGTAATTACAGAAGGGGGAGTCTTACCAGACTCACGAAAGGTGCAGGCCGTGAAGGATTTTCCGAGGCCTACCACGAGCCGCCAGATTAAACATTTCTGCGGGCTCAGTGGGTATTATAGGAGGTTTATACCCAATTATAGTAAGATCGCGAAGCCACTATATGAATTAGTGAAGAAGGACGTTCCCTTCGTGTGAGGGGATGCACAGGAACAAGCGTTCGAAACGCTATAGCAAAGACTCATTGAAGAGCCTATTTTGCAGTACTCAGATTTTGAAAAGCCATTCGTTCTTACCACGGATGCTAGCAACGAAGCAGTGGGGGCCGTATTGTCACAAGGGCCCGTGGGTAAAGACCTCCCCGTAGCATATGCAAGCAGGATGTTTAATAAGGCAGAAAGAAATTATAGCGTCACAGAAAAAGAATTATTAGGCATTGTTTGGGGTGTAAAGTATTTCAAGCCGTATTTGTTCGGACGGCATTTCACGGTGGTGACAGATCACAAGCCGCTGAAGTGGGTGTTCAATGTCCAAGACCCATCGTCACGCCTGCTAAAGTTCCGATTGAAATTGGCAGAATATGATTTTGAAATCATTTACATGCAGGGCAAGCAGAAATGCAATGCTGATGCTCTTAGCAGGAATCCCACTGATGCACAGTGTTAAGCACGAGTTATTAACTCGGCTGGGCCCGAGTTACGGCAGGGGGCGGCCGTGGCTACTCATATGGAACCTCGTAGGAGGGTAGCAACGACTTCAAAACCCGAGGACGCTACGGTAGAGGGAATTGAAGCAGACGGTAGTGAGGTCTCCGAGGACGTTAACGCAGAGGAGTCCTCGCCCGAAGACAGCTTACCCGAGGTAACCGAGTTGCAGGAGGCTGAGAAATTGGCCATCCTGAAGGAGTGTCATGATTCCTTGGTTGGAGGACACCAGGGAATAGCCCGCACGTACGCCAGGGTACGCGAGCGATTACAGTGGAAGGGGATGAAGGGTGACATTGAGCGTTACATACGCTCGTGTCCTTCATGCCATAAGAATAAGGGGACTAGACCAGACGTCAGAGCGCCTATGGTGATTACGGATACACCTAGTACGGTCTTTGAGGAGGTATCTCTGGACGTGGTGGGTCCACTTCCGGTGACAGAGCATGGCAATAAGTATATTTTGACATGCCAGGACCAACTGTCGAAGTACTTGGTAGCTAGTGCCATGCCGAATCAGGAGGCTGAAACAGTGGCACGGACGCTAATTAATAATGTTGTAAGCATTTACGGGATACCGGGGCAGATTCTCACTGACCAGGGTAGTAACTTCATGAGCGAAGTGTTCAAGGCACTTTGGAAGAAACTGCGAATTAGGAAAACAAACACAAGAGCTTTCAGACCACAATCCAACGGTAGCGAAGAGAGATCCCACAAGGTACTAGCAGAGTACCTGAGGCATTATGTTTGCTCAGGTGAGCAAAATGATTGGGATAAGTATCTGCCCACAGCGAACTTCGTGTATAATACTACCAAGAGTACTAGTACAGGGTTCACACCCTATGAGCTTATTTTTGTAAAGAAGGCGAATATACCAGGTATATTGCAAAAACCACCTGAGGTGGATTATAATGAACATCAGAATGTGGTAGAGGAGCAGACGTCACAGCTCAGGAGAAATCATGAAGCCGCTAGGAGGACGCTAGTTGAGCGTAAAGAGTTGGAAAAGGCTAACTACGATAAAAAGCAGAAAGAAGTCACTTTTCGAATTGGTGACAAGGTACTCTTGCGTAATGATGCATTGCGAAGAGGGCGATCCAAAAAGCTGAGTCCGCCAGTTGTAGGGCCTTATGAGGTCGTGGACGTTTCAGGGGTAAATTGTACCCTATTGCTTAGTAAACAAGGCAGAAGAGTCAAGGTGCATAAGAATCGTTTGAAAATGTATTTGTAAAAGGATTCCAACGGGTTTAGAACCCGGGTGGGTGCAGAAGCAGCACAAAACGGATTAAGGGGTGAGGATGTATAACGGTTAGTAGATACAGCGACAGCTAAGGGTAACACAGCTGTAAGAGATTGTGTGCGCATGGAGTCAATAGAGTTTATCAGTAGGCACACAATAATATTTGAACAACGGACGGAGAGGCGAGCAGCCTAGATAATGCACCGGGTGACATGAGTTATGTAAGGCGAAATACAGGGATGTCCATAGTGGCCCCGGAGCGGCCATCCTGAGGAAGCTAACCCCCCCCCCCCGTGTGGTGGGAGGTACCATTGATACGTGTAGACACGTGATCATTGGTGTTAGAATTCCCCCAACAGTGAGCCTGCTGTGTCGTAAGAGGCGACAGAAAAGAGGCGTAGCCTGATGACCACGATGATCTACTGGTCAGGCAGGCGCGAATCCCGGTGAGTAGCCCTATGTAATTGAGCCGTGTGTTATGAAAGGCATACCAAGGAGTGCGCAGGCTTGTCTTTCGTAATATACGGAGCCAATCAATGGCATAAGGGTGAATCAGAGACACCTGTGTTATAGGTACAAATTATTAAGGGACACATACGTGTGTATAGCAAGTAGAGAAGAAGTGCTCTAAGAGGCACATTTGAGGAAAGCGAAGAGTCAGAACCTCAAATTTTGGCCACGACGAAGTTACACACCCCTTCGTCTCAATGGCAGCTAGGAGATAGCGACAGCTGCTGGTAGGGTTCTTTAATACCCCGCCAAGCTACGGAAAACAAAATCGGGTCATGTTAGAGATTATAACAGTCAAACGAACAGAGGTTCGACGGGTGGCACTGAGGTGCTCGTAAGTAAAGGGTTGCACGATGGCGAACGTGTAGCCTATATGTGACCCGTCACCCCTAGGGTAGTCGCGGATACGTACCCGTTAGGACAGGGGTAGGCTAAACCGGAAATTAGCATAGATGAAATGAAACAGAAACAGAGCCATGAAAGGCACATTTTGAGAGCATTCAGTAAGATGCAAACGACAATAGAATAGCCACATTCCCGAGGTGGGTTGTGAAGCCAAGTCTCTATGTAACAGAACTCGAAGTTAAGCGAGCAAGTTTTTGAACTTAGTGTATGACACTGCTGATAGTTGTGTAGCCGCATGCCCAAGTCAGGATGCGAAGCAAAGTCTTTTGAGATGTTAGATTTTGAATGATAAATGCTGTAGGTTCAATAGCCAAAGCGTTATTTGGAACATTACGTCAGGATGATGCAGATAAATATGAGTCACAAATAAGTGAGTTAGAAAGAGAGCAACTCTCGATGATTAAGGTCACTAAAGAACAGATGTTAGGGGTTAAGTCCACGCTACAAACAATGGACAGCACCATCTATGATGTAACTGCAAACGAGCAAAGGTTGACTCAGGGTTTAAATGAAATCAGGACATATTTGTCCAATAGTACGCTTCGGATTACAGAAGCATTTGAGCAAGCCGAGTTAGAAATCTCATTAAACAGGCATTTAATTGAGATAGAAGGCTTACTTGTACAGCTGTACGAGCAGTACAGTGTGGTGTTATCAGGCGTTATGAATGCACAGGTAGGAGTCATCCAGGTACAGATATATCACCGGATGACATCATAGAAAGTTATAAGAAGGCCCAGGAGGATTTTCCAAAAGGGTTATCCTTGCCATTGGAATTAATGTCAGCTTACGGTTATCTGGTCAACAAGGTGGCTACAATGGAAGTGTTTACAAGTGAAAATTATCTTGTGTATGTTATAAGGACACCCCACACAGACAGAGTGATTTATAGTGTGTATCATATGATCCCATTCCCCACCTACATGAAGAGTAATCCCCACCATTTTGTGTACATTCAAGAGGCCAAGGACTATATATTGATGGACAAAGAAAAACAGACATTTGCGCAGTTAGATAGGGAACAGGTGAGGCAGTGTAATGTAGTGACTGCCACGTGGAGGTTGTGTCATGTCCAGTTCCCTGTTAATATGGTTCACTCGCAAGGCAGTAGCGCAGTGAAGACACTCAGTGGAAATGCCAGGTACCGGAGAATTGTGATAAGAGAGTACTACCAGTTCAGCGACTGCTGTGGATACCTATAAGGGAAAACAGGTATATTTATGTGTCTCCAGGTGAGACAAGGGTCACCTGCATGTGTAGGGACACTACAAGTGATATTGGATTAACTGGCACAGGTATTGTTGTGTTAAGTCCAGGGTGTACGTTGTACACCCCACACAGTAAGGTACAAGGGGTAGGTAAAATAAACACTACTCGAGGTAAGGACTTAGTGCCAGATTTGATACTTAATTATGACTGCTGCGAGCAGATTGGTAGTGAGATTAAGTTAGAGCAGGTACTGGAGGTTAATAAACTGACACTGAATAATTTGTTAAATCATGTGAATGATTTAAAGTGGGCCACGCACAAAACAGAAGAGGTGGAGGACTTGGTAAGAAAACAAGAAGAAGAAATGCAAAGTCAGATGATGTATAAGCATTTCAATGTATATAAGTATATTGTACTAACTATAGCAGGTACAATTGGGATACTTTTATGGTGCTATTGTTGCAATTGTTGTTGTGATTGTCCTAAATTAGGGTTTCCAGCCAAAAAAAATGGTTTGATGATGCAAGGTCGCATTGCCCAAATATTTGCATAAGGCAAACAGTAATTACGAGGGAAGGTAAGGCTAGGACTTCAGACGAAGATATTACGATATTCCAACGTCCCAGGCAACTTCAGGGACGCCCGGAGATGTCTGAGGAAATCCTGGAATTACACTCTAGGCCTGCTGAAGGACGCTTTAGTACGCCTGAGAGGGCCATTTTAGATTCAGATATGAGTGCGAGTCAGGTCGCATTGCAGCCTTCACCCTCAACGCAATGTCGCAGATCATTACGACTCGACAGTAAGAGAGTGTAATATTGGGACAGAAATGAATGCCAGGAGGATTGCACCCATTTCTTCCCTGCGGAGGGAGGTGTCGTGACTGTGAGCCTCCATGGTTCAGAACCCAGGACTGCGGTTCGGAGGAACATTATATAAGGGCAATAGAGTTATTATTTTTATTACTAAGTTGGATGTGAGCTTTTGTAAGCCAGAGTATATTTCTCAAGGAAATAAGACTGTTGGAGCCAGGATGTGTACAGAGGTCTGTAAATATTGATGGTACAGAAGGACACTTGGTCGGGTACTCTGTACTGTAGAGAGAGTGATTCATGGTCACAAGCTAGTCCAGGAATTGAACCCTGGAAGTCACGTAGATGCTAGTATGGGCAGTCGCCGCTAGCTTAGGGAGCAGCACTTGCTGGGCGCTGAGGGTGGAATGGACCACAGGCCTCAGTGGAAGGGAGAGATGGACTCCGGTCATCTCGAGTTGGATATAATGGTATCCAAAATGGCGAGCGGGGTTCTCACGTCTCTGTTCTTGCCGGAGTAACGTCGTAACGCACGCGAGCAGAATTCAGCCTCGCGAAGACATGCTAAATGCCAAGTAACAGTAAAGATTTAGTAGCGCCAATTCAGACCTGCGCACACTTCCAGCAGTAACTTCACATAATTTGTATATAGTGTATATACTTCGACTGCCAAGGCATAATAAATCGGCAGTAGTTCAAGGGAAGTTCATGTTTTATTCCGGAAGTTCCGGGACTAGTCTACAAATCCTCAAGTTCCCTTATCTAGTGAACCGCTCGGCTAGGAGGGAAAATCGTCGGAGGACCTGTCAACCTGCCAGAACGTCTCACAGGCCAGGTAGGTCACGACAATTAGCAATCCATAGTGCAAAATCCCTAATTGAACAATATTATTAAAGCTGTTTTAGAGTGTAATAGATATGCTTTTCTTTTGTTTATAGACTACTACAATGAATGTTTTGAATGCTGTGGGTCAAGCATGTGGCTTAGAGACAAGGAAGCTCAGATAATTGCCAACGCATATTCCATTCCGCATTATCAAGATTCGGAAATTGAAAACAGCATATGGTGATCGTGTACTTTGTGTATGTGAAAATTTTGAGACGTTTCTGCCTACACGGTTTAATGATATGTCGGAGAATGTTTTTGATGAAGTCAATAATGCTGTGAAACCTGTACACTTAATTTATGAAGGTTTTAAAAACAATAGGTGCATGGTCCGTTTTAATTAAATGAAAAAAAGTGTGAAATAATAATGGAAAATATAAGTAATGACAATGGATAGAAAGAAGAAAATATGTGTATAGAATAATAATTTTTTAAGTTTTTAGTATAGTCTTAATTTTTTTTATCATGAAACAAAAAATATATATATATAAAGTTTGTAAATAAATGCAAAATGATTGTACAATGTTGTTTTATTTTATACAAAGTTAGAATATTTAACATTGTAGATTATACATGATTATGACAATAGATGCACACTTAATACAACTCTTTCTCTCTTTACAATAGTCTGTTATAATTTTTAAACACAAGGCTTGTTGTAGATCTTTTTATAGCAATGTCCATTCACTGTTGTTTTCAAAAACTGGGGAAGCCGCAATGGTTTAATATGCATAAAAACCTTATTGTTATTACTATTTAGTCATTTTGATCCTCTTGCAATACTACGGTACCTTTTTGCATATCAAGAGCAGATGACCTAGTTGTTCCACTCCTTAAAACGACAACAACAACACTACCTCTTGCATAGTTTGTGATGTTGATGGCTCTTGCGGTGTGGAAGACGGATTAAACATAACTTTTAGAACAGGGGTTAAACGTTGCTCATTAAACATTCCACTATTTTGAGTGGCAATATAGTTTTCTTGATTTTTTGTCGATGGCAACTGTGTTTCATGCAGTACACTACATTGATGAACACTGACACTTAAAACCTCACTATTTTTACTTTTTAGGTCACCACGAAAATGCTTGGAACGTTGTTTTGTACAGCGCCAAATAACAGTTCCGTTTTTATTGGTTCGTTTCACAATATATGAATATCCTTTATAGTATGCATAAGGCTCACCATACCTAGTCACTGATATTTCCATGCCAACTGTCAAGCATAGACTAAGCTCTAGTAAAGTCAACTTGTTAATAAGAATAATAGCTTAGTGTGAGAGCAAATATTGATCCTAAGAGCTCAGGTAAAAGTGGAAGCAAATAAGCAAATATAAGAACCAAGAGTGGGGGGTAAAAGTGGTCGCAAAGTGGTAGGGCCATTACACAATACTTTTAGCACGACGCACAGTGGTCCTTTTGCACGATCTGGGCGCTCAAAATGTAAAAAATAAATGTCTTGTATTTTCATGTTGTATGACATTTTTAGTATCAGCAATGTCAGAGGACCTCAGAACTGTACTTATATGCCTTATTTGTTCACCCCCTGGAATGTGAAAGACTGCTGAAGTAGGACGTTTCTTATCGCATCCACAGCTGGAAGCAAAGCTGATTATTTATGTTTGAATCTTGTGCTTGTAAAGACTTATTAGTTCAGCTATCTTCATCGTTTGTCAGTGGATATGACAGACTATGATATGATCTTTCTTTATGAAATTTGCAAAATCCTATAAAAATCGCTGTGTTTATGAGATAAACGTTTGAAAATAGTGAATTTTTGTTATAAAATAATTCTTCTGTTATGGGTTTTCAGACCAGGAAATTCACAATTGTCAACCATTGGTTAATTTCTTTCCATTAGCTTATAGCCTACACTCTATTTTGTTTTCTGTGTAAAAATTATTTGCAACTTTGGCTTTTGCTCTCGTTTTAGTGTTGTCGTAAGGATTTTCGTGGAACAATCTTTACGATGCTTGGCGCCATGTAGGTGGAAAAGCGAAAGGATTTGAACCTATCTAATAGAAAACAGCGATCTGAAATCCCTTGGACTGTTTGTTAAGGATAATTTTAGAAAAGAATCTTATTCATTTTTCCACGCAGTTAAGAAAAACCTGGGTTGCCAATCGCAGGATCTTAAGAAAGAGTGTCACAAAATAAGAATAGCCTGGAAGGGAACATGGAGAGAGAATACAGGTAATGTGGATCGTCCTTCTCAATCACTCGTGGAGTGGAGTGAATTTTCGAAACGAAGGAAATTGCGACCTTTAATACAAAATCTCAGCAGGGAGGAGCTAGCGTTAGCGTTATTCAAAAGTGAGTATACACTTAGAAGGAAGGAGAGACCAATGAACTTATTGAAAAAAATGCAGAATTTTCTCCCAGTTTAGCGGCGTTAAGGAAAATCCAAATCCAGTTGAAAAATATTATTATTTTTATTATTATTATTAGGCTAAGACAAGTTTAACCCCAATTATTGTTGTTGTTGCTTATTTTAGGGGCTGCGACATCGTGCGCGTATAGTCCCATGTATTTTGGGTGTGTCCGTGTAATTTATGTGATGACCTGTGTTATTGAGATGCCTGTACTACTATTTGTACATTTGGGATAGGATTGGGAAGACGGCAGCCGTGACCTTAAGTTAGGAACCATCTCAGCATTTGCCTGGAGTAGAAGTAGGGGAAACCACGGAAAACCACTTCCAGGATGGTTGGGATGGGAATCGAATCCTCCTCTTCTCAGTTTTGCCTCAGGAAGCTTAGTGTACCCCGTACCAGTCCTCAACCCAGAAGTAAAATTTCTTGGCAGAGCCGGGAATCGAACCCGGACTTCCGGGACCCCTTCCAGGATGGTTGAGGTGGGAATCGAACCTTCCTCTTCGCAGTTTTGCCTCAGGAAGCTTAGTTTACCCCGTACCAGCTCTCACACCAGAATTAAAATTTATTGGCAGAGCCGGAGATCGAACCGGGACCTCCGGGGCGACAGTCAAACTTAAATTCTTATAAATGAGAGTAAGGAAATGGTTTTACATAATTTTCAACAGTTATTTTAAGGTTTATAGACCATTTCTATATTCAAAGGTATTTTGCGCGGCCAGATACCCTAAAAGGACCACTGTGCGACGTACCTCTTGTTCAATTTCTTTGATTTCCCAATCGTGACCGGTATGCCCAGTTTGTTGTAAAGCATGCAAGTGTCGAAGCCGTTGAATTAGCTTACTGGGTTTGATCCAGTATACAAATTTGGCAAATGAAATTTTAGGTGTAAACAAAGCATTTCCATTATCATCATCATCATCATCATTATCATCATCATGATCATCATCATGACCATTATCACTATTACTATATAGTCCTTTTTGATCCTCTTGCAATACCACTTCATTTATATTCGGCGTTGATTTTGATAGTGTTAAAGGTTTCTTGGACGTTGACAACTGCCTTAACATGATCTTTTGAGGACATGATACTGTAAGTCCTTTTGAACAAACACTGCACTGTTTTTAGCCGCAATATCGTTTTCTTGAACTTGCTTTTTAGCATTTTGATAATTGTTTGTAAACAGCAACCGTGGTTCGTTTGGAGCACTACATTGATGAACACTCGCACTTAAAACCTTTCCATGTTAACTTTTCAGATTGCCTCGACATTTTGTTGACCTCCCTTTTGAGCATCGCCAGAATATTATTCCTTTCGCATTCTGACGATTATAGTTATAAGAGTAGCCTTGATAGAGTGCACGTTGCCTACCTTTGTTGGTTGTAGTAAGTTCCATAGTAGTTACTGACCTGTCAGTACGATGTTCACACTACAAAGGTTAGAACTGTTTTGCTGATGGTGTGACCTACCATAAGCTTATAAATTGGCTAATGAGTTGGCTTTTTATGTTGGCTTTTTGTGTTGGTTTTTGTGTTGGCTTTTTGTGTTGGCTTTTGTATTGGCATTTGTATTGGCTTATTTGACCAGTTATTTTTGTCAATGTATTTAGTGGATTTTTTCTTGGTGTTGGAAAGTATTTGAAAGAGAGGGATTATTTAAAGACTTAACCTCAGCTCACTAACCTAACCTAACCTAACCTAACTTCACCTAACCTAACCTAACCCAACTTTACCTAACCTAACTTCACCTAACATAACCTAACCTAACCTAACTTCACCTAACCTAACCTTTCAACTCTCAGATGATAATTAAATTCTGGGCATAGTCGAGTTGGAACCCAAGACCTCAAGGGTAAAAACCAATTATTTTTGGATGCTTATTTTGGTAGCTTATTTTCATTGCTAACCTAACTTTACCTAACCTATCCTCAGCTCACTTTGGATATCACTAGTAAGTGTTCATATCCTCCGCAAGGTGGCATGCTCGTTGTTCAGGTAGTGCTCATATTTACCGCTAGGTTGCGGAAACATACTTTGCGTGTTGCATGTGACTCTTGTGAAGTTGGACCGCGTGCATGACGTGCTTGTATAAGTTCTATATATAAACTCAATATACAATAAATCAATAAATGTTCAAAACTAACATGTATAGCCAGGTTTAGGGTATATAGGAGACCCTTAGCAAGAAAGGCTGTCTAACCCACTAGTCTACAGCCAGCCTCGTCATACGCAGTAAGCACCTGTTGGCAGTAAATCCTATACCACGTTGTTCATAACACGGCACTTAAACGGGCTCTAGATCATAGAATAAAATTGGTAAAAATATCAACGTATGCCTTTAGCCAAGGTCTTTGTTTAAACTTTAACACAAAAGCCAACACATGAAATCATTGTGTGTTAAAGTTTAAACAAAGACCTTGGCTAAAGGCATACGTTGATTTTTTTTTCCAATTTTATTCCATGATCTAGAGCCTGTTAAGTGCCAAGTTATGAACAACGTGGTATAGGATTTACTGCCAAAAGGTGCTTACTGCATATGACGAGGCTGGCTGTAGACTAGTGGGTTAGACAGCCCTTCTTGCTAAGGGTCTCCTATATACCCTAAACCTGGCTATACATGTTAGTTCTGAACATTTATTGGTTTATTGTACATTGAGTTTATATATAGAACTTATACAAGCACGTCACGCACGCGGTCCAACTTCACAAGAGTCACATGCAACACACAAAGTATGTTTCCGCTACCTAGCGGTAAATATGAGCACTACCTGAACAACGAGCATGCCACCTTGCGGAGGATATGAACACTTACTAGTGATATCCAAAGTGAGCTGAGGATAGGTTAGGTAAAGTTAGGTTAGCCATGAAAATAAGCTACCAAAATAAGCATCCAAAAATAATTGGTTTTTACCCTTGAGGTCTTGGGTTCCAACTCGACTATACCCAGAATTTAATTATCATCTGAGAGTTGAAAGGTTAGGTTAGGTTAGGTGAAGTTAAGTTAGGTAAAGTTGGGTTAGGTTAGGTTAGGTTACGTGAAGTTAGGTTAGGTTAGGTTAGGTTAGTGAGCTGAGATTAAGTCTTTAAATATTCCCTCTCTTTCAAATACTTTCCAACACCAAGAAAAAATCCACTAAATACATTGACAAAAATAACTTGTCAAATAAGCCAACACAAAAAGCCAACACAAAAGCCAACACAAAAAGCCAACACAAAAAGCCAACACAATAAGTCAACACATAAGCCAATATATAAGCTTATGGTAGGTCACACCATCAGCAAAACAGTTCTAACCTTTGTAGTGTGAATATCGTACTGACAGGTCAGTAACTACTATGGAACTTACTACAACCAACAAAGGTAGGCAACGTGCACTCTATCAAGGCTACTCTTATAACTATAATCGTCAGAATGCGAAAGGAATGATATTCTGGCGATGCTCAAAAGAGAGGTCAACAAAATGTCGAGGCAATCTGAAAAGTAAAAATGAAAAGGTTTTAAGTGTGAGTGTTCATCAATGTAGTGCCCCAAACGAACCACGGTTGCTGTTTACAAACAATTATCAAAATGCTAAAAAGCAAGTTCAAGAAAACGATATTGCGGCTAAAAATAGTGCAGTGTTTGTTCAAAAGGACTATCATGTCCTCAAAAAGTCATGTTAAGACAGTTGTCAACGTCCAAGAAACCTTTAACACTATCAAAATCAACGCAGACTATAAATGAAGTGGTATTGCAAGAGGTTCAAAAAGGACTATATAGTAATAGTGATAATGGTCATGATGATAATGATGATCATGATGATGATAATGATGATCATGATGATGATAATGATAATGATGATGATGATGATGATAATGGTAATGCTTTGTTTACACCTAAAAATTCATTTGCTAAATTTGTATACTGGAACAAACCCAGTAATCTAATTCAACGGCTTCGACACTTGCATGCTTTACAACAAACTGGGCATACCGGTCACGATTGGGAAATCAAAGAAATTGAACAAGAGCTACGTCGCACAGTGGTCCTTTTAGGGTATCTGCCGCGCAAAATACCTTTGCATATAGAAATGGTCTATAAACCTTAAAATAACTGTTGAAAATTATGTAAAACCATTTCCTTACTCTCATTTATAAGAATTTAAGTTTGACTGTCGCCCCGGAGGTCCAGGTTCGATCCCCGACTATGCCAATAAATTTTAATTCTGGTGTGAGAGCTGGTACGGGGTAAACTAAGCTTCCTGAGGCAAAACTGCGAAGAGGAGGGTTCGATTCCCACCTCAACCATCCTGGAAGGGGTCCCGGAAGTCCGAGTTCGATTCCCGGCTCTGCCAAGAAATTTTACTTCTGGGGTGAGGACTGGTACGGGGTACACTTAGCTTCCTGAGGCAAAACTGAGAAGAGGAGGATTCGATTCCCATCCTAACCATTCTGGAAGTGGTTTTCCGTGGTTTCCCCCACTTCTACTCCAGGCATATGCTGAGATGGTGCCGTCTTCTCAATCCTATCCCAAATGTACAAATAGTAGTACAGGCATCACAATAACACAGGTTATCACATAAATTACACAGACACACCCAAAATACATGGGACTTTAACGTTAATTGGCATTAATATATCAAAACACTAAAAAATTATCATAAACTGTATGTCGGCACTAACAGTAATCCATCTACTTATTTTCTTTTTATAAAGCAGCAGTCATTTACATTCCCCTTTAACCAATACATAAACAAAAAATAATAATGTCATGTCATTTTGTTCAGATTATCAAGATCAAACCTGTGAATATTCGTTGAGTTCACAGGGTACAAATTCCTCATTTTTCTACTAGAAAGCGCTATATTGTTTAAAGAGATTAGATATCTAACATCAAACCTTCTTGACTTTCATAGTCATGAAGCAACTAAATTCGACATGCAAGCTACCCTCTGTGTGTCAAATAACAAAGCTTGCACCCGCCACCCGAGGCCATACGATATTAATATTATTATTATTATTATTATTATTATTATTATTATTATTATTATTATTATTATTATTATTATTATTATTATTATTATTATTATAGGGAACGACATGTCAGTTAAATTAAAATTTTTGTTTTTTTACAAAATCCAATATGGCCCTGTAATTTCCCGGTAAACAACCAATATGGTCTTGTACCGGTTGCCAATACATAGTCATTAATCAAGAAAGCAATCATCGTCCTAGTCATGTACAAGTAATGAATTTTTTGTCTGCGAGTTTTCAGTAGTGGTAAAATGGAATAGCATTTTATGTTAGGCTTACCTGAGTTTTAAATAGTTCACTGCCTGGAAACAATGGTTGCACTTTACTGCATCTCGGGTTTTCAGCGACTGCTAGGGCGGTAAGGCTTTTCTTTCAGAGTTTCTAAAAATAAATAAAATAAACCGTTATAAATACCTAAATTCGGGTTATTACATGCTTTTCATAAAGTAAAATATGAAACAAAAATGAAACAAGTTAGTTTAAAAAGATAATCGCACCTTCACTTGCAGTGGCTTATTGCTGTTTCCTTCTAGTGGGCTCAAAAGTAAACTGGTTTCTTGTATCTCAGACATGTAAGGTATACCGGTTATCTGCAAACAAATAAATTAAAAAATCAATAATTACCTTATGAATAACTACAAATTTAAGGTTCATTAGCATGACATTATTAAAATAATCATTCATAGGTACTTACCAAAAAATAAAAGGATTTTTCTTCCACAGCTCTAGTGTATACGTCCGTGTGCTAAAATGGCAAGTGCATGACTAACGCAATCGTTATCAGTTAGCCTAGCAAGAGAAAAAGTTGTATTTTCTCAGCGTTTTGACCTTGAATGGTTCTCTGTCTCTCTCTCGCACGTGTTCCCACGCCTCTTGACATTCCTCAATCTGAATAAGATTCGTGTACCTTATACTAGTTTCATGTTTTTAATAAGGAACCAAAATGGCTACCTCTTATTCATCGGTAGTCCTACTGTCTCAGAACCAAAATGGCGGTCTCTGCTTAAACAGCACATCTGCTAGCCACCACGATGCAAGTAAGCTGATATCACACTTCCTGCTGACGTAGACATTCCTGCCTCGTCAGCACCAGCAACAGCTCTCACGAGTCGTCTGGCTAGGTACAATATACAGTCACCAGTGAGCTGGACTGTGTGCGTGTTAGCATTCAGAACAAGCGTGTGTCTTTTTATTATTATTATTATTATTATCAAACATTTTACTGTAATAATAATTACTAGCAAGCGGTCGTCCTCAATACATGATCATGTTAACCACCTACTTTCATCCTAAAACACATGACTTTACCCAGTTCAATATTTAGTTCATAACATTTCAGGCCAATGACCTTACCTTTTTGGCTCTTTGCGTACATGCACATGACTTGGTCGAGCAAATGTTATAGGTTTCCATATTCTAAAACCATTTACTGTGCCAGACAGCAGTCTCGCTTATCACCGTTTACTAGCATGTTAAAGATCCCCTTCAGGGATAAAAAAAATTCCTAGCACAATTAACACATTTTCAAATAATCGCCTCTACCCGTCATAGGAAATATCACAAAACCAACCGTCATAAGCTGCCCCCGCCATCCGGGCACGGTCACCGAGATCACCAACGTCTAAGAATCACTTGGTCATATCCTACAACCGTCTGTTGTGTCAGAGAGCGATCTCGCTCATCACCGTTAACTAAAACGTTAAAGATCCCCTTCAGGGGTAAAAATCTTAGCATGCTAGTCACATTTCAAAATATTCGCCTTCATTCATTCGTCATAGGAAAAAATATCGAAAAGCAACCCCTCGTTTTGCCGTACATCGTCCCCGTCGAAATAGCCATTTCCAGTATCCACCATGGCCAATCATAGCCTCGTTGTAACATACGTCAAGCGCTACCGGCTCCCTGTCTATAAACACGCGTTTATTAAGAAAAAATAAAATGCCTAGTTTCTTTTGTCCTAGAGACTTGACATTTATTTTCGTGGTAGAGGGGATAGGGATCTTTCATTTATGTCAAACAATTTTTTTTGAGGTCTTAGTTTCCAAAATATAAAAATTTCACAATTTGAGTGTTTTCAAAAAATTTCAAAATATAAAAAAGTTTTATTAGAAAACATAAAGGACATAGAGATCACTCGTCTGAACTATGGCACAACGTTCTATCGTGTTTGGTTTTCAAACTATCACCTACTTTCAAAACCAAAACTTTTCAAAAAACTTTTGAAAAATATAACGAGTGGTCTATCACCGCTGCTATACCGGGCGCGATTATTATATTAGACGGCCGAGTCTAGCGTGTATAATCCCGGTAGTACAAATGCATGTTGGCTTGATAACGAAAGAACTAGCCCATTGCAACTAGCTTTAGATGTGAGATAAAATAGGGATTAGTTTGTGCAGTAAACATTCGAGAATAGACGAGGCCCTTATCATCGACGGAGGACTTGTAGATGCAATTGAACAGCTGTGAATGCTATTAAATTTTTGCGTATGTAAAGCCGGTGGCAATTTGCTGAGAGGAAGAATTGTGTCTACATTGTTCGAGATGCAGGAACTTATAATTTCCAGAATGGAGCGAGGACATTTTATAACCTGTGCTGTTGAAGTGTCAATGAAGAATTTTGGAATGGAACTACTCAGTGAAAATATGTGCCACTAAGCTTATACGTGAGGGGATTGGACGGAGTGACATTTACATCAAGATGAGGCCATGATATTGCCATGACATAACCACACCGTGGGAGTCGAAGGACACAGCGGCCATGAAACGTGAAGGTCTCAGTTTCGGTTCCTGGAGGAGGCGAGGAAGAAGATGGTGGAAGATTGAATCCTGCCGGTTCTCGAATGGGAAGGAGATGGTCCTGAATGAAGATTGGTTCCAGAGGCTCTGCATTCTATGAGCATGCTAGGCTTGTACCATATTTTCTTATTTCGGCCAGTTGGTGAGCTAAAACATTACTTCAATTTGTAGTTGTGAGTGGTTTGTACTACTCAGTAGTACTAGATGCCACGGAGTTGAACTAATTATTATTTATTTGTTGATTAATTATTTTATTATTATTATTATTAATGGCCACTTTTTCTTCGTCTATTAGGTAATTATATGAGGAAGTGATTCACATTGTAGGGTTGTCACACGTGGACAGGAACAATCCACCATGCCTGGCACCATGAACCAGTTAATATTTTCTTTCGGGAATTTTTGTAAATCCCTCACTACTTCGAATGATAAGATTATTTTTTTCTACGATGATAAGATTGAAAATACGACGCGGATACGCAACTGAATTTATGATGGAATAAATGAAGGCGGTAGACTAGCTGTCGAGAGCTAGGGTGGAGTTCATGTTTTGAAATTCTTTTCTTTTTTCGATTTTGATTTCAGCGTTGGTGGATCTAATTATGTGAACTCTGAAGGATTATAACTTTAAATATTCCCATTTTTCTTCGTCCACATTCATTGATGTAGAGAATTGAATTATTAAAAGCATGCTCGTCATTATGCTTCGACACCTACCCATTTGACATTGCTACAGGTCATGCCTGCATTAGATAATTTATGCACAATAGTTATATGATGAAATGAAAGGTCATGATAATTAAAAGACAATAATGAGTTTTTCTAAAAAAAAGAAGATTGGTTGATATAATCTATATATATATATAAATCAATTTTACGTGATAGTTTGTCTGTCTGTCTGTGGGTGTGTATGTCTCCTATGCGTTCATATACCATTCATCCGATTGCGATGAAACTTGGGTGAGGTGTTGAGTACACTCCAAGGAAGGTTTCTGACTTAGTAAATCCATTTTACAATAGGTAGCGCACGCGTAGATTTAACAAATGAGTGACGATGCGCGAAGCGTTTCAAACAAGTCCCGTATGTGTTCATATACCATTCGTCCGATAGCGATGAAACTTGGTTGAGATGTTGTATACACTTACGTGAACGTTTCAAAATTAGTGAATACATTTCACAGTAGATAACGCACGAGTAGATTCACCAAATGAGCGACAACACGCAAAGCGTTTCATCAAAGTCCCGTATGCATTTATATTCCATTCCTCCAATAACTATGAAACTTGCGTAAAATGTCGTGTACACTTCAGGGAAATTTTCTGGCTGAGTAAATTCACTTTACAATAGGCAGCGCACGAGTAGATTCAACAAATGAGCTACGACGCGCGAAGCATTTCAACAAAGTCACGTATGCATTCATATACCATTCGTCCGATAGCGATGAAACTAGGCTGAGATGTTGTGTGCACTCCAGGGAAGGTTTCTGGCTTAGTAAATCCCTTTAAAAATAGGTAGAGCACGAGTAGAATCAACAAATGAGCGACGACGCGCGAAGCGTTTCAACAAAGTCCAATATAAGGTCATATACCATTCATCCGATAGCGATGAAACTTGGGTGAGATGTTGTGTTCACTCCAGGGAAGGTTTCTGGCTCTGTACATCCATTTTACGAAAGGTAGCGCACCAGTAGATTCAACAAATGAGCGATGACACGTGAAGCGTTTCAACCAAGTTCCGTATAAGGTCATATACCATTCTGCCGTTAGCGGTGAAACTTGGGTGAAATATGGTGGACACTCCAAGGAAGGTTTCTGGCTTAGTAAATACATTTCACAGTAGGTAGCACACGAGTAGATTCGACAAATGAACGACGACACGCGGAGCGTTTCAATACAGTCCCCTATGTCTTCATATCCCATTAGTCCGATAGCGATGAAACTTGGGTGAGATGTTGTGGACACTTACGTGACGTTTTCTAACTTGGTAAAGATATTTTACAGTACGTAGCGCACGAGTAGATTCAACAAATGGGTGACGGGGCGCGAATCGTTTAAACAAAATCCGGTTTGCGTTCATATACTATTCATCCGATTGCGATGAAACATTGATCTGTTATTGTGTAAACGCCAGGGAAGGGTTTTGACTTAGTAAATCCATTTCACGATATGTACGGTAGCGCAAGAGTAGATTCAACAAATGAGTGACGACACGCAAAGCGTTTCAACAAAGTCCCGTATGCATTCGTATACCATTCCTCCGATGGCTATGAAACTTGCGTAAAATGTCGTGTACACTTCAGGGAAATTTTCTGGCTGAGTAAATTCACTTTACAATAGGCAGCGCACGAGTAGATTCAACAAATGAGCTACGACGTGCGAAGCATTTCAACAAAGTCACGTATGCATTCATATACCATTCGTCCGATAGCGATGAAACTAGGCTGAGATGTTGTGTGCACTCCAGGGAAGGTTTCTGGCTTAGTAAATCCCTTTAAAAATAGGTAGAGCACGAGTAGAATCAACAAATGAGCGACGACGCGCGAAGAGTTTCAACAAAGTCCAATATAAGGTCATATACCATTCATCCGATAGCGATGAAACTTGGGTGAGATGTTGTGTTCACTCCAGGGAAGGTTTCTGGCTCTGTACATCCATTTTACGAAAGGTAGCGCACCAGTAGATTCAACAAATGAGCGATGACACGTGAAGTGTTTCAACAAAGTCCGGTATAAGGTCATATACCATTCTGCCGTTAGCGGTGAAACTTGGGTGAAATATGGTGGACACTCCAAGGAAGGTTTCTGGCTTAGTAAATACATTTCACAGTAGGTAGCACACGAGTAGATTCGACAAATGAACGACGACACGCGGAGCCTTTCAATACAGTCCAGTATGTCTTCATATCCCATTAGCGTTTCAACAAAGTCCCGTATAAGGTCAAATACCATTCTGCCGTTTGCAGTGAAATTTGGGTGAAATATGGTGGACACTCCAAGGAAGGTTTCTGGCTTAGTAAATACATTTCACAGTAGGTAGCACACGAGTAGATTCGACAAATGAACGACGACACGCGGAGCGTTTCAATACAGTCCCCTATGTCTTCATATCCCATTAGTCCGATAGCGATGAAACTTGGGTGAGATGTTGTGGACACTTACGTGACGGTTTCTAACTTAGTAAAGGCATTTTACAGTAGGTGGCGCACGAGTAGATTCAACAAATGGGTGACGAGGCGCGTTTAAACAAAATCCGGTATGCGTTCATATACTATTCGTCCGATTGCGATGAAACATTGATCAGTTATTGTGTAAACGCCAGGGAAGGGTTTTGACTTAGTAAATCCATTTCACGATAAGTACGGTAGCGCAAGAGTAGATGCAAGAAATGGGTGACGACGCGCGAAGCGTTTCAACAAGATCCCCTATTGCGTTGATTTAACCTTCTTCGATTGCGATGAAACCTTGATTAGTTATTGTGTACAGGCCAGGGAAGGGCTTCGAGTTAGTAATACATTTCACAATAGGTAGTGCCCGAGTAGATTCAACAAATGAGTGACAGCGCATGAATCGTTTCAACATAATCCCCTATACGTTCATATAACCTTCTTCGATTGTTATGAAACCTTGATGAGTTATTGTGTACACGCCAGGGTAGGGTTACGACTTAGTAAAGCCATTTCTCAATAGGTAGCGTACGAGTAGAATCAACAAATGAGTGACAGCGCACGAATCGTTCAACAAAATCACGTTTACGTTCATATGCCATTCATCCGATTGCGATGAAACTTTTGAAAGTTGTTGTGCACGCTCCCACGAATGATTCTAAATTAGAAAATCCATTTTACGATAGCTCAGAGGCAGTTAATGGAAATTGAAAAACATGTTGTGTATCCAAAAGCACTTCAAGAAACAGAATTTCAACGCCAACACTTTCTTTGATTGGCATTGCAACGCACGCCGGGTACAGCTTGTTGTTTATAAAAAAGAGGGGAGAATTGAATGGAATGTAATAAAATAAATTTAGGATGATAGTTCACATATTCTGTGAACGTCTTATGGCAATTTTCTGAGAATTTTTCATGATGAAACCCTTTGTGAATAAAAAAAAAATGTAATAATAATTAGTAGTGTAATATCATTCAAAATAAGCATGACTATGCAGATTGTAGTCAGATGGTAGTGAATTAAGTATTCACAGGAGTTGGCAGGCGATAATCTAATGACTATGTAATTGATGGAGTGAAATACACTGCAAGCATACCATCGAATTGGGAACGATGGGAACTTTTAGTTGTGATATAATGATCAGCCATGACTTTGACGTTTGCATAAATGTAGGATAATGGGTGCACGTTTGCTTGAAATATTTTGAGTTATGAGACTCTGAAATAACGTTGTACGATAAATATAAATATTGATTGCAACTTTAATTGAGTGGTCAAGTAGGGCCTATATTTTTACAGCAATTATTTTTAATTCATAATTGGTGGATATAAGATTTTTTTTCTCTCATTAGTTAGAACGGAGATCAATACTATTATTTTAGGCAAGCTATTTATTTAACTTTCTTTCATTATAAACTCAAGTGAGTGAAAATATTACTAATCTAGGACACTACCTGATGGACATTTAGCGTGGTTAGTTGATATTAATAGTCAAATGTGACTAAATCTATTTTTTATATATTTTATTTAATTTTCTTGGAGTATCTCCTAATTTTATTTATATCTAAGGATAGGACCAAGGAGATTCGTTGACCCTTTAAAACTTAATTATGTTTATTTGGACTCTAAATATTTTTCTTTTTCTTCGGTCCACATCATGCTTTCATTTAGATCGAATCTCCGAGGCAAGATAGGCTTTTTGGGGGTTTCCCATATTTGTAATGGTCAATGAGTGGCCAATAAATGGATGCCTATTTTTGTATTTTTAATTGTGCTTATCTTCTGATTTCTGTTGTGCTGTTGCTTTGATTTAGGTTTGGGAGTGGGTTGATTTAACCTGTTACACCTATATCCTGTTAACCACCCCTGAGACTACTTGAGTTCTCGTACCCACCGGCATATATTTTTCTTGATATTCGAACCCAGACCTCAATCTTTTTTTGTTCTTTATCTGATATATCTCTTGTGTTATCGGCATGAATTGCGATGTTCTCGCCGGGTCATCCAATTCGATGCCGGTTAACGGAGACAGTACGTACGTATGTATGTATGTATGTATGTATGTAAATATGTATGTATGTATGTATTGTACCCTTACGAACAATTAATACGTGATCATACTGTATTTCGGGGGTAGAACATTCATTCCCATTATTTTGGATCAAAAGCATCAGGTCAACACTTGAAATAAACTAAAAATCAAATCTATAACATATTTAATATTCCCAAAAATTTGGAGCTTCACAAATCAAAATTGCAACAACAAAACTCAAAATAATTAATTCAACACTTGCTCCATTGAACAAAAAATCAAACCATTGAATCATTAGATTTATAATTAATTTGGTTCCCTTTGAACCAATAATCAAATTTCACTTCCATATAGTCTTTCCATTTACTACAAGTTATATGGGCTCGCATGGCTCCATATTATCTTTAATTACTTTACACAGTTATTTAACTTACATCACTTTTTTAACTTTGGGTATTACAAAATGTGTTGACTACACTTATTAATAATAATAATAACATTCATTATTTTATTTTGAACACATGAATCGAATCATCTATTTCTCTCTCTTAATTAGTACTGCCTTTGTCTTAAGGAGGTTCGCGCTACCCTTAAGAACACAAATTTACTGAATTTAATCAATTAAACAAGGCTCCCTGCATTTGTTTAGAATTTGCATTAACTTAAGAAACATCCATTTTCATGATCCATCACACACTATAATTTTACAACAACGATAAGATAACCCTTTATTTATCCACGGGATTTGAACGATATAACAGCCATTTGAAATTAATACTGGGCCACGAGTACAACTCTCGGGCCAGCTCCTTTAAAAGTTCTAATCTTCGCTTCTACAGGTGTGTAATATTACACGACCTTGCTCAAGGCGGTTAATGGGTCGCCTAGCCTCTTGAATGGCCGGACTGAATAATTACTCTCGGCCGTCTGTCTGCATGTCTGTCTGAAAGTCCTTCCCAAGACCGGCTAATTAGATTAATTCACTCTCATAATATATTGCACCAAAATCTTTATTAATTAAACCCTGTCGGTTTTACTGTATTTTGGCTCTCAAATAGCCAATGTTATTTCACAGGAATGACGATTAATAATGTAGCCTCAATATTGCTTGGTGTGAGATGGGATCATTAACTAAGGGGCTCAACCCTACTGAAGCTTAACAGCTCAACATTGTGTACATCCTAGGGCCTTGCCCATGTTCAGAATACACAACAAAACGGGAACAGGAATGACACCTCTGTTCTATGAGTTTATGCGTCGTCAGAAGGGAACATGTCGGTATCTGCGCGCTAACACTTTCCATCCACAAGCGGGACACAACCACTTGTCCTCGTCATTATAAAACATAGCTCCCTTCACACACAATTCAATTCGATGAGTCAATCTCCAGATCCAAACAACTCCGCTCTTTATTAATGTTCATGGACTTTAATTATAAAAATCTACTGATCCTATTTTTACCTTCGCTCATAGCGTATCTCACAATTATTTCTATAGAGATTTTCGTGACATATTTATTTTTCTCAGCCGTCTTTGCTTTCAGAATACATTCACTAAAACATGACACTTTCATTATTATTACTGACACCTACTCGCTTTGGGGGATAGGGTGGATGGGCCAACTTACCTTTTCTCGGAGGTCCACTCACAACTGCAACTCACCGCCAGTTGACATGCCCCAACAGAAGAACACCTAAAGACGGTGGAAGGTGGACAAGAAGAAAACCCACAGGTTCGTCAACAGAAAAACCCCCGATAACCACAGAACTGCCACCGACGAAATGATGCAACAACAGTTAGCTTCCTTTAAAAAAATATTTAATTTTAAATGAACAGCTCCACCAGAGAACAGAAAATGCATCAGCCAGCATAAAATTACAATAACTTAAACAAACCCCACCTAAAATTCTCACTGGAGATAAAAACAAGGCTTAAGGTCGATACCAATTAACAATTACCTGAGGGGATACTAACGAAACATTTAGTTAAGAGACCCAAACAAAATTTACAACAACTATAATTATTCTGATAGGAAGTTTGATACATCAAAGGTAACATAAAAACTACTATGAGGTATTACCTGAAGTAAGAGAAGGAAAAGCCTTAAAAAATCTTAAACACTTAACATGTACCTGACATACTTTCAACTGAACCATGAGGTCCACGGAGAATCAAAAAAGAAGTAAATAGTGCAAACTTTACCATAAACAAAGTACCGAAAGATACACGCAGGAGTACTAAAATAGGAAACTCCAAATAAAGAAAACCAAAGGATAATTTAAAACCAAAAAAAGTTAAACAACATCACAATAACCCACGAACGTGCACTTCAAACACACGCCAGAAACAAAAATCCACAATGCACTACTGTCAACAAGTTACCATGGCGACCAGAACAGTTGAAAATATATCAGTACGAATTTACATCAAACGCAGAATTTTACATTTAAAAAATTCTTCTCCTGTGAGAAAACAGGAAGATAATAAACAACTCCAGACATGACGAGAACAAATAGTATTTTAAAAGGGTACGGATTAAAATAAAAAACGATCGACTATTGATCGAAATTAGGCCTACTACTCAATTGACTAGTCTGGTCAGTACCAGAATATAACAAGAAGAGAACGCCTTAGCAAGACACAAAATAATAAAATTAGAAGAAAAACATAGAAGTGTCCCCAGGACTAATATTATTTAACAAAATTTTACATATTCAGTGGTGACATTTTTAGGCCTAGCCAACCTTCAGAAAAAACTTAAACACAAGTACACAATGAGAAATATGGAGCTCCAATAATTTAAAATAAATAAAACATCAAAACATACCTTAATAAAGCCTTTTGGGGAGACTCTAATATTTAAAACACTAATGATATATCCTTAAAGGATTTATATCACCAAAAAAACATGAAAATGGCTGCCAGCGGAACACGTTGAGATGCAAACAAATAACATCATATTTCCATATTAAGGCATAAAAACACACCAGATTCTTCATATTCATCAAAATAATGGGATACATCCCCATGTTAGCAGTGACGAGGGCCAAAGCCCTCGTCCCAGACAAGAACCCAAAATTTGCGTCTTTCTCACATCAGCAATCAGTTACAAGTCCCAATTCACAAGATGGAGGTCAAGAGCAGACAAGCACTCCCATCATGCACCAAGTTTATTTAAATTTGACCAATCCAAATGAGCCACATACTGTGACAATGTGCATATCAAAATAATATACACACGACACCATTAAAGTAATTTGGCGGCATGATGCATATATAGTCTTTTGTTTAATGACATAGAATAATATACTTTTTCAAATATGTCTCGATTAGAGGCGGTTACGGAAGACACCTATGTCTCTCTCTAGCGGTTGAAGAAACAACCCACAGCTTGTAGTGCCGATAGGCGCTGCCATCTCGAGTTCATTAGCCATACAAAGGCATCTTAGCGGGCACCTTAAATGGTAGGGGAGGGTAGAGATTACATGTCGAACGATGCAGGAAAATGTTTGAGACAGCTTTGCATGGCTCAATTACCATTCTTTCAATTCATTTACATGACCACTACCGTTCAATTCATTACACACTTACATGAGATATTTTTACTCTTACATTATTCACTTGGAATATGACCAATATTTCTTTCAATATTATATTTCTATGGGCTGTCGTTCAAAATCGGTTGTCTTTCATTTCATATCTTACTTTACACATCAATTCTCTGTTTCTACATGTGTGATTTTTCATTCCTTTAAGGATGCGCGAACTCCTTTCCAAAATAATCATAATGGCATATTGTACTCACTTTTTGTCTTGCGGCTCCCTGAAACTGGTGACTGGAAACTTACTCGCCCACATAACTGGTTTTAGTCCTCCATCATAATTACCGCAGCGCAATTCACACTTAACCCTTTTTTAAACATTTTACACAAATTTATATCACTTATTACCTGTTTTGAAAGGCTTTCTAGCATGATTAATACCCTGTAACACTTGAACAAATCTTAATTCTACACACAAAAAAATAATTACACTCAAGCCTATTAATTTGCTTGTGTACACTCGGATTATTTTCACTTCACACGCTTTACTATCTTAAAACCTTCTCTTAGAATGCAGGTGATAGTGCCTTCTTGCTCTGGCCCTATCATTCGCTTGAAGTTACTGAAAGTCTCGATACTGCTACCCGTATCTTCACCTTTCCTCTTAGACAGTTTATTCTGATTCCCCTGCTCTGATGCTATAATGCTTGGCACGATATTGTCTTAAACGCAGCTAATAGGCTATGCTTTGCCAATTTCTTCATCAATTCACGATTTTTAGAGTCACAGTTTAGGTTTTAACGTTCTGATTTTATAAATGTTTCTCCACTCGAATTCACGTTCAGTACTGTCTACCATAGTACTGTGTTAGTACTATTTTTCTTGACGATTTAAAGTCTTACTCTTATTGCAAATGCTTCTAATTCGTACTTCACTTTTCCAACTATCGTCACTATTATTTCTGACCTCTAAATACAGGCGAGTTCAGATTTCTAATTCGGCATTATGACCTGCTCCGGTCTCGAATGTACTTGTCTACTGTTGTTCACCCTCTGTGTTCCCGAATTTGTATGATACTGGCGAGATATTCACTAAATTTAGAAGTTATGACTCCGTACAATTTTTACTAAAGTTCTTGCTGCCTTAATATTCGCCGTCAAAGTATGGTAACCCAGTCGGTTCCATGAAATAATTCAACTATTGACGCGGTATGACCCTTATGTTTGTCCTTCGACGATCGTCGGTGATCTAATGCAGCGTCTCTCCACGGAGATTGTCCGTGACGCAGCGTAACCCTACGAGGTCCTTTGTGGACTGCTTGCGACACAGCATAACCCTTACACAGTATCTGAAGACTGTAAAACGATGATACGTCGTTCCTCCAGAGAGATACTCTCAAGACTGTATATTGTTGTCGAACAGCGTGATGTTGGCGAAACAGCGTCACGTCCTTCCCGGACTGATTAGAACTGAATATTGTGAAACAGTGTGAAGCGCCCCCGCGCTCACTCAGACTGAATGAATCCTGTTGGACTGGCAGGCTATTTATTCAAATTAGCTAAAAGTAGTCGACTTTCGCTTCTTCTCGAAACTAACTTTTAAGCCAAGCCTCGTACGCTTGTGTGAAAATTATCTACGTACACCTCATCGTCTAAATGTCTCAAATTTACCTTAGCTGTTGAAAACCGGTCGTAGCTTATATTTTATAAAAATTAATAAGTGCTCTTGCCAGGTGTGGGTGGAAACTCTTTTTTTCTATCTCTCTGGGAGACTCGTTAGTCCCTCCCATAACTACGTCATGCTAAGTCAGCGCTTTTTCTCTGTACTATTATTAAAAGATTTTATATTGGCCAAAATTATAATTCCCAACATCATCCTTATTGTCTATCTCAGATCTTAATAATGTTGCGTGGTTTCTGAAAAGAGGGTTATTTCACAACGGTTCCGGGCTCCACCTACGACCACGTTGCCAATTTATTGCTTAATAATCACTCTCTAGTGATCCCCTTTCTGCCTCAGCGAATGGAAATTTCCTTCGATCCTTGCACCATCAGGCATCATAAGCTTTTATCACGTACACCGTATGATGCACACACGGCTTGCACGCTGTAAATTGCGATAGCGAGACATATCGCTCCTGAGTCATTTGTAGATTTCCTCATCATTCCACATCTCTGGCCTGTACTGTCCCAAATCCAGTTGCCTAGATTTGAGAGCACAGGCCACAATGCTAAGTCAAGAATTGAATGTTTGAATAGCGCGCGCCGAACCGTCTTAGAAGGAATTGGAAGCTTTGAGCAGCCAAGAAATGGTTAAGTGACGTAGGCGAGAGCGTCATAGTCGAGGCTGAATTGACATTAAATATTTCCCGATGGAGTAGCATCTTGAGACTAACATCCGATTACTGGCACGGACAAGGGAGGAAGAATGAGCTTGATATCAAGGAAATTGATTGAGCGGAAGCTGAGATATGAGATGTTTTAGTTTCGGCATATTTCACGCAATGACCTCGAGGAGACCGCTTAAGGAGTATATAAGGCGTGCATGTCGGAGCTAAGAATGTTCATTCCTTCGTAAGCGCTCAGCCGATAAACACTCTACGTCGCTCCGAACACTGTTATAATCTTCATGCACATGGTTGCAAAATCTGCGTTATTACCAGCACAGCCGCTGGGACTTAGCGATTTCGACAATACATGGTTAATGGTCTTATAAAAATGTTTAACATTATAGTGATCTAACTTTTCAAAAGTTATCACCGAATTGATAACTTTTCAAAAGTTATCACCGAGGTGATAAACTTTGTGGCATTGGTAATTATTTACTGCTACAACGGACATATGAATAGACTTAGTCTATATTTTGATTTCCACTATCCATTAAAATTTAACTTGGATTATTTCATCCAAACAACCAGAATAAGTCTTGGACTTAATAACTTTCGACCAACCAAAATAGTTCATTGCTGTTCATCTACCAGTCTTGCACAGTTCAGTTCATTAGCCGACATAGGTAATACCAGCATACTTGCATTGTCTGGAGAGTGAGAAGCTCTGCCCAGGGAACTGATCTTCAGAACTCGAACATGTGTTGCATAAGATTGTAAGAGTAGTGACAGTATTGAAGGCATTACAGTTGGGTGGAGTTAAAACTGGTAATTTTTCATCATGGATCTTTTCGATCTAACCCCAGTGAAGATTACTTCAGCTGTTGAAGCAGCATATTTTACGAACTATATTCATCAAGATATTCAGGCTACAAGTATGAATACCGCTATGTCTGTGTAAGACCATTGCGGGTATAAAATGGGGGCCGATACAAGATTATAAATACGTCTTCTAATCGGGACAAGAATACTGAAATAATCTGGTTCAGACCAGATTACAAGCATCATGATCTACAGGAATGTAAGCTACAATTTTCATTATTTTTATGCGTAGTTAGCTGGAATTTCTCAAATTTTCTACAGTCCTACCAACACATATTTTCTTTTCATCGATGTTTTCGCCGTTGCAAATATTTTCTTTTTGCAATAGAAGCATTGATCTGAGCGGTTTTTACACTCAGAAGTCAATGATTCTTTTAGTAAATAGTTTGGCTAAGAATATACACGGTGTGGAGTTATACATGTTTTAAACTGATGGTAAAATTATTATTGTAAACACATTAGGGAGTTTACAATCTTATAAATCTTCCAGTTGTCGTAACAAGCAAAGGCTTGATTATTCTGTATAATTTGGGAAGAAATAATTGTTGTGTGTGCAAAGAGATGAATATGCCATTCTGATTGCGCAAATTAAGTCGCAGGAATAAGGTTGTTGAAATGATGCATCAACCATATTGTAGGTTGGATGTCTTTGAAATTAGTAGAGGAGTTGAATTTAGCCACACTTTCGTCGAGATATAATCAAAGGTTATTTTGTTGAGCCATCATTGTCAATTCACAGTTTACCCACGTGTTCTAGAAGTATTCCTAGTAATTTCTCGCCCGAGGATTGTTATTGTTAAACTCGTACATTTCATTATGAAAAAACTTTACCGTTGTCTAGATGCCAAATATGATTATGTGATTTTTGACGAATTTAAATCGAACGGGCCGATGCTGTAAATTATTTAAAACTGTTACTTCTTAACAACCACTACAAACTGAGAGAATTTTTGTGATCCTGTAAAAATATATAAACATTTTGCAAATAAATTTGATGATTAACATATTTGACATTTTGTCAAATTATTGTAATTTTGATAATAACAAATGATATTGTTTTATGACAAATTTTCTAAATAATATTTCCAAGTGATAGTTAATTGATTTAATTGTTGAAACCATATTGAATTGAATTTATATTTTGTTGATAATAATATTTTGACCATTATATTGATGATTGAGTCAAAAGCTATGAATAGATTTTGGATCAAAAACAGATGATTCAATAAATATTTTCTGTTTATCGAAGTTCGTCGAATCCAAATGCTCGAATGTCCATGTAAATGATATTGTGTTGTATTTCTTGTTAATAACTTTGTATTTGAACATATCTTGAGATAACTGAATTCTGAATTGTTAGTTAATTTGCTACGATATTTTTGAAAAAGTGAATCAGTGATATAATTTTCAACGATTGATCATTTCAATATGTGAATACTCAAATAAGATAGGAATCAGGAAGGACAATTAAATTTGCACTGACAAAACCCTACTACTGTAAATAATTATTTTGAGCGAAGTCAAAAGATCTATTAATTTGACCTTCGTCTCAATTGCCAAGTGTTCATGCGTTGGTGAAATTGTAAATCTTGTACATAACGTATGATTCGTCATACATCTATTATGCTATTTTTGGCATACCTTCAGTAATTTTTAACGTTTTAAATAAAATGAGATAATCTTTCAGGTTGTGTTATTTTCAGAAAATCTCCTTCTATCCTTATTGTTGCATCGAGTCGAAAATCAGTAAAGCATTTTTTTTTGTTGAGTTATTGTAGTCACTTTAACCCATCTGGCGGCCCGGGATATTTTGATTCTCGTGCTGACTGATTTTTGGTGAAATGCATATGTGGTCGTCTGGACTTCAGTCTAAACGAGCACATAAAATAAGATAGAACAGAGAAATAGCTTCGGAAGTGGGGCCCGTTTTCTATACGGTTGTTTGCATACCGATTTAATAGTGATTTTTCAATAGATATTTTGGGGAATCGTAAGATGTCTGTTATGGATAAATAAATTCATAGGAAACCCAGTTAATGGGAAACTTAATTCAAATTAAATTTAGAATAGTTAGTGTGGTTTTTGATTGTTGTATAATGGCTTATCCATTAGGGTGTCAAGTAAAATTTGTAGTATACGTTCGAAGGTCTGGAAATACACAATTTATAAGAATCCAGTTGGAGGATATTGACTTTTCATTTTTGATATGTTTGTTTAAATTTAATTAATAGTAGAGATTTTTTTATCACGTCGACATTAAGGAATATCTCATTTTATTTTCTGAATCCCAAGTAGCTATGCACATTTCTTGTTCTAGTTGTAAGTCTTTGTGTTTGCCTACATTTATACCCCTAACTTTGAATTATATTGTGATAATTTTGGATGAGGTCATGAAGATCTTAAATCGTATGGAGGAGAGTTCCAAATGTGCAGAACTGCAAATGGCAGAAATTATAGAGAAAACTAAAAAAAATGGAGGTTAAATTTAAAGAAAATTCTGAAACATTAAGGGAAAAATTAAGAGAAAACTCAGATGACCTAGAAAATAGATTGACCACTTCTTTAAAAGTTAATCTTGAAACCTCAATGGAAAATAAATTTAAGGAAAATTCTAATTATTTGGAGACTAAATAAACTTCTTTAGAAAACAAATTAAAAGGAAACTCCACTTCTTTAGAAAATACATTTAAAGAAAACTCATATTCATTATAAAACCGGTAAGAGAAAATTCTGATCCTTTGGAAGCTAGATTAACTGATTCGTTGAAAACTTCTTTTGAAATTAAATTAGAGGAAAATGCAGTAAACATAAAAGCTAAGATGAGAGAGAATTCAGATTCATTAGGTGCCTCTTTAGAAAACAAACTCAAGGAACATTTAGAAAATAAATTCAAAGAAAATTCTACTTCGTTAGAAAATAAAATCAAAGAACATTCCACTTCTTTAGAAAATAATATGTCTAAACTGTTTGAGAAAACTCATGAACTCGAAAATTCATTAGCTTTGAAGACGAGTAAAATGGAGGATAGATATCGTGATGCCGATCAAAAATGTCAGTCATTAGCTGATAGGATCGAGCGAGGTATCTGAAAAGTACGAGAGGATATGACAAGTCTAGGAATTCGTGCCCAAAAAGTGAATAGTGGCATGGCAAATAACGTCATACAACGTTTGACCGAGCAATTCCAGGAACTTGTTGTTTGAGAAATTCAGGATAGTGTAGTCAAAGAGTTGACAACTGAGATAAAGACGACAGTCATCAGTAAACTCAAAGATGCACTTAAACTAGAGACTCAAGACGGAATCAAAGAGAACAGAGAAACTTTGACGTGACATGTTCAAGTTATTACTAAGGATATCCAGACAGCTCAGAATACATTGTGGATATGACATGTTCGTTAAAGTATCACGAAGAGATTATGAACAAAATGTCTTCAGATAATAAAGAGAATTTTAAGGAAACAGAAGGGATCAAGATAGATACTGAAGAAATCAGGAAAAGATCTGAAGAGAACCAGAGGGAAATTGAGGATATCAAGAGTCAGGTTAAAGACAAAAACCAGGGTGATTATTCGCATAATAAAAGTAGTGCCGAAGAGTTTAAAAAATTAATGGACGAGGAGAATGCTGAACTCATAGAAACTATCAAAACACTTAGTAATAAATTCTTATATTACAAAAGGCAAGCAAAGAGTGTTGTTGAACCTCAGGGTAAAGCTACAATTATGAGAAAGGATATGGGTATTGAGGGAGTAAACAAAGGTAGGAAATCCCCATAACAGGAAGAGGTTAGGACCATTATGCAATCCACTCCTATAACCTTTTATAAAAACGTAGAGGATAAACCTTCTAAATTCTCTGGAACTGGGAGTATTACACCCGTAGAATTCCTGAGGGAAGTGGGAGATTACTTCAAGGATTCCAAGATTGGCAAAGAAAGGAAAATAAGAGTGATAGGGTCAATTTTGTATGGTCCCTCACTTACGTGGTTTAGGGCTTTTAGATCTACTATAAACAACTTTGTGGAATTCGCTAGAGGATTATTGAAGAAATTCTGGTCCCCAGAAACTCAAATACAAGTGAGAGCAGAGCTATACTCCAAAAGATACTCCACTTCTCAACCCACACGTTATTCGACTTACTTCGCAGGGCAACTATCTAAAATTCAACATTTAGATCCACCCATACCCGACAACGAATTAATTACTGCATTGATCAGGCAATTTCCTGCGGATGTCCAAAGAACACTAATAGAAGCGGACATTTACAACATGGAACAATTTGATGAAGTTCTACAGAAGTTGGATCACACGAACGCTCAATTCCTTCATCAGAAAACTGGAAAGAATGACAACGTGGTATTTGCATTGATGACTGATAGATATTCTCAGACACATCGAGACGGTGGAGAAGATAAAACGCCGAGGGATGATCCAGGACAAAGAAGATGGAACCAAAACGACTATCGATCATATGAGAATAAACCATATACAAGACATGAAGGTACAAACAATTATAGAAGTCGATGGGGAATACCAAGAGGAAACCAAGGACGATACCAAGAGAGAAGGTAATTTGGGAGAAGTAATGGCTATTACCGAAGAAACGAAAATCCAAGACAATCCAATGAGGAATTGAAACAGGAGACGAGGAAAAATTTGGAGGAACGACATCAAGAGAACCAACAGTTCATGGAACAGCTGAAAAAGGGTGAACCTGGTACATCAGGGACACCCCAATCCAAGAACAAAAATGAAAAAAAAACTTCAAATTTTCAGTAGCAGATAGCCTAATTAAGACTTTCACTTCCAGGATTATTAAGTGGCAAGTAGAAGATGAGAACCTGATACAAAATAATCATGAACGCAAAGAAATGGGAACGAGGATTAAATTGCCAATTGTATTGTGCGAAGTATTCGGCAAGCCTGTCGATACTTTAATCGATACTGGTGCAATGTTATGTACTGTAAGTGAGAAATTATATGCTCTAGGGAAACTCACTGAGAATCTCGAAGAAATTCCTGTGTCCTAAATTAAGATTCAAGGAATTATTCCAAACAAGATATCCCTATGTAAGACTCAGTTATATTTATGCATTACAATAGGAGGACATGATTTTTGTGGTAATGAAGGACATGGTATTTGATATGATCCTAGGAGCAGATTTCATCCAGAAGTATGACGCTGAAATTGATATGAGCAGTGAGACGATAAGATTTCAGAATACCGAAGACATAAACTTCGGGGGAAACGAAGAAGAAGACATCGAGGAACATGTTCAATGGTCTTTGATATTTCACGAGACTACTGAACAGGAATATAGCAAATCAGAGAGATCACCAGAGTTGGAAAATATTCTTGAAGAGTTCAAGGACATATTTGATATTCGACCTGGGGAAATTAAGGATTTCGAATACAAAATTCGAGTTACTGATGACGCACCCTACCATGCAAAATTATATCCTGTAGCTGAAAAACATAGAGACAAGGTGGAGATACTTATCAAAGATATGGATGATAACAATGTCATTGAGAAATTTACAACCTCTTATGTCAATCCTTTGACATTATATAACAAAAGAGAAACTGTTCCGCCTAGTCAATACATTTTCTTTCAGAGCACAATCCTTTGACAGTTGTATCTAAACCAGATCGCAGTCTAAGGTTATGTCTAGACGCGCGAAATTTGAATTCAAGATTGTTACCAGTATATGATAGATCACCCATCATTAGGGAATTACTTAGGAAATTCCAAGGCAAGATTTGGTTCTCAAATATTGATCTCACTTCGTCCTACCACCACATTAGTCTTAGTGAAGATTCAAAGAAATTTACAGGGTTTATGTTTGACCAACAAACTTACATATTTCGACGTCTACCATTTGGAGTCAAATCATCTGGATCTGTTTTGATTACAGCACTTGAACAGATTTTGAGTCCTGAAGTAAATGAAATAGCGATCCGATATATAGTTGATATTATCATCGCATCTGAAAGAAAAGAAGGACATCTGTTACATCTCCGAATGTTGTTCGAAGATTTAAGGAAGGCAAATTTTAAGGTCAACCTTCGAAAGTGTCAGTACATTCAAAAATAAATTAAATTTTTGGACACATATTGGATGGCGAGGGCTATCGTCCAAATGAGACGATAATTCATGCGATTGCAAATTTTCCCAGACCAACTAGAGTAAAACATGTCCGAAGTTTTCTAGATACATACCAATTCTCTGCAGGTCATTGTTCTAGTTATACGGAGAGAGTTGCGCCTCTGCAGGGGTTACTGACAAAAGATAACAAATTGAAATGGAATGAAACTTGTGAACAGTCGTTCCAAGATGCCAAGAGACTGTTGGTTAATAGCATAAAATTTGAATATCCTGACTTCACTAAGAACTTTATAATAGAATCCGATGCGACCACCGTAGGGATTGGAGCTATTCTTTTTCAAGAAGACGACGATCACAGGAGGCATTACCTGGCTTTTATAAGCAGAAAACTTCGTCCATCGGAGAGGAACTACTACACTACCGAGCTAGAAGCACTTGCAGTTATATTTGCTATAGAAACGTGGAAAAAGCTTCTAATTAGACATGCGGTTATAGTAAGAACCGATCACCATACTCTGGAATTCATTCTTAGAACGAACTTTGCTAGCGAAAGAATAACGAGATGGCCACTTTTCATACAGCAATCCAACTTGATCATTGAACACACTCCAGGGAAGCTGAACGTTGGTGCTGATTTATTAAGTTGAGCAGTTGAATCTACACCTAAGGTTTTGCAAGTAACGTTAACTCTTGAAGATGAAGAAACATTAAGGAAGTTAAGACTTCTATCATTATAACAGAGGAGAAATAGACGACTCAGGAACATTTATGGTTTTCTTCAATGTGACATGGATCCGGCAGATGTTGAATTCGCTGTAACGGAGAGAATTTCAAGAGATATTTTAATGATGGATGGCCTGACCAATAAGTTTATTGATCCAGACCTTACCAAGCTAAGAGTAGTTGCACCTCCATGGATGCAAGTCCCCATCTTTTTGGATGGCGCATCGCATGTCAGGTCATGCTGGAGTAGACAAAACCATTAAAGTAATTCAAGATAAATTTTCGTGGGAGCTGATGAGACACACTGTCAGGAACAACATCCGAGAATGCGACTTATGCCAGAGGAGTAAGCATAATTCCAAATTATTAAAGGAAGCCCCAAGGCCTATTATTCCAACAACGCCTTGTGAAATTTTCGCTACCGATATTTATGGTCCTATTCCAAAATCTAAGAGAGGAAACCGGTACATCCTAAAAACAATTGGTGTTTTCAACAAATACACCATGTTGCATCCTATCCAGAAGACAAATGCAAAACATTGTGCAAATAGAATCGGGAATAGTGTAATCCCGGAAGCAGGCAAACCGGAATTCCTTTTTTTAGACCATGGATCCCAATTTACATCATTGGAATTCAGGATCGCAATGGATAACTTTGGCATAAAACAGCTACTTTGTTCGATAAGGCATCCAGAGAGCAATCCTGCTAAACGTATAATGGCTGAAATTTCAAAATTTTGTCGTTGTATTGTCCAAACGAACATTGGAAATGGATGGATGTAATTCCTTTAGCAGCCGAATCCATAAATTCTAGAGTCCATGAGAGTACTGGACAGAATCCCATGTTGCTTCACCATGGAATAAAGCCGACGAGACTATGGGATCGGATAATCTCAATTCCGCCTGAGATCGAACCCAGTCGTCAAAGGAGGGAGATTCTAGCCTTGGACAGTTTGAGAAGCAGAGCATTGAAGAGAGAGCGCAGAATCAGAGGAAAACGCTTTCGAAGGCCCTTGCGCGTAGGAACCCTCGTGTTGGTGAGAAGACTAATACTCTCTGATGTTCAAAACCGCATATATTCCAAATTTGCGAGTTCATATTCTGGACCCTACCGAATTGAAGAATGTAATAATAACGGTAGTTATAAGATAGCCGACACACGAACTGGTAACATCGTGGGAACCTTCGAGTTCGAAGATTTATTATGCAAGAACCAGGTAGCTTGAAGTGTGAATAGCAAAAATAAAAATCATTCAATTTTTATTTTTGTCTAAGTGTGGGGTTGGTTGTGCCCAAATCCAGTTGCCTAGATTTGAGAGCACAGGCCACAATGCTAAGTCCAGAATTGAAAGTTTGAATAGAGCGCGATGAACCTTCTTAGAAGGAATTGGAAGCTTTGAGCAGCCATGAAATGGTTAAGTGACGTAGGCGAGAGCGTCAGAGTCGAGGCTAAATTGACATTAAATATTTCCCGATGGAGTAGAATCTTGAGACTAACATCAAATTACTGGCACGGACAAGGGAGGAAGAATGTGATTTATTTCGAGGGAATTGTTTGAGAGGAAGTTGAGATATGAGATGTTTTAGTTTCAGCATATTTCACGCATTGAGCTCGAGGAGCCCGCTTGAGGAGTATATATGGCGTGCATGCCAGAGCAAAGTATGTTCATTCCTTCGTAAGCGCTCAGCCGATAAACACTCTACGTCGCTCCGAACACTGTTATAATCTTCGTGCACATGGTCGCAAAATCTAAGTTATTACCAGCACAGTCGCTGGGTCTTGGTGATATCGACAGTACATGGTTAATGGTCTTATAAAAGTGTTTAACATTATAGTGATCTTCGAACTTTTCAAAAGTTATCACCGAGGTTATAAACTTTGTGGCATTGGTAATTATTTACAGCTACAACGGACATATGAATAGACTTAGTCTATATTTTGATTTCCACTGTCCATTAAAATTTAACTTGGATTATTTCATCCAAACAACAAAAATAAGTCTTGGACTTAATAACTTTCGACCAACCAAAATAGTTCATTACTGTTCATTTACCAGTCTTGCACAGTTCAGTTCATTAGCCGACATAGGGAATACCAGCATGCTTGCATTGTCAGGAGAGTGAGAAGCTCTGCCCAGGGAACTGATCTTCAGAACTCGAACATGTGTTGCATAAGATTGTAAGAGTAGTGACAGTATTGAAGGCATCACAGTTGAGTCGAGATAAAACTGGTAATTTTTCATCATGGATCTATTCGATCTATCCCCAGTCAAGATTACATCAACTGTTGAAGCAGCATATTTTACGAACTATTTTCATCAAGATATTCAGGCTACAAGTATGAATACCGCTATGTCTGTGTAAGACCATTGCGGGTATAAAGTGGGGGCCGATACAAGGTTATAAATACGTATCCTAATGGGGACAAGAAGACTGAAATAATCTGGTTCAGACCAGATTACAAGCATCAAGGTCTACAGGAATGTAAGCTAAAATTTGCATTATTTTTATGCGTAGTTAGCTGGAATTTCTCAATTTTTCTACAGTCTTACCAACACATATTTTCTTTTCATCGATGTTTTTGCTGTTGCAAATATTTTCTTTTTGCAATAGAAGCTTTTAAAAGTAGAAAGAAGAATAGCTAGAACATGCATAAATAAAAAATATCAGAAAGATGGGCAGTGGCGGATAGTACCAAATGAAGAGGTATACAGAGAACTGGAGCCCATCACTGACACTATTCGGAAGAAACGGCTTTCTTTCTTTGGTCACATCATGAGGACACCAGAAACCAGGTTATCTAGAAAAATTGTAGTGAAACTTTGGAATATGAAACAACAAGTAGGATGGATTAAGGAAATTAGAGAAGATATGAAAGAATTGGAAATAAACTTGGATGACTTGCAAAACAAAACAACAATATTAAAAAAAAACTGAGAGATATAAATATAAGATTTCAGGCTAAAATAGACAAACCTAATACAGTAAAAAGGGTATTTACAGATGAGGAACGCCTGAGAAGATCATAGCGAATGAAGAGCTACTGGGCGACTCGGAAAGGAAACTTACTGAAGAAGAGGACGAAGAAATGATTGACTGAAGTGGTCCAATGAAGCCGTGAAAGCAGAAGAAGAAGAAGAAGCTTTATCTAAACATTTTTTACACTCAGAAGTCATTGATTCAAAATTTATGGACGAGCGGAACGAGCATTTATTTAATTTTGATATTTTTCTAATTACGGTCATCAGCCGTCGTAACTGAAAATTTAATAATAAATTTAAGTTGAGGATATTAAGAAGTCGATGATGATATTCCCCGAACAGTTTAAGAACTTTAAATCCATTTGTTGAGGAAATAATAATAATAATAATGTTGATTTAATAATAATTATTATTTTCATTTTTCTGAGATAATAACAATATTTGTGATTTCTAATAATCATTATCATGTAGTGTGATTTATACATTTGACATTCAAGACAATTTTCTAAGATCGGATACCTGTTGATTCCGAAGGTTTGTTGTTAACTCATGCCCACAAACAAATAACATATTAATTCAGTGGAAGTATTTCACGCTTGCATTATGCATTTAAATCTTTGAGAAGACACGGAAAGTAATGATACGGAAAGCTAAAAGCAGGTATAAAACCGGGTTTTTGCTACAGTTTGTGTAAAAAAATTCATTATTGAGCAACGTCTTTTGATAAAACGTTTGGCTAAGAATAGACACGGTGTCGAGTTATTCATGTTTTAAACTCATGGTAAAATTATTATTGTAAACTCATTGGGGGAGTTTACAATCTTATAAATCTTCCAGTTGTCGTAACAAGCAAAGGCTGGATTATTCTGCATAATTTGGGAAGAAATAATTGTTGTGTTTGCAAAGAGATAAATATGCCATTCTGATTGCGCAAATTAAGTCGCAGGAATGAGGTTGTTGAAATGAAGCATCAACCATATTGTAGGTTGGATGTCTTTGAAATTAGTTGAGGAGTTGAATTTACCCACACATTCGACGAGATATAACCAAAGGATATTTTGTTGAGCCATCATTGTCAATTCACAATTTACCCACGTGTTCTAGAAGTATTCCTAGTAATTTCTTTCCCGGGGATTGTTATTGTTAAACTCGTACATTTCATTATGAATAGACTTTACCGTTGTCTAGAAGCTAAATATGATTATGTGATTTTTGACGAATTTAAATCGAACGGGCCGATGCTGTAAATTATTTAAAACTGTTACTTCTTAACAACCACTACAAACTGAGAGAATTTTTGTGATCCTGTAAAAATATATAAACATTTTGCAAATAAATTTCATGATTAACATATTTGACATTTTGTCAAATTATTGTAATTTTGATAATAACAAATGATATTGTTTTATGATAAATTTTCTAAATAATATTTCCAAGTGATAGTTAATTGATTTAATGGTTGAAACCATATTGAATTGAATTTATATTTTGTTGATAATAATATTTTGACCATTACCCGCCAACCTGGGCCCATCATATGGGAAGCCAGGCAATGCCTGTCACAAGCCAGGGCAAAGTGATGAGTGATAGAGGAGTAACACCTCTGTAAAAAACCTTGGTCCAGCTGGCCCGGCTGGTAGTACCTCGTCAGGGCCCCTTACCAGGGTTACGGTGAAGATGGTCAACGGTTTTGAAAGCGGAAGAAGGCGTCGGGTCTCAACGGTGGATAAAGCGGAAGAACTATCTTCATTTAGCAGCGTCTGTTCTTCAGTGAAGCGGCTGCGAAAGGCGTCTGTCTCCAGAGGAGCGGCCTGTTATTGAGCTCCGGGGCTTACAACCTCGGTTCTATTACTGGGAAGGAGCTTTCTGACCCACACTGGTTTGAACAACCAAGCATCATGGAATGTCGTCACAAAAAGGACACTACCCCAGGTAGTACCTCGTTGGGGGAATCTACCGTTCTTAGGAGCGCAATCAGGCCTGTGGATTCTGGGGAGCCTGAAACTAGATGCTTTGAGGGTATTACTACAAGTACAAAACTGAAGACGAAACAGAAATATTACTTTGGGACGCTGAACGTCAATTCACTACTGAAAGTTGGAAAACACAAAGAATTGACAATGATGATGGACAAACATGACATAACCATCTTGGCCATCCAAGAAACGAGATACCTAGATGAGGACATAATGGATATTGAGGGGTATAGGATTTATAAAGGAGAAAGGGCTGTGAAAATAGGTAAGAACATGCCTTTACTTGGCACGGCTTTTGTTGTTCGTAAGAAGGTTGTCAGTTCAATAGTGGAATTCCTTAGCCCTTCTGAGAGACTTTCTATTCTAACTCTCAGCTGCGGTAACAAAGGATACACGCTGATCAATGCTCATGCACCGAACAATGAGGACAACAGACGTAATCCTGAGAAAGTTGAACAGTTTTGGGACCTCCTTGAAGAACAGTTGGAGAAAATACCATCAAAGAATATCAAGATCTTACTAGGTGACTTTAACGCTCAGCTGGGAACAAAACCGCAATTCAGATCAACAATCGGAGCCTATCCTGCTCACAAGATGACGGACAGAAATGGTATAAGACTCGTCAATCTGTGTCGCACCTTCAATCTTCAGATAATGTCAACGTTCTACAAACACAAACCAAGCAAACAAAAGACTTGGCGATCACCGGGCAATGTGTGTGGAGAGAAACAGATCGATCATGTCGCAATCTCTAGGAGAGCGATTAAGGAAATAATGAATGTTAAAGTGCAGAGAGGTGCCCAGTTCGATTCAGATCATTACCTCTCTAAGATCAAAATAAATTTCATTCCTCTCAATAAGACCCAGAAACAAGGAAATAAGATTCGTAAATATGACCTTGAAAAGTTGAAAATCGATCAAAATGTATTAGAACAATACCACCAGCAACTGACTTTTGAATCTCATAAATGGACGGACATTGCCTCCAAGATCCAACAAGCAGCTAGTACTACAATCCTGACAGCTAAGAAGAGACAGCATAGATGGTGGAATGAGGATTGTGATGAAGTGCTAACTCAAAGAACAAATGCCTGGAAAAAGTGGAACTCGACCCGAAGACCTGAAGATTTCGATGTGTTCCGTGAAGCTCGAAAAGAAGCAGCCAGAACTTTCCGAAGGGCCAAGCGATTATATGAGAAGCAGCAGTTAGAAGAGATCGATCAGGATTTCCGGAAAAACAATTCCAGAGACTTCTATCAAACGTTCAAGTCCAATTTGAAAGGGTATCAAGCCCCCAGCCTCTGTTTTAGAGATGAAAATGGGAAGCTGGGCCTGACCAACAAAGAAAACTGTACGATCATGTCTCGTTACTTTGAAAAATTGCTTAATTGTGATGAACCGAAAGAACGATTCACTGTGTGCGATCCGATCCACAAACTACTCAACTCATCCCCACCATGTAAAGAGGAGATCAAACAAATTATCAACAGTTTAAAGAATAATAAAGCAGCTGGTGAAGATTCAATAGTGGCGGAACTACTGAAGCTGGCGAATGATGAAACTCTAGATGTACTAGTCAAACTTTTGAAGAGATATAGAGAACTGGGATGTTACCAATTGAATGGCTGTCAGCACTAATCCATCCTCTACACAAAAAAGGTGATAAAAAGAATGTCAACAACTAAAGAGGCATCTCATTAGTATCTGTTCCGTTTAAGATTTTCTCCAAAGCGGTTCAGAACAGAATAGAAGCGCATCTTGACCAACAGATCGGGGAATACCAGGCTGGCTTCAGAAAGGGCCGTTCATGCCCGGAACAGATCATTAACCTGAAGAACATCATTAGGTACAAAAAGACAGGAGGATATAGTTACGTGGTCGTGTTTGTTGACTTTCAGAAAGCGTATGACTCCATCGACCGGGAGTCATTAATGAATATTTCGGAAGAGTTTGGAGTGGATGATACATCTAGAAATTTGATCAAACAAACTCTAACCAACACAGTGTCGAAAGTCAAATTTATGGGAGAGATATCAGAACCGTTTACAATTAGAACGGGCGTCAGACAGGGAGACGGACTATCTCCACTCCTCTTCAACTGTGTTTTGGAAAAAGTCATTCGAGAATGGAGGAAGATGTTAGACCAAGAAGAAAGAAATGAAGATCGGTTCCGACTTGGTCCTAAGCACAAAGGGATATACGTTGACTGTCTGGCCTTTGCAGATGACCTGGCCATTTTTGCTAACGACATAGATTCAGCAGTCAACAAGATCAATAGGCTGTCAGAAATTGCTGAAAAGGTAGGACTCCAGATTTCTATTCAGAAGACAAAATATATGACAAACATCTGCGATGGACCTGAATGGATTATCACTACCTTGGAAAAATCAGTCGAGTCACAAATTTCCGTTATCTCGGTGAAGTCATCCAGCAGAATGGATTAGAAGAGGAAGCAATTAATGTCAGGATGAGGAAGTTAGACCAGGCATACCACATTACAAAAAATATCTATAACAAAAAGTCTATGAGTATAGGCGCCAAGTTCCGACACTATACCACAGTTGTAAAACCTGAGGGATTATACGCGTCCGAAACATTAACCTTGAACACTAAAGGTCAAGCCGACCAACTGGAAAAAAGAGAGCGTAGGATATTAAGAAAAATCCTAGGTAATAGATGGGTTGATGGACAGTGGCGAATGAGAGCAAATGAGGACTTGTACAACAAAATAGAGCCTATCACAGCATCAATTAAGAAGAGACGGCTACTATTTTACGGTCACCTTTTGAGGATGGCTGATGATCGATTAACCAAAAGAATATGGAGTTTCATTAAGTCTAAGGCAACAAGGCCGAGATGGTTCGAGGAATGCGAAAAAGATCTCCGGCAAATTGGTATTCTAGACCGAGAAATTCGTGACAGGAACACATTTAGAAGATTGGTGAACAACTACCAAGGTTTTAAAATGGCATCAACTTCCGGAAGACGGAGAGGACCTTTGTCCGAGGAACATAAACAGGCACTCGTCGCTGGGGTCAGAAGATACTGGCAGGAAGTCAAAGCCGGAACAAGAGCAAGACCTAGACACTAAAGTGAAGTTGGTTGTTACCATGCAGTCCATAGAGGCTCAACTCGATGTATATAAAAAAAAAAAAATTGACCATTATATTGATGATTGAGTCAAAAGCTATGAATAGATTTTGGATCAAGAACAGATGATTCAATAAATATTTTCTGTTTATCGAAGTTCGTCGAATCCAAATGCTCGAATGTCCATGTAAATGATATTGTGTTGTATTTCTTGTTAATAACTTTGTATTTGAACATATCTTGAGATAACTGAATCCTGAAGTGTTAGTTAATTTGCTACGATATTTTTGAGAAAGGGAATCAGTGATATAATTTTCAACGATTGATAATTTTTTTTCATTTCAATATGTGAATACTCAAATAAGATAGGAATCAGGAAGGACAATTAAATTTGCACTGACAAAACCCTACTACTGTAAATAATTATTTTGAGCGAAGTCAAAAGATCTATTAATTTGACCTTCGTCTCAATTGCCAAGTGTTCATGCGTTGGTGAAATTGTAAATCTTGCACATAACGTATGATTCGTCATACATCTATTATGCTATTTTTGGCATACCTTCAGTAATTTTTAACGTTTTAAATAAAATGAGATAATTTTTCAGGTTGGGTTATTTTCAGAAAATCTCTTTCTATCCTTATTGTTGCATCGAGTCGAAAATCAGTAAAGCAATTTTTTTTGTTGAGATATTGTAGTCACTTTAACCCATCTGGCGGCCCGGGATATTTTGATTCTCGTGCTGACTGATTTTTGGTGAAATGCATATGTGGTCGTCTGGACTTTGGTCTAAACGGGCACATAAAATAAGATAGAAGAGAGAAATGGCTTTGGAAGTGGGGCCCGTTTTCTATACGGTTGTTTGCATACCGATTTAATAGTGATTTTTCAATAGATATTTTGGGGAATCGGAAGATGTCTGGTATGGATAAATAAATTCATAGGAAACCCAGTTAATGGGAAACTTAATTCAAATTAAATTACAAATAGTTAATGTGGTTTTTGATTGTTGTATAATGGCTTATCCATTAGGGTGTCAAGTAAAATTTGTAGTATACGTTCGATAGTCTGGAAATACACAATTTATAAGAATCCAGTTGGAGGATATTGACTTTTCATTTTTGATATGGTTGTTTAAATTTAATTAATAGTAGAGATTTTTTTATCACGTCGACATTAGGGAATATCTCATTTTATTTTCTGAATCCCAAGTAGCTATGCACATTTCTTGTTCTAGTTTTAAGTCTTTGTGTTTGCCTACATTTATACCCCTAACTTGGAATTATATTGTGATAATTTTGGATGAGGTCATGAAGATCTTAAATCGTATGGAGGAGAGCTCCAAATGTGCAGAACTGCAAATGGCAGAAATTATAGAGAAAACTAACAAAATGGAGGTTAAACTTAAAGAAAATTCTGAAACTTTAAGGGAAAAATTAAGAGAAAACTCAGATGTCCTAGAAAATAGATTGACCACATCTTTAAAAGTTAATCTTGAAACCTCAATGGAAAATAAATTTAAGGAAAATTCTAGTTATTTGGAGACTAAATGAATTTCTTTAGAAAAACAAATTAAAAGAAAACTACACTTCTTTAGAAAATACATTTAAAGAAAACTCATATTCATTATAAAACAGGCTAAAAGAAAATTCTGATTCTTTGGAAGCTTGATTATCTGATTCGTTGAAAACTTCTTTTGAAACTAAATTAGAGGAAAATGCAGTAAACATGAAAGCTAAGATGAGAGAGAATTCAGATTCATTAGGAGCCTCTTTAGAAAATATACTCAAGGAACATTTAGAAAATAAATTCAAAGAAAATTCTACTTCGTTAGAAGATAAAATCAAAGAACATTCCACTTCTTTAGAAAATAAAATGTCTAAACTGTTTGAGAAAACTCATGAACTCGAAACTTCATTAGCTTTGAAGACGAGTAAAATGGAGGATAGATTTCGCGATGATGATCTAAAATGTCAGTCATTAGCTGATAGGATCGAGCGATGTATCTGAAAAGTACGAGAGGATATGACAAGTCCAGAAAATCGTGTCCAAAAAGAGAATAGTGACATGGCAAATAACGTCATACAACGTTTGACCGAGCAATTCCAGGAACTTGTTGTTGGAGAAAATCAGGAAAGTGTAGTCAAAGAGTTGACAACTGAGATAAAGACGACAGTCATCAGTGAAGCCAAAGATGCACTAAAACTAGAGACTCAAGACGGAATCAAAGAGATCAGAGAAACTTTGACGTCACATGTTCAAGTTATTACTAAGGATATCCAGACCGCTCAGAAAGACATTGTGGATATGACAAGTTCGTTAAAGAATCACGAAGAGATTATGAACAAAATTTCTACAGATATAAAAGAGAATTGTAAGGAAACAGAAGGGATCAAGAGAGATACAGAAGAAATCTGAAAAGATCTGAAGAGAACCAGAGGGAAATTGAGGATATCAAGAGTCAGGTTAAAGACAAAAAACCAGGGTTATTATTCGCATAATAAAAGTAGTGCCGAAGAGTTAAAAAAATTAGTGGACGAGGAGAATGCTGAACTCAGAAAACTATCAAAGCACTTAGTAACAAATTCTTGGATTACCAAAGGCAAGCAAAGAGTGTTGTTGAACCTCATGTAAAGTTACAATTATGAGTAAGGATATGGATATTGAGGGAGTAAACAAAGTAGGAAATCCCCATAAACAGGAAGAGGTTAGGACAATTATGCAATCCACTCCTATAACCTTTTATAAAAACGTAGAAGATAAACCTTCTAAATTCTCTGGAACTGGGAGCATTACACCCGTAGAATTCCTGAGGGAAGAGGGAGATTACTTCAAGGATTCCAAGATTGGCAAAGAAAGGGAAATAAGAGTGAGAGGGAAAATTTTGTATGGTCCCGCACTTACGTAGTTTAGGGCTTTTAGATCTACTATAAACAACTTTGTGGAATTCGCCAGTGGATTATTGAAGAAATTCTGGTCCCCAGAAACTCAACAACAAGTGAGAGCGGAGCTATACTCCAAAAGATACTCCACTTCTCAACCCACACGTTATTCGACTTATTTCGCAGGGCAATTATCTAAACTTCAACATTTAGATCCGCCTATGCCCGACAACGAATTAATTACTGCATTGATCAGGCAATTTCCTGCGGATGTCCAAAGAACACTAATAGCAGCGGACATTTACAACATGGGGCAATTTGATGAAGTTCTACAGAAGTTGGATCACACGAACGCTCAATTCCTTCATTAGAAAGCTGGAAAGAATGACAACGTGGTATTTGCAGTGATGACTGATAGATATTCTCAGACACCTTGAGACGGTAGAAAAGAGAAAACGCCGAGGGATGATTCAGGACAAAAAAAGATGGAACCAAAACGACTATCGATCATATGAGAATAAACCATATACAAGACATGAAGGTACGAACAATTATAGAAGTCGATGGGGGAATACCAATAGGAAACCAAGGACGATACCAAGAGAGAAGGTACTTTGGGAGAAGTAATGGCTATTACCGAAGAAACGAAAATCCAAAACAATCCAATGAGGAATTCAAACAGGAGACGAGAAAAAACTTGGAGGAACGACATCAAGCGAACAAACAGTTCATGGAACAGCTGCCACAGGGTGAACCTGGTACATCAGGGACACCCCAATCCAAGAACACAGATGGAAAAAAAAACTTCAAATATTCAGTAGCAGATAGCCTAATTAAGACTTTCACTTCCAGGATTATTATGTGGCAAGTAGAGGTTGATGACCTGATACAAAATAATCATGAACGCAAAGAAATGGGAACGAGGGTTAAATTGCCAATTATATTGTGCGAATTATTCGGCAAGCCTGTCGATACTTTAATCGATACTGGTGCAATGTTAGGTCTTGTAAGTGAGAAATTATATGCTCTAGGGAAACTCACTAAGGATCTCGAAGAAATTCCTGTGTCCTAAATTAAGATTCAAGGAATTATTCCAAACAAGACATCCCTATGTAAGACTTAGTTATATTTATGCATTACAATAAGAGGACATGATTTTTGTGGTAATGAAGGACATGATATTTGATATGATCCTAGAAGCGGATATCATCCAGAAGTATGACACTGAAATCGATATGAGCAGTGAGACGGTAAGATTTCAGAATACCGAAGACATAAACTTCGAGGGAAACGAAGAAGAAGACATCGAGGGACATGTTCAATGGTCTTTGATATTTCACGAGACTACTGAACAGGAATATAGCAAATCAGAGAGATCACCAGAGTTGGAAAATATTCTTGAAGAGTTCAAGGACATATTTGATATTCGACCTGGGGAAATTAAGGATTTCGAATACAAAATTCGAGTTACTGATGACGCACCCTACCATGCAAAATTATATCCTGTAGCTGAAAAACATAGAGACAAGGTGGAGATACTTATCAAAGATATGGATGATAACAATGTCATTGAGAAATTTACAACCTCTTATGTAAATCCCTTGACATTATATAACAAAGGAGAAACTGTTCCGCCTAGTCAATACATTTTCTTTCAGAGCACAATCCTTTGACAGTTGTATCTAAACCAGATGGCAGTCTAAGGGTATGTCTAGACGCACGAAATTTGAATTCAAGATTGTTACCAGTATATGACAGATCACCCATTATTAGGGAATTACTTAGGAAATTCCAAGGCAAGATTTGATTCTCAAATATTGATCTCACTTCGTCCTACCACCACATTAGGCTTAGTGAAGATTCAAAGAAATTTACAGGGTTTATGTTTGACCAACAAACCTACGTATTTCGACGTATACCATTTGGAGTCAAAACATCTGGATCTGTTTTGATTACAGCACTTGAACAGAATTTGAGTCCTGAAGTAAATGAAATAGTGATCCGATATATAGATGATATTCTCATCGCATCTGAAATCAAAGAAGGACATCTATTACATCTCCCAATGTTGTTCGAAGATTTAAGGAAGGCAAATTTTAAGGTCAATCATCGAAAGTGTCAGTTCTTTCAAAAATAAATTAAATTTTAGGGACATACATTGGATGGCGAGGGCTACCGTCCAAATGAGACGAAAATTCAAGCGATTGCAAATTTTCCCAGACCAACTAGAGTAAAAAATGTCCGACGTTTTCTAGATACATGCCAATTCTCTGCAGGGATTTGTCCTAGTTATACGGAGAGAGTTGCGCCTCTGCAGGGGTTACTGACAAAAGATAGCAAATGGAAATGGAATGAAACTTGTGAACAGTCGTTCCAAAATGCCAAGAGACTGTTGGTTAATAGCATAAAATTAGAATATCCTGACTTCACTAAGAACTTTATAATAGAATCCGATGCGTCCACCGTAGGGATTGGAGCTATTCTTTTTCAAGAAGACGACGATCACAGGAGGCATTACCTGGCTTTTAAAGGCAGGAAACTTCGTCCATCGGAGAGGAACTACTACACTACCGAGCTAGAAGCACTTGCTGTTATATTTGCTATAGAAACGTGGAAAAAGCTTCTAATTAGACATGCGGTTATAGTAAGAACCGATCACCATACTCTGGAATTCATTCTTAGAACGAACTTTGCCAGCTAAAGAATAACGAGATGGTCACTTTTCATACAGCAATTCAACTTGATCATTGAACAAACTCCAGGGCAGCTGAACGTTGGTGCTGATTTATTAAGTAGAGCAGTGGAATCTACACCTAGGGTTTTGCAAGTAACTTAAACTCTTTAAGATGAAGAAACATTAAGGAAGTTAAGATTTCTATCATTATCACAGAGGAGAAATAGACGACCCAGGAACATTTATGGTTTTCTTCAAGGTGACATGGATCCGGCAGATGTTGAATTCGCTGTAACGGAGAGAATTTCAAGGGATTTTTTAATGCTGGATGGCCTGATCTATAAGTTTATTGATCCAGTCCATACCAAGCTAAGAGTAGTTGTACCTCCACGGATGCAAGTCCCCATCTTTTGGATGGCGCATCGCATGTCAGGTCATGCTGGAGTAGACAAAACCATTAAAGTAATTCAAGATAAATTTTCGTGGAAGCTGATGAGACACACTGTCAGGAACACCATCCGAGAATGCGACTTATGCCAGAGGAGTAAGCATAATTCCAAATTGTTAAAGGAAGCCCCAAGGCCTATTATTACATCAATGCCTTTTGAAATTTTCGCTACCGATATTTATGGTCCTATTCCAAAATCTAAGAGAGGAAACCGGTACATCCTAGTAACAATTGATGTTTTCAACAAATACACCATGTTGCATCCTATCCAGAAGACAAATGCAAAACATTGTGCAAATAGAATCAGGAATAGGGTAATCCCGGAATCAGGCAAACCGGAATTCCTTTTATTAGACCATGGATCCCAATTTAAATCATTGGAATTCAGTATCGCAATGGATAACTTTGGCATAAAACAGCTACTTTGTTCGATAAGGCATCCAGAGAGCAATCCTGCTGAACGTGTAATGGCTGAAATTTCAAAATTTTGTCGCTTGTATTGTCCAAATGGATGGATGTAATTCCTTTAGCAGCCGAATCCATAAATTCTTGAGTCCATGAGAGTACTGGACAGATTCCCATGTTGCTTCACCATGGAATTAAGCCGACGAGACTATGAGATCGGATAATCTCAATTCCGCCTGAGATCGAACCCAGTCGTCAAAGGAGGGAGATTCTAGCCTTGGACAGTTTGAGAAGCAGAGCATTGAAGAGAGAGAGCAGAATGAGAGGAAAACGCTTTCGCAGTCCCTTGCGCGTAGGAACCCTCGTGTTGGTGAGAAGACCAATACTCTCTGATGTTCAAAACCGCATATATTCCAAATTTGCGAGTTTATATTCTGGACCCTTCCGAAATGAAGAATGTAATAATAACGGTAGTTATAAGATAGCCGACACACGAACTGGTAACATCGTGGGAACCTTCGAGTTTGAAGATTTATTATGCAAGAACCAGGTAGCTTGAAGTGTGAATAGCAAAAATAAAAATCTTTCAATTTTTATTTTTGGCTATGTGTGGGGTGGATGTGCCCAAATCCAGTTGCCTAGATTTGAGAGCACAGGCCACAATGCTAAGTCCAGAATTGAAAGTTTGAATAGCGCGCGCCGAACCTTCTTAGAAGGAATTGGAAGCTTTGAGCAGCCATGAAATGGTTAAGTGACGTAGGCGAGAGCGTCATAGTCGAGGCTAAATTGACATTAAATATTTCCCGATGGAGTAGAATCTTGAGACTAACATCAGATTACTGGCACGGACAAGGGAGGAAGAATGTGATTTATTTCGAGGAAATTGTTTGAGCAGAAGCTGACATATGAGATGTTTTAGTTTCAGCATATTTCACGCATTGACCTCGAGGAGCCCGCTTGAGGAGTATATAAGGCGTGCATGCCAGAGCTAAGTATGTTCATTCCTTCGTAAGCGCTCTACGTCGCTCGGAAAACTGTTATAATCTTCGTGCACATGGTTGCAAAATCTACGTTATTACGAGCACAGTCATTGGGACTTAGTGATTTCGACAGTACATGGTTAATGGTCTCATAAAAGTGTTTAACATTATAGTGATCTTCGAACTTTTCAAAAGTTGTCACCGAGGTGATAAACTTTGTGGCATCGGTAATTATTTACAGCTACAACGGACATATGAATATACTTAGTCTATATTTTGATTTCCACTGTCCATTAAAATTTAACTTGGATTATTTCATCCAAACAACCAAAATAAGTCTTGGATTTAATAACTTTCGACCAACCAAAATAGTTCATTACTGTTCATCTACCAGTCTTGCACAGTTCAGTTCATTAGCCGACATAGGGAATACCAGCATGCTTGCATTGTCTGGAGAGTGAGAAGCTCTGCCCAGGGAACTGATCTTCAGAACTCGAAAATGTGTTGCATAAGATTGTAAGAGTAGTGACAGTATTGAAAGCATTACAGTTGGGTCGAGTTAAAACTGGCAATTTTTCATCATGGATCTTTTCGATCTAACCCCAGTCAAGATTACTTCAGCTGTTGAAGCAGCATATTTGACGAACTATTTTCATCAAGATATTCAGGCTACAAGTATGAATACCGCTATGTCTGTGTAAGACCATTGCGGGTATAAAATGGGGGCCAATACAAGATTATAAATACGTATCCTAATGGGGAAAAGAAGACTGAAATAATCTGGTTCAGACCAGATTACAAGCATCAAGGTCTACAGGAATGTGGGCTACAATTTGCATCATTTTTATGCGTAGTTAGCTGGAATTTCTCAATTTTTCTACAGTCTTACCAACACATATCTTCTATTCATCGATTTTTTTGCTGTTGCAAATATTTTCTTTTTGCAATAGAAGCTTTGATCTAAACAGTTTTTACACTCAGAAGTCATTTTTTTGAAATTTATGGACGAGCAGAACGAGCATTTATTTAATTTTGATATTTTTCTAATCACGGTCATCAGCTATCGTAACTGAAAATTTAATAATAAATTTAATTTGAGGATACTAAGAAGTCGATGATGATATTCCCCGAACAGTTTAAGAACTTTAAATCCATTTGTTGAGGAAATAATAATAATAATAATAATGCTGATTTAATAATAATTATTATTTTCAATTTTCTGAGACAATAACAATATTTGTGATTTCTAATAATCATTATCATGTAGTGTGATTTATACATTTGACATGTAAGACAATTTTCTAAGATCGGAGACCTGTTGATTCCGAAGGTTAGTGGTTAACTCATGCCTTCAAGCAAATAACATTAATTCAGTGGAAGTATTTCACGCTTGCATTATGCATTTAAATCTTTGAGAAAACATGGGAGGTAATGATACGGGAAGCTAAAAGCATGTATAAAACGGGGTGTTGCTACAGTTTGTATAAAAATAAAATCATTATTGTGCAACGTCTTTTGATAAAACGTTTGGCTAAGAATATACACGATGTGGAGTTATTCATGTTTTAAACCGATGGAAAAATTATTATTTTAAACTCATTGGGGGAGTTTACTAACTTATAAATCTTCCAGTTGTCGTAACAAGCAAAGGCTTGATTATTCTGTATAATTTGGGAAGAAATAATTGTTGTGTGTGCAAAGAGTTAAATATGCCATTCTGATTGCGCAAATTAAGTCGCAGGAATGCGGTTGTTGAAATGAAGCATCAACCATATTGTAGGTTGGATGTCTTTGAAATTAGTAGAGGAGTTGAATTTAGCCACACTTTCGTCGAGATATAACCAAAGGTTATTTTGTTGAGCCATCATTGTCAATTCACAGTTTACCCACGTGTTCTAGAAGTATTCCTAGTAATTGCTTGCCCGAGAATTGTTATTGTTAAACTCGTACCTTTCATTATGAAAAGACTTTACCGTTGTCTAGATGCTAAATATGATTGTGTGATTTCTGACGCATTTAAATCGAATGGGCCGATGCTGTAAATTATTTAAAACTGTTACTTCTTAACAACCACTACAAACTGAGAGGATTTTTGTGATCCTGTAAAAATATATAAGCATTTTGCAAATAAATTTGATGATTAACATATTTAATATTTTGTCAAATTATTGTAATTTTGATAATAACAAATGATATCGTTTTATGATAAATTTTCTAAATAATATTTGCAAGTGATAGTTATTTGATTAAATGGTTGAATCCATATTGAATTGAATTTATATTTTGTTGATAATAATATTTTGACCATTATATTGATGATTGAGTCAAAAGCTTTGAATAGATTTTGGATCGAGAACAGATGATTCAATAAATATTTTCTGTTTATCGAAGTTCGTCGAATCCAAATGCTCGAAAGTCCATGTAAATGATATTGTGTTGTATTTCTTTTTAATAACTTTGTATTTGAACATATCTTGAGATAACTGAATCCTGAAGTGATAGTTAATTTGCTATGATAATTTTGAAAAAGTGAATCAGTGATATAATTTTCAACGAGTGTTAACCTCTGATTCGTCATTCATCTATTATGCTATTTTTGGCATACCTTCAGTTATTTTCAGAAAATCTCCTTCTATCCTTATTGTTGCATCGAGTCGAAAATCAGTAAAGCATTTTTAGCCTACTTTTCACATTTTGCAAAAATGAGGAAAAAGTAGACTTATGAGATCGATCCGGGAAAATGTGTGTCTGTCTGTCTGTCCTTCTGTCTGTCTGGCTGGCTGTGTGTGTGTCCCCCCCCCCTATCAACTCATAAACGGCTGCAGCAATCAAAACCAAATTTAGTATGAGTAAAGATGTGCACAGGAATATCTCACGTCCATATTTGAAAATGATGTCAGTGCTACCAACTGCTGAAAAAACGCACTAGAAATTTGAGCTCCATGTTGGATATCTCGCAAGGTATGCATGGGAGCTATTCCAAAATTGGTACACATGCAGATAATACTATTTCAGTTTAATTTCCAGGGGGCCAACAATGACAGTGTTGACAAAATAATTTTAAGCCTTCCGATAGGTCCAATGTTAAAATGCATATAACTTCTACACTATCAATTGGATTTCAACCGAATTTTGTATGTAATATCTGTACATAAACAGATATGATTGAGCGTATTCTTAAGAGCTGCCAGGGCTGCCAACTGTTAATAATTGCTCTCTCTATTTTTTTTAATCCAAATACCAATATATCAGAAAGTATGGAAGCCAACAGCTTTAAACTATGCACACGTATATTCTGACATTTTAAATTAATTTGGAGTAACTTATATACGTCAGTTCTACCAACATGATTATAAGCCTGCTGATAGTACCAATTTTTAAATACATGTAACTTCTATACTATTAGTTCGATTTCAACCAAATTTCGTATGTGCTATGTGTACCATAACAGATATGACTGTAAGTATTGTTAAGAGCAATCAGGGCTGCCAACTGTTAATAAATGCTGTCTATATTTGTTTTAACCCTAATATCAATATATCAGAAAGTATGCAAGCCAACAGCTCTATACTTTGCACACGTATAGCACCTGCCATTGTAGATTAATTTGGAGTAATTAATACAAGGAAGTGCTGCCAACATGATTCTATGCCTGCTGATAGGTCCAATTTTAAAATACATGTAACTTCTATACTAACAAATGGATTTCATCCAAAATTGGCACAACAAGATATAATATTTCAGATTATTTCTGACCAGCACACGCATGGTATTGTTGGCAACATGCTTTTACGCGTGCTGATAGATCCAGTGTCTAACTGCATGTAACGTCCATTGGACATCAACCAATTTTTATTCTGTACCTTAAGAGATGGAACTAAGAATATATTCAGTCACCACGGCTGCCAACTGTAGTGCTCTATTAGGCTACATTATACCAGGTATATTTTGAACTAATTTGATATATCGATATTACCAACTTAATTTTGTCATTATTCTAGATAGGTTCATATACTGTAGAATAATCATTGGCATGAAAAGTAGGCTGTATAGTTCTTCACGGAACTTCTTGTTTTTGTTGAGTTATTGTAGTCACTTTAACCCATCTGGCGCCCCGGGATATTTTTATTCTCGTGCAGACTGATTTTTTGTGAAATGCATATGTGGTCGTCCGGACTTCAGTATATTAGAGTCTTGCGAATATTCTTCCTTTTATCATTTAAATGGAAATGGGTTCGATTCTTGTAGCTGCTTCAGAAGGGTTCAGTATGTATGAATGTAAGTATGTATGTGTGTATGTTCTCTGTAGACTCCTACACTGTTGCAAGAATCTCAACCAATGTTTGCATACACATAGTGCAGAACCCGGAATAAACCGATGGCTACATGGATTTTCGACAGTCTTTCTCATTCTTCTGATTTTGTCCTTTTTGCACTCGAGCAAAAGCTAATAAAGTAAAAAAAAAACCTGATGAATGAAAGACATGGCCGTCTCCATGGCAAAAGTAGCTCAAGACGTGAGAACCAAGTTTTCATCTAACTCTGTTAGAGGCTATCCCACTCCATTTTCTATGCAAGCCCCTAAAAGGACATTAGGAAGCTGAACGCCATGAAAATCTGACTACGTATTTTTCAAAATATTATTAACAGGGGTCGTTGTAGGGTATTGAAATTAAAAAGAAATACATTCGCTAACCCTGCCTGCGGCATAACGTCACAACTGCTAGATATACCATCAAAATTAATCTTAGTATTAATATTAAATGAGCTTAAATGATTCTGTTGTTGATTGATTTAGAGACTTTGCGACATCATGGGCATGTAGCCCCATGAACTTGAGTGTGTATGGAATTTTTCTGATAACCGGTGTTACTGTGATGGCTATAGTTGAGTGTGTGTTTGTAATTCAGACGAGGATTGGAAAGGAGGTTTCTGTGGACTTCAGTTAGGAACTATCCGGGTATTTAATTCGAGTAGAAGTGGGAAACCACGGAAAACAACTCCCAAGTTTTGCCCTGGGAGGAGCAATGTACCCCGTTAGTTAGTTATTGTTGTTTTAAGGGGCGGAACTACGAGGTCATCTGCCCCTCTTAACACAGATTAAAGAATACAAATTTGGAATTGAATTAAAAATTTTGAGGTGGACACCTAAATTTAAAAAGACAAAAAATTAATAAAATAAAAACAAAAAATTAAATAAAAATAAAAATTATAAAAATAGACAAAAATTACGGAAAAACCAAAAATTATCATTCAAAAACGATCAAGTCGTTGAGTCAATTTATACTGGGAAATTTTGTTTGCTGGCCCTAACCCACTCTCACTTATAACGCGGATAACGCTATCAGCAGCCACCGCGTCATCGGCTAATAAAGCTTGCCACAGTGGGAGAGTGGATAGCGTGTCGGTCTACTAACCCCAAGATTGCAGGTTAGCCCCTGACCGTGGTAAGTGATTTTTGAAAGGCGGCAAAATTACGATACGCATGTCATACGATGTTGGCATGTCAAAGAACCCATTTGAATTCAGTAGGCCGAGTTCATAATGGCAAAATTAATCTCGGGAGTTTCCGCCAGCACAAAGTTCCTCACTTCTCTACTAGAAAGCGCTATTGTGTTCAAGGAGATTAGATATCTAACATCTAACCTCCTTGACTTTCATAGTCAAGGAACTACGAAATTCGACATGCAAGCTACCCTCGGGGTGTCAAATAGCAAAGCTTGCACCAGGCACCGAGGCCATACGATATTATTATTATTATTATTATTATTATCGGCTAATATAAGTTTGAGTGTCATCTGCAAATCAAGGTTTCTTCGTAAGTCAGCAAGATCCACACACTCGGTGAAAATGTGGGCCACGGTGAAAACGGCTCCACAGGTACAAAGTGGGTGGTCTTCCCTTCTCATCAGATACGAGTGGGTGGATCTTGTATGGCATATCCTTAGCCTACACAATATGACGGACTCTTAATCGCTCACAGTTTACTGGGCAGTGGGTCAGCTAGCCACTGACTCTCCCAAAATGCCAGAACTTGTAGGCGTAACTGAGAGCGAATATCTCTAGCAGGTACCTCCATTGGTCGAGGTGGTAGTGATATCGCCACTTTTGCAGCTTGATCCGCTAACATATATCCCGCAATTCCCATGTGGTTTGGAAGCCACAGAAAGGTGATTCGAGTGTCAGCGTGGCACAGCCCGGCTAGTAGGTCGTGGATTCGCTGCACTAGGAGGTGTTGCGGGAAACATGTAGCAATTGACTGCAACGAACTCAAAGACTCGGTACACACGAGAAAGTGGATTCGTGCATCCTGTAGTGCAAACTGCTGAGCTCCATAGATGGCAACGAGCTCCGCAGTAAACACACTACGGCCCTCAGGCAAAGAGATCTTGGTATTTGCACCATCAATAACGTAAGCACAAACCACTTTCTCGTCCACCTTCGAACCATCCGTGTAGAGAATGCCAGCGTCCGGAAATCGGTGAACTATGCTGTGGAATTGCCTCCGGTAAACGGAGGCATCCGTGTTCACCTTAGGACCTCGGTGCAATTCTAACTGAATTTCCGGACGCGGGACTTGCCACGGAGGCACCTCGCTAGGTGTCCGGATCATACAGGGACCTACAGCCTATTTCAGTACACGAGCTATCAAGTCTAATACCAACCGGCCGAGTGGCACTAGGCCGGTTTGCGTACCCCTGGTGGTTTTGGGTACCGAAGAGAGCTTGATAGGTCGGGTGTTGCGGCATTTGACGCACATTGGCAGCATATGCTAAAAGCGTTTTCGTCTAAAATTTTAAGGTGGAACACCCCATTCAGCGAGTAGGATGGCTATCGGGCTGGTCCGGAAGGCTCCGGTGGCCAGCCTAACGCCATTATGGTGGATACTGTCCAGGATTTTCAAGGTTGCCGGCCTTGCTGAACCGTATGCCGCAGAACCATAGTCAAGCCGGGACAGGACGAGGGCTTTGTAGAACCGTAGCAGCACCGCACGGCCAGCCCCCCCCCCCCCTCCACGTAGCGCCACTAAGAAACTTGAGCACGTTCAGTTTCCTGGGACACGTCATTTTCAATTGCCGTATATGGGGCTGCCACGTCAATTTGCTGTCAAATTGGAGCCCCGGGAAGCGATAAGTGTCAACCAACGGCAACGCAGCCTCCCTGAGATGTAGTTCAGGGTGTACATGTAGCCACCGCAGCCGACAAAAATGGACGACGGAGGTATTCGCTGCTGAAAAACGAAAACCCCGGTCGTGAGCCCATCTGTCGACCCGGTTGATAGCTAGCTGCAATTGCCGTTCCACGATCGCCATACTTCCAGAGCTGTAATGCAGAGCTAAATCGTCTACTTACAGCGATGGAACTACCGCGGACCCGGCGGTGGCAACAATGCCATTTATGGCAATCGCGAACAAGGTGACACTCAGCACAGAACCCTGAGGAACTCCATTTTCTTGAGTATAGTATTGCGATAATATCCTACCGACCCTTACACGGAAGAGTCGGACGGACATGAAATTCGCAATGAAAGTCGGTAGATTACCACGGAGTCCCCACTTGTGAAGGGTGGAAAGGATCCCGTAGTGCCATTTGGTGTCGTAGGCTTTCTCGAGGTCAAAGAAAACCGTGAATAGGTGGTGCTTTCGGAAAAATGGCCCCTGTATGGCGCTCTCACGTCGCACCAGATGGTCAGTGGAGAATCTATGAGAGCGAAATCCTCACTGGTACTCAGACAGGAGACCTCTCTCCTCCAAGAACCACACCAGTTGACGGTTCACCATCTTTTCGAGCACCTTACATAGGCCATTTGTCAGAAAAATGGGCCTATAGCTGCTTACAAACTTGGGATCCTTTCCAGCCTTAGGAATCGGTATCACGATCCCCTCTCGCCATTGAGATGGAAACTCCCCTTCAATCCATATACGATTGAAGAGGATCAACAGTTGTTTTATACTGGCTTCGCACAGATGTTTTAACATTTGATTATGTATGTTATCCCGTCCAGGAGCTGTATCCCTAAACAGCGCAAGCGCACTGCGCAGTTCCCATTCTGTGAATAATACATTGTAGGACTCGGAAGCAGCAGTGGAAAAGGACAAGGGGTGAGCCTCTGCCTCCCGCTTCAGAGTCAGAAATGTAGGATCGTAATTCCCAGATCGTAGAAGTGTGAGCCAATACTGTTGGCAATGGCGAGATGGTCGTTGATGATGTCTCCGTTGATGCAGACTCCGGGTATCGACAATGATGTCGGGAGTCCAGAGATCCGACGAAGCTTAGTCCACACTTGAGATGAAGGAATATGCGCCGTCATAGACGACACATACTTTTCCCGCGTCGTTTTCTTACTCTCCCGAATCAGATATCGGGCTCTAGCACGCATCCTTCTGAACGTGATAAGGTTGGCCATAGTGTTTTTCCTCCGATAGCATTTGACAGCACTTCGACGATCCAATGTACCCCGTTCCAGCTCTCAGACCAGAATTAAAATTTCTTGGCAGAGCCGGGATTCAAACTAGGACTTCCAAGGCGACCACCGAGAATGCTAGTCGCTATTCTACGTGGTCGTCTAAATGATGTTGCATTATATATATAAGATTTTAATTTTTATTGTCTTTAGGGCATCGAAACTAGGACGACATTTCGGGTCTAATTTTATATTCTTGATGCAGCTGCTGTTACGGGAGATTGAGATGTTCATTGAACGAGGGGCTGGAAAACTATGAATTTGCGTTACTTCTTTTATTTCAGAGGGCAGAGGGCGCAGACGTGCGTATTTCGCAAGGAAATAAGCACAACCAAACCCCAAGACAACTCACGCCATCACTCGGTCTATCACGCAACCGGGAGGGAAGACTACTTCTACAAATGAAACTCGAAGGAATATGAAACAGGCCGAAAGGATGTATTCAAAAATAATATCAAAATAAAAATGATGCGGAGAGGAACGTGTACAAGTTAAAAAGAAAAGGGCGTATGAAACACCAGGAAGAATTAAGCAGATATTGCCAAATGATAAATTAGTACCGAAGTACAGCAATAAATGTGGACTGACATAAGGTCACAGAAAAACAGAATGAAAGGATATGAGTAAACTAGACTAGACGAGCGATGCAAAGATACTAAGCGAGGGACGGACTAACAAGACGTTACAATAAATTAAGTGAAATGCGTGTCTTTGTGACGGATAGGTACACACCGTAATGAAGCAAAATAGCGATAAATCCGCAAACAATAACATACAGAAACTAAAGAAGGAAAACTTCGGAACCATATCGCATCAAATGAACTACAGAAATAGGCTACGGAAAGACAAAGGAATGGGACATAAATCAAATCGCAATAAATACGAGACACACAAATATAATCTTGAGGATGCTACGTGATGCAACAAAGATCTTATATCGCTTTGCTGGTCCCAGAGGATGTGGATTTGCCGGTTCGGTTCCTACCCAGTACGAACGTGGCAAACACAGAATCGTCTGAAAAGGCCGTAATGGAACACACAAAAACACGGCGAAAAATGCCAACATCACATAGTCATACGAGCTTCAGACAATTCATGAATGAAAGTGGAAGGAATCCAACTATTCAACCAAGTCCTGACCCCAAGACATAAATAAAAAGACCCAGCCCAAAACAAAAAGCCTCCAGGCAAGGATAACACTCGCGTACTAAACTCAAGAGAAAAGGGAGGAAAGGAAATTAAGAAATGATAAACATTAAACATTTCTGCAACTCCTTAAGATGCGATGTGAATTCAGAAGCTCGAAATATAAGGATGCACGAAACAATAGCAAACACGAACACAATTAAAATGAAGTTAAATTTAAAACACGATATGGACTCACTCCAGAACGAACACGAAAGAAAAACAGAAGTTAACACAATATGTGCATAGGCCGAGTGCCTACCACATTAAAATAAGAACTTTACATAATGCACGCCTAGCCTCTTACTCGAATGGCGGAGAAATGCCTTGAGGACTCCGAAATTGGTGCCTGCTTGACAACAAAGAAGTAAGTGACCAATCACAAAATGATAGGCAAGAGTACCAAAGTAAATGAAATAAGCGAAAGTGAAGTTATGAGACGCACTAACCGACATGGTGGGCGGTAAATTTAAATGTCAGAACAAAAAACATTAAATAATAATAATATAAATATAATATACAAAGAAATCACGTAAAATGAACCAAGAAAGTGGTACAACACATTGTAATGCACCAGTATCTAATTTATTTCATTTGTTTACATAACATTAAGATGGCGGCTGTGCGAATTTTAAAATTAAGTTTCTATTTCTTGTGTCGTAATCATGCGATCGATGTGAAAGATTGAATAATGAACCTACGCAACCATTTTCCTTTGATGGTACATGGCTCTATGGCCTATCAATCCAACATGGCGCCCATCCGAAATATTTAGATGGTTCACAATATCTACTAATCTGTTACGACAATCAAACTGATTTTTTATTTCCATAGCAGCTATGAACATACGTTCACCTATAGGACTTTCAATAACCTGGTGATCACAAATCCAAAATGGCGGCGATGCGAATAATAAATATTCACATGATAGTTTCTCGCAATTTAACCATCCGAGTGCAGTGAAACTTGGTACAGGAAATACTTATACAAATGTTAATCCACTGGCGTCTAATTTATTTCAATTGTTTCCATAACCACAAGATCGCAGCTGTGCGAAAGTTTAAAATCTCGTTTTTACTTCTTGTGTCCTAATCATGCGATTGAAGTTTGAATACTACAAGTACACAATAATCTTCATGTAACAGTACATAACTCTAAGACCTACATATATAAAAAACCAACATGGCCACCATCCACAATATTTAGTCCGTTCTCAAAAACTACGAATCTATTACATCAATCAAATTGAAATTGTGTATGTTGATAGTGGCAAGTATCATTAGTAGGATATATGAAAATAGTATTTAGTTCTTCACAGAACAACTTGTTTATTGTACGGTTTATCTCGTTGGTTTAAATCATTGTTTATGACGATTGACCATATGTCACGAGGCTACTCCATAGAGTTACTTACTCAAAACGTGACACTAAACAGCCACTACAATAGCATAAGCTACAAAATGGCTCATAGAATAACCTTTGCCGCACAAACAGCTTTCAAAGAAAATACACCTTGGTCATGGCTGTAGAACTGCCAGCAATCATCGTGTCAAAAACACGGACACAGAAATACCATCATAAGTGTCTACAAAATGGACGCAATAATAACAAAGTTAGCTAGCTTGATACATAAATGTCGGGCGATAATATCTGAGAAACCTCTCATAAAATATAAATCAAGACATGAGTAATTGCAATCGCTTACAGATCATAGCGATGTGTCAAAATATGGGTGTATTAATCACCCTGTGCAGATATTCTGCTTCACAGCTGTTACCCTGGTGTATGAAACCTTCTCAACATGGCTCGAAATCATTCCATAGTAAAAATCTAAAATTCTTAAAACTTGTTTAGCAGTCAAGGTCTCACAATGAGAAACACTGAATTGTGGGTATTGCGTAACAAGTTCGTGGCCTTGCACGACTTCAGTAAGTCCGCTCGTATTGTGTGTATCACTGTCTATCAAAACTTTGCATACAGCAATGCAATAAAATGTCATTCTCACTGGGTTCATGTACAGTATCATTGTCCAAACCATGACCCTTTATAAACACACAATGAATATAATGCAATGTCCTATTCCTAATAAGCTTGGTTATGAAGAAATACGTAGTAAGATATGAATGCTTTTACATAGCAAAGGTCCCAAACAGGCAGACATACAACTTGTTTGAACAGCTTTGCTTTTCTGGAAAGATATTCCACTGACTGTTTTATAAACTCCATAACACTCCCGTGCTCGTTTTTGCCACAAACAAATAATTGTAAGACAACACTCTAGTCTTCTATTGTTGTGAAAATTATACGATTTATTGTACTCGGGACTGAGACAGTTAAACAAACATACTGCTCGTACACTTTAATATTCCTTCAGGAATGTTGTGGTACTCTGACCCACAGATAAAGCTTAACAAAATTCATAAAATTCAGTGAGTGAACCTCTCCTCACAAAATGATACGCCCATCATAGCAATTACATAGGAGCTCCTGATATTTGAATGTACAACAATTTACAAAATGCACCAGCGTGTAAAAACGCCATGGGTGTCTCACCAATCAGCTTTGAATCAAACGATGCAGAGGCAAAAATACACTACAACAATGACTACAAAAAAACTAGCTATATGACTGTCATCATCACGGTTGCTACGAACTACTCCACCATGACCGATAACCTGACCAGCAAGGAATTTAATGGAAGAATCACGGCGGATTGTGGTTCATCTCATGTCCAAGAAGGAAATCAACTCCTCGTGGCAGGAGGGAAATTCCATCATTCCTAAGGCTTTAAGTCCAGCCATTTTTTCCTCTTCTTCCAGTCCATAATTCGGTTAGTTCCTCGACAACTCCTCCACAAGAATGGCTTAAGCCATAATAAGCATCATAGTAACGTGAGAACAAGTGGTTGAGTAGCAGCATCTCGTAGACTGATGAAATATGACTAATCATTGAATTTAAGCGTAGGTTTGGTATGAGTAACACTGACTCTACACTTTGCAGACTTTTATCAAAAGAATGGCATTTTGTCTGCTCACAGAATTTACAGATACGTCTGGTATCTATCACACAGATTCTAATACTTGTAAAATTGCCATAGCCGAATATCACCATGATCGTTTGGCGTAAAATTCCGGCTCTTACACAGCACGGGTTTATATAATGTAATTTGCGTAATCACGCTATAAATCACTGTTTTATACAGTTAATATTTGAGATTCACGACTGACACATAAATAGGCATCTGCCACGCAATACTCAGAGAATTTATATCACTCACAAGCACAATGTGTGCTAAAACAACTCGATGAAATCAGATTCACTGATAAAACGTGGACGACTATGGTCCTAAACCGTCGTCTACTCAGACCTTAACAAATGCACGTCTACGCATGACCAACACACGATAGGGTATGCTTCCTCTTGGAAGTTGATGTTCCTGCGTCGACACTTACAAAGCCGTGCAGCGACTAATTAAGACCGGTTCGCATCTCTGCAATGATATACCTTTACCTTTATGAAAATAACCAATTATTAAATCACCACAAGGTGGTAAGTGCTGCAGAATGACGTGTTATGTATGATTTATTCAAGTATGCGTAATTCATCAGAAAACATATTCACAGGTCCTTGGCAATGTCAAAAGTATGTCTGAAGCTCGAGCATGCTTCCTGTGTACGTTCAGCATATGCTGGTTGTAAAATATCCATGATTCCAGACAAATCATCACCAGGATGAGCTAATACGGACTCAGTATACTTCTATAAAATATAAAGACACCTTACGGGCAACGACGGGTACAATGGCTAGTAATCTAATATTTACAAAACAGGACCGTTCCCTCAAACACGGAAGTGCTACAACCCATGTAAACTGTCACACACAGTCGGAAAGGAATGCACTCTTATAGAAATATTAATGCTTTGGAATTTAGCTTGGTATACAATGTATTTTTCCATGGTGGTAGGTTGAGATGTTGGATTCTCAGGGCGGGATTGTTGGCAGGTGTGTTTTCATCAAATTAAATTCACCAATGCATAAACCTAACCACATCCCACTAAATAAAGGTCCAGCTATCGATGACAACTCCATACTCTAAAATAGCATAGCACAACAAAACAAACACAAAAATAAATTGAAGTGATAAAAGCCATTTTTAGTGTTGCCTAGTTACCTATATCAATGAATGCTTTTCAGTCGGTCATCACAAATTGTGCCAAATTACATTAGTAGGGAAACAAGTATTTACATGCCCTTGCCTGAAAGAAACAGGATATTATTACAAACTAACCCGCGTTTATGTACAAAATGGGATGCTTATGTTTCGATCTTGAAGTGTTCAACTTCAGATCCTGTTCACTTAGGCTTAATTATTATACGATGTTTCTGAATTGCAATTAAACAAAAATACATATTTATACCATGTTTACCAATGTTGGTTTATCTGTCTGTTATTTATACAAATCTTCACCGTTTCACCGATCTGAACCAAATTTTATATAATTACCCTTTGGAACCCAACGAGTAACACTGTTCACATGAAATTTTGAACAGGCCACTCCATTCTCTGCATTTAGGCCCTTTGGAACAAATCCACGCCGTTTCACCAACCTGAACCAAATCTTACATAGTTACCCTTTGGCTGAGGTTTTCCGAAGTGCTCTAATTATTTTCCTAAGGTGCTATGCGGCAAAAGACAACACTATTGCTCTCTACTTTTCTAACAGCCAATGTTATGATTATAGGGCCTAGGCAGTGTATTTTATTTCACTTTCTGTATGTAAGTTTCATGTGTCAGTTCAGTCGTAGTATTCATTTTCATCTGTAAAATAAATTTAAAAAATAAATCTATCGGGTGAAGCCGAGCACTACTGCTAGTATTACATAACATTACATTACACTAACTTCCCAGTATACGAAGCCATCAACGTAATAGAAGACAAATAAATATCGAGTAACTCGACAAATTAAACAGACGGGATAGTAAAATTGTTGAAAATCGCACTCAATCAGAACGTTCTTCAATTCAACAATAAAATATACGAACAGACAAATGGGTTAGCTATGGTATCACCACTCAGCGGCCTAGTAGCCAACATTTTCTTAAACAGCAGCTAAAGAAAACAAATTTTCACCCAATAAGATAGAACCAAAAATACAAAGACATTGGACAAAAGATAGTGCATTACAAACACCAACCAGTGATGTAAGCAAGTTCCTACAAAATCACTACGGTAATCATTTCAAAAGGCAAGGAATCAAAGTATCATTCAGAACAAACAACACACTAGGTAAGTACCTCCACAATAGCAATTTAAATAAACAAAACCCATGCTCAAAATCAGAATTGTACTTATTCTCATGCCAAGAAACAGGGTGTCAAACAAATTACGTAGACCAGACAGGTAGGAGAATGGACACCTTTATAAAGAACATAGAAATGCCATCCAACACAGGTAACAATGAGCAGTATGCGAGCAAATGTATGACACAGGTGGAATAAAACGAAACATACCTGAATATGTTGGGAGAAATAACAGCTGACGATCCAGAAAATTTGAAACTGTAGATCCTGATGAAAGTGTTGAATAGATGACGTCACGCTTCTTTCTTTACAGTAAATGGACAAAATCAGCAGCTACGAGCTGATTACCTTTCCTGTGAATGCAACAACTAGGAATCATTTTAATGTACTGTACCCATATCCAGAGAAATCTGCCAGAATCCGAAGGTGAAAATGGACCACAACAACTTGCAGTCCCCGGCTAGAAAAACCACAAAGAAACTACTGGCAGACGAATCGGGAGGGGAACAGCTACTCTAGGACTAACTACGGGTTAGATTGGGAATTAAAATAAACTGGAGAGCGAGAAACCATTTCAAACACTCGAGGATTGGGCAAAATTGTGGGCCCATAAGTCCTATCTCCGCTATAGCACAATATTTCCCCAATTAATTGCAAAATACCAAATTTCTATAAATGTCCGAAACACTCAAATACGTGCCTGTAAATATTTATTCCACAAACACGTACAGCAACAAAATAAAATCACGCCCTTAAATAACGATATTAATATCGATTATCGCAATGTGAATAGTAAGAATTAAGCAAACTCGCCAATTATGGAAGTAATCAGCATCGAGAAAATAAGTAAAACTCGAATCAAATTACACCCGAGTTTAAGGAGGTTATATAAAAATATTTAAAAATTACCTACCGGTAATTCAAGAATACGGCTAGCGATGGCCTTTCGCTATTACATTATCAACATAGAACTCTATACAAAACTCCTTAAATCTAATTAATCCCTATTCTATAAGAGTCTTCTGAAATACTCGACCTATCATAAAATATTATAAATAATAATTATAATAATTAATTAAAATATTTAAATAATGTCATTATCCCCCACTATTTTACAGTTATTTACACAAACTTTCGAATCTTGCCACTAAACTTTAGTCAAAATTATTGCCATAGTCATGAATTGGTACTAGTAACCTGTGCAAAAAGCTAGTTTACAATTATGTTCATTGCAGTACTTTCTTCTGCGAATAGAAATACTAATAAAAGTAATACAAATCGTTTGTATTAAAATATCAAATTTCCATTGTTTCAGGTGCGCTCTAATATTAATGGTCCATTAATAATGAAGATTTGATCATAGATCAGTAACATGACATAAACAGCTGATCGTAAAAGTCACCTTAACTATCGTCTCAAAACAAGAGATCAAATCTTCCATTACGTAAATGTCTTTACACTTAGTGTAATGCACCTACATCGACGACTATAAACTGCAAATTATCAACACCTAGTAGTTACTTATTTATCGTGGAACAATGTCGAACACGCACATTGCCATATTCACTCAACACTGCATACTTATGCATCACCAAGCTGGAACACCATCCCTCAGCTTCTCAACAGACTCTTAAAATTCAAGTTGCATCTCAAGTTTGTTTACAATCCAAAACTTTACGTAAAACAAACGACTATATTCTGATGACTACAATAATGCTTATATAAATCTTCACCAAAAAGTCCGCTTAATGACAGATCCTAGATCTTTACTATAATGTAATTCAAATTATTAATAATGATAAAAATAGCTCTATTATCAATGGTTCATTAATGCAACAACTGCATTCCAACATTCTTATTCCAGACATAAAACGTCGCTATAGAATTTCCTTTCAACGTTGCCATAAATATATAACTCCATGGAATACCCTTTCAAAAACCAACAATAAGGCTTTCCTCAATAATACTTCGAGTATTTCTTAAAACCATTATTTCTCTTAATATTCAACATTAGAATATATTTCAAAAATCTGTCATCCAATTAAAATAATGCCAGCTCTCGAAATTCACTCAAGCAATATGATCACCAACCGATCATCGCCTCTAAAAATACGAAGATAAAAATTTTTAATCGCACATCGCAAAAAAATACATCACCAATAAAATCGCAAATCCAAAAAATGCCTTAAGACTGTCATCGATCAACCGAGAAAAAAATACTTAGTGACTTCAATCCAAAAATCCAAATTTAATTTTAAAAACTCCACTATATCAATTAATTTGTATAAAATAAAATATGACGAAAACAATTAACCAACTCGAAAGTGTTAATAATTAATCCTACAGCCAGATATCGAAAATGTTACTTCACATATATTCAAAGCATGCCTAAATTCAAATACTTCATATTGGATTGCTTCTACCCGGTGTTGACCTATAGTTCCATCTTCCTTTCGGTAGAACAAATAATGCTGGAGTTGCATTATTACTTCTCCATATTCCTGGATCGTCGTTGTCGTACATGGGAATTCGCCTGACAACTTCGTATTGAATACCAAGACTGTGTTCGGGGGGATCAACTTTCCGATCACCATCATCTCCTTCCGGCTCCATCCGGGGGTTCGATTTCGATCTCGGACCTGTCTTCATATTCTCTGATTGGAACGTCTGCCAACTTCGTGTTGGAATAAAATCGCCGAACTCCATTGTAGTATATCGAGAAATTCATTATCATATTAATATCTGCTGAATTTCTAACATAGTCACGATCATCATCGCCTTCTTCCCTGTCCTCTTAGTTCACATCAAATACCTTCCGCATCCTGCATATTACGTTCACTCCATGTCTTTAGTAAGCTTTTTTCTCAACTTCGATAAAATTCTGAACCATCTCTCCCAATTCCAGTTTAATAATATGCATGATAGTATATCGTAATAATTGTAGCGTGGATCAATGTAACATTGTTTCCTCCTACTAGTTTGGTTATTCATTTCAGGAAACTGAACTTTCACTAGTCGAATGGCTCTCACCTAAACTTTCAATGTTCACAGTATAATGCTCGATAAGCAACCGTCACTTTCTATTGTTCGAAGAAGTACGATATTCCGTGAATAATACTTCGTCACAATGGAGTTTTAAATCACCGACGCAATGTCTCTGTGATATCATTACAATATTCCTCTCCTTGATATTATATCGCTTCACTATGCGCAGAAATTCACTGATAGTTTCCGTTCTCAAAGTCCCTTCCGAAAATATACTACAGTAAGTTCACTGAATCACGTGTGCGGCCTCTCGTCTCCGCTTGACCGTGTTTGCCGCCTCAGTTCCCGGTAGTCAAAATGTAACTTTTCCTACACTCCCGATCACTTCAATTCGCACGTCATCGTTCGAGAGACACCAGTTAATAGCCTCGAGCTCAGTCAGTGTCTTCCTCTTCTCCTCAATTCCAGATAGCGTCCTTATCGAAACACAGAGTTTCTGCCTCTATTTTCAATTCCATATAAACATTAACATTCAGATATCGTAATTATTGTTACTAATTATCACATCCTTCGATTCCATAACATCCTTTTTATTTTGAATGCTAAATAGTAATGACCAGCTTCTTAATTGGACTAAATAACGTTCATGATTAATGGTCCCATGTCATGTGACATGTATTGACTCGAGCCTTCCCCCTCTCCATTGTTCGTTCCCACGCCAAAGTTGAGCAGGTTAGTCTAATACTCCTTGCTCGATACCTTCATATGACAAGTAGCTTCGCTCCTATTGGTGCGGCATTCCTCTATAAACCAATCTTAACTGATACGCCTAGACACTCTCGTAATAATTTCTCTGATTGGACAGGCTTTTTCTTTGCTATCAGGGAAACCCGTTCTCTCCCCTAAGCCAATTTTTAGACAACAAAATATCGACATAAAGCCTAATTTCCAGCACTGCCAAAAATGCAATTCTTACAACAATAAAATTCGAGTACAGTATCCAATAAAGATTCTGAGATAGATATGAAAGTTGGTGATGGCTGGATAAAAATTAAATATCATATATCAAATATGGGTGTTACTCACATCAATGGAACAGATTACACAAATTATGAAGGCAAATGAAACGTAAAGCTCATTGACAATTATGTTCCGTACTTCTGCCAAGAAAGTTAAACAAATTGTTAGCAGAATAGAGCATCCTGGAATTCCTTCAGCAGTACTGCAACATCTTCCCTCTTCTTCCAGTGATGGCATTAGATATGAAGCAACTATCTAAATAATGGAAAATTACAAAACAAATCTGTTGAAGTGTATCCTTTGGAACAGCTGGGTTGATTCTTTAGAGATTTTCAAGACGTTATGTGGGAAGGTGACATTACAAACAGTTTCACGTGGAGTCCATTTGCTGGAGATGCACTATATACAGTATATAGAAAACTGTAAAAGGAGATGATACATTGTATGATGGTTCTCTTGCAGCAAAAGGCTGCTACAGGCATGGAAATACGCGCTCCTCTTGTTAAATCTAATCCAAATTAATAAATGCAACTTAGAGAGAAAATACATAAAAATCCCTAAACATTCTGTGAACTACAAACACACGAGTTTGCAGATTTTAGTGGCGAAAGGAACTTTAAAATGGATGTTTCAAATTATTTTCAATCTGTCGAGTTTGATCAACCTCTATTTATACAAGTAGCTTTTCAGACAAACAGAAAAAAACTATCAAGACCATGATTCACCTCAATTTGATCATATTCATATTGAAAATGCGTGTATAAAAACAGGTGAAATATTTCCACTAGAACAATGGAATCTTGATCTACCAAATGAATATATAAAGGTTTACAACGAGTTTTCCGCCCTAAAGCGAATAACTGAACTGAACACTGTTGTTAGCAATGTTACCGACGTCTTGTTCAATCACACTACTCTACATGTTACCAACCTCACGTCCAATCACACTAACTCTCACTTCCAGACTGCACTGTGCATTACCAATCAACTCATCCAGACCTTGTACAATACATCCTACCTACCACTCTAGAGACTCACTGTACTACTTGTTACAAACCACTCGTCCAACAGACGTATTATACTGAGTGTTACCAAATCCTCATCCTGACATACGACACTTAAGTTACCAGGCGCGGATCTAGAGTTTGGCTTTGGGGGGGGGGGGGGGGGTCACAGAATCGAAATTGTTAAGAAAAATGGTATCACTAACAACGCAATCCCAAAATAACCAAACGTACAAAACCAGACCAATTTTTTTGCAAGCTACATAGATAGAAATTTGATGCGTTTAGTGCACCAAAAATATTCGTACAAATTGCAACGGCGTGTTTTGCGACTTTTACATCGAGCTTCGAGAAAAGTATCAAGGGACGTTACAGTTTCGGCAAGTCGAATTGGTACCAGCAAAGGGAGAAAATCACAGCTTAAATTGCCAACCAAGCTTGCAGTTTGGACGTCTGCAAAATTTTTTGGTGCGAAAAAAGCTCTAAATTCCTATCCGTGCATTGCTGCACATTCATCGTGACATCACTATAGACATCGATTCGGTAATCACAAGGTTTGCTAAAAAAATAGACGAGTTGATTTTGTTATTTTATCAGACCCAGACCGTGCCCTTCAAATTTTAATACGTCTCACCAATCCAACATGGCGACTGTGCGAAACATTTCACCAGCATTATATATCTCCGAAACTACTACTGATATTACCCTGAAATTTTGAACGGTGATAAAGGGTATTACTAGAAGTTCACCTTCTGAAATTCATAAACCTGTTAAGTAGAAAACGAACATTGCGGCCAAGCGAAGTTGAAACATTTAATTAAACGTTTACCACGATTTCACCATCCGAGCGAGTGAAACTTGGTACGGCCAATGTTTATACACATTGTAATACACTCAAATCTAATTTAGTGTAATTGCTAACATAACCTCAAAAAGGTGGCTGAGCGAAATTTTCAAATTAAGTTTTTATTTCTTGTGTCCTAATCATGCGATCGAAATCAACGTTTGAATAATCTACCTACGCAATAATCGTCATCTTACAGAACTCTTTGACCTACATATATAAAAATCCAACATGGCGACAATCTGAAATATTTAGACTGTTCTCCATCCCTACTAATCTATGACAGCAATCAAAGTGAAATGTTGTATGTTGATAAAAGCTATTAACATAAATTTCACCTCTGGAAATGTCAATAACCCGGTCAGCACAAATACAACTTAGTGGCAACGTGAAGTACAAATGGACATTTTTCGCGATTTAACCATCCGAGCGCTGTGAAACTTGGTACAGCAGATGCTTATACAAATGTTAATCCATTGAGATCTAATATATTTCAATTGTTTTTATAACCTCAAGATGGCGGCTGTGCAAATTTATAAATCTTGTTTTCATTTCTTGGGTCCTAATTATTCGATTGAAGTTTGAATAATAAACCTACGCAGGGGCGGCTCCTGATAAAAATGTTAGGGTGGGCCAGATGATACTATTGTTGTTTCATACTAAATATTGGTTTATATTTGGCATTCATTGTTGCCAATATTGCCATTATCATCATTCCACAAAACACAATATTTGAAACAAGTTTTAATAAACAGTTGATGCATTAAAACTGTACTCACATGGCTCTTTATTTATAAATATATTCTCTCCTGTGCTAGGATGAAGCAAATTTATCTATCAGCTTGGTTGATGCGGTCATAATTATTTAATTTCTTACTTTGTGTTCAGAGCTATAGAAAAAAAATGGATTTGTTAATAAAAATTCCACTTTCATTTTCCTATGTCGCATACAATCGACTTATTAAATAACTACGTACCGTGCCACAAAATTGAAAAACATATTTATACAGTAGAAATTAACTTCAGACACCTGAAAATGTATAAATATAGTTTGGTCTAATGTCAGAAAGCTGCGAACAATAGCTGAATACCTGTTTAAGGGCGTGAGGTGGGGTGGACCCTTCTCCCGTAGAGACAGAAGCAGGAAGTGAAATGGAGAGATCTTCTATTTCGCTTCAAAGCAACGCTTTGGGCCCAATCTGCTGGCCCTTGAAGAGAGAGAGAGAGAATTCCCTTCAAAGCACTGAACAATTCCCGTGCAAGACAGTGCTATGTCCACTGTTTCCTCACCTGGCCCATCAAGCCATATACTTTACATGGGACTTTCTGTGGACCGGCCCTCGCTATGACGATACATCGTGCGAGACTGTAAGGATCTTAACCTAGGGATGAGTTATTTATAATGAATTCTCTTTTGAGATTCTAGAAGGGTAAAACACTTATTTTAAGTTGAGTATCTGCAATTTAAATAAACATCTTTGCAATGCTGCCTAACGGCCTTGGGTGGGCAAGGCCCGTTCGGCCCTTAATGACGCACCGTCCCTGAACCAACGCAATAATCTTCATCTAATGGTACAAACTCTATGGCCTACATATATAATAATCCAACATGGCGACCATCCGACGGTTCTCAATATCTACGAATCTATTACAGCAATCAAACTGAAATTTTGTATGTTGATAGAAGCAATTGACATATGTATGATATATGAAAATAGGCTATTTTTTTCTTCACGGAACTATTTGTTTTAAATTACATTCTACTTCGGGACTAAATATTGCCAAACTGATTGCTTTTATAAACTATTTTTTGCATTTCGTAGCATGTATATTTTCTAATCTGTTGATATCCCTATCCTAAATTAATAACCCCTCCTCTTGTTTGCAGTGCTCTCTTTGTACTTTTGGTTGGTGGGGTTCAGCTACTACGTTGAGGTAGAAGAAGAAGAAGAAGGATATTAGATTCGTCATTCGTCGTCGTAGGTCTCGGTACATAGCCATCTTATTTAGCCCTCGAATAGCAAATGTATAAATTGGGTAAACTAATAAACATTTTGTACTTATTTTCGTGATTTTTCTTCGATGAAGCTAGGCTACTTTGCAATTACGGTTCAGTTACGTCACAATTTTTATTCAACAATATTCTATTATTTTAGTTGGAAAGCTGACAACATCGAGCGGGATTTAGTCGTTAAGACAATCAGCATGTTTAAGGCCTCTCGTCCATTGGAAGCGGAAAGCTGAGAACTGTGAAGCAACGAATTCGGGCGAACACCGTTCGTACGAAATTGTGCGAATGCCTTTCGTCCATTGCCTCAATATTCGTCCGGATTCATAGACGAGAACGGTTTTCCAGATGATTCTGATGAAGAGTTGTTTGCTTTGAAATTGTCACCTTTGATTTAACGTATCGCGCACAGACGATAGCGTCGATCCGACGAAGACCACCACTTTTCCTATTTTCCAATGAGGAAGGAAACCGTTTGCTACATTCTTGGCCACATTCCTTCTAAGCTCAAGAAATTCAGTAATTTTAGAGAGATGATCTCTCCACATGAACGGCTCGCTGTGCCATTACGGTAAGTGAATAATCCGAAAGTCACTGTACTCATATTAGCCTACTATTCACATTTTGCAAAAATGAGGAAAAAGTAGACTTATGAGATCGGGCAAATGTGTGTCTGTCTGTCGTTCTGTCTGTCTGTGTCTGTCTAGCTGTATGTGTGTGTGTGTGTGTGTCCCCCCCCCCCAATCAACTCCTAAACGGCTGCAGCATGGAAACAAAATTTGGTAGGAGTAAAGATCTATACCTGAATATCTCACGGCCATATTTGAAAATCATGTCAGTGCTACCAACTGCTCAAAAATCGCAATTAAAATTTGAGATCCATGTTGGATATCTTGGAACGAATGAATGGGAGCTATTTCAAAATTGGCACACGTATAGATAATGATATTGCAGTTTAATTTCCAGGAGGCCATAAAAGGCAGTGTTGCCAAACTGATTATAAGCCTGCTGATATGTCCAAATTTCAAATGCATATAACTTCTACACTATCAATTGGATTTCAACCAAATTTCGTATGTGCTATGTGCACATAAACAGATATGACTGAGCATATTCTTAAGAGCCACCAGGGTTGCCAACTGTTAATAAATGCTCTCATTTATTAATCCAAATACCCATATACATGTATCAGAAAGTATGCAAGCAGAGAGCTTTAAACTATGCACACTCTATATTAATTTGGAGTAACTTATATACGTCAGTGCTACCAACATGATTCTAAGCCTGCTGAGAGGTCCAACTTTAAATACATGTAACTTCCATACTATCATTTGGATTTCAACCAAATTTCGTGTGTGCTATGTGTACCATAACAGATATGACTATGCCGATTCTTGTGAGTAACCCGGGCTGCCAACTGTTAATAAATGCTGTCTCTATTTTTGTTACCCTAATATCAATATATCAGAAAGTATGCAAGCAAATAGCTCAAAACTTTGCACACGTATAGTACCTGGCATTCTAGATTAATTTGGATTAACTAATATAGGCCTACGCCAGTGCTGCCAACATGATTCTAAGCCTGCTGATGGGTCCAACTTTAAAATGCATGTAACTTCCACACTAACTAATGGATTTCATTCAAAATTGACACAACAATAGATCATATTATTTAAGATTATTTCTGACCAATACATGTATGTCATTGTTCCAACATGATTTTACGTGCGCTGTTATCTAACGTTTAACTGAATGTAACGTCCATGCTATTCATTGGACTTCAACCAAATTTTGTATTCTGTACCTTAAGAGATGGAACTACGAATATATTCAGTCACCAGGGCTGCCAACTCTAGTTCTCTATTAGGCTACATTATGCCAGGTATACAGTATTTCGAACTAATTAGAAATTTCGATATTACCAACTTAATTTCATTCATTCATTCATTCATTTATTTGCAATGGGGGGGGGGGGGTGTCCCCCGGTGGCAAATTGGCTATACATAACAAATACATAATTATACATAACAATACATAATTATACATAACAATTCAATAACAATTATACAACAATTAAACTGGAGTATTTACACAAATAGTCAGTCTTTTCTTAAACACACCTATATGTTTGGGAAAAGGCTCTAAGACTGCGGCAGGTAGAGAGTTCCAGTTATCAATGGCACGGTTTACAAAAGAATATTTACCATAATTTGTTCGCTGTGGTCGGCCCTTAACTTTGAAAGGATGATCGCTCCTACCCATGTAAGTGGGCTTTCCCAATCGTTTGCTAAGCTCACCCCATGCTGGTTGATTTGTATACGTGTTGTACATAGCGCAGAGTCTAGATTTCATCCTCCTAGCCTCCAGTGATTCCCACCCAAGTTTCTTTAACATACGGCTCACACTGCTCCTGGGATTAAAGTCACTGAGCACAAATCTAGCGGCCTTTCTTTGTACTATTTCCAACTCATTGATGAGCCCTACTTGATATGGATCCCAAACCGCCGAGGCATATTCCAGAATAGGTCTTACAAGTGACAAATAGCCTAATTCTTTAGCAGAGGTACTACTTCCTTTTAATACCCTCATTACAAAGTGCAGGGATTTGTTAGCTTTTGAAACTACACATCCTACATGACTACTCCATTTCATATCATTCCTTACGTGAACGCCCAAATATTTGCAAGAATCTTCTTCTACAAGTATTTCCGAGCCAATGTTATATTGAAAATCCTGCCTTCGCACTTTCCCTATTTTTAAGAGACTACATTATTATAGATATTATAGATAGATCCATATAGATTAATCATTGGCATGTAAAGCTAATACAAAAATTACGTTACAATATATCGAAGGACCCTGATAATATTGTTAGTGAAGTACTTAAACTAGGAGGTAGGGCCGTGGCACGATACTTAGAGGTGATGTTTAATGTGTCCCTAAACCATGCGCAAATCCGGATGACTGGAAAAGAGCTACGGTAGTCCCAATATTTAAGGGAGGGAGCAGACTTGAATTGGGCAACTACAGGCCGGTTAGCCTTACGTCCATCGTTTGTAAACAGATGGAGCATCTCATTTGCGACTACTTGAGGGAACAGTGGGAAACATTATCATGGTTTAATGATAGGGAGCATGGATTTCGGGAAGGTTACTCATGCGAGAGTCAGATGCTATCACTTTTTCAAGACATTAGCGAATCGTTAGACGATGGAGTTTCAGTCGACGCCGTAGTTATAGATTTTGCGAAGGCATTTGATGCCGTGCCGCATGACATGCTACTCCATAAATCAGCTTCGACGAAGATTGATAGAAGAGTAATTTTATGGATCCAAGAATTTTTGACGGGTCGTTCCCAGAAAGTGAAAGTTGAAGGCCGATTCTCGGATGAAATTACCCTAACGTCGGGTATCCCTCAGGGCAGCGTAATCAGAACTTTGTTATTTTTTGCGTTTATAAATGACTTACCAAATGGGATTCGGAGTGGCTGTCGATTGTTTGCGGATGATTGTGTAATATATCGAAAGATACATGACTCACAAGACAATGCAGTACTTCAAGATGACCTGAATCTGGTCTATAAGTGGGCGATTGAAAATAAAATGAAAATAAACACAAGAAAATGTAGTCTAATAAAAATAGGGAAAGTGCGAAGGCAAGATTTTCAATATAACATTGGCTCGGAAATACTTGTAGAAGAAGATTCTTGCAAATATTTGGGCGTTCACGTAAGAAATAATATGTGTAGTTTCTAAAGCTTACAAATCTTTGCACTTGGTAATGAGGGTATTAAAAGCAAGTAGTACCTCTGCTAAAGGATATTTGTCACTTGTAAGACCTATTCTGGAATACGCCTCGGCGGTTTGGGATCCATATCAAGTAGGGATCATAAATGAGTAGGAAATGGTACAAAGAAAGGCCGCTAGATTTGTGCTCAGTGACTTTAATCCCAGGAGCAGTGTGAGCCGTATGTTAAAGAAACTTGGGTGGTAATCACTTGAGGCTATGAGGATGAAATCTAGACTCTGCGCTATGTACAACACGTATACAAATCAACTAGCATGGAGTGAGCTTAGCAAACGTATGGAAAAGCCTACTTACATGGGTAGGAGCGATCATCCTTTCAAAGTTAAGGGCCGACAACAGCGAACAAATTATGGTAAGTATTCTTTCGTAAACCGTGCCATTGATAATTGGAACTCTCTACCTGCCGCAGTCTTAGAGACTTTTCCCAAGAAAAGACTGTCTATTTGTGTAAATACTCCAGTTCAATTGTTAGTGAATTGTTATATACAGTTATTTATTTGTTATGTATATCTAATTTGCCACCGGGGGACACACCCCCAATTGCAAATAAACGAATAAATGAATGAATGAATGAATGAATGAATGAATGAATGAATGAATGAATGAATGAATCTTAAATTTTAAGAAAAGTAGGCTCTTTAGTTCGTCACGGAACTTCTTGTTTTTATTTATATATCTTTTTTCATAGTATGACAATAAATATATATCTGTTTTATTAATTTACATGGTACGTACTGTACCCGAATCTAGTAGAACCTGCCAGGATCCGCAGGTGGATGGCAGCAACTTGTAGTACCCGGCTAGAATAACTACTGACTGACAACTACACTACTAACGTGCTATAGGACTACTCTATCCGGATAATGGGCCCCTATTTATAAATGGAGAGAGAGAAACTTGCAATTCTCGGGGTGTAACTGGAAGAAGGTGCGGGTGTTGAGTCCTACTCTACCCCTATAGCACACTACAATTACTTAATTAACTGCAAAACACAACTCAATGTTCTATAAAAGATATCAGACATTCGTAATGATGTGTCTGTTAAATTTAAGTATAAATACTTAATTACATTTAATTTTAAACGAGGGCAAAATAAAAAATTTAAATTAAAATATAATAACGCTCTTCCTATTTAAGTCTAATTAAATTCAAAATAAAATAAATTAAAATATGCTCCTGGCATGAAAATATAATGCCCTATATTTAAATAACGAAAATACAATATTTTGAATTACCTAATTTGGGAAATAAATTAGCAATGGCCTTTCGCTATTACAACCTTACATTTTACTGTATACAAAACTCCTTGTTCCCAATTAATCCCTATTCTGGTTATTCCTATCCTTGCAATTCATATTCTAGCAATTAAAACTCTAATAACTTCTATTTTCAATGTTAAAAATATTCCTACTCCGTTTCAATATTTACATATTGTTTCGGCTGTGAGTTTGTTTCGTCGTCGCCGCATGAGTCACGGCTGCCCCCGGGCTGGGCTGTGCACTGCCTCAGTGTATTGCGTGCGCCTTGCGCAACAAGGACTACTAGGACAAAGGGATGGTCCAGAATATTCGTGACCCAGCCAGTGATGGAAACCTCGAGAAGCCGTGAACCCTGGATGGGTCTAGAAGCATTTATTGAGTCACCAGCCTGCTATATAAGCGGCCTCCTCAGCGAGGGGACGGAGTTTTTCTGAGGACAGTGTTTCTGAGCTAGTGCGTATTTTTCCTGAGCGACAGAAGTGTGGTGACGTGACTTGCGAAACCCAGTAAGATTCCTTCCGAGCCGTGAAGCAGTGTGAGGAGTGTGTACTTGCCTAGGGCGACAGAGACATTGAGGTGAATTACGAAACACTTTGGGCAGTTCCCTAGCCAGCGGTCAGCGAGGCAGGGTGTGGTGGCGAGTGGCTGGCTATCATAAATAACTGTAGTTTGCGTACAAGGAAGTGGACAGGTATTTCGGTGAGTGACAGACCGACTAGACACCAGCCAGCCAAAATAGTGAACGGACAGCTGCTCGAGAGAGTGAAGGGGAAGTGACGGAGGCGTGAGAGGAACTAGAGTGGGATACTAGTTGCTTGCATTTGATATTTGTGTGGTATATTTTCTGGCCCGCAATAAAGCCAATACGTTTCTTTAAAGCAGTAATTGGTGTTGTGCTTTCTACCCACCGTACTCCAGTTAAAGGAAGCGCCACTAGGGCGTGGCACGTAACAACAAGTGTCAGACGCCGGATAACGAACACAAACACAAGCACAACACCTGACAGTCCTGGGTTCAAAACCCGAGCAGGTATTTTTTTTAAATTTTTCTGTGAGTGCATGCCTTTTACAAGACAAACAACCAAAATGGAAGCGCAATTTGCAGCATTGCTAGAAAAGTTAAGTGGCATGGAAGCCAAGATGGAAGACGGCCAGAAGAAATTAGCCAAGGACCTGAAGGATGACCTGAAGAAGATGGTAGACGGCCAGAAGGAGATGGAGGACGGCCAGAAGAAGTTAGCCGAGGACCTAACTTCCAAATTAGAGGACAGCCAGAAAAAGTTAGCAGAGGTCCTGAAGAAGATGGAAGACGGTCAGAATAAGCTAGCAGAGGACCTAACCACCAAATTTCTGGATGGCCAGAAAAATCTGGAAGAGTGTCTGCTGACGAAACTACAGGAAAGTCAAAGGAAATTGGAACAGGGCCTACGTGAGGAAGTCACGGCAGTGGAAGAGAAATTCAACGCTTTACAAAAGGACATTGCTGAGCTGAGCCAACGCCAAACGACGGTGATGGAAGCAAGATTCAACGCTCTTCAAGAGGAAGTTGCCGAGCTGCACCGACGCCCGCCCACAGGTACACCGGGAATATCAGGAGCGGGACAGAGCAGAGTGACGCCCCCAACCTTCGACGGAAAGGTCCCGTGGAGCACCTATTTACGTCAGTTCGAGGCAGCCTGTTCCATAAACAACTGGAACAGCACGGAAAAGGCTACAGCTCTTATTGTAGCCCTGAGAGGGAACACCCTTAACGTCCTTCAGGCCATCCCGACTGGATCCCAGGACTACGCTTCACTAGTCGCCCATATGAAGTCCCGATAGGGAGATAGCCATCTTCAGCAGGCCTACCAGATGCAGTTCCGTACCCGGGTACAAAAGAACGCGGAAACCCTGCAGGAGTTCGAGATGGATATCGCACGCTTCGTAAGGCTCGCCTATCCAACAGCGCCGGCCGACTTTCTAGAACAGATAGCGACGCAGACATTCACCGACGGGCTACGGGACTCGGACACTCAACAGGCGCTGCGACTTGCACGCAATAAGACCCTGGCAGATGTGCTGAGCCACGCACTTGAGTTCGAGACGGAAAAACAGGCATCTAGAATGCACGTGCGGGTGCGTCAAGTGACGTCGACGAACCAGTAAAAACCAACGAGACCAAGCCCCTGGCCAACGAATTAATGGAGGCGCTAAGCCGTTTCTTAGATAGTCGCGGTACCACGAGCAACGACACAGCCGGAAGACAACCGGAGAGGCGGCCCGGAAGAGAGCTACCGACCTGATGGACCTGCGGTAAGAAAGGCCAACTGAACAAGGACTGCGGTGATCGCCGCCGCCGAGGGTATCCGACGGGAAATCAGTCGTCCGAAAACCGCGCGGCCCAGGGAAACGAGTATTAGCCAGCCTTGGCGGGGCAAAGGTTGGCTTGTGACAGTCGTCAAGCCCCGGCAGTCCAAGTTCGTGTAACGCAGTTACGGAGGGATAATAGCAGTTTGATGGTCGACGAAGTCGTCAACAGAGTGAGCTGGCCCATGCTGATCGACACGGGAGCGTCGAGGACCATCGTCAATCCCACCGTAATCCCGAAGTGGAGAGTGCAACCCACGCAAAGCGACCTCCAACTAATAACCGCAACTGGAGAGACTGCACCGGTACATGGCGAAGCATCGCAGGAGTTCGTCATTGGTCGACGGGCGGTGAGGCATCCAGTGTTTGTGGCTGACGTATCAAACAAAGTGATCATCGGACTGGACTTTCTGGACCAGAACGACATCATCTTGGACCTGAGTACCAACACTCTGCACATCGGATGTAAGGAACTTGCTTTGCAACCAGCACTCGAGGCCGTCACCGCACGACGAGTAAGGCTGAGAGAGGACGTCATCGTTCCCGCCAGGACGGAAGTCATCGCTGCCGTAATTGTCGACGGAACTGCTGAGGGAGTGGCGGCTATCATCGAGCCAAAATATGAGGATACCCAGACAAAAGGTTTGCTAATTGCCAAGACTCTCATCAACACGACGTCTCGGCCGTACGTCCGCCTGTCTAACCTGAACGACTACGACATTGCGGTTCACCGGGACACCAACGTAGGAGTCTGCGAGCCCGTTACCTGGATTGCCTGCATCACAGACACGACGGACGGACACCTGCAGACGGACAACCGAAGAAGACGTGCCCTGCCAGAAGAACTACAAAAGCTGTACCAAGGATCCCAGGACCATTTAGACGAGGAAAAATCTCGCCAACTTCAGGACCTGCTACGTGAATTCCAGGACGTCTTCTCCGTGGGGAGCAAAGACTTCGGCAGGACAAGCTTGGTCCAGCACAGAATCGACTTTGGGGACAGCGCACCGATTAGGGCCCCATTCCGAGGTGTCCCGCTCGCCAAGCAAGCCGAAGTCGACCGGATGGTAGAAGAGATGAAGGAGCAAGGGGTGATCGAGCCATCACATAGTCCTTGGTGTTCTCCGGTCGTGCTAGTGAAGAAGAAGGACGGTTCCTCCGGGTTCTGCGTGGACTACAGGCGGGTGAACGACGTCACGAAGAAGGACAGCTACCCTCTACCCCGGATCGACGACACGCTGGACACCATATCAGGATCAAGATGGTTCTCCACCTTGGATTTGAAGAGTGGCTACTGGCAGGTGGAGGTCCTCCCTAAGGTCCGCGAGAAAACGGCGTTCACTGTGGACAGCGGGCTCTGGCAGTTCACCGTCATGCCATTCGGTCTGTACAACGCCCCTGCAACCTTCGAAAGGTCAATGGAGTCCATTCTGAGGGGACTACACTGGAAGACCTGCCTGGTCTACCTAGACGACGTCATCGTTCTGGGAAGAAGCTTCGAGGAGCACTACAGCAACCTGAAGGAGATCTTGTTGAAGCTAAGGGCTGCCCAGCTGAAGTTGAGCCCCAAGAAGTGTCAGCTCTTCCAGAAGCAGGTCCAGTACCTTGGACATATTGTCTCCGAGGAAGGGGTGCGCACCGACCCAGAAAAGACCGCAGCTGTGAGGGAGTGGCCATTTCTGAAGCACAAGTCCCAACTACGAAGCTCCCTGGGACTCTGCACTTAATACCGTCGCTTCGTGAGAGGATTCGCCGACATCGCCATACCACTGCATCGACTGACTGAGAAGGCCCAACTCTTCACGTGGACAGCAGAATGCCACAGTGCCTTCGAACTACTCAAGCAGGCTCTGTGTATCGCACCTATTCTGGCCTACCCCAGACCTGGAACAAGGTTCATCGTCGATACCGATGCCAGCGACTTTGGTATAGGGGGAATCCAGTCGCAAATAGTGGACGGCGAGGAGAGAGTAGTGGCCTACTTCAACAAAGCCTTGTCAAAGCCAGAGAGGGACTATTGCGTCACCAGGAAGGAGCTGCTCGCCATCGAGAAGACCATTGAACACTTCCACAAGTATCTGTACGGGCAAGAATTTCTCAACAGGACCGACCATGCATCCCTGCAGTGGCTCCAGAACTTTAAGCAGCCCGAGGGTCAACTCGCCCGGTGGTTAGAGAGGCTTCAACAGTACAACTTTGAGATCCAGCACAGGAAAGGCCAACTGCATTCTAACGCCGACGCCCTGTCACGAAGACCGTGCCCCGAAGACTGCACCTTCTGTTCCCGATGGGAGGAGAGCACCGGGATACAGTGCCGAAGGACTACCGTTGAAATTCAAGGGAGCTGTAACCGCGAATCTTTCACGTGGGCGCAAGCGGAAGATGATGACCTGGGAATGCTAGCCGAATGGAAGAGGGCCTGAGTCCCCAGACCCGGGTGGAACATTGTGAGTGACTGCAGCCCAAGGTTTAAGTCCTACTGGGCACAGTGGGACTCGCTGGTTGTAAGGGATGGCCTCATCTGCCGTACCTGGGAGAGCACCGACGGGAAGACATCTCGGGAACAAGTCGTCGTTCCAAAGGCCATGACGGAGGAAGTCCATAGAGGATCATCAGGTGGACACCTAGGGATAAAGAAGACCCTGGAGAAGCTGAGAGAGCAGTTCTACTGGATCGGATGCCGAACAGACGTGAAGAACCACTGCGCCAGGTGCCACGATTGCACAGCCAGCAAGGGCCCAGGACGACGACGACGGGGTCCACTGAAGACCTAAAACGTGGGCGGCCCCATGGAGAGAGTGGCTATCGATGTTGCTGGGCCATTCCCGTTGAGCGAGGTAGTGAACCGCTACATATTGGTAGTCTGCGACTACTTCACCAAATGGCCAGAGGCCTATGCGCTCCCTAACCAAGAAGCCGCGAAAATTGCAGGGAAGTACCCCTGGAGCTGCTGGGAATCCAGAAGACAAGGACGACGCCGATACACCCTCAGTCCGACGGGATGGTAGAGCGATTCAATCGCACCATCGAGAACCATCTCCGAATAGTCGGCAGCGAGCACCAGAGGGACTGGGACAAACATCTTCCACTATTTCTCCTGGCCTACCGCGCCGCCGTGCATGAAGCCACCGGGTGCACACCAGCCCGGGCCATGTTTGGGAGAAAACTCCGTCTACCTGTCGATCTTGCCTTCGGCCGACCAGGGAATGATCCGGTCCCGGTAAGCCAGTATTGTCAAGAACTGATCGACCAACTGGAGGACGTGCACACGTTCGCGAGGAGGAAACTGCGGATCGAGACCGACCGAATGAATACCCGATACGACCAACAGACGGATGCCGGCAGATTCCACGAGGACGACTTGGTCTGGCTCTTCAACCCATTACGGAAGAAAGGCCTGTCACCCAAACTGCAGAAGTCCTGGGAGGGCCCGTACCGGGTCGTGAAAAGGATCAACGATGTCGTCTACAGGATCCAGCGGAGCCCGAGGGCGAAGATGAAGATCGTGCATCGAGATCGCCTGGCAGCCTACGGAAGGACACAGACGGACCAATGATTGATCGGGACGATCAGCCTTTTAGGAAGGGGGTGGTGTTACGGCTGTGAGTTTGTTTCGTCGCTCGCCGCATGATTCACGGCTGCCCCCGGGCTGGGCTGTGCTCTGTCTCAGTGTATTGCGTGCGCCTTGCGCGACAAGGACTACTAGGACAAAGGGATGGTCCAGAATATTCGTGACCCAGCCAGTGATGGAAACCTCGAGAAGCCGTGAACCCTGGATGGGTCTAGAAGCATTTATTGAGTCACCAGCCTGCTATATAAGCGGCCTCCTCAGCGAGGGGACGGAGTTTTTCTGAGGACAGTGTTTCTGAGCTAGTGCGTGTTTTTCCTGAGCGACAGAAGTGTGGTGACGTGACTTGCGAAACCCAGTGAGATTCCTTCCGAGCCGTGAAGCAGTGTGAGGAGTGTGTACTTGCCTAGGGCGACAGAGACATTGAGGTGAATTACGAAACACATTGGGCAGTTCCCTAGCCTGCGGTCAGCGAGGCAGGGTGTGGTGGCGAGTGACTGGCTATCATAAATAACTGTAGTTTGCGTACAAGGAAGTGGACAGGTATTTCGGTGAGTGACAGACCGGCTAGACACCGGCCAGCCAAAATAGTGAACGGACAGCTGCTCGAGAGAGTGAAGGGGAAGTGACGGCAGCGAGAGAGGAACTAGAGTGAGATACTAGTTGCTTGCATTTGATATGTGTGTGGTGTATTTTCTGGCCCGCAATAAAGCCAATACGTTTCTTTAAAGCAGTAATTGGTGTTGTTCTTTCTACCCACCGTAATCCAGTTAAAGGAAGCGCCACTAGGGGGTGACACGTAACAACTAAAACTCCTTGTTCCTAATTAATCCCTAATCTGGTTATTCCTATCCTAGCAATTCATATTCTAGTAATTAATACTCTAATAACTTCTATTTTCAATGTTTAAAATATTCCTACTCCGTTTCAATATTTACATATAATACACAAAATATTTGTCCTTCCTACAATTCAAAAATCTTACGTAAATTCACCACTTGCTCCTGTCTAAATTCGGTCTATGAAGTCAAATTAGGATATATAATTCGTGAAACAAAGCCTAGATTATAGTGCTCATGTCCTCCTTTTCATTCAATAAAATATTAATAATAATAATAATAATAATAATAATATGGCGTAGGGATGTGGCAACCCCATCGCCCAGTGGGTGACCACTGCAATCAGCCACCCGAGTATTGGCGGGAAAACCATACCTTTTTCGAGTAGGAGGAAATGCCTGCTGTTAGCCGGAAGACATCATGAGGCCCTCCAAAGCTCACAACCTTGGTAGTATTTTGGTCAGTGTGAAATATCACTGACCCCAATCTACAGTTCTTCAACTGTTCAAAGCATGGAGAAAAATTCAGCAGAAGCTACTACCCCAGGTGGTAATCAATCCACCTTCACCTTGAGTGAAGCATGCAGGCCTTCGGATTCTGGGGAGCCTGCGCAGACATGCGTGGAGGTATCGGAGACTCCAGGAAAGATCAGTCACAAACGCCGGAATTTCTTTGCTACTTTCAACGCAAACTCACTTCTTAAGATCAGCAAACTCAAACAGGTTACTGATGTCTTGTCCCGATATCAGATATTGATCGCTGCAATTCAGGAAACAAGATTCACGGATGAACAGTGCTTCGAGTCACAAGGTTATAGAATATTCAAAGGCAAGACCGGTAAACGTGTAGTAAAAACCATCCCACACTTTGGCACAGGATTTATTGTCAACAGGAAGATTTTGGGTTCGATTGTGGACTTCACATCCCCTAACAACCGAGTCTCTACTCTTTCTTTTCGGTGTACAAGTAGAGTTTATACAATGGTGAACGTACATGCGCCAATCAATCAGGCGAATAAGAAGGACCCGGAAGGAACAGACGCATTCTGGGAGGAGCTAGAATATATCCTCTCAAAGGTACCTGACAAACATACCATCATTCTCCTAGGGGATTTCAATGCCCAGCTTGGCAAAGAACGAAAATATCAGAAGATTATTGGAAACTACCCAGCTCACAGGAGAACTAATCGTAATGGAGAGAGGCTTGTGGAGTTATGCAGAGCATTCAATCTGGTCCTAAAGTCAACGGCGTTCAAACACCTACCCAGAAAACAGAAGACCTGGATTTCTCCAAACACCAACCTTGGTGAATTCCAAATAGTTCAGGTCGCCATTGCACGGAGAGCGCAACGAGAGATCCAGAACGTGAAGGTTCTGAGAATTGGCAACTTAGACTCGGACCACTACCTTTCGCAAATCAAAGTTAGACTAATTCCAAGAATTAACAAGAAGATGACTCCAAGAAAAACTGATAAGTTTGGCAGAGACAAGCTAAGGAGCAACCAAGAATTCACCCACAAGTTGGAAACTTTAAATCCAGAGAATTGAGAACAATTACAAGAGGCTATAGTCAGAACTGCAAAGGAGACTGTGCCACTCACAAAATCAAGAAAGCATCCTTGGTGGTATCATGAATGTGATACAGCAGTTCAGCTAAGACAGGTTGCGTGGCAGAAATGGAATTGCCACAAAAATGAAGAGAATAGGGTCAATTTCCTAAACGCGAGAAAATCTGCATCAAAAACCGTCCGTGGCGTGAAACGTACGTGTAATAGGGAACAGTTGGTACAGATTGAGCAAGACTTCCAGAAAAATAACACACGTAACTTCTATAAAACCTTCAAGCACAGTCTGAACAAATACAACCCCCCAAGTCTACAGTTTAAAGATTCCAACGGGAAATTGGCTCACAATGATAAAGATAATTGTCAGATTCTAGCAAGTTATTTTGAAAACCTCCTCAACTGTGAGGCTCCAGTGACCCCTTTCGTTTATGAAATAAATCCAAACATCCACCCCGATTCGTCCCCACCTACAAAGGCTGAAATCACGAAGATAATCCAAGAGCTGAAGGACTACAAGGCACCGGGTGAAGATTTGATAATTGCTAAACGGTGTAAACATGCAGGGGAAAAGGCAATCGACAAGCTTGTTGCAATTATTCAAGAGATCTGGGAGAGCGAAAAACTCCCAAGTGGATGGACCTCTGCCGTAATTCAACCACTACATATGAAAGGGGAGAAAACCGATGTGAACAATTACCGTGGCATCTCTCTTCTGTCAATAACTTACAAGATCCTCTCAAAAACTCTACAGAATAGGGCGGAGCAACAAATCGATCCACAACTGGGGGAATACCAAGGGGGTTTCAGAAAGGGACGGTCATGTGCTGAGCAGATTATGAATCTGAATTCCATCCTTTCATATCTGAAACTCAGGAACAGGGAATTCGTGGTGACCTTTGTTGATTTTAGAAAAGCGTACGACTCAATTGATCGAACCACCCTATTGCAAATCCTTGAAGAGTTTGGCTTAGATAACAAGACACAATCAATTATCCAGCAAACCCTGACCAACACCACCTCCAAAGTGAAGTTCAGAGGAGAGATGTCCGATGCCTTTCATATCAGGACAGGAGTGAGGCAAGGAGACGGACTGTCACCTCTACTCTTCAAGTGTGTTTTAGAAAAGGTCATCCGAGAATGGCGGAAGGAAATGAAAAATTCAAGAGTAGAAAATGGGGTAGGGCTAGGGTACAAGTATATGAATCTTACAATCGACTGTCTAGCCTTTTCAGATGATCTAGTGATCTTTTCAGATTCCATTGATACGGCAGAAGAACAACTTAACCAACTGAAAAATCAAGCACTGAAGGCTGGACTTCAAATCTCCTTTGAGAAGACACAATTCATGACAAACATAAAATCAGCGCCCAGGGAACTGGAGGTCGGACTAGGAAACGTTCAGAAGGCAGAAAAGTTTAAATACCTCGGTGAATGGATAGAACCTAACCTATCAGAGAAAGAAGCCTTCTTGTCACGCATTAATAAAATGGAAATGGCATACAACCTGAATAAAGACATCTACAATAAGAGATCGATATCCTTAAACGCCAAAATTAGACATTACTGCACTGTTATTCGACCAGAGGCTCTGTATGCGGCAGAGACTCTAACAATGAATAAGAAAGGTCTAATGGAAAAACTAGAGGCGAAAGAAAGGAAGATTTTGAGGAAAATCCTGGGTTCTATCAAAGAAAACAGCGAGTACAGAAGGCGTCACAACCACGAATTATACAAGCACGTGGAGAAGATCAGTGACACTGTGCCCGTTTAGACCGGAGTCCGCACGACCACATATGCATTTTACCAATTATCAGTCAGCACGAGAATCAAAATATCCCGGGGCGCCAGATGGGTTAAAGCAAATCGCAAAAACGACATCAAATAAAAAAAATGCTTTACTGATTTTTGGCTCAATGCAACAATAAGGATAGAAGGAGATTTAATTGGGTATGACACATCTGGTAAAATTATCTCAGTTTATTTTGAAGTTAAAATTGACTGCAAAGATGCTCAAAGCAGCAGCATCCACGTGTGGCGATCCACACTCTTATTTACACACAATATACAGAAATTTTCCCAAACACATTTGACAATCTTTCTGGAAACACAAGTCCGATTAATAGTCCTGTAGACTGTGTTCCAAAATTATTAATATTTAATTCCAGTTCAAAGTTAATTGTCTATACTGGAAATCACTGTTTGAATATTTACATGATATTAACACTCGTAGAATAAATGTTCATAGAATTTTTAAACTTTCACTTATTTTTCCAGTTTCAAAAATACATCGTCGAAAAATATTGTTCTCATTGAAGCAACACAAATTATTGACACATATTAATAACATCTGAAAAGTATTTGACCATTGAGCATAGCATCGAAGAACTGTGCGAAGCACAACAACAATTAATCGTTCTTCTGACATTAAACATTCGAGAAGTGACTCGATTATGAACTTCAAGTTCCTAACAAAATACATGATTTCTGAATCATCAACTTGATCAATAAATTGTTGAACCATTCAACTATTAGATTTCCCACTTGGAATCATTATGAAAAAAATATTTATATTCATGGCCATTTTTAGCAATTTTCACAACTTGCAATTCTTCGACAGAATGCGGAAATTAGAATTGTAGTTTCATAATAAATTCATTTAGTTCATGGCATTAGGATTGAAAATATCCTTCAAATTATTCGTGGTTAAAGAATTATTTTAATTGGCAGTGGCCCATTCTATTATTTGTGTAAGAACACAATATTACAACAACAACGGCAAAGGTCTTCCTCTGAAGAAGAATAAACTACTATCATGACAAATCCGGGTTCTAGCAAAATCAAAGTCTAAATGGAATTCGTAAACAAGGTTGAAATAAGAACTGATGGTTTCAAAGAAATAACCTTCGGGTTATTCATACGACGAAATGTGTGGCTCCAATACTCCTACTATAAACCTGAGCCATCGAACCTGCTATTTGATTGATGCTCGAAAAAACCTCTTCATTCCTGCGACTTAAACATGCGCACCTGGGAATGGCATTTCAACTACTCCACACATATAAATTTTCTTCCCAAAATTTATACAATAAATCAAGCCTCTGCTTGTTATCAACACTGGAAGATTAATAAACTTACAAGTTTATTTTATTTTACCATTCAGTTCAACCCGTGAATTTACCATACTTATGAAAAGCTTTATTTCACTTTCGAGTGTATTTACGTCATGATTTTATATAAATACAAAAATATCCTATTTGATACAAATATCATTTGCTTCCCGTTTCATGCCTCTTCGTGTTATCTGAAAAATATACTTTACTCATAGCAAATATCAACTGTTCAACCAGAACTGAAATGTTGGTTGAATGCGGGCTTGCGTTAACCACTCTCCTTCGGAAAATCTCCTGTTCCAGACTAGAAATGTTTAAACTACTTCATAGGCTCTTTCTCAATACATATGATTATTAGAAAATATAATATCCAAGAATTATTTAGAAAAATTATAAAAATTATTATTATTATTATTAGTGGATTATTATTATTATTATTATTATTTATATTATTTTAAATATGTTTAATTATCATCTCATTATGTGAGAATCCACATGTTCGAACCTTCGAATATGGAAAAAAATATCCATTCCTCAACAAAAATAAATTTAACTTTTACAGTTACATCGGCTGATTACCGTGATTTCCCAAAAATATGAAATATTCAAATAAATGCTCGAAATGCTCGGTCATCGATCCTAAACTGTTCTGAGTGCTGAAAATACTCAGAATAACTCTAACAAGTCTTGCGTAAATCATTGCAAGATTTAAATACGACGAAAAATAAATGTGTTGGTCATCTGCAGAAAAATAGTTTGTTCCAATTAGCTAGGCATAATATAATTCAAATGTGGCTTACATTTCTTGATGGTCTTGAAGCGTAGTAAACCTGGTCTGTACCAGATTTATCCATAGACATGCCCTATCGGACAAGCACGTATAATCCTTGTATCGGCCGCCATCATATACCCACAATCCGTCTAGTCAGACATAGTGGTAGTATCTTTCGACGTTTGAATTAACTGTTGTTCCATTTTAATATGAGCTTCTATCAAAGCCATAACAGTTTGTTTAAATGGGGTCAGATCTAAGTGATCTATTCTTAGATATGTCAGTTGTAACATAACTCACTGTAATCTTATCAGTACAAGAAAAACACTGACAGTCTAAGCAATTAACGGCTGTTCTGAAGATCGTTCCCTGGGCATGGTTTATTATATCACCATCTACCATGCGCTAAGCAACTTGTAGTTTCCCTTGCGTAGACTAATGAACGCCACCGTTATAGACTAGTCTTCAGTGTACTGACAGATCGAAGTGGTTAACTAGTTACAAATATGAAAACTGACTTGAAATGGATTTAATCATCCAAGTATTATGTTATTACTGGACTGTGACAAAATACTAATTCTAGACAAAGTCTAGCATATGTCCTTGTCGAAATATAAATATTTCCACCAATGTCTGTAGAAAAACAATCACCTCAGTGATTCTCCTCGCCGTAAACTTACTAAGTTCCAACTCGTAGCGCAGCTCTTTTCGTGACTATCACGACTTTCAAAAGAACTTCTGCGTAGATCCGGCAACCATGTGCCTTGGCTCAGCGTCGTAGCAACTTGCTAGGCAACTGCTTGTGTTAGAATGAGCTGAAGTTGCTTCGGCCAGCTGGCTTTTATTCAAAACTGTCAGGGTCACGCGTCATCACCTGATATCTAGAAATCCTCATATCTCTTGAATCCCTGGTCCGATTTACTTGATACTAATTGCATTCTCTTTCATTTGGCCGTGCCAGTAATCTGATCCCATTCACAAGTCTCTACTCCATGGTTAACTATTTAATCAATAAATAGCCTCGACCTCTGCTATTACTCGCTACGTCACTTGACATCCAACTATCGGTAAATTATTTCCAAATGCTTCGAGAAGCAATGTAGCGCGATATTCAAATATCTCAACTTTCAAAAGCGGCTACAGCCTTTCCCTTGATATCTAGGTGTCTGAAACTTGGAATACCCATTCCTAGAGTTGGGCACATGCACCCCACACCTAGCAAGAAATAAAAATTGAAAACACATTAAATCATCTGGTTCTTGAATAATATATCTTCAAATTCGATGCATTGTAAGTTCCCACGATGTTACCAGTTCGTGTATTGGCGACTTCATAGCTTCCATTATTGTTTACTTCCACAATATTCAAAATCTTCAATTTCACCAGGTTTAATATCAAAAATATCGTGATACTCTTCCAAAATTTTCCCTAGCTCTGGGGACTCCTTCTCAGTGTAGACTTCTCTTCCTTCAGCTTCATGAAAAATCAGAGACCATTGAGCATCTCCCTCGATGTCTTCCTCTTCTTTTCCCTCGAAGTTAGTTAGTTAGTTATTGTTGTTTTAAGGGGCGGAACTACGAGGTCATCTGCCCCTCTTAACACAGATTAAAGAATACAAATTTTGAATTGGATTTAAAATTTTGAGGTGGACATCTAAATTTAAAAAGACCAAAAATTAATAAAACAAAAACAAACAATTAAATAAAAAAATAAAAAAAAATAAATAAAAAAAAATTATAAACATAAACAAAAATTACGGAAAAAACAAAACATTATCATTCAAAAACGAACAAGTCGTTGAGTCAAAGTTCACTGGAAAATTTAGATTGCTGGCCCTAACCCACTCTCACTTATAAAGCGGATAACGCGATCAGCAGCCACCGCGTCATCGGCTAATATAAGTTTGAGTGTCGTCTGCAAACCAAGGTTTCTTCGTAAGTCAGCAAGATCCACACACTCGGTGAAAATGTGGGCCACGGTGAAAACGGCTCCACAGGTACAAAGTGGGGGGTCTTCCCTTCTCATTAGGTACGAGTGGGTGGATCTTGTATGACCTATCCTTAGCCTACACAAAATGACGGACTCTCTCCGGGCCCGGAAGGAGCTCCGCCAAACGCGAGTAGTTCCCTTGATCGCTCTCAGTTTACTGGGCAGTGGGTCAGCTAGCCACTGACTCTCCCAAAAAGCCAGAACTTGTAGGCGTAACTGAGAGCGAATATCTCTAGCGGGTACCTCCATTGGTCGAGGTGGTAGTGATACCGCCTCTTTTGCAGCTTGATCTGCTAACTCATTTCCCGCAATTCCCATGTGGCTTGGAAGCCACAGAAAGGTGATTCGAGTGTCAGCGTGGCACAGCCCGGCTAGTAGGTCGTGGATTCGCTGCACTAGGGGGTGTTGCGGGAAACATGTAGCAATTGACTGCAACGAACTCAAAGAGTCGGTACACACGAGAAAGTGGATTCGAGCATCCTGTAGTGCAAACTGCAGAGCTTCATAGATGGCAACGAGCTCCGCAGTAAACACACTACAGGCCTCAGGCAAAGAGATCTTGGTATTTGCACCATCAATAACGTAAGCACAACCCACCTTCTCGTCCACCTTCGAACCATCCGTGTATAGAATGCCAGCGTCCGGAAATTGGTGAACTATGCTGTGGAACTGCCTCCGGTAAACGGAGGCATCCGTGTTCACCTTAGGACCTCGGTGCAGATCTAACCGAATTTCCGGACGCGGGACTTGCCACGGAGGCACCTCGCTAGATGTCCGGATCATACAGGGACCTACAGCCACTCCTATTTCGGTACACGAGCTATCAAGTCTAATACCAACCGGCCGAGTGGCACGAGGCCGGTTGGCGTACCCCTGGTGGTTTTGGGTACCGAAGAGAGCTTGATAGGTCGGGTGTTGCGGCATTTGACGCACATTGGCAGCATATGCTAACAGCATATGTTGGCGTCTATAATTTAAAGGTGGAACACCCGATTCGGCGAGTAGGCTGGGTATCGGGCTGGTCCGGAAGGCACCGGTAGCCAGCCTAACGCCACTATGGTGGATACTGTCCAGCATTTTCAAGGTTGCCGGCCTTGCTGAACCGTATGCCGCAGAACCATAGTCTAGCCGGGACAGGACGAGGGCTTGGTAGAACCGTAGCAGCACCGCACGGTCAGCCCCCCACGTAGTGCCACTAAGAAACCTGAGCATGTTCAGTTTCCTGAGACATGTCATTTTCAATTGCCGTATATGGTGCTGCCACGTTAACTTGCTGTCAAAATGGAGCCCCAGGAAGCGATAAGTGTCAACCACCGGCAACGCAGCATCCCTGAGATGTAGTTCAGGGTGTAAATGTAGCCTCCGTAGCCGACAAAAATGGACGACGGAGGTTTTCGCTGCTGAAAAACGAAAACCCCGGTCGTGAGCCCACCTGTCGACCCGGTTGATGGCTAGCTGCAATTGCCGTTCCACGACTGCCATACTTCCAGAGCTGTAATGCAGAGCTAAATCATCTACATACAGCGATGGAACTACCGCGGACCCGGCGGCGGCAACAATGCCATTAATGGCAATCGCGAACAAGGTGACACTCAGCACTGAACCCTGAGGAACTCCATTTTCTTGGGTATAGTACTGCGATAATGTCCTACCGACCCTTACACGGAAGAGTCGGACGGACATGAAATTCGCAATGAAAGTCGGTAAGTTACCACGGAGTCCCCACTTGTGAAGGGTGGAAAGGATCCCGTAGCGCCATGTGGTGTCGTAGGCTTTCTCGAGGTCAAAGAAAACCGTGACTAGGTGCTGCTTCCGGAAAAAAGCCTCCTGTATGGCGCTCTCAAGTCGCACCAGATGGTCAGTGGTGGACCTATGAGAGCGAAATCCACATTGGTACTCAGACAGGAGACCTTTATCCTCCAAGAACCACACCAGTCGACGGTTCACCATCTTTTCGAGCAGCTTACATAGGCCATTTGTCAAACAAATGGGCCTATAGCTGCTTACAAACTTGGGATTCTTTCCAGCCTTAGGAATCGGTATCACGATCCCCTCTCGCCATTGAGATGGAAACTCCCCTTCAATCCATATACGATTGAAGAGGAGCAACAGTTTTTTTATACTGGAATCGCACAGATGTTTTAACATTTGATTATGTATGTTATCCGGTCCAGGAGCCGTATCCCTGCACAGTGCAAGCGCACTGCGCAGTTCCCATTCAGAGAATGGTACATTATAGGACTCCGAAGCAGCAGTGGCAAAGGGCAAGGGGTGAGTCTCTGCCTCCCGCTTCAGAGTCAGAAACGTAGGATCGTAACTCCCGGAGCAGGATACATCGGAGAAGTGCGAGCCAATGCTGTTGGCAATGGCGAGATGGTCCGTGATGATGTCTCCATTGATGGACACTCCGGGTATCGACAGTGATGTCGGGAGTCCGGAGATCCGACGAAGCTTAGTCCACACTTGAGATGAAGGAGTATGCGCCGTCATGGACGACACATACTTTTCCCACGTCGTTTTCTTACTCTCCCGAATCAGATATCGGGCTCTAGCACGCATCCTTCTGAAGGTGATAAGGTTGGCCATAGTGTTTTGCCTCCGATAGCATTTGAAAGCACGTCGACGATCTTTAATGGCTGCTGCAATCTCGGCTGTCCACCAAGGGACAAGCTTCCGGCGTGAGTTGCCGGACGAGGAAGGTATTGTTTCCTCAGCAGCAGCCAAAATACCATTCGTTATGTGAATGGTATGATCGTCGACACTCTCAAAGGTATCTTCGGCAAACACCGCGCGTGCCGTGAAAGTTGGCCAATCAGCCCGACGGAGAAGCCATCGACTTGGTAACTCGATGGCTCTCTGGTTCGGAAGAGTAACGATAATTGGAAAATGGTCACTATTACAAAGGTCATCGTGTACACCCCACTGTAGCAGGGGAACCAGCGCACGACCGCACAGGGTAATATCGATACTTGAATAAGTACCGTGTGCAATAGAGAAGTGCGTAGGTTCCCCTGTGTTCAACAGGCACAGGTCCAGCCGCCTGATCAGCCTCTCAAAATCTCTCCCTTTACCGCTAGTGGTAGCGGAGCCCCAGATGGTGTTGTGGGCATTAACATCTCCCAGAAGGAGAAAAGGAGGGGGGAGCTGAGAGACTAGATCCACCAGCCGGTCGTAATCCGGCTGAGAATCAGGCGGGATGTACACGTTACATACTGTTGCCATTACTGGCAACGAAGTACGAACTGCAACTGCCTCTAGCTGAGTACGCAACGGCACCTCTTCACTAAAGAGGCTAGAGTGGACGAGAGTGCAGACGCCACCAGCGGCCACAGCTCCGTCCACCCGGTCTCTAGAGAAGAGTTTGAAGTGACGCATTGTTGTCTCATGTCCAGGACGAAACCTGGATTCCTGAAGACAGACAATGGTTGCCGAAAACGAAGATATTAATTGTCGTAACTCAGCGAGATGAACAGAATAGCTATTACAGTTCCATTGTAATAGTGCCATGGTGTGGACTTAAGTAGAAGTTGGTCTTCTACTTATGCTTGACCGTTTGCCACCCTTCCCCATCTCTAGTTGGAGATGATGGGGCAGGAGAGCACACCTCAATCTCCACATCTCCGTCCGAAGACGAAGAAAATGGAGCGGGCGCTCTCTTGGGTTGCGCGCGGTCGTCGTCGGACCTCACGAGTCTCGCTCTTGGGGAAGAGCGAGAGCGGTGTCGAGGGACTTTCTCCCGGTCCGAAGACTGGGTGTCTGTCCCCGACACGCCCCGAAGAGATTTCTTCTTGGATCGGCGCCGACGTGTGTTTGGGGAAGTAGATGGTCCCTTCCCCACAGACGCCGGGTCCTTATAAAACAAGGTCGCTCCTGCTGGCACCGCTCCACTGGTAGTGGTGGGAGCGGGATGGCCAGCAGATACGTGAGCAGCCCTGCCTTTAGGAGAGGAAGAGAAACGGCGCTGAACCGTTCCCCTCTCCTCCGCCGATCTATTTTCTTTTCTATAGGGGAGTTCCTCCATACGGACGGGCTTGGCTTCAGCAGGCTTCGCCCCCTTGGTGGTAGTGGGAGCAGAAAGGCCAGCAGAGACAGTAGCCACCCCGTCAGCAGGAGGACGAGAGAGACGGCGACGAACCATCTCCCTCTTCTCCCCTATATTTTTCGTATTAGGTGGGCTGGAAGAAGGACCAGCCCTGGTCGGCAAAGTCTTCTTTCCCCCTTTAGCTGGGGAAGACTTGTTCGCCGACCGTTTCGGAGAAGAAGAGGACTTCTTCTCCGAATTCGCCGGTTTAGGTGTTAAAACCGGCGCCTTCTTAACCGTGGCCGAAGAAGGTTTTGGGACCTCCTTCGGGCTGACAGTGCTCGCTGGTACAGCGAGGGGAGATTTCAAACTCGTACTAAAAGAGGACATCGAGGGTACTGCACTGGAAACTTTAACGGCAGGGGTGATTGAGGGCGTCGCTGCAGCTGCAAACGATACCCGAAATTCGGGGGCATTCATATCACGGTACCTCTTGCGAGCGTCGTGATATGAAAGCCTGTCAAGAGTCCTGATTTCCTGGATCTTGGCTTCCATAATGAATTCAGGGCACTGTTTTGACCGTGGAGAGTGACTTCCTTGGCAGTTGGGACATATCGGGGGAGGCGTACACCTCTCGTCACCCTCATGTGTCCCCTTGCCACACTCTCTACATACGGCCTTCGCAGTACACCTGGCGGAAACATGCCCGAATCTCTGGCACTGGTAGCAGCGCATAGGTGGAGGGATGTACGGTCGCACATCGCAGTTGTACGATGTGACCTTCACCTGCTTAGGTACAACATCACCTTCAAAATGGAGAATAAAAGCGCCGGTATCGACGCTCCTTTCCCCAATCTTTCGGGTGATGCGCCTAATCTTTGTGACGCCTCTCTTCCCCAGATCCCGCAACAGTTCAGCATCGCTATTCAAAATGAGGTCACGATGGAAAATAACTCCACGGACCTCATTCAGCGTTTCGTGCTTTGTGATCTTAACGGGGATTTCGCCGAATTGCGTGCATTCCAGCAACGCTTCGGTTTGCTGCCGGCTAACGGTATGAAGCAAGAGCTGCCCGTTCCGGAGCTTGGAAATCCCGTTAAGATCACCAAATTTCCCCTCGATTTCCTCAGCGAAAATGATCGATTTTACGAGCTTGAAATCATCCCCGTCAGTCCTGGTAGCTACCAGGTAGCGAGGTGATCTGTCTGTCGCAAATCGTTGGTTAAAGGCTTCATCCCAAGGCGTATACACCTTGGGATTAGCTCGACACTCCAGAGACGGCTTTTTAAGGGTGCCACCCTGTACAGGTGTCCGTGATCGCTTTGATGGCATCCCGGACGAAATCCTCCCCGAATACTGCCCACTCCGAACGGGGGCTATCACTGTGGGCGCCACCCAGCCAAGGCAATACCTACCTGGCATAGCAGATATTGCCCGGGGTCCCAGTGCCTCGAACAGGCACTTCCCCCTCGGCATGCACAGGATTTATTCAGCTCCAGTATTCGGCCATGCAGGGACCTTCGTTGTAAGGCGGATACTACTGTAGGGTACATGGCGCACCCACCTGACGGGATGGGGCATACCGTCTAGGCTTTCTGGCCAGATGGCCAAGCTGGTGGCCCTTCCCCTAACAGCATGCATGTTTGTTTCTATTGGTCAAACCAGAGCTGGGACCAGAAAACCAAAATCGACCTTTATAAGGCCCCCTCTAAGTCGCCTTTTACGACAGGCAGGGGATACCGTGGATGAATTCTGCCCTCCCCATCCACAGGGGGTCTGAACAAATCAAAACTGGCAAGTTATTCGGCCATGTCGGCCCTATTAGTCGCCTCCTACGACAGGCAGGGCATACCGTGGGTGTATTCTATCCCGCACCCACACGGGGTTAATCTCTTCGGTATTCTTAAATCTGATCGTCTCTGTCTTCATATCTATCCCTGCTTGATATTTCTGAATGAAATCTGCTCCCAATATCATGTCAAAAGCCATGTCCTTCATTACAACAAACACATGTCGGAAATCATGTCCTCCAATCGTAATACATAAGTATAATTGTGTTTTACACAGAGATATTTTATTGGGTATTATTCCTTGGACCTTAATTCCTGATACTGGAATCTCCCCTAAATTCTCTTTGAGCTTCCACAGACTATAAAGTTTCTCACTCACCAGACAAAGCATAGCCCCAGTATCGATCAAAGTATCGACAGGCATACCGAATACTTCGCATGATATGATTGGCATTCTAATTCTGGTACCCATTTCTTTCCGTTCGTAATTCTGTTGAATTAAGTCATCATCCTCTGCTTGCCATTTAATAATTCTGGAAGTGAAAGTATTCAAAATTCTATCTTCTACTGTGAATTCGAAGTTTTTTTTTTCGTTACCATTCCCCCGGGATTGTTGTGTTCCCGATGGACCTGGATCATTGGGCCTCTGCTCCAAAAATTGCAAGTTATCTTGGTGTCTTGCTTCCAAATTTTTCCTCGTCTCCTTGTTAAACTCTTCATTGGACTGACGAGTATCCACATTCCCTCTGTTATTGTAGTTGTTTCTACCATAGTATCTTCTTTCCTGGTACCTTCCTTGACTATCTCGTGGTCTTCTCCATCGAGTATTGTATCGATTACCACCATCCGGTCTCGCATATGGTTTGTAACTGTATCTGTTACTGTACTGGTTCCATCCTCTCTTATTGGAATCTTCCCTCGGCGTTTTCTCTTCTCGCTCCTCTCGAGGTGTCTGAGAATAACTATCAGCCATAACAGCGTACACGGCGTTGTTATTTTTTCCTCCCTTCTGATGGAAGAATTGAGCGTTTGTATGATCCAGCTTCTGTAATACTTCATCAAATTGTTCCATATTGTAGATATCGGCAGCGATCAAAGTCCTCTGGACGTCTGCTGGAAACTGACGTATCAATGCAGTAATCAACTCGTTATCTGGCATCGGCAGATCTAAATGTTGGAGTTTAGACAGCTGTCCAGAAAAGTACGTAGAGTATCGAGTAGGTTGTGACGTCGAGAATCTCTTCGAATATAACTCTGCTCTAACTTGCTGTTGGGTTTCCGGGGACCAAAACGTTTTCAATAGCCCACGAGAAAACTCCTCAAAAGTAGTTAGAGTGGATCTAAAAGCTCTAAACCACAGAAGTGCAGGACCTTCCAAAAACTTCCCTATCACTCGGATCTGTCTTTCTTTAGGGATCTTGGAATCTTTCAGGTAATCCCCTGCTTCTCTCAAAAATTCCACGGGTGTCACAGAATCTCGCCCTGAAAATTTAGAAGGCTTATCTTCTACATTCTTAAATACAGTTATGGGGTTGGATTGAAATACTGTCCTGACCTCATCCTGTCTTTGACTATCCGTTTCTCTAGCTGCTCCTAGATTTATCTGTATCTGTTCTTTCCCCTTACATTTGGCATTTTCAACAGATGATCAGACTGTTTCTCATCCTTGATTTGAGTTTTCATAGCCTCAAGTTCCTTCTGGTTTTCTTCTGCCATTTTCTTAATTGCTTCAGTTTCTTTACAATTGTCCTTAACAACAATGGATATCTGGTTCATAACAGCCTCATGACTTTTCAATGACCCTGTCATGTCTGATATGTCCTTCTGAGTTGCTTGGATATCTTTGGCAATTACTTCAATATGGGATGACAAAGATTCCCTAATCTCCTTGATTCCCTCTTGGTTCTCCAGCTTGAGTGTGTCTTTAATTTCATTGACAACTGTGGTTTTAATTTCAGTTTGCAATTCACTAATCACACCTTCTCTTATTTCTCCCATGACAAGTTCTTTGAATTGTTCCGTTAAACGTTGAACAACTAGAATTCCCATCTCATTACTCTCCTTCTTCACTCTGACTTCTAGGTCGATCATGTCTTCACCAACTTTCCTAAGACCATGTTCTATCCTATCAGCTAAGCTTTGGGATCGAAGATCGGCATCGCGAAATTTTTCGTCCATTAAACTTGCGTTAGTAGCTAATGAAGTTTCGAGCTCATGTGTTTTTTCGCATAATTTATTCATTTTACTCTCAAGTGACATTTTCAAAATTTCAGAATTTTCTTTAAATTTACTTTCCATCGAATTAAATTTACTATTTAAATTTTCTTTCAAATTACCTTTTAAAGAATCAGAACTTTCTTTAAGTTTATCATTCAATTTTTCTTTAAGTTTATTTTCTAAAGAATCAGAATTTTCTTTAAGTTTTTCATCTAAACTTTCTTTCAAGTTATCTTTTAACCTGCTTTCTAAAGAATCAGAATTTTCTTTAAGTTTATCGTTTAAACTTTCTTTAAGTTTATTTTCTAAAGAATCAGAATTTTCTTTAAGTTTATCGTTAAAGCTTTCTCTAAGTTTATCAGAATTTTCTTTAAGTTTCCTTTCCAAAGCCTCAGTATTTTCTTTCATAATGGCTGCTACATGCAGTCCAGCCTCTTTAGAACTCTCCTCCAAACTCCTCATCATCCTCATCATTTCTTCCATAATTTCAATTATTATTCAAAACTTAGGGGTATACAACAGTGGCAAACACAAGCTTATAACTAGAACAAGAAATATGAATAGCTAATTGGAACACTCTAATAAAATGAGATTTGTCCTAATATCGACGTGACGGAAAAACAAAATTCTCTACTTTTACGAATTACATTTACCACAATATCACAAGAAAAATATGCAAGTTCTCAAATATCCTCCACCTGGATTCTAATAATGTGTATGTCCAGTCATCGAACGTTTACTACTGAATTTACTTGACGCCCTAATGGTTAAGCCATTATCAAAAATAATCAAACCCATTCTAATTATTAACCAAGATAAATTTTTAATTTTCCCCACTAATTGGGTTTCCTACTAATTTATTCATCCAAACCAGACATCTCTCAACTCCCAAAATATTTCTATAAAAATTATCACAATTTAAATCGGCATGCGATTAACCATGTCTAAATCGAGCCCCACGTTCGAAGCCATTTCTCTCTCTATCTTATTTTATGTGCCCGTTTAGACCGGAGTCCGCATGACCACATATGCATTTTACCAATAATCAGTCAGCACGAGAATCAAAATATCCCGGGGCACCAGATGGGTTAAAGCAAATCGCAAAAACGACATCAAATAAAAAAAATGCTTTACTGATTTTTGGCTCAATGCAACAATAAGGATAGAAGGAGATTTAATTGGGTATGACACATCTGGTAAATTTATCTCAGTTTATTTTGAAGTTAAAATTGACTGCAAAGATGCTCAAAGCAGCATCATCCACGTGTGGCGATCCACACTCTTATTTACACACAATATACAGAAATTTTCCCAAACACATTTGACAATCTTTCTGGAAACACAAGTCCGATTAATAGTCCTGTAGACTGTGTTCCAAAATTATTAATATTTAATTCCAGTTCAAAGTTAATTGTCTCTACTGGAAATCACTGTTTGAATATTTACATGATATTAACACTCGTAGAATAAATGTTCATAGAATTTTTAAACTTTCACTTATTTTTCCAGTTTCAAAATACATCGTCGAAAAATATTGTTCTCATTGAAGCAACACAAATTATTGACACATATTAATAACATCTGAAAAGTATTTGACCATTGAGCATAGCATCGAAGAACTGTGCGAAGCACAACAACAATTAATCGTTCTTCTGACATTAAACATTCGAGAAGTGACTCGTATATGAACTTCAAGTTCCTAACAAAATGCATGATTTCTGAATCATCAACTTGATCAATAAATTGTTGAACCATTCAACTATTAGATTTCCCGCTTGGAATCATTATAAAAAAAATATTTATATTCATGGCCATTTTTAGCAATTTTCACAACTTGCAATTCTTCGACAGAATGCGGAAATTAGAATTGTAGTTTCATAATAAATTCATCTAGTTCATGGCACTAGGATTGAAAATATCCTTCAAATTATTCGTGGTTAAAGAATTATTTTTAATTGGCAGTGGCCCATTCTATTATTTGTGTAAGAACACAATATTACAACAACAACGGCAAAGGTCTGCCTCTGAAGAAGAATAAACTACTATCATGACAAATCCGGGTTCTAGCAAAATCAAAGTCTAAATGGAATTCGTAAACAAGGTTGAAATAAGAACTGATGGTTGCAAAGAAATAACCTTCGGGTTATTCATACGACGAAATGTGTGGCTCCAATACTCCTACTATAAACCTGAGCCATCGAACCTGCTATTTGATTGATGCTCGAAAAAACCTCTTCATTCCTGCGACTTAAACATGCGCACCTGGGAATGGCATTTCAACTACTCCACACATATAAATTTTCTTCCCAAAATTTATACAATAAATCAAGCCTCTGCTTGTTATCAACACTGGAAGATTAATAAACTTACAAGTTTATTTTATTTTACCATTCAGTTCAACCCGTGAATTTACCATACTTATGAAAAGCTTTATTTCACTTTCGAGTGTATTTACGTCATGATTTTATATAAATACAAAAATATCCTATTTGATACAAATATCATTTGCTTCCCGTTTCATGCCTCTCCGTGTTATCTGAAAAATATACTTTACTCATAGCAAATATCAACTGTTCAACCAGAACTGAAATGTTGGTTGAATGCGGGCTTGCGTTAACCACTCTCCTTCGGAAAATCTCCTGTTCCAGACTAGAAATGTTTAAACTACTTCATAGGCTCTTTCTCAATACATATGATTATTAGAAAATATAATATCCAAGAATTATTTAGAAAAATTATAAAAATTATTATTATTATTATTAGTGGATTATTATTATTATTATTATTTATATTATTTTAAATATGTTTAATTATCATCTCATTATGTGAGAATCCACATGTTCGAACCTTCGAATATGGAAAAAAATATCCATTCCTCAACAAAAATAAATTTAACTTTTACAGTTACATCGGCTGATTACCGTGATTTCCCAAAAATATGAAATATTCAAATAAATGCTCGAAATGCTCGGTCATCGATCCTAAACTGTTCTGAGTGCTGAAAATACTCAGAATAACTCTAACAAGTCTTGCGTAAATCATTGCAAGATTTAAATACGACGAAAAATAAATGTGTTGGTCATCTGCAGAAAAATAGTTTGTTCCAATTAGCTAGGCATAATATAATTCAAATGTGGCTTACATTTCTTGATGGTCTTGAAGCGTAGTAAACCTGGTCTGTACCAGATTTATCCATAGACATGCCCTATCGGACAAGCACGTATAATCCTTGTATCGGCCGCCATCATATACCCACTATCCGTCTAGTCAGACATAGTGGTAGTATCTTTCGACGTTTGAATTAACTGTTGCTCCATTTTAATATGAGCTTCTATCAAAGCCATAACAGTTTGTTTAAATGGGGTCAGATCTAAGTGATCTATTCTTAGATATGTCAGTTGTAACATAACTCACTGTAATCTTATCAGTACAAGAAAAACACTGACAGTCTAAGCAATTAACGGCTGTTCTGAAGATCGTTCCCTGGGCATGGTTTATTATATCACCATCTACCATGCGCTAAGCAACTTGTAGTTTCCCTTGCGTAGACTAACGAACGCCACCGTTATAGACTAGTCTTCAGTGTACTGACAGATCGAAGTGGTTAACTAGTTACAAATATGAAAACTGACTTGAAATGGATTTAATCATCCAAGTATTATGTTATTACTGGACTGTGACAAAATACTAATTCTAGACAAAGTCTAGCATATGTCCTTGTCGAAATATAAATATTTCCACCAATGTCTGTAGAAAAACAATCACCTCAGTGATTCTCCTCGCCGTAAACTTACTAAGTTCCAACTCGTAGCGCAGCACTTTTCGTGACTATCACGACTTTCAAAAGAACTTCTGCGTAGATCCGGCAACCATGTGCCTTGGCTCAGCGTCGTAGCAACTTGCTAGGCAACTGCTTGTGTTAGAATGAGCTGAAGTTGCTTCGGCCAGCTGGCTTTTATTCAAAACTGTCAGGGTCACGCGTCATCACCTGATATCTAGAAATCCTCATATCTCTTGAATCCCTGGTCCGATTTACTTGATACTAATTGCATTCTCTTTCATTTGGCCGTGCCAGTAATCTGATCCCATTCACAAGTCTCTACTCCATGGTTAACTATTTAATCAATAAATAGCCTCGACCTCTGCTATTACTCGCTACGTCACTTGACATCCAACTATCGGTAAATTATTTCCAAATGCTTCGAGAAGCAATGTAGCGCGATATTCAAATATCTCAACTTTCAAAAGCGGCTACAGCCTTTCCCTTGATATCTAGGTGTCTGAAACTTGGAATACCCATTCCTAGAGTTGGGCACAACACGATTCGAAAAAGGATTGCCTTTTATAGCCAGGTGACACGAATGAGCCCAGGCAGGATATCAAAACGGATATTGACGTAGTTTCAGGATAAGAAAACCAAAGGGGCATGGTTCACGGAAGTTGAGAAAGATCTACGTGAAATGGAAATTTCCCCTAAAGATATCCAGGAGCGTGTTCCACTTCAGGAACAACTACGTACGCACAAAGGTTTCCAGGAAAATCCGAAGCTGAAGACAGGGAAGGTGTGCTCCCAAGAGAGAAAAGAACAACACCGGAGACGAATGCGGGAACACTGGGCGGTAGTTAAAGCTCGGAAGAAGAGACAGTTGAACTGACGTGGTCCCTAGTTGGCCTAATCGAAGAAAGAATAATAATAATAATAATAATAATAATAATACAAACTCCGCCACTGCTGGTCCCAATCCCGGGGCCTCGTCTCGTAAGTGATGAGGAAGGGAGAAGAATAACACCTCGTTAAAAGACCTGGATCCATCTGGCTCCGGATGGTAGCACCCTGTAACGGCCCCTGCCTAGGGTTACTAGGTGAAAATTGGTCAACGGACCTGATGGCGGAAGAGGAATCTAAGATTCTCAACAATGGATGGAGCGGAAGAACCTGGTGGTTTCCTCACCAAAAAATAACTCTAAATCCAAAATCGTTTGTTCCCATGGCTTATGGAAAGCGTCTGTTCACCAAGTGGTGTGGCTGTAAACATGCTCCAGGAACTAACAATCCCTGGTTCTAAGAAACCTAGTGGATAACCACTAGACCCCATTTCTTACAAGTAACCATGGCGCGTGCAAATAAAAACTGCAATACCCCAGGTGGTAACCAATCCACCCGTCAACTGACGACACCCGGGCATTCGGACTTTGGGGGACCCGGGCAACCACGGCCACAGAGAAATTCGGAGTTCTCTGGCAAACTTCCATATAAGACACCAACATACGTAGGCATTCTAAACATCAACACTCTCATACAGCCTGGAATGTTGCACAATCTAGTGACAGAACTCGATAGACAGAAGCTTATAATCCTCGCGCTGCAGGAGACACGTATCACAGATGAAGACACCATGGACTACTGCAATTACCGCATGTTCAAGAGGAAGACTGACAGGTGCGTTGCCAAAGACGCTCCACTTCAAGGGATGGCCATCAAGGTCCACAAGACCACAGTCGAATCCTTAGAAGAAGTTATTCCAGTAAACAACAGATTGATGACCATGCGCTTCCGGTGCGTCAAAAAAAATACACACTGATCGATGCACACGCCCCCACTATACCAAAGTAACAAGAGCGACCTACAGTCCGCAGAAAAATTCTGGACGACCCTTGAGACAGTGATGACCAAATACCCCAGGGATGACGTCAAACTCCTCATGGGCGACTTCAATGCACAGATTGTCAGAGAAGAAATATACAGGAAAACAGTCGGAATCTATCCTGCACATAAATTCACAAATAAAAATGACACACGACTCATAGAACTCTGCCAGCAGAATAACCACAAGCTCATGTCAACGTATCTTAGAAAACACCACAGAGAACAGAAAACCTGGCGTTCTCCAGTCCATCAGTTAGGTGACTTCCAAATCGACCATGTGGCAATCTCAAATCCAGTACAGAAAGAGATTCTTGATGTAAAGGTACGTAGGGGAGCCAACATTAATTCTGACCATTTCCTAACCCGCGTCAAGGTCAAGTTCACTCCAAAGAGAACTTTCTGTAACCCCTCCCCCCCCCCCCTTCAAAAATTTAACACAAAAAAACCGCAGACTGTGGAGTGAAAGATGCTTGGGAAAGAGAACATGCCAATGACTGGCAAAATTTCCACCGAAAAATCAAAGAAAAGCACAATGTCTCATTCGTTTGAAGAAGAATTCCAAACATCCTTGGTGGGATGTTGATTGTGAGAATGCACTCATTACGAGGAAATTGGTATATCACAAATACAACAGCAAAATATCCCCAGAAAATTTTCAGACTTTCCATGAAACACGAAAATCAACCGCAAAAATTACCAGACAATCCAAGAGGAGATACCTGAGGGAACAGCTTGACTCAATTTAGGACAACTTCCGTTATTACAACGTAAGGGACTTCCAGAGAACATTTGTAGGACACATCAGAGTTTACACACCACCAAACCTTTGCTTCAGAAAAAGTGATGGAAAATTAGCACTAAAGAAAAAGGAGAATGGCAAGGTGATGGCACAATACTTCTCAGAACTTCTCAACTCTCCAGAAGCAATAACTTAGAGAGATTTCATGAGGAAGAACCTACAGGCAAAAACGCAGACTCATTACCTCCGACTCAAGAAGTTCACAGGCACATCCTCAAACCCAAGAAAAACAGGACATCTGGTGAAGACGACATAGTGGCCGAACTACTGAAAAACCTAGGGTCACACTCACGTAGAGAACTCACACAGATTATCACTGACATATGGACATCAGAAAAGCTGCCAGGTGAGTAGAAATGTGCATTTATCCACCCATTACACAAAAAAGGCGGCCGCACTGACGTAAACAATTACAGGGGCATTTCACTATTACAAGGTACGTACAAAATCCTCTCAGCGTGCCTACTCCAGGACTCAGGACCAGTTGAAACACAAGATTGGCGAGTACCAGGCGGGATTTTATCCTGGTCGTTCCTGCGCGGAACAAATCTTAAACCTAAAAACTATATTGAAAATCAAAGCCCTCAGGAATACTCCTGTTATATGTACATTCGTTGACTTCAAGATGGCGTATGACTCCATTGACCATCAGTTTAGGCATATCAGAGAAGTGTTTTCAAAATTGAAAGATGCTGGTTTGACTGTCAAGTTATTAAAAGTTTCTTTTGCCAAACCTCAAATTTCATTTTTGGGACATATTGTTTCCTCGTCAGGAGTGACAGTTGATCAAGCCAGAACGCAGAGTATTCGTGATTTCAAACCACCTGAAAATGTAAAGGAAGTAGCTAGATTCATCGGCATGCTGAATTATTTCAAAAAAATTATTGATAAATTCGCTCATCGTGCGCCACCATAATTATGTTACGCAGGAAGAGCGCAGACTTTGTTTGGGGACCTTCACAAGAGGCAGCTTTTGAAAACTTGAAATTAGCATTAATCAACGCTCCAATGTTAGCTATACCTGATTTCACAAAAACGTTTATTGTGCAAACTGATGCATCGAACAGAGCTGTAGGTGCTGTTATTCTCCAAGGTCATGAAAAAGGTAGGTTAGGCCTACCTGTAGCGTATGCTTCTCGCACTCTGAATGATGCGGAGATGAATTATTCCATTTAAGAACTTGAATGGTTAGCTGTCATGTTTGCATTAGAAAATTTAAATTATATATTGAGCATGTACCGTTTCAACTTAAAACAGACAATCAAGCGTAAAATTGGGTTTTAGGTACACCGAGAAAGACTGTTCAGTAGGAATAATTGTTCCCGCGATAACTGTCAAAAGTGCAAACTTACAGTAGATGAACTATATTCACGGGGTGTCACAATGTATGGATCAGTTCTTGAACCCAACATCCAAGCATATTATATGCTGCCTGAACCACTCAGAATGTCACTGGCCTAATTCATACAGTGCTTGAAAATACTGAGATATTCTCAATTAAAATACATTGATAATACAGTACCACATTTGGTTCATACAATTTTGTCTGTGTCACATATTTTATTAAACATCATTCCATGGTATTGGCAAGGCGGATTCGTCGTCGGCCGATACTAGTATCCGAGTTTACGCTTCTCGCCTGAAGTTCCATAATCTTTAGTCCAGACGATGAAGATGGCGCCGATGGCTTATCAGGCCAATTCTCGCATAGAACACGCGACCACATATGTTAAGCCGATGGAGGGTGGAGGACGTGGTCGTATTTGCGGTATCTTCTTCCTCTGGCGAATTTCCTCTTCCTGTCTACGACGTTCCTGCTCAAACTGTACAACTGCAGCTGAGATGGTAGCACGCCAGCGAGGGCGATCCCGTGCAAGAGTATGCCAAGTATTTGGGTTTATCTCTACTCTCCTCATGGTCTGCTTGAGTTGGCCTTTATATCGTTTTAAAGGAGCACCACATGGCCTCTTGCCAGTGTTGAGTTCACTATACAGGATTTGCCGAGGTATTCTGCTGTCACTCATACGATGGATATGGCCTGCCCATCTAAGCCGATGACCAAAAATGGAGGCTTCAATACTGTTTATCATTGCTTTCTCAAGGACTGCTATTTTAGTTACATAGTCATCCCATTTGATGTTCATGAGTGATCTAAGTTTTTGATGATGAAAGCGTTCTAGTTTCTTGATGTCCCGGCGATATAGGGTCTAGGTTTCACATCCGTAGAGTAGCGTAGAAATAACAACAGCTTGGTACACCAATACTTTTGTGCAGATACTTAGATCTTTGTTCAGAAACACACGATGTGAGAGACGTCCAAAAGCCACATGGGAAGCCTGATTTCTGTTTTCCACATCCTTCTCAGAGGTACAGTTCGCTGATAGAATACTAACAAGGTACGAGAAGTGTTCCACCTTTTCCAGAGCTGAGCCAGATATGTTGATATCAAAATCTGGGGGGATGTTTCCAGGAGCAGGCTGAGTTAGCACTTTGGTTTTCTGAATGTTGACTGTCAGGCCAAAACGTTCATAAGCTCTGTTGAAACAGTTGGCAGACTGCTGAAGCTCTTCCGGTGTGTGGGCTGGAGAAGCATTGTCATCTGCATATTGCCATTCTGTGAACCGAGTGGAATAGGTTAATCTTTTGGAACGGAGTCTGGCCTGGTTGAAGAGCCCCCAATCATATCGATATTTAATTTTCACACCTGAGTTGTTTTCAGGCGATGTCTCATAAAGCATAGCTGCCAGGTACAGGGCAAAAAGTGTAGGTGCAAGTACACATCCTTGCTTGAGTCCATTTGTAATTGGAAATTCCTCTGAGATATCATTCTGATATAATACCTGACCAACCATGCCATCATGGAGAGCTTGGATCAAACTGACAAAATGTTCGGGGCATCCAAAGTGCCTCAAAACCATCCACATAGCGCTTCGTGGAACCGTATCAAAGGCATTTTCAAGGTCATAGAACACGAAGAACAGAGGTGTAATTTGTTCTATGCACTTCTCTTGGAGTTGTCTTGCGCAGAAGTTCATGTCGATTGTACTACGAGAGGCCCGAAATCCACACTGAGATTCAGGTATTAACTTCTCCAGATTATATCACAGTTAACAGCCATGTTTGGTTTTACATTCACATTCTCAATACTGTATTGATAAATCCCGTTATTTGAATAAAATTTTAATATGAAACTGTGGAACAGTTGGATACCTTTCTCCACTCTTGTAAGTTCTAGGAGGGTTGGGTAAGACCTGTGCACGAACCAACTTCTTTTAGGATTGAGATCAAGAACTGTCCGTCCACTGCGTTGGCCGTCCGATAAATCTACATTGTGCTACACGCGATTCCCCACTTACCGGTACCCAGGCGCGGATCTAGAGTTTGGCTTTGGGGGTGGGGGTCAGAAAATCGAAATTGTTCAGAAAAATGGTGTCACTAACAACGCAATCACAAAATAACCAAACGTACAAAATCAGAACATTTTTTTTGCAAGCTACATGGATAGAAATTTGATGCGTTTAGCACACCTAAAATATTCGTACAAATTGCAACGGCGTGTTTTGCGACTTAAACATCGAGCTTCGAGAAAAGTATTAAGGTACGTTACAGTTTCGGCAAGTCTAGTTGGTACCGACAAAGGGAGAAAGTCACAGCTTAAATAGCCAACCAAGCTTGCAGTTTGGACGTCGGCAAAATTTTGTGGTGCGAAAAAAGCCCCAAATTCCTATCCGTGCTATAGACATCGATTCGGTAATCACAAGGTTTGCTAAACAAAATAGACGAGTTGATTTTGTTATAATTATAAATAATCGTTTTTATATAACAATTATGAAGTTGTAAATATGTACAGTTGTAACAGAACATAATAATTGCAATAAAGATATTTTCAGTATTGAATAAAATGAAAAATAAACTGTTTTTCAGTTAAAATTCGTTAAGTTTTATTTGTCTGGTTATTGTGTTTTGGGTTTGCAAAATCATTTGGTCCCCGTTTGGGGGGGGGGGGGGGGTCATGACCCCCGTGACCCCCCCCCCCCCCTCTTGAATCCGCGCCTGCCGGTACCGGTGCTGGAAGATTACGTGCTTCGCAAATACTGATGAGGTATCACGGAACTCATTTAATGCATTGCAATTTCGGTCACATCATTATTTTCCCTTGATTTCGTTTTGTTTCAATTTGTTTTCACATCCACAATATACTGAATACCGTTTGACAACACAGCGAAGCGAAGGGAGTGCCACAGGGAAGCGAGCACCTTGAATCTAGATAAAATATGTTTTGCGATATACAGGGTGTTTCAGAAATACTTTTACAAACTTTGGGGATTCGTTCCTTACACCAAAACAAGATAAAAGTTCATATACACTTATGTCCCAAAATCCTTCCTTTTTGATTTATTAATGAAAGAACATTGTACAGTGACACATTAATTGACAGCCTGTTTGGAAGTGTTTAACACATGAACTCATGTCAAAAAAGTGACAGTCAGTCTGAATGACTAGACTTTGTATCATTTTAAATGCTACAAATGCTGAAAAAATGTTAGAAAGGCTGGAGGCTCTTGACATGTTAGAAAATTATCTGCATAGTACCTATCTTTCTTATCTTGTTTCAAATTACTCGCGAACGGCAAGTGCAAACCAAAGGCAAAACAAGGTCAAGCGCGCTGGATGCCGCACGCTCACCAGAGCGCGCGGGGACGTGCCCCTTCCATCCAGTCTAAAACACTTATAGTGGGCGATGTATTGAACATAGAGATATGCTCTCACGGACTTTTTTGTAGAACTTTTCATGCTGACCAATTCTTACGCTCATAGTATATTGATATTTTTAACGGTTTGCCCAGCGTAAGCTTAAGAAGCGTACGGACGCCAAGTTTTTCACTGAAATCGTTACTGCTTGGCTTCCTTTGATCATACATAAATTATTTTCTACAGAATCTTTCCTCGAGATAACCTTTACAGAATGGTGAAAACCGCATCAAAATCCATGCAGTGGTTCTCCGAAATTACCCGTGACATCCAAGAATCGAGGATTTTTGTCTTATACTAACGAAGTAGAGATTGTCGGGGAACACATGCACCAAGCAGTACTATGACGTCACACACCTAAGTGCATCTGGGTACATTTCGTCCCGTCACCGTAACGTAACGCCAGACCCCAGCGTAACGACGAAGTCGACAAGATCATTTAAAATGATAAAAAGTTTCCTGACACCGACAGATGGAAAAACTGTCAAATGCACAGGCTCGCCATCAGCACCAGTTTAGGATTAATGTGTGGGCTGGCATTGTAGGTCCATACGTTCTACCAGCAAGTCTTACAGGTGCTGTCTCCAGAGACTTTATCCAGAACACCCTTTCAGACTTACTGCATGACCATGTGCCCCTGCAAATACGATAACGTATGTGGTGGATGCATGATGGGGCTCCGGCACACTTTAGTCACCTTGTTCGCACTTCACTGACGGAGATCTTCCAGGACAGATGGTTGGGCAGAGGAGGACCCGTTCCATGGCTTGCACGGTCTGTTAGACTTTTATCTGTGGTGTTAGGAACCCTTTTTGATGTGAGTTCATGTGTTAAACTCTTCCAAACAGGCTGTCAATTAATGTGACACTGTACAATGTTCTTTCATTAATAAAGCGAAACAAATGATTTTGGGACATACAGTGTGTGTATATGAACTTTTTTTGTTGTTTTGGTGTAAGGAACCAATCCACAAAGTTTGTAAAAGTATTTCTGAAACACCATGTATTTCAATTACCGTCTTTCCTAAGAAATACAGTTTAAAAATGGTTATATTTCCGCCTGAATCAATACTTTTAATGAGAAAATTATTACCCAAGTTGTTATTGGAAATGGTACATGTTTCAGGGACTAATGAACAATTCTTTGTCCTCTTCATCAGCCGAAAAATAGAGCATTAAATGAACGAAATTATTAAGCGGAGCACTAAACTATCAATGGTCATTTAACCTGATACGGTGCACCATATATATATATAGGTTGTTGAATTAATTGAGGTACAGAACAAATTAATGTGGTTGTTGACGGTGTGACATAAGCGAGGATAGTATGCCAATATCGTACGACATGCGTGTCGTCATTTTTGCCGCCTTTCAAAAATGACTTACCACGGCCAGGAGCGAACCTGAAAGCATGGTGTTAGTATACCGACACAATAACCACTCACCCACCGTGGCAATGATGAACTAATGATGGCCAAGGTGACTGTACATTGAGTACAGGTAAGTTAGACATTGAATATGATATAACAAATGAGCGAATGAAAGCCGCACCTTCGATTTCACCATCGATACTCTACAATTGAGCTACTGCGGCAGAGACATGCTGTCGCAAGATAGAACATCATAAATTACGAATAAGACAATTCTTCATCCCTTGAACATTTATTCCTCACAGTATGATGGATTACAGTAGTAGAAGCAATGATACGTGTATTTGAACACCACAAAGAGGAAGTAAAGGGAAAAACCTGGAAACAGAAAAAGTGCCATGTTACAGGTTTTTTTTCTATTTCATATACAAAATATAGCCTTTGAATATCGAGTGAAATAATAATAATAATAATAATAATAATAATAAATGAATAATACTAATCTCAATGTACCTTGCCTGGCCTTTGCCGACGACCTTACCTTGTTAGCGAACAACATAGAAGAAGCTACTCACCAACTACAGAACCTCTATAACATAGCAGCTAAAACTGGCTTGAAGGTCAATATACAAAAAACAGTGTTCATGACAAATATAAAGAGAGCCCCATCTACTATTCTTGTGAAAGACACCGCAATTCAAAAAGTTGCTGCAGTGAAGTACCTAGGGGAGTGGATTCCAGCAAACGAGAGTGAGACCTTAGCAATAGACACTGGATGCATGAAACTGGAAAGGGTCTACCACTCCTGTAAGAGCATCTACACATCCAAGTGCCTCTCTAAGAACCTTAAACTTCTACATTTCAACTCAGTAGTAAGACCTTCCGTTCTATATGGCTCTGAGTGTCTCCTGATGAACCGGAAAGGCCCACTGAGGAAACTAGAACTCAAGGAACGGAAAATACTTAGAAGGATTTTAGGACCAATGAGAAGAGGGTGGTACTTACAGGATCAGGCACAACAATGAGCTCTATGATCATCAAGAAGATATCGTCACATCCATGAGGAAGAGACGATTAGCTTTCTACGGACATCTGACACGCATGGGTCCAGATAGACTTACCAGCCAGATCTTCACCACGACAGGAAGAGGGAAAGCGTCCAAAAACAAATGGTTCACCACAGTGAAGTCAGACCTACAGCAACTTGGAATTTCATCAAAAAACATACAGGATCGATCACAATTCCGACAGATGATTCAACATGGTGTCTTTCCAGTGACTCTCACCAGCAGGAAGAGTACAGGGACTACCAGACCGAAGTGGACACAGGAAAGAAAGCAGACCCACAGCCAGAAGATGAAAGCTGCCTGGGCTAAGAAGAAACATAAATTCCTTACAAGAAGTCAAAACGAGCCCCGTGGTCCTCAGTAGGCCCAAACGAAAAGAAGAAGAAGAATAATACTAATATTCTTGTATGGCCACAGCCAAATAGTTGGTAGGTTCATCGCCTTCCCATTCAGCGCGAGTTGTGTGCTAAGCAACGAACATTCACTACTTGACGATCTTCCCGACAGTAGCGCTGCTAGGCTGAACCGATTGTGAGCCTACCCTAGCGTGTAATTCCGCTTACGTCTCTAATATTGTAATATCTGACACTTTTATTGTTTGTTACATGAGTTGTGTAATGTGGTGTTCATTATGTGTTCGTGCTTATGCGTTGATAATTTGTATTATTTACAGCAGTTGGAGCATAGCAGACGGAGGTGGTTTGTTCCTCAGATTAGGGGCTGCGACAACGCGGTCATGTAGCCCCGTGTACTTTGAGTGTGTGTAGAATCTGTCTAATGAAATGAAAATCCACAGCCTGCTTCCAGTCGACGGACCGGGTCAGGTTATGGAATGAATGAAGCCCTCATCTAGCGGCGAGGATATGAACTATGCCGGCTGCTTAAGCCTGTCGCACTCCCCTGGGGCAATGATTAAATGAATGACAGACGAAATGAAATGATTGCGGAGAGTGCTGCTGGAATGTAATTGTGACAGGGTAAACTGGAGTACCCGGAGAAAAACCTGTCTACCTCCGCTTTGTGCAGCACAAATCTCACATGGGGGGACCTGGATTTGAACCACGGACCCAGCGGTGAGAGGCCGACGTGCTGCCGCCTAAGCCACGGAGGATTGAATCTGTCTGATAACCGGTGTTAATTGTGATGACTGTATTAGTGTGTGTTATCTGTAATTCAGGCAAGGACTGCACACGATCAATTTCAAGGGAACTTGGCTACTAGATGTCACCGCAACCGGCAACTGGTGGCGAACGTTGGAACTTAATAGAACGTTAATCAAATCTAACGTATACATTTAGCTTCACATAATTGTAGGTAGTGGAAGGTTCTCTTACAAGCCATAAATCTATGACATAGGGCCCGCCGGCTTTACTTCCCCTCCTAAGGAAGGCATACTGAGGGACGACTTCAGCCGGGTTTGAACCCACGACCTTGGGCATAGATGCTCAGCATGCTACCAACTACGCCACCGAATCCCCCTCAGCCAAATGGCGTATTCCTTAAGGAGCAATTGTTTCTCCACATTTGTTGTTATATTTTGCACTGGCAACGGCACAGGACTTTATTTGTTGACCTCTGACACCACATCGAGTTGCCTGGAAATTAGTCAAACATTTTATAATTTCAAATGATCTTGTCGACTTCATCGTTATGCTTGAGTCTAACGTTATGCGTTACGGAGACGGTGGGGGCGTGACGTCATGCAGCTGCACGGGAAGCCTAAGTTAATGGGTAAGGGACGGCGAGTGCGTGACGTCATGCAGCCTCACGAGAAGCCTAAGTTAATGGGTAATGGACGGTGAGTGCGTGACATCATGCAGCCGCGCAGGAAGCCTAAGTTAATGGGTAATGGACGGCGAGTGCGTGACGTCATGCAGCCATGCGGGAAGCTTGAGACCAACGTTATGCGTTACGGAGACGGGGACCGCGTGACATCATGCAGCCGCGCAGGAAGCCTAAGTTAATGGGTAATGGACGGCGAGTGCGTGACGTCATGCAGCCATGCGGGAAGTTTGAGACCAACGTTATGCGTTACGGAGACGGGGACCGCGTGACATCATGCAGCCGCGCAGGAAGCCTAAGTTAATGGGTAATGGACGGCGAGTGCGTGACGTCATGCAGCCATGCGGGAAGCTTGAGACTAACGTTATGCATTACGGAGACGGGGACCGCGTGACGTCATGCAGCCGCACAGGAAGCCTAAGTTAATGGGTAATGGACGGTGAGTGCGTGACGTCATGCAGCCTCACGAGAAGCCTAAGTTAATGGGTAATGGACGGCGAGTGCGTGACGTCATGCAGCCATGCGGGAAGCTTGAGACTAACGTTATGCGTTACGGAGACGGGGACCGCGTGACATCATGCAGCCGCGCAGGAAGCCTAAGTTAATGGGTAATGGACGGCGAGTGCGTGACGTCATGCAGCCATGCGGGAAGCTTGAGACTAACGTTATGCATTACGGAGACGGGGACCGCGTGACATCATACAGCCGCGCAGGAACCCTAAGTTAATGGGTAATGGACGGTGAGTGCGTGACGTCATGCAGCCACGCGGGAAGCCTAAGTTAATGGGCAATGGAGTCTGTTGAAAGAGTCCTGGGGCGTCGAGCGACCTGGGGCTTCGAGCGAAGTGAGAAGGCAGTTGTAGCATGCGTCATTTGAAATGATATAAAGTCTAGTCTTCCAGACTGGCTGTAATTTATTTTTATTTTTTATTTAGCTTTTTTCTTCTAACACGAATTGTGGCGGGTGAAATTTAAAACGTATTTTCTACAGTTCATTTGAAGTTGAAGCTATTGTTCAGTGTTTCCTTTCAGTCGGTCAACACAACATATGTCAATATACCAGGTGGCCCGTTTACCCCGTGCAATCTTGTTTTAGGTGTCCCACGTACATTAGTGCTGTATGGGGTGCCTGATAACAGGGGTCACACTGAACACTGCCCGATTGCGTCAGAATACGAAGGAATAACAACCGGACGGCCGCTATGTGCATGTTCCTCCGTGCTACCCGGCTAATGCACCCCATTGCCTTTTGGAGCCTCGCATTTGAGAGCTTAATAAGACTCATATGTCGTACAACAACATGACAGTTGCTAGTAACATATTGACAATGGCTGGTGTATTCAGCATCGATGAGTACACGGACATTACACTAATCTATGGAGAAGATGGTCGTAATGCCGTTGAAGCTCATAGACGGTAAGCACTGGTGTTTCCAGATAGACGTCTGTCGTCTACGCTCGCCAGCGAGGCCTTATACCGCTATATTAGACGGGAGTACAGAGGAACATGCAGCGTGAGTCCGTCTTGGCATTCTGACCTAACCGGCTTGCATGTTAGGTTGCCCCTTAGACCTCCCGTTCATCACCCGTACATGCGGGACACTCATAAATAGATTCTTCTTCTTCTTCATTTCCCGTTTCCAGTTCCGTGGGTCGGGTTGCGAATCAAGGACCTCCACAGTTATCTATCCCTCCACCATTCATTTCCTTCTTTCAATACTTCTTTTTCTTTTACTCCTCTTTTCTCTATGCTTTCCTTCACCGTATCTATCCACCTCTTTCTGGGCCTTCCTCGTGGTCTTCTTCCTGGTATTTTCTCCATACATATTCTTTTTGGTTCTCCTCTAAGGAACTTCATCTCGGCTGCTTGGATTCGGCTTTCATAGCGTTTTGTTGTGGTCCAAGTACCTGCTGCATATGTCAAAATTGGTGTGTAATACATTGAGAATAGAACTTTCTTGCATTTCTCTGGGACTTCCTTGTTCCATATTAAACCTCTCACACACTGGATTCTCTTTCCAATTTCTCCATTTATTGTACCATCTTCTGTGAGATGCTCCCCATATACTTAAAGCTTTTTACCATTTCCAATGGATTTCCATTGACTTCAATATTCTGTCTTCCTTCTCTCTTGTTTCTTGTCATCACTACAGTCCTACTCTTCTCCACACTCATTTTCATTCCATATTTCTCTATCTCTTGATTCCATACAATGACTTGTTCTTGCACTTCTATTTCATTTTCTTCCCATATTACTATGTCGTCTGCAAAGAGTAAGGCCTTAGTCTCTTTGCTTCCCCTTCTTCGTTTCACACTCTCGTGGATTTCATACATGACAGTTATAAACTGTATAGGGGTTAACACACTTCCTTGTCGAAGTCCTGTTTTAACACTGAACCAGTTTGTTTGTCTTCACACTACTTACACACTTTTCATACATGGCTTTGATCATTCGTACTTCTGCTTTTTATAAGTGGATTCCACGGCGGAAATGGGCCACATGGTGTATAAATCTTAACATAATTTAATTCAGGTAATTTTTCACATGTTCCAGTGCTTGGAATGATTTTGTGAAAGCTATAATATTAACAGGTAAAGAGGGATTGTGAGCCAAGCAAGATACACAACAAACGCACCCCACTTCAAATTCACTTTTAGAGCAAGAATTTTACTTATCCTATGGTTCCATATCATTTTCACTGTCGAACATTTCAAAGACATTATCGCAAATTGGGTTATCAACTGTTTAACGAATGAGTCGCCCTCACTTGTAATGTATTGTAACCGAACTAAATAAGGTCAATTCCCCGCATTCATGCTCTATTTGGAAGAGTACCCGACTGGCATGGAGAGTAAGTAGCTCGTGGAAATACACGTCAGCTATACGTTTACAAAGCAGAGACTATCCAATCGGAGACGGAACTGAATCACGTGAGACAGTGCATCAGGGAGGAAAATGGAAATTCATGATCACACAACGGTAGAGAGCAAGAGAGATGCACAGTTATTCCTCCCAAACAGCTCTGTTAACACCAACAACTCTATTAACATGACCAACTCTGTTAACACGAGGAACTCTCTTAGCATGAGCAACTCTTATCTGATTGAGTCTTCCGTGTCCTGGTGAGAGCCGTTGTCTTCGTCACTACCTACACCCAACTGTTGAGTGTAGATAGGGATGCAGATAGTGATGAAGACAACTGCTCTCACCAGAATACACAAGACTCATCCAGTTAAGTAGCCTGTACAATAAAACCTGAATTGACCATTTAACTACAATTCACTCTAAACTAGTGCTCGCGTCGGCCCGGAAGGCGGCCGTCTCTCTGGGGTTTGCGCAGAGAGTGAAAGAAATTCATGTCCAATGTTGCAACAGGTCCACCAGGTCCGAGTTCCCACACCGCAGGCTGCTGCCGTAGGTTCCTGCGGTATGGCAACACCGTCGCTTACCTCATCGAGCCTGTCTCTTTCACGCTGCTTTACACTTTGCTTTCCTGACAACACACTAGCTCAAATTCTCAAGACAGACTGACTGTGATTGGTGGGATGGAAGTGACGCATGACGTAATGGTAGCGTTGTGTTCTGCGCACCGCATTCCCGGCTGATTCGAGCTCTAGCAAGTTTGGAGATCAATCACATCTTCCAGTATTTTAACAAAACATCACACAGACTATAACTAACCAATATTGACGAGTTGAATTATCTCAACTAATACCGCTGTACAGAGGCTATTGTAAATATTTTCATCCATACTTTCAGACACAACATTTTATAGCCTAAGTGCAATGCACCTGATGACGATCGAAACTGGCCATCCATGTGTCTTTATTAATCTAATGTAAAATCTTTTCAGGATTAGGGAATAACCCATCTCATTTGGTTACAATCGTGTTGACCGACTGAAAAGCATCAAACTTTCGATTACCAAGGCAACACTGAAAATGGCCTCAAACACCATAATAAAGGTATATAGCGGTACTATAATCGAAGCTATAGTGGCGGCTAAGTTCTGACGTGGAACCAGTCCTATGGGGTATAACATAGGCCCGTGCACAGCGTTTTGTTTGAGAACCTTAACGGCAGCGAAGGCATCAATTACGGCGGACTTTACGGAAGAGGCAACCCGTCTCTCTGAGGGTAGTGCACTGCCGTGTGGGATGTGGAGGGATCCACAAAGGCTAAGAGAGTAAACCCTCTGACAAGTTAGGCCTAGCAAGTCAGCATAAGAGTAAACATTCAATTGCTTTCAATGTTAAAACGAGCCTCGGAACGAATATATTAAACTGGTCAAGACAGCCTCCACATCTTTCCACTGACACAAATGACGGCGTTAAGCCCGATGCTAGACAATGCCAGGATGTGGTAAAACCCAAAAAGAGGAAAATACCCAAGATGAGAATAGGGACATTAAATAAAATGCAATTAACTGGAAAGAAGATGGAAAGAAGAAAACTGGATGTACTTGGCTTAAGTGAAACAAAATGGAAGAGAATAGGAAAGAAAATTTTGAGAAACGGGTACACCCTATTTTGGAGTGGAAAATGGAAGGAGTCACTAAATGGAGTTGGCTTTATCCTGAGTAAGTGGTGGAAGGGATTGGAGATGTCACGTATATTAATGACAGACTTATACAAAAAGAAATACCATCTAATGGTACAATAATAACCCGTCTGCAAGTTTATGCTCCACAAACACGATGTACATCCGAAGTAAAGCAGAGATTTTTAGAACATCTAGAGAACCAACTGGACAAGGAGAACATGCTGATAATGGGTGACTTGAATGCCCGGCCAGGCAGTGATAGGATTGGTGTGGAAACAGCGGTCGGTCTTTTGGATACAGCAACAGTACATAGAGGGAGAGGAATTGATCGATTTATGCTGCCGAAATTACCTACAGATTCAAAACACATGGTTTAAGAAGAGAGATAGCCACAAAATAACGAGGTACAATTGGAATGGCACATATAAAACAATGATTGACCTTGTTATACCAACTGAGGAGGTGGGGAAATGAGTTATGGATGTCAAAGTCATTCCTAGCGAACGTTTAGGCAATGATCATAGACTAGCCATTACGGTGGTATCAGGCATTAAATTATTCACTACAGAGGTCGAGAAAAAAAATCCAAAATTAAGGTATGGGAACTGGAGACACCTGAAAAGCAGGATTATTATCAACAAAGAATCCGAGGAAAAGTTCCAAAATGCGAAATCAAATGTGGTGATGATGAGTGGGAAGACTACCAGAATGTTATTGTCAGAGAGGCCAGGGAAGTATTGTGCCCATTTGGGTGGCACAAGGTTCGAATCCATGGTCGTTTAGCAAAAGGAAGGAAGAAAATCTTAAAGGATTGCAGTACAGTTTCAAGCCAGTTGGATGGTTGGTGAGATCATTTATGCGTGACTCAGGGACGATATGGCGCTATCTGAGTAACTACACACAAGGCGTGTATGAGATCATCCGCCCTACAGGATTAAAGCTGCTTGCGTTTGAAGATGTAATCGCAGAGAGGAAATTTCCATCGCTAAGACAGAGACAGAAGATTCACTAAGACGTCCTGACTTAACAATAAAACGGCAACACTGTTTGAGAGGCGGGACCAGAAACTGTGGTGAAATATATGGGTTGGTTTTTTTAGTTTTGGCAACTTAGTTATAACTGGATTAATAACTCACTTAGATGGTTCCAAGTTTCACAGGCCCTCGATGTTGTCCCCACCGTTGCGTACAACGTGTTCCCAGCGATGAGGAAGTCGTTAGATCCCGCTAGCACTGCCCAATCTATTGATGGTTCAAAGAGAGCGCTCGGCAGCCTGCTTAACGTCATTGTAATCTTCATCTTCGGGATGAGATCATAGTCGCAGGGACTGGTGTCGGGAGAATATGGGGGGTGAGAGGACTTCCCAGCCCCAGCGATCCAACAATGCCGACACAACGCCTTCTGTGTGTGCCCTAGCATTGTCATGCAGAACGATGGGCGGTGTAACAATTTGGTGGCGCCGTTTCCTTCTCAGAGCTCCTCGGAGATGGTCTTGCAGAAACGAACAATAGTACGCCGCATTAACGGTTTGCCCTCGGGGAACAGTATGGCAGCGCTTCCGCACCATTGAAGACGTTAAGCAGGCTGCCGAGCGCTCTCTTCGTACCATCAATAGATTGGGCAGTGCCAACGGGACCCAACGACTTCCGCAGCGCTGGGAACACGTTGTACGCAACGGAGGGGACTACATTGAGGGCCTGTGAAACTTGGAACCCTCTAAGTGAGTTATTAATCCAGTTATAACTAAGGTGCCAAAACTAAAAAACCAACCCATGTACTGGAATTGGCAAGAAATATGCAAAAATCTTAAAAGATCTCATGGGAAATGTTAATTATCCTGGAAATCAGAATTTTAAGAGTTATAAAAATTTATAATAATTGAACAGTATAGAAACGCCGAGTAGGCATTACGCAATTGTAGGTGGCGTTAGCCAGCGGCTAGGAGAAGGATACAAAAAGACCTTACCCCCAGGCATTACAGGAACACATTATAATCTTATAAGTACTTTCTCACGATCGTTTTCTCCAAATTTTAGTATCATTGAAAGGTTTAGATCGTGAGCAACAAGTAGATATTTTTTCACAAACGTGCGATGTCTGGTTTAGAAAATAGTTTTGAGAAGGAGCAAAACTAATTAATATATAGAGGATTTGAATAAATAAGTATCTTGCAGAGGGTAATCATGCAGTTTACATCAGACCACGTACGGAAGCGCTGCTTCTCTGTTCATGCAGTCTTCATCAGACCACGTATGGTCGTGCTGCGTCACCGAACATTCAGTCTTCGTAATCCCTATTGGGAAGAACTTATAGTCGTGCTACGAACATTCATAACCAGTCTTTGACTTTGGCAAAGTGTTGTACTTTGACCAAGAAATATATTCAGCCGGCGAAGGCATTGTAAAGCCTGAGAAACGAACAGTAATTGAATCTGTTATCGAAGACAACACCGAAACATCTCGACAATGAACGAGATTTTGAAAGAGTAGTAAAACTCTAATTTATCCAAGAGCGTTAAAGAACTGTGTCAGGGTCAAAACGTAGGATAACAGCCTAATCTTCCTGTGCTTAGGAGATTAGAGCCCAAGTGGCGATAGGTCAGAGAATATGAAGTAAAGGCAGTAACCGCCGAGTGAAAATAGAAAAGACTTGGGAAATCGTTCTCCGAGTAGAATACTACAGTATTCCAGGGACAAAGTCTAAACGTGGACTATAGCAGAAAAATTGTTAGAGCGCGTTAGTACAATTAACAGCGACTCTTGGACTAATGTCAATCATAGACATTCTGCAAGACAAAAACTTGCCAACCGAACGAGAATAGTATCGTGCAATTGCTCAGGGTGTGCCGATAACTAAAAGAAACCAGATTAGGATATAATTATCCGTTACCAGTAGAGGGAAGCTGTGAACGAGACTTTCAATCAACCCGATAGGAGTTAGATCTAGGGAGTCAACGCTATTATCTACACCCAAGGGGGAGGAAAGAAGGGGAAACGTGTATCACGTGTGTGTGAAAGGCATTATTTCATGCGAGAAGTGAAAATTTGTATATATAAATATTTTTCAAGTGTAACAAATAGTTTCAAGTGTTTTTATAAATATTATAGTGTTTAAAGTGTTAAAGAAATCATGAGTGTATTTCCTCAAACAGAGGTTATCAGTGTATGTAAAATGTCTAATATTAAAGAAGAATCAGTGTGTGTAACGCGTGTTTAAATGAGTGGAATGACGGCTTAAGTCCAATATGAGGGCAAAAATTTCGATTCATTGGGATCCAGGGCGAGCAGCTTTGGAAAGTCATGTAAGTAACATATTTTGATTATGTGTTGTTTCTTGGGAGAATTCGTGTAACAATGAATAAGGAGAAAGTATTCTCATTTGAAAACAGGGATATGTGAAAACAGTGTATGAGGAAAGACGGGTTGCTGAACGATAGCTTAATTGTGAAATTAACCAGATGATTCTGTTAAATAAATACTCAGTAGAGTTGTATTCGTTTGGAATACCATTAAATGGAATGATAAAGTAACATTCTATACAAGCAAGAATAGAAGGTATAAACCTCAGGAATGAATTAATTGTTAAATTAATATTCAGTAATAATGAATTATGGAAGCCTTTAGGTTCCTTGAAATAATAATAATGATTGTTGAACTATTGTGTTCTAGTTAAAGAAATGTCAAGAATTAAAATACAAAAGGCAAATAAGGTTAAATAGACGGAGATTAAATCATTGTTAAGATATAAATGATCTTACTTGAAAGGCATCACGTAATTACTATTGTAATTAACGCTTGGATGGCGAATGTATTTAATTGTTCACGCTAGATTGCTGGGATTTTATGCCAGGAAGTAATTAATTGTGGGGAGTAATTGTGTTCGGTATTGAGGAAGATGTGTGTTTGCTAATTGCAAATTTTGAAAGGGTGCTGAATTTTATATACTAAGTTAAGCGCAGGGGACCGTGCCATTGCCCCCCAGAAGTCGCTAATTAAGGAGGATCTGTATTGAATGCCCTCGCTCCATCTTATAGGTCCTAAGTCCTCCCGAATGGAATTGCCTCGGAGGCCGGCCAGAGATATGAACTCATGTTCAGTTACTTCGAAAGCCCCTTTATTTATTGTTGGTTGTGTTAATCTCATACCTGCAAATGTTGATACTCCACAATTATTGTTCGCACCTGAGCCAAATGTGCTGATGTTTATAGCCGCATTATATAAAGTTGAGAGAATCTAATGTGTTGCCTTTCCAGTTCAAGAAAGAGATATACTCATATCCTGCTGGCCTTGTAATAATCTCGTCTGAGTGAGGGGACCGCAAGGGTCTCCCTCATAAATAAGCCTAAGTATCTTAACAAGCGAGACGAGTCGCTTTCAAACGATTGTGGTAGGTCAAGAGAGTCCATGTGATCTTTCGGTCTACGGACGTTATAAACATTTGAGATGATCCGGTAGTTTGCGCCGAGATCCTTTTTTATTAACTATTCTTGCTTGGCATTGCTCATAACCGTCTTAATAATGATATAATCGTTATGGAGATTATAATAAAAATTCCTTTGTTTGTTACTCAAAATAAATATTGTTCCCGAGTATGTGGAAATCTTAAGATAACCTGGGGAGTTTGTCTTAAATTGATTGATTCAGTAGTTTCCAAACCTCCAGGGTTACACGAATTCTTCCCATACAATGCAATGTAGTAGAGTTGTATGAATTGAGCTGATAATTTAAACATCACGTGGACCCAATTAAATGGTAATTGTTATTATCATTATAAACAATTAACATAGGAAAGTAATACTCCAAAAATAGAGTAATCAGTGTGTTTTGATCATATAAATCTTGTAAAGATGTTAACGCAGAGCCATATGGAGTTCGTATTTGCAATTTAAGGAAAGTACTATATGGAAGTGATAGTTATTTGATTTTTGGCAGGTTCAGTGGAACCTTAACCATTGATTTTTAAGGATATGTTCTTATGATTCCTTGTTCATTTAAGGACAAGTGTGAAATATGTTATTGTAAAGTTTTGTTTTTGTAGCGCCTTATGTTGATTAATATTAAAATTTAATAGTTTTTATGTTGTGATTTTGATGTTTATTTGAGAGTTATCCTTATGCTTTGATCCAAGATACGTGAATCATAGAGTGGGAGACTGTACCATGCCCCGAATGTCCTATTGAGCTAGCGGACTGTGATCACGTATTTATTGTTCGCAAGGGCATGGGGGATATATAAATTTGTGCCTCGATCTGAGCTATTGGAAACACTAAAAGACGGTCTAAAGAGATTAAAATTAATATAATGATAGTCACGCTAAAACATAAAAAGATCTGATCGGATTGGGAACCCGGAATCTCAATCGAGCAAGCCCTCACCTTAATTTCATGGCGCCCGTAAACTTAGGGGCTGAGTTTTCAGGGAAGAACTCCGAGTTTTCTTTGGAAAACCAGAGTTTTTATTTTTGAAAAATCATGGTTTTCCAAAATTTTGAGTTTTTACGAAAATCACTTCCATAAAAACATTATGTTTTAAAGAGGTAACATACCAGACGGGTGCGCTCTAGCCCAAGCCGTAGAAATAATGGTGAAAGGGAACACACAATGAGTTTAAGGTATCATCTCTTATGCATGACACAGTGATGAGGCTGAAGTAGTCCACTAATTTCTCAGAGTATATTGTGTAATATGGCATTAAGTGGAGAGCTACAGAGGCTCTTGGAAGCTATCAAGGCTAATAGTAACGAAAAATTGGAGGCTACTAAGGTGGATAGTCATGAAAAGATGGAAACTATCAAAGCCACCAGTAAACATTGAACTGAAGGCTGAGATAGAGTCAAATAAAGTAGATAGTAACAATCAATTCCTAGTTATGAAAGAAGAACTAAGAGCCGACAGTAAAAGCAATAATAAGGAACTGAAGGCTGAGATAGAGGCAATTAAAATAGATAGCAATAATAAACTTGAATCCATGAAAGATGAAATCATCGCAGAGAGTAAAAAGGTTATTCAGGCGGCTCAGGATGAAGTAACCGATAATGCCTTTAAAATGCAAGAAGGTATAGATGTATTAAAGAAGGGATCAAAGGAATTCCAAAGTGGTATGAAAGACACACTGCAAACGGCATTGGACTCAGGATTTGAAATGTTAGACATTATGTTTGGGATGAAACTAAATCAATTTCAAATAGACATTAAAAAGGAAATCAAAAATGATAATAAGGAAATTAACCAAGGTTTACAAACTCAAATAGAATAATTGCAGGAAAAGAATGAAAAATCCCAAACTGAATGTCGGGAAAATTTTGAAAAACTAGACACTCAAATTGGTTCTATGGAAGTCAAATTGGGTGAGATCAGGTACAATGCAAGAAAAATGTAGAAGGATGTAAGGAAAATCTTGTAAACCAAATCCGAGAGGTGAAGGTACAGCTACAAATTAACAAAAACTAGTTAAAAAGGAAGTAGAATCCAATATGAATCGTTACGTAAAATTCCGGGAGGAAATCAAAGAAAGTCTTAACGAATTAGGAGATAGGTTTATTCAAGTCGAAAAGAAAGTAGGAGGACTCGAGGAAGAATTCTGGAACGTTAAGAACGAAATTTAAGATATGAAAATGCATGGTCAACTCGATGCGAGTAAAATGAAACAACAATTTGAGGATTTTACCGAACAGGTAGACGATACTTTAAAAGGGTATGAGGCGAATCTGACGAAAAAGTTAGGCCAATACGAACAAAGTTTCAAAGACGAAAGTACACTGCGGAATGCAAATAGCGAGGAACAATTTCTTGAAATAGGATAAATAAACGACGGTATTACCGAAGTTCATGAAACAATAAATACTTTAAAAACTCAAGTAGGAAAAATCAAGTTGAAATAGACCAAGTTAGGAGTGACCTAGTAGTGTTTTATAAAAACCAAGAGAAAACACACGGAGAAATCAAAACAGTCAGGAAAGAGATTTTTGACAATCAGGAAGAGATGAATAAAAAGGTAAAGAAAATTCAAGAAGAAATGGATGATATGGAAGGACTCAAACAAGAAGATATAGAAAAACAGGTCCTAGTCATCAAGAAAGAGGTGGAGGAAAAATTCGCTCAGATACAGGTTAGCTTCAGGGAAGAGAAATTCGAAATCAAACAAGACGCAGAAAATAGTAGGAAGAAACAGGAAAAGTTTGAAAATGAATTTTGTTCACGTCTGGAGAGGACAGAACATAAGAATAGTCAGATGGAGGTTCAGATAATGTCACAAGAAGAAAGTACCAGGAGAGAAAGGAAATTGGATTTCGAAAGTCAGAATGACATCCAGAAAACAGTATGTGTAGACTCAGATACCCAAGGCACTATTAAAGATAGGGATTTAGGAGGGGGGAGAGCCCCTATAAAAACCCAGGATATCCTATGGCAATGTCAACCCCATATGCAAATCAAACTAATGGACAAATAATTAACAACATTAAGTCTAATGAGGACCGCCCAGTTAAATTCACGGGTAACAACATGTCCATTACACCTAAATATTGGTTGAAGGAAGTAGCTGAGTACTTGAATGAGATGAAAATACCTCAGGATCGGAGACTAAGAGCGATTGAAAAGCTGTTAGCAGGCGACTGTCTGACGTGGTACACGAGCTTCCGATACACTTTTGATACAGTAGAAGGCTTTAGAGAAGCATTTTTGAAACGATATTGGGCAGCGCATGTGCAGGAAAATCTACGCCTAGACCTGTACTCGGGAAAATATAGAACCAACGCTCCCACTAAATATTCGGAATTCTTTACCGCTCAGCTGTGCAAGTTCAGAGAACTTAACATTGCCCCAGCAGAAAACGATTTTTGTGCCGCCATTGCAAGACAAATCCCGTATGAGATACAGAGGCTGTTAATCTAATCTAAAGCAAGAAGCGCTGTGTAAGTGGAGAGTGTGCTGCGTCAACTTGATATGACCACCGCACATGTGACTTCAAGACAGCAAAGGCATACTGAACAGGTACACATGGCCAGTAGGCATGATGATAGGGAGATATCCCCTACAGTGAATGAATCTACCAGCACGGATTCGTGTGGGCTTGGTCGCGAATATTGACATAAGGAGCTAAGGGGAATACAACCCTACAATAGAGGAGGATATCGAGGAAGAAATCCTAGAAATACGTGATACAGAAAACAAGAAAACAGACCGTATAATAATAACCAGAGGCAAGACATTAAAAGAAATTGGGGAAATCACCCAAGAAGAAACGATAGGCCCGAAGACCGGAGCCAAGAATATCGTGATGAGATTGAGGAAAGATATCAGGAAAGTCTACGTTACATGGAAGAACGAACTGACAAACCTGAACAACAGAAAGTCCGTTGGTGTGAGACAATAAAGAACCGAAAATCATCCGACCGACATGACGGAGCTCAAAGCTTGGAGTTACAAGCTCAATTAAGGGATGAGGGAAAGAGAGACCCTCAGGACAAAAAGAATCCGAATTTAAGTTGGTCAGAGTGGAAACATACCAGGTGCTGGGAGGAGGTTGAGATTGTGAACTGGATAGCCAGACCAGACGAATTAATAACAGAAGGAGCCGAAGGAATTCAACCCATAAGAAGAGAATTACGTATTATTATGATGAGGGTAGAAGGGTTGTTGGTCAGAGCTCTAATAGATACTGGATCGACTGTGAGTGTGATCACACATAGCTTACTAAATGAATTAGAAACTAGAGGTCATGTATTGAAAATTCCCACATCAAGTGTGAAAATTAAGGGAATTATTCCAGAAAAATCCCTAACATGTAAACTTCAGGTTTACATAGATATGGGAATAGGAAATACTGAAATTTCACAATGCTTTTTGCTGGTGAGTCAATTACTATATAATATGATTTTGGGTATTGACTTTATCCGTGAGAACAAGGTCATAATAGACCTAGTGGAAAACTGCATTAAGATTCAAAAGGAGGATGTGGACGAACATAATATTGTATTACATGAGCAAGAGACCAAAACAGACGAACTGGTGTGGCATATAGGAAAATTAACCGAGGAAGGTTATAGGGCCAGAGAAGAGGCATTTGAGGTCTTGAACATAGAACTTGAGGATATTATAGAAACAGAGTTCGATGCTAACATGTTAGAAAAGATTGAAGAAGCCAAGATTACGCCGGAAGATAAAGAAATATTGAAGGAACTGTTATTAAAATACAGGGATGTATTCGATTCCAAGCCAGGAAAGATCCATAACTTTAAATACGCCTTTCAGATTAAAGATTGGGCTCCATTCAGACAAAAACCATACCCAGTTGCATAGAAGCATTATACTCAAACGAAGAAAACACTGCAAGAAATGAGAAATGCAGGGGTTATAGAGAAAATGGCAACACCATATGCCAGTCCATTAGTTATAGTGAACAAACCGGATGACTCAGTAAGGGTGTGTTTAGGCGCAAGAAATTTGAATGCAAAGATCATACCAGAAAATGATTCAGCACCACCCATAAAGGTGATACTGAGGGAATTTAAGGGAAAGAAAATGTTTACGAATATAGACATTACTTCTTCATATCATCATCTCGAACTAGAAGAGAAAACCGGTCTTCTAACTGGATTTCAGTTCGACCAACAAACGTATTGTTTTAAGAGATGTCCATTTGGATTGAAGACAGCGGGATCATCACTAATAAGGGCACTAGATCGCAACCTGTTGGAGGAAGTAAAGGATTGTACCATCCGTTATGTAGATGACATATTGCTTACCTCAGAAAATGTAGAGGAACACTTAAAGAATTTGCAGAAACTATTTGAAGATTTAAGAAGGGCTAACTTCAAGATTAATTTGAAGAAATCGAACTTTTGTCAACGACAAGTCACGTTTCTGGGACACATGATTGACAAACAGGGTGTCAAACCAAATCCGTGCAAATTGGAGTCGATAAAAAATTCCTAGACCAGTAAAGGTGAAAAATGTCCGTCAATTTTTGGAATTAATCGGATTTTTCTCAGGACATTGCCCGTCATACACTAGCACAGTTGCACCATTGCAGGACCTCCTGATGAAGGGTGGCAAATGGAAGTGGGTGGAGGAAGCTGAAAAATCATTAAAGAGGCGAAGGAAATGCTTTTAAAATATGTGAAGCTAGGGTATCCTGATTTCAATCAGAGATTTATAATTTAGACTGATGCATCCCAATTTGGAATAGGAGCGATGCTTTATCAGGAGGATCCAGAAAACCCTGATGAGAAAAATTATCTAGGTTTCTCTAGTAGAAGACTAAAACCACATGAGAAGAATTATACAACCAGCGAGATTGAGCTGTTAGCGATATTGCAGTAGGACAGACCATAAAGCCTTAACCGTTTTAATGAAGACGGATTTGTCTAGTCAAAGGTTGATGCGTTAGACTTTATACATTCAGCAGTTTGATGTGACCATGGAGTATTGCCCAGGAAAAGAAAATATCTTTCCAGACTACTTAAGTAGACAGCCAGAATCTACAGAAGAGGAAGTAATGGCTATAAAATTGGAAGATAGAGATCAGCGTACGTTAGAAGAGCTTAGGAACATAGGACAATGACAACGCGAAGATCCTTGGATGAACATACTCATATCTTATTTTGAAAGGAAATCAGCGTGCATCGAGGCTGACCAGATAGCTCAAGATTACAATTTTTATGATGGATTATAGCAAAAGTTTGCGGACACTGACCGTACTCGATTGAGAATCGTTGTGCAGAGAAAATATTATGGTGAGCCCATAGATCCTTTGGACACATGTGAGTCGACAAAACAGTCTCAATGCTGAAGGAAGTATTTGTATGGCTGAGACTGAGAGAGACTGTAAGGGATACGTTGATTTCATGTGACACAAGTCAAAGAATTAAACCAAACGCGTTTTAATGAGACAGAAGCCGATACCACTGTTACCCGAAAGACCAGGTCAAATTGTATCGATCGACAATTTTGGACCATTGCCAAAGGCTAGGAGGGGAAACAGACACATAATGGTGGCTATGGATGTCTTCACAAAGAAGGTTGTTCTTTCTCCCATACAGAAGACTAGTGCCAAACAAGTTCTAAAGCGACTCAAAGAAAAAGTGATAACTATTCTGGGTAAACCAGAGAACATTTTATCGGATCACGGTAGTTGCTTTACGAGTATAGAATTTAGACAGGAATTAGAGAGACTTGAGTTACGCCAAATACTATCAAGTATTCGCCATCCTGAGGCAAATCCCGTAGAGAGAGTCATGAGGGAAATGGCCAAGTATTGTAGGATATACTGCGCCGAAGAAAGTTGGAAATGGATCGACAACCTCGACATCATTGAATCCTGTATAAATAATACAATACACGAAGCTACAGGGGAGATACCCGTAACCTTGCATCGAAAAGAACAGCCTGAGGGACCGTGGAGTCAGGTCATACCAAGACCACCAGCTGCTCAGCCTGGAAGAGACGTCCGAAGTAGGAGAGCCTTTGAGCAATTTCAAGCTCAAGCCGATAGGAGGCAACGAAGGAATAGGCATAAGAGGTATCATCGACCACTATTAGTTGGTTAAATGGTATTAGTGAAAAGCCCAGCCATTTCAGATCCAGGGAACCGCGTGTACAAAATGTTCCAGAAAATGTACCACGGTCCGTATAGAATTATAAGGGATCTACGAAACGATGCATATAGAATACAGCATTGTGAAACCAATCATGAGCTAACGATGAATTCGGAAAATTTAAAAGTATATTACCCTCCTGAAGATTTCGATGAAGTAAATGAACAAGCCCTGGTTATGGAAATAGAAAGTAACGACGAAGGAAAAGAACCAACTCTGATGACCAATAGGAGTGAAATGAAACACGACCAGGATCGTGAGGGAAAACGTCAACCATTCAAGTGCGAACGTGAGCTCGAGGAAACATATTTTGAACTAAAGGAAAATATTGAGCAGATTGAAAAGGAAAATTGGAGAATAAAATGATGAAATAAGGAAACAGGTAGGGATAGACCACACCCGTATGGAATCAAATAATTCCTAGGACAAAATAGTCCAGAAGAAATGAAGATGGAGAACGGGTAGGGACAGGACGTTCCCGTTCGACACATTTACCGGATATGACTAATTAAATTAGGAAACCAGAATCATCGAGGGATCCTAGAAAAATGGAACCAGAAGAGACTGTCAGATGATAGGATGGATTAGATACTGAAATGAATGACATTTTCTTTGGAAAATAATATAAATAAATTTCCCCACAATTTAGAAAATTTATTTAACTAAGGAAGGGAGATTTTTGCCCATTTGAGTGGCACAAGGTTCGAATACATGGTCTTTTAGGAAAAGAAAGGAAGAAAATCTTAAAGGATTGCAGTACAGTTTCAAGCCAGTTGGATGGTTGGTGAGATCATTTATGCGTGACTCAGGGACGATATGGCACTATCTGAGCAACCAAACACAAGGCGTTTATGAGATCACCCGGCCTACGTGATTAAAGCTGCATGCGTTTGACGATGTAATCGCAGAGAGAAAATTTCCATCGCTAAGACAGAGACAGAAGATTCACTAAGAAATCCTGACTTAACAATAAAACGGATAACACTGTTTGAGAGGCGGCACCAGAAACTGTAGTGAAATACTGGAATTGGCAAGAAATATGCAATAATCTTAAAATATCTCACCGGAAATGATAATTATCCTGGAAATCAGAATTTTAAGAGTTATAAAAATGTGTAATAATTGAACAGTAAAGAAACGCTGAGTAGGCATTAAGCAATTGTAGGTGCAGTTAGCCAGTGGCTAGGCGAAGGATACAAAAAGACCTTACCCCCACGCGTTACAGGACCACATTATAATTTTATATGTACTTTCTCACGATCGATTTCTGGAAATTTTAGTATCATTGAAACGTTTAGATAGTGAGCAACAAGTAGATAATTTTTTCACAAACGTGCGACGATTGGTTTAGAAAATAGTTTTGAGAAGGAGCAAAACTAATTAATATATAGAGGATTTGAATAAATAAGTAGCTTGCCAGAGGGTAATCATGCAGTTTACATCAGACCACGTACGGAAGCGCTGCTTCTCAGTTCATGCAGTCTTCATCAGACCACGTATGGTCGTGCTGCGTAACCGAACATTCAGTCTTCGTAATCCCCACTGGGAAGAACTTATAGTCGTGCTACGAACATTCATAACCAGTCTTTGAACTTTGGCAAAGTGTTTTACTTTGACCAAGAAATATATTCAGGCGGCGAAGGCATTGTAAAGCCTGAGAAACGAATAGTAATTGAATCTGTTATCGAAGACAATACCGAAACATCTCGACAGTGTACGAGACTTTGAAAGAGTAGTGACACTCTAATTTGTCCAAGTGCGTGAAAGAACCGTGTCAGGGTCAAAACGTAGAAAAACAGCCTAATCTTCCTGTGCTTAGGAGATTAGAGCCCAAGTGACGATAGGTCAGAGAATCTGAAGTATAGGCAGTAACCGCCGAGTGAAAATAGAAAAGACTTGGGAAATCGTTCCCCGAGTAGAATACTACAGTATTCCAGGGACAAAGTCCAAACGTGGACTATAGCAGAAAAATTGTTAGAGCGTGTTAGTACAATTAACAGCGACTCTAGGACTAATGTCAATCATAGACATTCTGCAAGACAAAACTTACCAACCGAACGAGAATAGTATCGTGCAATTGCTCAGGGTTTGCCGATAACTAAAAGAAACCAGATTAGGATATAATTATCCATTACCAGTAGAGGGAATCTGTGAACGAGACTTTCAATCAACCCGATATGAGTTAGATCTAGGGAGTCAACGCTAGTATCTACACCTAAGGGGGAGGAAAGAAGGGGAAACGTGTATCACGAGTGTGTGAAAGGCATTATTTCATGCCAGAAGTGAAATTTGTATATATAAATATTTTTCAAGTGTAACAAATATTTTCAAGTGTTTTTACAAACATTATAGTGTTTAAAGTGCTAACGAAATCATGAGTGTATTTCCTCAAGCAGAGGTTATCAGTATATGTTAGATATCTAATATTAAAGAAGAATCAGTGTGTGTAACGTGTGTTAAAATGAGTGGGATGACGGCTTAAGCCCAATATGTGGACAAGAATGTCGATTCATTGGGATCCAGGGCGAGCAGCTTTGGAAAGTCATGTAAGTAACATGTTTTGATTATGTGTTGTTTCTTGGGAGAATTCGTGTAGCAATGAATAAGGAGAAAGTATTCTCATTTGAAAACAGGGATATGTGAAAACAGTGTATGATGAAAGACGGGTTGCTGAACGATAGCTTAATTGTGAAATTAACCAGATGATTGTGTTAAATAAATATTCAGTAGAGTTGTATTCGTTTGGAATACCATTAAATGGAATGATAAAGTAATATTCTATACAAGCAAGAATAGAAGGTATAAACCTCAGGAATGAATTAATCGTTAAATTAATATTCAGTAATAATGAATTATGGAAGCCGTTAGGTTCCTTGAAATAATAATAATGATTGTTGAACTATTGTGTTCTAGTTAAGGAAATGTCAAGAATTAAAATACAAAAGGCAAATATGGTTAAATAGACGGAGATTAAATCATTGTTAAGAAATAAATAAACTTACTTGAAAGGCATCACGTAATTACTATTGTAATTAACGCTTGGAGAGCGTATTTATTTAAATTTCACGCTAGCCTGCTGGGATTTTATGCCAGGAAGTAATTAATTGTGGGGAGTAATTGTGTGCGGTATTGAGGAAGATGTGTGTTTGCTAATTGCAAATTTTGAAAGGGTGCTGAATTTTATATATTATGTTAAGCGCAGGGGACCGTGCCATTGACACCCAGAAGTTGCTAATTAGGGAGGATCGGTATTGAATGCCCTCGCTCCATCTTATAGGTCCTAAGTCCTTCCGAATGGAATTCCCTCGGAGGCCGGCCAGAGATATGAACTCATGTTCAGTTACTTCGAAAGCCCCTTTATTTATTGTTGGTTGTGTTAATCTCATACCTGCCTATGTTGATACTCCACAATTATTGTTCTCACCTGAGCCAAATGAGCGGATGTTTATAGCCGCATAATATAAAGTTGAAAGAATCTAATGTGTTGCCTTTCCAGTTTAAGAAAGAGATATACTCATATCCTGCTGACCTTGTAATAATCTCGTCAGAGTGAGGAGACCGCAAGGGTCCCCCTCATAAATAAGCCTAAGTGTCTTAACAAGCGAGACGAGTCGCTTTCAAACGATTGTGGTAGGTCAAGAGAGCCCATGTGTTCTTTCGGTCTACGGACGTTATAAACATTTGAGATGATCCGGTAGTTTGCGCCGAGATCCTTTTTTATTAACTATTCTTGCTTGGCATTGCTCATAACCGTCTTAATAATGATATAATCGTTATGGAGATTATAATAAAAATTCCTTTGTTTGTTACTCAAAATAAATATTGTTCCCGAGTATGTGGAAATCTTAAGATAACCTGGGGAGTTTGTCTTTAATTGATTTATTCAGTAGTTTCCAAAACTCCTGGGGTACACGAATTCATCCCAGACAATGCAATGTAGTAGAGTTGTATGTAGTGAGACGATAATTTAAACATCATGTGGACCTAATGAACTGGTAATTGTTATTATCATTATAAACAATTAACATAGTGAAGTAATACTCCAATAATAGAGTAATCAGTGTTTTTTGATCATATAAATCTTGTAAAGATGTTAACACAGAGCCATATGGAGCTCGTATGTCCAATTTAAGGAAAGTGCTATATGGAAGCGTTAGTTGATTTTTGTCAGGTTCAGTGGAACATTAACCATTGATTTTTAAGGATATGTTCTTATGATTCCTTGCTCATATAAGGACAAGTGTGAAATATGTCATTGTAAAGTTTTGTTTTTGTAGCGCCTAATTTTAATTAATATTAAATAGTTTTTATATTGTGATTTTGATGTTTATTTGAGAGTTATCCTTATGCTTTGATCTAAGATACGTGCATCATAGAATGGGAGAATGTACCATGCCCAGAATGTCCTATTGAACTAGCGGACTATGATCACGTATTTATTGTTCGCAAGGGCACAGTATGTGGTATGACAAGCTGTAAGATCCGGGATAAGGAAACTGCATGGTGGGATGATCTAGTCAAGTTAGCTATACAACTGAGGGACAAGGCTAAGAGACTGCTGGACATGGAAAAACAGAAGGTTGATGCCCATAGAGATGAGGACAAAATACAATCTCTGGCGCAAGAATACAGAGAACATAAACTTCATGTAAATTTACAATAGAGAAAGAGAAGAACAAAATGTGGGTTGATTGTAACATTAAATTATAACAAGAAGCTAAAGGCAAAAATAGCTGTTATATAAAACAGTCAAAAATAGAAGAGGGCATCAGGAATTCGTGAATACAATAGAGAATGAAGATGGTGTGCTAATAAGGAACTTAAGAGGAATCAGAGAAGAAATGGGACAGTCTTTTGATCAACTGTTAAATGGCAAAGGCGTGAACATAGACGTTAGAGATGAAACTGTGCATGCTGAATTAGGTGATGCACAACAGCAAGACATGGTCTGAAGTAGAAGATGCTCTTATATCTATGGCGAAAGGAAAATCAAGTGGACACGATGAAGTGAATTCAGACATGATAAAAGCGGCCGTACTGTGACCCAGTGGTTATACAGGGTGTTACAGGCCATTTGGAATGACAATAAGATCCCAGAGGATTGGTCTAAGAGTGTAGCAATACCCTTATTTAAAAAGGGAAACAGAAAGAAGTGTGAAAATTATCGTGGAATCACACTTCTGTCACACGGATTAAAGATTTTAGAAAATATACTGTAATCGAGGAAAGGTTACGGAGAGATCTAGAAGCATTATTAGAAGAAGAACAACATGGTTTCAGACCTGGACGAAGCACTATCGATTTAATCTTTGCTGTAAGAATGCTTACTAAAAAAACAAGAGAAAGGTAAGGACCTCTTTATGGTATTTCTAGATGTCGAGAAAGCCTATGACAGTATTGTAAGGTCAAAAATGTGGGAATGCCTGGAAAGACGGAATGTACCAGGAACATTAGTCAACAAAATAAAAATTCTGTATGAAAACACAAAGGCCTGCGTACGAATAGTCAATGGAGAGAGCAATTGGTTCACGACAAGAAAAGGAGTACAACAGGGCAGCTCTTTGTCACCCTTATTGTTCATTGTTGTAATGGACGACATCTTGAAGAAACTTAAAGAAGAATTGCATGGAAATGACATCAAAGTTCAGGTATTCGCGGATGATGTTATGATTTAGGGTGGAAATGCAGAAGAGGTGCAACAAGTTGTTTGAGGAATATGGGCTTAAAATTAGTCGGAATAAGACTGTGGCTATGGCAAAAGGATCAGAGTGTACTAGTACAAGAATCTACCTGAACAACCATCAACTTCAAAATGTTGACAAATTCAAATATCTTGGCAGCACTTTGAGTTTGGACAATAGCAATAAATGTGAGATAACCAACAGAACAAATAATGCAGGAATCTTCTACAACCAAGTCAGAATTCTACTGTGGGATAACAAATTACCTACACGGTGTAAACATATATTATTTAAAACATACTACATACCCATTATGACTTACGCACTTGAAACATGTACCATTTCTAAAAGAGATAACAGTAGACTTCAGGCATCCGAAATAAAGTTTGTGCGTACCATGCTTCAGAGGACAAGAAAGGATAAATTAAGAAATTAAATAAATCGTGCAGAAGCAGGTATTAACACCGCTGTAATGGAGAGCTTACACAGGTCTCCTCTGAGGTGGTTTGTTCATATCTAACGGATGAATGAAGAACAAAAGGCAAAGGCATACTTCAGTCTGAACATCAAAGGAAGAAAATGTGTTGGATGATCTAAAAGGAAATTGATAGACCAGACAAAGAGCTGAATTGGGAGAGCACTCATGAAGACCAACTATTCATGGATAGATAAAGATGGAGAGGACTCGTTCACAGCACCAGGGTGACTGGAGCTGTTTAAGATGATGATGATGATGATGATGATGATATAACCCGACCTGTCCGCATTTTAGAGACAGCAATAACATCTATACATAGGCTGGCCTTGCAGAGGAAGAACATGTATTTCTCTCAAAAAGTCAATTTTTGGACTTGTTTGGATTTGGAACGAGCCCATCTTGTGATGTGATGTGATATTTATGATCATATTTCTAATGGTAGGTTACTATAATACATTCCCTAGTTCTATTAAAGAAAGCTTTTCAGTCGGTCAACACAAATTGTGCCCAGAAAAAGAAAGCAAGTATTTATATGCCCTTACCTGAAAGAAACGAGATATTATTAAGAAATAACACGCTTCTATGTTCAAAATGGGGCACTTAATTGGATAGCATTTTTCCATCACCGAGCGTTCATCCTCAGATCCTGTTCACTTAGGCGTATGTACTGATAGGTAATTTGAATTTGGTTCCTAACTGTGTGTTTACAAAATGTTAAGTAATTTAGATTTTAATCAATTATTAGGTTGTCAAGTTCCTTAGCTAACTGGCTAGGTGGTCGGGTAACGAACTATGCTGGAGCTAGCAGGTTTGGGTGGAGAGAAAGAGGGGCTAGCAGTTTGCGGACTAGACGCACTCGTCTGTATGAAGGTAACTGGCTGTGTTACAATGTGAAGTAGCAAGCAGGCTTCTAATAAAGTGGGCTCAGCAGAACTAGACCGTGCTGGTGGGTAACAGGTGTTCAGGGTAGGATTTTAATAAATGTGACAGGACTAACTTGTAACAGAATGTAGAAAATTTAACTGTAAAGTTGTTATGCAATGAGCAGGCTTTACTGATTGTGTTCAGCAAAGTGAAATTTGTAATTATCGAAAAGATGCCTACAAAATTTATAAGGTCGGTGGGGGAAGGAATTGTGTGGATTTAACCCTTAGATGTACACTCACCTAATCAGCTTCTGGACGAGTATAGCCTCCGGCACTCTCGGTCGTTGATGGTTTGATACAGATCCCGATCTTTGGGGCAAAGGGGTATTTAGAGGAGGTATTCCTGCTGTGTAAGGAAAGCAGCACTTTTATCTTGCTACTTTTGTAGAATATTAAGAATTCGGTGCATTGCTGTGCCACTTATGTTGAAGAAGTGTTGTAAAGATGGCGACATGTGTGCTGGGCTATGATTGCTAGGCTTTGATGAAATTGTAGTAGGTAGATGTTTGTAGCTGTTGATTCCTTTCTAACCATGTGCGTGAAAATGGGGGTGAAGTGTGGTGAAGTTGGGTTGATTGGGGGTAGGTATACCCTGTGGGGACCTCAGGTTATAACAGTACGATGTTTATGAATTTTAAGGTTGGTTGGTTCCTCAGTATAGGAGCTGCGACAACGCGGTCATGTAGCTCCGTGTACTTTGGGTGTGTGTAGAATCTGTCTGATAATCGGTATTAATTGTGATGGCTGTATTAGTGTGTGTTCTATCTGTGTTTCAGGTAGGACTGCAGAAGATTAATTTTTCAAGTAGTTCCTACATTTGCTACCAATTGCTACAGTCCACGACACCAAGCTGTGGACGTGGCTACCAATGCCATCACAGTCAGCACCTGACGGAGAACGTTGAAACTAATATAGCGTAATCAAACTGACCTACACATTTTAGCTTCACAAAATTGTAGTTAGTGGAAGGTTCTTTTTCACGCCTTAAATCTATGACATGGGACCGCCGGCTTTACTTCCCCTCCGAAGAAAGGCATACTGAGGGATTTTAACGCTCTTAAAAAATCCGACGACTTCGTCCGGGTTTGAACACGTGAACTTGGGCATAGAAGCTCAGCATGTTACAAGGTCGCCTCAATGCTATTTAGATGCGTTTTCTCGAGAACTGCAGTGTTGGTCACATAGACTTCCCACTTAACATTCAAGATGTATCTCATCTTTTGTCGGTGGAAGCGCTCAATTTTTCGGATAGCACGGCGATCGAGTGTCCAAGTTTCACACCCATACAAGTAGGATATAAAGGCAGGTTCTGGGGCAGGGGCTAATGCGAAAGATGGCAGCCGCGCGCAACCAGCCCTATGTTATTCTTATGGAGGGGCCAGTCATAGCTGGGGCAAGGGCTAATGCGCAAGATGGCCGCCACGCTCTGAGACCGTTAATGACGTCACAGGGGGAGGTCGGCCGTGTAGTTACTAAATGGAATATTTATTATTATTATTATTATTAATTTTATTAGGTAATTATTGATTGATAGATGGCCACGGTGGGTGAGTGGTTATCGTGTCGGACTACCAACCCCAAGCTTTGCAGATTCGCTCTTGGTCGTGGTAAGTGATTTTTGAAAGGCGGCAAAAATTAAGACACGCATGTCAAACGATGTTGGCATGTAAAATAACCCAGGGAGCGGTCGGCTATGTAGTTGCTAAATGGAATATTTATCATTATTATTATTATTATTATTTATTAATATTATTATTATGTAATTATTGATTGCTCATGTACAATCAAGACCAGCCTTATATTGCCCCCACTTTATGGTGTAGTGGCTAGCAATTTTAGCTGTTACTGTGGAGGCTCGGGTTCGAGTCCTGGCTCTGTCAAGAAATTTAATTCTAGGCTGAGGGTTGGAATGGGGTACACTCAACCTTGTGAGGCAAAACTGACAGGAGCTGGCTTTTGATTCATACCGCAGCCATTCTGCCTAACCAAACTTCACCTAACCTAACCTAACCTAACCTAACCTTACCTAACCTAACAAAATCCCACCTTACCTAACCTAACCTAACCTAACCTAACTTCAAAGTCAGAATGTACAATACATCTATTGTTTTTTATACCCTCATAAATTAGATATAGAGAATGTCCACCACGATATAGATCCTCAAGCACACTTTCTGACATATCATTAAAACGTGTAGAGATGAATGTCTGAAAATTTTCACTAACACATAGTACTCGTTCACCATACATTGTGTCCACTTTTTGAATGTTAATGATACGGAAAAGAGTATGCATTGGTAATTCAGTGAGCTTTTTTCCCTCTAATCAACAGTTCTGCCCCCCTAGCATTGAGAATATATATTGTAGTAGCCTATAAAGAAACAAAAAAAATCATATCTATTACAGTTTAGCTATAAGTGACCAGAACCACTATAACATTTTATTCTAATAAGGAGATTTCAATAATGATAAGAAAAAAAACTTACCATAATGATGGATTGTGTAAGTAAACGTCTTTTGCTGCTTGAAGCCACTACTAAACTGATACTCATACAACGAACAAGTGAGTTCATGTTTCGCTGATGTAATCGTATGTTCCCACGCACTTCCTGTGTGTTGCACGCGCCGTAGTGGCTAAATTTGAACCTAGATGAGATGATTTGCTGACGTAATCGTATGTTCCCCTGCACGCACACGCCGGTCCCTGCGGACGGGTCCTAATAAGGAGATTTCCATAATGATAAGAAAAAAAAGCTTACCATAATGATGGATTGTGTAAGTAAACGTCTTTTGCTGCTTGATGCCACTACTAAACTGATACTCATACAACGGACAAGTGAGTTCATATTTCGCTGACGTAATCGTATGTTCCCACGCACTTCCTGTATGTTGCACGCGCCGTAGTGGCTAAATTTGAAACTAGATGAGATGATTTGCTGACGTAATCGTATGTTCCCCTGCACACACACGCCGGTCCCTGTGGACGGGTCCTAATAAGGAGATTTCCATAATGATAAGAAAAAAAAGCTTACCATAATGATGGATTGTGTAAGTAAACGTCTTTTGCTGCATGATGCCACTACTAAACTGATACTCATACAACAGACAAGTGAGTTCATGTTTCGCTGACGTAATCGTATGTTCCCCAGCCACTTCCTGTATGTTGCACGCGCCGTAGTGGCTAAATTTGAAACTAGATGAGATGATTTGCTGACGTAATCGTATGTTCCCCTGCACACACACGCCGGTCCCTGTGGACGGGTCCTAATAAGGAGATTTCCATAATGATAAGAAAAAAAGAGCTTACCATAATGATGGATTGTGTGTAAGTAAACGTCTTTTGCTGCATGATGCCACTACTAAACTGATACTCATACAACAGACAAGTGAGTTCATGTTTCGCTGACGTAATCGTATGTTCCCCACGCACTTCCTGTGTGTTGCACGCGCCGTAGTGGCTAAATTTGAAACTAGATGAGATGATTTGCTGACGTAATCGTATGTTCCCCGCACGCACACGCAGGCCCCTGTGGACGGGTCCTTGTGGACGAGTCCCTGTGGACGGGTCCCTGTTGACAGGTCATTGTTGACAGGTCCTTTTGGACGGGTCCTTGTTGACGGGTCCCTGTGGACGGGTCCCTGTGGATGAGTCCTAGTTGACGGGTTCTTTTTGACTAATCCCTTTAGACCGGTCCCTTTGGACTGGTCCCTATGGACTGGCCCATGACCCCTAATGCTATGATGAAATTAAACGTTGTTCCACATGAAACGCATGTGAAGAGTCGATTGCTACTATGAATTAACATGTTTGTTTTTTGTTATTACGCATGCGCACTTGGGGGATTTTGTAAGCGACGGGCTTTTTGAATAATGATTTATGGATGATTTTTTTTAAATTACCAAAAGATCCAAAACTAATAGGTCATTAGCTTTTTAATATCTCATGAACCAATAAGACTAGGGACTTGTATGAGAGGTCGTTGGACTTGAGGTGACATTCTGTTTTTGAATGTATTATTTATTTTTTTGTTAAAAGGGCGGATTTTGAAGTATTAGGTGTCATTGAACTCGGGTTGACACCCCCTTTCCAATGGATAACATATTTCCACCTCAAAAAATAAAACCTACCCCTACTAGGGGGTGAAATTGTATTTTTTTTAGAAAATCTCGCTTTTCAAGTGCAACATGTGACAGTTTGAATGATAATATGGAATTAAGCGTTGTTCCACACAAGAGGCATGTGTACGGTGGAAAGCCACTATGAATTAACATGCTTGTTTTGTTTTGTGTTTTACGCATATCCGCTCATGGCTTTTGTAAGAGGGCCGGCTTTTTAAAGATGGTGGCTGTAGTGTTACCTAACCTAACCCAACCCACGAGGGGTGATCAAAGAGTATTTCAAGTGGCACTTGTCGATAGGCAAACCAATAATCAAAGAGGGGTATGTCAGACCTTGAGGCGATAACCCCTTTTGATTGATCCCTGTTGATTAGCCCCTTTGGACGAGTCCTTCTTGAAGGGAGTCATTTTTGACGGATCCTTTTTGAAAAGTTCTTTTTGACGGGTCCTTGTTGTCCGGTCCCTTTTGACGGGTCCCTTTGGACTGATCCCTATGAACTGATCCATGAATTTATCCAAATTATGTCAAAGGGCCTAACTACATTTGTGTGAAAAGCAGTGTGTTGAACTGACGTTGTTCGCCAGCCCTCACTACTACAATCTGATAAGGATATGAAAGGAAAGCGACGAAATACAAGTGAACACGTGCGAGATGACATTATTACTAGCCCACCTTGTGAAAACCACATGTAACATAACAAGTCACATTCTGTTTTGGTTCGTACGTGAGAAAATGCATGTTCATATGTAATATGACCTAACATACAGGTGTTCACCTGTGCACGTGCACGATAAGAGCTAACAAGTCACATTCTGTTTTGGTTCGTACGTAGCGTTAGGGCTAATGCACACACCCTAGTACACGAGGCACATGCAATTTGAGAACAGGTCAAGGGACCTAAGTGCGAAACTTGGTGAATTGATGTGTTCTAACGAGTCATTTGTAGTTGAAAGAGAATAATACATGTTCTTAAAGTGTTAAAACTGAAGAGATTGTACGTTCAGTAACACGAGGTGTTCCTTCCGGTGTCAAGTTGCTGACATGGCAGAGAGCATACAGTTCTGTTGCTATGACTGACGCTACAGTAATTTAAAACCGCAGGTGTTCATCTCGACAATGGATAATGCATAGTCAGCAGTCATTGGATAATACACAGGTGTTCCTATTGCACATTGGACTCTCAGCTGTACTGGGAAAGGAATTGCAATGATCTGCAAAAACTGCTGACACGAGCGATAAGTGTTTTTATACGAGAGGTGTCATATATTTCCCTACTGTCTGTCGTTATTACTCGCTACGAGTGAACAGTGCTCTATTACTGCTCAAGCGTTGCAAAAAGCCTTTTGGTAGAAAATCATTGAATTATTTTGCAAGGTAAGTACTTATTATTAATGGATTGTAGTCTTTTATTACTAATTGATGTTGAAGTTATTGATTGGAATGTATTTATTGATTTATTTATTTATTTGTTTGTTTACAGATAATTGGGTACTTCTAAGGTTAGCAGATTCCTATACCTAGTTCATTCAGTGGCAGCAGTTGATAAATTATTAAAGGTAAGTGCCCCTCTAATAACTTTTAACCAGCTAGAGCGATATTTTCCAATGTTCACTACTGGATGTCAGTGACAATGGTATATTTGGTAGTTAAAGTTGGAACTACTTGACCATGGTGTGTAAAGCTAAATTTGTAGGTTAGATTTTGATTACTGCTCTATTAAGTCCGAATGTTCGTTGCTAGGTGTCAGTGACATAGGGAATATTTAAAGTCTTAACCTCAGTTCACCTAACATAACCTAACTTTACCTAACTCAACCTTGTCACTTGACATATTTTACAAGTTTAGATTTGCTTTCAGACTGGCTATGACGTCACACTTAGCTCACTTAACAGGCGGCCGCTGGTTTCTATCACGTGACATGTTCTACAAGTTTAGACTTGCTTTAAGACTGACTATGACGTCACACTTAGCTCACTTAACAGCCTGTCGCTGGTTTCTATCACATGACATGTTCTACAAGTTTAGACTTGCTTTAAGACTGGTTATGACGTCACACTTAGCTCACTTAACAGGCGGCCGCTGTTTTCTATCACGTTGACATGTTCTACAAGTTTATACTTGCTTTAAGACTGGCTATGACGTCACACTTAGCTCACTTAACTGGCGGCCGCTGGTTTCTATCACGGGACATGTTCTACAAGTTTAGACTTGCTTTAAACCTGGCTATGACGTCACACTTAGCTCACTTAACTGGTGACCGCTGGTTTCTACCACTCAATCAAGTTCCAATGTTCACCGCTAGGTGACAGTGACAGTGGTATATAGTAACCCCCAGTTAGAACTACATGAAATTAGACTTGCTAGGAGTTCACAGATGATCGATTTAAATACCATGCTATAACCATTGACTGGAATGTAATTAAACTATTTATATTTTACTTTGTTTTATCTTTTATTAATATATATGATTTCTTTCTTTTATAGGTAATTTGGAAAGTGATTTGGTAATCATTCTGTTCAAGTGTGGTGACTGTAAGAAACAGTTCTCAAGACCTGACAACTTCCAACGGCACGCAAGTGCTAAACTTAACATTAAACTGTTTGCGTGCAGTCATTGTGCTATGACATTTAACCGACAGGATAATCTTGGACGGCATGTACATTTAAAGCATGTCAGTTCATCACCTTTTTCGTGTACAGTTTGTGATCTTGGTTTTTCTGATGTAAAGCAATATCAATTCCACATGGTTGAAGTGCATGATAAACAACAGGAATTGAAATATGTAAAACCATCAACTAGCACGGAACCTTTAAACAAATGTGATAAAGTAGGGGGTGACTGTTCTAAAATAAATGTTCAAAAGCGCAAACATTCTCAAGATTGTGAAAATAGTTGTGCAACAAAAAGAAAAAAAGAATAGTGAACCTTCGATAACGCATTGTGATGTATGTAATATTGATATACCTTTTTCAATGATGCAGGGACAATTGCGCAGTATTAATCATAAAAATAATGCTTGTCATGAAAAAATTATGGAAATATTCAGCAAATTGGTAGTGAATTTAAAAGTCGAATTGCTAGTTACAGACTTTATAGTGAAGAAAAAACTCAAAGTATTGAAACATTTTTAAAGACTGTTCAATCTAGTGTGTTTAACTTGGTAGATAATGTTTTAGTAGAGCATCAAACATTTAAAATGAATTTTTAACTCTTTGGGCTATATGTAAAAACTGGGAGTGAAGGTGAAATTAATGATATCAAATCCTTTAATACAAAAAACAAAATTGTTAGCGAATCAACTAATATCAGTGATATGTTCCAAGATATTTCAAGTACTATCATTGTGAAGAGTGAAGAGTTCCAGGAAAGGGAGTATTTATCTAGAAACCAGCAAAGAATGATTCCGCTATCCAGCGGTGACTATGAGAACTACCTGAACGACCAGCATGGTACCTAGCGCTCCATATCATTACTGAACGATCAGCATGCTATCTATCGGTCGATATCTACAATCACTCAACTACCAGCATTCTACCTACGGGTCAATATTACAACCCACTCAACTACTAGTATGCATTCCAATAATGAACACATTTGCTCATATCCACTAACAATACACACAGCGGGGTTTGCTTTATCGTTTAATACAAATATATCTTGTTTAAATAATGTAACAAAAAGTTACATGCCACAATTGTATGGGAATGTTGCATTTAATGTGTTTAACATTTTACAATCGGCTTATGATGAAGGATTATGTTGGTGGCTTATGTTGGTGGCTTATGTTGGTGGTTTATGTTGGTGGTTTATGGTGGTGGCTTATGATGGTGGCTTATGGTGGTGGCTTATGGTGGCTTATGGTGGTGGCTTATGCTGGTGGCTTATGGTGGTGGCTTATGGTGGCTTATGGTGGTGGCTTATGGTGGCTTATGGTGGTAGCTTATAGTGGTGGCATATGTTGGTGGCTTATTTTTGGTGGTTTACGTTAATACCTTATTTGTAATGGCTTATTTGACAAATTATTTTTGTCAATGTATTTAGAGGATTTTTCTCTTGGTCTTGGAAAGTATCTCAACCCTTTTTATGGTAGCATAATGCTTACCGCCATGTTTGTAAGCAACAACAACACACTAAAATTCCAAGAATCCAAAGTACTCTAAGGTTAATGATTGTCTCTCAACTCCATTCAACGCCTAGTCAAAAACATTATATATATTTCAAATTTTTCAAAAAAGTTAAATTGGGGAAGTAGGCTATATGTTTAAACTAAAAATCATATCAAATCATATGCTAACTCCAACACCTACGTCTATCCCACTCTCAGTCAAAAAATATGATATTCTTCAAATTTTTCCAAAACAATATTTGGAAAGTAGGCCATATTTTGAAAAACTTATCATCCTATAAAGTCATATATAGACTCAAACCAATGGCTTTTATATCCTTAATCGTAAGAACAGAATATGCAATTTTTGACATTTTTCCAAAAATGTTCATTTTAAAACGGGGCTATATTTTGGAAACTAGGAATTTTACAAAAAAAAGTTTGTTAAACTTAATTGACAGGTATTTACCCTCACTACCGACAAACCAAGTCCCAGGTCCCTGGGACAAAATCCAAAAAAGTTCAATTTGGAAAGTTGGCAGTTGGCAGTCAAAGTGAAAGGTTGTGTTTTTCCCGAGCTCTCAGGTGTGCTGAAATGGGTTGTTCTCTGGAGTGTTATCGCGCGAGGATCGGACTGTGGTATGTGAAAGGTAGTCGGGATTTCCGGTGTTTGTGTGTGCATACGGGCCCTAGTAACTTGTGGTTCATTGCCCTAGTGGTAGCTGCATTGCTAGTTATTGGTGGAGTGGAAGTGAATCCAGGTCCTGTTACTCCAAATGTGAATCAGGCAAATGATCCAGTGGCAGCTTTAAAGTGTTCGACGTGCAGTAAAACATTGAAGAACGGTGTTCAGTGTGGACTTCGGCTGTATTAAGGTCAAGAAGGAGGATTGTGATGTCGGAAATTGGTTTTGTAAAGTATGTGATACGCCGGACTGTTTGAGGGTGCAAATCAAAGCAAGGGATCAAATAATACAGGAACTTAGAACAAAGCTTCGTGAATCAGAGGAAACGGTGAAGGATGTGACTGAACTGCTTTCTACTGGGACCAGTGTGGAAGAGGGCGTGCAGGAGCAAACTGAGGATGACGTCATCATAATGGGTGATTCGATGATATGATGATGTGCGAATATCTCGAGGAAATCAGGTGCGAAAGTGCGGTGTTATCCGGGGATTAAAATTGACCAGCTTGCCCAACAAGTGGAAGAAGCAAATGCAGAGGACTGTGACAAAGTTAAAGTGTTATTGCTCCATGTTGGGACGAACGATTTGAAGAAGAGGGCTACAGCTGATTACATCATGGGGGAGCTCTACGAACTAGGCAGAAAAGCTAAACGCAAGTTTGGAAATGCAAAAATTATAATGAGTGGCATTGTTCGGCGGGGAGATGTTCCGTTAGGGCGAGTTAAGACTGTAAATGACCGCATGGACTGGGTTTGTGCACAACTGGGATTAGTGTACGTAGAAGCTGACTGCTGGATTGGTGGCCGTGACTTCGCCCGAGACGGGCTGCATTTAATCGACGGGGCGCTTGTAACCTAGGGAGCCTACATGACGGGGCCATCAGTTCGTGCCGGCCATTGTGAGGAGGAGCAGGTCCAGAGGTTGACAGCCGACGGGAACAGAAGGAGCTACTTCGGGATATTTGCTGCGGAGGTAAGACTCTAAGATTACTGCAGGTTAATTGTCAGAGTTTAGGAAATAAATTAATTGAATTTTGGAATCTTGTAGAGACGTATTCTCCGGACATTGTCACTGCTACTGAATCTTGGTTATATGAGGATATAAATAGCAATGAAATAATTCAAGGCACCTACGAAATTTACAGAAGGGATCGGGGGAAGCGAGGTGGTGGGCTATGGGCAAAAATATAGCTAGTTTCTTAAAGTGGGCTGATACGGATCATGAAATGTTATGTGTACAAATTTCGGATAAAGGGAATAAATTCACTCTTCAGGTGATAGGGGCGTATAGAGCACCGAAAGATAACTTTTCGCTTCTCGACACACTGTACGATAAAACTTGTACGGGTAATGCTATGAAAAAGAGCATAATAATTGCCGGAGATTTAAACCTCCCCAAAGTAGACTGGTCTGGTGAGTCAACTAGCTGTGGTCAAGCTCAGAGCGCTGCAAACAAATTCTTAAGGGAGGGGGGATTTTCCCAAGTAGTTGACTTCCCAACTAGAGGCAATAATACCTTAGATGTTTATCTCGTAAGGCCTGTAGAGCTGTATATTAACTGTCTGAAAGTACCAGGAATTAGTGACCATTCTGGGGTTGAATTAAATATTAGATACGGTGACATTACAAAATTAGACTCTGATGTAGCAAATAAGATCATATTCCAGTATCGCAGGGCGGATCAGGGCGAATTTCAGGGGTATTTTAATGAGCTATTTGTAGGATGGGCATCGGAAGGAAATCACATTAATACACTGTGGACTAACTTTTTGAAAATTTTAAATATCGCTATTGATAAATTTGTTCCATTTAAATTACTGAAACAAAACCCGGATCCTGAGTATTACACACGGGAAATCAGGAGTCTTAAACGGAAAATTAGGAAATTATACAATAAAAGACATGATAGTGACAAGTATATGTTGAAATTTAAGTCCTTATCAAGAGAGCTCGTCTTAAAAAAGAGGGCTGCTCATGACAATTATATGCAAGGTTTACTTGGTTCGGGAGGCGATGGGTGGAAATTGTTTTACAGTTATGTTAGGAGAAGAAAGGGAAATTCAAATAATTTGTCGATGATAATGTCCGGTGACGGTAAATTAATTACTGAGAAACAAGCCATTGCTAATGAATTAAATGTCTTTGATGGTAGTGTGTTCAATAAATCCAATAGCTGTGTGTTGGACCTTAACGGTGAATCCGGGGCTCCACTTCTCCAAATAAACCAGTCAGCAATTGTAAAGCTAATACAAAAATTACGTTACAATATATCGAAGGGTCCTGATAATATTGTTAGTGAAGTACTTAAACTAGGAGGTAGGGCCGTGGCACGATACTTAGAGGTGAATTTTAATGTGTCCATAAACAATGCGCAAATCCCGGATGACTGGAAAAGAGCTACGGTAGTCTCAATATTTAAGGGAGGGAGCAGACTTGAATTGGGCAACTACAGGCCGGTTAGTCTTACGTCCATCGTTTGTAAACAGATGGGGCATCTCATTTGCGACTACTTGAGGGAACAGTGGGAAACATTATCATGGCTTAATGATAGGCTACATGGATTTCGGGAAGGTTACTCATGCGAGAGTTAGATGCTATCACTTTTTCAAGACATTAGCGAATCGTTAAACCATGGAGTTTCAGTCGACACCGTGGTTATAGATTTTGCGAAGGCATTTGATGTTGTGCCGCATGACATGCTACTCCATAAATTAGCTTCGACGAAGATTGATAGATGAGTAATTTTATGGATTCAAGAATTTTTGACGGGTCGTTCCCAGAAAGTGAAAGTTGAAGGCCGATTCTCGGATGAAATTACCGTAACGTCGGGTATCCCTCAGGGCAGCGTAATCGGAACTTTGTTATTTTTGGCGTTTATAAATGACTTACCAAATGGGATTCGCAGTGACTGTCGATTGTTTGCGGATGATTGTGTAATATATCGAAAGATACATGACTCACAAGACAATGCAGTACTTCAAGATGACCTGAACCTGGTCTATAAGTGGGCGATTGAAAATAAAATGAAAATAAACACAAGAAAATGTAGTCTAATAAAAATAGGGAAAGTGCGAAGGCAAGATTTTCAATATATCATTGGCTCGGAAATACTTGTAGAAGGAGATTCTAGCAAATATTTGGGCGTTCACGTAAGAAATTATATGAAATGGAGTAGTCATATAGGATGTGTAGTTTCTAAAGCTTACAAATCCCTGCACTTTGTAATGAGGGTATTAAAAGGAAGTAGTACCTCTGCTAAAGAATTAGGCTATTTGTCACTTGTAAGACCTATTCTGGAATAAGCTTCGGTGGTTTGGGATCCATATCAAGTAGGGCTCATAAATGAGTTGGAAATGGTACCAAAAAAAAAGGGCGCTAGATTTGTGCTCAGTGACTTTAATCCCAGGAGCAGTGTGAGCCGTATGTTAAAGAAACTTGGGTGGGAATCACTTGAGGCTAGGAGGATGAAATCTAGACTCTGTGCTATGTACAACGCGTATACAAATCAACCAGCATGGGGTGAGCTTAGCAAACGTATGGAAAATCCTACTTACAAGGGTAGGAGCGATCACCCTTTCAAAGTTAAGGGCCGACCACAGCGAACAAATTATGGTAAATATTCTTTCGTAAACCGTGCCATTGATAATTGGAACTCTCTACCTGCCGCAATCTTAGAGCCTTTTCCCAAACATATAGGTGTGTTTAAGAAATGACTGACTATTTGTGTAAATACTCCAGTTTAATTGTTAGTGAATTGTTATGTACAATTATTTATTTGTTATGTATATCTAATTTGCCACCGGGGGACACACCCCCAATTGCAAATAAACGAATGAATGAATGAATGAATGAAATTTTGAAAACTAATCATCCTAAAAAGTCATATATAGACTCAAACCAATGGCTTTTATGTCCTTAATTGGTAGAACAAAACCTACCATTTTTTCAGTTTTTCCAAAAAATTCAAATTTTCGAAATTGTCTATATTTTGGGAACTAAGAATTTTTTACTGATCCCTATGGACTGGCCCATGCATTTTATCCAAATTATGTCAAAGGGACCCGTAAGAAATGACTCCCTTCAAAATGGACCCGTCCAAAGTGGCTAGTCAACAGGGGACCAGTCCAAAGGGATACATCAACAGAGATCAATCAAAAGGGGTAAATCAACAGGGATCAATCAAAGGTTAAGTTAAGCTACGGCAGCCATTTTGGAACTTTTTGATCACACCTCGTAGGGTTAGGTTAGGTTAAGTAAAGCTACGGCCGCCATATTGTTAGGTTAGGCTATGTTAAGTTAAGCTACGGCTGCCATCTTGTTAGGTTAGGCTAGATTGAGTTGAGCTATGGCCGCCATCTTGTGAGGTGGGGAGGTGGAGGTGGATATAAAAAAACACACTACTGCACAGTTTTTGACCTAGGGACCTGAAATTTATTTTTTGGGTAGAGGGGGTAAAGACCTTTCACTTAAGTTAAACAAACTTTTTTGTAAAATTCTTAGTGATCTCACGCAGTGTTGAAGCGGTTGAGCGGTTTTTGTAGCTCTGCAGATGTCAGAGCGGGAGATGCCGTGTTATTGGCTTACTGCATTTCTGTCGTAACTTGGGCATGTCTTTGAGAACGAAGTCTTGCCAGATTGAAAAGACCTCCATCGAAGCGGAACTTAATCTCCATGCCTGGGTTGTTGGAAATGATTCATACATCATGGCAGTCAGTTAGAGCAAGCACACAGCCTTGTTTCAAACCGAGAGTGATTGGAAACGAATCGGTTACAGAGTTACCGTGAAGAACATTTCCAGACATTCCATCATGAAGAGCTTGAACTAATTCCACATACCGATCAGGACATCCAAAGTGCGTTGATACTTTCCCCATAGCAGATCTTGAAACTGAATCAGGTCAAGTGTAATTCATAAACTTCTATGCCCAAGGTCGCGGGTTCAAATTCGACCAAAATCGTCGGAATTTTTAAGAGCGTTAAAATCCCTCAGTATTCCTTCCTTCGGAGGGGAGGTAAAGCTGGCGGTCCCATGTCATAGATTTATGGCATGAAAAAGAACCTTCCACTTACTACACTTCTGGAAGCTAAAATGTGAAGGTTAGTTTGGTACCGCTATATTAGTTCCAACGTTCGCTGCCAGGTGCTGACGGCGATGGCATTTAGTAGCCACGTCCACAGCTTTGGTGTCATGGACGCTAGCATTTGGTAGCAAAAGTAGGAACTACTTGAAAAAAAAAAATCTCGGCAGTCCTTCCTGAATCACAGATGTTGTTGTTTGAGTCATCAGTCTTTTGACTGCTTTGATGCAGCCCTCCATGCCTCCCTGTCCTGTGCTAATCGTTTCATCTCTACATAGCTACCACACCCTACATCTGAGGCAATCTGTTTAACATATTCTAACCTTGGTCTACCCCTACAGTTCTTGCCCTCGACCTTCCTTCCATAACTAAGCTTGCTATTCCTGGGTGTCTTAGTAAGTGTCCTACCAACCTATCTCTTCTCTTCATTAGCAGTCGCCAGAGACATCTCTCCTCTCCCACTCGTCTTAATACCTCTTTGTTTGTAACCCTATCTACCCATCTGATCTTCATCATTCTCCTGTAACACCACATTTCAAATGCTTCAATTCTCCTCTTTTCTGCTGCACCAATAGTCCAAGTTTCACTTCCATAGAGTGCCACGCTCCAGACAAAGGCCTTCAAAAATGACTTCCTTATACCTAAATCTATATTCGATGTCAACAGATTCCTTTTCTGTAGAAATGCTATCCTTCCCTGAGCTAACCTACTTCTTATATCCTCTTTGCTTCGTCCATCACTGGTAATTTTGCTTCCTAAGTAACAGAAGTCTCCTACTTCCTTCAGTTTTTCACCTGCCAATTTGATGTCCATAGAGGTTTCTGATTTATTTCGGCTGCATTCCAATATTTTTGTTTTACATTTATTAATTTTCATCATGAATTCTTTCCTCAAGACGGAGTCCATACCATTCAAAAACTGATTCAAATCCTCAGGCGTGTCGGCCAAGATAACTATGTCATCAGCAAATCTCAGAGTTGAAACTATTTCTCCTTGAATCTTCACCTTCACATTAAACGTTTCTCCAATTTCCTTCATTGCTTGCTCAATGTAAAGATTGAAAAGTATGGGTGATAAGTTGTAGCCTTGCCTTACACCTTTCTGAATACCAGCTTCTCTCTCATGTCCATCAGCTCGAATGACTGCTGTCTGGTTTCTGTATAGATTGTAAATCACCCTCCTATCCCTGTGCTTTATTCCAATCGTTTTTAAAATGCCAAACAATCACAGATAACACACACTTATACAGCCATCAAAATTAACACCGGTTATCAGACAAATTCTACACATACCCAAACTACACGGGGCTACATGAGCGCGTTGCCGCAGCCTCTAAACTAAGGAACGAACCAATAAACGAGGCGACCATCATCGCTCGTCAACTGAGATGGTTAGGCCATGTTTACCATATGAGTGATACCAGGCTTCTACGACAATCCCTTTATGGTGAACTTTGCTCCAGTACTACTGTCGACCAAAATATTATGTGCACTCGAGTTTGAAGGTGGTTTGTGAAGTAACCAATAGACCTACATAAAATCCAATACCATCAACATTTTCGTCGTTCTATTTTACGTTAGTTCATGTAGGTTTGGATTTTTTAATTTATATTTTAATATTTTTTATCGCAGCTGGAAGACAAAAAGTGTCCTACCAACCTATCTCTTCTCTTCATTAGCAGTCGATCTGATGAAGGGTTTTTGAGATAATAATTCTTAAATGTGACGCATAGTTGAAACACGCTTAAAAACGTGCACTTTTTGTGTTCCAACTGCGATAAAAAAATATTAAAATATAAATTAATAATTCCAAACCTACATGAACTAACGTAAAATAGAACGACGAAAATGACGATGTTATTGGATTTTATGTAGGTCCATTGGTTACTTCACAAACAACCTTCAAACTCGAGTGCACATAATACTTTGAAAACAGTAGACCTCACGGGGCCCCTCTGAAGCGTTTTAAAGACCAGCTAAAACACATTATGAAGACCACTGGTATACCTATCCTTTCATGGGAAACATCTGCTGTGGACCGTTTACTGTGGCGGAACACCACATCAACCACTGACATCTTATTTGAGGAAGAGCGTCGCAGACATGGAGAGGCCAAGCGACAAGCAAGAAAGCTTCGTCAATAAATTACAATCCTGCGCTTTCCCAACCATTTAGTACAATTCATGTGGGCACATGATTTACACCGGGATTGGACTGTTCACTCATCGGAAACATATTCATAAGCTGGGTTGAAACGCAGGAAGAAGTTACAGCCACCGACGACGACGACGAAACTTATGCACAAATTTATTCAAATAGCAACCCGCTAGTTGAACCCGGCTTCGCCCGGGAAAAGTTATGAATGCATTGCGTGGTAAGTGCTTTTTGTTTCGATGTCAATGAACTACCACCTATATCCGTTTTACGGCTCGTCATGAAGAGTTAACATCACTGACTGCACTATTATTATATTATCATGGAGATGCATGTGCAACGAATTCTTGTCCAACGTAATTTAAGAAGGCCGAGGTGCATGAAACACAAATCCCCCTTCCGTCCAATCGTAATTTGACTGTATATTTTGCGGAAGGAAGAGTTCACAGACGAAATGAAGAAAAGCCGAGTAGCACTTCCAGGGGAACTCCAAACACAACCACTCTTCTTTGAAGTCTTAACTCAACATGACTCGACAGTTTGCTGCTGGCTGTATCTGGAGTAATAGGCTCGCCCACTAGCTAGGCTGTAACTGGGGTGATAGGCTCGCCACTAGCTAGCTCGTAAACTGTCGCCTCAGTAATTGAATGGAGATTGTTGAAAGAATTGAAAACGTAAAAACACTTATAGTGGGCGATGTATAGGAGATAGAGATATGCTCTCGCGGACATTTTTGTAGAACTTTTCATACTGAACAATTCTTACACTCAAAGTATATATATACTGTATTTTTAACGGTTTGCCCAGCGTAAGCTTATAAGCGCATGGACGCCAGGTTTATTTATTCGACTTCTTCACTGAAATCGTTACTGCTTGGCTTCCTTTGATCATAAATAAATTATTTTCTACAGAAACCTTCCTCGAGATATTCTTTACAGAATGGTGAAAACCACATCAAAATTCATCCAGTGGTTCTCGAGATTAACCGTGACATCCAAGAATCGGGGACTGTGTTTAAAACTAAATAGAGATGTTTTAGTTTTTGAAAACTTGTGTAACGCGTCAAACTTAATTACCGATTGCTGCGTTATTATTATTATTAATGTAGTTTAAGCATGTTGCCTGCGATCTGTTGAATCATTATTGTGACTAACTTCAGGAACGATGTTATCTACACTATTTTGTTTTTAATATTCGAAATCAACGGTTCCTATTTGAACTAGCGGCCTAATTGCATTGTAATATCGCATGTGGTGAACACACAAACGATGCACTGCACGTTATGCGAACTTATTTGGTTTTAGAAACTGAGTCCTGTAGCGTCCGTTCCAAGCTCCCCTCGAGAGCCACTAGCCACTAGGCTGGAAATATTTCTTTATTATTATTATTATTATTATTATTATTATTATTTGTCTGGTGGATGGTCAATGGCGTCTATTACCAAATGAAGTGCTTTATAAAGCAACTGAGTCTATAGTCGATACTATGCGAAAAAGGCGAATTGCTTTTTTTTTTGTCATATCTCACGCCTGCCGGATACCAGAAAATTAAAAGTATTATTTAATTATTTTTTCAAAAGTAAAACAAAGAACTCTTGGTTTATGGAATTTCAAAATGATCTGGATGAACTCGGCTTGACAATGTCCCAAATTGCTAACCAAGATGAGAAGAATATCTTGAAAAACAAGAACATCCGACTTCCGTTAAAAACCTTTACCCGCAAAATTTAAATCATAAGCGATGCAGAGAGAGCGGCAAGGCCGAATCGAATGAAAATGTTTTGGGAAAAGAAGAAAAATAAGAAGCTGAATCTTTAATATTGTTTTTGAGACATATATATACTTGTTTTGGTTAAGTGCTCCAATGAGGGCGTAACATATATAAATAAATAAATAAATAAATAAATAAATAAATATTATTATTATTATTATTATTAATCTTGATTTGTCACATTGAACCACTTGGGTCGTTCCACAATCACTTCTTCTTTGAAGGTAGTACTGCTTGGTTCTAGCGCTCTTTTCAGTACTTTTTCATTCATTCAGATCGGGATTTTCTCAACTCATCTGAAATCTCCATAGGCTTTCTATGTGTCATTTCTGCAGAAAATTTGTGAGTTTTAAGAACGGTGTTAATTTTATTTTTGTCCTCGGCATCTGTTATCTTGAGTACAACTGCTTTGAGATCTTGTTGGATTTCTTGGATCTCATGACAGCCCACCGTATCCGAATGCTGTCTTTTCTGTAATCGATCATTACAGACGGCGGAATTATTCTTCAAATGACTATTCATGGTCGACTATCTAAGGTTTCACCTTGAGGGGAGGATAAATCCTCGAAATACAATCCTGAATGTAAAGAATTCTCGGTCCCCCCCAACACTAGTCTGTTCACTGACCCAGTTTCCCGTGGGATTGATTACCCAACCTTCCACTGGGTTGCTCAGCTTAGCAGGGGACACCACGTGCAGGTCAGTGTTGGAGTTGGAGTGGAGAGGTTATGAGGATTCTCTTCTGCTGAATCCTTGTATTACTGATTTTGATGGTTTGTAACATCACATCACACTCCCTTTGTCCAGGTCTACATATTTATAGACCTCCCCAGATTGATTCCTAGGGCCCGAAATATTTCTTTAATATATTAAATTCAGTACTATTCGTCATCGTCCTCGTCGGCCAATACTCGTATCCGAGTTTACGTTTCTCGCCTGCAGTTCCATAATCCTTAATCCAGACGATGAAGATGGCGCTGATGGCTTATCAGACCAATTCTTTCATAAAACATGCGGCCACATATGTTGCAGCCAATTGAGGGCGGAGGACGAGGTAGTGATTGACTTATCTTCTTCCTCCGGCGAATTTCCTCTTCCTGCCTTAGACTTTCCTGCTCAAACTATGCAACTGCAGCTGAGACGGTAGCACGCCAGCGAGGGCGATCCAGTGCAAGCGTATGCCAAGTAGGCTATTTGGGTTTATCTCTACTCTTCTCATGGTCTGCTTAATTTGGTCTTTATGTCGTTTTAAAGGAGCACCACATGGCCTCTTGCCAGTGTTGAGTTCACTATATAGGATTTGCCGAGGGAGCCTCCTGTCACTCATACGATGGATATGTCCTGCCCATCTAAGCCGAAGAACAACAATGGTGGCTTCAATACTGTTTCGCATTGCTTTCTATTACCTTAGAACAGGGGTCTCCAAACTTTCCAGCCTTAGGGTCATACTGATTACTCCAGTAAGTTCCGAGGGCCAAAACCATATTATCATTGTTGCCGGTGGTAAATAGTGAAATAGTCCACTGATGAAAAAAGTCCGAAAAAGTACGCAACGTTGAAAAAAGGCTGCAAATCGGACTAAAGTCCGCAAAACGGCAACACTGCATATTATTAATTTTCCTGTCATTATCTGTAATTTCTAGATTAGTCGTAGAGTACGAACCATGAGGAGTAACGTGACACGACATCTGGTGGACACAAGCGGAAATAGGTAGTACCTTCTATCGCTAACAGATGGCGCTAATAGCACGTACAGAGTAATCTCGTTGGTTCGAGAGAGTTCTGGTGTCTTCCACTCACTTCTAGATGGCAGTAATTGGAATATATAAGAAGGCTAGTTGCGCAACCACTAGTCAGTTCCTATGACACTGTTGTGAAATAAAATAGTGCGTACCTCCTTAAAACGTGTTTGTGCGTTGAGTGCTTTGAAAATAAATTTTGATACTCGTTTCTCGGACTTCGATGCCTTTGCGAATCAAATTAAGATTTTTCAGGATCCTTTTGATACTGACATTGAAACCCTAGCCCCGGAACTTCAAATGGAAATGATTGAACTACAGTGCAGTGATATAATTAAGAACAAATATCAAAACTCATCTTTGTTGGAATTTTATAAGAGTCTTCCACTGACACAATTTGATAATTTGCATAAATTTGCTCGTGGGCTGTTTTCTGTTTTTGGTACTACTTATTTGTGTGAGAAGACCTTCTCCAAAATGAAGTACACAAAAAATGTTTACAGATCTAAATTAACTGATGAGCATCTTAAATCTCTTTTAATAATTGGTACAAGTAAAATTAGTCCACAACTACAAACTATTGTCAGTGGAAAATCTCAATTACATAAATCTCATTAGTATGTCATATGTCTGCATGTTATACATGTCTTTACTCATTACAATTCTGTGTTTCTTTATCCAACTTATCACAAAAACAATAACAATAAGCCTACTACAATGTTATGAGTAGTTAGCCCATGACCATATCAATGTAGATGTCATATTAATAATTATTCAACATAAAATTAGAATACTTCAGTAAACTAAATTTAATTTGCTATAAAAAATATGTTCTCTAAAAGGAGTTTTCAAGTATGCTAGCTCTCCGCGGGCCGGACAAAATCTGTCCGCGGGCCGGATGTGGCCCCCGGGCCGTAGTTTGGAGACCCCTGCCTTAGAATAAACAGTACCAAGAAAACTTTAACTGTAACAGTTGTGCGAAAAAATATTTGTAGGTTAGATTTCATTTGATGAACGCTCTATTAAGTTCCAACGTTCGTCGCCAGGTGCCGTTTTCGTGGCATGTAGTAGCCACGTTCAGAGCTATGTGTCGTTGACGGTAGCATATCGTAGGAAAAGAAGGAACTACTTGAAATTGATCATCTGCAGTCCTTACCTGCATTAGAGATAACACACACTAATACAGCCATCACAATTAACACCGGTTATCAGACAGATTCTACAAACACACAAAGTACACGGGGCTACATGACCGCGTTGTTGAGGAACCAACCAACCAACCTGACGAAGATGATGACATTGAGTTGCTATAGCAATACTGCTCAGTGTTGTCGCCAAGGTTACATAATCTGAGTGAAGCTATAGAGTATACAGCGTTTAGAAAAGACTGTGAGTCTTATGGGTTTTTACTTTTAACGGACCCCCCCCCCCCATACACTGGTTTTGTTACCGCACCTTTTATCCTGAAGTAACTCTGAACATATATATTTTCCGTCATAATAGCTTCCTAAAATTATCTGCCAATTGATTACCGTTGTTATTGCATACACGTATCAGTTATATTACTGAACCCATGTACCATTGGCTCAAAAGGGGTCGAATCCATGTATTTGGGGAAGGAATGAAAGAAACATACAGTTTCTAATGTAACATAGAGAAATTTCAAGCCAGGATTCTAGCCTAACGTTGTGCAAGCAGCGGGGACCAGGTGTTCAGGAGATGAGATCATGCCTCTTGACTCCTTGCGAGGAGCGGGTCATGGATATTAATAGAACGAGTGGAAAATTTTTACTGTAAGACAGAGAAGCGTGACTCGGAAATCCAGCTTAGCTTGCAGGAAAACGGCAACAGCGCCGATGAGCCAGAAGAAGAATAATTAAATTTAACCCATTTGCGAGAATAAAAATAAGTAAATAAATACTGTACTGTGAATCATTTCGGATTAGAGATTTTTGTGTAAAGAAAAACCTTGTAATAATTGCACAGGAAAAAACTGCAAACGCAGTATACGTCATCGGGGATTCACTGATACCAGAGGAGTGGGGATTTTAAAAATGAACAGCAACACCCACGCAGCTGAAGACTACAAATTAATTAATATCTCCGAAATGCACGATCGATTCTTATGCGCAATGAGATCATTTGACGTTTGGAAGACGAGCTTTTGGAGATATAATTTTTATAATTGTACGACCATTATTTCAAAAGTTGGTCACGAAAAGGACTAGGATTTTATCTTTTTGTGACTAAAGAGTATAAAACTCCTGGCCTCACCAAGCCAATCATGCAGTTCCCGATAGCCCAGGGGGGCGTCACGCTGGATCAGTACATGCAGTTATCAAACGTCCTGAGGGCGCGTCACTGTGCTACATCAGACACCGAATTCCGATAGTCCGTGAGGTGGCGTCACGCTGAAACACACCGAAGACAGTATACCAGCTTTCCATGAGGGGAAAGAAAAACGCTGTATTACATCGCATAGAAAATATCCGACAGCCACGGGCGTCGCGGTATCAATAATTTACGTGCATCCGTAAAGGGTTGCAAAGAAGTAATATTACAGTATCGCCGTGTTGAAAATTAGGAAAATCCTAGTTACAGGATTTAGGTCCGACAGTAGAAAAGTTACAGTGAAATGTTCAAAAAAAAAATACAGTCAAAGCAGGATGCGAACTTAGGACTCAGGGCGATAGGTCTTTAAGTGAACGACCAAAAGTATCATAATGTACGGACGTACCGTAACAGCGAGATAAACAGTTTATCTAATTTAAAGAACCCGAGCAGGGACAGAGAAAATAAGGTTCACAGAGTATTTTAGAAGATTAGAAGTGCGAGAACCGAATAAGCAAAGAAGAAGACAGGAAACTATAGACATCGTTTCAAGAAAGCAGACGAACTATTCAAAAGCACTAAGACTCAAGAAGTATTAGTTGCTAAAAATCCATAGGTCACCGATAAATTATCGAGGGGACCGTGAACAGAACAGACTTTCGCTAAGATCAATAAATAGGATCTAAAAGGGGAGCCGTTCGTGTCAGAGAAATAGCAGATCGTCAAGAACGGGATTCGAAGGAGTGCTATTGCAGGGAGGAAGTAGATGATTCGAGACTTTCACATTCAGAGAGGATAGGAAGCTGACATTACTAAATTTCACCCTTGGAGACGGGAGGTCAGGAGGTCACGTGTGATAGGCCTAATAGCGGTCTAGTGATCAAAATTCGTGAAGTGTAAATATATCAAGATTTTGTGTAAAAAATAATATATTTTCAGTGTTTTTATTGTGTGTTCTAAACGGATACACCAGTGTATTTAAAATGTTATTAGTGTTAAATGTATACGTGTTAAATATGTGTCAAGATATGTCTGTACATGCAATGAATTTGTACACGATGGAGTAATTAAAAAAAGTGGGCCAAAATGACGCATCGCACGAGGAGAAGGGTAAAGAAACGACCTTAAACATGTGAGTAAAGATTTTCATTATGTTTTGGTGTCGGGGAAATGATTGTGTACAAATCCACCGGAGTGTTTGAGTAAAAGGGATGTTTCTAAATAACTAAATACAGAATAAGAACGCGGTCTGAACAAAAATAGAATTTTGAGAAATTATAAATAATTATGTGAAAGAATAAATCCTGTAGAGGAAATGTATGAATAAAATGTCAGTGTATTTGACGAATGTTATAAAAGCAAGCGTATTAATAATAATAATAATTATATAAAGGAAATATAAATAAAGATTAAACTGAATAATATGAAAGTAAGAGCGTTGGAGCCTTAATAAAAATATAAGACATGATATTAACGCATGTTACTAAAATAGAGCAATTATTGTCAAAGGAAAAGATTAATATAAAAATTGAGATATGTATCAATTGTTAATATGGAATTTATCAGTTCTTTGGAAGACGCTAGGCTTAAAAATAATGTATAGCGCAATGGAGCGCAATTAAAATAAAATGTCACGCTAGGAATGCGTAAAGGTTAAAAGTACTTGGTAAATTACTTATGAAGGGTAGTTGATTGCAGTGAATTGAGATATGTTGTAAGTCCTCCAATAGTGACAGAGATCACGAGGCCATGTGTGTGTTATTATATTGAAAAGGGAGCAAATGTATGGTATTATTGAGCGTAGGTCATGTAGGCTACGGCTGACCCTAAATCGCATTTTGTATAAGTCCTCCAATGTGAGAATGGTTCCCGAGGCATGTTAAGAGATTCGAACCTAGAATCCTCTTGTTGTTGAAGCCCCTAATTATTCGTCGTAGAATGTGTATTACTCTTACCAATCAATGAGGACCTCTCATAATTAATAAATGCCAAGGTTACGAAAGTGGTTTATGAGCCAAATAATATTGTTGAAAGTGAAAAGAGAAGTTAAATGCCAGGTCTCTCCATAGAACTGAAAAGAAAGGAAGATTTGTTTTAAAAACATTGAAGAGAGCTCCGACCGTAGACTAGACTGGGAGTCACCCTACCAGTCATAAATCTCGCTCAAGTATAACGGTCACACCTTAATAGTAGGAGGGTTGGGGGAAGGCCGTCTGTAAGAAGTAAATAATACACCGTGAGTGTTTAAAAGTTGTTAATGACCCGGGAAGTGAACCGAGGTCCTTGTAGATGAAATTATCGCTTGAAAGTTCAGATCGTAGTTTTCTTATGTGATAATGGTCTTATAAGACAAATAAATAAATAACAATCCCTATTGTAATGTCGTATGGAAGTAGGATTCCACGAGTTAAATGAAGGTAACTAGATTCCGGGAGTAATCATAGTTTTTGACTTTGTCAAGTAATCTTTATAACTCTGGAGTACACAAGTATTTTCCCGATCACTATGGTGAATTTGTAAAACTTGAGAGGGATGGTAAATGCTGAAAACATGTGAAGTGCCCAAATATTTAAGTAAAGAATTAACATGTACTTTAAATGTAATTATATATTTGTTTTGATGATAAGAAAATATAGAAATAGTATTTGAGGTGTACAAGAAGAATGACACCATTATTATTGGAAAATATCGAGCCAAAGGAGCTCGTAGTTATATGGAACTTTAAGATAGGTACTTTATGGAAGTAAAAATAATTATGAATTGTTGGTTTTAAAGGAAACCATGTGTTTTAATATAATATTTGTTTTATTCTTATATTATTCCTTGTTCACTTGGAACAAGTAGAAGATTTTGGTCAGTAATTTATTTGTTTTATTATTTGTAGCGCCATAACTTTGGTTAATTAAATGTTTTGAAATAGGAGTTGATTTTGTTGTTATTTTTGCAAGTGTATCCTCTATTTAATCCAAAATGTGTAAGTCACAGAGTGGGAGAACATACTACAACCCCGAAAATCCCGAATTGAGCAATGCTGGCATACTGTGATTTGCATATTTCTTGCTGAAAGGGCACATGGGGGTATATAAAGTAATGTGCTTGGATTAATAACTAGAGGAACACTAAAGACGGTCATTTCATGTAAAGTAAAGTAATGATAGGAATAGCTACAACGTATAATATTAACTGACCGCATGGGTCCCTAGAAACTCACACCGAGCAGACCTGGATTAAACAACCCCCCAGCAAACTATTATTTTTGGCGCCCAGTACGCAGGGATGAGTTTTTCCTAGGGAAAACCCGAGTTTTCTCGAAAAATCAAAATTTTCATTAAAAAAAATGTTTTTTCGAAATGTTGAATTTTAAATACTTCCATAAAAGTTTCTGAGTTTGAATAAAGATATCAAAAGGGTACGTTGTAGTAAATACCCGTACCAAAGTAAATTTTTGAAGAAATTGGACACAATGGTTCAGTTACCATCCCTCAAGCATGTTCTAGCAATGTGGCATGAGTAGCCTACTGTATTCTAATAAGATGGCATTGAGTGAGGAGATGCAACGGCTCTTGGAGGCCATGAACAATAAATTGGAAACCATGAACAATACATTGGGTCTCCAAAAGGATGAAAATAAAAAAGAGTTCGAATCTATAAATGATAATTTAACAGCTCTTAAAACTGACAGTGTTAAGATAGAGAATACGTTGGACTGCCAACAGAGTGAAAATAAAAGGGATTTAGGATCCATGAATCAAAGTTTAGAGTCACTAAAAACTAATAGTTATAACGTGGCGACTAAACTAGAAGCTATCGAAATTAATAGTGATAGCATGGGAATTAAATTAAAAGCTATCGAGGCCGACTGTATAAAAATGAACAATGAACTGAAGGCTAAGATAGAAGAGATTAAAACAGAAAGTGGGGATAACATTGCGAAACAGTTGAAAGCTGTAAAAGATGAGACGTTAGAGTCTATAAGAGCCGACAGTAAAACGATTAATGAGGTACTGAAGGCTGAAATAGAAGAGACAATAAATACTAAATTTCAAAGTTTTGACGCGGGGTTTGAGACTAAGTTAAATGAGTCAAAAAGGGAATGATGAGAAAATTTTAAAATTTTAGAGGATAATTTTGGTACTATAGAAACTAAATTAAATAGCAGGGAAAAAGCATGTAAAGAAAATGTAGAGGCATGTGAAAAGAAACTTGTAACCCAGATCCAAGGGGTGTACAACGAATTAAAAACTCAGATAGAATTTAACAGCAATATTTGTGAAACAGGAGCCTCCGTGGCTTAGGCGGCAGCACGTCGGCCTCTCACCGCTGGGTCCGTGGTTCAAATCCCGGTCACCCCATGTGAGATCTATGCTGGACAAAACGGAGGCAGACAGGTTTTTCTCCGGGTACTCCGGTTTTCCCTGTCAAAATTTCATTCCAGCAACACTCTCCACCATCATTTCATTTCATCTGTCATTCATTTAATCATTGCCCCAGAGGAGTGCGTCAGGCCTCGGCAGCCGGCACAGTTCATATCCTCGCCGCTAGATGGGGGCTTCATTCATTCCATTCCTGACCCAGTCGGAGACTGGAAGCAGGCTGTGGATTTTCATTTTTCATTTTCATTTGTGAAACATCACGGGTTGAGATAAAAGAAAGTTTTAAGACATTAGGAGACGAATTTAAAGGGGTAAAGAACCAAGTAGGAAAACTTGAGGAGAAAGTAGGAACCCTCGAGGACAAAATCGGTGTAGTTCAGACCGAAGTAACTGAGATGAAAAACCAAAATCAAAAGGATGCGCGGGACGTGAAAGGACAATTTGAGCGGTTTACCGGGCAGGTAGATGTGAACTTAAAGAAGTACGAGGGTGAAATAAATCGAAGATTAGGTATATACGAGGGGCATCTCCAGAGTGAAAGAAAACAACGGGAGGACGAAAATAAGGAAAGTACCCATAAGATAGATGAAATAAGTCAGGGTATTAATGAGGTTCAGGAAACCATCGGATCATTAAAGGTCCAAGTAGGAAAAACTCATACTGAGGTAAATCAGGTCCAAGATGACTTGAGGAGATTGTATAAGAGTCAAGGGAAAACTGAGGAAAAGCTGGAAGGAATTAAGGGAGAGATGGAGAAAAAGATAAAAGAGATACGAAAATACCTCGATACCATAGGGGACGTTAAGCCAGAAATTATAACAGAACAGGTCATGGTCATCAAGAAAGAGGTAGAAGAACACTTAAATGAAATCAGGGATAGCTTCAGGGACGAGAAAAACCAATTCAAACGAGAACTGGAAACCAGTAAGAAAAATCAGGAAAGATTTCAAAATGAATTAGGGTCCCGGTTGGAGAGGACTGAACATAAGAACAGTCAAATGGAAATCCAACTCATGGCTAATGAAGAAAGTGCCCGAAGGGAAAGGAAGTTAGAATTTGAGAATCAGGAGGAGTTTCCAAAGACAGGATGGGTAGATTCCCGTGAACAAGGCACAGATACAGATAGGGACTTAGGAGGGGAGAGCCCTTATAAGAACCCAGGATATCCGATGGCGATGTCAACCCCGTACATGAACCAGGCAAATGGCCAGATAATAAACATCATTAAGTCGAATAAGGACAGACCGGTAAAGTTTACGGGTAATAACATGTCAATTACTCCAAAACACTGGTTAAAGGAAGTTGCAGAGTACTTAAACGAAATGAAAGTTCCTCAGGATCGGAGACTGAGAGCAATTGAGAAGCTTTTGGCAGGTGATTGTCTCACCTGGTTCAGAAGCTTCAGGTACACCTTTGATACGGTGGAAGGCTTTAGAGAAGCCTTTTTAAAACGATATTGGGCAGCAGATGTCCAAGAGAATTTGAGGCTAGATCTGTACTCTAGGAAGTACAGCACAAATGCACCAACTAAGTACTCAGAATTTTTCACCGCTCAGCTGTGTAAATTCCGGGAACTTGACATTGCTCCAGCTGAGAACGATCTGTGTGCCGCCATTGCAAGACAACTTCCATATGAGATCCAGAGGCTGTTAATCTCATCCAAAGCCAGAAGTGCTGTGGAAGTGGAGAGTGTATTACGTCAATTAGATATGACGACTTCGCACGTTACTCCCAGGCATCAAAGACAGACTGAACAGGTACATATGGCCAGCAGTCAGGAAGACAGAGAGAAACCATCGACCAGAAATCAGTCCACTAGTACTGATACTCAGGGACTGGGTCGAGATTATGGGCACCAAGAGCCTAGGGGAATACAGCCATACTACAGAGGAGGATATCGAGGAAGAAATCCTAGGAATACGGGTTATAGGCAACAAGAGAGCCGACCCTATAACAATAACCATCAGAGGCAGGAAAACCGAAAGAAATGGAAGAATTATCCCAGAAGGAACGTAAGGCCAGAGGATAGGGATGAATATCGGGCCCAAATAGAAGAGAGGTATCAGGAAAGTCTTCGTTATATGAACGAACGACCAGACGAACCTGAAAGGCAAAAAGTCCGTTGGAGTGAGGCAATAAAGAACCGTAAATCACCCGACCGACTAGACGGAGCTCAAAGCTTGGAACTACAAGCTCAATTAAAGAATGAGGGAAAAGGAAGCCCTCAGGATTAAAAAAAAACTTCAAATTTAAATCGTCAAAAGTGGAAACATACCAGGAGCTGGGAGGAGGTAGAAATTGTGAATTGGATAGCGAGACCAGATGAGCTAATTAACGAGGAGGTGGAAGGCATCCCATCTATCAAAAGAGAATTACCCATAATTATGCTAAGGATAGAAGGATTACTGGTCAGGGCATTAATTGATACCGGATCCACAATAAGTTTAATTACGCAAACCCTTCTAAATGAATTGGAAACAAGGGGCCGCGTATTAAAGATTCCCACATCAAGTGTAAAGATTAAGGGGATTATCCCTGAAAAATCTTTAACATGTAAATTTCAGGTATACATCGATCTGATCATGGGTAACGCTGAAATTTCGCAATGCTTTTTGCTGGTAAATCAATTACCGTATAATGTTATATTAGGTATTGATTTTATCCGTGAGAACAAGGTCATCATAGACCTAGCGCAAAATTGCATTAGAATTCAAAGAGAGGATGTGGATGAACAAAACATTAACCTACAGGAACAGGATGCGAAAATAGGAGAACAGGTATGGCATGTGGAAGAAGTAACTGAGGAAGGTTATAAGGACATAGAAAAGATATTTGAAGTCCTCAACATAGAACTCGAAGATAATTTGGAAACTGAGTTCGAGACCAACCTGTCAGGAAAAGTAGAGGAAGCTAAAGTTAACCTCGAAAGTAAGGAACAATTAAAGAAATTATTATTGAATTTTAGGGACGTATTTGATTCCAAGCCAGGGAAGATTGAAAATTTTAAATACGCGTTCCAAGTCAATGATTGGGCACCGTTCAGACAAAAACCATACCCGGTTGCGGAAAAACATTACCCACAAACGAAGAAAACACTGCAGGAGATGATGAATGCAGGTGTTATAGAAAAGATGGCGACACCATATGTTAGTCCATTAGTGATTGTGAGTAAACCGGATGGCTCAGTAAGGGTGTGTTTAGATGCCAGAAATTTGAATACAAAGATCATACCCGAAAATGATTCGGCACCACCCATAAAAGAAATACTGAGGAAATTCAAAGGCAAGAAGATTTTCACAAATATTGACATGACTTCTTCGTATCATCATCTCGAACTGGACGAGAAAACCAGCCTGTTGACTAGATTTCAGTTCGACCAACAAACATACTGCTTCAGGAGATGTCCGTTTGGGTTGAAGACCGCGGGATCTGCCTTAATAAGAGCGCTTGATCGAAATCTATCAGAGGAAGTGAAAGATTGCACTATCCGTTATGTGGATGATATTTTTCTTACCTCGGAGAACATTGAGGAACATTTAGAAAAGTTGAAGAAATTATTGGAAGACTTAAGAAGGGCTAATTTTAAAATCAATTTAAAGAAGTCAAATTTTTGTCAAAGACAAGTAACATTTTTAGGGCATGTGATTGACAAGGATGGTGTTAAACCAAATCCTTGCAAATTAGAATCGATGAGAGATTTTCCAAGGTCTTTGAAGGTGAAGAACGTTCGCCAGTTTTTGGTATTGATTGGATTTTTCTCAGGACATTGTCCATCATACACAAAAACTGTTGCACCACTACAGGACCTTCTGAAGAAGGGGGGCAAGTGGAAATGGACGGAGGAAACAGAAAAAGCATTTGTGGAGGCCAAGGAGATGTTCTTAAACTATGTGAAGCTAGGATATCCTGATTTTAATCAGAGATTTATCATTCAAACAGATGCATCCCAGATTGGAATAGGGGCAATGCTATATCAGGAAAACCCGGATAACCCTGATAAGAAAAATTATCTAGCTTTCACAAGTCGGAGACTGAAACCACACGAGAAAAATTATACGATCAGTGAAATCGAGCTGCTAGCAATATTGCACGCGCTGCAATATTGGCGAAAGATCGTATATGGGTTTCAAGTCACTTTAAGAACGGATCATAAAGCCTTAACCTTTTTGATGAAGACTGATCTATCCAGTCAAAGGTTGATGCGTTGGGCTTTATATATTCAACAGTTTGATGTAAAGATAGAATACTGCCCAGGAAAAGAAAATATAGTTCCATACTATTTAAGTAGACAGCCAGAGTCCACAGAAGAGGAAGTGATGGCTATTGATTTGGAAGACAGGGATCAGCGTACTCTAAATGAGTTAAGAAGCATTAGTCAACGGCAACGTGAGGATCCATGGATGAACATGCTCATATCTTTCCTTGAAGGAAGTTTGATAAGGGGAACACCAGCGTACACGGACGCTAATAAGATAGCTCAAGATTGCACATTTTATAATGGATTATTATATAAGTTTGTGGACTCTGACCATACACGATTAAGGATTGTTGTACCTGCAATTTTGCAGAGGAAAATAGTATGGTTAGCCCATAGATCGTTCGGACATATGGGAGTCGACAAAACAGTCTCGATGCTGAAAGAAGCATTTGTATGGCCGAAACTGAGAGAAACTGTAAGGGACACGCTAAAGACATGTGATCTATGTCAAAGGATTAAACCAAATGCCTTTCTGATGAGACAAAAGCCTATACCATTGTTGCCCGAGAGGTCAGGTCAAATCATCTCTATTGATAATTTCGGAACTTTGCCCAAGGCAAGAAGAGGAAATCGACACATAATGGTGGCTATGGACGTCTTCACAAAAATGGTTGTCCTTGCTCCCATACAGAAGACTAGTACCAAACAGGTGTTAAAACGACTCAAAGAAAAAGTGATACCGATTCTGGGAAAACCTGAGAATTTGTTGTCGGATCACGGTAGTTGTTTCACCAGTGTAGAGTTCAGACAAGAATTAGAAAGACTGGGAATACGTCAGATTTTGTCAAGTATTCGCCACTCTGAGGCAAATCCTGTAGAAAGAGTGATGAGGGAGACGGCCAAGTATTGTAGAATATTGGAAGTGGATAGATATCTTGGATATTATCGAATTTTGTATAAACAACACAATCCATGAATCTACGGGAGAGATACCAATAACGTTACATCGGAATGAGCAACCAGAAAGACCTTGGAGTCTGGTAATTCCTAGGCCAGCAGACGCTCAGCCGGGAAGAGATGTACGTATTAGAAGAGCCTTTGAGCATCTAAAAGCTCAAGCCGACAGAAGGCAAAGAAGAAATAGGCACAAGAGGTATCATCGGCCACTATTAGCAGGGGAAATGGTGTTAGTAAAAAGACCAGCCATTTCGGATCCAGGGAACCGCGTGTACAAAAAGTTCCAGAAAATGTACCACGGACCGTATCAAATAATAAGAGATTTTAGAAATAATGCCTATAGAATTCGGCACTGTGAAAAGAATCACGAAGTGACCATGAATTCAGCGAATTTGAAAGTATATTACCCTCCCGAAGACTTCGATGAAGCCAACGAACAAGCCCTGGTTATGGAACAATTTAGAGATGAGGAATCCACTTTTGATAGAAACGAGAATAAGGAAGAAAAAGGAAACAGAGCTCAAGCATTCGAGTGCGAATGCGAATTGGAGAAATTATATTGGGAAATAAAAGAAATAATTGCTTTTGTTGAAGAAGAAAATTCCAATTTAAGAAAAGAGAATGATGAAATAAGGAAACGGGTAGGGATAGACCACACCCGTAAAGAAGAATGAGGTTCTGGAGACTTGAAGTCCAGACAAATAAAGGAAGAGGAAAGAAAGGGTAGGGACAGAGCATACCCAACCTACACAATTACCGGATACGATTTTAAAGAAATAAAAGAAACAGAAGGTACGGATAACGTTATGATGGCTTCGACGAATAAAGAAAATAAGATTTTAATGAATAATTGAAATAAATTTCCTCAAAATTTTTCGAAAATGTATTTACCTAAGGAGGGGAGAGATGAACCCATGTACCATTGGCTCAAAAGGGGTCGAATCCATGTATTTGGGGAAGGAATGAAAGAAACATACAGTTTCTAATGTAACATAGAGAAATTTCAAGCCAGGATTCTAGCCTAACGTTGTGCAAGCAGCGGGGACCAGGTGTTCAGGAGATGAGATCATGCCTCTTGACTCGTTGAGAGGAGCGGGTCATGGATATTAATAGAACGAGTGGAAAATTTTTACTGTAAGACAGAGAAGCGTGACTCGGAAATCCAGCTTAGCTTGCAGGAAAACGGCAACAGCGCCGATGAGCCAGAAGAAGAATAATTAAATTTAACCCATTTGCGAGAATAAAAATAAGTAAATAAATACTGTACTGTGAATCATTTCGGATTAGAGATTTTTGTGTAAAGAAAACCTTGTAATAATTGCACAGGAAAAAACTGCAAACGCAGTATACGTCATCGGGGATTCACTGATACCAGAGGAGTGGGGATTTTAAAAATGAACTGCAACACCCACGCAGCTGAAGACTACAAATTAATTAATATCTCCGAAATGCACGATCGATTCTTATGCGCAATGAGATCATTTGACGTTTGGAAGACGAGCTTTTTGGAGATATAATTTTTATAATTGTACGACCATTATTTCAAAAGTTGGTCACGAAAAGGACTAGGATTTAATCTTTTTGTGACTAAAGAGTATAAAACTCCTGGCCTCACCAAGCCAATCATGCAGTTCCCGATAGCCCAGAGGGGCGTCACGCTGGATCAGTACATGCAGTTATCAAACGTCCTGAGGGCGCGTCACTGTGCTACATCAGACACCGAATTCCGATAGTCCGTGAGGTGGCGTCACGCTGAAACACACCGAAGACAGTATACCAGCTTTCCTTGAGGGGAAAGAAAAACGCTTTATTACATCGCATAGAAAATATCCGACAGCCACGGGCGTCGCGGTATCAATAATTTACGTGCATCCGTAAAGGGTTGCAAAGAAGTAATATTACAGTATCGCCGTGTTGAAAATTAGGAAAATCCTAGTTACAGGATTTAGGTCCGACAGTAGAAAAGTTACAGTGAAATGTTCAAAAAAAATACAGTCAAAGCAGGATGCGAACTTAGGACTCAGGGCGATAGGTCTTTAAGTGAACGACCAAAAGTATCATAACGTACGGAAGTACCGTAACAGCGAGATAAACAGTTTATCTAATTTAAAGAACCCGAGCAGGGACAGAGAAAATAAGGTTCACAGAGTATTTTAGAAGATTAGAAGTGCGAGAACCGAATAAGCAAAGAAGAAGACAGGAAACTATAGACATCGTTTCAAGAAAGCAGACGAACTATTCAAAAGCACTAAGACTCAAGAAGTATTAGTTGCTAAAAATCCATAGGTCACCGATAAATTATCGAGGGGACCGTGAACAGAACAGACTTTCGCTAAGATCAATAAATAGGATCTAAAAGGGGAGCCGTTCGTGTCAGAGAAATAGCAGATCGTCAAGAACGGGATTCGAAGGAGTGCTATTGCAGGGAGGAAGTAGATGATTCGAGACTTTCACATTCAGAGAGGATAGGAAGCCGACATTACTAAATTTCACCCTTGGAGACGGGAGGTCAGGAGGTCACGTGTGATAGGCCTAATAGCGGTCTAGTGATCAAAATTCGTGAAGTGTAAATATATCAAGATTTTGAGTTAAAAATAATATATTTTCAGTGTTTTTATTGTGTGTTCTAAACGGATACACCAGTGTATTTAAAATGTTATTAGTGTTAAATGTATACGTGTTAAATATGTGTCAAGATATGTCTGTACATGCAATGAATTTGTACACGATGGAGTAATTAAAAAAAGTGGATCAAAATGACGCATCGCACGAGGAGAAGGGTCAAGAAACGACCTTAAACATGTGAGTAAAGATTTTCATTATGTTTTGGTGTCGGGGAAATGATTGTGTACAAATCCACCGGAGTGTTTGAGTAAAAGGGATGTTTCTAAATAACTAAATACAGAATAAGAACGCGGTCTGAACAAAAATAGAATTTTGAGAAATTATAAATAATTTTGTGAAATAATAAATCCTGTAGAGGAAATGTATGAATAAAATGTCAGTGTATTTGACGAATGTTATAAAAGCAAGCGTATTAATAATAATAATTATATAAAGGAAATATAAATAAAGATTAAACTGAATAATATGAAAGTAAGAGCGTTGGAGCCTTAATAAAAATGTAAGACATGATATTAACGCATGTTATTAAAATAGAGCAATTATTGTCAAAGGAAAAGATTAATATAAAAATTGAGATATGTATCAATTGTTAATATGGAATTTATCAGTTCTTTGGAAGACGCTAGGCTTAAAAATAATGTATAGCGCAATGGAGCGCAATTAAAATAAAATGTCACGCTAGGAATGCGTAAAGGTTAAAAGTACTTGGTAAATTACTTATGAAGGGTAGTTGATTGCAGTGAATTGAGATATGTTGTAAGTCCTCCAATAGTGACAGAGATCACGAGGCCATGTGTGTGTAATTATATTGAAAAGGGAGCAAATGTATGGTATTATTGAGCGTAGGTCATGTAGGCTACGGCTGACCCTAAATCGCATTTTGTATAAGTCCTCCAATGTGGGAATGGTTCCCGAGGCATGTTAAGAGATTCGAACCTAGAATCCTCTTGTTGTTGAAGCCCCTAATTATTCGTCGTAGAATGTGTATTACTCTTACCAATCAATGAGGACCTCTCATAATTAATAAATGCCAAGGTTACGAAAGTGGTTTATGAGCCAAATAATATTGTTGAAAGTGAAAAGAGAAGTTAAATGCCAGGTCTCTCCATAGAACTGAAAAGAAAGGAAGATTTGTTTTAAAAACATTGAAGAGAGCTCCGACCGTAGACTAGACTGGGAGTCACCCTACCAGTCATAAATCTCGCTCAAGTATAACGGTCACACCTTAATAGTAGGAGGGTTGGTGAAGGCCGTCTGTAAGAAGTAAATAATACACCGTGAGTGTTTAAAAGTTGTTAATGACCCGGGAAGTGAACCGAGGTTCTTGTAGATGAAATTATCGCTTGAAAGTTCAGATCGTAGTTTTCTTATGTGATAATGGTCTTATAAGACAAATAAATAAATAACAATCCCTATTGTAATGTCGTATGGAAGTAGGATTCCACGAGTTAAATGAAGGTAACTAGATTCCGGGAGTAATCATAGTTTTTGACTTTGTCAAGTAATCTTTATAACTCTGGAGTACACAAGTATTTTCCCGATCACTATGGTGAATTTGTAAAACTTGAGAGGGATGGTAAATGCTGAAAACATGTGAAGTGCCCAAATATTTAAGTAAAGAGTTAACATGTACTTTAAATGTAATTATATATTTGTTTTGATGATAAGAAAATATAGAAATAGTATTTGAGGTGTACAAGAAGAATGACACCATTATTATTGGAAAATATCGAGCCAAAGGAGCTCGTAGTTATATGGAACTTTAAGATAGGTACTTTATGGAAGTAAAAATAATTATGAATTGTTGGTTTTAAAGGAAACCATGTGTTTTAATATAATATTTGTTTTATTCTTATATTATTCCTTGTTCACTTGGAACAAGTAGAAGATTTTGGTCAGTAATTTATTTGTTTTATTATTTGTAGCGCCATAACTTTGGTTAATTAAATGTTTTGAAATAGGAGTTGATTTTGTTGTTATTTTTGCAAGTGTATCCTCTATTTAATCCAAAATGTGTAAGTCACAGAGTGGGAGAACATACTACAACCCCGAAAATCCCGAATTGAGCAATGCTGGCATACTGTGATTTGCATATCTCTTGCTGAAAGGGCACATTACGTCTTAGTGATTTAAACATTTTCGAGGTTAGCACGCTGGAATGAAGAGCCTCGTCCTGTGCTGCATGCTCGCCCGGAGTGGAGCACGTGCTAAGTTCCGCCGCCAACATAAGTTCTGAAGCACTATCCGTCATTGGTGTTATTGTTGTGTGTCTGTTGTATTTTCTGTTCAATCGAATCAGGGCTGCCGACAGTGGGGTTCGCACCCACTATCCCCCGAATGCAAGAGCACGGCTAACTCGCTATAATATTACAAATATTAATCTAAACAAAACAAATTTTGGCGGCTTCGGTGGCGTAGTTGGTAGCATGCTGAGCTTCTATGCCCAAGATAGCGGGTTCAAACCCGGCCGAAGCCGTCGGATTTTTTAAGAGTGTTAAAAATCCCTCAGCATTCCTTCCTTCGGAGGGGAAGTACAGCCGGCGGTCCCATGTCATAGATTTATGGCATGTTAAAGAACTTTCCACTAATTACACCTGTGTGAAACTAAATTGTATAGGTTAAGAATGTAAACAACGCTCTTAGGTTGCCATGTTTGTTGCCAAGAGCCGACTGCGGTGGTGTCTAGTAGCTAAGTTCTGAAATAGGCCTTGTAGTCGTTGACGGTGGTGTTTGGCGGCAAAATTAGGAACTATTTAAAAAATTCAAAGTTACAGTCCTTACTTGAATTTAAGAAAACAGATACACACTCTAATACAGCCATCACAATTAACACCGGTTATCAGACAGATTCTACACACACCCAAAGTACACGGGGCTACATGACTGCTTTGTCACAGCCCCTAAACTAAGGAATCAACCAAACAAAACAAGAATAGAATTAAAAGAAACTACATTATGGCCAACTAATAACAAAAAAGGGATGATCAACAGTATTGCTGACGTAAAAATTGTTAACATCGACAGCATACAGTACATCCGAGAAGGAAGGAAGGGTTGTGCTCTCGACATCTGTCAATCTGTAATGCGTCAGGTCACAATGAAATTAATGTCGTTATAGGTTCTCTTCGCGTACGGTATCCTTAATACTGGTCCAATCTTTAACACCTGCAAAACTGCTCCTTCCTGTGCGTGTTCTACTTCAGATAGCTGCTGAGGTTGTGTTGTCTCGCTAACGTATGAAAGGACAGTACTCGAAGCGGGTGAACAAAACGTATAACGTCAGCGCTACCTCTGTCTCGAGTTAGCAACACTGTCGCCATAAGGCTCCAAAGTCTTTTCTAAACGCTGGATGCTCTAAACTGTAGTTTTGATTCCTGTGAGAATCTGCTATCTGCAGAGCAGAAGTGGAACTACAAGAAGGTTTAACAAATGAGTTCCGATTTGAAGCCATTCATTCAGTGTTGCCTGAAGAGCCTCAAATAACGAGAAGGAAATAGATCATTATACAAGAAAGAAGGTAAGCTTGAATAGATCACAATACAAATGCAGGAAGACATTAATTTTGGCGATACAATGTTGTGCCAACAAAACTGGAAGAGTTATGTAACATTACTCACAAAAAATTAAGAGACCGGCGGCGATATAGGCGATAGCGGGAACTAATCCACCTTTCCTCATTTCATAGCCGCCGAATACCGCGACCACTAGGAGGAATGCTATCAGAAATATCATAGTCAGCCAAATCCATATCTTCAGCATACAACGGCATCTCTGAAATTAAAATATCAACATGGTTATTATGGTTGTATTTATTTATTTCTCTTGTCGGAAACATACAAATGTACAGTTGCTATACATATAAAGGTAAAAACCTGTCTATTTATAAGGTGCGTTCAAAAAGTGACGAGCCAGAGGCTATAATGCGCAAACCGGTGATGACATCGGCTAATTGTGGCGTGTATAACGAGGTGTGGTTCCGACCAGAGCGTGGAAGGTCGCAGCCCGTCGCTAGAGGGCACGCGTGCACGTCACGTGACGATACAAAGCGAGCAGCAGCATGCATCAATCGTCCAACGCTGCCAGTCGCATTGCAAACAATGGCATGGAGGCGTCAAACGAAGAGCAAAGAGGTGTTGTTCGGTTTCTGAAAGCGGAAGGAGTAGGGGGGACGGACATTCATCGCCGAATGTCACAAGCGTACGGCGAACACTGCATGTCCCTTGCAAGGGTCAAGGCGTGGCACAAACGCTTCAGGGAAGGACGGGTGTCGTTAGCCGATGATGCCCAGTCTGGGGCTCCCCCCTGCATTACCGATGACGACGTCCAGCTGGTTGATGCACTCATTTATTTATTTATTTATCAATATGAAGGAACACAGGCACCAGCCCAAATACATTCCTTCTTGACATTATCTGATTAAACAACAACATGTATCGATGAAAAATAGAGAAAACAGATTATATAAATTACACAAATTACACAAATGAAGAACAGAACATAAATACTACAAAGGAGATCGTGAAAATATAAACCATAAAATGAAAAGAAAACTGTACAAAGTATAAAAAAAGAATATACAAAAATAAAGGAGAAAAGAGTACCCAGTATTCAAGGAACAGCTGCTTTTACTTGTTTATTGAATAAGTTAGCGCCAGCGAATAAATCTACTTGAACATCAATTGAATTATAAAATGATAATATTTTAACTAAAGGCGAATTAGAATGGTGAACACTTTTAGATCTTGGGATGTGAAAGAGTGCTTGCTGTCGAGATCTTACTTGTGGTACATGAAAAGTGATGAATTGAAATAATTCTTGGCAGTCAACTTTTCCAGTTAAAATTTTCCTCAGCAGTTGCAAAGAACTTAACGACCTTCTACTTTTCAAGGACTTGAAATTGAACAAATTTCGTAAAAACTGAGTCGAAGTATCAAATGGACAAAATACATTGAACGTCTTATAATACATGTATCTTAGAAATTTATTTTGCACAATCTCAATGTGATGAATTTGATCTTTAAAAAAGGGATCCCAGATTACTGCTGAATATTCTAACTTGCTTCGAACTAAACTTTCATACAACTTAACAATTACTCCAGTTTTAGTAAATAATTTGGAGTTTCTAATGACAAAACCAAGCATCTTGTTGGCCGAACTAATTATATTTGCAATATGGTTATTAAAGGTTAATTTGCTGTCATAAATAATTCCTAAATCATTAATCGACGGTACAATTTCGAGTGCTGTTTCTCCAATACAATATTTAGGATTTATATACTCCTTCTTCCTTGTAAATACCATAACTTTACATTTTTTTACATTAAGGACTAAATTATTACTAACACACTAAGCTACAATATTATTAACATCCCTCTGAAGGTCATTCTCGTCTCTCAAGTTGTATATGGTCTTATATAGCTTTATATCGTCAGCAAACAATAAGCAGTCAGAGTAACATAGAATATTAGGCAAATCATTAACCAAAATTAGAAATAGAAGAGGCCCAAGATTAGATCCTTGTGGGGCACCAGAAGAACTAACAAAATTACCTGAAATTTCACTTCTGAAACAAAGAAATTGCTGTCTAAATTTTAAGTAGGAGCATAACAATTGAAGTAATGGTTCAGCAACTCCAAACTGGTACTGCTTTGTCACCAGAATGGTATGGTCTACTTTGTCGAAGGCCTTTTCTAAATCCATGTATATAACGTCAGTTCTTCTATTGGTATCTAATGCATTGTAAACCTTTTGAGTAAAACCCAGCAAATTTGTAATAACTGATCTGCCGGGCATAAAGCCATGCTGATATTGTGAGAGCTCAACCTTAATATGATTGTAAATCTTAGAATATAAAATGTGCTCATATACTTTTGCTATACCCAGGACCGCCGACTGACAGTGAACGCCATAGCCGCCGTGGTCGGATTGAGCGTCGGAAGTGTGCACACCATCATGAAGTAACGACTGCACTTGCGGAAAGAGTGTGCCCGATGGGTGCCCCACAGTCTTCAACCACACCAGGAAGCATGTCGAATGGCCTACTGTCTTGGTCTTGGTTGGACGATTGATGCATGCTGCTGCTCGCTTTGTAACGTCACTTGACGTGCACGCGTGCCCTCTAGCGACGAGCTGTGACCTTTCACGCTCTGGTCGGAGCCACACCTCGTTACACACTCCACGATTAGCCGATGTCGTCACCGGTTTGCGCATTCCAGCCTCCGACTCGTTACTTTTTGAACGCACCTTATATATAGCACGTGCCCAATACTGAACAACATCCAAAGCACTCGGAGTGACTAGCAGGAAATCTTCCTCTGAACAAGATGAAGGGCACAGAGGGCAATGCAGCATGTGTTTTGTGGTCTATTCTTGCCCACATTCGCAAGACGTGCCACATGTACTGAGGCCCCATCTCTTCAGATTGTCTCGGGATCTTACAACTCCTGATCGCAACCTGTTCAGAGACTTCCACACCAACCAGCTTTCGTTGTGTCCGGGTGGCAGTTCTTCAGCTACTGGCATCCAACCGCAGGGGTAGGGGATCGTCTTCTTCCATATATCCAGCCTTGCCTTTTCCGGTGAGACGGTGAGCATCTCAGATGTCCTCAGCAAGGTCTTTCGGGACCTCAGTCGTTGCTGAGGAGGATTATACCCATGCCGAAGGTGGGCGTTGTTCTCATCCACTCTCAGCCTCTCCCTGTTGGCAGCCACCTCTCTGCTCACACAAGGTGGTGCTATTCCAGTCAAGTAGTAGAACTAATCTGTTGGGGTAGGTTTTCAGCAACCTGTTATCAACCTGCAGGTTTCGTTCAGAGCTGTATCCATCTGTCTAGCATGAGATGACCTGTACCAGACTGGGGAAGCAAATTCAGCAGTAGAAAAGCACAATGCCATTGCAGAAGTGCAAATAGTCTCTGGATGTGAGAACAAGAAAGGTGCCTCCCCGACGATTGTGACCTACAGTTATGAAGTAATCGGGCGTTCCCTGGGCAACGGCGAAAACGCCGGATAATCCTTTCACACCGGAAACTTCATCTAGGTTCTCTTCAGGACCTCAGTTGACCATCATATCAGTGAATATTATGGTTGTATTGCAGAAATAAGCTTCCTTACAGGGACACATAACACATGATGTTTACTCACCACCAGTTAGATGTTGCCTTCTACCGTCATGATGATAATGATCATCATTGTTATTTTCATGGGTGCATAAAACACTTACAGTATAATACAAATGTTGGTTATTTGAATGGTGATTTGGACGCACAGATACGATAGCCTTACAAATAAAACAAAAATTATTTAGCCTAATTATCATAACCCAGAACAAGTAGTTCCGTGAAGAACTATACAGCCTATTTTCATATATCCTACTCACCTTAATTGCCTCTATCATCATAAAAAATTTCAGTTTGAAGGTTGTGATAGATTCGTAGATATTGAGAACCGTCTAAATATTTCAGATGGTCGCCAGGTTGGATTTTTATTTTTGTACTATTACATTAGGATTATTGTGTACGTGTGGTATTCAAACTTCAATCGCACGATTAGAACACAAGATATTAAAATTTCGCACAGCTGCCATCTTGTTATTATGCAATCAATTGAAATAAATTTGATGCCAGTGGATTAACATTTGTTTAAGCATTTAACGTGCAACGTTTCACTGCACTCGGATAGATAATTCAAGAGAAACGTCCATTTATATATTTATAATTCGCGTCGCCACCATGTTGGATTTGTGCTCACCAGGTTACTGAAAGTCCTAAAGGTGACCGTATGTGCATTTCCTCTTTGAACATAAAGCATTTCAGTTTGATTGCTGTAAAAGATTCATAGATATTGAGAACCGTCTAAATATTTCGGATACTCGCCATTTTGGATTGTTATATGTATAGGCCATAGAGTTATGTACCATTCAAGGACAATTATTGCCTATGTTCATTATTCAAACTTTCACTTCGATCGCATGATTACGACACAAGAAATAAAAACTATATTTTAAAATTTCGCACAGCCGCCATCTTGAGGTTATGTAAACAATTGAACTAAATTAGATGCCAGTGCATTAAAATATGTAAAATCATTTACTGTACCACATTTCATTGGGCTCAGTGAGTTAAATCACGAGAAAAGTCTATTCAAATGTTTCAACTTCGCTTGGCCGCCATGTTCGTTTTGTACTTTACAGGTTTATGGAAGTTACATAGATAAACTTGTATCAGTACCCTTTATCACCGTTCAAAATTTCAGGGTGATATCTGTAATAGTTTCGGAGATATAGAATGTCAATGAAATATTTCGCACAGCCGCCATTTTGAGGTTATGTAAACAATTGAACTAAATTAGACTCCGTTGCAATACAAAATGTATACAAATTTGCTGTTCCAAGTTTCATTACGTTTGGATAGTTAAATCGCGAGAAAAGTCTATTTAAAAGTCTCAACTTCGCTTAGCCGCCATGTTGGTTTTGTAGTCACCAGGTTTTTTCGGAGTCTCTTAGGTGAACTTCTAGTAGTGCCCTTTATCACCGTACACAATTTCAGGGTGATATCGGTATTAGTTTCGGAGATACTGAATGCTGGTGAAATATTTCGCACAGTCGCCATGTTGGATAGGTGAGATACAATACAATTTGAAGGGCACGGTCGGAGTCGGCCAGAATGGTGAAATGATCTTACCGAGTGTCATTGTAATCGCTTCAGCCGTTTAGAAGTTATTAGGGACACACACACACCTCACACACACACGCACACACACACACGGACAAAAGGTGATCGCATAAGCCTATTTTTACATAAAATTAAAATAGGCTAAAAATATACAGAACACAACAATTTCAATCAATATAAGAGCAGGTTTATTGCGTAAAATAGCACTTGATCACACACTCTCTCTATGGTGTCATCCTTCGGAAAGCCTTCCTCCTGGCCATGAACAGAAATGGATCGGGTGGAGGGCGCTTAATTGTCTGCGTTCTGGAGTTGGAAGATCAAAGAACAATTTGCAGAAATGGCGCTTCCTCGTCGACACCACCCACTGCGACTGCGGTACCCTGCTCTGTCCTACCACTTGTCCTCCTCGCAACACCAAATGCTATATAGGTCGACCGTGATGTTGATAGACATCGTGTGTTTGTTTGGTTGTAATTATGTAATTTTGTTTTGTAAGCCTCGTACTTTGTTTGCATCAGACCCGAATATATATATAGACACACCATAGAACTTCAGATATCATTTTACAAGACTGAGATAATGGTAGCAAATCCACTTGTAATCAATCACATGACAGTAAATAACAAGAAAGTTAAAATAGTGAAGCAATTTAAATACTTAGGAGAAATTATAACTTACAACTTGGATGAGAAACCTACATGGCAAGAAAGAACTAACAAAATGATAAAAGCCCAAAAATTAACATGTCTACATATAAAAGGAAATGTCTACCAAACACAACAAAATTTAAACATTACAAGACGGTGGTTCAACCAGAGGTGACATATGGAAGCGAAAGTCTTTTTAAAGTTGCTCAGAAGAACAGAATCCACAAAATTCTAAAAGTAGAACGAAGAATAGCTAGAACACGCATAAATAAAAAAATATCAGAAAGATGGACAATGACGGATAGTAACAAATGAAGTGGTATACAGAGAACTTGATCCCTTCACTAATACTATTCGTAAGAAACGGATTTCTTTTTTGGTCACTTTATGAGGACACCGGAAACCAGATTTCTAGAAAAATTCTTGAGAAACTTTGGGTTATGAAACAACAAGTAGGATGGATTAAGGAAATTAGAGAAGACATGGAGTATCCGAAAACAGGGCTTTCATAAACTACTCGTTTTTGAGAGAAAAGTTCTTCGGAAGATCTTCGGACCGGGGAGGGATGTACACACGGGTGAATGGAGGAATAGACACAATCATGAAGTAGAAGACCTGTACCATGATGCCAACATAGCTGGAACCATCAAAACCAGAAGACTGCAGTGGGCTGGACATGTAGCCCGGATGGAAGACCACCGATGGAAGCTACTGGATTTCATCCCCACAGGAAGAAGACCACCAGGGAGACCAAGGAAGCGGAGGAGTGATGGACTCCATGAAGATCTGCAACAGGCAGCGATACGCGTAGACAGTTGGCGGATGGCAGCTATGACGATGGAGAAGGAAACTTTTAACAGCGCGCGGTCCACTGGGCCTGATCGCGTAGAAGAGGAAGAAGAAGAGATATGAAAGAATTAGAAATAACCCTGGATAACTTGCAAAACAAAACAAAACAACAAAATTTAAAAAGCTGAAAGACATAAAAATAAGATTTCAACCAAAAATAGACAAACGTCATTCAGTAAAAAGCGTATTTACAGACTAATAGGTATCTATTGTGCCCGGAATGCGGACGACCACATATGCATTTCACCAAAAATCAGTCAGCACGAGAATCAAAATATCCCGGGGCACCAGATGGGTTAAAGTGACTACAATAACTCAACAACAAAAAATTGCTTTACTGATTTTCGACTCGATGCAACAATAAGGATAGAAGGAGATTTTCTGAAAATAGCACAACCTGTAAAATTATCTCATTTTATTTAAAATGTTAAAAATGACTGAAAGTATGTCAAAAATAGCATAAATAGAATCATACGTTATGCACAAGATTTACAATTTCACCAACACATAAACACTTGGCAATTGAGACGAAAGTCAAATTAATAGTCCTGTTGACTTCGCTCAAAAGAATTATTTACAGTAGTATGGTTTTGTCAGTGCAAATTTAATTGTCCTTCCTGATTCCTATCTTATTTGAGTATTCACATATTGAAATGAATTTTGTTTACCACTCGTTGAAAAATATATCACTGATTCACTTTTTCAAAAATATCGTAGCAAAGTAACTAACACTTCAGGATTCAGTTATCTCAAGATTTGTTCAAATACAAAGTTATTAACAAGAAATACAACACATTATCATTTACATGGACTTCGAGCATTTGGATTCGACGAACTTCGATAAACAGAAAATATTTATTGAATCATCTGTTCTCGATCCAAAATCTATTCAGCGCTTTTGACTCAATCATCAATATAATGGTCAAAATATTATTATCAACAAAATATAAATTCAATTCAATATGGATTCAACCATTTAATCAATTAATTATCTCTTGGAAATATTATTTAGAAAATTTATCATCATCATCTTCCTTCCAAGTATTGGGCCAAATGTCCGGTTACGGTCTTGCACTTTCCCTCCATCTCTTCATCGGACGTCCTATAGATCTATTTCCCCGTGGCTGGTAGCGAAGGATCTCCTTTGGAAATCTTCCAGGTTCCATCCTTTGGACATGATGCTTCCAGTTCTCTTGGTAGTCACAAATGTATGTAGTTATTGGTTTCACTTTTAGTTCCTTCAGCACATCCTCGTTTCTCTTATGATCCCATTTAGCATAGCCTGCTGCTCGGCGCATAAAGGTCATTTCGTGTGGTGTGAGTCTGGAGATGTCCTGAGAACTTATTGTCCATGCCTCGCTGCCATAGCATAGGGTTGGTCTGGCTAATGTGTTATACAAACGCAAGCATGTGTGCCTTTGGACAAGAGATGGCTTCATGACATGATTGATGATTCCTGTTGTTCTGATATAATTAGTTATTTTTGCAGTTATGTTTCGTTCTTCTTGAAAAGATAAATGATATCCTAAATACTTGAATTCGTTAACTCTTTCTAAAATTTTACCATCCAGACAAATTTTACTGGGGATAGGGTCCTTACCCTTAAAGGCCATTACTTTAGTTTTTTCAGTAGAAATGCACATGCTGAATTTTGATGCCACTTTCTGGAGATTGAAAACTGACCACTGCAGATCATCTTCAGATGCTGCTACCAATGCAACATCATCAGCAAATAGTATAGCATCTAAATTTTGTAGATGCCTGCTGATAGGTATTGAACCATGTCTTTCACACCTCCATTCCTTTATTATAGCATTCATGTAGATTATGAATATCATCGGAGAGAGTCCACAGCATTGTCTTACCCCTCTGCTGATAAAATAATTTTATTTGTTATTATCAAAATTACAATTATTTGACAAAATGTCAAATATTTTCATCATTAAATTTATTTGCAAAATGTTTATATTTTTACAGGATCACAAAATTCCTTTCAATTTGTAGTGGTTATTAAGAAGTAACAGTTTTAAATAATTTTCAGCATCGGCCCATTCGATTTAAATGCGTCAAAATCACATAATCATAATTAGCATCTAGACAACGGTAAAGTCTTTTCATAAAGAAAGGTACAAGTTTAACAATGACAATACTCGGGCAAGAAATTACTAGGAATATTTCTAGAACACGTGGGTAAACTGTGAATTGAAAATGATGGCTCAACAAAATAACGTTTGGTTATATCTCGACGAAAGTGTGGCTAAATTCAACTCCTCCACTCATTTCAAAGACATCCAACCTACATTATGGTTGATGCTTTATTTCAACAACCTCATTCCTGCGACTTAATTGCATAATCAGAATGGCATATTTAATTCTCTGCATACACAACAATTATTTCTTCCCAAATTATACTGAATAATCAAGCCTTTGCTTGTTACGACAACTGGAAGATTTATAAGTTAGTAAACTCCACCAATGAGTTTACAATAATAATTTTACCATCAGTTTAAAACATGAATAACTCCACGCAGTGTCTATTCTTAGCCAAACGTTTTATCAAAAGACGTTGCTCGATAATCATTTCTTTTTATACAAACTCTAGCAAAAACCCTGTTTTATACATGCTTTTAGCTTCCCGTATCATTACTTTCCGTGTCTTCTCAAAGTTTTGAATGCATAATGCAAGCGTGAAATACTTCCACAGAATTAATCTGTTATTTGTTTGTGGGCGTGCGTTAACCACTAACCTTCGGAATCAACAAGTATCCGATCTTAGAAAATTGTTTTAAATGTCAAATATATAAATCACACTACATGATAATGATTATTAGAAATCACAACTATTATTATTATCTCAGAAAATTGAAAATAATAATTATTATTAAATCAACATTTTTATTATTATTATTATTTCCTCAACAAATGGATTTAAAGTTGCTAAACTGTTCGGGGAATATCATCCTCGACTTCTTAATAATGGATAAATATCCATTCCTCAACTTAAGTTTATTATGAAATTTTCAGTTACGACGGCTGATGACCGTGATTAGAAAAATATCAAAATTAAATAAATGCTCGTTCTGCTCGTCCATAAATTTCGAATCATTGACTTCTGAGTGTAAAAACTGCTCGGATCAAAGCTTCTATTGCAAAAAGAAAATATTTGCAACAGCAAAAACATCGATGAAAAGAAAATATGTGGTGGTAAGACTGTAGAAAAAATGAGAAATTCCAGCTAACTACGCATAAAAATAATGCAAATTGTAGCTTACATTCCTGTAGATCTTGATGCTTGTAATCTGGTCTGAACAAGATTATTTCAGTCTTCTTTTCCCCATTAGGACACGAATTTATAATCTTGTATCGGCCCCCATTTTATACCCGCAATGGTCTTACACAGACATAGCGGTATTCATACTTGTAGCCTGAATATCTTGATGAAAATAGTTCGTAAAATATGCTGCTTCAACAGCTGAAGTAATCTTGACTGGGGTTAGATCGAAAAGATCCATGATGAAAAATTACCAGTTTTAACTCGACCCAAATGTAATGCCTTCAATACTGTCACTACTCTTACAATCTTATGCAACACATGTTCGTGTTCTGAAGATCAGTTCCCTGGGCAGACCTTCTCACTCTCCAGACAATGCAAGCATGCTGGTATTCCCTATGTCGGCTAATGAACTGAACTGTGCAAGACTGGTAGGTGAACAGCAATGAACTACTTTGGTTGGTCGAAAGTTATTAATCCAGACTTATTCTGGTTGTTTGGATGAAATAATCCAAGTTAAATTTTAATGGATAGTGGAAATCAAAATATAGACTAAGTCTATTCATATGTCCGTTGTAGCAATAAATAATTACCATTGCCACAAAGTTTATCACCTAGGTGATAACTTTTGAAAAGTTCGAAGATCACTATTATGTTAAACACTTTTACAAGATCAGTAACCATGTACTGTCGAAATCACCAAATCCCAGCGACTGTGCTGATAATTATGTAGATTTTGCAACCATGTGCACGAAGATTATAACAGTGTTCGGAGCGACGTAGAGTGTTCAGCAGCTGAGCGCTTTCGAAGGAATGAACATACTTAGCTCGGGCATGCGTGCCTTATATACTCCTCAAGCGGACTTCTCGAGGTCAATGCGTGAAATATGCTGAAACTAAACCATCTCATATATCAGCTTCCGCTGATTCAATTTCCTCGAATTAAAGCACATTCTTCCTCCCTTGTCCGTGCCAGTAATCTGATGTTAGTCTTGTACCCGTTCGTCCTGGGGATGCGATGACCCATCTGCTATAACATCGCATTCCTGGAGTTCCAGGACAGAGCGGAGTTAAATGAACCTCTAGTCAAATAAGGAATGTGTCGGAAATTCAGCTGAGTTATCGAAAAAGCAGTGGGTAACACGAGACAAAGTATCTCTAGGGTCGTTACGGGCTTAAGTTTAATAAAAAATGCAAATATAAATGGGCGCCATCAACTGAATTCCTAGCAAACCACCTCCTTTCCTGGTTAAGCCTTACTCAAGACAAGGAAAGAAAAAGGAAAATCACATCATCATCAGATCAAAACTAAGATAAAAACAAATTTATTTCACTTTGATAGTCAGACAGACATTTTAAATAATCATCCTACCTGAGAGTATGGTCGAATGCCAACGTTAAATTGTCATTGTCCAAAAATCGAACCATCTCTTTTCTAATCAAAATATTTCATCCACATAAAACAGAAAAATCTCAAAAGTTCTCTTGGGTTCTCAGGATCACTGTACCACTATGTCTTTCGTCACTGACATTTGTGAAACCTGAGACCTAATTTCTCTTTAATTTAACATCATAAATGTGGATTTGAAAAAGTTATTAATTTGTCTAAACATACACATATTATAATCACATATATTAAACATCACGTATTTTATGGCTTGCATGGCATAATTTAAATGTTGAACATGTTAGTCAAATGCTCCTAAACATCGAATAATTAATTTACACTATTTACATTGTCATTCATAATTACTTGTTCGTGAATTACAGAAAATTCACTTATCATTGGTCATCATTATCATCATCATCAAAATTAAATATTTCTCACATTAATTCTCATTTCAAAATTCAACATATTCCTGTCAGAATCATTAACTCATCACCATTAAATCATTTAAATGAAAATTATTATCATCACTTCATTATGCTTTCTAATTATTCACACACTCTTATTTTATCATCTACTTCAGATTAAATCATCTTAAATCATCAATACAAATTGTTTAATTAATTAACTCAAGTTGCAATTCCTCAAATTATATCTCAATTAAATTTATTTTAATTCCATATAAATTCATTAATCATCAGCTTCTTTAATAAATTATCACCTTTTAATTCAGTTATTCATCATCTATCCAATCATCTATTAATTTATTTAAATCAGTTTATTCATCCAATCTTTAATTCATCCATTTATTTAATTCATTGATTTATTCCAAAATTTAATTTATCAATTTATTTAAATTTTACTCTTCTGGTTATTTGGATTCTTATTATTTCATCTAGTCATTCTGATTTTTATTTCATTAGGTCAGATCATTAATATGCTTAAATTTCAGATTATTATTTCATTAATTATTATTCTCAGAAAATCTTGTATTATCAACTTTATTTATTTGTTTAATTTCCTAACAAATTGTTTAATATGGGTTATAGAACGTTGTCTTACAGTTTTATCACTTCCAAGTTATATCTCGTATTTAATTTTCATGCCAAAAAATAGTATTGCCTTCACGACATCACGTTGGATCTGACTATCCACAATTACATTATATATCCTCAATTCTTCAAATTTCACATTTGAATACAACAATTATTCCACAAAAACTCCATAAATATTCAGCACATACAGCATGAATCTCAACAATTACGCTAGACTGGGTACGACAACCTCATGTCTGCTTCAAAATACATGAGCAACGTTGCAACTATCACATGGCAACTTCTACAAAATGCCTATCACAAACTTCACTTAACCATGTTGTATGATCTACAAAAAATATATAACTGGCTTCAAATTATCAACGCACACAATCTCCAATAACTGTAATTAATCTGATCACATCTAGACAACTTCTTAAACAATTGGAAAAATATTACCTTAGTAATTCAAGATCTGCTTTCAAATAGCATAAATTCTCTTACAATTCTCATAATTCACATCACAGAAAAACACCAATGTGCTATAATCTCTCATATCAAAATCTGCAATACTGATCTGCCTTAAAATAACTCTGACCATTAATGATTCATCTTACAAGATTCAATTACTTTAAGTCCTTCTCAAAGGTATCAAACACAATTATAAAAATCATCAAAAGCATCAGCTGTACCAGCTGTTAAACTGAAATTACTCCCAAAAGAGTATAGCAACAAAATATTGGATTGGCAAACGAGAATTACAAATGTAACCCTGATGACATTTATCTTTACTTTATTTAACAAAAGTTCGACTGATATGTGACTAGTAGTTCCTTGTTTGATTCACTTACAATCTCATGTACACTCGGATGATAAAAATGAGTCCCTCAATGGCAAATAAGATGAGTAACCACCGTACAATCGTATAAATACGAAAGACCTCGCCCCGTCGACTAATCATGATAGTGCCCTAAACGATGGGTAAGATCAGTAACCACCATACAATCGTATAAATACGAAAGACCCCATCTCGAAGACTATATGAGTGAATGTACCAGATAGGGATCAACAAGTCTCTAGTTGTCACATAAAAGCGATATTCATTCACTAAAGTGAATAACATCTTAATATCTCCAAACAATCCAATGGAAAAAATCCCTACTGATGAATAATACACACTCGCTAGTATGCAATGAACTGACGAATTAATTTTAGATAATCAATTGCAGATCACGAGTTCGAAATACTCGTTACACAAAAAAAAACTATTCATGAAAAATATCCTTGCTGGAAAAATGTCTAAAAGATCAAACATCTGCTTAATAAAGCCAATCAATGGTGAGAATTTCGTATAATGATGCCTGCCATATCATATGGTCACGCCATATTCTAGCAAATTCGAAGCATATAAAGTCAAACCATGTCTAAATAATCGTATCACTCCTATTAGAAAAATATACTTGTGTGCCCAGTACTCATGAAAATAATCGTATCAGGTAGTTATAACTCTTACAGTACCTTTTCATAATCAGCTGTTATTAATTTTCCAAGATCGTCGATTTTCCCTATATAATGAATTTCTCGAAAGATCGGCGTGAATATCATTCCATCCATGCAATGACGATTGCCTTCGAAATTCCAAGTGAATCAGCTGGTGGACCTCCTCCTCGTCAGGAATCGAATCCGTCGCTCCGTGGTGCCATCGCGTCTCTGTCTGCGTTTACTCCGACATGATAAACTTCTGGTTATCCATAGCGGATATTGTACAAATCCTCACGAAAAAGTTCATAGAAACAGCGGACCCCCTATTCCTCTTCTACGTTACGCCTCTGTTCCATTAAATGTTCAGTTTGAGTGTCGAAAGTTCAATCTCCAATAACTGTTAAGTCTCACTTCCGTAAAAATAAAATTTTATATGGGAGTGTCTAAGTTTATGAAACACCCTGTAGTTGTGTTCATACTCGGTAATTTACAAAACTGCATAAGAAATAATTTCATTAATGCACGAGCTAATGTTCATCAGTGCATATGCTTACAACATTCCGTTTGCTTGAAATTGTTAATGTTACTTGGAATGCGTTATGAAAAGCATAGTCGTAATGTTATTCAGAAAAACTGTGTTCTTTCGAAGTTCAAAGTTGCAGTATCACGTAACTATTTGTCTTTATAATTCAAGTGCTGAATAAACGTTCTGACTCAAAGTAGTAATGAAGTTCAGCTTCTGTTATAATGCTTGCGTATAATAATGGGAATTAACCCGCACGGCCCTACTGCTATGCCATAATAATCTCCGCCTAAAGCTAGCCTCGCCATGTCGTTCTACGTTGAAATGCAGCTTGGAATAAAGTTCTCCAACTACTCGCAATGCTGTTTTAGAATATCCCGGCCGTCTATGCTTGCTTGCTCCGCAAGTCCGCCTGGCCCACTGACCTACTTGTCGCTCGCCGCTCGGAGAAGCCGAAACTGTCCCCTGCACTTTCCGTGACAGTTTCTGTTCGCTGCTCGGTGAAGCTGAAACTGTCGCCTGCACTTTCCGTGACAGTTTCTGTTCGCTGCACGATCTATACCATGCGCCTGGCGTGTGTTACTCAGCTTGCTTTCTTGCTTGGCTCACAGAGCTAGACTGACAGTGTCTGCACCGCCTCGACCCTTACCTGCCTGATGCGGTCACGTGACGTCCTCCCCACCACCGTGGTCTTGCGTCACAGATATAATCTCGAACCCCCATCATCTCGGCTATTAAGTTATAAAATAACTTAAGGGTTATCTGACTTCCTTAAAATTATTACCATATATAATGCATGTTATATCTTCTCTTCTAAGATGTTTAAATACCATATTCCATATAGATCTTAATAAAGCTTCATAATTCTATCCATAATTCCATCTTCTTACAGATGTCAGTGCCTTCTTGATCCTAGACCTACTACGTCATCCTGACATTCCTCTTGACTCGATCTGGGCGCTATCTTTTCTTAACTCTTCCCAAAACCTCAACTACGGTTTAATGTCTGCTGGCGTAGCCGATATCCTCCACTAGGTATCGGGTACATCTCTCCCGTACATCTCCTTTTTTATGAGGATTGAGAAAAAAATATACACTCTCAGGCATTCTATATATAATACATGTACACGATAGCTCTACAATTCCCTTACTCAGCATGATGGTACTTTCTGACTCTCAACAATGATGATTGACTTCCAATGATTAGCATCTTGATTCTGTATTGCTTTGACGTCTGTTTCTTCCTTCACTACTCGTGCTAGCTCGATTGACATCTCTGACTGTCTCTTCGGGTGGTGTATTAGGCTGTCTATCTTCTTGTCTCGATCTCTCATATCCACGATTATCTCTTCTTTCGTTAGGATCGTTTCTTCGGCCATCCTGCCTGTCGTTCCCATTATACTGTTGACCTTGGCTCCAGTTATTTCTGCCACGATATCTATTGTTGTATCGATTCCTGTCTTGATATCTGGAATTCTGGTTATAATTTCTATATCGGCTATCTCTTGCTTCTTGATCGTATGGCCTCTCATATGGTCCTCTATATCGATCATTTCCTCGAACGTTACGGATGTTTCCTCGATTTCCTTCGTTCCTTCTGTTTTCCCAGGAATCTCTTCTGTCCGTTTGAGCTGCGTTGTCTACGACTACCGCATTCACCTCTTGCGTGTTTCTATTGTCGTTTCTTGTATTTCTAGGCGTAACTTGAGCGCTTGTATAGTCCAATCGCCGTAAAATGTCGTCATAGTGCTCAAGTGTGTTGGCTCCCGACGCTATGAGTGATCGCTGTACCTCAATCGGTAACTGTCTCGCTATAGCTTGCAAAAGCTCTTCTTCAGGCAATGGAGGAATCAGAAACTGTAATTTAGCCAGCTGTGACGTAAAATAATTGGCATAATGCGTCGGATGTGACGTAGAATAACGCTTCGAGTACATTTCCGCTCTTACGTTCAGTTGATCCTCGGCACTCCAAAATCTCCTCAAGAATGCGATTGCAAATTGCTCCATATTCGCAAAATTGCTTCTGAATGCTCTAAACCAAGTTAGCGCAGACCCGTCTAAGGCGCGTTCGACTATCCTTAGCTCTCTTTCTTTGGCTACTCTATGTTCCGCCATGTAGTCTCGAATATCTCGCAGAAATTCGACTGGTGTGACCCCTGTATTTCCAGAAAACTTCCTCGGCTTGTCATCCAGATTTCTTATAATGGTAACTGGACCTGAGTATCGTTCGCTCGTACCCAACGTACTCCTATTCGAACTCGGATTATCCTGAGGGGTTGAACTTGCCCTTTCGAATGTCACATTCGGTTGCGTTTGACGGTCTTCTCCCATGCTAACTTCTTGATTACCCATACTGCGGTCTATCGCTGTCTGATTCATCGATATTTCCCCTGATGTAGTATTCTGACTTGCGATACTGTTAATCATAGATTCTAGTTTAGTTATCCTATCTTCTGCCAATTTCTCTACGGTCTTGACCTGAGTCTTCAACTCATCTAACGACGAAACATTCTGCGTTTTGTTACACTCGTCTAGATCGTTTTTCAACTTGTCTATTTTGTCTTCGCATGTATTCTTTACTGACGCGACTTGTTCCTTTCACAGATCAACATCTGTCCTAAATAGAGTTGAATCTATCTTCATCGCTTCCTTGTTCTCCGTAAATCTCGCTTCTAAGTTCGCCATACCTGCGATTAATTTCTCATCTAATCCTGCACGTTTTTCTTTTGCTTCGGCATCGACCTCACTATAGCGTACTTCCACGACTGCACCGACTCTATTTTTGAATAAAGCTAAGTTTTCATTAACCTTTTGCTCTATATCATCGTCCATCTTCCTAATATCTTTCTGCAATTGATTCTCTAATGATTTTAAATTAGAATTAATCTCTCCTAAGACATCCTCTTTAATGGTCCCAATTACTGACTTTAAATCCTTAATCTCATTACCTAGATTCATTTCTAGACCTTTGATTTTAGTCTCGAAAGATACTTCGGTAGACCACTCTTGAATTTTGCCTACATCTGCCACTAAACCATCGATGTCGAATCTCAACTTCGATACATCCAATTTAATGTCTTTCTGTATAGACATAACGTCTGTTCTTAAAGTAAGAATATTTTCTTCTCCCCTACTTTCTAATTCAATAATAATCTTTCTTAATATTTGAACATTTTCCTCTCCTTTCATATTTACTGCAATTATATCTAATTGTAAAGTCTTAAGCATTTCATTATTCTTTAAAGTTAAACTATTCTCTAACCTAGTTAACTTGTTTTCTAACTCTGTGTTAGTTTCTTCACTACGAGACTGTAATTTCTCTTCCAATGTTTTAAAATTATCTTCACTATTTGACTGTAACCTGGTCTCTAATGACTTTAAATTATCCTCACTAGTTGACTGTAATCTTTCTTCTAATGATTTAAAACTATCCTTCAAGTTAGCTTCAGTACTAGTCTGTAATCTAGTCTCTAATGACATCAACTCATCTTTACTATTTGACTGTAATAATTTTAAATTTTCTTCATTACTAGTCTGTAATGATTGCACATTTTCTTTACATCTAGCTTCTAACCTAGCTTCTGAACTATTTATCTGTTCTTTAACTTCCGTTTCCATTTTAGAAATAGTTTCTGCAATACCAGACATACCACTCTGTAACTCTCCTAACACCTTAGCTAAATCTTCCGGCAACATAATTATATTTTCAATAGACGTTTTATTCAGAGACGTTAGACAACAACACATCACAATGTCTCAATTCCTGCATTCACTTGGGTATAGGAAAAATGACTTATAACTAACATGATATAATACTACTACGATTAACATGAACAATGGAATGGGCACACAAGTACATTGTCTGACTAAGTTTAATAAATTTTGTAACACAATTATATGAACTTGAGATCAATCTCTCAGTAATCTAAATCTGATGTGATTCCATAGAATAAACAAAATCTAAGCCCCACAAGTTGGATAAAGCCAATTCTCCCTCTCTCTCTGTACCCGTTCGTCCTGGGGATGCGATGACCCATCTGCTATAACATCGCATTCCTGGAGTTCCAGGACAGAGCGGAGTTAAATGAACCTCTAGTCAAATAAGGAATGTGTCGGAAATTCAGCTGAGTTATCGAAAAAGCAGTGGGTAACACGAGACAAAGTATCTCTAGGGTCGTTACGGGCTTAAGTTTAATAAAAAAAATGCAAAAATAAATGGGCGCCATCAACTGAATTCCTAGCAAACCACCTACTTTCCTGGTTAAGCCTTACTCAAGACAAGGAAAGAAAAAGGAAAATCACATCATCATCAGATCACAACTAAGATAAAAACAAATTTATTTCACTTTGATAGTCAGACAGAAATTTTAAATAATCATCCTACCTGAGAGTATGGTCGAATGCCAACGTTAAATTGCCATTGTCCAAAAATCGAACCATCTCTTTTCTAATCAAAATATTTCATCCACATAAAACAGAAAAATCTCTAAAGTTCTCTTGGGTTCTCAGGATCACTGTAGCACTATGTCTTTCGTCACTGACATTTGTGAAACCTGAGACCTAATTTCTCTTTAATTTAACATCATAAATGTGGATTTGAAAAAGCTATTAATTTGTCTAAACATACACATATTACAATCACATATATTAAACATCACGTATTTTATTTATTTATTTATTTATCAATATGAAGGAACACAGGCACCAGCCCAAATACATTCCTTCTTGACATTATCTGATTAAATAACAACATGTATCAGTGGAAAATAGAGAAAACAGATTACACAAATTACACAAATGAAGAACATAACATAAATACTACAAAGGAGATCGTGAAAATATAAACCATAAAATGAAAACAAAACTGTACAAAGTAGAAAAAAAAGAATATAAAAAAATAAAGGAGAAAAGAGTACCCAGTATTCAAGGAACAGCTGCTTTTACTTGTTTATTGAATAAGTTAGTGCCAGCGAATAAATCTACTTGAACATCAATTGAATTATAAAATGATAATATTTTAACTAAAGGCGAATTAGAATGGTGAACACTTTTAGATCTTGGGATGTGAAAGAGTGCTTGCTGTCGAGATCTTACTTGTGGTACATGAAAAGTGACGAATTGAAATAATTCTTGGCAGTCAACTTTTCCAGTTAAAATTTTTCTCAGCAGTTGCAAAGAACTTAACGACCTTCTACTTTTCAAGGACTTTAAATTGAACAAATTTCGTAAAAACTGAGTCGAAGTATCAAATGGACAAAATACATTGAACGTCTTATAATACATGTATCTTAGAAATTTATTTTGCACAATCTCAATGTGATGAATTTGATCTTTATAAAAGGGATCCCAGATTACTGCTGAATATTCTAACTTGCTTCGAACTAAACTTTCATACAACTTAACAATTACTCCAGTTTTAGTAAATAATTTGGAGTTTCTAATGACAAAACCAAGCATCTTGTTGGCCGAACTAATTATATTTGCAATATGGTTATTAAAGGTTAATTCGCTGTCATAAATAATTCCTAAATCATTTATCGACGGTACAATTTCGAGTGCTGTTTCTCCAATACAATATTTAGGATTTATATACTCCTTCTTCCTTGTAAATACCATGACTTTACATTTTTTACATTAAGGACTAAATTTATGGCTTGCATGGCATAATTTAAATGTTGAACATGTTAGTCAAATGCTCCTAAACATCGAATAATTAATTTACACTATTTACATTGTCATTCATAATTACTTGTTTGTGAATTACAGAAAATTCACTTCTCAATGGTCATCATTATCATCAAAATTAAATATTTCTCACATTAATTCTCATTTCAAAATTCAACATATTCCTGTCAGAATCATTAACTCATCACCATTAAATCATTTAAATGAAAATTATTATCATCACTTCATTATGCTTTCTAATTATTCACACACTCTTATTTTATCATCTACTTCAGATTAAATCATCTTAAATCATCAATACAAATTGTTTAATTCCTCAACTCAAGTTGCAATTCCTCAAATTATATCTCAATTAAATTTATTTTAATTCCATATAAATTCATTAATCATCAGCTTCTTTAATAAATTATCACCTTCTAATTCAGTTATTCATCATCTATCCAATCATCTATTAATTTATTTAAATCAGTTTATTCATCCAATCTTTAATTCATCCATTTATTTAATTCATTGATTTATTCCAAAATTTAATTTATCAATTTATTTAAATTTTACTCTTCTGGTTATTTAGATTCTTATTATTTCATCTAGTCATTCTGATTTTTATTTCATTAGGTCAGATCATTAATATGCTTAAATTTCAGATTATTATTTCATTAATTATTATTCTCAGAAAATCTTGTATTATCAACTTTATTTATTTGTTTAATTTCCTAACAAATTGTTTAATATGGGTTATAGATCGTTGTCTTACAGTTTTATCACTTCCAAGTTATATCTCGTATTTAATTTTCATGCCAAAAATTATTATTGCCTTCACGACATCACGTTGGATCTGACTATCCACAACTACATTATATATCCTCAATTCTTCAAATATCACATTTGAATACAACAAATATTCCACAAAAACTCCATAAATATTCAGCACATACAGCATGAATCTCAACAATTACGCTAGACTGGGTACGACAACCTCATGTCTGCTTCAAAATACATTAGCAACGTTGCAACTATCACATGGCAACTTCTACAAAATGTCTATCACAAACTTCACTTAACCATGTTGTATGATCTACAAAAAATATATAACTGGCTTCAAATTATCAACGCACACAATCTCCAATAACTGTAATTAATCTGATCACATCTAGACAACTTCTTAAACAATTGGAAAAATATTACCTTAGTAATTCAAGATCTGCTTTCAAATAGCATAAATTCTCTTACAATTCTCATAATTCACATCACAGAAAAACACCAATGTGCTATAATCTCTCATATCAAAATCTGCAATACTGATCTGCCTTAAAATAACTCTGACCAATAATGATTCATCATACAAGATTCAATTACTTTAAGTCTTTCTCAAAGGTATCAAACACAATTATAAATATCATCAAAAGCATCAGCTGTACCAGCTGTTAAACTGAAATTACTCTCAAAAGAGTATAGCAACAAAATATTGGATTGGCAAACAAGAATTACAAATGTAACCCTGATGACATTTATCTTTACTTTATTTAACAAAAGTTCGACTGATATGTGACTAGTAGTTCCTTGTTTGATTCACTTACAATCTCATGTACACTCGGATGATAAAAATGAGTCCCTCAATGGCAAGTAAGATGAGTAACCACCGTACAATCGTATAAATACGAAAGACCTCGCCCCGTCGACTAATCATGATAGTGCCCTAAACGATGGGTAAGATGAGTAACCAACATACAATCGTATAAATACGAAAGACCCCATCTCGAAGACTATATGAGTGAATGTACCAGATAGGAATCAACAAGTCTCTAGTTGTCACATAAAAGCGATATTCATTCACTAAAGTGAATAACATCTTAATATCTCCAAACAATCCAATGGAAAAAATCCCTAGTGATGAATAATACACACTCGCTATTATGCAATGAACTGACGAAGTAATTTTAGATAATCAATTGCAGATCACGAGTTCGAAATACTCGTTACACAAAAAAAACTATTCATGAAAAATATCCTTGCTGGAAAAATGTCTAAAAGATCAAACATCTGCTTAATAAAGCCAATCAATGGTGAGAATTTCGTATAATGATGCCTGCCATATCATATGGTCACGCCATATTCTAGCAAATTCGAAGCATATAAAGTCAAACCATGTCTAAATAATCGTATCACTCCTATTAGAAAAATATACATGTGTGCCCAGTATTCATGAAAATAATCGTATCAGGTAGTTATAACTCTTACAGTACCTTTTCATAATCAGCTGTTATTAAATTTCCAAGATCGTCGATTTTCCCTATATAATGAATTTCTCGAAAGATCGGCGTGAATATCATTCCATCCATGCAATGACGATTGCCTTCGAAATTCCAAGTGAATCAGCTGGTGGACCACCTCCTCGTCAGGAATCGAATCCATCGCTCCGTGGAGCCATCGCGTCTCTGTCTGCGTTTACTCCGACATGATAAACTTCTGGTTATCCATAGCGGATATTGTACAAATCCTCACGAAAAAGTTCATAGAAACAGCGGACCCCCTATTCCTCTTCTACGTTACGCCACCGTTCCATTAAATGTTCAGTTTGAGTGTCGAAAGTTCAATCTCCAATAACTGCTAAGTCTCACTTTCGTAAAAATAAAATTTTATATGAGAGTGTCTAAGTTTATGAAACACCCTGTAGTTGTGTTCATACTCGGTAATTTACAAAACTGCATAAGAAATAATTTCATTAATGCACGAGCTAATGTTCATCAGTGCATATGCTTACAACATTCCGTTTGCTTGAAATTGTTAATGTTACTTGGAATGCGTTATGAAAAGCATAGTCGTAATGTTATTCAGAAAAACTGTGTTCTTTCGAAGTTCAAAGTTGCAGTATCACGTAACTATTTGTCTTTATAATTCAAGTGCTGAATAAACGTTCTGACTCAAAGTAGTAATGAAGTTCAGCTTCTGTTATAATGCTTGCGTATAATAATGGGAATTAACCCGCACGGCCCTACTGCTATGCCATAATAATCTCCGCCTAAAGCTAGCCTCGCCATGTCGTTCTACGTTGAAATGCAGCTTGGAATAAAGTTCTCCAACTACTCGCAATGCTGTTTTAGAATATCCCGGCCGTCTATGCTTGCTTGCTCCGCAAGTCCGCCTGGCCCACTGACCTACTTGTCGCTCGCCGCTCGGAGAAGCCGAAACTGTCCCCTGCACTTTCCGTGACAGTTTCTGTTCGCTGCTCGGTGAAGCTGAAACTGTCGCCTGCACTTTCCGTGACAGTTTCTGTTCGCTGCACGATCTATACCATGCGCCTGGCGTGTGTTACTCAGCTTGCTTTCTTGCTTGGCTCACAGAGCTAGACTGACAGTGTCTGCACCGCCTCGACCCTTACCTGCCTGATGCGGTCACGTGACGTCCTCCCCACCACCGTGGTCTTGCGTCACAGATATAATCTCGAACCCCCATCATCTCGGCTATTAAGTTATAAAATAACTTAAGGGTTATCTGATTTCCTTAAAATTATTACCATATATAATGCATGTTATATCTTCTCTTCTAAGATGTTTAAATACCATATTCCATATAGATCTTAATAAAGCTTCATAATTCTATCCATAATTCCATCTTCTTACAGATGTCAGTGCCTTCTTGATCCTAGACCTACTACGTCATCCTGACATTCCTCTTGACTCGATCTGGGCGCTATCTTTTCTTAACTCTTCCCAAAACCTCAACTACGGTTTAATGTCTGCTGGCGTAGCCGATATCCTCCACTAGGTATCGGGTACATCTCTCCCGTACATCTCCTTTTTTATGAGGATTGAGAAAAAAATATACACTCTCAGGCATTCTATATATAATACATGTACACGATAGCTCTACAATTCCCTTACTCAGCATGATGGTACTTTCTGACTCTCAACAATGATGATTGACTTCCAATGATTAGCATCTTGATTCTGTATTGCTTTGACGTCTGTTTCTTCCTTCACTACTCGTGCTAGCTCGATTGACATCTCTGACTGTCTCTTCGGGTGGTGTATTAGGCTGTCTATCTTCTTGTCTCGATCTCTCATATCCACGATTATCACGTCTTTCGTTAGGATCGTTTTTTCGGCCATCCTGCCTGTCGTTCCCATTATACTGTTGACCTTGGCTCCAGTTATTTCTGCCACGATATCTATTGTTGTATCGATTCCTGTCTTGATATCTGGAATTCTGGTTATAATTTCTATATCGGCTATCTCTTGCTTCTTGATCGTATGGCCTCTCATATGGTCCTCTATATCGATCATTTCCTCGAACGTTACGGATGTTTCCTCGATTTCCTTCGTTCCTTCTGTTTTCCCAGGAATCTCTTCTGTCCGTTTGAGCTGCGTTGTCTACGACTACCGCATTCACCTCTTGCGTGTTTCTATTGTCGTTTCTTGTATTTCTAGGCGTAACTTGAGCGCTTGTATAGTCCAATCGCCGTAAAATGTCGTCATAGTGCTCAAGTGTGTTGGCTCCCGACGCTATGAGTGATCGCTGTACCTCAATCGGTAACTGTCTCGCTATAGCTTGCAAAAGCTCTTCTTCAGGCAATGGAGGAATCAGAAACTGTAATTTAGCCAGCTGTGACGTAAAATAATTGGCATAATGCGTCGGATGTGACGTAGAATAACGCTTCGAGTACATTTCCGCTCTTACGTTCAGTTGATCCTCGGCACTCCAAAATCACCTCAAGAATGCGATTGCAAATTGCTCCATATTCGCAAAATTGCTTCTGAATGCTCTAAACCAAGTTAGCGCAGACCCGTCTAAGGCGCGTTCGACTATCCTTAGATCTCTTTCTTTGGCTACTCTATGTTCCGCCATGTAGTCTCGAATATCTCGCAGAAATTCGACTGGTGTGACCCCTGTATTTCCAGAAAACTTCCTCGGCTTGTCATCCAGATTTCTTATAATGGTAACTGGACCTGAGTATCGTTCGCTTTTACCCAACGTACTCCTATTCGAACTCGGATTATCCTGAGGGGTTGAACTTGCCCTTTCGAATATCACATTCGGTTGCGTTTGACGGTCTTCTCCCATGCTAACTTCTTGATTACCCATACTGCGGTCTATCGCTGTCTGATTCATCGATATTTCCCCTGATGTAGTATTCTGACTTGCGATACTGTTAATCATAGATTCTAGTTTAGTTATCCTATCTTCTGCCAATTTCTCTACGGTCTTGACCTGAGTCTTCAACTCATCTAACGACGAAACATTCTGCGTTTTGTTACACTCGTCTAGATCGTTTTTCAACTTGTCTATTTTGTCTTCGCATGTATTCTTTACTGACGCGACTTGTTCCTTTAACAGATCAACATCTGTCCTAAATAGAGTTGAATCTATCTTCATCGCTTCCTTGTTCTCCGTAAATCTCGCTTCTAAGTTCGCCATACCTGCGATTAATTTCTCATCTAATCCTGCACGTTTTTCTTTTGCATCGGCATCGACCTCACTATACCGTACTTCCACGACTGCACCGACTCTATTTTTGAATAAAGCTAAGTTTTCATTAACCTTTTGCTCTATATCATCGTCCATCTTCCTAATATCTTTCTGCAATTGATTCTCTAATGATTTTAAATTAGAATTAATCTCTCCTAAGACATCCTCTTTAATGGTCCCAATTACTGACTTTAAATCCTTAATCTCATTACCTAGATTCATTTCTAGACCTTTGATTTTAGTCTCGAAAGATACTTCGGTAGACCACTCTTGAATTTTGCCTACATCTGCCACTAAACCATCGATGTCGAATCTCAACTTCGATACATCCAATTTAATGTCTTTCTGTATAGACATAACGTCTGTTCTTAAAGTAAGAATATTTTCTTCTCCCCCACTTTCTAATTCAATAATATTCTTTCTTAATATTTGAACATTTTCCTCTCCTTTCATATTTACTGCAGTTATATCTAATTGTAAAGTCTTAAGCATTTCATTATTCTTTAAAGTTAAATTATTCTCTAACCTAGTTAACTTGTTTTCTAACTCTGTGTTAGTTTCTTCACTACGATACTGTAATTTATCTTCCAATGTTTTAAAATTATCTTCACTATTTGACTGTAACCTGGTCTCTAATGACTTTAAATTATCCTCACTAGTTGACTGTAATCTTTCTTCTAATGATTTAAAACTATCCTTCAAGTTAGCTTCAGTACTAGTCTGTAATCTAGTCTCTAATGACATCAACTCATCTTTACTATTTGACTGTAATAATTTTAAATTTTCTTCATTACTAGTCTGTAATGCTTGCACATTTTCTTTACATCTAGCTTCTAACCTAGCTTCTGAACTATTTATCTGTTCTTTAACTTCCGTTTCCATTTTAGAAATAGTTTCTGCAATACCAGACATACCACTCTGTAACTCTCCTAACACCTTAGCTAAATCTTCCGGCAACATAATTATATTTTCAATAGACGTTTTATTCAGAGACGTTAGACAACAACACATCACAATGTCTCAATTCCTGCATTCACTTGGGTATAGGAAAAATGACTTATAACTAACATGATATAATACTAATACGATTAACATGAACACTGGAATGGGCACACAAGTACATTGTCTGACTAAGTTTAATAAATTTTATAACACAATTAAATGAACTTGAGATCAATCTCTCAGTAATCTAAATCTGATGTGATTCCATAGAATAAACAAAATCGAAGCCCCACAAGTTGGATAAAGCCAATTCTCCCTCTCTCTCTGTACCCGTTCGTCCTGGGGATGCGATGACCCATCTGCTATAACATCGCATTCCTGGAGTTCCAGGACAGAGCGGAGTTAAATGAACCTCTAGTCAAATAAGGAATGTGTCGGAAATTCAGCTGAGTTATCGAAAAAGCAGTGGGTAACACGAGACAAAGTATCTCTAGGGTCGTTACGGGCTTAAGTTTAATAAAAAAATGCAAATATAAATGGGCGCCATCAACTGAATTCCTAGCAAACCACCTCCTTTCCTGGTTAAGCCTTACTCAAGACAAGGAAAGAAAAAGGAAAATCACATCATCATCAGATCACAACTAAGATAAAAACAAATTTATTTCACTTTGATAGTCAGATAGACATTTTAAATAATCATCCTACCTGAGAGTATGGTCGAATGCCAACGTTAAATTGTCATTGTCCAAAAATCGAACCACCTCTTTTCTTATCAAAATATTTCATCCACATAAAACAGAAAAATCTCTAAAGTTCTCTTGGGTTCTCAGGATCACTGTAGCACTATGTCTTTCGTCACTGACATTTGTGAAACCTGAGACCTAATTTCTTAATTTAACATCATAAATGTGGATTTGAAATAGCTATTAATCTGTCTAAACATACACATATTATAATCACATATATTAAACATCACGTATTTTATGGCTTGCATGGCATAATTTAAATGTTGAACATGTTAGTCAAATGCTCCTAAACATCGAATAATTAATTTACACTATTTACATTGTCATTCATAATTACTTGTTCGTGAATTACAGAAAATTCACTTCTCATTGGTCATCATTATCATCATCATCAAAATTAAATATTTCTCACATTAATTCTCATTTCAAAATTCAACATATTCCTGTCAGAATCATTAACTCATCACCATTAAATCATTTAAATTAAAATTATTATCATCACTTCATTATGCTTTCTAATTATTCACACACTCTTATTTTATCATCTACTTCAGATTAAATCATCTTAAATCATCAATACAAATTGTTTAATTCCTCAACTCAAGTTGCAATTCCTCAAATTATATCTTAATTAAATTTATTTTAATTCCATATAAATTCATTAATCATCAGCTTCTTTAATAAATTATCACCTTCTAATTCAGTTATTCATCATCTATCCAATCATCTATTAATTTATTTAAATCAGTTTATTCATCCAATCTTTAATTCATCCATTTATTTAATTCATTGATTTATTCCAAAATTTAATTTATCAATTTATTTAAATTTTACTCTTCTGGTTATTTAGATTCTTATTATTTCATCTAGTCATTCTGATTTTTATTTCATTAGGTCAGATCATTAATATGCTTAAATTTCAGATTATTATTTCATTAATTATTATTCTCAGAATATCTTGTATTATCAACTTTATTTATTTGTTTAATTTCCTAACAAATTGTTTAATATGGGTTATACGAACGTTGTCTTACAGTTTTATCACTTCCAAGTTATATCTCGTATTTAATTTTCATGCAAAAAAATATTATTGCCTTCACGACATCACGTTGGATCTGACTATCCACAACTACATTATATATCCTCAATTCTTCAAATATCACATTTGAATACAACAATTATTCCACAAAAACTCCATAAATATTCAGCACATACAGCATGAATCTCAACAATTACGCTAGACTGGGTACGACAACCTCATGTCTGCTTCAAATACATTAGCAACGTTGCAACTATCACATGGCAACTTCTACAAAATGCATATCACAAACTTCACTTAACCATGTTGTATGATCTACAAAAAATATATAACTGGCTTCAAATTATCAACGCACACAATCTCCAATAACTGTAATTAATCTGATCACATCTAGACAACTTCTTAAACAATTGGAAAAATATTACCTTAGTAATTCAAGATCTGCTTTCAAATAGCATAAATTCTCTTACAATTCTCATAATTCACATCACAGAAAAACACCAATGTGCTATAATCTCTCATATCAAAATCTGCAATACTGATCTGCCTTAAAATAACTCTGACCATTAATGATTCATCTTACAAGATTCAATTACTTTAAGTCCTTCTCAAAGGTATCAAACACAATTATAAAAATCATCAAAAGCATCAGCTGTACCAGCTGTTAAACTGAAATTACTCTCAAAAGAGTATAGCAACAAAATATTGGATTGGCAAACAAGAATTACAAATGTAACCCTGATGACATTTATCTTTACTTTATTTAACAAAAGTTCGACTGATATGTGACTAGTAGTTCCTTGTTTGATTCACTTACAATCTCATGTACACTCGGATGATAAAAATGAGTCCCTCAATGGCAAGTAAGATGAGTAACCACCGTACAATCGTATAAATACGAAAGACCTCGCCCTGTCTACTAATCATGATAGTGCCCTAAACGATGGGTAAGATGAGTAACCACCATACAATCGTATAAATACGAAAGACCCCATCTCGAAGACTATATGAGTGAATGTACCAGATAGGAATCAACAAGTCTCTAGTTGTCACATAAAAGCGATATTCATTCACTAAAGTGAATAACATCTTAATATCTCCAAACAATCCAATGGAAAAATCCCTACTGATGAATAATACACACTCGCTATTATGCAATGAACTGACGAAGTAATTTTAGATAACCAATTGCAGATCACGAGTTCGAAATACTCGTTACACAAAAAAAACTATTCATGAAAAATATCCTTGCTGGAAAAATGTCTAAAAGATCAAACATCTGCTTAATAAAGCCAATCAATGGTGAGAATTTCGTATAATGATGCCTGCCATATCATATGGTCACGCCATATTCTAGCAAATTCGAAGCATATAAAGTCAAACCATGTCTAAATAATCGTATCACTCCTATTAGAAAAATATACATGTGTGCCCAGTATTCATGAAAATAATCGTATCGGGTAGTTATAACTCTCACAGTACCTTTTCATAATCAGCTGTTATTAAATTTCCAAGATCGTCGATTTTCCCTATATAATGAATTTCTCGAAAGATCGGCGTGAATATCATTCCATCCATGCAATGACGCTGGCCTTCGAAATTCCAAGTGAATCAGCTGGTGGACCTCCTCCTCGTCAGGAATCGAATCCATCGCTCCGTGGTGCCATCGCGTCTCTGTCTGCGTTTACTCCGACATGATAAACTTCTGGTTATCCATAGTGGATATTGTCCAAATCCTCACGAAAAAGTTCATAGAAACAGCGGACCCCCTATTCCTCTTCTACGTTACGCCACTGTTCCATTAAATGTTCAGTTTGAGTGTCGAAAGTTCAATCTCCAAAAACTGCTAAGTCTCACTTTCGTAAAAATAAAATTTTATATGAGAGTGTCTAAGTTTATGAAACACCCTGTAGTTGTGTTCATACTCGGTAATTTACAAAACTGCATAAGAAATAATTTCATTAATGCACGAGCTAATGTTCATCAGTGCATATGCTTACAACATTCCGTTTGCTTGAAATTGTTAATGTTACTTGGAATGCGTTATGAAAAGCATAGTCGTAATGTTATTCAGAAAAACTGTGTTCTTTCGAAGTTCAAAGTTGCAGTATCACGTAACTATTTGTCTTTATAATTCAAGTGCTGAATAAACGTTCTGACTCAAAGTAGTAATGAAGTTCAGCTTCTGTTATAATGCTTGCGTATAATAATGGGAATTAACCCGCACGACCCTACTGCTATTCCATAATAATCTCCGCATAAAGCTAGCCTCGCCATGTCGTTCTACGTTGAAATGCAGCTTGGAATAAAGTTCTCCAACTACTCGCAATGCTGTTTTAGAATATCCCGGCCGTCTATGCTTGCTTGCTCCGCAAGTCCGCCTGGCCCACTGACCTACTTGTCGCTCGCCGCTCGGAGGAGCCGAAACTGTCCCCTGCACTTTCCGTGACAGTTTCTGTTCGCTGCTCGGTGAAGCTGAAACTGTCGCCTGCACTTTCCGTGACAGTTTCTGTTCGCTGCACGATCTATACCATGCGCCTGGCGTGTGTTACTCAGCTTGCTTTCTTGCTTGGCTCACAGAGCTAGACTGACAGTGTCTGCACCGCCTCGACCCTTACCTGCCTGATGCGGTCACGTGACGTCCTCCCCACCACCGTGGTCTTGCGTCACAGATATAATCTCGAACCCCCATCATCTCGGCTATTAAGTTATAAAATAACTTAAGGGTTATCTAACTTCCTTAAAATTATTACCATATATAATGCATGTTATATCTTCTCTTCTAAGTTGTTTAAATACCATATATTCCATATAGATCTTAATAAAGCTTCATAATTCTATCCATAATTCCATCTTCTTACAGATGTCAGTGCCTTCTTGATCCTAGACCTACTACGTCATCCTGACATTCCTCTTGACTCGATCTGGGCGCTATCTTTTCTTAACTCTTCCCAGAACCTCAACTACGGCTTAATGTCTGCTGGCGTAGCCGATATCCTTCACTAGGTATCGGGTACAGTCTCAAGATTCTACTCCATCGGGAAATATTTAATGTCAATTTAGCCTCGACTATGACGCTCTCGCCTACGTCACTTAACCATTTCTTGGCTGCTAAAAGCTTCCAATTCCTTCTTAGAAGGTTTGGCGCGCGCTATTCAAACTTTCAATTTTGGACTTAGCATCGTGGCCTGTGCTCTCAAATCTAGGCAACTGGATTTGGGCACACTATACTACTAATACAATGACTTGTTTTACGGTACTCTATTTACCGAATTATCCATTCAATTGTACAAGGAGTATTGAACAAAATCGCTCCAAATTCCTTAAGAGAAGAGACTTGTTAACAATGTCTGCTAATTGATTCAAGTTTTTCGTACTGCGAAATCTCGCCATCGACGAAAATACAACACCTCTGTAGCGATTGCCTCCGGCCGGCTGTTGACCCACCATATCCAATGCCCTCAATCCGTCACTTTGAGACTTCTTCTTCTTTCTCTTCTTCTTCACCATCCTCAATTTCATTAGTGCTTGTCCCACGGCTGCATCCTCCACACCGGGTGTCCCACAATTTGGTGAGCACCAAACGTTGGAATTGAGTCAACCAGTGTCGGATAGATAACACGGAATGTTGGATAAGTGGGACTATTGTATTTTGATCGTCAGGCGATCATCATCGCGCCTGCACCAGATAGTTGGTGGGGCACCACCTCTCTTCCAATAACCACACAACCAACTTCTCTACTGGCTTGGATTCACTGCACTGAAAGTAACGTTCTAAGACAAACCTTTTCATTGTCGCCATTTTTGAGACAGATAGGCCTATGAATGTTCACACATTTTTAAATTTGGGATCGTTTCCAGCCTCTAAATCTTAACCATGATTTCAGTTCATCAGAGCAAATTTTAGGATTACATGAATGAGGTATTTGTAAGATGGTCGTCGGAGGGGTGTCTTATAAATATAATGTACCAGCCGCAGTGGCCGAGAACTTTAACGCGCTAAAGCTGGCATCGCTAGAGCGTGGGTTCGAATCCTAACTCGGCTGTCCTGAAAATGGATTTCGTGGTTTCCCAATTTCACCACCAGGCAAATGCCGGGACAGATCCTTCCAATAGGTCCACGGCCGTTTTCCTTTCCAACATCACTTCCCTGACCATTGTCTGCATTAATAAAATGATTATTATTACATTATATATACATTTTTTAAATATCGTAAATAGTGTTATTGAGAAATTCGTGTCGATTAAATTACTGAAGCAAAGCCTGAGTCCGGAATATTACACATGGAGTATCAGGGGACATAAAAGGAAATTAAGGAAACCATATAACAAACGACGCGATAGTTACGAGCGTATGCGAAAGTATAAATTATTATCGAAAGAGCTAGTCCTCAAAAATAAGGCTGCTCACCGTAATTACATGCAAAAATTAATTGGGGGAGGAGCTGATGGGTGGATTTTTTTTTGCCTATTTTCATTAAAAAAAGGGCTTATGAGATCACCTTTTGTCCGTGTGTGTGTGCGTGTGAGAGAGAGAGAGAGAGAGAGAGAGAGAGGTGCGTGTGTCCCCCTAATAACTTCTAAACGGCTGGAGATATTACAATGAAACTCAGTAAGATCATAACACTATCCTGTCCGATCCCGACCGTGCTCGTCAAATGTTATTGTGTCTCACCAATCCAACATGGCGACTATGCGAAATATTTCACCAGCATTCAGTATCTCCGAAACTATTACCGATATCGCCCTGAAATTGAGTACCGTGATAAAGGGCACTACTAGAAGTTCACCTATGAGACTTTCAAAAACCTGGTGACTACAAAACCAACATGGCGGCCAAGCGAACTTGAGACTTTTAAATAGAATTTTATCGCGATTTAACTATCCAAACGTAATTAAACTTGGTACTGCAATTGTTTATACTCATTGTAATGCACTGGAGTCTAATTTAGTTCAATTGTTTACATAACCTCAAAATGGTGACAGTGGGAAATATTTCACTGACATTCTATATCTCCGAAACTATTGCAGATATCACCCTGAAATTTGGTACGGTGATAAAGGGTACTGATGCAAGTTTATCTATGTTACTTTCATAAACCTGTAAAGTACAAAAGGAACATGGCGTCCAAGCGAATTTAAAACATCTTAATAGACTTTTCTCGTGATTTAACTCTCTGAGCGCAGTGCAATGTGGTACATTAAATGATTTTACATATTGTAATGCACTGGCATCTAATTTAGTTCAATTGTTTACATAACCTCAAGATGATGGCTGTGCGAAACTTTAAAATTAAGTTTTTACTTCTTGTGTCGTAATCATGCGATCGAAGTGAAAGTTTGAATAATGAACCTATGCAATAATTGTCCTTGAATGGTACATAACTGTAAGGCCTATACATGTAACAATCCAAAATGGCGAGCATCCGAAATATTTAGACGGTTCTATGAATCTTTCACAGCAATCAAACTGATTTTTTTATGTTCATAGAGGCTATGAACATATGTTCACCTATAGGACTTTCAGTAACCTGGTGAGCACAAATCCAACATGGCGGCGATGCGAAATATAAATATTTAAATGGACGTTTCTCGCGAAATAACTATCCGAGTGCAGTGAAACGTTGCACGTTAAATGCTTATACAAATGTTAATCCAAAGGCATCTATTTTATTTCAATTGTGTGCACAATCACAAGATGGCAGCTGTGCGAAATTTTAAAATCTCTTTTTTACTTCTTGTGTTCTAATCATGTGATTGAAATTTTAATACCACACGTACATATTAATCTTAATGTAATAGGCGACCATCTGAAATATTTCGACGGTTCTCAATATTTACGAATCTATCACAACCTTCAAACTGTAATTTTGTATGTTGATAGAGGCAATTAACATGAGTAGGATATATGAAAATAGGCTGTATAGTTCTTCAGGGAACTACTTGTTATAGTTACGTTATAAGGTGGAGGGAAATTCGAATGATTTGTCTATGAATATTTGTCTATCGAGAGATGGTAAAGTAATTACTGAGATACAAGCAATTGCTAATGGTAGCTGTGTGTTGGACCTTAACGATGATTCTGAGAGCCCACCTCTCTCAATAAACCAATCGTCAATTCGAGTAAGAATTAAAAAGCTACGTAGAATTACATCGTAAGTACCGCCAAGCTGGCCCTGTTAGTCGCCGTCTACGACAAGTGTGTTTGTTCCATCCCCGACAAACAGAGGAAGATTTAAACTCTCAAGCCAACACTGTCATCTACCAACTTCTCTAAAATCAGTAACGGAAATTATTTTAGCCTACTTTTCTCATTTTGCAACAAGTAGTTCCGTGAAGAACTAAAGCCTAATTTCATATATCCTACTTAAGTTAATTGCCTCTATCAACATACTAAATGTCAGTTTGATTGCTGTAATAGATTCGTAGATATTGAGAACCGTCTAATATTACGGATGGTCGCCATGATGGATTCTTATACATGTAAGTTAGGTCTTAGAGTTATGTACCATTACATTAATATTATTATGTACGTGTAGTATTCAACCATGAATCGCATGTTTAGGACACAAGAAGTAAAAACGAGATCTAAAAATTTCGCACGGCCAGTGGATTAACATTTGTATAAGCATTTACCGTACCAAGTTTCACTGAACTCGAATGATTAATTCGCGAGAAACGACCATTTAAATATTATATTTCGCGTCGCCACCATGTTGAATTCGTGCTCACCAGGTTATTGAAAGTCTTATATAGAACGGTGCAATTAGATCCAAACCCCAACATCCAAAATAAAAGTTTCCCTCCAGGTCCAAATTGTTCTATATAGTCCACATATTGTTTGGTAAAAAGTTTCACCATTTTCAGCGTCGGGTTTCGGGGGAGGGGGAGGTGGGAGGGGTTGAGAGACGTTGGTAAATTATTAGTGTTTATCAGGTTTTCTTAAATATTTCGATAACTATGCGGTTTAGTGAAAAATGTGCCATATATACAAATAATCTTCATTAAATTGCGAACGAATATGGTCATTTGCATAATCTTGAACAGTTCCAGAGTTACGGAGGGTGTAAAAAAGTAGACATTTTTTTTTTTCTTTTTGGAAAAAAATATGACATTGCACTAAGGAAACTATTTTTTATACATGATTGTGCTTTGTAAAAGCTAATGCCGATTTTGGTGGCCGGTGGTATGTTGAAGGAACGAGAACCACACCCACCTTCTCAAGGGGCGCTAATTTTTAAGAGAAAAGAGGTTTCCTCTAGCTTAGGCCATATAAACCTGTGGCACGGAGAAACCAACTCTGAACTAATAAAACTAATAAAAATGTAGAATGTTAAATGCGACCTTAAATTAATGTAATGTATTCATCGGTATTCAGTCCTCTTCAAACATAACACTCTCCCCTTCTAGATCTTCGTCTATGATGTTCGTGTCCCTGTTATCACATCCTAGGCCTGAGCATTTACCGCGTATGCTTGTGCAGTTTGGACCACTCTTTCTGCACTCGCAGTTACGGACGCATTCGTATTTGCAAGCGCACACTATGAGGGAAAGTAATTCCTGGGGAGCTGCAGGACGCACAGTTGTAATTGGTCTCAGGTGTTCGCCAATATTCTTCCACCCCCACACGAGCGGTTTCTTCTTCTCATTCAGCCACTGCTGCACCTAAAGGTAGGTTCTAAATGAATGCGGCCTGGAAGCTGCTGAAGTGGGGGGGGAGTACAACCAACTTGAACAATGAATGAATGTATACAGGGGTGTGCAAATTATTAGAATCAAATAAAGAATTTAAATCAGTCACAATTTTTTACTCAAAATCATTTCATTGACCAACTGCTGGTATCATTTGTTACCCTACTTAGAAATGTTTTCTCCCTTATCGACTTACACCTTTTCCCATAAGGAATTGTGTCTGCAAACTTTCAGAATTGGGGATTCCGAGGGATACCTGTGCTTGGCTGGTTTTCAATTTTTTCATTGACTTTGGAATATACCCCCTAAGTCAGGTGATTTCAATCCATTGTTCATGAATCTTTGAATAGTTCAAGAGCGGATCATCAGTAAAGTTACTTCAAAACCCTCAGCTCTAAATTCACACGAAAAGTAGAGTGAAGTAATCAAAATAAAACGCGTGGCATTTTTCAGTAGCAAGGCTGCTCTGTTGGCGGAAATAATAAAAATCATTTTACTTTGAGTTTCTTAAAAGAATAAGTTATATAATTCATACTCTTGGTTAAACATTGGAAGTAATTTCACCGCCTTGCTAACATATTTAGTGCATTAAGCCGTGAAGAGTATAAATGTTATTTTGGGAAACTAACGTCGAGTCTAATAATTTGCACACCACTCTAGGCTGCTTTTTAATAGCCTGCAAGTAACCGTGGTAGCGAGAACAATTTAAATCTTCAGTGTTCTTCGCCCGAAACATCGCAAGAAGGAAATGCTTTCCAGCGTCAGCCACTACACTGGGGTCAGCTTTGGGGTCGTTGAAGACTAGAAGTTTCATACGAAGAGCCAAGAAAAAGTTACCTCACAAAAATGATAAATACTTTGTCTCTTGGAAACACAAAATTTTAAAATTAATAAACCAGTTATACAACATTCCATTGTATATTGTGTTAAAATTTGGATTCGATCTAATGACGGGTTTGAGAGATAATAATTCTTAAATTTGGCGCATGGTTGAAACACACTTAAAAACGAGCACTTTTTGTGTTCCAACTGCAATAAAAAAAATATTAAAATATAAAAGTAGTGGTTTTGTGACAGTTCAAAACCCACCTCCACCTCCACACCTCACAAGATGGCGGCGGTGCGATATCTCTCGAACGCATGGTTGGATTTTGACGAATGGGGTGTCATTGAACTCGGGCTGATACCTCCCTTCCCAATGGACAACATATTTCAACCCCAAAATAAACCCTACCCCTACTAGGGGGTGAAATTGTATTGTTTTTAGAAAATCTCGCTTCCCAAGTGCAACATGTGAGAGTTTGAATGCCAATATGAAATTAAACGTAGTTCCGCAAACCAATAATCAAAGAGGGGCATGTTAGACCTTCAGGTGAGGGCCCCTGTCATTGTTGACGAGTCCCTGTCGATGGGTCCTTGTTGACAGGTCATTGTTGGCGGGTCATTGTTGACAAGTCCTTGTGGACGAGTTCTTGTGGACAAGTCCTTGTGGACAGGTCCTTGTGGACAAGTCCTTGTGGACGAGTCCTTGTGGACAAGTCCTTGTGGACGAGTCCTTGTTGACAGGTCCTTGTGGACGAGTCCTTGTGGATGAGTCCCTTTGGATTGGTTCTTACGGACTAGCCCATGAAAAATGAAATGAAAATCCACAGCCTGCTTCCAGTCTCCGACCGGGTCAGGAATGGAATGAATGGAGCCCCCATCTAGCGGCGAGGATATGAACTGTGCCGGCTGCCGAGGCCTGACGCACTCCTCTGGGGCAATGATTAAATGAATGACAGATGAAATGAAATGATAGTGGAGAGTGTTGCTGGAATGAAATTTTGACAGGGAAAACCGGAGTACCCGGAGAAAAACCTGTCTGCCTCCGTTTTGTCCAGCACAGATCTCACATGGAGTGACCGGGATTTGAACCACGGACCCAGTGGTGAGAGGCCGGCGTGCTGCCGCCTAAGCCACGGAGGCTTCACTAGCCCATGAATTTATTTAAATTATGTCAAAGGGTCTAACTACATTTTGCGTGTAAAGCAGTGTGTTGAACTGAAGTTGTTCACTAATCCCCCACTTCTGTAATGGGATAACGATATGAAAGTAAAGTGACGAAATACATGTGAACATACAAGGGATCTAACTTGGTGGATGGATGTGTTCTAACGAGTCATTTGTAGTTGAAAGAGAATAATACATGTTCATAAGATGTTAAAACGGTGGAGATGGTAAGTGCAGTAAGACGTCTTGTTATATTTCCTGTGTCATATTACAGACATGGCAGAGAGCGCGCAGATATGTTGCTATGACTAACGCTGCAGTAATTTGAAACCGCAAGTGTTCATGAAGACAATGGGTGATGATCATGCAAAGTTAGCAGTTATTGGATATTACACAGGTTTTTCTTCCGGTGTCATGTTGCTGACATGCCAGAGAGCGCACACTGCTGTTGCTATGACTGACTCTGCAGTAATTTGAAACAGCAGGTGTTGATCAAGACAATGGGTGATGATCATGCAAAGTCAGCAGTAATTGGATACCACACAGGTGTTCCTAGTGTACTTTGGACTCTCTGCTGTATTGGGAAAGGAATTGCAATGATCTGCAAAAAAAAACTGCTGACACGAGCAATGAGAGTTTATACAAGAGAGGTGTCATATATTTCCCTACTGTCAGTCTTTATTACTCGCTTTGAGTGAACAGTGCTCTATTACTGCTCAAGAGTTGAAAAAAAAAGCCTTTTTGGTAGAAAATCATTAAATTATTTGGCATGGTAAGTACTTATTATTAATGGATTGTAGTCTTTTATTACTAATTGATGTTGAAATTTAGGCCTGTTTGCCATCTCTTGATGAATACAGTACATTTGCATTTGTCAGTTGGCACAGGCTAGAGTAAAAGGTGGCTTTTCACCGATGTCTCAGTCTCACTCATGGCTGTGATTATATGGAAGCTACTGAGGTATGGGTGGTGCTTAGTAAAGACAGTCAGAGCACAGTCAGTGCCTGTGGATGTTGTGAAAGGTTCTACTCATAGGGTTAGGACTACTGTTCTGACTCAGTGAGAAAAGCAATGGCAAACTACCTCACTACTCTTCTATCCTAGAACGCCTCAATATAGCACTGCCTTGGGTTTTTGAGGGTATCTACTCACATAACGTAACGGCGGTGCTTTTTGAGGATCCAACCAGCCTTCGAGCTGACTACCTAACAGACAGACAGATGTTGAAGTTATTGATTGGAATGTATTTATTGATTGATTGATTGGAATGTATTTATTGATTGATTGATTGATTGATTTGTTTACAGATAATTGGGTACCTGTATGTTACCAGACTCCTACAATCTGTTCATTCAGTGACAGCAGTTGTTAAATTATAAAAAGGTAAGTGTCCCCTCTAATAACTTTTAAACAGTTAGAGTGATATTTTCCAATGTTCACCAGTACATGTTAGTGAAAATGGTATATTTGGCAGTCAAAAGTTGGAACTACTTGACCATGGTGTGTAAAGCTAATTTTGTAGGTTAGATTTTGATTACCGCTCTATTAAGTCTGAATGTTCATTGCTAGGTGTCAGTGACAGAGGGAATATTTAAAGACTTAACCTCAGTTCACCTAACATAACCTAACTTTACCTAACTTAACCTTGTCACGTGACATGTTTTACAAGTTTAGACTTGTTTTAAGACTGGCTATGACGTCACACTTAGCTCAATTAACTGGCGATCACTGGTTTCTAGCACTCTATCAAGTTCCAATGTTCACCGCTAGGTGTCAGTGACAGTGGTATATAGTATCCCCCAGTTAGAACTACATGAAGTTAGACTTGCTAGGAGTTCACAGGTGATCGATTTAAATACACTGCTATAACCATTGACTGGAATGTAATTAAACTATTTATAATTTACTTTGTTTTATCATTTATTAACATTTATGATTTCTTTATTTTATAGGTAATTTCGAAAGTGATCTTCATGTTCAAGTGTGGTGAATGTAAGAAACAGTTCTCAAGACCTGACAGTCTTCAACGGCATCCAAATGCTAAACATGACATTTAAATGTTTGTGTGCAGTCATTGTGCTACCACATTTAACAGACAAGATAATCTTGCACGTCATGTAAATTTTATGCATGTTAGTTCAGCACCATTTTCGTGTTCAGTTTGCGAACTTGGTTTTCCTGCTCTAAAGCGATATCAATCCCACATGGTTGAAGTGCATGGAGAACAACAGGAATTGAAATCTGTAAAACTATCAACTAGCACGGAACCTTTAAATGAATGTGATACTCAAAAGCGTAAACGTTCTCAAGATTGTGAAAATAGTCATGCAACAAAAAGAAAGAAGAATGGTGAACCTTCGATAACCCATTGTGATGTATGTAATATTGATATACCTTTATCAATCATTCATGCACATTTACGAAGTATTAATCATAAAAGCAACGCTTGCCATGAAAGAAATTCTGGAAATATTCAACAAATTGTTAGTGCATTTAAAAGTCGAATTGCTAGTTACAGACTTTATAGTGAAGAAAAAACTCAGAGTATTGAAACATTTTTACAGAATGTTTAACCTACTGTGTTTGGCTTAGTAGAAAATGTTTTAGTAGAGCATAAAACAATTAAAATGATTTTGAACTTTTTGGACTCTATGTAAAAACTGGGAGTGAAGGTGAAATTAAGGATATCAAATCCTTTAATACAAAAACATAATTGTTATCGAATCAACTAATATTAGTGATATGTATCGAAATATTTCAAGTGCTATCATTGTGAAGATTTCCAGGAAAGGGAGTCAGGCTGGGCGTTGGTTGAAGTACTTTATTTAGAAACCAACATGAATAAATACAACCCCCTTCGAGCATCATCATATATTGATTTACCTGTATGGATCAAACGAAATAGAGCTGTTGTGAATGTATGAATAGTGATCAAGCATGTTTTGCGTGGGCTGTAACCTCAGCTCTCCATCCAGCAGTGGGACATGTGGAGAGAACATCATCTTATCCTCACTATTTTTCAGTGTTAGATTTAAAAGAAATAGAATTTCCTATGGCGATAAGAGACATTCAACATTTTGAAGAGCTGAACAATGTAAGTATTAATGTTTATGAAATTGAAAATAAGAGAATAGTAGGTCCTCTATATTATACTCAGGAAAAAAAGGATGCTCATGTATATTTACTATACATAACCGAAGGTGAAAATGCTCACTATTGCTGGATAAAACATTTCAGTTGACTTGTCAGTAGTCAGGTTTCAAAACACGATGGTAAAAAGTGGTTGTGTAATGGTAGTTTGCTACATTTCCAGAAAGAGGATCAACTAATTCAACATCAAAAATGGGGATGTAATCATGTTTGTACGGTATTACCTACTCCTAGAAATAACATTTTAAAATTTAAGGATTATGAGAAACAGCTTCGAGTACCATTTGTTATATATGCTGACTTCGAGGCTTTGCTAAAACCATTTAATACACGTTCTTCGAATCCAGCCCAACCTTTTACCAACACTACTCACATTCATGAACATTTTAGCTTTGCATATTATATTAAATGTAGTTATGATGACTCTTTAAATAAATTTGAGCTCTATAGAGGACCTGATGTACCTAAAATTTTTATGGAAAGGCTTGAGAAAGATGCCATCTGTATATCCTATATTTTAAATACGATCATTCCAATGGAACCACTAACTGCATTAGAGCAAATGAATTTTGAAACTGAAACTAATTGTTTTATGTGTGGTGAATGTTTATATACAGACAGGGTTTGCGATCATGACCATTTAACAGGAAAATATCGTGGTGCCGATCACCAAGAATGTAATTTAAATTATAGAGTAAGTAAATTCATTCCGGTCATTCCACATAACGGTAGCAAATACGATAATCACTTTATCGTTAAAGAATTTGGAGCTTCAGATGTGAAAATTGATGTGATTGCAAATAATAAGGAACAACACATATCGTTCACAAAATACATCAAATCTGACAATAAGAAAACTATAAAACTGAGATTTTTAGATTCATTCCGCTTTATGTCAAGTAGTCTTGATAATCTGGCTAGTAATTTAAAATCAGATCAGTTTCATGAAATTCAACGTGTCTTTCCTAAAGAAGATGATCTTAATTTGATTCGTCAAAAGGGTATATTCCCTTATGAATATATTAACTGTTTGGAACGTCTTGAGGGGTGTTCCTTACCACCGAAAGATGCATTTTACTGTTCCTTAAACACAAGTTATAGCAGTGATCAGGAATATTTACATGCACAACGTGTATGGACAGAGTTCCACCTTCAAACTTTAGGAGAATTTTCAGACATATACTTGAAGACAGATGTGTTATTATTAGCAGATGTCGTTGAAAATTTTCGGAATGTTTGTATGTAAACTTATGACCTTGATCCTTGTCAGTATTTCACTGCTCCTGGGTTAAGTTTCAGTTCAATGTAGAAAAAAAAACGAAAGTAAATTTAGAATTAATGACTGAAATAGGCATGATCAATTTTATAAAATCATCAATTCGAGGTGGATAAAGCCAATGTAGTGGACGGTACTCTAAAGCAAATAATAAATACATGCCTAGCTACAACCCATGTGAAGAGTCAAAGTATATTGTCTACCTCGATGCAAATAACTAATATGGTTGGACTATGAGTCAATATCTACCACTGAAAGATTTTCTCCGGCTGACACAACCTGAAATTGATGTCTTACATGTTGACTCTCTTAATGATAACGATGATAAAAGATATATTTGAGAGGTGAATCTTGAGTACCCTATGAGTTACATGGTGATCATAATGATTTACCATTTTGTCCTGAGAATATGAAATCTTCATACATCACATCACGAACAAAAATGTTAATTGCTAATGTAAATAATAAATGAAAATATGTAATACATTATCAAAACTTGAAACAGTGTCTACAGCATGGATTGAAATTAACTAAAATTCATCGCGTATTGCAATTTCATTAGTCAGCATGGCTCAAACCGTATATTGATCTAAACAATAATTTAAGAACACAGTCAACAAACGCGTTTGAAAAAGATTTTTATAAACTCATGAATAATAGTGTTTTTGGAAAGACTATGGAGAATGTTGATAAACGAGTTGATGTAAAGCTGATAACAAAGTGGGAGGATGATGGTAAAAGGTATGGTGCGAGCAACTTAATAAGCAAGCCTAACTTTCATAGCTGTTCAATTATTCATGAGGATTTAGTTGTAATACAAATGAATCGTCTTAAAGTAACTTACAACAAACCCATATATGTGGGTTACACCATTCTGGAATTGTCAAAAACACTTATGTATGAATTTCACTATGATTATGTAAAGAAAAACTATCTTGATAATGCTAAATTACTCAACACAGACACAGATTCTTTTATTTATGAGTTAAAAACTGATGATTTTTATGAGGATATCAAAACTGAGCTAAATAGGTTTGATACAAGTGACTACCCCGAGGATAATATTTACCATTTGCCTCTAGTAAACAAAAAGGTTCTTGGGAAATTTAAGGATGAATGTGCTGGTGTTATTATAGACACCTTTGTAGGCACAAAATCTAAATCATACAGCTATATGACAATTGATGATGTAGTGGTAAAAAAATTAAAAGGAGTGAAAAAGAATGTTGTTAGTAAAGAGTTAGATATAAGTGATTATAAAAACTGTATAGTTAGTAACCCACCTGTATTATAGAAGAAAATTAGTGTATTTAGAAGTAAAAATCATCAGCTACATACCAATTTGCTGAACAAAGTTGCTTTAAGTAATGAAGACAACAAACTATTCATTATACCCAACACATTTAATACTCTTGCTTGGGGAAACAGTCGCATTGACGACTATTACTTTAGTTAATTCTAATGATCACTATATTATAATATTTGTAGCGTGTTTTTATTGTAATATTTTTGTAAAAACTGTAAGTAGAATGTATAATGTTAGGCTACTGTAGTTTAGTAAAAATAAGATAAGTAATACATTTAAGTGTAAAATATTTGCTTTTTTATATTATGAAAAAGATTTTAAAAAATGTACAGAATGTGTGAACTAAACAAGGGAAATGTAAAAAATGTAAAGTGTAAATTGTAAATATCCATGTGTGAAAAAAATGAAATGGCTATCACCATTTTTTAAATTAATAGATATAGTGATCTGGTGAACCTTATTTTATTTCACAACAACAACAAAATGTACAGAATGTGTGAACTAAACAAGGCGAATGTAAAAAAATGTAAAGTGGAAATTGTAGATATTCATGTGTGAAAAAATGAAAATGAAGAAATGGCTATCACCATTTTTACAATTAAAAGACACTTTGATCTGGTAAAACTTGTTTTTATTTCACTACAAATAGGGCTTTACAAAATAGAATACAAAGAAATACCAATTCTTCAATCCTTTTCATTGTTCATGTCCACTCATCATTAACTTTCCTTTTATAGCACTCATTACAATGAGGGCTGAGCTTGTATACAGGCATGCAAGTGCTGAAACCGCTGGATTAGCTTACTGGGATTGTTCCAGTAAATAAATTTAACAAATGATTTTAGGGGTAAACAAAGCATTAGCATTATCATCATTATTATCATCTTCATCATTATCATCATAGGCATTATCATTAGCATTATAATCATCATTATTATTACTATATAGTCCTTTTTGATCCTTTTGCAATACCACATTTTGTACAGTCTGTGTTGACTTTGATAGTGTTGGGAGTTTTTCAGACATTGACAACTGTCCTAACACGACTTTCTGAGGAGATGATAAATGCTTTTTAACAAACAATCCACTATCTTGAGCTGCAATATCTTTTTTTTACGGAATAGTGTTTTATCATTTTGGAGATTTTTTTAAAACAGCAACGATGTTTTGTCTGTTACAATACGTTGATGATCACTCACACTTACGACCTCACTATTTTTACCTTTTAACTCACCTCGTCACTGTTTTGAATGATGTTTTGAACAACGCCGAATAACAGTTCTATTTTTATCGGTTCCTTTTACAATATATGTAAATACTTTATAGTATGCAAAATGGCTTACCATAGCTATTCGTTGATAATTTCATATCATTTGTCAAGCATGAAAGAATCTCTAGTAAAGTTCACTCGATAATATAAATCATAGTTTAAAGTGGGAGCAAAAGTGGGTGCAAAGGTAGGTGCAAAAGTGGGTGCAAATGTGGGTGCAAAGGTAGGTGTAAAAGTGGGTTCAGAGGTGGGTGCAAAAGGAGGTGCAAAAGAGGGTGCAAAAGTGGGTGTAAAAGTGGGTGCAAAGGTAGGTGCAAAAGTGGTTGCAAAAGTGGGTGCAAAGGTAGGTGGAAAAGTGGGTGCAAAATTGGTGGCTTATGGTGGTGGTTTATGGTGGCTTTTATTGGTGGCTTACGGTGGTGGCTTATGGTGGCTTTTGTTGGTGGCTTACAGTGGTGGTTTATGGTGGCTTTTGTTGGTGGCTTACAGTGGTGGCTTATGGTGGCTTATGTGGATGGCTTAGGTTGGTGGCTTATGGCGGTGGTTTATGGTAGCTTTTGTTGGTGGCTTACGGTGGTGGCTTAAGGAGGCTTTTGTTGGTGGCTAGCGATGGTGGCTTATGCCGGTGGTTTATGATGGCTTTTGTTGGTGGCTTACAGTGGTGGCTTATGGTGGCTTATGTTGGTGACTTTTGTTGGTGGCTTACAGTCGTGGCATATGGTGGCTTATGTTGGTCGCTTTTGTTGGTGGCTTACGGTGGTGGCTTATGGTGGCTTATGGAGGACGGGTCCTTGTTGCCGGGTCACTGTGGGCGGGTCCTTTGGACTGATCCCTATGGACTGGCCCTTGCATTTTTACAAATTATGTCAAAGGGACTCGCCCACATTGACCCGTCAACAAGGAGCCGTCCTCCATAAGCCACCACCGGAAGCCACCAACATAAGCCACCATCAGCCACCGCCGTAAGCCACCAAAAAGCCACCATAAGCCAACACTGTAAGCCACCAAAAAATGCCATCAGAAACCACCGCCATAAGCCACCACCGTAAGCCACCAACAAAAGCCACAATAAGCCACCAACAAAAGCCACCATAAACCACCGCCATAAGCCACCAACCTAAGCCATCCTCATAAGCCAACACTGTAAGCCACCAACAAAAGCCACCATAAACCACCACCATAAGCCACCAACCTAAGCCATCCACATAAGCCACCATAACCCACCACTGTAAGCCACCAACAAAAGCCACCATAAACGACCGCCATAAGCCACCACCGTAAGCCACCAACAAAATCCACCATAAGCCACCACCGTAAGCCACCAACAAAAGCCACCATAAACCACCGCCAAAAGCCACCAATTTTGCACCCACTTTTCCACCTACTTTTGCACCTACCTTTGCACCCACTTTTGCACCCACTTTTGCACCTACCTTTGCACCCACTTTTACACACACTTTTGCACCCACTTTTGCACCCTCTTTTGCACCCTCTTTTGCACCTACCTTTGCACTCACCTTTGCACCCACTTTTACACCTACCTTTGCACCCACTTTTGCACCCACATTGCACCCACTTTTGCACCTACCTTTGCACCCACTTTTGCACCTACCTTTGCACCCACTTTTGCTCCCACTTTAAACTATGTTTTATATTATCGGGTGCACTTTACTAGAGATTATTTCATGCTTGAAAAATGATATGAAATTATCAACGAATAGCTATGGTAAGCCATTTTGCATACTATAAAGTATATATATATATATTGTAAAAGGGACCAATAAAAATAGAACTGTTATTTGGCGTTGTTCAAAACATCGTTCAAAACAGTGACGAGGTGAGTTAAAAAGTAAAAATAGTGAGGTCTTAAGTGTGAGTGATCATCAATGTAGTGTAACAGATAAACCATCGTTGCTGTTTAAAAAAAATCTCCAAAATGATAAAACACTACTCCGAAAAAAAAAGATATTGCAGCTCAAGATAGTGGATTGTTTGTTAAAAAGCATTTATCATCTTCTCAGAAAGTCGTGTTAGGACAGTTGTCAATGTCTGAAAAACTCCCAACACTATCAAAGTTAACACAGACTGTGCAAAATGTGGTATTGCAAAAGGATCAAAAAGGACTATAATAGTAGTAATAATGATGATTATAATGCTAATGATAATGATATTGCCTATGATGATAATGATGAAGATGGTAATAATGATGATAATGCTAATGCTTTGTTTACCCCTAAAAATCATTTGTTAAATGTATTGACTGGAACAATCCCAGTAAGCTAATCCAGCGGTTTCAGCACTTGCATGCCTGTATACAAGCTCAGCACTTGCATGCCTGTATACAAGCTCAGCCCTCATTGTAATGAGTGCTATAAAAGGAAAGTTAATGATGAGTGGACATGAACAATGAAAAGGATTGAGGAATTGGTATTTCTTTGTATTCTATTTTGTACAGCCCCATTTGTAGTGAAATAAAAACACGGTTTACCAGATCACATCATCATCATCATCATCATCATCATCTGTCTTCTACTCCAGTTGCCCGGGTTTAGTTTACGAGGGCCCTCCACTTGCGTCTGTCCATGTACCATTCTTCTTTCAGGATTCTATCCCAGCTAACTCCCCTTGTTCCTATGTCCTCCTTCACCTGGTCTAGCCATCTCTTCCTTGGTCTTCCAACTGGCCTTCTACCAACCACATCTGTGTGTAGTCTTTGTTTTGCTATCCTCCCCTCGGCCATTCGCTTGACATGGCCAAACCATCACAAACGGGCCCTTGTCACTTTTTCTTTCAAAGTTGGGTACACTCCAGCTTCTTCCCTAATTTGTTCATTTCTTACCCTATCCCTATCACAATGCCTTTTAATTGTAAAAATGGAGATAGCCATTTCTTCATTTTCATTTTTTCACACATGAATATTTACAATCTCCACTTTACATTTTTTACATTCGCCTTGTTTAGTTCACACATTCTGTACATTTTGTTGTTGTTGTGAAATAAAATAAGGTTCACCAGATCACTATATCTTTTAATTAAAAAAATGGTGATAGCCATTTCATTTTTTTTCACACATGAATATTTACAATTTCCAATTTACATTTTTTACATTTCCCTTGTTTAGTTCACACATTCTGTACATTTTTTTAAATCTTTTTCATAATATAAAAAAGCAAACATTTTACACTAAAAGGTATTACTTATCTTATTTTTACTAAACTACAGTAGCCTAACATTATACATTCTACTTACAGTTTTTACAAAAAATATTACAATATAAAACACACTACAAATATTATAATATAGTGATCATTAGACTTAACTAAAGTAATAGTCGTCAATGCGACTGTTTCCCCAAGCAAGAGTATTAAATGTGTTGGGTATAATGAATCGTTTGTTGTCTTCATTACTTAAAGCAACTTTGTTCAGCAAATTGGTATGTAGCTGATGATTTTTACTTCTAAATACACACATTTTCTTCTATAATACAGGTGGGTTACTAACTATACATTTTTTATAATCACTTATATCTAACTCTTTACTAACAACATTCTTTTTCACTCCTTTTAATTTTTTTACTACTACATCATCAATTGTCATATAGCTGTATGATTTAGATTTTGTGCCTACAAAGGTGTCTATAATAACACCAGCACATTCATCCTTAAATTTCCCAAGAACCTTTTTGTTTACTAGAGGCAAATGGTAAATATTATCCTCGGGGTAGTCACTTGCATCAAACCTATTTAGCTCAGTTTTGATATCCTCATAAAAATCATCAGTTTTAAACTCATAAATAAAAGAATCTGTGTCTGTAGAGTAATTTAGCATTATCAAGATAGTTTTTCCTTACATAATCATAGTGAAATTCATACATAACTGTTTTTGACAATTCCAGAATGGTGTAACCCACATATATGGGTTTGTTGTAAGTTACTTTAAGACGATTCATTTGTATTACAACTAAATCCTCATGAATAATTGAACAGCTATGAAAGTTAGGATTGCTTATTAAGTTGCTCGCACCATACCTTTTACCATCATCCTCCCACTTTGTTATCAGCTTTACATCAACTCGTTTATCAACATTCTCCATAGTCTTTCCAAAAACACTATTATTCATGAGTTTATAAAAAAAATCAAACGCGTTTGTTGACTGTGTTCTTAAATTATTGTTTAGATCAATATACGGTTTGAGCCATGCTAACTGATGAAATTGCAATACGCGATGGATTTTAGTTAATTTCAATCCATGCTGTAGACCCTGTTTCAAGTTTTGATAATGTATTACATATTTACATTTATCATTTACATTAGCAATTAACATTTTTGTTCGTGATGTGATGTATGCAGATTTCATATTCTCAGGACAAAATGGTAAATCATTATGATCACCATGTAACTCTTTAAGGTACTCAAGATTTACCTCTAAAATATATCCTTTATCATCGTTATCATTAAGAGTGTCAACATGTAAGACATCAATTTCAGGCTGTGTCAGCCGGAGAAAATCTTTCAGTGGTAGATATTGACTCATAGTCCAACCATATTGGTTATTTGCATCGAGGTAGACAATATACATTGACTCTTCACAAGGGTTGTAGCTAGGCATGTATTTATTATTCGCTTTAGAGTACCGTCCACTACATTGGCTTAATCCACCTCGAATTGATGATTTTATAAAATTGATGATGTCTATATCAGTCATTAATTCTAAATTTACTTTCGTTTTTTCAACATTGAACTGAAACTTAACCAGGAGCAGTGAAATACTGACAAGGATCAAGGTCATGAGTTTTCATACAAACATTCCGAAAATTTTCAAAAACATCTTCTAATAATAACACATCTGTCTTCAAATATATGTCTGAAAATTCTCCTAAAGTTTGAATGTGGAACTCTGTCCATACACGTTGTGCATGTAAATATTCCAGATCACTGATATGACTTGTATTTAAGGAACTGTAAAATGCATCTTTCGGTGGTAAGGAACACTCCTCAAGACGTTCCACACAGTTAATATATTCTTAAGGGAATATACCCTTTTGACGAATCAAATTAAGATCATCTTCTTTAGGAAAGACACGTTGAATTTCATGAAACTGATCTGATTTTAAATAACTAGCCAGCTTATCAAGACTACTAGACATAAGCGGAATGAATCTAAAAATCTCAGTTTCATAGTTTTCTTATTGTCAGTTTTGATGTATTTTGTGAACGATATGTGTTGTTCCTTATTATTTGCAATCACATCAATTTTCACATCTGAAGCTCCAAATTCTTTTACGATAATGTGGTTATCGTATTTGCTACCGTTATGTAGAATGACCGGAATGAATTTACTTACTCTATAATTTAAATTGCATTCTTGGTGAGCAGCACCACGATATTTTCCTTTTAAATGGTCATGATCGCAAACCCTGTCTGTATATAAACATTCACCACATATAAAACAATTAGTTTCAGTTTCAAAATTCATTTGCTCTAATGATGTTAGTGGTTCCATTGGAATGATCATATTTAAAATAGAGGATATACAGATGGCATCTTTCTCAAGCATTTCCATAAAAACTTTAGGTGCATCAAGTCCTCTATAGAGCTCAAAGAGTCATCATAACTACATTTAATATAATATGCAATGTTAAAATGTTCATGAATGTGAGTAGTGTTGGTAAAAGGTTAGGATGGATTCGATGAACATGTATTAAATAGTTTTAGCAAAGCCTCGAAGTCAGCATATATAACAAATGGTACTCGAAGCTGTTTCTCATAATCCTTAAATTTTAAAATGTTATTTCTAGGAGTAGGTAATACCGTACAAACATGATTACATCCCCATTTTTGATGTTGAATTAGTTGATCCTCTTTCTGGAAATGTAGCAAACAACCATCACACAACCACTTTTTACCATCGTGTTTTGAAACCTGACTACTGACAAGTCTACTGAAATTTTTTATCCAGCAATAGTGAGCATTTTCACCTTCGGTTATGTGTAGTAAATTTACATGAGCATCCTTTTATTCCTGAGTATAATATAGAGGACCTACTATTCTCTTATTTTCAATTTCTTAAACATTAATACTTACAATTGTTCAGCTCTTCAAAACGTTGAATGTCTTTTATCGCCATAGGAAATTCTATTTCTTTTAAATCTAACACTGAATAATAGTGAGGATAAGATGATGTTCTCTCCACATGCCCCACTGCTGGATGGAGAGCTGAGGTTACAGCCCACGCAAAACATGCTTGATCACTATTCAAAACATTCACAACAGCTCTCTTTCGTTTGATCCATACAGGTAAATCAATATATGATGATGCTCGAAGGGGGTTGTATTTATTCATGTTGGTTTCTAAATAAAGTACTTCAACCAACGCCCAGCCTGACTCCCTTTCCTGGAACTCTTCACTCTTCACAATGATAGCACTTGAAATATTTCGATACATATCACTAGTATTATTTGATTCACTAACAATTATGTTTTTTGTATTAAAGGATTTATATCCATAATTTCACCTTCACTCCCAGTTTTTACATAGAGTCCAAAAATGTCAAAATTCATTATAATTGTTCTATGCTCTACTAAAAATTTTCTACTAAGCCAAACACAGTAGGTTGAACTTTCTGTAAAAATGTTTCAATACTCTGAGTTTTTTCTTCACTATAAAGTCTGTAACTAGCAATTCGACTTTTAAATGCACTACCAATTTGTTGAATATTTCCAGAATTTCTTTCATGGCAAGCGTTGTTTTTATGATTAATACTGCGTAAATGTCCATGAATGATTGATAAAGGTATATCAATATTACATACATCACAATGGGTTATCGAAGGTTCACCATTCTTCTTTCTTTTTGTTGCATGACTATTTTCACAATCTAGAGAACGTTTACGCTTTTGAGCTTCACATTCATTTAAAGGTTCCGTGCTAGTTGATGGTTTTACAGATTTCAATTCCTGTTGTTCTCCATGCACTTCAACCATGTGGGATTGATATCGCTTTACAGCAGGAAAACCAAGTTCGCAAACTGAACACGAAAATGGTGCTGAACTAACATGCATAAAATTTACATGACGTGCAAGATTATCTTGTCTGTTAAATGTGGTAGCACAATGACTGCAGACAAACATTTTAATGTCATGTTTAGCATTTGCATGTCGTCGAAGGCTGTCTGGTCATGAGAACTGTTTCTTACATTCACCACACTTGAACATGATGATCACTTTCGAAATCATACTAATATATAAAAATGAGATGGTGTGTGTCTGTCTTTCTGTCTGTCTGTCTGTCTGTCTGTCTGTTACTCAATAACGCAAGAACCACTGGTCCGATTTAAATGAAATTTTGCATGGAGGTAGCTGATTTACCAGGTTTACATATAGGATACTTTTGATTTAGAAATTTTGCACTATTAAAAAATGGTGACCATTTAAGTGACGTCACTACACCCTTTGGTTTCAAAATTTCACATTTCCATGTCACATAAAAAGATAACGGTAGGAAATAGCAAACTTTTGATGACTCATGAGCTTTGAAATTTAATTTCCTATCCAAAGGTCCTTATCACTTTTCGTGTATCTCCAACGGTTAGCGAGTAAAACCGACATTTGTGACGTCACTACACCCTTTGGTTTCAAAATTTCATAATTCCATTTCAAATAAAAAGAGAACGCTAAGAAATAGCAAACTTTTGATGGCATACATGAGCTTTAACATTTAATTTTCTATCCGAAAGGTCCTTATCACTTTTCGTATATCTACAACGGTTAGCGAGTGAAACCTAAATTTGTGCAATAAAACACGGTCAACACCGACCGGTGTTGAAGGTTTGTCTGTTTTTCTCTGAATTTCTATGGAAAATTGAGTTGTTTACGCGTTTCAGACTGTTTTTGATGGATGCGCGCGAAAAAAAAAATCGTCTGTCTGTCTGTTTGTTTGTTTGTTTGTTTGTTTGTTCGTCTGTGGACAATTTTGTTCCCTTATAACTCGAGAACGGCTGGGTGTATCAACGTAAAATGTGGTACAGATATCCATCAGAGGCACGACACTTATCATTGATATGCAAGCCAGTAACCATGGCAACAGATTCTCAGAGGTCCATCTATTGCTGTAAGACGCAATGCAATTCCATTAATTACATTAGTGTGAAAGTTTGCAAACGGCTAGAAGGTTATCACGGAACCAAATTAAGCCGTAAAATTTAGCAATACGTGTAACGCGCTTAAGGGGATCAAGGGGTACTTAAGAATTTTTTTCACGCGATTTACACATGCGGGTGTGGTACGGCGGGTCTATTATATTCTTATCCCCCATATTATTCATTCATTCATTCATTTCGTATAGGCTATCTATGGACCGCGTCATTCCCACTGTCTTCTACTGGCTTTGATGTTTGCCCAGTACGCCCGCATTCGTTCTCGGTGGACTTCCTTCCGTTCCTGGGTCCAAATCTTTCCCGTTTTCAGCTTCGGTTTTTTCTTGGAAACCTTTGCAAGCTTGAAGTTTCCTTTTGAGTGGGGCGCGCTCCTGAATGTCTATTGGTGTAATCCCCACTTCTTTCAGATCTTTATCCAGTTCTATGAACCAGGCCCATTTTGTTTTCCTCTCCTGAAAGTAAGTTATGTTGCGGTTGGTCAGTCTCGCTGGGTTCATTCGTTTCACATGCCCAAAAAATGGTATCCTTCTCTTCCGGATGACGTTACTTATCTTCTCCACATGAGTATATAGTTCATGGTTATGCCGTCTTCTGTATTCCCCATTGTCTTTGATGGAACCCAATATCTTTCTCAAAATTTTTCTTTCTTTGGCCTCCAGTTTCTCGACCAAGCCTTTTTTGTTCATCGCGAGGCATTCAGAAGCATGCAAGACCTCCGGACGGATGACACTGCAGTAATGTTTTAGTTTTGCGTTGAAGGATATTGACCTTTTCTTATAGATGTCCTTAGTTAATTGGTAGGCCATTTCCATTTTGCTCATGTGTGATTGAATGCTTCTTTCTCTGATAATATCCCTTCCCTGACCCGTCCTGAAAAGAAAAGTACATGGCCATTGGTTGCATTAATAATTTTTAAAAATAGGTGTTATAATTTCTCCCTATATTATATTATTATTAGTATTATATTTTGGCGTACAATGACGAGACAAATCCCCTCGGTGCCAGAAACAAAATTTGGGGGCCCTAAAGGGTCGCCGAAAACTACATTATAAGGCTCTAAATCCAACAGATTTTGAAATATTTCCAGAACACTAATTTAATTTAATTTAACAAACTAATGAAGGAATGCAAATCGGTAACCATGAGAACATTATATCAAGGGGTGGCTTACAACTTTCCTTCTATTTCTGTAAGAAATTATTACATATCTGTGAAAGTTTGCAAATGGCTATAAGGTTATCACGGAACTAACGTAGACTGTACAATTCATCAATGCAATTAAGGGGGTCAAGGGGTAACCTATAATTGTTTCATGCAATTTTCACGTTCGACATATAGTACAGAAGGTCTATTATATCTCCAAACAGCAACATTATTTCCAAAAATTCTTGAATTGAACCAGCATTTTTGCGGCTTTTAGGAATTTGGGCAATTTGAGGCTAATGAACCTGAATTTTCATGCACCACAAGCCTTTATAATTTATGAAAGGGGTCTTCCTGTGTATGGGTACCTAGCACAACGCAGAGGGTCAGTTTTTATGTGACGTGTAATGCGTTTCGTCTACAAGGCTTTCAATCCTATTTCACATCAGGAAGTACACGTTAGGTGAATTTAGTCTGAGAGCACATTTTAACTATTTGTTTTTGTCGACAAACGGGTTCATCGTAAGGATGATTTTGTTTGATACTGTCTGGTAGATATACTCATATTTGGATATCTCGGTAATATGTTGTAGACAATAGAATTGTCTGTTTGTCTTTCTTTGTATCTTTATGTAGCCTACGCCTATAACTCGTGTTCGGATGCTTGGAGCATCGTAAAATTAGGTATGGTAACCATGAGAGTCAATACACCAATCATTTATAAAAGGGTGGATATAGAGAAAAACTTCTCAATACATTCTAAAATAGGCGAAATATAAAAATTATCCTACAAGGACGACCGAAGCATATGTTGCGCTTCTCAATGTGAGACACAAAATTCGGGAATCTATAAAGGGTCTCCGAAAACTACATTTTAAGGGCCTTAAATTAACCGTGTGTGTGATATTCCCAGAAAACTAACTTCGTTGTGATTAACTTGAAGGAATGACAAACCGCTAACCATTGCAACAGTAGCTCAATTGATAATGTCAGGTGTTAACAACGAACACCGTTCGAAGAACGGGTACTTCTGCTAGTTACCTATAAAAGAAAGAAATCATAAATGTTAATAAATGATAAAACAAAGTAAAATATAAATAGTTTAATTACATTCCAGTCAATGGTTATAGCAGGGTATTTAAATCGATCATCTGTGAACTCCTAGCAAGTCTAACTTCATGTAGTTCTAACTGGGGGTTACTATACACCACTGTCACTGACACCTAGCGGTGAACATTGGAACTTGATAGAGTGGTAGAAACCAGTGATCGCCAGTTAAGTGAGCTAATTGTGACGTCATAGCCAGTCTTAAAACAAGTCTAAACGTGTAGAACATGTCACGTGATAGAAACCAGCGATCGCCAGTTAAGTGAGCTAAGTGTGACGTCATAGCCAGTCTTAAAACAAGTCTAAACTTGTAGAACATGTCACGTGATAGAAACCAACAGCCACCAGTTAAGTGAGCTAAGTGTGACGTCATAGTCAGTCATAAAGCAAGTCTAAACTTGTAAAATTTGTCACGTGACAAGGTTAAGTTAGGTAAAGTTAGGTAATGCTAGGTGAACTGAGGTTAAGTCTTTAAATATTCCCTCTGTCACTGACACCTAGCAATGAACATTCAGACTTAATAGAGCGGTAATCAAAATCTAACCTACAAAATTAGCTTTACACACCATGGTCAATTAGTTCCAACTTTTGACTGTCAAATATATCATTTTCACTAACATGTAGTGGTGAACATTGGAAAATATCACTCTAACTGTATAAAAGTTATTAGAGGGGGCACTTACCTTTTTATAATTTATCAACTGCTGCCACTGAATGAACAGATTGTAGGAGTCTGGTAACCTACAGGTACCCAATTATCTGTAAACAAATCAATCAATCAATCAATCAATAAATACATTCCAATCAATAACTTCAACATCAATTAGTTATAAAAGACTACAATCCATTAATAATAAGTACTTACCATGCCAAATAATTTAATGATTTTCTACCAAAAAGGCTTTTTTTCAACTCTTGAGCAGTAATAGAGCACCGTTCACTCAAAGCGAGTAATAAAGACTGACAGTAGGGAAATATATGACACCTCTCTTATATAAACTCTCATCGCTCGTGTCAGCAGTTTTTTTTTTTTGCAGATCATTGCAATTCCTTTCCCAATACAGCTGAGAGTCCAGAGTACACTAGGAACACCTGTGTGGTATCCAATTACTGCTCACTTTGCATGATCATCACCCATTGTCTTGATCAACACCTGAGGTTTCAAATTACCGCAACGTCAGTCATAGCAACAGCAGTGTGCGCTCTCTGGCATGTCAGCAACATGACATCGGATGGAACACCTGTGTAATATCCAATAACTGCTAACTTTCCATGATCATCACCCATTGTCTTCATGAACACTTGCGGTTTCTAATTACTGCAGCGTTAGTCATAGCAACATATCTGCGCGCTCTCTGCCATGTCTGTAATATGACCCAGGAAATATAACAAGACGTCTTATTGCACGTACCATCTCCACAGTTTTAACATCTTAAGAACATGTATTATTCTCTTTCAGCTAGAAATGACTCGTTTGAACACATCCATCCACCAAGTTAGATCCCTTGTATGTTCACATGTATTTCGTCACTTTACTTTCATATCGTTATCCCATTACAGAAGTGGGGGATTAGTGAACAACTTCAGTTCAACACACTGCTTTACACGCAAAATGTAGTTAGGCCCTTCGACATAATTTAAATAAATTCATGGGCTAGTCCGTAGGAACCAGTCCAAAGGGACTCATCCACAAGGACTCGTCCACAAGGACTTGTCCACAAGGACTCGTCCACAACGACTTGTCCACAAGGACTTGTCCACAAGGACCTGTGCACAAGGACTTGTCCACAAGGACTTGTCCACAAGGACTCGTCCACAAGGACCTGTCAACAATGACCCGCCAACAATGACCTGTCAACAAGGACCCATCCACAGGGACTCGTCAACAATGACAGGGGCCCTCACCTCAAGGTCTAACATGCCCCTCTTTGATTATTGGTTTGTGGAACAACGTTTAATTCCATATTGGCATTCAAACTCTCACATGTTGCATTTGGAAATCGAGATTTTATAAAAAAAAAACAATTTCACCCTCTAGTAGGGGTAGGGTTTATTTTGGGGTTGAAATATGTTGTCCATTGGAAAGGGGGGTATCAGCCCGAGTTCAATGACACCTCATTCGTCAAAATCCGACCATGCGTTCGAGAGATATCGCACCGCCGCCATCTTGTGAGGTGGGGAGGTGGAGGTGGGTTTTGAACTGTCACAAAACCACTACTTATAAATTTAAAGTTCCAAACCTACTTGAACTAACGTAAAATAGAACGACGAAAATGATGATGTTACTGGATTTTATGTAGGTTTTTTGGTTACTTCACAAACAACCGTCAAACTCGAGTACACATAATATTTTGGTCGACAGTAGATGCTGCTTTCGGAGAAATCCCTCCTGTATGGCGCTCTCAAGTTGCACCAGATGGTCGGTGGTGGTCCAATGAGAGCGAAATCTACACTGGTAGTCGGACAGGAGACCTCTCTCTTCCAGGAGCCACACCAGTCGGCGGTTCACCATCTTCTCTAGCAGCTTACATAGACCATTTGTCAGACAAATGAGCCTTTAGCTGCTGACAAGCTTGGGATCCTATCCAGCCTTAGGAATCGGTATCATGATCCCGTCTCGCCATTGAGATGGAAACTCCCCTTCAATCCATATACGATTGAAGAGGACCAGCAGTTGTTTCATATTGGATTCGCACAGAGATTGAACATTTGATTATGTATGTTATCCGGTCCAGGTGCCGTATCCCTGCACAGTGAAAGTGCACTGCGCAGTTCCCATTCAGAGAATGGTACATTGTAGGACTCCGAAGCAGCAGTGCCAAAGGACAAGGGGTGAGCCTCTGCCTTCCGCTTCAGAGTCAGAAATGTAGGATCGTAACTCCCGGAGTTGTGTGATCCAAGAATGCTGGCAATAGCGAGATGGTCCGTGATGATGTCTCCGTTGATGCAGACTCCGGGTATCGTCAATGATGTCGGGAGTCCGGAGATCCAACACGTGAGTGGAAGGAGTATGCGCAGTCATGGACGACGCATACTTTTCCCACGTCGTTTTCTTACTCTTCTGAACTAGATATCGAGCTCTAGCACGCCACCTTTTGAAGGTGATAAGGTTAGCCATGGTGTATTGCCTTTGATAGCATTTGAAAGCACGTCGACGATCTTTAATGGCTGCTGCAATCTCGGCTGTTGCGTGAGTTGCCGGATGAGGAAGGTATTGTTTCCTCAGCAGCAGCCAAAATGCCATTCGTTATGTGAATGGTATGATCGTCGACACTCTCAAAAGTATCTTCGACAAACACCGCACGTGCTGTTAACGTTGCCCAATCAGCCCGTAGGAGAAGCCATCGACTTGGTAACTCGATGGCTCTCTGCTTCGGAGGTGTTATGATAATCGGGCAATGGTCTTTATTGCAAAGGTCGTCGTGTACACCCCACAGTAGCAGGGGAACCAGCGCACGATGGCACAAGGTGATGTCGACACTAGAATAAATGCCGTGTGCAATAGAGAAGTGCGTAGGTGCCCCTGCGTTCAACAAACACAGGTCCAGCCGCCTGTTCAGCCTCTCGAAATCTCTCCCTCTACCGCTAGTGGTAGTGGAGCCGCAGATGGTGTTGTGGGCATTAAAATCTCCCAGAAGGAGATATGGAGGGGGAAGCTGAGAGTCTAGATCCACCAGATGTTTGTAATCCAGTTGATTATCCGGTGGGATGTACACGTTACATACTGTTGCCATTACTGGCAACGACGTACTGCTTCTAGCTAGTGATTGTCATTTTAAGGGGCGGAACTACGAGGTCATCTGACCCTCTTAACACAGATTAAAATATACAAATTTGGAATGGAACTAACTGAGTGCCCAGCGGCACCTCTTCACTATAGAGGCTAGAGTGGGCAAGTGTGCGGCCACAGATCCATCCACCCGGACTTTAGATAAGAGTTTGAAGTGACGCATTGTTGTCTCATATCCAGGACCAAACCTGGATTCCTGAAGACAGACAATGGTGCGAAAATAAAGATATTAGTTGACGTAACTCAGGGAGATAACCAGAATAGCTATTACAGTTCCATAGTAATAGTGCCATAGTGTGGACTTAAGTAGAAGTTGGTCTTCTACGTACGATTGACCGTTTGCCACCCTTCCCCATCTCTAGGTGGAGAAGATGGGGGAGGAGAACACACCTCGATCTCCACATCTCCGTCCAAAGACGAAGAAAATGGAGGGGGTGCTCTCTAAGGTGGCGCGTCCAAAGACTGGGTGTCCGTCTCCGACAAGTCCCGAAAATTCTTTTTTCGTGACCGGCATTGACGTTTGTTTGGGGAAGTAGGTGTTCCCTTTCCCCCTGACGTCTCCACCCTGCAAAACAATGCAGCAACTTCTGGCATCGCTCCACCGATGGTGAAGCCAGCTGATTGTAGTAGAGCTGCCTTGTTTGCAGGAGAAGAAGAGTGACGGCGATGAACCCTTACTCTTCCCTCCACCGGGAGAATAAAAGCGCCGGTATCGACGCTGTTCTCTCCAATCTTTTGGGTGATGCACCTAACCTTGGTGACGCCTCTCTTCCCCAGATCCAGCAACAATTGTGCATCGCTACTAAGAATGAGGTCGCGATGGAAGATAACTCCACGGAACTCATTCAGCGTTTCGTGGCTCGTAACCTCAACTGGGATTTCATCGAATTGCATGCATTAGAGCAACGCTTCGGTTTGCCTCCGGTCAACTGTAAGCAGCAAGTGCTGCGCATTCCAGAGCTTGGAAATCCCGTTGTCTCCAATTTTCCCCTCGATTTCTTCAGAAAATATTATTGATTTCACGATTTTAAAATCTCCCCCGTCTGTCCTGGTAGCTTTCAGGTAGCGAGGAGACCTATCAACCGGAAATTTCTGATTAAAATCCTCATACACCTTGGGATTTGGTCGACACTCTAGAGACGGCTTTTTGAGGGGGCGACCCTGTGAAATGTTAATGGGGCGCCCGGAAAGCTCCTCCCCGAATACTACCTACTCCAAACGAGTGCCATCACACAGTGATATGTTCGGCGCAAGTATTCGGCCGTGCAGGGACCTCCGTTGTGAGGCGGATACTACTGCAAGGGCACATGGCGCACCCACCTGACGGGATGGGGAATACCGTCTAGGCTTTCTGGCCAGATGGCCACGTCGGTGGCCCTTCCCCAGCATACACGTTTATTTCTAAGGGTCAAACCAAAAAAGGGTCCGGAAGTCGAAAAAGACCTTAATAAGCCCCCCCCCCCCCATTATTCGCCTCCTACGACAGGCAGAGCATGTCGTGCTTGCATTCTAACCTGCACCCACATGGGATAGATTAATTTTGAGTAACTAACATGTGTCAGTGCTGCCAACATGATTCTAAATCTGCTGATACGTCCAATTTTAAAATACATATAACTTCTATGCAGGGTCATCGAAAAATAATGCCAACATTTCAAAAAATTATAGCACCGAAACCCATTATGTTAAACGTGTAATTATTTTACTGAACTCCAGCTGGTTAATGTAAGTTTTGTTTTGGAGGGGACGTGACCTTGCTATGCGCACACTAGATGCGCAGTAGCCAAGGTCGTCCGGGGGCGCGCGCGCCAATGAAATGCTGATTTCACCCCTTTGGATTTTTTTCTGGGGGTACATTAAAAACATTGTGTATGCAGAAAAATTTCGGGACTCTGAGCGCCTGCGGGAGCGAATTTCTGCCGCCATCTTGACAGTTACTCCTGAAATGATTGCACGTACCAATCCAACCATTGGGAAAGCGTGTGTTCTATGCTGATGTTGATGGTCGGCCTGGCCTAGATTTTTTTCTCTACAGTTTCCTTAAACTGATTAAACCATCGAATGACAACTTTGTAATCAGGTGCAGTTTAAACTGATTAAACCATCGAATGACAACTTTGTAATCAGGTGCAGTTTGACGGGCGGTGCAGTCATTGGCGCGCGCGCCCCCAGCCGTCCTTGGCTACTGCGCATCTAGTGTGCGCATAGAATGGTCACGTCCCCTCCAAAACAAAACTTAGTTTAACCAGCTGGCGTTCAGTGGAAGAATTACACGTTTAACATAAAGGGTTTCGGTGCTATATTTTTTTGAAATGTTGGCATTATTTTGCGATGACCCTGTACTGTGCCTGATTAGACCGAAGTAAACACGACCACATATGCATTTTACCAAGAATCAGTCAGCACGAGAGTCAAAATATCCCGGGGCGCCATATGGGTTAAAGCTAATCGCAAAAACGACATCAAGTGAGAAAAATGCTTTACTGATTTTTGGCTCAATGCAACAATAAGGATAGAAGGAGATTCAACTGGGCATAACACATCATGTAAAATTATCTCATTTTATTTTGAATTTAAAATTGACTGCAAAAATGCTCAAAGCAGCATCATTCACGTGTGGCGACCCACATCCTATTTACACAATGTACAGAAATTTTCCAAACACATTGGACAATTATCTTTTGGAAACACAAGTCTGATTATTAGTCCTGTAGACTGTGTTCCAAAATTATATTGATTATTCATGATTAAATCCAGTTCAAATTTAATTGTCTTTACTGGAAATACTGTAGTTCACTGTTTGAATTTTTACATAATATTAACACTCGTAGAATAAATGTTCATAGAATTTTTAACTTTCACTTATTTTTCCAGTTTCAAAAAATATTGTTAAAAAAAATATTATTATCTTTGAATCAACACAAATTATTTACACATATTAATAACATCTGAAAAGTATCTGACCATTGAGCATAGCATTGAAGAACTGTGCGAAGCACAACAAAATTTAATTTTTCTTCTGACATTAAACATTTCGAGAAGTGACTCGATTATGAACTTCAAGTTCCTAACAAAATACATGATTTCTGAATCATCAACTTGATCAATAAATTGTTGGACCATTCAACTATTCAATTTTCCACTTGGAATCATCATTAAGAAAAATATTTATATTTGTGGCCCTTCTAGTAACTTTCACAACTTGCAATTCTTCGACAGAATGCGGAAATAAGAATTGTAGCTTCATAATAAATTCATTTAGTTCATGGCACTAGGATTGAAAACATCCTTCAAATTATTCGTGGTTATGGAATTATTTTTAATTGGCAGTGGCCCATTCTATTATTTTCATAAGAACACAATATTACAACAACAACGGCAAAGGTCTTCCTCTGAAGAAGAATAAAATACTATCATGACAAATCCGGGTTCTAGCAAAATCAAAGTCTAAATGGAATCCGTAAACAAGGTTGAAATAAGAACTGATGGTTTCTAAGAAATAACCTTCGGGTCATTCATACGACGAAATGTGTAGTTCCAATACTCCTACTATAAACCTGAGCCATCTAACCTGCTGTTTGATTGATGCTCGAAAAAAACCTCCTCATTCCTGCGACTTAAACATGCGCACCTGGGAATGGCATTTCAACTACTCCACACACATAAATTTTCTTCCCAAAATTTATACAATAAATCAAGCCTCTGCTTGTTATCAACACTGGAAGATTAATAAACTTACAAGTTTATTTTATTTTACCATTCAGTTCAACCCGTGAATTTACCATACTTATGAAAATCTTTATTTCACTTTCGAGTGTATTTACGTCATGATTTTATATAAATACAAAAATATCCTATTTGATACAAATATCATTTGCTTCCCGTTTCATGCCTCTCCGTGTTATCTGAAAAATATACTTTGCTCATTGCAAATATTAACTGTTCAACCAGAACTGAAATGTTGGTTGAATTCGGGCTTGCGCTAACCACTCTCCTTCGGAAAATATCCTGTTCCAAACTAGAAATTATTAAACTACTTCATAGGCTCTCTCTCAATACATATGATTATTAGAAAATATAATATCCAAGAATTATTTAGAAAAATTATGAAAATTATTATTATTAGTTATATTATTTTAAATATATTTAATTATCATCTCATTATGTGAGAATCCACATGTTCGAACCTTCGAATATGGAAAAAAATATCCATTCCTCAACAAAAAAATAATTTAACTTTTACAGTTACATCGACGGTTTTCCGTGACTTCCCAAAAATATGAAATATTCAAATAAATGCTCGATATGCTCGGTCATCGATCCTAAACTGTTCTGAGTGCTGAAAATACTCAGAATAACTCTAATATGTCTTGGGTAAATCATTGCAAGATTTAAATACGAAGAAAAAAAATGTGTTGGTCATCTGCAGAAAAATAGTTTGTTCCAATTAGCTAGGCATAATATAAAATTCAAATGTGGCTTACATTTCTTGATGGTCTTGAAGCGTAGCGAACCTGGTTTGTACCAGATTTATCCATAGACATGCCCTATCGGACAAGCACGTATAATCCTTGTATCGGCCGCCATTATATACCCACAATCTGTCTAGCAAGACATAGTGGTAATATCTCTTGACGTTTGAAGTAACTGTTGATCCATTTTAATATTGGCTTCTGTTAACTCCATAACAGTATGCTTAAATGGGGTCAGATCTAAGTGATCTATTCTCAAATATGTCAGTTGTAACATAACTCACGGTAATCGTTTCAGTACAAGAAAACACTGACAGTCTAACCAATCAACGGCTGTTCTGAAGATCGTTCCCTGGGCATGGCTTCACACCATCTACCATGCGCGAAGCAACATGTAGTTTCCCTGCGTTGGCTAATGAACAACACCGTGATAGACTGGCCTTCAATATACTGAAAGATCGGAGTGGTTATTAAGTTACAAATATGAAACTGACTGAATTGGACTAAAATATCCAAGTATTAGGTTATTACTGGACTGTGACAAAGTATTATTCTAGACAAAGTCTAGCATATGTCCATGTAGAAATAAAAATATTTCACCAGTGTCCGTCGAAAAATAACTATCACCTTAGTGATTCTCCCTGCCGGAAACTTACTAAGTTCCACTCGTAGCGCAGCACTTTTGTGACTATCACAATTTTGAAAATAACTTCTGCGTAGATCCGGCAACCATGTGCCTTGGCTCAGCGTAGTAGCACCTTGTTGGCAAGTGCTTGATTCGAAGTGAGCTGAAGTTGCTTGTGCCGGCCGGCTTTTATTCAAAACGGTCAGGGTCACGCCGCATCAGCTGAAATCTGGAAATCCTCATATCTCTGGTATCCCTGGTCCGTTTTACTTGATACTAAGTGCATTCTCTTTCATTTGGCCGTGCCAGTAATCTGATCCAAGTCTCAAGTCTCTACTCCAAGGCTAACTATTTAATCAATAAATAGCCTCGACCTCTGCTATTACTCGCTACGTCACTTGACATGCTCTTAGCGGTATATTCTTTCCAATTGCTTCTAGAAGCAATGGAGCGCGATATTCAAATATCTCAACTTTCAAAAGCGGCTGTAGCCTTTCCCTTGATATCTAGGTGTCTGAATCTTGGAATATCTATTTCTAGAGTTGGGCACATCCACCCCACACCTAGCAAAAAAATAAAAATTGGAATTTTTTTATTTTTTCTATCTACACATTAAATCATCTGGTTCTTGAATAATAAATCTTCAAATTCGATGCATTATAACTTCCCACGATGTTACCAGTTCGTGTATTAGCGACTTCATAGCTTCCATTGTTGTTTACTTCCACAATACGATAGGGTCCAGCGTAAAGGCTTGCAAACTTCGAGTACACTCGATTTTGCACGTCAGAGGGTGTAGGTCTTTTCACTAAAACAAGAGTTCCTACGCGCAAGGGTCTGCGAAAACGCTTTCCTCTCACTCTGTGCTCTCTTTTCTCAGCTTGGCTCCTCAACCTGTCTAAAGCTAGAGTTTTCCTCATCTGAGGACTTGGTGCAATCTCAGGTGGAATAGAGATGATTCGATCCCATAATCTTGTTGGTTTAATTCCATGATGAAGCAACATGGGAATCTGTCCAGTACTCTCATGAATTGTAGAGTTGATGGATTCGGATGCTAAAGAAAGAACATCCATCCATTTCCAATGCTCATTTGGACAATAGAGGCGGCAAAATTTCGCTATTTCAGCCATCACGCGTTCTGCTGGATTGCTCTCAGGATGTCTGATAGAACAAAACAATTGTCTAATCCCAAGATTATTCATGACGGTTCTAAATTCTAAGGATGTAAATTGAGGTCCACGATCTGATAAAAGGAATTCCGGTTTGCCTGCTTCCGGAATTACGTTGTCTCTAATTCTTTTCACACAATATTTTGCGTTTGCCTTCTGAATTGGGTGTAACATAGTGTATTTGCTGAAAACATCCATGGTCACCAGAATATATCGGTTACCTCTTTTAGACTTTGGGAGAGGACCATATAAATCAGTCGCGAAGATTTCACAAGGCTTAGAAAGAATAATAGGCCTTGGTAATTCTCTCAATAATCTAGAATTATGTTTACTCCTTTGGCATAAGTCGCATTCTCGAATAGTGTTCCTGACAGTTTGTCGCATTCGCTCCCACGAAAATTTCTCTTGAATCATGTTGACCGTCTTATCTACACCAGCATGACCTGCGATTCGATGTGCCATCCAGATAATGGGTTTTTGCATTCGTGGAGGTATCACGACTCTGAGCTTCGTATGGTAGGGATCTGCAAACTTGTAGATTAAACCATCTAACATCATAAAATCTCTTGAAATCCTTTCAGTTTCCACAAAATCATCATCATTTGGATCCATGTCTCCCTGTAGAAAACGAAAAATGTTTCTAAAACGTCGGTCTCTCCTCTGGGATAAATGCAACAATCTTAACCTTCTCAAGGTATCCTCATCCTCCTGCGTAACTTGAAAAACCTTAGATGTAGACTCCACTGCTCTACTCAAAAAATCAGCTCCCACGTTCAACTTTCCAGGAGTGTGTTCAATAACTAGGTTGAATTGTTGAATAAAAAGTGACCATCTAGTTATCCTATCACTGGCAAAGTTTGTTCTCAAAATAAACTCCAATGCATGGTGATCAGTCCTCACAATTACTGAATGTCCAATCAACATTTTCTTCCACGAATCCAACGCGAAGATTACAGCAAGTGCTTCTAACTCTGTGGTGTAATAATTCCTTTCTGATGGACGAAGTTTCCTGCTTATGAACGCCAGGTAACGTCTCTTGTGGTCGTCATCTTCTTGAAGAAGAATAGCTCCAATCCCTACGGTGGATGCATCAGATTCTATGATGAAATTCTTGGTAAAATCAGGATACTCCAATTTCACGCTGTTTACCAATAACCTCTTGGCATCTTGAAATGATTGTTCACAATCTTCATCCCATTTCCATTTGTTTCCTTTCTTTAATAATTCCTGCAATGGAGCATCTGTCTTGGTGAAGTTCGGACAATGCCCCGCAAAGAATTGGCATGTTCCGAGAAAACTGCGGACATTCTTCACTCTAGTAGGTCTAGGGAAATTTGCAATCACCTGTATTTTTGTCTCATTGGGACGGTATCCTTCTCCATCCAAAATGTGGCCTAAAAATGTTATTTCCTTCCGAAAGAACTGACATTTTCGAAGGTATACTTTAAAGTTCGCTTTTCTCAAATCTGCGAATAACATCTGAAGATGTAACAAATGTTTCTCCTTAGTCTCAGATGCAATTAGGATATAATCTATGTAACGAATTGCTATCTCTTTAACTTCAGGACTCAAATTTTGTACCAGTGCTCTGATCAAAACAGATCCAGATGTTTTGACTCCAAATGGTAGACGGCGGAATACCTATGTCTGCTGGTCAAACATAAATCCTGTAAACTTTTTGGAATCTTCACTAAGCCTAATGTGGTGGTAGGACGAAGTGAGATCAATATTAGAGAACCATACCTTGCCTTGGAATTTCCTTAACAGTTCCCTAATGATTGGTGGTCTGTCATACTCTGGCAGTAATCTTGAATTCAAATTTCGCGCGTCTAAACATAGTCTCAGACTTCCATCTTGCTTAGACACTACTGCTAATGGATTGGCATAAGATGTAGTGTACTTTTCAATCACATTGTTGCTTTCCACCTCTCTGATAAGCACTTTTACCCTTTCTCGATGCTTTTCCGCTACCGGATACAATTTAGCAAGAAAAGGTGCATCATCATTTACACGAATACGATATTCAAAATCTTTAATTTCACCAGGTTTAATATCAAAAATATCTTGATACTCTTCCAAAATTTTTCCTAGTTCTGGGGACCCCTCCTCAGTGTAGACTTCTCTTCCTTCAGCTTCATGAAAAATCAGAGACCATTGAGCATCTCCCTCGATGTCTTCCTCTTCTTTTCCCTCGAAGTTAATCTCTTCGGTATTCTTGAATCTGATCGTCTCTGTCTTCATGTCTATCACTGCTTGATATTTCTGAATGAAATCCGCTCCCAATATCATGTCAAAAGCCATGTCCTTCATTACTACAAACACATGTCGGAAATCATGTCCTCCAATAGTAATACATAAGTATAATTGTGTTTTACACAGAGATATTTTGTTGGGTATTATTCCTTGGATCTTAATTCCTGATACTGGAATCTCCTCTAAATTCTCTTTGAGCTTCCACAGAATATAAAGCTTCTCACTCACAAGACAAAGCATAGCTCCAGTATCAATCAAAGTATCGACAGGCACACCGAATACTTCGCATGATATGATTGGCATTCTAATTCTTGTACCCATTTCCTTCCGTTCGTCATTCTGTTGAATTAAGTCATCATCCTCTGCTTGCCATTTAATGATTCTGGAAGTCAAAGTGTTCAAAATTCTATCTTCTACTGTGAATTCGAAGGTTTTTTTTTTCGTTTCCATTCCCCCGGGATTGTTGTGTTCCCGATGGACCTGGTTCATTGGGCCTCTGTTCCAAGAACTGCAAGTTTTCTTGGTGTCTTGCTTCCAAGTTCCTCCTCGTCTCCTTGTTGAACTCTTCATTGGACTGACGAGTATTCACATTCCCTCTGTTATTGTAGTTGTTTCTACCATAGTATCTTCTTTCCTGGTACCTTCCTTGATTATCCCTGGGCCTTCTCCATCGAGTATTATATCGATTTCCACCATCCGGTCTTGCATAAGGCTTGTAACTGTATCTGTTACTGTACTGATTCCATCCTCTTTTATCGGGCTCTTCCCTCGGCGTTTTCTCTTCCTGCCCCTCTCGAATCTCTCGAGGTGTTTGGGAATAACTGTCGGCCATAACAGCGTACACAGCGTTGTTATTCTTTCCTCCCTTTCGATGGAAGAATTGAGCGTTCGTATGATCAAGCTTCTGTAATACCTCGTCAAATTGCTCCATATTATAAATGTCAGCAGCGATCAAAGTTCTTTGGACGTCTGCTAGAAACTGACGTATTAATGCAGTAATTAATTCGTTATCTGGCATCGGCGGATCTAAATGTTGTAGTTTAGAAAGCTGTCCAGAAAAGTACGTAGAGTATCGAGTAGGCTGTGACGTCGAGAATCTCTTCGAATATAATTCCGCTCTGACTTGCTGTTGGGTTTCCGGGAACCAAAACTTCTTTAATAACCCACGGGAAAACTCCTCAAAATTGGTGAGAGTGGATCTAAAAGCTCTAAACCAAAGAAGTGCAGGACCTTCCAAAAATTTCCCTATCACTCGGATCTGTCTTTCCTTAGGGATCTTGGAATCTTTCAGGTAATCACCTGCTTCTCTCAAAAATTTTACGGGTGTCACAGAATCTCGCCCCGAAAATTTAGAAGGCTTATCCTCTACATTCTTGAATACAGTTATGGGGTTGGATTGAAATACTGTCCTGACCTCATCCTGTCTTTGACTATTAGTTTCTCTAGCTGCTCCTAGATTTATCTGTATCTGTTCTTTTCCCCTTACACTTGGCATTTTCAACAGATGGTCAGACTGTTTCTCGTCCTTGATTTGGGTTTTCATAGCCTCCAGTTCCTTCTGGTTTTCTTCTGCCATTTTTTTAATTGCTTCGGTTTCCTTACAATTCTCCTTGACATCAGTGGATATCTGGTTCATAACAGCCTCGTGACTTTCCAACGACCCTGTCATATCTGATATGTCCTTCTGAGTTGCATGGATATCTTTGGAAATTACTTGAATATGGGATGACAAAGATTCCCTAATTTCCTTGATTCCCTCTTGGTTCTCCAGCTTGAGTGTGTCTTTAATTTCATTGACAACTGTGGTTTTAATTTCAGTTTGTAATTCATTAATCACACCTTCTCTTATTTCTCCCATTACAAGTTCTTTGAATTTTTCTGTCAACCGTTGAACAACTAGAATTCCCATCTCATTACTCTCTTTCTTCACTCTGACTTCTAGGTTGATCATGTCTTCACCAACTTTCCTAAGACCATGTTCTATCCTATCAGCTAAGCTTTGGGATCTTAGATCGGCATCGCGAAATTTATCGTCCATTAAACTTGCGTTAGTAGCTAATGAAGTTTCGAGCTCATGTGTTTTTTCGCATAATTTAGTCATTTTACTCTCAAGTGACATTTTCAAAATTTCGGAATTCTCTTTAAATTTATTTTCCATAGAATTAAATTTACTATTTAAATTTTCTTTCAAGTTATCTTTTAACCTGCTTTCTAACAAATCGGAATTTTGCTTGAGTTTATCATCTAAACTTTCTTTCAAGTTATCTTTTAAAGAATTAGAACTTTCTTTAAGTTTATTTTTTAAAGAATCAGAATTTTCTTTAAGTTTATTTTCTAAAGAATCAGAATTTTCTTTAAGTTTCTCATTTAAACTTTCTTTAAGTTTATTTTCTAAAGAATCAGAATTTTCTTTAAGTTTCTCATTTAAACTTTCTTTAAGTTTATTTTCTAAAGAATCAGAATTTTCTTTAAGTTTACTTTCTAAAGAATCAGAATTTTCTTTAAGTTTCTTTTCTAAAGCCTCTGTATTTTCTTTCATAATGGCGGCTACACGCCGTCCAGCTTCATTTGAACTCTCCTCCAAACTCCTCATCATCCTCATCATCTCTTCCATAATTATCAATTATTATTCAACACTTAGGGTTATACAGTATTGGCAAACACAAGCTTATAACTAGAACAAGAAATATGAATAGCTAATTGGAACACTCTAATAAAATGAGATTTGTCCTAATGTCGACGTGATGGAAAAACAAAATTCTCCACTTTTACGAATTACATTTACTACAATATCACAAGAAAAATATGCAAGTTCTCAAATATCCTCCACCTGGATTCTAATAATGCGTATGTCCAGTCATCGAACGTTTACTACTGAATTTACTTGACGCCCTAATGGTTAAGCCATTATCAAAAATAATCAAACCCATTCTAATTATTAATCCAGTTAAATTTTTAATTTTCTCCACTAATTGGGTTTCCTACTAATTTATTCATCCAAACCAGACATCTCTCAACTCCCAAAATATTTATACAAAAATTATCACAATTTAAATCGGCGTGCGATTGACCATGTCTAACTCGAGCCCCACTTTGGGCGACATTTCTCTCTCTATCTTATTTTATGTGTCCGTTTAGACCGGAGTCCGCACGACCACATATGCATTTTACCAAGAATCAGTCAGCACGAGAGTCAAAATATCCCGGGGCGCCAGATGGGTTAAAGCTAATCGCAAAAACGACATCAAGTGAAAAAAATGCTTTACTGATTTTTGGCTCAATGCAACAATAAGGATAGAAGGAGATTCAACTGGGCATAACACATCATGTAAAATTATCTCATTTTATTTTGAATTTAAAATTGACTGCAAAAATGCTCAAAGCAGCATCATTCACGTGTGGCGACCCACATCCTATTTACACAATGTACAGAAATTTTCCAAACACATTGGACAATTATCTTTTGGAAACACAAGTCTGATTATTAGTCCTGTAGACTGTGTTCCAAAATTATATTGATTATTCATGATTAAATCCAGTTCAAATTTAATTGTCTTTACTGGAAATACTGTAGTTCACTGTTTGAATTTTTACATAATATTAACACTCGTAGAATAAATGTTCATAGAATTTTTAACTTTCACTTATTTTTCCAGTTTCAAAAAATATTGTCAAAAAAAAATATTATTATCTTTGAATCAACACAAATTATTTACACATATTAATAACATCTGAAAAGTATCTGACCATTGAGCATAGCATTGAAGAACTGTGCGAAGCACAACAAAATTTAATTGTTCTTCTGACATTAAACATTTCGAGAAGTGACTCGATTATGAACTTCAAGTTCCTAACAAAATACATGATTTCTGAATCATCAACTTGATCAATAAATTGTTGGACCATTCAACTATTCAATTTTCCACTTGGAATCATCATTAAGAAAAATATTTATATTTGTGGCCCTTCTAGTAACTTTCACAACTTGCAATTCTTCGACAGAATGCGGAAATAAAAATTGTAGCTTCATAATAAATTCATTTAGTTCATGGCACTAGGATTGAAAACATCCTTCAAATTATTCGTGGTTATGGAATTATTTTTAATTGGCAGTGGCCCATTCTATTATTTTCATAAGAACACAATATTACAACAACAACGGCAAAGGTCTTCCTCTGAAGAAGAATAAAATACTATCATGACAAATCCGGGTTCTAGCAAAATCAAAGTCTAAATGGAATCCGTAAACAAGGTTGAAATAAGAACTGATGGTTTCTAAGAAATAACCTTCGGGTCATTCATACGACGAAATGTGTAGTTCCAATACTCCTACTATAAACCTGAGCCATCGAACCTGCTATTTGATTGATGCTCGAAAAAAACCTCCTCATTCCTGCGACTTAAACATGCGCACCTGGGAATGGCATTTCAACTACTCCACACACATAAATTTTCTTCCCAAAATTTATACAATAAATCAAGCCTCTGCTTGTTATCAACACTGGAAGATTAATAAACTTACAAGTTTATTTTATTTTACCATTCAGTTCAACCCGTGAATTTACCATACTTATGAAAATCTTTATTTCACTTTCGAGTGTATTTACGTCATGATTTTATATAAATACAAAAATATCCTATTTGATACAAATATCATTTGCTTCCCGTTTCATGCCTCTCCGTGTTATCTGAAAAATATACTTTGCTCATTGCAAATATTAACTGTTCAACCAGAACTGAAATGTAGGTTGAATGCGGGCTTCGGAAAATCTCCTGTTCCAAACTAGAAATGATTAAACTACTTCATAGGCTCTCTCTCAATACATATGATTATTAGAAAATATAATATCCATGAATTATGAAAATTATTATTATTATTATTATTCTTCTTCTTTCGATTCGGCCATCTAAGGACCACGTCATTTCAACTGTTTCTTGTTGCATCGAGCTTTAACGTCCTCCCAGTACTTTCGCATTAGTTCTCGATGCTGTTGTTTTCTTTCTGCAGTCCACTTCTTGCCAGTTGGAAGCTTTGGCTTTTCTTGAAAACATCGGTGTGCTGTTAGTTTTTGTTTAAGTGTGGCACGTTCCCAAATATCGTTGCCTGTTATTCCCACTTCTTGCAAATCTTTGTCCACCTCAATGAACCAAGCTCCCTTGGTTTTCTTTTTGAGGAAGTAGGTGAAAATTCTATTTGTCAATCGTGCTGGGTTCATTCTTGTTATATGACAGTAAAAGGTAATTCTCCGTTTCCTCATGGCATCAGTTATTTTTTCCACGTGGGTGTAAAGTTCGTGGTTGTGTCTTCTCCTATATTCCCCATTTTCTTTTACCGGACCCAAGATTTTTCTTAGAATTTTTCTTTCTTTCACTTCCAGCTTCTCTGTTAGTCCCTTGCGATGCATTGCAAGGCACTCTGCAGCATACAAAGCCTCTGGACGGATGACTGTTTGGTAGTGTCTTAACTTGGCATTTGTTGATATGGATTTCTTGTTGTAAATGGCCTTTGTTAGATTGTATGCCATTTCCATTTTCCTGATTCGTGACTCGAAAGCTGCCTTCTCAGATAGATTGGGGTCTATCCACTCACCCAAATATTTGAACGCTTTCGTTTGCTTGATTTTCCCCTGTCCTACATCCAGCTCTTTTGGCGCTAGCTTGATATTAGTGATAAATTCTGTTTTTTCAAAGGAGATCTTAAGGCCCGCTTTTGCTGCTTGAATCTGGAGTTCATTAATTTGTGCTGCGGCTGCATCGAGGGAATCTGAAAAAATTGCGAGGTCATCTGCGAATGCTAGGCAGTCAACTATCAGGTTCTGTTTTTTGTAGCCCAATCTGACTCCATTTTCAGACTTGTTAATGTTCATTACTTTTCGCCACTGCCGGATGACTTTTTCGAGCACACAGTTGAAGAGCAAAGGAGATAGTCCATCTCCTTGTCTTACACCAGTCTTGATTTCGAAGGGCTCTGAAATTTCTCCCCTGAATTTCACTTTGGACGCAGTGTTGGTTAAGGTTTTCTGAATGATTGCTCTTGTTTTGTTGTCCAGTCCCAGTTCTTTCAGTATTTCAAATAGGGTGGGTCGATCGATAGAGTCATAAGCCTTTTTGAAGTCAATGAAGGTCACTACAAACTGTTTGTTTCTAAGCTTCAGATATGAAAGGATAGATTTAAGGTTCAAAATCTGTTCGGCACACGATCGTCCCTTCCGAAATCCCCCTTGATATTCCCCTAATTGTGGATCCAACTGTTCCTCTGCTCTAGTTTGAAGGGCTTTTGAAAGGATTTTGTATGTTATTGCAAGGAGGGAGATGCCACGGTAATTGTTCACATTCGTTCTATCACCTTTTTTGTGAAGAGGGTGAAGCAGAGCTGATGTCCAATCAATAGGGAGTTCCTCCTTTTCCCATATCTCACTAATTATTTCTGTTAGTTTATCGATAGCTACGTCGCCAGCATGCTTCCATAATTCGGCGATTATTGAATCCTCGCCTGGTGCCTTATTGTTTCTAAGTGACTGAATGATCTGCATAATTTCTTCTTTGGTTGGTGGTGTAGAGTCCGGGTTTGTATTTGGATTGTCTTCAAATAAGAATGAGGATCCTGGGCTTTCACAGTTAAGGAGAGACTCAAAATAATTTGCCAGGATAGTGCAGTTGTCCTTGTCATTATAGGCAGTTTTTCCCTCAGGATCTTTGAAATGTAGGCTAGGTGGAGTGTATTTAGTGAGATTCTGTCTGAAGGTTCTGTAGAAATCTCGAGTGTTGTTTTTCTTGAAGTCTTGTTGAATCTTTTCCAATTGACTTTTGTCGTATGCACGTTTTACCCCACGTATGGTTTTTGCAGCATGTTTCCTCACTAACAGAAAACTCTCCCAGTTATCTGAATTCTTCTTAGAGTTCCATCTCTGCCATGCTAGTTGTCTCTGCCTTATTGCTGCTTCACATTCACTGGTCCACCAGAGATGTTTCCTTCTTTTTGTTAGCGGGACTATCTCTTTAGCTGTTCTCACCATGCCATCTCGTAGTTGTTCCCAATTCTGTGGATCCAAAGTTTCAAGCTTCTCAGTAAACTCGTGATTCAAGTGTAGCTTCTCTGTGTCAAACCAGTTGATCTCTCTTCGGCAGACCCTCCTGGTATTTCTTGGAAGAAGTTTAACCTTGATTTTGGAAAGGTAGTGATCAGAATCAAGATTTACACTTCTCAGGACTTTTACATTCTGGATCTCTCGGTGTGCCTTCCGTGAAATAGCGACATAATAATTATTATTATTATTATTATTATTATTATTATTAGTTATATTATTTTAAATATATTTAATTATCATCTCATTATGTGAGAATCCACATGTTCGAACCTTCGAATATGGAAAAAAATATCCATTCCTCAACAAAAAAATAATTTAACTTTTACAGTTACATCGACGGTTTTCCGTGACTTCCCAAAAATATGAAATATTCAAATAAATGCTCGATATGCTCGGTCATCGATCCTAAACTGTTCTGAGTGCTGAAAATACTCAGAATAACTCTAATATGTCTTGGGTAAATCATTGCAAGATTTAAATACGAAGAAAAAAAATGTGTTGGTCATCTGCAGAAAAATAGTTTGTTCCAATTAGCTAGGCATAATATAAAATTCAAATGTGGCTTACATTTCTTGATGGTCTTGAAGCGTAGCGAACCTGGTTTGTACCAGATTTATCCATAGACATGCCCTATCGGACAAGCACGTATAATCCTTGTATCGGTCGCCATTATATACCCACAATCTGTCTAGCAAGACATAGTGATAATATCTCTTGACGTTTGAAGTAACTGTTGATCCATTTTAATATTGGCTTCTGTTAACTCCATAACAGTATGCTTAAATGGGGTCAGATCTAAGTGATCTATTCTCAAATATGTCAGTTGTAACATAACTCACGGTAATCGTTTCAGTACAAGAAAACACTGACAGTCTAACCAATCAACGGCTGTTCTGAAGATCGTTCCCTGGGCATGGCTTCACACCATCTACCATGCGCGAAGCAACATGTAGTTTCCCTGCGTTGGCTAATGAACAACACCGTGATAGACTGGCCTTCAATATACTGAAAGATCGGAGTGGTTATTAAGTTACAAATATGAAACTGACTGAATTGGACTAAAATATCCAAGTATTAGGTTATTACTGGACTGTGACAAAGTATTATTCTAGACAAAGTCTAGCATATGTCCATGTAGAAATAAAAATATTTCACCAGTGTCCGTCGAAAAATAACTATCACCTTAGTGATTCTCCCTGCCGGAAACTTACTAAGTTCCACTCGTAGCGCAGCACTTTTGTGACTATCACAATTTTGAAAATAACTTCTGCGTAGATCCGGCAACCATGTGCCTTGGCTCAGCGTAGTAGCACCTTGTTGGCAAGTGCTTGATTCGAAGTGAGCTGAAGTTGCTTGTGCCGGCCGGCTTTTATTCAAAACGGTCAGGGTCACGCCGCATCAGCTGAAATCTGGAAATCCTCATATCTCTGGTATCCCTGGTCCGTTTTACTTGATACTAAGTGCATTCTCTTTCATTTGGCCGTGCCAGTAATCTGATCCAAGTCTCAAGTCTCTACTCCAAGGCTAACTATTTAATCAATAAATAGCCTCGACCTCTGCTATTACTCGCTACGTCACTTGACATGCTCTTAGCGGTATATTCTTTCCAATTGCTTCTAGAAGCAATGGAGCGCGATATTCAAATATCTCAACTTTCAAAAGCGGCTGTAGCCTTTCCCTTGATATCTAGGTGTCTGAATCTTGGAATACCCATTCCTAGAGTTGGGCACAGTACTTACAACATGATTTTACGCTCGCTGATAGATCCAATGTCTGGTTGGTTGGTTGGTACCTTTAGGGGCAGATGACCTCGTAGTTCCACCCCTTAAAACAACAATAACTATCTAAACTTGGTTCCTTAGCTTAGGGGCTGCGACAACGCGGTCATGTAGCCCCGTGTACTTTGGGTGTGTGTAGAATCTGTCTGATAACCAGTGTTAATTGTGATGACTGTATTAGTGTGTGTTATCTGTTTTCAATTAAAGTGAGGACTGCAGACATTGAATTTTTTCAAGGAGTTCCTACTTTTACCGCCAAACGCCACGTCAACGACTACTAGTTCAGAACTTGATTACGAGATGCCACCGCAGTCGGCTCCTGGCGACGAACATCGGAATCTAAGAGCGTTTGTCGAATGTTTAACCTATATATAATTTAGCTTCACACAGGTGTAATTAGTGGAAGGTTCTTTAACATGCCATAAATCTATGACATGGGACCGCCGGCTTTACTTCCCCTCTGAAGGAAGGCGTACTGAGGAATTTTTAACGCTCTTAAGAAATCCGACGACTTCGGCCGGGTTTGAACCCGCGATCTTGAGTATAGAAGCTCAGCATGCTACCAACTACGCCACCGAAGCCGCTAATCCAATGTCTAACTGCATGTAACGCCCGTGCTATCCATTAGGCTTCAACCAAAGTTTGTATTCTGTGCCTTAAGAGATGGAACTAAGAATATTTTCAGTCACCAGGGCTGCCAACTGTAGTGCTCTATTAGGCTACATTATGCCAGGTATATTTCGAACTAATTAGAAATTTCGATAATACGATCCTAATTTCGTCATTATTCTAGATAGGTCCATATAGATTAATCATTGGCATGAATCTTAAATTTTAAGAAATGTATGCTCTTTAGTTCTTCACGGAACTTCTTGTTATCTTACTCGATTAAATTAGACGAGCCTGGATATACTTACCTTTAAGGTACCGAGGAACAACATAACCGCAAGGAGCAGAAATACTGCCGAAATCGTATATCCAACGTGAGACATCGTTTTGGACCCTGTGAACAAGATTGATTATTTGAGTGATTCATCGTTTATTTTAGGATTGCAGAGGTACAGTAGAGTGCACCAACTACTGCACTAACACCAGGGAACTAATAATAATATGTGTAAACTAATCATGTATATTCTACGATGTCGTATTAAGACTGTGATAGAGTTAGAGAATATGGAAAAATTTACATACCGTATGAAGGAGGAACCATTACAGGATGGTATAGAGAAATCTAGACGTAGATGGTATGGACATGTAAAACGAATGGAGGAGAAGAGGATACCCAGGAGGATACACGAGACGAAGTGGGAAGGAAAGAGACCGAGAGGAAGACCGAGAGACAGGTGGCTGAAGGGAGTGGAGGAAAGCTGTAGAAGAGAGGAGAAGACTGGACAAGGTTGGAGGCTGAGAGATGGTGGGAAGACAGAAGATGTTGGAGAGGCTTGTGTTCCAAACAGACCCGGCCAGTGGCTGGAAACTGTGCAAGATGATGATGATTTAGGCAGTGTTATTAACAGGAAAAAAGAAATTAATACAGAAATTAACTACAGATTAAGTAAAGGTACCTCATTTTATCATCAAGTTCGACAGCTGTTATGGGATGTTAAAGAACCACAAAGATAAAAATAATATTATAAAAACAATATTCTCCCCTTGGGATTAGCTTGACACTCTCGAGACGGCTTTTTAAGGAAGCCACCCTGGGGTGCTTAAGCGTCATCCCCGAATACTGCCCACTCCGAACGAGGGCCATCACTGTGGGCGCCACTCAGGCAAGGCGATAGGAAGTATACCGCTTGGCATGTACATGGCTCCAATATTCGGCCATGCAGGGACCTCCGTTGTGTGGCGGATACTACCGCTAGGGTACATGGCAGGGACCCGGAACAGAACGTAACGCGGAACGGAACTCTTATCTATGTGGAACGGAGAAATTCCGTTATCTCCAAGGTTATTTCCAAGTTGTAACGTTACCGCTGGCTGTTCCAAGCGTAACGTTACCGTCCTTGAACGGAACTAAGTCTGAAACCATACCCGGTATCTGGAACAGTGGAACGTTAGCCGAGTCTGTACCGGTACAGCGTATTGGAGACGGTTGGAACGTTACGTTGTCCCGTACCGAAATGAACAGAGGAATATCCGATACGTTACAGTTCGGAACGTTCTACTTATAATAACGGAACAAACAGACGAAACGGAACGTTACAAATTTAACGGGATTGTATTGTTACAAGACTGCATTATGACGTCTAAAGGTCAAGCAGAAGGCGTGCGATGCAGCTGTTATTTTTATTGGGACGACAGCGACACGGTGCATGCATTTACTCACTGAATCACATTTTCCCGCTCACCTCACAGCACGCCAGCCTTCTGTTTCAGCTAATGTAGAGATCCTGTACCCCAAAAGAAGCTGCGCGACTCTATCCCCTCGTTGTGATCGGTTGATCAAAATATATTTGGGAAACAGTACACGATTTGTGAGGTAGGGCAATGGGCAAAGCACAGTGCTATCAAGCGGTTCCGTGGCACCTTTTCCGTAGGCTATATAACTAACAATAAGTATATCTAAGTTGCGGGAACACCGTAGTGTTTGTTTGTACTTCAACGTTGATTATCACCGAGACATGAGGTTTGAGACCACATATAAAAGTTATACATTTCAAGCTGCCTGGTGTTGGAGAGGCGAGTACAGACGATTCTATAGTTTAATCAAATTTTGGTTGGCTTACATATCATTGACAATCATTCCATGTCTCTGCTTTCAGAATAAGGCTATATTATGACTACCCACATCGTCACTCCAGGAGGATAGCGAAATACTTATTATTAGACTATTGTTATTATTATTATCATTGGACTGTTATGTTATTGTTATTTTCATAATTATTAGTCAATAATGATTATTATTAGTATTCTATTATTATTATATTTTTGTTATTCTAGACAATTGAGCTTGTAAAAAAGTTCGCTATCCAGCAACAGAGAAACTACCTTATACTATCGGGGCAAAATAAATTCCTCATAGTTAGCCTATTATTAGGGACCGGATTCTTAGGTTCTTATCTACTTTTCCCATACTTCTAAATACTTTTACGAATCACACTGAAAAGAGCCATATCCATGAATTCCGTACCTTAAAAAACTAAATTATAAGCGAGTACCTAAAAATAACTAATTGCAGTTTTGTACCATTTATTGTAGTATATTTCAAATTTTGTCCATAATTCTTGAAATTAAAGCTGAAGAAAGTGTTTATTCCTAGCTCGTTGATTGAAAGCAATCCAACCTACCGGAAAAAATGAAATATTATCAGCACTTTCCAGCTTATATATTATTGTATGGTTATTTACCGAGAGGAAAGTGCGAATAAATCTCTTATTATTTCCAAGAATCTAATATAGTAGGTGAGTGATGACAGTTCTGCCTCCCCCCACCACTACTCCCAATGCGAGCCGATAACTCCCGAACCCGTGGTCGGAGATTCACGAATGAGATGTCGTTAGACTCTAGCTAACGGGGGCTTTGCTATGGACCACGTATTATATTTTTAAAGATATTTTGAAAATTCTTGTTTTCGAAAATAGGCGATAGTTTGAAAACCAAACATGATAGAATGTTGTGCTATGACTCAAACGAACGGTGTCTAAGTCTATTAATTTTTTGTAATAAAACTTTTTATTTTTTACATTTTTTGGAAAAAGTGCAATTTTGAAATTTCTATATTTTGGAAACTAGGAAGTTTACAAAACAGTTTGTTTGACATAAATGAAAGGTCCCTATCCACTCTACCGCCAAAATTAATTTCAAGTCTCTAGGATAAAAACTTGACAGTAGTGCTAGGTTGTTCGTTCTGCTTTACTTAGGAAGTTGTGAGCCCTTGCGACCTTGGAATGGAAGGAGTCATGATAGGAGGGCGTGCTTGGATTCGTTTCCTTCATCTCGTGCGCTCTTTACGGGAATGTAGGTGTCGAAAAGGTGAAATGCCGGGAACATGGTTTTTTGGGGGTAAAAACGTGATTTTAGACGTTTTGTTATATCTCGCGAACCAATTATGCCAGAGGCGTGTACGACGGGTCCAAGGACACGGGGTGACATCGTCTTTGCTATGGACTACTCATTATATTATTAAGAAAATTTGGAAACTTGATTTTGGGGTAAACAAGTGTTTTTTGTGATTTTTGCTGATATATGACGAATCAATAAGCCTAGAGACTTGTACGAGGTGTTTTTTTTTCGTGACGTTGTCCTCTTGCCGAGGATGTTCGTGTTGAGCAGGAATGAAAAACCATTTTGAGGTAAAACCGTGATTTTAGACTTTTTGCTATATCTCGCAAACCAATAACGCTAGAGACGTGTGCGAGGTGTAATAGGACTCGGGCTAACGCCCCCTTTTTGAAACTATAATTGAAATTTTGATAAAGGGCCTAACGACAATTTTGTTGAAAAAATAATAATTTTTCTTTACCTGTTTAAAATGTTCATGAAGCGTGGTTGTTGAGAGAGACGATACTGCTGGGTGTGTGTTTCAACGAACCTGTCGCTAACCACAATGACCATGCGTAATAGAACAATCGATATTTCGGTGGTTCGGTTTTTGATAGAGCGAGGGTTCGTTTTTCTGATCTTTCCTGGGGCAGATGAATGGAGGCTAATATTGGAAAATGTGTGAAGTATGCTAAGATTTTTTTACCCCCCGAAGAGAGCCTTTAACGTGTAAACGGTTATGAGAACTTGGTTCTTTGTTGGTTGAAGCGAGTACAGAAAACAAACTTGCAGAGGAACAGACTAGCAGGATGTGTTAGTTAGTTAGTTATTGTTGTTTTAAGGGGCGCAACTACGAGGTCATCTGCCCCTCTTAACACAGATTAAAGAATACAAATTTTGAATTGAATTTAAAATTTTGAGGTGGACATCTAAATTTAAAAAGACCAAAAATTAATAAAACAAAAACAAACAATTAAATAAAAAATAAAAATTATAAAAATAAACAAAAATTACGGAAAAAACAAAACATTATCATTCAAAAACGAACAAGTCGTTGAATCAATGTTCACTGGAAAATTTAGATTGCTGGCCCTAACCCACTCTCACTTATAAAGCGGATAACGCGATCAGCAGCCACCGCGTCATCGGCTAATATAAGTTTGAGTGTCGTCTGCAAACCAAGGTTTCTTCGTAAGTCAGCAGGATCCACACACTCGGTAAAAATGTGGGCCACGGTGAATACGGCTCCACAGGTACAAACTGGGGGGTCTTCCCTTCTCATTAGGTACGAGTGGGTGGATCTTGTATGACCTATCCTTAGCCTACACAAAATGACGGACTCTCTCCGGGCCCGGAAGGAGCTCCGCCACACGCGAGTTGTTCCCTTGATCGCTCTCAGTTTACTGGGCAGTGGGTCAGCTAGCCACTGACTCTCCCAAAAAGCCAGAACTTGTAGGCGTAACTGAGATCGAATATCTCTAGCGGGTACCTCCATTGGTCGAGGTGGTAGTGATACCGCCTCTTTTGCAGCTTGATCTGCTAACTCATTTCCCACAATTCCCATGTGGCTTGGAAGCCACAGAAAGGTGATTCGAGTGTCAGCGTGGCACAGCCCGGCTAGTAGGTCGTGGATTCGCTGCACTAGGGGGTGTTGCGGGAAACATGTAGCAATTGACTGCAACGAACTCAAAGAGTCGGTACACACGAGAAAGTGGATTCGTGCATCCTGTAGTGCAAACTGCAGAGCTTCATAGATGGCAACGAGCTCCGCAGTAAACACACTACAGGCCTCAGGCAAAGAGATCTTGGTATTTGCACCATCAATAACGTAAGCACAACCCACTTTCTCGTCCACCTTCGAACCATCCGTGTATAGAATGCCAGCGTCCGGAAATTGGTGAACTATGCAGTGGAACTGCCTCCGGTAAACGGAGGCATCCGTGTTCACCTTAGGACCTCGGTGCAGATCTAACCGAATTTCCGGACGCGGGACTTGCCACGGAGGCACCTCGCTAGATGTCCGGATCATACAGGGACCTACAGCCACTCCTATTTCAGTACACGAGCTATCAAGTCTAATACCAACCGGCCGAGTGGCACGAGGCCGGTTGGCGTACCCCTGGTGGTTTTGGGTACCGAAGAGAGCTTGATAGGTCGGGTGTTGCGGCATTTGACGCACATTGGCAGCATATGCTAAAAGCATATGTTGGCGTCTATAATTTAAAGGTGGAACACCCGATTCGGCGAGTAGGCTGGGTATCGGGCTGGTCCGGAAGGCACCGGTAGCCAGCCTAACGCCACTATGGTGGATACTGTCCAGCATTTTCAAGGTTGCCGGCCTTGCTGAACCGTATGCCGCAGAACCATAGTCTAGCCGGGACAGGACGAGGGCTTGGTAGAACCGTAGGAGCACCGCACGGTCAGCCCCCCACGTAGTGCCACTAAGAAACCAGAGCATGTTCAGTGTCCTGAGACATGTCATTTTCAATTGCCGTATATGGTGCTGCCACGTTAACTTGCTGTCAAAATGGAGCCCCAGGAAGCGATAAGTGTCAACCAACGGCAACGCAGCATCCCTGAGATGTAGTTCAGGGTGTAAATGTAGCCTCCGTAGCCGACAAAAATGGACGACGGAGGTTTTCGCTGCTGAAAAACGAAAACCCCGGTCGTGAGCCCACCTGTCGACCCGGTTGATGGCTAGCTGCAATTGCCGTTCCACGACTGCCATACTTCCAGAGCTGTAATGCAGAGCTAAATCGTCTACATACAGCGATGGAACTACCGCGGACCCGGCGGCGGCAACAATGCCATTAATGGCAATCGCGAACAAGGTGACACTCAGCACTGAACCCTGAGGAACTCCATTTTCTTGGGTATAGTACTGCGATAATGTCCTACCGACCCTTACACGGAAGAGTCGGACGGACATGAAATTCGCAATGAAAGTCGGTAAGTTACCACGGAGTCCCCACTTGTGAAGGGTGGAAAGGATCCCGTAGCGCCATGTGGTGTCGTAGGCTTTCTCGAGGTCAAAGAAAACCGTGACTAGGTGCTGCTTTCGGAAAAAAGCCTCCTGTATGGCGCTCTCAAGTCGCACCAGATGGTCAGTGGTGGACCTATGAGAGCGAAATCCCCATTGGTACTCAGACAGGAGACCTTTATTTTCCAAGAACCACACCAGTCGACGGTTCACCATCTTTTCGAGCAGCTTACATAGGCCATTTGTCAAACAAATGGGCCTATAGCTGCTTACAAACTTGGGATCCTTTCCAGCCTTAGGAATCGGTATCACGATCCCCTCTCGCTATTGAGATGGAAACTCCCCTTCAATCCATATACGATTGAAGAGGATCAACAATTCTTTCATACTGGATTCGCACAGATGCTTTAACATTTGATTATGTATGTTATCCGGTCCAGGAGCCGTATCCCTGCACAGTGCAAGCGCACTGCGCAGTTCCCATTCAGAGAATGGTACATTATAGGACTCCGAAGCAGCCGTGGCAAAGGACAAGGGGTGAGTCTCTGCCTCCCGCTTCAGAGTCAGAAATGTAGGATCGTAACTCCCGGAGCAGGATACATCGGAGAAGTGCGAGCCAATGCTGTTGGCAATGGCGAGATGGTCCGTGATGATGTCCCCATTGATGGACACTCCGGGTATCGATAGTGATGTCGGGAGTCCGGAGATCCGACGAAGCTTAGTCCACACTTGAGATGAAGGAGTAAGCGCCGTCATGGACGACACATACTTTTCCCACGTCGTTTTCTTACTCTCCCGAATCAGATATCGGGCTCTAGCACGCATCCTTCTGAAGGTGATAAGGTTGGCCATAGAGTTTTGCCTCCGATAGCATTTGAAAGCACGTCGACGATCTTTAATGGCTGCTGCAATCTCGGCTGTCCACCAAGGGACACGCTTCCGGCGTGAGTTGCCGGATGAGGAAGGTATTGTTTCCTCAGCAGCAGTCAAAATACCATTCGTTATGTGAATGGTATGATCGTCGACACTCTCAAAGGTATCTTCGGCAAACACCGCACGTGCCGTGAAAGTTGGCCAATCAGCCCGACGGAGAAGCCATCGACTTGGTAACTCGATGGCTCTCTGGTTCGGAAGAGTAACGATAATTGGAAAATGGTCACTATTACAAAGGTCATCGTGTACACCCCACTGTAGCAGGGGAACCAGCGCACGACTGCACAGGGTAATATCGATACTTTAATAAGTACCGTGTGCAATAGAGAAGTGCGTAGGCTCCCCTGTGTTCAACAGACACAGGTCCAGCCGCCTGATCAGCCTCTCAAAATCTCTCCCTTTACCGCTAGTGGTAGCGGAGCCCCAGATGGTGTTGTGGGCATTAACATCTCCCAGAAGGAGAAAAGGAGGGGGGAGCTGAGAGACTAGATCCACCAGCTGGTCGTAATCCGGCTGAGAATCAGGTGGGATGTACACGTTACATACTGTTGCCATTACTGGCAACGAAGTACGAACTGCAACTGCCTCTAGCTGAGTACGCAACGGCACCTCTTCACTAAAGAGGCTAGAGTGGACGAGAGTGCAGACGCCACCAGCGGCCACAGCTCCGTCCATCCGGTCTTTAGAGAAGAGTGTGAAGTGACGCATTGTTGTCTCATGTCCAGGACGAAACCTGGATTCCTGAAGACAGACAATGGTTGCCGAAAACGAAGATATTAATTGTCGTAACTCAGCGAGATGAACAGAATAGCTATTACAGTTCCATTGTAATAGTGCCATGGTGTGGACTTAAGTAGAAGTGGGTCTTCTACTTATGCTTGACCGTTTGCCACCCTTCCCCATCTCTAGTTGGAGATGATGGGGCAGGAGAGCACACCTCAATCTCCACATCTCCGTCCGAAGACGAAGAAAATGGAGCGGGCGCTCTCTTGGGTTGCGCACGGTCGTCGTAGGACCTCACGGGTCTCGCCCTTGGGGAAGAGCGAGAGCGGTGTCGAGGGACTTTCTCCCGGTCCGAAGACTGGGTGTCTGTCCCCGACACGCCCCGAAGAGACTTCTTCTTGGATCGGCGCCGACGTGTGTTTGGGGAAGTAGATGGTCCCTTCCCCACAGACGCCGGGTCCTTATAAAACAAGGTCGCTCCTGCTGGCACCGCTCCACTGGTAGTGGTGGGAGCGGGATGGCTAGCAGATACGTGAGCCCTGCCTTTAGGAGAGGAAGAGAAACGGCGCTGAACCGCTCCCCTCTCCTCCGCCGATCTATTTTCTTTTCTATAGGGGAGTTCCTCCATACGGACGGGCTTGGCTTCAGCAGGCTTCGCTCCCTTGGTGTTAGTGGGAGCGGAAAGGCCAGCAGAGACAGTAGCCACCCCGTCAGCAGGAGGGCGAGAGAGACGGCGACGAACCGTCCCCCTCTTCTCCACTATCTTAGTCTTATCAGATGGGCTGGATGACGATCCAGCCCCGGTCGCAGAATTCTTCTTTGCCTCGTTGGCAGGGGAAGACTTCTTCTCCGACCGTTTCGGAGAGGAAGATGACTTCTTCTCCGATTGCGCCGGTTTAGATGGTATAACCGGCGCCTTTTTCACAATGGCCGAAGAAGGTTGTTTAACCTTCTTCGGGCTGACAGGTCTCGCTTGGACAGCGAGGGGAGACTTTACGATCTCAGAGTAGTTCGTCGTCGAGGGTACAGCACGGGGAACGAAAGTGGCAGGGGTGATAGGTGGCGTCACCTTAGCCGCGAAAGATACCGGAAATTCGGGTGCAGTCATATCACGGTATCTCTTTCGAGCGTCGTGATATGAAAGCCGATCCAATGTTCTGATTTCTTGGATCTTTGCTTCCTTGCAGAACTCAGGGCACTGCTTCGACCGCGGAGAGTGACTTCCTTGGCAGTTAGGACACGTCGGGGGAGGCGTACACCCCACACCGTCATGTGTCCCCTTGCCACACTCTCTACACACCGCCTTGGCAGTGCACCTGGCAGAAACATGACCGAATTTCTGGCAATTGTAGCAGCGCATAGGTGGAGGGATGTACGGTCTAACGTCGCAATGGTACGACGTGACCTTCACCTGCCTAGGCACTACATCACCCTCAAAATGAAGAATGAAAGCGCCAGTATCGACGCTATCATTTCCAATTTTCCGGGTGATGCGCCTAATCCTGGTGACGCCTCGCTTCCCCAGATCCCGCATCAATTCCGCGTCGCTGTTTAAAATGAGGTCGCGATGGAATATAACTCCACGGACCTCATTTAGCGTATCGTGCTTCTCAACCTTAACGGGAATTTCGCCGAAATGCGTGCATTCCAGCAACGCTTCGGTTTGCTGCCGGTCAACGGTATGCAGCAGGAGCTGCCCGTTCCGGAGCTTGGAAATCCCGTTAAGGTCGCGATATTTCCCCTCGATTTCCTCTGAAAATAGGATCGATTTTACCTGTTTAAAATCTCCCCCGTCTGTCCTGGTAGCTACCAGGTAGCGAGGAGACCTGTCAACAGGGAACTTCTTATTAAATGCCTCATCCCAAGGCGTATACACCTTGGGATTCGGTCTACACTCCAGAGACGGCTTTTTAAGGGTGCCACCCTGTACAGGTGTCCGTGATCGTTTACTACGCATCCCGGACGAAATCCTCCCCGAATACTGCACACTCCGAACGGGGGCTATCACTGTGGGCGCCACCCAGCCAAGGCAATACCTACCTGGCATAGCAGATATTGCCCGGGGTCCCAGTGCCTCGAACAGGCACTTCCCCCTCGGCATGCACAGGATTTATTCAGCTCCAGTATTCGGCCATGCAGGGACCTTCGTTGTAAGGCGGATACTACTGTAGGGTACATGGCGCACCCACCTGACGGGATGGGGCATACCGTCTAGGCTTTCTGGCCAGATGGCCAAGCTGGTGGCCCTTCCCCTAACAGCATGCATGTTTGTTTCTATTGGTCAAACCAGAGCTGGGACCAGAAAACCAAAATCGACCTTTATAAGGCCCCCTCTAAGTCGCCTTTTACGACAGGCAGGGGATACCGTGGATGAATTCTGCCCTCCCCATCCACAGGGGATCTGAACAAATCAAAAACTGGCAAGTTATTCGGCCATGTCGACCCTATTAGTCGCCTCCTACGACAGGCAGGGCATACCGTGGGTGTATTCTATCGGTGTGAATGTCATTTGAGCTTATTGGAATGCGCTGATCACACTTGACAGCAGGTGCAATGGAAAATTACAAAGACGCGGAGGACGCATGAAGGTTAAATAATCTGACAACCGTGGTGGCAGGGGAGTGCGAAATGCATGCATACACGTGTGAGATGCCATGTGAAACCACATGCAAGCTAAACATGTCACATCCTGTTTGCTTCGTACGTGACAAAATGCAAGTTGACGTGTAATATGATCCAACACACGTGTTCACCTTGGACATTAGCTGTCCACGTGCACGATAACAGAATGTTCAAAGCGTGGGAAAAAATGATTATACATGCAACGTAACATATATAAAGACATGTCGTTATCATTTCCACTCTCACTTATGTGACTACCTTTGAACACACTGCGTTGCGTGAAACACATGGTCTTGTTTAACAATTTTGGTGTTGGTGGAAAATACTTAACCTTGTTGTGGGGTAGGTATTTATTTATATATTTATTCATTTATGTATTTATTGATTTATATATATTTACAAGCAATTATTTATTGATTGGGTAATTAATGATTTTATTTATTTATTTGTTGGCAGATAACCGGTATACCTTACAAGTCTTAAATACAAGAAACCTTTGCACTATTGACCACACTAGAAGGAAACAGCAACAAGCCAGTGCAAGTGAAGGTAAGATTATTTTTTTAAACTAACTTGTTTCATTTTTTGTTTTATTTTATTTTATTTTATGAAATGCATGTATTAACCTAAATTTAGGTATTTATAGCGGTTTATTTTATTTATTTTTAGAAACTTGGAAAGAAAAGCCTCACCGCCGTAGCAGTTGCTGAAAACCCGAGACGCAGTAGAGCGAAACCATTGTTTCCAGGCAGTGAACTATTTAAAACTCAGGTAAGCTTAACTTAAAATGCTATTGCATTTTACCACTACTGAAAAAGAAACTCTTTCACAAAAAATCATTACCTGTTCATGACTGTGGCAATTATTGCTTTCTTGATTAATGGCTATGTTGTTGTTGACTGGGAAAAGTACAAGGACATGTTGGATTTTCTAAAAACAAAAATTTAAATTTAAATTTAAATTATGGGTGGTTCCCTATGGACTCAACTAATATCCACAGGTTTGAACATGATTATGTGAACAAAATGACATGACAATCATTTTTGTTTATATATTGGTTAAAGAGGGGATGTAAATGACTGTAGCTTTATAAAAAGAAAATAAGTACATGGGTTACTGTTAGTGCCAACATACAGTTTATTTTTAATTGTGTTCTGATATATCAATGCCAATTAACGTTAACGTTTTATTTACAAGTATTGATTGATTGATTGATTGATTGATTGATTGATTGATTGATTGATTGAGTGAGTGAGTGACGGGTTATTTTGTTTGCTTTTAGGTGTCGTCATGTGCCATTAACGTAATGAACAGACAGTGAACAAGCATGCATTATGCTTAAAATACTCTGTGCTCTTGTGCAACGTTAATAACTTACAATAAGAAAAAAGTTTTATTATAACACATGGCGTTAGTACCAAATACGACAAGTGAGCAAGTTGGTTTACCACGTGGGTTAAATTTAAAATCAGAACATGATCGTTGGTTAACATTTGAATCCTGGCCTGTAGGCTTTTTGTCAACACATAAATTTGCAAAAGCCGTTTTTTTTTACTTGAACCGAGAAGATGTGGTGCGCTGTGTGTTTTGTCGTATTGAACTTTCACACTGGGAAGAAGGGGATGATCCCTTTAGAGACCATTTGCGATGGTTTCCTTGTTATCCTTACATGCTTGGAAAACAAGTGGGTAACCTACCAGTGAATCCATTTTACCTAACCACTAGGCCATTGGCTACTACTTACGTTGCTGAATCACAAATAACTAATAATAATAATAATAATAATGATATATTACCTGCCAACGGTAGTGTCGATATATGTGGTCCATATGCCATAGACAGTGTTGAATTGGCGTGAGCTTTTGAAACATTGGGAGTTTGCAAGACTAAAGCACTAGTACACCCAGAGTACAGCTCTGTTGAAAAACGTTTAGAATCTTATAAAAATATTTGGCCATTAATATTAAAACACCTTACAAAACAGCTAAGTGAAGCTGGATTTTTATACTGGCGAAGGGGAAAAATAATATGTTTTTTTGTGGATTTGCTTTAAAGGATTGGCAAATGACTGATGACCCTTTTGTGCAACAGCCTCTTTGGTTACCTAACTGTAGATACATGGTGTTGCTTAAAGGTCAGAATTTGTGAACACTACTCGTAAAGGAAACGTGATTGCAGCACAAGAGATAAAAGTGCCTTTAGAGTTAGAACACACGGAGCAAATACATGAGGCTGAAAAAAAAAAGACTTGTCTCACGAACAGATACAAACGTGTGACCAACAATTATGTAAAATTTGTTATCGAGATGAACTAGGTGTTGTATTTTTGCCTTGTAGACACATGATAGCATGTGTCAAGTGTGTGCATCAGAACTTAACACTTGTGCTATATGCAGAAAAGTATTATCTGCTACAGTTAGGGCATTTCTTGCATAACTAGTATAATTTATTAGCCATGCATAGTGCAAAATCTCTAATTGCACAATATTATTAAAGCTGTTTTAGAGTGTAATAGATATGCTTTTGTTTTGTTTATAGACTACTACAATGAATGTTTTGAATGCTGTGGGACAATCATGTGGCTTAGAGACAAAGAAGCTCAGCGAATTGCCAACGCATATTCCATTCCGCATTATCAAGATTCGGAAATTGAAAACAGCATACGGTGATCGTGTACTTTGTGTATGTGATAACTTTGAGGCATTTCTGCCTATACGGTGAAATGATAAGTCGGAGAGTGTTTTTGATGAAGTCAATAATGCTGTGCAACCTGTACCCTTAATTTATGAAGGTTTTAAAAACAATAGGTGCATGGTTCGTTTTAATTAAATAAAAAATGCCAAATAATAATAATGGAAGGAACTCCGCCTGTAGTACCTGCTGGGTGGATTGAGAAGCTCAGTAGGTGCTGTTGCCGCTCCCAAGCCCGGAGAAAAGAGGAGGGATGGCTTACAGCCGTTAAATTAGAGCCAGAAAACATCTTGATGCAATAAACGCCACGACGGTTTCACATGTCAGTGGCGGTACACCGACAGCGTCTGTTCCACATGTTAGTGGCGGCTGAGTTAATAAACTTAGAAGTAGAACTCGGAGCTCAATCAGACTGAGATCGCAGCTCAGTCAAAATCCAATCCAAGTAATCAACATGGATATTACACCTTCAAAAGAGAATTACCCCAGTGGGTCAAATCCCACGGTAGAAAAACCGCAAGTGGTCTATTCGGATTCTGGGGAGACCACAGAAGTGTGTATGGAGGTATGTATGGAGGGAAGTCGGAGTGCCTCGAAACCTCGGAAGAGCAAAATAAAACCGAAATCAAGAATTTGGCTTATGACATTCAACACAAATTCCCTTTTGAAAATTGGTAAACTCAAAAACACCCTAGACAAATCTAGAGAACGCAAAATAAAAATTATTGCATTTCAAGAATTACGATACAAAGATGAGTATCCTTTCGATTCAGAAGGATACAGAATATACAAAGGAAAACCAGGAGAACGGGTTGTGACAAACTGTCCACAATTTGGGACTGGATTTATAGTAGATAAATCAAAACTTGATTCTGTTGCATCTTTCAAGTCCTACTCAGGTCGCATTTCAACATTGACAATAAAATCAGCAAACAAGATCTACACGCTAATCAATGGGCATGCGCCAATTAATGTCACCAACCAAAACAACCCGGAAAAAGTGGAAGAATTCTGGAATCAATTAGACATTATTCTCCAAAGTGTCCCAAAAAAGCATGTCAAAATCCTCGTTGGTGACTTCAATGCGCGAATCGGCAAAGAAAGGAAATATAGATAGATACTGGGTTGGTAAGTGGTCAGGACATCAGCAGAATAACAAGAATGGTATGCGACTCACTGAGATCTGCAAAAACCATGACCTGTTTTTCAAATCCACATTTTTCAAGAAAAAATCTTCTAAAAACAAAACGTGAATCTCGCCTAATCCACTATTAGGTGAATACCAACTGGACCATGTAATGATATCCCGCCAAAACACAGTAGAAATAATGAACCTTAAAGTTCTTAAAGGACTAGATCTAGATTCAGAGCATTACCCCACAAAATTCTCCTTGCAAATCATTCCTGAAAAGAGGACGTTCATTCAGAAAGCCCCGCACCGTAAATACGATGTACAAAAGATAAAAGGAAATGACCAGTTTAGGAAAGAAACACAAAAGTTAAATCCACAAAACTGGCAACAACCACAAGCAGGACTTGTACAAATAGCAGAAAACATAGCGCCACTATCCAAGACACGGAAACACGCATGGTGGACAGATTAGTGTGATCAACTCATGAAACTCCGACAAAAAGCATGGCTAAATTGGTCATGCAACAAAAATCCAAAAACTAGGCTGGACCTCAAGGACGTCAGAAAAACGGTCACTAAATCTATAAGAACGATTCGTAAACAGCACGAGGACACAAAATTACAAGAAATAGAATCTGACTTCAGGAAACACAATTCACGAAACTACTATAGAACGTTCAAACAAAAATTAACCAAGTATTCTCCCCCATCACTCCAATTCAAAAATGAACTGGGGAAAATTGCTCACAGCAACGCCAAAAACTGTGAAATCCTGGGGAAATATTTTTCAGAATTATTAAATTGTGAAAAACCACAAGAAAAATTCAAATTTTACCATGCACAACGAAACCCAGACTCAGAACCACCGAGTATACAGGAAATTAAAGACATAATTCACTCTTTGGAAAATGACAAAGCATCAGGAGACGATCAAATCACTGCAGAACTATGGAAAAATGCAGGGGAAAAGCTCATCTCAAAACTGAAGGAAATTATGGATGAAATCTGGCGAACTGAAAAAATCCCTGCAGAATGGAAAATGACGATCATACATCCACTGCACAAAATAGGAAGCAAGACAGACCCCCAACAATTATCGTGGAATTTCACTACTTTCATTAGCTTATAAAATTCTGTCCAAAGCTCTCTTGAACCGTGCAGAAACTCAACTGGATCCAGAAATCAGCGAATACCAAGGAGGATTCAGAAAAGGACGGTCATGCGTAGAGCAAATTATAAATCTAAAGAACTGTATGAAATATGTCCACAGATCATCAAACAAGAATTATGTCATCACATTCGTCGACTTCAAGAAGGCGTACGATAGTATAGACAGAGGATCACTTTTCAAAGTATTAGCAGAATTTGGACTTGATCAGAAGACGACAAACATTATAAAAAAACACTCACGGAGACCAAATCCAAGGTGAAATTTATGGGAGAACGGAGCAGAGACTTTCAAATAGAAACAGGAGTACGACAAAGCGATGGACTGTCCCCTTTTCTCTTCAATTGTGCTCTTGAGACAGTTGTACGGGAATGGAGAAAAGCTTGTACACCAGCACACCGACTGGGGCCAAAACTGAAAGGCATAGAATTAGACTGCTTAGCATTTGCTGATGATATGGCACTAATTGCCCAAGATATCTCCGACGCGCAAAAGCAAATTGAACTACTACAAGAACAAGCGGCGAAAATTGGATTACAAATCTCGTTTGAAAAAACAAAATTTATGACTAACATCAAAATCGCATCAAATGAACTTCAAATTGGCAACAACAATATCTTTCGAGTAAACGAATTTAAATATTTAGGTGAATGGATGACAGCAAACTGTAACGAAAGGAAAATCGAGGCTTCAGAACATGGAAACTGCTCTTCAATCAACAAAAAATATTTATAACAAAAAGAGTCTCTCCTGGAACTGCAAAATTCGGCACTATACAACTGTAATCAAACCTGAAGCTCTCTATGCTTCAGAGACACTCAATCTCCAACACAAAACCTTAAAACACCAGATAGAAGTGAAAGAACGTAAAATAATGAGAAAAATCCTTGGACCGAGAACAAAGGATGGTGTACATTATCCAAAGCCTAATACAGAAATATACAAAAAGTTTCCAAAATCACAGACACAATGCGAATGCGAAGAATCCAATTTATGATACACATAGAAAGAATGGACCCGAACCGACTGACACACAAAGTACATACTTTCTTAAAGAACAAGGCTACTAGACCGAATTGGTATAAATTTACAGAGAGAGACTTAAAGGAATTAGGATCACCAAACTTATATGACCGGCAGGAAATCAGGAAAATCACTCAGACGCGGGGTTTCGAGGAAGAAGAGAAGAAGACTACATCGATGATCAGAGCAGCGTAAACAGACCCACTCGTTGCGAATGAAGGAATACTGGGCCAACAGGAAGGCTAGAAAGTGTTGATTTCCCGTGGCCCTAAGCGACCCATTCGCGAATAAGAAGAAGAAGAAGAAGAAGAATGGAAGATATAAGTCATGACAATGGACGGAAAGAAAAATATGTGTGCAGAATAATAATGTTTTAGTGTTTAGTATTGTCTTAAAAAATATTATCATGAAACCAAAAAAATGTATATAAAGTTTGTGAATAAATTAAAATAATGGTACAATGTTGTTTTATTTTCTACAGAAGTCGGAATATTCAACATTGCAGAGTATACATGATTATGACAATAAAATGCACACTTAATAAAAGTCTTTGCCTTTACGATAGTGTGTTATAATTTTAAAAACAAAGCTTGTTGTAGATCTTTTTTCTTCCTCGGTGAACAATAGGCATGAAAACGTTATTGTCTTGTTTCGGATCATGATCACTAACATAATCATAAGCAGCATGATCTATATCATTATAATTATAATCAACATAATTATCCTCAACATTATCCTCAACATCACTAAAACCAGTTAAATATTCCTGTTCCTCTTCCTGTTCCTCTTCCTCTTCCTCAACAGTGTCCTCGTGCAGAGTCTGCGTGGGTTTTGATAATGTTAAGGTATTTTTGAACATTGAACTATTTTGAGCAGCAATATTGTTTTCTTGCACTGGCTATTTAACATTTGCATGATTTTCTGTTGTCAGCAACAGTGTGTCATGCAGTACACTACATTGATGATCACTGACACTTAAAACTTCACTATTTTTACTTTTTAGCTCACTGCGATATTGTTTTGAACGTTGTTTTCAACAACGCCAAGTAACAGTTCCATTTTTATTGGTTGGTTTCACAATATATGAATATCCTTTATCGTATGCATAAGGCTTACCATAACTAGTCACTGATACTTCCATGTCATTTGTCAAGCATAGACTAAGCTCTAGTAAAGACAACTTGGTAATAAGAATAATAGTTTAATTTGCGAGCAAATATGGGTGCAAATGTGGGAGCAAAAAGTGGGAGCAAAAAGTGTAAGAAAAATGTCGGAGCAAAAAGTGTAAGCAAAAGTGGGAGCAAATATGAGAGAAAAAAAAGTAGGAGCAAGTATGGGAGCAAAAAATGGGAATAAATGTGAAAGCAAAAGTGGGAGCAAATATGAGAGAAAAAAGTAGGAACAAGTATGGGAGCAAAAAGTGGGAGAAAATGTGAAAGCAAAAGGGGAGCTAAAAGTGAGAGAAAAAAAAGTGTGAGCAAAAAGTGTAAGCAAAAGTGGGAGCAAATATGAGAGCAAATAAGGCTGCAAAAAGTGGGAGCAAAAGTGGCAGCAAAAAGTGGGGGCAAAAAGTGGGAGCAAAATGTGTAAGCAAAAGTTGGAGCAAACAAGTGTGAGCAAATGTGGGAGTGAAAAAGTGGGAGCAAATGTGAAAGCAAAAAGTGGGAGCAAATAGTAAGAGCAAAAAGTGAGAGCAAAAGTGGGTGCACAAAGTGGGAGCAAAATGTGTAAGAAAAAAGTGGGGCAAATGTGGTGTTTTACTAAAACAATCTCACCTACCCTGACCTAACCTAACCTAACCTAACTTGAAAGTGGGAGCAAATGTTGGAGCGCAAATAATAAACTTAGTTATAACCTAACCTAACTTCACCTAACCTAACCTAACCTAACTTCACCTAACCTAACCTAACCTAACTTAGCCTAACTTGAAAGTGAGAGCAAATGTGGAAGCAAAAAAGTGGGAGAAAATGTGGGAGCAACAAGAGGGAGCAATTGTGGGACCAAAAAAGTAGCAGCAAAAAGTAGGAGCAAAAAATTGGGAGCAAAAAGTGGGAGCAAAAAGAGGGAGCCAATGAGTGAGCAACAAGTGGGAGCAAAAATTGGGGAGCAAAAAAAAGTGAGAGCAAAAAATGGGGAGCAAAAAGTGGGAGCAAATGTGAGAGCAAATATGTGGTAGCAAATAGTGGGAACAAATGTGGCAGCAAAGGAGGGAGCAAAAAGTGGGAGCAACCAATACTGGTTGTTAAGACTTTTATTTCAACCAATGCACATGAATTAAACATTGGTAGAGTAATCTGAGTAATAATAATATTATTATTAATAATAATTAATAATAATATTTAATATAAATTAATAATTAATAATAATTAATAATTAATATTATTAATACTTTTTTTTGCTCCCTAATTATTCTCCCACTTGTTGCTCACTCATTTGCTCCCACTTTTTGCTCCCAATTTTTTGCTCCTACTTTTTGCTCCCACTTTTTGCTCCCACAATTGCTCCCTCTTGTTGCTCCCACATTTGCTCCCTCTTTTTGCACCCACTAGTAGCTCCCCACTTTTTGCTCCCACCTTTTTTGCTCCCACATTTGCTCTCTCTTGTTCCTTACACATTTGCTCCCTCATTTTGCTCCAACTTTTTGCTCCCCAATTTTTGCTCCCACCATCTTTTGCTCCCCAATTTTTGCTCCCACTTGTTGCTCACTCATATGCTCCCTCTTTTTGCTCCCAATTTTTTGCTCCTACTTTATGCTGCCAACTTTTGGTCCCACAATTGCTCCATCTTGTTGCTCCCACATTTGCTCCCACTTTTTTGCTTCCACATTTGCTCTCACTTCCAAGTTAGGCTAAGTTAGGTTAGGTTAGGTGAAGTTAGGTTAGGTTAGCTTAGGTGAAGTTAGGTTAGGTTATAATTAAGTTTATTATTTGTACTCCCTCATTTGCTCCCACTTTCAAGTTAGGTTAGGTTACGTTAGGTTGGGTTAGGTAAGATTGTTTTAGTAAAACACCACATTTGCCCCACTTTTTATTTACACATTTTGCTCCCACTTTGTGCACCAACTTTTGCTCGCAGTTTTTGCTCTCACTTTTTGCTCCCAATTTTTGCTTTCACATTTGCTCCCACGTTTTCGCTCCCATATTTGCTCACACTTATTTGCTCCAACTTTTGCTTACACATTTTGCTCCCACTTTCTGCCCCCACTTTTTGCTGCCACTTTTGCTCCCACTTTTTGCAGCCTTATTTGCTCTCATATTTGCTCCCACTTTTGCTTACACTCTTTGCTCACACTTTTTTTCTCTCACTTTTTGCTCCCCTTTTGCTTTCACATTTTCTCCCACTTTTTGCTCCCATACTTGTTCCTACTTCTTTTCTCTAATATTTGCTCCCACTTTTGCTTTCACATTTATTCCCACTTTTTGCTCCCATACTTGCTCCTACTTTTTTCTCTCATATTTGCTCCCACTTCTGCTTACACTTTTTGCTCCGACATTTTTCTTCCACTTTTTGCTCCCACTTTTTGCTCCCACATTTGCACCCATATATGCTCGCAAATTAAACTATTGTTCTTATTACCAAGTTGTCTTTACTAGAGCTTAGTCTATGCTTGACAAATGACATGGAAGTATCAGTGACTAGTTATGGTAAGCCTTATGCATACGATAAAGGATATTCATATATTGTGAAACCAACCAATAAAAATGGAAATTTACTTGGCGTTGTTTAAAACAACGTTCAAAACAATATCGCAGTGAGCTAAAAAGTAAAAATAGTGAAGTTTTAAGTGTCAGTGATCATCAATGTAGTGTACTGCATGACACACTCTTGCTGACAACAGAAAATCATGCAAATGTTAAAAAGCCAGTGCAAGAAAACAATATTGCTGCTCAAAATAGTTCAATGTTCAAAAACACCTTAACATTATCAAAAGCCACGCAGACTCTGCACGAGGACACTGTTGAGGAAGAGGAAGAGGAACAGGAAGAGGAACAGGAATATTTAACTGGTTTTAGTGATGTTGAGGATAATGTTGAGGATAATTATGTTGATTATAATTATAGTGATATAGATCATGCTGCTTATGATTATGATAGTGATAATGATCCGAAACAAGACAATAACGTTTTCATGCCTATTGTTCACCGTGGAAGAAAAAAGATCTACAACAAGCTTTGATTTTAAAACTATAACACACTATCGTAAAGGCAAAGACTTTTATTAAGTGTGCATTTTATTGTCATAATCATGTATACTCTGCAATGATAAATATACCGACTTCTGTAGAAAATAAAACAACATTGTACCATTATTTTCATTTATTAACAAACTTTATATACATTTTTTTTGTTTCATGATAATATTTTTAAGACAATACTAAACACTAAAACATTATTATTCTATAGACATAATTTTATTTCAGTCCATTGTCATGACTTATATCTTCCATTATTATTATTTGACATTTGTTTTTTTTAATTTAATTAAAACGAACCATGCACCTATTGTTTTTAAAACCTTCAAAAATTAAGTGTACAGGTTGCACAGCATTATTGACTTCATCAAAACCACTCTCCGACATATCATTAAACCGTATAGGCAGAAATGTCTCAAAGTTTTCACATACACAAAGTACACGATCACAATATGCTGCTTTCAATTTCCGAATCTTGATAATGCGGAATGGAATATGGGTTGGCAATTCGCTGAGCTTCTTTGTCTCTAAGCCACATGATTGTCCCTCAGCATTCAAAACATTCGTTGTAGTAGTCTATAAACAAAACAAAAGCATATCTATTACACTCTAAAACAGCTTTAATAATATTGTACAATTAGGGATTTTGCACTATGCATGGCTAATAAATTATACTAGTAATGCAAGAAATGCCCTAACTGTAGCAGGTACTACTTTTCTGCATATAGCACAAGTGTTAAGTTCTGATGCACACTTGACACATGCTATCATGTGTCCACAAGGCAAAAATACAACACCTAGTTCATCTCGATAACAAATTTTACATAATTGTTGGTCTCACTTTTGTATCTGTTCGTGAGACCAGTCTTTTTTTTTTTCAGCCTCATGTATTTGCTCCGCGTGTTCTAACTCTAAAGGCACTTTTATCTCTTGTGCTGCAATCTCGTTTCCTTTACGAATAGTGTTCACAAATTCCTGACATTTAAGCAACACCATGTACCTACAGTTAGGTACCCAATGAGCGAGTTACACAAAAGGGTCATCAGTCATTTGCCAATCTTTTAAAGCAAATCCACAATAAAACATATTGTTTTATCCCCTTCACCAGTATAAAAAATCCAGCTTCACTTAGCTGTTTTGTAAGGTGTTTTAATATTAATGGCCAAACATTTTTATGAGATTCTAAACGTTTTTCAACAGAGCTGTACTCTGGGTTTGCTAGTGCTTTAGCCTTGCAAACTCCCAATTTTTCAAAAGCACACACCAATTCAACACTGTCAATGGCATATGGACCACATATATCGACAATACCGTTGGCTGGTATTATATCATTATTATTATTATTATTATTAGTTATTTGTGATTCAGCAACGTAAGTAGTAGCCAATGGCCATGTGGTTAGGTAAAATGGATACACTAGTAGGATACCCAATTGTTTTCCAAGCATGTAAAGATAACAAGGAGACCATCGCAAATGGTCTCTAAAGGGATCATCCCCTTCTTCCCAGTGTGAAAGTTCAATACGACAAAACACACAGCGCACCACATCTTCTCGGTTCAAGTAATAAAAACGACTTTTGCAAATTTATGTGTTGACAAAAAGCCTAGGGGCCAGGATTCAAATGTTAACCAACGATCATGTTCTGATTTTAAATTTAACCCACGTGGTAAACCAACTTGCTCACTTGTCGTATTTGGTACTAACGCCATGTGTTATAATAAAACTTTTTTCTTATTGTAAGTTATTAACGTTGCACAAGAGCACAGAGTACTTTAAAGCATAATGCATGCTTGTTCACTGTCTGTTCATTACGTTAATGGCACATGACGACACCTAAAAGCAAACAAAATAACCCGTCACTCACTCAATCAATCAATCAATCAATACTTGTAAATAAAACGTTAACGTTAATTGGCATTGATATATCAGAACACAATTAAAAATAAACTGTATGTTGGCACTAACAGTAACCCATGTACTTATTTTCTTTTTATAAAGCTACAGTCATTTACATCCCCCCTTTAACCAATATATAAACAAAAATGATTGTCATGTCATTTTGTTCACATAATCATGTTCAAACCTGTGGATATTAGTTGAGTCCATAGGGAACCACCCATAATTTAAATTTAAATTTTTGTTTTTAGAAAATCCAACATGTCCTTGTACTTTTCCCAGTCAACAACAACATAGCCATTAATCAAGAAAGCAATCACTGCCACAGTCATGAACAGGTAATGATTTTTTTGTGAAAGAGTTCCTTTTTCAGTAGTGGTAAAATGCAATAGCATTTTAAGTTAAGCTTACCTGAGTTTTAAATAGTTCACTGCCTGGAAACAATGGTTTCGCTCTACTGCGTCTCGGGTTTTCAGCAACTGCTACGGCGGTAAGGCTTTTCTTTCCAAGTTTCTAAAAATAAATAAAATAAACCGCTATAAATACTTAAATTTAGGTTAATACATGCATTTCATAAAATAAAATAATATAAAACAAAAATTGAAACAAGTTAGTTTAAAAAAATAATCTTACCTTCACTTGCACTGGCTTGTTGCTGTTTCCTTCTAGTGTGGTCAATAGTGCAATGGTTTCTTTTATTTCAGACTTGTAAGGTATACCGGTTATCTGCAAACAAATAAATAAATAAAATCATTAATTACCCAATCAATAAATAATTGCTTGTAAATATATATAAATCAATAAATATATAAATGAATAAATATATAAATAAATACCTAGCCCACAACAAGGTTAAGTATTTTCCACCAACACCAAAATTGTTAAACATGACCATGTGTTTCACGCAACGCAGTGTGTTCAAAGGTAGTCACATAAGTGAGAGTGGAAATGATAACGACATGTCTTTATATATGTTACGTTGCATGTATAATCATTTTTCCCACGCTTTGAACATTCTGTTATCGTGCACGTGGACAGCTAACGTCCGAGGTGAACACGTGTGTTGGATCATATTACACGTCAACTTGCATTTTGTCACGTACGAAGCAAACAGGATGTGACATGTTTAGCTTGCATGTGGTTTCACATGGCATCTCACACGTGTATGCATGCATTTCGCACTCCCCTGCCACCACGGTTGTCGGATTATTTAACCTTCATGCGTCCTCCGCGTCTTTGTAATTTTCCATTGCACCTGCTGTCAAGTCTGATCAGCGCATTCCAATAAGCTCAAATGACATTCACATCCTGCTAGTCTGCTCCTCTGCAAGTTTGTTTTCTGTACTCGCTTCAACCAACAAAGAACCAAGTTCTCATAACCGTTTACACGTTAAAGGCTCTCTTCGGGGGGTAAAAAAATCTTAGCATACTTCACACATTTTCAAATATTAGCCTCCATCCATCTGCCCAAGGAAAGATCAGAAAAACGAACCCTCGCTCTGTCATAAACCGAACCGCCGAAATATCGATTGTTCTATTACGCATGGTCATTGTAGATCGCGACAGGTTCGTTGAAACACACACCCAGCAGTATCGTCTCTCTCAACAACCACGCTTCATGAACATTTTAAACAGGTAAAGAAAAATTATTATTTTTTCAACAAAATTGTCGTTAGGCCCTTTATCAAAATTTCAAACATAGTTTCAAAAAGGGGGCGTTAGCCGAGTCCTATGACACCTCGTACACGTCTCTAGCGTTATTGGTTTGCGAGATACAGCAAAAAGTCTAAATCACGGTTTTACCTCAAAATGGTTTTTCATTCCTGCTCAACACGAACATTCTCGGCAAGAGGACAACGCCACGAAAAAAAGACACCTCGTACAAGTCTCTAGGCTTATTGATTCGTCATATATCAGCAAAAATCACAAAAAAACACTTGTTTACCCAAACATCAAGTTTCCAAATTTTCTTAAGAGTGTAATGAGTGGTCCATAGCAAAGACGATGTCACCCCGAGTCCTTGGACCCGTCGTACACGCCTCTGGCATAATTGGTTCGCGAGATATAAAAAAAAAGTCTAAAATCACGTTTTTAACCCCAAAAAACCATATTCCCGGCATTTCACCTTTTCGACACCTACATTCCCGTAAAGAGCGCAACGAGACGAAAAAAAAACTGAATCCAAACACGCCCTCCTAACATGACTCCTTCCATTCCAAGGTCGCAGGGGCTCACAACTTCCTAAGTAAAACAGAACGAACAACCTAGCACTACTGTCAAGTTTTTATCCTAGAGACTTGAAATTTATTTTAAGGGTAGAGGGGGTAGGGACCTTTCATTTATGTCAAACAATTTTGTAAACTTCCTAGTTTCCAAAATATAGAAATTTCAAAATTGCACTTTTTTCAAAAAATGTTAAAAATAAAAAAGTTTTATTACAAAACATAAAGGACATAGACACCGTTCGTTTGAGCCATGGTACAACATTCTATCATGTTTCGTTTTCAAAATATCGCCTATTTTCGAAAACAATAATTTTCAAAATTTCTTTAGAAAATGTAATACGCGGTCCATAGCAAAGCTCCCGTTAGCTAGAGTCCAACGACACCTCATTCGTGAATCTCCGACCACGGGTTCAGGAGTTATCGGCTCGCATTGGGAGTAGTGGTGGGGGGAGGCAAAACTGTCATCACTCACCTACTCAATATCGTAAAGAATCAAAATTATTTGAACGAGATAGAGTGTGAAAATCACCTCTGACATCCTTGGTTTTATTGCAATTCCTAAAAGTGTAACGTTATCGGTGATAATTTGAATACGCATCATTATGTAAAATATTTACTCTCTCGTTGCAATCAGATTGTCTGCTAACAATGAGGCATTAATTTTAAGCCTTATGTAACGTATGTGAACTTTCGCTACCCTTTAAACATAAGAACCTATTGTAAAAACCCAATCTACCTAATAAAAACCTAAAAAGAACAATTTTATGGTTTTGAAAACTTAAAATGACAATTTTAAATACCACCAAAATCCAGCCCCAATTTATTATATTCTGATGGTTGGGTGGTAGAGCAGCGGACTCCGTACTGGGATAAACGCTAGGAAAGAAGAAGAAGTTTGGGTGGTTTCCTAAGTAAGAAAAGAGAAACATGGAAACAGAAGAGTGGAATAAGGCAAACTTCGAGCTGCGACACGTTTTCACGAGGACATCGGTCCATGGGTTTGATCACAGATTCTGCGCAGAGAGAGGATACCTTACCTGCACCATATGTGGACACAGTATCATATACTGTACTCACCTGCCAAGCAAGGACTAACTCACAAACTTTCTATGCTCAGAATGAATACTTGTAACATTCACCGTATTGTTACCATCTGTACGCATTGTGTTTAAGAAATATTCTTATAACTCAGCATTTTTTTTAAATTAATTGTCCGCTTTGAAACGATTTTACCACATTTTCCAAAATGAGGGAATGGAATGAAACCTGGCAAATTTATTCGCGGAAACGCACCCATAAAATTTGGCTAATTTCTAATTGTTAAATTACGTCATAATTGACCCCCTCTAAACGTAGGAAAACTGAAAGGTTGTGGTAAACGCGATAGTACTGGGGAGTTTCGGCTAAGGAGTGTTAGAACTTCACAGACTTGCTATTGTATATAGTTACACCTCCGAACGGAGGCACCCGTGTTCACCTTAGGACCTCCGTGTAGATCTAACCGAATTTCCTGACGCGGGACTTATCACGGAGGCACCTCGCTAGTTGTCCGGATCATACAGGGACCCACAGCCACTCCTGTTTCAGTAAACGAGCTATCGAGTGTAATACCAACCGGCCGAGTGGTTCGAGGCTGGTTGGCGTACCTCTGGTGGTATTGGGTACTGACGAGCCCTCTATAGTTCGGATATTGCGGCATTTGACGCACATTGGTAGTTAATGCTAAAAAGCATAAGTTGGCGTCGATAATTTAGAGGTGGAACACCCGGTTCGGCGAGTAGGCTGGGTATCGGGCTGGTCCGGAAGGCACCGGTAGCAGGCCTAACGCCACTATGGTGGATACTGTCCAGCATTTTCAAGGTTGCCGGCCTTTCTGATCCGTATGACGCAGAACCATAGTCTAGCCGGGACACGACGAGGGCTTGGTAGAACCGTAGCTGCACCGCTCCGTCAGCCCCCTACGTAGTGCTACTAAGAAACTTGAGCATTTCCTGAGACACGTCGTTCTTAGTTGCCGTATATGGTGCTGCCACGTTAATGTGCTGTCAAAATGGAACCCCAGGAAGCGATAAGTGTCAACCAACGGCAACGCAGCATCCCTGAGATGTAGTTCAGGGTGTAAGTTTAGCCTTCGGAGCCGACAAAAATGGACGACGGAGGATTTCGCTGATGAAAACCGGTCGTGGGCCCACCTGTCGACCAGGTTAATAGCTAGCTGTAATTGCCGTTCCACGATTGACATACTTCCAGAGCTGTAAAGCAGAGCTAAATCGGCTACATACAGCGATAGAACTATCGTGGGCCCGGTGGCGGTAACAATGCCGTTTATGGCAACCTCGAACAAGGTGACACTCAGAACAGAAAATGAGGAACTCCGTTTTCATGGGTATAATATTACGATATATTCTACCGACCCTTACACGGAAGATTCGGAAGGCCATGAAATTCGCAATGAAAGTCGGTAGATTACCACGGAGTCCCCACTCATGAAGGGTGGAAAGGATCTCGTAGCGCCATATGGTGTCGTAGGCAATTCGGAAAAATGCCTCCTGTATGGCGCTCGCAAGTCGCACCAGATGGGTGGTGGTGGACATATGAGAGCGAAATCTAGATTGATACTCTGACAGGAAGCCTCTCTCTTCCAGTAACCACACCAGTCGACGGTTCACCATCTTCTCTCGCAGCTTACATAGGGCATTTGACAGGCAAATGGGCCTATAGCTACTGACAAGTTTGGGATCCTTTCCAGCCTTGGGAACCGGTTTCACAGTCCACTCTCGCCATTGAGATGGAAACTGCCCATCAATCCATATACGATTGAAGTGGACCAACTATTGCTTTATACTGGATTCACACAGATGTTTTAGCATTTGATTCTGTATGTTATCCGGTCCGGGAGCCGTATCCCTACACAATGAAAGCACACTGCGTAGTTCCCAATCAGAGAATGGTTCATTGTAGGACTCCAAAGCAACAGTGGCAAAGGACAAGGGGTGAGCCTCCGCCTCCCGCTTCAGAGTCAGAAATGTAGGATCGTAACTCCCAGAACAGGATACATCACTGAAGTGCGATCCAATACTGTTGGCAATGGCGAGTAGGTCCGTGATGATGTCTCCGATGATGGAGACTCCGTGTGCCATCATTGATATCGGGAGTCCGGAGATCCGACGAAGCTTAGTCCACACATGAGATGAAGGAGTATGTGCTGTCATAGACGACACATACTTTTCCCACGTCGTTTTATTACCCTCCCGAACCAGATATCGGCCTGTTGCACGCATCCTTTAGAAGGTGATAAGGTTGGCCATGGTGTTTTGCCTCCAGTAGCATTTGAAAGCACGTCGACGGTCTTTAAAGGCTGCTACAATCTCGGCTGTCCACCAAGGGACAAGTTTCCGGTGGGAGTTACCTGAGGAGGAAGGTAGCCTATTGTTTCCTCTGCAGCAGCTAATATACCATTCATTATGAGAATGGTATGATCATAGACACTCTCAAAGGTATCTTCGGCAAAATCCGCACGTGCTCTGAAAGTTGGCCAATCAGCCCGACGAAGAAGCCATCGACTTGGTAATTCGATGGCTCTCTGGTTCGGAAGAGTAACGATAATCGGGAATGGTCACTAATGCAAAGGTCGCCGTGTACACCCCACTGTAGCAGGGGACCCAGCGCACGACTGCACAAGGTGATATCGACACTTGAATAAGTGCCGTGTGCAATCGAGACGTGCGAAAGTTCCCCTGTGTTCATCAAATACAGCTCCAGCCGCCTGATCAGTCTCTCAAAATCCCTCCCTCCATCACTAGTGGTAGCGGAGCCCAGATGGTGCTGTGGGCATTAACATCTTCTAGAAGGAGAAAAGGCGGGGGGAGCTGAGAGACTAGATCCAGTTGAGAATCAGGTGGAATGTACACGTTACATACTGTTACCATTACTGGCAACAAAGTACGAACTGCAACTGCTTCTAGCTGAGTACGCAACGGCACCTCTTCACTAAAGAGGCTAGTGTGGACGAGAATGCAGATGCCACCGACGGTCACAGCTCCAACCACCGGGTCTTCAGAGAAGAGTTTAAAGTGACGCATTATTGTCTCATGTCTAGGATGAAACCTGAATTCCTGAAGACAGACACTGGTTGCCGAAAACGAAGATATTAATTGACGTAACTCATTGAGATGACCAGAATAGCTATTACAGTTCCATTGTAAGTAGAAGTGGGTCTTCTACTTACGCTTGACCGTTTGCCACCATTCCCCATCTCTAGTTGGAGATGATGGGGCAGGAGAGCGCACCTCAATCTCCACATCTCCGTCCGAAGACGAAGAAAATGGAGCGGACAGTCCCATGGATGGCGCGCGGTCCTCGTCGGACCTCACGAGTCTTGCTCTTGGGGAAGAGCGAGAGCGGTGTCGAGGGACTTTCTCCCGGTCCGAAGATTGGGTGTCTGTCCCCGACACGTCCCGAAGAGATTTCTTTCTTGATCCGCGCTGACGTCTATTTGGGGAAGTAGATGGTCGCTTCCCCACAGACGCCAGTTCCTTACAAAACATGGCCGCTCCTGCTGACACCGCTCCACTGGTGGTGGTGGGAGTGGGATGGCCAGCAGATACCTGAGCAGCTCTGTCTCGAGGAGAGGAAGAGAAACGGCGCTGAAACGTTCCTCTCTCCTCCGCCGATGTATTTTCCTATTTGTAGGGGAGTTCCTCCTTACGGACGAGTTTGGCTCCAGCCGGCTTCGCTCCCTTGATGGTCGTGGGAGCGGGAAGGCCAGCAGAGACAGTAGCCACTCCGTCAGGAGGAGGGCGAGAGAGAAGGCGACGAATCCTCTCTCTCATATCCACTACAACTTTTGTCATATCGGGTGGACTGGAAGAAGGACCAGCCCTGGTCGGCAAACTCTTCTTTCCCCTGTTAACTGGGGAAGACGTGTTAGCCGACCGGTTCGGAGAAGAAGAGGACTTCTTCTCCGATTTCGCCGGTTTAGATGGTATAACTGTCGCCTTCTTTTCCTTGCCCGAAGAAGGTTGTGGGACCTCCTTGGGGCAGACAATTTTCGCTAGTACAGCGAGGGGTGATTTCAAATTTGCTGAATTACCGGACGTCGAGTGTACTACACTGGGAACTGTGACAGCAGGGGTGAATGAGAGCGTCGCTACGGCCACAAACGTCACCCGAAATTCGGGGGCATTCATATCACGGTACCTCTTGCGAGCATCGTGAAATAAAAGCCGATCCAATGTTCTGATTTCTTGGATTTTGGCTTCTTTACAGAACTCAGACCACTGCTTCGATCGTGGAGAGTGACTTCCTTGGCAGTTAGGACAAATCGGGGGAGGCGTACACCTCTCACCCTCGGGTGTCCACTTTTCACACTCTCTACACTCGGCCTTGGCAGTGCACTTGGCAGAAACATGCCCGAATTTCTGGCATTGATAACAGCACATAGGTGGAGGGATGTACGGTCGAGCATCGCAGTGGTTCTATGTGACCTACATCTGCTTAGGTAAAACATCACCCTCAAAATGGAGAGTAAAAGCGCCGGTATCGACGCTGTTCTCTCCAATCATTCGGGCGATGCGCCTAATGTTGGTGACACCTATCTTCCCCAGATTCCGCAACAATGCCGCATCGCTATTCAAAATGAGGTCACGATGGAAAATAACTCCACGGACCTCATTCAGCATTTCGTGTTTTGAGACCTTAACGGGAATTTCGCTGAAATGCGTGTATTCCAGCAACGTATCGATTTGCTGTCGGCTAATTGTATGCAACTGGAGCTGTCCGTTCCGGAGCTTGGAAATCCCGTTTAGATCTCCAAATTTCCCCTCGAATTCCTCGGAAAAGATTATTGATTTCACCACTTGAAATAACCCCCGTCTGTCCTGGATGCTACCAGGTAGCGAGGTGTCTTGTCAACAGGGAAACGTGCATTTAAAGTTTTATCCCTGATTTGACACTCAAGAGACGGCTATTTAAGGGGGCCACCCTCTGATGATTTATTGGGCCGCTTTCGCGTCATCCCGAAATCATCCTTCCCGAATACTACCTACTCCGAACGAGGGCCATCACTGTTGGCGCCACCCAGCCAAGGCAATACCTACCTGGCGATTAGTAAGTTTGCCCGGGGTCCTAGTGCCTTGAACAGGCACTTACCCCTCGGCATGCACAGTGATATGTTCGGCGCAATTATTCGGCCAAGCAGGGACCTCCATTGTGAGGCTGATACCACTGCAAGGGTTCATGGCGCACTCACCTGACGGCATGGGGAATACCGTCCAGGTTTTCTGGCCAGATGGCCAAGTTGGTGGACCTTCCCCAGGCAGCATGACGTTTATTTCTAAGGGTCAAACCAGAAATGAGACCGGAAGTCGAAAAATACCTTTTGCGACAGGCAGGGGATACCGTAGATGAATTCTTCTCTTCCCATACACAGGGAGTCTTCAAAATCAAAGTCAGTCATGTCAGTCTGTCTTGTCGGCCCTATTAGTGGCCTCCTACGACAAGCAGAGCATACCGTGTGTGTATTCTAACCCGCAACCCACACGGGGGTGTACCTAAAAGGATGACTGCCGCACTCAATTGGGATTATCCACACTCCAGTAATGAATATTATGGCGATTAACGGTTCCATTGTTGTGGTATCGTGCTTCGTCCGTGAATAAGATGGTCGCTAGAAAAGCCGGATCAGTTTCCACAGAACGCCACCCGGGCATCGAAATCATGACCATGTATCTCCAGGTGTAAGTGCAGATGGTACGGGTGAAACCAGTGGGTATGCATTATCCGCATAACAGACGCTCGGCTGATGTTCGTCTCCAGTGCTATGGCCCGTGTGGTAGTATGAGGGTTACGCCAGATATCGTCAAACACAACCTCTTCATTGTGAGCAGACTTCACGCGATGATCTCAAACAGGCCGTGTTTTTCCCAGGGATCCAGTATCTCCCAGGCGTCTTTCCACACTCCGAAATACCAGGCCTGTCGGTCGTTGCCCATCCGGATAGCGTTCTTGGTACAGGCGATGCGCCTGGTATGCATTGTGTCGAGCTTCTCCATAAATATAACATATTCATATACTCATCGCTGGAATATATCTCGAGGCAGTGAATAAGCTTCGTGTTGTGAATTACTTCGAAGGAGGGAGTTCGCGCAGCTACATACTGACTTGCCATCGCATGTTGTTATCGTTCCAATGGGGCACACTTTGCCCTACCTGTGGTCTACGAAGCTTGGAACATGTACGACGTAGGTAAATGGTTGCCTGTGCCCTAGCCAGAGACAAGCACCTCCTCATCCTCGTCCAATCCAGCACCATAGCTTATGCAACGATACACACCGTCTTCTTTTCTTTTTCTTTTTATTTGATCGCTTTCCCTCCAAGCTCGGCTTTACCCTCGGACTTTGCGAGGGATCAGTCCTCTACCGTCGAATTCCAGGACAGTGTCTCGGAGCTGAACACACCTTGACAGCAGATACATCTGGGGATGGTGACAAGCCAATCGCCTAGGTGACCACGAACTTGAGTCTAATGAAGGAAAGGGCAGCGAAGGGAGTGGGAAGAAAGATGCCGTGGTCCTGTCGAAAGGAACCATCCCAGCAGTCGCCTGAAGGAGAAGAGGGAATCCACGGAAAACCACTTCCAGGATGGCTGAGGCAGGAAGCGAACCTGCCTCTACTAAGTTTGTGTACCACACGAGGCTGAGTGAACCCCGTTCCAGGCCTCAGACCAGGAACAAATTTCGTGGCAGAGCCGAGATTTGAACCCGGGCCTCCGCAGTAACATGGTCTTTTACAGAGCCAAATAAACAAATCGTGTCGCCTCCGTGGTGTTGTGGTCAGCGTGCTTAGATGCCACCCCGGAAGTACGAGGTTCGATACCCGGCTCTAACAAGAAATTTGACAAGTGGTGTGAGGACTGGAACGAGGTCTACTCAGCCTCGGGGAGAAGAGTAGAGTGGGTTCGATTCCCACCTCAGCCATCTTCGAAGTGGTTTTCCATGGTTTCCCACTTCGTCTTCGGGCAATGCTGGAATGGTACCTACCCCTCTCACTCTTCCCATCCCCTCATCAGGCCCCTCTTCACTTCGCAGGTGAGGCCGCCTGGGCGAAGTGCTAGTCACACTCCCCAGTTGTATCCCCCATTTCAGAGCCTCAAGCTGCAGGACACAGGCCTTCGCTTAGTCCGTGGGAAAAGCCAACCCAGGAGGGTAAAACAATAACGAAAGAAAAAAGAAATAACAAATCAGTCTGTGAAAACTATTAAGTATACAACCTTGCCACTTGCCAGGCAACTGCATGTAAAATAATAAAAATAAAATAAAAATTCATGGGACTTCAACCTTCGAGCCCTGTCAACTATCACACATCCAACCGCGCGCTTGCCATGTGAGCTACTGCGACACTTGCACTGCAGCGCGCATCTCCCGGTCTATACAATACATGCTCTCAGTCTGTGCGTGCATCTCTTGTTTTCAAGTGTGTGTTCGGCATATCTGTGCTCGTTTAACGTGTTCATTCAAGGTACCCATACTGAATTAATAGTGGCGCTCACGATTCCTGCTGTCTTCTAGCTCGTAAACACACATCTAGTTATATTACCCCGGTTTGGGGAGTGGGACCGATGCCTTTCAGAATTGTAGTACATGTGACAGAATGAATAAAAGTGGATCGCAAGGGGCTAGTGGACCATTCGGTATGTAGGCCATAGAGTTATGTGGACTACTATTACATAAATATACCGGGTGTGTTAGCCGTGGTCGTTATAGCGTGACTGCAGGCAGTCGCTCTCATCCGGTAGGCGAGGAGGCTCGAATCCCCCCACCGGCAACCTTGAAGATGGTTTTCTGTAGTTTCCTATCTTCCTTCCAGGCAAATGCCGGGGTTGGTCCCTAACTATAGACCACAGCCGCTACCTTCCAATTCCTCGTCCTAACATTCACACTTTCCTCGCCAGACAACCACCACACGTGATGGTACTTGTAGCTCACCCCATGGGTGTCCGCATAGAAGTAGCTACAAATTCTGGCGAGCCGAACATGTACTTGGACACTCCCGGCACTAAAAGCCATACGCTTAAAAAATAATATAAAAACATGAAGATTATTGCGTAAATGTATTATTCAAACTTCAATCGCAAAATTAGGACACAAGAAATAACAATTATTTCCGAGAAGAAATATACAGCCCATTTTCATATATCCTGCTTATGTTAATTGCCTCAATCAACATACAAAATTTCAGTTTGATTGCTGTAATAGATTCGTAGATATTGGGAACCGTCTAAATACTCGTATATCGGATGGTCGACATGTTGGATTTTATATATGTAGGCCATAGAATTATGTACTATTACATGAAGATTATTGTGTAGGTATATTATTGAAACTTCAGTTGCATGATTAGGACACAAGAAATAGTAAAAACGAGATTTTAAAATTACGCACAGCCGCCATATTTGGTTTCGGAAAACAATTGAAATAAATTGGATGCCAGTGGATTAAAATTTGTATAAGCATATACCATACCAAGTTTCACTGCACTCGGATGGTTAAATCGCGAGTAACATCCTTTTAAATATTCACATTTCGCGTCGCCGGCAGGTTGGATTTGAGATCACCAGGTTATGAAAGTTCCATATGTGAACTTATGTTTATAACCTCAATCAACATACAAACTGTCAGTTTTACTGCTGTCATAGAATATCAGATATTGTGTTCCGTCTAAATATTTCGGAAGCTCGCCATGATGGATTGTAACATATGTAGGCCATAGAATTATGTACTATTAGATGACTATTATTGCGTAGGTTCAGTATTCAAACGTTGATTTCGATCATATGATAGCGACACAAAAAATGAAAAAATAATTTTAAAATTTTGCACAGCCGCCATCTTGAGGTTATGTAAACAATTTGACAAAAATATATGTCAATACATTACAATGTGTATAAACAATTGCCGTACCAAGTTTCACTGCGTTCGGATTTTTATCTCGCCAGAAAAGTCTATTTAAATGTTTCAACTTCGCATGGCTGCCATGTTCGTTTTGTAGTTAACAGGTTCATGAAAGTCACGTGAACGATTTTGTAGTAGTGCCTTTTAGGCCTATCAACGTACAAAATTTCAGGTTGATATGAGTAATAGTTTCGGAGATATAGAATTCCAGTGAAATATTTCGCACAGCCGCCATGTTGGATTGGTAAAACGTAATAAAATTTGTAGGGCACGGTCGGGGTCTGCCAGAACAGTCCTATGACCTTACCGAATTTCATTGAAATCCATCCAGCCACTTAGATTTTATTAGCGGGGGGTGGGTGCACTTACACGGACAAAAGGTGATCTCATAAGCCTCTTTTGACATAAATAGAAATAGGCTAAAAACGAGATTTTAAAATTTGACACTGGCGCCATCTCGTGGTTAAGAAAACAATTAAGTTTGATTGCTGTCACAGATTAGTTGACATTGAGAATCGCCTAAATATTTCGGAAGGTCACTATATTGGATTTTTATATACTTTGTAGGCCATAGAGCTATGTACTATTAGATGATGATTATTGCGTAGGTTCATTGTTCAAACGTTGGTTTCGATCGCATGATTAGGACACAAGAAATTAAACCTTAATTTTAAAATTTCGCACAGCCACCATCTTGAAGTTATGAAAACAATTGAGCTGAATATGATGTCAGTGCATTACTAAGTGTATAACATTTGCTGTACCATGTGTGACGGCGCTCGGATGGTTTAAATGCGAGAAAAGTCTATTTAAATACAACTTCACTTGGCCGCCATGTTCGTTTTATAAAGAAGGTTTTGAGAGTCCCATCGTTACACTTCTATTAGTCCATTTTTTCGCCATATAAAACATCAGGGTGATATCTGTAATAGTTTCGGAGATATGGAATGCCGGTGAAATATTTCGCACAGTTGCCATGTTGGATTGGTGAGATGTAATAAAATTTGAAGAGCACAGTCGGGGTCGGACGAAATAGTACTATGACCTTACCGAGTTTCATTGAAATCGCTCCAGCCGTTTAGATTTTATTAGGGAGGGGAGCGGAGCGACGGACACATACAGACACACACATACATACACACACACACGAACTATATGTGATGTCATAGGCCTATCTTTCATATATGTAAATAATAAAGAAAGCTTTCCAGTTGGTCAACACGACTGAATAGCTTTCATTGTTAGAATTAAGCATCATTGAAAAATGGCTTCTATCACTACTAAATGAAAATAGGCTAACAAGTAAACGAAAAGCAAGAACGGGAGGTTTAATTTAGAAAAGAAATACTATTATTGGTCACAAAGGAGCTAAAGTTTGGTGTGTAGGTTACACTCTGCCTTATAAGGCAACACTGCGAGAAGGTGAATTGGATTCCCATCTTAGCCAACTTAGAGTGGTTTTACGTGGTTTCCCACTTCTACTCCTTGAAAATGCGTGGATAGTTCCTAAGTCAAGGCCACGGCCTACTCCTCCCAAGACATGCCTTAATTGCAAATACACTCGTTACTACAGACATCACAATTACAAAGTTTAGGCCTATCAGACAAATTCCATAAGAACCTCAACTACATAGACCGATGAACAATAGCCTATGTTCCAAACCTCTATATGGAGCAACAATAAATATTTCGAATCAATGGGATCCATCGTATTGTTTTTAGGAAACATATTTCTAACGTAGGCTACAGTATGACCGCGATCGAAACGAGCAAGGTGCCTTGCCCTGTCTGATGCGGCACGCACTCAGACTGAAATCAGTATTATGATTTTTATTGATATTTCAAGAAGTAATTATCCTATGTTTGAATAAGTAATTTACCTGGAATTGCATATGGCATCGCTCAAACTGGGATAGTTGTTGACGCAGAAAAAAGGATCTTTTTATCAGTGTTCTAGGTAGGACAGTAGATACTGAAGAAATGCTCCTAGATAAGATAACAGGTATGTAATTGATGTACAGTAGTTATTGTGTAGTTGGGCTATTATGTGACAGTTTGTAATAACCAGCGTAACAGTGTAATAAACTCAGTGTTACAATTGCCGTGGTAAGTAAATAGACTGTGTAACAGCCGTAATAGTCTACGTAAAAATTCGGTGTAATATCCATAAGGGATTTAATAGCCAGTGTAGTACCGGTAACAGTCCTGTAATAGTCTGTAGGCCTATATACATTTTGGGAAATGCTGCTGTACTGTTCCAGCTCTGTACCGTTCCACTTTCCGTTGGAACATGAGACCCTGGGACGTTGCGCATAGATACCGGGTGGCTGGTTGGTATAACCTGGAACGGTACACAGTGTAACCGGGTACTGGTGGAAACGTTATTCTATTTCGAGAACCAAGAACGGTACGCAGAGTAACTTTCCAACTGGTAACGCAGAGGAACGTTCCATATGTAACGTTCCGCTAACACGTACCTTGATGCTCGGTACAGTTGGGAGTCGAGTTCCGGCTGTACCGTTCCAGCGCTGTAACGTTCCACATCCTCGTACCGAGTTCCAAGTTACAGTTCCGGAACGATACCGCAAGCCAGGTCGGGGCCGCGGTATGGCACATGTAACGTAACGTGGAACACAGCGGTACGTAACGCATTTTAGTTCTGTTCAGGGTCCCTGTCTACATGGCATTCCCACATGACGGGATGGGGAATACCGTCTAGGCTTCCTGGCCGGATGGCCAAGTGGGTGGCTCTTCCCCAAGCGGCATGCATTTTTTTTCTAAGGGTCAAACCAAAATTGGGACCGGAAATCGAAACAGATCTTTAAGAAGGCCCCCTTATTAGTCGCCTTTTTTACTGTAAGAGTTTTAAATCTCCAGGCCATAAAATAATCAGTGCTAATCCCAAAGTTTCCAGTTGTTGCTGATCAAGAGACCCATCGCCTGCCTGAGGAAATAAAGAAATATATACTTCTTTCACCATCACCTGGAGTCAGATGGGACTCAAGGGGTCCTTATCGTGGTGTCCAGAATGTTGCTGTGCTGTCGTTTGTCGCAAGATCATGAACCTCCTCGTGCAATTGAAAAGCCTCTACTTGGCGAAACTGTCTGACAGGTGAACAGTTAGTTAGTTATTGAGGTTTGAACGGGCGGAACAGTATGGTCAACTACCCCTAAAGAAACCCAAGACTATTGTCGACCAAAATATTTTGTGTACTCGAGTTTGAAGGTTGTTTGTGAAGTAACCAATAGACCTACATAAAATCCAAAAACATCATCATTTTTTTCGTTCTATTTTACGTTAGTTCATGTAGGTTTGGAATATTTAATTTATATTTTAATATTTTTTATCGCAGTTGGAACACAAAAAGTGCCTGTTTTTAAGCGTGTTTCAACCATGCGTCACATTTAAGAATTATTATCTCACAAACCCGTCATCAGATCGAATCCAAATTTTAACACAATATACATTGGAATGTTGTATAACGGGTGTATTAATTTCAAAATTGTGTGTGTCCAAGACCCAAGTTGCTATCATTTTTGTGAGGTAACTTTTTCTCGGCTCGGGGTGGTTGGAAAATGTAGTTCTTGGTCGCGTTGTAATCCTTATGCATCAAAAAGGTATGCTGTATGATTGTGAAATACGTAAATTAATTCACTTATTTTATATCGGTTTGTATTTGTACGGGGAATTAAGACATGGTTCACCAGTTAGCCGCTCCGGTGAAAACTGTCAGCGTTGCCAAGATGGGCTCCATATCAGCGCGCCTCGCTCGGAAGTGATCAGCAATGCTGTACAGCATTTCCCGGAGCGGCTAGCTGGTAAACCATGTCTTAATTCCCCGTACAAATACAAACCGATATAAAATAAGTGAATTAATTTACGTATTTCACAGTCATACAGCATAACCTTTTGATGTATAAGGATTACAACACAACCAAGAACTACATTTTCCAACGACCCCGAGCCGAGAAAAAGTTACCTTACAAAAATGATGACAACTTTCGTTCTTAAACACACACAATTTTGAAATTAATAAACCAGTTTCAGTCCTCAGCTCAGTTCAGAACTTGGAAATATACTTTTCTGTGTTTAACTTATTGCAATTAGGTAAAATAATACATATTTATCAAAAAAAAATTTTTTCGAAATCACTGGGCTATTATGACATGTAGCATATATGCTACATCAGGACTTAATGACGACTCTCCTCCCACTACTTTGCAATGCTAAATTCTTTTGTGATACACGGTTACTAATGGTTTAATGCCTTGTAAAGTATTTACAATAGTAACATAATTTTTTGAATATTTTTCTATATTTATTTTGCATTATCTAAAGTCAAAATACAAATAATTAAGAAATGATAATTAAACATTTTTGATTAAAAAGTCAAAGCACTAAAGAAGTTATATTAAAAAATAACATAAAATTGAGTGTACAATCCACATTATCCAGTTATGACTCATGAAATGCTGAGAAACAGTTCCTTTTTTCCGTAAGGTACAGGTACATTTTGCATTTTTTGCTCTGTACAAAAGTGAATCCCTTTCAGCCCGGTAGCCTACATCTTGATCTACTATTTTGCGTTCTGCTCATCATTTCTGGTAGATGCAAAGCATGAAACTTCCTGGATTGAACAGACGGCATAGGCGCTGGTATTCTGCGGCGCCTCAAGTTTCGATTTCCATCGTCCTCATCACCATCATCATCATCATCATCAGGTACATCATTCGCTTCATCTTCATTGTTGGAGATGCCGTATTCAATCTTGGGTCATCTTCCCTCCCATCATCTTCATCTCCAATCTCCAGCTCAATATCAGACACATCAGGATCGATAGAGTCAATCAGTTCCACAATGTCTGCATCATTCAAGGCTGAAGAAATAAATGGTGAAATTTAATGTTACCGTTTTCATTACATGGTAAGAGAAAGTAGGCTATGTGGTAAGAGAAAGTAGGATATATAATATTTAAAGACCGCATATTTCTCAACATTTAAGTCACATGTGACTTAAACCTTACCTACAGCACTGAAAGACATCCTAAAATTGAGGAAAATTCAGACATAAAATCATGTAGCAAGTATAAAATGTCAAGGTCATTGCCTGATGTAGAGTATATGCTACGTAATGCAAATCGTGATCGTGTAAGTATTTTAGTATATTACCGAAACTTACATTCAATAGCACATTAACTGTTGATCAATTGTAAGCATTTTTTATAATATTTACATTAATTTAATATACAAATACATATTAATTCCCTGCACGTCTTGTTTCCATGGTTACCAGTCCGCCAACTTCAATATTCACAGAGGTGCTGCCACCTATTCGCTCGAGCGGGTAACAAAAAATAATAATGTACGTGATGCGCGGCCAGTAGACTATATGCTACAGCCGGCAACCCGCAGAGAAGCCAGCGCTTGAGTCAGAAAAAAATAAAAACCGCATGTAGCATATATGCTACGTAAGGACAGAGGAGGTTATACAACATTCCAATGTATATTGTGTTAAAATTTGGATTCCATCTTATCACGGGTTTGTCAGATAATAATTCTTAAATGTGACGCATGATTGAAACACGCTTAAAACCGGGCACTTTTTGTGTTTCAAGTGCGATAAAAAAAATATTAAAATATAAAATAAAAATTCCAAACCTACATGAACTAACGTAGAATAGAATAACAAAAATGATGATGTTATTGGATTTTATGTAGGTTTATTGGTTACTTCACAAACAACCTTCAAACTCGAGTGCACATAATATTTTGGTCGACAGCAGAGCTATTGTTTCAGTCTACCTGCATCTTCTACTTCGAGTATCGTCATGAAATATCCTTTGTATGATTCTTGCAGGCACCATCTGATAATTCCAGTCAACATTCACTCCTAAGTCTTTATAGGGGAATCGGTTTCTTACACTCCGTCTTTACCTCTTTCTCTTCGTTGTTCTCCTGAGGGAAGACGTAGCTTTAGTACTTGAGATGGCCCACCTCTTCCTAATACTAACAATCAACATACTGATCTAATTATTTTATTTTTATTTTATTCCAACTAAATTTGAAGTTGTTTAGTTGAAGTTATTACACGCATTGAACGCTCAGGAGTATTACTATTGCCTGTTGCTAGGGTGACGGACCTGCCGTGGTTATTGGATTTAACCAACTTTCGTTCTTGAACACACAAAATTTTGAAATTAAGGAGCTTAACTGTCGTGAGGAATGTTGAGACTACGCTCAGACACCAGGTTTGAAATACTTACTCTCCAGAGAAAGATCAACATTCAAATTACGATATTTGGAACGTAATCACAATTCGTAGCTAATTGAATCATCCAGAATTAACACTTACCTTTCAAAACTATTCCTGCAGAATAGACGAATCCGAGGGCACTCAGAACCTGAAAACCACGTAAAACTCTTGGTTAATTTCAAATGAAACAGTTAGGTCTATATACAGAGCGAGACAGTTATATCGCTCAAACCACTGACGATGTGTATATACATCTATTTTGATAAATGTCAATGTACTCAGAATATGATGTGGAACACCATATATCGTCACTACTGATATCTGGGTAATAATACAAACTTAGGTTTATTGTCTCCAGTGTTCAGTAGATACATTCAGTAATGTAATTAATTTGAAAATGAGACAAGTTCTTTCGGAGAATATGCATGTTGAACATGTACATTTTGAAGAAACTACGATTTTATATTCAACCATACAAATGTTCAATTGAAACGAAATTTTCACGGTAAGTATTCTTCATTTAGAGACAATGAATGGACTCAGACAACCTCTTTTGTAATATTACAGAAAACAAACAAGATGTTCAGTAAAGAACCTATAGCCCATTTTCTGCTTAATGTGTGGGTGTAGTTATAACTATTTGTCCTTAACAAGGAGTATAGTTGAATGTTTCACATCAATCGTACTTAACAGTAACTATGTTACGCTCCAAGGTTCTCTTGACAAACTGCCCTACTCCCCATTTAGCCCTGCCTCGTTTTACACCTGACAGTTATACCTTGTAATCTCCTACTTCCTCCTCTCTATCGCCCATTATCTGAACTTCACTAATCCCTAGAATATCCAATCTCATCCTACTTGCTGTCTACGCTAGCTCCACTTTCTTCCTTCCATAGCCACCCTTGGTATTAATTGCAACCTATCGAATACCAGTTGGGTGAATTTTTTTAGAGTTAGATCAAAAGACAATGAAAATGAAAATCCTCAGCCTGCTTCCAGTCTCCGACCGGGTCAGGGAATGGAATGAAAGAAGCCCCCTTCTAGCAGCGGGGGTATGAACTGTGCCGGCTGACGAAGCCTGTCGCACTCCTTTGGGGCAATGTTTAAATGAATGGCAGATGAAATGAAATGACAGTGGAGAGTGTTACTGGAATGAAATTTGTGACAGGGTAAACCGGAGTACCCGGAGAAAATCCTGTCTACCTCCGCTTTGTCTAGCACAAATCTCACATGGAGTGACCGGGATTCGAACCACGGACCCAGTGGTGAGAGGCCGGCGTGCTGCCGCCTAAGCCACGGAGGCTCTATCAAAAGACAATAGTTGCTTTAATTTTTTTTAAATCGATTTTACCCTCCAGGTTGGTGTTTCCCACGGCCTCAGCGAGGGAACTCACCACTACCGCCACTACGGGCAGCGTCCTGGTTGGAGTGGATACAACTGGGGAGATGTGATCAGCACCTCGCCCAGGCGGCCTCACCTGCAAAGCCAACAGGGGCCTCATGAGGGATGGGAAGGGAGGGGAAGATTCGGATGGATAGGCAAGGAAGCGGGAAGGAGGCGGCCATGACCTTACAGTAATTACCATCCCGGCATTTGCCCGAAGACGAAGTGGGGAAACCACGGAAAACGACTTCAAGGATGGCTGAGGTGGGAATCGAACCCCCTATACACATTTGGGCCACCCAAGGCTGAGTAGACCCCGTTCCAGTCCTCATACCACTGTTCAAATTTCGTGGCAGAGCCGGGAATCGAACCCAGGACCTCCGGGGTTGCAGCTAATCACGCTGACCACTACGCTACGGAGGCGTCTTTAGTTAAATATTACATATTTTATTTTAATGAACTCGATAGGACATTTTTTATTTATTTAATAATTATTAGATACAACCATGAATAGGTCATTTTACACTAATATTTCAACAATTTTAAATAATATTAACAAAAACAACAACAACAATAACAGGTAACAAATGGCAGTGATGGCAGCAAGGGACAAATATCGGGAAAGACGCAGGGAATGATTGGGGTAGTGGGTGATTAGGAGGGTGAGGGGGTAGGGATTGAGGATGAAAGGGGTCTTCTAATGTTATGATTGAATGTTCTATAGGGAGAGAATATGTCAATATTTGGAAGGGAGTTGCTAAGGGTTGGCAGACGGTGGAAAATAGAGCGCTTCTGTACTTCAAGACGTGGGCGAGGTATGTGGTGTAAATGGTTCTGACGTGTTGAACGGGAGGGAACATGGAGTGGGAAGTAGCTTAGTAGCATGTTACATTTTGTGTAACCATTCATACTTTTATGTAGGAATCACAGGTCAGTAAATTGTAGACGGCTTCTCAGGTCGAGTACATTGAGCTGATTTAAAATGTCGGATTTGGCAAAGTGCCTTAGTGAAGGATTGCGAGCTTTGACTATTGATATGAAGAAATTAAAGACACTGTTCAATTTAGAAATATTGGTTATAGCCGAGGTAGAACAAATTGGAGAAGAGAAATCTAGGATAGGGAGAACATATGTGGTGAAAGTAGTGTGTTTGTGAGAGTTCAAATACCACCGCCACCGCTCCACCGCTGGAATACTAAAATGGCAATATCTCGCGAACCAATCAGGCTAGAGACTTGTACGAGGTGTCATTGAACTCGGGCCAACACCCCCTTTCCATTGGATAACATATTTCCACCCCAAAATGAAACCTACCCCTACTAGGGGGTGAAAATGTAATATTTTTATAAAATCTCTCTTTCCAAGTGCGACATGTGAGAGTTTAAATGCCAATATGGAATTAAACGTTCTTCTACGTAAAGTGCATGTGTTCGGTGGAAAGCCACTATGAATTAGCATGCTTGTTTTTTGTTTTTTACGCATGCCCACTCATGGCTTTTGTAAGAGGGCAGGCTTTTTAAAGATGGCAGCTGTAGTGTAACCTATCCTAACCCAAACTAACGGGTCCTTGTGGACAGGTCATTGTTGTCAGGTCCTTGTGGACGAGTCCTTGTTGACGAGTCATTGTGGATGAGTCCGTGTGGACAAGTCCTTGTGGACGAGTCCTTGTTGACAAGTCCTTGTGGACGAGTCCTTATTGACGAGTACTTGTGGACAGGTCCTTGTGGACGAGTCCTTGTGGATGAGTCCTTGTGGATGAGTCCCTTTGGACTGATCCCTTTGGACCGGTCCCTTTGGCCTAGTTCCTACGGACTGACCCATGTATTTATTCAAATTATGCTAAAGGGCCTAACTACATTTATGTGTAAAGCAGAGTGTTGAACTGACGTTGTTCGCCAGCCCTCACTACAACAATCTGATAACGATATGAAAGGAATTGATTAACCAGACACGAGTTAACTACCAACGAAACACTTTGGCGACTCTGCTTGTTATTGACCAGTGAGTAGGGTTTTAGAAAAACTGTTTGCTATTTTGGGTTATATGCAAAAAATGCTTTGACCTACTGAGCGACTATGTTTGCTAAACAAGACATTATACCAGAGACGATTAGGATTCTTATGTAGCTCAGACAAGAAAAGCATTTCTACAGAATCTGTTGACGTTGAATATAGATTTAGGTATTAGGAAGTCATTTTGAAGGTCTTTGTCTGGAGCGTGACACTCTATGAAAGTAAAACTTAGACAATTGGTGTAGCAAAAAAGTGGTGAATTGAAGTGTTTGAAATGTGGTGTTACTCGTACAAGAGAATGATGAAGATGAGATGGGTAAATAGGGTTACAAACAACGAGGTATTATGACGAGTGGGGGAGAAGAGATGTTTCTGGCGACTGTTAATGAAGAAAAGAGATAGGTTGGTAGGACACATACTAAGACACCCAGGAATAGCAAACTTAGTTATAGAAGAAAGGTTCGAGGACAAGAACTGTAGGAGTAGACCAAGAATATGTTAAACAGATAGCCTTGAATGTAGGGTGTGGTAGCTATATAAAGATGAAACGATTAGCTCGGGACAGATAGGCGTTGAGATCTGCATCAAACCAGTCAAAATACTAAAGACTCAAATAACAACATGTAAGTTCACCAAAATAATGTTGTGTAACGATAAATGTTAGTCAACGAACAGTAATACATTACTAAAACCCATGACACGATACCTAAGAGCTTTTCTAAAATGATTTTAAAATGCCTTTAACCGTATATTAAACACCCAGTTCACAATACTCATAACTGCAATATTATGGTAAAACAAAACAAAATCTATATTTCAAAACAAGCAAGTGGTTTAGTCAATGTATACTGGCAATAGTTTTGTAAACACTCAAGTCCACAAGACTAATTAAATTTTTAACTGTCAGGTTGGCCGAGTGGTTAAGGTGTTGGACTTATGATCAAATTTCCTGTATAAGGAAGCAAGAGTTCGAATCCCTTACCTGACATAACTATTGCCTTAACATGGCTTGGCCACACTGTATTATTATGATACTCGGTACACAAACCATAGATATAGTGTATTGTTTAAGACCACTCTCTTTCTGGACATAGTCAGAGACTGTTGATGGTTAACAATTGTATTAATAGTGGGACATGGGGATAGCAATTTAGAAAAACAGACAATACCCATACAATATTTTTATTAATTTCATTTTATAATAGTTACACACTGAATGCAACTCTCTATCCCTTTACCATTGTTCGATATAGATTTTTAAACACAACGCTTGTTGTAGATCCTTTTATAACTTTCTCCAGGTACTCTTGTTCTTAAAAACTGAGGCCCCGCAATGGTTTTGTACACATAAAACCCTCATCCTCTTCTTTTTCATAATTATCATCATCATTATGAATATTATCATCAAAATTATTATAGTCATTGTCACCATCATTATCATCATTATCATTCTCAACATCACTAGAACTATCCAATTCCTCTTGTTTGTTTTCCACAGGGACCTCTTTTAGAGTCTTCGTTGCTTTTGATAGTGTTAAGGGTTTTTTGAACGTTGACATCTGTCCTAACATGACTTTTTGAGGTGATGATAAATGCTTTTTAACAAACAATGCACTATCTTGAGCAGCAATATATTTTTCTTGGACTTGCTTTTTTTTACCATGGTTAGAGTATTTTGCGTATTTAAATGTGAATTAATTTGAGATACACAATGATGTTCTTTTGAAGTAAGTACGTTGGAGTCTTTTGTTTTAATCATTCCTCGACACTTTTTGGATCATTGTTTTGAACATCGCCAAATAACAGTTCCATCTTTATTGTTTGTTTTTACAATATATGTATATCCTTTATTGAAGACACATGGCTTGCCATATCAACTAATACATATGAATTAAATTTTAGTAATGTCACATGAACAATCTTTAGATTACAAGCGATGTACACACACACACACATACACACTTTCCTAAATGTCAAGATTTATGGATGTTGTTTTCCACTAACAGCTGCTTACTGCGTATGACAAGGCTGGAGACTGGTAGGTGAGACAGTCTTTCACGATGTGAACACTGTAACAGGCAGTAGTCAACTGACAATACTCTTATACCCTAGTCAAGGTTAACAGGAGCTTACTGTGTATGACAAGGCCGTACACTCGTAGGTTAGACAGTAATTTTTGTTTGTTTGTTGCTAAGGATCCCATATCTACCCTAGACATGTTAGTTCTGAACACTTAGTGGTTAATTGTATAAATTGAATTTAAATACACAGCTTATACAAGCACGTTTTGCAGATGGGAGGGGTGAGAGGCTGGCAAAGAAAGGAAATGTTTTAGTTTAATGAAACATCATGTCCTGGTAGGCGTGATTTATAGTAGGCGCAATTGATAATAGTCGTAATTGATAGTAGGTGTAATTGATAGTCGACGTGATTAATAGTAGACGCAATTGATAGTAGGCATGATTGATAGTAGGTGTGATTGATAGTAGGCGCAATTGATAGTATGCGTGATTTGTAGTAAGCGCAATTCATAGTAGGCGCAATTGATAGTAGATGCAATTGATAGCAGGCGTGATTGATAGTAGGCGCGATTGATAGTAGGTGCAATTTGACATGGGAGCGACTCAGATCACCTTTGATATCACAAAGTTACAGTGTCAATGTTTACACCAAGTACAAGGCAAAGAGGGGATATTTTAAGACTTAACCTCAGCTCACCTAACATAACCTAACTTTACCTAACCTAACTTTGTCACGTGACATGTTCTACAAGTTTAAACTTGCTTTAAGACTGATTATGATATCATAGATAGATGGGAGGGGTGGGAGGCTGACAAAAAACGAAATGATTTGATTTAATGAAAAGTCATGTCCTAGTAGGCACGATTGGTAGTAGATATAATTGATAGTAGGCGCGATTAATAGTAGACGCAAATGATAGTAGGCGTGATTGATAGTAGGCGCAATTTGACATGGGCGCGATTTATAGTAGACGCAAATGATAGTAGGCGTGATTGATAGTAGGTGCAATTTGACATGGGCGTGAATCAGATCACCTTTGATATCACAAAGTTACAGTGTCAATGTTTACACCAAGTACAAGGCAGAGAGGGGATATTTTAAGACTTAACCTCAGCTCACCTAACATAACGTAACTATACCGAACCTAACTTTGTCACGTGACATGTTCTTCAAATTTAGACTTGCTTTAAGACTGATTATGACGTCATAGATAGATGGGAGGGGTGGGAGGCTGACAAAAAAGGAAATGTTATGGTTTAATGAAAAGTCATGTCCTAGTAGGTGCGATTGGTAGTAGACGCAATTGATAGTAGGCGCGAGTAATGGTAGACGCAATTGATAGTAGGCGTGATTGATAGTAGGAGCAATTTGACATGGGCGCGATTTATAGTAGACGCAAATGATAGTAGGCGCGATTGATTGTAGGCGTAAATAGACATGGGCGCGATTTATAGTAGCCGCAATTGATAGTAGGCGCGATTGATAGTAGGCGCACAATTGTTAGTAGGCGTGATTGATAGTAGGCGTGATTTAACCTCAGCTCACCTAGCATAACCTAACTTTACCTAACCTAACTTTGTCACGTGGCATGTTCTACAAGTTTTGACTTGCTTTAAGACTGACTATGACTATGACGTCACAGATTGATGGGAGGGGTGAGAGGCTGACAAACAAAAGGAAATGTTTTGGTTTAATGAAAAGTCGTGTCCTAGTAGGTGCGATTGGTAGTAGGCGCAATTGATAGTAGACGAGATTAATGCTAGGCGCAATTGATAGTAGGCGCGATTGATAGCAGAAGTGATTGTTAGTAAGTGCAATTAGACATGGACGTTATTTATAATAGACGTAATTGATAGTAAGCGCGATTGATAGTAGGACAATTGATAGTTGGCATGATTCATAGTAAGCGTGATTTATAGCTAAAGTGGATGCAAAAGTGGATGCGAAAGTGGGTGCAAAAGTCAGTGTAAAATTGGGTGCAAAAGTGGGTGCAAAAGTGGGTGCAAAAGTCAGTGCAAAAGTGAGTATAAAGTTGGGTGCAAAAGGGAGTGAAAAGGGAGTGCAAAAGTGGGTGCAAAAGTGGGTGCAAAAGTGAGTGCAAAAGTGAGTGCAAAGGTGGGTGCTAAAGTGGGTGCAAAAGTCAGTGTAAAAGGGAGTGCAAAAGTGGGTGTAAAAGTGAGTGCAAAAGAGCGTGCAAAAGTGGGTGCAAAAGTGGATGTAAATGTGGGTGCAAAATTGGGTGTCGTTTATAGTAGGCATGAATGTTACTAGAATGTGAATTGAGTAAATGGAATTTCTAAACCCAAATAGTGAATAGTCAGTTGGTTTTTGATCTATGCAAGCGTAAACATGTCACATACACTGGTGATTGATACTCAAGGCTTTATGGTCAACAAAAACAAGTATATATTTAAAGAGGTGGCTATTATTGATTGCACAACATGCGGTTACCATATCTTTTTTTTCGGACTAGTGTTTTAACATTTGATTTTTTTTAGCAGCAACGATGTTTTATCTGTCACACTACATTGATGATCACTCACACTTAAGACCTCACTATTTTTACTTTTAGCTCACTTTGACACTGTTTTGAACGATGTTTTGAACAACGTCAAATAACAGTTCCATTTTTATTGGTCGTTTTACAATGTACGTATAACCTTTATAGTATGCATATGGTTTACCATAACTATTCGTTGATACTTCCATATCAATTGTCAAGCCTGAAATAATCTCCAATACATTTCGCTCGATAATAGAAATAATAGTTTAAAGTGGGTGCAAAAGTGGTTGTAAAAGTGGGTGCAAAAGTGGTTGTAAAAGTGGGTGCAAAAGTGAGTGTAAAAATGGGTGCAAAAGTGGGTGCAAAAGTGAGTGCAAAAGTGAAGGTAAAAGTGGGTGCAAAAGTGGGTGCAGTTTATAGTAGGCACGATTTTTACTAGAATGTGATTAGAGTAAATGTAATTTCTAAACCCAAGTAGTGAGTAGTCAGTTGGTTTTGATCTATGCAAGCGTAAACATGTCTCATACACTTATGATGGATACTCAAGGCTTTATGGTCAACAAAAACAAGTATATAGTTAGAGATGTGGCTATTGTTGATTGCACAACACTGAATCTATTTTTGAAATTTTGACAAAATGCCAAAGTGCACTTTTGTTAATATCTCGCGAACCAATAAGACTAGGGCATTGTATGAGGAATTGTTGGACTTTTAGCCGAAGACTGCTGGTAAACACCTATGTTCCCACGACCTTTTTAAAGATGGCGGCTGACCCACGGGGGGTGATTAAAAAGTATTCCAAGTTGCGCTTGTCGAGAGGCAAACCAATAATCAAAGAGGGGTATGACAGACCTTGAAGCGATAACCCCTTTTGATTGACCCCTGTTGATTTGCCCCTTTGGACTGGTCCCTGTTGACTAGCCCCTTTGGACGGGTCCTTTTTGGAGTCATTTTTTATGGGTCCCGGAGGACGGGTCCTTGTTGACGGGTCCCAGTGAGCGGGTCCTTTGGACTGATCCCTATGGACTGGCCCATGCATTTTATCCAAATTATGTCAAAGGGAACCGTCCACAGGGATCCGTCCACAGTGACCCGTCAGCAGGGGCCAATCAAAAAATGACTCCCTTCAAAAAGGACCCGTCCAAAGAGGCTAGTCAACAGGGACCAGTCCAAAGGGGCAAATCAACAGGGGTCAATCAAAAGGGGTTATCGCTTCAAGGTCTGTCATACCCCTCTTTGATTATTGGTTTGCCTATCGACAAGCGCCGCTTGGAATACTTTTTAATCACCCCTCGTGGGTCAGCCGCCATCTTTAAAAAGGTCGTGGGAACGTAGGTGTTTACCAGCAATCTTCGGCAAAAAAGTCCAACAATACCTCATACAATGCCCTAGTCTTATTGGTTCGCGAGATATTAACAAAACTGCACTTAGCCTCTTTGTCAAAATTTCAAAAATAGATTCAGTGTTGTGCAATCAACAATAGCCACCTCTTTAACTATATACTTGTTTTTGTTGACCATAAAGCCTTGAGTATCCATCATCAGTGTATGAGACATGTTTACGCTTGCATAGATCAAAACCAACTGACTACTCACTACTTGGGTTTAGAAATTACATTTACTCAAATCACATTCTAGTAAAAATCGTGCCTACTATAAACTGCACCCACTTTTGCACCCACTTTTACATTCACTTTTGCACTCACTTTTGCACCCACTTTTGCACCCACTTTTACACTCACTTTTTGCACCCACTTTTACAGCCACTTTTGCACCCACTTTAAACTATTATTTCTATTATCGAGCGAAATGTATTGGAGATTATTTCAGGCTTGACAATTGATATGGAAGTATCAGCGAATAGTTATGGTAAACCATATGCATACTATAAAGGTTATACGTACATTGTAAAACGACCAATAAAAATGGAACTGTTATTTGACGTTGTTCAAAACATCGTTCAAAACAGTGTCAAAGTGAGCTAAAAGTAAAAATAGTGAGGTCTTAAGTGTGAGTGATCATCAATGTAGTGTGACAGATAAAACATCGTTGCTGCATAAAAAAATTCTTCAAATGTTAAAACACTAGTCCGTAAAAACAGATATGGTAACCGCATGTTGTACAATCAATAATAGCCACCTCTTTAAATATATACTGTACTTGTTTTCGTTGACCTTAAAGCCTTGAGTATCCATCGCCAGTGTATGTGACATGTTTACGCTTGCATGGATCAAAAACCAACTGACTATTCACTACTTGGGTTTAGAAATTACATTCACTCAAATCACATTCTAGTTAAAATCATGCCTACTATAAACGGCACCCACTTTTGCACCCACATTTACATCCACTTTTGCACCCACTTTTGCACCCACTTTTGCACTCACTTTTACACCCACTTTTGCACTCCCTTTTACACTGACTTTTGCACCCACTTTTGCACCCACCTTTGCACTCACTTTTGCACCCACTTTTGCACTCACTTTTGCACCCACTTTTGCACCCTCTTTTGCATCCACTTTTGCACTCCCTTTTAGGTAGATTTCTTTAGAAAGCTAACTATTGCAATGGGTCCCATGTTTCGACTTCTGGAAAATTTCGACATATCTTCGCGTTACACATCCCCCAGACCCCAAAACCACCGTCAGTTCAAAAGTTTATATATAATTTATGTATATATGTATCTATATATATATATATATATATATATATATATATCAGTTTCTTGTGGACACGATAACTGCCGTAATTTTGCACCAATCGCTTTGATTTTTTTACATAATATGTATCCCTATAAAATCTCGGTCGAGTTCGTTAATGGGCAAAATCGGTCAAAGGGGGTAAAAATGGGGGGCTTTTTTCGAAAAAGTGAAATATCGCTATAACTCTCTTAATACATGAAATATCGAATCCCTTCAAAGTTCATAATATGTGTCGGATAAGTGCCAAAAATTTATGTCAAATAAGTTTTTTGATAGCACCAACCATTGACCAAAGGGGTGGGAAAAAGTGGGTTTTTCGGGAAACATTAATCATATCTCTGTTAATAGGCACAATATCAAAACCGCACAAAATGGACAATATTCCTCCAATAATTACCTAAAACTTTTGTCTGAAAGAATTTTTGATATGACCCACCATTACGCCACGGGGTGAACAAAATGATTTAAATTATAAGAAAATGCCAAGTGCCAAGAGAGGTTGCCATGACAACTTTACTTTTAATTGATAAGGGATGCCCATCAGCAGTTGCTATGACAACGCCACTGCACGAGATCACATTCAGTTTTCATATGTCAGTGGGAAGCGACTTCGGTATCGGAACTGGTAGCATGCTGAACTTCTATGCCCAAGGTCGCGGGTTCAAACCCGGCTGAAGTCGTCGGATTTACTAAGAGCGCTAAAAAACCTGAGTTTGCTTTCCTTCGGAGGGGAAGTTCCAACGTTCGTTGCGAGTTGCTGATTGAGGTGGCATCTAGTAGCCAAGTTCACAGCTAGGTGTCGTTGACGGCAGTATTTTAGGTAGATTTCATTAGAAAGCTAACTATTGCAATGGGTACCATGTCTCGATTTCCGGAAAATTTCGACATATCTTCGCGTTTTACATCCCCCAGACCCCAAAACCACCGTCAGTTCAAAAGTTTATATATAATTTATGTAATATATGTATATATATGTATATCAGTTTCTTGTGGACACGATAACTGCCGTAATTTTGCACCAATCACTTTGAATTTTTTACCGAATATGTATACCCATAAAATCTCGGAAGAGTTCGTTACTGGGGTAAATCGGTCGAAGGGGATGAAAATGGGGGACTTTTTTTTTTTCGAAAAAATGAAATATTGCTATAATTCTCTTAATATGTGAAATATCGAATCCGTTCGAAGTTCATACTATGAGTCGGATAAAGCTCAGAAATTTATGTTTGAAACGTTTTTTTGATAGCACCAACCATTGACCAAAGGGGTGGGAAAAAGTGTTTTTTTTTTCGGGAAACATTAATCATATCTCTGTTAATAGGCACAAAATCAAAACCGTACAAAATGGACAATATTCCCCTAATAATTACCTAAAACGTTTCTCTGAAAGAATTTTTGATATGAGCCACCATTGCGCCAAGGGATGAGAAAAATGATTTCGGAATTATATGAAAATGCCAAGAGCTATCAGTGGTTGACATGGCAACACTACTAAATTGATGAGGGATGAGCCATCAGACGTTGCCATGACAACGCACTTGCGCGAGATCAGATTCAGATTTCCATCTGACTAAGTGTGAAGCGGCTTCGGTGACGTAACTGGTAGCATGCTGAACTTCTATGCCCAAGGTCGCGGGTTCAAAGCCGGCCAAAGTCGTCGGATTTTCTAAGAGCGCTAAAAATCCCTCAGTAAGCTTTCCTTTGGAGGGGAAGTTCCAACGTTCGTTGCGAGTTGCTGATTGAGGTGGCATCTAGTAGCCAAGTTCACAGCTGGGTGGCGTTGACGTTAGTATCTGGTAGCAACATTAGGGACTACTGCTTGAAATTTAGCGTCTGCATTCCTTACCTGAATTACAGACTAATACAGCCATCACAATTCACACCGTTTATCAGACAGATTCTACACTCACCCAAAGTACACGGGGTTATATGACCGCGTTGTCGCAGCCCCTAAACTGAGGAACCAACCAACATCTCTGCGGGAGATATAATTTTGCGTGAAGAAGTAACAGACCGTTACATAGTTACACATCAGTGTCGAAACCTTGCATAAGGACAGTGTGACCACAAGTATAACAAGTAGTTCCGTGAAGAACTGTACAGCCTATTTTCATATATCCTGCTCATGTTAATTGCCTCTATCAACATACAAAATTTCAGTTTAATTGCTGTATCAGATTCGTAGATATTGAGAACCGTCTAAATATTTCAGATGGTCGCCAGGTTGGATTTTTATTTTTGTACTATTATATTAAGATTATTGTGTAAGTGTGGTATTCAAACTTCAATCGCATGATTAGAACACAAGAAGTAAAAACGAGATTTTAAAATTACGCACAGCAGCCATCTTGTGATTATGCAAACAATTGAAATAAATTAGATGCCAGTGGATCAACATTTGTGTAACCATTTAAAACGTGCAACGTTTCACGGCACTCGGATAGTTAATTCGCGAGAAACGTCCATTTAAATATTTATACTTCGCGTCGCCGCCATGTTGGATTCGTGCTCACCAGGTTACTGAAAGTCCTATAGGTGAACATATGTTCATAGTCTCTATGAACATAAAAATTTCAGTTTGGTTGCTGTAAAAGATTCATATATATTGAGAACCGTCTAAATATTACGGAAGCTTGCCATTTAGGATTGTTATATGTATAGGCCATAGAGTTATGTACCATTCAAGGTCACTTATTGCCTAGGTTCATTATTCAAACTTTCACTTCGATCGCATGATTACGACACAAGAAATAAAAACTTAATTTTAAAATTTCGCACAGCCGCCATCTGGAGGTTATGTAAACAATTGAACTAAATTAGATGGCAGTACATTACAATCTGCAAAATCATTTACTGTACCACATTTCACTGCGCTCAGAGAGTTAACTCACGAGAAAAGTCTATTAAAATATTTCAAATTCTCTTGGTCGCCATGTTCGTTTTGTACTTTACAGGTTTATGAAATATACATAGGTAAACAGTACCCTTTATCACCGTACAAAATTGCAGGGTGATATCTGTAATAGTTTCGGGGATATAGAATGTCAGTGAAATATTTCGCACAGCCGCCATTTTGAGGTTATGTAAACAATTGAACTAAATTAGACTCCAGTGCATTGCAATGTGTATAAATATTTGCTGTACCAAGTTTCATTACGTTTGGATAGTTAAATCGCGAGAAAAGTCTATTTAAAAGTCTCCACTTCGCTTGGCCGCCATGTTGGTTATGTAGTAACCAGGTTTTTGAAAGTTTCATAGGTGAACTTCTAGTAGTACCTTTTATCACCGTACACAATTTCAGGGCGATATCCGTTATAGTTTCGGAGATACTGAATGCTAGTGAAATATTTCGCACAGCCGCCATGTTGGATTGGTGATACGTAACAAAATTCGATGGGCACGGTCGACGTCGCCGGGAATAGTGCTATGAACTTACTGAGTTTCACTGAAATCGCTCCAGCCGTTTAGATTTTATTAGGGGGACACACACACACCTCACACACACACACACACACGGACAAAAGGTGATCTCATAAGCCTATTTTTTTCAAAATTGAAAATAGGCTAAAAATGGACTCCAAATGACAAGAAGGTTACCGTCCCCGTAAGACAATAAAATGTTTAAAATATGTTTAAAATGAAGAAAAACAACGTTAATTAATCTCCAATTATAAAATACTTTCACGCGATAAATGAGGTCTGATCCTTCTACGAAAACCTGCATATTCTGCCTATTTTCGCCTATCTCCAAGTTTGTCCGGTGAAATCTACCTCCGCCTTCCGGCGTGCCGAGAGAACTTTTTTCACTCCCTTTTGCACTCACTTTTCCACCAACTTTTTCACCCACTTTTGCACCCTCTTTTACACTGACTTTTGCACCCTCTTTTGCACCAACTTTTGCACCCACTTTAGCTATAAATCACGCTTACTATGAATCGTGCCAACTATCAATTGCGCCTACTAACAATCGCGCCTACTATCAATTACGTCTATTATAAATCGCGTCCATGTCAAATTGCACTTACTATCAATCACGTCTGCTGTCAATCACGCCTACTATCAATTGCGCCAAGCATTAATCGCGCCTACTATCATTGGGGCTACTACCAATCGCACCTACTAGGACACGACTTTACATTAAACCAAAACATTTCCTTTTCTTGTCATCCTCTCACCCCTCCCATCAATCTGTGACGTCATAGTCATAGTCAGTCTTAAAGCAAGTCTAAACTTGTAGAACATGTCACGTGACAATGTTAGGTTAGGTAAAGTTAGGTTATGCTAGGTGAGCTGAGGTTAAGTCTTAAAATACCCCCTCTCTGCCTTGTACTTTGTGTAAACATTGACACTGTAACTTTCTAATATCAAAGGTGATCTGAGTCGCGCCCATGTCAATCTCGCCTACTATCAATCACGCCTACTATCAATTGCACCTACTATCAATTGTGTCTACTACCAATTGCATCTACTCTAAATTGCGCCTACTATGAATCGCGTCTACTATCAATTACACCTACTATCAAATGCGTCTACTATAAATCACGCCTACTATCAATCACGCCTACTATCAATTGTGCGCCTACTATCAATCGCACCTACTATCAATTGCGGCTACTATAAATCGCGCCCATGTCTATTTACGCCTACTATCAATCGCGCCTCCTATCATTCGCGTCTACTATAAATCGCGCCCATGTCAAATTGCGCCTACTATCAATCACGCCTACTATCAATTGCGTCTACTATTAATCGCGCCTACTATCAATTACATCTACTACCAATCGCGCCTACTAGGACATGACTTTTCATTAAACCAAAACATTTCTTTTTATGTCAGCCTCCCACCCCTCCCATCTATCTATGACGTCATAATCAGTCTTAAAGCAAGTTTAAACTTGTAGAACATGTCACGTGAAAAGTTAGGTTAGGTAAAGTTAGGTTATGATAGGTGAACTGAGGTTAAGTCTTAAAATATCCCCTCTCTGCCTTGTATTTGGTGTAAACATTGACACTGTAACTTTGTGATATCAAAGGTGATCTGAGTCGCGCCCAAGTCAAATTGCACCTACTATCAATCGCGCCTACCATCAATCACGCCTGCTATCAATTGCATCTACTATCAATTGCGCCTACTATGAATTGCGCTTACTACAAATCACGCATACTATCAATTGCGCCTACTATCAATCACACCTACTATCAATCACGCCTAATATCAATTGCGTCTTCTATTAATCACGTCTACTATCAATTACACCTACTATCAATTACTTCTACTATCAATTGCGCCTACTATAAATCACGCCTACCAGGACATGATGTTTCATTAAACTAGAACATTTCCTTTTTTTTTGCCAGCCTCTCACCCCTCCCATCTGAAAAACGTGCTTGTATAAGCTGTGTATTTAAAATCAATGTATACAATTAACCACTAAGTGTTCAGAACTAACATGTCTAGGGTAGATATGGGATCCTTAGCAACAAACAAAAAAAAAAATACTGTCTAACCTACGAGTGTACGGCCTTGTCATACACAGTTAGTACCTGTTAACCTTGACTAGGGTATAAGAATATTGTCAGTTGACTACTGCCAGTTACAGTGTTCACATCGTGAAAGACTGTCTCACCTACCAGTCTCCAGCCTTGTCATACGCAGTAAGCAGCTGTTAGTGGAAAACAATATCCATAAATCTTGACATTTAGGAAAGTGTGTATGTGTGTGTGTGTGTGTGTGTACATCGCTTGTAATCTAAAGATTGTTCATGTGACTTTATTAAAATTTAATTCATATGTATTAGTTGATATGGAAGTCTCAACAACAAGTCATGGCAAGCCATGTGTCTTCTATAAAGGATGCACATATATTGTAAAAACAACCAATAAAGATGGAACTGTTATTTGGCGATGTTCAAAACAACGATCCAAAAAGTGTCGAGGAATGATTAAAACAAAAGACTCCAACGTACTTACTTCAAAAGAACATCATTGTGTATCTCAAATTAATACACATTTAAATACGCAAAATACTCTATCCATGGTTTTTTAAAAAAGCAAGTCCAAGAAAAATATATTGCTGCTCAAGATAGTGCATTGTTTGTTAAAAAGCATTTATCATCACCTCAAAAAGTCATGTTAGGACAGATGTCGACGTTTAAGAAACCCTTAACACTATTAAAAGCAACGAAGACTCTAAAAGAGGTCCCTGTGGAAAACAAACAAGAGGAATTGGATAGTTCTAGTGATGTTGAGAATGATAATGATGATAATGATGGTGACAATGACTATAATAATTTTGATGATAATATTCATAATGATGATGATAATTATGAAAAAGAAGAGGATGAGGGTTTTATGTGTACAAAACCATTGCGGGGCCTCAGTTTTTAAGAACAAGAGTACCTGGAGAAAGTTATAAAAGGATCTACAACAAGCGTTGTGTTTAAAAATCTATATCGAACAATGGTAAAGGGATAGAGAGTTGAATTCAGTGTGTAACTATTATAAAATGAAATTAATAAAAATATTGTATGGGTATTGTCTGTTTTTCTTAATTGCTATCCCCATGTCCCACTATTAATACAATTGTTAACCATCAACAGTCTCTGACTATGTCCAGAAAGAGAGTGGTCTTAAACAATACACTATATCTATGGTTTGTGTACCGAGTATAATAATAATACAGTGTGGCCAAGCCATGTTAAGGCAATAGTTATGTCAGGTAAGGGATTCTAACCCTTGCTTCCTTATACAGGAAATTTGATCTTAAGTCAAACACCTTAACAACTCGGCCAACCTGACAGTTACAAATTTAATTAGTCTTGTGGACTTGAGTGTTTACAAAACTTTTGCCAGTATACATTGACTAAACCACTTGCTTGTTTTGAAATATAGATTTTGTTTTGTTTTACCATAATATTGCAGTTATGAGTATTGTGAACTGGGTGTTTAATATACGGTTAAAGGCATTTTAAAATCATTTTAGAAAAGCTCTTAGGTATCGTATCATGGGTTTTAGTAATGCATTACTGTTCGTTGACTAACATTTATCGTTACACAACATTATTTTGGTGAACTTACATGTTGTTGTTTGAGTCTTTAGTCTTTTGACTGGTTTGATTCAGATCTCAACGCCTACCTGTCCCGAGCTAATCGTTTCATCTCTATATAGCTACCACACCCTACATTCAAGGCTATCTGTTTAACATATTCTTGGTCTACTCCTACAGTTCTTGTCCTCGAACCTTTCTTCTATAACTAAGTTTGCTATTCCTGGGTGTCTTAGTATGTGTCCTACCAACCTATCTCTTTTCGTCATTAACAGTCGCCAGAATCATCTCTTCTCTCCCACTCGTCTTAATACCTCTTTGTTTGTAACCCTATTTACCCATCTAATCTTCATCATTCTCTTGTACGAGTAACACCACATTTCAAACACTTCAATTCACCACTTTTTTGCTACACCAATTGTCTAAGTTTTACTTTCATAGAGTGTCACGCTCCAGACAAAGACTTTCAAAATGACTTCCTAATACCTAAATCTATATTCAACGTCAACAGATTCTGTAGAAATGCTTTCCTTGTCTGAGCTACATAAGAATGCTAATCGTCTCTGGTATAATGTCTTGTTTAGCAAACATAGTCGCTCATTAGGTCAAAGCATTTTTTGCATATAACCCAAAATAGCAAACAGTTTTTCTAAAACCCTACTCACTGGTCAATAACAAGCAGAGTCGCCAAAGTGTTTCGTTGGTAGTTAACTCATGTCTGGTTAATCAATTCTTTTCATATCGTTATCAGATTGTTGTAGTGAGGGCTGGCGAACAACGTCAGTTCAACACACTGCTTTACACATAAATGTAGTTAGGCCCTTTAGCATAATTTGAATAAATACATGGGTCAGACCGTAGGAACCAGGCCAAAGGGACCGGTCCAAAGGGATCAGTCCAAAGGGACTCATCCACAAGGACTCATCCACAAGGACTCGTCCACAAGGACCTGTCCACAAGGACTCGTCAACATGGACTCGTCCACAAGGACTTGTCAACAAGGACTCGTCCACAAGGACTTGTCAACAATGACCTGTCCACAATGACCTGTCCTCAAGGACCCGTTAGGTTGGGTTAGGTTAGGTTACACTACAGCTGCCATCTTTAAAAAGCCCGCCCTCTTACAAAAGCCATGAGTGGGCATGCGTAAAAAACAAAAAACAAGCATGTTAATTCATAGTGGCTTTCCACCGAACACATGCACTTGATGTAGAAGAACGTTTAATTCCATATTGGCATTTAAACTCTCACATGTCGCACTTGGAAAGAGAGATTCTCTAAAAATATTACATTTTCACCCCCTAGTAGGGGTAGGTTTTATTTTGGGGTGAAAATAGGTTATCCAATGGAAAGGGGGTGTTAGCCCGAGTTCAATGACACGTCGTACAAGTCTCTAGCCTGATTGGTTCGCGAGATATTGCCATTTTAGTATTCCAGCGGTGGAGCGGCTGTGGTGGCATCTGAACTCTCACAAACACACTACTGTTGAAGTATAATATAAGTGCAGTGAGGTCTTTAATTTCTGTGAATCTGTATAGAATGCCGAGACTGCGCATTGCGCGAGATTTGATGTGGTCAATGTGGGGAGAGAATGTCAGTTTATCATCGTGAATAATACCTAAATCTCTTACCTGAGAAGCCGTATCCAATTTATTTCCACAAATTTTATAGTCAGCCTGATTTCCAGATTTCAACAGTGAAAAAGACACGCTGAAGCACTTTTTGGGATTTGGAGATAACCTCCATTTGTTGAACCAATCAGTACATGCATTCACTGCTTCCTGGAGCTCAGCGCGGTCTTCAGAACTGGAATTTTTTCTGAATATCTTGAGGTCATCAGCGTACAGAAGAATGGAACACGGAGAATTTTGCACACATGTGTTTATATCGTCCATATACAGCACGAAGAGAAGGGGTCCCAGGATACTGCCCTGAGTTACTCCTGATAAGACTGGGAGCCAGGACGATACAGACCCTGGAAGCACTACCCGTTGTTGCCTATTGGACAGGAAACTTTGGATTAGGGACAGGAAGGATCCATGTGAAGCAAGCTTGTGGAGGAGAAGGCAATGGTTCACGGAATCAAATCCTTTGGCCAGGTCAACGTAGATTACATCTAGCTGAGATTTTTGTTCAATTGCAGAAATTATGTGATGGTTGAGAACAGTCAGATTTGTTAAACATGATTTTCCAGGGACGAAGCCATGTTGTTCTTCTGAGAGGTGAGGTTTGGTGAAAGTGAGGAGACGGCAATGTATTATTCTTTCGAAGACTGAAGAGAGTATAAGGGTGATAGATATAGGTCTGTATGAGGAAATTTCGTGCTTGCTGCCTGATTTAAAGACAGGTGTGACGTCAGCTCTTTTCCATGAGTCAGGAAAAGTGCCGGATGTCATGCACCAGTTGAGTATTATGGACAAGGGGATGCTGAGAGATGCACAGGTGTTTTTCAGGAATATAGGGCTTATGTCTGATGGCCCGGTAGATCGGTTTGCGAGCAGACTTTTTAAGATATTTTGGATTTTATCGGGGGTCGTTGAAATTTGAGACTGTGAATCAGAACAGACGCTAGTAAGTTGAGGGGGACTGGGGATTGGTACGTGAACTGAAAAGGTTGAGCGAAAATATTCATTGAAATGCGTGGACCTCAATTCAAATGGGATTTCCTCATTATGGAGGTTTAGGTTAAGTGGAATTCTAGGAGTCTTTCTATGGGATGATGTAAGTGTTCAGAACTTCCTCGGGTTATTCTTGAGATTTCCTGTTTTGGAAGAAATGTAGCGGTTGTAATCTTCTGTCATATGAACTCTTGAAATTTTCCGTAGGTGAGTAAAAACATTGCGAGTATGAGGATTAGGAACTGATTTCCACAGTGACCATGCACGAGTTTTGTTTTGGAGAAGGAGTTTGGTGTTTTCACTTAGCCAGTGCGGATATTTGTTGGATTTGGGAACGGAGAAAGGCACGTGTTGTTTAATGGCCGAGTAGAGTAAATCCTCAAACGAGGCCACTGCGCTATTTACATCTCTCTCAGCTCTTAGCAGGCTCCAAGGAAGAGATGATAATTCTTGATTGACAGCTTGCCAGTCGACCTTTCTCCAGAGAGGGAATGTTTTGTTCTTGGCGGGTGGGCTGTTTTTATGTCTGCCGGCTGGGACGGGGAGGGAGGCTTCTATTGAACTGTGGTCAGTGTTCAGGATATTTCTTCCAACTGCCACGGTGACATCACGCATTGCTGAAAATATGAGGTCCAGTGTTTCAGATTTCCTTGTAGGGTATAGATTGAACTGTTTCAGGTGAAGACCGTTTATAAAATTAGATAAGATGAAAGTATCAATTGGGGGAGAGTTTATGGTACCATTGTCTATTGATGTCCAGGAGATATGTGAATTAAAATCACCTAGTAACACTATTTCATTTTCTTGGTTGAGAGCAAGAACAGTAGAGTTGAAACATTCTTCTAAGGTGTCAATTTTGCTGGTAGGTGGGCGGTAGAAGCAGCCTACGAGTAAATTCTTCCTTTTTGGGATATTAATCTCGACCCATATGATTTCGCAGGAAGTTTCTAAGTCAGGCCGATGTTTTGCCTTCAGTTTGTTTTGAACTGCGATTGCAACACCGCCACCCCTTGAGGACCTATGGCGCCGAAACACATTGAACTCAAATGAAAACGGAAGTTCCCCACATGAGACAAAGTCTGACAACCATGTTTCTGAGAGGCAGAGGATATCGAATTGGTTAATTTCTAATGAATTTGCTATACAGTCGCTTAATATATTTTTGATGCTCTGTGCGTTCTGATAAGAGAGGTTAAGGGGTCCTGGGTTTAAGTGAATGTCACCTGATAGTAGAAGTAGTATGAAGTACACTGCACTGGAGGAAGCACGGCAACCTTGTACTGGTCCACGAGGTGTGGCGGAAACATGGCGGAGCACTGGTAGGTTACAAGCTGCCGCGGTTGAGAAAGTAAAGTGTCTATCTGCACAGAACCACTGAATTTCCTGGTCACACGACACATCACTATGATTGGAAATGTTTTTAGATACAGTTGCGCACCATATAGTACACTTGAACACGCAAATTACCACTAAAATACAGTAATATGCAAGAGCTGCTAACACACGAGATCGGTCACTTGCCGCCATCTTTGTCCACTTTAGATGTTGTTGATTTTACTTGTACCATTAGGTGATTCATTGTATAAAATATCGACCTATACACAGTAAAATGTACAGTGTTGTACTTACTAGATAAAGGAGGGCGATTAAAAAAAGTCCCACCTTCAAAGGGATGCAGTGGCAACACCTACAGAAATTTCGTTCCATGATGTCAAGATTCTGAAACAAACAAATAGTTATAGCATATCACCTAAAACGTATGAAATGAATATATGGGGGAAAATAATCCGGCCTTGGGTAGTATCCACACAAAAATAAAGTAACGTTATCTTAAGGGGTGGAATATCTGGGCTTGGATAGTGCCCACACAAAAATAAGATATAATGCCTTAGGAATTGAAATATATAGGCTTGGATAGTACTCACACAAAAATAAGGTAAAATTATCTTAAGGGGTGGAATATATAGGCTTGGATAGTAATCACACAAAAATAAGGTAAAATTATCTTAAGGGGTGGAATATATAGGCTTGGATAGTACTCACACAAAAATAAGGTAAAATTAACTTAAGGGGTAGAATATATAGGCTTGGATAGTACTCACATAAAAATAAGGTTAAATTATCTTAAGGGGTGGAATAACTGTGCTCAGATAGCATTCACACAAAAATAAGATAAGATTTATCTTAAGGGATGGAATATATAGGCTTGGATAGTACTCACACAAAAGTAAGATAAGATTATCTTAAGAGGTGGAATATCTGGACTCGGATAGTACTCACACAAAAATAAGATAAGATTATCTTAAGGGGTGGAACATCTGAGCTCAGATAGCACTCACACAAAATTAAGATAAGACTATCTTAAGAGGTAGAATATCTGGACTCGGATAGTACTCACACAAAAATAAGATAAGATTTATCTTAAGAGGTGGAATATCTGTACTAGGATAGTATTCACACAAAAGTAAGATAAGATTTATCTTAAGAGGTGGAATATATGGACTAGGATAGTACTCACACAAAAATAAGATAAGATTATCTTAAGAGGTGGAATATCTGGACTAGGATAGTACTCACACAAAATTAAGATAAGATTTATCTTAAGAGGAGGAATATATGGACTAGGATAGTACTCACACAAAAATAAGATAAGATTTATCTTAAGAGGTGGAATATCTAGGCTAGGTGGTATATTTTACTAATATCCTGATAACGTAGTTTTTCCCCGCATTCGGACTTTCTTCTCTTATTCTTTTTCGTAATCTTGTTTCTTTTGAAACCGCCAACAGAGGCCCTTGTTTATGTTTGCTTTCTCCTTGTGCATTGTATTTATCCAGTATTTTAATCTGTTTACAGTGAATTATTCTATGTCTCCTTCAATTTACCATCGACATCACTCACCCTCATGTGCTTCGATCTCTCGGCAACATGATGAACTTCTTCATGCCACATACTCAACGCTGGAACTTTGCTCACCTGATAACAGATGTCACTCAGCTCCTGCTGGTTATTCAACTACATCAGCTCCCGCCGACTGACCCATAAAGAAAGAAGAAATTTCTTGTTTTGAATGGTATTTATTTTCTGTCATGTTTGTCCTTCTGTGTTTCCCCTTCATTCCCCTACCTTCCTCCTCGGCTCTTCCTGCCGACAGCAGTTCTACTTGTCACTCGACTTCAGTGCAGCCAACACTAAACTTGTGTCTCACATTTTGTGGGACGTGGGTTGGCGACCACGGGACCCCAGCTGAGTCCGGCATTGCTTCCACTTACTTGTGCAAGGCTCCTCTCCGTCTTCTTTCCTGTCGACCCCACTTGGTCAACTCTTGTTCTCTTCCGACCCCGACGGTATTAGGGTATCCGAGGCCTAGGGAGTCTCTTCCTTTCCCGCCTTAATTGACCCTTGTCTTATCTTTTCTGATACCCTCCTTCTGCGAGGGGTTATCTCCTGCCTTCTGCTCAAGGCCCTCAAGGAGGCAGGGTGTGTGTAGCCCCACCACTTCTGGTGCACCCTGGATATTGCCACACACTCAGGGGCTCATGGCTGGTGAGTTCGGGAGTTGGTGGCCCCGAGGGATTCCTGAGCTGGGTCTGGTTTTCCCCCTTTTATCCCTTCCCTCTGGGGCGGACCCTCTCCTCTTTCACTTTCTTATCTGCCTTGCATGGCTCTCCTTCCTTCCAAGTCCCTCAATCTGCATTCTTCGAGGGTTGAGCGCATTTCTTTTCCTCCTGTCCTTTATTTGCCGTATCCTCCTTTTGTTTTCTATTTCTTCTTCTAGTATATAAGTTAGTAGTTAGTTTCAGTTATAGTTTACCTTTCATTATCACCTTCACGATCACCCAACCCATTAGGGGCCGATAACCTCGATGTTAGACCCCTTAAAACAACAATTATCATCATCATGTCTCTCCTACGAGGCAATCACGCATCCAGTGGACATCTTCTAATGGTTTGACAAATACGGTACCTTTTCACTCGCCATGTCATGGTGACTTGGTGATCGCGATCTACAGTAATCATCGACTTCTACAATTCACGCGATAAGTTAAGCTTTTTAGAGTGTTTTAAACTCTGTCCAATGGGGCACTCTCTTTAACCACATTTGGAACTCTCATTTACATTGCTATATTTTATCCCGCTGGGAGGAAATGTAATTTTAGTGGTTTTCCCCAACGAGAGAATTTCACTCTTACCTAATGTTAATGCAATATTCAAGTTCATTGATCTCAAAGTGAGATTATCTTGATTTCTTCATACAACTTTTCCTGGGTTAATAACTTTAACCCCTCCATGGGACCCATACTTCGCCCTATTCAACTACCTCAAAAAAGTGACAGCCAGTCTGAAAGACTAGACTTTGTATCATTTTAAATGCTACAATTGCTGAAAAATGCTCGAAAGGCTGGAGGATTCTCACTTCGCTCGAAGCCAAAGACTCTTGACATGTTAGAAAATTATCTGCATAATACTTATCTTGCTTATCTTGCGAACGGCAAGTGCAAACCAAGGGTAAAGCAAGGTCAAGCGCGCGGGATGCCGTCACGCTCACTAGAGCGCGCGGGGAGTGCTCTTTCCATCCAGTCTAAAAACACTATAATAATATAATATCGTATGGCCTCGGGTGCCTGGTGCAAGCTTTGCTATTTGACACGCAGAGGGTAGCTTGCATGTCTAATTTCGTAGTTCCTTGACTATGAAAGTCAAGGAGGTTAGATGTTAGATATCTAATCTCCTTGAACACATCTAAAAACACTTATAGTGGGCGATGTATTGATGATAGAGATATGCTCTCGCGGACTTTTTTGTGGAACTTATCATGCTGACCAATTCTTACGCTCATAGTATATTGATATTTTTAACGGTTTGCCCAGCGTAAGCTTAAGAAGCGCACGGACGCCAAGTTTGTTTTCGACTTTTTCACTGAAATCGTTACTGCTTGGCTTCCTTTGATCAAACATAAATTATTTTCTACATAATCATTCCTCGAGATATCCTTTACAGAATGATGAAAACCACATCAAAATCCATCCAGTGGTTCTCGAGATTACCCGTGACATCCAAGAATTGGGGATTTTTGTCTTATACTAACTAAGTAAAGATTGTCGGGGAACACATGCACCAAGCAGTGTTATGACGTCACACACCTCAGTGCATCTGGGTACATTTCGTCCCGTCACCGTAACGTAACGCCAGACCCCAGCGTAACGACGAAGTCGACAAGATAATTTAAAATGATAAAATTGTGCACTAGATCGACGAGCTATTTTGCAAGTGTATCAAGATTACAATAACATTGAAACCAACACTCAAACTGTGAGAACATCATATTGAATAGCGATGTTTCCATTCCAAAAACTCTCAAAAGTGCGACGTGCCCAACAAATAAAAGGAAGGAAGATTGTAGTTTTACGTGACCGTGAATCTTGTGATTATGAGCCACGGGGCCTCCTTTTTACGTGGAATCCCAACCACAGGACATGGCTTTTCACTACGAAAATCTCACATGCATTGACCGGGAATCGAACTCGGACCGCCTTGGTGAGAGGCATATAGCTAGACCGCTGAGCCACGATGCCCCTTCATGCCCAACAAATAGACAAACTTTTGCAGTGAAAAAATTCCTTATATTCCCTCCTACCTTTTCAACCACATTAACCAGTTAATGAATCTTTAGTAGATCACCTGTGCAATCTTTTCTTTATGTAAACTTGAGGTTCTGTCTGTGAAGGTTTCCACAACCTAGAAATTCTCATAAAATTGTAACTTTGTTTAAACTCATTTTCGGTGCTATTTTTGTGAAACCACATATTTTTGTCCAACTTGAGATACGTTGGAGCCAGTGGCGGCTCGTCCAAATGCGGCTGGGGGTTCACCGCCTAAATGACACACCGAGTATCGTTGTTGTTGTTGTTTGAGTCTTCAGTCTTTTGGCTGGTTTCATGCAGCTCTCCATGCCTCCTTCTCCTGAGCTAATCGTTTCATCTCTACATAGCTACCACACCCTACATCCGAGGCAATCTGTTTAACATACTCTAACCTTGGTCTACCCCTACAGTTCTTGTCCTCGACCCTTTCTTCCATAACTAAGCTTGCTATTCCTGGGTGTCTTAGTATGTGTCCTACCAACCTATCACTTCTTTTCATTAGCACTCGCCAGAAACATCTCTCCTCTCCCACTCGTCTTAATACCACTTCATTTGTAACCCTATCTACCCATCTGATCCTCATCATTCGTCTGTAACACCCCATTTCAAACGCTTCAATTCTCCTCTTTTCTGCTGCACCAATAGTCCAAGTTTCACTTCCATAGAGTGCGACGCTCCAGACAAAGGTTTTCAAAAATATCTTCCTAATACCTAAATCTATATTCGATGTCAACAGTTCCTTTTCTGTAAAAATGCTTTTCTTGCCTGAGCCAACCTACTTTTTATAACCTCTTTGCTTCCTCCATCACTGGTTATTTTGCTTCCTAAGTAACAGAAGTCTCCTACTTCCTTTAGTTTTTCCCCTGCTGATTTGATGTCCATAGAGGTTTCTGATTTATTGCGGCTGCATTCCAATATTTTTGTTTTATATTTATTAATTTTCATCATGAATTCTTTCCTCAAGACGGAGTCCATACCATTCAAAAACTCATTCAAATCCTCAGGCGTGTCGGCCAAAATGACGATCACATCAGCAAATCTCAGAGTTGAAATTATTTCTCCTTGAATCTTCACTCCCACTTCAAATTTCTCTCTAATTTCCTTCATTGCTTGTTCAATGTAAAGATTGAAAAGGATGGGTGATAAGTTGCAGCCTTGCCTCACACCTTTCTGAATACCAGCTTCTCTCTCATGTCCTTCAGCTCGAATAACGGCTGTCTGGTTTCTGTATAGATTGTAGTATCGTTGGTGTTGAATATATTGGGCAGAGTTTCCTGGTGCTATGCCTGCCAGTGCAAGACCAATATACTTTACCCGTGGAGTATCTCCATAATTATAACAACCGTCTCACTGACCCCCCCTCCCCATTTGGACGGACCGCCGCTGTTTGGAGCTTTTAACGTCTTTTAGCATGTTAGAACTCACTCTCACTCCAGTTCGCAAGCTTATTCTCATTTTATACCAGTAATGCAGATTTCTGTTCTGAATACTGCTGAGCCCAAGATTTTAGCAAGTATCTTAGCTTTATACTGATTATTGCTGAGTCAAATAGTGCACCTTTGCTACACATATATTCTAAAAGGAGCAATTTATTGTTATTTTAAGGCACATTACCTTATGGGCAAAGAATATGGCAGCCTATCCTGTCGATTTTATCTGAACAAATCTTTGCTTGAAATTAGGCCTAACTCAGAAATTTAATTTTGGAATTTATCCAATAGCATAAATGTGGGAATCTAACATGCAGTACGGTCAAACACCAACTACTTGAGATACCAACTACATTTTTAGTATCTCCCCAGGGGCTCACATCTAGTAGGACGTGGGTTGCGACCACGGGGCCCCAGCTGAGTCCGGCATTGCTTCCACTTACTTGTGCCGGGCTCCTCTCCGTCTTCTTTCCTGTCGACCTCACTTGGTCACCTCTTGTTCTCTTCCGACCCCGACGGTATTAGGGTATCCGAGGCCTAGGGATTCTCTTCGTTTCCTGCCTTAATTGGCCCTTGTCTGATCTTTTCTGATACCCTCCTTCTGAGAGGGGTCAGCCTTCTTTTTCTTTTCCTGTTATCTCCTGCCTTCTGCTCAAGGCCCTCAAGGAGGCCGGGTGTATGTAGCCGCACCACTTCTGGTGCACCGTGGATATTGCTACACCCTCAGGGGCTCACGGCTGGTGAGTTCGGGAGTTGGCGACCCCGAGGGATTCCTGAGCTGGGTCCGGTTTCCCCCTTTTGTCCCTTACGTGTGGGGCGGACCCTCTCCTCATTCACTTTCCTATCTGCCTTTCATGGCTCTCCTTCCTTCCAAGTCCCTCAATCCGCATTCTTCGAGGGTTAAGGGCATCTATTTTCCTCCTGTTCTTTATTTGCCTTATTCTCCTTTTGTTTTCCATTTCTTCTTCTGGTATATAAGTTCGTAGTTAGTTTTAGTTATAGTTTGCTTTTCATTTTGATCTTCACGATCACCCAATCCATTAGGGGCCGATAACCTGGATGTTAGGCCCCTTAAAACAACAATTATCATTTATCATCATCATCATCATCATCAACATTTTTATTATTGTTGTGCCTTAACAAACTTATCAAAAAGGGAAAGGCCCAATTAGCAACCGAAATGTTCTACGTTAATTTCCTGGAGAAACGCAGTCGTTAGGGATCATATAAAATGGTATACGTTAGAGAAACGTTTTAAGTTCAATTCACTTCAATATCTACGCCAAAGACCAATCGTTTCAATATTTACAGCCGTTGACCGCAAAGACAAGACCTGCGCAGAGCGTTCGCGTTCAGTCGGTGGACAATTATCTTACAACTGCCGTTAGAACCCTGTTAATGTACTATAGGCTAATTGTAAAAATTGTAACTCTTTAGAGACACAAGTGTATGCCTATAATCAGGGAATCTCGTAGCTGGGAACCCAATTACAGCATTGACTCTCTCCAACATACATTGGAGTAACCCCCGAGAGAGAATCGCTGTAAAATCCCCTAATTCGCTAATTGGAAAGGCCACAATGGGACTCTTGGCCACGAACAGTCGCTCCTTCAGTATTATCTGGCAATGGATATACAGTACTTTCTCTGGCTGATAACAGGTTGCTTAAATCTTACTCAGAGAGGTAGACTTTATTACCCAGCCCCACCCTGTGTACGCAGAGAAGTACAGTAACTTACTAAAAAAAAAGTCGACCAAATTATTATGTGCACTCGAGTTTGAAGATTGTTTGTGAAGTAGCCAATAGACCTACATAAAATCCAATAACATCATCATTTTCATCGTTCTATTTTACGTTAGTTCATGTAGGTTTGGAATTATTAATTTATATTTTAATATTTTTAGCCTACTTTTCACATTTTGCAAAAATGAGGAAAAAGTAGTCTTATGAGATCGGGCAAATGTGTGTCTGTCTGTCTGTCTGGCTGGCTGTGTGTGTGTGTGTGTGTATCCCCCTATCAACTCCTAAACGGCTGCAGCAATCGAAACAAAATTTGGTAGGAGTAAAGATGTACACCTGAATGTCTCACGGCCATATTTGAAAATGATGTCAGTGCTACCAACTGCTGAAAAATCGCAATTGAAATTTGAGCCCCATGTTGGAAATCATGGAAGGTATGAATGCGAGCTATTTCAAAATTGGCACACATATAGATACCAATATTGCAGTTTAATTTTCAGGAGGCCACACATGGTAGTGTTGCCAAACTGATTATAAGCCTGCTGATAGGTCCAAATTATAAATGCATATAACTTCTACACTATCAATTGGATTTCAACGAAATTTCGTATGTGCTATGTGTATATAAACGTATATGACTGAGCGTATTCTTAAGGGCCACCAGGGCTGACAACTGTTAATAAATGCTCTCATTTTTTTAAAATCCAAATACCCATATATCAGAAAGTATGCAAGCCGACAGCTTTAAACTATGCACACGTATAGTTCCTGACATTCTATATTAATTTGGAGTAACTTATATACGTCAGTGCTACCAACATGATTCTAAGCCTGCTGAGAGGTCCAAATTTAAATGCATGTAACTTCTATACTATCATTTGGATTTCAACCATATTTCGTGTGTGCTATGTGTACCTTAACAGATATGACTACGCCGATTCTTAAGAGTAACCAGGGTTGCCAACTGTTAATAAATACTGTCTCTACTTTTGTTGCCCTAATATCGATATATCAGAAAGTATACAAGCCAATAGTTCTTAACTGTGCACACGTATAGTACCTGGCATTCTAGATTAATTTGGAGTAACTAATTAATATAGGCCTACGCCAGTGCTGCCAACATAATTCTAAGCCTATTGATAGGTCCAATTTTAAAAATGCATGGAACTTCAATACTAACTAACGGATTTCATTCAAAATTTAACCAACAATAGATCATATTATTTCAGATTATTTCTGACCAATATATGTATGACATTGTTGCCAACATGATTTTACGCGCACTGTTAGATCCAATGTTTAACTGCATGTAACGTCCATGCTATCCATTGGACTTCAACCAAATTTTGTATACTGTACCTTAAGGGATGGAACTAAGATTATATTCAGTCACCAGGGCTGCCAACTGTAGTTCTCTATTAGGCTACATTATGCCAGGTAAACAGTATTTCAAACTAATTAGAAATGTCAATATTACCAACTTAATTTCGTCATTATTCTAGATAGATCCATATAGATTAATCATTGGCATGAACCTTAAATTTTAAGAAAAGTAGGCTCTTTAGTTCGTCACGGAACTTCTTGTTTTATCGCAGTTGAAACACAAAAAGTGCCAGTTTTTAAGCGTGTTACAACCATGCGTCACATTTAGGAATTATTATTTCACAAACCCTTCATCAGATCGAATCAAAATTTTAACACAATATACATTGGAATGTTGTATAACTGGTTTATTAATTTCGAAATTTTGTATGTTCAAGAACGAAAGTTGTTATCATTTTTGTAAGGTAACGTTTTCTCGGCTCGGGGTCGTTGGAAAATGTAGTTCTTGGTTGCGTTGTTATCCATAAACATCAAAAGGTTATGCTGTATGATTGTGAAATACGTAAATTAATTCAGTTATTTTATATCGGTTTGTATTTTTACGGGGAATTAAGACATGGATCACCAGCTAGCCGCTCCGGGAAATGCTGTACAGCGTTGCTGAGATGGAGCCCATCACTTTCGAGCGAGGCACGTCATGACGCGTGGTGGAGCCCATCTTGGCAACGTTGTACAGCTTTCATCGGAGCGACTAACTGGTGAACCATGTCTTAATTCCCCGTACAAATACAAACCGGGTTTGTGAGGTAATAATTCTTAAATGTGACGCATGGTTGAAACACGCTTAAATACGTGCACTTTTTGTGTTCCAACTGCGAAAAAAAAAATATTAAAAAATAAACTAAGTATTCCAAACCTACATGAACTAACGTAAAATAGAACGACAAAAATGATGTTATTGGATTCAATGTAGGTCTATTTGTTACTTCACAAACAACCTTCAAACTCGGGTACACATAATATTTTGGTCGACAGTAGTTACTGATAGGTAAAGGCATGAAGTGGAGCAGATAACGCACACCCGCTGAATTGACATATCCGTCCCATCAGCAATGGTAGAGGTCATACCAACATCTAACAAGTTAACCGTCACACCTAAGAAGACAAGACTGGAATTCTGGAAGACGAAGGAAACCCCTCACCTCCGTAGATCGATGACAGCAGCTGACCCAATGAAAGCTGGCTAGTGTGGAAGTCAGGAATTTCTAGGGGCAACTTTGAAAAGATGGGGCTTTAAAACAGATGCCATGAATTGTGATCGTTCACAAGAACAAACCACATGCCGGAAGCTTCAGTGCCTATCTGATACCCTGCAATGTTGCAACGTTCTGGGCACATGTAACATATTACACCTCATTTAGCGGTAAATCTGTGTGTTTCCAACTCGAGAATAGGCAATAATATAGTTCACTACAAATCTTTGCAATTTCTAATTCAGTAAGCTGTCACGAAGATCCAAATGAAAATCTTCCTCGACTAACTTTTGGGTCGCGACCCACTGCTTTGGAGACGCCATTATATTGATAACACTGGCTGCTTTCAAGTATAAATCACTAAGAATCCAGCGAACCACAGATATTTTGAGTAATAAAGCTGTCTCGTGGAAAACCTATGAAGAGTTGTCAGCAATCCCCAGCTCTGCATCTCCTTTTAAGTAAAGCCTTTATACTGTATGCGTGCCATAATCTAAACCAGAGTATACAAAACTGAAACATATAAGCCTGCCATATCGATGTAGGACTATTCCCGTATAGAATGTTGTTGTTTCAACTTACCAAATATCCACAGTCATATCCACAGTAATTGAAACGTAGTAAAAACATCGACTAATACCGTACAATCTGTAGTAAACAATCTAATAACACACATCGATGAAATTAATTATGTTAAGACAATATTATGCAAAATAACTAGAAAAATAATATACTGCCGTATTCTTGGAGCTTAAAGCCTCAGGATAGTAATCAACCAGTACAGACCACAGCCAGCTGGATCGCATCCCTCCTGGCTGCTTTAGTCTGTCTGCCCATTCAACGCTCAGAGGCGTACAAGATTATATATTAATGGCAGATTTCATTTCTGATTTACAAAAGAGAACGCAGCAGTACGGCATTCTAAAATCCAAAACACAACTTCGCGGAAAACAAACAACAAACGGTTGAACATCGTAATTCAGCGAGGCTCCAAAGCCTTTCACACTCAAAGCAACGGCTTCTTACCAAGGAAGTCAGACAGTACCCAACCTTACCGACAGTTCTACCCTCAGTGTACCCAAGAAAACCCAGAAAAGTTATGCTTCTGCAATACAGTTAACACCGAATAAAGAACAGGCTATTATTATTGACGCCATTAACATCAATACAAAACAAATGTCTGCAACAGTGACTTGAAAAAGTGGCGATCACAGCTGGTTGGTGCTGCTCTCAGAGTCTATATTTGGAAACGAGGTTGTACGCATAAACCAATGCTGTAATCGTTGAATGGGCAGGCAGTCTAAAGCAGCCAGGAGGGATGCGATCCAGCTGGCAGTGGTTAAGACAATACTAACTTGTATCATGCAAAATAACTAGAAAAAAAAATATACTGCCGTATTCTTGGAGCTTATAGCCTCAGGATAGTCATCAGCCAGTACAGACATTTGAAGCCAGGCCTTGAAATGACTGGATCCCGGAAGCAGCGCACACCCGCACGCAGCGTTGGCTCTCGTTCATCATGTATCTGCTAGATAGAGCAGCCTATCTATATTATTTGAGTGCTGCCTGTCGATTTTCTCGGAACAAAACATAGCTTCCAATTAGGCCTAACTCAGAAATTCAATTTTGGAATTTATCCAATAGCATAAATGTGGTAATCTAACGTACAGTGTGTCCGGTAAATTTGGGCAAGTTCTTACCACAGGAGACACGCCAGCCTATTTCGGGTTCATCGGGACTGGAGCAGTAAATATAAATATCACGTACAAGCGAATATGCATGACATTATTAGTCCCTCAAATACCTATCCATTAATTCACACATTCTTCATTCATATTCCAGATATAATGACTGGGTTAAGGCCTGCAATCAGGAGGAATTACTGGCATACGTGGCAAATCTACACTCATGTTAATATAAGCGGCTTCAGGGGTGTAGTTGGTAGCATGCTGAGCTTCTATGCCCAAGATCGCGGGTTCAAACCCGGCCGAAGTCGTCGGATTTTTAAGAGCGTTAAAATCCCTCAGTATGCCATCTGTTGGGGAATGAAACAAGGACAATGTATATATGTAACTTGCCGCTAGAGAGTGTTGTATGTTGTAGTAGCTAGTGATGTGCTTGAGCCCGGCTCGAGCTGCTCGAACAGATGACGTCAGAGTTCGAACAAGTTCGAGCTTGGCGCGAGCTTTTGAGCGCACCGTGACCTATCGGCGTGTTCTTATCACCCAGAAACCTCAAGAAGGTTGTGTTTAGAGTATTGTGCTAGGCGGAATCGACTCGACATGTTGTTGCTATGCACTGCTGTATAGTTTGTTCATATTACCCCTTCAAACAGTATCTGTAATATTGAGACAGCTACAAGCCGTGTTTGTGCGATGATTCGATTGATATGTCTCCCCAGAATATACAAACTGCCTACTGAACATCATTGGAGTGCACAGGACAAATTCACGGGTCACAACACTTCCTTAGTACAATGGTGTGGCAACAGTATGTGTATATATGTCAAAAAAAACAAACAACAAGTCAACCCCTGGCACTATCCAGCCCATGACGGGCTAAGGCCGACCAAGCGACCGCTGCCCAGCCATTTGGCCTGCAGATATTGGGGTGACGCGTGATCAGCGCGTCGGGTCCCCTCGGCCGTTAATCTTGGTATTCGTGATCGGGGCGCTGTCTCACTGTCAGATAGCTACTCAATTGTCCTCACGAGGCTGAGTGCACCCCGTTCCAACCCTCACGTCAGTTTTAAAATCCCTGACGGAGCTGGGGATCGAACCCGGGGCCTCCGGGTGAGAGGCAGGCGCGCTACCCCAACACCACGGGGCCGGCATGTGTATATATGCGATTCATTAATTAATTAATTTTACCTCAGTGACTCCTGCCTGCATTAGCGGACTATATTTTTAATTCAGATGTTAAATTATGAGACTATCTGTTCTCCTTTTTCTTTTCAATGTTTCATTAAGCCGTAATATGATGTAAGTGTGTACCATACCATACCATTATTATTATTATTATTATTATGTACAATTTCTTTTTCCCTGCACAAAGCACCTGATGGTCACCACTCCGCACACAGCAATATACTGAGAGTAGTAGTCAAATAGGTTCATTCTCACCGTACGCAACAGAATCTCTACTTAGTATAAAACAAAGTACCCGATTCTTGGCTGTCACAGGTAATCTCGAGAACTACTGAATGGATTTTGATGCGGCTTTCACCATTCTGTAAAGGTAATCTCGAGGAAGATTTCTGTAGAAAATAATTTATTTATGATCAAAGGGAGCCAAGCAGTAACGATTTCAGATTTCAGTGAAAAGGTCGAAAAAAGAACGTGGCGTCCGTGCGCTTCTTAAGCTTACGCTGGGCAAACCGTTTAAAATATCAATATACTATGAGTGTAAGAATTGTTCAGCATGAAAAATTCTACAAAAAAGTCCGTGAGAGCATATCTCTATCTTCGATACATCGCCCACTATAAGTGCTTTTAGTTTGGACGGAAGGGGGATTAGTCTCTCATGCACCTCGCCATTCTTAAATTACGTCTGACAGGAATTCCTTGCACATTCATAACTTTTCCCAGGCGAAGCCGGGGTGGGTTGCTAGTAGTTCCATAAAATATCGTCTGGGCGGTCAGCGCTTCGCATAGTTTGTGTGTGGTCCCTTGACAGTTCGAACAGGTTCGAGACCGTATCGAACCTACGTTGCCTATCGGGCTGGCGCGACCCCGCTCGAACTTGTAATGCTCCTAGTAATGCGCTTGAGCCCGGCTCGAGCTGCTGGAATAGATGACGTCAGAGTTCGAACTGGTTCGAGCTTGGCGCGAGCTTTTGAGCGCACCGTGACCTATCGGCGTGTTCTTATCACCCAGAAACCTCAAGAAGGCTGTGTTTAGAGTATTGTGCTAGGCGAAATCGACTCGTCATGTTGTTGCTGTGCACTGCTGTATAGTTTGTGCATATTACCCCCTTCAAACAGTATCTGTAATGTGGAGACAGCTACAACCTGTGTTTGTGCGATGATTCGATGCACTGCCTACAGAACATCATTGGAGAGCACAGAACAAAGTCGACGGGTTACAACACTTCCTCAGTAGGCTACAATTGTGCGGCAACAGTATGTGTACATATGCGATTAATTTGTTCCGTTTCAGGAACATATATTTGTTTATATCCTTGGCAGTAGTACATCATTCCCAGAAGCCAAAGACGTATCAGAGATGGGGGGCAGTGAATAACCTATATTCATACAGTATTATTATGTACAATTTGGTTTACGTCGCACCGACACAGATAGGTCGTATGGCGACAATGGGATAGAAGAGGGCTAGGCGCGGAAGGATGCGGCCTTGGCCTTTATAAAGGTACATCCCCAGCATGTGCGTGGTGTGCAAATGGGAAACCACGGAAGACCATCAGCAGGGCTGCCGACAGTGGGATTCGAAACACTGATAGCCTAATACGTTCACATATACCGTACGCGGGCAAAAGTTTGTAGTAAATATCGTCTGGGCCGTCAGCGCTCCGCATACTTTATGTGTGGGGTCGCCTGGCAGCTCGAACAGGTTCGATACAGTATCGAGCATGCGTTGAGTATCGAGCCGGCGCGAGCCCGCTCGAACTTCAGTATCATTCGCCCATCACTAGTAGTAGCTAATGGAATAAAGGGGTGAAAGTCACGGTGTTGTTCTTCCTAACTTCACGCTATAATATCCCACACTTGGTGCCGAAAACTCCGATTTTTAAGTGCTAGTGATAATTACGTCATAGTGGTGAATAGTTTAAGCCAGCAGTCTACACTACGGACTAGCTTCACACACGAGGAAGATCGACCGACAGTATTGGACCAGCTACCAACCTGCTACATTTGAAGACCTTGCACCATCATACAGATGAGCTATTGAAAATTATACTAACTAATATTACTTTGTGATATCTAGCTCACGTTGCATGCTTATAGAGGCAAAACCCATATCATATTGTCAATATCGTTTTCATTAAATTGATATTGGACATTCAAAGCAGTGGTACGGGGCACTGCGTAAAATTTTACAAACGCGCAACTCTGGGGACTAACCTTCGTCTGTCTGCGAGATTCAGAAGCTAATGGTCATCACTTTCGCTAACTAACGTATGCCATCAGAAATTCGCATGATTTATGAAATATGCATGAGATGTGCGTGACAAAGAAAAGCAATAATATTTATTGGATTAAGTTACGGACGCAGGCCTTGGTGGGGAGGCTGGTGGGAAACAATGGTTGGCTCCACCAAGAGATGCTTGCGAAAGACACTTGGGCGCTCTTCTGTAGATGAAGATGGTTTGCAGACGATACTGACATCTATCAAAGCCGCGCTGAACTCCAGACCACTCACCAAAGACGACGACGCCAACGTGCTCACCCCAGCTCACTTCCTTGTCGGTGGACAACTCAATGCACTGCCCTCTGGACCTGAACCTCAGCCCGGTTCCCCCATTAAAGAATACAGACTTCAGCAACAACAGGCGGACCATTTCTGGAAACGATGGAGCAAGTAATACCTGCTTCAGCTTCAGAGTTTCCACCAGGTGAATCAACGGAAAGGGACGTCACCACGACTAAAGCTTGGAGACATCGTTCTACTCCAGGACGAGGTGCGGCCTCGACATCTGTGGAGGAAGGCCCGGATTCAGGAGCTGAAACCACGCAGAGATGGACTTTTCCGGACGGTGATTCTTTCCACGCCAGATGGGACCCAGATTGCCCGACTTGTCCAGAGGTTGACCCTAGAGGTTGACCAGGGTGAGGAGGATATTGGGGAATGAAACAAGGACAATGTATATATGTAATTTGCCGCTAGAGAGTGTTGTATGTTGTAGTAGCTAATGGAATAAAGGAGTGAAAGTCACGGTGTTGTTCTTCCTAACTTCATGCTATAATATCCCACACCATCCTTCGGAGGGGAATTAAAGCCGGCGGTCCAATGTCATAGATTTATGGCATGTTAAAGAACCTTCCACTAATTACACCTGCGTGAATCTAAATTATATATAGGTTAAACATTCGACTAACGCTCTTAGGTTCCGACGTTCGTCGCCAGGAGCGAACCGCGGTGGCATCTGGTGATCAAGTTCTGAACTAGCAGTAGTTGACGTGGCGTTTGGCGGCAAAAGTAGGAACTACTTGAAAAAAATTAATGTCTGCAGTCTTCACTTGAATCGCAAACAGATAACACACACTAATACAGCCATCACAATTAACACCGGTTATCAGACAGATCCTACACACACCCAAAGTACACGGAGCTACATGACCGCGTTCTCACAGCCCCTAAACTGAGGAACCAACCAACCAACCATGTCAACATAGGCTTCGCAAGAAATGTTTTACACCGCAAGGAGGACATTGCTTGGCTTAGTCTAGGCACTGATGCCCTACAAACATTATATCTCCACCCTTAAGAAGCTATGGTTTTTCTTTAAAGTGTCAATTTTCTAAACCCATTTGCTAGGCAAATGCTTTCCCAACTGAAATTACATTAGTGGATGGTTTAGTACGGTAACATAACTTATTAAGCTGCGCCCATTTACAGAGAATTAAGGGATTTATTTTCAAGGTAAAATGCAGACCAGATTTAGCATGTGCTGCCTCACCTATGGGACTCGGGTGCTATTTCCGACAAAAGCTGGAGAGGTTTAGATTGTAGTGCACTCAAAGCTGCAATCTCATAACTGTTGAAAACAGACTGAAGGGATTCAACATCCACCCTGGGCAGAAAGTCCCGTTACCCCTATACATTTCAGGAAATACATTTATTCTTTTAACATTTTCTGTTTCAGATATAATCAATGGCTGATACTAGTGACTATAGCATTGAAGAACGCATTGCCACAAGCACTTGGGTTCATGAGAGACCAAGAACAGGGAAAACGTTGAAACTGGTGCGTACTGACTTTGAGCAGCGATTCGGACGACAGCCTCCTCAAAAGACAACACTTTTACGTTGGGAAAAGAAACTGTTCGCTACAGGCAGCGTGAAGGACAAACCAAGAAGTGGTCGACCATCAACAAGAGGGGAACAATGCCGAGAAGTCGCGGAGTCAGTGGAAAGATCACCAACGAAGTCAACTCGTAAACGATCCGCGGAACTGGGTATACCCCGGTCAACTCTGCACAAACACATGAAACATGACTTAAAGTTGCACCCATATCGACCAAAGAGTTGTCTTTTGAGGAGGCTGTCGTCCCAATCGCTGGTCAAAGTCAGTACGCACCTGTTCCAACGTTTTCCCTGTTCTTGGACCCTAATGAACCCAAGTGATTGTGACAATGCGTTCTTCAATGCTATAGTCACTAGTGTCAGCCATTGATTATATCTGAAACAGAAAATGTTAAAAAAATCAATGTATTTCCGGAAATGTATAGGGGTAACGGGTCTTTGTGCCCACCCTGTATGTAATCCAGTCTGTTAGATTGGTTAATAGTGTTGCTTTCAGGGACAACCTATTAAGGTTATCAACCTTCTCACTAGGCCTAGGCATGGCATTAAGAGTGAGTGGCTTAAAAAGCAGGGCTGTCAACTATGATGTTACTACCTCATAACATACTGTATTACAATGCACTTAATTTCATCTACTTCTGTGAGACCGCTGAAAATTTGCCCATCCAATTCCCTCGGTCTGAAGTCATCCCTGCCTCTTGTAAACTGACAATTGTGAGGCTTGGTGACGGTATTACATTTCCTCGCTTTTGCGAGGCTTCATTGTTGTATGGTTTTGTATTCATTTTCAAATAAGATAGACCTATATTGCTTTAGTGGCATGGTTCTTTTTATTACCTCTATCTAGAAAGCCTATAGCCTACATTAGTTGTTCAGCATGTGTCGTAAGTAAAGAAGAAGAATATCACTATGATCGAAGCTGAAAGCATCCAGGAATTTTACTAGCGTGTGTCCAAAGTATAATATAGCCCACGGGTCCCTTGTCATCATCATCATCATCATCATCATCTTAAACAGCTCCAGTCACCCGGGTGCTGTGAACGAGTCTTCTCCATTTCTTTCTATCCATGAATATTTGGTCTTCATGAGTGCTCTCCCAATCCAGCCCTTTGTCTGCCAAGTCCCCTTAATCTGGCCTATCCATTTCCTTTTAGGTCTTCCAACACATCTTCTTCCTTTGATGTCCAGATTAAAGTATGCCTTTGCCTTTTGTTCATCTTTCATCCGTTGGGTATGTCCATACCACCTCAGACGAGACCACTGCAAGGTCTCCATTACAGTGGTGTTAATACCAGGTTCTGCACGATTTATTTCATTTCTTACTTTATCCTTTCTTGTCCTCTGAAGCTTGGTACGCACAAACTTCATTTCGGATGCCTGAAGTCTACTGTTATCTCTTTTAGAAATGGTACATGTTTCAAGTGCGTAAGTCATAATGGGTATGTAGTATGTTTTAAATAATATATATTTACACCGTGTAGGTAATTTGTTATCCCACAGTAGAATTCTGACTTGGTTGTAGAAGATTGCTGCATTATTTGTTCTGTTGGTTATCTCACATTTACTGCTATTGTCCAAACTCAAAGTGCTGCCAAGATATTTGAATTTGTCAACATTTTGAAGTTGATGGTTGTTCAGGTAGACGCTTTTACTAGTACACCCTGATCCTCTAGCCATAGCCACAGTCTTATTCTGACTAATTTTAAGCCCATATTCCTCAAACAACTTGTTCCAAATCTCTAGATTTTTTGCACCTCTTGTGCACTTTCACCCCAAATCTAACATCTAACCAGGACTTTGGTGTCATTTCCATGCAATTCGTCATTAAGTTTCTTCAAGATGTCGTCCTTTACAACAATGAATAATAAGGGTGACAAAGAGCTACCCTGTTGTACTCCTCTTCTTGTCGTGAACCAATTGCTCTCTCCATTGACTATTCGTACGCAGGCCTTTGTGTTTTCATACAGCATTTTTATTTGGTTGACTAATGTTCCTGGTACATTCCGTCATTCCAGGCATTCCCATATTTTTGACAGTACAATACTGTCATAGGCTTTTTCGACATCTAGAAAGACCATAAAGAGGTCCTTACCTTTTTCTTGGTGTTTTTCAATAAGCATTCTTACAGCAAAGATTAAATCGGTAGTGCTTCGTCCAGGTCTGGAACCCTGTTGTTCTTCTTCTACTAATACTTCTAGATCTCTCCGTAACCTTTTCTCCATTTTTTTTCTAAAATCTTTAATCCGTGTGACGGAAGTGTGATTCCACGATAATTTTCACACTTCTTTCGGTTTCCCTTTTTAAATAAGGGTATTATTACACCCTTAGCCCAATCCTCTGGGATCTTATTGTCATTCCAAATGGCCTATAACACCCTGTATAACCACTGGCTCCCAGTAATTCTACTCTTATACTGACTTGCTAGTCCTAACGTATCAGAGGATCACGGGTCTCTTGTATGTGTCTTAAATATAGGCTCTATAAATCTTCGGTGGTGTAGTCGGTAGCATGCTGAAGTGCTATGCCCAGGATCGTGGGTTAACGCGGCCGAAGTCGTCGGATTCGGAAGAGCGTTAAAATCCTTCAGCATGCCTTCCTTTGGTGCGGAAGTAAAGCCGTTGGGCCTATGTGATAGATGTATGGCATGTAAATGCACCTATCACTACAATTTGTAGTGTGTAGCTAAATTGTAGGTTATTTGGTTAGAAACACTCTATTAAGATCCAACGTTCACCGCTAGGTGTCAGTAACAGCCAAAGTTGGAACTACTTGAAATTGAACTTGATAGGGAGCCTAATGGGCCTTCAATAAAAATCCCCGCTATGGCCATTATTGGATGCGATTCAAATATAATATAAATCTATATGAAAATATTCCACTGTCTGCCCAAAATATTTCATAAATTTGGGTTACAAATAGAATTTCAAAGCTCAGAAAAATAGTTTTAATATTTTCAATTCTCTTTAACACATCAAAGCGAGATAATTCAGTTGTTATATTAAGCTGTTGTACGTTGTTCACAACTGGTCAAGAGGGTCAGAAATTCCTCAGAAACTGATGGTCAAGCTGTAAAATAAGGTGCACCTCGCATCCTATTCTATTGCTGGACAAGGACTCAACCCTCTTCATTGCAGAAATATAGTGCTTAATTGTGGCTGCAGGCATGGTCAAGATTTCATGTGATTTAAGCAAAATGTGTAGAATTGGGCATACATATTTATCACAAGTATCCAGCACCTCCACGGTATATCAATGTTACATACACACATGTCACAGCATATGGTACTTTTTATAAATTTAAGAAATGCATCAAAATGTACATTTCCATCCCTCATTATACCCATTTTTGTGGGTTCAGGGGTCAGGGGTCATGTGGATTGTGGAGTGTTGCTATGGACATTTTTCTCCTTTCAATAAGTGGGCTCATAGACCGCGAGTGGGAGTTCTCGCACACAGTTAGCAATTAAATAATAGCTTCACGAATATGTAACATAGAATTATGAAAGCTTATAATCAATACATAGGGACTTCATTAGGCATATACTGTAGCCAATTAGAGTTGGTACAGGGTATGAACTTCCGACCTTTAAGATGAAAAGAGATCCAGCATGAACTGGCAGTGAGGAAACCAGGAAATGATTCAGGGCATGACGCAGAACATTGATAGCTTTATCTAGAGATACGTGGTGCAAGCGATATGTGAATCACGCAAGCCGTCACGCTGGGATGAATCAGCCCGAGCAGTTTAGAAGGGGAACCACATTGAGTGCAGACATTAGCATCTTTTTGGCAACGTTGGATTGCACATCGACACCGCAAAGTTGTGAAATAAGCCGTTTTCACGGAAACAATGCAAAATTACAACAATAGGCCGATGGGAATCAGAATGATAGAGGAAATTATGAATTAAGCGAAGTTAAAAGTGAATAATTTAGGCCCAGGAAATAAGTACTTAGTCAGCAGTTACGTCTTTAGGCGGGGCCAAGCGAAGGTAGTGGGAAGAATATAAAAATACTCAATCACCCATGCAGCTGAGGAGCTTTGCAGATTTTATTTTAATTAATTAGACGATCGATTTTTAGAAAACGAAATGGTAATGAGACGTTTGAATTATAGGGAACATAATGATGTACTTTTCACAAACGTGCGACGTCTAGTTCAGAAGTTGGTTCCAGGAAGAAGGCAAAAGTAGTTTATTTTTGCAAGTTCCCAATAAATAGCCCAGGTTTCAACCACAGAATATGCAGTTTCCGACAGCCCGAGGGGGGCGTCAGGCTACATCAAATACCGAATGCAGTATCTGTCCACCCGAGAGGGGTGTGACTTTGGAGCATCATCATATGCAGTATTTGTCCACCCGAGAGGGGTGTGTCATTGGAGCATCAAACATCGAATGCAGTATCTGAGAGCCAAGTGAGGCTATAGGCTGTGTCAGAAGCTGTTCACCAGAAGTGGGGAGAGGCTCCACGCAGTCTCTCAAAATGCAGAGGCGTTGCATAACATTCGTCGCAGTTCAGTAAGCCCGGGGAGGCTCAACGCATTTCCGCACAGTATACAAGTATACCGTACACAGTATTATCAAGTTGTCGGGACGGAAGTCAATCATCAAAAATAATAAAGACTCATCGTACTCCTGTATGGAGAAGCCACAGCAAGTAACGCAGTTCGTTACCAACCGCCAAAGTAGAGCGTGTTAAAAAGAACCAACGATTATCAGTATCCGCGGTAATAACAAAAAAGTTGTATGTGCGAGGTAAATTAAATCCTCTACGGTTGTTATCAGTAATCACTAAAGCACTTGTGCTAGATCAATATTATAATACGCTACTCGAAAACCGTGACAAAGTAAAATTGTGCCGCGACAAATTCTAGAGCAATAATTAGCTAGAATACAACCGTCCAGATCAGTAAAGACATTAAGCTGGAGGTCATCAGTCGAAATACATGGACAGGTCTCCGTGAAAGTTAAGTGAAAGACTATAGTATTGAGGGACCGATATTGGAACAATACAAGTAAATGAACACGGGTTCGAGACCCAGAACAAACATAGTGAACTTTAGCGAAGCTACAGCGTTTCAAATAGGAACGTAGCAATAAAGATATTCTCGTAGGAGAAGAAAAGGAAAACTTGTCGTAAATAAGGACAATACGGTCATGAAGTAAGCGGGCCATAGGTTCGATAGACCGTTACGTAAACGTAGGACAAGTAAAGTCAAAAATCGATAATAAAAGAGCAATAATAGAAGTCAAAATAGACTATCTAAAGGACAGGACAGAGACTAGATCCAGTGAACAATTAGGAGCCGTTCGAGTTTGCATCACGTCCAATGCAGGGTCCGGGGATCTCATCAGGGCGTGAACACCGATAAAACGTGCCAAAAGTCACTGAGAGGTGGTGAATATTTTAAGCAGTGTAAATAAGCTTCAAGATATATGTGTTTTAGTGTTAACATAGTGTTTTAGAAATTAGTGATGTGTGTAGATTTAAGTAAAGGTCGATTGGACCTAAGTGAGGTGTCGCTCACAATAGAAAGTGCCATGGAAGAGTACTAATTATGTCGTAAGGTGGATGAAATCCTACCCAAAAATTGATCAGAAGATGGATCACGAAGATGAGTCATGATTTTTCATTAAAATTGCAAATGTACGATGTACTGGCTAGATGAGATCGGTCGTAACTGGGAGTTACACGATCGGACTCATCGGATATTTGAATGCACTTATATGATTGAAATGTTGATATTATAATAATAATAAATAATTGCGAGAATGACCTCGCAATATTATTATGTGGATGGGATCAATAATGTAACGTAATAAAAACCCAAGAAATGAATTAATTAATAATAAATGATTTGGAGGAAGGAACCGAAATAATAATTTAAATGGCTTAAAGTTTCGCCATAATAAAAGCAGATAATAAAATAAATATGCATCATAAATAAATTGTTAAAAATAAATACTGAAATATATAAAAGAGTTGATCTTATAATTAAATGGCAAATAAGACGAAAGTTGAAATGAAAAATAATTGAAAGTTCGTAGTGAAAAATAACAAAAATAAATATTATCAAGTGGTTATGCACTGAAAATAAAGGGATAATGAAATTTTTAATGAGATACTCAAGTAATGAACGAAACGAAATAAATTAAAATGTGTTGACGTATTGTTGTCAAATGATCAATGTTATAAATCATTAAAAGTAATTGGTGAATTAAAACACCTAAAGAAATGTATTATTACTGGCTAGCGAGCCAGAAATATGAAATAAATGATAGGAAGGCTAAGGTCTTACCGCTATAAATGAAATATTAATTTGAGATGTTAAATAAATTGCGAACAGCCAAGCAAGAAATAGTTGATGCCAAAAGAGCCGATACAATACATAATTGAAGCCAAATGCTAATAATTGTGAGTTAATCAGGGTAATTACTCTGGAGATGGAGAGTCTCGTCGAAATGTTGTGGGTGAAACATTCCCTTTTGTATTGTTGTTGTATGTTGACGTCATTGCTGTATTGGGTAGGTAAAATTCCCAAAAATCTGCATTGCCATATTGAAGCGTTAAAATAATAATTACATAGTAAGTCCGATCAGGCTGTGTCAAATAAATATAGTGGGCCAAAATCGCCGAATGATATACATGTGAGAAGTTCAGGGGCATTGTTATAATATATATAGAGAAGGCCATAATCGTCGAAATAACGCGTTGTAAGTGAATATACATGTAAGACCATAAGAGCATTGTTATATTTAATTGTGGTAGGCAATAATCGTCGAATAAAATTTGCAAATAAGACCGTTAGCGGCTTTGTTATAAAATAGTATTAATAGAAGGCGTCATACGAATTGTTGTTATATTAGGCATCCTATCTGGAATAAGTTATAAAGATCCTGTAAAAACGAAATATAAATGAATAATAATAATATTAAAAGCAGGGACAAATAACCACTTTAAGAAGTCTTGGTAATCATATGTTTAAAGGATAAATCTTGTAGGAAGCGTGGTGCCCGGCGAGACACCATAAATCAAGAAAATTACCACCACGGAGGCGAGACAGCTGTTGAGAACCGACCTAACGTACTGTGGGAGGGAGATAGAAAGTTAATGAGTTTAGCGGTCAACTGAGGGTCTGTATGAAGACTAACATAATAAAAAGGCCATTAGATAAAAGTTTTTATAAAAAGATGCAAGCTAAAATTAACATATAGAATCACAATGATGGAATGGAGACATTTCTCCAGAATATAAGTTTGAAACGTTTACATGGATTTTTACGAGTTTGTCAAACATTCTTGTTGCAAGAAAAGGGATTCCTTCCTCAAAAGATACGGGTTATGAAAAATACAGTTTAAAGATGAGTAAATATCCCACAAAAATAAATTACACAGTGCATCTTACGTTGCAAAGAAAGATCACCTAATGCATGAGAATGAAACTGGTAGAACAAGTGTTCGATTCACAGACATGGCATGTTCTTGTACAGTAGTTTAAATGTGTAAAATCTAAGGCTTTGTGGAAAATTATTGGTAAGGTCCAAAGGACTAAATTAATGATAGATAAATGAATAATATGTAACGTTAAAGAAACCCAAAAGGGTAAAGATTTTGAAATAAATATAAATATCCAAAGCCTTGGAAAGTTGCATGGCTTGACGCCTCAGTGAAATTTAATACAAGTAATTATAATTAGATTTAAGCAAGACAAAGTGATTATAAAGTGGTTGTGAAGTTCAAAAAATAATGAAATGACATTATAGTGATTTTGATAAAATTTTGCTAAGTGATTTTCTTTAAATGGCACTAGATGAGACTATGCCAAGAGATTAATTTTTGTTTTGAATGGCACTTGATGAGACTATGCCAAGAGATTAATTTTTACATGTGTTTGAGTGAAATATTTCTCTTTTATGAATTAAATTTTCATAATATTTAAAATGTTGAGTTTTTCCTTAATTTCCTTGTGAATCTGAGTATTCCATATCAGATGTTTAATCAGCGGGGGAAGGAACGTACCATAACCCGAAGCCGCAAGAGCATAAGCCGAGTGCTGATTGATCATCATCCGTGTATTCGGGCACATAGGGGATGCATATAATGCGTGCTGGATATGGATACTAGGTCACATGGAAAGTCGGTCAAAGTAAAGATAAAGTAAATTGTACCAATTTTGCAAATCGGTACATGTTCATCTTATCTTCGAGACGCAGCGGGAGGTCCAGGTCTGACCAGATTATCACGAGAGCATACACCAGGGCCCTTCTGAGAATTCCATTCACCAAGTTGACGTCTGGGTACTGGTGAAATGAGATCGCCTAGCCCTTTCCGACATGATTTGTGCCCTTGTGTGTGCTGTCACCTAAAGGTTTATAATAAATGGAAAAGAGGGATAAGTCAAGCTTTGATCCGTGAACTTTTGAAAGGTGAACAATTCCTGTCAGTTTCATTCGCCAAGCCTTCTGCCAGGATTTCTGCCCTTCGTGCGAACTGTCACTTAAAGTATTGAAAAGCGAACATTTACTGTCAGCTGCATTTCGCCATGCTCTTATTCTGAGAAAGATCTTACAAAGGACATTGTGTAACACCTCGACTCCTAGAAGGTTTCTACGCAGTAACCTGTATGGGGTGATATTCTATAGTACCCACTCAAGACCTTGAACCCTGGCTTTTGTGCAACTAGTCGCAGTTGGTGCTACTGGAGGTTTGTGGTGGGGATAGGCTGATATACAAGGGTGGAATCGGTGACTCGAGAACAGTACGAGACGAACAGTGTGTGAGGAAGTTTGGTGACAGAAAGACTCTTGAGCACTTGCCTCCGGGGAAAACGTGTGTGCAGTTTTCCCCGGAGGGTTCGAAGACTCCAGGTGGTACTATCATGATTTAATTACTAAGGGGCATAACCAAGGACGATCTATACAAACTTTGACTGCTAAATTTTGTAACGTCATTTTAAGGCCGCGTGTCGGCGGTCCGTAAGCTTAACTAGATAAAGTCTATTTTAACACTTTAGTATGTAATCTTTTGGAGGGTCTAGTAATACTTTGGTGGTACCTTTATATGTAATTACTGCAGGGTGGATTATTATTATCCTATTTCGGGTTAGCTGGATGGGACCCTCGTGGTTTTAACTTTGGTCAGAAAGGCTGCTGAAGACGTTAAATCAAAAGCAGGCTTTCGGACCGCCTTAGTCGTGTTAAACGGCTCTTAAATTACTTATGTAACTTTGTTTTGGAAGTGGCACAGAGTCTAACTTCATGTTATTATTCCATTAGTTTTGACGTCAGGGGAATCATTCCTGATAAATTCGTTTCTATCACAAATGTAGATGTGTCAAACCTTGGCAAACGGGCAAGTGTCTGGTTTGTTTAAATTAAGTCATTAATTTGTGTTTAATTAGATCATATTTGTCAGTTAGTTAATTAAGTGGTGGAAGCCCGTCTCTTGTAATTGTTTTATTTTACTGCTCAATACATGTTAGCTTATTTCGATTTGTCATATTATTTATTGCATGAAGTCACTAGGAAGATTATTCCCCTTTTCATTCTTCATCTTTGGCAGGGTCAATTTAATACGGCCTGCTGAGGTACGCATCCTGCGTTCCACTCAACAAGCTGGTCTTGACATTGGTTTCGTCCCGCCTGTTCTCTCTTTTCTAAATCGATGGGGATGTTCTTGAATACCAAGCAAATCGGAACATTCGCTCCTAGGTTTTTTGGGCTGTGAACTCAGCTGGCCTAGCGAGTAATTAAATTAGCCTTTTCATGTGTTTTTTTTATTATTAATTCTGGGTGTGGTAATGTCATGTGATCATTTATTTTGATATGCTAATATTATTATTATTATTATCATTTTGGCTAATAAACAGGGTAAGGGGGGATGAGGCTAACCGTTTCAATGGTAGCATGAGCATGGTTTTGCTCTGTGATCTTGCCATTAGTAAACAATCCTTCCTATTGACTGATTGCAGTAATTAATTAAAATTAAATTCAGTAACTTAATTAATGTAGATTGGGCCCTCCATACTACTAATCTTTTCTCCAATAGGTAGGCTAGTAATTAGAGCAGAACCTAATACATGTTGTGATTTGATTTCATGTAAAATAACTTGCTGTGTACACCATGGACCATATGAGCAATTCATATCGTCAGCTGTCAGGCGAGAAGTGGCAGTCACATGCGCTGAACGAAATTCAGGACTGCTGAGATAAAAATGGCGTTGCTGCGTTGCCAGATTGACGAGTCGACCGGCTGAAAGAATTTCACTCGTGGTGAGTTTTGATATGCTGTTTGTATGTTTTGGGGTGGTTGTAAATTCATTCTGTTCTTGTAGGAACTAGTCCAGCTCAATTTTACTGCACCTGTGTTAAATCTACACCTCGGGAAGTGTTGTTTTGACTAAATTGTGTCACGTGTTTGAAATAATAAAATGTTTGTCTGGTTGGAAGTAGTGTTGGTAAAATTTAAATTATTGACGTTTTAAATTCTCTTGAAAATAGGCTGAAATTGATAAACTTGTATTTCCAGTAAGAATAACTTAGTGTCTGTTTTGATGTGCGTTTAGTACACGCCTGTTGAATCACGTAGTGATTTTGAACCATCATGGCGGCGACTGTGACCAAGTTATTATTTTATGCAACTGATGTCGGTAAAAATGTGAATTGCGTGTGTGGATTTATCATCAGCAGGTTCCTTGGGGTAAATCTGTAATTATTCTTAATAATTGTTAGCGATGTAAGGCTGAAATTCTGCGATTCGCTGTGCATAATACGTGTGAGGTATAATTGGTAGTGATCAGCTGTTCATTAGGCCAAACATTTCAAGTTTTGTTGTCATTTCTTTAGCTGGGGGTTAATTATTTCGCTGTTGGTAATTCTGTCAAATTAAATTGGACCGTGAGAGTATTAAAATTTGGTATTGTCAACTTATTCTGCGTTAAATTAATTCTGGAAAATGGTCGAATTGCTGTCTATATGTACGTTCGGTAATTGTATTTTGAATGATGTTAAATGTCGAATTGCGTGTGTGCTAATTCAGTATAAATGAATCAGGTGAGTGTTTATGTATGTATGATTTAGGTTTAAGTTGCTTAGTAATTGGGGGGAGAGTAAATTGTCTTGTTGTGACATGGGGATTTTAAGGTTAGATTGTCATCTAAATTGGTCAAGTATTAAATGGCTTTAATATTCAGTATATTAGTGTGTTTTCGTTGAGTGACTTACTAAGTGGGATATTTCTGGGAGGCAGTCACCTTCACGTCGCATCTCATTTAGGGTGTAAATAAATATTTTCCCCCGATTCGTGTCTTTCGTTTTAGGACGTTTTTTTTACGATGTAAGGAGAACTGTGATTTCAGGGCTACAACTTTGGGTTGTTTTATCAGGTCCTTACGTGAGTTGATACTCCGTTGGCGTTATAGTGTCTTGACGATCCGAAAACTAACATACTGGTGTAAATGGGGAATTTTAGGATTGTCCAGGGAAGGGAACACGTATGTCTGGTGCATGCATGAATGTATTTCTGTGGTTGATTGTGTTCAGGATGAAAGAGTGTGTGTGATGCGATTTTTATTGCTGCCCTGACTAGGAATCGAACTGGTGTTCTTTGGTGGTCAAAATTGTATTTATTTTCTTTTGTGATCCTTCAGTTTTTTTTAATCCTGCTGATTGAATGAAAGTCATGTGTGAATGAATTGATGTAGGTTTGCAATTTGAATTTGGGTGGGAGTAATTGAGGCCTAATTGCCAGTAACGTAAAATGGATTATTATTGATTTTATATTAGTTGTATTAGTTGTATTTTGAAAATGGACCTATTATGCAGATGTGCTTCGTATGGGGATCTACTGTCAGGAGTCCATTTAATTTTGGGTGTGAGTACCATCTTGACTGGGCCCGGGCAGGGTGTATATAGCATTTGCCCGACTCGAGTGACTGAAAGGTATGGGACTTCGTTATAACTCGGTGACAGGCAAATTTTTTTTTGGGGGTAGTTGAGGCCGCTCAGTCAGTGGGGAGTCGGGGTTAAAAGACCTCTACGGAGGCCCTCTTGGTAAGAGTCCGCAATACCATTAGTTTAGGTTCATGATATCTGTACGACTGCTAATTTGCATAATTGAATGTATTGGGTTATTGTCGTGGGTGGTAAAATCTTATAATGAGATGTTTGAGAAGGATGTGTGATGGATGATGGATGAATGTTAGGAACTGGAGTCCTGTGTTCGAGTTCCAGTGATGAAGTTGCTAGCTCTGGAAATACTTGTTGATTTTGGTATATATAAAAAAAATATTTGGTAGTTCGGTTGGTGAAAGTTTTCCTTTAGGGAGATATCCTGCGGTGGCATGCTGAGCTGTCGTTGTATGTCAGCTGCTGTGTTCACTAGTCTGATTTTGAGATTTTTGGGAGGTTGCAATGCTTCGTTTGCGATGGCATTGAAATAGGCTGGTTCGTTAGTTATTAATAACTTGCAGTTTCTTGCTGTTAGGCGGCTAGGTTTTTCTATTGTGGTCGCATTTCTGAAGGGTTGTAGGTTCGTGAGATTTCATGTAGACTCCCGTTAGCTTGGGTGTGTTCACTTCACAATCAGCTGTTGTAGGCGTTCATGCATATTTTGATATTTTGATTCTGGAGTTTTCACTTGAGGGTGCTTCAGTGCATTAGTCGGTTAGTTATTTATAGCTTGCAGCCTTGATCTGTTGGACCGCTGGCGTTTCTGTTGTAGTTTCAACTCTGAAAGGTTCTGGGTTCATTAAAATTTCGTGTAGCCCCGTCATTTTGGGTGTGTATGAGTTTGGCTGTTGCCACCGGATGTTCTGATCGATTGTGAGCCTTAGTGACAGTCAGTGTCCTGGGTAGTTACTGGAGTAATCATCTTTTGTGGTAAATAAATTTAAATTCTCTGAGTAATAGAGAGTTGATAGCTTGGCAGTTTTTTTGGTGCGAGGTTCCAATGTGGTTAGGTGCGAGCTGGATTTATGGATTTATTTTGAAGATTTTAATTGCTTCGTGCCTTTTGAGATGTAACATCTGTCACTTCTGTGATTTGTAATTCTGAATAAATTAGTTTTGATATTCTGGGAGAGATTTTATTGGCGTTAGCATTTGGTGAGATACAGACACGTGTTGTTAGTCAAGGAGGTTGTGAATTTTGAGATTTTAAGTAGCTTCGTGAAGTTAATGTTTTAAGAACGTTTTGATGACAGTGGTGAGTTGAAGCATCATGGGTTCGATTTGAGTGGGGTCATAAAGTGTCACCCGGTATTTGGATGGTGAATATTAATGGTAGGTGACACACGTTGTTAGTTGGAGACGTCTGTAGTCTGTGGTAACGCCACGTAGAGAAATTTTCGGGGTTGTGATTGTCTGTGTTGTGTGATTGGAAGGTGAACCACGTGCACTTGGGTGTGTGTGACGCTTAGTGGGTGCCCTACCTTGTGTCGAATGTGTATTTATGTTTTGGTAATGTGTTGTACTGTCATCTTCTGAGGCGGCCATGCCTTTGTAGGGGAAGATGTTAATTACCCTCTGTGGGGTCGTGTGTTGACCGGAGGGGGAGCTCAGGTACCGAGCTGATTTTGTCGTGATGGCCAGGGTTTGGTGGCGCAAGAGTGATGTTCCTCCCGGTGTCATAAGGGAGAGGACCTGTCATGTGAAGGACAGGGCGGTGTTTGTTTGTGTAGTGTGTGAATGACAGTGCATACTGTTTTAATAATTCACGTCAGGTTATGAACTGCAGTCCTCGTGCTGTTTTCCTGGTTCGCTAGTTGTCCTATGGAATTTAGGGTTATTTATGTTTTGTGTTGTCGCCGGGAACAAGTGCCCGTAGGCAGTTATGGAGTGGGAGACGTTGTGTTGTCGCCGGGAACAGAGCCCGTAGGCAGTTATGGGGTGGGAGACGTTGTGTTGTCGCCGGGAACAGAGCCCGTAGGCAGTTATGGGGGGGGGGGGAGACGTTGTGTTGTCGCCGGGAACAGTGCCCGTTGGCAGATATGGAGTGGGAGAAATATCGGGGTGACAGCCCGATGGAATTAAGGGCATTCTTATTATTAAAGTGTGAATGTGTGTGTGAATTATGTGGGTGACGTGGTTTTTTCCTTATTTGGTTTGTCTTGCTGCTAGTGTGCTTGTGTGATAGGATGTTGTGGTCTCTGTTCCTCCTGTCCTTGGAGGCCACTGAGGGCAGCGTGGGTCAGGAACATGTAAAATTGAGCAAGACATGTAATTTGTGTTTGTGTGCATATCAAAACGAGCTCTGTGTGATGCCTTCAGTGCGGTAGGTAATTTTGTAATTTATTAACTTGAGCGGTGCCACGGGCGGTATAGTAAATGTAGTTCTGATGGAATGCCCCGTGCGGCATGTTAATGTAATTGTCATTGTGAATTTTGGAAATAGTTACGTGCTGTCCTGATTTCGTGAAGTCGCAGAAAAATGGTCCTTCGGTTTTGTTAAAGTAAATTCATTTTGAAAAATTGTTTAAAATTTTTGGTGGGCAAGTTTGTAGGTGCCTTTGATTTGCATATTCTAAAGAAAAATTCTGGGTTCTGTACACCTTAGTTAAATTTTAGTTATTCTTGCTAAGTATTGTAGTGAACCTTCAATTAAGCTTGTTAACGTCAGTCATATCGTATAGTTGGTTGCCCCTTTCGTGTGTTTTTCGTACTTCGGTGGACCTTTAATTATGCCCTGGACACTATCTCTTCGCGCAGAACCTTGTTTGAAGCATCAAGTATCCCTTGTGATTTGAAAGACTCTTAAGTGAACTTCGATGGCACACTAATGCTTCGTGTGATGTTTTTTTTTATCCTTCCTGGGATAACTTCAGCTGTTATGGGCTGGTTGGCTGGCCTGGAACGATTGTTCCCTCTAAGGGAACTGTATTTGGACCATACGCTGCTGTTCTGATGTGTGTTTCAGTGGTCACTATGTGGGACGTGTGCCACCAATCTGGGCCCAGTTTGGAGGTACCATCTAGGTCCCATGGCATCATTCTACCCGAAGAGATCTACTTCAAGGTCCGCTGGCGGGGATTGGAGTAGCCTCTTCAGCTGCCAAGAGACCAGCTGGACACCATCACCCTGTTCATCATCCCCCCATCGTCTTCCTTTGGAGGAGGAGGATGTACCAATTTTGCAAATCGGTACATGTTCATCTTATCTTCGAGACGCAGCGGGAGGTCCAGGTCTGACCAGATTATCACGAGAGCATACACCAGGGCCCTTCTGAGAATTCCATTCACCAAGTTGACGTCTGGGTACTGGTGAAATGAGATCGCCTAGCCCTTTCCGACATGATTTGTGCCCTTGTGTGTGCTGTCACCTAAAGGTTTATAATAAATGGAAAAGAGGGATAAGTCAAGCTTTGATCCGTGAACTTTTGAAAGGTGAACAATTCCTGTCAGTTTCATTCGCCAAGCCTTCTGCCAGGATTTCTGCCCTTCGTGCGAACTGTCACTTAAAGTATTGAAAAGCGAACATTTACTGTCAGCTGCATTTCGCCATGCTCTTATTCTGAGAAAGATCTTACAAAGGACATTGTGTAACACCTCGACTCCTAGAAGGTTTCTACGCAGTAACCTGTATGGGGTGATATTCTATAGTACCCACTCAAGACCTTGAACCCTGGCTTTTGTGCAACTAGTCGCAGTTGGTGCTACTGGAGGTTTGTGGTGGGGATAGGCTGATATACAAGGGTGGAATCGGTGACTCGAGAACAGTACGAGACGAACAGTGTGTGAGGAAGTTTGGTGACAGAAAGACTCTTGAGCACTTGCCTCCGGGGAAAACGTGTGTGCAGTTTTCCCCGGAGGGTTCGAAGACTCCAGGTGGTACTATCATGATTTAATTACTAAGGGGCATAACCAAGGACGATCTATACAAACTTTGACTGCTAAATTTTGTAACGTCATTTTAAGGCCGCGTGTCGGCGGTCCGTAAGCTTAACTAGATAAAGTCTATTTTAACACTTTAGTATGTAATCTTTTGGAGGGTCTAGTAATACTTTGGTGGTACCTTTATATGTAATTACTGCAGGGTGGATTATTATTATCCTATTTCGGGTTAGCTGGATGGGACCCTCGTGGTTTTAACTTTGGTCAGAAAGGCTGCTGAAGACGTTAAATCAAAAGCAGGCTTTCGGACCGCCTTAGTCGTGTTAAACGGCTCTTAAATTACTTATGTAACTTTGTTTTGGAAGTGGCACAGAGTCTAACTTCATGTTATTATTCCATTAGTTTTGACGTCAGGGGAATCATTCCTGATAAATTCGTTTCTATCACAAATGTAGATGTGTCAAACCTTGGCAAACGGGCAAGTGTCTGGTTTGTTTAAATTAAGTCATTAATTTGTGTTTAATTAGATCATATTTGTCAGTTAGTTAATTAAGTGGTGGAAGCCCGTCTCTTGTAATTGTTTTATTTTACTGCTCAATACATGTTAGCTTATTTCGATTTGTCATATTATTTATTGCATGAAGTCACTAGGAAGATTATTCCCCTTTTCATTCTTCATCTTTGGCAGGGTCAATTTAATACGGCCTGCTGAGGTACGCATCCTGCGTTCCACTCAACAAGCTGGTCTTGACATTGGTTTCGTCCCGCCTGTTCTCTCTTTTCTAAATCGATGGGGATGTTCTTGAATACCAAGCAAATCGGAACATTCGCTCCTAGGTTTTTTGGGCTGTGAACTCAGCTGGCCTAGCGAGTAATTAAATTAGCCTTTTCATGTGTTTTTTTATTATTAATTCTGGGTGTGGTAATGTCATGTGATCATTTATTTTGATATGCTAATATTATTATTATTATTATCATTTTGGCTAATAAACAGGGTAAGGGGGGATGAGGCTAACCGTTTCATAAATATTAACGCAGTAGGATGACTGCTACCCGCAACCCTATATATAATTATTTTTTATGGCACCCACCTTTGGGGGCGGGTTTTTTTAGGAAAAACACAAAACTTGAGTTTTTCCGATTTTTTGGGGGAAAATTTCGAAATTTTTTCAAATCACAAGTTTAGAAATGTCTTGCTTAAAGTTGTTGAAGTTTTTGAAGGAGGGACGTGTGATCGAGTTCGCATGCCTGCACACCCGTTAAACACTTTACCTCAAATAGAAAGAAAGAGTGCAAGCATGTCGGGTCGAGCCCAGATTCGCCTCGCGTGCATGATCCATTCTGTGTGGGGGGGGGGGGGGGCGGTAGTAGCCCATCTTTTCTCAAATATTTTGGAAAAAGAATGGCTACAACGGAGGAGATGAAAAATCTCTTGGAAGCAATAAACAAACTTCAAGAAAAGATGGAAGTTTTGAACAATAAAAGTAGGGATGAAACTAAAAAGGACTTGGAATGTTTAAATAACAAAATTCAAGAAACTAAGGATGAGAGTAAAAAGAACTCAGAAGTTTTAAATAAATTTCAAGAAAATAGCGAAGTTTTAAATAATAAACTTCAAGAAACTAGCGAAGTTTTAAATAATAAATTCCATGAAAGTAGGGATGAAACTAAAAGGGACTAGGAAGTTTCAAACAATAAACTTCAAGAAAAGATAGAAGTTTTAAATAATAAATTCCAAGAAAAGATAGAAGTTCTAAAGGTTGAACTTCAAGATGATATCAGTAAGGGTAGGATTGAATGTCAGCAGAATTTTGAAACAAGAAACAATAGATTAGGTGAATTAAGTAATAAAGTTGGTGCCGTACAGGCAAATGTAAGTGATGGTATGTTAAAAATACAGGGAAATATTGATATCATTAAAGACAATGTAAACCATATCTCAGGTGAACAGGCAGAGGTAAAATCACGCTTGGGTGAGATCAGTGTGAAACTCAGCGATGTAAAAACCGAAATAAAAGAGCAAATAGATAGGAATTTTAATGGGATAGAGATATCGTTAGAAGATAGATTAGATCTTAAATTAGAAACAAATAGGGTCGAGTTCCATGAATATAAGAAAGATGTAATTAAGCAATTAACAAAATGGAGAACAACGCGAAATTTCCGCGCAGGAATTAAAAAGGGAAATAAGTAATCTATCCAAACAAATACGAGAAAGTAATGAACAAAGAAAGTCCGATAGGGATAAGATATGTCAAAGAATGGATAGGCCTGTACAATAAGAGGAAGAAATTGAAACTTCCGAGGAAGACTCGAAAAAAAAAGCCAGAAGAAAGAGGAAAAGCAACTAAGAACAACGAAGAGTGCGTGAATAAAATGGAAAAAGAGTCATCTGTTAGAAATGGAGACCTCCCTGGAAGGGAAATTAAAACAATAGAGAAACCATTAGTCGCGTTAAACCAGCAGAATAGCAGTCAGGTCATTATAATACGGCCAGAGATCACGAAGAATCCAACATACATGCAGAGTTTAAAGGCATTTCTCAGTGCGAAACTAAAAAAGAAGAAGAAATCAGAAATAGAGAACAAAAGAGGGAAAATAAGCCCTTCAAAAGAGCTCTACAATTGGAAGACAAGAAACAAAAGACGAAATAACTAAGTCAAGGAAAATGACTGAACGAGGAAGCAGTAAGATGAGAAATATGGGAAAAATAGATCAAGAAATGAATAAAATCGAAAAGGAAGAGAACCAAAATGGACATAACGGTTTCGATATATACGTACCCGTATAGGTCATGAAAGGAATGAATAATAACCTTGTGATATGATAAAAGGAAGTGAGACAAGGCTATCAATAAACGGACAAAAGAGAAATGGTCTTTAAAAGACGACAGAAATAAAACATCTCTACCACACAATTGGACTGTGAGCCAATGCATGGGGAAGATGAAGAAACCTAAACAAGACAAGGGTGATTTACAACCTACTTGAGGGAGACATCCCATTTCAAGTGGAGAGAGTGAATAGGAACCCGAACCGAATGAGACAAGGCATCGAGGGAAACTGATGAAAGTAGAAAAAAATAAGTCGGCAAATGAACTGAATTGAAATGATGATGTGAATAAATAATAATACTAAATTAATGAAACGGGCAGGGAGAGTTCTTCCCCATTCAAGAAATTTGAGGAATAATTAAAGGAAGTTCATATAAGTGAAAAGTTTTTTGAATTTTGATAAATAAATTTCCTCAGCTCTTCGAAAATTTATTTACCTTTGAAGGAGGGATTCTGTACCCAACTAGAGTTGGTACAGGGTATGAACTTCCGACCTTTAAGATGAAAAGAGGTCCAGCATGAACTGGCAGTGAGGAAACCAGGAAATGATTCAGGGCATGACGCAGAACATTGATAGCTTTATCCAGAGATACGTGGTGCAAGCGATATGTGAATCACGCAAGCAGTCACGCTGGGATGAATCAGCTCGAGCAGTTTAGCAGGGGAACCACCATTGAGTGCTGACATTATCATTTTTTTTGGCAACGTTGGATTGCACATCGACACCGCAAAGTAGTGAAATAAGCCGTTTTCACAGAAACAATGCAAAATTATAACAATAGGCCTATGGGAATCAGAATGATCCAGGAAATTATGAATTAAGCGAAGTTAAAAGTGAATAATTTAGGCCCAGGAAAGAAGTACTTAGTCAGCAGTTACGTAATTAGGTGGGGCCAAGCGAAGGTAGTGGGAAGAATATAAAAAAACTCAATCACCCACGCAGCTGAGGAGCCTTGCAGATTTTATTTAAATTAATTAGACGATCGATTTTTAGAAAACGAAATGGTAATGAGACATTTGAATTATAGGGAACATAATGATGTACATTTCGAAAACGTGCGACGTCTAGTTCAGAAGTTGGTTCCAGGAAGAAGGCAAAAGTAGTTTATTTTTGCAAGTTCCCAATAAATAGCCCAGGTTTCAACCACAGAATATGCAGTTTCCGACAGCCCGAGGGGGGCGTAAGGCTACATCAAACATCGAATGCAGTATCTGTCCACCCGAGAGGGGTGTGACATTGGAGCATCATCATATGCAGTATTTGTCCACCCGAGAGGGGTGTGACATTGGAGCATCAAACATCGAATGCATTATCCGACAGCCAAGTGAGGCTATAGGCTGTGTCAGAAGCAGTTCACCAGAAGCGGGGAGAGGCTCCAAGCAGTCTCTCAAAATGCAGAGGCGTTGCATAACATTCGTCGCAGTTCAGTAAGCCCGGGGAGGCTCAACGCATTTCCGCACAGTATACAAGTATACCGTACACAGTATTATCAAGTTGTCGGGACGGAAGTCCATTATCAAAAATAGTAAAGACTCATCGTACTCCTGTATGGAGAAGCCACAGCAAGTAACGCAGTTCGTTACCAACTGCCAAAGTAGAGCGTGTTAAAAAGAACCAACGATTATCAGTATCCGCGGTAATAACAAAAAAGTTGTATGTGCGAGGTAAATTAAATCCGCTACGGTTGTTATCAGTAATCACTAAAGCACTTGTGCTAGATCAATATTATTATACGCTACTCGAAAACCGTGACAAAGTAAAATTGTGCCGCGACAAATTCTAGAGCAGTAATTAGCTAGAATACAACCGTCCAGATCAGTAAAGACATTAAGCTGGAGGTCATCAGTCGAAATACATGGACAGGTCTCCGTGAAAGTTAAGTGAAAGACTATAGTATTGAGGAACCGATATTGGAACAATACAAGTAAATGAACACCGGTTCGAGACCCAGAACAAACATAGTGAACTTTAGCGAAGCTACAGCGTTTCAAATAGGAACGTAGCAATAAAGACATTCTCGCAGGAGAAGAAAAGGAAAACCTGTCGTAAATAAGGACAATACGGTCACGAAGTAAGCGGGCCATAGGTTCGATAGACCGTTACGTAAACGTATGACAAGGAAAGTCAAAATCGATAATAAAAGAACAATAATAGAAGTCAAAATAGACTATCTAAAGGACAGGACAGAGACTAGATCCAGTGAACAATTAGGAGCCGTTCGAGTTTGCATCACGTCCAATGCAGGGTCCGGGGATCTCATCAGGGCGTCAACACCGATAAAACGTGCCAAAAGTCACTGAGAGGTGGTGAAAATTTTAAGCAGTGTGAATAAGCTTCAAGATATATGTGTTTTAGTGTTAACATAGTGTTTTAGAAATTAGTGATGTGTGTAGATTTAAGTAAAGGTCAATTGGACCTAAGTGAGGTGTCGCTCACAATAGAAAGTGCCATGGAAGAGTACTAATTATGTCGTAAGGTGGGTGAAATCCTACCCAAAAATGGATCAGAAGATGGATCACGAGGGTGAGTCATGATTTTTCATTAAAATTGCAAATGTTCGATGTACTGGCCAGATGAGATCAGTCGTAACTGGGAGTTACACGATCGGATTCATCGGGTATTTGAATGCACTTATATGATTGAAATGTTGAAATAATAACAAATAAATAATTGCGAGAATGACCTCGCAAGATAATTATGTGGATGGGATCAATAATGTAACGTAATAAAAACCCAAGATATGAATTAATTAATAGTAAATGAATTGGAGGAAGGAACCGAAATAATAATTTAAATGGCTTAAAGTTTTGCCATAATTATAGCAGATAATAAAATAAAGATGCATCATAAATAAATTGTTGAAAATAAATACTGAAATATATAAAAGTTTTTATCTTATAATTAAATGGCAAATAAGACGAAAGTTGAAATGAAAAATAATTGAAAGTTCGTAGTGAAAAATAATAAAAATAAATATTATTAAGTGGTTATGCACTGAAAATAAAGGGATAATGAAATTTGTAATGAGGAACTCAAGTAATGAACGAAACGAAATAAATTAAAATGTCTTGAGGTATTGTTGTCAAATGATCAATGTTTAAAAGTAATTGGTTAATTAAAACACCTAATGAAATGTATTATTACTGGCTAGCGAGCCAGAAATATGAAATAAATGATAGGAAGGCTAAGGTCTTACCGCTATAAATGAAATATTAGTTGATGCCAAAAGAGCCGAAAAAATAAATAATTGAAGCCAAAAGCTAATAATTGTGAGTTAATCAGGATAATTACTCTGGAGATGGAGAGTCTCATCTAAATGTTGTGGGTGAAAGATTCCCATTTGTATTGTTGTTGTATGTTGACGTCATTGTTGTATTGGGTAGGTGAAATTCCCAAAAATCTGCATTGCCATATTGAAGCGTTAAAATAATAATTACATTGTAAGTCCGATCAGGCTGTGTCAAATAAATATAGTGGGCCAACCGGGTGAGTTAGCCGTGGTGGTTACGGCATGACTGATGGCAGTCGCTCACATCCGGGAGGCGAGGAGGTTCGAATCCCCCCGCCGGCAACCTTGAAGATGGTCTTCTGTGGTTTCCCATCTTCCTTCCAGGCAAATGCCAGGGTTGGTCCCTAACTATAGGCCACAGCCGCTACCTTCCAACTCCTCGTCCTTACATTCCAACTTCCCTCCTTCCCTCCCCAACGGTACTTGTAGCTCACCCATTGGGTGTCCGTCTCGAAGCAGCTACAAAACTGGCGACCTGAACATGCCCTCGGACACTCCCGGCTCTAAAAGCCATACGCTAAAAAAATAGTGGGCCAAAATCGTCGAATGATATACTTGATATACATGTGAGACCTGTGTGGCATTGTTATAATATATATAGTGAAGGCCATAATCGTCGAAATAACGCGTTGTAAGTGAATATACATGTAAGACCATAAGAGCATTGTTATATCTAATTGTGGTAGGCAATAATCGTCGAATAAAATTTGCAAATAAGACTGTTAGCGGATTTGTTATAAAATAGTATTAATAGAAGGCGTCATACGAATTGTTGTTATATAAGGCATCCTCTCCGGAATAAGTTATAAAGATCCTGTAAAAACGAAATATAAATGAATAATAATAATATTAAAAGCAGGGACAAATAACCGCTTTTAGAAGTCTTGGTAATCATATGTTTAAAAGATAAACCTTGTAGGAAGCGCGGTGCCCGGCGAGACACCATGAATCAAGCAAATTACCACCACGGAGGCGAGACAGCTGTTGAGAACCGACCTAACGTACTGTGGGAGGGAGATAGAAAGTTAATGAGTTTCGCGGTCAACTGAGGATCTGTATGAAGACTAACATAATAAAAAGGCCATTAGATAAAAGTTTTTATAAAAAGATGCAAGCTAAAATTAACATATAGATTCACAGTGATGGAATGGAGACATTTCTCCAGAAAATACGTTTGAAACGTTTACATGGATTTTTACGAGTTTGTCAAACATTCTTGTTGCAAGAAAAGGGATTCCTTCCTCAAAAGATACGGGTTATGAAAAATACAGTTTCAAGATGAGTTAAGATCCCACAAAAATTAATTACACAGTGCATCGTACGTTGCAAAGAAAGATCACCTAATGCATGAGAATGGAACTGGTAGAACAAGGGTTCGATTCACAGACATGGCATGAACTTGTACAGTAGTTTAATTGTGTAAAATCTAAGGCTTTGTGGGAAATTACTGGTAAGTTCCAAAGGACTAAATGGACGATAGATAAATGAATAATATGTCACGTTAAAGAAACCCAGAAGGGTAAAGGTTTTGAAATAAACATAAATATCCAAAGCCTTGGAAAGTTGTATGACTTAAATGATAGGCGCACTTGACGCCTCAGTGAAATATAATACAAGTAATTATAATTAGATTTAAGCAAGACAAAGTGATTATAAAGTGGTTGTAAAGTTCAAAAAATAACGAAATGACATTATAGTGATTTTGATAACATTTTGCAAAGTGATTTTCTTTAAATGGCACTTGAAGAGACTATGCCAAGTGATTGATTTTTGTTTTGAATGGCACTTGAAGAGACTATGCCAAGTGATTAATTTTTGTTTTGAATGGCACTTGAAGAGACTATGCCAAGTGATTAATTTTTAGTTTTGGATAACACTTGAAGGAACTATACCAAGTGATTGATTTTTACATGTTTTTGAGTGAAATATTTTTCTTTTATGAATTAAATTTTTATAATATTTAAAATGTTGAGTTTTTCTTTAATATCCTTGTGAACCTAAGTATTCCATATCAGATGTTTAATCGGCGGGGGAAGGAACGTACCATAACCCGAAGCCGCAAGAGCATAAGCTGAGTGCTGATTGATCTTCATCCGTGTATACGGGCACAATACAATGAAACAGTATATAAAGTATTGCGTGATTTATTGAAAGGACAATATTTGTGAATTTTTTCAACACTATGAATCACAAAAGAACACGATTTAACAAGAAATACCTGTCAGAAAGGATTTTTTTTTCATGTGAAGCAAACACATGAATACCGGGGATGAACCTCATTCATGAAATTACATTAAAAAATAATTGAGATATACTTGGAAAATTAAGCAAAAAGACTGTTGAATTTTTGAAAAACTAATCTCTACTTAGTATAAAACAAAGTCCCCGATTCTTGGATGTTACGGGTAAACTCGAGAACCACTGGATGGATTTTGATGCGGTTTTCACCATTCTGTAAAGGATATCTCGAGGATGATTACTGTAGACAATAATTTATTTATGATCAAAGGAAGCCGAGCAGTAACGATTTCAGTGGAAAAGTCGAAAAAAACCTGGCGTCCGAGCGTTCTGTAAGCTTACGCTGGGCAAACCGTTAAAAATATCTATATACTATGTATGAGTGTAATTGTTCAGCATGAAAAGTTCTACAAAAAGGCCCGGGAGAGCATATCTCTATCTTCATTTCATCGCCTACTAAAAGTGTTTTTTCGTTTTAATTTCTTCCAACAATCTCCATTCACTTACTAAGGCGACAGTTTACGAGCTAGCTAGGGGCGAGTCTATCACCCCAGTTACAGCTTAGCTAGCGGACGAGCTTATTGCCCCCAGATACAGCCAGCAGCAAACTGTCGAGTCGTGTTGAGTTAAAAACTTTAGAGAAGGGTGGTTGTGTTTGGAGTTTCCTTGGAAGTGCAACTCGGCTTTTCTTCATTTCGCCTGTGAACTTTTCGTTCCGCAATATTCACAGTCAAGTTGAGATTGGACGAAAGGGGGATTTGTGTTTCATGCACCTCGCCATTCTTAAATTACGTCTGACAAGAATTTGTTGCACATGCATCTCCATGATAATATAATTAATAGTCTAGCCAGTGATTTTAACCCATCATGCCGAGACGTAAAGCGGATATTGGTCGTTGTTCATTGACATTGAAAAAAGCGCTTATCACGTAATGCATTCATAACTGTTCCCGGGCGAAGCCGGGTCGGTTGCTATTTTATTATAAAATAAACATACAATTTACAGTATACCATTCATCGTGGTTCATCCTCGGTATTCATGCGTTTTCCTTACATGAAAAAATTTTCATTCCATAATGACTGGTATTTCTTGTTAAATCGCGTCCTTTTGTAATTCACAGCGTAAAATCACAAATATTGTCCTTTCCTTAAATCACGCAATACTTAACATACTGTTCCCTTTTATGTATCAAATGATATCCCTATGTAATTACTATAAGCTATGCTTGATTTGTAAAAAAAGATGTTCTGGTACTGTGGGTTACCGGATGGGAAGGGGAGGGGGGTCTTTATGGAATAATTAAAATATAGAGTTCTAAAAACTATATTTTTACGTTTTTTTGAACACCTTTAATAATTAATCGCCGGACAAAATATCAATCTAATTTTGATTGCAATTTTAAATTAAATTGAGACTGCTGTAGCAGCAATTTTCTTACCATAGCCGTTGGCCTATATTAAATTTTAATGTAGGCCAACTAGGCTACCATTCAAACAATGTACCGTACATTATTTCATTTTTTTACGTAATTTAAAAAATTAAATACATTTGGTTTGGAAATACACACAAGTTCACCAACAATATATAATTTCTTGTTTTATAATTTTGTCTTTACAGTTTTCTGAAATAATTATTTATTATAAAAGGTAATGTTCTTCAACATGTTTTACCTCACAGTTCATAAAGTTTCCTTACGTTTAGAAAAGTTTTCGTTGTACAGTATGTGCCTCCTCTCTCTCTCTCTCCTTGCTGTTAGTATCCCGAGCGGAGTGCCGTCCCCGAAGCAGCCAAGATTCCACGAACTTTGAAGTACAGTCCAGTCAAAGACCAAGTTGACCTTGACTTACAACTAACGTTCCACAGTTCTAAAAATTATGTTATATATTCGACTTTTCCCACGATCAGAGGTTTCGGCACGGCGTACCGGTGTGTACGGTCAGAAATCTAGCTCTGAAAGTATGTCAGATTTCGTAATTCTATGTTACATATTAGTGAAGTTATTATGTCATTATTAACTCCCACTCGCGCTGTATGAGCCCATTAAGATATGTGAGGGACTGAGTGGTGTTAGAAGGTCTAGCCTAAGCTTAAACACTTCCGGAGGGAAGATGATATGAAGAAGGAAAGGGCTTGGGAATAGAAACAATTTTTTGGAAAAAAGGAAGTGAATCCCAAAATTTTTTTTTTTTTCAGGCTTACCAAGAAGATCTTCTAAAAGCTACACCATGTAGAGTTCGCCTTGGAACTGACCACAATATTTCAATAAATTTTGAGGCCATCTTACTACTATACCATTTATTTCAAAGCATTGAAACTTTGCACATGCATTTAGTGATATCTCCTCAACACAGGGAAAGAATATTGGTAAGATCCAAATGCCCAGTTTATGTAAAATAAATTTTCAATTTTACCTGAAAATTATTTTTTGAGAATGTTTTAATCTCTTTAGGTACACTTTTCTCAGAAAGTAGCAGACAGAGAGCAACTAAACTGCCGATATATGTCGTATAGGCCTTGATTTACACAGTAGGTGAAATATTTTATTCATTAGATTGTTATTTGGCCAATTAAAAATATTATATTTGATGTACCAAATTCTGGTAAATGTAGCTACAAGACTGGAAGCCTGTGGCTTAATGAAGTACTAAAGGGCTTGGATTCGGCTAGAATTGCTGACCTTGATGTAGAAGATCGTTCTAAATTGTGTGCTATGGTAGAATCTTGGACCCCACCACCTAGAGTCCCTAAATGTCGGAAGCCCCTTTCGCAGGAGAGAAAGGAGCAATTATTAGCAGGGCTCAAGAGATATTGGGAACGGAAAAGAGCATCGAAGTACTAGTCATAAGAGCTTCGTAGTGGGCTTAAGTCAATAATAATAATAAAAAACTAGTAGCAAATAGTTGGTAGGTCAAAGCTGTTGAGTGTAAGATGGGAAAGCAAATACCAGTCTTAAATTGAATAGTTAATAGGGCATTTTTCAAAGAAGTTTTGACTATCGAAAAGCTAATAAAATGTTGATAAATGAAACTAAGAAAGAGAACACAATGTTGCTTACGCATAATGCAACCAAGTACTTATAAACAAATATAATGACGCGAGTAAAGCTAGCTGAGATTGCCGGCAAGCAAGCTCTAAGTGCACTGTCCTTCCCGAGCAGGAATTCGGGTATTATGTGTGAACAGGGTTCACTGGCGAAAAATTTAACCGAGAGGAAATTGAATTATTTCTTTTTCTTGCTAAAGGGGAATATTTTAGGAAGCGTTCTGAAATGCTAGAAAGGTTTGATTAAATGTTTGGTTACTTTTAATATATTTTGAACTTTCCTTTTATTAATTACGAGGGCTGTTTATTAATTAAGGGCCGTTTTTTTGTAAATTTAACCGAACATTTTATTTTTAAACCACATTTATATTTAGGTTTTACATACCTTCCTCTATTTTTCTACTTAGTTGTCTTGTTTATTTAGGCATTTGTCATACCTTAAAACTAAGTTCTGAAATCCCTCTGCATAATCGTTTGCCACCTGCTCTGACAACCAAGAATTCACGGCTGTTTTCACTTCTTCATCGTCGGCGACACTTGAGGAAAATCCATTGATAGAGTGGTTATCGTGAATCTTCGGTCCTCGTGAATTTTCATGTCAATTGCAGTCACCAAGTCATCTGAACATTTTCACGGCCACTTTTGAACTCGCGTACTCATTTTCGCACTTTACCTTCCGTCATTGCATTATCACCAAAGACCTCACAAAGCTGACGATGAATATCTGCAGCCGACATGTTTCTTGCACTCAAAAACGTATCACAGATCGTACCTCACACGCGGCGGGCGAATCAATAATCGTGAACGTTGTAAAGATGCACAGTTCAGGGTACAGGTTAGCTACACAGCTGTAACTGACGCCTGCTTGTTCGCAAAGGATGCCAAGAGATAGCGCGCACGCCTGTTGCGGCGTGCGCACTAACTACGGGCTTTAAAAAATAACGGCCCTTACTTAAAAAACAGCCTTCGTAGTATGTGATTGGGCTAGTTTCTAGACCACACCCGATTTTCTGAGAGCAACCGTCTCGTGCTGGGTGTTTGCTTTGTGACGGGATCTCCCGAGGTTTGATTTGGCCTTCGGCCCAGTGGTATCTCGGATCAGTTACGGGCACAGATTGTCGGGGTACCACCAACCGTGCATGGCCTACCAGACAACCCCATCCATTGAATACACAGCCTATGAGGACTGGATGCTCTTCTTTAAGGGCAAGCCGGCACGAGGTCTACCTCCAGAAGGATTGGGTCCCAAACGGAGTAAATTGTCATAGACGCCCAAAGAAATACACCCCCAAAACACAAAGCTAATAAATAATAATATCCAGGCTTAAGTAAAATTTGAAAGAATTATTTATTCATAAATCAAACCCCTATCCTACTATCGGAGGGTTGAAGTTGGCTAATCGGCAAAGCTAATAATAAAAAACTAATTGAAGCTAGGTTATCCCTCTCGAGAAGTCCTACTTACAGAAAGAGAAAACAATAACAAAGCTTGGAATGTGGTACGAAAAGAAATCTTGATTGAAGATACAGGCACATATGATGAATCCGGACGGGATCATCATGAAACAACAAAAGTCACATATGACTGCAAATCTAAATTATGCTGGTACCACTTCCGTATTTTACATTTAACGTTACCTACTCTAGATAGGTCTTATCTGACAATAAACTATGGCGATAAGCGTCCGTCAGGAAAAATAACTAATGCAAAGCTAAGATGACAATCACTGGGACAATAGGGAATCACACATAAATGAATACAAGACACTTCAATATTCTTATTTACAACACCTGCATGCACAAATTAGAAAGCTCTTTGATTCTAATGGTCATCTAACACGTTCAATTAGGTTGGCGAATGCACAGTAAAGACTGCGACTAACATCGCATGTGATCACCGTGGCCCACAAGTTACAAACAAATGGTTACCAGTGATCTCCGTCGGTCAAGAGTAGTGTCAGCTCTCTAAAATTACCATAAGGAAATACTATTAGCACAATGCGTTGGTCAGCTGTCAAAAACGTAGGTCAAGATTTAGATAAAGATGATTTAGCAATCAAATTAGCATCGTAGATTTGCAGTAATTAGACTTTCATGATTTATAAGAATAGTTTATCTTGTAGGTTTAGTTCATTATTTATGACGAATGACCATAATGACACCAGGCTGCAAAACGGTAAGTTACCAGAGCGGTACTTACCAAAACACGTGAGACTAGTGGTCACCACGGTAGCATGAGCTACTAAATGGCTCCAACAACAACTTCATTTGTGGCTCACAGCTCGTAGGAATACCACATCGGTCAGTCTGGCACAAAGCTCTGTACTGCCGGATTCAAAGGTTGAGAGTATTACATCACTCTTCAACGTGACTACAACGGCCACAATAACAACATTCCACGTGCCTTTGCACGGACACAATAATAACAATAATACAGCCCGCCTGATACAAAATGTCTGGTCGATAAATTAAGAAACCTCTCATCATGTGGGAATCATGAAATAAATAACATCAGTCGCTTACAATATTAGCGATCTTTCAAAACTTGGGGCTTGTTAGTCACCCTATACCAATACACAGCGCAATCAGCTGTTTGATCTAGTTTACAGAAGCATCCTGCTGACATAGCTCGTAAGCAATCCATACAAAAAAACTAGTTTACAGAAGCATCCTGCTGACATAGCTCGTAAGCAATCCATACAAAAAATGTAGCTTTAAAGTCGATCAAAATATGAACACTGGAATTCTGGATAGTTTAGAAACAGGTTTTATCTGGCCTTGAGCGTTCAGCGCTTAATGTGTGTGTCACAGAATGTGAAGTTTCATGCATTCAGCAAATGTAGCAAGAATGTCTTATAACAACGGGTTCACGTATCACTGTCCTATCGTGACCCTCACAAATCCACATAAAAACAATGAAGTGTCCAAACTATAATAATGTTATTGGCCATGAATAAGATGTAAGAATATATAACTGTTTCCATTTTGCAAAGAATCTTAAAACACAGACGTTCTACTCGTCCTAACTGCTTTGCTTTCTGAAAGATATGCCACAACTGCTTATAAGTTTAGATAACTTTAGTGTGCTAACACTCGGCACAAATCAATAAGAATTGGAAAAATCTTTAACCTTCTAGTGCTGTATAAAATGCTACAATTGGCGTACTCGCGAGACAGGCTAACAGATGAACTGCTCGTACACTCATAAATTCCTTCCTACTTGAATCTCGTTGTATGCTGATCCACATAAAAAACTTAACAAAATCCATTGAAAAACAGGGTGATTGAAACTTCATCACCAAACGATACGACCGCAGTTGGCATAAAAATGAATAAACTAAACAGGGTGTCTAATAGGTTATACTTGGGAATACACTCCTCCCACAAGATGCAGCATAAGCTGACAAACAAAATAGCTCTCAAAGCTGAGGCAAAAATTCAAATGGTGCCTTATTCTGAAATGCACATAATTACAAATGCACCGGCGTATAAATCGCCATCAGGTGTCTCACCAATAAGCTTCCGAATATCATGCAAAAGCTTATAACCGAAAATACACATGAAAAATCTACAAAATCCTACCTAAATGATTGTCATCAGTACGGTTGCTAAATATAATCCGCCACAAACCTATAACCTTTACAACCAGAAAATTAAGTACAGGACTCACATTTTATCGTGGTTCACCTCATCTATTACCTGGAGATTGATGGGTTTGTCTTCTCCTCTCGGTAGGAGGGTAAATTTCATAATTCCTTAGGCTTATTCATTCATTCATTCGTTTATTTGCAATTGCGGGTGTGTCCTCCGGTGGCAAATTAGATATACATAACAAATAAATAATTGTACATAACAATTCACTAACAATTAAACTGGAGTATTTACACAAATAGTCAGTCTTTTCTGAAACACACCTATATGTTTGGGAAAAGTCACTAAAACTGCGGCAGGTAGAGAGTTCCAATTACCAATGGCACGGTTTACGAAATAATATTTACCATAATTTGTTCGCTGTGGTCGGCCCTTAACTTTGAAAGGATGATCGCTCCTACCCATGTAAGTAGGCTTTCCCATACGTTTGCTAAGCTCACCCCATGCTGGTTGATTTGTATACATGTTGTACATAGCGCAGAGTCAAGACTTCATCCTCCTAGCCTCAAGTGATTCCCACCCATGTTTCTTTAACATACGGCTCACACTGCTCCTGGGATTAAAGTCACTGAGCACAAATCTAGCGGCCTTTCTTTGTACCATTCCCAACTCATTTATGAGCCCTACTTGATATGGATCCCAAACCGCCGAGGCGTATTCCAGAATAGGTCTTACAAGTGACAAATATCCTAATTCTTTATCAGAGGTACTACTTCCTTTTAATACCCTCATTAAAAAGTGCAGGGATTTGTAAGCTTTAGAAACTACACATCCTATATGATTACCCCATTTCATATCATTTCTTACGTGAACGCCCAAATATTTGCAAGAATTTTCTTCTACAAGTATTTCCGAGCCAATGTTATATTGAAAATCTTGCCTTCGCACTTTCCCTATTTTTGTTAGACTACATCGTCTTGTGTTTATTTTCATTTTATTTTCAATCGCCCACTTATAGACCAGGTTCAGGTCATCTTGAAGTACTGCATTGCCTTGTGAGTCATGTATCTTTCGATATATTACACAATCATCCGCAAACAATCGACAGTCACTGTGAATCCCATTTGGTAAGTCATTTATAAACGCCAAAAATAACGAAGTTCCGATTACGCTACCCTGAGGGATACCCGACGTTACGGTAATTTCATCCGAGAATCGGCCTTCAACTTTCACTTCCTGGGAACGACCCGTCAAAAATTCTTGGATCCATAAAATTACTCTTCTATCAATCTTCGTCGAAGCTAATTTATGGAGTAGCATGTCATGCGGCACGACATTAAATGCCTTCGCAAAATCTATAACTTCGGCGTCGACTGAAACTCCATCGTCTAACGATTCGCTAATATCTTGAAAAAGTGATAGCATCTGACTCCCGCATGAGTAACCTTTACGAAATCCATGTTGCCTATCATTAAACCATGATAATGTTTGCCACTGTTCCCTCAAGTAGTCGCAAATGAGATGCCCCATCTGTTTACAAACGATGGACGTAAGAATAACCGGCTTGTAGTTGCCCAATTCAAGTCTGCTCCCTCCCTTAAATATTGGAACTACCGTAGCTCATTTCCGTTCATCCGGGATTTGCGCATTGTTTATGGACACATTAAACATTACCTCTAAATATCGTGCCACGGCCCTACCTCCTAGTTTAAGTACTTCACTAACAATATTATCAGTACCCTTCGATATATTGTAACGTAAGTTTTGTGTTAGCTTTACAATTGCTGACTGGTTTATTTGGAGAAGTGGAGCCCCTGATTCATTGGATTTATTGAACACACTACCATAAAAGACATTTAATTCATTAGCAATGGCCTGCTTCTCATTAATTAATTTACCGTCACCGGACATTATCATCGACAAATTATTTGAATTTCCCTTTCTTTTCCTAACATAACTGTACATTTTTTTTCACCCATCGCCTCCCGAACCAAGTAAACCTTGCATATAATTGTCATGAGCAGCCCTCTTTTTTAAGACGAGCTCTCTTGATAACGACTTAAATTTCAACATATACTTGTCACTATCATGTCTTTTATTGTATAATTTCCTAATTTTCTGTTTAAGACTCCTGATTACCCGTGTGTAATACTCAGGATCTGGGTTTTGTTTCAGTAATTTAAATGTAACAAATTTATCAATAGCGCTATTTAAAATTTTCAAAAAGTTAGTCCACAGGATATTAATGTGATTTCCTTCCGATGCCCATCCTACAAATAGCTCATTCAAATACCCCTGAAATTTGCCCTGATCCGCCCTGCGATACTCGAATAAGATCTTATTTGCTACATCAGAGTCTAATTTTGTAATGTCACCGTATCTAATATTTAATTCAACCCCAGAATGGTCACTAATTCCTGGTACTTTCAGACAGTTAATATACAGCTCTACAGGCCTTACGAGATAAACATCTAAGGTATTATTGCCTCTAGTAGAGAAGTCAACTACTTGGGAAAATCCCCCCTTTCTTAAGAATTTGTTTGCAGCGCTCTGAGCTTGACCACAGCTAGTTGACTCACCAGACCAGTCTACTTTGGGGAGGTTTAAGTCTCCTGCAATTATTATGCTCTTTTTCATAGCATTACCCGTACAAGTTTTATCATACAGTGTGTCGAGAAGCGAAAAGTTATCTTTCGGTGCTCTATACGCCCCTATCACCTGAAGAGGGAATTTATTCCCTTGATCCGAAATTTGTACACATAACATTTCATGATCCGTATCAGCCCACTTTAAGAAACTAGCTATATTTTTGCGCACACAAATAAATAGCCCACCACCTCGCTTCCCCCGATCCCTTCTGACATTTCGTAGGTCCCTTGAGTTATTTCATTACTATGTATATCCTCATATAACCAAGATTCAGTAGCAATGACAATGTCCGGAGAATACGTCTCTACAAGATTCCAAAATTCAATTAATTCATTTCCTAAACTCTGACAATTAACCTGCAGTAATCTTAGAGTCTTACCTCCGCAGCAAATATCCCGAAGTAGCTCCTTCTGTTCACGTCGGCTGGCAGCCTCTGGACGTGCTCCTCCTCACAATGGCCTGCACGAACCGATGACCCTGTCATGTAGGCTCCCTAGGTTGAAAGCGCCCCGTCCTGCCTTTTTCATCTTCTTCCAATCCATTATGCAAGCTAAGTTCTCGACATCCGCTTCATGGAATTAGCTCAAGTCATAATAGACATCATGCAAACGCGATGAAATTTGCGACACGTGTTGATATAGCGTTGATAATATGAGGAAATCACTGAAGTTAAGTGGCGTAGGTTGATTATTAGCAACATTGATTCTACGGTTTAATTCTGATAATTTGCGTGTTCTCACTGATTATGCAGTATTTTACAATATCACTTAGCCAAATTTCACATTCTGACAAAGAGTTTGGTCTCCACAACGTTGTATATGGTTACTTACCCACGTGCAAAATCACGAAAAATCAAAGTTACTCACATTGGCGTAAATTTCACACTGGCTGTTTTCTCGTGCACATCGCACGGTAATGTAATTAATCACCAGCACACTCGAGTGCTTTACTAAAGTGATGAGACTGGATACAGTCAACTTACAATAGACAACTACGGTCTTAAGTGAGGTCCCTCCACATACTCCTAAAAATACGTGCGTTCGCACCGAACTCACAATAAGGTTTTGTTTCCTCGATAGATGATGTTCCAGCTTCGACATATTCGAAGTCGTGTAGCGACTAATTAAGTCCAGTTCGCATGTCTGCGATGAAACCTTTACCTTTCATTAAAAATAATCATCATTTAAGCCACCATAACGTGGTGAATTATGCAGAATGACGAATGATAAATATTCGATGTTTGCAAATTATAGTTTTAATCATAATTGACCTGGAAAAATATTTACGTGATCTCTGCAGTCAAAAGAGTATCTCAAACTTGACCTTGCTTCCTGGGTACGTTCAGCATTTCCTAGCTGTAAAATAATGTATCCTTCCCCACCGAACCTAAATATTAAACGCATTGTGCCCTTTCTCACTGTTGGTAAGTGAATCAGATCCCTTCAGTTAAGGGCAAGACGGCTGGTCGAGTATCACATATGCTACAAATGCTTTAGTTCTATCACATAGCATCGCTAATGGCTTTTGTGCACAGAGGAAATTGATAATTCGTACAGCACAGCCGAGCCTAGCACGTTCAGTTATCTGCACAACGCAACGCCTCTCCATTGGCTTGCGAGTAAATCTGTCTTCTCCCTCATGTGTGGTAGACTGGTAGTCTGATGATGATGATGATCATTGTTGTTTTAAGGGGCCTAACATCTAGGTTATCGGCCCCTGATGGTTTGGGTGATCGTGAAGATGAAAATGAAATGCAAACATAAAACTAAAACTAACTACTAACCTACTGTACCCGTTCGTCCTGGGGGATGCGATGACCCATCTGCTATAACATCGCATTCCTGGAGTTCCGGGACAGAGCGGAGTTAAATGAACCTCTAGTCAAATAAGGAATGTGTCGGAAATTCAGCTGAGTTATCGAAAAAGCAGTGGGTATCACGAGACAAAGTATCTCTAGGGTCGTTACGGGCTTAAGTTTAATAAAAATAATGCAAATATAAATGGGCGCCATCAACTGAATTCCTAGCAAACCACTTCCTTTCCGGATAAGCCTTACTCAAGACAAGGAAAGAAAAAGGAACATCACACCATCATCAGATCACAACTAAGATAAAAACAAATTTATTTTACTTTGATAGTCAGACAGACATTTTAAATACAACTCCTACCTAAGAGTATGGTCGAATGCCAAAGTTAAATTGTCATTGTCCAAAAATCGAACCATCTCCTTTCTAATCCAAAATTATTTTTATCCACATAACAAGAAAAATTTATAAAGTTCTCTTGGGTTCTCAGGATCACTGTAGCACTATGTCTTTCGTCACTGACATTTGTGAAACCTGAGACCTAATTTCTCTTTAATTTAACATCAATGTGGATTTAATAAATGTGATTAATCTGTCTAAACATACACATATAATAATCACACATATTAAATATCACGTAAATTATGGTTTGCATGGCATAATTTGAATGTTGAACATATTAACCAAATGCTCCTAAACATTGAATAATTAATTTACACTATTTACATCGTCGTTAATCTCTTATCTGTGAATTACAAAAAAATCATATTCTCATTGGTCATCATTATCGTCATCATCAAAATTAAATATTTCTCACATTAATTCTCACTTCAAAATTATACATATTCCTGTCAGAATCATTAATTCATCACCATTACATCATTTAAATTCTCAACTCAAGTTGCAATTCCTTCAAATTATATCTCAATTAAATTTATTTAATTCCATGTAAATTCATTAATCATCAGCTTCTTTAATTAATTATCACCTTATAATTCAGTTATTCATCATCATTACAATCGTCTATTAATTTATTTCAATCAGTTTATTTATTCAATCTTTAATTCATCCATTTATTTAATTCATCGATTTATTCCAAAATTTATTTTATCAAATTATTTAAATTTCAATCATCTGGTTATTTAGTTTTCATTATTTTATCTAGTCATTCCGATTTTTATTTCATTAGGTCAGATCGTTAATATGCTTGAATCTCAGATTATTATTTCATTAATTATTATTCTCAGAAAATCTTGTATTATCAACTTCATTTATTTGTTTAATTTCCTAACAAATTGTTTAATATGGTTTATAGAACGTTGTCTTACAGTTTTATCACTTCCAAGTTATATCTCGTATTTAATTTATCATGCCAAAAAAATATTATTGCCTCCACGACATCACGTTGGATCAAACTATCCACAACGACATTACATTTCTTCAATACTTCAAATATCACATTTGAATACAATAATTATTCCACAAAACTCCATAAATATTCAGCACATACAGCATGAATCTCAACAATTACGCTAGACTGGGTACGACGACCTCATGTCTGCCTCAAAATACATTATCAACGTTGCAACTATCACATGGCAACTTCCACAAAATGCCTATCACAAACTTCACTTAACCATGTTGCATGATCTACAAAAAATATATAACTGGCTTCAAATTATCAACGTACACAATCTCCAATAACTGTAATTACTCTGATCACATCTAGACAACTTCTTAAACAATTGGAAAAATATTACTTCAGTAATTTAAGATCTGCTTTCAAATAGCATAAATTCTCTTACAATTTTCATAACTCACATCATAGAAAAACACCAATGTGCTATAATCTTTCATCAAAATCTGCAATACTGATCTGCCTTAAAATAATTCTGACCATTAATGATTAATCTTACAAGATTCAATTACTTTAAATCCTTCTCAAAGGTATCAAACACAATTATAAAAATCATCAAAGCCTCAGCTGTAACAGCTGTTAAACTGAAATTACTCTCAAAAGAGTATAGCAACAAAATATTGGATTGGCAAACAAGAATTACTAAATGCAATCCTGTTGACATTTATCGTTACTTTATTTAACAAAATTTCGACTGATATGTGACTAGTAGTTCCTTGTTTGATTCACTTACATCTCGTGTACACTCGGATGATAAAAATGAGTCCCTCAATGGCGAGTAAGATGAGTAACCACCGTACAGTCGTATAAATACGAAAGACCTCGCCCCGTCGACTTCGATGATAGTTCCCTGAACGATGGGTAAGATGAGTAGCCACCATACAATCGTATAAATACGAAGGACCCCATCTCGTCGTCTATATGAGTGAATGTACCAGATAGGAATCAACAAGTTTCTAGTTGTCATATAAAAGCGATGTTCATTCGCTAAAGTGAATAACTTCTTAATATCTCCAAACAATCCAATGAAAAAAATCCCTACTGATGAATAATACACACTCGCTAGTATGCAATGAACTGACGAAGTAATTTCTGATAATCAATTGCAGATCACGAGTTCGAAATACTCGTTACACAAAAAAAACTATTCATGAAAAATATCCTAGCTCGAAAAATGTCTAAAAGACCAAACATCTGCTTAATAAAGCCAACCAATGGTGAGAATTTCGTATAATGATGCCTGCCATATCATATGGTCACTCCATATTCTAGCAAATTCGAAGTATATAAATTCAAACCATGTCTAAATAATCATATCACTCCTATTAGAAAAATATACATGTGTACCCAGTATTCATGAAAATAATCGTATCAGGTAGTTATGACTCTTACAGTACCTTTCATAATCAGCTGTAATTAAATTTCCAAGATCGTCGATTTTCCCTACTTAAAGAATTTCTCGAAAGATCGGCGTGAATATCATTTCATCCATGAAATGACGATTGCCTTCGAAATCCCAAGTGAATCAGCTGGTGGACTCCTCTCGTCAGGAATCGAATCCATCACTCTGCGGTGCCATCTTGTCTCTATCAGCGTCTACTCGGACATGTTGAACTTCGGATTACCCATAGCGGATATTGTCCAACTCCTTCTCGAAAATGTTCATGGAAACAGCGGACCCCCTACTCCTCTTCTAAGTTACGCCACTGTTCCGTTAAATGTTCAGTTTGAGTATTGCAAGTTCAATCTCAAATGACTGCTAAGTCCCACTTCCGTAAAATAAAATTTTACTTGAGAGTGTTCAAGATTACGAAACACCCTGTAGTTGTCTGTATTAGGTAATTCATGAAAACTGCATAAGAAATAAATCTTATTAATGCACGATCTAATGTTCATTAGTGCCTATGCTAACAACATTCCATTTACTTGAAATAGTTAAAGTAGCTTTGGATGCGTTATATAAAAGCATAGTCATAAAGCTATTCATAAAAGCTATGTTCAAACTGCGTCGAAATGTGGCTTGTAATAAAGTCTTCAACTACTTGCAGTGCCGTCCTAACATATCCCGGCCGTCTGCGATTGCTTCCTCGGCTAGCCCGCCTGGATCAATGACCCGCCTGGCCTTCGCTGCTCGGCGATGCAAGAACTGTCGCCTACACTTTGCCGTGACAGTTTCGGTATGTTACGTAACCTTCACTGTGCGTCTCGGTTGCGCTATAGAGCTGCTCCTACCTGCTCGTCTGACTGAGCTCAACTGAATGTGCTGACACTGTCTTCTTGCTTATGTGCTCGGCGCAGGCACGTGGTGCAGTCCCCCACCACAGTGCTCTTGCGTCACGATCATAGTCTCGAACCCAGATCATCTCGGCTATTCCGTTATAAAATAACTTAAGGGTTATCTGTCTTCTTTAGAATTATTTCCACTTATAATGCATGTTATATATCCTCTTATAAGATGTTTAAATATTCTAATTCCATAAATATTTCAATAAAGCTTCACATCTCTATCTATAATTCCATCTTCTTACAGGCGTCAGTGCCTCCTTGATTCTAGACCTCCTACGTCATCTGGACATTCTTCTCGACGCGATCGGTGCGCTATCTTTTCCTAACTATTCCCAAAACCTCAACTACAGCTTAATGTCTGCTGGCGTAGCCGATAGCCTAAACTAGGTATCGGGTACACTACATACTAGAAGAAGAAATGGAAAACTAAAGGAGAATAAGGCAAATAAAGGACAGGAGGAAAAGAAATGCCCTCAACCCTCGAATAATGTGGATTGAGGTACTTGGAAGGAAGGATAGCCATGAAAGGCAGATAGGAAAGTGAAAGAGGAGGGGGACCGCCCCACAGGTAAGGGACAAAAGGGGGTAACCGGACCCAGCTCAGGAATCCCTTGGGGTCGCCAACTCCCGAACTAACAAGCCGTTAGCCCCTGAGGGTGTAGCATTATCTAGGGTGCACCAAAAGTGGTGGGGCTATATACACCCGGCCTCCTTGAGGGCCTTGAGCAGAATGCAGGAGATAACATGAAAAGAAAAAGAAGGCTGACCCTTCGCAGAAGGAGGGATTCAGAAAAGATGAGACAAGGGCCAATTAAGGCGGCAAATGAAAAGACTCCCTAGGCCTCGGATACACTAATACCGTCGGGGTCGGAAGAGAACAAGAGTTGACCAAGTGAGGTCGACAGGAAAGAGGACAGAGAGGAGGCCGGCACAAGTAAGTGGAAGCAATGCCGGACTCAGCTGGGCCCCGTGGTCGCCAACCCACGTCCCACTAGATGTGAGCCCCGGGGGGGGGGGGGTAGTCTACCTATTTACTAAAATAGATTCAATTTGGTTTCGTCGTTTGCGAACTGATACAGGGGGAGTAGACACACTTACACACGCGGAGATTTAGCCTGTTTTGATATCAAAATCTGCTTTCATTTGTTACAAAATTTGACAACAGTCTAATACAGCTCGTTTATTAGTGGAAAAATATCTTCTATTGCTTAGATTCTCAGGGCTGTCATTGTCGTGTAATTTACCATAGAAACGTAAGAAACTACAATTTAAACGTACCTTATTTCATGAGCTTCAAAGTGCGACCAAACTACTTATAGCATTTAGAATACAAAACTAGTCAATTTTTAAACAATCTGGACCCAGAACTTTCTCTTCACTGAGAAAGTTAAATTCTCTTGGAGTTTCTCCTACTTGGACAATTTCTGGTAAGATTCTGAACCTTTTGACATTTCTCTTAAGCCATTCAAAATTAAAAGTATATATTTGGTTGGTTGGTTCCTCAGTTTAGGGGCTGCGACAACGTGGTCATGTAGCCCCGTGTACTTTGGGTGTGTGTAGAATCTGTCTGATAACCGGTGTTAATTGTGATGACTGTATTAGTGTGTGTATCTGTTTTTAATTCAAGTAAGCACTGCAGACAATCAATTATCAAGTAGTTCCTAATTTTGCCGCCAAACGCCACCGTCAACGACCAACTAGTTCAGAAATTAGTTACCAGATGCCACCGCAGTCGGCTCTTGACGACGAACGTACAAACCTAAGAACGTTAGTCAAATGTTTAACCTATATTAATTTAGTTTTTCACAGGTTTAATTAGTGGAAGGTTCTTTAACATGGCATAAATCTATGACATGGGACCACCGGTGTTTTACTCACTTTGATAATCGATAAGGACAACAAGGAATGGAAAAATTAAAAGAAAATAGAGCTTTGTGTGTCCAGCATGACATTGCTGGGGTTGAAATGCCTATTAAAAACTCAATTAAGAAATTCTTAAATGTGGAAAAAATGCTGAGAGTACCTAACGTTATCTATGCAGATTTCGAAAGTATACTGTTACCATATCAAACATGTCTACCCAATCCTGAAGCAAGTTATACAGTGCCATACCAGAGTCATGTTCCTATGAGCATTGGTATATACGTTAAACCCTCACCTGCTGTGGAACACATAAAGACAAACCTTCCTAGCCAACCTGTTATTTATCGTGGACCTGACGCGGCAGAAAAGTTTATGGACTGTTTGATCTCAATAGCTAATGACATCGATCGCCTTTACAGCTTAAATGTTCCAAGGGCCTTAACTCAGGATCAAGAAGCTGAGTTCCAATGTTCTAAAACCTGTTATTTGTGTCAAAAACCATTTACCAAAGAGGACTGGAAAGTTCGAGACCACTGCCATATTACAGGGGAATACCGTGGAAGTGTTCACAATAACTGCAATTTGAGGTGTAAAACACGTAACCCCGTTCCTGTGTTTCTACATAATATGAGTGGCTACGACGCAAATTTCATTGTAAAGCAATTGGGGTGTACTACTGAGAGAGTGGATGTTATCGGTAACTCCAAAGAAAAGTACATTTCCTTTACCAAATATGTAGGAAATGTTAAGCTTCGATTTGTGGGCACGTTTCGGTTAATGCCAAGTAGTTTGGAAAACTTAGTTTCCAACTTAACAGTATACCCTGAAACAGACAAGTACTTGGGAAAAGAAAATGCAATGCTCATGACTCGTAAAGGGGTATCTTGTTATGATTACATTGATTCATGGGAAAAGTTAAGTGAGACGTGTTTACCTCCAAAAGAGGCATTCTTTAACAAATTAAGTCAAGAAGATATTAGTAAAGAAGACTATGAACATGCCAAAAATGTCTGGAAACAGTTCAACATTAAAACTCTAGGGGAATATAGTGACCTCTACCTAACTTCAAATGTACTCCTTCTTGCAGACAGCTTTGAAACGTTTCGAAACAAAACACTAGAAACACATAGAGTGGATGCTGCACACTTCTTTACTTCGCCTGGTTTAAGTTTCGAGGCAATGCACCTTTACACTGGCAATGAACTGGAATTGCTACAGGATTACGATCAGATTCTTCTAATCGAGTCTGGAATACGTGGAGGCATATGCCAGGTGTCTCATCGGAATGCTGAAGCTAACAATAAATACATGGAAACCTATGATTCTGAGAAACCATCGCAGTTTATTACCTATGATGATGCCAACAACCAATACGGGTGGGCTATGTGCCACTCCCTTCCTTATGGTAGATTTCAGTGGGTTTCTCCAGATACTGTTGATCTAGAAAAACTAAAGGAAGACGATCCTGTGGGATACATTCTAGACGTTGATGTTGATTACCCATCTGACCTTCATGATCTACACAACGATTTACCTTTCCTACCAGAGTGTACACAACCTAAGGATTCGTCTCTGAAAAAACTAATTGCTCATCTTGGAAATCGAAGGCGATATGTTGTTCACTACATGACACTTAAACAGGCTCTAGATCACGGACTAAAATTGGTAAAAGTTCATCGTGTGTTAAAGTTTTAACAAGGACCTTGGCTAAAGGCATACGTTGAATTTAATAACAACCTTCGAAAACAAGCCAAAAATGATTTTGAAAAAAATCTGTACAAATTATTCAACAATGCCATTTTTGGAAAAACAATGGAAAATATTCGTAAAAGAATAGACATACGTCTTGTGACTGACAGCAAAAAAGCTGGAAAGCTAATAGCAAAGCCAACGTTTATCGACAGAACAATTTATGGTCCTAACCTAGCTGCTTTCCACATGGCTAAACGTAACATTGTATTCAATAAGCCTATATATTTTGGAATGTGTATACTGGATATTTCAAAAACTCTCATGTATTCCCACCACTATGATGTCCTGCTACCCTATTATGGCATGGACAATCTTAAACTCATGTATATGGATACTGACTCGTTCATTTATTTGGTTAACACCCAAGATGTATATCAAGACAATTTGGATTTCTTAGAACACTTGGACACATCTGATTATCCTACTAATCACATACGTTACTCTACATCAAACAAGAAAACGTTGGGGAAATTTAAATACGAGGCTTGTGGACAAATTATTAAAGCCTTTGTTGGACTTAGAGCTAAAAATGTATGCTTTAGACATAAATGGTAAAGAAATCAAAAAGATTCAAGGTATTAGCAGAGGTGTTGTCAAAAATTGTATAAGCTTTCAAGATTATAAGGATTGTATTATGAAAAACGAGGTAAAAAGAATACCCATGAACATTATCGCTTCTAAACAACATGACATATCATCTATAAGACTAAACAAAATTGCTTTGTGTCCTGGAGATCATAAAAGAGTAATTGATTCGGATGGTATAGGTACTCATGCCTATGGGCATTACTCAATCATTGACCATGATTAAAGAGTTAAGTTATGAATATCAAAATCCTCTGTCTGCATGTAGCAAATACATAAAACAAAACAATCCAGGAAATAAAACAATAGCACTACAAAAATAGAAAAACAAAAAAAAATGGTATTCATACTCAAAAATAAATAAAAATAGAAAACAAATAAAACCAACTATACAATTTATAACAAAAACAATGTATTATGTGTAAATATTGTATATGTATTTAAAAATGAATAAAAATATTGTATGGACACTGCTTGTACATTAATTAACAAAATTAACTTTGTAGGCTACATGGACTAAATCAAAAATATGTAAAAACAAAATTGGAAAATACATGTTTCAATATTGACAAAAATTGAAAACGTTCAACTGAAATTTTAAAAACTGTAAATGGGAAATTGTGAAATTGACAATTGCGTAAAAGAATTGGAAAATCCATGTTTCTATATCATTCAATTGAAAAACTTTAAACTGACATTTTAAAAACTGCAAATGGGAAACTGTGAAATTGACAAATGTGTAAACAACAAAATGCAAAATCCATGTTTCCATATTGACAAAAATTCAAAAACTTTAAACTGAAATTTAAAAAAATAAAATAATGGTAAGTGGAAATTGAGGAATTGACAAATCTGTGAACAACAAAACTCTATGCATGTGCATTTAGCCTTTGGCTTAGCTTAAGTTAGGTTAGGTAAAGTTAGGTGAGGACATGTTGGGTTAGGTGAACCAAGGTTATGTTAGGTGAGGTTAGGTATGTGGCCTTGTAGTTTACTATTTTTGGAAAATATAAAAATAAAAAATAAAAAATAAAAAATGTAGAAACTAAAATCTAAAATGTTAAAATGTAAAATAAATTTAAAAAACTAAAATGTTAAAATGTAAAATGTTAAAATGTTAAATCTAAAATCTTTAAATGAGGTTACTGTGGGTTGTGTTAGGTAAAGTTATGTTAGCTTAAGTTAGGTTAGGTTAGGTTAGGTAAAGTTAGGTTAGGTTATAACTAAGTTTATTATTTGTGCTCTCATATTTGCTCTTACTTTTTGCTTGCACTTTTTGCTCCCACTTTATGCTCCCACTTTTGCTTTCACATTTGCTCCCACTTTTTGCTCCCGTATTTGCTCCCACTTTTTTGCTCTCATATTTGCTCCCACTTTTGCCTACACTTTTTGCTGCCACTTTTTGCTACCACGTTTTGCTCACATATTTGCTGACACTTTTAAGTTAGGTTAGGTTAGATGATGTTTGTTAAGTTTGGTCAGGTTAGGTTAGGTTAGGTTAGGATTAAGTTATTTTTGGTTAGGTTAGGTTAGGTTAGCATGCCATATGTGTAAGTGGTTGTGAGCAGTGACCATTTTGTGTATTAGCCCTGTGCTAAAAATAAATAAAATATTAACTAATATAATAAATAAATAATTCTACCCTTACCGTCGCGCTAGTCACGAATTTTTTGGTTGACCGACTAAAGATACTTGCACTCAGCTACCCTCTAGCTATGTTAACTGCTGTGCATTGTCTTTGAACGCCACTCTTAGCGGCCATTTTGCGCATTAGCCCCATTTATACAACCAGCATGGGGGTTGGACTCATGCAGCCGCCATCTTGCGCATTAGCCCCTGCGCCAAAACCGGCCTTTTTATCCTACTGTCGACGATTACGACGACGGTGAGGACGTCATTAATAGCCTGATCACTCAGGAGGTCGACGAGCACTTAGAAGCAGAACCAATGGCTAATAAATCCCGACAGAAACTGTAATGAGTACAAATGAGTACCTACTATGATATGTACATGTATACAGGGTGATTCTTATTAATGTTTAAAACTCTCTGTAGCGACGTAGATGGCATTGAGACGAGTAATTTGATATAGGACACTTAGGGTCGCAAGTGTCCGGAAATACCTTAAAAGTGAACCACAACTGTTAAACATACGACGTCATCTGGTGAAGGCTATGCTCTAGCGGTCTGGCCCGTGCTCTCTTACGCACACCAAAAGGAAAAGGAAGGAAGCTTGTAGCTTAACGTGACCGTTAATCTTGAGATCATGAGCCACGGGACCTCCTTTTTTACGTGGAATCCGAACCACAGGACATGGCATTTCACTTCGAAAATCTCACATGCATTGACCGGGAATCGAACCCGGACCGCCTTGGTGAGAGGCATACAGCTAGACCGCTGAGCCACCACGCCCCACGCACACCAAAGCATCCAAAGCAAACGTTGAATGTCATATCACTCTGGCTCCGAGTCTGCGTGTGCGACTTGGGCACGTGGGGTTCGAGGTTCAAATTCGGGGCCTATCCCTGAGCATTTTTTTGTTCTCTCTCTCTTCTCCTTTCAAGAGGAAGCAGGATACGGAACCAGAGTGATATGATATTCAACCTTTGCGATGGTGTGCGTAAGAGTGCACGGGCCTGACCGCTCGTACGATGCCGTCACCTGATGACGTCATATATTAGCAGGTGTGGTTCGCTTTTAAGGTAATTCCGGACACTTGCGACCCTAAGTGTCCTATATCAAATTACTCATATCAATGCCATCTACGTCGCTACAGAGAGTTTTAAACGTTAATAATAATCATCCTGTATATGAGTACCTTTCAATAATAGTACCTTAATATTATTAATTACATTAATTCTTTCCACGACAGAACTAGGTCTATTTTACCTGCCCTGGGATAATTATGTAGTGGGAGGCAGGGTGCGTCGATCGGAAAAGTAACTAATATCAATAACAATATGATGTGAATATGGCTGGCTTTCATCAGAGAAGAAAATTAGCTTTTGTCAATTGGGGTTGAGTGGGGGAAGGGGGGAGCGTGGGTGGGGTGGGGTGGGGTGGGGGTGGGGTGGGGTTGGGGGGTTTACAAAGTTGGTGATTGTAACCAGGAACCATAATTACAACATTTCATCATAATTTTGGTATAACAGAGGAAATAAGGTGGAATTCTGCATTTTGGGCATGTTTTCGCGATTTTTTTAATGAAATTTTTTCGAAGCGCCATATCTCGGTAACGAATTGACATACAAACATGATTGAATAGTTAAAATTGTAGGAAATTTAACTTTCTACAATAATGTATAAGAATGCTTTTGCGGTAGGACGTAAGGGAAAAACGTTATTGAGGAAAAACTGGAGGAAGGTCGAAATTTTTGCAGTTTCCTCCCCCCTCCTCTTTTCGCACAGGGTCCTCGAGGTTTAAAACTTGAGAAAATGTTAATTAACCATCCCTCAACAACATCCCTAAGTTTCATTAAATTCCGACCTTTTTCTATCTGAAACTACCTGTCGACTGGGCTACAAAGTACACGGAGCTACACGACCGCGTTGTGGGAGCCCCTAAACTGAGGAACCAACCAAACTACATTCCTAAAGGTCGAAACAGATGATCGACGAATGAAAGTAGATGAGTAGCACACCGTTAAAGTATTTGTGGTCCACAGTCCTCTAGACTGGATGTTTTCCAGCTTCGCTCATCGCAGGGAAGATGACTCTTGCTCCTTATTTATTTATCGTATAGTGCCGGGAGTGTCCGAGGACATGTTCGGCTCGCCAGAGGCTGTAGCTGCTTCAAACGGGCAACCTTAGGGTGAGCTACATGTTCAGTTCAATTTCAAGTACTTCCTACTTTCGCTACCAGATATCAATGAGACCTAGTGGTGAACGTTGGAACTTTGATAGAGCGTTCCGACGAATTATAACCGAACAATTTAGCTTCACACATGTTTAGTCTGTGGAAGGATCTTTTACATGCCATAAATCTATGACTCCTGCTCTGAAGCCACTAGATGGAACAGAAGTTAGCACCATCAGGCTCTTTCTCCAGTAATGAGCACAGTTTCTCAGTTGCTACACTCACGGACCTGCAAAGCAAAATTCCAAGTTGTTTTTTTTTTTTGCATGACTTAAGCAGGCACCGCTCTCGGCTGGTCCGTCGTTCCGGTTGATCCGAACATGCTCGAGCCGAACTTGCCCCGACTCATAACGGTGACTCACTACCCGTCACGCCATGGTTTGCAGGTGCATGTTATCGCTTGTCCGTTTTAGTGCTCCGTCATCTCTCGTATCGTTTCTGTCGTGTTTCGAGCAGTACGCACTGCACTGTGACGTTTTTAGTGCTTACTGTTCGATAGTTTTACGTCATTGTTCTTCTGTGTTCGTTACAGCACTGGACAGTAATTTGTTAAATGTATATTGTGTGTTTTTTCAACATGTCAGGGGTGAAACTTATAAACGTTACTCTTTCATTAAATAAAATATATTGTGGGGTTTGAAGCCATTTTTTCAGTGCTGCCTTAGTAAACAAGAGTTTTGTGTTATTCAGTCGGTCAACACGAATGTACCCAAAAGAGCTGGGTTTTGCCCTAATCCTGAAATAAATTACATGTGATTAATACATACACTAGGATGACCAGTTTCGATCGTCAAGCGATCATCATCAGATCCCTTACACTTTGGCTATAAAATCTATGTTTGGAAATACAGGTGAAAAATATTTACAATATGTACAGTGAACACGAAAACTGCGCGCAGCTCCAGCAAGGAAGACTACCAGATAAGTAGTAGCCTGTTATATTACGTTTTTGAATTTTACAACCATATAATTACTCCAAATTACAAACTCCGGATATCTATCACCATTTAGCATTTCACCTAACATCATATATACTGCATTTAGCATACACTGACAGTTGCAATACCAATACTGCAACTAAATAATTGTACATATTGTAAATATTTTGACCTGTATTTTCAAACATAGATTGTATAGCCTAAGTGTAATGAATCTGATGATGATCGCTTGACGATCGAAACTGGTCATCCTAGTGCATTTATTAATATCATGTAATTTATTTCAGGATCAGGGCATAACCCAGCTCATTCGTGTTGACCGACTCAAAAGCACAAAACTCTTGTTAAATGAAATATTAGCAGTGCTACGAAGACTGGACAAAGGGGAAATCACTCCAAAAATTGCTAAGAAACTCAATGTAGGCGTTACGACAGTAAATGATTGGAGAAGAAATCGGAAAGATATTGAATCATGTACAGTGGCATTAGATGCTGAAAATGCTCTTTAGAATCGCAAAACATTGATGGTTGGTTCTTAAGTTTAGGGGCTGCGACAACGCGGTCATGTAGGCAAAACATTGAAAAAGCCTAAACTTGAACTGCTTGACAATGCATTGTGGGTGTGGTTCTACCAAGAAAGATGAAAGAATGGAACCCAGATATCTTGAGTTCAGAGATAGTTCATTTTAATGTAAATCCGTATTTTTCTGGACTTTCTGATAATCCGACCTTTTTTGCTTTCCGACCAAACTCTCAGTCCGAAAGGTGACAGATTACAGGGGTTGCACTGTATTTAAATATACATCAAATGTAAACAAAATACAGCTGAACTCTCACAATTCGAGACAGCTGTACTCAAGCAAACTGATTTCTCGTGGAGTCACGAATAAGAAAATCCCAACAATACTTCTAGGCCCATTAGAAAGGGGATTTATTTGGCGAAAACACAGAACCTAATATATAGAATGAATATAGAAATGGCACAACAGGATGTCGGTATTTGGATAGAGGACAAACAGACCTACGGAAGGAATGACACTGACTGCTGTTTATTTTGTACAATCCTGGGCGTATTATTTCCTACACTCTTAGCCGCATAGTCCCAGAACATATTCATTGCAGGTTACATCTAATATGCCCTTTTGAATTGTACATGTGGAGCAATTTGAAGAGTCCAATCGCCACCATAGGGCAGATGAGATAGAATAAGGAACAGGTTTGGGAGCGAAATCACAACGTGAGGTACATGGGAAGAACCCATGTCAATAACAAATTTATTTGTAACAAAAGTGGGAGACAACAAATAGATTTAGAGATAATAAGCTAATTTAGTACAGAAATCTACAGGACATAGAAGCTTCCTAAGTAGAGTAGCATGAGGGAAGAGGTGGACCGTGGCCCATTTACAAATGTTTGTTACAATTGTAAATATTAAGCTTTTGGAAAGAAGTGCTTGTTGTGCTTGAAAAATCAAAGTAAATCTCTCACAAGAAAGATACTAATAAGAGATTTAGCTCGGCCTTGATAACGAAAAAAACAATCATCAAGATGCATAAATTGACAACGACCCTACACCCTGGGCACAAAGTCCCGTTACCCCTATACAGTTCAGGAAATATATTGATTTTTTTAACATTTTCTGTTTCAGATATAGTCAATGGCTGATACTAGTGACTATAGCATTGAAGAACGCATTGTCACAAGCACTTGGGTTCATGAGAGACCAAGAACAGGGAAAACGTTGAAACTGGTGCGTACTGACTTTGAGCAGCGATTCGGACGACAGCCTCCTCAAAAGACAACACTTTTACATTGGGAAAAGAAACTGTTCGCTACAGGCAGCGTGAAGGACAAACCAAGAAGTGGACGACCATCAACAAGAGAGGAAGAATGCCGAGAAGTCGCGGAGTCAGTGGAAAGATCACCAACGAAGTCAACTCGTAAACGATCCGCGGAACTGGGTATACCCCGGTCAACTCTGCGCAAACACATGAAACATGACTTAAAGTTGCACCCATATCGACCAAAGAGTTGTCTTTTGAGGAGGCTGTCGTCCAAATCGCTGCTCAAAGTCAGTACGCACCTGTTCCAACGTTTTCCTGTTCTTGGTCTCTCATGAACCCAAGTGCTTGGGCCAATGCGTTCTTCAATGCCATAGTCACTAGTATCAGCCATTGATTATATCTGAAGCAGAAAATGTTAAAAAAATCAATGTATTTCCTGAAATGTATAGGGGTAACGGGGCTTTGTGCCCACCCTGTAGGTAGGAAGTTAGCTGAGCGAACTATACCAGCGATAAACAATTTAAAGAGATCTGTGAAAACATATGAGCTAAACAGAAGTAGTAGATAGAAAAGCTTTGATAAGCGCACAACAAAAAGAATAATCAACAAGATCTCCAGATCCCGCCATAAGTGAAAAGTAGGGTAAAAAGAGTGGTAACGTTAATCATTTTCAACAATAATTGAGTAATGAATTTTTAATTTTGAGTAATTACAGAATGCTATAGGGTGCAACAGGCCGACCGTGGCTAAAAATTTAAAAATTATGCCACGCGTATAAAAAACTAACTGAAGTACCAGTTCGTCGAACGGTCTTCGGTGTTAACACCAGACATTATCAATTGAGCTACTGTTGGAATGGTTAGTGGTTTGTCATTCCTTCATAAGTTTATCAGAGCGAAGTTATTTTCCTGGGAATATCACACACACTGTTAATTTAAGGGCCTTTAAATGTGGTTTTCGGAGACCATTTATAGACTCCCGAAGTTTGTGTCTCACATTGAGAAGCGCAACATATATTTTGGTCGTCCTTCTAGGATAACTTTTATATTTCGCCTAATTTGGCATGTATTTTGAAAAGTTTTCCCTATACCCACTCTTCTGTGAAAAGTTCGGTGAAGAGTTTTACAGTATAAATGATTGGTGTATTGACTCTCATGGATACCATACCTAATTTTACTATGCACCAAGCATCCGAACACGAGTTATAGGCGTACATAAAGATACACAGGAAGACAGACAGACAATTCCATTGTCTACAACATATCACCCAGATATCCAAAATGGGTATATCTACCACACAGTAACAAACAAAATCATCATTACGATGAACCTGAATGTCGAAAAAAATAATTAGTTAAAATATGCTCTCAAACTAAATTCACCTAATGTGTACCTCCTGACGTGAAATACAATTGAAAGTCTCCTAGACGAAATGCAATACACCTCACATAAAAACTGACTCTCACCGTTGCGTTAGGTCCCCATCCCCAGGAAGAACCCTTTTATAAATTATAAAGGCTTGTGGTGCATGGAAATTCAGGCTCTTTACCCTCAAATGGCCCAAATTCCTAAAAGCCGCAAAAAAAAGCTGATTCATATCAGGAATTATTGAAAATAATGTTGCTGTTTGGAGATATAATAGACCTTCTGTACTATAATATGTCGCACATGAAAATTGCATGAAAAAATTCTAGGTTACCCCTTGACCTCCTTAGTTGCAATGATGAATCCTTATACAGTCTACGTTGGTTCCGTGATAACCTTATAGCCATTTGCAAACTTTCACAGAAATGTAATAAATGGAGTGACATTGCTTCTTACAGAAACAGATGGAAAGTTGGATGTCACCCCTTGAGATACTGTTGTCATGGTTACCGACTTGCATTCCTTCATTAGTTTATTAAACTAAATTAAATACGTTTTCTGGGAATATCTCAGAAATTGTTGGTTTTTGAGCCATATAATGCCCGAGTTTTGTTTCTGGCACCGAGGGGCTTTGTCTCGTCGTTGTACGCCATAATATAATAATAATAGTAATAATAATAGTATTAATATAATAATATAATATAGGGATAGGAATATAACATACCTTCCGTACCACACCGCAGGTTTAATCACGTAAAAAAAATCTGGTGTTCCCCTTGACCCCCTTAAGCGCATTAGACGTATTGATGAATTTTACAGCCTAATTTGGTTCCGTGATAACCTTCTAGTCGTTTGCAAACTTTCACACTAGGTGGCTTCGGTGGCGTAGTCGGTAGCATGCTGAGCTTCTATGCCCAAGATAGCGGGTTCAAACCCAGCCGAAGCCGTCGGATTTTTTAAGAGCGTTAAAAATCCCTCAGTATGCCTTCCTTCGGAGGGGAAGTAAAGCCGGCGGTCCCATGTCATAAATTTATGGCATGTTAAAGAACCTTCCACTAATTGCACCTGTGTGAAGCTAAATTGGATAGGTTAAGAATGTAAACAACGCTCTTAGGTTTCTACGTTCGTTGCCAAGAGCCGACTGCGGTGGCGTCTAGTAGCTAAGTTCTGAACTTGGCCTAGTAGTCGTTGACGGTGGCGCTTGGCGGCAAAAGTAGGAGCTATTTGAACATTTCTAAGTTGCAGTACTTAAATTAAAAAACAGATAACACAGACTAATACAGTCATCACAATTAACACCGGTTATCGGACAGATTCTACACACACCCAAAGTACACGGGGCTACATGACAGCGTTGTCGCAGCCCCTAAACTACAGAACCAACCAACCAAACTTTCACAGTAATGTAATAAATGGAAATGCATTGCGTCTTACAGCAATAGATGGACCTCTGAGATTCTGTTGCCATGGTTACCGGCTTGCATGTTTACTAAATTAAGTTAGTTTTTTTTGGTTGGTTCCTTAGTTTAGGGGCTGCGACAACGCGGTCATGTAGCCCCGTGTACTTTGGGTGTGTGTAGAATCTGTCTGATAACCGGTGTTAATTGTGATGACTGTATTAGTGTGTGTATCTGTTTTTTTTTTTTTTTTTAAATTCAAGTAGGGACTGCAACTTTGAATTTTCAAATAGTTCCTACTTTTGCCGCCAAGCGCCACCGTCAACGACTACTAGGCCTAGTTCAGAACTAGCTACTAGACGCCACCGCAGTCGGCTCTTGGCAACGAACGTAGCAACCTAAGAGCGTTGTTTACATTCTTAACCTATCCAATTTAGTTTCACACAGGTGTAATTAGTGGAAAGATCTTTAACATGCCATAAATCTATGACATGGGACCGCCGGCTTTACTTCCCCTCCGAAGGAAGGCATACTGAGGGATTTTTAACGCTCTTAAAAAATCCGACGGCTTCGGCCGGGTTTGAACCCGCTATCTTGGGCATAGAAGCTCAGCATGCTACCAACTACGCCACCGAAGCCGCTTAAGTTAGTTTTCTGGGAATATCTCAAAAACGATTGGTTTTAGGGGCTTAAAATGTGGTTTTCGGGGATTCCTTAGGGCCCCCAAGTTTTGTTTCTCACATTGAGGGGCTGAAAATGAGCAAATTGTACGTTGATACATCCAGCCGTTCTCAAGTTATTAGGAAACAAAGTTGTCCACAGACAAACAAACAAACAGACAGACAAAAAATATTTTCACGCGCATCCATCATAAAACAGTCTGAAACGCGTCAATAACGTTAATTTCCGTAGGAATTCAGAAAAAACAGACAAACTTTCATTTATATATACAGGGATAGGGCATTTCATTTCCTGTGAGTTTAATATACAAAATAGAGCAGTTTCGAGTATACAATAAGGAGGTTCAATTTAAGAGAGAGGGTGTACTTAGACTCGTGGACAGCAGTGCTAGTATAAATAGTTGGTCTCAGACCAAAATAGACTACAATCGAATTATATGGAACTTGCAATTATTGAGTAAACTGGATTAAATTAGCAAGAATAAGACCAATTAAGGTGCCCTATTCTTCAGGCTGAAACCTAACTTAAGATAAGATAAGAAAATCTGAGTGATCCTAGCAACTTGGGAACGGCAGTGATTGCTGGCAAAACTTGAACTTACATTTGAAAATGGAAACCCCATACAAAAGGGCCTTATATAGCATGAGAATAAAAGGTTTGGGCCTAGATGGTACAAGAATAATACAGAGCTAACAAGCTTCAAACGTTACGATAATTTTGAAGCGCTTAGGCTTCGAGAAAGATCCAGCCTATGTTAGTTGGACAAAGAGAGGTTGTGGGCAATGGCACTGAATTTTTACAGAGTCACGAAAGTGTTACATTCAAAATTGGGGAGGACGTTCATAGACAGCACCTCAGAATTACAACTACAAAAAAAAAAGACCAGGGATTGCTTCATTTACATAGTTGATTGTTAGTGGGGTCTAAAGGGGGAGGAAGGAAAGATGATTTTTTACTGTAAGTTCATGCATGTATTTATGTAAGACACTGTAACTTGAGAACCAAACTATTTTCAGGCGGGAAGCGCTTTAGAGTTTGAGGATAGAACTGCTCTATATAAAATGTCACTGATTAACGAGGTAAGCCGTTTCCTGGTTAAGATTTAGCTTGTTGTTTGTTTGAGTCTTCAGTCTTTTGACGGGTTTGATGCAGCGCTCCATACCTCCCTGTCCTGTGCTAATCGTTTCATCTCTACATAGCTACCACACCCTTCATCCGAGACAATCTGTTTAACATATTCTAACCTTGGTCTACCCCTACAATTCTTGTCCTCAACCCTTCCTTCCATCACTAAGCTTGCTATTCCTTGGTGTCTTAGTATGTGTCCTACTAACCTATCTCTTCTCTTCATTAGCAGTCGCCAGAAATATCTCTCCTCTCCAACTCGTCTTAATACCTCTTCGTTTGAAACCCTATCTACCCATCTGATCTTCATCATTCTCCTGTAACACCACATTTCAAATGCTTCAATTCTCCTCTTTTCTGCTACACCAATAGTCCAAGTTTCACGTCCATAGAGCGCCACGCTCCAGACAAATGCTTTCAAAAATGACTTCCTAATACCTAAATCTATGTTCGATGTCAACAGATTCCTTTTCTGTAGAAATGATTTCCTTGCCTGAGCCAACCTACTTTTTATATCCTCTTTGCTTCGTCCATCACTGGTTATTTTACTTCCTAAGTAACAGAAGTCTCCTACTTCCTTCAGCTTTTCACCTGCCAATTTGATGTCCATAGAGGTTTCTGATTTATTTCGGCTGCATTCCAGTATTTTTGTTTTACATTTATTAATTTTCATCATGTATTCTTTTAAAACGGAGTCCATACTATTCAAAAACTCACTCAAATCCTCAGGCGTGTCGGCCAAGATAACGATGGCATCAGCAAATCTCAGAGTTGAAATTATTTCTCCTTGAATCTTCACTCCCACATTAAATTTTTCTACAATTTCCTTCATTGCTTGTTCAATGTAATGATTGAAAAGTATGGGTGATAAGTTGCAAACTTGCCTTACACCTTTCTGAATACCAGCTTCTCTCTCATGTCCTTCAGCTCGAATGACTGCTGTCTGGTTTCTGTATAGATTGAATATCACCCTCATAGCCCTGTACTTTATTCCAATCGTTTTTAAAATGTCAAACAATTTAATCCAATCAACGTTATCAAAAGCCTTTTCTAAGTCTACAAATGCCATAAATGTTATCTTATCTTTCCTTATTCTACCTTCCAAAATCAGCTTAAGACTTAGTACAGCTTCCCTTGTTCCTACATTTCTCCTGAAACCAAACTGATCTTCACCCAACTCCGTTTCTATCAGGCTTTCCATCCTCTTGTAAATTATTCTAGGCAGGATCTTTGAAGCATGAGTAATCAAGCTGATTGTACGGTAATCTTCACATCTGTCAGCTCCCAATTTCTTTGGTATAGGGATAATAACATTCTTCTTGAAATCAGGGTGTACCTCACCTGCCTCACAAATCCTACACACTGTACCCGATACCTAGTTGAGGCTATCGGCTACGCCAGCAGACATTGAGCCGTAGTTGAGGTTTTGGGAAGAGTTAAGAAAATATAGCGCTCAGATCGAGTCAAGAGGAATGTCAGGATGACGTAGAAGGTCTAGGATCAAGAAGGCGCTGACCACAGTCAAGCAGATGGAATTATGGATGGAATTATGAAGCTTTATTAAGATCTATATGGAACATGGTATTTAAACATCTTAGAAGAGGAGATATAACATGCATTATATGTGGTAATAATTTGAAGGAAGTCAGATAACCCTTAAGTTATTTTATAACTTAATAGCCGAGATGATGGGGGTTCGAGATTATATTTGTGACGCAAGACCACAGTGGTGGGGAGGACGTCACGTGACCGCACCAGGCAGGTAAGGGTCGAGGCAGTGCAGACACTGTCAGTCTAGCTCTGTGAGCCAAGCAAGAGAGTCGAGCTGAGTAGCGCACGCCAAGCGCATGGTACAAGGTCGCGCAGCGAACAGAAACTGTCACGGAAAGTGAAAGCGACAGTTTCAACTTCTCCGAGCAGCGAACGACAAGTAGGTCAGTGAGCCGGTCGGACATCCGCAGCAAACAAGCATAGGAGGCCGGGGTTTTTAAAACAGCATTGCGAGTAGTTGGAGAACTTTATTCCAAGCTGCATTTCAACGCAGAACGGCATAGTAGAGCGACATGGCGAGGCCAGCTTTAGGCGGAGATGATTATAGCATTGCAGTAAAACCGAGCGGGTTATTTCCCATTATATACGCAAGCATTATGACAGAAGCTGAACTTCATTACTACATTGAGTTAGAACGTTTATTCAGCATTTGAATTATAAAAGCAGATAGTTACGAGATACTGCAACTCTGAACTTCGAATGAACGTAGTTTTTCTTAATGACATTACGACTATGCATTTCATAACGCATTCCAAGTAACATTAACAATTTTAAGCAAACGGAATGTTGTAAGCATATGCACTTAGGAACATTAGCACGTGCATTAATGCAATTATTTCTTATGAAGTGTTATGAATTACCGAGTATGAACACAGCTACAGGGTGTTTCATAAATTTAGACACTCTGATAAAACAATTTTATTTTCTACAAGTAAAACTTAACCGCTGTGGAAATTGAACTTTCAACACTCAAACTGAACATTGTATAGAACAGTGGCGTAACGTAGAAGAGGAATAGGGGATCCGCTGTTTCTATGAACTTTTTCGTGAGGATTTGGACAATATCCGCTATGGATAACCAGAAGTTCATCATGTCGGAGTAAACGCAGACAGAGACGCGATGGCACCACAGAGCGATGGATTCGATTCCTGACGAGGAGGAGGTCCACCAGCTGATTCACTTGGAATTTGAAGGCAATCGTCATTGCATGGATGGAATGATATTCACGCCGATCTTTCGAGAATTCATTACATAGGGAAAATCGACGATCTTTGAAATTTAATAACAGCTGATTATGAGAAGGTACTGTAAGAGTTATAACTTTCTGATACGATTATTTTCATGAATACTGGGCACACATGTATATTTTTCTAATAGGAGTGATACGATTATATAAACATGGTTTGACTTTATATGCTTCGAAATTTTGCTAGAATATGGCGTAACCATATGATATGGCAGGCATCATTATACGATATTCTCACCATTGGTTGGCTTTATTAAGCAGATGTTTGGTCTTTTAGACATTTTTCCAGCAAGGATATTTTTCATGAATAGTTTTTTTTGTGTAACGAGTATTTCGAACTCGTGATCTGCAATTGATTATCAAATATTACTTCGTCAGTTCATTGCATACTAGCGAGTGTGTATTATTCATCAGTAGGGATTTTTTCCATTGGATTGTTTGGAGATATTAAGATGTTATTCACTTTAGTGAATAAATATCGCTTTTATATGACAACTAGAGACTTGTTGATTCCTATCTGGTACATTCACTCATATAGTCTTCGAGATGGGGTCTTTCGTATTTATACGATTGTATGGTGGTTACTCATCTTACCCATCGTTTAGGGCACTATCATGTCAGTCGACGGGGCGTTGTTTGAGTCTTCAGTCTTTTGACTGGTTTGATGCAGCTCTCCATGCCTCCCTGTCCTGAGCTAATCGTTTCATCTCTACATAACTACCACACCCTACATCTGAGGCAATCTGTTTAACATATTCTAACCTTGGTCTACCCCTACAGTTCTTGTCCTCGACCCTTCCTTCCATAACTAAGCTTGCTATTCCTGGGTGTCTTAGTATGTGTCCTACCAACCTATCTCTTCTCTTCATTAGCAGTCGCCAGAAACATCTCTCCTCTCCCACTCGTCTTAATACCTCTATGTTTGTAACCCTATCTACCCATCTGATCTTCAACATTCTCCTGTAACACCACATTTCAAATGCTTCTATTCTCCTCTTTTCTGCTGCACCAATAGTCCAAGTTTCACTTCCATAGAGCGCCACGCTCCAGACAAAGGCTTTCAAAAATGACTTCCTAATACCTAAATCTATATTCGATGTCAGCAGATTCCTTTTTTGTAGAAAAGCTTTCTTTGCCTGAGCCAACCTACTTTTTATATCCTCTTTGCTTCGTCCATCACTGGTTATTCTACTTCCTAAGTAACAGAAGTTTTCTACTTCCTTCAGCTTTTCACCTGTCAATTTGATCTCCATAGAGGTTTCTGATTTATTTCGGCTGCATTCCAGTATTTTTGTTTTACATTTATTAATTTTCATCATGAATTCTTTCTGTAAGACGGAGTCCATACCATTCAAAAACTCATTCAAATCCTCAGGCTTGACGGCCAAGATGACGATGTCATCAGCAAATCTCAGAGTTGAAATTATTTCTCCTTGAATCTTCACTCCCACTTTAAATTTTTCTCTAATTTCCTTCATTGCTTGTTCAATGTAAAGATTGAAAAGTATGGGTGATAAGTTGCAGCCTTGCCTTACACCTTTCTGAATACCAGCTTCTCTCTCATGTCCTTCAACTCGAATGACTGCTGTCTGGTTTCTGTATAGATTGTATATCACCCTCCTATCTCTGTACTTTATTCCAATCGATTTCAAAATGTCAAACAATTTAGTCCAATCAACGTTATCAAAAGCCTTTTCTAAGTCTACAAAAGCCATGAACGTTCTCTTATCTTTCCTTATTCTACCTTCCAAAATCAGCCTAAGACTTAGTACAGCTTCCCTTGTTCCTACATTTCTCCTGAAACCAAACTGGTCTTCACCCAACTCCGTTTCTATCTGGCTTTCAATCCTCTTGTAAATTATTCTAGACAGGATCTTTGAAGCATGAGTAATCAAGCTGATTGTACGGTAATCTTCACATCTGACAGCTCCCACTTTCTTTGGTATAGGGATGATTACATTCTTCTTGAAATCAGGGGGTACCTCACCTGTCTCATAAATCCTACACACCAAGTGAAATAACCTGATCAGACCTTCATCTCCTATGCAGCGTAGCAACTCAATCGGTATATCATCTATGCCTGGTGCTTTGTTCCTGCTTAAGTCTTCCAAAGCTCTATCAAATTCTGATCTCAATATTAAATCTCCTTTCGCATCCTCATCAATTTCCTCCTCCCTTTCCATTACATGATTCTCAATCTCCTTTCCCTCATACAAACTCTCTATGTAAGCTTTCCATCTCTCAACCTTTTCTTCCCTATCTGTTAGAGGCTTTCCATTTGTGTCCTTAAATTACAGCACTTAGTCTTCTTTTCCCCAAAAGTATTCTTAATCCTTCGATAAGCTGTGTCTACTTTACCTAATTTCAGACAATTTTCTATACCTGCACATTTCTCTTTCAACCATTCTTCTTTCGCTTCCTTGCACTTCTTGTTAACCTCATTTCTCAGACGTCTGTATTCTGCTTTCCCCTTCTCATCTCTTACATTCTTGTGTTTCCGCCTTTCATCCATCAATTCTAGTATATCCTGAGTGATCCACGGTTTTCTACCTATTCTTTCTTTCCTACCAATGTTTTCTTCTGCGGATTTTGTTATTTCATTCTTCAAAAGTGCCCATTCGTCTGCGCGAGGTCTTTCGTATTCATACGATTGTACGGTGGTTACTCATCTTACTTGCCATTGAGGGACTCATTTTTATCATCCGAGTGTACATGAGATTGTAAGTGAATCAAACCAGGAACTACTAGTCACATATCAGTCGAAATTTTGTTGAATAAAGTACAGATAAATGTCAGCAGGGTTACATTTGTAATTCTTGTTTGCCAATCCAATATTTTGTTGCTATACTCTTTTGAGAGTAATTTCAGTTTAACAGCTGGTACAGCTGATGCTTTAGATGATTTTTATAATTGTGTTTGATACCTTTGAGAAGGATTTAAAGTAATTGAATCTTGTAAGATGAATCATTAATGGTCAGATTTATTTTAAGGCAGATCAGTATTGCAGATTTTGATATGAGAGATTATAGCACATTGGTGTTTTTCTGTGATGTGAATTATGAGAATTGTAAGAGAATTTATGCTATTTGAAAGCAGATCTTGAATTACTAAGTTAATAATTTTCCAATTGTTTAAGAAGTTGTCTAGATGTGATCAGATTAATTACAGTTATTGGAGATTGTGTGCGTTGATAATTTGAAGCCAGTTATATATTTTTTGTAGATCATGCAACATGGTTAAGAGAAGTTTGTGATAGGCATTTTGTGGAAGTTGCCAAGTGATAGTTGCAATGTTGCAAATGTAATTTGAAGCAGACATGAGGTTGTCGAACCCAGTATAGCGTAATTGTTGAGATTCATGCTGTATGTGCTGAATATTTATGGAGTTTTGTGGAATAATTGTGGTATTCAAATGTGATATTTGAAGAATTGAGGATATATAATGTCGTTGTGGATAGTCAGATCCAACGTGATGTCGTGAAGGCAATAATATTTTTTGGCATGAAAATTAAATACGAGATATAACTTGGAAGTGATAAAACTATAAGACAACGTTCTATAAACCATATTAAACAATTTGTTAGGAAATTAAACAAATAAATAAAGTTGATAATACAAGATTTTCTGAGAATAATAATTAATGAAATAATAATCTGAAAATTAAGCATATTAATGATCTGACCTAATGAAATAAAAATCAGAATGACTAGATGAAATAATGAAAATCTAAATAACCAGAAGAATAAAATTTAAATAAGTTGATAAATTAAATTTTGGAATAAATCAATGAATTAAATAAATGGATGAATTGAAGATTGGATAAATAAACTGATTTAAATAAATTAATAGATGATTGGATAGATGATGAATAACTGAATTAGAAGGTGATAATTAGTTAAAGAAGCTGATGATTAATGAATTTATATGGAAAAATAAATTTAATTGAGATATAATTTGAGGAATTGCAACTTGAGTTGAGGAATTAAACAATTTGTATTGATGATTTAAGATGATTTAATCTGAAGTAGATGATTAAATAAGATTGTGTGAATAATTAGAAAGCATAATGAAGTAATGATAATAATTTTCATTTAAATGATTTAATGGTCATGAGTTAATGATTCTGACAGGAATATGTTGAATTTTGAGATGAGAATTAATGTGAGAAATATTTAATTTTGATGATGATGATAATGATGACCAATGAGCCGTGAATTTTCTGTAATTCACAAACAAGTAATTAGGAATGACAATGTAAATTAATTATTCGATGTTTAGGAGCATTTTACTAACGTGTTCAACATTTAAATTATGCCATGCAAGCCATAAAATTACGTGATGTTTAAAATATGTGATTATAATATGTGTATGTTTAGACAGATTAATAACTTTTTCAAATCCACATTTATGATGTTAAATTAAAGAGAAATTAGGTCTCAGGTATCACAAATGTCAGTGACGAAATACATAGTGCTACAGTGATCCTGAGAACCCAAGATAACTTTAGAGATTTTTCTGTTTTATGTGGATGGAATATTTTTGATTAGAAAAGAGATGGTTCGATTTTTTGGACAATGACAATTTAACGTTGGCATTCGACCATACTCTCAGGTAGGATGAATATTTAACATGTCTGTCTGACTATCAAAGTGAAATAAATTTGTTTTTATCTTAGTTGTGATCTGATGATGATGTGATTTTCCTTTTTCTTTCCTTGTCTTGAGTAAGGCTTAACCAGGAAAGGAGGTGGTTTGCTAGGAATTCAGTTGATGGCGCCCATTTATATTTGCATTTTTTTTATTAAACTTAAGCCCGTAACGACCCTAGAGATACTTTGTCTCGTGTTACCCAACTGCTTTTTCGATAACTCAGCTGAATTTCCGACACATTCCTTTTTTTTACTAGAGGTTCATTTAACTCCGCTCTGTCCTGGAACTCCAGGAATGCGATGTAATAGCAGATGGGTCATCGCATCCCCAGGACGAACGGGTACAACACCAAGTGAAATAACCTGATCAGACCTTCATCACCTATGCAGCGTAGCAACTCAATCGGTATATCATCTATGCCCGGTGCTTTGTTCCTGCTTAAGTCCTCCAATGCTCTGTCAAATTCTGATCTCAATTTTAAATCTCCTTTTGCATTCTCATCAATTTCCTCCTCCCTTTCCATTACATGATTCTCAATCTCCCTTCACTTATACAAACACTATGTAAGCTTTCCATTTCTCAACCTTTTATTCCCTATCTGTTAGGGGCTTTCCATTTGTGTCCTTAATATTACAGCACTTAGTCTTCTTTTCCCCAAAAGTATTCTTAATCCTTCGATAAGCTGTGTCTACTTTTCCCAATTTCAGACAATTTTCGATACCTGCACATTTCTCTTTCAACCATTCTTCTTTCGCTTCCTTGCACTTCTTGTTAACCTAATTTCTCAGACGTCTGTATTCTGCTTTCCCCTTTTCATCTCTTACATGCTTGTGTTTCCGCCTTTCATCCATTAATTCTAGTATATCCTGAGAGATCCACGGTTTTTTACCTATTCTTTCTTCCCTACCAATGTTTTCTTCTGCGGATTTTATTATTTCATTCTTCAAAAGTGCCCATTCGTCTGCAATTGAAGTTTGTTTAGGGTTTTTCATTATTCCTTCCTTTATACTCTTCTTGAATCTTACGTTTACATCCTTCACTTTCAGTATGTCTATCGCCCACCATTTTGGCCTTTGACTTTTCTTCAGTTTCTTCAACTTTAATCTGCATTTCATAACAACCAGATTGTGGTCAGAGTTTATGTCAGCACCAGGATATGTTTTACAATCCAAAATCTGGTTTCGAAACCTCTGCTTGACCATAATGAAGTCGATTTGGTAACGCCCTGTATTTCCCGGTCTCATCCTTGTGTATAATCTTCCATTGTGGTTATTGAATAAGGTATTAGCTATGACCAATTCATGCTCGGTGCAGAATTCCATCATCCTACTTCCTCGATCATTCCTTTCACCTAATCCGAAATCTCCTATCTTCCCTTCTCTCCCTTTTCCTACCACAGCATTCCAATCTCCCATTACTACAACATTTTCATCACCCTTGATGTACCTCAGAATTTCATCTATTTCTTCGTAGACCTTTCCAACATCTTCATCATCAGCTTGACTGGTAGGCATATAGACTTGTACCACTGTGGTGCACGTAGGTTTAGTATTGATTTTTGCTACAATAATTCGTTCACTATATTGCTCATAATATTCCACCCGCTGTCCAAGTTTTCCTACTCAATATGAGACCAACCCCTGCTTGGCCATTATTTGATTTAGTGCTAATGACCCTATAGTCTCCTGACCAAAAGTCCTGTTCTTCCTGCCAGCGCATTTCACTAATCTCAACCAAATCCAACCTCAACCTATCCATTTCCCTTTCTAAGTTTTCTAACCTTGCACTTCCTAGCAGACTTCTAACATTCCACGCTCCGATCCGTAGAATGTCAGATTTTCTCTTTGTCACTTCTGTGATGTTAACCCCCTCTCGAGTAGTCCCCACCCGGAGATCCGAACGGGGGACGATAGTTAGTTCAAAACTGTATTCATGTCGGCTGGCGATGCTGTTACACAAGTGTCAACTCATGATTTTGACAAGATGTCGGGCAACAACTGACCCTTGTAGAACGACCTGGGAAGTCTGCCGTCTATACTTAGAATAATGGCAAGCTCAAGGGGTTCCCGAGTGGCGTACGAATAGGTAGGGGAAGGACGAGAGAGGAGGTGCGTAACACATACCAACATAAGAGATATAAATGCCCTTTAAATTCACCAATTTCTTTCTTGACGCTTAGTCCAAAGAATGTAGGAGCGAGTGGGCTGCAATCTGTTTGTAATGAGCTGAATTAGTTAGTATTCTTCAGTAGCTGGTTACAGGGTTCCAGCGCTGGCCGCAGTAGACTAGTGAGTTGAGCAAAGCGCCACATGATAGCGCAGTAAGGCAAAGCTTGATGCTTCCATACAACAGGGGAAAAGGTGGCACGTACTCTGGAACATACTAACACAAAAAAATAAACAAAGGCACCAAAGGAGAGCAAAATAACACAGAACTCTCTGTTGGTGGCTTTCACCGGATACAAGATAAAAAAGGCGAAAAATGAAGAAAACCCAATATGGGTGCGAAGTTACGTTGAACGTATATTCTAAGAATATACCAACATGTACCGGAAAAACGCGTTATAGCCCGCGGCAGGCTCAGTTAAAAATATTAACCGTGAAACTAAAAATATGTCCCCCATCAGTATAAGCATGTGGTTAATTCCTTGCTGTTGGGCTGGATCAGGGGAGTAAGCACTGGTGCCAGTCATGCTTTAGGGTCACCATGTTCGCAGTTGCCAGTATGAGCTAATTGCAATCTGTTTAGTGTGACGTTATTCAGGGTCACCCATATTTACATTGTTAGACAAATGACGCAATTACACTGATACATTTCCATTTAATGGAAACTACATTCAGAATTGTTATGCAAATCTACATCAATGTGTTGCACCACTCAGCACCGTAAGCATAAATGATGAATTCTCGCGTGCTGAGGAAAACTGCTATAACTTGTAAAACCTATATTTTACTGGAGCCGACCAAACGAATAAATTATATAAACGGTACTTTTTAAACTTCAGTTTCGACCGTTTGATTGGCAAATGAATTGTGCCTTTTTCCCAAGCTGGATACAATATATTGTAAATGTACACTGTAAATATTTGCAGAAAAGTATTTTCCGCATTGAATTCACTTAGAAGATTCTAGAATATTTTCTCTCGTGTATTAAAGGAACGACTTGTTTCCTCCCTAATATTGCCTCATTTTGATTACTGCGATGTGGTATACAAAGATCGCACTGTTACTCTTAAAAACAAACTCCAATATGCACAAAATGCCTATGTACGCTACATATTTAATTTACGGTATTATGACCATGTCACCCCCGCTTATGAGCAACTTAGCTGGTTACGTCTAAATCAACGCCGCGATCTCCATTCCTTATGCCTTCTTCAACAAATACTCTCAGCTTCAACTCCAGATTACCTGCATTCTCAGTTTCACCGCCTCTCGTACGAGCATAGTCTTGGAACACGGTCAAAAAACGACACACTCTTGCTGATACCCATACACCGCACAGTACGCTATACCAACTCCTTCGTTGTTGCTACTGCACGACTGTGGAGCAATCTGCCTCCCTCTGTCAGAGGAGCAACCCCGTCCAGCTTCAAGCAGCGTTGCCAGCAGTACATACTCACTAAGTAAATGAAAGTTGAACTCAACACTTATGCTTATATTCTTACGTCGTATTACATACACACATCAAAAAAAGTTTTGCATCACCTCGGTTCCCAGATCTCCGGCATATAGACGTTGACTGTGTATATTGTATCCAAGATACAGTCCCTTTGACTGTTCATAGATGTCACTAAAACTGCTCAAAGATGTAAACAACCATGCATGAGCAGGGCCTAATAGACGGAGTGGGTACGACAGCCGATCAGTTCCAGTCATTCCACCAGGACGAAGGTACGCTGCTCATGTTGTCTGTAGTTCTACCATGCCTAGAAGGTCAATACCGCAGTTCGATCGCGTCCGCATTGTTACTTTGTGTCAAGAAGGGCTCTCAACAAGGGAAGTTTCCAGGCGTCTCAGAGTGAACCAAAGCGATGTTGTTCGGACATGGAGGAGGTACAGAGATACAGGAACTGTCGATGACAGGCCTCGCTCAGGCCGCCCAAGGGCTACTACTGTAGTGGATGACCGCTACTTACGGATTGCCGCTCGGAGGAACCCTGAGAGCAATGCCACCATGTTGAATAATGCGTTTCGTTCAGCCACAGGACGTCGTGTTTCAACTCAAACTGTGCGCAATAGGCTGCATGATGCGCAACTTCACTCCCGACGTCCATGGCGAGGTCCAGCTTTGCAACCCCGACACCATGCAGCGCGGTACAGATGGGCCCAACAACATGCTGAATGGACCCCACGGAATTGGCATCACGTTCTCTTCACCGATGAGTGTCGCATATGCCTTCAACCAGACAATCGTCGGAGACGTGTTTGGAGGCACCCTGGTCACGCTGAACGTCTTAGACACACTGTCCAGCGAGTGCAGCAAGGTGGTGGTTCCCTGATGTTTTGGGGTGGCATTATGTGGGGCCGACGTACGCCACTGGTGGTCATGGAAGGCTCCGAAACGGCTTTACGATACCTGAATGACATCCTCCGACCCATAGTGCAACCATATCGGCAGAATATTGGAGAGGCATTTGTCTTCATGGACGACAATTCTCGACCTCATCGTGCACATCTTGTGAATGCGTTCCTTCAAGATAACGACATCGCTCGACTACAGTGGCCAGCATGTTCGCCAGACATGAACCCTATCGAACATGCCTGGGATATGTTGAAAAGGGCTGTTTATGGACGTCTTGACCCACCAACCACTCTGAGAGATTTACGCCGAATTGTCGTTGAGGAGTGGGACAATTTGGACCAACAGTGTCTTGATGAACTTGTGGATAGTATGCCACGGCGAATACAGGCATGCATCAATGCAAGAGGACGTGCTACTGGGTATTAGAGGTAGTGGTGTGTACTGCAATCTGGACCACAAATGCTGAAAGTCTAGCTGTATGATGGTACAACATGCAATGTGTGGGTCTCATGAGCAATAAAACGAGCTGAAATGTTGTTTGTGTTGATCTATATTCCCTTTGTATTTAACGGTTCCGGAACTCTTGGAACCGAGGTGATGCAAAACTTTTTTTGATGTGTGTATATTCAAACTTTCCAATTCTCACTTTCTCATTTACTCTCTATTTAGATATCTACCTTCAGTAACGACTAATCATCTTCATCATCATCTTCATCACGATCATTAGTCTACTTTTTTCAGTATTTTCTTACCTTACTGTAATTTTAAACTTACTTCTAAGAATGTTAGTTATTCACCCTAGCAATGCAACAATTTACCGCCTACACCACCAAGCTAATCCAGTTTATATGTATTTTATATTGTATAAACATTATAAAATTGTTAGATTTAAGTTGTATTTGTATTGTTCATTATCAAGCTAATCCATTTCATATGTATTTTATATTATATCAACATTCTAATATTGTTAGATTTAAGTTGTAGGCCCAATGGCCCTAATTTTGCCAGACAAAATAAATCTATCTATCTATCTATCTATCTATCTATCTATATATTTGTATGTGTATTGGACTCGGATAAATAAAATGCATAGACATTAACCATTATGAATATGGTATTAAATATTTTTCGTGTTGACTGATATTAATCTCAATTTATAAAATCCGCCTTGTCAAACACCAAGAAGTTTAATAATTAAATTTAAACGTACTGTACTCGTATTTATGTGGTGAAGTATTCTATCATTTGAAAGATTTGAAAGTTAGCCTAGGCTATGTTAATTAAAACAGTGTCTGGAAATAAGCCAAGAACAGGTTTGTAATATCGCGCCCAGCTAACTAGTTAACCCAGCGTGGCCAATCAGGTAATTTCTAACTCGCACGTGACAGGCAGAGCGGTTCGGGACAGAGCTAAGCTTCGTTTCCTTTGTGAAGCTAGCCGAGGACTTCCGAAAGTGACACGCGACCAGAGTGGGGACGCTCTCGAAGGAATTTTGATCGTGAGCCGAGGGGACGCTACGACACGAGCCAATCATATGGCTGACGCAACCAATGGAATAAGGCGTTATATCAACGAAAGCAATTAGCATATCTAATTACCAGTGATATATTAACACTTCAGAAAAGTATAGAAGTTGTTAAATAAAAAATAAGACGTATCTATCTATATTTGCAGCTAATTAATTGCTTAAATGTGGAATAAAATTATATTCGCTATTAACGCGCCATTTAGGCAAGTTTTATTTTATGAGGTGATGCCAACTTGATCATCGTAGTGGGAGAAACGTGACCAAGATCGTGATTCTTATTTCTCAAGTCTTCACTGAGAGTGGACGTGCCAATCGACTACGCTACAAATTATAGAGAGAAGACAAAGCCTTTACATATTGGAGGCAACGTTGAAAGAAGTTATACTACAAGAGTCTATTAAACAACGATCATTACGGCAAATACTTGCGTAATTACTACACAAGATTTAATCTGACATAGAGAGATTAAATCAGCTACGGGAATATTAGTAGAAACGACGCTTCAAGGTGATAGAACATTTTGATATGTCTACGTATTTCATCACCATGTGGAACCAGCAAAAGTTGAGAGGGGAGTTAGACATTGTTGAATCTACAGAGAGTGGAATGTCTTACTAAGATGACTTACAGGGGGCATAGCTATGATAGCAGCGAGAATATACGAAATGACATAATATTAACATCGTGGGGGAGATGAACATCTAGTCTCTCCTGCATAAATCAAATCTACGTCTACAAGAGACATTTCATCGAGTACTATGATGGATACACATATCTATCTGAACTGCGGCGAAGAAGACAGAAGAAAACTCCAGTAAGGGCGCGGCCAGGGCTATCCCAGCGTGAATCAAGAGAGAAAGGGTTTCCCATCACATTAAGAAGATTGCCGAGCAAAATGTACGACTACACGATTATGTTAGAGTTCGAATCCAGTTCCTGGCAGTTTGGCGACTTCCGAAGGAGATCGAGGAGGGTTCCACACGACATCATGAAGGGGCGATTTCTCAGAAACATTCCGTTTCTGATGGACGACGAGGGAAATCCCCTCCTAGTCAACTTTACCCAGCACCCGGTAGTCTCGAGACCAACGAATTATCCCATTTTGTAGAATTGTAGAAACATTTGAGAATATCCGACAATTTTGTATATTAATGCCAGTTTTCTACATCTTCGAATTATTTTAATATTTTTCAATTTTATATTTTCATCGTTATGTCATGTAGAAGTTTCATTTTCGATTTTCATAGATTTTTATATTTTTAATCGATTTTTCGAGGATTTAGATTTGCTATTTGGAATTTAGAATTTTATGCGATTTCGAATTTACTTGATGGAGATTTTATAGTTTCGCCCGAATGTTATTGTTTTTCATTTGAATTTTGTTTAGATGGAAATTTGTTACATTCGAATTGTATTTCAAATTTAATTGGTCTAAATTGGATTATATCGTTTTTTGATAACGAAGGAAGTTTAATGGAAACTATGTTCCAAGAATATTATATTGAAATATATTTTAAAGAATGCGATCGTTGATGATCTATTTTGAGGATCTGAACGAGTTATAGTCGGGTAACTTATTCGACAGATCTGGTTGTGAATATTTATTGACATGATTCACAAATGTAAAAATATTGGAACTTTATAAGAATTGCATTAGAGAAAGAATTGGAATAATAATGTAATATGAGGAAAAGTAAATAAAAGTTACGACGTAATATTGAAACAGTAAAATTATTAAGAAATTCTTGAGTGAAGTATAATAGCTGATTGAAGCTCACATTGAAAATGTTATCTATGAAGAGAATTTAAGTATTATTGAAAGAATAGTATTTTATTATATTACATGTTAAGATAATGTATCGAAAGAACCAATCTTTTTATTGTGGTATTTTTATTAAATGTGTTTGAACTGCAATAAGAATTTAGTATCGAGAAGTTATGTATTTTGAGAATACAATGTTGTATGTGGAAGAAACTACGAATTATATCTAGGAAATATATTTATTAAATTCCCGTGTTGACGGAGGAACATGTTGTATTTATGGCAATGAGAACAGTTATGTCATTGTTTCATTTGTTGAAGAAATATCTGTAGAGACAGATCTACGTAATATTTATGATATTGAAAGTAAGAATTGTTGAGAGGCAGTATTATTGTAGAGGAGTATTTGAAGGTATTGAGATTGTCTCAACAGTTGGAATTCCTTGAAAAGAGTAGGACTGCGGATCCTAGTTGAAATTGTATCCGAGAGAAATTATAGGAGCAATGGATCTTTGTTAAAGCTGAGAGTAAGCTGAGTTATATTTAAACAGTTCTAAGAAGACATTAAATTAAAGGTAATTATTCGACGGAGAGGAAAGTTATATTTATTAACTATTTTTACGACAGACTAGTAAGGGGAGGTGAACAATCTACGTCTATACTTAGCTGTACGGATTATAGAATCCTGGATTGAAATATTTTTTACCGATAAAGACATAGTAATGTGAAAGATTTTCTAGATTCTGAAAGAATTAAGTTGAAAGAGGAAGGAAGAAATTTAATGTATATATTTCAAGTTCGAAGTAGGCATTTTTGCTAGTTGTAAATATTTTATTTAAAGATGTTTAGTTGACGAACATCATCGCAAATGTTTGTAATGTATGTAAACCGTGTAAAGTATTGATAGGAATTATTCAATGCTGTTTAAACACATTTTTAATAGTAACTAATGATGGTAGTTTTTTATCGTTTCTGAGAAGGATATTAGGAAAGTAGGAGACGGGAGTTATTTTGTATAGATTAATGAATAGTATTTGTAATGACGGAGATCTACCTCAGGGGTAAAATCATATGTTTTGCGGGGATTTTAAAATTAACGACATTAATTTTATTTTTGTTGTTACTCCCGTGATCCAGGGCACAGCAGTCGTGTGCAATAATATATTAGGAATTATTTTATTTGAGCTTGCATAAGCAAGACAATTAATTATATGTTTCTTAGAGGAACATATTATTAATCTGTGGAAGTTTTAATGTTATTAACGTATTATTTTCAAACTGAACGTAAGTTTTTATGACTTGTTGAACATTTTTAATTGTAACTGGAATTCATATTTCCAACGAACTTTTAAGAATAAATGACAGGCACTTGACTTACGTTTCCCTGATCTTTTATAGAAATTTGACATTGTCTTTTGTAGTTAATTGGTAGAGGAATGTGCTATAGGGTGGAGGGTTCTCCAAGGAACCTGATCAGAATCCTTAGGCCCGAGATTTTTGATTTTCGTATTCCCGAGTAGTATAGGGAACCCATATGTTTTTCAGTTAGTTACTATAGCACATTCAGTTGTATTCCCCTGTCCCTTATCCAGAGTGTATTCGCCAAGTAACACTGTGTAGTATTTCTGGCCGGGAACTTCAATTTTCCAGCGGCGGATATCGGTGGATCATTCCTGGAATTCGGGTACAGTGAATGTTTCGGTATACGATGATACCCTCGTCAGCGTAGACTAAATAAAAAGAATCTTAAAAACTACGATAACAAATACAAAGAGAAAATGGATATCTATACTATAGCATTAGAATGTAAATAAATGAAAGTTCACAAAAAATCTTTAAAAAATACATAAAAGAACAAGATCTACCTATGGACTATCTATCGGACGTCGCTGCTGAGAGCTATGGGTTGTTGCTTCCAGCCAGGTATAATGATACGGAACAGCGCATACAATTTCAAAAAGATGAAGTCATCGAATTCTGCCGAATCCCATTTGCCACCTTCTAGATGGTCGAACACTCACAAACTTCTCTATAAATGGCAAAAATCAACTAACCTCGAACAAGACAGAGGATTCCCACCTGTTGAATAGCTCCGTAGAAGTAGCCGTCCGAACGGGCATTGGATTTTTTGTGAATTTTCATTTATTTACATTCTAATGCTTTTGTAAAGCTATCCATTTTCTCTTTGTATTTTGTGAACATATTTTTTAAGATACATTTTATTGAATTCACGCTGACGAAGGTATCGTTGTATACCGAAACATGTACGTTTTAATTTAATTATTAAACTTCTTAGTGTTTGACAAGGCGGCTTTTATAATTGGAGATTCGGATAAATAAATAAACTATGAATTTAAAAAAACTATAAAATAATTATGACGGAACATTGACTAATGTCCCATTTCCCCAGCAACCCACACATTTTCCTTCCACAAATCAAGCTACAGTTATTTTAAAATCAAAACGAGCCAAAGGGAAAGTTCACTTCGATTTTGCACAGCAGATAATAACGAAAAGAATGACGAACGTACAGACCTCCTCACCAACCCTACCTCTATTGTCACATCGTTAGCAACATTGGCAAGTTCTCTTCCACGGAGAAATAACTTCCATTCTACAGGGTGGTCGAGAATCATTTTACGTGTTATAGCATAGAGCAATACATTTAGACATGTATGATAAATATTTATTTTTAACATTATTTACATATTGTTGAGATAACAATTTCCCGCTGTGAGCAGTCTCGCACTTGACACATTCACTTCGGTTAGCGTGGGAAAGTCGTGTCACGTGTTGCGTGGTTCGCTGCGTAGCTCACTGCGCAGTTAGCTGCCTTCAGTTGAAAGAGTCAACCATGACGGATACAAGTGTTTTCACTTTGGTGGCTTCTGTTTGGGTTCACGAACGTCAGAATACGAAGAAGACAATGTCAGATATTTTGAAGGGCTTCGCTGTGAGGTTTGGAAAACCACTGCCATCACGACCAACGTTATTGGCGTGGGAGAAGAAAACCTTTGTGACGGGAAGTGTTCTCGATGCACCAAGTAGCGGAAGGCCTACGATTCGTATAAAAACTTGTGCCGCTGTGGCGGAATCGATTGAACGATCCCCGGTGAAGTCAACCCGTAAGCGGTCTGCTGAATTAGGCGTCCCGCGATCGACGATGAAAGACCATATGCGCAAAGACTTGAAACTTTCATGTTTTCGGCCATCCTCAGTGAACGAGTTGAGTGATCGTGACTTGGAGCAACGTGTGCATGCATGTGAAATGCTGCTCGCACGCTTCCCGCATGCAGATGATAAAAAGAAACACGTTATATTCTCTGATGAGTGTGCGATTTATCGTAGCTCACGAAATTGTAACGTCTTTATTTGGGCAAAAAGCAATCCGCACTTTTATTAGGAAATTAAGAGCAATCCGCCGCATGTTATGCTTTGGGTAGGGTTATCGGCAGACCATCTGCTTGGACCTTATTTCTTCGATGGTCCTGTGAACCAGCACAGCTACCTGCAAATGATTAACACTTGGTTGATTCCACAATTAAGGGCTAAATATATAAGTGACATCATGACACTTCAACAAGATGGTGCTTCACCACATTTTGCTGTGAGTGTCCGCAACCGGCTAAATGAACTTTTTCCAAACCGCTGGATTGGCCGTGGATCACGAGACCTTTCAGCACCACTGCCATGGCCTCCACGAGGCCCAGACCTTAGCACACCGGACAATGCACTATGGGGAATAATAAAAGAAAACGTTCGTAAACGACGATCAATTGAATGATGGAGTTCGCATGGCATTTGAAACTATCATCCACCGCATGCTGAAGCGGATGCATACAAGAACATGGCTTCGAACATGGAGGAATACAAACTGACGTTGTTTGTCGATGAATGGATTGTTAATTGTAACCAGACATTGCTTACTCCAAATAAATGTTGAAATAAAAAAAATCCTCTTCTATTCATAACAATATTCCATGACAATGTCCTATGCTATAACATGTAAAGGGACTGTACTTATGATAACAACGATTATAGCCTGGATGAGTGCTATAATGTGTGATACAGGCCTAATTACCTTGCATTTCATTCTCATTATCATTGCCTTATTTTGGTTTCAGATCCAGCATGTGTTCCCAAACGAGATGTTGTGGTTGCCTGTCCCTCCGGCTAGGCGTCATATTGGTGGCCCTTATCTATATTGTGAGTCAATATTCATAATAATAATAATAATAATAATAATAATAATAATAGGAATTTAACAGTAAAAGACCTGCCACAAAATTAATATCCATTACGCTTCAATATTGGTGGTCTGTGTGCCCACTACAATCATCACTGACCTATAAGGTGCGTTCAAAAAGTAACGAGCCAGAGGCTGGAATGCGCAAACCGGTGACTACATCGGCTAATTGTGGCGTGTGTAACGAGGTGTGGTTCCGACCAGAGCGTGGAAGGTCACAACCCATCGCTAGAGAGCACGCGTGCACGTCACGTGACGACACAAAGCGAACAGCGGCATGCATCAATCGTCCAACGCTGCCAGTCGCATTGCAAACAGTGACATGGAGGCGTCAACCGAAGAGCAAAGAGGTAAAAAAGGAAGATTGTAGTTTAACGTGACCGTGAATCTTGTGATTATGAGCCACGGGACCTCATTTTTACGTGGAATCCGAACCACGGGACATGGCATTTCACTTCGAAAATCTCACATGCATTGACCGGGAATCGAACCCGGACCGCCTTGGTGAGAGGCATACAGCTAGACCGCTGAGCCACCACGCCCCCAGCAAAGAGGTGTTGTATCTGACAGCGGAAGGAGTAGGGGGAACGGACATTCATCGCCGAATGTCACAAGTGTACGGCGAACACTGCATGTCCCTTGCAAGGGTCAAGGCGTGGCACAAGCGCTTCAGGGAAGGACGGGTGTCGTTAGCTGATGATGCCCGGTCTGGGGCACCCCCCTGCATTACCGATGACAACGTCCAGCTGGTTGATGCACTCATTACCCAGGACCGCCGAGTGACAGTGAACGTCATAGCCGCCGTGGTCGCTCCACGACGATGCACGACCTCATACGGCCAACACAGTCGCGTCACTCCTGAAGAAATTCAAATGGGAGGTTCTCAGCTACCCTCCATACAGTCCAGACCTCTCTCCCTGTGATTACGCCATGTTTGGTCCCCTGTAAAGGGCTCAGTGGGGCCAACGATTCACCTCGGACGCCGACGTCCAGCTGTACGTGCGGAACTGGTTCACATCGCAGCCCAGGGAATTTTATGAGACAGCCATTCACCACCTCGTGTCACAATGTGACAAGTGCCTCAACAGCCAGGGCCAATACTTCTAACATACAGGTACTGGTTTCTGTAATTATGCCTCCGGCTCGTTACTTTTTGAACGCACCTTATACTTAATGCTTTTATTTAATTCTTTTCACCCTTTTTTGTCGTTGTTGTTGTTGTTGTTAATGTTGTTATTTTAGTTTAGGGGATTGGGTCATCTTGGTTAAACTATCAGCCCCGCGTATTTGGGTGTGTGTTGAACTTATCTGATAACCTGTGTTTATGTGCTGACTGTAGTAGTGTGTGTAACTGTATTAGGGGCAGGGATGAGGTAGGAGCACCAGGACTTAACCGTCATAATCAATTAACCTTCATGACACCATATGTCTGATCCTCTTAATAAAGTCTGCATGCCTGATAGGCTATTTGTTATGACAATCTTTAAATATGGAGCTACCTGTTCGGTATATTTGCTTATAATTAATAAATGAATTTGTAGTAATTTATAAAATCTTCCAATTTTATTGATAACATCGCATCTATTATAAATACACCTCTCGTCTTTATTGATTTATTTACCAGCGTGTGTATGATTGAACATCGACTTGAGACTGATTCCGCATCTCCATCCAAATTAAAGTCATCCTCCACTCACTGTGGGTTCTGTCTACACGAGCCTTAGGTTTGGTTCTCACATTTTCATAACAGCATTGACTCACTCTTGACTACCTTACCTTCAAAATAAACATAGATTCCTTGCACCCCTGGAACTCTCTCTTCTAGTTCACAAGAATCAGTGCCGTCTCAATCAATTTTTCGCCACAACAAAATGCCGTCTTAAAAACAGGCCTAGCGCTTCAATCGAATTGCTAATTCTTAAAATGACCTGCCTATTTTATACAGAAGGACGAAATGTAAGGAATTCGTCCTACTAATGAAATACTTATCACCCATACATTTCAATCTTTACATTGAACAAGCAATGATGGAAATTGGAGAAAAATTCAAAGTACGACTACAGATTCAAGGAGAAATGATTTCAACTCTGAGATTTGCTGGTGACATCGTCATCTTGGCCGACACGCCTGAGGATTTGAATGAGTTTTTGAATGGTATGGACTCCGTCTTGAGGAAAGAATTCATGATGACAATCAATAAATGTAAAACTAAAATATTGGAATGCAGCCGAAATAAACCAGAAACCTCTATGGACATGAAATTGGTAGGTGAGAAGGTAAAGGAAGTAGGAACCTTCTGTTACTTAGGAAGCAACATAACCAGTGATGGACGAAGCAAAGAGGATATAAAAAGTAGTTTGGCTCAGGCAAGCATTTCTACAGAAAAGGAATCTGTTGGCGTCGAATATAGATTTAGGTATTAGAAAGTCGTTTTTGAAAGCCTTTGTCTAGAGCGTGGCGCTCTATGGAAGTGAAACTTGGACTATTGGTGCAACAGAAACAGGAGAATTGAAGCGTTTGAAATGTGGCGTTACAGGAAAATGATGAAGATCAGATGGGTAGATAGGGTAACAAATGAAGAGGTATTAAGACGAGTGGGAGAGGAGAGATGTTTCTGGCGACTGCTAATGAAGAGAAGAGATAGGTTAGTTGGACACATACTAAGACACCCAGGAATAGCAAGCTTAGTTATGGAAGGAAGGGTCGAGGACAAGAACTGTAGGGGTAGACCAAGGTTAGAATATGTTAAACAGATTGCCTTGGATGTAGGGTGTGGTAGCTATGTAGAGATGAAACGATTAGCTCAGGACGGGGAGGCATGGAGTGCTGCATCACACCAGTCAAAAGACTGAAGACTCAAACAACAAACAACAATGAAAAACACTCGAAAGTCACATATAAACGCTAACTACAACAATTCGACTGTATGATTTCTCTCTAACTACATATAAGCATTTTCTCCACCTGTGGACTTCCCTTCGGCTCCCGTCCTTGGTCTCCTCCACTGTGCTGTCAGCACGTCTCCTCGTACAGGTTCAGTATACGCATGATGTAGGTTTACTGCGTGTTCTGAACTCGAATAATATTCATTGCACAGGGTCTACACATTGCATATATTTTCAAATGGCCATAAACTTCTGCTTTGTTGGCTTTACATTCACTTATGTGACTCAATCTTTTCTTATCTTTCCACTTCACCTCATGGCATTCTTCATTTAACTTCTAGCTATACTTTTGCCCAACATATTTGACAATATCAAATCAATCTCGTCACGAAGTTACACCGAGATTTAACAATCACTTTTTCACTGTTCAACATCAATCCATTACAATAATTAATTAGAATGCCTAGATTTTATTTACGCTTGGAATTACCCACAAATTAACAATTTTTCGCCGAATAGTTTGGTTGGTTCCTCAGTTTAGGAGCTACGACAAAGCGGTCATGTAGCCCCGCGTACTTTGGGTATGTGTAGAATCTGTCTGATAGCGGGTGTTACTTGTGAAGTCTGTATTAGTGTGTGTTAACTGTTTTCAATTCAAGTAAGGACTGCTGACATTGTTTTCAAGTAGTTGCTACTTTTGCTACCAAATGCCACCGTCAACGACAACCATTTCTGAACATGGTTACTAGATGCCACCGCAGTCGGCTCCTGGCGACGAACGTTGGAACCTAAGTGCGTTAATCAAATCTAACCTATAATTTAGCTTCACACAAATGTAATTAGTGGAAGGTTCTTTTAGATGCCATAAATCTATGACATGGGACCACCGGCTTTACTTCCCCTCCGAAGTAAGGCAAACTGAGCGATTTTTATCGCCTTTAGAAAATCCGACGACTTCGGCTGGGTATGAACCCGCGACCTTGGGCATAGAAGCTCAGCATGCTACCAACTACTCCACCGAAGTCGCACCCGAATAGTTTTCTCGCACGAATTGCACTTTCTCCAAACTTCCACACTATTACAAATAGTATTTGACTGATTACAGCAATATTTCCGCGTAAATGATTGTGGAGATCAGACTGTGAGTTTGGCATGCAGGAGACTTACCAACATTTCAGCATAGAAAAGGTTAGTACAAATGGACTGAAGGAGAATCGAGGTGCTGTGGAACGAGCTCAGAATACGCCTACAGAAATATTATTGATGACTGAGAAATCCTCATACATTTTCTATAAAATTATTTTGGTAAGGCAAAGATGTCTGATTTATTAGTTACTTCAAATAGATAACTTATGTCGTTTCGTAGAGTCCCATCGACGTTGCTAGTTTCAGGGATGTGATGGCTACATATGGGATTGAACTCATATGGGATAAATTGAAAACCAGTGATTTAGAAAAGCTAGAGAACGTGAAAGCACGGTTCATCAAACGGGCCATAGGAGCAAGCAAATATGGGCCAAATAGAATGGCATGCATTCTATCAAAAGAAACGTTTTTCCTCGAGGATATAAGGCTCAAGGAATTCCTACCAAGTACACGGGCTAATACAGAAGTAATAGAAAGAAGGAAACGGAAGGAGAAATAGATTAGATAATGGATTTTTTGGAACAGAGGCCATGATAAATAGACAATGGACCAACACCAACCAAACGCAAAGGTACTCAATCATACTGCTCGCGATTCATGATTCCCACCATAAAATGTGTGTAATTACTAAATATCACCAACCAGAAGACTAATGCGTGTGTAAAATATGTGGCTAAGGGTGTGAAATTTATCACATCAAGCAATGCAAAATCAGGACAGGGTCTCTTAAATGACCTTAAAAATGCAAGGAAATGAACAGTGCAACTGTGATCTAATTATTACAGTATTATTGGAATTAAACACAATGTGTACAGAATTATTACATAACAGATGTCATTGACATTCGTCCTTTGCATAGTGCGAGATTGGCATTGTTCTTTGTGTACATTCAAATAGGTGATACTGTGTGCAGGATTGGTTGCAGAGTTCACAGCTGCATTGACTGTCGGCGTTGTGGTAACCTTTCCTGTTGCAGATTTTATGGTGGAAGCCGTGTATTGCTACTCGGGTGTAGAGGTGTCGTAGTTCATAGCCGGCTGATCTCCATTCCTTCTCCTTCATGGCTGGCGTGCGGTAGAGATCGGGGTCTATTTCTGTTGATTACTGGGCTCTTTCTTCCAGGAGCTTGATGCATGCTTGTGTTTGAATCAGGTTGTGTTTTAATATTAGATCTTCTATAAATGTTTTTGTTCCCACCAGTTGATAAACTAATCTGGTTGGGGCGTACTTAGATACGTACAGGGTTTTCTTGAGGTATCTTGCTTTAACTCTATCCAGGTCTTTGATGTTTTTTTAGTTTAAGTGTGGCCAAATTATTTCAATTGCGTATGATGCCATTGGGGTGATTTTCAGATTGAACAGTGAAATTGATGTTTCTAGTGAGAGGCTATGAAGTCTTCTGATTTCCATTGTGGCTTTTATTGCGGAGATTGATCTTTCCTCAACATGTCTTGTGAAGGTGAATCCGGTGACCTGCAAAAGTTACCCCTAAATATGTGTACGCCTTCGCTATGCCTAAAGTGTAGTTCCCACATCTGAAGACATCCTTCGAGGATATTCGTCCGCCTTTGCGAAACTTCGTTACATTTGTCTTGTTCTGGTTTATTATAAGTTCGTTTTCTTTCGTCCATTCCTCTAACCTATTGATAACTTGCTGCATCACTTCCCTTTTTTTTTTTTTTGCTTAGGATCACCATGTCATCTGCATAGAGCAGTATTTTTACCCTTTCCGTTGTGATCTTTTGAACTACGTCGTTTGCGAGCATGTTGAAAAGTATCGGGCTTAGAGGGTCACCTTGTAAAACTGTAACCTGATATTGTAAACCTTTCCAGGCCATTCGGCTGCAATAAATGTATTATTATTAATAGATAACTTTTAAAATACACCGACTATCAACACAAAATGAAGAACATCTACTGAAATTTTTGAATATCTATTCAATTGTTGACCATAAACTTCTGCTTTATTGGCTTTACATTCACTTAGGCTATGTGACTCCATCATGTCTCCACCTTTCATTGAGGTCTCCATCAGCCAAATTGCTTATACAGGGTCATAATGTGTGTGCGCGCCTGTAAACACGGCAAGCTAAGCCGGCTGTGACTAGCGCAGATAGCGGCCGCACACACCCGGTTCAGCCGGTGGCGGCGCGCACTATCACACTTTTACCAAACATGTTCAATAATGTGTACTTACAGTGCTCATTGGCGATGCTGAAAATGTCCTCCCTTTCTTATAACACATACCTGACATCTTCTTATGAAAGAATGTATGTCAACTCTTTTATTATTTACGGAGCCTGTGTCCTTGAATCGTTTGGCGAGCCTCCTAATTGTACTGGCATTAGGCACAGGTCTTCCTGGAAACTTGAATCGAAATTTTCATCTTGTTTCAGAACAAGACTTTCTGCTTTTCATATGCAAATTATGGATATACACACGTTCGCGCAATGTGAATTGGTGTCTAGGCTTGACCAACAATCACAGTAATCCCAATACTCACTAAACGTGCAACACTAACGTGTGAAAGCACTGTAATCCTTAGAACTAGTGTAACAATTATTCATAAAACGAAATGGATATCCGTACAATTTTCATTTACATAAACGTTCCTTATTCATAAAATCTTCGAGTGCTGGTTCAGCGATAAAGTATTTCTTTAAAACAAATTGGAAGTTGGTGCATCTAAAACTGTGTCAGTGAAGATTACGAGGTTGAGGACACATTTATGGATATGCACTGTCACCGATATGATATTAGCCAAGATTCGAGAAAGTACCAGAAGACTGAAAAGGCGAGAGAACACGAGTTAAGATAAGAAATGACATCACGATGACGTCACTGACACGGAATTCTTAAATGAGCTCAGTATTGATATGTAAAATATTTTATAAAGCTGGCATGCAACGTTCATATTAGAAGGAATTTATTAAGGAATTTAAAGTACGAATATGATGAGTTACGTCTAAACATCGAGAGAAAATGGTAACTATTATGACTCAATAGTTTGGATGAGAAGATATAGAGCGCTCTGAATGAACGAAGGAAAGCACACTAGCCTGGAGAAGGCCACTAACAATTCATGAGAGGAACAGTCATCTTGCCTTGGTATAACGTAGTGCGGTGTGAAGGATCGCTGATCGGAGTCAGTGTGATTGGTACAGGAAATATCCGGTAGGGGAGTACGTAGCCGGCAGAATGTGACGCGAAAATTGGGTGCTATAATCGTAATGCAGTGATAATAATGAACTTAAATCGAAACCGGACACCACGAAGGGAGCAGGACTTTCAATGCCATGTAATTTCGGAGTACAAACTAAAAAGGGATACGCACATATTGACTACAGTGTAAAACCCTCGAGTGTAAGAACATATTGGCTTAGCACAATACGAGGCGCGCCCCAGTATTATACAGTAAACTCCCGATTATCCGCGGAATTGACTGGCGCGGATACCGCGGATTATTGAATTCCGCGGATAAGACGCAAAATTGCTGGTAATGGTTAAACAAAGGTCGAAGGCACTAAAAAACAACACACACGTGTTTTAAATAAGTTTATTATACAATAAAAGGAAACATGATAACAAAACTCACTCGATGTTATGTGTGTTATTAAAAAGTCTTGTTTACTGTTTAACAAAAAAAAAATCGGTCATTTGCTTTTGCATTTTCGTAGTGAAACACTATTTCTTTATTTGTGATTTGACTTCCCTCAACACCATCGTTTCACAAAGTGATGCGTCGTCTGGCTCTTCAAGGTATTGAAGAATCCTGTCAATGTGTCCTAATGCTGCATCATGAGTAACGGTCCTCTGCATCTGCATTTCCTCATTGTCTTCCGATTCAACCGATTCAATCCCTCGTACTTGATTTATGATGATTTCATCTGTGAAGTGCTCAAAGCCCGGTTCATTGGCATCACATTCGACCCACTCAACGATATTTTCCTCATTTACATCAACACCTCCGGCAACAAAACCTTCCATTTTTTTTTATAAAAAATGTTCTCCTACAGGCACCGCGGATAATACGCAAAGCGGATAAACCACCCGCGGATAATCGAGAGTTTACTGTACGTGTTATCGAAAGACAAGTGAAGGCCGTGCGTATTGGGGGCGATTGTCAGCTCTCTCGACTTTCATTCTCTCGCGTAACAAGTGAAGGCGAGAGTTGAATGTACTTAGATCAAGGTCGAATAACACAAGGCCGAAGGTGCTAGCTATATGCGGAACAATTTACGTAGAAGTTTCGTTACGTAAAACGGATATTAGAAGCAAAGCAATAGAGATTTAACAAGATGTTCAGTAAAGAACATATAGCATACTTTCTCCTAAATGCATGGGTATTGTTATAACTCTTTGTCCTTTTCAAGGAGTATAATTGAATGTTGGTTGTAGTAGCTTGTTGAAATACAACGTGCTATAGGGATATTAAACATGAATATGAGATACCCTTTGCTAGTGCTACCTCTGTAAAAAAAATCATTCAATTCGGTTTCACCGTGTTTGAATTGATCTGGGGAATGGATTTGCACACATACATGGCCGCTATTTGCAAACTATTGGGCTGATGACCTTGTAGTCAGTCATAAGATGCTTTCCACAAAAAGGCATGTTGTTGCAAAATCCGGTAGAGATCAAATTATTAGTATGGTCGAAATTTGATTTAAGCTTTTAACATTTGGGTGGCCGTCATTCCGTTTCCGTCAAGATGGCGGCGATATAAAACATGACACTGAGGTGCCTTTTGCTAGTGCTACCTCTGTACCAAATTTCGTTCCATTCGGTTTCACCGTGTTTGAATTGATAGGGGGAATCGATTTGCACACATACTTGGCCACCATCTGCAAACTATTGGGCTGATGATCTAGCAGTTTGGTCAGAATATGCTTCCCACATAAAGATTTGATGTTGCAAAATTTGGTAGAGACTAGATTATTAGGTTGGTCGTAATTACATTTTAGCCTTTAACATTTGGGTGGCCACGATTACGTTTCCGTCAAGATGGCGGTGATATAAAACATGACACTGAGGTGGCCTTTTCTAGTGCTACCTCTGTACCAAATTTCGTTCCATTCGGTTTCACCGTGTTCGAATTAATAGGGGGCATCGATTTTCACACAAAGATGGCCGCTATCCGCAAAATATTAGGCTAATGACCTATTAGTTTGGTCAAAGGATGCTCCCTCCATAATGGTATGTTGATGCAAAATTTGGTAGAGATTGGATGATTAGGTTAATCGCAATTTGATTTAAGCTTTGAATATTTGTGTGGCCGCCATTACGTTTCCGTCAAGATGGCGGCGATATAAAACATGACACTGAGGTGCCCTTTGCTATTGCTACCTCTGTACCAAATTTCATTCCATTCGGTTTCACCGTGTTCGAATTAATAGGGGTAATCGATTTTGACCCAAAGATGGCCGCCATCCGCAAACTATTAGGCTAATGACCTATTAGATTTGTCAAAGGATGCTTCCTCCATAAAGGTATGTTGTTGCAAACTTTGGTAGAGATCGGATGATTAGGTTAGTCGTAATTTGATTTAAGCTTTGAACATTTGTGTGGCCGCCATTACGTTTCCGTCAAGATGGCGGTGATATAAAACATGACACTGGGGTGCCCTTTGCTAGTACTACCTCTGTACCAAATTTCGTTCCATTCGGTTTCACCGTGTTCGAATTAATAGGGGCAATCGATTTTCACACAAAGATGGCCGCCATCCGCAAACTATTAGGCTGATGACCTATTAGTTTGGTCAAAGGATGCTGCCCCCATAAAGGTATGTTGTTGAAAAATTTGGTAGAGATCGGATGATTAGGTTAGTCGTAATTTGATTTAAGCTTTGAACATTTGTGTGGCCGCCATTACGTTTCCGTCAAGATGGCGGCGATATAAAACATGACACTGAGGTGTCCTTTGCTAGTGCTACCTTTGTACCAAATTTCGTTCAATTTGCGCTCACCGTGTTCGAATTGATAGGGGGGGACAGACATTCAGAGTACACACACTCACACACACACACACAGACTCACACACATACACACACACAGACAGACACACTTTTTTGGCCCTGTAGTGATCTCATAAGTCTACTTTCATTTTTTGCAAAAATCGAAAGTAGGCTAAAAAGCGGACAAAGCGAATGATCTCTAGGCACAGTGAACTTTAAATATGTGCAACATTCTATATTTTCACATTGATACTTGATCGATTACTGAAATAACTTCAGTTTATTAAACCCGTGAACTCTATCCCATGTCACGCCCTGGGATTACTTGGATCTTGGCCTCCCGGATCATTATTTGACTCTTCGGAACCAATTGTTTAGATCATACAAGGTTTCTTTTTCATTATTTCATTGTTGTACCGGATTCTTGCCGCGGGTCGTGCTGATGAGCCGGGCCACCCAATTCGAGGCTGGGGTATCGGGCACAGCACGTGGGGTCATAAAGGTCTAATCACTTCCGATGGTTTTGAATTTGAGTGTACTCTATTTTAACATTGTTACGTTCTAAGACAGGCCGTGGCGTAGTGACTAGCTATCTTGACTGTCACCGCGAAAGTCCGGGTTCGATTCCCGGTTCTACGAAGAAATATAATTCTGATCTGAGGAGGTTGCGGAGAGTCTCACGACGGGGTTGGCCGACCTTTCTAGGCAGAGAAAGAGTTTTAAAAAATATATAGAAATAATAAAAATAAGAAGAAGAATAAAAATCAGGCATAAAAAAGGGAGGTCGAGATTTTCGTCCCGCCTCCCTTGGCGACCTCCCGAAATGGGGGAGACTTAAAATGAGTTTTTAAAAATATTATAAATAATAATAATAAAAATATTAGGCATTAAAAAAGGGAGGTCGAGACTTCTGTCTCGTGAAGCAGAACTGCGAAGAGGATTGGATTCGATTTCTACCTCAGCCATCCTAGAAGTGGTATTTTTTGGTTTCCCATTTCTAATCCAAGAAAATGCTATGTTTGTACCTATCCCCAGTTACACACTACTACTGATGATGATGATGATAATTGTTGTTTTAAGGGGACTAACATCTAGGTTATCTGCCCCTAATGGTTTGGGTGATAGTGAAAGATGAGATGAGAATGAAAACTATAACTAATACTAACTACACTTACATACAAGAACAAGAAATGATAAACAAATAAAGGATAAGTCAAATAAAAGACAGGAAGGAAAAAAATGCCCTCAACACTCGAAGAATGAGGATGGAGGGACTTGGAAAGAAGGAGAGCCATGAAAGGCAGATAGGAAAAGGGAAAGAGGAGAGGGCCAACCCCGAGGTCAGAGGAAAAATGGGACAAAACGGACCCAGCTCAGGAATCACTGGGTCACCAACTCCCGAACTCACCAGCCGTGAGCCCTTGAGGGTGTAGCACTATCCAGGGTGCACCAGAAGTGGTGGGGCTACACACACCCTGCCTCCTTGAGGGCCTTGAGCAGAAGGCAGGAGATAACCTGAAAAGAAAAAGAAGGCTGACCCCTTGAAGAGTGATGGTACCAACAATGATGAGATAAGGGTCAATTAAGTTGGGAGAGTGGAACACTCCCTAGGCCTCAAATACACTAATACCGTCAGGGTCAAAAGAGAACAAGAGTTGACCTAGAAAGGTCGACAGGAAAGAAGACGGAGAGGAGCCTGGCACAAGTAAGCGGAAACAATGCCGGACTCAGCTGTGGTCCCGTGGTCGCCAACCCACGTCCCAATAGGTATGATCCCCTGGAGAGACACACTACTACTGTCACCAGAATGACGCAGTTTATCAAACAGATGTCAATCACACCCAATTACATAGGGCTAAACGACTACGACGTCGCAAAGCCCCTAATTGGGTTCAGATTGTCTATGGGTGTTACTAACATTACGTGCTTTGCATTCATTTTCCAGATCGAGGCTACCTTTGGTATTCTCGAATATTTCCAGATATACGAGTTCCCTATCAGAAAAAGTAAGTACTAGATAACTCTTTTAGGGGGACAATTTATCCTTGAGGGGTCAGATCAGTGAATTTGTTTACTGTTTAGCCTGATTACGCAAACATTTCTGAAGAATTGTACGTGTGATTCATAAAATTCAGACAGTTAGTTTCTTCCGGTATGTGCGTGAGAGGTCACATGTTACTGTGGAGGCAACAGAAAATTATTATTTGTGCAAATTTTAAATTGAAGCTACCGTTTAAGTGATTTCCTCAGTTTTAGGAACATTTTTCTTGAAAAGTAAAAGACTTGCACAACTTTCTCTTCATACACAAATTATGAGAATGGCGCACATTTATGGCAATATGTTGCGTAAAAGTGAAAATACTAGAATGACAAGCACTGAAAATTTGTCTTTTAACGTAATGAAATGAATTACATATTATTTAATTTACATCTCAGACCTCATGAGTGATAATCCGCAGGACTGGATTTACCAATGGGCCCCACAGGCCTCAGCCTAGGGGCGCACCTTGCTAAGGGGCGCAAAATTAATCCGCAAATTGTTTTGTCAGAAGATTTCCATAAAATTTTGTAGACTACAATACACGTCTACATCTACATTCAAATCAAAATGTTGACACTTTTCCAATTTATATTGTGGCCATCATTTTCCAAAAAATGTTTTTCAACAGCAGATTTTTCGACTTCAGCTTTAGAACAGGAATGTTTCATGCTTTATTAGGAGAAAATCTAAGTCTTGAATATTAATATCAGTTTAATTTGAAGTAGGTTGTATCAAATCAAAAGTTTGGTGCTTTTCAGTCGGTTAACACGAATGTACCCAAAAAGAGCTGGGTTGTGCCCTAATTCTGAAATAAATTACATGAGAATAATAAATACACTAGGATGACCAGTTTCGATCGTCAAGCGATCATCGTTGTTGTTTGAGTCTTCAGTCTTTTGACTGGTTTGATGCAACTCTCCATGCCTCCCTGTCCTGAGCTAATCGTTTCATCTCTACATAGCTACCACACCCTACATCCGAGGCAATCTGTTTAACATATTCTAACCTTGGTCTACCCCTACAGTTCTTGTCCTCGACCCTTCCTTCCATAACTAAGCTTGCTATTCCTGGGTGTCTTAGTATGTGTCCTACCAACCTATCTCTTCTCTTCATTAGCAGTCGCCAGAAACATCTCTCCTCTCCCACTCGCCTTGATACCTCTTCGTTTGTAACCCTATCTACCCATCTGATCTTCATCATTCTCCTGTAACACCACATTTCAAATGCCTCAATTCTCCTCTTTTCTGCTGCACCAATAGTCCAAGTTTCACTTCCATAGAGCGCCACGCTCCAGACAAAGGCTTTCAAAAATGACTTCCTAATACCTAATTCTATATTCGATGTCAACAGATTCCTTTTTTGTAGAAAGGCTTTCCTTGCCTGAGCCAACCTACTTTTTATATCCTCTTTGCTTCGTCCATCACTGGTTATTCTGCTTCCTAAGTAACAGAAGTCTCCTACTTCCTTCAGCTTTTCACCTGCCAATTTGATCTCCATAGAGGTTTCTGATTTATTTCGGCTGCATTCCAGTATTTTTGTTTTACATTTATTAATTTTCATCATGAAGTCCTTCCGTAAGACGGAATCCATACCATTCAAAAACTCATTCAAATCCTCAGGCTTGTCGGCCAAGATGACGATGTCATCAGCAAATCTCAGAGTTGAAATTATTTCTCCTTGAATCTTCACTCCCACTTTAAATTTTTCTCCAATTTCCTTCATTGCTTGTTCAATGTAAAGATTGAAAAGGATGGGTGATAAGTTGCAGCCTTGCCTTACACCTTTCATAATACCAGCTTCTCTCTCATATCTTTCAGCTCGAATGACTGCTGTCTGGTTTCTGTATAGATTGTATATCACCCTCCTATCCCTGTACTTTATTCCAATAGATTTCAAAATGTCAAACAATTTAGTCCAATCAACGTTATCAAAAGCCTTTTCTAAGTCTACAAATGCCATGAACGTTCTCTTACCTTTCCTTATTCTACCTTCCAAAATCAGCCTAAGACTTAGTACAGCTTCCCTTGTTCCTACATTTCTCCTGAAACCAAACTGGTCTTCACCAAACTCCGTTTCTATCTGGCTTTCAATCCTCTTGTAAATTATTCTAGACAGGATCTTTGAAGCATGAGTAATCAAGCTGATTGTACGGTAATTTTCACATCTGTCAGCTCCCACTTTCTTTGGTATAGGGATGATAACATTCTTCTTGAAATCAGGGGGTACCTCACCTGTCTCATAAATCCTACACACCAAGTGAAATAACCTGATCAGACCTTCATTTCCTATGCAGCTTAGCAACTCAATCGGTATATCATCTATGCCTGGTGCTTTGTTCCTGCCTAAGTCCTCTAATGCTCTGTCAAATTCTGATCTCAATATTAAATCTCCTTTTGCATCCTCATCAATTTCCTCCTCCCTTTCCATTACATGATTCTCAATCTCCTTTCCCTTATACAAGCACTCTATGTAAGCTTTCCATCTCTCAACCTTTTCTTCCCTATCTGTTAGAGACTTTCCATTTGTGTCCTTAATATTACAGCACTTAGTCTTCTTTTCCCCAAAAGTATTCTTAATCCTTCGATAAGCTGTGTCTACTTTTCCTAATTTCAGACACTTTTCTATACCTGTACATTTCTCTTTCAACCATCCTTCTTTCGCTTCCTTGCACTTCTTGTTAACCTCATTTCTCAGACGTCTGTATTCTGCTTTCCCCTCTTCATCTCTTAGATTCTTTTGTCTCCGCCTTTCATCCATTAATTCTAGTATATCCTGAGTGATCCACGGTTTTCTACCTATTCTTTCTTTCCTACCAATGTTTTCTTCTGCCGATTTTGTTATTTCATTCTTCAAAAGTGCCCATTCGTCTGCAATTGAAGTTTGTTTAGGGGTTTTGATTAGTCCTTCCTTTATACTCTTCTTGAATCATTCGTTCACATCTTTTACTTTCAGTCTGTCTATTGCCCACCTTTTTGGCTTTTGACTTTTCTTCAGTTTCTTCAACTTTAATCTGCATTTCATTACAACCTGATTGTGGTCAGAGTTTATGTCAGCACCAGGATATGTTTTACAATCCAAAATCCGGTTTCGAAACCTCTGCTTGACCATAATGAAGTCGATTTGGTAACGCCCTGTATCTCCTGGTCTCATCCATGTGTATATTCTTCTATTGTGGTTACTGAATAAGGTGTTAGCTATGACCAATTCATGTTCGGTGCAGAATTCCATCAGCCTGCTTCCTCGATCATTCCTTTCACCTAAACCGAAATCTCCTACTATCTTCCCTTCCCTCCCTTTTCCTACCACAGCATTCCAATCTCCCATTACTATAACATTTTCATCACCTTTGATATACCTCAGAATGTCATCTATTTCTTCGTAGACCTTTTCAACATCCTCATCATCAGCTTGACTGGTAGGCATATAGACTTGTACCACTGTGGTGCACGTAGGTTTAGTATTGATTTTTGCTACAATAATCCGTTCACTGTATTGCTCATAATATTCCACCCGCTGTCCAAGTTTCCTACTCAATATGAGACCAACCCCTGCTTGGCCATTATTTGATTTAGTGCTAATGACCCTATAGTCTCCTGACCCAAAGTCCTGTTCTTCCTGCCAGCGCATTTCACTAATCCCAACCAAATCCAACCTCTACCTATCCATTTCCCTTTCAAAGTTTTCTAACTTTCCACTTCCTAGCAGACTTCTAACATTCCACGCTCCGATCCGTAGAATGTCAGATTTCCTCTTTGTTACTTCTGTGATGTTAACCCCCTCTCGAGTAGTCCCCACCCGGAGATCCGAACGGGGGACTAGTTTACCTCCGGATTGAAATTTTACAAGGGAGGAGGCCATCATCACATGTAATTATGCATAGAGAGGTGCATATCCTCGGGAATAGCATTACGGCTGTAGTTTCCCGTTGCTTTCAGCCGTGCAGCAGAACGCAGTGTAGCCATTAGTTGGCTTATATTTTCAATATCTTAATCGTCTATTAGACTAGTAAAGAATTGATTTATTCTCAAAGGCTGCTACTCCCTTTCAGAATAAGTAAAGAGCGATTCTACTACAAAATACTAACCTTCTACTAACAATTAAATACCAAAATTCTACTAACGAAAAAAATACTAAAGTTTCACCAACAAATACTACCACTAAAACAGTCTGTCACCAGGCCCACTCACATGCACCCTCACCAGCACACTCACACACCACAGTCTAATAGAACAATGACATATATCTAATAAACAAATTAATTCATACTTACAACTAAAACTAACTACATACTTACTGTACTGTAATTTGAATTGACAATATTTACAAAATTTAAAATGATAATCTGGTAGCAAAAGTATCTACCCCGTCCCGGATTCGAACTATCTACATTTTTATGTTAAAATATTTTATTTTTTATTTTTAAATCTTAATATTTGTGTTAGGGACATTTTATATAATGTTAAATTTTTTAATAAACCATACAAGCACTATTTTAGTTTGCTTACCCATTTTTATAGAAACTGGTAATCTTTTCATTTTCCAATCGACGTGCGATAGTACTACTAGTTGGATACTAGAGCCCACTTAGGCTCAATTTCACCGTTCACGCTCGAGATCCGAGGTTCTCGTTCTACCAATGTGTCTTAATTGTTTGATTGCTAGTAAATGTGTAACTAGTTAGTGGTACTATTACATGGCCTGTATGCGCCGAGGATTTCCTACTTATTCACCTAGTAGGGAAGTGTTGGTTTATCTGGCCGGGTATCAACGTCCTTGCAATCTTTTCCATCTCAGCGCATACAGGTGGTGACTATGCGGGACTCAGGCACAGAGAGCTTATATTTATTTGGCGCCCAATGTGTTCGGCATCGATTGTGTTGGGACACCAATGTGTTAGGCATCGATTGAGTTGGGACACCAATCTGTTCGGCCTCGACTTTGTCGAATATTTGTGGGATGTAGAGAATTGTTAGAAATGCCGATTCCAAATTTTGAAAGTTGTTTAAGTGTATAAACACTGACACATTTTAGGAGTACGAGAAAGTTAAGAGGCAAATTTGTTAAACCAGCTGACGATATTTAGGTCATGTAAAAGTAAAGAGAAAGTTAAATTCATGTTGATATAAATTCAATTATGTAGGGATTGTTAAATTAGAGAGGATTAGTTTACTAGATTACGGTTTGATAGGATCGCAGACTTAAGTCTAACGTTTTAAATTATGATTATCGGGGTATTCCATTGTTATAAAATGTATGAGTTGGTCACACTGAAACTCCACAAAGTAGTGTAGAAGATACTTCCCATTTTCCTCAAGTGTATTAAATATGTCGACGAGGGATTTGACTTACATCAAATCCATGCTAGAGAAGATGCAGGAGAACCAAGCCCAATTAACAGGGGATGTGGAAGCCTAACACAAACTCACACATGAAAACACAAAAAAATAGAAAGAGAAATTAAACAGTCAGCTACTACAGTTAAATCTGAGCTAACAGTAGCCCAATCCTTAACTAAATCCAGCATTTCGTAAGTGCAGGAGGAATGAAAAAGGGTCTAGAATAAAAATAAAAAGACGCAAGAAGAAATTAGGAAAGCACAGGAAGAGGCTAGAAGGACTCAGGAAAACGCACAGGAAGATGCTAGGAAAGTGCAAGAAGACATTAGGAAAGCACAGGAAGAGGCTAGAAGGACTCAGGATAAAGCACAGGAAGAGGCTAGAAAAGCACAAGAAGAGGCTAAGAAAGTGCAAGAAGAAATTAGGAAGGCACAGGAAGGAGCTAGAAGGACTCAGGAAAAAGCAGAGGAAGAGACTAGGAAAGCAGAGGAAGAGACTAGAAGGACTCAGGAAAAAGCACAGGAAGAGGCTAGAAGAGCACAGGAAGAGGCTAAGAAAATTCAAGAAGATATTAAGAAAGCCTTAGAGAAAGCCCAAGAGGAAGGGAGACTTGCCCAAGAACAGAGTAGGTTAGCCCAGGAGGAATGTAGATTTTCCATAGAAGAAAGTAGGAAAGACCAAATCAGCTTTCAATCAAGAGAAATAGTATGTGGCCTCTACTAAAGTAGAAATGGGCACCCTTAGATCATAAGTTACTAGAAAAGTAATCGAAGCTAAAATACAGTGTGGTGAAAACATTATAGATCTAGAAGAAAAGATTCACAAAGGCATTAGTAGTGTAACTTCAGAGAGCAGAAAACACCATGAACACAGTGCAGGTTCCCAGAAGAAACTCTCCGACCAGCTAAACAACTTAAATGGTATTGTTGGTGAACTACAATGTAAGTTAGAAGATCAACAGAAACTTATAAATGACGGTATTAATGTTGATATTGCATCTTGTATATCTAAATCTGTGAAAGAGTTAAAGGAAGAGGTAATAAGTTCTAATAGGGATTGCAGTATATGCATGAGTTACATTGCAAAATTCTGAAAGATGTAAAAGAAATTGAAACAAATGCTAATGTTAATAGAGATAATCTGAAGGAGGAATTAAAAAAAACGCATTGACAAAGTACAAGAATCGAGCATTACCACAATAAGAGAACTTGTAAATAAGGCAGATTCGAATAAAAGTCAGGAATTAAACGTAATTAGGAGTACTGTAAATGATGTCAATGTAGAACTTGCGAATATTACATCTGATCAGGAAAAAGAACTACTTGATATTAGCGACAAACTGAAATCACTTACCATTGGAGAACCATGTGACCATGCAGGTTTGAAGGAGGAGAAATCTCTATCTGTACCCTCTGATGTAGAGGCGTAAAACACGGGAAGGGCAGGGCAGGGGGGAATTGCACCCTCAAGTTTAGGTGCAAGACTTTATTTTTAAGAACCCTTTAAAAGTTAAATAAATATATATAGAACCTATTCTATACATCATTTAATACTACGTTAGGCTTTTCTTAATCGTAATTTCTTTATTCTACTGAACAAACAGTCTGTGTTACCCCCCATTCCCCTTATTCTACTGAACAAACAGTCTGCGTTACCCCCCATTTCCCTTTATTCTACTGAACATACAGTCTGTGTTACCCCCCATTCCCCTTATTCTACTGAACAAACAGTCTGTGTTACCCCTCCCATTTCCCTTATTCTACTGAACAAACAGTCTGTTCCACCCCCTTTTCCCTTATTCTACTGAACAGACAGTCTGTGTTACCCCCCCCCCCCCATTTCCCTTATTCTAGTGAACAAACAGTCTGTGTTACCCCACATTTCCCTTATTCTATAGAACAAACAGTCTGTGTTACCCCCATTTCCCTTATTCTACTGAACAAACAGTCTGTGTTACCCACACATTCCCCTTATTCTACTGAACAAACAGTCTGTGTTACCCCCCATTCCCCTTATTCTACTGAACAAACAGTCTGTTCACCCACATTTCCCTTATTCTACTGAACAAACAGTCTGTGTTACCCCCCATTTCCCTAGTTCTACTGAACAAACAGTCTGTGTTACCCCACATTTCCCTTATTCTACTGAACAAACAGTGTGTGTTACCCCCATTCCCCTTATTCTACTGAACAAACAGTCTGTTTCACCCATATTTCCCTTATTCTACTGAACAAACAGTCTGTGTTACCCCCCATGTCCCTTATTCTACTGAACAAACAGTGTGTTACCCCACATTTCCTTATTCTACAGAACAAGCAGTCTGTGTTACCCCCATTTCCCTTATTCTACTGAACAAACAGTGTGTGTTACCCCCATTCCCCTTATTCTACTGAACAAACAGTCTGTTTCACCCATATTTCCCTTATTCTACTGAACAAACAGTCTGTGTTACCCCCCATGTCCCTTATTCTACTGAACAAACAGTGTGTTACCCCACATTTCCTTATTCTACAGAACAAGCAGTCTGTGTTACCCCCATTTCCCTTATTCTACTTAACAAACAGTCTGTGTTACCCCCACATTCCCCTTATTCTACTGGAAAAAAAACAGTCTGTGTTACCCCACATTTCCCTTCTTCTACCGAACAAACAGTCTGTGTTACCCCACATTTCCCTTATTCTACTGAACAAACAGTCTGTGTTACCCCCACATTCTCCTTATTCTACTGAACAAACAGTCTGTGTTACCCCCCATTCCCTTATTCTACTGAACAAACAGTCTGTTCACCCACATTTCCCTTATTCTACTGAACAAACAGTCTGTGTTACCCCCCATTTCCCTAGTTCTACTGAACAAACAGTCTGTGTTACCCCACATTTCCCTTATTCTACTGAACAAGCAGTGTGTGTTACCCCCATTCCCCTTATTCTACTGAACAAACAGTCTGTTTCACCCACATTTCCCTTATTCTACTGAACAAACAGTCTGTGTTACCCCCCATGTCCCTTATTCTACTGAACAAACAGTATGTTACCCCACATTTCCCTTATTCTACAGAACAAGCAGTCTGTGTTACCCCCATTTCCCTTAATCTACTTAACAAACAGTGTGTGTTACCCCCATTCCCCTTATTCTACTGAACAAACAGTCTGTCTTACCCCACATTCCCCTTATTCTACTGAACAATCAGTCTGTGTTACCCCCACATTCCCCTTATTCTACTGAACAATCAGTCGGTGTTACCCCCCATTCCCCTTATTCTACTGAACAAACAGTCTGTGTTACCCCCCCCCCCCCATTCCCCTTATTCTACTGAGCAAACAGTCTGTGTTACCCCCCATTTCCCTTATTCTACTGAACAAACAGTCTGTCTTACCCCACATTACCCTTATTCTACTGAACAACAGTCTGTGTTACCCCCATTTCCCTTATTCTACTTAACAAACAGTCTGTTTCACCCACATTTCTCTTATTCTACTGAACAAACAGTCTATGTTACCCCCCCCATTTCCCTTATTCTACTGAACAAAAAGTCTGTGTTACTCCCATTTCCCTTATTCTACTGAACAAACAGTCTGTTTCACCCCCATTTCCCTTATTCTACTGAACAAACAGTCTGTGTTACCCCCCCCATTTACCTTATTCTACTGAACAAACGGTCTGTGTTACCCCCCATTTCCCTTATTCTACTGAACAAACAGTCTGTCTTACCCCACATTCCCTTATTCTACTGAACAACAGTCTGTGTTACCCCCATTTCCCTTATTCTACTTAACAAACAGTCTGTTTCATCCACATTTCTCTTATTCTACTGAACAAACAGTCTGTGTTACCCCCCCATTTCCCTTATTCCACTGAACAAACAGTCTGTGTTACCCCACATTTCCCTTATTGTACTGAACAAACAGTGTGTCTTACCCCACATTCCCCATATTCTACTGAACAAACAGTCTGTTTCACCCACATTTCCCATCAGGCGCTTTGTGCTTTTACCCTTACCACGTCGATGCAAAACGATGCATTATTTCGAACTATTATTTCAGAATGTTAAAGCACTAGAAGACTATAAGAATAATTATCATTTAAGCCCTTTTTGGGACAAATCTAAACATATTCTTTTGAAAAAAAAAGCCAAGGGCTTGCCCCTAGTCGCGTGGTCAAAGCAAGGTACCGTCGCGAAAAAAAAAATGGCTTCCCCTTATGCAGTCAAGGCCCTCTGGGCATATTTTAAAAAATAAAGGGCGTCATCGCGAGTAAAACAAGTCTTTAAACGCTTATGGGTTCGTTAGTACCTATGGGAAAACCGAAAAAGAAAAATTAAAACAAAATGGTAAAATAAAACTACATACAAAATAAATGAAAACATTAAAAAAGTAAAGAAAAACACAACATTTTCAAAATATACTGTTAGACTGACTCTTTTGGTAAAAACTAAAATAATAATCTATAGAAATTACATATAAAATAAATTAAAACCTAAATAAAATTGAAAAAAGTCCAAAAATATCGGCTCTGATTAAGGGTGGTTTTAATCGAGGGGTGGAAATGAGTTCTCCATGTGAAAGGGGGCGACACCCGGAGTAATTTCACACCTCACACGTCCAAATCCGAATATTGGTTCGCGATATATCGATTGGGCACGGCCACCGTGGTCGGCGATATGCTAGTTGGCGCAGACCCCATCGTAGCCAACTGCTCGCATGTGCACAATCGCCTTGTCATATGAGAGACCTACGAGAGTCATGGCGATAGACATCCACCGCGTTTTAATGTGATAGTTTTTTATGAGGAAAGCAATGGCAAACTACCTCACTCCTCTTCTTGCCTAGAACGCCTCAAAATAGCGCTGCCTTGGGTTTTTGTGGGTATCTACTCACATAACGTAACGGCGGTACTTTTTGAGGATCCAACCAGCCTTCGGGCTGACTACCTAACAGACAGTATTTTATGAGAATTATAAGTGAGGGGAATATTTGCTATGATGTTTCCACGATATATTTACTGAAATAGATTTATAAAAGAAGGGAAATGTAGAAGAATTTTAACAGATGAATGTTTATGTTGCTAATTTAGCTTAATATTGCGAATCCTTTCCATTGTTTCGTTGACTTAGGCGGTATCGTTGCAGACTCTGAATGTCATTATGCATCATTTACGGAGTTCGAATCACACCTCCAATACGTTTTTCTTATTTACATGTGCTTCTTTCTTGCTATTGGTATCACATTGTAAAAACATACTTTACTTTCACAATTCCCGTAAAGAATTCTCAGCAATTTACGATGCCATATACTTAAAAATTAGTAAAAAAAAATGTAGTATTCCAGGCACTCGCGTGAGCAGACAATCGCTTTCGCCATGAGAGACAATTGACGAACATAATTACTTTGAAGGGATCGGACACCACGGTCACTTTGAACATTGGTGTGAGTGTATGAGTAAAATTTTCCGTGATAACCTGTGCTATTGTGATGGCTCAGATCCATTACACTTAGGCTATAACATCTATGTTCGAGAATGCAGGTGAAAAATATTTACAATATGTGTAATTATTTAGTTGCAGTATTGAGGTGTGTTGACGCAAGATTTGCTGGAGAACGGATGATTGGGTTGGTCGTAGTTGGATTCGATCGTTTAACGTTTGGGTGGCAGCCATTGCGTTTCCGTCAACATGGTGACGGTATGGAGCACGGCACTGGGTTGCCTTTTGCAGGTGCTGCCTCGGTACCAAATTTCGTTCAATTCGGTTTCACCGTGTTTGAATTGATAGGGGTGATCGATTTGCACACATACATGGCCGCAATAATTTTAAATCTAAATTGCATTTTGTGTAGTGGGCATTTTCTAAGTATTTTGATTCTCAATTGCATTTTGTGGGTATTTTTGATTCTAAATTAATAAATATAGTTAAATATACTGTATGTATACAAGGAATCCGTGCAATTTCGTCCAGGTGCCTTTTCGTCCAGCAACAAATTTCCTTGAAAAACGTGTCATTTCGTCCATCATCATCATCATCATCATCTAAATTCTCATTCTTTGAGGGTTGAGGGAATTTCATTTGCCCCTGTCTTTTGTTTCCCTTACTCTTATTTTTGTTTTCCATTTCCTCTTCTAGAATGTACAGGAAGTATGTAGTTAGTTTATTAGACTGTGGTGTGTGAGTGTGTCTGCTGGCAGTTGCATGGTTTATTAGATATAGTTCATTGTTTCAGTAAACTGTGATTTGTGAGGGTGCATGTGAGTGTGCCGGGTGACAGACTGTTTTAGTTGTAGTATTTGTTGTTGGTGGAACTTAAGTATTTTTCGTTAGTAGAATTTTGGTATTTAATTGTTAGTAGAAGGCAAGAGAATTCCAGAAAGATGTATATTTTTGTTTTATTGATTATGCTAAAGCTTTTGAATGTGTTGATCATAATGAGTTATGGAAAGTACTAAAATACATGGGAGTACCAGAACATATCATTAACCTCATCCGGAACTTATACTCTGATCAAGAAGCTACAGTGAGAACCATATATGGAACAACTAAATGGGTTAAGATTCAAAAAGGAGTACGGCAAGGCTGTATATTGTCACCTTACCTTTTCAATCTGTATGCAGAACACGTTATGAGGAACGTGGGGATAGATGAAGAAGAAACAGGAATCAAAATAGCTGGGTTAAATATAAACAACCTGAGATATGCAGATGATACAATCCTGATGGCTGAAACTGAAGAAGATTTAAAAAATCTCTTACTGAATGTGAAAGAAGAAAGTTCAAAGGCCGGACTAATGTTGAATGTCAAGAAAACAAAAATTATGACAACTACAACTGTCAATTCATGGCAAGTAGGAGGAGAAAAATGGAGATAGTCTCTGTTTTTAACTATCTTGGCTCACAGATTTCTGCCGATGGTGACTGCAGTCATGAGATCAAAAGACGATTGGTACTTGGTAGACAGGCATTTTCAAATCGGGACAATATCTTAAGCAGTAGAGACCTAACCTAAACAACAAAGATCCGTATAATAAGGGCTATGATTTTTCCAGTTGTGATGTACGGATGTGAGACCTGGACCATAAGAAAAGCTGAACGCCGTAGAATAGATTCCTTCGAATTATGGTGTTGGAGAAGAGTTCATAGAGTTCCATGGACTGCGAAGAGAACCAATAAGTCAGTTTTACAGCAAATTAAACCAGCTTGTTCCTTGGAGGGCTTAATCCTGAAACAAAAACTGGGCTACTTTGGACACATCATGAGAAGACATAATTCATTAGAGAAGACCTTAATGCTGGGGAAGATAGAAGGCACAAGAAGAAGAGGGAGGCAAAGAATGAGATGGATGGATGGCATCACAGAAGCACTAAATTCCAGTTTGGAAAATCTTCGAGAGGCAGTGCAGGACAGGAGAAATTGGCGTAGTCTAGTACATGGGGTCACGGAGAGTCGGAATCGACTAAACGAATAGAGAGAGAGAGAAGGTTAGAATTTTTGTTAGTAGAATTGCTCTTTACTTATTCTGAAGGGAGTAGCAGCCTTTCAGAATAAATCAATTCTTTACTTGTCTTTTAGACGATTAAGATATTGATAATATAAGCCAACTAATGGCTCCACTGCGTTCTCCCGCACGGCTGAAAGCAACGGGAAACTACAGCCGAGGATATGCACTTCTCTATGCATAATTACATGTGATGATGGCCTCCTCCCTTATAAAATTTCAATCCGGAGGTAAACTAGTCCCCCGTTCGGATCTCCGGCTGGGGACTACTCGAGAGGGGGTTAACATCACAGAAGTGACAAAGAGGATATCTGACATTCTACGGATCGGAGCGTGGAATGTTAGAAGTCTGCTAGGAAGTGGAAGGTTAGAAAACTTAGAAAGGGAAATGGATAGTTGAGGTTGGATTTGGTTGGGATTAGTGAAATGCGCTGGCAGGCAGAACAGGACTTTAGGTCAGGTGACTATAGGGTCATTAGCACTAAATCAAACAATGGCCAAGCAGGGGTTGGTCTCATATTGAGTAGGAAACTTGGACAGCGGGTGGAATATTATGAGCAATATAGTGAACGGATTATTGTAGCACAAATCAATACAAAACCTACGTGCACCACAGTGGTACAAGTCTATATGCCTACCAGTCAAGCTGATGATGAAGTTGTTGAAAAGGTCTACGAAGAAATAGATGAAATTCTGAGGTACATCAAGGGTGATGAAAATGTTATAGTAATGGGAGATTGGAATGCTGTGGTAGGAAAAGGGAGAGAAGGGATGATAGTAGGAGATTTCGGTTTAGGTGAAAGGAATGATCGAGGAAGTAGGCTGATGGAATTCTGCACCGAGCATGAATTGGTCATAGCTAAAACCTTATTCAGTAACCACAATAGAAGAATATGCACATGGATGAGACCAGGCGATACAGGGCGTTACCAAATCGACTTCATTATGGTCAAGCAGAGGTTTCGAAACCAGATTTTGGATTGTAAAACATATCCTGGTGCTGACATAAACTTTGACCACAATCTGGTTGTGATGAAATGCAGATTAAAGTTGAAGAAACTGAAGAAAAGTCAAAAGCCAAAAAGGTGGGCGATACACTGAAAGTGAAGGATGTAAACGAAAGATTCAAGAAGAGTATAAAGGAAGGACTAATAAAAAACCCTAAACAATCTTCAATTGCTGACGAATGGGCACTTTTGAAGAATGAAATAATAAAATCCGCAGAAGAAAACATTGGTAGGAAAGAAAGAATAGGTAAAAAACCGTGGATCACTCAGGATATACTAGAATTGATGGATGAAAGGCGGAAACACAAGAATGTAAGAGATGAAAAGAGGAAAGCAGAATACAGACGTCTGAGAAATGAGGTTAACAAGAAGTGCAAGGAAGCGAAAGAAGAATGGTTGAAAGAGAAATGTGCAGGTATAGAAAATTGTCTGAAATTAGGAAGAGTAGACACAGCTTATCGAAGGATTAAGAATACTTTTGGGGAAAAGAAGACTAAGTGCTGTAATATTAAGGACACAAATGGAAAGCCCCTAACAGTTAGGGAAGAAAAGGTTGAGAGATGGAAAGCTTATATAGAGTGTTTGTATAAGGGAAAGGAGATTGAGAATCATATAATGGAAAGGGAGGAAGAAATTGATTAGGGTGCAAAACGAGATTTAATATTGAGATCAGAATTTGACAGAGCATTGGAGGAATTGAGCAGGAACAAAGCACCAGACATAGATGATATACCGATTGACTTGCTACGCTGCATAGGAGATGAAGGTCTGATCAGGCTATTTCACTTGGTGTATAGGATTTATGAGACAGGTGAGGTACCCCCTGATTTCAAGAAGAATGTTATTATTCCTATACCAAAGAAAATGGGAGCTGACAGATGTGAAAATTACCGTACAATCAGCTTGATTACTCATGCTTCAAAGATCCTGTCTAGAATAATTTACAAGAGAATGGAAAGCCAGATAGAAACGGAGTTGGGTGAAGACCAGTTTGGTTTCAGGAGAAATGTAGGAACAAGGGAAGCTGTACTAACTCTTAGGCTGATTTTGGAAGGTAGAATAAGGAAAGATAAGATAACGTTCATGGTATTTGTAGACTTAGAAAAGGCTTTTGATAACGTTGATTGGACTAAATTGTTTGACATTTTGAAATCTATTGGAATAAAGTACAGGGATAGGAGGGTGATATTCAATCTATACAGAAACCAGACAGCAGTCATTCGAGCTGAAGGACATGAGAGAGAAGCTGGTATTCAGAAAGGTGTAAGGCAAGTTTGCAACTTATCACCCATACTTTTCAATCTTTACATTGAACAAGCAATGAAGGAAATTGGAGAAAAATTTAAAGTGGGAGTGAAGATTCAAGGAGAAATAATTTCAACTCTGAGATTTGCTGATGACATCGTCATCTTGGCCGACACACCTGAGGATTTGAATGAGTTTTTGAATGGTATGGACTCCGTCTTACGGAAAGAATACATGATGAAAATTAATAAATGTAAAACAAAAATACTGGAATGCAGCCGAAATAAATCAGAAACCTCTATGGGCATCAAATTGGGAGGTGAAAAGCTGAAGGAAGCAGGAGACTTCTGTTACTTAGGAAGCAAAATAACCAGTAATGGACGAAGCAAAGAGGATATAAAAAGAAGGTTGGCTCAGGCAAGGAAAGCATTTCTGCAAAAAAAAGGGATCTGTTGACATCGAATGTAAATTTAGGTATTAGGAAGTCATTTTTGAAAGCCTTTGTCTGGAGCTTGGCACTCTATGGAAGTGAAACTTGGACTGTTGGTGCAGCAGAAAAGAGGAGAATTGAAGCATTTGAAATGTGGTGTTACAGGAGAATGATGAAGATCAGATGGGTAGATAGGGTTACAAACGAAGAGGTATTAAGACGAGTAGGAGAGGAGAGATGTTTTTGTCGACTGCTAATGAAGAGAAGAGATAGATTAGTAGGACACATACTAAGACACCCAGGAATAGCAAGCTTAGTGATGGAAGGAAGGGTTGAGGACAAGAACTTTAGGGGTAGACCAAGGTTAGAATATGTTAAACAGATTGCTTCGGAAGTAGGGTGTGGTAGCTATGTAGAGATGAAACGATTAGCACAGGACAGGGAAATATGGAGAGCTGTATCAAACCAGTCAAAAGACTGAAGACTCAAACAACAACAACAACAACAACAAAACATTGTAATAATTGAACATACAAGAAGTGATGACCAAGCATCACGTTATTAATCATTGGCGTAGTAATTCGGCGCAGAATTATCAGTGATGAGGACTGCCTACGCTGAATACAGACACTTTGGAATTTTTTGAAGCGGAATTCAACGATCGATTCCAGGATTAAGATGAATTTTTGAAACTGTTCCAACTCGCTACGAGTATTACTTAAAAAGGTTGGTTTCTAGAATGCAAGACGGACTAAATTTTTGTCATTTCGAATATATAGGGCCCTCAGCCAACGAAGTAGCATTCAGCCTTCAGGAACCCGTGGAAGGGGTTATACTGTTTCCGCAAACCAGTAGTTAGAGAACCTAGGAGGGTTACATTGGTTCGACAGCGCGCCGAAGTTCCGAGTGGGGTCATAACGCAAGTACGATAGTCAAAACTTTGCCCGTGCTTGGTAAAGTGTATGACAGGCGTCGGTCCAAAAGCGACATTAGCAAAAGTAATAGTTATAGTTCGTAAGTAGAAGAGATAGTTCCAAGTCAGATTAGGTCTTCAGAACATAAAACAATAATATCCTAGTGAGGATTACGAATTATAAACAGTTATTCGTGGGACTAGTGTGAGAACCACACATTGCGAAAGTGCTAGTTGAGACCAGGCTACGGTTCTAAGGAACTCGTTAATCGTGAACCACGTGGAGAGAACGCTATTGCAGCGAAAGGGAATTAGTATCGCGCCGACAGACTAAGTTCCGCACAAATCGAACTATGAGGATAGAACTTTCCGAGGTGAATAGGAAACCGACGGAGATAGGAGTTCGGAGATTTTCAGTCGTTCAAGTAGATGTTCAAGACAGGGAGTAGAGATACGTTAATACCTGCATTTCTTGGACGAGACGAAGGGAGAAATTGTCAAAAACATGTGAATAGGAAGAACTATAACAACGTGTTTTAGAAAGTGGAAAGAAGCATTATTGTATAATCGAGTGATTTCATTTTGTAAATAACTTTATAGTGTCTTAAAGTGTTAAGAAATAAGTGTAATAATTGTAATTTGTTGAGTAAAAGCACCCTAAGAAAGGGAAGCTAATTGAAGTGGAAATGTGTATTCAAAGTGAAAATTGTAAAGTGAAGATGTATGTGACAAGTGTAGAAATTTGTTGCTTGAATAATATGAGAGGTTAATACACCAAAATGGTGGACCAAAAGTTCTGAAATCACTGGAGAAGACCACCGAACATGTGAGTACTTACTAATTATCATTATGAGTTGATGGAGAGTCGTGCATTCTAAATAGTTATGTGTCACCATAATGCAGGGAAGCAGTGAATATTTAATAAGTGTGTGTATAACAGTGATGTGAATATAGCCTTAGAAGGAAGAATTGAATTAGAATTGAATTTGTATCAGATGGAAACGGCCCATATATTGTTAAAAGGGTAGGAGTATTTTCATGAATGAATAATGGTCAATTATTAAATATGATATGCCAACATAAAGTTATTTGTTTGAATAAATGCTGGAAGGAAGTTAGCAGGCTTTTTACGGAAGGTTTAAAGAGGAATATAGTTTAATGCCTCTAATATTAGGAGGATGTAAAGTAGAATCGAGTGATTTTGCAAAGTATAAATAAGGAAGTGATCATTCTTGGGTGTAGTTGCCGCGGTAGTCTTATGACGGGTCAAATCACCGGTCTTATTAGACAATTGGGGAGTACATTGGTTGTTATTCACACGGAGGTTAGCATACGTTCCGCTCCAGTTGCAAGAATTATAGAGGCCTGTGAATTTGTTCCGCTCTAAACATTGGTTGTTATTCGCACGGAGGTCAGCATACGTTCCGCTCCTGTTGCAAGAATTATCTTCGAAAATCCCAGTGTGAGAGGTTTTGGACCCTTGGGATGGATTTTACGCTAAGTCGTTGGCTGCTTAGAGGTTGTTGTAGCCCCCGTAATTAAAGATCACTTAACACTCTGGGCAATGAGGATACTCATGAATTGATTAACTTGCCTGTACGTATGAATGATTGCTATTGAGCAAAAGTATAAATAATTACAGTCGGATATTGTAAACGTATTAAAACACTCCTGAATGAAGAGACCTGTATCTTGCGGAGTCCAGCTGGTAAGAAAAGGAAGATATGTTAACGCTCTTGGAAGCGAGACGGAGTCATAAATCTTGTGTGTCGAGAACACTACTTGAGAATGGGTCACTGGAGGCTAATGGTCTGTTGAAGCCTATTAGTAATTAAAATACAGATGTTGTAACGTTTGGTGGCATTATCAATGAGAGAATGGATATCATAATCCATCTGTATTATTTCCAGCTAAAAATATTCATTAAAAGGCAATTTTAGAGAAGGAAGGAAGGAAGGAAGATTGTAGTTTTACGTGACCGTGAATCTTGTGATTATGAGCCACGGGACCTCCTTTTTACGTGGAATCCGAACCACAGGACATGGCATTTCACTTCGAAAATCTCACATGCATTGACCGGGAATCGAACCCGGACCGCCTTGGTGAGAGGCATACAGCTAGACCGCTGAGCCACCACGCCCCCGATAATTTTTGAGAATATTGCATTCTAATATAAATATAAATTTCCCAAGAGTGACTCATGAATTACAGAGAGTTCCTTAACAGGGCATATAGTCACAAATCTCATTGATTTGATTCAGTATTGTTTATAATTAAAGGGATGCACGACCACCCACAAAAATATAGTACTTAACATGTATTGTGAAGGAAAGAATGAACATTTGTGGATCTAATCCAATGATAAGTAAAACACATTTTTAAATAGCCTACTCAAGAAATAGTTGTCAATTAAATGATGTGTAATGCTTAATGTAGGCAAGTGCCATAAAGATTCTTTCTTTTAATATTTTAGAATCAGTAAAATTAGCAGAATATATATTCTTGCATGTTATATGGTAGTGAAAGTTGAACTGTTGTAGGCTTAATGGAGCCGTAATAACAGTGTGCATAGAACACTTTGTGTGTAGTGAATGTTCCTAATGTTTGACAAGGAGACCAGTTTGTATTTTGATTTTTATTAATGTCATATGATTTTTGTTTAATGTAAGATTTTGTAGAGTGCCATTTCTATAATTAAATGTTGTTTTGTGAAGTTTTTATTTTTATTTTTGAGTGTTGACCTGTGTTGCTCATGATCCCAAAATATATGTGTCATATCGTGGGAAATGAATGTACATCCCCGAATTGACAGAGCTAGGCGAAGTATGACCTAATATTATTCCAACAAAAGGGTGCAATATATCCACATTTAGAAACAGCTGATTCTCTCATTATTGTAACTTATTGAATTATTTTTACTTCACGATACATTAGAATAAAATAAAAAGTTCCTTCACAAAGACCTTTCTGAGGTCTAAATTCTCCCTCCTTCACGATGGAATGAAGAGGGGGCGGCAAAAACCCACGGGCCTAGGAGCCCATAAAATCTAAATCCGGCCCTGATAATCTGCATGGTGTTGTTCAACATATAACACCCTATATCCACGATCATTTTATAGATATTCCAATGGTTTTTTCTTTGTCTAAAAGTGTACCCAAATATGTTACCTTTTTATCTTTGGATAATTAGGACATTCGTAACCCACAAGATCCCTGAACAAGAACTAACCTGCAGCTTCACACCCGACTATAACCTGTTGACATGAAATATAGATTTAGGTATTAGAAAGTCCATTTTTGAAAGCCTTTGTTATGAGCGTGACGCTCTATGGAAGTGAAACTTGGACAATTAGTGCAGCAGAAATGAGGAGAATTGAAGCGTTTGAAATGTGGTGTTAAAGGAGAATGATGAAGATCAGATGGGTAGATAGAGTAACAAATGAAGAGGTATTGAGACTAGTGGGAGAGGAGAGATGTTTCTGGCGACTGCTAATGAAGAGAATAGATAGGTTGGTAGGACACATACTAAGACACCCAGGAATAGCAAGCTTAGTTATGGAAGGAAGGGTCCAGGACAAGAACTGTAGGGGCAGACCAAGGTTAGAATATGTTTAGCAGATTTTCTAAGATGTAAGGAGTGGTAGCTATGTAGGGATGAAACGATTAGCTCACGACAGGGAGTAATGGAGAGCTGCATCAAATCAGTCAAACCACAGCACAATGTTCATAATAATAATTAAGTATCGGAAGCTTAACACCTAAAAACAAAAAATATGCAAGCAAATATGCCCTAAAACTAGCTGCATATAACCTAATACTAGCTACGTTACTGCAAAGAACAAATGTTGAAGACCTATGTATGAAGCGTCGCGCTGTATGGCAGCGAATCTTGGGCAATAGGAGAGAGAGAGAGGATAAGACTACTAGCATTTGAAACCTGGTGCTAGAGAAGGATTATGAAAATCATCTGGAAAGAAATGGTCACAAATGAGGAAGTCTTTAGAAGAGTAGGAGAGAGAAGATGCTTCCTTAAATATTTAAAACGAAGAAGGAATCACCTCGTGGGCCACATACTGCGACACAATGGACTGAACTCTTAGAGTGCCGGGGAGCGCGATAACGCTCCTCTATATGCTAGCTTAAAGTGCCAGGAGCGCGATCCCGCTCCGTGTTGCAACTGTCCAAATAAGTTGTAATAGTTAGCAAATAATATGACAGATGGCAGCTCCAGTCTGTACCACACTGTGGAAGAAACAGGACCTTCTATACTACCGGACCTGACACTGCAATCCAAGATGGCCGCCGTAGTTGGTGGTGGGATATCAAACGCATGACGTATGTCAGAATCCAACACAACACAAAATAACACCATGACGCGATTTTGTCTGGGCTTGGAACATCTTGGTCATCAACGCCGTGCAGTTGGGTGTGGGATGAATTCCTCTGATTACGTGATGACCGTAGTAGTGTGTGTAGCTGTGTAAGGGGCAGGCATGGGGAGGTGCTCCGGGAGTTAAAATAAGGTACTACCCTACCGGAGTTCCATCGGGAAAGGAATAAAATAACATAATGTTGAGGCCCACAGGAGAGATCTGCAGAATATCTTAGCTGAGTGAACAGGGAAAGTTGTAAATGTTCCTGTAGGAATTTCAATCTCTTTTTAGTAAGTTACATATTAGTCGGGGCCTGTTTGCCATCTTTTGATGAATGCAGTACATTTGCAATTTTCTGCTACACAGGCTAGAGTAAAATGAGGCTTTTCACCGATGTCTCAGTCTCACTCATGGCTGTGATTATATGGAAGCTACTGAGGTATGGGTGTTACTTAGTAATGACATTCAGGGCAGAGTAAGTGCCTGTGGATGCTGTGAAAGGCTCTACTCATAGGGTTAGTACTGCTGTACTGACTCAGTGAGGAAAGCAATGACAAACTACGTCACTCCTCTTCTTGTCTAGTACGCCTCAATATAGCGCTGCCATGGGTTTTGTGGGTATCTACCCACATAACCTAACGGCAGTGCCTTTTGAGGATCCAACCAGCCTTCGGGATGACTACCAAACAGACAGATATATTATTCTTAAAAATAAATGTGACCAACCAGGTAGTGTAGTTCTTGGTTGCCACTTCTGGGGTTCAAGTTTGATTCCTGCCTGTCAAGAAATCTTAATTCTAGTCTGAGGGTAAGAACGGGGTACAAACAGCCTAGTGAGGTAAACCGGGAAATGTTGGGTTCGATTCTTCGCTTAGCTACCCAGCAAGTGGTAATGTTGGGTTCGATTCTTCGCTTAGCTACCCAGCAAGTGGTACCATGGGTTACCACTCATACTGAATAGAAATGCCTAGGTAATTCCTATCATAAGGTCACGACTGTCTCCAGTAAATCCGTCAACAAGTACGCTATACTCTGAATTACCAATAATGATCGCTGACAGCTGTCAAAGCTAGCACGTGGAGAAATGCTGCGTTGCCACTGAGGTAGATCATGACTCATAACATTCCAAGAGGCTTGCAGGAAGACACAAATACTAGGGAAGTTAGCCCCCCTGCCTGGCGGTCTAATGACCGTGACGAGTGAAGACACACTGAGTCAAACCATGTGCTTACTGCTATGTCGGCATACATTGCAACATTGCCTGCGTTTGCTATGGAGACCGTTACCCCTCTCGTCTCCACTCCTCACCTCACTCTTCAAGCGAATGACAGCTTTCACCGAGCATCTTTTGTAAATCAGACTATAGTCGTATTCATTCATTCCTATTCATGAGATTAAATGGCACTCTGTCAAACGCATGACGTGTGTCAGAATCCAACCCAACAGAAAATAACATCATGACGTGATTTTGTCTGCTGTTAATTCATTTTATGGGCTTGTGACTTCTTGGTCATCATCCCCGTGAAGTTGGGTGTGGATTGAATTCCCCTGATGGGAAATTAGAAAATAGGCACCAATGGCTTATCTTTATAATAATTGGATTTGCATACAGTCACACAACAGTTTCAAGGCATATCACCACAATTTTAGCATAGCCTAGCGCATCATTAATAACGGAACGGAAAGCCCTACCACCTCTAGAGAGAGAGCCGTCTACAGGTTCACAAAGCTGCCATTTGGTCTGACGTGCAGTCCGTTTCTACTATCGGCTACAATCAGAGAACTAGCAGCTATTCACCAAGCCCAGTTTCCTATCGCCGCATCGCTCATAGATCAAAACACCTTCATGGATGATTTCGCTTCAGGTGCAGATGGCGACAACGACGTAATTGCACTGTACTACGAGCTCGCATCCCTCATGAGTCAAGTCCAGCTTCCACTTGCTAAATGGGCAACAAATTCATTTCAGCTAACGGGCATATGGAAGGCAGAAGGACGAAATATCTCACACAATGCTCATGTATTGGGAATTTCCTGGCACACAGATACTGACACGTTTTCTCTCGCCCAACAGGAAGTTACAAGCAAATTGGAAACAGCGGTAGCAACTAAACGGACTCTGTTACAGGCCACTGCTAGTATCTACGACCCCTTAGGTTTGATTTCACCGGTATCTGTAGTGGGAAAAATTATCTTCCAAGATACCTGGACACGCGGAGTTGCATGGGATGACATCTTGCCTCGCGACCTGGCAACTCGCTGGCGAGACTGGTTGTCCACACTTCCTGACTTGCAACGCATCACCATACCAAGGTGGATAGAAACATCAAATAAAGTTAAATCACATGGCTTCTGTGACGCGTCGGAGAGATCGTACGGCGGCGTTCTGTACATGAGAAACACCCATCACAAGCACGCCCAAGTCCATCTGATCTGCAGTAAGAGCCGACTTGCGCCAGTAAAGAAGGTCACACTCCCTCGACTTGAGCTTCTGGGTGCGTTAATGGGGGCAAGACTTCTCCGTTACTACTGCAAGGCAACACATTTCAATATCTGGGAGGTTGTTCTTTGGAGCGACTCATCAGTTACACTAGGATGGATAAGGAATGACCCAAATCGTTGGAAAACGTTTGTCTGCAACCGAGTAACTGAGATTCAGGCCTCTACAACTCCATCACAGTGGAGACACTGCCCTGGCAAGGATAACCCAGCCGACCATTTGACAAGACGAGTAAGAGCAGATAACCTGAACAAACAGCTGAATCGTGTAGCTAAACTTACTGCGAACCAACTCCTACTAGTAGTTTATTAAAACGGGATCCACACCAAGTACGTGATAAGATTGATATCCTTGAACTAACAGGCGTATAATTGGAAGAGAGAACACTGCAGACAATTTAAAAAGTAGGTTATGTTCCTACGTATGGTAATCAATTTTCAGATCTTCTTATACCTTAAATTGGAATACGTTAATTATTACTATGCTTGCTCATAATAAATTACCATTAATAATAATGTATAAACCCTAAACAGAATAATAAATAGACCAAACTTACCCACTGATTGGCAATAGTATTGATGGTATCACGAGCGTAACAGAAGTCACCGGTATCTCGTATTTATGAAACACTAATGCACACATTTACTTACACGAATGTGTAATATCATTAAGCAATAATCAATAAGCACAGATAATCAAGGGAGACGATTGCTAACCGAAATTCACACCTCTATCACATCGTAAACAAAACGACTCAACTTATAAACAAAGCATGTAATCACCAACAGCGACGGCCATCTTTTCTCTGTCCCGCCGTTAGTGTCAGGTCCGGTATTATAGAAGGTCCTGGAAGAAACTACGTAGTTTCTAAATCTACCACTAGAATCTCTGTGTGACGTGTTGTGTTTATGTTACGAATTTTTCAATTTCAGTTATTTGGCGCCTACCTGCAGCCCATGTGTTTGTAATAATGGCGATTAGTTCTCGTGTTGTGTTTGAAAATGATAATTTGGTAGAGTATGTTAATTCACTGAGTGATGATTCTGATTATGTCGAATCAGGCGATGATTCAGATTATGCTGATAGTGATAATGATGCCGGTAATAATTCAAATAATGACGACAGTGATGATGTAAACAAACCTACACGTGCGACAGTGGTTCATGAAATTTCTGAATCAGACAGTAATTATAGTGACGGGAATAATGCCAGAGTTGACGGAGATAATAACGATGATGACCAGGTTCCCGATTTCCGTAAAATTAAATCTGATCACGACGTCCAATTTCAACCCTCTCTTGTATTTCTCGAGACGCCTGGCCCTAAACATACATATAACAGGCGTGAGTGGTGATCAGGAAAAGTTATTTTTTGGATGAACTATCTATCTCAAGATAGTGATATTTTGTAAAGTGGTAAACAATAAGTCAATGTGCACAGAAATATAAAAATTTAGGTGAGTACAATCAAAATACTAGGTAGTATAGAGATCCAAATTTGATTTGTTTATTTTTTCAAAATTGCATGAGAATTTTTTTTACTTGGCACTGTGAATTATTTTTATGATATTATTACAACGAGTAAAGAAAGGCATCACTTAGCTACAAGGAGGTGTAAACTACAGTGAAATATCTTGAAAAGTGAGGGTAGTATATGTTATTTTCTTCAGTGCTGCATAATACGCATTTTCTCTCTGGCAATCTTCGCACACATGAAGATAAGGAGGCCGGCACTAAGAGGGTTAAGCTTATAATCGAGAGAACACTAGACGGCAAGAATTGTAGAGGAAGACCCAGACTGAAGTACATGAGTCAAATACTGCAAGATATGGGTTGTGGCTCAACTGTGTGAACTAAGGAGGAAGGCAGAGAGACGGGGAGAATGGCGAGCTGCTGCCAACCAGCCTCACGGCTGTTAACCACAGAGAGAGAGAGAGAGCTAGCTAAATACACCCTAAATTAGCTGCATATAACCTACAACTATAAGGATTTAACCTAAACTAGCTCAATATGCACAAAATCTAGATTAATATGCCCTAAACTAGCTGACTATAACTTAACTAGCCGAAAATAATCTATAACTAGCTGAATATGTCCAAAAACTAGCTAAATATGCCCTAGCCGAATATAACCTATAACTAGCTGAATATGTCCAAAATCTAGCTAATATGTCCAAAATCTACCTAAATATACCCTAAACTAGCTGAATATAACCTATAACTAACCGAATGTAACTATAACTAGCTGAATATGTCCAAAATCTAGCTGAATATGTCCAAAATCTACCTAGCAACATTCAACCTTTCAATATTCATTGCTTGGGACACAGTTCTCACCTAAGAACAGGATCCAGAAAACTAAGTATTGGCGAGCTGTTTGGTGTCTGTTGACGTATGTTCGAAGACAGGAACCATGATAGACTTCACTGCTGTGTGACCAATCTGTTCAATTACGCTGGTTGTGAAAGGGAAAGAGTTCCGTAACGCGATTCGTCAAGACCGAAATGGAACTTCCTTGTTTAGTAATATTATTGCTCAGAGGTAAATTTATCTACCACTGTGGCATCTTATTCAATGAAACACCCGCCTATTTATTTGTTTGCTGATTGTGCGCCCCAATAACACAGTTCCAGGCGTATGGCTTTTAGTGCCGGGAGTGTCCTAGGACATGTTCGGCTCACCAGAGGCTGTAGCTGCTTCAAGTGGACACCCATGGGGTGAGCTACAAGTTCATTTCAAGCAGTTCCAACTTTCGCCATCAGATGTCACACCTAGTGGTGTACGTTGGAACTTTGATAGATCGTTCCAACGAAATATAACCTAGAAATTTAGCTTCACACAAGTTTAGTCAGTGGAAGGATCTTTAGCATGCCATAAATCTATGATATGCGACCGCCGGCTTTACTTCCCCTCCGAAGGAAGGCATACTGACGGATTTTAACGCTCTAAAAATCCAACGACTTCGGCCAGGTATGAACCTGCTATCTTGGGCACAGCAGTTCAGCATGCTAGCAACTACGCCACCGAAGCCGCTGCAGTTCCAGGTATTAAGTTCTATTTATCTAAGTGTAAATCTTACCGACAGGAAATTAGCACAGATGTTTAAATGCATCGTAGTAAAAAACTAAATCTAAATTTGATCTAATATCAAAAATAAACACAGGGTTAGAAATTAATTATTACATAGAAAACTAACAAGTAGAATTATACAGCTTATTTTCATATATCCTGCTTATATTAATTGCCTCTATCAACATACAAAAGTTCAGTTTGGTTGGTTGGTTCCTTAGTTTAGGGGCTGCGACAACGCGGTCATGTAGCCCCGTGTACTTTGGGTGTGTGTAGAATCTGTCTGATAACCGGTGTTAATTGTGATGACTGTATTAGTGTGTGTATCTGGTTTTTTTTATTCAAGTAGGGACTGCAACTTTGAATTTCCAAATAGTTCCTACTTTTGCCGCCAAACGCCACCGTCAACGACTACTAGGCCTAGTTCAGAACTAGCTACTAGACGCCACCACAGTCGGCTCTTGGCAACGAACGTAGCAACCTAAGAGCGTTGTTTACATTCTTAACCTATACAATTTAGTTTCACACAGGTGTAATTAGTGGAAAGATCTTTAACATGCCATAAATCTATGACATGAGACCGCCGGCTTTACTTCCCCTCCGAAGGAATGCATACTGAGGGATTTTTAACGCTCATAAAAAACCCACGGCTTCGGCCGGGTTTGAACCCGCTATCTTCGGCATAGAAGCTCAGCATGCTACCAACTACGCCACCGAAGCCGCCAAAATTTCAGTTTGGTTGCTGTAATAGATATTGAGAACCAGTTAAATATTGCGGTTGGTCGCCATGTTGGATTTTTATATCTGTAGGTCTTAGAGTTATGTACTGTTACATGAAGATTATTGTGTACGTGTAGTATTAAAACTTCAATCACATGATTAGGACACAAGAAGTAAAAACAAGATTTTAAAATTTCGCACAGCTGCCATCTTGTGGTTATGGAAACAAATGAAAACAATTAGATGCCAGTGGATTAACATTTGTAAAAGGATTTACTGTACCAAGTGTCACTGCACTCGGTTGGTTAAATTGCGACAAACGACCATGTGAATAATTATACTTCGCGTCGGCGGCTTCGGTGGCGTAGTCGGTAGCATGCTGAGCTTCTATGCCCAAGATAGCGGGTTCAAACCCGGCCGAAGCCGTCGGATTTTTTAAGAGCGTTAAAAATCCCTCAGTATGCCTTCCTTCGGAGGGGAAGTAAAGCCGGCGGTCCCATGTCATAGATTTATGGCATGTTAAAGATCTTTCCACTAATTACACCTGTGTGAAACTAAATTGGATAGGTTAAGAATGTAAACAACGCTCTTTGGTTGCTACGTTCGTTGCCAAGAGCCGACTGCGGTGGCGTCTAGTAGCTAGTTCTGAACTAGGCCTAGTAGTCGTTGACGGTGGCGTTTGGCGGCAAAAGTAGGAACTATTTGAAAATTCAAAGTTGCAGTCCCTACTTGATTTAAAAAAACAGATACACACACTAATACAGTCATCACAATTAACACCGGTTATCAGACAGATTCTACACTCACCCAAAGTACACGGGGCTACATGACCGCGTTGTCGCAGCCCCTAAACTAAGGAACCAACCAACCAACCATACTTCGCGTCGCCGCCATGTTGGATTTGTGATCACCAGGTTATTGAAAGTCCTATAAGTGAACTTATGTTCATAGCCCCCTATGAATATTATTGGATTCAGTTTGATTGCTGTAATAGATTCGTAGATATTGAGATCCATCTATATACTTCGGATGGTCGCCATGTTGGATTGTTATATGTATAGGCCATAGAGTCATGTATCATTAAAGGAAAATTATTGCGTAGGTTCATTATTTAAACTTTCACTTCAATCGCATGATTACGACACAAGAAAACAAAACTTTATTTTAAAATTCGCACAGCCGCCATCTTGAGGTTATGTAAACAATTGAACTAAATTAGATACCACTGCATTACAATGTGTATAAACATTTCCTGTACCAAGTTTCATTGCGTTTGGATAATTAAATCGCGAGAAAGGTCTATTTAAAATTTGCAAATTCGCTTGGCTGCCATATTCGTTTTGTAGTTAACCGGTTTTTGAAAGTCTTATAGATTAACTTCCAGTAGTGCTCTTTATCTCCGTACAAAATTTCAGGGTGATATCGCTAATAGCTTCAGAGATATAGAATGTCGGTGAAATATTTCGCACTGCCGCCATCTTGAGGTTATGTAAACAATTGAACGAAGTTAGATGTCGGTGCATTACAATGTGTATAAATATATACTGTACCATGTGTCATTGCGTTCGGTTGGTTAAATCGTGAGAAACTTCTATTTTAAAGTCGCAAATTCGCTTGGCCGCCATGTTGGTTTTGAAGGTATCAGGTTTTCAAAAATCTCATAGGTGAACTTCTAGTAGTTCCCTTTATCACCGTGAAATATTCCAGGGTGATATCGGTAATAGTTTCATAGATATCGAATGTTGGTGAAATATTTCGCACAGCCGCCATTTTGGATTGGTGAAACGTAACAAAATTTGAAGGGCACGGTCGGGGTCGTCCGTAATAGTGCTATGAACTTACCTAGTTTCATTGCAATCGCTCCAGCCGTTTAGATGATATTAGGGGGGGGGGGGACACACACCATCACACACTCACACACACACGCACACACAGACAGACACACGGACAAAAGGTGATCTCATAAGCCTATTTTTTCAAAATTGAACATAGGCTAAAAACGGTCAAATTGAGACACAGATATCTAGTTCCCGGTTTACACGAACTGCATCGTTGTAAATACTGGAAATCGTCCATACAGTTGAATTATTATGTGATGTAGATTTTGTTATAGCATTTTTGAATGCGTTGGTTGATTTTGTAGTTAAGCGAGGGATAATGAAATTTAGGAGCGATGGGAAGAATTAGTTATCAATTTGACCGTTAACTTTACAAGGAATTTCATATCATTCACTTGCCTCCGCAACTCTAAACTAGTCATGCCGAAATTCAACAAAAGTTCACCCGTTATTTTGAGGTGTAAATATCTGAGGAATTTCTTTTGAACTTGCTCAATGGATATAAAGTAGGGTTTCTGCCAGGGACACCATACTTGGCTGGCGTACTCAAGCTTGGATATAAAGTTTTACGCAGGTACTGGTCCTAATGAATGCCTTAGTGTTTCTTATTATAAACCCTAAATGCGCTGAGCGTCCCTGACTGTCTTTTGTACATGACAAGTGGAAGCAAGGTCTCGATCAAACAGGATTTCCAGATCTTTCTTCTCTCTTACTGCTTGCAATGACTGAGGTCCAATGCCATAAAAGGAAGTGATTGGGTTCTTCTCAAGTGTGAAGTTCATGACAATACACTTCGGTACGTTTAAGTATAATTTGTTTTCTATACTCAATTTAGGTACATTATTTAGGTTATTTGTAGTAGAGTACAGTTATTAGTAGAAGGAATTGATTTAAATATTATTAAGTCATCTACATTAATTTATTCTACTGCACAATCTGAATAATTTCTTACATTTTTTGTGAATGAGATCGCGTGGTGAAAACAGCCATTGGTTGGGACACACGCACTATGCTCTCAATGGCCAATACGTAATTTATTCATGTTTTACATCGTGGCATGTTAAAGAACCTTCCACTAATTACACCTGTGTGAAGCTAAATTGTATAGGTTAGGAATGTAAACAACGCTCTTAGGTTTCTACGTTCGTTGCCAAGAACCGACTGCGGAAGCGTCTAGTAGCTAAATTCTGAACTAGGCCTAGTAGTCGTTGACGGTGGCGTTTGGCGGCAAAAGTAGGAACTATTTGAAAAATTCAAAGTTGCAGTCCTTACTTGAATTTAAAAAAAAAACAGATACACACACTAATACAGCCATCAATATTAACACCGGTTATCAGACAGATTCTACATACACCCAAAGTACACGGGGCTAAACGACCGCGTTGTCGCAGCCCCTAAACTAAGGAACCAACCAACCATGTCACGTGATTTCTCGTTCGTAAATATTACCGTCTTGGCTCCAAACAAGAGAACGTAAATCCCCAACTCCATTTAGTGGGATTCCTGTACTTCATTGAGCGCGCGTGCATCTGGCTGTGATTGGTGGCTTGTTGTGCCAAACAGTCCGTCTCTTCTCTTCTTGTAAACAAGGGTTGGTCTTCTCTGTTATGTATCTATCACTAATGCGTACGGTATTTATTTACATTTGATGCAATGGTGCAACACCAAATCCTTTCCTTCAACAATGACAAATTAAAGATCGCGATTCTAAACTCCTTATTTACCCTTTATAGGGCAAAGCTACTTGCCACGGTGGGTGAGTGGTTAACGTGTCGGACTACTAACCCCCCAAGCTTGCAGGTTCGCACCTGGCTGTGGTAAGTGGTTTTTGAAAAGCGGCAAAAATACGACACGCATGCCATACGATGATGGTATGTCAAAGAACCCATTTGAATTCAGTAGGCCGTGTTCATAATCGCGAAATTAATCTCGGGAGTTTCCGCCAACACAAAGTTCCTCATTGATTTACTAGAAAGCGCTATAGTAGCTTAGATATCTAACCTCCTTGACTTTCATAGTGCTTCAAGGAACAACGAAATTCGACATGCAAGCTAACGATATTATTATTATTAGGTCAAAACTATTTTATTTATTTTGTGTGTGTTTTACAGTTTAATTTATTTTGAATATTAATAATGTTATTTTGTGTTTCTCTATTTTTAATGTTTATGTATTTGTTTTAATTTTCAATTTATGTCCTCATAGAGGTAGACCAAGGTTAGAATATGTTAAACAGATTGACTCGCATGTAGGGTGTGGTAGCTATGTAGAGATGAAACGATTAGCTCAGGACAGGGAGACATGGAGAGCTGCATCGAACCAGTCAAAAGACTGAAGACTCAAACAACAACAGATTTAATTTTGGTATTTTTATTGAATTATTTAATGAACTAATTTGAAATTGATTTTTAGAATTATTTTAATTAATTTTTATAGTTATGTTTATTAATTAATAAATTAATAAATTTTAAATTTATATTTATTTTAATATTGTAATTTTATTTTTATAATTTATATTTCATCTTTACACTAAGTTACTTGTTAATGTTTTAATTTTTAAATTGTTTAACATTTTATCCAAGACATTACGTCAAGTAGATACGTGTATAATATTTGATTTTTAGAAAATACTAGCTCTTCGGTATGAAAATTATACGAAATTTGGCTGAAAGATTCAACTATCAGAATCTTTGAAAGCATGAACTGTCCTTATGACAGGTGGTTAAAAAAGAGACCAGTATCCCCTGCGACACATTGTACTCCTACGATTATTAACCCGAGATAATGTGTATCGTATCAAGCATTTACGCGGTCAAATGAGAAAACTTCTTACAAGACACGAATGAACAAGTGGGCTTATTACACACAAATTAGCAGTGCATGGTTTATTTGTGTTAATAGGTATAATGTTCAGTACCCTTTTGTGTGGGGGTGGCTGAACTGGGGAAGAGGGTGTGTTGAGAAGGTGGTGTTTTGACTGGGGGAAGTTCAACAGAGGTGTCACACCGTTGGACGGGTGTCGAAAGGTGCTGAGTGCAAAGGGGCAGCGGGTTAAGCTCGGTGAATAAGGGTGCGCAATTTAAGGGAGGTGACCTCGAGGATGAGAATAATGTCGTGAGGCCTGGAAGTCTCGGCAAGCAATCCCAAGTCTCGCTGACGGTGCGCAATTACAATAAGCTGGCGGCCGTGCTAAACGAGCAATGCCAGTGTCAAGATACAGACTACGGTTGCTGGCTCAGCAGTTATAAAATGGTGTAGTGACTGGAGATGTCTGAGTGGGGTAACAAACAGTAAAGAGGATAGTGGCAACAAATAAATAACAAACGGGCCATAGGTGTAAAGAGTAATTGTTTACTAATGTTTTTCAGGCTGTACTGAGTCCCTTGTAAGACGGGAGAGTACAATAAAGTAATAAGGTAACGATGTAACAATGTAACAATCGTAGAAGGGTGTGGTACGAGGTAGGGTGTATAAAATGTGTTACGAATCTGATATGCACACTTACCAGAGGTACGATGTCGTGATGCAATCGGACAGAGCCTTCGGCAGGAACAGATGACCTCCCTCAGAATGATAGTCCTCTTAACCATTTCTGAAGTGCTGACTCTAGTGTTTTTCCATGTTGCTGTTGTGACAGCTAGCTCACGTGCATATGTACATGAGTTATGTAAGCCTTGACGAAAGAGCTGAGGCTTCAGCCCTGCTGGCTTGGTGTAATATAAGTGTGTGATGGCTGTCGTTGGTTCCAACCTGAGGGCAATTCCGGGGTGAAAGGGTATAGAGTGTTGGACAGATGCGTAGATGTGTTTAGGGATGATTATAGATGTATAGATGTCTGGCGTGTAGTAGTTTCGAGGGCGTATGCAAACATCCCTCTCGGGGGTGTGTAGAGTCCCTAAAGGTGCCCTAACAATAATCTCTCTAGCAGCTATCTTTCTTGTACTGATGGCTATTTCTTTTATGCTGTTCACAGGAGACAAGAGATTACGAATAATTCATCTTGCATTCACCGCAGCATTAATGACACTAGGGATATTGTTGCTAATTGCCGCCATTCTGGTAAGTGTGAACATAATGAAGTGGTCCAGGGGCCAGCATCCGCTGTAGATAGAAAGAATCTATGATCACCACATTTACATACCCATCCTTCCTCACATCCCTTTCGGCTTCTATTTAATGCTTGGGAATACAAAGAATTACCATTCAGCGATTGCGGTGAGACAAAGCGTGATGAAAAAAGAAGGTTTATATATGTTACTAGCAGGTACCAGCGGCTTCGCTCGCGATGATGACAATCAGATTTCTAATGCACTTATCGTGTTTTAAAAATAATGTTATTGGATTTACGTTCCTTTTAATAACTCTGGCTTTTAGAAATGCGGGGCGTGGTGGCGCAGCGGTCAAGCTGTATGCCTCTCACCAAGGCGGACCGGGTTCGATTCCCGGTCAATGCATGTGAGATTTTCGATGTGAAATGCCATGTCCTGTGGTTCGGATTCCACGTAAAACGGAGGTCCCGTGGCTTATGATCGCGAAATTAACGGTCACGTTAAACTACAAGCTTCCTTCCTTTTTTAGAAATGCCGGAGGGGCGTGGTGGCTCAGCGGTCTAGCTGTATGCCTCTCACCAAGGCGGCCCGGGTTAGATTCCCGGTCAATGCATGTGAGATTTTCGAAGTGAAATGCCATGTCCTGTGGTTCGGATTCCACGTAAAAAGGAGGTCCCGTGGCTCATGATCTCAATATTAACGGTCACGTTAAACTACAAGCTTCCTTCCTAGAAATGCCGGGGTGCTAGATCTGTGCCCCGAAGGGGATCGTTAACGTGCCAGTAAATTTACTGACCAGGCTCCCTTGCAAATGCGCACCCTCAAATGCCAGCTGATTGCGCCATGCAACGAACCTTCAACCTTGGGCCCTGCAAGCGAGAACGTTACCGCTGAGCCACGCAGCCAGTCTATCGTGTTTTAGATAGTAAATGGATTGACATTGCCTCTTACAGGGATGGAGAGAAAATTGGATGTCATGTCTTGAGCTACTGTTGCCGTGGATACGTACTTGCGATCCGTTCATCAGTTTATCAGAGCGTACTGTTGCCATGGATACGGACTAGCGATTAGTTCATCAATCAGAGCGAAAATAGTTTTCTGGGAATATCTTTGAAACTGTTGGTTTTAGGGCCTAAAAATTTTGTTTTCGGTGTCCCGTAGGAACAAACCGAGTATTGTTTCTCGCATCGAGGGGCGTAAAATGAGCTAATTCCGGTCTTTATGCGACAACTTCGATATTTTGTCCCAGTTGAGTATTTTTGGTGACTTTTCAGTTATGTTGCCCGTTCCACGAGAACAATGATTTATTTCTGGACGAAAGGCAGCCTATATGTTAATCCAGGGTATGAGCTATCTACATTTGAAATTTCATCCAAATCCGTCCAGCTGTTTTAGTGTAAAGAGGTAATAAACTAACACACGGACACACACACAGATTTTCACAATTAAAATATTATATATTGTGCCCTTTTAGCAAGAAATATGCCAATCACAGTATACCAGCGTAGCTCAATTCGGGATTTTCGGGGCAGCGGTAAGTTCCCCCACTCTGTGACTCACATATTTTGGATTAATTAGAGGATACACTTGCAAAAATAATAACAAAATCAACTCCTATTTTAACACATTTAATTAATCAAAATTATGGCGCTACAAACAATTAAACAATTAAATTACTGACCCATAATCATCTACTTGTTCCAAATGAACAAGGAATAACATAAAAATAAAACAAATATTGTATTAAAACATATGGTTTCCATATAGACCAACAATTCCTAATTATTTTTACTTCCATAAAGCATCAACTGTAAGTTTCATATAACTCCGAGCTCTTTTGGCTCAATGCTTTCTATAATAATGGTGTCATTCTTTGTACACCTCCAATACTACTTTTTTATATTTTCTTAATCATCAAACAAATGTATAATTACATTTAAAATTACCTGTTAATTATCTAACTCAATATTTGGGCATTTCACCGGTTTTCAGCTGTTACCATCTCTCTCTAGTTTTACAAATACATTAAGGTAATCAGGAAATTACTTGTGTACTCCAGAGTATGAAGATACTTGACACAGTCAAAAAACTATGGTCACTCCCGGAACCTAGTTGCCTTCAATTAACTCATGGAATCCTACTTCCATACACCATTACAATAGGGATTGTTATTTATCTCATATGTCTTATAAGACCATTATCACATAAAAAAAACTACGATCTGAACAGGCAAGCGGAAATATCAATCTATAAGGACCTCGGTTCAACGCCCGGGTCGTTAACAACTTTAAACACTCCTGGTGTATTCATTACTCCTTACAAGACGGCCTCCAGACACCCTCCTACACCAAGGGTCTGACCGTGCTACTTGAGAGTTATTTATGACTATGCGGGAACCCTCCCGTCTAGTCTGTAGATAGAGCTCTCTTTAATGCTTTTACAAACAGCTTTTCGTTCATTCTCAATTCTTTGGGGAGACCTGGCATTCTATTCCTCGTTTAAATTCAACAATATTACTGGGCTCATAAACCACATTCGTAATCTTGGCATTTATTAATTATGAAAGGTCCTCATTGATTGGGAAAGAGTAATTACACATTCTACGACGAATTATAAAGGGGCTTTCACTATAAGAGGATTCTGAGTTCGAATCTCTTCACATGCCTCGGGAACCATTCCCATAAAGAGGACTATACAAAATGCGATTTAGGGTCAGCCTATAGCTTAAGACCTACGCTCAATACCGTACATTTGCTCCCTTTCAATACAAAATACACTATGGCCTCGTGAAACTACGTCACAAATAGAGGACTTATACCAATTCTCAATTCGCTACAATCAACTACCTCTCATAAGTAATTTACCAAGTATATTAACTTTTACGCGTTCCTAGCGTGACAATTTTATTTTAATTGCGCTCTTTTGCGCTATACTTTATTTTAAGCCTAGCGTCATCCAAAGAACTGATAATATCATATTAACAATTGATACACATCTCAATTTTTATATTATTCTTTTCCTTTGACAATAACTTTCTCTCTTTTAAGAACATGCATTTGAATATCATGTCTATACCTTTTATTAAGGCTCTAACGCTCTTATGTTTACATCAATTAATTTGATCTTTATTTAATATTTCCTTACTTGGTTATTATTATTATTATTTCATATCTTCATTCTTTACAAAAAGCTCAAAAGCTATTTCTTTCATATAACTCAAATTTACTTTTATTTAAATATCTTTCATGATAATTATTAATATTTCGCTTGCTCTTATGACATTCATCAAATACACTGACATTTTATTCATATATTTCCTCTACTGGATTTATTCTTTTACATAATTATTTATAGTTTCTCAAATTTCTATTATTGTTCAGACCGCGTCCTTGTTTATTCAGTATTTATTTATTTAAACACATCCCTTTTACTCAAAAACTCCGGTGGATTTGTACACAATCATTCCCTGACACCAAAATATAATGAAATTCATTACTCACATGTTTTTAAGGTCGTCTCATGACCTTTATCCTTGTGCGGTGTTTCATTTTGGCCCACTTTTAATTATCTAACTCATATTGTAGAAATTCATCTCATGTACAAGCACTTCTTGACACATCTTCAATACACTTAACATTGACAACATTTTTAATACACTGGTGTATCCATTTAGAACCCACAATAAACACTAAAAAATATTATTTTAACACACAATCTTGATAAATTTACACTTCACAACTTTTGATCACTAGGCCGTATTTTCCTAGCCTATCACACGTGACCTCTTAATCTCCCGTTTCCAAGGGTGAAATTTATTCAATGTCGGCTTCCTATCCTGCAGAATACGAAAGTCTCGAATCATCTACTTTTCCCTGGAATCCTAATTCTTCGAATCCTATTCTGGATGACCGGTTATTTCTCTAGCTTGAACGGCTTCTCCTTTAGATCTAGTTTATCGATCCTAATGAAAGTCTGTTCGGATCGAGGTCCCCTCGATAACCTATCGATGATCGATGGATTTATTTTATAGCAGCTAGTACTTCTCGAGTCTAGTACTTTAGAATAGTTCGTCTGCTTTCTAGAGATAATGTCTATAGTCTCCGTTCTTCTTTATTTCTTCGGTTCTCGCACTCCTACGTTTTGAAATACGTTGCGAACCTTACTCTGTTTATCCCTGTTTGGGTTCTTTAAATTAGGTAACTATTTATCTTTCTATTACGGTACTTCCGTACGTTATGATTTTTTCGGTCGTTTATTTAAAGACCTATCGCCTTAAGTCCAACGTTCGCAGCCTGCTCTGACTATATTTTACGAACTTTTCACTGTAAACTTGTGTACTGTCGGACCTAAAATCCAGTAACTAGGATTTTCCTAATTTTTCAACACGGCGATACTTTAATATTTCTTCTTTACAACTCCTTATGGAGGCACGCAAGTTGTTAATACTGCGACGCCTATGGCTATCGGATATTAATTCTGCGGTGTAATACAGCGTTTCTCCCCTCAAGGAGTACTGGTAAACTGTCTTCGGTGTGAAGCAGAGTAACGCTCCACACGGCTGTCTGAATACTGATGCGTAGCAACGTCCCCTGGACTGTTTGAAACTGCTTGTACTGATGCGTAGTAACACCCCCTCACGGGTTGTCAGAATAACTGCATGTTTGGCTTGGTGATGCCAGGAGCTTTATACTCTTTCGCTACAAAAAGATAAGACTCTAGCCCTTTCCGTGCCCAACTTTTAAAATAATGGTTGCACCATTATAAAAATTATACCTTCAAAAAGCTCGTCTTCTCAATGTTAAATAATCTCATTGCGCTTAAGAATCGATCGTGCAATTCGGAGATATTAATTAATTTCTCGTCCTCAACTGTGTGGGTGTTGCTGTTCATTTGCATTCTCCCCTCTCCACAGGCCTTGGTAAATCACCTATGACGTCTACTTGCGTTTGCAGTTTTCTCCTGTGCAATTATTAAAGGGTTTTTCTTTACACAAAAATCTCTAATTCGAAATGATTCACCGTACTGTACTTGTTTACTTATTTTTATACTCGTAAACGGGTTAAATTTAATTATTCCTCTTCTGGCGCATAGGCGGTGTTGTCGTTTTCCAGCAAGCTAAGCTCGATTTCCGAGTCAGGTCTCTTTGTCTAACAGTCGAAATTTTCCACTCGGTTATTAATACTCATGACCAGCTCCTTCTGAATGTCAAGAGGGGTGATCTCATCTCTCGAACACCTGGCTCTCGCCGCTTGCACAACGTTAGGCTAGAAACCTGGCTTGATCTTTCTCTATGTTACATTAGAAACTGTACGTTTCTTTCATTTCTTCCCCAAATACATGGATTCGACCTCCTTGGACCCTATGGCACATGGGTTCAATATATATATATGTAGGGATAAGCGAGATGTTGAGGAACGTACGGTGACGACATATATTCATGGCCGGCTTTACTTCGTACTGAGGGATATTTAACGCTCTTAAAAAATCCGACGGTTTCAGCCGGGTTTGAACCCACGATCTTGGGTATAGAAGCTCAGCATGCTATGTCATACGTTGTTGCCATGTTAAAGAACCCATTTTAATTCAGTAGGCCTTGTTCATAATGACAAAATTAATCTCGGATTTTCCGCCAACAACAAAGTTCCTCCTTTATCTACTAGAGAGCACTATAGCGTCAAGCAGCTTAGATAACTAACCTCCTTGACTTTCATAGCGCTCCAAGGAACAACAAAAAATCTACATGCGAGCTGCCCTCTGGGCGCAAATAACAAAGCTTGCTCCCGGCAGCCGAGGCCATACGATATTTTTATTATCAAACCAATAACCTTATTGTATTTGGACATGGGATGATTGCTTCATCAGTGTGAACATCGGAAGGCTGCTGCTCAACGTATGATTCCATTCTGACAGTAGGACCAATGATGGTTCCTCTCCTTGACTCAGGATGGATGGCCTATACGCTTAGTTCTTCTGCAGCTTCTGGCAGAGTGAATGTGCCGAGGATAAGCTGTAAGGTTGTGTGTCTGTGAGTCTTTCTTTTAAAAGTTTAAATTATACATCAATCAATACTCACACAAAAATATCTATTGAGTTCATCTTCAGCTCAATTAAAATGCAATCAATCAATCTATCTATATATATAATAAGTAGTTCCGTGAAGAACTAAATGGTCTATTTTCATATATCCTACTAATATAATTGCCTCTATCAACATACAAATTGTCAGTTTGATTTCTGTAATAGATTCGTAGATATTGAGAACCGTCTAAATATTTTGGATGGTCACCATGTTGGATTTTAATATATGTAGGCCATAGAGTTATGTACCATTAGATGATGATTATTGTGTACGTTCATTATGCAAATGTTGATTTCGATTGCATGATTAGAACACAAGAAATGAAAACTTAATTTTCAAAATTCGCACAGCCGCCATCTTGAGGTTACGTAAACAATTGAACTAAATTAGATACCAGTGCATTACAATGTGTATATACATTTGATGTACGAAGTTTCATTGTGTTTGGATCATTAGATGGAGAGAAAAGTCTATTTAAAACTTTCAGCTTCGCTTGGCCGCCATGTTCGTTTTGTTTTTGAAAGTCTCATAGATGAACTTCCACTAGTGCCCTTTATCTCCGTACAAAATGTCATGGTGATACCGGTAATAGTTTCAGAGATATAGAATGCCGGTGAAATATTTCGTACAGCCGCCATCTTGAGGTTATGTGAACAATTGAACGAAGTTAAATCTAGGTGCATTACAATGTGTATGAACATATACTGTACCACGTTTCTTTACGTTTGGTTGGTTAAATCGCGAGAAACGTCTATTTAAAAGTCGCATATTCGCTTGGCCGCCATGTTAGTTCTGTAGTTACCAGGTTTTCAAAAGAGTCATAGGTGAACTTCTAGTAGTTCCCTTTATCACCGTACAAAATTCCAGGGTAATATCGGTAATAGTTTCGGTGATATCGAATGCTGGTGAAGTATTTCGCACAGCCGCCATGTTGGATTGGTGAGACGTAACAAAATTTGAAGCGCACGGTCGGGGTCGCCCGGAATAGTGCTATGAACTTACCGAGTTTCATTGAAATTGCTTCAGCCGTTTAGAAGTTATTAGGGGGAACACACTAAAATCCTCACACACACACACACAGGCAGACACACGGACAAAAGGTGATCTCATAAGCCTTTTTTTTCATAAATGAAAATAGGCTAAAAATCAATGTTACGTGATAGTTTGTCTGTGGGTATGTCTCCTATGCGTTCATATGCCATTCATCTGATTGCGATGAAACTTTGGTGAGATTATAAGTACGCTGCAAGGAAGGTTCCTGGCTTAGTAAATCCATAGCGCACTAGCAGATTTAACTAATGGCGACGACGCGCGAAGCGTTTCAATCAAGTCTCTCATGCGTTCATATGATGCCATTCGTCTGACAGCGATGAAACTTGGGTGAGATATTGAGTACACTCTACGGAAAGAATCTGGCTTAGTAAATCCACTTTACAATAGGTAGCGCACGAGTAGATTCAACAAATGAGAGACGGCGCGCGAATCGTTTAAACAAAATCCCGTATCCGTTCATATGTCATTCATCTAATTGCGAAGAAACTTTGATGATTTGTTTTGTACACGCCAGGGAAGGTTTTCGACTTAGTAAATCCATTTTACAATAGGTAGCGCAAACGTAGATGAAACAAATGAATGACGACGCGCGAAGCGTTTCAACAAAGTTCCATCTGCGTTCATATGCCATTCATCCGATTGCGATGAAACTTTGGTGAGTCGTTGTGCACGCTCCCACAAATGTTTCGAAATTAGTAAACGGAAATTGAAGAAAATATTGTGTATCCAAAAGCACTTCAAGTAACAAAATTACAAAGCCAACACTTTTTGATTGGTATTGCAACGAATGCCGGGTTAGCTGTAGGCCTACTTAAGTCTAATGTTTGCTGTGAAATGTTTATGATATAAATTGTAATTAAAAGAATGAAATAAAATTAAAAAAATGAATATTAATTGTAAATAAATAAAATAAAATATAATTTTGGGATTTACACTAAAGTTTCAAAATACAGTTAGAAAAATGAGAATTTTGTAATAGTAAATGTAAATAAAATATTGGGCTTTATATTAAAATTCAAAACTTAGAAAAAATATTTGTCTGTATTTTGAAATCAATTAAGAATAAAAAAAAGTGACGGTCAGTCTGAAAGACTAGATTTTGTATCATTTTAAATGCTACAAATACTGAAAAAAGCTAGAAAGGCTCGTTTCGCTCGAAGCCAAAGACTCTTGACATGTTAGAAAATTATCTGCATAATACTTATCTTGCTTATCTTGTTTCAAATTACTCACGAACGGCAAGTGCAAACCAAGGGCAAAGCAAGGTCAAGCGTGCGGGATGCCACACGCTCACCAGAGCGCGCGGGGACGGGCCCCTTCCATTCAGTCTAAAAAACACTTATAGTGGGCGAAGTATTGAAAATAGAGATATGCTCTCCCGGACTTTTTTGTAGAACTTTTCATGCTGAGCAATTCTTACACTCATAGTATATGGATATTTTTAACGGTTTTTCCCAGCGTATGCTTAAGAAGCGCACGGACGCCAAGTTTGTTTTCGACTTTTTCACTGAAATCGTTACTGCTTGGCTTCCTTTGATCAAACATAAATTATTTTCTACAGAATCATTCCTCGAGATATCCTTGACAGAATGGTAATACTAATAATAATAATGTCGTATGGCCTCGGGTGCCTAGTGCAAGCTTTGTTAATTGACACCCAGAGGGTAGCTTGCTTGTCGAATTTCGTCGTTCCTTTGAACGCTATGAAAGTCAAGGAGGTTAGATATCTAAACTCCTTGACACTACAGCGCTTTCAAGTAGAGAATGGAGGAACTTTGTGTGGGCGGAAAATCCCGAGATTAATTTTGCCATTGAACACGGCCTACTGAATTCAAATGGGTCCTTTAACATGCCAACAACGTATGACATGAGTATCGTGATTTTGGTCGCCTTCAAAAACCACTTACCATGGCCAGGGGCGAACCTGCAATCTTGGGGTTGGTAGTCCAGAATGGTGAAAACCGCATCAAAATCCATCCAGTGGTTCTCGAGATTACCCGTGACATCCAAGAATCGGGAATTTTGTCTTAAACTAATGAAGTAGAGATTGTCGGGAACACATGTACCAAGCAGTACTATGACGTCACACACCTCAGTGCATCTGGGTACATTTCGTCCCGTCACCGTAACGTAACACCAGACCCCAGCGTAACGACGAAGTCGACAAGATCATTTAATATGATAAAATAAAATACTATAGATGTACAAATGATAGGCGTATAATTCATCTATCAATATGGATACCTACAAACATTTGTGCTATCAATGGCAAATGTATTTGCAGTCTTCCTTTTCCTCATTCAAATCTGCAGTGTTTCAACAAACTGAACCAAATTTTGTATACTTAACTTTTAGAACTCTGCGGGAAACACTGCCTGATTGAAATTTCGACAGCCCTTTCCATTTTCTAGATTTAGATTCTTTGGAACATTGACGAAATATCGAATTTGTCATAAAATAACCAAACTAGGCACATTGGAAGCCACGCAATTCAAGAAACAAAACTTGGTAGGTCCCAGGTTTGAGATATTAGCTTTCCCGTTTGGGGAAACTTTAAGAAATGGTCAGTCGTTACGATAGGAGCACATGAAACATTTCTTCCAGTATAATATGCTGATGAGTTTGTAGTTGTGGTCCAGAGATGCTGGGAATTGAGAGTGTAACTCTGTATCGAGGGCTGACAATGTGGGCCACCCCTATCGTGCATTGTTGTTGGAGCGTTATTATGTGTTACTATACTCTTAAGGTCTTAGCGCCCTTAAGGGACATATTGGCATACAACTAATCTACGGCCGAAAGCTACATTCTACAAACATCTACAACTACTCCATCGACACACATATTTATTTATTAAAACATCTGCTCAACACCCCACACGTATTTCACCCCCTAAACCTCTAAGTTGGAATTAACAGCAAATACTTCCAATTACACCAAGCCGGCAGAGTTATGTAATGGCTCTTGCCCAAGCTTGACACACATCCACATGTACACAGAGGCTGCTACAAAAAAAGCTATTCAGCAACACTGCAGGGTCGGAAATTCAGAAACACTTATAAGGACCACCATTCGGAGGAAGGGGATCCGTTGACGTCGAAGACTCTGTCCGACTGCCTGCCGACAGCAAACCTCCGGTAAGTGTGATTCTCAGATTCCACACACTCACAAGTTATACATCCATCCTTTCGCCACCATGATTGATTGTACCATTTACACATTGTCACACTATCCCTGAATACAGGGAAACCTTCAGTACACTTTGGGTCCAATAAATAAGTGACCACCATTATTACAGATCATTTGTAACCTTTGTTTACTATCACCGTTTTTACCGCTCATCTCCCCACCTTATACCTTGACCTGCCAGGGCATTGTTTCCAAAACCGCTGTGACAGCACTAGAAACATTTTCATTGCCAGTAGCCTTGATTTCTTGGTCGCGCGCCCGCAGAGCGTAACGTTGCACGGTCATCAGATACTTGGGTTACTCATAGCAGTACTTACTCTGCAGACTGATAGCTTCCGCCTTAAAATGCACCCATTGCTTTGCAACCCTGATCGAGTAGAGCCCCACCCGATCCGCCAACACACTCCTCAACTCTCATTCGGAGTTCTCACACCTCCGTTAAAACTTTCCCTAATTAAACACCACCCACTACACACACCCTCATCCCTCCAATTCGGCCAACCCCCGTTAAGGGCCTGAACAATACTGTATGCTACTCACCTCATAAAAACTTCCATGACTGTGATTTCTTTAAATATTTCTCTGTGATGAGTACATTCAGTAGTATTTTAGTATTTGAAAGGTTCATGCTGGTTCCGTATTGATGAACTGATTAGTAATAGCCTAATTGTGGCAAACGTTCCGCCGAATCAATACCTTCTATGTTAATAAATGAACGATGGTACCACCGATAGCAGCTCACAAGACGAGGTCCAAGACGAAGAGAGGGGGAAAAAAGAAGAAATGTCTGAACCAAATCAAACCGAATGGACCGAAGTGGTGCAGAGGCGTCGTGTGCAAAGGGATCAACGCTCCCCAACCCAGGAAGAAAGCGCACACAGAAGGGAATATGTGCAAGGCACCAGACGAGGAGTCACAAGACTGAAAACTGCAGAAAAGAGTGCGTGGCTTTACGTCTCAAAACTGAGCCAAGACATTTCCCCAGAGGACTTAACTGCGTATCTGCAGGAAAATGGAGTGGAAGGAGTGATCTACTGTGACGTAGTGAACCAGAAAATTGGCAGCAGAGCTTTTAAAGTCGGCATACCCTTTAATAAAAGAGATCTGGTCTACAACTGCAACTTCTGGCCTACGGAAGTTCAGAGGCTCGCGCCAGTAGGACGAGGATACTAACGTGGAATGTAGAAGGGCTGCGAGGTGCAATGAACCTCCTATCACGAGAAATCCTAAGCGAATATGACATCTGTATTCTCACGGAGACTATGATTAAAGAAGAAAAGAGATTCGACGTCCCCAATTTCTACAATTTTCATGCATTTGCGAGGCAGTGCAGGGGGAGGGGAAGACCATCAGGTGGCGTTGCCTGCATAGTTAAGCCTAAAATGGCCCCGATAAAGTTATTATGGAAAGAAGAGGACATACTAGTCGTGGAAACGAAAATCGGTGTAATAGTGGCGGCCTACTTGAATCCCAACCAGACCGCCCCGGACATAATAGACCACCTTGGAGCTGCACTGAATACATTCCCAGGAAGAAGAAAGACTGTCCTTGCCGGAGACTTAAACTGCAGAATGGATCAACAAAACGCAAAGAGTGAAGAAGTTTTCAACTATCTAAGCCTAGAGGGGTTTAAAATCCGGAACAAAACTCATGACTGGACGTACATAGGCCCCAACGGGACCAGCACAATAGACTTAATATGCACAAGAGGAACACTCGAAACAAGGAACGCAAGTACAATTAGGTCGTAGGGAGCTATTATACGCAAGCACATACCAGTGAGCCTAGAAATAGATGGAGAGATCTGCGATAGGGAAACGATAGAAGGACCGACCAGAGTGAGCAAAACTCTAAACAGAGATAAAATTAGAGAAAAGTTGGAAGACATAGACAAGATGATGGAAAGCATCCAAGAGGGAGGAATCGACGAGGCGGCAGCTTGGATACAAGACTGCATCACCGGCGCAGCTACCACGCCTTCACACGGGAGAAAGGCTAAACCTTGGTTCGATGAGTCGTGTTTTACTCAAAGGAAGGAAACCCTAGGCAAACTCCACAACATAAGAGTCACAAAAGACAACAAAGCACTGGAAGAATACCGACAACACATGAAAACCTACAAAGAACTGATTAAAAAGAAAAAAAGGGACTTCATAGAAGAGACGCAAAGAGCGGTCATTGCAGAAACAGAAACAGACCCATACCGTGCCCTGAGGCCAAAGATCCATAGCTTCCAACCAAACATATCATTGGAGACATGGGAGGAGCATATCAAGAACGTCACCTGTGCAAAGGAAACTAGACCCGAAACCAGGCCCCCAGAAGAACGCGATGTGTCAGAACCCATCAAAGAAGAAGAGATCACCATGGCCATACAGAAGAAAAGAAATAATAGATCCCCCGGTCCAGATGGACTAAGGAATGAGCATCTAAAATAAACTACTGAGGAACTGGCACCGATATGGACGGCCCTACTAAACAAATGCTTAGAACTCGGGCAAATACCAGACGAATGGAAGAAGTCAACCATCAAGCTACTGTACAAAGGAAAAGGGAGTACTGACGACCCAAATTCATACCGGGGAGTAGCGCTGGAATCCGCAGCCCTAAAGCTACTAACAGGAATATTGACAGCGAGAATATACGAAAAAATTGACCCAATACTACCAGAAGAGCAATGTGGATTCAGGAAGCATAGATCGACAACTATGGCTGCAGGAAGCCTATTACGGCACATAACAACAACACTAGAGAAACCCAAGAGCAAACTCTATGTAGTCTTTGTTGACTTTACGAAGGCTTTTGACCTGGTAAACAGAAAGCTGCTGATACATAAGCTGGAAACACTCATAGGTAGGTCCTTATATCGAACATATTGGCAGAAAACTATATACAAGTGCAGGACGGAGAAGGACAAACCAAATGGATGATACAAACGAATGGAGTACTTCAAGGGGACCCCCTCAGTCCCATTCTATTCAATGCGCTCTCACACGATGCAGGAGATAAAATAAAGGAAACGACTGAGTCCAAACTGTATATATACGCGGACGACATGGCAACCGCCTCAGAGCAGATAAAGGATTTGCAAGATGCAATCAACATACTAAGCGAATGGGCCCAGGAAAACGAACTAACAATCAACGAGGACAAGACTGAGATGGTCGTCTTCCGGAACGGGGGCAGGTCAGCGGAATCAGACCAAGTGCTATGCAACGGCAAGGAACTGAAGAAAGTAAACAATTTCAAATACCTCGGCCTCACGCTCCAGATAACAGGCCGAAGCTTCAGAATACATACAAGAGCGAAAGCGGCCGCAGCAGTGAAGGCCATAAACGACATAAGCCATATTACCCAAATATCGCTGGAAACAGCAATGATGCTCTTCCGAGTCAAGGTCATACCCGTACTAACATACGGTCTGGAGCTAACATGGGAGTTTCTCAACTGCAAACAGCTGGAGGAACTCGAAAAGGTGAAATCTAGATTCCTCAAAAGAGCCCTCGGAGTCTCCAAGTCAGCCAAATCTCGGCTGGTATATGAACTGGCGAGAGAAACGTTCCTAATAGAGGACCTTCGGTCACTTTTACTGTTGCCTTCCACAGAAAGCTTCAGAAAATTACTCCAGGATCTGCAAAGCAAAAGGCTTGACATTCCGAAGGAATTCTACGCGACTGACGCCATGGTGGACAAAAGATGGATGCAACCCATATCCGAAATGAGACACGTCGTGACGAGACTCGCAGTTCATGGGTTCCACCATAAGGTCTGCTCACGAAAGACATTTCATGACCCGGATAAGAGGTGTATATGTGAGCTGTGTAGGAACGAATGCGGCAGGTACCATATCACGACATGCCCCAACAGAACTTTACCAATAGTGGCTTATAGTAAGGACTAGAAGCGAACCATAGTATCTAGTAAGTGTACATATCTGTAACATGTAATATGGCCAACTGGCTGCAATAAAGGCTATTATATAAATGATCACTTTGTGATCATTGGGGACATGTTTCGAGGCCTAATTGTTTTGGCCCCTTCATCAGCCGACATACCTAGGTAGATCAAAATGGCAAGGAATACACGTGGTTGAAAAGCTCAACACTAAAATGTATTCTGATGAATAAACCTATTATGGTGCACCATAAGAAAAGATGGAAGATATTTACCCTAAAGATACAATAAAATAATAAGTGAATGAATAGAAAGAAAGAAAGAAAGAAAGAAAGAAAGAAAGAAAGAAAGAAAGGAGTAGTTGAAATTTGAAATCTAAACACAGTGATCTACAAGATAAAGTGACGTTTTAGAGTTTAATCATATTGTGTTTCGATTTCAAATTTCAACTATTTCTTTCTTTTTATATTAATTCACTTTATTAAAATGAAAGGTATTCCGTTTAGGAACAATAGAGTGAATGTTGAAAAGGGAATGAAAACGCAAAAGTACAACATCGGTGGTCTGAAGTCAAATAACACTTTTGCGGAAACACTCCACAACAAACCAAAAGATGGAACATGGTCTATTTTAACGTACGCCATTGTTACTGCGGCTTCGGAATCCATTCCTCTTGATAGAACACGCAAGTACCCATGGTGGAACGATCAATGTGATCGCGCAATAGAGGAAAGAAGAAAAGCTTGGATCAAGTGGAATAACAAGAAAGACGATGTGAACCTTGAGAACTTTCTCTGTATCAGAAAAGAAACTTGTACAATTTTAAAATTGGCAAAAAGAAATTTCCTCAAATCACAAATTATTCAAATTGAAGATGAATTTCAAAGACACAAAACAAGGGATTTCTATCAAACTTTTTAGCACCTACTGTCCAAATACGTCGCCCCTACTCTTCACATCCGAGGATCTGATGGTAAACTTAATCTCAATAATAAAGACTGTGCTAAAGCCTTTGGAGAATATTTTGAACACGGACATACCTACTGAACAACTTGCTTTCTATCCTAGCGTTGCATACAACGACAGCTCACCACCCTCTGTCGAAGAAATTACACAAATCATCAAGGGGCTAAAAAATAATAAGGCCTCTGGGGAGGATAGTATTGTGGCTGAATTATGGAAATATGCAGATAATGACTCCATCATTTGTCTCCAGAAAACCATTGAAAAAATATGGCATAGTGAAAAATTGCCGGAGGATTGGACTTCCGCCATCATTCATCCTATACATAAGAAAGGGGATAAATCCGACCCAAATAATTATAGAGGTATTTCACTGGTATCGGTAACGTACAAAATATTTGCAAGGGCTCTTCTGAACAGAGCAGAACCGATATTAGACCGTCAGTTAGGGGAATATCAAGGTGGTTTCAGGAAATCAAGATCCTGTCCTGAACAAATTCATAACATTAAGACCATAATTTCCTACTGTACGGTGCGATCAAAACATTATGTTGTGATTTTTGTGAACTTTCAAAAGGCTTATGATAGCATTCATTGAGACACAATAATAACACCTTACGTGAGTTTGGCCTAGACAATAAATCAATTAATTTGTTCAAAGCAAGCTTAGAAAACACCATTTCTAAGGTCAACTTTCGTGATGAATTGTCCGAAGCCTTTGCAATCAAGACTGGCTGTAGACAAGGTGACCTGGGATCACCGATGCTGTTCAACTGTGTCTTGGAAAAAGTTATAAGAGAATGGTTAACAATCTTACCAAATAATTATGGTATTCGAATTGGTTATAAAAAAGAAGACCTGAATATAAACTGTCTCGCTTTTGCAGATGACATTGCTTTGTTCGCTAATACAATGGAAGAGGCCACTGACCAACTTAATAAACTACAAACCATAGCTGCTAAAACTGGACTTAAAGTGGCCTTCCATAAAACTAATTTTATCACAAATGTCAAAGATGCCTCAAAATTCATCACGATTGGTCTGAAAAAAATCAAAAAAGTCCAAAAATTTAAATACCTAGGGGAATGGATTACCCCTAATAATTCAGAAATAGCTGCCATTCAGAGCAGGTGTAACAAATTGGAAGGTGCCTTTCAAACCTGCAAAAACATTTACAAAAGTAAAAGCTTGTCCCGGAATGTCAAACTTTGTCATTATAACACAGTAATTAGGCCGTCAGCACTGTATGCCGCAGAACGCTTACAGATGACAAACAAAGGTCCATTAAGAAAATTAGAACTGAAGGATCGGAAAATTCTAAGGAAAATATTAGGACCTGTTAATGATAATGGTACTTACAGAAGAAGACATAACAATGAATTATTTGAACATATAGAAGATTTGGTGAGTGTGATGAGAAAAAGGAGAATGTCTTTCTTTGGACATTTGGAGAGGATGGAGCATCATCGACTTTCATATCAAATCCACTCATCAATATCTAAAAAATTTCATATTGTAAATGGTCGATGCAAGTTAAAAAAGGACCTAACAGAAGCTCGAATCAATCAAGCTCTAGTTAGGGATAGGAACCTGTTCAGAAAGGCGGTGAAATCAGCCAGTAATCTATGCACATTAACATCTGTGATGCCTCGCCCTCACTGCAAGTAGACGGAAGAAAGGAGAGCAGAACATTCGTCAAGAATGAAGATCTACTGGCAGACAAGAAAACAAGCATTACATTGATCATATGAGTGAAGTACATCGTGGTCCATTGATGGCTGAAACGTCTCAAAAAAAAAAACCATTCACTTATTATTTTATTGTATCTTTGGGGTAAACATCTTCCATCTGATCTTATGGTGCACCATAATAGGTTTATTGATAAGAATACTTTTTAGTGTTAAGCTTTTCAACCACCTGTTTTCTTTGATATTTTTGATCTATATCGGCTGATGAAGGGGCCAAAACAATTAGATCTCGAAACATGTCCGCAATGACCACAAGGTGATCAATTATTAAAATAAAAGGTATTGAATAGGCGGAACTTTTGCCACAATCCCTCCCTATATTATTCTGCTAAGGTCCCATTCCAGTTTTGTACCGAAAATAAGGTCCCATTAACACCAACCTACACATATGGGGTACCTACAGGTTCAGCATAACGCACTCACTTACTCTTTAAATGCCTCACAATTAAATAAATACCTTAAAACATGTATATTTACAATGAAATAATGAAAGAATGCAACACGGTAACCATGGTAACAGAATCTCACAGGTCCATCTATTTCTGTAAGACGCAATGCAATTCCAATTATTACATTACTGTGAAAGTTTCCAGACGGTTATAAGGTTATCACTGAACCAAATTAAGCTGTAAAATTCATCAATACATACAGTATAATGTGCTTAAGGGAGTCAAGGGGCACTCTAGAATTTTTTCCCGCAATTTTCACGTGTGAGTGTGGTACGAATGTTTTTTTCACCCGACTATAAAGAGTCTCTGAAAACCACATTTAAAGGCCCTTAAATTAACCGTGTCTGTGATATTCCCAGAAAACTAACTTCGCTCTAATATACCTATGAAGGAATGACAAACCCCTACCACTGCACCAGTAGCTGAATTGATAAAGTCTGATTATTCATACCAAGGATAAGTCAGTCATAGCATTCATGATTGAGATTTTGCTAAGTGTAGGCTACTCTTTACAACTAGAATATTCGCGAGCGAAGCCACGACGGGTAATGCTAGTTATTACTAATTCAATAGTAATTTTCATTCTCGTCCTTATTATCAGGGAACATGACTAGATGTTATGCCCAAGGCGATGGAATACAAAACCCCTAAATAACTTCAATAGGTTTTCGAGGCGATAACAATGTTATCAATATAACTAGTGACAAAATATTCTGTGTCTGGTCCCAAAACCATGTTAAGTGCTTTTATGGTTGCAGCTGATGATGTGTTTGCTCCAGAGGGTATGGTTCTTGTAAATAAAGGTCGCATAAGGCCTGTTTTTCCTCCTAAGTGGGACTTGTCAAAGGCTTGAACATAAATCAACAGTAGTGAGTCATCTTTGGATTAAAATTCCAATTACCTTTAGTCTATATTTATCAGATTAAAGGCGGGAATTTAATTGTCTAACGTCCACGCTTATTCTCGCACAGTTGTCCTTCTTTCTACCATGGTCACTGTCAGGAGCGGATCTAGAGTTTGGCTTTTGGTGGGGGTGGTGTATTCTTTGGAATACACGGTAAGACAGAGTAAGCTTTCGCTTCTCTTTGCTTTAGTTCATCCCCTCCCTTTTTCGCAAACACCAACAGTGATCTCCTGGTTTCTCTTTGTTGGTATATTTTCTTACACCACCTGTGAGTCTGTTCTAGATATATATCTTCCATGACCCACCTAGCGTCATCTAGCAGCAAATCTCTGAAGTTCCTCAATTTTTCCCTGTACGAGAGGACTTCCTTACCAATCTGGCCACCAGATCTCGTCGCTATTGCCAGCTATCATCTCCGTGATCAAGAGGACTTCGTCTACTTTTTCACCCACCCGGCTTCGCTAGTGACGCCTGCTATAAACTCTTTGAAGACCATTTCATCAAGAAAATTTATTGCTGTTATGTTGGTTATTCTTATGTGTATTCCTTTTGTCTCCTACCCCCACTCTTTTCCTTTCCCTGGTCTCTCCGCGCTTCGTTGAGCTGGCCTCACTAGTGCGTCTGAAGTCAAACCAGTCAGTCGGAGCTTAACTAAAGCTCGTCTCCTCACCTCGAGAGACAAACTTTCAAATCTTCGCCATGTTGTGAATTCCTGACTAACGGTCACGAAGGAATCGTCGTTCATCAGAAATGAGCTAAGTACTATTTCTACGTTCTTCTAATTATTTTAATTGATTTTAAATAGCTACATGCTTTTTAATGATCATTTTATAGGCAGTGTGAGATTTCTAAATGTGGGGCAATAATCATCCTTCGCGGGATTTTCTATGTTGGGCTCTTGTCTATCTAAGCCAATCTTAACATGAAGCAGCATTTCTTATGCTAATTAAATGAGAGATTTTCTCACAACGTGGGACACCATTGAATTACCCACTGTCTACAGAATACTTAGCTCGTTCCACCGCTGGACTAATTTTTGCCCTATTCTTCAGTCATGATTGTTCTGGAATTTTCCATGCCGAACAATTCATCTACAAGTTAAACTTTCTAGTACTTTCCACTCACATATGGGAATACTTTTTCAAATTAAGGAATCTTCCTTATTAACTGCTGATCAATATCTAATTTTTCTTCCTCCGTTGGAATTTTTCTGGTGCATTCAACTATAACCTACAAGTTTTTCAAGCAATAGACTCTCGCAAATCTAGTGTAACTAGTTATTTTCCACCATCGCAATAATTTTCTTTGCCATACCCTTTTTGTGCTACTACAGTGAACTTTCAACTATATCAACAGCACTATAGTGAAAACAGTGCTTGTTCAACTTTCTCATCCGCATTGCGCTCGTCCGAGTACAATAAATACGGCCATGAACACTCTTCCACAATCCCATTTGATCTTTCCCAAACCCTTCACTAACGAACTAAAATAATAAAATTGTTACTTTAGGTCTTTTTTCAATGAGGTGTCACTCTCAATAAGTGCCCTCCTTTACTTGCTCCACGTACAACGAATTAATGTCTGTAAAACTTCGTGTCTAGTACACACCTTAAAGTATATTGTTTCTCCCTTCTAATGAGGGAATCCAATTCTTTCTACTCAAAAGTGAGTTATCTCTAGGTTTCACGAAAGGGAAATTTGCCCTATTTTTCTCGTGATCCCTACTTAAACATAGGAGTTCTAGAAACTTCCTTTCAATTTTTCTCTTCAGGTTTCACAATAAGTGACCTGCCCTATTTGTATAATCTCTAAACGTAGTTCTGTATTAATACAAGAAGTTATAGAAACTTCTATTTCATTTCTTCCTGTTTTTTTTGTTGTTGTTACTTTCGAAGTTGTTATTTGTTCATATTTCTAAGATACCTATCTAGAAATCCTTAAAGTACACACCTTGTACTTGATTTATTGTTTAACCTTAATTACGTTATTTATCTTGAAATTTTCTATTCATTAATCTTAGCACTATTTCAAAATCTTACGAAGATTTTAGCTCATATAAAAGGTTTAAAACAAAAAAATTATCAATTGCCTGGCGCAAGATTTAAATGATTTCGGAGGTCTGCGACCCCAATTGTTTGTAAACTCAAATTATATATGTCTTAAATTCATTACACCTTTTTGCATTGTTAAATAAATTTGAATTTTTCCTTTTGCTTTATCATTTCTCTGAAATAACGATTAGGCAAGATCCTGTCTTCCCTCACTCTTCCCATGGGCTTAAATTTAAAAACCTCACAAATAAAATTAATAACGGTTCCACTTTTTGCTGCATTTGAGCAAGAACTCTTAGTTAAAAACTTATTAAAGCCTCTCTTAGCTTTGATACCTAATTCTAACTGGCCAGTAAGGCAAGCATAGCTCGCTACGCCAGCTTCCTGCTTGTTGAGATTTTCTCTACGACTTATGGTTGGTTTTCAAAATTTAAGTTTTTTCTCATTGACTAAACTTTTAGTCGGCTCTTTGCTGGGTAAAAGCTTAGTCATTCCTAAATGCAACTATTGGTGCTCTTACCAAAATTATTCTCAAGGGTAAAATTGCTTCATCCCTATCCTTCTTGGAAACATTCTGTCACTTTTTAGAAATTCAACTATTTCAAGAACTAAAACATCACGGCTTATTCAAATTATTTCCATTCTACAAAATATTTGTTTAATACAAACTCCTTTAAAATGGTACATAGGAAACTTATCATTTCTTTCTTTGCCAGACCACCACCCTTCCCCATAGTAGCCGAATCTTGGCTTGGAAGGGAAGATACCTCCTACTATCGCCTGCAAATAGCCCAAGCTCTAGCTGCGTTTCCCGTTAGCTGTGTTCAGGTCCCCACTCACTTTAGTGATCTTACGGGCTTTGCGGTGACACTCTTCTTTAAAATCGTTTGTATTTGGTGTTGGACTTCCTTCCTATTATGCACACTTGTTCCTCTGTCCGAAACCCACTTCCCTTTACTTTTTTATTCATCTTCCCTTGTGGGTAAGGTTAATTCCTAGCAAAAACCTACTCAGGGGGGAGGTCAGAGAATCGAAAATGTTAAGAAAAATGGTATCACTAAAAACGCAATCACAAAATAACCAAACGTACAAACCCAGACCAATTTTTTTCAAGCTACATGGATTGAAATTTGATGCGTTTAGCGCAACAAAAATATTCGTACAATTTGCAAAGGCGTGTTTTGCGACTTTTACATCCAGCTTCGAGAAACGTATCAAGATACGTTACAGTTTCGGCAAGTCGAGTTGGTACCGACAGAGGGAGAAAGTCACAGCTTAAACTGCCAACCAAGCTTGCAGTTTGGACGTCGGGAAAATTTCTTGGTGCGAAAAAAAAAAAAAAAATCCTATCCGTGCATTGCTGCACATTCATCGTGACATCACTATAAACATCGATTCGGTAATCACAAGGTTTGCTAAACAAAATAGACGAGTTGATTATCTTATATAAATAATCGTTTTTATATAACAGGTATGAATTTGTAAATATGTACAGTTGTAATTGTAATGTACATAATTGCAATAAAGACATTTTCAGAAATGAATAAAATGAAAAAAAAAACGGGTTTTCAGTTAAAATTCGTTAAGTTTTATTGGTCTGGTTATTGTGTTTTCGTTTTTTGAGTTTGCAAAAAAATTTGGTCTTCGTTTGGGGGGGGGGGGGTTATGACCCCCGTGACCCCTCCCCCTTGAATCCGCGCCTGGTCACTGTGCAGTTTCCAAAGCAACGGAAGAAATTCTTCACCATAGCATCAGCCCCCGTCGTTGCTTCCTGGTTGGGGATGGCGTAGACCTCCGGTCACTTTGTGAGGTAGTGCATGGCCGGCGCCGAATACAAGCAACGCTATCCGCTCGAAAGGTGCTCCCTTTTTGTATAGGTGCATTGGCCCTTACTCCTTGTACGAGGGCCTCTGCTGGCAGCACAGGTGTCACTCAGCAGGTGTACCCCGTAGTACCGCTGCCGAATTCAATCTAGGGATTTATTGACTCCTAGGTAGCCGTCGATGGTCCTTCTGTGTATATCGGACACCATCCCCTAATTCGTATCCCCAGGGATCAATAGCGAGACAACCATTTCCTTTGCGACGGCTGTCTCCCAGACGTGCCTCAACAGGCCGTCGTGGACTTCCACTGCACCCAGTACGTTGGACTCCGTGCGACAAATCCTTCCACTCCGTTCGTTGTCCTGACTCGACCTCCCTCAGGATCTGTCGGATATCCCCGCCCTCAAACTGCTCCCTCCATGCGCATTAAATGCTCGTGTCCTTGTCGGTGTTCGGAGGTGAAGTCGTACTCTTGCAGGCGCAGCACCCTCCATGCTGTTTGTCCCTCCAGACTTTTGAAATTCAGGAACTAGGTTATGGCAGAATAGTCGGTGCGAAGGTGACATCACTGACCGTAACGATATTTGTGGAAGTGCTACAGCGTGTCCATGATGGCTAATAGCTCCTACTGACCGTCAATAATCTGGGAAAGCACCCCACCAATACCCAAGCTGTCTACCACGAACTTCTTTTCAAGGCTCAAAATAACTCAGAATAGGTGGAGAGAATAGGGACTCCTTTAATAGCCAAAAAGCCGTTTATGCCATTGGTAACCACTGGGACGTCCTCTTCTCTTCGGTGAACTACGTGAAGGGTTTGGAGATGTTCGCGAAGCCTGCGATGAACCTCCGGTAATAGGAGCACAAGCTCCCACTTTTCCTTCAGTACTTGCCAGACTCTCACAGCTGCCAAATTCTCCGTGTACGTAGCAATCTCCTCCGACGACACGATGAGCCCTAGGTAGCGAAACTCCTTCTGGATCAGGAGACATTTTCGGGGCTCAATTTCAAGTGGACTCACGCAGTCTTTGCTGAGGTTCCCTAGATCCTCCTCGAAAGTGATTCCCACGACGATGATGACATCTAGATATGCCAGGCGGGCATCGTGCGTGAGCCCTCTCGGTACAGACTCCATTAACCCCTCAAATGTCGCCGGAGATTTACACAGTCCGAAGGGCATAACCGTAAACCGCCACAGATCTTGGCCGGCCGAGAATGCTGTCTTCTTAACGTCCGGGTGTAGGGCCACTTGCCAGTAACCAGACTTCAGGTTAAAGGTGAAGAATCAATACGTTCCGCCTAAGGTGTCTATACCAGGTAGTGGGAAACAGTCCTTAATGGTGACGACATTCAGCTACTGGTAGTCCATGCAGAAACGAATCTCTCCATTCTTCATCTTCAACAGACGACCCTGTGCAATTAGACTCTTCGATATTTCCTCTCTGCTTCATGTCTATCTCCATCTGGTCAATCTCCACCCTCCTTTCCAAGGGTAACCAACGTGGGTTGATGTATTTGTAATCCGTTGCCGGTGTTAATGTGTAGTCAGTCCTCCCATAGTCACCTCCCTTTGCCCTGAAGATGTCTCGAAATTCTTCCAGCAGTCCCGTGACCTGCTTCGTTTGGCAATCTCCAGGTTTACTCTGGCGTCGCAGATATGCGTCCGGAGTTTGTCATCTGTCTCCCTAGTGTAACCTGCTTGTTTAAGCTCTTTCTCTAGCGGCACCAACCAATATTCGTTTCCATGAGCATCCTCTGGTCCCTCGACGTCGCATTCAAAATCCGCACTTGTACGCAGCCCAGTAGCAGTGCAAACGTCCGAGCCAAGCAATGTCCTCGTTCGATGCAGCTCAGTTTGGGTTCTACAAGCCCACTGTCTTCTCCAAGAAGTGTCACCTGCTTGTTTAAGCTCTTTCTCTAGCGGCACCAACCAATATTCCTTTCCATGAGCATCCTCTAGTCCCTCGACGTCGCATTCAAAATCCGCACCTGTACGCAGCCCAGTAGCAGTACAAACGTCCGAGCCAAGCAATGTCCTCGTTCGGTGCAGTTCAGTTTGGGTTCTACAAGCCCACTGTCTTCTCCAAGAAGCGTCTCGAGCCGTGCCGTACTACCAGCTCTTCACACCGCGTGACATCAGCTATATGTGGGCATGCTTCTGGGCGACACAGCCACAACACAAGTTCAACATCTACGGAAGCCTCTTATGTCCGGAGTATGCATCGCTCCGATGAGGAAACGTCAGTCTCCGATGTCTGGTTTTCTCTGACGGCTCGTACCCTAACTGATGGAGTCGCGCAACTGTCCCTTTCGTCGTCTCCATCCTCAGGGCGATGGTTAGGGCATTGTCGTGAACTTACCTGTCCTGAGAGATGGTCTGGCAGGTTGACAGCGCCTCTGGTGTAGTTTATTAGCCGAGCGGTTACTAGATAGAGAGTTTGGATAGTTGGGTGGTCCCGGAAGTCCTCGGAATGAAAGATTTTACTTCTCCGTAAATTACTGCTGTTTTAATGAAGTATAGCAGTTGTATGTTCACTATTTACAGTTACTTTGAATATACTGACGGAAGTTTACGCAGCTTGGTTCAGCTCTACTAAGTCTTACTCCTACACGACCAACTGTGTGGCTTGCTGGTGGGCAGAGTGCATCAAGTGGCCGGCAGATGGTAGGATGTTACATGCAACGTAGTGTATTTGTGCATGGAAGTTCATGATTTACGACACGATAAATAAGTTTTAAACATGTCAATCAGCTGAAACTGCTCTCTAAGATGCAGTACTACAACACGTTCAAATCGATGGCTGTCAGCTAAGAGCTTCCTTGCGCCATCTTGGACATCATTGTATCCAACTAGAGATGACCAGAGTTCAGCCCTCCCTCCACTGGGGTCTGTGGTCAATTCCATTTCGACCACCCAGTAGGTGCTGCCATCCAAGCTAGTGGTGGCCTCCCATACTAACATTCACATGATTGCTGAATCTGACTAAATGAACTCGCCTTGTTATTCCGTTCTATTTTGCAAATAGTGCATAGACACCGTGGACTGGATTCTTGAACGAGTCAAAAATTACAAAGTCTGTGTAAACTTCCTGTCATGGGCTTCTAGCTCATTCCTCTTAGAATAATAAGCATGACTTTCTTCTATACAGCTATTACCAAATAATAATAATAATAATAATAATAATAATCTTACATGAGGTTCTTTCTGAAACCCCGTCCTGGGTTCAGAATCCGGGAGGCTCGCAGTCACGACAGCATTGCTAAGATTGTGCTCCCCACTGAGCATCAGGTGCTGGCGTATTTCGGCGTCATGAAGTCCGTCCAAGAAGGTGTATTCAGACGCTTGCTGCACATGCTCCATAGGCAAGCTCTTATGGGCCAGATGTTTCACCTTGGACGCAAATTCCTGGAGTGACTCGTTCGCCCGCCGGGTCCTCTCTTTGAGCTGTACACGGCTGCTAGTTGGTGGTCCCCGAAGCGCCCTTCTAACGAACCGATAATTTCCCGACCTCAAGCAGTTAAGAACCTCAGTGGCGCGCCCAAGAAGACCTGTGATGAGGTGGGCAGCCCTATCATCTGCCGACCACCCTTTGTAGCTTGCTACGGTATAGAACTGGCTCCTGAAAGTTTGCCAGGACGTGGTCCCTTCGAAATGCGTGGATATAACTCTCGTAGCATTGGTATGACTGTCGTAGTCCGCAGGCTTCGGCCTGGTTTTCACTGTTGTCATTCTCTTTTGAATCTGATCCTCCGCAGTACTCAGGACTCCCCAATCTGAAGGAAAGTCTCCGTTTGCTCAACTCAGTCCTCTGCAATGCCGCCTTCCATCATGTAGTTAATAATGATCTTATTATAACATATTAAATTGCATTACAATTATATATTATCTGATCTTATCAGGGGTAGATGACCTCGTAGTTCCACCCCTTAAAACCTCAATCACTAACTAACTCATCTCATCTCGTCTCGTCTCGTCTCGTCTTGTCTTGTCTTGTCTTGTCTTGTCTTGTCTTATCTTACTTTATCTCATCTCACCTTATCTTATCCTATCTTATCGTATGTCGTGCGGTCTGAGTCTGCTTTGCTCAGCTACTATGAAAGAACTAGCCAATATACCAACTGTGTGGCTTGCTGGTGGGCAGAGTGCATCAAGTGGCCGGCAGATGGTAGGATGTTACATGCAACGTAGTGTATTTGTGCATGGAAGTTCATGATTTACGACACGATAAATAAGTTTTAAACATGTCAATCAGCTGAAACTGCTCTCTAAGATGCAGTACTACAACACATTAGAGCAGGGGTCTCTGCCTTTTCTTCATACTTATTATTTGTGCATTCTCTTACTTTCCTGATGGGATTTAAAGGATTGTTAGGTTCGATACATAACGAGCCTGTTTGTAGTGTCGTATGTTGTTATGACAAAAAGTTAGTGACCCCTTGGTAGAGCGTTTTGGAGCTCTGTTGAAGTTGTTGCACTGGTATCAGGCGTTGCTTTGTAGTTTCACAGCTGCCATATGCCCATGTGCGTAGCGTCAAGCTCATCTTCAATGGGTCAGGCGACACCAACATTGGTCAGTGGCTGACTGAAGGCAGGCTGAAGGCATTTTTAGTAATTTTTGAATTATGTAAGGCACTGAAAGTTTCGAATGACGAGGTCCTTCGTCGGATGGAAAAGAAAGAGAACTACTGCTTATAATAAAACAACGGAAAACAGGAGTTTGACAAGGTGATGGCATTTCGTGTATTCTCTTCAATTGTGTACTTGAGAAGATTATCAGGGAATGGACTACCACGTTACCATCAGGAACAGGACTGCAAATTGGGTACAAGAAAGACAATCTCAATGTACCTTGCCTGGCCTTTGTCGACGACCTTACCTTGTTACCGAACAACATAGAAGGAGCTGCTCACTACAGAGCCTCTATAACATAGCTAAAACTGGCTTGAAGGTCAATATCCAAAAAGAGTGTTCATGACAAATATAAAGGGAGCCCCATCTACAATTCTTGTGAAAGACACCGCAATTCAAAAAGTTCCTGCAGTTAAGTACTTAGGGGAGTGGATTCGAGCAAACGAGAGTGAGATCTTAGCAATAGACACTAGATGCAGGAAACTGGAAAGGGTCTACCACTCCTGTAAGAGCATCTACACATCCAAGTGCCTCTCTAAGAACCTTAAACTTCTACATTACAACTCAGTAGTAAGACCTTCCATTCTATAAGGTGCGTTCAAAAAGTAACGAGCCGGAGGCTGTAATGCTCAAACCGTTGACGACATAGGCAAATCGTGGCGTGTGTAACGAGGTGTGGTTCCGATCAGAGCGTGGAAGGTCTCAGCCTGTCGCTAGAGGGCACGCGTGCACGTCAAGTGACAATACAAAGCGAGCAGCAGCATGCATCGATCGTCCAACCAAGACCAAGACAGTAGGCCATTCGACATACTTCCTGGTGTGGTTGAAGACTGCATGCATCGATCGTCCAACCAAGACCAAGACAGTAGGCCATTCGACATACTTCCTGGTGTGGTTGAAGACTGTGGGGCACCCATTGGGCACACACTTTGCGTAAGTGCAGTCGTTCCTTCATGATGGTGTGCACACTTCGGACGCTCAATCCGACCACGGCGGCTATGGCGTTCACTGTCATTCGGCGGTCCTGGGTAATGAGTGCATCAACCAGCTGGACGTTGTCATCGGTAATGCAGGGGGTGCCCCAGACCAGGCATCATCGGCTAACGACACCCGTCCATCCCTGAAGCGCTTGTGCCACGCCTTGACCCTTGAAAGGGACATGCAGTGTTCGCCGTACACTTGTGACATTCGGCGATGAATGTCCGTTCCCCCTACTCCTTCCGCTGTCAGAAACCGAACAACACCTCTTTGCTCTTCGTTTGACGCCTCCATGTCACTGTATGCAATGCGACTGGCAGCGTTGGACGATTGGTGCATGCTGCTGCTCGCTTTTTATCGTCACGTGACGTGCCTGCGTGCCCTCTAGCGACGGGCTGTGACCTTCCACGCTCTGGTTGGAACCACACCTCGTTACACACGCCACGATTAGCCGATGTCGTCACCGGTTTCCGCATTACAGCCTCCGGCTCGTTTCTTTCTGAACGCACCTTATATATGCCTCTGAGAGTCTCCTGATGAACCGGAAAGGCCCACTGAGGAACCTAGAGCTCAAGGAACGGAAAATACTTAGAAGGATTTTAGGACCAATAAGGGAAGAGGGTGGTACTTACAGGATCAGGCACAACAATGAGCTCTATGATCATCAAGAAGATATCGTCTCATCCATGAGGAAGAGACGATTAGCTTTCTACGGACATCTGACACGCATGGGTCCAGATAGACTTACCAGCCAGATCTTCACCACGACAGGAAGAGGGAAAGCGTCCAAAAACAAATGGATCACCACAGTGAAGTCAGACCTAGAGCAACTTGGGATTTCATCAAAAAACATACAGGATCGAACACAATTCCGACAGATGATTTAACATGGTGTCTTTCCAGTGTCTCTCACCAGCAGGAAGGGTACAGGGACTACCAGACCGAAGTGGACACAGGAAAGAAAGCAGACATACAGCCAGAAGATGAAAGCTGCCTAGGCTAAGAAGAAACATAAATTCCTTACAAGAAGTCAAATCGAGCCCCGTGGTCCTCAGTAGGTCCAAACGAAAAGATGATGAAGAAGAAGAAGAAGAAGAAGAAGAAGAAGAAGAAGAAAACAACGGAAAACTAGATACTTGGGACATGTTATGAAAGGCGAAAAATACCAGTTACTACAACTAATTATTGAAGGGAAAATTCAAGGGAAAAGGTTTATTGGAAGACGAAGAAACTCGTTGCTGAAGGATATCCGAAGATGACATTGTTGGACATCAGAAGAAGCCTTTCATGCAGCATGGCAAGATCACAGCTAGCTGTGTGGATCGTCAACCTCCGTTCGGAGACGATGAAGAAGTAGAAGAAGCAGGCGCAGAGACTGAGTGTAGTTGAGGTCGACGGCGGTTCTGTGAAATGATTTGGAGCTTTCATTCAAGTCACCGTGGACATGAACAGAATCATTATTTCAACAATCTCGGTGATAAAGTGTTGCGTTTTATCCAACAATGAATTTGGTGTGGACACTTCCATTCTCCAAGATGACAACAGATAAGTTCATGGCATGGACGCATATTACCCTGTCGCACCTCAGCTGGCCCGCTAAATCATCCGATATTAATCCATTTGAAAATATTCCACGGACGCAAGGGAGTAGGGTCAAAAAAATGATGTTTGGAAAGATCGATGAAGAGGAGCTGACGAAGAGTCTTGTGAAAATCTGGACTGTAACAAAGTAGGCGCTACAGTCCCATAAAGGAGCTCCCGGGTTACGTAGAGATAGAAGGAATATACAAGAATACATATTGAGACAAGAACGAACTATATATCACAGATAACCGTGCATAAACACACCGTTAAACAGAAACAAAACGAAATAGACCTACGAAAACATAGCCAAAGGTTAGCTATCTCAGCAATAGGGGGAGCGATATTAAAAGGGGAAGAAAGGGTCATTAGTTATAGACTTGCGTAACAAGCCGCAATCTCACTCAAAGACACGTAATATAACAACTTGAGCGCAGTAGATAGTGGTGTAAAATCATGACATTGCTTGGGTCAGAAAAGGTGAAGGATACGATGCCTCAGTACAGGTCTGCCTTAAGATCCAGGTACAAAGTATTACCGCAGTAATATGCAATGTTCAAAAGATCTCACTCCAGGCACAGACGAGATTAGACGAACATCATGGGAGACTTATGAGCATCCCGAAAATGCATGAAGTCCAAGGAGGTCGAAGCTCACACTGCACCCACACACGGGATTTCAAAACATGCATGTATGCCCAACGCCAAGTCAAAGATATACAACACCCAACTAAATACTGAACTCAATAATAGATAAGGGAAGGGATTTTCTTGGAATCCTTTGAGATTAAAACTGGGGTTAGACAGGAAGACGGTCTTTCCCCCCTTCAACTGTGTTCTTGACAAGGTTATTAGAGAGTGGCGCGAAAACCTACAAGTAATTAGGGGATATACGAATGGGATGCAAGAACAGAGGAATTGAAGTAGATTGCACAGCCTTTGCTGATGACAGTGTAATTTTGTCAGAATCAATAGAAGAGGCACAAAAACAGATTGCTCAGCTGCAAGAACAAGCAAGTAAAACTGGTCTACGGATCTCCTTTGAAAAAACTCAACACATGACCAACATCGAAACACCACCCAAATGGATGGCAGTGGAGGGAGAAAGGTTCAAAAAAGTGGAGAAATTTAAGTAGGCCTACTTGGGAGAATGGATAGAGAACAACCTGCCAGAAAAAGATGCAATGAAATCGAGAATAAACAAGTTAAACTTGGCATACAAATTAAACTGGAACACTTGCAACAAGAAGACCATCTCGATCAACACAAAACTGAGACACTACCAGACAGTGATTCGTGTGGAAGCCATATACGCAGCTGAATGTTTGTATTTGACAAAGAAAGGAATGATCAAAAAGTTGGAGCTAATAGAGAGAAAGATTCTTAGGAAGATACTTGGACCTAAAAGAAGATAAGATGGGTCGTATAGAAAAAAGAGGGAACCAAGAATTATACCTCAGATTAGATGAAACCACTAGGATGACCAGTATCGATCGTCAAGCGATCATCATCAGATCCATTACACTTGGGCTATAACATCTATGTTTGAGAATACAGGTGAAAAATATTTAAAATATGTACAATTATTTAGTTACAGTATTGGTAATGCAACTGTCGGTGTTTGCTAATTGTAGTATATCTAATGTTAGGTGAAATGCTAAAATGGTGATAAAAATCCGGAGTTTGCTTGGGGTGATTATATGGTTATACAAAATCAACTATGGTTATACTGTAATAATACAGGCTGATACTTATCCGGTTTGTCTTCCTTACTGGAACTTCCACCAAAACTGGTGCCAGTGGTGCCAGAGTGAACACGACCAGGGAAGCCACAGCTCACTGGTATCAGGAGGTGAAGAAGGACCTAGAAGAAATGGCAACATCTGAAGCTGAAATCAGCAACAGGGAAACATACAAAGCCAATATTAACAATTTCACGGGTTTTAAGAGTCATCCTACATCACGGATCCAGGCACCATGGACTGAAGAAAGGAGGAGAATGCAGAGCGATGGTATGAAGGAGTATTGGGCAAAAATAAAGATCCAGAAGCTGAAATCAAATTAACGTGGTCCACAGTCGGCCTTAATGACAGATGAATTAGATAAGGGAAGGGGAACGGGGCCGAAAACTAGACACACGGGAATAAGAGAACAAAAGGGATATGCAGAATAGTGAAACATGTTCACACAAGACGCACGCCACAGTTCACTAATCGTGCATACCGAGGAAAGAACACGGCTGCTACTTACCAAGATATTGCCGTGTTTTCGTAAGGTGAAAGTCGACTCAAATAAACGAGCGGAAAGAAGCCTAAATATGTTAATTAATAGAAAGCTATGCATTTCATCTCATCACAATATGTAGAGTACACTTATAAAAGGAGTTGGAGCCGAAAAACTTCCAATCAAATCGGAGAGTTCAGAAAATTCGGATAGTCACCCATAGTGACCGAAGAGAGAATAGGAAGAGTTGCCTGGTCCATGCCACCAGATGGAATAGTTAAGAGAAATAGTATATCAGTTTAGAAAGAGAAAAGTACAGCGGAAGACTGTAAAATGACTTTTTAAACAAGGAAATACATGAATTAATAACAATAAGTGAAAAAACATATAAATACCCTGTCAGATCGTGTAATAAAGAGATAGAATAGAAATTTGTAGAAATAGACTCTGCTGAAGCTTTTATGCCTAAGGTCGCGGGTTCAAACCCGGCCAAAGTCGTCGGATTTTTAAGAGCGTTAAAATCCCTCAGTATGCCTTTCTTCGGAGGGGAAGTAACGACGACGGTCCCATGTTATAAATATATGACATGTAAAAGAACCTTCCACTAATTACAATTGTGTGAAACAAAATTATAGGTTAGATTTTCTAACGCTCTTAGGTTCCAACGTCCGTCGTCAGGAGCCGACTGCGGTGGCATCTAATAACCAAGTTCAGAACTAGTTGTCGTTGACGGTGGCGTTTGGTAGCAAAACTATGAACTACTTGAAAATTGAATGTCTGATTTTAAAATTTAACACACACTAATACAGCGATCACAATTAACACCGGTTATCAGACAGATTCTAAACACACCCAAAGTACACGGGGCTACACGACCGCGTTGTAGCAGCCTCTAAACTAAGAAACAAACCAACCAACCAGACTCTGCTGAACCAGGAAAATGGTTCAATATGTGGGATTATTTGGAACAGCAGGTAAAACACAGAAATCAGCATCCCCTAAATGTGGGGTCTCTACGGGATCGACCGTTTTCATCAGTGTTGCAGAAACATTTATTATGAACTCTCTTGGCCGTATGAAGGCGGTGTTCGAGCTGGGCTCTGTCAGTATTTACTCGAAGCCTCCAGAAGGTGACCGACCGATATTACGCTCTAGTTTCCTCTTGTAGGGAACACTTGCTTTTCACTTGTCAATAAGCCCTCCTAATGGGACCGGTGGCCTCGATAGAACTACCTGCAACACTTCCCTGAATACACAAGCTACAGTTATTTACGATAGCCAGTCACTCACGACTACACTCTGCTTCGCTGTCAAGAGAATCAGCTTCACTAGGGTTTCGCTAGTCACGTCACCAACAACTGTCGCTCAGGTAAAAGCTCGCACTAGCTCAAAAAAACACTATCTACCTCGCTGGCCAGGTCACTCTTATATAGCAGGCTGGTGACTCAATGAATGCTTCTAGACCCGTCCAGGATTCACGGCTTCTCGAGATTTCCATCACTGGCTGGGTCACGAATATTCTGAACCATCCCTTTGTCCGCGCAGCCCGTTGCGTAAGGCGCACGTAAAAAACTGAGGCAGAGCACAGCCCGGGGCAGCTGTGACTCATGCGGCGAGGCGACGAAACAAACTCACAGCCGTAACACCATGAACTCTCTTGGCCGTATGAAGGCGGTTATCGAGCTGGGTTCTGTCAGTATTTACTCGAAGCCTCCAGAAGGTGACCGATATTTTGTCCGGTGAGCCTACGTACGCTTGGAGAGGCTCAGGATTGCTTATTGAAATATCTTAAACTTTTATAAAACCCTCAACAACTTCTTAGAGTTAGTGATTCAATTTGGTTTTGGCTGAGGATTTTTCTAAATAAAAAAAATAATAAAAATTATTGGGTGTGTGCAAATACGATGCGCGACGATATTTCAGCGTGACTACGTATTTTCGGACTGATTTGTTTAAACTGTTGCTCTTAAGAAATTTCAGCTTGGCATATTTTTAGCCTATTTTCAATTTTGAAAAAATAGGCTTATGAGATCACCTTTTGTCCGTGTGTGTGTGTGTGTGCGTGTGTGTGTGTGTGTGTGTGAGGTGTGTGTGTGTGTGTCCCTAATAAAATCTAAACGGCTGGAGCGATTTCAATGAAACTCGGTAAGTTCATAGCGCTATTCCCGGCGACCTCGACCGTGTCCTTAAAATTAGATTGCGTCTCACCAATCCAACATGGCGGCTGTGCGAAATATTTCACTAGCATTCAATATCTCCGAAACTATTGCCGATATCGCCCTGAAATTGTGTGCTGTGATAAAAGGCACTACTAGAAGTTCACCTATGAGACTTTCAAAAACCTGGTGACTACAAAACCAACATGGCGGCCAAGCGAAGTTGAGACTTTTAAATAGACTTTTCTCGCGATTTAACTATCCAAACGTAATGAAACTTGGTACAGCAATTGTTTATACACATTGTAATGCATTGAAGTCTAATTTAGTTCAATTGTTTACATAACCTCAAAATGGCGGCTGTGCGAAATATTTCACTGACATTCTATATCTCCGAAACTGTTACAGATATCACCCTGCAATTTTGTACGGTGATAAAGGGTACTGATACAAGTTTACCTATGTATATTTTATAAACCTGTAAAGTACAAAACGAACATGGCGACCAAGCGAATTTGAAATATTTTAATAGACTTTTCTCGTGATTTAACTTTCTGAGCGCCGTGAAATGTGGTACAGTAAATGATTTTGCAGTTTGTAATGCACTGCCATCTAACTTAATTCAATTGTTTACATAACCTCAAGATGGCGGCTGTGCGAAATTTTAAAATTAAGTTATTATTTCTTGTGTCGTAATCATGCGATCGAGGTGAAAGTTTGAATAATGAGCCTAGGCAATAATTGTCCTTGAATGGTACATAACTCTATGGCCTATACATATAACAATCCTAAATGGCAAGCTTCCGAAATATTTAGACGGTTCTCAATATCTACGAATCTTTTACAGCAACCAAACTGATTTTCTTTATGTTCATAGAGACTATGAACATATGTTCACCTTAGGACTTTCAGTAACCTGGTGAGTACAAATCCAACATGGCGGCGACGCGAAGTATAAATATTTAAATGGACGTTACTCGCGAATTAACTATCCGAGTGCCGTGAAACGTTGCACGTTAATTGCTTATACAAATGTTGATCCACTGGCATCTAATTTATTTCAATTGTTTGCATAATCACAAGATGGCTGCTGTGCATAATTTTAAAATCTCGTTTTTACTTCTTGTGTTCTAATCATGCGATTGAAGTTTGAATACCACACGTACACAATAATCTTAATGTAATAGTACAAAAATAAGAATCCAACCTGGCGACCATCTGAAATATTTAGACGGTTCTCAATATCTACGAATCTGTTACAGCAATTAAACTGAAATTTTGTATGTTGATAGAGGCAATTAACATGAGCAGGATATATGAAAATAGGCTGTATAGTTCTTCACGGAACTACTTGTTTAATTATGTATTTTTCGGAATGGAAAGTTCACAGGCGAAATGAAGAAAAGCTGAGTTGCACTTCCAGGGAAAATCCAAACACAACCACTCTTGTCTGAAGTTTTAACTCAATACGACTCGACAGTTTGCTGCTGGCTGTATCTGGGGTAATATATTCGCCCGCTAGCTAGGCTAACTGGGGTGATACATTCGCCCCTAGCAAGCTCGTAAACTGTCGTCTCAGAAGATTTTTGGAAGAAATGAAAACGTAAATACACTTATAGTCGGCGATGTATTGAAGAAAGAGATATGCTCTCCCGGACGTTTTTGTAGAACTTTACATGCTGAAAAATTCTTACACTCATAGTATATTGATATGTTTAACGGTATGCCCACCGTAAGCTTAAAAAGCGCACGGACACCAAGTGTATTTTTCGACTTTTTCACTGATATCGTTACTGCTCGGCTTCCTTTGGTCGTAAATAAATTATTTTATACAGAAATCTACCTCGAGATATCCTTTACAGAATGGTGAAAACCGCATCAAAATCCATCCACCCGTGACATCCAAAAATGACAGTAGCGACACTCGAGCGCAGCAACAGAAGAGAGAGAGAGAGAGCGTTGCAGCAGAAGAGAGATGAAACGATAGAATCACCTTTCACTGTAACACTTTTTCACGATCGTCACTGCATTCCAACAAGTCATTTGACGTTCTCACGTCAATCATCATAGAATAGAAATTTGTAGAAATAGACTCTGCTGAAGCTTTTATACCTAAGGTCGCGGGTTCAAACCCGGCCAAAGTCGTCGGATTTTTTAAGAGCGTTAAAATCCCTCAGTATGCCTTTCTTCGGTGGGGAAGTAACGCCGGCGGTCCCATGTCATAAATTTATGACCTGTAAAAGAACCTTCCACTAATTACACTTGTGTGAAGCAAAATTATAGGTTAGATTTGCTAACGCTCTTAGGTTCCAACGTCCGCCGTCAGGAGCCAGCTGCGGTGGCATCTAATAAACAAGTTCGGAATTAGTTGTCGTTGACGGTGGCGTTTGGTAGCAAAACTAGGAACTACTTGAAAATTGAATGTCTGCAGACCTTACTTGTATTAAAAAGTTAACACACACTAATACAGGCATCACAATTAACACCGGTTATCAGACAGATTCTAAACACACCCAAAGTACACGGGGGTACATGACCGCGTTGTAGCAGCCCCTAAACTGAGAAACCAACCAACCTGACTCTGCTGAACCAGGAAAATGGTTCAATATGTGGGATTATTTGGAACAGCAGGTAAAACACAGAAATCAGCATCCCCGATATTTGGGGTCTCTACGAGATCTACCGTTTTAATCAGTGTTGCAGAAACATTTATTATTGTTATGTGCCACCCGCTAGTGGCACTTCCGTTAACTGGATTACGGTGGATAGAAGCACAACCCGAATTGATCTTTAAAGAAACGTATTAGCTTTATTGCGGGCCAGAAAGATACACCACATAAATAGCAAATACAAGCAATTAGTATCTCACTCTAGTTTCCTCTTGTAGGGAACACTTGCTTTTCACTTGTCAATAAGCCACATAAGTTAATCCCTCCTAATGGGACCGGTGGCCTCGATAGAACTACCTGCAACACTTCCCTGAATACACAAGCTACAGTTATTTACGATAGCCAGTCACTCACCACTACACTCTGCTTCGCTGTCAAGGGAATCAGCTTCACTAGGGTTTCGCAAGTCACGTCACCAACAACTGTCGCTCAGGTAAAAGCTCGCACTAGCTCAAAAAACACTATCTACCTCGCTGGCCAGGTCACTCTTATATAGCAGGTTGGTGACTCAATGAATGCTTCTAGACCCGTCCAGGATTCACGGCTTCTCGAGATTTCCATCACTGGCTGGGTCACGAATATTCTGAACCATCCCTTTGTCCGCGCAGCCCGTTGCGTAAGGCGCACGTAAAAAACTGAGGCAGAGCACAGCCCAGGGCAGCTGTGACTCATGCGGCGAGGCGACGAAACAAACTCACAGCCGTAACACCATGAACTCTCTTGGCCGTATGAAGGCGGTTATCGAGCTGGGTTCTGTCAGTATTTACTCGAAGTATCCAGAAGGTGATCGATATTTTGTCCGGTGAGCCAACCGACGCTAGGAGAGGCTCAAGATAGCTTATTGAAATACCTTAAACTTTTATAAAACCCTCAACAACTTCTTAGAGTTAGTGATTCAATTTGGTTTTGGCTGAGGATTTTTCTAAATAAAAAAAATAATAAAAATTATTGGGTGTGTGCAACTACGATGTGCGATGATATTTCAGCGTAACAACGTATTTTCTGACTGATTTTTTTTAAACTCTCGCTCTTAAGAAATTTCAGCTTGGTATATTTTTTAATTATGCAACAAACCATGCCCCAAGTATCACTTGCTGAAATGTGGAAACAGAACCCAGCCGCTAAACACGCTAACGAAAGACTAGTGATAAACAGAAGAAAATATGTAAACAAATGTTTGTAAATTAATGTACACATTGTGTTTAATAAATTATTATTTTTTAATTATGTATTTTGCGGAACGGAAAGTTTACAGGCGAAATGAAGAAAAGCTGAGTTGCACATTCAGGGAAAATCCAAACACAACCACCCTTGTCTGAAGTTTTAACTCAATACGACTCGACAGTTTGCTGCTGGCTGTATCTGGGGTAATATATTCGCCCGTTAGCTAGGCTGTAACAGGGGTGATAGATTCGCCCCTAGCCAGCTCGTAAACTGTCGTCTCAGGAGATCGTTGGAAGAAATGAGAAGGTAAAAACACTTATATTGGGCGATGTATTGAAGATAGAGATATGCTCTCCTGGACCCTTTGTAGAACTTTACATGCTGAACAATTCTTACACTCATAGTATGCAGATATATTTTTGACGCTTTGCCCATCGTAAGCTTAAAAAGCGCACGGACCCCATGTCTATTTATCGACTTTTTCACTGATATCGTTACTGCTTGGCTTCCTTTGATTATAAAGAATTTTTTTATACAGAAATCTTCCTGGAGATATCCTTTAGAGAATGGTGAAAACCGCATCAAAATCTATCCACCCATGACATCCAAAAACAACAGTAGCGACACTCGAGCGCAGCAACAGAAGAGAGAGAGAGAGAGAGAGCGTTGCAGCAGAAGAGAGAGAAAACGATATCATCACCTTTCACTGTAACAAGTTTTCACGAACATCACTGTAATCCAAACAAGTCATTTGACGTTCTCACGTCAATCAACATCATCATTTCATCATTTCATCAGGCAATAAGAGGATAAAAGAAACAAAAAATTACAGTCGGTCTGAAAGACTAGACTTTATATAATTTCAAATGACGCATGCTACAAATGCTACAATGTTAGAAAGGCTCAGGAGGGCATCTCGCTTCGCTCGAAGCCCCAGGACTCTTTCAACAGACACCATTGCCCATTAACTTAGTCTTCCCGCGCGGGCACCTCGTTAAGTGTCAACCTGTAATTTGCTCTGACATCCTGCTCATCACTTTAGGAGGCACCCTGTATTCTTATCTGGCATCTTGTATATCTCTTTAGAAGTCACCCTGTATTCTTGTGTGACATCTTGTACACCTCTAGGAGTCACCCTGTATTCTTGTCTGACATCTTGTGCACCTCTTTAAGAGTCACCCTGTATTCTTCTCTGTCATCTTGTGCACCTGTTTAAGAGTCACCTTGTATTCTTATCTGGCATCTTGTATATCTCTTTAGGAGTCACCTTGTATTCTTATCTGGCATCTTGTATATCTCTTTAGGAGTCACCCTGTATTCTTGTGTGACATCTGTACACCTCTTTGGGAGTCACCCTGTAATCTTGTCTGACATCGTGTACATCTCTTTAGGGGTTACCTTGTATTCTTATCTGGCATCTTGTATATCTCTTTAGAAGTCACCCTGTATTCTTGTGTTCGCTTCGCTCAAAGCCCCAGGTCGCTCGACGCCGCAGGACTCTTTCAACAGACTCCAATAACCACTAGCTACTGCTTCCCGCGTGGCTGCATGACGTCACGCACTCAGTTCCCGCGCGGCTGCATGACGTCACTTCCCGCGCGGCTGCATGACGTCACTTCCGTCTCCGTCTCCGTAACGCATAACGTTGGACCCAAGCAATCGACGAAGTCGACAAGATCATTTGAAATGATAAAACTCATATATAAAACAACACAGGAGGGAAAGAGACTCTCCACAAGTATCGGTCGCAGATGGTCTTCCACCTTTCTCTGTCCCTTACAGTTGGTGTTGGTGCCACCTTTACCTGTGACATTATCGCTCGATCTTTCCATCTTGTTCTAGGACGGCCTCTCGGGCGTCTTCCAGTTGGTGTCAAGATGATAACACGATAGGATATGGAATGACATGTCCCAACCATTGCAACCTCCTCTTATCCAGAATCCGGCTAATGCTCTTCTTCCCAAAGCGTTGATAAAGGTCATGGCGAGATCTTCTTTCCCACCTTTCTGCTTCTGCATTATATAGTGGACCATATGTTTTCCGAAAGACCTTCCTTTCAAAAACTCAGAGACGTTATTCAAGCGTTTGAGGCGTGGCCCAGTTCTCACAGCCATATAGGACCACAGATCTCACCAAGGTCATGTACAGTAGATATATACTTCAATTTCCCGTAAAATCAAACGTGATTTGAAAGGATTGTTCAAGCTATAGAAAACACGATTCGCGGAGTTATTCTTTGCTGTACTTCCTTTGCTATCTCGAAAAGTACGATCCTAAATATTTGAAATCCTCTACCATCTCAAAATTATGCCCATCAATATTGATGCTATTAAGATTGTTCGGCCGACGAGACACCCTCATATATTTTGTTTTTGAGTCATTGACTACCAGACCTACCTCCCCTGCTTCTGTGAGAAATCTAGCTGTGTCCTCTATCACCTGATCCAGGGTTTCTCCCATAATCACGATACAATCCGCAAATGCAAGAATCGTGTCAAACCCAATCAACTCAACTTCCCTGCGACGTCCTAATGCACACCTCACACTCACCAGGGCGAAGGCAATGCACTCATACCTTCCAGCTTGATTATCTCTGAAGAGAACTGGTGCCAGGGGGTCACCTTGTCCTAGTCCATTCCGTGTATTGAAGGGTGCTGATAACTGATTGGCAAATCGAACTTGACACCTACTGTCGACCAAAATATTATGTGAACTCGAGTTAGAAGGTTGTTTTTGAAGTAACCAATAGACCTACATAAAATCCAATAACATCAACATTTTCGTCGTTCTATTTTACGTTAGTTCATGTAAGTTTGGAATTTTTATTTATATTTTAATATTTTTTATCGCACTTGAAACACAAAAAGTGCCCGTTTTTAAGCGTGTTGCAACCATGCGTCACATTTAAGAATTATTATCTCTCAAACCAGTCATTAGATATATCCAAATTTTAACACAATATGCATTGGAATGTTGTATAACTGGTTTATTAATTTCAAAATTTTGTGTGTTCAAGAACGAAAGTTGTTATCATTTTTGTAAGGTAACTTTTTCTCGGCTCGGGATCCTTGGAAAATGTAGTTCTTGGTTGCGTTGTAATCCTTATACATCAAAAAGTTATGCTGTATGACTGTGAAATACGTAAATTAATTCACTTATTTTATATCGGTTTGTATTTGTACGGGGAATTAAGACATGGTTCACCAGCTAGCCGCTGCGGGAAATGATGTACAGCGTTGCTGATATGGAGCCCATCACTTCCAAGCGGGGCACGCCATGACGCGTGATGGAGCCCATCTTGGCAACGCTGTATAGCTTTCACCGGAGCGGCTAACTGGTGAACCATGTCTTAATTCCCCGTAAAAATACAAACCGATATAAAATAAGTGAATTAATTTACGTATTTCACAATCATACAGCATACCTTTTTGATGTATAAGGATTACAACGTGACCAAGAACTACATTTTCAAACCACCCCGAGCCGAGAAAAAGTTACCTTACGAAAATTATAACAACTTTGTTTCTTGGACACACAGAATTTTGAAATTAATAAACCAATTATACAATATTTCAATGTATATTGTGTTAAAATTTGGATTCGATCTGATGAAGGGTTTGTGAGATAATAATTCTTAAATGTGGTGCATGGTTGAAACGCGCTTAAAACGGGCACTTTTTGTGTTCCAACTGCGATAAAAATATTAAAATATATATTAAATTCCAAACCTACATGAACTAACGTAAAATAGAACGGCGAAAATGATGATATTATTGGATTCTATGTAGGTCTATTGGTTACTTCACAAACAACCTTCAAACTCGAGTACACATGATATTTTGGTCGACAGTAGAGTCCGTATAAAAGGCCTGTATCATCCTGATACACTTCGGTCAATAAATAAATAAATGCTAATTGTGTGCTTGTATTTCAGAGGTGTAGGATCCTTCTTGTAATATGGCAGGGGCTTGATGTATGGATGATACTCGCCTACATCGGAGTCATGGGATGGCTCATCTTCGACTTGTACTTCAGAACCAAGAAAGGTGCAATTTACAGTGCCCTACTTGTCCTCGTCATTGTACGTAAGTATTGCGAGTATACATAAGGTCATGGGATCTCTCAAGGAAACACTTTATAGGGCAGACTATTTTTTGTAATTCTTACTTTAATTTGATTAATTTAAATTTTCATACCAGCTCTAATTTTTATATTGATTTTGAATATTCAATATTATTACATTAAAATAAATTTTAAACATTATCTATTTAATTATTATTTTTAATTTCATTATTTTAACTTTTAATTTTATAATCTTAATTCATTTTTAATTTTTTGTGTGTTTCATTGTGATTTTAGTGTGTTTTATTTTAATTGTTTGTGTTCTTTATATTTTATTTATTGTTTAATTTTAATCTTGATGTTGATGTGTGATGATGCACTGCCATCGTAATGTACAGGCCATCATGCAGCGACCCTTAACGATTGATCAGCTGATCGGTAGGGGGTAGAGATGGCGACCATTTTGCTTTGTGCTGTGTTGTTTATATCTTTTATGAATGAGTATCCGCGTGAAAAGTGTTACTTGAGAATGCTTCTACTTACGTCATCTAGAATGAGGATATTTATATTCTGGAACAAATGTTCATTTTGTAGGTAGGTTATTGTATATACGCAAATTTTGCGTTGCATGTTTGTCATCACACAGAAGGTTATGTTTTAGTTAGGACCTCTATATCACTTATTATTTCGACTCATACAAGTTTTTTGGATGGTAATAAAATGTTGTTAGTTCAGGAAACCTCCTTCCCAGGTCGCAGGTGTATCAAAAGTTTGTTTATAGCAACTACCGGTATTATGAAAGAAATGATAATGTGGCTTGCTTCCCCTTCCCCATCACGACAATTTAAGAAAGCAATGCATACACAACATTCCTAGAAATTATTTGTGTTTGTTGACATTTCCCTGGAAGTAAGATGCCATTCTTCGGGAGAGAAAAGCTAATCGCCTTGATAGTAGGTTGTTAGTTAATATGGTTTCAACTATTGTATGAAGTTCCCAAACTTCAGCCTATGCTAGGTCTGGAAACATTTCTAATATGATAATGCTGAGGTGAAGTTTCTTACCGTATGTAAATCAGAGAAGCGATATCCAGTATTCAGTATCTACTGAAGTCAGTCCAAGTTACATTATTTGTGAGAATGGTCTCTCGATCAAGCTCAAGTGAATATGGTAATGTTTTCGTGGCAGCATTTGTATAGGCTACTGTATTTGCATTAATGGGATTGTTAGCACCAGATGTATGTACTGTAGGTTATTTATACCTGATTTCAAAATTACAACCCATTGTAAATTCCTGATGCAAGAAACAAGTTAGATTGAGTCATAGAAAATAAGTGCTGTTAGGAAAGGCTCTGTATCAGTCACCTTGAGGGTGGCCTGTGCATTGATTACAGTTAGAGATAGGTTACATTGTGCTTTGTCATCCACGAGCAGTTTAGGATGTGATCTGTTGAATAGCCAAGAGTAATGTGAGATTTTCTCAGGCATCTACCATAAACCTGTTCAAAGCGGTGAACAACGAGAATATGGCCAAGAATAAATCTTATTCTCGACGTCAAAATACTGCAATTTAGACCTGTTTGTGTGTTTCAACGTCCTAGTAAATGTACCGGCAATGTACCATTTTGTTCACTCTCAAAATGCCAGCTACATCGGCCGGATTCGAACAAGTAGAGCGATAATTAGGAGTATGTAGTGGTAACGGATGGAAGTGCCAATCAGCCCTAAATAACAAAACTATTTTTCTACGTCTTGAAGCGGGAGGGTAATTTATATAAGGTTGAAGAGACTGCGTGTGAAGGGAGCTCTCTGACTTGCTGCTGCGACTATAACGACCCTAGGCGTGACGTCACAGTAGGAGCCTTACGGCCTGTACATTACGATGGCAGTGGATGATGGGACGGACTCGTCGTCTTTGCGATTGGGATTGGTGATGATGTGTGATGATGGGACGGACTTGTCTTCTTCTTTGCAATTGGGATTGGTGTTGATGTGTGTTGATGGGCGGACTTGTCTTCTTCTTTGCAATTGGGATTGGTGTTGATGTGTGTTGATGAGACGGACTTGTCTTCTTCTTTGCAATTGGGATTGGTGTTGATGTGTGTTGATGGTACGGACTTGTCTTCTTCTTTGCAATTCGGATTGGTGTTGATGTGTGATGATGGGACGAACATGCCTTCTTCTTTGCAATGGGGATTGGTGTTGATGTGTGTTGATGGGCGGACTTGTCTTCTTCTTTGAAATTGGGATTGGTGTTGATGTGTGTTGATGGGCGGACTTGTCTTCTTCTTTGCAATTGGGATTGGTGTTGATGTGTGTTGATGGTACGGACTTGTCTTCTTCTTTGCAATTCGGATTGGTGTTGATGTGTGATGATGGGACGAACATGCCTTCTTCTTTGCAATGGGGATTGGTGTTGATGTGTGATGATGGGACGGCCTTTTCTTCTTTGCAATGGGGATTGGTGTTGATGTGGGATGATGGGACGGACTTGTCTTCTCCTTTGCAATGGGGATAGGTGTTGATGTGTGATGATGGGACGGAGTTGTCTTCTTCTTTGCAATTCAGATTGGTGTTGATGTGTGATGATGGGACGGAGTTGTCTTCTTCTTTGCAATTGGGATTGGTGTTGATGTGTGATGTTCTCTTGTTTGTAATTGGGACTTAAATAAGCTCAATGTGAGGATGTTGGGGTGTTATGGGTGATTGATGTCATTTCCAGTGTTGCCTTAGTAAATCAAAGTTTGATGTTTTTCAGTCCGTCAACACGAGTGTGCCCAAATGAGATGGGCTGTTCCCTGATCCTCAAAAGAGTTACATGAAATTAATGCAAGCTTTGTTATTTGACACCCGGAGGGTAGCTTGCAAGTCGAATTTTGTTGTTCCTTGAAGCATGATGAAAGTCATGGAGGTTAGATATCCAGGCTACTTGACACTATATCGCTTTCTAGTAGAGAAATGAGGAACTTTATGTTGGTAGAAAATCCCGATATTAATTTTGTCACTATGAACACGGCCTACTGAATTCAAATGGGTTCTTTAACATGCCAACATCGTATGACATGCGTATCGTGATTTTTTCCGCCTTTCAAAAATCACTTACCATGGCCAGGAACGAACCTGCAAGCTTGGGGTTTGTAATCCGACACGATAACCACTCACCCACCGTGGCAAGCGAGATTAATGTTGACCAACTGAAAAGCATATTTTGTTTTGTTTTTGTTTGTATTTGATTTGTTCGTTTGTATATGTTAGGGTATTTGATTGTGCTAACTCCCAGATTCTTGACGCGCAATGAATAATGCATTTTTTAAATTTGTTTCACACTTTGTATTCCCTTAATTTTGAGTTTTGTGTATTCAAATTGAATAAATAATACTCCTAATTTTTTATTTCATTTAGCAGAGTGGAACTTCGATAATTCGAACCTCAAGGGACCATTAAAAGAATTCGAATTATCCAAAAATTCGAATTAAGAAAGTTCTTTGAAAAGAGTAGAGAAAATATATTGTATTACGTTTACATAATGATTTACGTTCAACAAAGCAGATTAACAGACAACGGTACTTTATAATGACTGTATCGTGATTAACCTCAAATGTTTCAAATGAAAAATAAAACCAAAATGTACTACTCACCTATTTAACGACAGTAGTTAACCAGCAATCTAGTTAAGTCTTAGAGAATTCTACAGTTTTTCAAAAAGTTTGTGGTTTTTACCTATTTCCTACAATTAAGTCTCTCGGCCATCACAAAAGATTTAAGGAACGGAAAACAGAATCACTTGCGTCATTTTTACTTTAAAAAACTTCTAAGTTCTGTGATGTGGTTTGTCTTTGTTAGAGAATTGCTGCCCCAACTGTTTGGCTTCCGATCGGCTTTTACACGAACAAACTTCGAATTATCCAAAATATCATTCGAATTAACCACGATATTTTAGCATTGATTGTATATAAAATGCTGGGGACCAAGAGAAAAATTCGAATTAAAGAAGAATTCGAATTATAGAAGTTCGAATTAGCCAGGTTTCACTGTATTAACACGATTTGTATGTGGTGGAAACCCACGTTAATTTATATCATATTGTTTTAGCGGGAATTATTAAGGGGAAATTTCTTGTATTCTGTGTGTCAATTTGCATATAAATCCTATCTCATTATATTAACTGTCAAATTATCTCACTTTTTTATTTTCAGTTTTCATGGCGTACCTCTTTTCGGTGGTGTGCAGCTATGTCAATAAACTTATTCTGGACGCTCGCAAGGATCACCAAACTGCGTGCTACTCCTCTTGAAGCAATACCAATATGAAGTAAAGAATAATGAAAATAATTCTAGTTCTGTATAAACTGTGATGTATGCTTTTATTAAATAAAACATTAAACATCGTAGAAGTGACCACAATGAGTGCTACGGTGAGCGAAATACTGTCCTAAAAAGAATAATAATGCAAAACGTAGGTGTGATGTTAAGTGGATCGGAGGAAGGATGGAACTTGAACCATGCATATTCCGAAGTAAATTTTCAGGTTGAGGGAGTGTTCACTTTACAGCTTATGTTTGGTGTTTTTCTTATATTGTTTTGGTGTTACACACTAGGCCTTGAGCATTGGCACGGTGAATTGGGATACAATCCCGATGGTGCTACACACTAGGCCTTAAAGCCCGCACAAGAGAATTGGCACGGTGAATTTGGTTTGAATCTCGACGGTGCTCTAATTTTTAAGTCTTATTCGACAGATAAGATTTCAATATGAGGAGATATTGAACTGTTTTCTTCCACTTGTAGACCTCCTTTTTTGGTCTTCTTTTTCTCTTTCCTCCGGCGTGTCAATTATCGGAATTGTTCTCTTTCCTTCTTGATTATTACTGGCGAGAATAGCCGAGCAGATCAGTGGACATTTCAATAATTGCTGATCAAGGTTCGTTATAGTGATTTCTTGCTATGCCAAATCGTGATTAGTGACACTTCTTCCCTTTTATTTTCTCTTTCTTTCCGTCACCTGTGACAAATCTTTGTTACTCAACTGGCAGTCTTCTGTTTTTTTTTTTAAATCCTGGTAGGACTTTTTTTTGTGCTTCCGCTCTCGTATTCGAGATGCCTGACTTTATTTCGGTTTTCTCCCCTTTTTCTGGTAATTTATATAAAAGTGCGCGTAGGGGCGTCTATTTAGTTTATTTTCGTACAATTTCGTGATGTCGGATAAGCAGAATCCATCAAGGTAAGTTACGGCTCAATTTTCCTTGTATGTGGCTGTCGATATGTGGTTTGCGTATGGAATACTAGGGCATTTAGCCTTATCTAGTATGTCCATTGTGTGCCTCTATGTTTTCTTTACCTTTTATCTCGTTATCGTCGTTCTTTTTATGATGGTATTTGGTTCGGTGTACTGGATGGTGCGTACATCACAGTAAGACCAGCACCATACCTCTTATCTTTGTCTGTCTACCTTATCTTAGGATCGCGTCTGCATACGCAAGTTCATGAGATTGACTTTATCCCTTTTGCGGAACTTATCTTGATGGATATCTTTTGTAATGTGTAACATTATGTTTCCTTTAAATATTTCATGTCGGTTTCTAGCCCCTCATTTTAATGTTTATTTTGTTCACGTTATGTCTACGCGTACATTTATTAATTCTCCGACCTTTCTTATAATCCCTCACCTCTTGCTTTCTTCTGGGCTATCAGAGTTGCCGATCACTCCTTTGACGGCAGACTCACGTTTCCTGACTTCTTTGTCTAGCCTTTATTATCTCTTTCTTTCATGATGTAATTTTACCCATTATGAGTATATCATCCCCATTTACGTTCCCTGCTTTACCTTTAACGCATGTTCCCCCCATAACCTTAATTTTACGGTTCTTCGTACGGTTAGGTTACCTCTTGTCATATGTTAGACGATCATATTACCTTACCTTACCATTTAACGCTTCCTCGTCATCTCTCAGGACCATTTTCTTTGAGAATATACATTATCGTTCCTCTATTTAAGCGTGGCGTTTGTGTACGTTATTTACTACTTTGTTTAGATCTTTATTTCTTAAGTAATTAGGCTAAGCTAGGCCCATGGTTCTCAATAATTTGCGCATTCGAATTGAAGTTGCATTCACAGCGATGTGGATGTACGTTCAATCCGCCGCCTCTGATACTTTCATAACCTTAGTCCGGTTTCATGGGCCCAGCGCCAGGCTAATTGGTACACACTTCCACTGCGACAACATCTGCGAAAGGCCAGACGGCACAATATATATTTTTTTTTTCATTTGGCCTCCTGAGAGACCCAGTGCAGGTCTTACTAGTCGACGGCCGTGGGTGACTGGCGCGACGGGATGAGAGATGGAATGGATGAAGATGAATGAATCTGGGCAAGGATGTGGAAGGAAGCGGCCGTGGCCTGTCAGAAAATACCGTCCCAGCATTTGCCTATAGTTAAAAACGGGCAACCACGGAAAACCATTTCAAGGACGGCCGACGGTGGGGCTCGAACTCACGCGTCTTCCGAGTCAGGAGAGACCTTGGCTCCATTACCTAACGCTGCGCTTTAGCGAGCGTAGCCACCGCTGCCGTTTATTTTATTTTTTTAGTTATTCTATGAATCAGGTCTTACCAAAGTAATTGCCAATCGTGATCAAGGATATTGGATTGTACGAGGGGCATACTATATTCTTTACACTTTATTCTTTTCTACGCAAATGAAGTACAATACACATCAGTTGTTACGTCCACCAACTCAACATAATCTCCTTGTAACTTTATGCACTTTTGCCATCGATGTGTCAGACTCTCCAGACATTCCAGATACCATTCTTCCGGAGTTCTGCGTACCCATACCTTGACAGCTGTGTCCAGTTCTGCAAAACGGCGACCACGTAGGTGTTAATCACTTGGTGCCAAGTCAGGATAGTATGGTGGCATGGCAGCACCGTGAATCCCATAATATGATCAATGGCAGTGGTGGTATCTCGGCTAGTGTGGGGCGGGCAATATCATGTCGCAGAAGCACAACTTTAACCACGGTAGCTATGCTTTAGCCCATTTTCCTCGCCGTAAACGAAGCATAACGGCAGTCCACTGCCAAAGAAATGTCGAACAGTGCTATCAGTTGGCAAGCGAATGGCGACAGTGTTCGGGGACGCAAAGGGCATCATCCTCATTGACTGGTTGGAGTGGAGGGCACAATTAACCGTGCAGCAAATGTGGGGGTAACAACTCTTTGGGGAATTACTCTGTTAATAGTCTTCTCTACCAGAATGCAAAAGACATCTTATTAATTACTGAAAATTATAAATGTTTATACAATATTGTCTCTTTATTATGTTACTTATGTTAACCTACATCTGTTATAACTAAGAGCCGCACGGTTCCAAAATCTATATTATCCAGTTTTTTGGAAAATTGGGTTTTTCGCTCATCTCCATAGTTCATATGATTTAGCATCTTTATCAACAAGAAAATGGTTCCTAAACCCGCCTTTTCCCATGAAAATGTAACATGGATTCACGTATCGTTTCCAAAACACGCCTTATCCCGAGGTGATGTTTTCAAAACCCGCCTTATCCTGAGGTGATGTTTCCAAAATCCGCCTTATCCATATATGAGAAGCTTATTTCCAAAAGGTACTGTACCCGATACCTAGTTGAGGCTATCGGCTACGCCAGTTGTGATCGAGCCATAGTTGAGATTTATGGGAAAAGAAGAAAAGATAGCGCTCAGATCGAGTCGAGAAGTGTGGTAGGAAATGACGTAGGAGGCCAAGGATGAAGGAGGCACTACCAGTCAAGCAGATGGAACTATGGGAGGAATATTGGAGTATTATAAAGATCTATATGGAATATAATATTATATAATCTCAGAAGAGAAGGATATATCAAGAAATCTGTATGGTGATAACTTGGAGAAAGGCAGATAACTCCTTAAGTTACGTTATAACTTATTTGCCGATATAATTGTGGTCGAGATTATAGTTGTGACGTATGACCGCAGAAGGAAGGGGAAAGTCACGTGATAGCGCCGAGCGGAGCTCATCGCACAGTCTGAGAACAGCAGTTCTATTCCAGCCAGTCGAGCTGAGCGGAGCACAACGTACGCTAAGAAGACAGTATTACGAGTCCAGCCAGTCAAGCTGAGTAGAGCACAACGTACGCTAGGAAAACGACGACATTATTAGTCCAGCAAGTTAAGCTGATAGCAACGTGCGCCACGAGAACGAAAGTAGGTCAGTCAGTCAAACCGAGCGGAGCACGGTGTGCAGTGCGAGAATCAGTTAGCAAGGCAGGTTACACAAGCCGTGGAAGTGAAAGAAAGCCGGTGTTCGGGCAGATGTCTTTTCAACATCGTGGTTACAGTTATGTGAAACAGCAATGCTTTTCCAATGTTACAGTTCATTAAAGTAATACGCAGCATTGTGAAAATCCACAGCCTGCTTCCAGTCTCCGACCGGGTCAGGAATGGAATGAATGAAGCCCCCAACTAGCGGCGAGGACATGAACTGTGCCGGATGTCTAAGCCTGTCGCACTCCTCCAGGGCAATGATTCAATGAATGACAGATGAAATGAAATGATAGTGGAGAGTGTTGCTGGAATGAAATTTTTGACAGGGAAAACCGGAGTACCCGGAGAAAAACCTGTCTACCTCCGTTTTGTCCAGCACATATCTCACATGGAGTGACCGGGATTTGAACCACGGACCCAGCGGTGAGAGGCCGGCGTGCTGCCGCCTAATCCACGGAGGCTCACTAATACGCAGCATTGTGAAAGAACTGAAAACATTATTTCGAGCTACATTCTTAATACAGAACAGCACAGCGAAGTGATATAATGAGGCCAGTTTTCAGCGTCGCATTATACGAGAACAGTGAGGCGGAACAGGTCGTGCTGTGGCCGACATTTTACAAGCAGGCGACATGCAAGCAGCTGAACATTATTTCGACATTTTGTCAAACTTAATAAGTTTGAACTTGTGTTTCGACCGTCCAATTGTGCAGGCAGATAGCAATTATACACTGCTATTGTGAACTTCTAAATGGACTTAGATATATTTCAATGGCATTACGGCATATCTTATAATGCATTTTAGACCGGAATATTTAAGGCGACCATGGGGTCAGTCCAATATTACTGCTTTTTGGCAAGTGAACAGTTAAAGAATATGCTCTTAGTGAACAGTGACACGTGCAGCATTATAGTTGCTTTTCATGAACAATTATGAAATATCAGTTACGAACACAGATACAGGGTGTTTAAGAAATCAATACACTTTTCTAAATAATTTATTTTCTACTAGTGAAATTCAGCCGCTGTGGAGATTAACTTTTGTCATATGCAAACCGAACATTGCATGGGACAGTGGCGTGACATATTGGAAGAGTATGGGATACTCTACATTTTTGAACGTTTATGGAAGAGTTTGGACAATATCCGTGATGGATAATATGCAGTTCATCATGTCGGGCTAGGCGAATACGGAGACGTGATGGAACCACAGAGCGATGGATTCGGTTCCTGAGGAAGAGGATATCCAACATCAGATTCACTTGGAATATGAAGTCAATCGTTAGTTCAGTGAGTGATACAATGTTTTCGTCGATCTTTCGAGAAATTTGTGGCAAACATGTGGATTATCGGCGATCTTTGAATTATATTAACAGCTGAAATAAGAAGGTATTGTAAGAGTTATGACTTTCCTGATACGATCTTTCATGAACACTGGGCATACCTGTATATATTTCTAGTAGGAGTTCTACGATTATTTTGACATGGCTTAGATATTTTTTTGCTCCATTTGCTAGAATATGGTGTTACCATATGATGCGGCAGGCACCGTTATACGACGTTCTCACCATTGGTTGGCTTTATTAGGCAGAAGTTTGGTCTTTTTGATATTTTTCAGTAAGGATAGTATTTCTTTGATAGATATTTTTTTTGTGGCGAGTGTTTCGAACTCGTGATCTGCAATTGGATAATTTAAATTATTTCGTCAGTTCATTGCATACTAGCGAGTATGTACAATTCATCAGTAGGGATTTTCTATTGGATTGTTTGGTGATATTAAGATTTTATTCACTCAAGTGAATGAATATCGCATTTCTGTGACAACTAGGGACTTCTTGATTCCAATCTGGTACACTCACTCATCAGTCTACGAGATGGGGCCTGTCGCTTTATGCGAATGCGTGGTGGCACTCACCTGACCCATCGTCTAGGGCATCATCATGGTAGTCTACGGGGCAGGGCCTGTCGCTTAAGGCGATTGCGTGGTGGCACACACCTTACCTGCCAGTCGAGGGCCTCATTTTTATCATCCGAGTGTACTTAAGATCGTAAGAGGATTAAACAAGAAACTACTAGTCACACATTAGTCGAATTTTGTCATATAAATTAACAAGTAGTTCCGTGAAGAACTATACAGCCTATTTTCATATATGCTACTTATGTTAATTGCCACTATCAACATACACAATTTCAGTTTGATTGCTGTAATAGATTCGTAGATATTGAGAACCGACTGAATATTTCGGATGGTCGCCATGTTGGATTTTATATATGTAGGTCCTAGAGTTATGTACTGTTACATGCAGATTATTGTGAACTTGTAGTATTCAAACTTCAATCGCATAATTAGGACACAAGAAAAAACAAGGAGATTTAAAAATTTTTCACAGCTGCCATCTTGAGGTTATGGAAACAATTGAAATAAATTAGATGCCAGTGGATTAACATTCGGATAAAGATTTACTGTACCAAGTTTCACTGCACGCGGATGGTTAAATTGCGAGAAAAGTCCATGTGAATATTTATAATTCGCGTCACCGCCATGTTGGATTTGTGTTCACCAGGTTATTTAAAGTCCTATAGGTGAACTTAAGTTCATAGCCCCTATGAACATTAAAAATTTAGTTTGATTGCTAAAATAGATTCGTAGATATTCAGTATCGTCTAAATATTTCGGATGGTCGCCATGTTGGATTGTTAAATGTATAGGCCATAGAGTCATGTACCATTAAAGGAAAATTATTGCGTAGGTTCATTATTCAAACTTTCACTTTGATCGCATGACTACATCACAAGAAATAAAAACTTAATTTTAAAATTCGCACTGCCGCCATCTTGAGGTTATGTAAACAATTGAACAAAATTAGATACCAGTGGATTACAATGTGTATAAATATTTCCTGTACCAGGTTTCAGTGCGCTTGGAACATTAAATCGGGAGAAAGGTCTATTTAAAATGTTCAAATTCGCTTGGCCGCCATGTTCGTTTTGTAGTTAACCGGTTTTTGAAAATCTTATAGATGGACTTCCAGTAGTGCCCTTTGACTCCGTACAAAATTTTAGGGAGATACCGCTAATTGTTTCAGAGATATAGAATGCCGGTGAAATATTTCGCACAGCCGCCATCTTGTGATTATGTAAACAATTGAACGAAGTTAGATGTCGGTATATTACAATGTATATAAACATATACTGTACCAAGTTTCATTGCGTTTGGTTGGTCAAATCGCGAGAAACGTCTATTTAAAAGTCGCAAATTCGCATGGCCGCCATGTTGGTTTTGTAGTTACCAGGTTTTCAAAAGTCACATAAGTGAACTTATAGTAGTTCCCTCTATCACCATAGAAAATGACAGGGTAATATCGGTAATAGTTTCGGAGATATTGAATGCTGGTGAAATATTTCGCACAGCCGCCATGTTGGATTGGTGAGTCGTAACAAAATTTGAAGGGCACGGTCGAGGTCGCCGAGAGTAGTGCTATGAACTTTCCGAGTTTCATTGAAATCGCTCGTGCCGTTTAGATTTTATTAGGGGGGGACACACACACGAATCACACACACACACACACACGCACACGGACAAAAGGTGATCTCATAAGCCTATTTTTTCAAAATTGAAAATAGGCTAAAAATAAATGTCAGCAGGGTTACATTTTGTAATTCTTGTTTGCCAATCCAACATTTTGTTGCTATATTCTTTTGAGAGTACATTCATTTAACAGCTGATACTTTTGATACTTTTGATACTCTTTTGTGAGTAGTTTGATACCTTTGAGAAGGATTTCAAGTAATTGAATCTTGTAAGATGAATCATTTATGGTCAGATTTATTTTGAGGCAGATCAGTATTACATATTTTTGATGTGAGATATTATTACACATTGGTGTTTTTCTTTGAAGTGAATTTTGAGAATCTTAAGAGAATTTATGCTCTATTTGAAAGCAGATCTTGAATGGAATTACGATTACTAAGGTAATTTTTCCTTAGTGTTTAAGAAGTTGTCTAGATGTGATCAGATTAATTACAGTTCTTGGAGATTGTGTGAGTTAATAATTTGAAGCCAGTTATATATTTTTGTAGATCATGAAACGTGATTAAGTGAAGTTTGTGATAGGTATTTTTTGGAAGTTGCCAAGTGGAAGTTGCAATATTGCTGATGAGTATTTTGAGGCAGAAATGAGGTTGTCAAACCCAGTCTAGCATATTTTTGAGATTCATGCTGTGCGCTGAATAGTTATGGTGTTATGTGGAATAGTTATGGTGTTATGTGGAATAATTATGGTGTTATGTGGAATAATTATGGTATTCAAATATGGTATTTGATAAAGTGAGAGTATATGATGAAGTTTTGGATAGTGAGATCCAACGTGATTTTGTGAAGGCAATAATAATTTTTGGCATGATAATTAAATACGAGATATAACTTGGAAGTGATAAAACTGTAAGACAACGTTCTATAACCTATATTAAACAATTTTTTAGGAAATTAAATAAATAAATAATTTTGATAATACAAGATTTTCTGATAATAATAATTTATAAAATAATAACCTGAAGTTTAAGCATATTAATGATCTGACCCAATGAAAATAAAAATCTAAATGACTCGATGAAATAAAAATCTAAATAACCAAATGAATTAAAATTTGAATAAATTGATAAATTAAATTTTGAATAAATCGATGAATTAAATAAATGGATGAATTAAAGATTGAATAAATTAACTGATTTAAATAAATTAATAGGTGATTAAACAGCTGATGAATAACTGAATTAAAAGGTGATAATTAATTAAAGAAGCTGATGATTAATAAAATTTAAATGGATTTAAATAAATTAAAATAAGAAATATGATTTAAATAATTTCATGAATTGTAACTTGAATTAATGAATTAAACAATTTAAATGGATGAGTTGAGATGATTTAATCTGAATGAGATATTGAAATGAGAGTGTGTGGATAATTGAAGAATATAATGAATTGATGATTATAATATTCAATTAAATGATTTGATGGTAATAAATTAATTATTCTGACTTGAATATAATGATTATTGAGATGAGAACTAATGTGAGAGATATTTAATTTTGATATGATGATGATGATAACCAATGAATAGCAAAGTTTCTTTGATTCACAAACAAGCAATAATTAGTGACAGTGTAAATATAGTGTAAATTAATTGTTAGATTTATTGGAGCATTTGTTGATATTTTCAGCATGCGAATAATGCCATTCAAGCCATAAAATAAGTTGATATTTAAATATGTGTTATTATAATAATTTGTTTAGACAGATTCATATTTTTTTGGCATCCACATTCATGATGTTAACTTAAAGAGAAGTTAGGTCTCAGGAATCACAAATGTCAGTGACGCATAGACATAGTGCTACGGTGAACCTGTGAACCCAAGCGAAGTTTAGAAAATTTTCATATTTTTTTGTGGATGAAGTACACTTTTGAATAGCATGGAGATGGTTCGATTTTCAGGACAATGACAATCTAACGTTGGCATTTGACCATACTCTTAGGTAGGATGTGAGTTTAATATTTCTGTCTGATTATCAAAGTTTGAATAAATTTGTTTTTATCTTAGTTGTGATCTGATGATGATGTGGTTTTCCTAATCCGTCCCTTGTCTTAATTAAGGCTTAACCAGGAAGGATGTGGTTTGCTAGGGATTCAGTTGATGGCGCTCATTTCTATTTGTATTTTTTAAAATTAAATTTAAGCCCGTAACGACCCAGGAGATACTTTATCTCGTGTTACCCTCTGCTTTGTGAATTTTCAACTGAATTTCCGACACATTCCTTATTTGACTTCATGTTCATTTCACTCCACTCTGTCCTGGAAATCCAGGAATGCGATGTAATAGCAGATGGGTCATCGCATCCCTCGGCCGAACGGGTACAGTACCAAATCCAAAAAGTAATATTTTTCAGGAGAGAGGAAAAACGCTTAGTGTAAAATTTCACCTGAAAATCCATTTGAGCACTTTTATTATGTTCAGATAGAATAAATGCATTGTTATACCAAGTATTTCTGTTTAGGCTGTTGCAGTTTAGGAAATATTCAAAGAAAATGATGGATTTGGTACTTTTTGGCACTGAAACTCTAAATACTTTTAACGGAAAGACATAAATTTCACTGCAGTCATCAGAATCTTTGAGAAAACTGATTGTATTTAGTTATGCAATAATTAGATTTAAGATATTTACAGTAAAGGCAAGGATTATATAAATAATATTAATTAAAATTGAACAAAACAATGAAAATTATTGTTACGGCTGTGAGTTTGTGTCATCACTCGCCGCATGAGTCACAACTGCCCCAGGGCTGGGCTGTGCCCTGCCTCCTGTAATGCGCGCGCCTTATGCAACAGGGCTACTAGGACAAAGAGATAGTCCAGAATATTCGTGACTGGACCAGCGATGGAAACCTCGAGAAGCCGTGGACCATGGATGGATCTAGAAGTATTTATTGAGTCACCGGCCTGCTATATAAGAGTGACCCGTGAAGCAGTGGTTGTTGTTGTGTTTTACGAGCTAGTGCGAGCGATTATCTTGTGCGACAGAAGTGTGGTGACGAAGTGCTGTGCGAGTTACGAAATCCAGTGACATTGTTTCTCCAGCTTGTGGACAGCAAAATAGCCTTCAGCAAGTGATCGTAAGTAATTGGGGTCGGTGAACATAAAGGAGAGGAGCAGGTAGTTTCTGTCAAGGCCACCGTACTCATTAGGACGGATTAACTTCTGTGGTATGTTGACAAGTGGAAGGGCCAAGAGCGCTCAAGGAAGAGACTTGAGGAAACTGGAGTAAGGCTCCTAATTGCTTGTATTTGCTGATTAGTGTAATTTTCTGGCCACAATAAAGTTAATTATTTCTTTAAGAAGTAATTGGTTTTGTGCTTTGTACTGCCCCCGGAAATTGAATTATATTGAGACCACGATGGCTGTATTGACATATATGAGTAAAGTTATGAATGTCATAGTTATGACGTGGATACTCATGACGTAGGCACGGATGACGTATACTTCATGCAGGTAGGCTGGTTGAGCTGAGATTCTTGGTGACGTCATGATTTTGTTCGAGAAAGATCTTAGATTTACGACGCAGTCGCAGGAAACAAGGTATTGTGCTTAGGAAGAAGCTACGCTATTGGAGGAGAGACTCGAACCAATGAACGATAGTTTGGAAGGAAGACGGAGATTGCTGAAACTACGATATTTGATTACTTTTGGCATGCAGATTTGTGGAAATCTATTTTCAGTTATGGCATTGATTTGGAATTTTGAAGAAATTAATTTTGAGTTTTTGAAATTTGAAAATCCGTCAAGTATAGCCAAAGTTAAAACTTCTAGCAATGACGCAGCAACAGGCTATGGAAGGGATGGATACTCCCCTTAAGAAGTTGATAAAAGGTCGTGCACAGAAGAGAGGAGCTCTCAGAACTCATAATCTCAGAACTCAGAACTCAGATCTCATATGTCAGATCGCATATATATTTCTGGTGATATATAGTTATTTTCAAGTGATTCAGTGAAGTAAGTTGTCTTTAGCGTGGTTAAAGACCGGCGCATCGAACGAACTCGGAGCAGTTCCATTTTACGCTGCTCGAAACTAGGTGAAGTTGAAACGCTCACATTAACGTTTCCACCAGTCAAGATATCAAGCGCTAACTTCAGCCTTTATTATAGTTCTATTGGGCAGTATAACATTGAGGTGTGTAGAAGATTTGAACAATTTCACAGTTATACTTCGAAAGATATTGGAACTTTAAGGCTGCCAACAAAAGTGGTTTTCTCGCCACATGAGAAACACTTTTAAAATTCCACATTATACACTACGGCTGACACGTGGAGTGCAACAGTGATATTGGAGAATACGTTTGGTATTACAACGATACATTCGACTATGGAACATTATAATCTTGCAGTGCTTTCAATGATTATAACAGTAGTGGAGATGGAAGGCTAAGGCTTTAATGCAATTGGGACATATATTGATTGGAGTGAAGTAACAGCATGGAACTTCGTTAATCGTCTTTCTACAAAAGCGAGCATGTAGTGAACATCCAACTACACTCATGCATCGTGAATCCATCGCTGAATTATACCAGATAACAGTGGAAATATTTTCATACTCCACAACTATGAATATTTCTGCGGAAATAACTACAATAAACTTCATGGCGAATTCCTGCAAGAAATTCAGGGAACTTTCAAGAGAGGCCAGGGTTGTCCCGGCGCACAAAGAAGAGTTTTGCCAGAAGGATGTTTTTCGTATCCACGGAGCAGTGCAATTTCGGAGGAGGAAGCAGTTCGATTCTCCGAGGACGCTGATTCCAGGTTCGAGGACGGAGCACATCTTTACGCTGGTGAAATGCAACCAACAGCAGTTTTCTTTGAAAACTTTCCTCTGGAACTTCAATCAACAGATAAGGTAGTCGTGAACGTTTCTTGTATTATTTGAGTCTTGTAGCGATATCTGAGCAACCATTTTCTCATATTTTCTGTCCTTTCTTTTGCCCCATTTTCTTGATTGATATTTCTGTACTCAGTACACTTCGATGATTTATGCCTTTTTCTTCGATTTGTTGAGACATTGCTATGTCATTGGCATACGTAATAATTTTGGATCAGTTGAGACTGATGATTTAAATTCTTTCAGTAATTTGCATATTTTTGTAGTCACGATTTGACTGTAAAGTTAACGATTTGCTATGGCAGATTTGAATTCAGACAGCGTGTCATTTTATTGAAGTAATTTTATTCAGTAAATTACTTTGACCAATTTTCTGTCATCCTCAAGAAAGAAGAATGATTAAAAGATTTTAGAGCGTTAAAATATATTACGATATCGACGATCTTTGAAATACTAGTCGTCTTATGAACATGATTGCAACATAGACATTTATCATTGCATTATAGACAATTTTCTGAAATATGAACTTTATTTCGATTTATTGAATACACTATAGTAATGAACATTTGATAGGAGTTTTTCTCAATTCTAGATTGGAACAATAATGTTTGTATTCCACAGTCTAATTGTATTCTATTCGACTATTTTGCAGTTTAGATGAACTTTGTTTGAAGATAGTATTTTTATACTGCGTTACTTTGAAGATGTTAATCTCAATTTTGATAGACCAGGCAGGAGTGTCTAATCGTATTCGCTATTAAATTTATTTGTGATTGGCAAATTTTTACTTCATATCGATTCATGAATGAAACCCACGAAGGTTAAATAATAACAGTCATTATTACAATTGATGAATATAAGAATTTTTAAAGAGGAACAATGGATGTATAATCGTTAGTTCAGTGGACGTGTAAAAGTCGCTGTTGAATAATGCCCTTGAATAATGAAGGAGGTTCCCACAATAATTAATGAAGTTGATGAATTTGTAAGTGGAGGATTTTTGTGTGTAGTTTGGAAGATTTTTATGCCATATATATGAAGATATATGATGAATTTTGGGCCAATTTTTGTGCAATTTTGTGCGTTATAAGCGAAGTATTTTCCCGCTGATTGTATTGTTCTTGTTCTTTGAAAGATTATTCATATGAAGATACTGTTAAAATTAACAAGAGTGTTAAATAATTTGAGATAAAGGTTTTGAATGGAGGTTACCGTCACAAATATTAATAATTATTATTAAACCTTATTAAACCTGAATTTGACAGTTAAATATAACTAACCTTCATTGGTCGATTATATCACCACGATTTAAGTAATTATCAACCGGATAAACGTGTGGTTTAATGTATTCCTTGTATAAATAATATAAACAATATAAATATTGTAAAATAATTTTGTAAATATCTTTGTTAAATATTTTGAAATGATAGTGATTAATACAGGCGTGTATAAAATTTTCAATGGTCATTTGACATTGTTATAAACAATTTTATTATTGTTATAAATAATTAATGAACTTTTGTTATTAACATTTAGAGTTTTGTTTTTATACTCTAAACAAAGCTAATTAAACAAGAGGTTTAAACAATTAATCATGATTTGGGATTATTGGAGGAATCCACTGGTGTTTGAATGAAGCATGTAAGACATTTGCGTGATAATATTTCAGTTGAGATGTGAACATTTACGTAGTTGAAAAGGAGAGCCAAGCTCTGAGGTAACACGCTTATGCTAGGGTTGAACGAACGGGAGTCCGCTTTGACAATACAGGTGCATTGCAGCTGGCCCGGACAACTGTGTTACAGAGGCCAAGGACGTTCCATAATAGCCTTGTGGCTATAAATAAAATGTGAAGTATATAAACACGCAAAACAATTGATATATGTGTCTCATCCCAAATCCCGTTTCCATCCCCAGTGCATTATTATTTTACGTTGCTATGAGCTTGAGAAAGCTGAAACATTATATGTAGAGAATACAAGTCCTACAGGAGGACATGGTTATGTGGTCGATGGCTTCTGATTGCCACGTATATTTTGTTGTTTCATTTTTGTTAAAATCATTCTTTATGTGAAATAAATTATTGTGCAGTTTAAAGTTTCTCGTCTTCGTTCTGGTTCATTTTAAATATCATGGTGGAGGTTATTGTGTGGGCATACTTTTAAGTGATCCAGTTGACAACCCAGTCCCCGAGATAAATTTAAGAGGTAAGTAAAGGTAAGTATGAACCCCCGTATATTTTGGTGTGTTCCACAATAATTTTCTTGTTAACTATTGTGCTCTAATCTCGATAGTATCTGTCAGTGCCATTTTCATTGATGTAGCTGTGCCGGTGCGTTTGATTATTGGCAATCCGATTGAGGGGGCGGATATCTGACAGCCTACTATCAGGATATCGGGTACAGTAGGATTGGCGCAATCAACGTGTGGGGCTCGATTGTCTCGATTGGCACGATCAGCAAAACATTGGATTACCAAGTTATTGCAGTAGAATTGACACCGCAATTTTTGTGGAGTGTTCGAATAACATTGGATTACCAAGTTATCGATGTCAATGGGATTGTGAAGACTCAAATAAAGAGGTTGATTCTTTGTTAGATGTCTTGGCCAATTGTAGAATTTGAGAGTGTGATTATATAGGAATAAATGTTGTATTGTATTAGGAAAATTACACTCAGAAAAGATCAGATCTTATACAACTTGAGAGAGGTTAAATAGGCTGGAAACTTTAAAAAATCGCCTATGATCTGGAATCTTATTTTATTTGACCGGCTTATGACATGTATAGTCATATTAAAGATAAAATTAAACTATTTGGATTATAAATGTAAATTATTTGTGTTAGGATATTTTAAAATGAACCAAAGAAACTTGAACATGTGCTTGAGTTTATTTCAACATGAAGTGTCTACGAAGGTTAATTATAAGATAATTATAAGTTAGATTTAAGACAGAAAATTGCTCAAATTTTATATATGGTGAAAAATGTTGCTCAGATGTTGTTATTTTGCTCTGTTTGATGTATGTCCCTAAAGCAGTTTATTATTGAAATAGTATTGAAATGGCAGATGAGAGTATGAGGAAAATGTTGGAGGAGATGTCCAGTAATTTGTCTGCTAGTTTGAAAGCTAGCGTGGATGAAAGTATGAAGGAGATGGAAGCTAGGAATACTAGTCGAATGGAGGAGAATGCTAGTAATATGTCTGCTAATTTGAAAGCTAGCATGAATAGCAGTATGAAGCAGATGATGGAGGAGAATTCTAGTAATTTGTCTATTAGGCTGGATGAAAGTTTGAAAGTTCTTCATACCAGTTCTGGAAACTTAGAAAATAATATGTCGCGTTTACAGATCAATACCCAGGGAATCGAGAATGCTATAACTGACATGCGCACAGACGTGTCCAATGTGCATAAAGATGTGTCTGTTGTTAAAATTGATGTGTCTAAGGTACAAAAAGATCTTACCATGTTGAATCTTGATGTTGCCAATGTCCGGGGTGATATTTCATGTGCTAGAGCTGAAGTAATTGTTGTAAGGAATGATGTTGCTACTGTACAAGACAAAGTAGAAGAAGTTCAAAGAGAGGTTAGTAATGTTCGAACTGATGTGTCAAATGTTCAAGTTGACATCAATAATATTCATTCAGATGTTAACGATATGCAAAGCGATATCAATAAAATACAAGTAGAAGTCAATACTGTTTTTGTAGACATTGCTAAAGTTCAGACTGATGTTAACAAAGTTAGGGAGGAAATTGAAACTTCAAAAACACTTTGTACTCGTAACATTAGTGCATTAACAACTCGATTAGTTGACGAGTCTGTCAGGACAACAGCTTCTTTAGCTGGTTTAAAATACGATGTAGAGGTCATGAGAACCCAAGTATTAGATCACAATCGTTTACTTAAGGAAGACATCGAAGTAGATATTGCAGAAATGTTAAATGCAAATGTAACAGTGTGGAAAGATGAATGGAACAGGTCAAGTGGGGAACATGTAGATCAGATTCAGGAACGAATTGAAAGAAAACTTGCCAGTACACAAGTAGACATTAATAACGAAGTAGTTCAGATTAGGAAAGACTTGAATGTAAGGATGGATTCGCTATCCGAAAAGCAGGTATAGGATAGAACACAGATGGGTCAGGACGTGCAAACATTAAAGGAACAAATTCATAAGGTTGTCTCTGATGTTAACGAAACTACGAGCAAGCTGCAGAATTTGAAACTAGGAGAAGCTAGCATGATGGAAACCTATAAGGAAGAGTTGATTAGGAAAGTCATCACGGAAATCACAGACAAGGATACCGAAGGATTGACTGGTGAAGAGGGGAGAAATTACGTGAGAAGAGGTCACCTTAATACAGAAGAGAGAGATATTAGTCCTGAGGAACGTATATCCAGATTCAGGGAAGAAGAAGAGGATCGGAATATTGAACCTGAATGGAAGTATCGTGATAGTGGGAGGAATTATATGGATTCATATCCGAGAAATGTGACAGTCATCCGGAATTTTGAAGACAAACCTCAGAAATTTAGCAACACTGATAGTCTCACACCGATCGAATATATCAGGAATCTTAAAGACTATTTCATAGAAGCCCACATTCCTAGAGAGAGAGAGATGAGAATCGTAGAAAGATTTCTAGCTGGAGGACCCCTCGAATGGTTTAGAGCATTTCGGTACACTTTCAGCAATTTTAACGAATTTGCAGAGGCACTGATTAAACGATTCTGGTCAATAGAAGCTCAGAATTCACTAAGAGCTGAGGTATACTCGAGGAAGTATTCAGGTACTCTTCCAACACGGTACGCTGATTTCTTCACGAGCCAACTATCACGCTTGAGATTTTTGCAACCCCCATTGTCAACAGAGCAGTTGATAGATGCGATTTCACGTATGCTGCCTGTGGAGGTAAGAAGACTGATCATATCGTCAAACATTAGAGATTTGACAAGCATGGACGAATTGTTGAGAAGGCTTGACTACACGAGTCCAATGCCAAATTTGGTACAAAAAGGTCAGAGGCACGAATTCAAAGACGTTAATACGGTCTACATGGATCAAGTGCAGCAAACTGATAAGCCTGAGGAAGGAAAAACTGAAAATGTAGGTCCTCACAGGAATAATTATTTCCGCAACCACAGATCCCAAGGTTACCGTCCATATCAGCAAAGACGAGGCTGGAATAATAATAGAGGGAATTACAACAACGGAAGAGGTAGATACTACAACAATGGTTATAATCGAAATTATAACAGAAATAACCAGTACCAGAATCAGAATCAGAATTCTCAAGGTCAGGTTATGACACCCGACAAGTATCAGGAAAGAGAGAAAGAAAGTCAGCAGTATCTGAAGGAATTACGAGAAAAGGAAGCTGAAAATCAAAAGAAAAGACAGGATGTAGTGATCGATCCTGGTCCTTCTACAAGTCAGCAGGGGAACTTTGAGATTGGTAACACAAAAAAAACGCCGAATTCTCAACGACAGTGAGAAACTATGAATACATTGCCACACCACACCTGATTACCATTAACGAAATTTACGAAGTAACTGATGAGGATTTATTAGAACAGAGGGGAATCGTCAAAGAGGAAAGACCATGTGCATTACCTATTATTTCTGTACTGATAGAGGGCCAACAGTATAAAGCTCTTATGGATACTGGTGCAATTATTTCGATCATCTCTAATGAATGCTATCAAAGTCTGTTAAAAGGAGAAAACATGACAGTTTTACCAGTTTCTACCGTCAAAGTGAGAGGAATTTTCCAAGACAAGGCAGTGAAATGCAAGATCCAAGTGCTGTTGAACTTTGAAATTAATGGAAGGAATTATGAACAGATCTTCATTGTGGTTAACAAGATCCATTTCGATATTGTGCTAGGAATCGATTTTATATAGAAAGTTGGAGCCATTATTGATATGAGGAATAGGAGTATTAGCTTTAATGATGGGTACATGATCACAGAAGAGATCGAAGAACAGGACGTGAAAAACAGTCTGGAGATAGACCTTAGGGAAGAAATTTTAAATACCATTATTAACGACGTAGAGAATATAACAGAAATACCCAGTAGAAAAACTGAAGGATTTGAAGAAATTCAGGGGGAATTTGAAGATTTGATAAAGGAATTCCAAGATATTTTTGATGAAAAGCCTGGATTGATTAAAGACTATAAGTATAAGATAAGTCTGACCGATGAAACCCCTTACCAAAAGAGAATATACTCCATACCTGAGAAATACTATCAAGAAGTACGAGAGTTGATCAGAAAAATGGAGGTAGACGGGATTATTAAAAAACAGGCGTCGTCTTACATAAACCCCATCACTGTAGTGAAGAAAAGTAATGGTCAGATACGTCTTTGTCTCGATGCTCGGACCATCAACTTGAAGATTCTTCCAGAAAATGACCGACCACCTAAGATCAGAGATCTGCTTAGAAAGTTCAAAGGGAGAGCATGTTTCAGTGTCCTTGACTTGACATCTTCGTTTTACCAAGTTCAACTGGAGGAAGAAAGTATGCAGTACACTGGATTCCTATTTGACCAGACGTCATGGGTCTTTGTGAGAATGCCTTTTGGAATGGTCAACAGTGGACCAGCACTCATTCGAGCACTTGATAGCAAGCTCACTGACGAAGTAAAGGAGAATGTAATCTGCTACATAGACGATTTAATTGTATCTTCACCCAACGCCGCAGAACATTTAGTGCACTTGAGAAAGTTGTTTGAAAATTTAAGGGAAGCCAATATCAAGGTCAATTTTGGAAAATGTCAATTCTTGAAGAAGGAGATCAATTACTTGGGGCATACAATTGATAAAGATGGATATCATCCAAACATGCAGAAAGTAGATGCGATCACAAGATTCCCAAAGCCAACTAAGGTGAAACAAGTCAGAGAATTTGTAGGCGCATGCCAATTCATTAGCAGCCACTGTCCGAGATACTCTGAAATTATGGCTCCTCTGTATGATTTACTCAAGAAAAATAATAGATGGAAATGGACTACCGCAGCAGACGAGGCTTTTAAGAAAGCAAAGGAGATGCTCAGAAACAACGTCAAACTGGAGTACCCAGACTTTGAGAAAGTGTTCTATATAGAGTCTGATGCATCAAGAATAGGCATTAGTGCAGTCTTATACCAAAAAGACGAGGCAGGCAACAAGCACTACATTGCGTTCACTAGTCGGAAGTTAAAGAAACACGAGGAAAATTACTTTACGACAGAACTAGAAGCGTTAGCTTTTGTAACAGCTTTGCAAGCTTGGAAAAAAATGTTGCTGGGACATAAGGTTATCATTATTACAGATCACAAAGCACTTCAGTTTATGCTGCAAACTGACATGTCTAGTGATAGATTGACACGTTGGGCTTTGTTCACCCAACAGTTTAACGCCACTATCATCCATCAGCCTGGGAAAGATAACTTACTGGCTGATGCTTTATCACGTAACCCTATCAAAAATGTGCAGATACACCATGTACAATTGGAGCAGCAAGATCAAGAGACCGTTAGGAGGTTAGCCCGAATCGGTGTGTCACAGAAGAGACACGCTCCAATCAGGAAAATGTACAGGTTCCTTAAGGGTTACATGGACAATACTGATGTTGACTATGCAGCTACACAGAGAGATTCACGACACTTTGTCTTGAGTGGAGACATCGTATGTAAGTATGCTGACTCTGCGCATTCAAAGCTTCGAATAGTCGTGCCACCTAAACTTGTTGTCAATTTAGTGTGGGTAGCTCATCACGCAACTGGACATGCGGGTTTAGATAAAACTCTTGATACCCTTAAAGAGAGGTTTATTTGGACTAACATGCGTTCCAGCATTGCTAATGTCATTCGTTCATGTGATAAATGTCAAAGAGCAAAGTATGCTTCCGCTCTATTAAAAGGAAAACCTAAGGCTATGATTCCCTCTAAACCGAATGAACTCATGGCGACAGACATATTTGGTCCTTGTCCGAAGGGATATCAGGGTAATCAGTATCTGTTGGTTACCGTGGATGTCTTCTCAAAATTTGTAACAATGAGTCCCATGCAAAAAGCTAACACGAGGAACGTTGTAAGCAGACTGGAACATGCTGTATTTCCAAAAGCTGGTAAACCAGAATATCTACTTTCGGATCATGGAGCTCAGTTTTCATCCTTAGAATTTGCTGCAGATATGGAAAGGCTTGGTATTAAGCACATATTTTCAAGCGTGCGATATCCGGAATCGAATTCTTCGGAAAGATATATGGCTGAATTTTCGAAATTCTGTCGAATTTTCTGTCCGAATGATCATTCTGGTTGGGTGAGATTTGTACCCCTTATTGAGGAATGTCTAAATTCTACAGTGCAAGAGAGCACAGGAGAGGTGCCAATGAGACTTCATCTAGGAAGAAACCCAGAAAGGCCGTGGGATAATCTTTTTAACCACGTTCCTAGAGATCCCGACTTAGGAAGGCAGCAGAGAATAGACAGAGCGAAGGAACAACTCCAGAAGGCAGCACAAAAACGACTGAAAAGAGTAGCTGGAAAACGTTTTGGTGCTCCCTTAGAAATTGGAAATCTGGTATTATTACGCAGACCTGTCAAGGCTGACGTAGGTAAGAAAATCTATCCCAAGTTTGGACTAGTATTCATGGGTCCGTTCAGAATTACGAATGCTTATGGAAACAACTGTTATGAACTATACGATGATGAGAATAATGTCGTTTATGGCAAGTTCAATGCTGGGAACTTGAAGAAATATTATCCAAGAGTAAGCCAATAATAATTCAATTTCGTGTTCAAGTGAATTGAGATATTTATAACACAGAGTTTAAAAACAATTTGCAACTGTTTTTAAAACGTGGTGAAGGGAGAATGCCCCCGGAAATTGAATTATATTGAGACCACGATGGCTGTATTGGCATATATGAGTAAAGTTATGAATGTCATAGTTATGACGTGGATACTCATGACGTAGGCACGGATGACGTATACTTCATGCAGGTAGGCTGGTTGAGCTGAGATTTTTGGTGACGTCATGATTTTGTTCGAGAAAGATCTTAGATTTACGACGCAGTCGCAGGAAACAAGGTATTGTGCTAAGGAAGAAGCTACGCTATTGGAGGAGAGACTCGAACCAATGAACGATAGTTTGGAAGGAAGACGGAGATTGCTGAAACTACGATATTTGATTACTTTTGGCATGCAGATTTGTGGAAATCTATTTTCAGTTATGGCATTGATTTGGAATTTTGAAGAAATTAATTTTGAGTTTTTGAAATTTGAAAATCCGTCAAGTATAGCCAAAGTTAAAACTTCTAGCAATGACGCAGCAACAGGCTATGGAAGGGATGGATACGCCCCTTAAGAAGTTGATAAAAGGCCGTGCACAGAAGAGAGGAGCTCTCAGAACTCATAATCTCAGAACTCAGAACTCAGATCTCATATGTCAGATCGCATTTATATTTCTGGTGATATATAGTTATTTTCAAGTGATTCAGTGAAGTAAGTTGTCTTTAGCGTGGTTAAAGACCGGCGCATCGAACGAACTCGGAGCAGTTCCATTTTACGCTGCTCGAAACTAGGTGAAGTTGAAACGCTCACATTAACGTTTCCACCAGTCAAGATATCAAGCGCTAACTTCAGCCTTTATTATAGTTCTATTGGGCAGTATAACATTGAGGTGTGTAGAAGATTTGAACAATTTCACAGTTATACTTCGAAAGATATTGGAACTTTAAGGCTGCCAACAAAAGTGGTTTTCTCGCCACATGAGAAACACTTTTAAAATTCCACATTATACACTACGGCTGACACGTGGAGTGCAACAGTGATATTGGAGAATACGTTTGGTATTACAACGATACATTCGACTATGGAACATTATAATCTTGCAGTGCTTTCAATGATTATAACAGTAGTGGAGATGGAAGGCTAAGGCTTTAATGCAATTGGGACATATATTGATTGGAGTAAAGTAACAGCATGGAACTTCGTTAATCGTCTTTCTACAAAAGCGAGCATGTAGTGAACATCCAACTACACTCATGCATCGTGAATCCATCGCTGAATTATACCAGATAACAGTGGAAATATTTTCATACTCCACAACTATGAATATTTCTGCGGAAATAACTACAATAAACTTCATGGCGAATTCCTGCAAGAACTTCAGGGAACTTTCAAGAGAGGCCAGGGTTGTCCCGGCGCACAAAGAAGAGTTTTGCCAGAAGGATGTTTTTCGTATCCACGGAGCAGTGCAATTTCGGAGGAGGAAGCAGTTCGATTCTCCGAGGACGCTGATTCCAGGTTCGAGGACGGAGCACATCTTTACACTGGTGAAATGGAACCAACAGCAGTTTTCTTTGAAAACTTTCCTCTGGAACTTCAATCAACAGATAAGGTAGTCGTGAACGTTTCTTGTATTATTTGAGTCTTGTAGCGATATCTGAGCAACCATTTTCCCATATTTTCTGTCCTTTCTTTTGCCCCATTTTCTTGATTGATATTTCTGTACTCAGTACACTTCGATGATTTATGCCTTTTTCTTCGATTTGTTGAGACATTGCTATGTCATTGGCATACGTAATAATTTTGGATCAGTTGAGACTGATGATTTAAATTCTTTCAGTAATTTGCATATTTTTGTAGTCACGATTTGACTGTAAAGTTAACGATTTGCTATGGCAGATTTGAATTCAGACAGCGTGTCATTTTATTGAAGTAATTTTATTCAGTAAATTACTTTGACCAATTTTCTGTCATCCTCAAGAAAGAAGAATGATTAAAAGATTTTAGTGCGTTAAAATATATTACGATATCGACGATCTTTGAAATACTAGTCGTCTTATGAACATGATTGCAACATAGACATTTATCATTGCATTATAGACAATTTTCTGAAATATGAACTTTATTTCGATTTATTGAATACACTATAGCAATGAACATTTGATAGGAGTTTTTCTCAATTCTAGATTGGAACAATAATGTTTGTATTCCACAGTCTAATTGTATTCTATTCGACTATTTTGCAGTTTAGATGAACTTTGTTTGAAGATAGTATTTTTATACTGCGTTACTTTGAAGATGTTAATCTCAATTTTGATAGACCAGGCAGGAGTGTCTAATCGTATTCGCTATTAAATTTATTTGTGATTGGCAAATTTTTACTTCATATCGATTCATGAATGAAACCCACGAAGGTTAAATAATAACAGTCATTATTACAATTGATGAATATAAGAATTTTTAAAGCGGAACAATGGATGTATAATCGTTAGTTCAGTGGACGTGTAAAAGTCGCTGTTGAATAATGCCCTTGAATAATGAAGGAGGTTCCCACAATAATTAATGAAGTTGATGAATTTGTAAGTGGAGGATTTTTGTGTGTAGTTTGGAAGATTTTTATGCCATATATATGAAGATATATGATGAATTTTGGGCCAATTTTTGTGCAATTTTGTGCGTTATAAGCGAAGTATTTTCCCGCTGATTGTATTGTTCTTGTTCTTTGAAAGATTATTCATATGAAGATACTGTTAAAATTAACAAGAGTGTTAAATAATTTGAGATAAAGATTTTGAATGGAGGTTACCGTCACAAATATTAATAATTATTATTAAACCTTATTAAACCTGAATTTGACAGTTAAATATAACTAACCTTCATTGGTCGATTATATCACCACGATTTAAGTAATTATCAACCGGATAAACGTGTGGTTTAATGTATTCCTTGTATAAATAATATAAACAATATAAATATTGTAAAATAATTTTGTAAATATCTTTGTTAAATATTTTGAAATGATAGTGATTAATATAGGCGTGTATAAAATTTTCAATGGTCATTTGACATTGTTATAAACAATTTTATTATTGTTATAAATAATTAATGAACTTTTGTTATTAACATTTAGAGTTTTGTTTTTATACTCTAAACAACGCTAATTAAACAAGTGGTTTAAACAATTAATCATGATTTGGGATTATTGGAGGAATCCACTGGTGTTTGAATGAAGCATGTAAGACATTTGCGTGATAATATTTCAGTTGAGATGTGAACATTTACGTAGTTGAAAAGGAGAGCCAAGCTCTGAGGTAACACGCTTATGCTAGGGTTGAACGAACGGGAGTCCGCTTTGACAATACAGGTGCATTGCAGCTGGCCCGGACAACTGTGTTACAGAGGCCAAGGACGTTCCATAATAGCCTTGTGGCTATAAATAAAATGTGAAGTATATAAACACGCAAAACAATTGATATATGTGTCTCATCCCAAATCCCGTTTCCATCCCCAGTGCATTATTATTTTACGTTGCTATGAGCTTGAGAAAGCTGAAACATTATATGTAGAGAATACAAGTCCTACAGGAGGACATGGTTATGTGGTCGATGGCTTCTGATTGCCACTTATATTTTGTTGTTTCATTTTTGTTAAAATCATTCTTTATGTGAAATAAATTATTGTGCAGTTTAAAGTTTCTCGTCTTCGTTCTGGTTCATTTTAAATATCATGGTGGAGGTTATTGTGTGGGCATACTTTTAAGTGATCCAGTTGACAACCCAGTCCCCGAGATAAATTTAAGAGGTAAGTAAAGGTAAGGATGAACCCCCGTATATTTTGGTGTGTTCCACAATAATTTTCTTGTTAACTATTGTGCTCTAATCTCGATAGTATCTGTCAGTGCCATTTTCATTGATGTAGCTGTGCCGGTGCGTTTGATTATTGGCAATCCGATTGAGGGGGCGGATATCTGACAGCCTACTATCAGGATATCGGGTACAGTACCCCACCGTAATCCAGTTAACAAAAGTGCCACTAGGGGGTGGCACGCAACAACTGGTGTCAGAAGCCGGATTACGAACTCAAGCACAACACCTGACGGTCCTGGTTTCAAAACCCGAGCAGGTCATTTTCTCTAATTTTCCTGTGAGTGCATGCCCTTTACAAGGCAAACAACTAAAATGGAGGCGCAATTGGCAGCATTGCTAGAAAAGTTAAATGGCATAGAAGACGGCCAGAAGAATTTAACCAAGGAGCTAACTACCAAATTAGAAGACGGCCAGAAGAAGATGGAAGACGGTCAAAATAATTTAGCGGAGGACCTGAAGAAGATGGAGGACGGCCAGAAGAAGATGGAGGACGGCCAGAAGAAGTTAGCCGAGGACCTAACTGCCAAACTAGAAGACGGCCAGAAGAAGATGGAAGACGGTCAAAATAAGCTAGCGGAGGACCTGAAGAGGATAGAAGACGGCCAGAAGAAGATGGAAGACGGTCAGAATAAGTTGACACAGGACCTGAAGAAATTAGAACTGGGTCTGCGTGAGGAAGTCACGGCAGTGGAAAAGAAGTTCGACGCCTTACAAGTGGAAGTTGCCGAGCTCTGCCAACGCCCGCTGATGGGGGTGGAGGAGAAATTCAACGTCTTACAAAAGGAAGTTGCCGAGCTGTGCCAACGACCGCTGATGGGGGTGGAGGAGAAATTCAACGCCTTACAAGTGGAAGTTGCCGAGCTGTGCCAACGCCCGCTGATGGGGGTGGAGGAGAAATTCAACGCCTTACAAAAGGAAGTTGCCGAGCTGCGCCAACGCCCGCCCACCGTTGCACCGGGAATATCAGGAACGGGACATAGCAGAGTGACGCCCCCAACCTTCGACGGAAAGGTCCCGTGGAGCACCTACTTACGTCAATTCGAGGCGGCCTGTTCCATAAATAACTGGAACAACACAGAAAAGGCTACAGCTCTCATTGTAGCGCTGAGAGGTGACGCCCTTAACGTTCTTCAGGCCATCCCGACTGGATCCCAGGACTACGCTTCCCTGATCGCCCATATGGAGTCTCGATATGGAGATAGCCATCTTCAGCAGGCCTATCAGATGCAGCTCCGGACCCGGGTACAGAAGAACGCGGAAACCCTGCAGGAGTTCGAGATGGACATCGCACGCCTCGTAAGGCTCGCCTATCCAACAGCGCCGGCCGACTTTCTGGAGCAGATAGCGACGCAGACTTTCACCGACGGGCTACGGGATTCGGACACTCAACAGGCGCTGCGTCTCGCGCGCAATAAGACCCTGGCAGATGCACTGAGCCACGCACTTGAGTTCGAGACGGCAAAACAGGCATCCAGAATGCACGCGCGGGTGCGTCAAGTGGACATCGACGAACCAGTAAAAACCAACGAGACCAAGCCCCTGGCCGACGAATTAATGGAGGCACTAAGCCGTTTCTTCGATAGTCGCGGTACCACCAGCAACGACACAGCCGGAAGACATCCGGGGAGGCGGCCCGGAAGAGGACTACCGACTTGCTGGGCCTGCGGTAAGAAGGGCCACCTGAGCAAGGACTGCGGTGATCGCCGCCGCCGAGGGTATCCGACGGGAAATCAGTCGTCTGAAAACCGCGCGGCCCAGGGAAACGAGTATTAGCCAGCCTTGGGGGGCAAAGATTGGCTTGTGACAGTCGTCAAGCCCCAGCAGTCCAAGTGCGTGTGACGAAGTTACGGAGGGACAATAGCAGCCTGATGGTCGACGGAGTCGTCAACGGAGTGAACTGGCCCATGCTGATCGACACGGGAACGTCAAGGACCATCGTCAATCCCACCGCGATCCCGAAGTGGAGAGTGCAACCCACACAAAGGAACCTCCAGCTAATAACCGCGACCGGAGAGACCGCACCGGTACATGGCGAAGCATCACTGGAGTTCGTCATTGGTCGACGGGCGATAAAGCATCCAGTGCTTGTGGCTGACGTATCAAATGAAGTAATCATCGGTCTAGACTTCCTGGACCAGAACAACATCATCTTGGATCTGAGTACCAACACTCTGCACTTCGGAGGTGAGGAACTTGCTTTGCAACCTGCGCACGAGTCCATCACCGCACGGCGAGTAAGGCTGAGAGAAGACGTCATCGTTCCCGCCAGGACGGAGGTCAGCGCTGCCGTAATTGTCGATGGAGCTGCTGAGGGAGTGGCGGCTGTCATCGAACCAAAATATGAGGACATCCAGACAAAAGGATTGCTAGTTGCCAAGACTCTCATCAACACGACGTCTCGGCCGTACGTCCGCCTGTCCAACCTGAACGACTACGACATTACGGTTCATCGAGACACCAATCTAGGAGTCTGCGAGCCCGTTACCTGGATTGCCCGCATCACAGATACGACAGACGGACAACCGAAAAAGACGCACACTGCCAGAAGAACTACAGAAGCTGTACCAAGGATCCCAGGACCATTTAGACGAGGAACAATCACGCCAACTTCGGGACCTGCTACACGAATTCCAGGATGTCTTCTCCGTGGGAAGCAGAGACTTCGGCAGGACAAGCTTGGTCCAGCACAGAATCGACGTTGGGGACAGCGCACCGATTAGGGCCCCATTCCGACGTGTCCCGCTCGCCAAGCAAGCCGAAGTCGACCGGATGGTTGAAGAGATGAAGGATCAAGGGGTGATCGAGCCATCACATAGTCCTTGGAGTTCTCCGGTCGTGCTTGTGAAGAAGAAGGACGGTTCCACCAGGTTCTGCGTGGACTACAGGCGGGTGAACGATGTCACGAAGAAGGACAGCTACCCTCTACCCCGGATCGACGACACGCTGGACACCATATCAGGGTCAAGATGGTTCTCCACCTTGGATTTGAAGAGTGGCTACTGGCAGGTGGAGGTCCACCCTAAGGACCGCGAGAAAACGGCGTTCTCTGTGGGCAGCGGGCTCTGGCAGTTCACCGTCATGCCATTCGGTCTGTGCAACGCCCCTGCGAACTTCGAAAGGCTTATGGAGTCCATTCTGAGGGGACTACACTGGAAGACCTGCCTGGTCTACCTAGACGACGTCATCGTTCTGGGGAGAAGCTTCGAGGAGCACTACAGAAACCTGAAGGAGATCTTGTTGAAGCTACGGGCTGCCCAGCTGAAGTTGAGCCCCAAGAAGTGTCAGCTCTTCTAGAAGCGGGTCCAGTACCTTGGCCATATCGTCTCCGAGGAAGGGGTGCGCACCGACCCAGAGAAGACCGCAGCTGTGAGGGAGTGGCCAGTTCCGAATGACAAGTCCCAACTACGAAGCTTCCTGGGACTCTGCACTTATTACCGTCGCTTCGTGAGAGGATTCGCCGACATCGCCAAACCTTTACATCGACTGACTGAGAAGGACCAACTCTTCACGTGGACAGCAGAATGCCACAATGCCTTCGAGCAACTCAAGCAGGCTCTGTGCACCGCGCCTATTCTGGCCTACCCCAGACCTGGAACAAGGTTCATCGTCGATACCGATGCCAGCGACTTTGGCATAGGAGGGATCCTGACGCAAGTAGTGGACGGCGAGGAGAGAGTAGTGGCCTACTTCAGCAAGGCCTTGTCAAAGCCAGAAAGGAACTACTGCGTCACCAGGAAGGAGCTGCTCGCCATCGTGAAGACCATTGAACACTTCCACAAATACCTGTACGGGCAAGAATTTCTCATCAGGACCGACCATGCATCCCTGCGGTGGCTCCTGAACTTCAAGCAGCCCGAGGGTCAACTCGCGCGGTGGTTAGAGAGGCTTCAACAGTACAACTTTGAGATTCAGCACAGGAAAGGCCAACTGCATTCTAACGCCGACGCCCTGTCACGAAGACCGTGCCCCGAAGACTGCACCTTCTGTACGAGGAGGGAGGAGAACACCGGGATACAGTGCCGGAGGACTACTGTGGAACTTCAAGGGAACTGGAGCCGCGAATCTTTCACGCGGGCACAAGCAGAAGATGATGACCTGGGACTGATAGCCGAATGGAAGAGGGCCTGTGTCCCCAGACCCGGGTGGAATATTGTGAGTGACTGCAGCCCAAAGTTTAAGTCCTACTGGGCGCAGTGGGACTCGCTGATTGTAAGGGATGGCCTCATCTGCCGCGCCTGGGAGAGCACCGACGGGAAGACATCTCGGGAACAAGTCGTCGTTCCAAAGGCTATGACGGAGGAAGTCCTGAAGGAAGTCCATGGAGGATCATCTGGTGGACACCTAGGGATAAAGAAGACCCTGGAGAAGCTGAGAGAGCGGTTCTACTGGATCGGATGCCGAACAGACGTGGAGAACCACTGCGCGAGGTGCCACGATTGCGCAGCCAGCAAGGGCCCAGGACGAAGACGACGGGGTCCACTGAAGTCTTAAAACGTGGGCGGCCCCATGGAGAGAGTGGCCATCGATGTTGCTGGGCCATTCCCGTTAAGCGAGGCAGGGAACCGCTACATATTAGTCGTCAGCGACTACTTTACCAAATGGCCGGAGGCGTATGCGCTCCCTAACCAAGAAGCCGCGACGATCGCAGAGACCCTGGTGAAGGAATTCGTCAGCCGGTACGGAGTACCCCTGGAGCTGCACTCCGACCAAGGGAGGAACTTCGAGTCGCAGGTGTTCCAGAACCTATGCCAGCTGCTGGGAATCCGGAAGACAAGGACAACGCCGCTACACCCTCAGTCCGACGGGATGGTAGAGCGATTCAATCGCACCATCGAGAACCATCTCCGAATAGTCGTCAGCGATCACCAGAGGGATTGGGACAAGCATCTTCCACTATTTCTCCTGGCCTACCGCGCCATCGTGCATGAAGCCACCGGGTGCACACCAGCCCGGGCCATGTTTGGGAGGGAGCTCCGTCTACCCGTCGATCTTGCCTTCGGCCGACCTGGGAATGATCCGATCCCGGTAAGCCAGTATTGTCAAGAACTGGTCGACCAACTGGAGGACGTGCACGCGTTCGCGAGGAGGAAACTGCGGATCGAGACCGACCGAATGAAGACCCGATACGACCAGCAGACGGATGCCGGAGGATTCCACGAGGACGACCTGGTCTGGCTCTTCAACCCATTACGGAAGAAAGGCCTGTCACCCAAACTGCAGAAGTCCTGGGAGGGCCCGTACCGAGTCGTGAAACGGATCAACGATGTCGTCTACAGGATCCAGCGGAGCCCGAGGGCGAAGATGAAGATCGTGCATCGAGATCGCCTGGCAGCCTACGGAGGGACACAGACGGACCAATGATTGATCGGGACGATCAGCCTTTTTAGGAAGGGGGTGGTGTTACGGCTGTGAGTTTGTGTCATCACTCTCCGCATGAGTCACAACTGCCCCAGGGCTGGGCTGTGCCCTGCCTCCTGTATTGCGCGCGCCTTTTGCAGCAGGGCTACTAGGACAAAGAGATAGTCCAGAATATTCGTGACTGGACCAGCGATGGAAACCTCGAGAAGCCGTGGACCCTGGATGGATCTAGAAGTATTTATTGAGTCACCGGCCTGCTATATAAGAGTGACCCGTGAAGCAGTGGTTGTTGTTGTGTTTTACGAGCTAGTGGGAGCGATTATCTTGTGCGACAGAAGTGTGGTGACGAAGTGCTGTGCGAGTTACGAAATCCAGTGACATTGTTTCTCCAGCTTGTGGACAGCGAAATAGCCTGCAGAAAGTGATCGTAAGTAATTGTGGTCGGTGAACATAAAGGAGAGGAGCAGATAGTTTCTGTCAAGGCCACCGTACTCATTAGGACGGATTAACTTCTGTGGTATGTTGACAATTGGAAGGGCCAAGAGCGCTCAAGGAAGAGACTTGAGGAAACTGGAGTAAGGCTCCTAATTGCTTGTATTTGCTGATTAGTGTAATTTTCTGGCCACAATAAAGTTAATTATTTCTTTAAGCAGTAATTGGTGTTGTGCTTTGTACCCCCACCGTAATCCAGTTAACAAAAGTGCCACTAGGGGGTGGCACGCAACATTATGTAAGGTAACTTACCAGTGCTGAACTTTTGGAATTATGATTGTAGTTTGTGTCTAAAGAACATGAATATGGTAAATAACTTGTGAACTGGACAATGGATAATATTATCCAGAACTAATAGAAATGGCCTCTCATTGCCTGCATGGATACGGTACGTATTGGCACATTCAGGCCACAAGATTTGGTACTTATTGGCATCAAACGAGATTTTTAATGGCCCGTTTGTTATGGATTTAGGTCGTTTTGGCAATTTATTTTTCTTTCATATGATGGAGCTTCCTACCAACGTACGTTTTCCATCATAATCTCAATTTCGATTTTTTCGGATTTGGTATCTTCTGGAAATAAGCTTCTCATATATGGCACTGAAAGTGGAACCTATCTCAAAGAATACTCGAAGGAGAAGGCGTCAGCACGATATTTATGAAGTTCTATGTACACCGTGTGAGTGTGTATTCTTTGAAACTGGTGGCAACGCTGTTCCTAATTATTTCGCGCCAGTCTTTTACACGCACATTACTTATTTACTGGTTAAACATTTCTTAATTGTTAACATATTTTATGACTATTAAGAACATACACAGTAAAAAAAAAATCCTCTCGGCACGCCGGAAGGTGGAGGTAGATTTCACCGGGCAAACTAGGGAATAGGCTATAAAAGGCAAAATATGTAGGTTTCCTCATTTATTGCGAGGAAGTATTTTAAAATTGGAGCTTAAAGAACTTTTTTCGTCTTTCTAGTCATATTTTTAACATTTTATTGTCTTATGGGGACGGTAACCTTCTTGTCATTTGGGGTCCATTTTTATGCTGTACTTGTGGTCACATTGTCCTTATGCAAGGTTTGGAACAGATGTGTAACTATCTAACAGTCTGTTACTTCTTCACGTAAAATTTTATCTCCCGCAGAGATGTTGGTTGGCTCCTCAGTTTAGGGGCTGCGACAACGCGGTCATGTAAACCCGTGTACTTTGGGTGTGTGTAGAATCTGTCTGATAAACGGTGTTAATTGTGATGACAGTATTAGTCTGTAATTCAGGTAAGGATGCAGACGATCAATTTCAACTAGTAGTTCCTAATTTTGGTACCAAATGCTACCGTCAACGACACCTAGCTGTGAACTTGGCAACTAGATGCCACCGCAACCAGAAACTAACGTTGAAACTTCCCCTCCGAAACAAGGCACACTGAGGGATTTTTAGCACTCTTAGAAAATCCGACGACTTCAGCCGGCTTTGAACCCGCGACCTTGGACATAGAAGTTCAGCATGCTACCAGTTACGACACCGAAGCCGCTTCCCACAGAGTCAGATGGGAAACAGAATGTGATCTCCTGCAATGGCGTTGTATGGCAACCTCTGATAGCTCTTCTTCTGTGGTGTTCAATCCGAAGATTGGTTTGTAGAAGCTTTCCATGAACTCCGGTCTGCGGCTAGTCTCTTCAGGTCCAAGTAATTATCACAACCCTTTTCGTGAATGATTTGTTTTATGTATCCTAGCTGTGGTCTACCTCTAAAGTTATTTCCTTCCACATTGCCCTCCAGTATTGTGTGCAGAAGACTTTCATGCCTCAAGATATGTCCAATCCAATTGTCTCTTTGGTGAGGAAGCATATGCCATAAACATGGCTTCTCTCCAATCCTCTTCAACGTTTCTTCATTACTGATTTTGTCCACCCATGGAATTTTTAGTATTTTCCTGTAGCACCACGGTTCAAAGACTACTATTCGTTTCTTATCAGCCAAGATAAGAGTCCAGGTTTCACTACCATACAACAGTGCGCTTCACACACATATCTTCACAAGACGTTTCCTGAGGCTCATACTAATGTTTTTGCATGTAAAGAGCTTTCCTTTCTTGTTGAATGCTATTTTGGCTTGGTTGATGCGTCTGACTATTTCTCTTCTACTTCTTCCATCTGCTGTTATTTTGCTACCAAGGTAAGTGAACTCCTGTACATTTGTCAACTGTTCTCCATTTAAAGTACAACGAGGAGGTTCATACTGCCGGCTACAGAGAAGAACTTTGGTTTTCATTTTGTTGATCTTCATGTTATATTTGTTGAAGGTGGATTCCATTTCTGCTAATGCATAATTCAGATCATCTTCGTTTTCTGCCAGGACTGCGATATCATCCGCAAAGCGAAGCATGGTAATTCTTTCTCCTTGAATCTTGAGACCTCCAGTCATTGGCAAATTATAATTTACTTCATCTATTGCTTTTGGATGTATACATTAAGAATAATTGGTGAGAGCGAACAACCTTGCCGAAGTCCTTGCTTAATGTTGGCCGCTGTTGTGGAATCTCCACATCGTATAACAGCTATCTCGTCTTCATACAATTTCCAAATTTTCCTCCTGTCCTTGTACTTAACACCTAGTTCTTTCAACGCCATGAATAGTTTATTCCACTCAACCTTATCAAATGCCTTCTCCAGGTCTACGAAAGCAATGAATGTATCAAGATCTTTTCTTAGTCGTTTCTCTATAACCATTCTTAAAGCTAGGATTGCTTCTCGAGTCCCTCTACCCTTCCTGAATCCAAATTGAGCTTCTGTCAATGCCAACTCTACCTTTCCTTCAATGCGTTTCAAGAAAATGCTGGTGAGAATTTTAGTAGCATGGGTTACAAGGCTTAATGTGCGATATTGGTCACATCTATTAGCAGATGATTTCTTTGGAATGGGCACTATGACACATGTTGTGGGAAAGCCGAAAGCACAGAACAGAAAAGCCTCGATAACTAATGAAATAACTGAGAAGATAGACAAAATCCGAAGAGATATGTCCCGTGTTATACATTTCACAAATCAGATCAAATGGGGCTTTCTTCACATTGTCTCCAGTGGCCTTTATCAGCTCTGCTGGTATATCAACAACCCCGAATGCCTTTCCGTTTTTCAGCCTTTTCATTGCTTGATTAAATTCATCCGGGAGTATTTCATCTCCCTCTTCTTCTTTATCTACTAGCTCTTCATTTTCTATTATTTCACAAGGTGTATGTTTTCCTCCATATAAATTTTCAATGTATTCTTTCCATTTTGAGCCAATTTCAGAATCTTCATACACCAGTTCTCCAACATCTGTCTTCAGTACATTGCACCTAATCCTCTTGTCCCCAAAGAACCTTTTGACTACTTTAAACACTGTCTCAATTTTGTGATTCTTAGCTAGTTCTTCTACTTCCATGCATTGCAATTCCAGAAATTTTTCTCTGGCTGCCTTCGCCTCTCGATTTATTTCGTTTCTCAATATCCTGTATGCGGTAGTTGTTGTCCTTCAGTCGCTTTTTTCTTGTATCTATCTTCTCAATTATTCCATTAGTTATCCAAGCTTTTCTGTTCTGTGCTTTCCGCTTTCCAACAAGATCTGTTGCCGCTGTTGGAACACTTCCCTTCCAAGCATTCCACTTATTCTCCATACTTCCTAAGTCTATTGCTGATATGTCTGCCAGAAGTTCATCTGTCTTCTTCTTAAAATCTATAGCAGTGTTTTGATCTCTGGGAGCTTCGGTATTCCATTTTTGACTGTTCTTCCTTTTCAGTTTCTTCAGTTTTAGTTGGCATTCGCTCAAAACCATGTTGGGGTCGCTACCAATATCTGGGCCAGGGCAGCTTCTACAGTCCTTCAGCTGTGTCTTAAATCGCTGCTTTACTAAAATGTAATTGATTTGAAATCGATTCCCACCACCTGGCATTGTCCAAGTACAACGTCTTCGTGCATGGTGTTGAAATAATGTATTTGCAACCACCAGCTGATTGTAAGCACAGAATTCCAATAAACGGTTTCCTCGATCGTTCCGTGTGCCATGCCCAAATTGGCCCACAGCCATTACATCTTTACCCTCTCCAAAAGAGCATTCCAATCTCCGAGGATTATCAGATTCTCATCTCCTTTAACACCTTTGATTAATTCTGTCAGATCATCGTACACTCTTTCCACTTCTTCATCTTCGTGGGCGGTGGTTGGCATGTAGACTTGAATGATCACAGTGTCCCTTGGTTTAGTATCTAATTTCACTAAAATCAGTCTTCCACTCTCCTGAACGTATCCTTTAACTCGGTGACCCTTTTCCTTTGTCAGCACCACTCCTGCTCCTCCCTCTCCAGGTTTGTCCATAATAGTTCCCATGTGGATTATTCTGTAATCTCCACTCCAAAAATCTCCATTATCAGGCCACCTCACTTCGGCTATTCCCAACACATCTACATTCATCCTTCCAATCTCAAGCTTTAGGTTTTCCAGCTTTCCACATTGTAGAAGTGATCGAACATTCCATGTTGCAATGCGTGTCCTATATTGAGCACTTGTACAAGTACACCCCGCCAGGAGATCCGATCACGGGGCTAATCCGGAACATTTTACGAGTACAGGTTTCATGACATGAGCCGCTATTCCTTGGGATATCCAGAGGATCCTTAATGAAGTGGTTTCCCGTTGCCTTCTGCATTCTATGCCGTTGACGATTCCGTGTTCGTTCATCCGCCTTTAGGGGTGATTTCTCACCCGAAGGACAAGAGAGTGCCCTTTACCTCCTCCACGCTTGAAAGAGGGAGACCACATACACCGGTGGTCACTCGGTCGGACGCAGTTTAACGTCATCAATTTAGAAGCGTTGTCATGGTAACCTCTGATGGCTCTTGGCATCTGTATATATATATATAAAAATGAAAGTTTGTCTGTTTTTTCTGAATTTCTACTGAAATTTGCGTTATTTACGCGTTTCAGATTGCTTTAAGACGGATGCGCGCGAAAATAAATATTTTGTCCGTCAGTCTGTATGTCTGTCTGTCTGTCTGTCTGTCTGTCTGTGGACTAAGTTGATCCCTTATAACTAGAGAACGGCTGGGTGGATCAACGTAAAATTTGGTACAGATATCCTTCAGAGGCACGACACTAATCATTGATGTAACTCTTCTCTGTACCTCTCATAAAAGGGGGCCTACCCCCTTAAAATACTTGCTGAAATAGGCGTAGGCGGGCGAGACATAGCTAATTTTCACCCCCTCAAAGTGAGAAACGAAACACGGGGGCCTCGAAAACCAAATTTTAAGGCCCTGAAACCAACAGTTTTTAAGATATTTCCAGAAAACTAATTTCATTTAATACAATAACGAAAGAATGCAAGCCGGTTACCATGGCAACGGAATCTCACAGGTCCATCTATTGCTGTAAGACGCAATACAATTCCATTTATTACATTAGTGAGATAGTTTGCACAGGGCAATAAGGTTATAACGGAACCAAATTAAGCTGTAAAATTCATCAATACACATAATGCGCTTAAGGGGGTCAAGGGGTACTCTAGATTTTTTTCACGCGGTTTACACGTGCGGGTGTGGTACGGAAGGTCTATTATATCCCTATCCCTATATTGTTATATTATTATTATAATTATTATTATTATACTACGGCCTACAACGAGGAGACAAAGCTTATTTTTAGTCCCTTGGTGTCAGAAACAAAACTCGGTGCCCCTAAATAGCAGTAAAGGTTCCCCGAAAAGTACATTTTATGGCTCTAAAAGCAACAGTATCTGAGATATTCCCATAAAACTAATTTCATTTAATAAACTAATGAAGGAATGCAAGCCAGTAACCATGACAACAATATCTGAAAAGGTGACATACAACTTTCCATCTATTTCTGCAAGAAGTAAAGCCACTCCATTTATTAAATTTCAGTGAATGTTTGCAAATTGCTATAAGGTTATTACGGAATCAACTAAATCTGTAAAATTCATCAATGTGCTTAAGGGGGTCAAGGGGTACCCTAGATTTTTTTCACACGACTTAATTGTGCGTTATGTCGTACAGAAGGTCTACTATATCTCCAAACAGAAACATTATTTTCAAAAATTCCTGAATTGAAATACGGTAATTTTTATTATTTTATTATTATTATTTTTTTTTTTTTTGCTCTTAGGAATTTGGGCCATTGGAGTCTAAAAAACCTGAATTTTCATGCACCACAAGCCTTTATAATTTATTAATGGGGTCTTCCTCTGGATGGGGACTTGACACAACAGCGAAGGTCAGTTTTATTTGACGTGTATTGCGTTTCGTCTACGAGGTTTTCAATTTCTTTATCACGTTAGGAAGTACACGTTAGGTAAATTTAGTTTCAGAGCATATATTAACTAATCATTTTTCTTTGTCGACAAACAGATTCCAAGTCTCTAACCATTGCAACAGTAGCTCAATTGATTACGTCTGGTTATTAATACCGAAGACCGTTCGAAGAATGGGTACTGCTGCTAGTTTCCTTATAATTCGGAAATTATTTTGCTCATCCCTTGGCGTAATGGTGGGTCATATCTAAATTCTTTCAGACAAAAGTTTTAGGTAATTATTAGGGGAATATTGTCCATATTGTACCGTTTTGATATTGTGCCTATTAAGACAGATATGATTAATGTTTCCGGAAAACCCACTTTTTCCACCCCTTTGGTCAATGGTTTGTGCTATCAAACAACTTTTGAAACATACATTTTTGGCCCTTATCCGACACATAGTATGAACTTTAAATGGATTCGATATTGCACGTATTAAGAGAGTTAAAGCGATATTTCACTTTTTCGAATAAGACCCCCATTTTCACCCCCTTCGAGCTATTTGCCCATTAACGAACTCGACCGAGATTTTAAAGGGATAATTATTATGTAAAAAATTCAAAGTGATTGGTGCAAAATTACGGCAGTTATCGTGTCCACAAGAATCTGATATATGTATATATACCGGCCTGTTACGACCGACAAATTAGGTTTAAAATCTTCTTCGCTCAGTGCATGACAGATATGTGGGCGTGGCACGTGCAAACATATATATATATATATATATATATATATATTGTGCCCGTTGGAGGAATTCATCTGGTCACCACCAACCGTGTATGGCCTCCCAGATGACCTCTTCCTCCGACCACATACCGAAGAAGAGGATAGGAGTTCAAACCAATAGGGCTCGCCGGCTATGAGACTCCCCTGTCCCAAGGATCAGGTTCCCATCATGATTATAAATGTCAAAGACACCCCTGGTAATACACCCCCAAAATAAACAAGCTACTAAAGAAGGTAGCCCAGACTTAGGTAAAAATCGTTGGAAATATTTATATTTAGAACCAACCCCTAACCTAGGATCAGAGGGCATCAAATCGGCTAATCCGCTATCAAAATAAACAAAAACAAGAAAAGAAACAACCCCTAAGCTAGGATATTAAGCCTCGTGATCAGTTCTATTTACAATCCAAAAATAAAGCAAAGCTGGGGAAAATGGTACAAAAATCCTAATTTAATTACAAAGCAAAAGGTAACGATGTTCTGTGAAGAATCATCGTGCCAGAAAATAGTCAAACATGACTGCAAATATCTAAAGTATACTGGGACCATCCCACATTTACATTTACTATTATCTCTCTAAGCTAAACCTTCCATTACAGAATCATCGGATCTAAGCTACCGTGCTAACAACAAAATACTAGTATAACAATCCTTTGATACAATAGTAAGCATTACAATTTATCTGTACCCCAAAACTACAGATCATACAACAGTAGGGTTCACAAAGGGAAATATGCACTTAAATAAATCAATTATCACAATAAATATTATTATTGCCCTCCCTACTATGAAATGGAGACTGTTTGTTCCATTCGTCATATAATATGTGTACGAATCAAACATAGCATGCCATCAGAGCATGTCATCTACAATAAAGGGTACTCGACCGACGAGTTAATTACCTTCAGTCAGCTACTGGCTCATGTCAAGTCTAACTGTGGTTTCTCTCTAAATATTCCCTTCCAGAGACATCTTGTATCAAGCACATTGCATTGGTCCAGGCGAAAAGTAAGTACGATCAAAGTTAAACAGTTGATTAAGATTTAACTGTAGTTTTAACCCACGTCAGTTTATTAATAATGACATTTCATGATTTATACATTTGTGATTATTACTATCGTCTGCTAGGAGTATCTTAATTATGTAGAGTGACCAACTATGCAAGGCCGATGGACTGAAGAATAATCACAACAGAGTACACGTTGCCTCTGGCTGTGACAATAACACAATTTTATAGACATTAGTCGTGAGTCTGCATCAGATGCTTACGAGATGTATGACTCGACAAGTCGTAACAATCTTGAGCTCTAAGCGGCTCCAATATCATAAAAATATTATTCTAGTCCACAGTAACACTAATACCAGATGGGCGTGCTAAGCTCCATCGAAAACCCTTCAAGAAGTATCTAACCGCATCCCTCTACATGATCACGAAAAGAGGTAATCTCAGCAGTCATCCATATGAATCTTCTGGCATGCACTAAAACCGGAAACCACCCCACTATCTTCGTGTAAAAACATCAATCACCTTAAGTGAGAAAAATACAAGCCTTCATAAACAAAAGTGAGGTTCATTCCTAAGAATTACTCTGATAGTATCAATAATAATGTAATAATCTTCTTCATTAGCTTTTAACACAGGCGAATGAATTAAACAATGGAAATGTGACTTTCTAGTCACCCTGTACTCAACAATTTACTGTGACATAATTTACATTCCATTCGAGCACCATGAACTGCTCGACAAAGATTTCCCTTCTAGCAAAAACAAAAGAGAGTTGTGTCGTGTGTCAGCTGTCTCGCAATGAGACTCAAGTTAGCTGCTGGGACACGTAACTGTAATATAACCTTGAGCGTCGTCAGCTGTCATCCTAGCGGGCTCAAATATTGCTTATAACAGCACCTTGCTTCATTGAATGGCAATGTCTATCAAAACTTTCATGACAACGTGTATAATTCACTGAATAATGGTCCTAGTTTTCATCCATCACATTTAACAATATGTATGTATATACACACATCAAAAAAAGTTTTGCATCACCTCGGTTCCCAGATCTCCGGCATATAGACGTTGACTGTGTATATTGTATCCAAGATACAGTCCCTTTGACTGTTCATAGATGTCACTAAAACTGCTCAAAGATGTAAACAACCATGCATGAGCAGGGCCTATTAGACGGAGGGGGTACGACATCCGATCAGTTCCAGTCATTCCACCAGGACGAAGGTACGCTGCTCATGTTGTCTGTAGTTCTACCATGCCTAGAAGGTCAATACCGCAGTTCGATCGCGTCCGCATTGTTACTTTATGTCAAGAAGGGCTCTCAACAAGGGAAGTTTCCAGGCGTCTCAGAGTGAACCAAAGCGATGTTGTTCGGACATGGAGGAGGTACAGAGATACAGGAACTGTCGATGACAGGCCTCGCTCAGGCCGCCCAAGGGCTACTACTGTAGTGGATGACCGCTACTTACGGATTGCCGCTCGGTGGAACCCTGACAGCAATGCCACCATGTTGAATAATGCGTTTCGTTCAGCCACAGGACGTCGTGTTTCAACTCAAACTGTGCGCAATAGGCTGCATGATGCGCAACTTCACTCCCGACGTCCATGGCGAGGTCCAGCTTTGCAACCCCGACACCATGCAGCGCGGTACAGATGGGCCCAACAACATGCTGAATGGACCCCACGGAATTGGCATCACGTTCTCTTCACCGATGAGTGTCGCATATGCCTTCAACCAGACAATCGTCGGAGACGTGTTTGGAGGCACCCTGGTCAGGCTGAACGTCTTAGACACACTGTCCAGCGAGTGCAGCAAGGTGGTGGTTCCCTGATGTTTTGGGGTGGCATTATGTGGGGCCGACGTACGCCACTGGTGGTCATGGAAGGCTCCGAAACGGCTTTACGATACCTGAATGACATCCTCCGACCCATAGTGCAACCATATCGGCAGAATATTGGAGAGGCATTTGTCTTCATGGACGACAATTCTCGACCTCATCGTGCACATCTTGTGAATGCGTTCCTTCAAGATAACGACATCGCTCGACTACAGTGGCCAGCATGTTCGCCAGACATGAACCCTATCGAACATGCCTGGGATATGTTGAAAAGGTCTGTTTATGGACGTCTTGACCCACCAACCACTCTGAGAGATTTACGCCGAATTGTCGTTGAGGAGTGGGACAATTTGGACCAACAGTGTCTTGATGAACTTGTGGATAGTATGCCACGGCGAATACAGGCATGCATCAATGCAAGAGGACGTGCTACTGGGTATTAGAGGTAGTGGTGTGTACTGCAATCTGGACCACAAATGCTGAAAGTCTAGCTGTATGATGGTACAACATGCAATGTGTGGGTCTCATGAGCAATAAAACGAGCTGAAATGTTGTTTGTGTTGATCTCTATTCCCTTTGTATTTAACGGTTCCGGAACTCTTGGAACCGAGGTGATGCAAAACTTTTTTTGATGTGTGTATATCTACCCCCTTATTATTCCCGTTTTCCAACGGGGTCGGGGATGAGATGCGATGGAAGTCTTTGTGGCGATGATTTTTACGGCCGGATGCCCTTCCTGACACCAACCTCATGAGTGGAGTTAATGAGAGATGAAATGAATGATGGTGAATGAAACTGGGCAAGGATGTGGAAGGAAGCGGCCGTGGCCTGTCAGAAGGTACCGTCCCAGCATTTGCCTGGTGTTGAAAATGGGAAACCACGGAAAACCATTTCAAGGACGGCCGACGGTGGGGCTCGAACCCACGCGTTTACCGAGTCAGCAGAGAGCTTGGCCCCATGACCTAATGCAGAGCTTTAGCCAGCGTAGCCACTACTGTCGGTTACATTAAACAATATAATGTCAATTATTATTTTATTTATCGTATGATGAAAGGAGGATTATGTACAAAAATATATACAACAAGATACACATGATCTCATGTTTGAAAAATTAGAGTTCAATTTTAAGTTGTTGAATCCAATCGATGGCTTCTTGATTAAGCTTGTGGAGTTCTTGTATTGTCCCTTTGAATGCTCTGAGAGGACATTCGAAAGCTACGTTGTCCATAGTTTGCCGATCTTCTCCACAGTCACATTCAGGGGAGGACTTCCAGCCCCATTGATTCAGTATCGCTGCACACCTGCCTTGGCCCGTTCTTATCCGGTTCAGTGTGCACCATTGACTTCGAGGTAAACGAAAACCTGCAGGTCGTTCCCAAGGAGTCACAATTAAATGGTGATGTGTCAGGGAAGTTTGTTCATGCCATTGATTGTTCCAGGCATCTAGAATGTTGAAGTGATTATCCTGCAGGTTGACTGCTGTTCGCCATGATGGTTGTCTGGACTTCAGTCTCTGCGGTAAAGGTACTGCGAGCTCAGAGTGTATTGGCAGCGATGGGTTGTTTTCAATTCTCTTCCATGTGTTCAGCAATGATTGAAGTCTTCTCAGGGGTGGAGGTGGAATGTTACTTAGAACCGGAAGCCAATGTGTGTTTGTGGATCGCATGCATCCTGTGATGAGGCGCATTGCTTGATTGAGTTCTGTGTCAATAATTTTGGCGTGGGCACTGCTAAGCCAGGTAGAGCAGCAATATTCTGCAATTGAGTATGTAAGAGCTAGGTCTGTGGATCTCAGAACTGTTGCGCTGGCACCCCAGGAGGTCCCTGTTAGTTTCTGGAGTATGTTGTTGCGCGTTTTGATTTTAGTTGCTAGGTTCTTTATGTGAGTTGTGTACGTCATTGACCTGTCCAGGATCATCCCTAGATATTTTGCATTGCTGCAGTGTTGAAGAATCTCGCCCCCGAATGTAACTGTAGGTTTGTAGTTCGCATCTTTGTTCCGCAGGTGGAAGGTTGATACAACGGTCTTTTGAGGATTCGGTCGTAAACAATTCTGTTTGAAGTATTCGTCTAATATGACAATGTTCTTTGTACATAAGGCATCCTAATTCGCCTTGAAAAATAATTGGCAAACATGTGCTAGCTTATAAGTTAGCAAAGCGTAGCAACAGAAAGTTATGCGTACTCATAAAAGTCTTTGGAAGAGATTCCACTGTATGACAAAAAATATTATATTCAAAACATTGTGCGCTACGAACATCAGAGCTTATAAATGTTATTAAAACACAATTCCCCTGGGTGACGGTTGCAAATGATACGATTAAAGTTGAATGTTCGGTTTAGAGTAAGTCAACCCACAATCACTCTCATCCACTAATATGATTCTGCTCGAATCATGGTTCTAAGACCATTCAAAAATACGTACAATAACATTGTAGATGCGTAAACTTTACAGCATCAAAATGATACGATCGGTTACAGTGTCGTACTCAAATATTTCATTTAATGGGAGTCTCAAAGTAAAACTATGCTTTGAGCATCAGTTAATGAAAGTAAATTATTGCTCCATGTTATAGATTGACGTCCATTCTGTGGACTACAAAATTGTTACAGATTTTGCACCTGGGTTCATCCAATGAGGTGTCTAACTCTAGGCATGAGCTATTCCAAATCATGTGGAAGCTCATAAGAAAAGAGAAATACGCCGTCAGTGGTGTCTACAAGAAATAGAAAAATCCTACCTAAATGACTGTTATTTGTACAGTTGTCTACATCTAATCCAGCCCTGATCCATAACCAAATACAACTGACATGAAACGGAAGCTCACGGTGGCTGTTGTTCACCTCTAACCATCTCTGGTTTCATTTTGAGTGGTCAATCCTTAAATTCCTGGAGTAGGATAGTACCTCCCAGCCATGATTAACGAAATCTTTGTATCGGCTTCCATCCTGCAGGTGTTATTAGGTGGTCAATGGCTCCTGCATTGTGGTGTTTAAGCCCTCATCATCATCCTCGTGGTGCGGGGATTAAACGGTGGAGAAGTATAAATTCTGTCCTAAAACTTCCCCATACGGGAGAACGAAACGCATCAGGCGAAAGCCTGGCCAAAATAACTACTGTGGTCAAGAAAATTAGACTGAAACGGTGCGGGGATATTGAGCATGAAATACGTGACTAGAAAACCAATATAGAGAGCAATGCATTAACAATTTTTATTCCTAATAATAAATTTTTAATGAACAAACAAATTTCACTTAAGTGCTTATTACAGAAATTAACAATTATAAATGTAGCAAAGTGTGAGGGCCTGAATACAGAACCCAGATTATAGAAAGGTCCATGAAAAGCTTGCTTGATTGGAGAAAAGTTGAGCTTAATATATAAAAAATGCAGTTTATAAAAAGAGAGAACCATAAAAAATAATTAAGAGTGTAATAACTGGTATGATATAAGCTCTTTATAAAATTGAACTTATCTTTGAAGAGAGTTGAAGAAAGTTGAAGAGCCAGCTCCTTAAAAAGTTCCAGCTAGCACACGTTGATTAAAAGTCTTCACGGTTTACTTGGAAGGAGGCGTACATGGCCTAGAGTTATGTGCACCTTCGATAAAATGTCAACTTTCTTTTCTTGCGCAGGAATGACATTTATAGTTTCCAAGAGCTGATCCAGAGATATTTTGAAGGACGATTCCAAGTATCCCCTCTAAGGTGATGTTGAAGAGTACAGCGGCTGGTAATTATTCTTGCCATCTTGAGCAATACGTCATGGTGCAGATCTTGTGACGTAACTGCTCACTAGCGTAGATATCAGCGATGGTGTCATGAGAGGTAGCGGTGACCAGCGGGCCGAAGTGATTCAGAAGTGGCGGTTGATCCGAAGTAATGAAGAACGCCAGCAAGCGGCGTCTTAAATAGGGACCATAGAACTCTCTCGAAGTTTGGAGATCGCCCGACCAGACAAAGACCTGCCATTGGTCGAACGAAAATCAGGGTGACGTCAGTCGACACTACTCAGCAGACAGTGGATCAACCAGTAGATATCTGGTATGTCATGAGTGAGGACGCCTGAGATAGCGAGACTGAAACACTCGAGGTGAGAACTATAATATCTATGAATAAGTGATTGATAACAAGATTATGCATATGGTTTAAGCAATTAACAATTGTAAATAAATAATTACCATTCGGGGATCTCAGTAACAATAAATAAAATTTGACCGACAAATGGGCCAAGCTAAACATTGAAAATATCACAAAAGTGATCATGCTCCGAGAACTCCGAATGAAAACAAACAAAAGAATCAGTCAAAGCAAAACATGGATAACAGACGAGGAGAAACTAAGACTCGAAAGGCAAAACAGAAATAGCAGAGATGGGTCTAGTATAACGACCTTTACTAATTAAAACATCAACACCTCTGACACGTTTATCACGGCCAAAGTGGCAGTGAATAACTCTACCTAGGTTCCACACGAGAGGCGGAGATGGGTCTCGAAGAAGAACCATGTCCCCCACTCGTACATCTGGTTGAGGAAGCCGCCATTTCTCACGCCTATTTAGCAAGCTGAGATATTCTAACTTCCATCGGCGCCAAAAAGAACAGCGCAAAGATTCTACTTTTCTCCAAAAGATAGGTAAGTTAGGATCACAGCGTCGAACCAGCAAAGGCGGAGTAGCAGCAAGCGAACAGCCAATCAGGAAGTGACTGGGTATTAAAGGTAAAAGATCCTTAGGATCGTTTGAAACAGGGGTCAGAGGTCTGGAATTTACAATTCCTTCAATTTGAATAATCAAAGAGTTGAATTCCTCATAAGAAAGTATGGTAGGACCAAGAGTTTTCTTAAGCTGTCTTTTAGTAAGTTTGATGCAGGACTCCCATCGGCCCCCATGATGGGGAGCATAAGGCGGGGTGAAATGCCATTTGAAACCTTTAGAATAGGAAAAGTTGGAAATTTTTTCTTTAGCAGAAGGGGAGCTTAACACTTTTTTCCAGAGATCAGAAGCGCTAACAAAAATTTTTGCATTATCTGAAAAAACTTCAGATGGAACACCCCGTCTAGCAGCAAATCTAGAAAAGGCGGCCAAAAAGTAGGATACAGAAGCGTTCGTAACCAACTCAAGGTGGATAGCTCCCGTCACCATACATACAAATAACGAGATGTAGAGTTTACCTAAGATTTTGCGCTTAGATGAAGAGGGATTGGTCTGATATATGTAAGGACCTGCGTAATCGATCCCAGTAAGAGCAAAGGGCTTACTAGGTTCCGAACGAAATGGAGGTAAATTACCCATAATCTGCGTGGCGGGCCGTGGTTTAACCTTGAAGCAAGGTATACACTTTTTGACAACAGAAGAAACCTCATGAACGCCATTGATGATCCAGTAGAGTTCACGAATTAGACAGAGCAAGGTGCGAGTGCCAGCATGAAGGTGTTTATAATGAAACTTTTTTATTATAAGGGTAGTGATAGGATGCTTTGAAGGAAGGATGATGGGATGCTTTTCCCCATCCTCACAACTAGACATAGCTAATCTTCCACCCACACGTATTATGCCGTCCTGGTCTAGAAAAGGAGTGAGTGGTGAAAGCCTGCTAGACTTGGGTAAATCTTTACCACTTATAAGAGCTTGCTTTTCAGGAGCAAATACTTCCTGCTGAACAAGTAACAAAATCTTGCAAGTAGCAAATTCTAACTCGACTCTGGAAAGAAAGGGTTGAGGCTTCAATGGTTGATCAATTACTAAATATTTCCATCGGAAGATATAAGACACTACACGAATCAATTTATCAAATGAAGAGTATCTATGAAAAAGGCTAGTAGAAGTAGAAGTAAGATGCGACGTGACAGGGTCATTACGGGCATCAGGTATTTCTTCTGCAAATTGATTAGCTAAGCGAGGCCAGCAAGATGATTCCTGACTTAGCCAAGGAGGACCATTCCAGTACAGGTCTGAAGAAATCAATTTTTTAGGCGTGCAACCACGTGAAATTATATCCGCGGGGTTTTCACGGCTAGGAACATGTCTCCATTGTTCAGAATGAGAGACTTCATGAATCTTAGAAACGCGATTTGCCACAAAGGTATTCCAATGAGAAGAAGGCTTAGAAATCCAAGCTAATACATTAGAAGAATCGCTCCAAAAAAATGTGCGGGAAAATTTTAACTTTAAACTGACATTTAGTTTAGTAGCTAATTCTGTTGCCATTAAAGCAGAGCATAATTCTAATCTCGGCAATGATACTGTTTTAAGTGGAGCAACCTTAGATTTAGCGCACACTAAATTAGAAAATCCAGGGAAAGTGTCTGAGGAACGTCCTACTATGTATGCACAACAGCCAAGGCTCGTTCTGAACTATCAGAAAATACATGAAGGTCATACTGCTGGTATAAGGGATTAGAAATTAAAGGGCGGGGTATAGAAACCTTGGAGAGATCCAGCAAACTGCTGCGATACTCTAACCATTCTTCTACAAGAGGAAGGGGGAGATTTTCATCCCAGTCTGATTTTAATGACCAAAGCTTTTGCAAGAACATTTTTGCAACAATAACTATAGGAGCAATATATTGCAAAGGATCAAAGATCTTTGCGATTTCTGACAGAACTTGTCTCTTAGTTACAGGGGGAGATTCTGACAGATGTACCTGATAAGAGAAGGTATCAGAAGAAGGACGCCAAAAAACACCCAATGCTTTTACGGCTGCTTCATCAGTAGGAATGGCAACAAATTCATCAACTGGGACCTCTGATGAAAATTTTGATATAAATTCAGTGGAATTTGAAGTCCATTTATGGAGCGGAAAACCACCTCCTAGGAGTAGGGATTTCAAATCTTCGCACACAAGGAGCGCTTCAGAAATATTAGGGAAAGAGCACAAGAAATCGTCGACATAAAATGCCGTTTTTAATAACTCAGAGGCCAAAGGATGATACAGATGACCATCTTGCTCGGCTAACATGTGGAGAGACCGAATAGCAAGAAAGGCTGAAGGCTTCAGGCCATATGTCACAGTCTTCAATCTAAATATCTTTATGGGTTTGGAACTCTCATCGCGCCACAATATTCTTTGCAGATCTTGCTGCGCAGAATTTACGAGAATCTGCCCATACATCTGCTTAATATCTGAGATTACAGCAATAGGAAACCTTCGAAAATTAAGCAAAACAGAGGTGAGATCTGTTTGAATCGCGGGACCACATTGCAAGGTATCATTTAAAGAGATTCCATTGGAATCTGGTGATGAGCCATTGAAAACTACTCTTATATTGTCCTGTGTTATGGAATTTTTCCATACCGGATGATGATTTAAATAAACTATTTCATTTAAAGGATGGTCAATTTCTTCTGATTTAGAAATTACCTCCATGTGATTGGATGATTCGTATTCCTCCATAAAGGAAGCATACTGAGTTTTGACAGAAGCATCTTGTTTGAACCGATTTTCAATAGCAAATAGTGCCCTAAGTGCTCTGGAATGCGAGCCCGTAATGGCGGGAGGATTGGGAATACGTGGAAGAGTTACTATAAATCTGCCTTCAGTATTACGGACAGTGGTTTCCTTATATAACTTTTCACAAATTTCGTTAGAAGAAGAAGAATAAGAAGAAGTAGCCTGAACATTCTCAAGATCCCAGAACTTGGTTAGCTCTTGGCGCAAATCGGTACCAACAAAATAACAATTCGATACAGTTTGAATAGGATTACGGTATATTTGGCCAGTAGCAATCCAACCAAAATCAGTTTCGCGGAAGAAAACATTAGGAGCAATTTTTACTTTATTGGAATGAAGACATTGCCAAAATACGCTTGAGCTGAAAAGAAGCTCTACGGGTGAAGCTCTGTTGAAATGAGGGTCAGCTAGCTGGACAAAATTCGGGATATTCCAACTTTGAATAGGATAAGAAGTGCCAGGAATATTGTTGCCTATAGACTTGATAATCAAACAATCTAATTGCAACTGCGTACCAAGATTATTAGAGTCCTTCAGATCCACTTTAGCAAAGCTTAAGGATTGTGATTTAGAGCAGTTTATTCCTGTAACCTCTATTGAGGTAGGATGTTTTGGAAGGCCTAACTTTTGTACCAACGATTCATTAATAAAATTGTTGGTAGCGGCATTATCCAATAATCCCCTAACAGATACCCATTTTCCGTGAGAATTTTTCAATAGAACCTGCACGGTAGATAATAAAACCTGGACTTTGCCAAGCGAGGTAGAACTTTGAGCATACGACTGCGCACTATTTTGAGAAGTCTCCGAGTTAGACTTGGTATTGGAACTGCTTGGTCCTGATAACCGTGGTCTTTCATGCCTGTGCAAAAGTGAATGGTGTCTTGCCCTACAATGAAAGCATAAACGTTGTGAACGGCAATTGTTTAACATATGCGTTCCTGACAAACAGTTGAAACAATGTTTTTTGTTCGTAATGAACTTTCGTCTTTCATCTACTGATAAAGATTTAAATTCATCACAATTGTATAAATTATGCGATTGCTGACACAGACCGCACGTTTGCATTTGGTTAGGTGACCGAGCATCAACAGGAAGAGCCTGTGATCTTAAAATTCTTTGATTAGAACTGCTAACCTTATGTTTTGAGAAGGCTTTTGAATCTGAACTACTAGTTTTTTGATTAGCTATGGCGGAAAAGACTTGGCTTCTGGCCTTCAAAAAGTTAATAATCGCCTCATAAGTGCATTGCAAATTCTGGGAAAGTTCTGTTTCCCAGGCTTTTAATGTATTTGCATCCAATCTTGCAGAAATGAGGTGAACTAGAAATAAATCCCAGTGATTTACAGGTTGGTTTAAATTGGACAATGCTCTGACGTGTAACTCAGCGGTGTCAATCAACTTACCAAGTGATAAACTGTTATCTGCTTGTACGTTAGGTAACTCGAATAAGCTTTGTATATGGCGTTGAATAGATAAACGAATGTTCCCATATCTATCCTTAAGAAGATTCAGAGCAACTTCATAATTATCACTGGTCAAAGAAAGTGCTTGAATCAGGTTAAGTGCGTTGCCTTGAACTGCCAGACGCAAGTAGTGAAATTTTTGTATTACTGGTATAGAAGTATTCTCATGTACTAAAGAATTGAATAATTCAAAAAATGGTTCCCATTCTATGTCTTTACCAGTAAATTTGGGTATTTCTAATTTGGGTAATATAATGCGTGAAGAAGATGTAGAAGATGCTGCAGAAGTTTGATCTTCTTGTTTTTCTTTTAAAGTTAAAGCCCTAATAAGCTGTTTAGCTTCAGCAAATCCCTGATAGTATAATTTTTCAACTTCCAACCTATCACTTTGCTGGTCCGGATGCTGAGTTTCTATACTGCATTGTATCTCATCATATTTCTCAAAGGCTTGTTCATAATTCTTAAGCCTCTGCGAAATTATGTCAAGATTATGCTCTTGGGGTTCGAGTTCAGTTAAGAAAGTACGAAACCGTGTGAGCTTGCCCTTACAAGAGGCTCTGGAGTTGCTAACTTTTTCATCAAGGTTAGGCATATTACAAGTTGTTTGTTACTCACGTCAATATTGTGACTTCGAGTACTGGAAGTCAGAGGATGACAGCTTGCTATGTAGTAAGGTTTAGTCTGATGCGGAAGAAACTGGCTTAGCTTACGTTTCTCTCCTCTGCCGCACATGCGCCTTAAGCTGAAACGTACAATGTGAATTAGTGTTGAAACACAATGAACAAAAATTGTTAATGCACAATTCACAATATTAAACTTATATAGGGATCCAGGGTGCAACAGATATGTTTCCCGGGGGTGAGGCACCAAAATTATGTGCAAGAAAATTAGACTGAAACGGTGCGGGGATATTGAGCATGAAATACGTGACTAGAAAACCAATATAGGGAGCAATGCATTAACAATTTTTATTCCTAATAATAAATTTATAATGAACAAACAAATTTCACTTAAGTGCTTATTACAGAAATTAACAATTATAAATGTAGCAAAGTGTGAGGGCCTGAATACAGAACCCAGATTATAGAAAGGTCCATGAAAAGCTTGCTTGATTGGAGAAAAGTTGAGCTTAATATATAAAAAATGCAGCTTATAAAAAGAGAGAACCATAAAAAATAATTAAGAGTGTAATAACTGGTATGATATAAGCTCTTTATAAAATTGAACTTATCTTTGAAGAGAGTTGAAGAAAGTTGAAGAGCCAGCTCCTTAAAAAGTTCCAGCTAGCACACGTTGATTAAAAGTCTTCACGGTTTACTTGGAAGGAGGCGTACATGGCCTAGAGTTATGTGCACCTTCGATAAAATGTCAACTTTCTTTTCTTGCGCAGGAATGACATTTATAGTTTCCAAGAGCTGATCCAGAGATATTTTGAAGGACGATTCCAAGTATCCCCTCTAAGGTGATGTTGAAGAGTACAGCGGCTGGCAATTATTCTTGCCATCTTGAGCAATACGTCATGGTGCAGATCTTGTGACGTAACTGCTCACTAGCGTAGATATCAGCGATGGTGTCAAGAGAGGTAGCGGTGACCAGCGGGCCGAAGTGATTCAGAAGTGGCGGTTGATCCGAAGTGATGAAGAACGCCAGCAAGCGGCGTCTTAAATAGGGACCATAGAACTCTCTCGAAGTTTGGAGATCGCCCGACCAGACAAAGACCTGCCATTGGTCGAACGAAAATCAGGGTGACGTCAGTCGACACTACTCAGCAGACAGTGGATCAACCAGTAGATATCTGGTATGTCATGAGTGAGGACGCCTGAGATAGCGAGACTGAAACACTCGAGGTGAGAACTATAATATCTATGAATAAGTGATTGATAACAAGATTATGCATATGGTTTAAGCAATTAACAATTGTAAATAAATAATTACCATTCGGGGATCTCAGTAACAATAAATAAAATTTGACCGACAAATGGGCCAAGCTAAACATTGAAAATATCACAAAAGTGATCAAACGGCATGTAGATTATTTCAGACATCTTTGAAGTTCTAGTTGAATTGAAGAAACAATTATAGGTGATAATTCACTGATTTTAATACTGGTGGCACTTTGCAACTCAGGCTTAACCCTGGGCAAGCTTCATACTAAAAATGGCCATGTGCCTACTTTCACTGAAGCTATGTTTCTCACAGATTCTATTTTTAATAGTGAAGCACTGTCACTTTGATATCAGTACAATCCGTTTCTTTTAAAAATCCGCCCTTGCACAGTGTGTTTCTTGTAGATTGTAGAAATATTGTAGCAATTAATGGCAATGAATATTGCTAATATTTTAACAATTGAACAATTTTTCCCTTACACACTGTTCGCCATGTGGTGTCGCGTTGCACATGTGCTTCTAGCACAAAAATTATCAAATTCGCAGTTTTATCAAAATATCACTTTACCGTGATTAAACTTTGTAAGATACGTTTTTCACTAGCACATTGGTGCTTAAATAATACTGGATGCTTTTACAATCCGTCGATGATGGACTCACTAGTCCTGTGACAACGATGCACCATCGGTCTACTTGATCGGACCTGAAAAATATACGTCCGTGAGTCTCAAGCGCACATAGGGTTGTCGCTTCTGCCTAGCATGGCGTGTTCCGGCTTCGACTACCGTCGAAGTCATTTAGCAACTAATTCCTTGTGCTTCGCGTTTCTGCGATGAAAATACCTTTTAATTACCAATATACAGTGAATATTATTCCATTTTAAAGTTGCTGATAATGCAGAATTACATATTATGCTTTTCTCAAGTGTGCACATCGTTGATATAAATCTGCGATCATGAATAAAATAATCCAGGCTTTCAAATAAAGTCCAAAGTTCTCCTGAAGCTGAGACAAGCTTCTAGAGTGCGTTCAGAGATTCATGGCTGGAGTATTCCATTTTGCTACGAAAAATCATCACCAGCATGAGCTTGATCGGGCTCATTTGCCTCCTCGTCGTTTTATATAAAATGCAGGACAGGCTTTTTTGTTTATTGAGGCAATCTGATTATTCCTGATGATTTTTTTTAATTGGCTGCATTGAAGACGCCAATGCGTTCGCCAGGGGTTATATCTCCAATGACATAACTTACATTATTCAGAACCTGCAGTACTTAGTTCGGACCGTAATATAATGAAGTGAACTTTGCGTATACTCTCTCCAAAGTGTTTGAAATTCCAGGACGTCGAATAAGAACCAAGTCTTCCTCGATGAGTGGTTGGCGAAACCTCTTGTTCCTCATCCTTGGTAGACGTTTCTCTGCCTGGTGATTCATTCGTTCTCTCGCTGCCTCTATGCGACTGGCATGCGAGGGGGGAAGACTAGGTGGTGTAACCACTACATTGCTCCATAGTCTGATCGGTGCCTGGTTAAAGTGCAGTACATTTGGAATCTGGCCTGTGCTCTGGTGGACGGTGGAATTTATGCACTTAGTGATGATGGCCAGGACCTCGGTCCAACGCCAAAGTTCAGTTTGACAGTATAAACTACTGAATCTTCCCAGAGTAGCCTTCACGCATTCTGCTGGGTTGCTTTCTGGGTGGCGAATTGATGAAAGTACCTGGCCAATCTCAAGCTCATCCATAGCATAGGCGAACTCTGCAGAAGTAAATTGTGACCCGTGGTCGGTAAGCAGATATTCAGGCTTTCCCGCCTCCGGTATCATTTGCTTCTTAATTCCTTGGATCACTTGGTGTGACGTCGCCTTTTGAATCGGGTGGAGCATGTTAAATTTAGTGAAGACGTCGATGGTCACAACAATGAACCTTTTTCCTCGACGCGCCTTCGGAATTGTACCATACAAGTCCTGTGCTTATAAATTACGAGGTTTCATAGGCAGAATAGGCCTTGGGGGCTCTCGTAGTAAGTGCGACGTATACTTGTTCTGCTGGCATGCGTCAGAAACACGAAGACACGCACGGTAGTTCCCGCATTTCTCCATATAAATGATTCACCAAGTGTAGCTAGCGTTTTGTCGGTCCCACCATGACCAATTGATAAGTGAACCAGCTTTACAACGGCATCCTGATATCTCTGGGGTATCACCGCTCGAAGTTGAGTATGATCAGGATCGACAAATCTATACAAGGTTATCCTGTAGAGGATGTGGTCTCGCGACACTACAGCCACAGCTGCATAACCTGGATCATTCACATCAGTAGGGGGGTAATGAGAGTTCTAACGCACTCCAGAACCCTCCTCTTACCACTACTAAGCCTCAGGCATGTTAAATATCTCTTGAACGCATGGTCCGATTTTGACAAATGAGGTATCGTTGGACTCGGGCTGACGTCCTCTTTGATATGGACCACTCGTTATATTTTTCAAAATGTTTTTGAAAATTTTTGTTTTCGAAACTAGGTGATAGTTTGAAAACTAAACATGATAGAACGTTGTGCCATGGCTCAAACAAATGTTCTTTATGACCTTTAATTTTTGTAATAAAACGTTTTTACTTTTTATGTTTTTTTGAAAACACTCGAATTTTGAAAATTCTATATTTTGGAAACTAGGAACTCTACAAAAACGTTTATTTGACATAAATGAAAGGTCCCTATGCCCTCTACCCCCAAAATAAATTTCAAGTCGCTAGAGCAAAAATTTGTGTTTTGTAAGTAGTGGGGTAGTGACAGAGCTGTCTACTAACTTATTGAGCCCTCCTCGTATTTGCCCCGAAGCTGATATCTCGCTAACCAATGGTCGGATTTGAACATACAGGGTGTCCTAGCACTCGTAGTGATGCCCCCTACTTTCCTATAGGCTCTTAATTTAATGAGAAGACCAAAACTAAAAGGTCATGTGCTTTTAATATCTCGCGAACCAATCATGCTAGAGGCATGTTCGACAGGTCCAAGGACTCGGGGTGACGTCCTCTCTGCTATGGACCACTCGTTATAATTTTTAATAAAATTGGAAACTCGATTTTGGGGTAAACACGTGTTTTTGTGATTTTGCCGATATCTCGTGAACCAATCATGCTAGAGGTGTGTTCGACAGGTCCAAGTACTCGGGGTGATGTCCTCTTTGCTATGGACCACTCATTGTAATTTTAAAAAATTTGGGAAACTCGATTTTGGGGTAAACACGTGTTTTTGTGATTTTGCCGATATTTCACGAAGCAATAACGCTAGAGGCATGTACGATGGGTCCAAGGATTCGGGCAGACGTCCTTTTGCTATAGACCACTCGTTGTAATTTTTTAAAATTTTGGAAACGCGATTTTGGGGTAAACACGTGTTTTTTATGATTTTTGCCGATATTTCACGAACCAATAACGCTAGAGACGTGTACGAGGTGTCCTAGGACTCGGGCTAACGCCCCCTTTCAAATGTGGTAGATATTTTTTTCCAAAAATAATTCACAAAGGGCCTAACGCCGTACATGTTGAAAAAACGTTTTCTTTTTCTTTGCCTGTTTATAATGTCCATGAAGCGTGGCGGTTGAGAGAGAGACGATACGGCTGGGTGTGTGTGTGTGTTTCAACGAACCTGTCGCTGACCAAGGTGGCTGTGTTCAATAGATCAATCGCTATTTCGACGGGTCGGTGTATGACAGAGCGAGGGTAGGTTTTTTCACACCTTTTACCTTTAACGTGTAAACGGTGATGAGAACTTGGTTCTATGTTGGTCGAAGCGAGTACAGAAAACAAACTTACAGGAGGTGAATGTCATTTGAGCTTATTGGAAGGCGCCGATCTGACTTGACAACAGGTGACGCTTGAAGGTGAAATAATCTGACCATCGTGGTGGCAGGGAAGTGCGAAATGCATGCATACACATGTGTGAAACCACATGAGGGCTAAACCAGTGACATTCTGTCTTGCTTCGTACGTGACAAAATGCAAGTTCAGGTGAAATTTGATCTACCACAGGTGTTCACTTTGGGTGTTAGCTGTCCACGTGCGCGATAACTGTTAACAAGTGACATGCTGTTTTGCTTTGCATGTGACAAAATGCAAGTTGGCATGAAATTTGATCTGCCACAGGTGTTCACGTTGGACGTTAGCTGTCCACGTGCCTGATAAGAGAATGTTCAAAGCGTGGGAATCGCTGAATCAGTAAAAAGTATGATGCAACTTGTCGGAATGATGTCACAACAAATAGATAGGCAAGAGCTGCAAACACCAGTGGTGGGAGGTGAAGGGAGAGAAAGGGGGAGGGGTAATGTATGAGAGAACACAGGTGGAAAAGAGAAAGAAATATGTGGAGCTGAGGACTTTACACATAGAGCTATAGGTGGTGTACAACATGTGTGAATAAATAAATTAAAAATTGCACAGGTTCACACAACACAGACTGTATTATTGCCATGGCCAAGCACTCACATTAAGATCATTTACAAAATCATAAAATGAAAAATAAAAAATCTTGTTTTGGAAATATCGTTTTTCAACATACACAAAATAAATATATAAAAAATTTGTAAACAACAAAATGGAAAATCCATGGTCAAGCACTCACATTAATATTATTTACAAAATCATAAAATGAAAAATAGAAAATATTGTTTTGGAAATATCGATTTTTTTCAACATACACAAAATAAATATATAAAAAATTTGTAAACAGCAAAATGGAAAATCCATGTTTCCATATAGACAAAATTTTAAAAACCTTAAACGGACATTTAAGAAAATATATGCAAATGGGAAATTGACAAATGTGTAAAAATGAAAATGGAAAAATCCATGTTTCCATATCATGAAATTGAAAAACATCAAACATTCATTTAAAAAAATGCAAATGGAAAATTGACAAATTGCAATGTGTGAAATGTGAAATTGAACAAATGGCTATCATTATTTAAAAAAAGAAAAGAACATAGTGCTCTATGGCTAAAGTGTGAATCAAACCCTCTCTACTTATTTGGACCACCCGAGACTGAGTAGACTAGTTTTAGTTATCATACCACTTTTAAAAGTTTGTGTTAAATCTAGGAATTGAACCCAAGAGCTTGTAGGGGAGATCCAAGGTTATAATATGTTAAACAGATAGCCTTGAATGTAGTGTGTGGTAGCTATATAGAAATGAGACGTTTCGCTCGGGGCAGGGAGGCATAGAGATCTGCATCAAACCAGTCAAAAGACTGACGACTCAAACAACAACATGTAGAGCTCACCAAAATAATGTTGTGTAACGGTAAATGTTAGTCAACGAACAGTAATGCATTACTAAAACCCATGACACGATACCTAAGAGCTTTTCTAAAATTATTTTAAAATGCCTTTAACCCTATATTAAACACCCAGTTCACAAGACTCATAACTGCAATGTTATGGTCAAACAAAACAAAATCTATATTTCAAAACAAACAAGTGGTTTAGTCAATGTATACTGGAAAAAGTTTTATAAACACTCAAGTCCACAAAAATAATTAAATTAGTAACAGTCAGGTTGACCGAGTGGTTATGGTGTTTGACTTAAGTTCAAATTTTCTGTACAAGAAAGCAAGGGTTCGAATCCCTTACCTGATATAACTATTGCCTCAACATGGCTTGACCACACTGTATTATTGTGTACTCGGTACACAAACCATAAATAGAGTGTATTGTTTAAGGTCACTCTCTTTGCGAACATAGTCAGAGAATGTTGATGGTTAACAATTGCATTAATAGTGGGACATAGGGATAGCAATTAAGAAAGACAGACAATACCCATACACTATTTTTATTTATTTAATGTAAGTACTTGTACAATAGTTATATACAAACTACAACTCTCTTTTGTCTATTACTATCTAGTCCTTTTCGATCCACTTGCATATCAAGGGCAGATGACTTTGTAGTTTAGCCCCTTCAAACAACAACACTACTTTTTGCATAGTCTGTGATGTTGATGACTCTTGATGCGTGGAAGATGGATACAACATAACTTTTACAACAGGGGTTAAACGTTGCTCAACAAACAATGCACTATTTTGAGTAGCAACATCTTTCTCTTGTACTAACTTTTTAGCATTCTGATGATTTTTTGTCAATACCATCAGTGTTTTGTCTGGAGCACTACATTGATGATCACTCACACTTAAAACCACACTATTTCTACTTTTCATATTGCCTCGACATGTTGTTGACCTCTGTTTCGAGCATTGCCAGAATATTATTCATTTTACATTTTGTCGTCTATAGTTATAAGAGTAGCCTTTATAGAGTACACGTTGTTTACCTCGGTTAGTTGGAGTAAGTTCCATAGTAGTAACTAACCTGTTAGTATGATTTGCACGCTACAAAGGTTATCTCGGTTCTGGTAATAGAATTATTTAGCGTTGGCTTTTATATTTATTATGTACAGTTTAAAGTGATAGAAAAGTGGTAGAAACGTGGTAGCAAAGTGGTAGACAATTGGTAACATAGTGGTAGAAAAGTGGTAGCAAAGTGGTAGAAAAGTGGTAGAAAAGTGGCAGAAAAGTAGTGGAAAAGTGGTAGCAAAGTGGTAGAAAAGTGGTAGAAAACTGGCAGAAAAGTAGTAGAAAAGTGGTAGCAAAGTGGTAGAAAAGTGGTAGCAAACTAGAAAAGTGGTAGCAAAGTGGTAGAAAATATTACATGTATTGTTAAGAAATAGTTTAAGCGGTTACATGGATTCATTACACTATAATTTTAGCATCACGAAGCTCATTTTCTATATCCAAAAGTTCTTCCTCATATTTAGTATGACCAGCCTGTTTACAGGTATGCAAGTACTGAAGCCGCTGGATTAGCTTACTGGGATTGTTCCAGTAAACAAATTTAACAAATGATTTTTTGGGTGTAAACCATTATCATCATCATCATCATCATCATCATTATCATCATAATCATCATCATCATCATCATGGTTATCATCATCAATATAATTATCATCAATATAATCATCATCACTATTACTATTTAATCCTTTTTGTTCATCTTGCAATGCAAAAACCTTTGTCATAGTTTGTGTTGTCTTTGATAGTGTTAGAGGTTTCTTAGACGTTAACGACTGTCCTAACATGTCTTTTTCAGGAGATAATAAATGCTCTTTAACAAACAAAGCACTATCTTGAGCCACACTATTTTTTTCTTGGTCTTGCTTTTTTACCTTGGTTAGAGTATTTTGTCCATTTAAATGAGTATTATTTTGAGATTTACAATGATGATCGATTGAAATAAGTATGTTGGAGCCTTTTGTCTTAATCATTCCTCGACACTTCTTAGATCGTTGTTTCGAACAGCACCAAATAACAGTTCCATTTTTATTGGTTCGTTTCACAATATATGAATATCCTTTATAGTATGCGTAAGGCTTACCATACCTAGTCACTGATACTTCCATGTCAACTGTCAAGCATAGACTAAGCTCTAGTAAAGTCAACTTGGTAATAAGAATACTAGTTTAATGTGAGAGCAAATATGGATCCAAAGAGTTCAGGTAAAAGTGGAAGCAAATAAGCAAATATTAGAACCAAGAGTGGGGTTAAAAGTGGTCGCAAAGTGGTAGACCCATTACACAATAATTTCAGTCTGACGAAGCTCTTGTTCAATTTCTTTGATTTCCCAATCGTGACCGATATGCCCAGCTTGTCGTAAAGCATGCAATTGTCGAAGCCGTTGAATTAGCTTACTGGGTTTGTTCCAGTATACAAATTTAACAAATGGATTTTTAGGTGTAAACAAAGCACTACCATTATCATGATCATTATCATCATCATCATTATCATCATCATAATCACCATTATCATCATGACCATCATCACTGTTACTATATAGTCATTTTTGATCCTCTTGCAATACCATTTTATTTATAGTCTGAGTTGATTTTGATAGTGTTGAAGGTTTCTTGGACGTTGACAATTGTCCTAACATGACGTTTTGAGGACATGATAAGTCCTTTTGAACAAACACTGCACTATCTTTAGCCGCAATATCGTTTTCTTGAACTTGCTTTTTAGCATTTTGTTAATTGTTTGTAAACAGTAAGCGTGGTTCGTTTCGAGCACTACATTGATGAACACTCACACTTAAAACCTTTCCATTTTTACTTTTCAGATTGCCTCGACATTTTGTTGACCTCTCTTTTGAGCATCGCCAGAATATTATTCCATTCACATTCTGGCGTTTATAGTTATAGGAGTAGCCTTGATAGAGTGCACGTAGCCTACCTTTGTTGGTTGTAATAAGTTCCATAGTAGTAACTGACCTGTCAATACGATGTTCACACTACAAAGATTACAATTGTTTTGCTGATGGAGTGACCTACCATAAGCTTATATATTGGCTTATGTGTTGGCTTTTCGTGTTGGCTTTTTGTGTTGGCTTTTCATGTTGGCATTTCGTGTTGGCTTTTCGTGTTGGCTTTTTGTGTTGGCTTTTCATGTTGGCATTTCGTGTTGGCTTTTCGTGTTGGCTTTTCGTGTTGGCTTTTCGTGTTGGCATTTCGTGTTGGCTTTTCGTGTTGGCTTTTTTGTATTGGCCTTTCATGTTGGCTTTTTGTATTGGCTTTTCGTGTTGGCTTTTTGTGCGGACTTTTTGTGTTGGCTTTAGTATTGGCTTTTGTATTGGCTTATTTGACAAGTTATTTGTGTCAATGTATTTAGTGGATTTTTTGTTGGTGTTGGAAAGTAGTTGAATGAGAGGGAATATTTAAAGACTTAACCTCAGCTCACTAACCTAACCTAACCTAACCTAACTTTACCTAACCTAACCTAACCTTTCAACTCTCAGATATTAATTAAATTCTGTGCATAGTCGAGTTGGAACCCAAGACCTCAGGGGTAAAAAAACAATTAATTTTGACGGCTTATTTTGGTAACTTATTTTAATGGCTAACCTAACTTTACCTAACCTAACCTAACCTCAGCTCACTTTGGATATTACTAGTAAGTGTTCATATCCTCTGCTAGGTAGCATGCTAGTAGTACAGGTAGTGCTCATATTTACCGCTAGGTAGCGGAAACATACTTTGCATGTTGCATGTGACACTTGTGAAGTTTAACCACATGCAAGACGTGCTTGTATAAGTTCTCTATTTAAACTCAATATACAATTAACCACTAAATGTTCAGAACTAACATGTATAGCCATGTTTAGGGTATATAGGAGACCCTTAGCAAGAAAGGCTGTCTAACCCACGAGTGTACAGCCTTGTCATACGCAGTAAGCACCTGTTGGCAGAAAACAACAACAACAATTGGAGAAAGCCAACAAAAAACTGTTTCCTTTAAATACCTTAATGGATATGTTGTTGGCTTTCTCCAATTGTTGTTGTTGTTGTTTTCTGCCAACAGGTGCTTACTGCGTATGACAAGGCTGTACACTCGTGGGTTAGACAGCCTTTCTTGCTAAGGGTCTCCTATATACCCTAAACATGGCTATACATGTTAGTTCTGAACATTTAGTGGTTAATTGTATATTGAGTTTAAATAGAGAACTTATACAAGCACGTCTTGCATGTGGTTAAACTTCACAAGTGTCACATGCAACATGCAAAGTATGTTTCCGCTACCTAGCGGTAAATATGAGCACTACCTGTACTACTAGCATGCTACCTAGCAGAGGATATGAACACTTACTAGTAATATCAAAAGTGAGCTGAGGTTAGTTTAGGTTAGGTAAAGGTAGGTTAGCCATTAAAATAAGTTACCAAAATAAGCCGTCAAAAATAATTGTTTTTTTACCCCTGAGGTCTTGGGTTCCAACTCGACTATGCACAGAATTTAATTAATATCTGAGAGTTGAAAGGTTAGGTTAGGTTAGGTAAAGTTAGGTTAGGTTAGGTTAGGTTAGGTTAGTGAGCTGAGGTTAAGTCTTTAAATATTCCCTCTCATTCAACTACTTTCCAACACCAACAAAAAATCCACTAAATACATTGACACAAATAACTTGTCAAATAAGCCAATACAAAAGCCAATACTAAAGCCAACACAAAAAGTCCGCACAAAAAGCCAACACGAAAAGCCAATACAAAAAGCCAACATGAAAGGCCAATACAAAAAAGCCAACACGAAAAGCCAACACGAAATGCCAACACGAAAAGCCAACACGAAAAGCCAACACGAAAAGCCAACACGAAAAGCCAACACGAAATGCCAACATGAAAAGCCAACACAAAAAGCCAACACGAAAAGCCAACACGAAATGCCAACATGAAAAGCCAACACAAAAAGCCAACACGAAAAGCCAACACATAAGCCAATATATAAGCTTATGGTAGGTCACTCCATCAGCAAAACAATTGTAATCTTTGTAGTGTGAACATCGTATTGACAGGTCAGTTACTACTATGGAACTTATTACAACCAACAAAGGTAGGCTACGTGCACTCTATCAAGGCTACTCCTATAACTATAAACGCCAGAATGTGAATGGAATAATATTCTGGCGATGCTCAAAAGAGAGATCAACAAAATGTCGAGGCAATCTGAAAAGTAAAAATGGAAAGGTTTTAAGTGTGAGTGTTCATCAATGTAGTGCTCGAAACGAACCACGCTTACTGTTTACAAACAATTATCAAAATGCTAAAAAGCAAGTTCAAGAAAACGATATTGCGGCTAAAGATAGTGCAGTGTTTGTTCAAAAGGACTTATCATGTCCTCAAAACGTCATGTTAGGACAATTGTCAACGTCCAAGAAACCTTCAACACTATCAAAATCAACTCAGACTATAAATAAAATGGTATTGCAAGAGGATCAAAAATGACTATATAGTAACAGTGATGATGGTCATGATGATAATGGTGATTATGATGACGATAATGATGATGATGATAATGATCATGATAATGATAGTGCTTTGTTTACACCTAAAAATCCATTTGTTAAATTTGTATACTGGAACAAACCCAGTAAGCTAATTCAACGGCTTCGACAATTGCATGCTTTACGACAAGCTGGGCATATCGGTCACGATTGGGAAATCAAAGAAATTGAACAAGAGCTTCGTCAGACTGAAATTATTGTGTAATGGGTCTACCACTTTGCGACCACTTTTAACCCCACTCTTGGTTCTAATATTTGCTTATTTGCTTCCACTTTTACCTGAACTCTTTGGATCCATATTTGCTCTCACATTAAACTAGTATTCTTATTACCAAGTTGACTTTACTAGAGCTTAGTCTATGCTTGACAGTTGACATGGAAGTATCAGTGACTAGGTATGGTAAGCCTTACGCATACTATAAAGGATATTCATATATTGTGAAACGAACCAATAAAAATGGAACTGTTATTTGGTGCTGTTCGAAACAACGATCTAAGAAGTGTCGAGGAATGATTAAGACAAAAGGCTCCAACATACTTATTTCAATCGATCATCATTGTAAATCTCAAAATAATACTCATTTAAATGGACAAAATACTCTAACCAAGGTAAAAAAGCAAGACCAAGAAAAAAATAGTGTGGCTCAAGATAGTGCTTTGTTTGTTAAAGAGCATTTATTATCTCCTGAAAAAGACATGTTAGGACAGTCGTTAACGTCTAAGAAACCTCTAACACTATCAAAGACAACACAAACTATGACAAAGGTTTTTGCATTGCAAGATGAACAAAAAGGATTAAATAGTAATAGTGATGATGATTATATTGATGATAATTATATTGATGATGATAACCATGATGATGATGATGATGATTATGATGATAATGATGATGATGATGATGATGATGATAATGGTTTACACCCAAAAAATCATTTGTTAAATTTGTTTACTGGAACAATCCCAGTAAGCTAATCCAGCGGCTTCAGTACTTGCATACCTGTAAACAGGCTGGTCATACTAAATATGAGGAAGAACTTTTGGATATAGAAAATGAGCTTCGTGATGCTAAAATTATAGTGTAATGAATCCATGTAACCGCTTAAACTATTTCTTAACAATACATGTAATATTTTCTACCACTTTGCTACCACTTTTCTAGTTTGCTACCACTTTTCTACCACTTTGCTACCACTTTTCTACTACATTTCTGCTAGTTTTCTACCACTTTTCTACCACTTTGCTACCACTTTTCCACTACTTTTCTGCCACTTTTCTACCACTTTTCTACCACTTTGCTACCACTTTTCTACCACTATGTTACCAATTGTCTACCACTTTGCTACCACGTTTCTACCACTTTTCTATCACTTTAAACTGTACATAATAAATATAAAAGCCAACGCTAAATAATTCTATTACCAGAACCGAGATAACCTTTGTAGCGTGCAAATCATACTAACAGGTTAGTTACTACTATGGAACTTACTCCAACTAACCGAGGTAAACAACGTGTACTCTATAAAGGCTACTCTTATAACTATAGACGACAAAATGTAAAATGAATAATATTCTGGCAATGCTCGAAACAGAGGTCAACAACATGTCGAGGCAATATGAAAAGTAGAAATAGTGTGGTTTTAAGTGTGAGTGATCATCAATGTAGTGCTCCAGACAAAACACTGATGGTATTGACAAAAAATCATCAGAATGCTAAAAAGTTAGTACAAGAGAAAGATGTTGCTACTCAAAATAGTGCATTGTTTGTTGAGCAACGTTTAACCCCTGTTGTAAAAGTTATGTTGTATCCATCTTCCACGCATCAAGAGTCATCAACATCACAGACTATGCAAAAAGTAGTGTTGTTGTTTAAAGGGGCTGAACTCAAAGTCATCTGCCCTTGATATGCAAGTGGATCGAAAAGGACTAGATAGTAATAGACAAAAGAGAGTTGTAGTTTGTATATAACTATTGTACAAGTACTTACATTAAATAAATAAAAATAGTGTATGGGTATTGTCTGTCTTTCTTAATTGCTATCCCTATGTCCCACTATTAATGCAATTGTTAACCATCAACATTCTCTGACTATGTTCGCAAAGAGAGTGACCTTAAACAATACACTCTATTTATGGTTTGTGTACCGAGTACACAATAATACAGTGTGGTCAAGCCATGTTGAGGCAATAGTTATATCAGGTAAGGGATTCGAACCCTTGCTTTCTTGTACAGAAAATTTGAACTTAAGTCAAACACCATAACCACTCGGTCAACCTGACTGTTACTAATTTAATTATTTTTGTGGACTTGAGTGTTTATAAAACTTTTTCCAGTATACATTGACTAAACCACTTGTTTGTTTTGAAATATAGATTTTGTTTTGTTTGACCATAACATTGCAGTTATGAGTCTTGTGAACTGGGTGTTTAATATAGGGTTAAAGGCATTTTAAAATAATTTTAGAAAAGCTCTTAGGTATCGTGTCATGGGTTTTAGTAATGCATTACTGTTCGTTGACTAACATTTACCGTTACACAACATTATTTTTGTGAGCTCTACATGTTGTTGTTTGAGTCGTCAGTCTTTTGACTGGTTTGATGCAGATCTCTATGCCTCCCTGCCCCGAGCGAAACGTCTCATTTCTATATAGCTACCACACACTACATTCAAGGCTATCTGTTTAACATATTATAACCTTGGATCTCCCCTACAAGCTCTTGGGTTCAATTCCTAGATTTAACACAAACTTTTAAAAGTGGTATGATAACTAAAACTGGTCTACTCAGTCTCGGGTGGTCCAAATAAGTAGAGAGGGTTTGATTCACACTTTAACCATAGAGCACTATGTTCTTTTCTTTTTTTAAATAATGATAGCCATTTGTTCAATTTCACATTTCACACATTGCAATTTGTCAATTTTCCATTTGCATTTTTTAAATGACAGTTTGATGTTTTTCAATTTCATGATATGGAAACATGGATTTTTCCATTTTCATTTTTACACATTTGTCAATTTCCCATTTGCATATATTTTCTTAAATGTCCGTTTAAGGTTTTTAAAATTTTGTCTATATGGAAACATGGATTTTCCATTTTGCTGTTTACAAATTTTTTATATATTTATTTTGTGTATGTTGAAAAAAATCGATATTTCCAAAACAAGATTTTCTATTTTTCATTTTATGATTTTGTAAATAATATTAATGTGAGTGCTTGACCATGGATTTTCCATTTTGTTGTTTACAAATTTTTTATATATTTATTTTGTGTATGTTGAAAAACGATATTTCCAAAACAAGATTTTTTATTTTTCATTTTATGATTTTGTAAATGATCTTAATGTGAGTGCTTGGCCATGGCAATAATACAGTCTATGTTGTGTGAACCTGTGCAATTTTTAATTTATTTATTCACACATGTTGTACACCACCTATAGCTCTATGTGTACAGTCCTCAGCTCCACATACACGCATCAAAAAAAGTTTTGCATCACCTCGGTTCCCAGATCTCCGGCATATAGACGTTGACTGTGTATATTGTATCCAAGATACAGTCCCTTTGACTGTTCATAGATGTCACTAAAACTGCTCAAAGATGTAAACAACCATGCATGAGCAGGGCCTATTAGACGGAGGGGGTACGACAGCCGATCAGTTCCAGTCATTCCACCAGGACGAAGGTACGCTGCTCATGTTGTCTGTAGTTCTACCATGCCTAGAAGGTCAATACCGCAGTTCGATTGCGTCCGCATTGTTACTTTGTGTCAAGAAGGGCTCTCAACAAGGGAAGTTTCCAGGCGTCTCAGAGTGAACCAAAGCGATGTTGTTCGGACATGGAGGAGGTACAGAGATACAGGAACTGTCGATGACAGGCCTCGCTCAGGCCGCCCAAGGGCTACTACTGTAGTGGATGACCGCTACTCACGGATTGCCGCTCGGAGGAACCCTGACAGCAATGCCACCATGTTGAATAATGCGTTTCGTTCAGCCACAGGACGTCGTGTTTCAACTCCAACTGTGCGCAATAGGCTGCATGATGCGCAACTTCACTCCCGACGTCCATGGCGAGGTCCAGCTTTGCAACCCCGACACCATGCAGCGCGGTACAGATGGGCCCAACAACATGCTGAATGGACCCCACGGAATTGGCATCACGTTCTCTTCACCGATGAGTGTCGCATATGCCTTCAACCAGACAATCGTCGGAGACGTGTTTGGAGGCACCCTGGTCAGGCTGAACGTCTTAGACACACTGTCCAGCGAGTGCAGCAAGGTGGTGGTTCCCTGATGTTTTGGGGTGGCATTATGTGGGGCCGACGTACGCCACTGGTGGTCATGGAAGGCTCCGAAACGGCTTTACGATACCTGAATGACATCCTCCGACCCATAGTGCAACCATATCGGCAGAATATTGGAGAGGCATTTGTCTTCATGGACGACAATTCTCGACCTCATCGTGCACATCTTGTGAATGCGTTCCTTCAAGATAACGACATCGCTCGACTACAGTGGCCAGCATGTTCGCCAGACATGAACCCTATCGAACATGCCTGGGATATGTTGAAAAGGGCTGTTTATGGACGTCTTGACCCACCAACCACTCTGAGAGATTTACGCCGAATTGTCGTTGAGGAGTGGGACAATTTGGACCAACAGTGTCTTGATGAACTTGTGGATAGTATGCCACGGCGAATACAGGCATGCATCAATGCAAGAGGACGTGCTACTGGGTATTAGAGGTAGTGGTGTGTACTGCAATCTGGACCACAAATGCTGAAAGTCTAGCTGTATGATGGTACAACATGCAATGTGTGGGTCTCATGAGCAATAAAACGAGCTGAAATGTTGTTTGTGTTGATCTCTATTCCCTTTGTATTTAACGGTTCCGGAACTCTTGGAACCGAGGTGATGCAAAACTTTTTTTGAAGTGTGTATTTCTTTCTCTTTCCACCTGTGTTCTCTCATACATTACCCCTCCCCCTTTCTCTCCCTTCACCTCCCTCCACTGGTGTTTGCAGCTCTTGCCTATCTATTGGTTGTGACATCATTCCGACAAGTTGCATCATACTTTTTACTGATTCAGCGATTCCCACGCTTTGAACATTCTCTTATCAGGCGCGTGGACAGCTAACGTCCAACGTGAACACCTGTGGCAGATCAAATTTCATGCCAACTTGCATTTTGTCACATACAAAGCAAAACAGCATGTCACTTGTTAACAGTTATCGCGCACGTGGACAGCTAACACCCAAAGTGAACACCTGTGGTAGATCAAATTTCACCTGAACTTGCATTTTGTCACGTACGAAGCAAGACAGAATGTCACTGGTTTAGCCCTCATGTGGTTTCACACATGTGTATGCATGCATTTCGCACTTCCCTGCCACCACGATGGTCAGATTATTTCACCTTCAAGCGTCACCTGTTGTCAAGTCAGATCGGCGCCTTCCAATAAGCTCAAATGACATTCACCTCCTGTAAGTTTGTTTTCTGTACTCGCTTCGACCAACATAGAACCAAGTTCTCATCACCGTTTACACGTTAAAGGTAAAAGGTGTGAAAAAACGTACCCTCGCTCTGTCATACACCGACCCGTCGAAATAGCGATTGATCTATTGAACACAGCCACCTTGGTCAGCGACAGGTTCGTTGAAACACACACACACACCCAGCCGTATCGTCCAAACTTTTAAAAAATTACAACGAGTGGTCTATAGCAAAAGGACGTCTGCCCGAATCCTTGGACCCATCGTACATGCCTCTAGCGTTATTGCTTCGTGAAATATCGGCAAAATCACAAAAACACGTGTTTACCCCAAAATCGAGTTTCCCAAATTTTTTAAAATTACAATGAGTGGTCCATAGCAAAGAGGACATCACCCCGAGTACTTGGACCTGTCGAACACACCTCTAGCATGATTGGTTCACGAGATATCGGCAAAATCACAAAAACACGTGTTTACCCCAAAATCGAGTTTCCAATTTTATTAAAAATTATAACGAGTGGTCCATAGCAGAGAGGACGTCACCCCGAGTCCTTGGACCTGTCGAACATGCCTCTAGCATGATTGGTTCGCGAGATATTAAAAGCACATGACCTTTTAGTTTTGGTCTTCTCATTAAATTAAGAGCCTATAGGAAAGTAGGGGGCATCACTACGAGTGCTAGGACACCCTGTATGTTCAAATCCGACCATTGGTTAGCGAGATATCAGCTTCGGGGCAAATACGAGGAGGGCTCAATAAGTTAGTAGACAGCTCTGTCACTACCCCACTACTTACAAAACACAAATTTTTGCTCTAGCGACTTGAAATTTATTTTGGGGGTAGAGGGCATAGGGACCTTTCATTTATGTCAAATAAACGTTTTTGTAGAGTTCCTAGTTTCCAAAATATAGAATTTTCAAAATTCGAGTGTTTTCAAAAAAACATAAAAAGTAAAAACGTTTTATTACAGAAAATAAAGGTCATAAAGAACATTCGTTTGAGCCATGGCACAACGTTCTATCATGTTTAGTTTTCAAACTATCACCTAGTTTCGAAAACAAAGATTTTCAAAAAAATTTTGAAAAATATAACGAGTGGTCCATAGCAAAGAGGACGTCAGCCCGAGTCCAACGATACCTCATTTGTCAAAATCGGACCATGCGTTCAAGAGATATTTAACATGCCTGAGGCTTAGTAGTGGTAAGAGGAGGGTTCTGGAGTGCGTTAGAACTCTCATTACCCCCCTACTCACATCCATGCGATTTCCTAGCAATCTGATGATCCTGCGAAGTTCCTCATCTCGCCATTGTCCTTCTGGAAGGTACCTCAATCGTTGAAGGTACACTTGACATTCTCCCTCGACGTCAATGGTATGTATCATCGGCTCAGAATGTCTGCCAAAAAGTTATCCTTCCCTGGTCGGTGTACGATCGTCACGTCGAACTGCTGGGGATAGAGAGTCCATCGCATGATTCGATCGCTTGCCAGTCTTGTCTTGAGGATGAATGTCAAGGCATGATGGTCGGTGCGGACAAGAATATGCTGTCCGCAAAGCAGCTTTTTCCATTGCTCAAGAGCATAAACAATAGCCAATGCTTCCAGCTCCGTGGAATAATAATTCATTCCATGCGGTCGAAGTCTCCTGCTGAGGAATGCGATATAATAACTTATAAGTGCGTCATCTTCCTGTAACAATATCGCGCTGATTCTAATGCCTGAAGCGTCTGTTTCAAGTATAACATTTATTGAAAAATCCGGATTCTCTAAGGTAATACTGTTCACCATCATCTCCTTAGCTCGTGCAAAATGCCTGAGCACATTCTGTGGTCCAAATCCATCTATTATTTTTCTTGAGCAGATTCTGAAGCGGAGCCACCGTTTCAGAATATTTCGGGCAGTGAGATGCGAAAAAAGGGGTCATCCCCAAAAATTGGCGGTTGTGCTTGACCCTCATCGGCTGTGGAAATTTAGAGATAGCATCTATCTTAGCAGGGTTTGGTCGATAGCCATCGCCGCTAATTATATGGCCCACAAATTTGATCTCCCTCTTAAAGAATCGACATTTCTCTCGGTTCACATTAAAATTCGCTGCCCGTAGATTCTCAAATACCAAATAAAGCGTCTCAAAGTGTTCAGCTACGTTTTCAGAGGCAATTAGTATGTCATCAACATAACAAATATTTTTTTTATTTTAACTTCCGGAGTAAGGTTAGCATCAAGTGCTCTTATTAAAGCTGCTCCAGCGTTCTTGAGTCCAAATGGCAGTTTTTGAATAACATATGTCGTCTGCCCAAAAAGAAATCCCGTGAACTTCTGAGCACGTTCAGTCAACCGGATGTGATGGTATGACTGAACTAAATCCCGGGAGGTCATCACTCTCTTGCCCTTAAATTTTCTCAAGATGTCCTTTATCTTAGACGGCCGATCATGTTCTGTAATCAGGCGTTCATTGAGGGCACGTCCACCCAAGCAAACACGTAGGCTACCTTCTGCTTTAACGACTGTGGCGATCGGATTGACATGGGAATCACACCAGTGGCTTCCATTTCTTGAAGTTTCATCTTCGCTGCTTCCATATGCTTCTCAGCGATGGGGTACACCATCCTCTGGAATGGGGATTCGTCCATGACAATCAAGTCGTATTCATAGTGTACCCGCTTAGCGGAGGATGCTTAGTTAGTACTCGGCTTAGCTACTTCGGTATCGGGGCGCGTTACGTTCCCTCCACTACTAACTTCACATCCGATATGTAAACACAATCAGGTTAACAAGATTTAGGAAAAACTCAACATTACAGTTACATATTATTTTATTCATATAAAAGAAATAATCACTCACAAACACATCAAAAATCAAGATAATTTGGTATTGTCTCTTCAAATGTCACTCAATAAAAAATCACTAAAATCATCAAAATTCACCATACTGTCCTTTCATTGTTCCGTGAAGTTTGGAATACTCTGTCTTGCTTAAATTACTATTTTCAGATATTAAATCATCATTTAAGTTTTACACTACTTAGGCGTCGAGCGCGCCTATCATTTTAGTCATATTATTCATCTAAGGCTTTGTATATTTACGTTTTCTTTAACTACTCCTCAGGGCTCCCTTTATTTATTATATTTATATGATCCTTATTTTATTAAATTCTGTGGATCTTCACACAACTCTTCACAAAGCCTTAGGGTTTTAAAATGCAACACAACACTATACAACAATGTGCCCTGTCTATCGATCGAACCCCCAATCATCCAGTTACCATCCATGCATCTAGGTGATTTTATTCTGTGTGCTGTACTGTGCACCATTTGTTTATTAAACTGGGATCTTTATTTATAACAAAACTTTATTATTCCTTAACCCGCAATATCATTATTTGTGAAAGAAGGAATTTCTTTTACCAACAATTAACTATTTGACAAAAATCCGTCAAATTTTATATAACATTTCATAAATAGGCTTGGGACGATTTATTTAATTCCCGCCTGATGATTTTATATTCATATTAGGCTTGCACCTTGTATTTGACTTTTTGTTATTTCCGTGTAAAAGTTCCCTTACCACCACTCTCTGCTAGACCCTACTTAACTACCGAACTCATTAAGGTGTCACTCTTTCTCCCTCACAAGAGGCAAGGTCGCGCCTGCAAGGCCGCCCCCTCGTTCTGTGGTTTTTTAAAACGAGATTTACGATGGCTCGCCAGTCCTTCTTGCCAGGGTAACTTCCAACCATATGATTTCCAAGACTTAAAACTTCATTTCAGCACGGATATTTTTTCCGTCTTTTATTTATTATTATTATTTATCTTTCGTTCCCAGGATATTAGTATTTAATTCGGAGAGGCTGTACGGTAGTTCCTGATTGCAACTTCTTACGACGCTTATAATGCCTCTCACAACAATATTCCATTTCAACAATGCCTTTACTGCAACAATGCCTTTACTTCACAACAATACCTTCCTACAACAATACCAAGCTGGGATATCCATCCTACAGCGGTATTTATACGAAGATTTATTCAACTACATTTTCGGTGGGAATTTGCACCTACACAATATACAACAATATAACGCTTCCTTAGGCAATAACTCGGTAGGAATTTATTCATCCACAATACACAATTCGAGGCAGACGTCTCCAGTATGGCTGTCTTTCTGACTGACGTTTCTGTTCATACGACAGCCTGTTCCACGACCTTCTGTCTGGTCCACTTTCACGACGTTCATAACGATTGTCGAATATTGGTTTCGGTGCAGTCGTCTGGCCGAATTTATCAACTGTTGTCAGGTTGATATGTTTGGCTTCGTTCCTCTGTATACCTCTAGGTCGGTGTGACGTGAACTGTTCATTGCTAGAGTCCAATTTCCGCAAAACTTGATCATACTGTGTGAATGATGTGGCGTCCGCCGCAATCGACACGCTCTGGACCTCACACCGGAATTGGCGTACTATTGTTTGAATAAGGTCTGCCTCGGCCAATGGGGGTTGCAGACAACGTAGTTTGGCCAGCTGCGAGGCGAAGTAGTTCGCATATCGCATGGGCTGTGCAGATCTGTATCTCTCAGTATACATTTCGGCTCTGATGCCTTGCTGAATATCGCTCGACCAATATGTCCGTAATAGGGCTTCTCTGAAGTCTCTAAATCCAGGAAAAGAATAGCGGAACGCGCTAAACCAGGTACAGGCTTGACCTTCAAGTAAGCGTTCTATGGCCCTTAGCTCACACTCAGATGTCAAGAATGTATCCCTTAGATAGCTCTCTACATTATTCAGGAACTCAACTGGAGTGATTCCAATTCCATTGCCGTAAAATTGGGCTGGTTGTTCTTCCCTCGACCGGATTATCATAACGTTCTGGTTGTGACATTGACTCATCGGTGAAATCTAAGGAGCGTTCTGGTAAAGGTAACTAGGTTGCTCAGAAGATGTAGTGTAGCATGGACCCAAAGTTGAAGTTACATTCGTCGTTGTGGTCGCTGCTGGAATATTACTAATTCTACCCGGTACTCTGAAGGTATATGTTCCCACGGTGGAAGTGGGTAAAGTAGTACTTGACCATGGGTATGACCTGCTCGGTCGCCCAAAAGTGGTTACTGGACAAGCCGGAACAGTCATCATCCTAGGTGTATTAATTGATGTGACAGGGACATTTTCTCTTGGAATAGAGTATGAAATTGCCCTAGACTGTGCCTCTAGCTTCTCTAATGGTCTACGTTCCAATTGTTCGAAATCTTCAGAATTAATGGTGTTGATGTATGTCGATAAATGAGTAACCTAAAACTCCAAGCGTTCCAACTTACCTCGAAGACACTCGTCCACCTCCTGGACGGTCTTCTTGTAGTCTCTCGAAGCTTCCACGAGACGTCCTTCTATCTGTGTCTGATGTTGTGTGAGCTAGCCTCTCATACCTTCAATAATCGTTTGGTGCTCTGTCAGAAGGTTATCTATGGTATTTTGGTGTTCCGTTAAACGGCTCTCAATTGTAGTCTTATGATCGTTCATGTCTGCTTTTATGCTAATAATCTCCCTAGTTAGTTCGGTTCGTTTTGCGTGCAACTGATGTGTGAGATCTTCCACATTAGCAGTCAAAGTGGCTACTAGCTGAGTACTACTGCTTAGCTCATCCCAAAATCGAACCATGTCTTTGGACATCGCCTCAAGTTCCCGTGAACGGCTACAGCTACGCCTCTCATGATGCGCATACTCGTGCTTACTAATCTCTCTTCTCTTCTGATTCCGTCATGAAATGTTTGGTTATCATCCAGCCTTCCCTCGACGGCTGCGACTCTAAGATCAAGTTGGCAGTGGCAATTTGCAACTGCAACTCACTTTTGCCTTCCTCCATCTTGTCACTGACCGGCCCAATACTCTCTTCTATGGCCTCCAACCGTGTTTCCATTAGCTTTTGACCTGTGGCTATGTCAGTGCGAAGATCAGCTTCCGCACGATTAGTCTCTAGGTCCTGCCTAAGGTCAGTTAAAGATTGTGTGTTAATGAACAAAGAGGCGTTCGCTCTATCAATCTCACCCCTGACATCATTTAATGAACCATTAATAACAGCTACATCAGCTGTGAAGTCACCCCCGACATTATTAAGGTCATCCCTGACAGTTTCAATATTGGTAGCCATGTCGATTCTAATAGTGGACACATTTGTGGCCATGTCACTCCTTAAGGTGGTTACATTGTCATTCATATCCCCCTCAGGGTGGCAGCATTATGGTTAACATTATTAGTGACATCGGTGACATCCCCTCTGATAGTGTCCAAGTCACCCCTCAATTCTCTAGTGTTTTCATTGAAATCGCCTCTAAGGTCGGCAATACTAGCCTCTAGGTTAGCGTTCTTTTTTTGTAACATCCCGTCTACCAGGTTCCTAAACCTCTCTTCGCCCATAACAAGAAAATACAATTTGAGATAAAGGAGGAGTCATCTTACACCTAACTAACTACAAAAATGGAAATGATCAGGGCGGAAAGTTGGCTTCATTAAATAAACACCCAGGATTACAGCTGGACTCTCGAAGACAAAAGACTCTACATTTACATTTAGCAACACACAGGCAAGCAAAAGACAATTTACATTCAATCACGACGAAGTACTTCACCCTTCAATAAAGCATGGTTTTCTCAAGATTCATCTACGGGGTCGTGTTCAGTCCTGGCTGCGTTAAACAGCAAAGTTCGCTTAAAAACAACATGCTCTAATGAATAGAAAGGTCCATGACAGAGGCTATACTAGATGACACGCGTGGAGACCACCACCCGACGCACACAGTCGATGGCAAGACTGAGGAACCGAAAAGGTTCCCCGCATGCGCGGAATGGGGACCGGCCATGGATCTTAAACCTATGTTGTGTACCATTCGCATTTAGAACTAGATGGAGAACCAATTAGGAATGATCACATTCTTCGAGTCAAGGTTGAATAAAATAAAATTTTACTATCAAGAAACAAGACATAGCAAAAGGGGAAACTAGGGGTGCATGAAATGGTAAGATGAGGGATGATGGGCCTGAAATAAAATATGTACACATAATATCAAAACAAAGTAAATACAAGTATAAAAATAAATCAGGTAATAAAGATAAGAAAACCGAGAGATGCCTAACGTGTTGTAGATTGGAGGTCGTTTAAAGATAAACTCAAATTAATAAACGGGGGAGATCTAAAACAAGTTAACAATAATGTAAATAGTACTTTCTTCCCACCACAGGCTGACTACATAACGTAGTCAGGAGAAATCTTCTAGGAAGCTTATGAAGTCAAGTAACCCAAGAAAAATTCCGCCCTTTAAAACAAAGTATGTCACTCCACAAACATAACCAAAGAAACAATACGTAAACCCAACACACGCAAATGACGAACAAACCAACGAGGCATAACTAATCACAAGACTACATATTTGACATACAAATCCCTTAAAACGAAAGCTTACTACAGACACACCCAAAGAAACATACATTACAAAATGACTTCACATACTTCCTGAATAAATCTCCTTTTCGGAAGAAAGCACGAGACTCGATTATCTTACGGAAGACAAAATGGGAGTCGATTGCAGTCCCGGACACATACAATGAACACACATTCCACCGTCTCGAAGGCTAACCCATACATCTCATTTAATAAGCGTAATGAGTTCACGTGTTGTTTCTCGACTGAAGCCACGCAAAACAAGAACAAGAATGACATGACCATTGGCTTTCAGTCGAGCCCCACTTAAACGATGAACATTAACCCACTCTTAATATCACGTCTAGAACCGTAATTATAACATGAACAGTGTTTCGGACACAAACATAGGCGATGCAAGCCCAGTCCTCAAGGAAAGAAAAAACCAAAATAGGCATTCTTGAGGTGCACAAATGACTGGCATCTAAATAAAACAACCCTTAAAGAAGCAAACAAATAGATGTGTGTCTCAACAATACAGATATATAGACACAAGGTCATCCAATGCGATGGACACACACCCTTCCTCGTTAAGACACGTTAACTAAAACTAAAATAACGAATCCCCAATAGCACTCCATAGCACCCACATACTCCCAAGGAATTGGAAATTAGTTAGAAACACTTCTCATTATTAGAATTACGTTTCGTGACAAACACACGCAAAGGACATGTACAGAATAAGGAAAACCCAAATGAACAGAAACAACAACAAAACCCTTAAGACATACAAACCAAAATAACAGCACGGTTCCTCATCACGCATTTCTATATAAGAGGGAGGAACAAGTACCAACAGAATAACCAAACAATATAAACGACATCCCATCTAGAAAGGGGACAAGTTATCACTTGAAAGTAGGTGGACAATTTCTTATTAACCTAACTTCACGTTACACATATTCATGCATGTTGACACTTCAAAATACATAGGCCTAAGGACTTAGCTTTTCCAGAGACTGTCCGAAGATCTTGTCGACAGCTTCAAAATACATATGTATATATATTCATGCTACAACCAGGTCTCCATTTGAATAAGCATGACGAATAGAATTGAGAGCGAGGACGTTGTACACGTATTTATATACAATTTCCGAACTTCTTTTCAAAATATTTTGCGTCTTACAGATTTTTAACTAGACATCATGGTTCTCGATTTTCATCTCCTCGTCATAACAATTTAGGTCTGCTAACAATCGCCGAAGTCGTGTCCCTTCGTTATAGACGGATTCTTCATGGCCGGCGTTTTCCATTTCAAGACGAGCCGAAATTACGATCTTTTAGATGTTTTTTAGAAATGACTGCTAGATGGACATGGCGTCAAAATATCGAAAATAGAAACGGTACACTAGAAATAAAATGAATAACAAGTAGAATAAAATAAATTTAATGACTGAAAATTATGTGCATAATAATAACAATAGATAAAAGAAATCCTCCCTGACTTTCACCCCCTTTAGAAATAAATATAACACTGAGTGGTAAGACTCGCTCCACCAACAAAACAATGTGAATACAGCTTCACACAAAATAATTAATCATAACATAAACTTTGAGCGGTAAGAACTCGCTCGTCACAACATATGGATACGAGTCCATTTTTCCTGGTCAAGAAGATATATAATGCGTGGTGTACTGCTCGTTAATAAGAAAATGAGTACTGATGCGAGTCCGTTTACAACTGAAACAGTCATGTTGCTCACGGAGTTGTATCTTTTAAATCACACTACGGCTATGGGACCCACCCTTAATTAACACACTATAATTACTACTGACACATGCAAGATCTAAAAATACAAAAAAGATGAAGAATCTCCCAGAGATTCTAGCTGGTGCCAGAGCACACGGAATAAAAAGAGCATGCCAGAAATAGGCCAAAACGCTCGCATCACAAAATGGGAACATAGCCTCGCACCTCCTAATGCCACACGGGGTCATTGAACGCGTAAAATAAACACACAAGAATTAAAGCAACAGCAAGAAAATACAAGCCTAACGGCTGAAAACTATGTTTACATTTTTATAAAACGCTAGACAAACAGAAGTTTCGGAAGCTACTTTACAATTATTGACAACGCCCATTTAATCAATCAAATACTCAATATAACCGATCAGGTTTAGTGAATTTTAAACAACGTCTTAAATAGAAGTACAGGATCCTGGCCTGTTACTAATGACAAGTCGCGTTATCGGATTTGAGCGCACCCCTCTTGTATGAGTCATCGCTGCCTCAACTATCTCTCTCAGTCCTTCAAGCTAGGTGCAAGTTCCATCTGGAAACGCCAACATATCTCACTCATCCACCTGGATGGCAAGAAAACACAAATATATACCACAAGTCCAGCCTCGCGAGGTTATGAACTGGGCTGATGTGGAGCAAGTCAGAATAATCACAATGATATATTCTCGCTAGCACATCATAAAAATCACACTACGCACCAAAAGCTTGGACTGACACCCTCATAAACATACCACTGGGTCGGCTCAAAACAGATCAACCAATATTGCGTCCATAGACACATTAAAAACATACACAACAAAAACTCGGGTGCAAAGTACAATCCCGTTCAGATCTGCTGGAAAAGCAACTATCAAAATAATCCTGATCCGTCATAAATTCTGCTCACAAATAATCTTTACCCTCCAAATTCTATTTTTAATCTCAAAATTAATTCAGTTCCATTTTTGTAATAAGGCATACCTCCGAATTCTAATGCTTGACCGCGATTTACGCAAGCGAATGCGAGCACGAGCTGCGCGTCGCCCCGTATAGTTGAACCAAACTCAAATCACAATATTTACAAATTACACAGCCCTCGGCTTGTCCCATACTTATTGTGTCAGTAAACAGAACTAAGAATCTACATTACCAAACAAGCAAACAAATATCTACAAAATATGTCCCATAATACCATAGCTGATTTAATAAATAAATAAATAAATAAATTCATTTGTACTCAATCCTTTAAAACAGCGTCAAAGAAACGTCTGCCGCCATCACTCCTTTAAGATGTTTAGCTCATCATCGACATCTTCTGGCAAATGTCCTGCTGGTTCCAAGATCCGGCCTCGTTCCTAGACGTCATCTCGTGCTGAATTAAATAAAGTTTTGTCAGATACACACACGATATATTTCCTATTAAATTCACCGATCAAGTACTAAATTCCTTGACAGTCTATTGGTGAATTATTTCGATGAACTGGTCCTATCTGGTAGTACTGGGACTACAAATTAATCACTGAAGTTACACTTATAACTTGACGAAAATGTTCCATGTTCAAATAAATGAAAATATGCAGAGTATGCCTCGTGTCCTCGGACACCTGAGTACGGCCTCAAATGCTCAAATAAAAATCAACGTTACGTCATCAGACGCACAAAAGAAAGTGTGTGTTACGTCCTCAGACGCACAAATAAAAGTGTGTTCTCTCGAATCTTTCTGGATCATTATAAATGAAACTGGCTAGGGTGGGTGTGGAAGGGGATTTATGGAAAAATATTCCATAATAATTATCAGACTAGCATGCGATCGGTATCATTGAGTTCTTAGCAGTGTGGAGGTTACGATTATGCTGTAGCTGGCTCGAATCGATCGTGGAATTAATCCGTAGATAACACCCGCGTTAATTTACCAGGGTGCGTTACCAGGCCGAGTTGCCGCTAAAACAGGGCGTCTTGATATTATTGGTTCAGACTCTTGTAGATCTTTGCGCGCTTTTACTTGTATTTCTGCCATAGGGAGTGGTTAACCTGAAGATTGACCAATTACTTCGTAGCATACGATTTTCTTCTTGGCGCCAACACTCATAGAAACAGGCCATATTGTGCGTACCCAAGCCATCTCCGCGCTAAAAGTTGCACCTGTCCTATGTGTCATGAATATTTATGCTACTTCCTAAAATACCACAGGAGCTTAAACCATTGTGTCCTCTCGGCCACTGATTTCTCAATATTTCCCAACACCGTCTGGCTCTCATATCTGCTGTCTGTAGAAATGTATCAAAAGATGAAGAATAATTATTAGAATCCTTTATACAGCCTGTGGATAAAGGGTTCAATACTTGCAAAGCAAAGGTCCTACCCTGAATTTTAAATGTAATTGTACTTCGCCCATGGTCTGACATCTAAAATGAAAGCCAGTTGACCTATTGCACTACTGGACGACGTCTGAAGTTCGTCCCAGTCCAGACAAATTTTCAATAACCAATAATAGCTGATCCTCCTGAAAGACTTCATGCCCTTAAAATTCGGCCACTTGGTTGGGGGCCAAAGAAAAGTATATAAGTGTTATGTGCCCTTTGGGGAAAGTCATCTGGTCACCACCAACCGTGTATGGCCTCCCAGATGACCTCTTCCTCCGACCATTTACCGAAGAAGAGGATTGGAGTGCAAACCAATAGGGCTCGCCGGCTATAAGACTCCCCTGTCACAACGATCAGGTTCCCATCATGATTATAAATGTCAAAACACCCCTGGTAATAATCCCCCAAAATAAACCAGCAACAAAGGAAGGTAGTCCAGACTTAAGTAACAATCGTTGGAAATATTTATTAATAAGAAACAAACCCTACCCTAGGATCAAGGGTATCATATCGGCTAATCCGCTATTTAAATAAACCAAAACAAAGAACGAAACAACCCCTAAGCTAGGAAATTAACCCTCTTGATCCCTTCTATTTACAATCCAAAAATAAAGCAAAGCTGGGGAAAATGGTACAAAAATCCTAATTTAAATACAAAGCAAAAGGTAACGATGTTCTGTGAAGAATCAAGGTGCCAGAAAATAGTCAAACATGACTGCAAAAATCTATAGTATACTGGGATCATCCCACATTTACATTTACCATTATCTGTCTAAGCAAAATCTTCCATTACAGAATCATCGGATCTAAGCATCCGTGTTAACACCAAAATACTAGTATAACAGTCATTTGATTACAATAGTAAGCAGTACAATTTATCTGTACACCAAAACTACAGATCATACAACAGTAGGGTTCACAAAGGGAAATATGCACTTAAATAAAAATCAATAAACACAATAAATATTGTAATTGCCCTTCCTACTACGAAATGGAGATTGTTTGTTCCATTCGTCATGTAATATGTGTAAGAACCAAACATAGCATGCCATCAGAGCATGTCATCAACAATAAAGGGTACTCAACCCACGAGTTAATTACCTTCAGTCAGCTACTGGCTCCTGTCAAGTCTAACTGTGTGGTTTCTCTCTAAATATTCCCTTCCAGGGACATCTTGTATCAAGCACATTGCATTGGTCCAGGCGAAAAGTAAGTACGATCAAAGTTAAACAGCTGATTAAGATTTAACTGTAGTTTTAACCCACGTCAGTTTATTAATAATGAACTTTCATGATTTATGCGTTTGTGATTATTACTGTCGACGTTTAGGAGAATCTTAATTAAGCAGAATGACCAACTATGCAAGGCTGATGGACTGAAGAATAAACACAACAGAGTACACGTGGCCTCTGCCTGTTACAATAACACAATCTTATAGACATTAGTCGTAAGTCTGCATCAGATGCTTACGAGATGTATGACCCGACAAGTCATAACAATCTTGAGCTCTAAGCGGCTCCAATATCATAATAAAAAGTTCCGTGACGAACTAAAGAACCTACTTTTCATGCCAATGACTATTCTACAGTATATGAACCTATCTCGAATAATGACGAAATTAAGTTGGTAATATCGAAATGTCTAATTAGTTCGAAATAATCCTGGTATAATGTAGCCAGCCTAATAGAGTACTACAGTTGGCAGCCCTGGTGATTGAATATGTTCTTAGTTCCATCTCTTAAGGTACAGAATACAAAATTTCGTTGAAGTCCAATGGACGTTACATGCAGTTAGACATTGGATCTATCAGTACGCGTAAAAGATTGTTGGCAACAATGTCATGCGTGTGCTGGTCAGAAATAATCGGAAATATTACGATATCTTGTTGTGCCAATTTTGGATGAAATCCATTTGTTAGTATAGAAGTTACATGTATTTTAAAATTGGACCTATCAGCAAGCATAGTATCATGTTGGCAGCACTGAATTATATTAATTACTCCAAATTAATCTAGAGTGTCAGGTGCTATACGCGTGCGAAGTATAGAGTTGTTGGCTTGCATACTTTCTCATATATTGATATTAGGGTAAAAAAAATATAGACAGCATTTATTAACAGTTGGCAGCCCCGATTGCTCTTAAGAATACTTATAGTCATATCTGTTATGTTACACATAGCACATACGAAATGTGGTTGAAATCCAACTGATAGTATAGAAGTTACATGTATTTAAAAACTGGTACTATCAGCAAGCTTATAATCAAGTTGGTAGAACTGACGTATATAAGTTACTCAAAATTAATCTAAAATGTCAGGTACTATACGTGTGAATAGTTTAAAAGCTGTCGGCTTGCATACTTTCCGAAATATTGGTATTTGGATTTTAAAAAATAGAGAGAGCAATTATTAACAGTTGGCAGCCCTGGTGGCTCTTAGGAATACGCTCAGTCATATATGTTTATGTGCACATATTACATACAAAATTTGGTTGAAATCCAATTGATAGTGTAGACGTTACATGCATTTAAAATTGTACCTATTAGAAGGCTTTAAATTATTTTGGCAACACTGTCATGTATGGCCTCCTGGAAATTAAACTGCAATAGTATTATATACATGTGTGCCAATTTTGGAATAGCTCCCATGCATATCTTCCAAGGTATCCAACATGGGGCTCAAATTTCTAGTGCGTTTTTTCAGCAGTTGTTAGTACTGACATCATTTTCAAATATGGGCGTGAGATATTCCGGTATACATCTTTACTCATAATAAATTTGGTTTCGATTGCTGCAGCCGTTTAGGAGTCGATAGGGAGGGACACACACACAGCCAGACAGACAGACAGACAGACAGAAGGACAGACAGACAGACACACATTTTCCCGGATCGATCTCATAAGTCTACTTTTTCCTCATTTTTGCAAAATGTGAAAAGTAGGCTAAAAATATAATCTAGACCACAATTGCACTACTACCAGATGGGAGTGCGAAGCTCCATCGAAAACCATTCAAGAAGTATCTAATCGCGTCCCTTTAGAGGATCACGAGCTTGCCACGGTGGGTGAGTGGTTATAGTATCGGACTACCAACCCCAAGATTGCAGGTTCGCCCCTGGCCATGGTAAGTGATTTATGAAGGCGACAAAGATCACGATACTCATGTCATACGTTGTTGGCATGTTAAAAAACCATTTGAATTCAGTAGGCCGTGTTCAATGGCAAAATTAATCTCGGGATTTTCCGCCAACACAAAGTTCCTCCATTCTCTACTTGAAAGCGCTGTAGTGTCAAGGAGTTTAGATATCTAACCTCCTTGACTTTCATAGCGTTCAAAGGAACGACGAAATTCGACATGCAAGCTACCCTCTGGGTGTCAATTAACAAAGCTTGCTCCAGGCACCCGAGGCCATACGATATTATTATTGCAGGATCACGAAGAGAGGTAACCTCAGCAGTGATCCATATGAATTTCCTGGCATGTACCAAAAACGGAAACCACCCCACTATCCTCCTGTCAAACACGGCAAAACATCAATCACCTTAAGTGAGAAAAATACAAGCCTTCACAAACAAAAGTGTGGTTCATTCCTAAGAATTACTCTGATAGTATCAATAATAAACTAATAATCCTTCTTCATTCGCTTACAACACATGCGAATTAATTTAACAATGGGAAATGTGACTTTCTAGTCACCCTGTACTCAACAATTTACTGTGACATAATTTACATTCCATTCGAGCACAATTAACTGCCCGACAAAGATTTCTCTTCTATCATAAAACAAAGGAGAGTTATGTCATGTGTCAACTCTCTCGCACGGAGACTCAAGTTAGCTGCTGGGACATTTAACTGTAATATAACCTTGAGCGCCGTCAGCTGTCATCCTAGCGGGCTCAAATATTGCTTATAACAGTACCTCGCCACATTGCGTGGCAATGACTATCAAAACTTTGATGAAAACGTGTATAATTCCCTGAATAATGTTCCTAGTTTTCATCCATTACACTTAACAATATAATGACACTGTTGTTTGTACAAAAGACATCCTAATTCGCCTTGAAAAATCATTGGCAAACTTGTGGTAGATTAAAACTTAGCAAAGAGTAGCAAGAGAAAGTTATGCGTACTCACAAAAGTCTTTGGAAGAGATTCCACTGTATGACAAAAGTTATTGTATTCAAAACATTGTGCGCGATGCACTACAAAGCTTATAAATGTTATTTAAACACCATTCTCCTGGGTGATGGTTGCAAATGATACGATTAAATTTGAATGTTCGGTTTAGAGTGTGTTAACGCACAATTACTCTCATCCACTAATATGATTCTGCTTGAATCTAGGTTCTACGACCATTCAAAAATATTTACAATAACTTTGTAGATGCGTAAACTTCACAGCATCAAAATGATACGACCAGTTACAGTGGCGTACTCAAATATTTCATTTAATGGGAGCCTCGAACTAAAACTACGCTTTGAGCATCAGTTAATGAAATTAATTATTGCTCCATGTTATAGATTGACATCCATTCTGTGGACTACACAATTGTTACAGATTTTGCACCTGGGGTCAACCCATGAGGTATCTAACTCTAGGCATGTGCTATTCCAAATCACGTGGAAGGTCATAAGAAAAGTGAAATACGCCGTCAGTAGCGTCTACAAGAAATAGAAAAATCCTACCTAAATGACTGTTATTTCTACGGTTGTCTACATCTAATCCATCCCTGATGCATAACCAAATACAATTGACATTAAACGGAAAATCACAGCGGCTGTTGTTCACCTCTAACCATCTCTGGTTTCATTTTGAGGGGTCAATCCTTAAATTCCAGGAATAGAATAGTACCTCCTCGGCCATGGTTAACGAAATCCTTGTATCGGCTTCCATCCTGCAGGTGTTATTAGGTGGTCAATGGCTCCTCCATTGTGGTGTTTAAGCCCTCATCATCATCCTCGTGGTACGGGGATTAAACGGCATGTAGATTTGCTCATACATCTTTGAAGTTCTAGTCGAATTGACGAAACAATTGTAGGTGATAATTCACTGATTTTAATACTGGTGGCACTTTTTAACACAGGCTTTACACTGGGCAAGCTTTATACTAAAAATGGTCATGTGCCTCCTTTCACTGAAGCTATATTTTTCACAGATTCAATTTTTTATAGTGAAGCACTATCACTTTGATAACAGTACAATCTGTTTCTTTAAAAAATCCGCCCTTGCACGGCGTGTTTCTTGTAGATTATATAAATATTGTAGCAATTAATGGCAATGAATATTGCTAATATTTTAACACTGAACAATCTTTCCCTGTCACAGTTCACCAGGTGGTGTCGCGTTGCACATGTGCTTCTAGCACAAAAATTATCAAATTCACAGTTTTGTCGAAATATCACTTTCCAGTGATTAAACTTTGTAATATACGTTTTTCACTAGCACATTGGTGATTAAATAATACTGGATGCTTTTACAATACGTCGATGATGGACTCACTAGTGCTGTGACAACGATGCACTATCGGTCTACTTGATCGGACCTGAAAAATATACGTCCGTGAGTCTCAAGCGCACATAGGGTTGTCGCTTCTGCCTAGCATGGCGTGTTCCGGCTTCGACTACCGTCGAAGTCATTTAGCAACTAATTCCTTGTGCTTCGCATTTCAGTGATGAAAATACCTTTTAATTACCAAAATACAGTGAATATTATTCCATTTTAATGTTTGCAGATAATGCAGAATTACATATTATGCATTTCTCAAGTGTGCACATCGTAGATAAAAATCTGCGATCATGAATAAAATAATCCAGGCTTTCGAATAAAGTCAAACGTTCTCCTGAAGCTGAGATAAGCTTCTAGAGTGCATTCAGTGATTCATGGTTGGAGTATTCCATGTTGCTACGAAAAATCATCACCAGCATGATCTTGAGCGGGCTCAATATTATATATATTATATATTATATATAAACTTTTGAGCTGACGGTGCTTTTGGGGTCTCGGGGATGTGAAATGCGGAGATATGTCGAATTTTTCCGGAAGTCGAAACATGGTACTGTACCCGAAAATACCTACCATCAGCTTGTTGGAATCCCTCGATGGTAACTGGATCGTAGAACCTGAAAACCCCGGATAGAAACCCCCCAGATTCTATTAACAATTGACGAGGATAATGGGGTACAGGAATGCCTAGCTGAGACTACGTTATGAAAAACCGTCGTAAACGACGTAAAAGAAGCTCAAAAAGCATGATAATTACGAAAAGACGTAACCTCTGGTGTGTGGAAAACCACCGAAATACCCACCACTGGCCTTCTTAACGTGTTCTCTTATCATTTCTATAAAACATCACCCTTCGAAGATTTTAAATGAACTACAAGATTTATTCAAAAAAACGAAGAATGTAGTGAAAATCAGTATATTTTAGACATAGGCGAAGTGCCTAACTTCCAACTGAAGTTTAACTACAACTGAGAATAAATGCCAGTGCCCAATCACCACTGGAAATGACTGCATTTCACCATCATTTAAACAAGAACAAGATTTTACAATCCAACAAAAATGTTGAAAAACGATCAAATCGGTTTGGATTGAGTTTCTGAAATTTCACATTCATAGGACTTAATTGCCTGTACACAAATGTATACCCTAAAAGGAAAGTTATAATACATATATACATTTATGGTGTAACACTTTCCTGATTGTTATTTGCAAGATTCAGAACTGACACTTTCCATTAGTGTCGTAATCAATTTATGGTTTCTTGTAATATTGTAATTTATCAATCTCACCTGGCTAAGCAATTAAGCTAACTCGATTTTTATTAACAGACACCTATAATAAACTCTTATCACCTAATCAAAATAAGGGATGATTATAGAACCTGATAGGCGTCGCAATGAATCTAGGATTTGAAACCCTACAAAGTTGATTTAATTATCCATGCTTAAAATGCATGATTCTTCACAACAGAATATTCACATGGAAAGATACAGAAATGTCAATGCCCTAGGCAATAATTACACTTGGTTTCAAAAATCCATCTGAGTGGATTGTAATTCATTTCACAACTCGGAATATTTATCTGAATATCCTTTCAACAAATAACGACAGCAGCCTCTACATGGCTTCATTATCACATATTACGCTGCACTGAGCATTCATATAACTATTAAACATTGTATTACTTTCAATCATTGCCTTAAATAATCACCTTCCTTGGTGAACGAAGAATTGCATAATTGGGCTTAATTAACAGCACAAATTCATATTAAAAATAGTGTTGCTAGAATTATACAGAATTCGTTAATTTTAATTATCAATATTTAATCATTGTTTCATTTAATCTTACATTATTGACACCTGCAAAAATAACAACCTAGTTTTGAAATCTACTGCGTTTAGACATCTTCCTCGGAAAGCAAAGACATCGAGACATCCAAATCCACTTATGGGTGAATTTCAACTGGATCATGTGGCAATATCAAAAAAATCAGATCGTGAAATCCAAAATGTGAAGGTCCTGCGTAATGCGAATATAGACTCAGATCATTATCTGTCCCTTATTAAAATGAAAGGTATTCCGTTTAGGAACAATAGAGTGAATGTTGAAAAGGGAATGAAAACGCAAAAGTACAACATCGGTGGTCTGAAGTCAAATAACAACACTTTTGCGGAAACACTCCACAACAAACCAAAAGATGGAACATGGTTTACTTTAAGGAACGCCATTGTTACTGCGGCTTCGGAATCCATTCCTCTTGATAGAACGCGCAAGCATCCATGGTGGAACGGTCAATGTGATCACACAATAGAGGAAAGAAGAAAAGCTTGGATCAAGTGGAATAACAAGAAAGACGATGTGAACCTTGAGAACTTTCTCTGCATCAGGAAAGAAACTTGTAAAATTTTAAAATTGGCAAAAAGAAATTTCCCCAAATCTCAAATTATTCAAATTGAAGATGATTTTCAAAGGCACAAAACAAGGGATTTCTATCAAACTTTTAAACACCAACTGTCCAAATACGTCGCCCCTACTCTTCACATCCGAGGATCTGATGGTAAACTTAATCTCAATAATAAAGACTGTGCTAAAGCTTTTGGAGAATATTTTGAAACCCTTTTGAACACGGACATACCTACTGAACAACTTGCTTTCTATCCTAGCCTTGCATACCACGACAGTTCACCACCCTCCGTCGAAGAAATAACACAAATCATTAAGGCGCTAAAAGATAATAAAGCCTCTGGGGAGGATAGTATTGTGGCTGAATTATTGAAATATGCAGATAATGACTCCATCATTTGTCTCCAGAAAACCATTGAAAAAATATGGCATAGTGAAAAGTTGCCGGAGGATTGGACTTCTGCCATCATTCATCCTATACATAAGAAAGAGGATAAATCCGACCCAAATAATTATAGAGGTATTTCACTGGTATCGGTAACGTACAAAATATTTGCAAGGGCTCTTCTGAACAGAGCAGAACCGATATTAGACCGTCAGTTAGGGGAATATCAAGCTGGGTTCAGGAAATCAAGATCCTGTCCTGAACAAATTCATAACATTAAGACCATAATTTCCTACTGTACGGTACGATCAAAACCTTATGTTGCGATTTTTGTGGATTTTCAAAAGGCTTATGATTGCATTCATAGAGACACAATAATTAACACCTTACGTGAGTTTGGCCTAGACAATAAATCAATTAATTTGTTCAAAGCAAGCTTAGAAAAAACCATTTCTAAGGTCAAATTTCGTGGTGAATTGTCCGAAGCCTTTGCAATCAAGACTGGCTGTAGACAAGGTGATCTGGGATCACCGATGCTGTTCAACTGTGTCTTGGAAAAAATTATAAGAGAATGGTTAACAATCTTACCAAATAATTATGGTATTCGAATTGGTTATAAAAAAGAAGACCTGAATATAAACTGTCTCGCTTTTGCAGATGACATTGCTTTGTTCGCTAATTCAATGGAAGAGGCCACTGACCAACTTAATAAACTACAAATCATAGCTGCTAAAACTGGACTTAAAGTGGCCTTCCATAAAACTAATTTTATCACAAATGTCAAAGATGCCTCAAAATTCATCACGATTGGTCTGAAAAAAATCAAAAAAGTCCGAAAATTTAAATACCTAGGCGAATGGATTACCCCTAATAATTCAGAAATAGCTGCCATTGAGAGCAGATGTAACAAATTGGAAGGTGCCTTTCAAACCTGCAAAAACATTTACAAAAGTAAAAGCTTGTCCCGGAATGTCAAACTTTGTCATTATAATACAGTAATTAGGCCGTCAGCACTGTATGCTGCAGAATGCTTACAGATGACAAACAAAGGCCCATTGAGAAAATTAGAACTTAAGGATCGGAAAATTCTAAGGAAAATATTAGGACCTGTTAATGATTGTTTGAACATTGTATCTTACTTCAAGTTTAGCAAGCCCTCACCAGATGTCAGAGTAGGACAGTGCTCGTAGCTCCACTGCCCTCGGTAGGGGGCAGCATTCCTGCTAGCTACTTCCCTGGCGGGAAGAGAGTAAGACAGTGTGTCTCTGTTTAAGAGCGGTAACGGTCAGTTGCGTGATGTCAGACAATGGCGTAGTCGGTGTAACAAACACCTACATTCAGTGGTTCTTTTGTGTGTAAATATGTGTAGGGAGTGTTGTCTTATCGTGTATGACGTGTTCATTTTAAGTTGTGTAAATATAATGTAGTAATAATTCCACAGAGATCCAGTGATGTGAATCAGCTGCCTACCTCGTGTTCTATCACACAGTCCATTTCTATCCTCGTACTATCCTTAGCCAAACCTTGTATATATCTCCTCACCTCAAATCAACTCTTTTCATGGTCCTCGACGGAGCGGATGTCTGTGGAATCTTCGTTAATGTGATATTAGCACGTGTATTTTGGCGGGACTGAAGCATCATAGCAGCCATGTTGGCAAAGAATACTACTGTTTCCGATAGCAGTCATCTTGGCAAGGAATAAACGGCTTCCGATAGCAACCATCTCGGCAAGGAATACTACAGCTTCCGATGGCAGCCATGTTTGCCCCATCCACTTCGTATGTCGTCATCTTGGTTCCAGTCTACAGCAACCAGTAATCTCCTGTCAGCGCCGGAGTTTATACGACAGCCACGCAGACCAACTTCGATATTCTACACCGCAGCTTCAGTAAGTACATGCTCAGTTTCTGATTCCTATTATTTCCCACCATGGATTCCAAAGAAAAACAACTCCTTGTTAAGACTAGAGGCCTAGCGAAAGCCAGCATCACACGCGTGCATAACTTTGTTGTTAACTTCAAATCAGGATCAAGTATAAATGCAATTAAGGCCAGACTAGACGATCTACCCAGAATACGAGAAAAGTATGACAATGCGCAAGACAAGTTAGAACTGGAGGATGAAACTGAGGATCATAGTGAAGATCGTGACAGTTTCGAATTATTGTACTATGACGTAGTAGATAAAATAACAACATTGATAGAAGAGAGTGCAGAATCACGGTTGAGACAAGGCAACCTTTCCAGTGGTACCACTCATTCCCACTCTGGTCCATTCAAAAGAGAACTCGCACTGCCAACTATTAAATTGCCATCTTTTGGGGGTAACATTACTGATTTTCGACACTTTTCTGATACGTTTACCAGTCTGGTCATAAACAATGACTCACTTGAAGATATCCAAAGGTATCATTATTTGTTATCTTCACTTACAGGGGAAGCTCATGAACAAATTAAGAATCTTCCCATAACAACCACAAATTTCAAGATTGCATGGCAGACAGTCTGTCAAAGGTACAACAACCCTAAGCTCATTGCAACGTCTCACATTAAGAAACTTTTAAACCTTCCATCTGTAAGCAAAGAGTCATCCACAGATATACGATCACTGCTAAATCAAGTTTCAAGTAATCTGAATGCAATTGAGGCACTTGAACTTGACATTCCTTTACATGAAATGCTCGTATCACAGTTGATTCTTCAATAAGTTGATGAGGTCAGCAGAAAACAATGGGAGCTGACGTCATCAAAATTGAAATTTGCAAGACTAGATGAATTATGTCGATTTTTAGAAGACAGATGCCATGCCCTTGAACTAACCAACTCAAATCAGACCTCCAAACCAGTGGTTTCGTCCCACCCACGACATGTTACTGACATCAAGCACACTAAACCAGTAAGACAGGTTTATGTCTCTACTGGCAATAATTGTTTATTTTGTGATGGTGTTCATCCTCTCTACAAATGTTTAGGTTTTTCTGGCAGCAGTATCCAACAACGTATGGACTTTGTCAAACAACATAAATTGTGTTCAAATTGCCTTAGGCCTGGACACATTGTTGGCAACTGCTCTTCGGGCTCCTGTTATTCATGCGGCCTGAAACATCACACCCTACTTCATCGAACCAATAAACCTGTCACGCGGAGGCAGCAGGAAGCCACACCCGCAAGACACAGCGGCACTGATGTCAACCAGCAACAATCGGTTTCAGCCACGTATTGTTCGATAAAGGCAAAACCTCAGACCCAGATACTACTCTCCACTGCTCTGGTTAAGGTACGTGATGGCTATGGAAAGCTGCAAACTTGTAGAGCGCTCCTAGACTCATGTAGCCAGGCACACTTCGTCACAAATGCCTGTGCAGAACGGCTCAGCTTACGGAAGGTTCGAAACCGAATACCAATACAAGGTATAAGCAACGCTACTACAGAATCTCGTCACAGTGCTACCGTTAATGTTCACTCCATGCACAGCGAATACCAAGTAGAAATTAACTGTGCTGTGTTGCCAAGAATTTCCGCTGATCTCCCAGGATCGTATATTGATTTCGCTGACTGGGGTATTCCCGAAGGGCTACCTCTAGCCGACTCGACATTCAACCAACCTGGGCGAATTGACATGCTGATTGGTGCAGAGGTATTCTTTCAGCTTCTTCGACCGGAAAGACAAGTGAGATGAGGTGACTACCCTGTCCTCCAGAACACAGAATTCGGGTGGATTCTCGCAGGGCGTTTTCAGTTAGACAGAACGGCCGAAGCACCTTCGCAGACCGTACAGTCCTTCTTCACCACGAGTGACAATTCCCTTGACCATCTAGTTCAACGCTTCTGGGAATTAGAAGATATCAATCAGCCAATCAGATCAAAGGACGACCTGGAGTGTGAGAAACATTTTACTGCCTACACCAGGAGAGATGCTGACGGAAGATTCACGGTACAGCTTCCACTGCGTGAGGACTCTACAGAGCTTGGTGACTCGCTCCCATTGGCTGTGTCGCGGCTTCATCATCTCGAGAGACGATTAAGTAGAAACACCCAACTCAAGAATGACTACGTGAACTTTCTGGAGGAATACGAAGCTCTGGGACACATGGAGGCTATCGACACGTCGCACCCTAATGAGCATAGCTATTACATGCCCCATCACCCAGTTATTAAAGAGGCAAGCTCTACCACGAAGACGAGGGTGGTGTTTGATGCTTCCGCCGCCACTACGAGCGGGAAATCACTCAACAACATACTCCGAATTGGGCCGACCATCCAGCAAGATATCTGGTCGATCATTACAAGATTCCGTACTCACCAAGTGTGCTTCACAGCAGACATTCGCCAGATGTATCGACAAGTAAATGTTGATAGTCGTGACTGCAACCTTCAGAGAATCGTATGGCGCCGATCGCCGGAGGAACACATAAGACACTACCGGCTAAAAACTGTCACGTACGGAACAGCTTCAGCACCCTTCCTCGCTACTAGGTGCCTTCAGCAGCTCGCCATTGAGGAGTCGCGCAACTTACCCAAGGCAGCAGAAGTTCTCCAGAGAGATTTCTATGTGGACGACTGCATGTCTGGGACGGAAACCCTCGAGGAAGCTCTGCGAACTCAAGAACAACTCATCGATCTCCTTCAAAGGGGAGGTTTCCAACTTCGAAAATGGTGCTCCAATCATCCACAACTACTCGAAGCTGTTCCTCCAGAATACAGAGAAGCCCAGCTGCCCCTTCAACTCGATAGCGGAAATAACGTTAAGACGTTAGGACTCTTGTGGCATCCTGCCAACGATCAGCTGCAGATTGTGAATGGTACCGGGATTACTAACTTCAACGGACCGGTTACAAAAAGAAAGGTACTTGCAGTCATAGCATCAATATACGATCCGTTGGGACTGATGGGTCCATTCATCATCTCCTGCAAGTATTTCCTGCAGCAACTCTGGCAACTTCGCTTAGGATGGGATGAGAACCTACCTAAAGAACTGCTTCAGCGCTGGGAGCATCTACACAATCAGCTGCCTCTTGTCAGCCAAATTCGTATCGACAGACTAGTGCTAACGAAGGGCATTGTCACTAACATTCAACTGCACGGTTTTTCAGACGCGTCTGAGAAAGGATACGGATGTTGCATTTACATAAGATCGGAAAACCAACAGGGTGAACGCATCACAAGGCTACTGTGCGCTAAATCTAAGGTCGCCCCACTAAAAAGGGTCTCCATTCCTCGTCTCGAGTTGTGTGGAGCACTGCTGCTAGCTCGTCTTCTCAAGAAGGTAACATCGGTGTTAAATTTGACCATTAGCAGCATCCATTTGTGGACAGATTCGACGATCGTTCTTTCATGGATTGCAGCATCACCCATACGGTGGAAAACGTTTATTGCCAACAGAGTTTCGGAGATTCAAGACAGCACATCGATTGCAGATTGGAAGCACGTTCCTTCAGGAGACAATCCTGCGGACCTGATTTCACGGGGACTCACTCCAGACGCCCTTATTGCTAAGTCACTTTGGTGGAATGGACCACCGTGGCTTGCGGAAAATACTCTATCATGGCCTAACTCAACCCCTTCTGCGGTTACCCAGGACATCCCAGAACAGCGGAAACCTGTGGTCAGTCTCGTGGTGCTTCAACCTGAAGATGAGCTCATGCAGCGATTCTCTAAACTTGCACGTCTGCAGAGAGTGACAGCTTACTGCCTCAGATTTTCAGCTAACGCCAAACTTCGTCATACGGAAAGGAAGACTGGTGAATTAGACCTTCAAGAGTTACGTTCAGGACTATATGCATGTATCAGGAACGTCCAAGCATCAGCATATGGTGCAGAGATTCATGCTATTCGTAGTACAAGAGCAATTAGTAAGAAGAGCAAGCTTATATCCCTTAATCCATTCCTCTGTGATCAAGGACTTCTTCGAGTTGGTGGCAGATTACAACAATCGGAGCTCCCTTTCAACCAACAACATCAAATAATCTTGCCCCCAAGTCACCATCTAACTAAATTGATAATCGAGAACGAACATCGACGAATGTTACATGCTGGGTGCCAACTGCTACTCTCCTCTCTTCGCCAGCAATACTGGATACCAAATGGAAGGAATACCATTCGGAAGATAATACACCATTGTCTCATCTGTCACAAGCTCAAGGCAAAAAATGCCCAGCAACTAATGGGTCAGTTGCCGAACTACAGAGCATCACCTGCCAATCCATTTGTTCACTGTGGGATTGATTACGCTGGCCCACTGTACATAAAATCAGGATCTCGTAAAAATAGCGCAAGAGTTAAATGTTACGTATCAATTTTTGTATGTATGGCTACTAGGGCTATTCACATGGAAATTGTTAGCAGCATGACTACCCAAGCCTTTCTTGCTGCTCTCAAACGCTTTATCTCACGACGAGGAAGACCTGCGCACATATATTCGGACAACGGCAGAAACTTCGTAGGCGCAGACAAGGAACTTCGGGAACTGCAGAGATTGTTCGACGAAGAACATCACCAACGAGAGATCTCAAATTTCGCTAGCACTGAAGGCATTCAGTGGCACTTCATTCCGCCACAGGCTCCGCACTTTGGAGGTATTTGGGAGGCTGGCGTCAAGTCATTCAAACATCATCTTCGACGAGTGATGGGCACGGCATACCTTACCTTTGAAGAACTGGCAACACTCACAACACAAATCGAAGCATGTCTAAACTCTAGGCCTCTAGTCCCCCTAGCCGATGATCCCGACGACATAATGGCTATCACCCCAGGTCACTTTCTAATTGGAAGACCTATCACTACCCTTCCCGAACCAGATCTGAGTAATGTACGCCTCAATGTACTCTCTAGATGGCAGCAACTGCAACGGCAGCTCCAAGGATTCTGGAAGGCGTGGTCAGCAGACTACCTCTCCCACCTGCAGCAGAGGAGTAAATGGACACTACCAAGCAATAATGTGCAGCCAGGCACATTAGTGATCGTCAAAGAAGACAACGTCCCCCCACTGTGCTGGAAGCTCGCAGTGATCGATCAGGTCCACCCTGCCGCTGATGGACTTGTACGCGTCGCCACAATCCGTACTTCTACTGGAGTATTCAAAAGGCCAATTACAAAACTTTGTCCTCTTCCCACTTCTGAAGGCGACGATATCTGAACGTAGTGTGTCTTGTTTTGTATTCATCCTCATGTTTGTTTGTTTATTTTACATTGTGTTTGGAAAAAAGTGTTAACCCTTTTTTGGTGGGCGGCATGTTTGAACATTGTATCTTACTTCAAGTTTAGCAAGCCCTCACCAGATGTCAGAGTAGGACAGTGCTCGTAGCTCCACTGCCCTCGGTAGGGGGCAGCATTCCTGCTAGCTACTTCCCTAGCGGGAAGAGAGTAAGACAGTGTGTCTCTGTTTAAGAGCGGTAACGGTCAGTTGCGTGATGTCAGACAATGGCGTAGTCGGTGTAACAAACACCTACATTCAGTGGTTCTTTTGTGTGTAAATATGTGTAGGGAGTGTTGTCTTATCGTGTATGACGTGTTCATTTTAAGTTGTGTAAATATAATGTAGTAATAATTCCACAGAGATCCAGTGATGTGAATCAGCTGCCTACCTCGTGTTCTATCATACAGTCCATTTCTATCTTCGTACTATCCTTAGCCAAACCTTGTATATATCTCCTCACCTCAAATCAACTCTTTTCAATGATAATGGTACTTACAGAAGAAGACATAACAATGAATTATTTGAACATATAGAAGATTTGGTGAGTGTGATGAGAAAAAGGAGAATGTCTTTCTTTGGACATTTGGAGCGGATGGAGCATCATCGACTTTCATATCGAATACACTCATCAATCTCTAAAAAAAATCCTATTGTAAATGGTCGATGCAAGTTAAAAAGGACCTAACAGATGCTCGAATCAATCAAGCTCTGGTTTGGGATAGGAACCTGTTCAGAAAGGCGGTTAAATCAACCAGTAATCTACACCCTTTAACATCTGTGATGACTCGCCCTCACTGCAAGTGGACGAAAGAAAGGAGAGCTGAACATTCGTCAAGAATGAAGATCTACTGGCAGACAAGAAAACAAGCTTTACAGTGATCATATGAGTGAAGAACATCGTGGTCCATTGATGGCCGAAACGACTCAAAAAAAAAACATTATTCATTGTGATCAAAATGCGTTGCTTTCAATAGGTTTAATAATAATCACAAATCTGGCGATAGATATGCCTCCACATTAATCTAATCTGGGATTCACGTTAATAATTAGGATGAATGTTTATCAATATCTTCATTAATCAAAACTGTGTAAATATAACACGTATATTATTCATCTACTATGGATCTCAAAAATATCTAACGAAGCTATCGTATTTCAAAATCTCAAAAATGTCAATGAAGAAATACATTGTATCAAGCCAAATGTCGTAATAAATCTACTCAAAAGGATTCAAGAACGACGAATAGTGCCCTACAACCCCGATCTGGGTAATAATGACAATTAGCACTCCAATTGATCAGTTAGAAACACTATAGGCGTCTATCTGCTAAAAGAACAGAATAGAAATTCCTAACAAATCAAACGAATCCACCTTCTCCATTCAAAATAGCTTCAATAAGCTTACTACAACTTTTAATAATCTACCTGAAGAACGAAATCCAACTTTCGAGTGTATAACAGTTCTTGGAGTTGAACCATATTTGTAGCTCAAATTTGAGTCTACCAAAATTGAATAATGTTATAAATAGACATATTACAAGTGTTCATTCGCTATCAAAACACGTGGAATGAAGAATCTTGACCTACTGGCTCCTCTTCTCTACATTAAATAAATCCCCAATTAAATAACTTGAATTTACAATTACTATAATTTTAAACAACAATGCAGTTAATAACAAATAGGTATATCCTTTAATAGGATCAAAACCCTGTCTAGAATAGAACCAGTCTTGAAAAGATGATCAAGTCTAAACTCTACTCTTAGACATGCTACTGAAAATCCTACAAAATGTAGCAACATGACAACTTTAGAATGTTAATGCTCTACTACGATTAATGGGACTTTTTCTGTACCTTTGATGATTCTCGGAGCTCACAGAAGAACAATGGCATGCCCTTCATATCGATTCCTTCCTTACATATGGTAATGGTATAGATTCTCTAGGGTAATGAGAACCGTACCCCGGACCACCAGACAGCTCTCCCCTGGCTCCAGCTGGTCCTCAGGATACCTCCCATCCTGGTTGAATTGCCAGCTACCACTCCACAGAAAGTTCCTTTCATCACAGCTGATTGTCCGTATAACCGTAGCGAAACGATCACCATTTCGGCTCGAGTATTTATTTATTTATCGTGTCAGAAGTACAAAGTAAACATAGAAAAATGAAACAATAGAAATATTAAACACTGGTTGACCAATAATTTGCCACGACGAGTGCATTTGAAGTAGCTCCCATTAAGTCTTTAATGGTGCAAGTGTCTGGAGAAGAAGGACACAGTAGAAGATGATCATTGGTCTGCTCAGTACCACACTCGCAGTAAACTGATTCCACAGGAAGGCCCCATTTCTGCTGGTTAGTCTTGCATCTCGTGGTACTGGAGCGTAGCCGATTAAGAGCCTTCCATGTTGTCCACTTTTCTGAATGTCCAGGGGGAAGCTCTTCCTTTGGGACCATCCATTCTCTTAAATATTGGCATTTTCCCCGCCACATTGAGATTCTTGCTGGCTGTGATGTTCCTTTAAGAGCTTCAGTGGTTTTCAAGAAGCTCTTTCTTGATTTCAGCCTAGGATGTGCTGGCTGACAAGCATACAATGGGTGAGTTTCCAAAGTCATAGCCTTGCTTTTCTCATATCTAGCAGCAACCTCGCATCGGATTTCAGGTGGTGCAATACCAGCGAGACAGTGAAGTTTATCTATGGGTGTAGGCCTTAAACAGCCCGTGATAATACGGCAGGTCTCATTTAATGCCACATCTATGTTTCTAGTATGGCTGGACTTGTGCCACACCGAGCATGCATATTCAGCAGTGGAGTAACACAGTGCTAGCGCGCTTGTTCTCAGAGTACATGGATGAGCTCCCCAGGTGGTGCCTCTCAGTTTCCGCACTATGTTGTTTCTGGCAGACACTTTTTGCTTCACGTTTAGACAGTGCTTCTTAAATGTAAGCGTACGATCCAGAGTTACTCCCAGATATTTTGGAGTCGGAAAATGCTGAAGAGGGATTCCTTCCCAAGTGATTTGTAGTGTTTTAGCTGCTTTTTTGTTATTGAGGTGAAATACACAACTCTGAGTTTTGGCAGGATTTGGCTTCAGGTGATTTTCACTCTAGTAGCTAGTAAATTATTTCAGGGCCTTAGTCAAATTCTGTTCTACATTTACAAAGCAGTTGGCCTGAGCAGTGACTGCACAGTCATCAGCATAGACAAAACTCTGGGTACCTTCAGGTAAAGGCTGATCATTGGTATAGATGTTGAATAACAGTGGTGCGAGCACACTGCCTTGCGGTAACCCATTCTTCTGTGTTCTCCATCTTCTTCTTTGTCCCTGGAATTCCACAAAAAACCTACGGTTTTGGAGAATATTTCTAATGTTGCACACTAGGTGGAAGTCTTTGGTGATGTCATACAATTTTGCTAGAAGAAGCCGATGATTGATTGTGTCGTAAGCTGCAGAGAGATCAATGAAAACAGCGCCTGTAATGAGCGCTTTTCGAATCCATCCTCAATGTACTGTGTCAAGTTTAATACCTGTGATGTGCAACTTTTCCCTTCTCGAAATCCAGCTTGCTGTGGTATAAGAAAAGGCTCCACTTTTCCAATAAGTCTCTGAAGGATGAGCCTCTCTAGGACCTTGTACAGGTGACAGTGCAAGAAGATAGGCCTATAGCTTTTGGGATCCAATCTATCTTTGCCCGGTTTAGGGATAGCAATGACTCGAGCCTTTCGCCAGATTTTGGGAATTTTGCATTCTTGGACACAATTGTTCATTAATTCCAATAGCCATCGCCTCGTAACAGGACCAAAATTCTTGATCTGCTCAACTCGAATATCGTCTAGTCCAGCTGCTTTTCCCAATTTGCACTTCCTTAGTGCTAATTCCAGTTCGGCTTCAGTAAATGATGAAGATAGGATGTTGCTCTCTTGGTTGTACTGCTGTGCTATTGGTTTCTTATCTAGCTTTCTAGATCGGGTTAGTTTACCATTAACTAGCAACTGGTGGGCAATTTGATCTGCCTTTATATTAGCAAATGTGCTGGCATGAGTGTTATCATTACTGAGACGTCGTAATAGTCTCCATGCCTTTTGGCTACTCTTGCTCATGTCACAGTCTGCCATTAGTTGTATCCACTCATCCCTTTTCGCCCCTGATACTGAGGAAAGAACGCTTTGTGCAATGATTGATGTTTCTTCGCTAAAAGGATCATGTTCATACTTCTTATAATATTCCTCAAGCAGAGTGGCCGTTTCAGGTTTAATTCCTTTGATAAAATTTGTTCTGCAGCCTCTTTTAATTGATGCCCTTGAGGAGGTTTGGACAATGTCTACAAACTTGTCGTACTCTTCAGGCACAGGAGCTATGTTCAGAATGTTCTCATCCAAAATGTTTGAAAATCTTGTCCAGTCAGCCTTCTTAAAGTTGTATCTTCGCCTAAATCTAACTTCTTGAGGTCGTATTGATGGCAAAATTTGGCACATGATGGGCCTGTGCTGTGTGTTAGGTATTGGTGCACACACAGCTTTGGTACATGTATGCACAATGCTTTCACTAACAAAGAGGAGGTCTGGATTATAGCCTCGTCCCCATCTTCCACTATTAAAAGAAGAAGGAAGTTTGCTATCATGGATGAGGGCGAGTTGAAAATGTTCAGCCCACGAAAGCACTGCCTCACCATTTTTGTCCTCGTGTGCGTAACCCCATACATGACTGTGGCTGTTGAAATCACCTATAACAATGGAGGCTCTACTTCTATCAAAATTTTGGGGTGGAATGAAGGAAAATTCTGCTGCAGGTGGTTTATAAACTGAGGTGATTATACAGTTACTTAGCTCCACGGTGATAATTTCAATATTGTTTTCATCTGACTGGCAGACACTTTTGACTTCCAAATTCGGCTTAGCATAAATGGCACTTCCATATAGAGCGTGTGATCTTTCAGCAATCAGTTTCATGCCAGGAACACATGGGCGTTTCTGCATCATATCTCTGTGTGTTTCCTGAACACATAGAACATCACACTGCTTGTCGTGACAAAGTTCATACAAAAGTTGTTCTTTACAAGATGATATGCCTTCAATGTTAACAGAAATGACTGTTAAAGTTGGTTCTGAAAAGAACCGTTTGTTAGATGTCATTTTAAATAACTCTGTTACTTCTGGTGTGAGAGAATCAGCCGTCTAGGAAGAGTCCTAGTCCGTTGCCCACGAGACACCCGGATGTGTACTGAACCCTTATTGATCTACGATAAATAAGTATTCATATTTATTATTATTATTACTACGGCCCAGGCAGTACTTGAGGAAGTCGACATGGATAAAGGGAGGCCAGCATTTCGTAATGATTGCAACAGGAGCAGAGCTGGTAGCTATTCTTGGGGGACGGCTAGAATTAGTCGGGTTCAAGGCCAAATTGAGCAACTACTGTACCAAAATTGGAAGCATAAAGGAAGGATCACGAGTCACTTGCAACGAACATACGATTGAATCAGCCAATCACAAGAGACCAAGCCATGACCACGCGGTGGACAGCGTCAGTAGTAAAAAGCCCGCGGAATTGATTATCTAAAGAACCGCCGAACGGATTAATCTCCGCACGAGTGCATTGTGACGTTTGATTTATTTGAAGAAGAATGACACTAGTCCCATATTTGTGAGACATAAACTCTGGAAATTTTTATCCGATTCCACCCCACTCCTCCGTCCCCTGTCAGTTTCTAATAAATAGTTTGGCATGACGCTATTAGAAGTCAATCGTTTTGGAGCCTCGAGAGGCTAACTTCACGCCAGTTTGCACCGTGATTTTGACGCTCGAAATTATTAGAAGTCATTCGTTTTGGAGCCTTGAGAGGCTTACTTCACGCCAGTTTGCATCGTGATTTTAACGCTCTGAATTGGTTAAGTTATTTTATTTGTGAGCTCTGAGGAGCTAAAGTCACAGCAGTGGTAATATCGAATTTTAAAGCTCTAGTACATTTTATTCTGAAATCAACTTTATTTTTTGAGCTAAATATTTCACGCCATTGCGTGGTAACTTGTAACATTTACTTTAAGACGACGATTTCAGCTCTGAGGGGCAAGTCTTGTAACACCCTAATTAGCGCTCACCGGAGTGAAGGTCAACAGTACAGTACGGAAATACCGAGCAAGATAGCGACTGCCAGTGCAGCCAAGATCTTAAACTTGTTATCGAGCCAGTGACGTGGTCTCGATGTGTATATTTTATGTACATATTGCAGTGTATTTTTCATGTGTTTTATTGTGCGTGTGTGCGAGATATCTAGGGCCAGTCTTCGCAATTAATCGCATTAGGACATTTGTGGGCGAATTGAGTAACCTGCAAGCGATTATAGATAGGTCAAATAATTAACATTGAACTTTTCTGCCAAGGAGTCGATACCAAGATGATCAGCACGTGGTTTGGAGTTGGGATGATCTTCAACAATTCAACGCAGACGACCACGATGGAGTGTTAATTTGTCCATAGGGGCAATGGGCTGAGGAGGATGTCCTTAGTTCTACAAGCAGATCGGTGATGTACAAAAATTGGATTATTTCAATTATGTAGTTAGATTTGGCCGGGGAACTTTTGTAAATAGTCATGTTTCTTTTCTTGTTGTTTAGAGTTTTTCTTGCACCGACACTAAATGTTTTAAATGTCCGTTGGCGCGTGGCCAAAGTGTTTGTTTGATATTTGTTTTTCCTTGAGTCATATGTAATGTGCGCGGCGTGCGTACGTGATTTTTAGCCTATTTTCAATTTTGAAAAAATAGGCTTATGAGATCACCTTTTGTCCGTGTGTGTGTGCGTGTGTGTGTGTGTGATTCGTGTGTGTGTGTGTCCCCCTAATAAAATCGAAACGGCTGGAGCGATTTCAATGAAACTCAGTAAGTTTATAGCACTATTCCGGGCGACCTCGACCGTGCCCTTCAAATTTTGTTACGACTCACCAATCCAACATGGCGGCTGTGCGAAATATTTCACCAGCATTCAATATCTCCGAAACGATTACCGATATTACCCTGACATCATGTATGGTGATAAAGGGAACAACTATAAGTTCACTTATGTGATCTTTGAAAACCTGGTAACTACAAAACCAACATGGCGGCCAAGCGAAGTTGCGACTTTTAAATAGACGTTCCTCGCGATTTATCCATCCAAACGCAATAAAACTTGGTACAGTAGATGTTTATATACTTTGTAATGCACCGACAACTAACTTCGTTCATTTGTTTACATAACCACAATATGGCGGATGTGCGAAATATTTCACCGGCATTCTGTATCTCTGAAACTATTAGCGGTATCTTCCTGAAGTTTTGTACGGAGATAAAGGGCACTACTGGAAGTCCATTTATATGACTTTAAAAAACCGGTTATATACAAAACAAACATGGCGGCCATGCGAATTAGAAAATTTGAAATAGACCTTTCTCGCGATTTAATGCTCCAAGCGCACTGAAATCTGGTACAGGAAATATTTATACACATAGTAATACACTGGTATCTAATTTAGTTCAATTGTTTTCATAACCTCAAGATGGCGGCTGTGCGAATTTTAAAATGAAGTTTTTATTTCTTGTGATGTAGTCATGCGATCGAAGTGAAAGTTTGAATAATGAACCTTCCCAATAATTTTCCTATAATGGTACATGACTCTATGGCCTATACATTTAACAATCCAACATTGCGACCATCCGAAATATTTAGACGGCTCTCAATATCTACGAATCTATTGTAGCAATCAAACTGAATTTTTTATTGTTCTTTGGGGCTATGAACTCAAGTTCACTTATAGGACTTTAAATAACCTGGTGATCACAAATCCAACATGGCGGCGACGCGAATTATAAATATTCTCATGGACGTTTATCGCAATTTAACCATCCGTGAGCAGTGAAACTTGGTACAGTAAATCCTTATACGAATGGTAAGCCACTAGCATCTAATTTATTTCAATTGTTTCCATAACCTAAAGATGGCAGCTGTGCGAAATTTTAAAATCTCCTTGTAACTTCTAGTGTCCTAATTATGCGATTGAAGTTTGAATACTACACGTACACAATAATCTGCATGTAACAGTACATAACTCTAGGACCTACATATATAAAATCCAACATGGCGACTATCCGAATTATTAAGTCGGTTCTCAATATCTACGAATCTATTACGGCAATCAAACTGAAATTGTGTATGTTGATAGTTGCAATAAGTGGGCTATATGAAAATAGGCTGTATAGTTCTTCACGGAACTACTTGTTATCCATGCAAATGCGGAACCCGTTACATTCGATAAATGGTGCTTTATTAACGTTAATATTTGGAATAGGAATGGGAGGCAATTACTGTAAGATATTTGCTGAACAGGTTATTATTCATATTAGGGTTGCCAAGCGCACCAATATTAAAAGTAATTTGTAGAACACTTTCGTTCTAAATTTGATAGATTTTTTTTGAGTCCTTTTCAGGTTGACTAGTCACGGCATAGAACGGTGGCGCCAGCATGTGGAAATTATTTGTGTCTTTTTATTTCAGGGTCTGTCAAAACCCATACGTGTGATTCTGTGTGTGTTACTGTGTCAAGTGTGTGTTGATTCTACGTGAGGAGGGGGTAGAGGTCCTACCGCTCTCATATTTTTTTTTGCTGCTGTTGTATTTTTGATGGAAAAACAGGGTGCTCTAGGGAGACCGCTGTTTCTTGTCCATATTTATTCTGACACACACACACGTATTATTGTGCTTTGGGGCACACTTCTTCGAGATTCGACCCCATGTCCTGGGAGGTCGAGATTTTTTTTGACACGTGGGTTGACAGACATGCAGAGTTCCACAAACCGCCCGTTTTGCCTGGTGACTTATTTTTGATAGGCAGTCCTGATTGTCCGACTGACCCCTGTAAGCTTTCATGTAGCAAACCTGTTCATTGTGATGGTTATTTTTAAGCCATAATTAATTGGGAGTTCGCCATGTGTGTAACGGCTTGTTGTACGTTGTAAGGGTAAAATATTGTATTATTAACGTAAATGTTGGCTGTGTGCCTATTGCTTTGTTTATGACTCGATTCATGTAATTTTGTGTGTCACACCTGCGCGGTGTAGTGGTAGAGTACTTGTAAATTTTGACAGCGGTCATTTGTTTATTTTATTGGTCACGTGTTAATGTACTTGTGTTGATTTGTGTGAGAAGTCCTAAGTTTTTAGGCAGTAAATGTTGCTACGGCAATTTGATTCCAATTTCACTCGGAAATTTTGTGTTTGTATATTAGATTTAGGAAGTGTCGGTTTTAATTTTAAGTATTGTAGTTGTGTTCCCCCGTGTCGGTCTAGCTCTAAGAAATGTGGATTCGTTGTCTGAATGATTATTCTGGATGATGACGAATCACGCATTCATTGTACACATCGTGATGCATGTAGAACGGCATACGCACATATATGGTCACTTTTGTTATTTGTATCTTAGGGACACTTGGTCCATGTAATTAATCTCTCCAGAGATTTGGCCTAGTTTTTGGCATTTTTATTAAGTGGGAGTCTGATGGGAGTTTTTTTTGTTAATTGTTGAGTGTAAATATGGTGATTTGTTATTAAATTCATTTGTTTTAACCCTGGCTTCACTCTTTCCTGCATGTTATTTTGTTATATGTTACCCTGCAAGTTAATGAAGCGCCTTGACAACAACTTACGATATGAACCGTTACACCCCCCGAAACTGAGTCTCATATGCTTCTTTGCAAGGGTTCATAAAACAAAAATTGGCTGCCCAAGTGGGAATTGTTGTTGTTGTTGCTTCGCTGATCTCATATTTATTTCGTTGAGAAATGATGCCAGGTCAAGCGGACATGTAAATTCAGTAAATTGAGGCGATGTTGTACCGCCATGTGCATTAGTAAAATCACTGAGTTCCTGAAGTTAGAGATATTGAACAAGGTTAGAATTTGATTTTGTATTTGTTATAAACTTGTTCTGGCGCCCGATATTAAAATTAGAAATTTGCATTATTAATGAACTCAGTCAAAGCAGGAAGGTGATGCCTTATATTTGACATTTAATTGACTTCGGTTAATTGGTGTTTCGTAAATTCTGTTGGTTAGGAATTTAAAAGCAGATCACTAGGGGTTATTTTGTTGTTTGGGAATAAGTGTAATTGTATTCAGTAAATTTTGTTACTGAAATTTTCATTAAATTAGAGCCAGTAATATTTAAATGTGTGACATGTATGTGTGTATATGACTGAAGCTTTGGCCCATGACCCTGTTTTCTCTGAATATATTTGTGTGTGTGAAATGGCGAGTGTCGATGAAATTAAGGCATTGTTGGAACAGATGTCCGTGAAGACGGAAAAGCAATTAGAACATATGTCCGTGAAGACGGAGAAACAATTAAAAGAACAATTAGAAGCTCAGCGAAAGCATAATGATAAACAATTAAATGACATTACGGTCCAGTTACAAGCGCAGAAGATAGATAGTGAAAAACAATTAGTGCAGATGTCCGCGAAAACGGAGGAACAATTAAATGACATTACGGTCCAGTTACAAGCGCAGAAGATAGACTGTAAAAACAATTAGATGACATGAGCGGTAATATTTCGGTCCAATTAGAGGTCCAGTAAATAGACACGGACAAACAATTAAATGAACTAAATCACAAATTGTCGGAACAGGCGGTAACACAAACGGCACAAACCGAACAATTAGGAAAAATCACCAATGACATTAATCAGAGCGTTAAAAAGGTAGAGAAACTGGCAGGCGAGGTTGCGGAGAACAACGTCAAACAGTTAGGCGAAATTAAGAAGTTGGAGGCGAAATTTGATAACAAATTAATACAATTTGACGAGATGATGGCAGATAAACTCAAGCAGATAGAGGCAGCATGTGTCAATAACACCGCGGGAATGAAGAAAACCCAAGAGAAATTGCAGCAGCAAATTAATTCGGTAGACAGCAACGTGCTGGAATTAATAAAGGAAATTGATAAAGTCGAGGTTAAGGCTGAAACCGAACGGATACACTTGCGGGAGAACTTAGAGGAGCAATTAGGCAAAACACAAGAGATCATAAGAAAAGAGATGGAAGGCCAGCTAATAAAAACACAAGAGGTTATAGGAGAAGAGGTGGGGGGACAACTAGTCAAAACGCAAGAACAGATACGTGAAGAGATAGAGAAAAATCAGGAAAGGAACGAGGAGAAAATTAATAGCTTGAAATGTAGGATCCGGCGAGATTGGGACCAGCAGGCTCACACAAATAAGGAAGACCGGCTGACAGTTTTAAAGCGAATGCAGGCATTGGAGGAAAATGTAAAGTCAAAATTACAGGAACAATCAGAGTTAATCATCAAAAACGAGATTAGATCTTTAGAGAATGCGACATTATTTTCGACTGAAAATATACCAGAGAAGCAAACAAGTATTGGAAGTCCTGCAGGCTTGAAGTTGTCTGAGGATACCGGCCAGGGTCAAAGTCCCAGACTAACGAGTAACGCATTCCAGCAATACAGGGGGGAGACTTCAACACCGCAACTGAACTTGGCACCCGCCCAAGTCATCCAAGTCATTCGGGGTAATGATTTTAAGCCCGATAAATTTAAGGAACATTCAGGAACCACTCCCAAAGCATTTCTACGACAATTAACTGATTACTTTAATGACCAGCACATTGGCCCTGAGAAACGATTAAGACTAGTGGAGAAATTTTTAGAAGGACCTAGCCTAACCTGGTTTTTAAGCTTTAAGTACACGTTCACAGACATGGCTCAATTCCGCGAGGCATGTTTGAAGAAGTTTTGGAGCCCTTCGTTACAGCAGGGGTTGAGAATGGACCTGTACACGCGAAAATATCATAGTACGCATCCAACCCGTTTTTCAGAATTCTTCAGCCAGCAATTGGTAAAATTCAGAGATTTTGACGACCCGCCTAGCGAGCAAAATATGGTTCTAACCATCGGGAAACAACTCCCAATGCACATCCAACAACTATTAGTCGCAGGAAACATTCAAACCGCAGTCCAAGCCGAAGAATTACTCAGACACTTAGACGAGACGAGTATGCTGAGCCCACAGACAGGAAGGAGGAATATGGAATGTGTCAACACGGCAGAGGGAGTTCAGGGACTCCAAAATAACCACAGCCAGGGGAACCAAACCAAGACACAGTCCAAAGGGACACAATTCACACCAAGAAGGCAAGATTTTGACGGCCGAAACCAGTTCAACAATAATAATCAGAATTATCAGAATAACCGCGGGAGATACAATCAGAACAACCAAAATCAAAACAATCAGTGGACGTACCAGCGGGAGTACACAAATTGGAGGGGAAACCAGAGACAAGGTAGACCTTACCAAAGAAATGGAGATGGTAGATGGAATAACGGCAGGGACTATCGCCAAGAAAATAGGGGAGATTATCGGAACAACTGGGACGAGCGATATATTGAATCACGTAAATACTTGGATCAATTAAGTACCGAAGAAGCGGAGAAAGAGAAGTGGGGGCGTGCCATGGCGAATAGACAGAGCCCAGACCATCACCATGAAGAAGAGAAGAGACCAGCCGACAAACCAAAACAGAAAAATAATAGAGGAAATTCGCGGGTCGAAGTTTCGGGCAAGGGCCTGGAAATATGGTACCAGGAGAAGAGGAAGATGGGAGAAGAAGAAGATGGGAGAAGAAGTAGACGGTAGGAGAAGAAGATGGGAGAAGAAGAAGAAGAAGGAGAAGGGAACCATTTGATGACTAGAAAAGATGATGTGTGCAGAATCTGTATTGCAAAAATTTTAATTTGAGAGCCAACGCTCAATTATATGTGGAGCGCCAGAGTACGCACTCTGTTTGTAAACAACGAGCAGCTGAGACGACAGGAGTGGCAATCACTTGAGGAGAAGGGGGAGACCTAGTGAGGAAGTATGAATGACATTCCAGCGAGAAAGGGAGCACTCTAATTGAGTCGGAGGGGCGTACATTCGAGTAGCTGAGTGAGATTTAAAGAGATGTGTTGTTACTACAGGGGATTTTGTTTTTGAAATCCAAACCAATAAATTGCTTCGAATTTCAAAACCTTGCTGAGGATAAATGAACCCTTATTGATCTACGATAAATAAGTATTCATATTTATTATTATTATTACTACGGCCCAGGCAGTACTTGAGGAAGTCGTCATGGATAAAGGGAGGCCAGCATTTCGTAATGATTGCAACAGGAGCAGAGCTGGTAGCTATTCTTGGGGGACGGCTAGAATTAGTCGGGTTCAAGGCCAAATTGAGCAACTACTGTACCAGAATTGGAAGCATAAAGGAAGGATCACGAGTCACTTGCAACGAACATACGATTGAATCAGCCAATCACAAGAGACCAAGCCATGACCACGCGGTGGACAGCGTCAGTAGTAAAAAGCCCGCGGAATTGATTATCTAAAGAACCGCCGAACGGATTAATCTCCGCACGAGTGCATTGTGACGTTTGATTTATTTGAAGAAGAATGACACTAGTCCCATATTTGTGAGACATAAACTCTGGAAATTTTTATCCGATTCCACCCCACTCCTCCGTCCCCTGTCAGTTTCTAATAAATAGTTTGGCATGACGCTATTAGAAGTCAATCGTTTTGGAGCCTCGAGAGGCTAACTTCACGCCAGTTTGCACCGTGATTTTGACGCTCGAAATTATTAGAAGTCATTCGTTTTGGAGCCTTGAGAGGCTTACTTCACGCCAGTTTGCATCGTGATTTTAACGCTCCGAATTGGTTAATTTATTTTATTTGTGAGCTCTGAGGAGCAAAATTCACAGCAGTGGTAATATCGAATTTTAAAGCTCTAGTACATTTTATTCTGAAATCAACTTTATTTTTTGAGCTAAATATTTCACGCCAGTGCGTGGTAACTTGTAACATTTACTTTAAGACGACGATTTCAGCTCTGAGGGTCAAGTCTTGTAACACCCTAATTAGCGCTCACCGGAGCGAAGTTCAACAGTACAGTACGGAAATACCGAGCAAGATAGCGACTGCCAGTGCAGCCAAGATCTTAAACTTGTTATCGAGCCAGTGACGTGGTCTCGAGGTGTATATTTTATGTACATATTGCAGTGTATTTTTCATGTGTTTTATTGTGCGTGTGTGCGAGATATCTAGGGCCAGTCTTCGCAATTAATCGCATTAGGACATTTGTGGGCGAATTGAGTAACCTGCAAGCGATTATAGATAGGTCAAATAATTAACATTGAACTTTTCTGCCAAGGAGTCGATACCAAGATGATCAGCACGTGGTTTGGAGTTGGGATGATCTTCAACAATTCAACGCAGACGACCACGATGGAGTGTTAATTTGTCCATAGGGGCAATGGGCTGAGGAGGATGTCCTTAGTTCTACAAGCAGATCGGTGATGTACAAAAATTGGATTATTTCAATTATGTAGTTAGATTTGGCCGGGGAACTTTTGTAAATAGTCATGTTCCTTTTCTTGTTGTTTAGAGTTTTTCTTGCACCGACACTAAATGTTTTAAATGTCCGTTGGCGCGTGGCCAAAGTGTTTGTTTGATATTTGTTTTTCCTTGAGTCATATGTAATGTGCGCGGCGTGCGTACGTGATTTTTATCCATGCAAATGCGGAACCCGTTACATTCGATAAATGGTGCTTTATTAACGTTAATATTTGGAATAGGAATGGGAGGCAATTACTGTAAGATATTTGCTGAACAGGTTATTATTCATATTAGGGTTGCCAAGCGCACCAATTTTAAAAGTAATTTGTAGAACACTTTCGTTCTAAATTTGATAGATTTTTTTTGAGTCCTTTTCAGGTTGACTAGTCACGGCATAGAACGGTGGCGCCAGCATGTGGAAATTATTTGTGTCTTTTTATTTCAGGGTCTGTCAAAACCCATACGTGTGATTCTGTGTGTGTTACTGTGTCAAGTGTGTGTTGATTCTACGTGAGGAGGGGGTAGAGGTCCTACCGCTCTCATATTTTTTATTTTTTTTTGCTGCTGTTGTATTTTTGATGGAAAGACAGGGTGCTCTAGGGAGACCGCTGTTTCTTGTCCATATTTATTCTGACACACACACACGTATTATTGTGTTTGGGGCACACTTCTTCGAGATTCGACCCCATGTCCTGGGAGGTCGAGATTTTTTTTGACACGTGGGTTGACAGACATGCAGAGTTCCACAAACCGCCCGTTTTGCCTGGTGACTTATTTTTGATAGGCAGTCCTGATTGTCCGACTGACCCCTGTAAGCTTTCATGTAGCAAACCTGTTCATTGTGATGGTTATTTTTAAGCCATAATTAATTGGGAGTACGCCATGTGTGTAACGGCTTGTTGTACGTTGTATGGGTAAAATATTGTATTATTAACGTAAATGTTGGCTGTGTGCCTATTGCTTTGTTTATGACTCGATTCATGTAATTTTGTGTGTCACACCTGCGCGGTGTAGTGGTAGAGTACTTGTAAATTTTGACAGCGGTCATTTGTTTATTTTATTGGTCACGTGTTAATGTACTTGTGTTGATTTGTGTGAGAAGTCCTAAGTTTTTAGGCAGTAAATGTTGCTACGGCAATTTGATTCCAATTTCACTCGGAAATTTTGTGTTTGTTTATATTAGATTTAGGAAGTGTCGGTTTTAATTTTAAGTATTGTAGTTGTGTTCCCCCGTGTCGGTCTAGCTCTAAGAAATGTGGATTCGTTGCCTGAATGATTATTCTGGATGATGACGAATCACGCATTCATTGTACACATCGTGATGCATGTAGAACGGCATACGCACATATATGGTCACTTTTGTTATTTGTATCTTAGGGACACTTGGTCCATGTAATTAATCTCTCCAGAGATTTGGCCTAGTTTTTGGCATTTTTATTAAGTGGGAGTCTGATGGGAGTTTTTGTTGTTAATTGTTGAGTGTAAATATGGTGATTTGTTATTAAATTCATTTGTTTTAACCCTGGCTTCACTCTTTCCTGCATGTTATTTTGTTATATGTTACCCTGCAAGTTAATAAAGCGCCTTGACAACAACTTACGATATGAACCGTTACACCCCCCCGAAACTGAGTCTCATATGCTTCTTTGCAAGGGTTCATAAAACAAAAATTGGCTGCCCAAGTGGGAATTGTTGTTGTTGTTGCTTCGCTGATCTCATATTTATTTCGTTGAGAAATGATGCCAGGTCAAGCGGACATGTAAATTCAGTAAATTGAGGCGATGTTGTACCGCCATGTGCATTAGTAAAATCACTGAGTTCCTAAAGTTAGAGATATTGAACAAGGTTAGAATTTGATTTTGTATTTGTTATAAACTTGTTCTGGCGCCCGATATTAAAATTAGAAATTTGCATTATTAATGAACTCAGTCAAAGCAGGAAGGTGATGCCTTATATTTGACATTTAATTGACTTCGGTTAATTGGTGTTTCGTAAATTCTGTTGGTTAGGAATTTAAAAGCAGATCACTAGGGGTTATTTTGTTGTTTGGGAATAAGTGTAATTGTATTCAGTAAATTTTGTTAATGAAATTTTCATTAAATTAGAGCCAGTAATATTTAAATGTGTGACATGTATGTGTGTATATGACTGAAACCTTGGCCCATGACCCTGTTTCCTCTGAATATATTTGTGTGTGTGAAATGGCGAGTGTCGATGAAATTAAGGCATTGTTGGAACAGATGTCCGTGAAGACGGAAAAGCAATTAGAACATATGTCCGTGAAGACGGAGAAACAATTAAAAGAACAATTAGAAGCTCAGCGAAAGCATAATGATAAACAATTAAATGACATTACGGTCCAGTTACAAGCGCAGAAGATAGATAGTGAAAAACAATTAGTGCAGATGTCCGCGAAAACGGAGGAACAATTAAATGACATTACGGTCCAGTTACAAGCGCAGAAGATAGACTGTAAAAAACAATTACATGACATGAGCGGTAATATTTCGGTCCAATTAGAGGTCCAGAAAATAGACACGGACAAACAATTAAATGAACTAAATCACAAATTGTCGGAACAGGCGGTAACACAAACGGCACAAACCGAACAATTAGGAAAAATCACCAATGACATTAATCAGAGCGTTAAAAAGGTAGAGAAACTGGCAGGCGAGGTTGCGGAGAACAACGTCAAACAGTTAGGCGAAATTAAGAAGTTGGAGGCGAAATTTGATAACAAATTAATACAATTTGACGAGATGATGGCAGATAAACTCAAGCAGATAGAGGCAGCATGTGTCAATAACACCGCGGGAATGAAGAAAACCCAAGAGAAATTGCAGCAGCAAATTAATTCGGTAGACAGCAACGTGCTGGAATTAATAAAGGAAATTGATAAAGTCGAGGTTAAGGCTGAAACCGAACGGATACACTTGCGGGAGAACTTAGAGGAGCAATTAGGCAAAACACAAGAGATCATAAGAAAAGAGATGGAAGGCCAGCTAATAAAAACACAAGAGGTTATAAGAGAAGAGGTGGGGGGACAACTAGTCTAAACGCAAGAACAGATACGTGAAGAGCTAGAGAAAAATCAGGAAAGGAACGAGGAGAAAATTAATAGCTTGAAATGTAGGATCCGGCGAGATTGGGACCAGCAGGCTCACGCAAATAAGGAAGACCGGCTGACAGTTTTAAAGCGAATGCAGGCATTGGAGGAAAATGTAAAGTCAAAATTACAGGAACAATCAGAGTTAATCATCAAAAACGAGATTAGATCTTTAGAGAATGCGACATTATTTTCGACTGAAAATATACCGGAGAAGCAAACAAGTATTGGAAGTCCTGCAGGCTTGAAGTTGTCTGAGGATACCGGCCGGGGTCAAAGTCCCAGACTAACGAGTAACGCATTCCAGCAATACAGGGGGGAGACTTCAACACCGCAACTGAACTTGGCACCCGCCCAAGTCATCCAAGTCATTCGGGGTAATGATTTTAAGCCCGATAAATTTAAGGAACATTCAGGAACCACTCCCAAAGCATTTCTACGACAATTAACTGATTACTTTAATGACCAGCACATTGGCCCTGAGAAACGATTAAGACTAGTGGAGAAATTTTTAGAAGGACCTAGCCTAACCTGGTTTTTAAGCTTTAAGTACACGTTCACAGACATGGCTCAATTCCGCGAGGCATTTTTGAAGACGTTTTGGAGCCCTTCGTTACAGCAGGGGTTGAGAATGGACCTGTACACGCGAAAATATCATACTACGCATCCAACCCGTTTTTCAGAATTCTTCAGCCAGCAATTGGTAAAATTCAGAGATTTTGACGACCCGCCTAGCGAGCCAAATATGGTTCTAACCATCGGGAAACAACTCCCAATGCACATCCAACAACTATTAGTCGCAGGAAACATTCAAACCGCAGTCCAAGCCGAAGAATTACTCAGACACTTAGACGAGACGAGTATGCTGAGCCCACAGACAGGAAGGAGGAATATGGAATGTGTCAACACGGCAGAGGGAGTTCAGGGACTCCAAAATAACCACAGCCAGGGGAACCAAACCAAGACACAGTCCACAGGGACACAATTCACACCAAGAAGGCAAGATTTTGACGGCCGAAACCAGTTCAACAATAATAATCAGAATTATCAGAATAACCGCGGGAGATACAATCAGAACAACCAAAATCAAAACAATCAGTGGACGTACCAGCGGGAGTACACAAATTGGAGGGGAAACCAGAGACAAGGTAGACCTTACCAAAGAAATGGAGATGGTAGATGGAATAACGGCAGGGACTATCGCCAAGAAAATAGGGGAGATTATCGGAACAACTGGGACGAGCGATATATTGAATCACGTAAATACTTGGATCAATTAAGTACCGAAGAAGCGGAGAAAGAGAAGTGGGGGCGTGCCATGGCGAATAGACAGAGCCCAGACCATCACCATGAAGAAGAGAAGAGACCAGCCGACAAACCAAAACAGAAAAATAATAGAGGAAATTCGCGGGACGAAGTTTCGGGCAAGGGCCTGGAAATATGGTAGCAGGAGAAGAGGAAGATGGGAGAAGAAGAAGAAGATGGGAGAAGAAGAAGACGGTAGGAGAAGAAGATGGGAGAAGAAGAAGAAGAAGAAGGAGAAGGGAACCATTTGATGACTAGAAAAGATGATGTGTGCAGAATCTGTATTGCAAAAATTTTAATTTGAGAGCCAACGCTCAATTATATGTGGAGCGCCAGAGTACGCACTCTGTTTGTAAACTACGAGCAGCTGAGACGACAGGAGTGGCAATCACTTGAGGAGAAGGGGGAGACCTAGTGAGGAAGTATGAATGACATTCCAGCGAGAAAGGGAGCACACTAATTGAGTCAGAGGGGCGTACATTCGAGCAGCTGAGTGAGATTTAAAGAGATGTGTTGTTACTACAGGGGATTTTGTTTTTGAAATCCAAACCAATAAATTGCTTCGAATTTCAAAACCTTGCTGAAGATAAATGAACCCTTATTGATCTACGATAAATAAGTATTCATATTTATTATTATTATTACTATGGCCCAGGCAGTACTTGAGGAAGTCGTCATGGATAAAGGGAGGCCAGCATTTCGTAATGATTGCAACAGGAGCAGAGCTGGTAGCTATTCTTGGGGGACGGCTAGAATTAGTCGGGTTCAAGGCCAAATTGAGCAACTACTGTACCAGAATTGGAAGCATAAAGGAAGGATCACGAGTCACTTGCAACGAACATACGATTGAATCAGCCAATCACAAGAGACCAAGCCATGACCACGCGGTGGACAGCGTCAGTAGTAAAAAGCCCGCGGAATTGATTATCTAAAGAACCGCCGAACGGATTAATCTCCGCACGAGTGCACTGTGACGTTTGATTTATTTGAAGAAGAATGACACTAGTCCCATATTTGTGAGACATAAACTCTGGAAATCTTTATCTGATTCCACCCCACTCCTCCATCCCCTGTCAGTTTCTAATAAATAGTTTGGCATGACGCTATTAGAAGTCAATCGTTTTGGAGCCTCGAGAGGCTAACTTCACGCCAGTTTGCACCGTGATTTTGACGCTCGAAATTATTAGAAGTCATTCGTTTTGGAGCCTTGAGAGGCTTACTTCACGCCAGTTTGCATCGTGATTTTAACGCTCTGAATTGGTTAAGTTATTTTATTTGTGAGCTCTGAGGAGCTAAAGGCACAGCAGTGGTAATATCGAATTTTAAAGCTCTAGTACATTTTATTCTGAAATCAACTTTATTTTTTGAGCTAAATATTTCACGCCAGTGCGTGGTAACTTGTAACATTTACTTTAAGACGACGATTTCAGCTCTGAGGGGCAAGTCTTGTAACACCCTAATTAGCGCTCACCGGAGCGAAGGTCAACAGTACAGTACGGAAATACCGAGCAAGATAGCGACTGCCAGCGCAGCCAAGATCTTAAACTTGTTATCGAGCCAGTGACGTGGTCTCGAGGTGTATATTTTATGTACATATTGCAGTGTATTTTTCATGTGTTTTATTGTGCGTGTGTGCGAGATATCTAGGGCCAGTCTTCGCAATTAATCGCATTAGGACATTTGTGGGCGAATTGAGTAACCTGCAAGCGATTATAGATAGGTCAAATAATTAACATTGAACTTTTCTGCCAAGGAGTCGATACCAAGATGATCAGCACGTGGTTTGGAGTTGGGATGATCTTCAACAATTCAACGCAGACGACCACGATGGAGTGTTAATTTGTCCATAGGGGCAATGGGCTGAGGAGGATGTCCTTAGTTCTACAAGCAGATCGGTGATGTACAAAAATTGGATTATTTCAATTTTGTAGTTAGATTTGGCCGGGGAACTTTTGTAAATAGTCATGTTTCTTTTCTTGTTGTTTAGAGTTTTTCTTGCACCGACACTAAATGTTTTAAATGTCCATTGGCGCGTGGCCAAAGTGTTTGTTTGATATTTGTTTTTCCTTGAGTCATATGTAACGTGCGCGGCGTGCGTACGTGATTTTTATCCATGCAAATGCGGAACCCGTTACATTCGATAAATGGTGCTTTATTAACGTTAATATTTGGAATAGGAATGGGAGGCAATTACTGTAAGATATTTGCTGAACAGGTTATTATTCATATTAGGGTTGCCAAGAGCACCAATTTTAAAAGTAATTTGTTCTAATTTTCGTTCTAAATTTGATAGATTTTTTTTTGAGTCCTATTCAGGTTGACTAGTGACGGCATAGAACGGTGGCGCCAGCATGTGGAAATTATTTGTGTCTTTTTATTTCAGGGTCTGTCAAAACCCATACGTGTGATTCTGTGTGTGGTACTGTGTCAAGTGTGTGTTGATTCTACGTGAGGAGGGGGTAGAGGTCCTACCGCTCTCATATTTTTTTTTTTTTTTGCTGCTGTTGTATTTTTGATGGAAAGACAGGGTGCTCTAGGGAGACCGCTGTTTCTTGTCCATATTTATTCTGACACACACACACGTATTATTGTGCTTTGGGGCACACTTCTTCGAGATTCGACCCCATGTCCTGGGAGGTCGAGATTTTTTTGACACGTGGGTTGACAGACATGCAGAGTTCCACAAACCGCCCGTTTTGCCTGGTGACTTATTTTTGATAGGCAGTCCTGATTGTCCGACTGACCCCTGTAAGCTTTCATGTAGCAAACCTGTTCATTGTGATGGTTATTTTTAAGCCATAATTAATTGGGAGTTCGCCATGTGTGTAACGGCTTGTTGTACGTTGTATGGGTAAAATATTGTATTATTAACGTAAATGTTGGCTGTGTGCCTATTGCTTTGTTTATGACTCGATTCATGTAATTTTGTGTGTCACACCTGCGCGGTGTAGTGGTAGAGTACTTGTAAATTTTGACAGCGGTCATTTGTTTATTTTATTGGTCACGTGTTAATGTACTTGTGTTGATTTGTGTGAGAAGTCCTAAGTTTTTAGGCAGTAAATGTTGCTACGGCAATTTGATTCCAATTTCACTCGGAAATTTTGTGTTTGTTTATATTAGATTTAGGAAGTGTCGGTTTAATTTTAAGTATTGTAGTTGTGTTCCCCCGTGTCGATCTAGCTGTAAGAAAGGTGGATTCGTTGTCTGAATGATTATTCTGGATGATGACGAATCACGCATTCATTGTACACATCGTGATGCATGTAGAACGGCATACGCACATATATGGTCACTTTTGTTATTTGTATCTTAGGGACACTTGGTCCATGTAATTAATCTCTCCAGAGATTTGGCCTAGTTTTTGGCATTTTTATTAAGTGGGAGTCTGATGGGAGTTTTTGTTGTTAATTGTTGAGTGTAAATATGGTGATTTGTTATTAAATTCATTTGTTTTAACCCTGGCTTCACTCTTTCCTGCATGTTATTTTGTTATGTTACCCTGCAAGTTAATGAAGCGCCTTGACAACAACTTACGATATGAACCGTTACACCCCCCGAAACTGAGTCTCATATGCTTCTTTGCAAGGGTTCAATACCAATATCACATGCAAATACACCCTACTGGGAGGTTTCTCTCGTGTCGAGTTGAAAGTTCAATAGATCTGCGGTAATGTGTCATTACGTCACACGTCAGCCTCAGCCCCGAACAGCTGTGCTGGCTGACACTCAAAAGCGCTTGAAGCTAAGCCGGTAGTAACGAGAATGTTCGTAACTCTACCCGTACAGTGACACTCATGTTTCCTGCGTTTAACCAGCCAAGGTTAAATTAATATAACACATTATAGTATTTCCTCCCGACTTCCGGTTTATAAGCACACTCATAATGTCATATGAACAGTGTTCAGAATCCGAAAGTAGTAATACAGTTACTATATCCATACAGTTGTATGATAAAACACTTCTCGAATGTTAGCATTCACTGTCTCATATTGCAACAAAATATGGCCCTTACAGTTCCAACTTCCAACACGGTGAACTCTGCTTGCATTTAGTATTAGTATTTATGCTTGTAGTAGCCAAGTATTGTATTCATACGAACAACATGTGACTTGCTTATCAAGAACAGTTACTATTTCTGACATACTGTACTGCTCATTCGTCCGCAATAGTTTGTTCGTAAAATAATTGAGGTGCCCTTCGTCACAGGATCCTTCAAACTGTACAAGAATTGTACATGTTATACGATACGGACTATGCACTCCCTACTCGCGTGATTTATTGGTCAAATCACCGGTCGAAAACTGGATGCGTCCCCGATAGCGACAAACTATGTTCTGACTTCCCTGCCGAGCAGGCATTCTCACGAGGCCACAGCTGCCTCGACCTCAGCGCTACCTGGACTCAAAATTGGCAATCTTGATGTACAGTTATCATATCTTCCATGTTCCTGGGATCTCAATTACATGAAAGTTCTTCATAATCCGTTACCTCCTATTATGGCAAACATATCATAATGCTTCAGAACATATAAAAAACTTTCATTCCTTCTTCACGAACATTATTAATCTCTTGGTAGCGGTCAATGAAATCAATGTCACTGACCATCTAGCAGTGACGTCAGCTCTGCCTACGCATGCGCTCGGGTTTCCTCAGCATAGCTGATCTCAAGTGTCACTGGTCCGTGAAACATCTGTTTCTGAATTGCCCTCTGGGTTTCCCACTAATTTACATATTGCGCTGTAATGTATGATATTCTGCTAATGAGAATGAGGGTACAATACCCATCAATAGTTAGCTTTCTAATGAAATCTACCTAACAATTTCGATTATAATATTACTTTATGAAGAAAGTTATCATTATAAAGTTTTAATTATATTTCCAAAATCCGCCCTTATCCACCATGACAGTTACAGAACCCTCCTTATCCAATCTTAAAGTGTTAATACAGGGTCTTCCACTCAAGTTGCGGCCGGCAGCGCGGCCCGTAGAGGCAACTCGCTGAGCTTGGGGTCGAAAGATCATGTAAATAATGAGTACACAAACTAACACATAATCAAATTAAAATAATTACTCACCTTGTCACAGAAGATGTTGAAAATGTCCTCCACCTGCATCTACACATTTCTGGCATCGTCTAAGGAAATTTTCATTTACACGCTTCAGTTCGTCTACCGAGATAGCCTGAATTTCTTTGGTTATATTCTGTTTAAGTTCATATAGAGTGTGAGGGTTTGTTGCATAAACCTTATTTTTCAGTTTTCCCCATAAATAAAAATCGCAAACCGTTAGATCTGGGGATCTTGTGGGCCACAATGGTTTACTAATTACCCTGTTGTCGAAAATTTCCTCAATTAAATCTAATGACTCGTTAGCCGTATGCGCAGTTGCAGAGTCCTACTGGAAATATCCAGATTGGCAATCAGTGTCCGTCAATTGTTCCAAAAATGGTACGAGAATGTCATCCCTATATCTCTGCCCAGTGATTGTGGTTTCAAAAAATATGGGCCCTATTATCCTGTCTGCAGTTACTGCCACCCACACGCCCATTTTCACATCAAGTAGCGGTGTTTGATGTATGAAATTAACAGGTTTTTCTGAAGACCAGTACCTGTTATTCTGACTTGAAACATGTCCACTTAAATGGAACCATGCTTCATCAGAGAATATTATTAATTTTGGATCAAGTACCCCATCATCAACACCCCATAAACCCAGTTACAAAAAATTACCCTGCTCTCATTATCACGTGGAAGCAACTCTTGAACAACAGTAATCCTGTATAGTTTCAATTTTAACATTTTTGTAGCCCGCCACACGGAGGTAATCGAAATTTTTGTTTGCTGCGAAAGTTTTTTGAACGATTTTGTAGGAGAACGTTGTAACATTTCCCCTACCTCGCCTAATTTCTCCTCAGTAAGCACTCTTCGTTTTCCAACCAGAATCGAACCTGTACTTCTAATTTTGTTCACAAGTCTTCTTACACTTTCTCTATTTGGAATGGTCGCACCTGGGAATTTTCCTATATACCGCCTTCTAACTTCTCTACAGGAATTCGTCAATACATAGGCTAAGTGTCGTACATGAAAATCTTTTGTTCTAATGTGTACGCAGGTTGAGGCATTATTGAACCAATAGGCATTAACTCTTAGCAATAACACGTTATAAAATTTTGGAACTCAATAACAATTAATCAATAACCTCTAACACGTACACACGTTATAAACTTATAACATTAAATAGGCTATAAACGAAATAACAAGGTCAACTTTACTCGGTAAACTCTGCATTGCAACTGTTCCAGCATTGCGAAGTCCCGCGCTGCTGCGAAACATCAATCCAACAGTACTTCTTCCTTATCTTAATTATTACATATGCTGTGACAGCAGCGCTGCGATATGCTCGTCTGATCTTTATAGCCCCACGTTCTACCTGGAGCGCTGGGCTGGCCGCACTTTGAATGAAATACCTTGTATCTTACTTGTATGTCACGAGTTGTGTGCAGATCGTAGGTATATGAACATGAAAATAAATACAATAATTTTACTGAAGTTGAACAAGAAACGTCTCCTGAAAAATTTGCCAAAATGGATAAGGTAGATTTTGGAACCGAGCACCTCAGTTTAAGCATAATTCTTTTCTCTGCCACCAAATAAATTTTCTATGTATTGCTCCTTCACGAGCCAGGTGTCTATTATAAAATACGGTATATAAATCAATTAAATTTAAAAAAGCACCAATAGGAACTCCAGGTCCCCAACTACAAGGCATAACCCATATTATGTCTTCTTGCTGAGACTAATTGTAGATGGCGTGCATGTCAGTATTCTGAGATATGAAATTAATCATATAAATTGTATACTTCGTCCTTTATTGACTTAAACTTATAAAAAGCGGCTTCGGTGGCGTAGATGTTAGCATGCTGAGCTTCTATGCCCAAGGTCATGGGTACAAACCCGGCCGAAGCCGTCGGATTTTTTAAGAGCGTTAAGTCCCTCAGTATGCCTTCCTTCGGAGGGTAAGTAAAGTCGGCGGTCCCATGTCATAGATTTGAGGCATGTAAAAGGACCTTTCACCAATTACACTTGTGTGAAGCTAAATTAATTATAGGTTAGATTTGACTAACACTCTTAGGTTCCAACGTTCGTCACCAGGAGCCGACTGTGGTGGCATCTACTAACCAAGTTCAGAACCAGTTGTCGTTGACGGTGGCTTTTGGTAGCAAAAGTAGGAACAACTTGAAAATTGAATAACTGCAGTCCTTACTTGAATTAAAAACAGATAACACACACTAATACAGCCTTCACAATTATCACCGGTTATCAGACAGATTCTACACACACCCAAAGTACACGGGACTACATGACCGCGTTGTAGCAGCCCCTAAACTAAGGCACCAACCAAACTCATAAAACCTTCATTTAAAAGGGGTTTGAAATAAAATCTGAACCATCTTTGTGAATACAATACTATTTCTCAGGCGCGGATCTCGAGTTTGGCTTTGGGGGGCGGGGTCACAGAATCGAAATTGTTAAGAAAAATGGTATCACTAACAAGGCAATCACAAAATAACCAAACGTACAAAACCAGACCAATTTTTTGCAAGCTACATGGATAGAAATTTGATTCGTTTAGTGCACCAAAAATATTCGTACAAATTGCAACGGCTTGTTTTGCGACTTTTACATCGAGCTTCGAGAAAAGTATCAAGGTAGGCTACAGTTTCGGCAAGTCGAGTTGGTACCGACAAAGGGAGAAAGTCACAGCTTAAATTGCCAACCAAGCTTGCAGTTTGGACGTCGGCAACATTTTTGGTGCGAAAAAAGACCCAGATTCCTTTCCGTGCATTGCTGCACATTCATCGTGACATCACTATAGACATCGATTCGGTAATCACAAGGTTTGCTAAACAAAATAGACGAGTTGATTTTGTTATATAAATAATCGTTTTTATATAACAGGTATGAAGTTGTAAATATTTACAGTTGTAATTGAACATAATATTTGCAATAAAGATATTTTCAGTATTGAATAAAATGAAAAAAAACTGTTATTCAGTTAAGATTCGTTAAATTTTATTTGTCTGGTTATTGTGTTTTCTTTTTTTGAGTTTGCCAAAAAAAAGGTCTCCGTTTGGGGGGGGGGGGGTCATGACCCCCGTGACTCCACCCCCCCCCCCCCACCCCTCACTTGAATCGGCGCCTGCGTATTTCTTAATATTACTGTTCTGCCGTTTGGAGCTGAAAGAGGGAGCATTGTCCGACTGTGGCCTCAACGGTAATACAGTAGACTGATATTTTTCATATGGATGATATTTGCGGTGAAAATGAGCAGGTGTTGTAGTTTATGTGGGTGTGTGACTTCACAAGACCGTGCAATTCCCAGCCACACTGAGCCTATGTGTGGTTGATAAGCGCGCCACTAACAATATTTCAAACAACGCTGTGGTCAAGCCCACAAATGTACTGCGTGTTCCTCCAGTTTTCGAACTTTGTAGGTGTGATGGTATAAACTATGCACGCGGACGACAGTTGGTTGATTGGTTGGTTGCTTAGTTTAGGGGTTGCGACAAGTCGGTTATGTAGCCCCGTGTACTTTGGGTGTGTGTAAAATCTGTCCGACAACCGGTGTTAATTTTGATGGTTGTATTAGTGTGTGTTATCTGTTTTTTGTATACATAAAACATCACACCTAGGCTAATTGACAATATGTTGTAGGAGTTCTTCTTTGTCAACAGGCAAGCCTTCTACGTTGACCGATACGATCACAAGATGTGGTCTTGATAAAGATCGTAGGTTTCCAATCATTATGAAACTTTCAATGCAATGCTTTTGGAGTGCTGACGTTCAGTTCAGTACTGGAGAATAGACCATGTACCTATGCAGGGGCAGCACGTGCTGGAATCAGCTTCACCCCCACTTAGTAGGCTCAAATCTAGGACGAGCTTCGTGAGAACTACTACTCCCCTCACCGGTCAGCGTGGAGCAGCCAGATTATCTCAGTGGACAGCAAGATCTGATTGTAATGATTGGATGGCTCCTTCTGAGAACCTTCCTCCTGGTGGAAATCAAGTCTGGAGAGTGTGTAAGTCCTTAAATCGGCTCAGGAGTGGCGTCAGACGACTTTAGGACAACCTGTTCAAATGGGGCTTTTTGAAGGAATCTTCCACCTTGTGTGACTACGGGGAGGAACAGACAACTAAACACTTAATTAACTGCCCTAGATGTCCTACATCATGTTCCACACAAGAGCTTGTTGATGCTTCAGACAACGCTGTTACTGTTGCACAATTTTGGGCTGATATTGTTTAGTTTGTGAGTTAAGATTTGTGTTACATTGTATAATATTCTATCAACCTTTGGTTTGTTTCCTGTGTTTCTTTTGCTGTGGTTATTACTCGAAATAATAAAAATAAATAAAATAAATCTGTTTTTTAAATTCAGGTAAGGACTGCAGACAGTAATTTCAAGTAGTTCCTACTTTTGCTACCAAACGCTACCGTCCACTACACCTAGCTTGGGGACTTGCCTACTAGATGGCATCGCAGTCAGCACCTGGCGGCGAACGTTGGAACTTATAGAGCGTTATCAATTTTAATCTACAAATTTTGGCTTCACACAAGTGTAATTAGTGGAAGGTACTTTTTCATGCCATGAATCTATGACATGGGACCGCCGGCTTTACTTCCCCTCCGAAGGAAGGCATACTGAGGGATTTCTAACGCTCTTAAAAAATCCCCCGACTTCGGCCGGGTTTGAACCCGTGATCTTGGGTACAAAAGCTCAGCATGCTACCAACTACGCCACCGAAGACACCGCGGCCGATAGTAGGAACGATATAACCTCGACTTGACGACATCAGTCCAGTCAACAGTGGCAGATGTCTCCGTGAAACATCGCCACATTTCTTGTAAAACATTCAAAAATGTACGAATTGATTTTGAAATTACTGGTATAGTTGTTTCATTTCAGTGTCTTGGACTTAGTGGTCATTTCGGCCCGTGTACTTACTGTCGACCAAAATATTATGTGCGCTCGAGTTTGAAGGTTGTTTGTGAAGTAACCAATAGACCTACATAAAATCCAATAACATCATCATTTTCGTCGTTATATTTTACGTTAGTTCATGTAGGTTTGGAATTTTTAATTTATATTTTAATATTTTTTATCGCAGTTGGAACACAAAAAGTGCCCATATTTAATCGAGTTTCAACCATGCGTCACATTTAGGAATTATTATCTCACAAACTCGTCATCAGATCGAATCTAAATTTTAACACAATATACATTGGAATGTTGTTTAACTGGTTTATTAATTTCAAAATGTTGTGTGTTCAAAAACGAAAGTTGTTATCATTTTTGTAAGGTAACTTTTTCTCGGCTCGGGGTCGTTGGAAATTGTAGTTCTTGGTTGCGTTGTAATCCTTATACATGACCGCGTTGTCGCAGCCCCTAAACTTAAGAACCAACCAACCAACGTCTCTTCGGGCCAAGGAGATATGGTTTTTGGGAGAGGTGTAAATTTTGGTGACGGGACAGTTTGGTTTGTAAATTTGGACGAAGATGTGTTGGGATAATTTGGGGCATAGCGGTGTTATTTGCAGATGGACTGTGGGGGGAAGTATCGCTTCTGGGAAGGGAGATTTAGATGTAGGAATGGGAATGAGGGGGAGAAGGGGTGACTGCTATATTTTCGAAGAAAAATGAAAACACGGAAACAATCGTAACGATTCGAGCCTTCATTTTCTAAAACTTCCCCCTGCATGGCAGCTTGTATGTTCCCACCTGTGACTAACATGATATTGAATAGCAATACAAACTGAAATAATATGGTCAAATGTCACGTTGACTAGTGCCACGCCGAGATAAGGCAAACATCGGGGCAAGCTAACACTGCAATGTGCAATCAGGCGCGGATCTAGAGTTTGGTTTTGGGGGCGTCAGAGAATCGATCTAGAGTTTGGCTGGGGGGGGGTCAGAGAATCGAAATTGTTAAGAAAAAAGGTATCACTAAAAACGCAAACACAAAATAACCAAACGTACAAAACCAGACCAATTTTTTTGCAAGCTTCATGGATAGAAATTTGATGCGTTTAGCGCACCAAAAATATTCGTACAAATTGCAACGGCGTGTTTTGTGACTTTTACATCGAGCTTCGAGAAAAGGATCAAGGTACGTAACAGTTTCGGCAAGTCGAGTTGGTACTGACAAAGGGAGAAAGTCACAGCTTAAATTGCCAACCAAGCTTGCAGTTTGGACGTCGGCAAAAATTTTTGGTGCGAAAAAATCTGCACATTCATCGTGACATCACTATAAACATCGATTCGGTAATCACAAGGTTTGCTAAACAAAATAGACGAGTTGATTTTGTTGTGTAACTAATAGTTTTTATACAAGAGGTTAGAAGTTGTAAATATGTACAGTTGTAACAGAACATAATAATTCCTATAAAGATAATTCAGTATTGAATAAAATGAAAAAAAAACTGTTTTTTCAGTTAAAATTCGTTAAGTTTTATTTGTCTGGTAATTGTGTTTTCGTTTTTTGAGTTTGCAAAAAAATTTGATCTCCGTTTGGGGGGGTCATGACCCCCGTGACCCCCGTGACCCCCCCCCCCCTTGAATCCGCGCCTGTGTGCAATGTACTTTCAGAACGGCCTTAAGTTATTAGCCTGGACTAGTCCGAGGAAATCGATCGATCACACCCTCTGTTGGGAACCGCTTGAAACTGTTCCTCAGTCCTTGCTCGACGTAGTCCGTAGAGGTTCTCGGTAGATGGCAGAACTAACGCTTCGTGAAGAGTACGGTCGCCTGCACCTTCACAAAACTGGCGGGTGATGGCGGACGGTGTCTTGGAGGCCCAAACATCACAGCACCTCATAACAGAACATCATTACTGAAAATATAATAAATTAGAATGAGCCTCTATTTTATTCAGGCACGGAATACTGGTGGTGTTGGTGAACAGAGTTGTCAACCTTGCAAGAAAATAATACGAGCATTAAGCGGGTCACTATGTTAAGTAATTATTACCAACTGTTCTTTTATGTACACTGAGCACATAAAAATGGCACTGCATGGTGTGATCGTATGTACATACTCGGAATTGGTCAGCAACCTCCGACTAACTTAAAACACTCAGATACATACTTTTCTCACCATAAACCCGCAAAACAGCCTCAAACAATAATGAACCATCAAACAAATTACAACATTCCCACACCAAACCTGCAATAAACCAGCAACCAATCACAGCACAGCTCAGAATCAACTCAACCAATAACAGACAAACAAACACGCAACAATTACACTTTCAACAACAAACTCACATCATCCATTCTGATCACATAAATTTAAATCATAAGAGGCGGGAGCTGAAGCCTTTTAAATGCAATAATTAAATCGCCGACCAACGCCAAACCTACTACAGGTCTATATTCTACCCTTTCTAACCACTACTTAACTATCCCACTAGAGGTCTTTCTGTTTCAAATAATAAAAATAAAACAGCTACAAAAATCTGTACCTCAGAACCAGACTAACGTAAGTCACATTATGCCAACTTTTCAGGAGAGCATAAAAACTGTAGAAAATGAACTCAATGCCTGAATGCAGAGCTAACACTTGGATTACCCAGCAAAAAACTAACATTATTAAAGTTGTATATACTTATTAACCCCTTTATTGGTATTTCCTTTAAAATTAACGCAATATTCAGACAGGACTGGACTTACGTCTTTTTGGCTGTACTTATAAAGTTGTTTTGGGACTTAAGAGTGGACTTACGTTATATTGGGTGTATTAATATACTCTTTTCCTCTTAGTCTCTTCTTCCTTATAAGGTCTTGAGAGTATGTCTTACTCAAGAACATTCCAGCCAGTGGACTTGCGTGTTAATGTATTGTTAAAGCTTCAGAACCACAATAACGTAAGTGGATTTAAGTTTGTCTGGCTCAATCATAGGTTAGGACTTACGTCCTTACAACACTTAGTAAATACAAAACGGGATGTTTCCCCGGACTTAAGTTGCTATGGATTAATGTAGAATCAAATTCTACATACAATGATGTAATATCCTGAAAATCGTAATTTTTGGACTTACGTTCGTCTGGTTCTGAGGTACAGAAATTAAAACATATCACACACAGCAAAATAGCACACACATAAACCGGCTATGGCGAGCGAGCGAGCAAATTTAAATTAACATCTCTGGCATCGACGGTGATAATAACGGCCATCAGTCCACGATTATGACAAATTTTCAATCTCCATCGATCCTAAAGCCACTGCGACTGCTAATCTCAAATATCCCTAATTGCAAGTTCTAATTCACAACTTAAAACCATTCCACAACTCAATTCCTTATTTGAAGTAAAATACTCTGGCCAAAGTGCTTCAAGGCAGTAGCGTAGCCAGGATCGACCAATGGGAGGGGTTATAGGTAGTCTCCTCAAGCCAAATTCTACAAGCATTTCGTCCCACGGCGTAGCCGCGTTCTCCAAACGTGCACCATGGTCGCGAGGGCAGCTGTGGTAAGTACGGATATCGTAGGTTCGAATCCCGGTGCTGACAGCGGTTATCCTGAGTGTGTTTTCCCACAGGAAATTGCCGGGATAGTGCCTTGCTCAAGTCCCGGAGCGTCTACTCCATCCCTGTCCCAGATACATTTACACACACAACTACAATCATCACAGCAATACAGGTCGCCAGACAGCTTCAACACACTTCCAACTACACGGGGCTGAAGACCAAGGTGTATCAAGCCCCTCAAATGAATTAACAACAACTCTACAAGTATTTCCATTTCTCTATGAGATATTATTACACAAGAAAAGTTTCATGTATTTTGATCCCGAATTTTTCGAGTAATACAATATGCTCAAAAGACCAAAAAAACAGTTCTTTAAAAAATTAAGTTAATTTTTGACTAAAATGTCTCACTTCAATGGCAAATCTAGAACATTCCTGTTCCCCTGACAGGAACAAAATAAACTCAATATCTGTGCTACTAACATGAAGACTGCGCATCTCTCAACAAGAGAAATTATTTACAGAGGTCTCAGCAAATGTGGGCTCTCACGATGTATCATGTTGATTTAAGATATGAGTAATTCAATACCGGTACACATTTGGAATTGCTGGATATTATATTTACGTAATATGAAGCAACTTGGCTGATGGTTATCATGCTCAAGATGTTAATAATGATCCCAAAATTAGTGTTAATGTACCCATAAAATTTTCTAAGTCTTTATTAAAAGCGCGTTATTTTTAATCAAAACTAGATTAATTTACATATAACTTCTCACCCGCCAAGAAAAGAAAAAAAAGGTAATATTATCCCGCTGTGTGGGATTCAAACTTATTTGGCGTTAGCCTCAGTTTGAAATAAGCTATAAGTTATTTCGCGGGGGAAAAGTTAGATTGGCAACCCTGGGAGGACGGAGTTGTATTACCACAGACTAAAATACACAGTCGCGAAGCTCGCTGCACTTCGAAATTGCATCCTCTATGTAAGTGAAGCGACACTAGCGCTCGCGGCGGCCAGCAAGTTGGCAACTGCCTTGAGCACGTTATTCGCGAAACAGATGATTTAATTTTGCAAGGGTTTTTTGAATGATAACTCACCTGAGTGATTATTTCCATTGTGAACATAAGTCACGTTAAATCACCAACTACTACTGAACCCATGTGCCATCAGGTCCATGGATGGTCGAATCCATGCATTTGAGGAAGAAATCAAAGAAGCGTATAGTTTCTAATGTAACTTAAAGAAAGATCAAGCTAGGAGGCCAGTATAAGGTTGTGCAACTAGCGAGGACCAGGTGTTCGAGAGGATGATATCATCCCTCTTGACATTCAGAAGGGAGCGAGTCACGAGTATTAATAACCGAGTGGAAATTTCCAACGAATAGACAAGGAGGCCTGAATCGGAAATCGAGCTGACGTTGCTGGAAAATGACAACACCGCTTATGCGCCAGGAGAGGAATAATTAAATTTAACCCGTTTACAAGTATAATAATGAGTAAACAAGTACAGTACAGTGAATCATTTTGAATGAGAGATTTTTCAGTAAAGAGAAACCATTTAATAATTGCCCAGGAGAAAACTGCAAACGCAAGACGACGTCATTGGGGAATTACCAAGGCTTGTGTGGAGGGGAGAAAGCAAAAGAAATGCAACACCCACACAATTGAGGACGAGAAATTAATTAATATCTCCGAATTGCACGATCGATTCTTAGGTGCAATGAGATTATTTGACATTGAGAAGACGAGCTTTCGGAAGGTATAATTTTTATATTTGTGGCACCATTATTTTAGAAGTTGGCCACAGAAAAGGCTAGAGTCTTATTTTTTTGTAGGGAAATAGTATAAAGCTTCGGGCTTCACCAAGCCAATCATCAGTTATTCTGACAACCCGTGAGGGTGTTACTACGCACGCAGTTCCGACAGCCCGTGAGGGGCGTAAGACTACATCACAGCACATCAATATTCAGACAGCCGTGTGGGGCGTAACTCTGCGTCACATCGAAGACAGTTACTAGTACTCCTTGAGGGGAGAAACGCTGTGTTACACCGCAGAAGTAATATCCGATAGCCATAGGCGTCGCAGTATTAACGACTTGCTTGCATCCATAAGGAGTGGTCAAGAAGAAATTTAAAATATCGCCGTATTGAAATATTAGGAAAATCCTAGTTACAGGATTTAGGCCCGACTGTATACAAGTTATAGTGAAAGTTCGTAAGATATAGTCAGAGCAGGCTGCGAACGTCGGACTTAAAGGCGATAGGTTGTTAAATAGACGAACGAATATATCATAACGTACGGAAGTACCGTACCAGAAAGATAAACTGATATTTAAATTAAAGAACCCAAAAAGGGAAGAACAGAATAAGGTTCGGAACGTATATTAGAAACGTAGGAGTGCTAGAACCGATCAAATAAAGAAGATAGGAGACTATAAACATTATCTCCAGAAAGCAGGCGAACTATTCTAAAAGTACTAGAATCGAGAAGTACTAGCTGCTATAAACTAAATCTATAGGTCATTGAGGAGACCTCGATCCGAATAGACTTTCGCTAGGATCGATAAACAGATCTACAAAGAAGCCGTTCAAGCTAGATAAATAGCCGGTCATCCAGGATAGGAGTAGAAGAATTTGGATTCCAGGGAACAGTAGATGTTTCGAGACTTTCGTATTCTGCAGGATAGGAAGCCGACATTGAATAAATTTCACCCTTGGAAACGGGAAATTAAGAAGGTCACGTGTGATAGGCTCAGAAATACGGCCTAGTGATCAAGAATTGTGAAGTGTAAATTTATCAAGATTGTGTGTTAAATTAATATTTTTAGTGTTTATTATGTGTTCAAAAGGGACACATCAGTGTATAAAAATGTCGTCAATGTTAAGTGTCTTAAATATATGTCAAGAAGTGTATATACATAAGATGAATTCCTTTAATATGGAGTAAAAAGTTCAAAGTGGGCCCAAAATGAAGCACCGCACAAGAATAAAGATCATGGGACGATCTTAAAAACATGTGAGTACTGAATTTCATTCTATTTTGGTGTCAGGAAATGACTGTGTACAAATCCACCGGAGTTTTTGAGTAAAAGGGATGTGTTTTAATAAATAAATACTGAATAAACAAGAACGCGGTCTGAACAATAATAGAAATTTGAGAAATTATCAATAATTATGTAAAGAATAAATCCCGTAGAGGAAATAAGTGAATAAAATGTTAATGTATTTAACAAATGTCATAAGAGCAAGCGAAATATCAGTAATTATCATGAAAGATATTTAAATAAAGTAAAGTTGAGACATGAAAGAAATAGCTTTTGAGCTTGTGTAAAGAATAAAGATAATACTAATAACTAAGTATGGAAATATTAAATAAAGATCAAATAAATTGATGTGAACATAAGAGCGTTAAAGCCTTAATGTATGTGTAAGATATGATGTTTAAGGAAATGTTTTAAAAGGGAGCGATTTATCGGCAACGGAAAAGATTAATATAAGAATTAAAAATAATACGAATTGTTACTAATGAGATTTATCAGTTCTTGGGAAGACATTTCGGCTTAAATAATGTATAGCGCAAAAGAGCGCAAATAATATTAAAATGTCACGCTAGGAACGCGTAGAGGTTAAAATACTTGGTAGATTACTTATGGAGGGTAGTTGATTGCAGTGAATTGATAATTGTATAAGTCCTCTATTTGTGACGTAGTATCACGAGGCATTGTGTATGTATTTGAAAGGGAGCTAATATATGGTATTATTGAGCGTATGTCATATGGGCCACGGCCGACATTAAATCGCATTTTGTATAAGTCCTCTGTAAGGGAATGGTTCCCGAGGCATGTGAAGAGATTCGAACGCAGAATCTTCTTATGATAAAAGCCCCTTAATTCTTCGTCGTCGAATGTGTATTAATCTTCCCAATCAATGAGGACCCTCTCATAATTAATAAATGCCAAGGTTACGAAAGTGGTCTATGAACCAAAGAATAGTTGTTTGAATGAATACGGTACAGTAAAAGCCCGGTCTCTCCCCAGAACTGAATATAATGTGAAGGTTTGTTTTGAAAGCCTTGGAAATAAGCTGCTAACATGGGTTAGACAGGGAGTCGCCCGTCACCCTCCGTGTCATAAATCGCGCCCAAGTATAATGGCCTAGCTCTCTTAGAGCGAGAGTGGGCAGAAACCGTCTCGTAAGATGTTGTAAAGAGAAATGAATACACCAGGAGTGTTTAAAGTTGTTAACGACCCGGGCGTTGAACCGAGGTCCTTGTAGATTGATATTTTTCGTTTGCCTGTTCAGATCGTAGTTTCTTATATGACAATGGTCTTATAAAATATAAGAGATAAATAACAATCCCTATTGTAATGATGTATGGACGTAGGATTCCACGAGTTAATTGTAGGCAACTAAGTTTCGGGAGTAACTATAGTTTTTTGACGGTGTCAAGTATCTTCACGCTCTGGAGTACACAATTGATTTCCTGATTACCTAAATATATTGGTGAAAATAAAGAGAGATGATAACAGCTGAATGTGTGGACATGCCCAAAATATTGAGTTAAATAATTAACATAAAATTTTAAATGTAATTATAAATTTGTTTTTGAGAATTAAGAAAATATAGAGGATAGTATTTGAGGTGTACAAGAATGACACCATTATTATGTAAAGCATGGAGCCAAAAGAGCTCGGAGTTATATAAAACTTACAGTTAATGCTTTATGGAAGTAAGACTAAGTAGGAATTGTTGGTTTATGTGGAAACCATATGTTTAAATACAATATTTGTTTTATTATATTTGTGATTCCTTGTTCATTTGGAACAAGTAGATGATTATGGGTCAGTAATTAAATTGTTAAAGTGTTTGTAGCGTCATTAATTTTATTAATTAAATGTGTTAAAATAGGAGTTGATTTTGTTGTTATTTTTGCAAGTGTATCCTCTAATTAATCCAAAATATGTGAGTCACAGAGTGGGGGAACTTACCGCTGCCCCGAAAATTCCGAATTGAGCTACGCTGGTATACTGTGATTGGCATATTTCTTGCTAAAAGGGCACATGGGGGGTCATATAAGTAATGTGCTGGATTAAATACTAGAGGAACACTTAAGACGGTCATTTCATGTAATGTAAAGTAATGATAGGTGTAGCTACAACGTAAATTATTAACTGACCGCATGGGTCCCTAGAAACTCATACCGAGCAGCCCTGTATTATATTATCAACCCCCCCCCCCTAGCAAACATTTCATGGCGCCCAGTACGCAGGGCTGAGTTTTCCTAGGGAAAACCCGAGTTTTCTCGAAAAATCAAAATTTTCATTTTTTGAAAAAAATGGTTTTTCGAAATTTTGAATTTTAAATACTTCCATAAAGGTTTATGAAATTGAATAAAAGCATCAAAAGGGTACGTTGTCGTAAAAACCCGTACCAAAGTAAATGTTTAAAATAAATTGGGACACAATGATTCAGAGTATCATCTCTCAAGCATGTACTAGTGTGGTGGCATTAGTGGCCCACTGTATTCTAATAAGATGGTATTGAGTGAGGAATTGCAGGGGCTTTTGGAGGCGATAAAAGCCGATAGTAGTGAAAAATTGGAGGCGATAAAAGCCGATAGCAATGAGAAGTTGGAGGCTATAAACAATACATTAGGCCTCCAAAAGGATGAAAATAACAAAGTGTTCGAATCCATAAATGAGAGTTTGAATAAGTTGGACAGCCAACAGGAAGAAAATAATCAAAAATTAGGATCCATGAATCAAAGTTTAAAGTCACTAAAAACTGATAGTGCTAACATGGGAACTAAATTAGAAGCTATCGAAACTAACTGTATAAAAATGAACGATGAAGTGAAGGCTGAAATTAAGGAAATAAAAGAGGGGTCCAAAGGTTTAGAAAAAACAATGAATGACACATTTCAAGGTTTTGACACTAGGTTGGAGGACAAGTTAACTGAGTTAAAAGGGGAAATCGCAAGTGAGATTAAAGAGGAAAATAAAGGATTCCATTCCGGATTGCAAGCCCAATTAGATACTATGAACACAAATATGATAGATTCCCAAAATAAATGTCAAAATCATTTTAAAAGTATTGAGGGTAAAATTGATACCATGGAAAATAAATTTGGTTCTATAGAGAATAAGTTAATTAACATGGAAGAAATGTGCAAAAAAAATGTAGATGATTGTAAAGATGAACTTGTGAACCAGATCCAAGGTGTGCAGGAAAAATTAGAAGCTCAGATAAAATCTAACAGCGATATTTGTGAGGCTTCCCGGGATGAAATAAAACAAAGCGTGAATAAGCTAGGAGATAGATTTGAAGGGGTTGAGAAAAAAATGGGAAAACTTGAGGGAAAAGTCAATGAAGTTCAAACCGAAGTAACTGAGTTGAAAAATCAAAATCAAAAGGATGTTCAGGAGATGAAAGATCAGATTGATCATTTTACCGGGCAGGTAGATGAGAATCTGAAGGCATACGAAACGAAAATAGATCAAAGATTAGGTATATACGAGGGGCATCTCCAGAGTGAAAGAAAACAACGAGAGGACGAAAGTAAGGAAAGTAACCATAAGATAGATGAAATAAGTCAGGGTATTAATGAGGTTCAGGAAACCATCGGAACATTAAAGGTCGAAATAGGAAAAACTCATAAGGAAGTAGGCCAGATCCAAAATGACTTGATGATATTAAATAAGAGTCAAGAGAAAACGGAGAAAAAACTTGAAGGAATTAGAGGGGATATGGTCAAAGAACAAAGAGAGATGGAGAAGAAAATAGAAAAGATACGAGAAGACCTAGATACCAGAGGTGACGTGAAACCAGAGATGATAGACCAAAAGGTCATGATCTTTAAGAAAGAGGTAGAAGAACAACTAAATGAATTCAGGGATAGTTACAGGGATGAGAAATTCCAATCCAAAAAGGTAGAGGAAGATATTAAAAGGAATCAAGAAAGAATTCAGAATGAATTAAGATCCCGATTAGAGAGGACTGAACATAGGAATAGTCAAATGGAAATTCAACTCATGGCTAATGAAGAAAGTGCTCGAAGGGAAAGGAAGTTAGAATTCGAGAATCAGGAGGAGTTTCCAAAGACAGGATGGGTAGATTCTCGTGAACAAGGCACAGATACGGAGAGGGACTTAGGAGGGGAGAGCCCTTATAAGAACCCAGGATATCCGATGGCGATGTCAACCCCGTACATGAATCAGACAAATGGCCAGATAATAAACATTATTAAATCAAATGAGGACAGACCAGTAAAGTTTACGGGTAATAACATGTTTATTACTCCAAAATACTGGCTAAAAGAAGTGGCAGAGTATCTAAACGAAATGAAGGTTCCTCAGGATCGGAGACTGAGAGCTATTGAAAAGCTGTTGGCAGATGATTGTCTCACCTGGTTCAGAAGCTTCAGATACACCTTTGATACGGTGGAAGGCTTTAGGGAAGCATTTTAAAACGATATTGGGCAGCAGACGTCCAAGAGAATTTAAGGCTAGATCTGTACTCTAGGAAGTACAGCACCAATGCACCTACTAAATACTCGGAATTTTTCACCGCTCAGCTGTGTAAATTCCGCGAACTGGATATTGCTCCGGCAGAAAACGACCTGTGTGCCGCCATTGCAAGACAGCTTCCGTATGAGATTCAGAGGCTGCTAATCTCATCCAAAGCCAGAAGTGCTGTGGAAGTGGAGAGTGTATTACGTCAGTTAGATATGACGACTTCGCACGTAACTCCTCGGCATCAAAGACATACTGAGCAAGTACACATGGCCAGCAGTCAGGAAACAGGAGAAAAACCAGCGACCAGGAATCAATCCACCAGCACGGATACTCAAGGACTAGGTCGAGAGTATGGACACCAGGAGCCTAGAAGGATACAGCCATATTACAGGGGGAGGATATCGAGGAAGAAATCCTAGGACTACGGGTTATAGGCAACAAGAAAGCCGACCCTATAACAATAACCATCAAAGGCAAGACAACAGAAAGAAATGGGAGAATTATCCCAGAAGAAATGTAAGGCCAGACGATAGGGATGATGAATATCGGGCCGAAATAGAAGAAAGATATCAGGAAAGTCTTCGTTATATGAACGAAAGACCAGATGAACCTGATAGGCAAAAGGTCCGTTGGAGTGAGGCAATCAAGAACCGGAAATCACCCGACCGACTAGACGGAGCTCAAAGCTTGGAATTACAAGCTCAGTTAAAGAATGAGGGAAAAGGGAGCCCTCAGGATAAAAAAACTCCAAATTTAAATTGTCAAAAGTGGAAACATACCAGGAGCTGGAAGGAGGTAGAAATTGTAAATTGGATAGCTAGACCAGATGAGCTAATTAACGAGGATGTGGAAGGAATCCCACCTGTTAAAAGAGAACTACCTATAATTATGCTTAGGATAGAAGGATTACTGGTCAGAGCATTGATTGATACTGGATCCACAATAAGTCTAATTACACAAACCCTTATAAATGAATTGGAAACAAGGGGCCGAGTAATAAAGATTCCCACATCAAGTGTAAAGATTAAGGGAATTATCCCTGAAAAATCTTTGACATGTAAATTTCAGGTATACATTGATCTGATCATGGGTAACGCTGAAATTTCGCAGTGCTTTTTGCTGGTAAATCAATTACCGTATAATGTCATATTAGGTATTGATTTTATCCGTGAGAACAAGGTCATCATAGACCTAGCGCAAAACTGCATTAGAGTTCAAAGAGAGGATGTGGATGAGCAAAACATTAACCTACAGGAACAGGATGCGAAAATAGAAGAACAGGTATGGCATATGGAAGAAGTGATTGAGGAAGATTATAAGGACATAGAAAAGATATTTGAAGTCCTCAACATAGAACTCGAAGATAATGTGGAAAATGAGTTCGAGACCAACCTGTCAGGAAAAGTGGAGGAAGCTAAAGTCAGCCTCGAAATTAAGGAACAGTTAAAGAAATTATTATTGGATTATAGGGACGTATTTGATTCCAAGCCAGGGAAGATTGAAAATTTTAAATACGCGTTCCAGGTCAATGATTGGGCACCGTTCAAACAAAAACCATACCCGGTTGCGGAAAAACATTACCCACAAACTAAGAAAACACTGCAGGAAATGATGAATGCAGGTGTTATAGAAAAGATGGCGACACCATATGTTAGTCCATTAGTGTTTGTGAGTAAACCGGATGGCTCAGTAAGGGTGTGTTTAGATGCCAGAAATTTAAATGCAAAAATCATACCAGAAAATGATTCGGCACCACCCATAAAGGAAATACTGAGGAAGTTCAAAGGTAAGAAGATTTTTACAAATATTGACATGACTTCTTCGTATCATCATCTCGAACTGGAAAAGAAAACCAGCTTGTTGACTGGATTTCAGTTCGACCAACAAACATACTGCTTTAGAAGATGTCCGTTTGGATTAAAGACTGCAGGATCTGCATTAATAAGAGCGCTTGATCGAAACTTGTCAGAGGAAGTGAAAGATTGCACTATCCGATACGTAGATGACATTTTGCTTACCTCAGAGAACATTGATGAACATTTAGAAAATTTGAGGAAATTATTGGAAGACTTAAGAAGGGCAAATTTTAAAATAAATTTAAAGAAGTCGAATTTTTGTCAAAGGCAAGTGACATTTTTAGGGCATGTGATTGACAAGGATGGTGTTAAACCAAATCCATGCAAATTGGAATCGATAAGGGATTTTCCAAGGCCTTTGAAGGTAAAGAACGTTCGCCAGTTTTTTGGGATTGATTGGGTTCTTCTCAGGACATTGTCCATCATACACCAAAACTGTTGCACCACTACAGGACCTTCTGAAGAAGGGGGGGGGCAAGTGGAAATGGACGGAGGAAGCAGAAAAAGCATTTGTAGAGGCCAAGGAAATGCTCTTAAATTACGTGAAGCTAGGATATCCTGATTTTAATCAGAGATTTATCATTCAAACAGACGCATCCCAGATTGGAATAGGGGCAATGCTATATCAGGAGAACCCGGAAAACCCTGATAAGAAGAACTATCTAGCTTTCACAAGTAGGAGACTGAAACCACACGAGATAAATTATACGATCAGCGAGATCGAGCTGTTAGCGATATTGCACGCGTTGCAATATTGGCGGAAGATCGTATATGGGTTTCAGGTCATTCTAAGGACGGATCATAAAGCCTTAACCTTTTTGATGAAGACTGATTTATCCAGTCAAAGGTTGATGCGTTGGGCTTAATACATTCAACAATTTGATGTCAAGATAGAGTACTGCCCAGGAAAAGAAAATATAGTTCCAGACTACTTAAGTAGACAGCCAGAGTCCATAGAAGAGGAAGTAATGGCTATAGATTTGGAAGACAGGGATCAGCGTACTCTTAATGAGTTAAGAAGCATTAGTCAAAGACAACGGGAGGATCCATGGATGAACATGCTCATATCTTTCCTTGAGGGAAGCTTGATAAGAGGAACACCAGCGTACACGGAAGCTGATAAGATAGCGCAAGACTACACGTTTTATAATGGGTTATTATATAAGTTTGTGGACTCTGACCATACAAAATTAAGGATTGTTGTACCTGCAATTTTGCAGAGGAAAATAGTATGGTTAGCCCATAGATCGTTCGGACATATGGGAGTCGACAAAACAGTCTCGATGCTGAAAGAAGCATTTGTATGGCCGAGACTGAGAGAAACTGTAAGGGACACGTTAAAGACATGTGATCTATGTCAAAGAATCAAACCTAATGCATTTCTGATGAGACAGAAGCCTATACCATTGTTGCCCGAAAGGCCTGGCCAAATCATATCTATTGATAATTTTGGACCTTTGCCAAAGGAAAGAAGAGGAAATCGACACATAATGGTGGCTATGGATGTCTTCACTAAAATGGTTGTCCTTGCTCCCATACAGAAGACTAGTGCCAAACAGGTGTTAAAACGACTTAAAGAAAAAGTGATACCGATTCTGGGGAAACCTGAGAATTTGTTGTCGGATCACGGCAGTTGTTTCACCAGTGTAGAGTTCAGACGAGAATTAGAAAGACTTGGAATACGTCAAATTTTGTCAAGTATTCGACATCCTGAGGCAAATCCTGTAGAAAGAGTGATGAGAGAGACGGCCAAGTATTGTAGAATATACTGTGCCGAAGAAAATTGGAAGTGGATAGATATCTTGGATATTATCGAATTTTGTATAAATAATACAATCCATGAATCCACGGGAGAGATACCCATAACGTTACATCGGAATGAGCAACCAGAAAGACCTTGGAGTCTGGTAATTCCTAGGCCAGCAGACGCTCAGCCTGGAAGAGATGTACGAATTAGAAGAGCCTTTGAGCACCTAAAAGCTCAAGCCGACAGGAGGCAGAGAAGAAATAGGCATAAGAGGTATCATCGACCATTATTAGTAGGAGAAATGGTGTTAGTAAAAAGACCAGCCATTTCGGATCCAGGGAACCGTGTGTACAAGAAGTTCCAGAAAATGTACCACGGACCATATCAAATAATCAGAGATTTGAGGAATAACGCATATAGAATTCGGCACTGTGAAACGGATCACGAAGTGACCATGAATTCAGCAAATTTGAAATTATATTACCCACCCGAAGATTTTGATGAAGAAAATGAACAAGCCCTGGTTATGGAAACATTCAGAGAAGAATCCGCTTTTGACATAAACAAGAATAAGGAAGAAATAGAAAATAGAGCTCAGGCATTCGAGTGCGAATGCGAATTGGAGAAATTATATTGGGAAATTAAAGAAATAATTGAATTGATTGAAGAAGAAAATTCCAATTCAAGAAAAGAAAATGATGAAATAAGGAAACGGGTAGGGATAGACCACACCCGTAAGGAAGAATGAGGTTCTGGGGACTTAAAGTCCAGACAAGTAAAGAAAGAAAGAAAGAAAGGGTAGGGACAGAGCATACCCGACCTACACAATTACCGGATACGACTTTAAAGAAGTAAAAACAACGGAAGGTACGGACATCGTTATGATGGCTTCGACGAATAAAGACAAATATGATTAATTGAAATAAATTTCCTCAAATTTTTCGAAAATTTATTTATCTAAGGAGGGGAGAGATGAACCCATGTGCCATCAGGTCCATGGATGGTCGAATCCATGCATTTGAGGAAGAAATCAAAGAAGCGTATAGTTTCTAATGTAACTTGAAGAAAGATCAAGCTAGGAGGCCAGTATAAGGTTGTGTAACTAGCGAGGACCAGGTGTTCGAGAGGTTGATATCATCCCTCTTGACATTCAGAAGGGAGCGAGTCACGAGTATTAATAACCGAGTGGAAATTTCCAACGAATAGACAAGGAGGCCTGAATCGGAAATCGAGCTGACGTTGCTGGAAAATGACAACACCGCTTATGCGCCAGGAGAGGAATAATTAAATTTAACCCGTTTACAAGTATAATAATGAGTAAACAAGTACAGTACAGTGAATCATTTTGAATGAGAGATTTTTCAGTAAAGAGAAACCATTTAATAATTGCCCAGGAGAAAACTGCCAAGGCCAGACGACGTCATTGGGGAATTACCAAGGCTTGTGTGGAGGGGAGAAAGCAAAAGAAATGCAACACCCACACAATTGAGGACGAGAAATTAATTAATATCTCCGAATTGCACGATCGATTCTTAGGTGCAATGAGATTATTTGACATTGAGAAGACGAGCTTTCGGAAGGTATAATTTTTATATTTGTGGCACCATTATTTTAGAAGTTGGCCACAGAAAAGGCTAGAGTCTTATTTTTTTGTAGGGAAATAGTATAAAGCTTCGGGCTTCACCAAGCCAATCATCAGTTATTCTGACAACCCGTGAGGGTGTTACTACGCACGCAGTTCCGACAGCCCGTGAGGGGCGTAAGACTACATCACAGCACATCAATATTCAGACAGCCGTGTGGGGCGTAACTCTGCGTCACATCGAAGACAGTTACTAGTACTCCTTGAGGGGAGAAACGCTGTGTTACACCGCAGAAGTAATATCCGATAGCCATAGGCGTCGCAGTATTAACGACTTGCTTGCCTCCATAAGGAGTGGTCAAGAAGAAATTTAAAATATCGCCGTATTGAAATATTAGGAAAATCCTAGTTACAGGATTTAGGCCCGACTGTATACAAGTTATAGTGAAAGTTCGTAAGATATAGTCAGAGCAGGCTGCGAACGTCGGACTTAAAGGCGATAGGTTGTTAAATAGACGAACGAATATATCATAACGTACGGAAGTACCGTACCAGAAAGATAAACTGTTATTTAAATTAAAGAACCCAAAAAGGGAAGAACAGAATAAGGTTCGGAACGTATATTAGAAACGTAGGAGTGCTAGAACCGATCAAATAAAGAAGATAGGAGACTATAAACATTATCTCCAGAAAGCAGGCGAACTATTCTAAAAGTACTAGAATCGAGAAGTACTAGCTGCTATAAACTAAATCTATAGGTCATTGAGGAGACCTCGATCCGAATAGACTTTCGCTAGGATCGATAAACAGATCTACAAAGAAGCCGTTCAAGCTAGATAAATAGCCGGTCATCCAGGATAGGAGTAGAAGAATTTGGATTCCAGGGAACAGTAGATGTTTCGAGACTTTCGTATTCTGCAGGATAGGAAGCCGACATTGAATAAATTTCACCCTTGGAAACGGGAAATTAAGAAGGTCACGTGTGATAGGCTCAGAAATACGGCCTAGTGATCAAGAATTGTGAAGTGTAAATTTATCAAGATTGTGTGTTAAATTAATATTTTTAGTGTTTATTATGTGTTCAAAAGGGACACATCAGTGTATAAAAATGTCGTCAATGTTAAGTGTCTTAAATATATGTCAAGAAGTGTTTATACATAAGATGAATTCCTTTAATATGGAGTAAAAAGTTCAAAGTGGGCCCAAAATGAAGCACCGCACAAGAATAAAGATCATGGGACGATCTTAAAAACATGTGAGTACTGAATTTCATTCTATTTTGGTGTCAGGAAATGACTGTGTACAAATCCACCGGAGTTTTTGAGTAAAAGGGATGTGTTTTAATAAATAAATACTGAATAAACAAGAACGCGGTCTGATCAATAATAGAAATTTGAGAAATTATCAATAATTATGTAAAGAATAAATCCCGTAGAGGAAATAAGTGAATAAAATGTTAATGTATTTAACAAATGTCATAAGAGCAAGCGAAATATCAGTAATTATCATGAAAGATATTTAAATAAAGTAAAGTTGAGACATGAAAGAAATAGCTTTTGAGCTTGTGTAAAGAATAAAGATAATACTAATAACTAAGTATGGAAATATTAAATAAAGATCAAATAAATTGATGTGAACATAAGAGCGTTAAAGCCTTAATGTATGTGTAAGATATGATGTTTAAGGAAATGTTTTAAAAGGGAGCGATTTATCGGCAACGGAAAAGATTAATATAAGAATTAAAAATAATACGAATTGTTACTAATGAGATTTATCAGTTCTTGGGAAGACATTTCGGCTTAAAATAATGTATAGCGCAAAAGAGCGCAAATAATATTAAAATGTCACGCTAGGAACGCGTAGAGGTTAAAATACTTGGTAGATTACTTATGGAGGGTAGTTGATTGCAGTGAATTGATAATTGTATAAGTCCTCTATTTGTGACGTAGTATCACGAGGCATTGTGTATGTATTTGAAAGGGAGCTAATATATGGTATTATTGAGCATATGTCATATGGGCCACGGCCGACATTAAATCGCATTTTGTATAAGTCCTCTGTAAGGGAATGGTTCCCGAGGCATGTGAAGAGATTCGAACGCAGAATCTTCTTATGATAAAAGCCCCTTAATTCTTCGTCGTCGAATGTGTATTAATCTTCCCAATCAATGAGGACCCTCTCATAATTAATAAATGCCAAGGTTACGAAAGTGGTCTATGAACCAAAGAATAGTTGTTTGAATGAATACGGTACAGTAAAAGCCCGGTCTCTCCCCAGAACTGAATATAATGTGAAGGTTTGTTTTGAAAGCCTTGGAAATAAGCTGCTAACATGGGTTAGACAGGGAGTCGCCCGTCACCCTCCGTGTCATAAATCGCGCCCAAGTATAATGGCCTAGCTCTCTTAGAGCGAGAGTGGGCAGAAACCGTCTCGTAAGATGTTGTAAAGAGAAATGAATACACCAGGAGTGTTTAAAGTTGTTAACGACCCGGGCGTTGAACCGAGGTCCTTGTAGATTGATATTTTTCGTTTGCCTGTTCAGATCGTAGTTTCTTATATGATAATGGTCTTATAAAATATAAGAGATAAATAACAATCCCTATTGTAATGATGTATGGACGTAGGATTCCACGAGTTAATTGTAGGCAACTAAGTTTCGGGAGTAACTATAGTTTTTTGACGGTGTCAAGTATCTTCACGCTCTGGAGTACACAATTGATTTCCTGATTACCTTAATATATTGGTGAAAATAAAGAGAGATGATAACAGCTGAATGTGTGGACATGCCCAAAATATTGAGTTAAATAATTAACATAAAATTTTAAATGTAATTATAAATTTGTTTTTGAGAATTAAGAAAATATAGAGGATAGTATTTGAGGTGTACAAGAATGACACCATTATTATGTAAAGCATGGAGCCAAAAGAGCTCGGAGTTATATAAAACTTACAGTTAATGCTTTATGGAAGTAAGACTAAGTAGGAATTGTTGGTTTATGTGGAAACCATATGTTTAAATACAATATTTGTTTTATTATATTTGTGATTCCTTGTTCATTTGGAACATGTAGATGATTATGGGTCAGTAATTAAATTGTTAAAGTGTTTGTAGCGTCATTAATTTTATTAATTAAATGTGTTAAAATAGGAGTTGATTTTGTTGTTATTTTTGCAAGTGTATCCTCTAATTAATCCAAAATATGTGAGTCACAGAGTGGGGGAACTTACCGCTGCCCCGAAAATTCCGAATTGAGCTACGCTGGTATACTGTGATTGGCATATTTATTGCTAAAAGGGCACACTACAGAAGAAAGCCACAATGTTGATATACTGTACACTTTTAATTCATAGTTCAGTCCTCTATAAGTATCCGTAGGTACAGTTGTATGACGTATTAATGAGTCTTACGTAGAATTCTGGCCTGTTCGCCATCTCTTGATGAATACAGTACTTTTGCATTTGTCAGTTGGCACAGGCTAGAGTAAAAGGTGGCTTTTCACCGATGTCTCAGTCTCACTCATGGCTGTGATTATATGGAAGCTACTGAGGTATGGGTGGGGCTTAGTAATGGCATTCGAGGCACAGTCAGTGCCTGTGAATGCTGTGAAAGGTTCAACTCATAGGGTTAGGACTACTGTTCTGACTCAGTGAGGAAAGCAATGGCAAACTACCTCACTCCTCTTCTTGCCTAGAACGCCTCAAAATAGTGCTGCCTTGGGTTTTTGTGGGTATCTACTCACATAACGTAACGGTGGTACTTTTTGAGGATCCAACCAGCCTTCGGGCTGACTACCTAACAGACAGACGTAGAATTCATAGTTCATACTAGTTATAAATTCATGTATTTGTTTTAATGACAGTCACTGGCATCTCTACATAAAACCAAGTCAGCGATTCCTGGATGTAACGGGTGATCTCTAAATCCACTGAATGGATTTTGATGCGGTTTTCACCATTCAGTAAAGAATTTCTCGAGGATGGTTTCTTTAGGAAAACATTCAATTATGACCAAAGGAAGCCGAGCAGTAACGATTTCAGTGAATCGTGTCGAAGGAAAATCTGCCGTCCTTGCGCCTTTTAAGCTTACAAAGCTTTAAGCTACAAAGAAGTCCCCGACAGCATATCTTTATTACATCGCCAACAATAAGTGATTTTACGTTTAATTTCTTCCAACAATCTCCATTCAGTGGAAATTTAAATTACTAGCTTCGGAGTGAGTTTACGAGCGAGCCCATCACCCCAGCTTCCGCCAGCATTGACTGTCGAGTCGTGTCGAATAAAGACTTCAGAGAAGAGTAGACTATAAGTGTTTGGAGTTTCGCTGTTCCCCTCGGATTTTCTGAATTGCGTCTGAGACCTACCGTCCGTGCGCCTTTTAAGCTTACTCTGAGTGACCCCTTTAAGATACCAGGCGAAGCCGGGGCGGGTTGATAGTATGGATATAATATAATATCAAATTCTTAACCGTATCAAAAGCTAGTTATTCCGTAAAATTTAGTAACATTATAATTAATTAGTAAAAATTCCAGTTCGATTTGTGAAACGAAAAGTATATAAAGATCTGAAGGTCTTAAATGGCTCAATTGGAGGTACTTCGTATTTTTTCTGTGGGTTTGAAAACTTTCATTCCTGAATTTTACAAAATAATACAATGTCAATTTTACAAAATATCGGCAATAACCATTGTGTACCGAGCCTTCACAGCAGCCATGTAGGAGACAAGGTATTTCATAAGAGAATTAACAAACAGTGTATCACATCTAAGTTTGTGAGCATTAACCTGACGACATAAATTGGCTTGCTTCCAAAGGATTCGAGAATAAGTTTATATTATTGTACAAAATCTTTATTCATTAAATCAGCTCTCTGACTATTAAAAAGCCATTTTCTACATCTGAAAATTAAAATGTCGGCACGCGTTTGAGATGACATATTTTACGTTTACATAGCCTATCGTATGTTTTACTTTTCAAAATGCATAGATATTTATATTTGATTTGCAGCCAATGGCCATAGCAGGGCATTTCACATGAACGCCCGTAGGTTCCCCAATTTCAATGTCAAGTAGTTCCAACTTAAGCTAGCAGACGCCACTCTCACTGAAACCCAACGGCGTACGTTTGAACCTGATAGAGCGTGTCTAACCCAATAGCCTACACACTACCAATTGTAGTTGTAAGTTCTTTTACGTGCCATAAATCTATGACATGGGCCCGATGACTTCGACTGGGTTTGAACCCGCGAACTTGGGCATAGCAGTTCAACAAAGCCATCCATAGATATCCTACCGAGACATGCTTCTGATTTATAACCAACTAGCTCCGTGGCTCAGCGGTAACGTACTCGCTTGCTGTGCCCAAGGTTGCAGGATCTAATCTTTGCGCAGTCAGTTGGCATTTAAGGGTGCATACATGAGAGGGAACCGTGTCTGTAAATCTACTAGCACGTTAAAGATCCCCTTCAGGGCAAAATTCCGGCACCCCGGTGTCTCTAAAAGCCACCGTAGTTAAAAGGGATCTAAAACCAAAAAACATTATTATTGATTTATAACCAGCTAAAGACCTAGTTCCGTTGTTTGATTGAAATGCTTTATAATACTTTCTACTGCGTATTCCAATTAATTGGGGTCGCCGGGGCCAATCAGGCTCATTTTGCTTTTTGGCCGGGGATTTAAGGCCGGATGCCCTTCCTGACGCCACGTAATTTTTCAGGTGAAAATTCCACCCCACTGTCACTGGGATTGGAACTCCGGCCGTCCGTGTGTTTGACGAGCAGCTAAGACACTGCACCATCACGCTCCCCTTGAAAAGCTTTATAATACTAGCCTAAAATCCATAGATCAAATCTTACCTTTTAGGGTCCTTTAGAAAATCGGGTGTCGTCTTGTATTTGAACTGAACAGTCTGACTTCCCAGTCGGTCAACACGAATACAACCAATTAGATTGGGCGAGGAGTAACAATTAATTTCCCTGTATAATTCATAATACAATAATTATTTATACATTTAATAAAACGCTTCTCATACACCCCCCCCCCCCTCCCTTTATGGGAGAAGTGTTTTATTAAGTGTATAAACGATTCATGTATTTTGTATTTCAGGCATTAGGAGATAAATTGTCACTGCCCACCTAATCTAATTGGGTACCGTACAATCGTGTTGACCGACTGAAAAGCGATCATATAGGTTACTTAGCAACACTGAAATATTGCTTCTAATATTAGATCTGTTTATTGAACTCCTCTTGTAAAGAACATGTTAAATAAAAGACATCACTTTTACACAATGCTCACATACAGTAAATCCAGCGACAATAACAGACATGAACATAGCGCAGTCGGTACATTCTTGCTGGCTGCATGAGAGCATTATTGTCTGGCGATAGAAAAATATGAGCCAAGCTTCGCAATCTGTAGGTAGACTGTGGTTATACGTTGTCATGAAGACGTGTGTAGCCACAAATGGGGACCCGGGCCGAAAGGCGACAACAGTACATCACCACAGATACAAATCACAACTTGCCGATTTCCCCACCCCCACCCCACCCCCGTTGGCTACGCCACTGCTTCAAGGCTAAGCCAGAGTAATATATGATTGTTAAATATTATTATTTTTCATCAAATTAACCCCTGAACCACACTGTGATACTTGGAGGACATAAATCACACTGTGGGGTCACTGTTGGCCCAATTCTAAATACTGTAGTGATATATGAATTCATTTGGAATTTATTATTTTAATTGTTCCTGTTTTCAGTCATCTAGACTCGAGAGAGTCGCATTGATGTAAGTTACTTCCCTGCTTCTATGCATTCACAATGTTACTGTTTATTTTATAGGTTCTAATCTCTGAATGAAGTCGCTGACTGCGAGCGAAGCGAGCAGGTCAGCGACGCTTGGATACCAGGTACACGGTGCGACTATGCGCTCCTTTGCCTGGGATATTAAATAGTATGGGGATTAATTAATGTATTTATTATCTGATTTTGTTGTAGTTATTGTAACAGGCTGGCTCTCATCCCCCCCTTCCCTTTTCGATAACCCAAGATGTGATAATAAATATAATAATATTAGCATATCAAAATTATAATTTAATTACTCGCTAGGTCAGCTGAGTTCACAGCAAAAAACCTAGGAGTGAATGTTCCGATTTGCTTGGTATCCAAGAACACCCTGATTTAATTTAGGAAAAGAGATCCGGCGGGACGAAGCTAATGTCAAGACCAGCTTGTTGAGTAGAAGGCTGGATGCGTACCTCAGCAGCCCGTATTAAATTGACCCTGCCAAAGATGAAGAATGAAAAGGGGAATAATCTTCCTAGTGACTTCATGCAATAAATAATATGACAAATCAAAATAAGCTAACATGTATTGAACATTAAGATCAAACAAATTACAAGACAAACCTTCCACCACTAAAATTAACCATCTGACAAATATGATCTAATTAAACACCAATGAATCACTTAACCTAAACAAACCAGACACTTGCCCGCTTGGCAAGATTACACACATCTACATTTGTGATAGAAATGAATTTGATTAGAAAGATTCCCCTGACGACAAAACTAAAGGAATAACAACATGAAGTTTAGACTCTGTGGCACTTCTAAAACAATGTTACATAAGCAACTTGAAAACCGTTTAATACGACTAAGCCGGTCCAAAAGCCTGCTTTCGACTTACCGTCTTCAGCAGCCTTTCTGACCAAAGTTAAAACCTTTTACCCTCCCTGAATCTAATGCCAATCAAACGAATCTGTATATCCAAAAAACTTAGCAAAATATACTTATTAACTAACAATCGTAATTCTAGAAATATCAGTCCAGAAACGCCATCCGACACATGGCATGTAAAATTCATAGTCAAATGACACAGTTTAATGTTCCACCGAACGGTTGCCCCTTCTAACAAACTGATTTCATACCACCTGGTGTATTTCAGCCCTCCGGAGAACTGCACTCAGTTCCCCGGAGGCGATCGCTTAGGAGTCCTTCCGTCAGCAAGGTTCCTCTCGCACTGTCTCTGAGTCACAGATTCCACCCTTGTATATCAGCGTACCCCCCACCACAACCCTCCAGTAATACCAACTGCGACTAGAGGCACAACCGGCCAAACCAAAGCCAGAGTTCAAGGTCTTGAGTGGGTACTATAGAATATCTCCCCACACAGGTTACTGCCTAGAAACCTTCCAGGAGCTGAGGCGTTACACAATGTCCCTGTAAGATTGTTCTCAGAATAAGAGCTTGGCGAACGAAGCTGACAGTAAATGTTCGCTTTTCCAATGTTTGCAGACACAAAGCTCGATTTATCTCCCTTTTCAAGTGTCTATCAACGATAAGCCTATAAGTGACAGGACACACAAAGGCACAAATCCTGGCAGAAGGCTTGGCGAATGAAACTGACAGGAAATGTTCACCTTTCAAAAGTTCACGGATCAAAGCTAGACTTATCCCTCTTTTCCATTTACGATAAACCTTTAGGTGACAGCACACACAAGGGCACAAATCCTGGCAGAAAGGGCTAGGCGATCCCATTTCACCAGTAGCCAGGCGCCACCTTGGTGAATGGAATGCTCAGAAGAGGGCTGGTGTATGCTCTCATGATAATCTGGCCAGACCTGGAGCTCCCGCTGCTTCTCGAAGATAAGATGAACATGTACCGATTTGCAAAATTGGTACATCCTACTCCTCCAAAGGAAGACGATGGGGAGATGATGAACAGGGTGATGGTGTCCAGCTGGTCTCTTGGCAGCTGAAGAGGCTACTCCAATCTCCGCCAGCGGACCTTGAAGTAGATCTCCTCGGGTAGAATGATGCCATGGGACCTAGATGGTACCTCCAAACTGGGCCCAGATTGGTAGTACACGTCCCACACAGTGACGACTGAAACACACATCAGAACAGCAGCGTATGGTCCAAATACAGTTCCCTTAGAGGGAACAATCGTTCCAGGCCAGCCAACCAGCCCATAACAGCTGAAGTTATCCTAGGAAGGATTAAAAAAAACATATCACTCGAAGCATTAGTGTGCCATCGAAGTTCACTCAAGAGTCTTTCAAATCACAAGGGATACTTGATGCTTCAAACAAGGTTCTGCGCAAAGAGATAGTGTCCAGGGCATAATTAAAGGTCCACTGAAGTACGAAAAACACACGAAAGGGGCAACCAACTATACGATATGACTGACGTTAACAAGCTTAATTGAAAGTTCACTACAATACTTAGCAAGAATAACTAAAATTTAACTAAGGTGTACAGAACCCAGAATTTTTCTTTAGAATTCGCAAATCAAAGGCACCTACAAACTTGCCCACCAAAAATTTTAAACAATTTCTCAAAATGAATTTACTTTAACAAAACCGAAGGACCATTTTTCTGCGACTTCACGAAATCAGGACAGCACGTAACTATTTCCAAAATTCACAATGACAATTACATTAACATGCCGCACGGGGCATTCCATAAAACTACATTTATTATACCGCCCGTGGTATAGCTCAATTTAAATACATTACAAAATTACCTACCGCACTGAAAGGCATCACACAGAGCTCGTTTTGATATGCACACCAACACAAATTACATGTCTTGCTCAATTTCGCATGCCCCTGACCCACACTGCCCTCAGTGGCCTCCTAGGACAGGAGGAACAGAGACCACAACATCCTATCACGCAAGCACTCTAGCAGCAAGACAAACAAAATAAGGAAAAAACCACGTCACCCACATAATTCACACACACATTCACACTTTAATAATAAGAATGCCCTTAATTCCATCGGGCTGTCACCCCGATATTTCTCCCACTCCATATCTGCCAACGGGCAGCGTTCCCGGTGACAACACAAAACATAAATAACCCTAAATTCCATAGGACAACTAGCGAACCAGGAAAACAGCACGAGGACTGCAGTTCATAAACTGACGTGAATTATTAAAACAGTATGCACCGTCATTCACACACTACACAAACAAACACCGCCCTGTCCTTCACATGACAGGTCCTCTCCCTTATGACACCGGGAGGAACATCACTCTTGCGCCACCAAACCCTGGCCATCACGACATAATCAGCTCGGTACCTGAGCTCCCCCTCCGGATCAACACACGACCCCACAGAGGGTAATTAACATCTTCCCCCAAAAAGGCATGGCCGCCTCAGAAGATGACAGTACAACACATTACCAAAACAATAAATACACATAGATATACCTTTCGACACAAGGTAGGGCACCCACCAAGCGTCACACACACCCTAGTGCACGTGGTTCACCTTCCAATCACACAACACAGACAATCACAACCCCGAAAATTTCTCTAAGTGGCGTTACCACAGACTACAGACGTCTCTAACTAACAACGTGTGTCACCTACCATTAATATTCACCATCCAAATACCGGGTGACACTCTATGACCACACTCAAATCGAACCCATGATGCTTCAACGCACCACTGTCATCAAAACGTTCTTAAAACATTAACTCCACGAAGCTACTTAAAATCTCAAAATTCACAACCTCCTCGACTAACAACACGTGTCTGTATCTCACCAAATTCTAACGCCAATAAAATTCCTCCCAGAATATCAACACTAAATTATTCAGAATTACCAATCACAGCAGTGACAGATGTTAAATCTCAAAAGGCACGAAGCAATTAAAATCTTCAAAATAAGTCCATAAATCCAGCTCGCGCCTAACCACATTGGAACCTCGCACCAAAAAAAAACTGCCAAGCTATCAACACTCTATTACTCAGAGAATTTAAATTTATTTACCACCAAAGATGATTACTCCAGTGACTACCCAGGACACTAACTGTCACTAAGGCTCACAATCGATCAGAACATCCGGTAGCAACGGCCGAACTCACACACACCCAAGGTGACGGGGCTACACAAAATTTTAACGAACCCAGAACTTTTCAGAGTTGAGACTACAACAGAGACCCTAGCGGTCTAACAGATCAAGGGTGCAAGTTATAAATAACCTACCAACTAATGCACTGAAGCACCCTCAAGTGAAAACTCCAGAATCAAAATATCAAAATATGCATGAACGCCTACAACAGCTGATTGTGAAGTGAACACACCCAAGCTAACGGGAGTCTACATGAAATCTCACGAACCTACAACCCTTCAGAAATGTGACCACAATAGAATAACCTAGCCGCCTAACAGCAAGAACTGCAAGTTATGAATAACTAACGAACCAGCCTATTTCAATGCCATCGCAAACGAAGCACTGCAACCTCAAAAAAATCTCAAAATCAGACTAGCGAACACAGCAGCTGACATACAGCGACAGCTCAGCATGCCACCGCAGGACCATCTCCCTAAAGGAAAACTTTCACCAACCGAACTACCAAATAACCTTTTTTTTATATACCAAAAATCAACAAGTATTCCCAGAGCTAGCAACTTCATCACCGGAACTCGAACACAGGACTCCAGTTCCTAACATTCATCCATCATCCATCACACATCCTTCTCAAACATCTCATTATAAGATTTTACCACCCACTACAATAACCCGTTACTTTCAATTATGCAAATTAGCAATCGTACAAATATCATGAACACAAAATACCCTATGGTATAGAAACACTTACCGACAGCTCAGCAATTGTGGCCCGACTCTCCATACTAACTGGAGGAGTGGCTTCTAAATACCCAAAAAAAAATTTGCCTGTCACCGAGATAACGAAGTCCCATACCTCCAGTCACTCGACTCGAGCAAATACTATATACATCCTGCCCGGGACCAATCAAGATGGTACTCACACCCCAAATTAAATGGACTCCTGACAGTAGATCCCCATACGAAGCACATCTGCATAATAGGTCCATTTTCAAAATGCAACTAATACAACTAATATAAAATTAAAAATAATCAATTTTACGTTACTGGCAATTAGGCCTCAATTACTCCCACCCAAATTCAAATTGCAAACTTACATCAATTCATTCACACATGACTTTCATTCAATCAACAGGATAAAAAAACTGAAGGATTACAAAAGAAAATAAATACAATTTTGACCACCAAAGAACACCAGTTCGATTCCTAGTCAGGGCAGCAATAAAAATCGCATCACACATACACTCACACATCCTGAGCACAATCAACCACAGAAATACATTCATGCATCCACCAGACACACATGCTCCCTTCCCTGAACAAACCTAAATTCCCCATTTACACCAGTATGTTAGTATTCGGATCGTCAAGACACTATAACGCCAACGGAGTATCAACTCACGTGAGGACCTGATAAAACAACCCAAAGTTGTAGCCCTGAAATCACGGTTCTCCTTACATCGTAAAAATACGTCCTAAAACGGAAGACACGAATCGGGGGAAAATATTTATTTACACCCTAAATGAGATGTGACGTGAAGGTGAATGCCTCCCAGAAATATCCCACTTAGTAAGTCACTCAACGAAAAACACACTAAGATACTGAATATTAAAGCCATTTAATACTTGACCAATTTAGATGACAATCTAACCTTAAAACTCCTATGTCACAACAAGACAATTTACTCGCCCCCCAATTACTAAGCAACTTAAACATCAACCAATCATACATAAACACTCACCTGTTTCATTTATACTGAATTAGCACACACGCAATTCGACATTTAACATCATTCAAAACACAATTACCGAACGTACATATACCCAGCAATTCGACCATTCTCCGGAATTAATTTAACGCCGAATAAGTTGACGACACTAAATTTTAATACTCTCACGGTCCAATTTAATTTGACAGAACTACCAACAGCGAAATAATTAACCCCCAGCTAAAGAAATGACAACAAAACTTGAAATGTTTGGCCTAACGAACAGCTGACAACTACCAATTATAGCTTACACGTATTATGCACAGCGAATTGCAGAATTTCAGCCTTACATCACTAACAATTATAAAGAATAATTACAGATTTACCCCAAGGAACCTGCTGATGATAAATCCACACACGCAATTCACATTTTTACTGACATCAGTTGCATAAAATAATAACTTGTCACAGTCGCCGCCATGATAGTTCAAAATCACTACGTGATTCAACAGGCGTGCACTAAACGCACATCAAAACAGACACTAAGTTATTCTTACTGGAAATACACGTTTATCAATTCCAGACTATTTTCAAGAGAATTTAAAACGTCACTAATTTAAATTTTACCAAAACTACTTCCAATCAGACAAACATTTTATTCTTTTCAAACACGTGACACAATTTAGTCAAAACAACACTTTCCGAGGTGTACTTTAGCACAGGCGCAGTAAAATTGAGCTGGACTATTTCCTACAAGAAACAGAATGAATTTACAACCACCCCAAAACCATACAAACAGCATATCAAAACTCACCACGTGTGAAATTCTTTCAGCCGGTCAACTGTCAATCTGGCAACGCAGCACCGCCATTATTATTTCAGCAGTCCTGACTTCCGTTCAGCGCACGTGACTGCCACTTACAGTTTTCAGCTATCTTCTCGTCTAACAGCTGACGATATGATAGCTCATTTGGTCCCCGGTGTACACAGCAGGTTATTTTACATGAAATCAAATCACAACATGTATTAGGTTCTGTTCTAATAACTAGCCTACCTATTGGAAAGAAGAAAAATTAGTAAGGAGGACCCAATCTACATTAATTAAGTTACTGAATTTAATTTTAATTAATTACTGCAATCAGTCAGCAGGAAAGATTATTTGTTAATGGCAAGATCACAGAACAAACCATGCTCACTGCTACCACTGTAACAGGCTCTCATCCCCCCTTTTCTCTTCTGATTACCCAAGATGTGATAATAATAATAATAATATCAGCGTATCAAGATAAATAATCACATGACATTTACCACACCAAAAATTAATAATGAAAAACACATGAAAGGGCTAATTTAATTACTCACTAGGTCAGCTGAGTTCACAGCAAATAAAACCTAGGAGTGAATGTTCCAAATTTTCGTGGTATTCAAGAACATCCCCGATTTGAATTAGGAGAAAAGATCAGGCGGGACGAAGCATGTGTCAAGACCAGCTTGTTGAATGGAAAGCTGGGCGTACCCAGAAAGGCCGATAATTCTAATCTTGCCACACATGGTGAAGGGAAGAGAAACAATCTTCCTACTGACTGCCGTCAATAAAAAACAACATCTCAATAACAAAATATAATGAAAATCAAAAGATGCAATTAAATCAAGATTAAATTACAACTAAAACCCTAAACCGCTTAACTTAGGCTTATGTTTAAAGGTAATGCAAGTTACGGATAATACTGTGAATAAAATAAAGTCAGACATTGCCCAGTTGGCAAAATTACTTTTCCCCATCATACGATTAATAGAATTACAGAATTGAGGGTAGTTTCATCCGCAAGGATACAAGGAAAAATAAACAACATGATATTTAGGCCTGGTGCCGTTTCACAAACAAATTGCATAAAGCAACAAACGCGTTCCTTAGTGAACGAAAGCGTCTGAGAAACTTCAGAGTCCAGCACTGACTGTCTTCTGAAGCCTATCTGACCAAAGTTAAATCCACGAGGTTCCCATCCAGCTAACGGGAAATAGGGCAATAATAACCCACCCTGCAGTAACTACATATAACGGTATCACCAACTATACAAACCCTTCCAAAATATTACATACTAAAGTGCTAAAATAAAATGTCAGTCTATATCTAATTAAGTTGATGGTCCACCGACACATGGCCTTAAAATAACACTACCAAATGACACAGTTTAATGTTCCATCGAACGGTTGCCCCTTCTAACAAATTGAGTTCATACCACCTGGTGTATTTCAGCCCTCCGGAGAACTGCCCCCAGTTCCCCGGAGGCGATCGCTTAGGAGTCCTTCCGTCAGCAAGGTTCCTCTCGCACTGTCTCTGAGTCACAGATTCCACCCTTGTATATCAGCGTACCCCCCACCACAACCCTCCAGTAATACCAACTGCGACTAGAGGCACAACCGGCCAAAACAAAGCCAGAGTTCAAGGTCTTGAGTGGGTACTATAGAATATCTCCCCACACAGGTTACTGCCTAGAAACCTTCCAGGAGCTGAGGCGTTACACAATGTCCCTGTAAGATTGTTCTCAGAATAAGAGCTTGGCGAACGAAGCTGACAGTAAATGTTCGCTTTTCCAATGTTTGCAGACACAAAGCTCGATTTATCTCCCTTTTCAAGTGTCTATCAACGATAAGCCTATAAGTGACAGGACACACAAAGGCACAAATCCTGGCAGAAGGCTTGGCGAATGAAACTGACAGGAAATGTTCACCTTTCAAAAGTTCACGGATCAAAGCTTGACTTATCCCTCTTTTCCATTTACGATAAACCTTTAGGTGACAGCACACACAAGGGCACAAATCCTGGCAGAAAGGGCTAGGCGATCCCATTTCACCAGTAGCCAGGCGCCACCTTGGTGAATGGAATTCTCAGAAGAGGGCTGGTGTATGCTCTCATGATAACCTGGCCAGACCTGGAGCTCCCGCTGCTTCTCGAAGATAAGATGAACATGTACCGATTTGCAAAATTGGTACAGTTATTTGTTTTTGTTTGTTGAATAATTAAATTGTTGGACTGGCGCGGGCTGCTGTGAGTCCCGCCAGCTTCGCTAATGAGGTGTTCAGGGAGTTGAAAAAGAATGAAAATAATAATAATAGTAATTTTTAAATGTATTTATGGTTAAAGGTTCGTTGAAGGTGTATGACGAGTTGAAATAGCCTATATTCTTGTCTTACAGACGTGGCTAGATGGTGAGCCTTATGTCCTCGTTGTATGCTTGCTATTGGCTGTTGCTGTTCTGTAATTGGTTGATAGTATTACCTAGTAGAATGGTCTTTAAATTTGTAGCTGTGAATTTACTGTTATTTATTTTCTAATATTAAGGTTCTCGGATTAGATTAGTTGCAGTTTTGAAGTTGTAACTTATTTTACTCTTTGATAAGGTGCGTTCTGTTCGAGCCCCGGATGCGCCCTTGGATGTAATTTGAATATTTCCCTGCCGAGGGGTTCTCTGCTATTATTTGGCAGTTGACTTGCCTATTTGTAGTAAAAACGGCCCTTAGGGCGGTGAAAAGGGGTTTTAATTAGAAAATTGGAGTTGTTAGTTAACGTTTTGGTAGCGTGGTTCGTAACGTATAAACTGAGCTGTTATGTATTATTTTCTTAATTAATCAATCAATTGATTAATTTGGCCTGTAGTTGGCGGCATGTCCCTCCATAATAGTGAAGCACACCCCGTCCCAGAGGTCGTTTGTGATCTTTAGACGTCGTTGTTTTGCATGATTTCTTTAATTAAGAATATGCATTAGGGTCTTCGTTTTCTGGTCGCCTGTCTGTCGAGTTCATAAGTTCCCTGTGTGTTGACAAATGGGTTGGGATGCAGATGAGTTGAGTTGTAGTATTTTCTAGTCAGTTTAGTCATGAAATCTAATAAATATGGGGTGTTTGTTCTGATATGTAGGTCTCGGACAGGAGTGTCTCTAGGGGCTTTTAGGGTCAGCCTGAGCATTGTATTTTGTATGGTTTGTAGTTTACTCATGTTGGTAATAGACTGTTACGTGCCACCCCCCTAGTGGCATTTTAGTTAACTGGATTACGGTGGGTTGAAGTACAACACAGATTGTTCCTTTAAAGAAATAATTAACTTTATTGCGGCCAGAAAGATACACTACTCAACAGCAAATACAAGCAATTAGAACCTTACTATAGTTTCCTCAAGTCTCTTCCTTGAGCGCTCTTGCCCCTTTCACTTGTCAACAAACCACAGAAGTTAAACCATCTTAATGAGTCCGGTGGCCTTGACAGAAGCTACCTGCACCTCTTCCTCATGTACACAAAATACAGTTACTTACGATAACCTGCTACACGCTGTTTCGCTGTCCACAAGCTGGGGAAACAATGTCACTGGATTTCGTAACTCGCACGGCACTTCGTCACCACACTTCTGTCGCTCAGGAAAACACGCACTAGCTCAGAAACACTGTCCTCAAAAACTCGGTCCTCTCACTGTTGAGGCCGCTTATATAGCAGGCTGGTGACTCAATGAATTCTAGAATAGTCCAGGACACACGGCTTCTCGAGATTTCCTTCACTGGCTGGGTCACGAATATCCTGGACCATCCCTTTCACTTCGCAGCCCGTTGCGTAACACGCACGTAATACACTGAGGCAGAGCACACACAGCCCGGGGTAGCTGTGACTCAACGCGGCGAGGCGACAAAACAATCTCACAGCCGTAACACCACCCCCTTCCTAAAAGGCTGATCGTCCCGATCAATCATTGGTCCATCTGTGTCCCTCCGTAGGCTGCCAGGCGATCTCGATGCACAATCTTCATCTTCGCCCTCGGGCTCCGCTGGATCCTGTAGACGACATCGTTGATCCGTTTCACGATTCGGTATGGGCCCTCCCAGGACTTCTGCAGTTTGGGTGACAGGCCTTTCTTCCGTAATGGGTTGAAGAGCCAGACCAGGTCGTCCTCGTGGAATCCGCCAGCATCCGTCTGTTGGTCGTATCGGGACTTCATTCGGTCGGTCTCGATCCACAGCTTCCTCCTCGCGAACGTGTGCACGTCCTCCAGTTGGTCGACCAGTTCTTGACAATACTGGCTTACCGGGACCGGATCATTTCCAGGTCGGCCGAAGGCAAGATCGACAGGTAGACGGAGCTCCCTCCCAAACATGGCCCGGGCTGGTGTGCACCCGGTGGCTTCATGCACGGCGGCGCGGTAGGCCACGAGAAATAGTGGAAGATGTTTGTCCCAATCCCTCTGGTGCTCGCTGACGACTATTCGGAGATGGTTCTCGATGGTGCGATTGAATCGCTCTACCATCCCGTCGGACTGAGGGTGTAGCGGCGTCGTCCTTGTCTTCCGGATTCCCAGCAGCTGGCATAGGTTCTGGAACACCTACGACTCGAAGTTCCTCCCTTGGTCGGAGTGCAGCTCCAGGGGTACTCCGTACCGGCTGACGAATTCTTTCACCAGGGTCTCTGCGATCGTCACGGCTTCTTGGTTAGGGAGCTCATACGCCTCCGGCCATTTGTTGAAGTAGTCACTGACGACCAATATGTAGCGGTTCCCTGCCTCGCTTAACGGGAATGGCCCAGCAACATCGATGGCCACCCTCTCCACGGGACCGCCCACGTTGTTGGTCTTCAGTGGACCCCGTCGCCTTCGTCCTTGGCCCTTGCTGGCTGCGCAATCGTGGCAAATCGCGCAGTGGTTCTCCACGTCTGTTCGGCACCCGATCCAGTAGAACCTCTCTCTCAGCTTCTCCAGGGTCTTCTTTATCCCTAAGTGTCCACCAGATGAACCTCCATGAACTTCCTTCAGGACTTCCTCCGTCATAGCCTTTGGAACGACGACTTGTTCCCGAGATGTCTTCCCGTCGGTGCTCTCCCAGGTACGGCAGATGATGCCATCCCTCACAACCAGCGAGTCCCACTGCGCCCAGTAGGACTTAAACTTTGGGCTGCAGTCACTCACAATGTTCCACCGGGGTCTGGGGACACAGGCCTTCTTCCATTCGGTTATCATCCCCAGGTCATCATCTTCTGCTTGTGCCCGCGTGAAAGATTCGCGGCACCAGCTCCCTTGAAGTTCCACGGTAGTCCTTCGGCACTGTGTCCCGGTGTTCTCCTCTTTTCTGGTACAGAAGGTGCAGTCTTCGGGGCACGGTCTTCGTGACAGGGCGTCGGCGTTAGAATGCAGTTGGCCTTTCCTGTGCTGGATCTCAAAGTTGTACTGTTCAAGCCTCTCTAACCACCACGCGAGTTGACCCTTGGGCTGCTTGAAGTTCAGGAGCCACCGCAAGGATGGATGGTCGGTCCTGATGAGAAAGTCTTGCCCGTACAGGTAATTCTGGAAGTGTTCAATGGTCTTCACGATGGCGAGCAGCTCCTTCCTGGTGACGCAGTAGTTCCTTTCTGGCTTTGACAAGGCCTTGCTGAAGTATGCCAGTACTCTCTCCTCTCCTTGCGACAGGATTCCCCCTATGCCAAAGTCACTGGCATCGGTATCGACGATGAACCTTGTTCCAGGTCTGGGGTAGGCCAGAATAGGCGCGGTGCAAAGAGCCTGCTTGAGTTGTTCGAAGTCACTGTGGCATTCTGCTGTCCACGTGAAGAGTTGGTCCTTCTCAGTCAGTCGATGTAGTGGTTTGGCGATGTCGGCGAATCCTCTCACGAAGCGACGGTAATAAGTGCAGAATCCCAGGAAGCTTCGTACTTGGGACTTGTCCTTCGGAACTGGCCACTCCCTCACAGCTGCGGTCTTATCTGGGTCGGTGCGCACCCCGTCCTCGGAGACGATATGCCCAAGGTACTGGACCTGCTTCTGGAAGAGATGACACTTCTTGGGGCTCAACTTCAGCTGGGCAGCCCGTAGCTTCATCTAGATCTCCTTCAGGTTGCTGTAGTGCTCCTCGAAGCTTCTCCCCAGAAACGATGACGTCGTCTAGGTAGACCAGGCAGGTCTTTCAGTGTAGTCCCCTCAGGGTGGACTTCATTAGCCTTTCGAAGGTCGCAGGGGCGTTGCACAGACCGAATGGCATGACGGTGAACTGCCAGAGCCCGCTGCCCACAGAGAACGCAGTTTTCTCGCGGTCCACAGGGTGGACTTCCAGCTGCCAGTAGCCACTCTTCAAATCCAAGGTGGAGAACCATCTCGACCCTGATATGGTGTCCAGGGTGTCGTCGATCCGGGGTAGAGGGTAGCTGTCCTTTGTCGTGACGTCATTCACCCGCCTGTAATCCACGCAGAACCTGGTGGAACCGTCCTTCTTCTTCACTAGCACTACCGGAGAACTCCAAGGACTATGTGATGGCTCTATCACTCCTTGCTCCTTCATCTCTTCTACCATCCGGTCGACTTCAGCTTGCTTGTTGAGCGGGACACGTCGGAATGGGGCCCTAATCGGTGCGCTGCCCCCAAGGTCGATTCTGTGCTGGACCAAGCTTGTCCTACCGAAGTCTTTGCTCTCCACGGAGAAGACATCCTGGAATTCGCGTAGCAGGTCCTGAAGTTGGCGTGATTGCTTCTTGTCTAAATGGTCCTGGGATCCTTGGTACAGCTTCTGTAGTTTTTCCGGCAGGGCGCGTCTTCTTCGGTTTTCCGTCTGCAGGTGTCCGTCCGTCGTGTCTGTGATGCAGGCAATCCAGGTAACGGGCTCGCCGACTCCTAGGTTGGTGTCCCGGTGAACCGTAATGTCGTAGTCATCCAGGTTGGACAGGCGGACGTACGGCCGAGTCGTCGTGTTGATGAGAGTCTTGGCAATCAGCAATCCTTTTGTCTGGATGTCCTCATATTTTGGCTCGATGACAGCCGCCACTCCCTCAGCTGTTCCGTCGACAATTACGGCAGCGCTGACTTCCGTCCTGGCGAGAACGATGACGTCCCCTCTCAGCCTTACTCGTCGTGCGGCGAATGCCTCGTGTGCTGGTTGCAAAGCAAGTTCCTCACCTCCGAAGTGCAGAGTGTTGGTACTCAGATCCAAGATGATGTTGTTCAGGTCCAGGAAGTCCAGTCCGATGATCACTTCATTTGATACGTCAGCCACAAGCACTGGATGATATATCGCCCGTCGACCAATGACGAACTCCTGTGATGCTTCGCCATGTACCGGTGCGGTCTCTCCAGTCGCGGTTATTAGCTGGAGGTTCCTTTGTGTGGGTTGCACTCTCCACTTCGGGATCACGGTGGGACTGACGATGGTCCTCGATGCTCCCGTGTCGATTAGCATGGGCCAGCTCTCTCCGTTGACGACTCCGTCGACCATCAGGCTGCTATTATCCCTCCGTAACTGCGTCACACGAACTTGGACTGCCGGGGCTTGACGATTGTCACAAGCCAACCTTTGCCCCCCAAGGCTGGTTGATACTTGCTTTCCTGGGCCGCGCGATTTCCCTACGACTGACTGTCCCGACGGAAACCCTTGGCGGCGGCGATCACCGCAGTCCTTGCTCAGGTGGCCTCTCTTACGGCAGGTCCAGCAGGTCGGTAGCCCTCTTCCGGGCCACCTCTCCGGATGTCCTTCGGCTACGTTTTTGTTGGGGGTACTGCGACTCTTGAAGAACCGGCCTAGCGCCTCCATCAGTTCATCGGCCAGGGGCTTGGTCTTGTCGGCTTTGGCTGGTTCGTCGACGTCCACTTGACGCACCCGCGCGTGCATTCTGGATGCCTGTTTTGCCGTCTCGAACTGAAGTGCGTGGCTCAGCGCATCTGCCAGGGTCTTATTGCGCGCGAGTCACAGCGCCTGTTGAGTGTCCGAGTCCCGTAGCCCGTCGGTGAAGGACTGCGTCGCTATCTGCTCCAGAAAGTCGGCCGGCGCTGTTGGGTAGGCGAGCCTTTAGAGACGTGCGATGTCCATCTCGAACTCCTGCAGGGTTTCCGCGTTCCTTTGTACCCGGGTCCGGAGCTGCATCAGGTAGGCCTGCTGAAGATGGCTATCTCCATATTGGGACTCCGTATGGGCGATTAGTGAAGCGTAGTCCTGGGATCCAGTCGGGATGGCCTGAAGTACGTTAAGGTCGTCCCCTCTCAGCGCTACAATGAGAGCTGCAGCCTTTTCCGTGCTGTTCCATTTGTTTATGGAACAGGCTGCCTCGAACTGACGTAAATAGGTGCTCCACGGGACCTTTCCGTCGAAGGTTGGGGCGTCACTCTGCTCTGTCCCGTTCCTGATATTCCCGGTGTACCTGTGGGCGGGCGTCGGCGCAGCTCTTCAACTTCCTCTTGAAGAGCGTTGATCCTCACTTCCATCCCCGTCGACGGGCGTTGGTTCAGCTCAGCAATTTACTTTTGTAAGGCGTTGAATTTCTCTTCCATCCCCGTCAGCGGGCGTTGGCGGGTGGGTTGAAGCACAACACAGATTGTTCATTTAAAGAATTAATTAACTATATTGCGGCCAGAAAGGTACACTACTCAGCAGCAAATACATGCTATTAGAACCTTACTCCAGTTTCCTCAAGTCTCTTCCTTGAGCGCTCTCGTCCCTTTCACTTGTCAACAAACCACAGAAGTTAAACCGTCTTAATGAGTCCGGTGGCCTTGACAGAAGCTACCTGCACCTCTTCCTCATGTACACAAAATACAGTTACTTACGATAACCTGCTACACGCTGTTTCGCTGTCCACAAGCTGGGGAAACAATGTCACTGGATTTCGTAACTCGCACGGCACTTCATCACCACACTTCTGTCGCTCAGGAAAACACGCACTAGCTCAGAAACACTGTCCTCAAAAACTCGGTCCCCTCACTGTTGAGGCCGCTTATATAGCAGGCTGGTGACTCAATGAATTCTAGAATAGTCCAGGACACACGGCTTCTCGAGATTTCCTTCACTGGCTGGGTCACGAATATTCTGGACCATCCCTTTCACTTCGCAGCCCGTTGCGTAACGCGCACGTAATACACTGAGGCAGAGCACACACAGCCCGGGGCAGCTGTGACTCAACGCGGCGAGGCGACAAAACAAACTCACAGCCGTAGCAAGACATAAAACCTATTGCAGGTATGGCATATGTCATGATGGGCCTAATGAGTGTTGTGTATGTTAATTTAACGTTTTTTGTGGACAGTTTGGATCTTGGGTGAATCTTAGGGTATAGAAGTTTAATGTTTCTTTTGGCTTTGGAAATAATGTTGTTTATGTGTGTCTGTAGATTTACTACGATATAGTGTGACCCCTAGGTACTTGATTTCAGGGGCCCTCTGAATGTTATTGTTGAATATTCTTATATGTTGTTGTGGCTGGACGTATCTAAGTGTAAAATGAATAGTTATGGTATTATCTATACTAATTTATTATAATAAAGCTGAAGAGTTTGTGTGTTTGTGTGTTTAAACGCGCTAATCTCTGGAACTACCAGTCGGATTCGAAAAATTATTTTTGTATATGATAGCCCGATTCAAGAGGAATAGTTTAGGCTATGTTAAATTTCGGACAGACCACTCCATTTCCGGCATTTAGGCCCTTTTACACAAGTCTACACCGTTTCACCGATCTAATAACTTGACGGACATATTGTCGCTAGGCAACAACGACTAACACTGTATCATGACAGTCAACGCCGCACCATTGATGGACAGGTTGTCACTAGGCAACAACGATTTACTCTGTATCATGATAGTCCGGTAAAATTTGCTAAAGGACACATGGGAAAACTGACCGATTGACAATCAAGGATTGTATTGGACTGTAGTATTCTCTATGCTATCGTATGCACAGTTAATATTTCATTTGCGGGGCTTAGACATCGTGGTCATGTTGCCCCGTGTACATGGGTGTGTGTGTAGAATGTATGTGATAACTGTACCGATTTTGTAAATCAGTACATATTCATCTTTATCTTCGAGACGCGGTAAGAACTTCAGGTCTGACTGGATTGTCATGGGAGCATACACCAAGCCCCTTCTGGGAAATCCTTTCGCCCCTCCGGCACCTGACTGTTGGTGAAATGGGTTCGCCAAGCCCTTTTGTGCCAGGATTTCTACCCTTTGTGTGTCCTGCCACTTAAAGTATTATCGCTAATGGAAACTTGGCGAGGGAGATATATCAAGCTTTGTATCTGTGAACATTGGGGACGTTAACACTCCCTGTCAGCTACATTTGGCCGAGCCTTGTTCTAAGAAAACTTTTGCAAGAACCATTGTGTAACGTCTCAACTCCTGGGAAGATTCTACGCACTAACTGTGTGGGGTGATATTCGAGGTACCAACTGTAAACCTGGGACTCTGGCTTTGTTTTGGCCCGTTAGCACCACTAGTCACATTGGTATTACTGGAGTAGTGTGGTGGGGGTGCATTGGAATAGAGGGTTGCGGCCTGCGACTGAAATGACAGTGTGTGAAGAACCTTGCTGACATCGAGACTCTTACGCAATTGCCTCCGGGGAAACTCATAGTGCAGTTTCCTCGGAGGGCCGGAAGACACCAGGTGGTACTATCATAACTTAATACTGTACCAGTTCGTCCTGGGGATGCGATGACCCATCTGCTATTACATCGCATTCCTGGAGTTCCAGGACAGAGCGGAGTTAAATGAACCTCTAGTCAAATAAGGAATGTGTCGGAAATTCAGCTGAGTTATCGAAAAAGCAGTGGGTAACACGAGACAAAGTATCTCTAGGGTCGTTACGGGCTTAAGTTTAATAAAAATAATGCAAATATAAATGGGCGCCATCAACTGAATTCCTAGCAAACCACATCCTTTCCGGTTAAGCCTTAATCAAGACAAGGAAAGAAAAGGAAAATCACACCATCATCAGATCACAACTAAGATAAAAACAAATTTATTTCACTTTGATAGTCAGACAGACATTTTAAATATTCATCCTACCTGAGAGTATGGTCGAATGCCAACGTTAAATTGTCATTGTCCAAAAATCGAACCATCTCTTTTCTAATCAAAAATATTTCATCCACATAAAACAGGAAAAATCTCTAAAGTTCTCTTGGGTTCTCAGGATCACCGAAGCACTATGTCTTTCGTCACCGACATTTGTGATACCTGAGACCTAATTTCTCTTTAATTTAACATCATAAATGTGGATTTGAAAAAATTATTAATCTGTCTAAACATACACATTATAATCACATATTTTAAATATCACGCAATTTATGGCTTGCATGGCATAATTTAAATGTTGAATACATTAGTAAAATGCTCCTAAACATCGAATAATTAATTTACACTATTTACATTGTCATTAATACTTGCTTGTTCGTGAATTACAGAAAATCCACTGCTCATTGGTCATCATCATCATCATCATCAAAGTTAAATATTTCTCACATTAATTCTTGTCTCAAAATTCAACATATTCCTGTCAGAATCATTAACTCATCACCATTAAATCATTTAAATGAAAATTATTATCATCACTTCATTATACTTTCTAATTATTCACACACTCTTATCTTATCGTCTCCTTCAGATTAAATCATCTTAAATCATCAATATAAATCGTTTAATTCCTCAACTCAAGTTGCAATTTCTCAAATTATAGCTCAATTAAATTTATTTTAATCCATATAAATTCATTAATCATCAGCTTCTTTAATTAATTATCACCTTCTAATTCAGTTATTCTTCATCTATCCAATCATCTATTAATTTATTTAAATTTTATTCTTCTGGTTATTTAGATTTTTATTATTTCATCTAGTCATTATGATTTTTATTTCATTAGGTCAGATCATTATTATGCTTAAATTTCAGATTATTACTTCATTAATTATTATTCTCAGAAAATCTTGTATTATCAACTTTATTTATTTGTTTAATTTCCTAACAAATTGTTTAATATGGGTTTATAGAACGTTGTCTTACAGTTTTGTCACTTCCAAGTTATATCTCGTATTTAATTATCATGCCAAAAAATATTATTGCCTTCACGACATCACGTTGGATCTGACTATCCACAACGACATTATACATCCTTATTTCTTCAAATATCACATTTGAATACCACAATTATTCCACAAAACTCCATAAATATTCAGCATACACAGCATGAATCTCAACAATTACGCTAGACTGGGTTCGACAACCTCATGTCTGCCTCAAAATACATTAGCAACATTGCAACTATCACTTGGCAACTTCCACAAAATGCCTATCACAAACTTCACTTAACCATGTTGCATGATCTACAAAAAATATATAACTGGCTTCAAATTATCAACGCACACAATCTCTAATAACTGTAATTATTCTGATCACATCTAGACAACTTTTTAAACAATTGGAAAAAAATATTACCTTAGTAATTCAAGATCTGCTTTCAAATAGCATAAATTCTCCTACAATTCTCATAATTCACATCACAGAAAAACACCAATGTGCTATAATCTCTCATATCAAAATCTGCAATACTGATCTGCCTTAAAATAAATCTGACCATTAATGATTCATCTTACAAGATTCAATTACTTTAAATCCTTTTCAAAGGTATCAAACACAATTATAAAAATCATCAAAAGCATCAGCTGTACCAGCTGTTAAACTGAAATTACTCTCAAAAGAGTATAGTAACAAAATATTGGATTGGCAAACAAGAATTACTAATGTAACCCTGCTGACATGTATCTTTATTTTATTTAACAAAATTTCGACTGATATGTGACTAGTAGTTCCTTGTTTGATTCTCTTACAATCTCATGTACACTCGGATGATAAAAATGAGTCCCTCAATGGCAAGTAAGATGAGTAACCACCGTACAATCGTATAAATACGAAAGACCTCGCCCCGTCGACTAACATGATAGTGCCCTGAACGATGGGTAAGATGAGTAACCACCATACAATCGTATAAATACGAAAGACCCCATCTCGAAGACTAAATGAGTGAATGTACCAGATCGGAATCTACAAGTCTCTAGTTGTCATATAAAAGCGATATTCATTCACTAAAGTGAATAACTTCTTAATATCTCCAAACAATCCAATGGAAAAAATCCCTACTGATGAATAATACACACTCGCTAGTATGCAATGAACTGACGAAGTAATTTAGATAATCAATTGCAGATCACGAGTTCGAAATACTCTTCACACACAAAAAAACTATTCATGAAGCCAACCTATGGTGAGAATTTCGTATAATGATGCCTGCCATATCATATGGTCACGCCATATTCTAGCAAAATTCGAAGCATATAAAGTCAAAGCCATGTCTAAATAATCGTATCACTCCTATTAGAAAAATATACATGTGTGCCCAGTATTCATGAAAATAATCATATCAGGAAGTTATAACTCTTACAGTACCTTCTCATAATCAGCTGTTATTAAATTTCAAAGATCGTCGATTTTCCTTATGTAATGAATTTCTCGAAAGATCGGCGTGAATATCATTCCACCCACGCAATGACGATTGCCTTCAAAATCCCAAGTGAATCAGCTGGTGGACCTCCTTCTCGTCAGGAATCGAATCCATCGCTCTGTGGTGCCATCGCGTCTCTGTCTGCGTTTACTCCGACATGATGAACTTCTGGTTATCCATAGCGGATATTGTCCAAATCCTCACGAAAAAGTTCATAGAAACAGCGGACCCCCTATTCCTCTTCTACGTTACGCCACTGTTCCATACAATGTTCGGTTTGAGTGTTGAAAGTTCAATTTCCAATAACTGCTAAGTCTCACTTTCATAAAATAAAATTTTATATGAGAGTGTCTAAGTTTATGAAACACCCTGTAGCTGTGTTCGTACTCGGTAATTTATAACACTGCATAAGAAAGAATTGCATTAATGCACGTTCCAAAGTTCATAAGTGCATATGCTTAAAACATTTCATTTGCCTAAAATTGTTAATATTACTTGGAATGCGTTATGAAATGCATAGTCGTAATGTCATTGAAAAACTATGTTCAGTTGAAGTTCACAGTTGCAGTATCTCGTAACTATCTGCCTGTACAATTCAAATGCTGAATAAACGTTCCAACTCAATGTTGTAATGAAGCTCAGCTTCTGTCATAATGCTTGCGTATAAAATTGGAAATAACCCGCTCGCCCCTACTGCAATGCTAGAATAATCTCCGCCTAAAGCTGGCCTCGCCATGTCGCTCTGCTATGCTGTTCTGCGTTACCAAAATGCAGCTTGAAATAAGTTCTCCAACTCGTTTTACCGTACTGTTCTAAACCCCGGCCTTCTATGCTAGCTTGGGCCGTACAGCTGGTTCTGTAACCGGTCTTCACGCTGCCTACTGCGGGTGTCCGCCCGACTCAATGACCTACTTTTCGTTCGCTGCTTGGTGAAGTTAAAACTTGTCGCTTTCACTTTCCGTGACAAATGCTGTTCGCTGCGCGACCTTTACCATACGCTCGGCGTGTCCCACTCAGCTCGCTGTCTGAATTCAACTGCCGTGCTAACTGTACTTGATTCCTCTGCTTACAGAGCTCGACTGCCTGGCTCACTGAGCTCAACTGACTGTCTCTAGACTGCCTTGACCTGAACCTCCCTGGCGCAGTCACGTGACGTTCTCCCCACCTCTGTGGTCTTGCGTCACAAATATAATCTCGAACCCCGATCATCTCGGCTATTAAGTTATAAAATAACTTAAGGGTATCTGACTTCCTTAAAATTATTACCACATATACTGCATGTTATATCTTCTCTTCTGAGATGTTTAAATACCATGTTCCATATAGATCTTAATAAAGCTTCATATTTCCATCCATAATTCCATCTGCTTACAGTTGTCAGTGCCTTCTTAATCCTAGACCTTCTACGTCATCTTGACATTCCTCTTGACTCGATCTGAGCGCTATCTTTTCACAACTCTTCCCATAATCTCAACTACGGCTTAATGTCTGCTGGCGTAGGCGATAGCCTCAACTAGGTATTGGGTACAATACTAAGGGGCAACTGAAAGAAATTAATAAAAACTTCGACTGCAAAACATTTCTGGTAATGTCAATTTTACATGCCATGTGTCGAATGGCGTTTCAGGACTGTTGTTTTTAGAATTATGATTGTTAGTTAATAAGTATATTTTGCTAAGTTTTTGGATATGCAGATTCGTTTGATTGGTATTAGATTCAGGGAGGGAAAAAGGTTTTAACTTTGGTCAGAAAGGCTGCTGAGGACGGTAAGTCATAAGCAGGCTTTCGGACCGCCTTAGTCGTATTAAACGGCTTTTAAGTTGCTTATGTGACATTGTTTTTTGAGGTGACATAGAGTCTAATTTCATGTTGTTATTCCTTTAGTTTTGTCGTCAGGGGAATCATTCTAGTTAAATTCATTTCTATCACAAATGTAGGTGGGTGTAATCTTGCCAAGCGGGCAAGTGTCTGGTTTGTTTAGGTTAAGTCATTCATTTGTGTTTAATTAGATCATATTTGTCAGTTAGTTAATTAAATGGTGGAATGGTCTCTCTTGTAATTGTTTTATCTTTCTGTTCAATACATGTTAGCTTATTTCGATTTGTCACGTTATTTATTGCATGAAGTCATTAGGAAGATCATTCCCCTTTCCTTCTTCATCTTTTGGCAGGGTCATTTTAATTCGGCCTACTGAGGTACGCATCAGGCCTTCCTCTCAACAAGCTGGTCTTGACCTCGGTTACATCCCACCTTTTCCCTTATTCTAAATTAGACCAGAGTATTTCCACAATGCTATGAAACTAGGAATATTCTCTACCTAGGTTTTTAGCTGTGAATTCAGCTGACCTAGCGAGTAATTAAATTAGGCCTTTTCTGTGTGTTATAAATTATTAATTTTTGATATGGTAATATCATGTTGATGAATTATATTTTGATACGCTAGTATTATTATTATTATTATCATTTTGGTTATCTAAAGGGTAACGGGGGGATAGACCTACTACAATAACCTGCGTTATTGTGATTGCTGCACTAGCATGTGTAAATACGGTATAAAGCTCAATGTTGGTTTGTCTGTTGTTTATACAAATCTACACCGTTTCACCGATCTGAACCAACATTTGTACACTTAACCTTTGGAAGCCTGCGAGTAACACTGTTTACATGAAATTTCGGACAGACCACTCCATTCCCTGCATTTAGGCCCGTTGGCACAAATCTACACCGTTTCACCGATCTGAACCAAAATGAGTATTCTAACCCTTTGTAAACATGCGAGTAACACTGTCTAAGTGACATTTCGGACAGATCACTCCATTCCCTGCATTTAGGCCCTTTGGCACAAATCTACACCGTTTCACCGATCTGAACCAAAATGAGTATTCTTACCCTTTGTAAACCTGCGAGTAACACTGTCGAAGTGACTTTTCGGACAGATCACTCCATTCCCTGCATTTAAGCCCTTTGGCACAAGTCTACATCGTTTCACCGATCTTAACCAAACTTAATGTACTTACCCTTCTAAACCCGGCGGGTAACACTATCCACTTGATATTTTGAACAACTCTCTCCATTCCCTACATTTAGAACAACAGACAAAATGGACTTGAAAACTACGTTTTAAGGCCATAGAAACATTCATGTCCGTATAGTGTAACTGTAAGAATATTTTAATAAGTCAATTGTTGGCTGGCAATGCAAGCTGCATTACGTCACCCCTACCAGAATTGCGAAAATAGTTACAACTTGCGCTGCTTATAAATTGGAGTCACTGGGAATAATTATTGCAAGAAGATTTCCTAGGCCCCGTAAAACAGTTATCATCATGAAAATATTATGCCCCTGTATAAGTGCGATAGAGTTGGTGCAGTACATAGAGGTAATAAGCGTTGGTGCTTTCAAGTTTACTTTCATTTATTCAGATTCTTATCCTTGAGCGGTATGTGGCGATAAATGACACTATTGCTACTTCAGGAGCTCGGGACAGCCGAAGTTTTCCAAAGTGCTCTGATTATTTTCCTATGGCACTATGTGACAAAAGACGACACTATTGATCTCTACTTTTCTAACACCCAGTGAGATATAGGCCCTAGGCAGTGTCTTTTATGTCTCATAATCCTCTTTCTAATCATATTTTTCAATTCGTTTGTAAATTACCTGTGTCAATACTGTAGTTAGTAAATAGCCGTTTCCCTATTCATTATTCTCATTATCAATACGGGAAAGTGATCTGAATGTTACGTCCATTATACGTCCCCCCACCACCACCACCACCACAAAAAGTTATATTTTTTTCTGTTAATTTAAGTATTATATGCCATTTTGTAGTAGTATTCATTATAATCCATAAAACAAACAAATCCACCGGGTGAAGCCGGGCACTATTGCTAGTAAGAGTGTATATAAGGTTAGGAGCATGGCCACCTTTTGTTGATGGACCATTGCATTGCAGGCCTTAGCGCCTGAGCTTAGGTATTCCTTGTAATGGTTCAGCATTAAGGTAGGAGGGGGCCATGCCTAATTGAGTTCCACATCTGTATATAGTTTCTTTTTTTGATGTTATTTTGTTCTGACATTATTTAGAGAGACTTGTTGAGACAGAGGAAGTCTGACAGTATCTTGCTGGGTAGATAGAAATTAATAAGAGAGTGTTTGTGAGAAAAAGTGGACATATTAGTTTGGATTGGGAATATTTGCATTTGTCTGTTGGCACAGGCTAGTGTGGCTTTTCACTGATGTCTCAGTCTTACTCATGGCTGTGATTATATGGAAGCTACTGAGGTATGGGTGGTGCTTAGTAATGACATTCAGGGCACAGCCAGTGCCTGTGGATGCTGTGAGAGGTTCTACTCATAGGGTTAGTACTGCTGTTCTGACTCAGTGAGGAAAGCAATGACAAACTATACTCTGAATTACCAATAATGGTCGCTGACAGCTGTCAAAGCTAGCACGTGGGGAAATGCCGCGTTGTCCCTGAGGCAGATCATGATTCATGTCATAACATTCCAAGAGGCTTGCAGGAAGACACAAATACCGGGGAAGTTAGCCTCCCTGCCTGGCGGTCTAATGACCGTGACGAGTGAAGACACAGTAGAACACTGAGGCAAACCATGTGCTCACTGCTGTGTCGGCATACATTGCAACACTACTCGCTGTTGCTATGGAGACCTTTACCCCTTTTGTCTCCACTCCTCACCTCTACTCACCCTTCAAGCGACTGACAGCTTTCACTGTTCATCTTTTGTATATCAGAGTATACCTCACTCCTCAACTTGCTTAGTACGCCTCAATATAGCGCTGCCTTGGGTTTTTGTGGGTATCTACCCACTTAACCTAACGGGGGTGCTTTTTGAGGATCCAACCAGCCTTCGGGCTGACTACCAAACAGACAGAATTATAAGACAAAGTCCAGTTTCACTTCTAGGTGGAAGAGAAAACGGAACGTTGGTGTTATAGAGCATCCAGCATTTAGAAAAGACTGTGGGTCTTATGGGCTTTTACTTTTAACGGACTCCTCCCCCCTACACTGGTTTTGTTACAGTACCTCACCTTTTATCATACCGGGTGAGTTAGCCGAGGTCGTTGCGGCATGACTGTTGGCAGTCGCTCACATCCGGGAGGCGAGGAGGTTCGAATCCCCCCGCCGGCAACCTTGAAGATGGTCTTCTGTGGTTTCCCATCTTCCTTCCAGGCAAATGCCGGGGTTGGTCCCTAACTATAGGCCACAGCCGATACCTTCCAACTCCTCGACCCTCCCATCCAACATTCCTCCCCAACGGTACTTGTAGCTCACCCATTGGGGGTCCGTCTCGAAGCAGCTACAAATCTGGCGAGCCGAACATGTCCTCGGACACTCCCGGCACTAAAAGCCATACGCTAAAAATTAAAAAAACTTTTATCATGAAGGAACTCTGAACATATAGCCTATATATTTCGTCATAATAGCTTCCTACAATTATCTGGCAATCAATTACCTTTGTTATTTCATACAAGTATCGTTTATATTACGTCTTAGTAATTTAAACATTTTCGAGGTTAGCACGCTGGAAAGAAGAGCCTCGTCCTGTGCTGCATGCTCGCCCGGAGTGGAGCACATGCTCAGTTTTCCGCCGGCAACATAAGTTCTGAAGCACTATCCGTCATTTGTGTTAATGTTTTGTGTCTGTTTTATTTTCTGTTCGATCGAATCAGGGCTGCCGACAGTTGGGTTCGAACCCATTATCTCCCGAATGCAAGCTCACAGCTGCGCGCCCCTAACCGCATGGCTAACTCACTACAATATTACAAATATTAATCTAAAAAAACAACAAGAATAGAATTGAAAGAAACTAAATTATTGCCTAACTAATAACAAAAAAGTGATGATCAACAGTATTGCTGACGTAAAAATTGTTAACATCGTCAGCATACATCCGAGAAGGAAGGAAGTGTTGTGCTCTCGACATCTGTCAATCAGTAATGCGTCATATCGCAACGAAATGAATATCGTTATTGGTTCTCTTCGCGTACGGTATCTTTAATACTGGTCCAATCCGAAAAACTGCTCCTTCCTGGGCGTGTCCTACTTCAGGTAGATGCTGGGGTTGTGTTGTCTCGCTAACTTATGAATGGACAGTACTCGAAGAGGGCGAACATAATGAATGACGTCAGCGCTACCTCTGCCTAGAGTTAGCAACACTGTCGCCATAAGGCACCACAGTCTTTTCTAAACGCTGGATGCTCTCTAGATAGGGTTTAGCTGGGGACAAACCATTATTGCTATTGCATAATTTGCGGAGAGACGAGTCCGAGATGGTGGAATATGCTTTAGAGGAGCACAAAGCAGGAATTCAGAGCTTCTTGCAGCCTACCCAGCAGGGGCACGCTCCGAACACCTGTGTGTGACGTCAGAGGCGCTCGGTTATTAGCACGAACAAATATGCCAGTAATGTGTGCACAAAGCAGGCAGGAGCACCAACTGCAGGGAATCACAGGAGACTTGCTATTATAAAGGGTGATAGGATAGGACGGAAAGTAACGTCTCCATTGATGACACTACATAGTCATGCGTGTTAAAACGCTCGTCACGACTGCAATGCACAATGGCCATTTTACACTATCTGGGCGTTCAAAATGTAAAAACAAGTAGTTCCGTGAAGAACTATACAGCCTATTTTCATATATCCTACTTATGTGAATTGGCTCTATCAACATAGGCCTACAACATTTCAGTTTGATTGCTGTAATACAGTAGATTCGAAGATACTGAGAACCGTCTAAATATTTCGGATGGTCGCCATGTTGGACCTTTATATAGTAGGTCTTAGAGTTATGTACTGTATGAATATTATTGTGTTGGTGTAGTATTCAAACTTCAATCGCATGATTAGGACACAAGAAATAAAATCGAGATTTTAAAATTTCTCACAGCTGCCATCTTGTGCTTATGAAAACAATTGAAATGCATTAGATGCCAGTGGATTAACATTTTTATAAGCATTTAACGTGCATAGTTTCACTGCACTCGGATGGTTAAATCGCGAGAAACGTCCATTTAAATATTTACATTTTGCGTCACCGCCATGTTGGCTTTGTGCTCACCAAGATATTGAAAGTACAGTAGGTGAACTTATATTTATAGCTTCTATCAACACACACAATTTCAGTTTGATTGCTCTCATAGATTAATAGATATTGAGAACAGTCTTATGTTTGGGATGGACACCATGTTGAATTTTATACATGTAGGCCCTAGAGTTATGTACTATTAGATAACGATTATCGCGTAGGCTAATTATTCAAATGTTCACTTCGACCACATGATTAATACACAAGAAATCAAAACCTAGTTATAAAATTTCGCACAGCCGCCATGTTGAGGTTGTGTAAACAATTGAACTAAATTAGATGCCAGTGCATTACTGTGTGTATAAACATTTACTGTACCAAGTTTCACTGCATTGGGATTGTTAAATCGGCGAGAAAATTGTATTTAAATGTTTCAACTTCGCTTGGCCGCCATATTCGTTTCGTAGTTAACAGGTTTTTGAAAGTCTCATATGTGATCTTCAGGTAGTGTCCTATATCACCGTACCAAATGTCAGGGTGATATCAATAATAGTTTTGGGGATATAGAATGCCGGTGAAGTATTTCACACAGCCAGCATGTTGGATTGGTGAGACGTAATAAAATTTGAAAGGCATGGTCGGGGTCGGCCTGTTCCTCGGTAAGGACGGATGCAAACGACGACGACCCGAATATGCTAATGGACTACGAGTTGGGACATTAAATATACAGACACTGACAGGAAAGGTGGAGGAGATTGTAGATGTGATGGAGAGAAGAAAGCTGGATGTACTGGGCTTGGCAGAAACCAGATGGAAAGGAGAAGGTCGCAGAGAACTAAGGAAAGGGTACCGGTTGTACTGGAGTGGGAACAGTGAAGGAAGGAGCAGTGGAGTAGGAGTAGTTGTGAGAGATTAAATGAAGGAAGAGGTAAAGGGAATAAGTGACAGGATCATGAAGATCAGAGTAACTGTAAAGGGAAGAAGCCTGGAGATAGCCCAGGTATATGCCCCTCAAGTTGGATGTACAGCTCAAGAGAAGGAAGTCTTTGAGGAGGAGCTACAACAGCAGTTGAATGGTCAGAGCATCATTATCATGGGAGATTTGAATGCACATGTAGGAAGTGAAAGGCAAGGATATGAAAATGTAATGGGAGCAGAAGGATGGGGCAGCAGGAATGAAGAAGGGAGAAAGTTGCTGGATTTTTGCAAGAGAAACGGTTTAGTGGTAGGCAACTCCTGGTTCCGGAAGAAAGAAAGCCACAAGGTATCGTGGTACAGCAGTGATTTAACAAATAAATCTTTGGTAGATTACATGCTGTACGACTGGGAAATTAAGAGAAGTGTCAGAGATATAAAGGTAATACCATCAGAGTCCTTAGATAGCGGCCACAGAATACTTGTTATGAACCTGGGAGTTGTTAAGGATAGCAAGAGGACAGAGTACCAGGAAAGGAGAATCAAAGTATGGAAACTCAAGGAAAAGGATGTCAAGGAAGAATTCCAGAAGATAATAAGGGAAAGGATGCCAACAGACAATCCTAAAACAGGGGAAGAGGAATGGAAGCAATTCAAAAATACAATGGTGGAAGCTGCAGTGGCAGTGTGTGGAAGAACAAGCAACAGAAAGCGGTGTAAAGAGACACCATGGTGGAATGAGAGAGTAAAAGAAGCTGTGGGAAGGAAGAACAAGGCTTTCAGAGTGTGGTTCCAGGAAAGAACTGATCTGGCAAGGGAAGATTATAAGATGAAGAAGAAAGAAGCAAACAAGATTGTCGCAGAGGAGAGGAAGAAGTGGATGGTAAAGTGGACAGAGATGATGGAGGAAGACAGCAGAGGAAATAAGAAAGTACTTTATGGGATGGTCAAAAGTAAGAGAAGAGGTCTGCGAGAGGATGTGTTAATGGTGGACAAAAACAGAAATGAGGTACACAACAAAGAGACACTCAAGACAGTGTGGAAAGAGTACTTTCAGGATTTGCTTAATCCAAATGGTCATAGGGAGGAAGACAATGTATTGGAAGATGGAGAAGACAACACAGGAATGGAAGAGGACATGACTTGGAGAGAACTGGAGATGGCTATAGACAAGATGAAAGGAGGAAGGGCACCGGGTGTGGACGAAGTGAGTGTTGAAATGGTGAAGGCAGCAGAGGAGGTTGGGAAACAGTGGCTGTACCGTGTGATGAGGGTGATATGGAAGGAGAAAAAGACCCCAGAAGATTGGAAGAAAGGATTAATTGTCCCAATATTTAAGAAAGGAAGCAGAAAGGAGTGCAGAAATTACAGGGGAGTCACACTCATACCACACTGTGCCAAGATATATGAAAAGATATTAGAAAGAAGAATACGAGCCAAAGTGGAGAGAAAATTGAGAGAGGAGCAGTATGGATTCAGACCTGGGAGATCAACAGTGGATCTCATATTTTCAGTGAGACAGCTCCAGGAACACCACTACGAATTTGGAGAGGATCTGTTGATGGCCTTCCTGGACATCGAAAAGGCCTATGCTAGTGTGTGTAGGGAGAAGGTTTGGGAAGCAATGGAAAACATGGGTGTGGAAAAAGGGACTGTAGGCAGAGTGAAGGAGATGTATTGTGGAAGTGTGAGTTGTGTGAAAGTTGGAGGGGAAAGAACAGACTGGTTCAGACAAATGAGTGGCGTCAAACAGGGTAGTGCGCTGTCACCCCTTCTCTTTATTGTGGTTATGGACGAGGTAATGACACGGATAGCAGGAAAGGTAGGAGAAGATAAGATGAAAGCAATGGTGTTTGCAGATGATCTCATGGTCTGGGGAAACAAGGAGGAGGAAATTCAGGAGCAACTGAAGGCTTGGGAAGAAACAGTGGGAGAGTATGGATGGAAGTTCAACATCAGTAAATGTGAGATCCTGTTAATGACCCGGAAAAAGGACAGACCAATGAGTGGGATAACACTTGGAGGTGGACAGCTGAAGAAGGTGGAAAGTCTCAAGAACTTGGGAAGTATAGTGGAGGAAAATGGGAGAAATGACACAGAGGTTACGGAACGTGGCAGACAGGCAGAATCATTTCTGAGAAGCATTAGGAGCTTAGTGTGGAATAAAGACGTCCCACAAAAAAGCAAGGAAGTGTTATACAGAAGCTACTATATCCCGATACTGACCTATGCTTCAGAAACGTGGACAATGAAGAAAAGAGACATAAGCAGAATACAGGCAGGTGAAATGAAGTTCCTGCGAAGTAGGATCGGAGTAACAAGAAGAGACAGAGTGAGGAATGAAAAGGTCAGGGAAATAGTGAAAGAGGAGCCCTTGCAAGGTAGGACTGAGACATCAAGACTGAGGTGGTATGGACACTTAAAGAGAATGGATGAGAAGAAGATTCCCAAGAGGATACATGAGATGCAGATGCAGAAGAAACGACCAAGGGGAAGACCAAGAGATAGATGGCTGAAAGGAGTGGAGGAATGTGTCAAGAAGAGAGGCGAGGACTGGACCAGAGTGACAGCGGAGAGGTGGTGGGAAGAAAGGACTAAGTGGCGAGGCTTATGTTCCAAACAGACCCAGCCTGGGGCTGGAAACTGTACAAGATGATGATGATGATGATGGTCGGGGTCGGCCAGAATAGTGCTATGAACTCGCCGAGTTTCATTGAAATCGCTCCAATTTTATTAGGGAGGGGCACACACACACGCGCGCGCGCACGGACTAAAAGTGATCACATAAGCCTATTATTTCGTAAATGAAAATAAGCTAAAAACCATTAGACCATCACATGAAAAATTGGTGAGAGATTTTAAATGGACAGAACCAGTATGAAAATAGGCTAACTAGTTCTTCGAGGAACTACTTGTTGAAAACAAAATGTATTAGCCACAACTTATTGTTTGTGAGCCACCCTGTAGATTAAATTGTTTCTCTGGCAGTGGTTGGCACTGTTTTAATTAGCGTGCTGTTCGGTTTAAAGAGAGATCAAATAAACCCCAAGGATATTTATGATCTGTGTAAATTACGATGGAGATTACTGGCCTGATAATAAATAGCTCACAAGCACATTTACGTCTTTCTACCGCGCCAGAGTAAAGAGAAACATTTGAGTTGAGATAATCCGCACGTGCGCTATCTTTGTTGCCTTATCCGCGGCGGATGAACACACTGCCGGCCTGACAAACTACAGTATGGCGCATGAATTATACAACATCCTAAGAGCAGATATTTTTCTTTAACCCTTATACGCCTCAATATAGCGCTGCCTTGGGATTTTGTGGGTACTTTTTGAGGATCCAACGAGCCTTCGGGCTGACTACCTAACAGACAGACAGGGCAGAACTAATATTAAAATATTGTTACGTGCCACCCCCCTAGTGACACTTTTGTTAACTGGATTACGGTGGGTTGAAGCACAACACAGATTGTTCCTTTAAAGAAATAATTAACTTTATTGCGGCCAGAAAGTTACACTACTCATCAGCAAATACAAGCAATTAGAAACTTACTCCAGTTTCCTCAAGTCTCTTCCTTATGGAGAGCTCTTGCCCCCTTTCACTTGTCAACAAACCACAGAAGTTAATCCGTGCTAATGAGTCCGGTGGCCTTGACAGAAACTACCTGCACCTCTCCCTCATGTACACAAACTACAGTTACTTACGATAACTTGCTACACGCTGCTTCGCTGATCACAAGCTGGGAAACAATGTCACTGGATTTCGTAACTCGCACGGCACTTCGCCACAATACGTCTGTCGCTCAGTGAAATCACACTCGCTCAAAACACAGGCAGTCCCCTGTATGCTTCTCACTCCCTCGCTGTCAAGAGGATCGGCTTCACTAGGGGTTTCGCAAGTCACGTCACCACACTTCTGTCGCTCAGGATAAACGCTCGCACTAGCTCGAAATTCACAACAACAACTGCTTGACAGGTCGCTCTTATATAGCAGGCCGGTGACTCAATAAATGCTTCTAGACCCATCCAGGGTTCACGGCTTCTCGAGGTTTCCTTCACTGGCTGAGTCACGAATATTCTGGACCATCCCAATACACTGAGGCAGAGCAGCCCAGCCCTGGGGCAGTTGTGACTCATGCGGTGAGCGATGAAACGAACTCACAGCCGTAACAATATTTTATTTGTATTTATTTAAATTTAATTATTTTAGCCAAATTTTAACTAATTAATTTTATTTTTTATGTTTAAATGTTTTTATAATTTTATTTTTTATCTTAAATATTTTATGATCTTAATTTTCTTATAATTCTATTTTAAAAGTTTTTTTTATTTAAATTGTAATTTTATAAGCTTATGAATTATTTTATAAGCTATAAATAATAATAATATCGTATGGTCTCGGGTGCCGGGTGTAAACTTTTTTATTTGACACCCAGAGGGCAGCTGCATGCCGAATTTTGTTGATCCTTGAAGCAATATGAAAGTCAAGGAGGTTAGATATCTAAGTTCATTGACAGTATAGCGCTTTCTAGTAGAAAAATGAGGAACTTTGTGATGGCGGAAAATCCCGAGATTAATTTTGCCATTATGAACACGGCCTACTGAATTCAAATGGGTTATTTAACATGCCAACAACGTATGACATGCGTGTCATGATTTTTGTCGCCTTTCAAAAAAAAATCACTTATCACGGCCAGGAGCGAACCTGCAAGCTTGGGGTTGGTAGTCCGACACGATAACCACTAACCCACTTATGGTGCACCCTGGATAGTGCTGCACCTTCAGGGGCTCACGGCTGGTGAATTCGGGATTTGACGCCCCCAAGGGCTTCCTGAGCTGGGTCCGGTTTTTCCCCCTTTTTCCATTTTCTTTGGGACAGGCCCTGTGCTCTTTCTCTTTCATATCTGCCTCTCATGGCCCTCCTTCTTTCTAAGTCCATCAACCATCGAAAAGGAGGATTGAGGGATTATTTCTAGTGTTGCCAAATCTTGAAATGGGAAAGAACTAAACCCTACGCTTTAAAACACCAGAAAAGCACCAGCCGGACTCTATGATTCAAAATACTAGAAAAACACCAAATTATGCACAAGAATGAGAATTTCAGGGACTTTCCCTGTTGGAGTGTTGACCTTGACACGTTTAAGGTTGAACATTGCCTATCTTATTTGATTAATTTTATTAAAACTATTACTTGGCTTCCAGGATTTACTTATTTGTCATTTCATGGAAAAATCCGTTAAGCACCAGATTTGACACTGGTTTTATTGAAATAACACCAATATTTTGCATGGCGCTATTAGAACATTTCTGGCACCAGACGAACTTCAGAAACACCAAATCTGGTGCTAAAAACACCAAATTGGCAACACTGATTATTTCCCCCTTTCTTTTATTTCCCTTACTCTTCTTTTCATTTCCTTTTCTTCTTCTAGTTTTGATGTATTGTAGGTTCATTTTCATTTTTCATGATCATCCAAAGCATTAGGGCCCAATAACCTAGATGTTAGGCCCCTTAAAACAACAATTATCATCATCATCAATGTCACAGTTCGTTCCACTATCTTCTCGTTGTCAGTTGATCACTATTACTGTACATCAGGGGCGGCTCCTGATTAGATTTTAGGGTGGACCAGATGATATTACTGTTGTTTCGTATTAAATATTGTTTTATAGTTGGCATGTATTGTTGCCAATAATGGCATTATCACACAACACAACATTTTAAACAAGTTTTAATAAATAGTTGATGCATTAAAAACTGTACTCACATGGCTCTATATTGGTAAATATATTCTCTCCTGTGCGTGGATGAAGCAAATTTATATATCAGCTTGGTTGATAAGGTCATAATTATTTAATTTCTAAATTTGTGTTCAGAGCTATAGAAGAAAAGGGATTTGTTAATAAAAATTCTACTTTCATTTTCCTATGTCGCATACAATCGACAATTAAATAACTACGTGCCGTGCCACAAAGGTTGAAACCACAGTTATACAGTAGAAATTAACTTCATCCAAAGATATAGCAGCTTAGGTTTTCAAGGCCGGCGTTATAATTAAGTACAAGTTTTTCGGGCTTGTATGCCGTGGTCCAGTCAGGATATCTCCCGACGTTTCACCGGAAACTGCGTCCGGCATTATCAAGGGTTCCGCCGCCAAAATCCGGGACTTGCTGCGATCCGCTAAAGACAAGCGCCACCCACACTCCACTGCAGGTGTCGATAAAATCCCGTGTTCCTGTGGGCAGGCGTACGTAGGAACGACGAAGAGGAGCGTGACCACCAGACTCAAGGGACATAACAGACATAGCCGCCAGGGTCAAACTGAGAAATCGTCAGTCGCTGAGCATTCTCTGTTGCCCGGTCACGATGTACGGGAACACGGAGATACTCTCCACGACCACACACTACCACGCCAGGCTGCAGCGGGAAGCCATAGACATATTCAAACACCCGGACAACTTCAATCGAAAGGAAGAAATTGAACGTGTGCGTAATACATGGATCCCGGCCCTTAGGAACACCAAGGCCAAGATATCACGCACACGTCAACCTGAAGAACCTTCCCACTACAGCCCGGCAGTCGCCCAGGGAACACCTGACCCCCAAAAATTCGGTCGCCGAAGCCGGAGCACGCACCGCACCCTGCAACATGTACGGAAGACCAGACGATCTAGCCGGATTGCGCAAAGAACGCTCGGCTCACCATGATAAATTGATCCGTCAATCCACCCAACCAACAGACATATTCAAGCAACAATACCCCACTACAAACCGTTACCCATTATTTCAAGCCTTTCCTCATTCCACTGCTGAGCAAGGAAAGGAGCGGAACCCTTGATAATGCCGGACGCAGTTTCCGGTGAAATATCCTGTCTGGACCACGGCCTACAAGCCCGAAAAACTTGTACTTATTCATCCAAAGGACTCACTAACACATTTGTACTGTACTTGGAACACCAGGTAGCTGAAAATGTATAAATATATTTTTGTCTAATGTCAGCAAGCTGCGAAGAATAGCTGAATACCTGTTTAAGGGCGTGGGGTGAGGTGGACCCTTCTCTCGTATACCAGACCCAAAACAACTGTGAACATGGGCTCACCCAGTAGCGTGCGTCCAGCTGAGCGCTGTTGCCACAGCGAGACTGGCGGAGAAGACACAGCTCTACGCTCGCGCTATACGCACGACCTTCTCCGTGAACACAAGGCGCTCCGAATGTAAGTGCATGTACGAGATGGGGGACCTAATCCTACGAATATCTATGCTCACAACGGAGTACGCACATTTTTAGCCTACTTTCGATTTTTGCAAAAAATGAAAGTAGACTTATGAGATCAACACAGGGCGAAAAAAGTGTGTCTGTCTGTGTGTGTGTATGTGTGTGTGTGAGTCTGTGTGTGTGTGTGTGTGTGTGTGTGTGTGTGTATGTGTGTGTGTGAGTCTGTGTGTGTGTGTGTGTGTGTGTGTGTGTGTGTTTGTGTGTCTGTGTGTGTGAGTGTGTGTACTCTGAATGTCTGTCCCCCCCCTATCAATTCGAACACGGTGAATGCGAATTGAACAAAATTTGGTACAAAGGTAGCACTAGCAAAGGACACCTCAGTGTCATGTTTTATATCGCCGCCATCTTTACTAAAACTGAATGGCGGCCACTCAAACGTTCAAAACGTAAAATCAAATAACTACTAACCAAATCATCCGATCTCTACCAAATTTGGTAACAACATACCTTCGTATAGGATGCGTCTTGTGACCAAACTACAAGGTCGTCCGCCATACCATTTCAGGATGGCGGCCGTGCGAATTATGCAAACTTTATAATCCATATCATGGGACCCACCAGTTCCGATTATCGAGCCGAGAATCGTTTTAACTGTTCTAAAGGAAGAGGCACGTTCGAAATTAAAAGTTTATTTTGTAATACTATAGTGCAGACGTGATTTTAAAAAGCTGAGCTGATTCAGTAATAAGACAAGATGGCAGCGGATATCTTGTGCCTGACTTATATTTCACTAATTTGAGTATTGCATGCAATATAGCGTACTGATACAAAATAAATAAACTTTGTATGAAATGCTTTATATATAAATAATATACTCCAGTGATGAAATCGTTTAGTATAAATCATTATTTGCTAACAAGTTCTATGTAAGTCATTTTATATAGAACGATATTCGTTGACACAATTAGCTCAGTGGTAGAGCGTTAGCCTATCGCTCAAATGCCTATGGTTCAAACCCGATCAGAGCTAGATTTATTGCTTGAAATGTTATATGTTTATTGTTTTGTAATGACTCAGATGTTTTAAAATTAAGCGTTATATTGTGCATATTATGGTGTAAAATATATATTTAATTAAAACATAATTCGCCAGCAGATTTACTCGAGACATCTAGCTGCCAAAAAGGTAACTGCACGCCGACATACTTATTAACTTCCAGATTTTATTGAAAAGTTTCTTCTTCTGGCCGCTAGAATGCACTCGCTCTGTTAGGATTATATTGTTCGATATTTCACCACTAGAAGTCACGACTAGTCTACGTGGGGCTCCATTGATTAATATACCATTGGCATTCTATGCGCATCGAATTTGAAGAATGACAAGATGATACTACGATACATTTTTACTTTTTATTTTAAAGGGTTTGTAACAGCCTATTTTTCGTTACTTGAGAATGTTATTTGAAGTAAAGAACAAAACGATTTCACATAGTAACTGAGTTCAAGCCGTTGGTGTTAGTTCAGGTATTAATTACTACTTTTATTTCAGGCAAATAGCAATCGAAAATATCCACATAGTTTGTATACACACGTCTCTGTAGGGTCATGGAAAGAATTGTTAATTCAATTAGGGTTTTCGATTCCCGGTCAATGCATGTGAGATTTTTGAAGTGAAATGCCATGTCCTGTGGTTCGAATTCCACGTAAAAAGGAGGTCCCGTGGCTCATAATCACAAGATTCACGGCCACGTAAAACTACAATCTTCCTTCCTTTTTTTTCAATTAGGGTTGTGAAAGCCCTGCACAACCAGACGTGTAAAGACATGCCTCAACTCAAAGTTGTATGTTGCCCACGGCAGGTCGTATATGTAATATTATTAATAATAATAATAATAATAATAATAATAATAATAATATATTTTTTTTATTTTTTTTAGGGGATGAAATGCATTTACGCACAGAGTGTCGGGCTCCTGCTGCTGAGTAGCAGACTACCGACTAAAACTCCCCCTTTACTTCTGAACACTAGCCTGGAACCGTTTAGCACATTAAAACAATAATAATAATAATAATAATAATAATGTTATTGGTTTTACATCCCTTTTAACTACTGCTGCTTTTAGAGACACCCGGGTGCCGGAATTTTGGCCCGAAGGGGATCTTTAACGTGCCAGTAAATGTACTGACACGGCTCCCTCGCATTTGTGCATCCTCAAATGCCAGCTGACTGCGCCAGGATACGAACCTGCAACCTAGGGCCCAGCAAGCGAGAACGTTACCGCTGAGCCACGCAGCCAGTCCGGTCGATTATGTCTCCAGATCCATAAGATTCTTGAGATACTTCTTATCTTTCTTTCTTCAATGATGGTAGCAGTTTTTATCTAGATTGTGGCGTTTGGTAGAGGTAAATCGTTTCTATGGCCTTCAACAAAGAATAGTTCTATTATACTCTTTGATAATAACAACGAGTTATAACTATACTCATACATTTAAGAGAAAGTAGGCTATATGTTCTTTACTGAACATCTTGTTATAATTGTGATGTGAGGCAGATATCACACAAACGTTATTCGTGCACTCCTGGTGTAGTGACCAGCATTCTTGGTTGTGGCCCAGGAGGTACTGGTTCGTTTCCCGGGTCTGCCAAGCAATTTAATTCTAGTCTGAGGGCTAGAACGGGGTACACTCAGCCTCGTGAGGCAAACCTGGGACGATGTGGGTTAGATTCCTACCTCAGCCATCCTGGAAATGGTTTCTCATTTATACTCCAGGCAAATACCGGGATGGTCCCTAACATACGGTCGCCTCCTTCCCAATCCTCACAAGCACACAAATACACACACTCTAATACAGACACCACAATAACCCAGATTTTCAGACAAGTACACGGGGCTAAAGTACGAAGATGTCCTAGCCCCTCAAATGAAACAACAACAACAACGTTATTATTTCACATGATGTAATCTACACCCCAAGCCATTCTGATTAACATTGCTTGTGGACTCCTTATAAGGTAATAGAAATACAGAAAACAATTTATTGGGATCAGTTTTTGTTTATTAGAGACCACCTTGTGGTGTACTGGCTAGCACACTTGCTGTCCATTCTTGGCTCTCACCGCGGAAGCCCGGGTTCGATTCCCAAGAAATGTAATTCTGGTCTGAGGGCTGGAACAGGGTACACTCAGCCTCGTGATGCAAAACTGGGAAGATGTGGGTTTGATTCCTACCTCAGCCATCCTGGAAGTGGTTTTTCTGTGGATTCGCACCTCTGCTCCAGGCAAATGCCGGGATGGTACCTAACGTGCCACGGTCGTTTCCTATCCAAATCCTACCTGAATTAGACAACAAATACACACACTAGTACAAACATCAAAGTGACACAGGTTATCAGACAAATTCCACACACACCCAAATACACGGGACTACATGACCACGATGTCCCAAAGCCCCTAAAACGATCATCATCATCAACAACAACAACAACAACCCATGAGGTCCGGATTCGATTCGTGACTCAATCAAGACATATAGTTCTGGTCTCAAGGTTAGAACTGGGTACGCTATGCCTCGTGAGGTAAAACTGTGAAGAGGTGAGTTTTATTCGACTCAATTACAACAACAAAAAACATGATTGCTGACACCACAATAACATAGGTTAACATATCTTGTGTTTTCACGTACGTCTGTATTCGAAAACTTCTTTTCAAGGCCATATACCCTGAAAATTATATTTCTTGTCTGGCTGTGTAAAACTGTTCGGCTGCCACTCGGCTTGCTGAGTGACATTGTCATGAGTTCAAAACTTCAGCTCACAGCACTTGTAAAGCTCCACTACTGAATTGATACAGCAATGCCGTCACTCTTCTCTATCTTCCCTAGCGAACCTAAATATGTCAACATCTAAATCATTCTCTCTCTAATTATCCCTTCATTTCAAGGGCAGATGTTATCATAACCACAATACGAGATCTGTCTCCTCTCTTGCCATACCTATAAACCGTACTGCTGTTTACAACCGCTCGTTCATAATCTCTGCGTCCAGGTCATGGAATTTGCTACCTGCGAACATTAGAGACAATCCCACTCATTGCAAGTTTAAAGTGGCTTGCGGCGAGTATTTGCTGGGTGGATCCCGCTGACTTCCTTGACAAATGTTGAATGAACGAATGAATGAAGGTAATGAATGATTGGATTACTGTAGTTACGTCATTTAAGGGTACGGTACTTTACTTTGTGTATTTTTGAAATTAATGATTCTACCATTATTCATATTATCACTATTCTTATTGCTATTAATATTATATTTTGCGTTATTGGTATATGTAATTATAAGTCATGTAGATGTATACTCTTCTAGTGGTTAAGTATAAGAGAGGGCCTTGAGCCCTAACTTAGCCACCAATAAAGTAATTATCTATCTATCTATCTATCTATCTATCTATCTATCTATCTCCCGAACGGGTGGTCGTAGCGTAACGGGGTTCGGACAGTCAGCTTTAAAATTTTTAGCTCTGTAACATAAGGTCATTAAATTAATTGAAGAATTAATTATTTTCGTGCGCGGAGAGAAATAACGATTTCGTACGGCGCAGCGAACCCTGCAGGCTGAGTTATCTAGGCAACGCCGCGCTATGCTATTGGCTGGCGCGAGTGAGCGAGGTAATATGGCTCCTCCCTCATGTTCACAGTTGTTTCGGGCCTGGTTTAGTCCAGTTTTCCTGAGACAGAAGCAGGAAGTGAAATGGAGAGATCTTCTATTTCGCTTCAAAGCAACGTTATGGGCCCAATCTGCTGGCCCTTGAAGAGAGAGAGAATTCCCTTCATAACACTGAAGAATTCGCGTGCAAGACAGTGCTCGTCCACTATTTCCTCACACGGCGCATGAAGCCATATACAGTACTTTACATGGGACTTTCTGTGGAGCGGCCCTCGCTATGACGATACACAATACGAGACTGTCAGGATCTTAAGCTAGGGATGAGTTATTTATAATGAATTCTCTTTAGAGATTGTAGAAGGGTAAACCACTTATTTTAAGTTAAGTATCTGCAAAATAAAGTAATTTTAAAAGACATTAATTAAACAAATTCTTTGCAATGCTGCCTAACGGCCTTGGGTGGGCAGGGCCCATTCGTCCCTTAATGACGCACCGTCCCTGCTGTACATCTTTGTCCGATTGCCGACACGAACCCGAATCTTATTGTTGGTGAATTTGTAATAATTTTAGTTGTTTTCCCCACTTTTCGAAACGCGAAGGTCACATTAAACGTTCCTTTTGAGTTGGCGACATGAAGACACGCGGTAGACAGATGATTGTTCACTGGAAAGTCAACCTTATCCGATTGATTAGTTTGCCATTTCTACCACTACGAGCGCTAGTGTTAGTCAAGGTAGAGTTTCACTTAAGCTCTTATAACTACTGTGAAAATATTTCAAAAAAATCGAAAAACGCCTGTGGGTATTGAACCAAGGAACTCCTTGGTTAGGATTTGAATCAAACTGAAAACTATTAAATAAATTAGTGGTTTTAGACTGTGTTTCCGGAAGAAGTCTACATTTAGGCCGGAAGAGATTTTCAAAGTTTTTTTAAAAGTTTTATAGGGCCCTACCAAGACTCACAATTTGATACCCATAACAATTTGGCTAAAATAGTGTTGATCGACTGATAAACATTAAATTTCGATTACCAAGGCAACACAGATACACGATAATAAGGACTTCTTCTAAAAGCCCCTAATGTCTGGTAAAGGTGCGCTCTCGAAGCGATTATAACTGTTCTATCTTGTAAGCAATTCGTCTGCCAGCAATTAACGCCTGTGACAAGCGACTACAACCGATCATTATTATTATTTATTTACCACAAATAAAACAGTAGTATGGAAGTCCTAATGATAAAGGGCAAGCCCCACATACATATTACATGTATCACTGGCACATTTGGTTTTACAATATTTTCATGTTTTACAAAGATATTTGCATTATTTACATATTTAGAATATTAACATAGTTCACTCTCTCTCGAACGCAGTTTCATCACCTCAATCACTCCATTCATTCATTCATTCATTCATTCATTCATTCATTCATTCGGCGAGACAATCAATCACTCATATAGAAGTTTATTTACACAATGTACCTTTTTATGTACGGCCCTAATTTCCGAAGAGGCAGGATCTTGGCATCCCCTGCCAGCGCGTTCCATAACCGCGCAGAGCGGCCGTAGAAACCTGTCAGGTGGGCGTTGCTACGGGCGAACAAGATCTTGGCATCCCCTGCCAGCGCGTTCCATAACCGCGCAGAGCGGCCGTAGAAACCTGTCAGGTGGGCGTTGCTACGAGCGAACAAGATCTTGGCATCCCCTGCCAGCGCGTTCCATAACCGCGCAGAGCGGCCGTAGAAACCTGTCAGGTGGGCGTTGCTACGAGCGAACATGATCTTGGCATCCCCTGGCAGCGCGTTCCATAACCGCGCAGAGCGGCCGTAGAAACCCGTCAGGTGGGCATTGCTACGAGCGAACAAGATCTTGCCATCCCCTGGCAGCGCGTTCCATATCCGCGCAGAGCGGCCGTAGAAACCTATCAGGTAAGCATTGCTACGAGCGAACATGATCTTGGCATCCCCTGGCAGCGCGTTCCATAACCGCGCAGAGCGGCCGTAGAAACCTATCAGGTAAGCATTGCTACGAGCGAACATGATCTTGGCATCCCCTGGCAGCGCGTTCCATAACCGCGCAGAGCGGCCGTAGGAACCTGTCAGGTAAGCATTGCTACGAGCGAACATGATCTTGGCATCCCCTGGCAGCGCGTTCCATATCCGCGCAGAGCGGCCGTAGAAACCTGTCAGGTAAGCATTGCTACGAGCGAACATGATCTTGGCATCCCCTGGCAGCGCGTTCCATAACCGCGCAGAGCGGCCGTAGGAACCTGTCAGGTAAGCATTGCTACGAGCGAAGGGCGGAACGAGAGTTACACCTCGTCCTCTCCGAACTGAGTATGCCAATGACAGTCGGCAAAAGGGGTCGAAATTAATGGAACGTGTGGGGGATTTTTTTTTTTATTTTGTTTTTAGAAAAATCAGATCAGTTTGTTTGGCTGTTGCCTCTATAGATGGAAATTGTGACAAAGGGGAAGGGGAATAAAGAACTATTAGCCTCTCTGCGCGGCACTGTACACGCTGCAGTTTATGTTTTCCGCTGTAGTTGGATGCCAAGCAGGTAAGCCGTAGGTTAATATCGGACGGACCATGCATACGTAGGCAGTCTTTAAAGCTCTAGGTGTACAACCTCTCATGGTTCTGTACAAGAAACCCAGAACTTTGGTGGCCCTACATATTGCCTCTTCATTTTGAATGTTCCAATTCATGGTGTCGGAGAATGTCAGCCCTAATAACTTTAAGATTGTGCACTGTGGGAAGACACTGTTCACAATTTTGTATTCATCCTCAATGTTTTTTTTTTTTGTCCTAGTTATTCTTATGAATTTACATTTTTTACATGTACAGTATATTTAAACTATTTGCCTGGAGATGACTTCTTCTCAAAGCAATTATAGCCGTTCGGTTTCTGGAAAAGATTTTTTATCCAAGCGACCAATATCCGGTAAGGATTACTTCTCGTAGCGATCATATAATCGATGAAACATTCGTCTATAAGCGATCAGTGCCTGGTATTGTCAATACACGAGTTCATAACTATTTCTTGTAGCAAAGTAATTGATGCTGACTGATTTGTGTCGAGCAAGAACGTTGTTACGGATGAGGGTGCTTTTTTTTGTCCGCGAATGGAGCAGGTGAAGGTGCGAGACGCTCCATCACTGTCATCTGGTCGATACCCCTCTATTCCCTGAACTTAATTACCCACTAGTGAACATCACACGACAGGGAAACCTATGTTTAGTGTCCCTCTCTGCACCTATCGGCATATGCGGTTCTACAAGTCCTCAAAGTATGTAAAGGGAATTTAGGAACATCCTGTATATTGTAAATACTATCAGCCACATATTTGTAGGCATAGATTTGACGGCCTAAGTGTAAAGGATCTGATGATGATCGCTTGACGATCGAAACTGGTTATCCGATAGCACTAGTAAGTTCTTACCGAGTTTCATCGAATTCGCTCAAGTAGTTAAGATTTAATTAGAGGGACATACATACACACACAGATTCACACCGGTGGCTTCGGTGGCGTAGTCGGTAGCATGCTGAGCTTCTATGCAAAGGATCGTGGGTTCAAATCCGGCCAAAGCCGTTGAATTTTTTAAGAGCGTTAAACATCCCTCAGTATGCTTACCACGGTGGGTGTTGGTTATAGTGTCGGACAACCAACCCCAAGCTTGCAGGTTCGCTCCTGGCCGTGGTAAGTGATTTTTGAAAGGCGACAAAAATCACGATACTCATGTCATACGTTGTAGGCATGTTAAAGAACCCATTTGAATTCTGTAGGCCGTGTTCATAATGGCAAAATTAACCTCGGGATTTTCCGCCAACACGAAGTTCCTTATCTCTCTACTAGAAAGCAGTATAGCATCAAGGAGCTTAGATATCAAACCTTGACATTCATAGCGCTCCAAGGGGCATTAAATTCGACACGCAAGCTGCCCTCTGGGTGTCAATTAGCAATGCCTGCATCCGACACCGAGGCCATACGATATTATTATTATTTATTTTATTTTACACGTTACAGGCCTATTAGACCACGCGAAGCAATCATGACTTTTTGTTCTTCCTGTCTTTCCAGTACTATTATTATTATAATTATTATTATTATCCCTCAGTATGCCTTCCTTCCGAGGGAAAGTAAAACTGGCGGGCCCATGCCATAGATTTATGGCATGCAAAAGAACCTTCCACTAACTACAATTGTGTGAAGCTAAATTTGTAGGTTAGATTTGATTAACGCTTTTTTAGTTCCAACGTTCGTCGCCAGGTGCTGGTTGTGGTGGTATCTAGTAGCCATGTTTTAAGCTAGGTGACGTTGATGGTTGCATTTGGTAGCGAAAGTAGGAACTACTTGAAATTGATCGTATGCTGTCCTTACCTGAATTACAGATAACACACTAATACAGTCATCACAATTAACACCGGTTATCAGACAGATTTTACACACACCCAAAGTACACGGGGCTACATCACTGCGTTGTCGCAGCCGCTAAACTGAGGAACCAATCAACCAACCAACTCAGTCGCGCGCAGACACACACACACACACACACGGACAAAAGGTGATCTCAGATGATGAAAATAAGCAAAAATTTCAGAAAGGGATTTGATGACAAATGTTTGTTTACTCTGGGGGATGAAGACAAGCATCAACATGCCTGCTATTGGCTGAAATCACAAGCCATACAGGTCTTGTTCTCACAGCATACTAATCCAGTGAATAGAGGTCAGTTACCTTACAAACGGTCCGGTAGTTCTAAATTTTTTATATGTTGTCTACGACGGCTAGTAGGTGTTTAAAATGTAAAATGCACAATTTCTCCCCCTCCGCGCCCGCCGCCATATTGGAAAAATCGCAAAAAATCGGCACTTTCTTGATATTTTCGCCTATATCTCAGTTTTGGTACGTTTTAATGAAAATAGGGTTCTAGTCAATGTTGTAGACAATTAAATTTCCCACAATTTACTGAACCCTTGCAAAGAAGCATATGAGACTCAGTTTCGGGGGGTGTAACGGTTCATATCGTAAGTTGTTGTCAAGGCGCTTCATTAACTTGCAGGGTAACATATAACAAAATAACATGCAGGAAAGAGTGAAGCCAGGGTTAAAACAAATGAATTTAATAACAAATCACCATATTTACACTTAACAAATAAACAACAAAAACTCCCAACTTACTCCCACTTAATAAAAATGCCAAAAACTAGGCGAAAATCTCTGGAGAGATTAATTACCTGGACCAAGTGTCCCTAAGATAAAATACAAAAGTGACCATTTATGTGCGTATGCCGTTCTACATGCATCACGATGTGTACAATGAATGCGTGATTCGTCATCATCCAGAATGATCCTTCAAACAACGAATCCACATTTCTTAGAGCTAGACCGACACGGGGGAACACAATTACAATACTTAAAACTAAACCGACACTTCCTAAATCTAATATAAACAAACACAAAATTTCCGTGTGAAATTGGAATCAAATTGCCATAGCAACATTTACTGCCAAAAAACTTAGGACTTCTCACACAAATCAACACAAGTACATTAACACGTGACCAAATAAAAATACACAAAATGACCGCTGTCAAAATTAACAAATACTCTACCACTACACCACACCGGTGTGGCACACAAAATTACATGAATCGAGTCATAAACAAAGCAATAGGCACAAAGCCAACATTTACGTTAATAATACAATATTTTACCCATACAACGTACAACAAGCCGTTACACACATGGCGAACTCCCCAATTAATTATGGCTTAAAAATCACCATCACAATGCACAGGTTTGCTATATGAAAGCTTACAGGGGTCAGTCGGACAATCAGGACTGCCTATCAAAATAAGTCACAGGCAAAACGGGCGGTTTGTGGAACTCTGCATGTCTGTCAACCCACGTGTCAAAAACCTCGACCTCCCAGGACATGGGGTCGAATCTCGAAGAAGTGTGCCCCAAAGCACAATACTACGTGTGTGTGTGTCAGAATAAATATGGACAAGAAACAGCGGTCTCCCTAGAGCACCCTGTCTTTCCATCAAAATACAACAGCAGCAAAAATATGAGAGCGGTAGGACCTCTACCCCCTCCTCACGTAGAATCAACACACACTTGACACAGTAACACACACAATCACACGTATGGGTTTTGACAGACCCTGAAATAAAAAGACACAAATAATATCCACATGCTGGCGCCACCGTTCTATGCCGTGACTAGTCAACCTGAAAAGGACTCAAAAAAAATCTATCAAATTTAGAACGAAGGTGTTCTACAAATTACTTTTAAGTTGGTGCGCTTGGCAACCCTAATATGAATAATAACCTGTTCAGCAAATTTCTTACAGTAATTTCCTCCCATTCCTATTTCAAATATTAACGTTAATAAAGCACCATTTATCGAATGTAACGGGTTCCGCATTTGCAAGGATAAAAATCACGCACGCACGCCGCGCGCATTACATATGACTCAAGGAAAAACAAATATCTAACAAACACTTTGGCCACGCGCCAACGGACATTTAAAACATTGAGCGTCGGTGCAAGAAAAACTCTAAACAACAAGAAAAGAAACATGACTATTTACAAAGTTCCCCGGCCAAATCTAACTACATATTTGAAATAATCCAATTTTAGTACATCACCGTTCTGCCTGTAGAACTAAGGACATCCTCCTCAGCCCATTGCCCCTATGGACAAATTAGCACTCCATAGTAGTCGTCTGTGTTGATCTGTTGAAGTTCATCCCAACTCCAAACCACGTGCTGATCATCTTGGTATCGACTCCTTGGCAGAAAAGTTCAATGTTAATTATTTTACCTATCTATAATCGCTTGTAGGTTACTCAGTTCACCCACAATTGTCCTAATGCGATTAATAGCGAAGACTGGCCCTAAATATCTCGCACACACGCACAATAAAACACATATAAAATACACTGCAATATGTACATAAATATACACCTCGAGACCACGTCACTGGCTCGTTAACAAGTTTAAGATCTTGGCTGCACTAGCAGTCGCTATCTTGCTCGGTATTTCCGTCCTGTACTGTGGACCTTTTGCTCCGGTGAGCGCTAATTAGGGTGTTACAAGACTTCCCCCCTAGAGCTGAACTCGTCGTCTTTAAGTAAATGTTACAAGTTATCACGCACTGGCGTGAAATATTTAGCTCACAAAATAAAGTTTATTCCAGAATTTAAAAAAAATCTATTCGAGCTTTACAATTCGATAATGCAATCGCTGTGACTTTAGCTCCTCAGAGCTCCAAAATAAATGACTTAACCAAATTCAGAGCGTTAAAATCACGATACAAACTGGCGTGAAGTAAGCCTCTCACGGCTCCAAAACGATTGACTTCTAATAATTTCGAGCGTCAAAAATCACAATACAAACTGGCGTGAAGTAAGCCCCTCACGGCTCCAAAACGATTGACTTAGAGTGGCGTCAGGCCAAACTATTTATTAGAAAACTGACTGGGCGGAGGAGTGGGGTGGAGTCGGATAAAAACTTCCAGAGTTTTTGTCTCACAAAGATGGGACTATTGTCATTCTTCTTCAAATAAATCAAACGCCTCAATTTACTCGTGCGGAGATTAATCCGTTCGGCGGTTCTCTAGATATCCATTTCCGCGGGCTTTTTACTACTGACGCTGTCCACCGCGTGGTGATGGCTTGGTCTCTTGTGATTGGCTGATTCAATCGTATGTTCGTTGCAAGTGCCTCGTGATCCTTCCTTTATGCTTCCAATTTTGGTACAGTAGTTGCTCAATTTGGCCTTGAACCCGACTAATTCTAGCCGTCCCCCAAGAATAGCTACCAGCTCAGCTCCTGTTGCAATATTACGAAATGCTAGCCTCCCTTATATCCATGTCGACTTCCTCAAGTACTACCTGGGCCGTAGTAATAATAATAATAAATATGAATACTTATTTATCGAAGATCAATAAGGGTTCATTACGTTCAATATTTTGTTTCTAGGACTTATGGTTACGGAAATATTTACTTTTTTAAACAATAAAAAATCACATTTTTCGGAAATTTTACCAAATTTCAAACTTTAGAACGCTGTAATTCAGTTATGACCTATTCTAGAAATACAAGTATCACAATATAATTGGTAGAGAATTTAATTACCTACAACATGCATGCAATTCTTTAGCCAACTATATAAAGTGGGGGTAAGTCTGTCTGTTAGGTAGTCAGCCCGAAGGCTGGTTGGATCCTCAAAAGCACCGCCGTTACGTTATGTGAGTAGGTACCCACAAAAACCCAAGGCAGTGCTATATTGAGGCGTTCTAGGCAAGAAGAGGAGTGAGGTAGTTTGCCATTGCTTTCCTCACTGAGTCAGAACTGTAGTCCTAACCCTAGGAGTAGAACCTTTCACAGCATTCACAGGCACTGACTGTGCCCCGAATGCCATTACTAAGCACCACCCATACCTCAGTAGCTTCCATATAATCACAGCCATGAGTGAGACTGAGACATCGGTGAAAAGCCACCTTTTACTCTAGCCTGTGCCAACTGACAAATGCAAATGTACTGTATTCATCAAGAGGTGGCAAACAGGCATTGGGGGTAAGTATAAAAATTAAAACAATGGGTATATTTCTTTTTTCGCTTTTGTGACTCCGCATTTAATCTAAAGAAATTGCTCAAACTATTTTCCAGCTATGGCTTGAATTTTTAGTTAATACCAACCATACTTGAGCTTCTTACATGTAACAGCGCAATTATAATGAGGCAGGTACTATATTTCACTTAAATATCCACTGGTGAGAGGAGATGTTCAATTCCAAACAATCCACAAACACACCAAGTACATTTTTAAAGATTCATTTATTTAAACAAAATAAGATCAAAATACAGCAATAATCTTATAAAAATCAGTAGTGAATAAACTTAAGAACATAAAAGAAAACTGATTTTCTGGAGCTTCGCTCGATTTGTAGGGGGTGAGTGAATGAAGTCGGAGTCTTCATTGTCCTCCTCAAATAGTGAAGTTAGTAGATCGGCGTCGTCTTCGTCGTCGTCGTCGATGGTGACTTCCTCCCTGTTATTACATTCTTCTCTACTACATACTTTGCAAAGGGCGGAACAACTTAGGCCCGCCTTTCTACAGCCACACGCCCCCATACAGCCAGTTGTGCATCTGCATGAGATGGTGTTAAGCAGGTTTGGGGGAGCAGCGTCTCTACTCATCCTGATGGGCTCCAGTCTTCCAGCTTTTCTACACCAGTCCAAATTGATAGGGTCCTTGTCAATCCCCATCCACTGCATGACCTGGTGATATGTCTTCAGGAAGTGGAAATGTGCTGCGTCAGGAGTTGGAGGTAGTTTAGCCAGGTTGAGTTTAATGGCACTAGTCTTCAATTTGCTATAGCGAAGGGAGTTCAACGACTGTTCTCCACTGCCACCATACAGAGATACGGTAACAAGATTTTCTCCCCTGCTGCTGAAATTTCTTGGGGACTGGCAACAGGGCCCTCGAATCTCTTAGCCTGCTCCAGTAATGATGGGTCTTTCGTAAAAAGTTGGCAGAATTTATTCTTTCCAAACCCAAAAATGTTTGAAGTGGTGTCCAGCCCGATATTGCGTGCAGGAGCAAGATACAGCCTTTGGAGTTGTACTTGTAGGAGGAGACGGAGTAGATTGCTTCTGGATGTTTTTCCCTCGCTGGTTTTTTGAGGTAAACATTTTTTTACCGCAGGTGTTGTGCCAGTCAGAAGTACAAGTAGGTCAATGTCTTCTTGGACAATGATAATGGCGTCGTACGTGGAGGAGAGGTGTTTAGCTGTGGCAACTATCAACCTGTCAGCATCTTCGGAAGCTTGGTCTGTAGATATGTTTGACGCTTGCAATTCACTGGAGAGCAGCTTCACAAATCGGTCCTTGTTCCCCTCATTGGCCAGGAACTTATCCTGAGGTGTGGTGTTAACAGTTGCTTTGTTAAACACCACGTCTGGTGTTGAGTTAGCCTTGTACCTTCTTGCTCGTTCTGCAGTCTTGGTCCCTTGATGAGAAGGATCTGTAATGTTTTAGGTAGTTTAACCCTAGGAGTGGCACATAAGTGTAAGTTTTACGGGCGTTTATAGACTATAAACGGAAAACTGAAAAACACTACTTCTCACACCTCAGTAATATTTATGCATAATATAATGCATAAAGATTATTGTTATATTGGCATTGCAAATCATGCCTGGTAGGTCTAACAGCTATTAAAACATGGCCTAGCCAACTCACATGACTTAGATTATGAAATACAATTAGTTAAGCGTAAACCTTAAGAAATAAAATACACACAGAGTATTTACCTTTACTATTACTGTAGACACACTAATAATAGTAAGCGATTCAATTTATCTAAGTCTGAACGAGAAACGACTTAAATATGAACACATTGTTTACGTCTGACCGATTGCTCACAAGGTAATGGCGGACTGTATGCCGCTCTCCCTTTCAGTAAGGAACGTAGTTCTGGCGTTGGCCGCTGGGTACCACCACTTACCGGGTTAAAACTGACATACCTACCTTAAATCATCCCAAGTACCTGGTTTTACCACCCTCTCCAGGCCATAACTGAATTTCAGCGTTCCAAAGTGAGAATTAAGACTAAATATCCGAAAAATGTGATTTTTTATTGTTTAACAAAGTAAATATTTCCGTAACCATAAGTCCTAGAAACAAAATATTAAACGTACATTATAGGAAATTTAATTGTCTACAACATTGACTAGAACTCTTTTTTCACTAAAACGCACCGAAACGGAGATAGAGGCGAGAATCTCAAGAAAAGGCCGATTATTGGCGATTTTTCCAATATGGCGGCGGGCGCGGAGGGGGCGAAATTGTGCATTTTCCATTTTAAACACCTACTAACCATCCTAGACAACATATAAAAAATTTAGAACTACCGGACCGTTTGCAAGGTAACCCCCCATTTTTGCTCTATTCACTGGACTATACTCGTTGTTGGGTTTATACTGTTCTCGTAGTCCTCACTCAGGCAGTCTCACACCTCACGAACACTTTCTGGACTGATGTGAAACAACAACCATCACCTGCACCAAGTTTCACCGCGATCGGGGAGCCTATGTACGAGTAAGCTGTATAATACGTTTGACCATGTTTATCAAAATAAAAGTAATGGCATTGTCCACATGATGAATGTACTTTGCCATATTAACTCATACCTTATGTGATGTAATAACGGCTGTCATCAAATGTCACAGAACATTACAGTAACAGTAAATCTATTACGATATTAACGGCACGATCAAAAGTTCCGCGTTAATCATGCGCATATGGCCCGTGCACATGATTAATGTCGTGTTATAATCAAATGTGGTCACCCACATACGGCAAGGCTCCAGGGCAATTTTCACCCCTTTACCGACTATCTATTCGCATTATTGAATAACATGAATATATCGTGCACCCTGCCAGTTGTATTGGTGTTCACATAAACATCAACAAACTTCTGTTTTGGAGCGACGAAGCTAATGGTTAATGAATGGATAGGCAGGATTTCCTTAACCCTCTAAGTGTGAGGTCGTATTATTGCGTCGCAACCTGGTGAGTTAGCCGTGGTCGTTACGGCATGACTGCTGGCAGTCGCTCACATCCGGGAGGAGAGGAGGTTTGAATCCCCCCGCCGCACAGTGGATCAAAATCGAAATCTAGGAGGACAAAATTATTTATTTTCATAATTAAAAAATCAAAATGCATTACTTCTTCAGCATTCTCATACAAATGCCGTTCACTATTCTGGGATATAAACGCATCTTAGTGTAAATCTGTCACCACTGTCCGAGCAGTTTGAATATTGGAGGGTGAATGTAAGTGGCTGTGGTTTGGTTGTCTTTGTGGTTAGTGTGATGCTTTAAGATGGAACATGCAGCTCAAGGTATGATCTTTGTAACGTGTTTCAGTTATTAATGGGCGTAATTATTACGTAATTTTAGCTATATTTGCATTATATAATATTTAACTGTTATTTTTAAAATTATATTTTCACTTAGAATTTTAGTATGTCGCGTCACTCTGCGTCACTATCTACTTAATGTTAAAATGTAGATAAAGTCTAGTAGTTTACGCCTGTTATAAGATTTTTTGCATCTTTTTGCAACTTCCTTAGTTATTTTACGTTTTAGAAGATGCCGTGAAACCAGTTCTCACACGTTTACAACTGTTTGAACCACTGGGTTCGACGATTATGTCAAAAGTGGAACTTTGTGACTTTGTTAAAAGTAAATTAGGGGTAGAAAATTGTTCTGAAGAGATAACTGAATGCTCTATCCAACTCCTAGTCATAGACAATTTCTTGCATGTGTAGACATAGTTTAAAGAAGGTCTTAACTGATGTTTATTATGAAGTAAACAAATTATATACGTTGCTTTCACTCTAAATTCATGATTAAAACGTAAAAATAATTTTGTACCCCTAGATTTCGATTTTGACCCACTGTGCACCGGCAACCTTGAAGATGGTCTTCTGTGGTTTCCCATCTTCCTTCAAGGCAAATGCTGGGATTGGTCCCGAACTATAGGCCACAGCCGCTACCTTCCAACTCCTCGTCCTTACATTCAAACATTCCTCCCCAGACAACCCTCCACACGTGATGGTACTTGTAGCTCACCCATTGGGTGTCCGCGGAAGTAGCTACAAAATTGGCGAGTCGAACATATCCTCGGACACTCCCGGCACTGAAAGCCATACGCTAAAAAAAAATGTGAAGCACATTGTGAGGTGATGTCTGAGTGACCGACGATCAATCTTGCGTGTTCATAGGCACACACAACAAAACTATTTACTTGGAATTTGTTGTGTTGGTACTTCCCTAACACACGATACAAATACAATCATTTCTTAAAATCAAAGCATAGTTCTTTCGTACGCATATCATGTTTGTAATAAGCGGCTTCGGTGGCGTAGTTAATAGCATGCTGAACTGCTGTGCCCAAGATAGCGGGTTCAAACCCGGCCGAAGTCATCGGATTTTTAAGAGCGTTAACATCCATCTGTATGCCTTCCTTCGGAGGGGCAGTAAAGCCTGTGGTCCCATGTCATAGATTTATGGCATGTAAAAGATCCTTCCACAGACTAAACTTCTCTGAAGCTAAATTTCTAGGTTAGATTTCGTTGAAACGCTCTATCAATATTCCAACGTTCACCACTAGGTTTGAGTGACATCTGGTAGCGAAAGTTGGAACTACTTGAAATTGAACGGAACTTGTAGCTCATCCCATAGCAGCTACAGCCTCTGGTGAGGCGAACATGTCCTCGGACACTCCCGGCACTAAAGGTCACACGATAAATAAATAAATAAATACGTTTGAAATGCGAAAAAATAAAAGTTGTCTCTGATCATTAGATTTAATTAATCCTAAAAATGAAAACTTAACAAAATATCATTATACAATTAGCCTATTATTTAGAAACAAATACAGGGTGTCTCAAAAATGTACTAACATTTTGAATGAGTATAAAATGATTATGAACAAAGCTGATAACGCGAAGCAATGGATTCGCAAACGTTACGACAAAGTTCATTTGGAATTTCGTGACATTGTCTGTCAATTTCCAATTTCGTGTTGGAATGTAGGATTTCCAGCGCAGGCGCTTCATGATGCGATGGACGCTATCTTTTGAGATGTGTGTCACTCGAGCCGTTTGTCGTGGTGATTTCGGTGGACATCAAGTGAGGGCTTCCTGCACCTGTTCTTCTTTTCTAGGACTGGTTTCTTGTTGACATTGGGAACGGTTCCATCTGCTTCAAATTTATCTCTGATGCGAGCCATGGTCCGGTGCGTTGCTGGCGGTTTGTCGAACTCCTGGACACTGCCAGTGATTAATTTGAACATTTGCTAACATGAGTCTTTAATTACATGTCTTCTCTATAATTGAAGCCCTTAAAATTGTCTCTATGTTCATAAATACTAATTTTGTAGTCATTAAAAGTGTTAGAACATTTTTGAGACACCCTGTATACATGGTTGACTCAATAAAACAGCAAACCATTCCTCTTCATCTGAAAGTGTATCTCGCGCCTGGAACGTTAACTGTGAGGTGCGGTCACTGATACGGTTCGAAACCTTTACAACGCAATCGCCCGCACGTAACAGTAGCTAGAGCTACACTGAGCTATGCACTGACTCAAGGCCATGTGCTCGGAAGGTACACAAAAGAAAGTGCGGGATGTAACATTAGAAGGGATAATAATAATATCGAATGGCCTCGGGTGCCGGGTGCAAGCTTTGTAATTTGCACCCAGAGGGTAGCTTGCTTGTCGAATTTCGTTGTTCCTTGAAGCACTATGAAAGTCAAGGAGGGTAGATATCTAAGCTCCTTGAACACTATAGCACTTTCTAGTAGAGAAATGAGGAACTTTGTGTTGGCGGAAACTTCCGAGATTAATTTTGCCATTATGAACACGGCCTACTGAATTCAAATGGGTTCTTTGACATGGTGTCGTAATTTTTGCCGCCTTTCAAAAATCACTTACCAGGGCCAGGAGCGAACCTGCAAGCTTGGGGTTAGTAGACCGACACGTTGACCACTCACCCACCTTGACAAGAAGAGATAAAAATTACACTTAAATATTCTTGATGTCACCTTGACCTCACCTCACAAGAGTGAAGCTACAGTAAACAGAAACATCGGTGAAACAACTCAATATTCTCGGACAAGAAGCAGCGAAGATAGGACTGCAAGTGTCATTTGAGAAAACACAATATATTACGAACATCAGTGAATCATCTCATGAACTACTTCTATAACAGGGAAGGATCAAGAAAACCAACAAAGTCAGGTACTTGGGAGAATGGTTGGAACCCAATCTCTCCGAAGGAACAGCATCAACAACTCGAGTAAATAAACCAGAACTGTCATACCACCTGACTAAGAACACCTACAATAAGAAGTGTCTCTCCCGCAACACCAAAGTGAAGCACTATCAAACGGTCATCCGCCCTGAAGCTTTATATGCCTTTGAATGCCTCATATTAAACAGGAAAGTACTCACGGACAAACTAGATATCCAAGAGAGGAAGATAACGAGGAAGATATTGGGACCAGTCAAGCAGGGAGTGAATATGAAAGACGACCCAACCAGGAGCTCTACAGAAACTCTGAAAGAATTACAGACGTGGCCAGGAAGAGACGTCTAGCATTTTATGGACACGTCTCCAGGATGCTTCCGACCAACCAGCTTCTCACATACTGGAAAAGAACTAAGACCAAGCCACCGTGGTGATAGAAGATCTGCCGGAGCTGGGAGTTACTGAAAAAGATCGAAGACCCTCAGGAGTAAACTGAAGCAAATGAAGTTCCAAGAAAAAAAAAACAAGGAACCAGACAGGTGCCCTCTGGGCAAAGGAGAGAAAGGAATAACACAACCAGAGGTTGCGTAACAACTCGGCAAACATCAAGACCCACTCAAAACACAATAGTTGAATGACGTGGTCCCTAGTTGGCCTATACGGAACAAGAAGAAGAAACAAATATACGACTGCAAACACTTTCACTCTTCCCAGTGGTTTAAGATTCATGTCGCGAATTCGCCGCGAGCTCTCTGCTGTAGTTCCTCGAAGCTAGGTGGGGGGTGGAAATAGAAATTGGGTTCCTCTTCTCCTATTGAGACTGTTGGCTGTTGTCTCACTACCTTGGATCGGATCCTATTGAGTCTGTCGGTTGGAGAGGTCTCACTACCTTGAACCGGCTTCTATAGGGACTGTTAGTTGATGTCCCACTACCGTGGATCGGCTCCTATTGTGTCTGTTGGTTTATGTCTCACTACCTTGGATCGGCTCCTATTGAGTTTGTTGGTTGATGTCTCACCACCTTGGATCGGATCGTATTGAGGCTGTTGGTTGATCTCTCACTACCTTGGATCGGCTCCTATTGAGACTGTTGGTTGGCTGATGTCTCACTACCTTGGATCGGCTCCTATTGAGACTGTTGGTTGATGTCTCACTACCTTGGATCGGATCCTATAGAGACTGTTAGTTGATGTCCCCTACCTTGGATCAGCTCCTATTGAGACTGTTGGTTGATGTCCGACTACCTTGGATCGGATCCCATTGAGTCTGTTGGGTGATGTCTCACTACCTTGGATCGGCTCCTATTGAGTATGTTGGTTGATGTCTCACTACCTTGGATCGGCTCCTATTGAGTCTGTTGGATGATGTCCCACTACCTTGGATCGGCTCCTATGGAGTCTGTTGGTTGATGTCCCACTACCTTGGATCGGCTCATATGGAGTCTGTTGGTTGATGTCCCACTACCTTGGATCGGCTCCTATTGAGTCTGTTGGTTGATGTCTCACTACCTTGGATCAGCTCCTATGTAGTCTGTTGGTTGATGTCCCACTACCTTGGATCGGCTCCTATTGAGACTGTTGGTTGAAGTCTCACTACCTAGGATCGGCTCCTATTGGGTCTGTCGGTTGATGTCTCACCACCTTGGATTGGCTCCTATTGAGTCTGTTGGTTGATGTCTCACTACCTTGGATCGGCTCCTATTGAGTCTGTTGGTTGAAGTCTCACTACCTTGGATCGGCTCCTATTGAGACTGGTGATTGATGTCTCACCACCTTGGATCGGCTCCTACTGAGTCTGTTGGTTGATGTCTCACTATCTTGGATCGGCTCCCATTTAGTCTGTTGGTTGATGTCCCACTACCTTGGATCGGTTCCTATTGAGACTGTTGTTTGATGTCCCTCTACCTTAGATCGGCTCCTATTGAGACTGTTGGTTGATGTCTCACTACCTTGGATCAGCTCCTATTGAGACTGTTGATTGATGTCTCACTACCTTGGATCGGCCCCTATTGAGACTGTTGGTTAATATCTCACTGCCTTGGATCAGCTCCTATTGAGTCTGTTGGTTGATGCCTGACTACCTTCGATCGGCTCCCATTGAGACTGTTGATTGATGTCTCACTACCTTGGATAGGCTCCTATTTAGTCTGTTGATTGATATCTCACTGCCTTGGATCGGCTCCTATTGAGTCTATTGTTTGATGTCTCACTACCTAGGATCGGCTCCTATTGAGACTGTTGGTTGATGTCTCACTACCATGGATCGGATCCTATTGAGTCTGTTGGTTGATGTCTCACGACCTTGGATCGGCTCCTATTGAGACTGTTGGTTGATGTCTCACCACCTTGGATCGGCTCCTATTGAGTCTGTTGGTTGATGTCTCACTACCTTGGATCGGATCCTATGGAGTCTTTTGGTCGATGTCTCACTACCTTGGATCGGCTCCTATTGAGACTGTTGGTTGATGTCTCACTATCTTGGATCGGCTCCTATTGAGTCTGCTGGTTGATGTCTCACTACCTTGGATCGGCTCCCATTGAGTCTGTTGGTTGATGTCTCACTACCTTGGATCGGCTCCTATTGAGACTGTTGCTTGATGTCTCACTACCTTGGATCGGCTCCCATTTAGTCTGTTGGTTGATGTCCCACTACCTTGGATCGGTTCATATTGAGACTGTTGGATGATGTCTCACTACCTTGGATCGTATCCCATTGAGTCTGTTGGTTGATGTCTCACTCCCTTGGATCGGCTCCTATTGAGACTGTTGGTTGTTGTCTCACTACCTTGGATCAGCTCCTATTGAGTCTGTTGTTTCGAGATGTCTCACTATCTTGGATCGGCTCCTGTTGAATCTGTTGGTTGATGTCTCTCTACCTTAGATCGGCTCCTATTGAGTCTGTTGGTTGATATCTCACTGCCTTTTATCAGCTCCTACTGAGACTGTTGGTCGATGTCTCACTACCTTGGATTGGCTCCTATTGAGTCTGTTGGTTGATGTCACACTACCTTGGATCGGCTCCTATTGAATCTGTTGGTTGATGTCTCACTACCTTGGATCGGCTCCTATTGAATCTGTTGGTTGATGTCTCACTACCTAGAACGGCTCCTATTGAGTCTGTTGGTTGTATGTCTCACTACCTTGGATCGGCTCCTATTGAGACTGTTGGTTGATATCTCACTACCTTGGATTGGCTCCTATTGAGTCTGTTGGTTGATGTCACACTAACTTGGATCGGCTCCTATTGAGTCTGTTGGTTGAAGTCTCACTACCTTGGATCGGCTCCTATTGAATCTGTTGGTTATTGTCTCACTACCTTGGATCGGCTCCTATTGAGTCTGTTGGTTAATATCTCACTGCCTTGGATCAGCTCCTATTGAGACTGTTGGTTGATGTCTCACTACCTTGGATTGGCTCCTATTGAGACTGTTGGTTAATATCTCACTGCCATGGATCAGCTCCTATTGAGTCTGTTGATTGATGTCTCACTACCTTGGATCGGCTCCGATTGAGACTGTTGGTTGATGTCCCACTATCTTGGATCGGCTCCTATTGAGTCTGTTAGTTGATGTTTCACTACCTTGGATCGGCTCCTATTGAGTCTGTTGGTTGTTGTCTCACTACCTTGGATCGGCTCCTATTGAGACTGTTGGTTGATGTCTGACTACCTTGGATCGGCTCCTATTGATACTGTTTGTTAATATCTCACTGCCATGGATCAGCTCCTATTGAGACTGTTGGTTGATGTCTCTCTACCTTGGATCGGCTCCTATTGAGACTGTTGAGTGATGTCTCACTTCCTTGTATCGGCTCCTATTGAGTTTGTTGGTTGATGTCTCACTACCTTGGATCGGCTCCTATTGAGACTGTTGGTTGATATCTCACTACCTAGTATCGGCTCCTATTGAGTCTGATGGTTAATATCTCACTACCTTGGATCGGCTCCTATTGAATCTGTGGGTAATATCTCACTTCCTTGGATCAGCTCCTATTGAGTCTGTTGTTTCGAGATGTCTCACTACCTTGGATCGGCTCCTATTGAGACTGTTGGTTAATATCTCACTACCTTGGATCGGCTCCTATTGAGTCTATTGGTTAATATATCACTGCCTTGGACCAGCTCCTATTGAGTCTGTTGATTGATGTCTCACTACCTTGGATCGGCTCCTATTGAGACTGTTGGTTGATGTCCCACTACCTTCGATCGGCTCCTATTGAGTCTGTTGGTTGATGTCTCACTACCTTGGATCGGCTCCTATTGAATCTGTTGGTTGATGTCTCTCTACCTTAGATCGTCTCCTATTGAGTCTGTTGGTTGATATCTCACTACCTTGTATCGGCTCCTATTGAGTCTGTTGGTTAATATCTCACTACCTTGGATCGGCTCCTGTTGAGTCTGTTGGTTAATATCTCACTGACTTGGATGAGCTCCTATTGAGTCTGTTGATTGAAGTCTCACTACCTTGGATCGGCTCCTATTGAGACTGTTGGTTGATGTCCCATTACCTTGGATCGGCTCCTATTGTGTCTGTTGATTAATCTCTCACTACCTTGGATCGGCTCGTATTGAGTCTGTTGATTTATTTCTCACTACCTTGGATCGGCTCTTCTTGAGATTGTTGATTGATGTCTCACTGCCTTGGATCGGCTCCTATTGAGACTGTTGGTTGATGTCCCACTACCTTCGATCGGCTCCTATTGAGTCTGTTGGTTGTTGTCTCACTACCTTGGATCGGCTCCTATTGAATTTGTTGGTTGATGTCTCTCTACCTTAGATCGGCTCCTATTGAGTCAGTTGGTTGATATCTCACTACCTTGTATCGGCTCCTATAGAGTCTGTTGGTTAATATCTCACTACCTTGGATCGGCTCCTATTGAGTCTGTTGGTTAATATCTCACTGACTTGGATGAGCTCCTATTGAGTCTGTTGATTGAAGTCTCACTACCTTGGATCGGCTCCTATTGAGACTGTTGGTTGATGTCCCATTACCTTGGATCGGCTCCTATTGAGACTGTTGGTTGATGTCTCACTACCTTGGATAGGCTCCTTTTGAGTCTGTTGGTTAATATCTCACTACCTTGGATCGGCTCCTATTGAGTCTGTTGATTGATATCTCACTACCTTGGATCGGCTCCTATTGAGACTGTTGGTTGATGTCCCACTACCTTGGATCGGCTCCTATTGTGTCTGTTGATTAATCTCTCACTTCCTTGGATCAGCTCGTATTGAGTCTGTTGATTGATTTCTCACTACCTTGGATCGGCTCTTCTTGAGATTGTTGATTGATGTCTCACTGCCTTGGATCGGCTCCTATTGAGTCTGTTGGTTGATGTCCCACTACCTTGGTTTGGCTCCTATTTAGTCAGTTGATTGATGTCTCACTGCCTTGAATCGGCTCCTATTGAGTCTGTTGGTTGATGTCCCACTACCTTGGATTAGCTCCTATTGAGTCTTTTGGTTGATGTCCCACTACCTTGGATCGGCTCCTATTGAGTCTGTTGATTGATGTCTTACTATCTTGGATCGGCTCCTACTGAGTCTGTTGATTGATGTCTCACTACCTTGGATCGGCTCCTATTGAGTCTGTTGGTTGATGTCTCACTACCTTGGATCGGCTCCTATTGAGACTGTTGGTTGATGTCTCACTACCTTGGATCGGCTCCTATTGAGTCTGTTGGTTGATGTCTCACTACCTTGGATCGGCTCCTATTGAGTCTGTTCGTTGATGTCTCACTACCTTGGATCAGCTCCCATTCAGTCTGTTGGTTGGATATGTCGCTATATCTTGAGTAACATCAGCCGTTGGGTGATTTTGTTCATTCGTTTACAGCCACGTGCACTTGGGGGTGTGATAACCTGTGTTTCTGCCATGACTGTTGTAGAATGTGCTGCTGCAAAGTTGTTTGTAGGGCCGGGGATGACATAGGTGCCCCGGGACTTGATTCCGACCTTTACCTGACAAATGCTTGCAAAAACCGAGAAAACTCATTATCAGATAGCCGCTGTCAGCCTAGATTTGAACTTGGACTTCCGAAATTGCTGCACTTCCCCGTGGTTCGATGCAAATAGCAGAGATGACAGTTGGTAATTATTTAATACATAGAGCTCCTGTTATTGCCAATTAACGCTCAATTATGGAATAAAGGGCGCAATTAGACAGAAGATAATTATAGATCAATTTGTTGGGACTAAATCCCATTGAGCGTATACTGTATATAATTAATGGGATCACAAATCAGGGATAGCCTATTCGTCATAGGTTTTAACCTTTAGTGAATGTTCAAAATAGATATCGACTAATTTTTCAGCGTAAACAGATTGTTTGTAACGAGGACGAACTAATTAGCCGCACGTTTAATATCATCAGATTGAGTGTCTGCCAAATGGCCTTCTAGCAGCCATTTCAAATTTTACATAATACTCTCTTCCTCAGTCGCAAGAAATATAGGACTGGAAGTAAGCAGGTTGATTGAGTGTTTCAGGAATAATAATAATAATAGGCACTTACGCCACTTAAATTTCTCAAGAGTCTCAATGTTTTACTTTTACGATGCTGTGCAAATATCGAGCTCGTCCGACAATTTCTCATTGTATGTTGAACGTTGCGCATATGTCCATTTTTAACGTAATACAATGGTAACCTTCGTTGTGGAAATAAATCCACGTAAATCTCACTTGTAGCAGACGCATTTGTACAGTAGAACTGCGCCATAAATGCGAATCTAATCCAATTAATATTTCCTCTCAGTAAACTGTGGCATGTCTATTTGGCATGTACTGCATGTCGATGTGCCCAAGCTTATTAGGGATGTCAACGTTACATCACTGATTCCCCTGTATCCCTCCTAGCGACTAGGAGGCAGGGTGTGTGTAGCCCACCACTTCTGGTGCACCCTGGATATTGTTACACCCTCAGGGCCTCACGGCTCTTAAGTTTGGGAGTTAGCGATCCCGTGGGATTCCCGAGCTTGGTCCGTTTTTTCGCTTTTCCACTAACTTTGGGGTGGGCTCTCTCCTATTTCCCCCTCTCCTATCTGCCTTTCATGGCTCTCCTTCCTTCTAAGTCCCTCAATCATCATTCTTTATTTGTATACCATTTCTTCTTCTAGTATGTAAGACTGTGTTAGTATTAGTTATATTTTTCATTCTCCTCATTTTTCACTGTCACCCAAACCATTAGGGGCCGATAACCTAGATGTTAGGCCCCTTAAAACAACAATTATCATCATCATAAACTATCCTCACAATAGAGAAAATACAACCAAGTTAATACCAACATCCATAATGGATAGGAACCAGAATAAGAAGATATCATTGCACTTCAACACGCGAGGGCCGCCTGGGCCGCCTGGTAGACACTCTGTATATCTTACCATGATAATAAAAAACACTGAAATCAGTCTGAAAGACTAGACTTTATTTCATTTTAAATCTACAAATGCTACAAATGTTGAACAATGCTGGGTGAAACCCTCATGATCATGCAGCGAACTGCGTGAACTCAAAGTCATTAGCAAGTGCAAACCAAGGTCAAAGGAGGTAGCTGGCTGGATGACGTCACGCTCACCGGAGCGCGCGGGGAAAGGAGGCAGCTCAAGCGGTACTATGACGTCACACACCTCAGTGCATTCTCGGTACATTTCGTCCCGTCGCCGTAACGTAACGCCAGACCTCAGCGTAATGACGAAGTCGACAAGATCATTTAAAATGATAAATTACCCCTGGCCACTACAGCCCATGAAAGGCCTAGGCCTACCAAGTGACTGCTGCCCAGCAATTTGGCCTGCAGAGTAAGGGGTAACGCGTAGTCAGCGCATCGTGTCCCCTCGGCCGTTAATTTTGGTCTTGCCTCACTGTCAGACTGCCACTCAATTGTTCTCTCGAGGCTGTTCCAATCCCCACGCCAGTTACTAAAATCCCTGACGGAGACGGCAATCGAACCTGGAGCCTCCGAGTGCGCGGCAGGCACGCTACTGCATCACCACGGGGCCGGCCTACCATGATACTGGGTTGCCATATTATTGTTGTTGTTGCTGATTCTTTACGTGCTTTGCACCGTAGTAATGTATCCCCTTGTACTTCAGAGTTAGTAGTATTTGTCTGACAACCTGTGTCACTGTGATGCCTGTACGAGTTTGCATATTTGTAATAGGGCAGGAAGATGACATAGCCTTGCCCGGAATAGAAGTGGGAAACGACGGAATTCCACTTCCAGGATTGCTGAGGTGGGAATCAAACCCAACTCACGAGGCAGAGTGTACCCCGTTCCACCCTTCAGAGCAGAATTACATTTCTTGGCAGAGCTGGAAATCGAACCCGGGCCTCCGCGGTAACAGCCATACTGTCTTCCCCAGTCAAAGCGCTGTTTTGTACCAGTTTCTCGTACTGTATTTCAGTTGCCATATTGGCCGAGGCGCGATCGCGGGGCGTGATGGATGTTCGCTACACGTCCCACGTTCCTTCATGGCCCATTGGAGCGAGCGCCTCAACGCCTACCTCCAATGCCGAGCAATTATTCGCATGGACGATCCTTCACAAGTAGCACACACTGAATTCACTGATCTTCATCTCACCAGCGATATAATACATTATTATTGCTATTGGTGTTTTACCCTAGAACTACGGATCATCTCTCTGAGAGACAAACTCCAAATTCAAATGTACAGTAGTATAACTTGTTAGCCAACAGATGGCACTAGTTCCAAGTCGTGCTGGGTCCTGATACTTTTATTCTTCGTTGTGAAAGCCTCTGAGAAACAAATAATGATCTGGTGGCAGTTCAGTAAAACCTGCCTAAAGCGGAACGCGAATTTATTTTTCCTTTTTCACAGGTTTTCGTTTAGGGTACATGTTTCGGCACGCGTCCCTTCTTCAGCCTATCACAATATTATCATACAACTACTGCAGCGTTAGCATAAATTTTTCACACATGCCTTAAAAAAAACAGTAATCTCCAATTTTGATTCATATGACTTTGTTTTATCTACAGTAGAACCCCTCTCGTTCGCTGCTCCGGTTGATCCAACCGAGCTCGAGCCAAAATTGTCCCGACTCGTAGCGGTGATCCACTACCCGTCGCGCCGTTGTTGTTTACAACTACTTGTTATCGCTTGTCCGTTTTAGTGCTCCGTCATCTCTCGTATCGTTTCTGTCCGTGTTTTGTGCACTACGTACTGCACTGTGAAGTTTTTGGTGCTGACTGTTCGTTGGTTTTACGGCATTGCTCTTCTGTGTTCGTTACTGCATTGGACAGTAATTTGTTAACTGTACATCGTGTGTTATTTCAACATGTCAAGGGTGAAACGTGAACATATTACTATTTCATTAAATGAAATATAATAGCAGTGCTAGCAAATCTAAACAAAGGGGAATAACTCCAAAAAATTGCCAAAGAACTGAATGTAGGCGTTACGACATTAAAAGATTGGAGAAGCAATCGGACTGGCATTGAATCATGTTCAGTGACGACAGATGGTGAAGACTCTTAAAATTGCAAAACATTGAAGAAGCCTAAACTTGAACTGCTTGACAACGCATTGTGGGAGTGGCTCTCTGAACTCAAGATGGTTTATTTTCACGAAAATCCGTATTTTTTCTGTACTTTCTGATAATCCGACTTTTTTGGGTTGCGACCAAACCCTCAGTCCCAAAGGTGACGCATTACAGGGGTTGTACTGCATAGATTTAAAATTCTTAAAATATCACTTGAAATAATTTTTTTCCGGAAATCCTTCCTCTGTCAACCGTTATATATTCATTATCTTGAATAAAATCCTCTATTTCATGTTGTTGATGTTTGAACACTTGCCCATATTACAGCCTGTTGACTTGGTATTTCTGTAAAACTGAACTTAGATTTGAAATTCATTGTGTTAACGGGTTGTCTTCCCTAATTGCAATAGAAGCTACCCCATTCGATCTTGATCATCGTTGGCCAACATTGTTCTTATCATGGCTGACCGTCTGCAATTTTTTAAACTAACAAAAATACTTTAAATAAATAATTCAAGTTTTTTAGGCTAATGCCGTGTGTATTTAGATTAGAACTATACGTTTCGGAGAAACCTTGCCTCCTTTTTCAACGGAAATCAAACAATGTGGCCAAAGAAAGTATATCAATGAGATTACAAAAATTACAAAAAATATAGATAAAATCCTCGGTTCGTCAGCACAGAGCAGCTGCCAGAAATTACTGTATGGACCATGGTAGAGCGGCGGACAGAGCAGTAAGTAAGGAGAAGGTAAAGGGGGCGGGGTGAAAATATAGAGACTTTTCGACATCCTGGACATCCTCATTCTTCGAGAAGTCTCTGTATTTTCACCCCGCCCCATTTACCTTCTCCTTACTCACTACTCTGTCCGCCGTTCTACCATGGTCCATACAGTAATTTCTGGCAGCTGCTCTCTGGTGACGAACCGAGGATTTTATCCATATTTTTTGTAATTTTTGTAATCTCATTGATATACTTTCTTTGGCCACATTGTTTGATTTCCATTGAAAAAGGAGGCAAGGTTTCTCCGAAACGTACGCTTCTAATCTAATTACACACGGCATTAGCCCAAAAAACATGAATTATTTATATTATCCGGGCCGTGAAAGCCTTAATATACACAAAAAATACTTTAAAATTGGTACTTGAATAATTAACTAAAACACTTTGAACTTCTCATGTATCACGTCTCTAAAACAAAGCATCTGTGCAAAGATGCTTTTCCAGTGCAGAAAAATAATAAGTATTTTATAAAAGGTATTAAATTAAATATTTTTATTATAAATTCAAAATGAGATTGCCTTTTTATTGGCATAAAATAATGTAGCTTTCTAATGAGATATGATAAGGTTACGTTGTGTGTTTACAGACACTGTTTTCTTTTAGTCTGTAGCCCACCTTGTTATTGCAGCATTGGACAGATGAATCAGCAGCAGCTCAATAGGGTTAAGAGACGAAACAGCGAAGACATCTGCCCAACATAATATGTAGAAGATGTTTTCATTGAACAACACCTCAAGTTTTGACAATGTCAGTCTGTCTCCAAGGTGTGTCTAATTTACATCCATGAATATACCCATCTCGTGGCGCAGTAGTTATCACCTGAGAGGTCCGAGTTTGATTCCTGCCTCTACCAAGAAATTTAATTTTGATCAGAGGAGTGGAAAAGGTTTTTCCAGTCTCCTGAGGCAGAGCTGAGAAGAGGACGATTCAATTCCTACTTCAGCCATCCTCGTGGTGAAGGGGAGAATGAGCCGTGAAACTGCTCAAAACACTGGAAAAGGACAATAATAATGGATACCTGAGACTTAGTTTGCTGTGATTAATAATGTGACATTTTGTTCTATATTCTTATCACGCGCCCTAGCGGGTTGAGTTGAGTCCCGTTCTGGAAGTTGCAGTTGCTCCTCAGGACGTCAGATGGCAGCACAATGCACACTCCCGTAACAGGCGGGCTTTAAAATTGAACATTTCATGACGTAAAAAATTGTGATTTTTGTAGTAGAAACAATAGACTGGCTAATATTAATTGCCGCCTATTTTAAAAAGAAGGGTCGTGTGCACTGTGGGCTTTGTGTCATTGTTTAGCTGCCCGCCAATTGCTTTGATTGGTTAATTTAAAGAAGAGTTACGTACGAAATTAAAACCCTGCTTAAATGCGGCAGCCAAGTAGGAGGAGATCCGAGTAAGCTACACGCTGTCTCTCCGAGCTCCTGCCGACTTCGCAATTAATGCCTAAGCGCCGATTCTACAGCCGCTCAGCCCAGCTTTCCTAAACCAACGTTCCCTTCCCGCTCTCAAGTCCATCTCAACAATACCTCATTCCCACCGTTATCCATTGTTAAACTTCAAACCCTTTCTCCATTGTTAAGCACCAAGCCCACATTTATACCATCCAATTCAAGCAATTCCTTTCGCCCCGAGTTGCCAAGCCAAGTTACAACTCATCTTTCTCTCCGTAGCGTTTAATAATTAATTATTATTAATTAATTATTCTAATTTTAACTTTTATTAGCGCGCTCAGTGTCACAGTACCAACTGCTTCAATTTGGTTAACCCTGAGCAACTAAGACTGAGTTTATTTTCATTTCCTTTCTTCTTTCACGATCTGCCAAGAGCATTTGATCCACATTCACTTAGACATGAACCCTACAGTACAAACTACACCCTCAGACAAGAAAACAAACTGGATATAGAAAATAGACACATCTGAGCACCTCTAAGCCACATGGCGCGAGATTATCCCCCTGGATAATAACATGCTCATGATCCATCCAGCTCCACCTCACATTCCTCTCCCTAGATACAGACAGATAATCTGCCAGATACTTGCCCCTCACTCCGACATCGTAGCCTGTATCGAGGATACGACCCAGCACTACATCACTGTCATCCCTATTGGCAATGAGCATTTTTATGACGTAGATGCTGACCTGGACAAACATCCAGATATTCCACGGAGAATGATCATTTGTCCAGATCCCAATTACACTAGTTCAGACTCAGATACAGGCTCTGAAGATTCCCGCTCTGAAACAGAGGATACCCCTGAAATTGATCAGGAAGAGTTCACGCCAAAAGCCCCAGTAACTAGCGACCACTGGACTCAAACCTCTAAGGCTCTTATTCAACCTCCTGCCAAGCCTAGGAGTAACAATGAGAGCATTCAAACCTCTCCGTACCAGCCCATATCTACAGTCACAAGCCCAATCGCCACTGACACTACAGCAGACGCTATACCATCAGATAGTGCTGCTACAACTGTGCCCTCAGCGTCCCCAACAGTTGCTACTCCATCAGACGGCACTGTTACACCTGAATCCCAAGCGTCCCTCCCCTCTACACCCTCATGTACACAGGCGTCGCGGCGCCCGCCTCCTCGACAACACTCCACTCTAATCATCCAATGCTTTCGCTGCCAAAAATTGAATCACGCTGCACATGAGTGCAAATATGACGTTAGGTGCAACCGTTGCGATGGACCTCATCGCCATAGCGAATGTTCAGTGCCCAGGGACTCCCCCGCGTGTGTAAACTGCGGGGGTAAACATGCCGCCTCCAATTCAGGATGTAATTACATCAAGGAGGCGCTTAAACAACAACACCGGCAGCGGCAGCGCACATACATGCCCAGAAATATTCCCTCTCTTCTCTCCATGCCCCTTTCCCCTCCAAGACCACTTACATTCAATAACACTGCCCTCACAAGCTTCCTACACATCCTCCAACAGCTAATTACCTGTAATTAGCTCCCCCACACTCCAGGTACTCATTCACAACCCCTCTTGACCTGCGGTTCCGCTGCACATCTGCTCGGAGAATCAGCCACGGCCGTCCCCTTCGGGGATGGTGCTCAGTGGGCCGCGGGCCCTCTGCACGATGCCTCTGGCATGTAGTAAACTGCCCTTACTCTTCTTCTTCTTCTTCTTGTCTTATGCCTATTAAGTACGCTACGAGCCACACGGCTTATTTTTGATTCCATATGCTACTGCATTCTACCTCTCCCTAACCTACCGTACCCATTTCCTAACTTCCTTATCCTTTCCATCACCCAACCTCAGGTCATATTCTGGCCAGTTAGATTCAATGCACATACCCAAACCATTCCAAATCCATTAAGCAACATTAAACCAGTATTTCTTACCCTTGATATAGCTCTAAAGGCCCCTAGTTGGGCTGAGAGGCTAAAAATCACGCAACGAAACCGGCTTTGGGCGCTGACGCTGGCTGACTGAGTATTCATGGCTTTTAGCTTGGAAGAGAAGGAAGCATTTTGGTGATACCTCAGGGTGAGGCCATTTTGGCCTTGTCCCGAGGGTATTCAATTTGAAGAAACTATTCCATATGATCGCTTGGGGAAACCGTGGATTAATTCCTGTTGTGCGGGCTTCTTCTACTACTGGCAAATGCCATGATGGTTCCTAAATTAAGGCCAGGGTGCCTCCTTTCCAATCCTCATCCAAATTATAACTACACACACTAACACAGCCATTGCAATAACACAGGTTATCAGACAAACTTCACACACACACACACCCAAGTACACGGGGATTGATGACTACGATGTCATAAACCCGTAAATGAATCAACAACAACAGCAACAACAACAGAGCAACAATTTCATACGGATATAACGAATTTTCGAAGTTCATTTCACGCGCGCAGGATCAAGGTGTTCCAGCTTCTGGAATTAAAGCAAGAAGCAATATATTTCTCTCCTCGAGCGACATTGAGCGTAGTTGGCTGGCTGGAAAGCTGATCACGTGGGAAGCAATCAGCGGGGATTAGATCTGGGCAGGCCCTGAATGACGGAGACATGAGCTCTTCGGTCCAAATCTCGTTTTATTTCTTAGAATTTTTAACGTAATTCTGTGATGAAATCAGTGACAAAGCAGTAGTGCGATTAGACCGACATTCCAGAGGCCTGTTGAGAATCCCCTTGGATGTTACAACAGTATTCTGTAGGACACGCATGAGCAAGGTTTAAACATTAAATAGAACCAATAATGATTGTCGGGAAAATGATGATAGTAAAAATGTGTATTTATTTATTTATATATTATTAGTCTATTATTATTATTATTATTATTATTATTATTATTATTATTATTATTATTATTATTATTATTATTATTATTATTATTATTATTATTATTATTATTATTATTATGGGGTGAATACTATGGAATGTTTTCAATAGGTGGATGAATATAATAAGTTCTCCTGCAAACAATTTCGTCTAGTTCCTTTTCTTTTTCCCCTCAACACTTCTCAGTTCACTCCACTGGATAACCTCTAACTACACTAATAACAACAGTTATCGGCTGGGGCTGCCCAGGGTTCGATTCTAGGACCTGATCTCTGGAATGTTACATACGACAGCTTGTTGAGGCTTGAAATGCCTGAAGAAACTATTCTAGTAGGATATGCAGATGATGTTGCTGCTCTTGTAGCAGGAAGAAGTGTCGAGCAGGCACAGTTGCGACTCAATATGGTAATGCGCAAAATCAATAGATGGATGGAGGAACATGGTCTGTCTCTAGCACTTAGTAAGACGGAAATTGTCATCCTAACAAAGAAGAGAATTCAGACAATACTTCCAATACAGGTAGGACAAATTCAAGTAGAGACGCAGCCAGCAGCAAAATACCTGGGCATCATGATCGACAGTAAAATGAATTTTGGAGAACAGATTAGACGGACTGCAGATAAGGCAGCCAGAGGAGTAACGTCCCTCAGTCGGCTCATGGCCAATGTTGGTGGGCCAAAATCTAGTAAGAGAAGACTATTGATGACAGCCATCCATTCAGTTCTGCTGTATGGAGCGGAAATATGGGCGGATGCCCTGGATAAGGAAATTTATAGGAAGCCACTGGCGCAAGTGCAGAGGCGGGGGGCTTTGCGCGTGGCATCTGCATATCGCACGGTCTCTGAGGAAGCAGTTCTCGTTATTGCCGGGATTATTCCGATTTTCTTTCTTGCGAAAGAACGCAAGAACATTTACTTGAGGAAATCTGATATGGGTTTACAAAATGCAAGACGATCGGCAAGAGTACAAACCTTTCAAAATTGGCAGATCAAATGGGAGCAAGGAGATCAAAGCCAATGGACTAAGAGAATGATCCCTCAGGTGCAGGTTTGGACAGAGAGGAAACATGGTGAGGTTGGTTACTATCTCACTCAGTTCTTGACTGGCCATGGGTACTTCTGTTCCTATCTTAAGAAGATGGGGAAGGTGGATTCATCAGATTGCATCTACTGTATCAATGAATTAGATAATGCTAATCACACCTTCTTCTCTTGTGGACGGTGGGTCCAAAATAGGCAGTCTCTTCAAGATCACATTGATGTAGAGATATCCCCGGACAATATTGTTGCAGTGATGCTACAAAATGAGGAAAACTGGAAACTGGTAGCAAGCTTTGTTGAAGATATCCTCCGAACAAAGAAGACGGATCTGGATCGCCACTGAAGATGATTCATTACGGAAGAGTGCCCTACAGGCAAATATAAAATGACTCTAGCCTGAAGTAATGTGCTAAACGGTTCCAGGCTAGTGTTCAGAAGTAACGGGGGAGTTTTAGTCGGTAGTCTGCTACTCAGGAGCAGGAGCCCGACACTCTGTGCGTAAATGCATTTCTTCCCCTAAAAAAAAAAATAAAAAAAAAAAAATTATTATTATTATGAATGCCTGGATGAAATCGTCCACAAAATTGCTGAGACTCTAGAAGTAGATCTAAACATGTTTGATGTAGAGGAAGTTTACAGGCCCCCACTGCAAAGAAAGAACAAAATCCCCCCAATAGTGGTAAAATTCAACTCTATATCCAAAAAGAATGAATTTTTACAGAAAAGAAAAGGACAAAATTTCCTCACTCATGGGAACACTAAATCTAGGTTTTTCATTAACGAAAGTCTAATGTCATTTTACAGAGAGCTACTATGGAAAACTAAAAATCAGGCAAGAGAAAATAACTGGAAATTCATTTGGGTTAAAAACGGCAAAATTCTAGCGCGAAAAAACGACGAATCTGGTATATTGAGAATCTCCCGTGAGGAAGACATTAACAAAATTATGTAAGCCCCCTTGCCAAAAAGAAAGAATTATTATTGAATTATTAGATATTAATTGATATTATGAACAGTTGGGATAGCAATATAAATGCTTCTGGAATACAAAAGGAACTCACATTTCTCAATATACCCGATTTCATCGAAAATTGTAATAAGACTAGAAATAATGCTGAAATCAATATCCTTTCTCTAAATATTCAATCTATATCAAAAAACTGGGATTATTTAACCATAACCTTAGGCAAGAAAATTAATGATCTGGATATTATTTGCTTAACAGAAATTAACATACTTGAATCTAATAATTACCTATTTACTTTGGATAATTTTAATGTTGTATTATGTAATAGAACAAATCGTAAAGGAGGAGGCATAGCCATATATGTAAAGAACAACATGGCTATTAGAACACACAATTCATACATTTCCAATACTTATGATTCAATGGTAATAGAAATACTTCACATGAACAAAAAGATTGGATTAACATGCATTTACAGACCACCTAGCACTAACATAAATGACTTTCTTGATGAACTGGAGACACATATAACACAACACACTAGTAAGTACAGCGAATACGCCATTTTAGGAGATATCAACATTGATACTTTATCTAATGACAGCAACTCATGGTTTCCTACCACTTATCACTCAATGTACTCGTTATGATCCAAATTTAGACTCGAGAACATGTATTGATCACGTATACTATCGCAGCAGACTAGATCAATATACTTCTGCAGTCATACAAGCAGACATCTCTGACCACTACATAACATATGCAGGTATTTGGCCAAAAAATGATAAGACACAATCACAAGATAATGAATCGACAATTACGCTAATGAACGATACTATAATACACACAAGCCTTAACAACACAGACTGGACAGATTGCCTTGAATTAAAAAATCCTAATGACATATATAACAATATAACAATCAAATTTAAGGAAATCTACCAAAAAGCATCTTACATAACCACACGTAAACACAGAAAAAGCAAACAATGGTTCACTTATGACCTAAAAATACAATGTAAGGAAAGAGACTGACTTTACAAAACAATGCTCAGAAACAAGGATAATATTACAATAAAAAATGAATACAAAGCTTTCAGAAACAAATTAAATAAGCTAATAAACAAAGCATCAATATTATAAAAATAAGATAAATAGTTCCAAAAACGATAGTAAAGGAATGTGGAAAGTCATTAATGATATAACAGGTCGGAAAACACAAACTGTCAATGAAGTCATAAACAAACACTTAAGATTACATTATACTAACGAAGTGATAGTCAATAAATTCAACAATACCTTTAGTGAAGAAATAAACAGCCTAGCTCATAACTGTAGTATCAACATATGGCAATCAAATAGAAACACATTAATGAATTCCTTTACATTACTTGAAACTGATGAACATGAAATAGGAAACATAACTAAGGAATTAAAAACAGACAAATCGCCTGGGGCGGACAATATACGCTTGAAAGACATAAAGGCAACATCCAAAAAAAACTATACCATCATAATACATATCATAAACAAGATATTCGAATCAGGCATAATACCAAAATATATGAAATACACAATTAGGCTTATTAAACCAATATATAAGAATGGCGATCACTTTGACTTTGGCAACTACAGACCAATATGCATTTTATCAATCCTACACAAAATAATGGAAAAATGCTTGGATAAGAGATTGAAGAATTTCCTAAATAAATATGATATTTTAAAGGGACACCTATACGGTTTTAGGAAGGGAAAAAGTACTGAACTACTCCTGGCTGAATTTGACAATGTAATAAATAATGCCTTAAATAAGAACAATCACACAATGGTACTTTTTCTTGACTTTTCTAAAGCATTTGACACAATAAAACACAATAAACTACTTGCTAAATTACACGATATTGGAATAAGAGGCACGACTTACAAACTATTTGAAAGCTATCTGAAAAACAGGGAAATGGCAGTTATGGCCAATAACATTATCAGTGACGCAGTAGAAGGAACACGGGGTATCCCTCAAGGCAGTATTATTTCACCTACACTATATAACCTGTTCGTAAACGACATGAATGAAACCATTAAACACAGTAAAATATTTATCTATGCTGATGACACCACTATATATACCATACATAAAGACTCTAAAACAGCTTTTGATAGACTTCAAGAAGACTTCAATAACATCACAAGATGGTGTCATGACAATAATTTGTATATAAATACAACCAAATCTAAAATAATGCACATCAGAGTTGATCACTTCACACAAGAAAAATACAAACTAACGCACCACAGCATATCATGCATACACCAAAACATCCTGGCAGGTTGCAAATGTAACACCTTCATAAATAGTACTTCGACACAAAAATACCTAGGAATTACCCTTGATGAACACTTTAAAATGAATACACACACAGTAAACATAATAAAAAACCTAAGAGCAAACCTCTACACCTTCTACAATCTCCGATTTTATGTAGATAGGAAAACTTACAAAACAATTTATAGTGCTCTGATTGAAAGCAAATTAAGATATGCTATAGTAGCTTGGGGAAATCAAAACACAACTTTAATTAATAATCTTCAAGATAGCCAAAACAGGTTCTTTAAATATTTCACTGATATCCCTTATTTTAACATTAAAGAGTTGTTCCAAATTACTGTACTGAATCTCTACTACCATGATCCAAGATTCAGGCATAAGATCTCTCACAACATACAAACAAGAGCCATAACGAATACTAAATATGTAAAACCCTTATGTATAAATAGCTATGGTTTCAAGAGACTAGATTATATTATACCATCACTACTTAATGAACTACTACCTGGATTGACGAACATTAACAGCAAACAACTAGCTATAAGTCGCATTAAAAAATATTACTTAACCAAACATTAACTCATAACATAAATTTATTAATATAACTACTATAGTGTAACTTTTTGTGTCTTTAATTATTTACATTAATACTTTATCATTATAATAACAAAAAAAAATTGCATGCACTCTTGTATTGAAATATAATCTATATATATGGTGTAAATAATAATTAATATATTGTCATTTATATTAATATGTCTCACAGATAATCCGTTATGTCATCAGATTCGTGAGACATATCACAATAATGTAACATAAATAGTATTTAATAAATAAATTAAATTAAATTAAATTTAAAAAGAAATATTACTAGCGCACCCGTGCGAGAAATCTCGCATGTTCATAAACCACACTTTCCCCAATAGGTTTTACAAAAATTGATATTTAAGAAATTAGAATGCAATTTGTGACTGATAATGTCATTTGTGTGCTGAGTGTGCTGTAACACTCACCGGTTATTCGATATTTATGAAATTATATTATTTGAGTACTCATTGCTTTGATTTACTGTTTCTGAAATCCATGCAAAATTATAAAGGAAAGACCTCATAATGTTAAAATGACATGTAACAGGTGTCACAGCGGAAGTGGACAGCAATTATGGAGCGTATTTTCATACATCAACAGTATCTGCAAATCGCACACTTCGTACATGTTTTTAAAAGTTATTTTTTAAAATAAATTATTGATATTTATGGAATTAGAGTGCAATTCGTCACTGCTAATGTCTATTCTCTTTCATTTGAATGCTCATTTTCACGATCGGTCGCCTGTTAGTGCCGCAGGAGGGATCTATACTACTGAACAGTGGCGTCGGAGCGGATTTCATTTTGGGGGTGCAAGATTTACTCGGCCTTAGCGGGTGGCCTAACTTTGGAGGCGCAGCTTCATTTCCTTTATGTGACTTCGCATTTGTAATCCACGAAAGGAGAAAAGTTGATAATACGCGAGCTATAAGCCAGCAAAAGCCAGTCTTTTTTTGTTTGTTTGTTTGTTTTCTTTTGAGCCCAATTTCAATTTTGAAAAAATAGGCTTATGAGATCACCTTTTGTCCGTGTGTGTGTGCGTGTGTGTGTGAGGAGTGTGTGTGCCCCCCTAATAACTTCAAAACGGCTGGAGCGATTTCAATGAAACTCGGTAAGTTCATAGCACTATTCCGGACGACCCCGCCGTGCCCTTCAAATTTTGTTACGTCTCACCAATCCAACATGGCGGCTGTGTGAAATATTTCACCAGCATTCAATATCTCCGAAACTATTCCCGATATCACTCTGGAATTTTTTACGGTGATAAAGGGAGCTAGTAGAAGTAAACCCATGTGACTTTTGAGAAACTGGTAACTACAAAACCAACATGGCGGCCACGCGAATTGCGACTTTTAAATAGAAACATGCAAAACAGGAATTAACACACACATGAATTTAAAAGAAACAATCTATTGGCTGTACTATACATCTATATACATAATATACAACATGAGAAATACCCTTCAATAAACTCGTGAAAAATTTTGCACAGTACCTTGCCACTGAATTTAGGCTATTAGAGCAGCAAACACTTACGGCCATATTCGACCTAGGCCTACCAGCCTCCTATACATATTTCACTTGTACACAAATCTACACTCGTCAGACTTTCACGCATCATTTGCCTATTCTTTTCACTTTGCACAGTTTGAGCACGAATCTACACTCGCCAGACTTGTTGACTTCAACGCCATGACATCCTCCCATGACTTCCACAACAGATGATGAAGTGGGGTTATGAACGTCTTTTTAGGGTGTGATATGAGCAGCTACCCATGGTCTACGAACTTAACCATGTCGAAAATATGTAGTCATTCAATAGCACAACGCTCAGTGAATGTCTAGTTACTGTCTCTGCTGTTCGATTACCGGACCATGCCAGATAATTCGACCCTGGGCGCAAGAAGACATGGACTCTAGCCTAAAAGCCAGAAGACCCGATCTCTAACTGTTCGTTACGGAAACCATGTCACGTAAAACGACCCTGGGCGCTAGTAGATCTGGACTCTGCCAATAAAGCAATAAGACGACATCGGAACACCAGACACGCCATTATATGCACTGGCAAACGGATACATCACCCCACTGTTCCTGCCGGAACTAACTCGTGCGTGGCCCGCTCCTAGCGGAACATCCGTGTCAACACATGAACATTAGACAGACGTAATTCCTACTGACGTCACTCAGTATTTTTCCTTTCGAAGTTCATAAGAGTTCATGCTATTAATAGCCTAGGTATTCCCTGAACTTGCCACCACAAGCCGAATTACTGCCTGTCTTTTCCGGGTTTGTAACATTTCCAGTCCTCGAAAATACCAATACTTGGTACCTTATAGTGCAGCCACGAATCTAACATTTAACATTACTAGGTCAAGATAAAGCCATTAACCCCAAACCAAAATGAAATAATGCTTCTACTCAAAATAACACAGTCTTATATATCCTTGTTCCCAAAACGTTATAAATCGCAAAACCCCGTATTTTATAATATCAAATATCTAAAAACCGATAATTAATAAACAATGATCCTAGTTGGTCCGGACCATCCAAAGATGAATCCATCCACAAAACACACACAGGTACAATAAAAATCACCTCTGCAACCCCACTTTAACCCAATATAATAAGATATGAATAAAATACCCCAAACTAACTGCACAAGGCAAAAAAGACGAGGGTGAGCTACTGTAACTGAATAAATTCGGTTACAGTTTGTTCTAAACGCTTCGGAATTTTCCTCTGCCGTTTTTTGGGAAGTTTTTGTTCAGGTTTGGGCTTCTTGCTCTTCTTCTGCTTCTTTTTTTTTTTTGCTTTTACTCGGCTTCTTCCTCCTCATCGTCGGGTTCGCATGTGGCTTGGTTTTCGGAAACTTGTTGGTTAGGGTTTGGTAAAGAAGAGCAGTCAAGTTCCACTATCTCCGTAGCATAAATGTAGCTTTCCTTGCAGACCCGATCAAACTCCTCTGTCGTTCGAAGAGCCTCCATTGCCGACATCAAAATCAGAGCAGCTTACTTTGCTCCTGTGGCAGTACGGCATAACATGGGCTCTGAAGGGCCTTTGCAAGTTCTTCACATGGACCAAAAATTTCGACACTGACGTGAAGAAATTAAAACGGAATCGAATGACTTCAGCTTCTTTAGGTACCCACGAGTTGCCGACTTGACTTCCGGAGAAGCACCCGTGGGGTCATCGAGGATAGGCATTGGAGAGGCAGTATGACCCTTTTGTAGTTCTCCTTGTACCTTTTAAGAGACCGGCATCTCACGCTCCATCTCGTTGGACAAAGTGCGATGAGCTTTGATGACGGTCCATTGGCGACGGCATTATCATCATCACAGGGTGCCAGGACGACATCTTTAAAAGTGTTCTGTCTCTTCGAAGGATCGAGCATGATATTACTTGAATTTTTCACAACAACAAGCAAATCACAAAGAACTGCAATTTTCCGCGTGATTTCCTGATGAGCTAAGCCTAGGGAATGGTTTGAACAGTGAACATAAGGGGATTTTGGCTGCTCATAAGACAGAAGTTTTTGAACTCCCTTGATGTGCCCAGACATGTTAAGAGGCGCCATCAAAACAATGACCCCACAATTCTGACAGTAGAAAATGTAGCCTTAAGAGAACATCTTTTATGGCACCAACCAGCGTTTTAGCGGTTGCATCTTGTGGGTTGTACAATCCGAGAAAATGTTCAGTTACTTGAAAGGTTTTAGGGTGAACCAACCTAACACATACAGAGAACTGCTCTAAGCCCGCAATATCGGTGGTGCCATCAGCAATAATACCAAAAAAGGTGATTCGTGTACCTGTTTTGCTATGTCTCGAAGGACAGAGAGGGCCATTATTTCAATCACCTCATTCTGCATGTCAGGGCTGAGGAAATTGTTACGACGCGACATCCACCAAGTAAGTTTGGGTACATCGTCTTTTCTCTCCTGTTAAAGCTCCATGAGGTTGCCTTGATCAGAGTCGTGGCTGCGAACAGCGCTACCAGTAAGCATTAAATATCTAAGACAACCATTGAACTGTAGGTACTACTGGAACGACTCCTCCCATGGTAACCCTCGCTGAAAACTGCTTCCTGGTCATCGCATCCTTGACGTGCACGACCAGGCGTAACTAGTCGCACCAAAAGCCGCACTTTGCTCCCATACAGCATTCCAGTATTACCTAGAGTTCAATGAAGACAACTAATAACAACAAGAAAACATTTGCGAGCAACGCTCATTTGTTTCAACATTCCCTTGTCAATCTTCGCAGTTACAGGCTGGCTATTTTCTCTATTAATGATTAGTTCATAATTTCTCCGGTGAAAGTCACTGTTTTTATGTGATTTGTATTTTCACCCGCCTTTCTCGAATGTTGGAAACCGTTGATATAAAATGTTCTCTCCGCTTTGGAGAACCAACTTCTACCTGTGATACCAACCATTCGACTGCCTTTCATGCATTCAAAACATTAAAAAAAAATCAAAATTAAACGACTATTCAAGTCTCCAGTCCTGTCACCGAATTAATCTTTAAAAATCTAAAATCCACTTTTTATAATCACTATTTAAAATCACTTCACTATCATTATATTTTATCACTATCACTCATCACAAGCGCACTTCCTAATTCCTCCCTCCTCTCATTAACAACCACTCGCAGCGAAAACTTTCACCACCTCTTTCTTGTTCCTGTGAAGCAAGTGGAATGGAATGATTGAGTGCTTATTTTTTCCCCCCGGAAAGTCGCCGTTTCTTCCTTTCCTCTTCTCTCCTCACCTCACCTCTGCAGGTCCCATCACGCTGGACCATCAACCCCCTCCTTGCTCTGATTTTGGCTCCTTGCCGCCGTGCCCCCTACAGCTTCCGTGATGGTCACGTGGATCCCAAAGGCAAAGTAGCTATCCTCCCCTGCCTGCCGCACCCCACACCCCCAATGTAATTGTTATTGTCTCCTCCAGATGTTGAGCAAACACGTGCGGCAGCCGTCCGGCCGGCCATCCGCCAGCCAGTCTTCGGACAGATGACGATGGCCCGGCAGGCCGGCCCAGAAGATGCGCCCCATCGCGAGGTTTTTGCCTACACCGTGCCTGAGGCCTTGCCTTGTCTAAGCCTGGCCGCCGGGGGGAAGTGATGTACCGTAGGCTGCTACCTCTCGGATGGGGTAGTCGCCCATATGAACGCCTCAAAGAAACACTGGCACAATATCGTAATATTAATGGACACTTGCCTTCAAGTTAATGTATCCTCCCAGGTGATAAATCCAAGCCTCAGTACATGAACTAGGACAAAAGGGCACTCATAAAATAAGAGTCCGGGGGTCTGATAGCGCGAGTTGTCAGTGGTAATAGCGCCTTGGTTGCGCGGGCAAGCGACCAAAGAATGTGCAAGCGACCAACACGCAACTGCTCGCCGATTGCTTGTGTCCAGTGGAAAGCAAAGAATAAAATAATATGAGTGGAAAGTTTCCAGTGCACCAAAATGAGTACGCCATTCCCAGGATGCCTGCCCCAATCCACACCCTTCTTTAGTCACGGGGATTCCCCTTCAACGCGTGTGTCAGTATATCATGTTTTTTAAGGAGATACATATAAGAAACGTTCTATTTCTCTATTAAAGTGTAATGTCGTGAAAAGTATAATTAATGTTCTTTTACATAACTCAAGAATAAATCGGCTTGAACCTGCTCTTCGCACTCACCGACAGCGTTACCAAACTAACTTTAGGCCAATGTTGCCAACCTCAGCAGAGACGATTAGCATGCATTCACAATCGGCATTCACACTTAGCTGCTCGCGAGTTCGCATTTCAAATTTGGGCCATGTATCTCAAAAAGGTATTTCTTTTTCAATTCTCAATATAAAAGTTTTGCATTTTCAAAAGATATTGGGGGTGCGCCGCACCCCCAAAATAAATATTGAGGGGGCGGCCGCACCCTGGCACCCCCCCTTCCGACGCCACTGCTACTGAAATAATATATATGATGATGATTATTATTATTAATAATAACAATTATTCCCCTTTGGGAGAGCCAATCACAGCTTCACTTCCTTTTCCTCTCCTCTTTTCTTCCCAAAACCACTGTGTTTTTTCTTCCTTTCCTCTGTCCATTCCTTGCCTATTGTTTCTTATTTTATTTCGGAATTGATTTCTGTCCTTAATATCGTCTTCAGAGATTTGAATCGTTTCTGGTCCTCCTGTGTTTCTCTCATCCAACTGGTCTTTAACTTACTTGTATTAATGAAGTTAGAAATTTTCTTAGTCTCTTTTCATCCTTCCTCCACAGGTGTCCGTAGATCTGTAGGCGTATTTTCCTAAATCTCTCTGTGATGGCGTCTGTTTTTCCGTAGAGTTCATTTGTAGGTCATCTGATCCAAGTTCCGTCTCGGAGAACAGCGTCCTGCACCTTTCTATGCATTTTCCTGATCTTGTTTCTCGATGTCTATTCTTGTCGTCGTTTCTGCCGCATACAGGGCTTCTGGTAAATCAACCATGTTGTAGTGTCGTAGTTTTGCATTACGAGACTATACTCTTTGTTGTTTTTATCTATTTATTTTTATTATTTTAAAGAAACGTTTTTATTGCCTTCCTACTCTAGTATTGAAATCCTCAATCTACAATACACTCAGAATCTCCTCGACTTCATAGTGCTTCATGGAACAACGAAATTCGACATGCAAGCTACCTTTTGGGTGTCAAATAACAAAGCTTGCACCCGGCATCCGAAGCCATACGATATTATTATTATTATTATTGTTACTATTATTATTATTATTATTATTATTATTATTACACCTCAAAATATCTGTCTACTTCATCCTAGTTCGCCCCTTCACATGGAAACAGTCCTGACCCGTGTTCCTGATATTTGTACATGAATTGTTCATTTATGTGCCGTACCCTACGGAAACTATATATAAATTACGTTCTGTGGTTGTCTTGACAATCAGACCTACTCCCGACTTTGCTCTGCCTCGTTTTACACCCAACAAGTCTACCTTGTAATCTCCTACTTTCTCCTCTCAATCTCCCTTTATCTGAACTTCACTAATCCCAATAATATCTAGTCCTAGTATTTGCTAACTCATGGTTGGTTTGTTCCTTAGTTTAGGGGCTGCAACAAAGCGGTCATGTAGCCCCGTGTACTTTGGGTGTGTGTAGAATCTGTCAGATAACCTGTGTTAATTGTGATGGCTGTAATAGTGTGTGTTATCTGTAAGGACCGGATGTTTGAAAATCATATTTTGAGGGTTTATTGGATTGTTTGCATATTCTGAACATAACAGCATATTTTAGCAAATACAGTTGATATTAAGTATAAATTAAAACATCTCGAAAAAAGTAGGTTTCACCTACGTGTTGGACATCCCTTGTAAGCAACTTTCTGATCAACAGATTAATTACTAATATTTAACCAGGGCATGCAGCCTGGCTATTTGAAGAAGGGAATGGGGTGGAACATTACTTTCACCATCCCGACAGCCAGTAGCCCGGGTTTAGTTTTGTGAGGAGTTTCTTCAGTTAATGTGTTACTTTATTCTCAGTCTGCATATCCTTAACTCTGCCTCGAGCAGCAGAAAGTAGATTATTTATTGACCAGTGGGAGTCAGGTAATAGTGATTATTCAACTGATGGCTCGGGACCGGACATTTATGCACTGAAAACGATTAAAATAGACCTATTTTGTCTCGTGAAAACATTGAAAAAAACTTTACGAGCCTTACAGTAGTCGCATATGATTTGTAACATCTGACATAGAAGAAACCTCACGTGAAATTGCTGGAACACCGGTATTTTATAGTATTATTGGCACAGATATTAATCTATTGTAAAAGGGAGTGTTTTACAGATATTGTACTTTATAATACGGAACTCATTTTATTAGATGATTTGTAACTTCCACCAACACTAGCCTAAATAAAGAATACGATATGGATCAACTAGATTAATAGACGCGACACCGCTCATAACCTTAAATTCCTTATAAATAGGCCAACATGCGAGTAAATGCAATGTGCACAGCAGATCATGAAAGGTTTGCCCAGTTCCCGGACCTCTTGATTCACAGACCAACACGTAATTTCATATGGTTTCTGTTAAAATGAGTCATATTGATATGATTAGCAGCAGAGTATCAGGAAGTCAGTGCGAGAACAATCAAGAAGGCAGTGCGAGAGTAGAAATATCAAGTACGCAGTGAAGAAAAAAAAGAGAGTCTCGGAATTGTTATGTATTATTAGTGTGCAAATAAAACGTATTTTTGTGTGTTGATGAATGTCCAGGAGGGATACGATCCAGCTGGCAGTGCATCTTACGCACTTCCGTTCGATCCACTTCCGTCCCATTTTTAAAAACGCCTCCAACAAAAATATCCAGCAACCGAGTGGAAAGATGTTACACATCAAAAACTTGCAATTATCTATTGTGATGCTTCTTTCTGCAGTGAATGATACATGTATAAAGTGAGTGAATAAGATTGGCTTAGTTTTAGGTGCATATTTTCTACATTTTAGTGCATAATGTACGGTCCCTAGTTATCTGCAATTCAAGTAAAGACTGCACACGATCAATTTCAAGTAGTTCCTACATTTGCTACCAAATGCTACTGTCAACGACACCTAGCTACTAGACGCCACTGTACCTGGTGGCAAACGTTGGAACTAATAGAGCGTTAATAAAATCTAACCTGCTAATTTAGCTTCACACAATTGTAGTTACTGGAAGATTTTTTTACATGACATAAATCTAAGACATGGGCCAGCAGGTTTTGCTACGCCTCAGATGGAAGGCATACTGAGGGATGTTTAATGCTCTTAAAAAATCCGACGACTTCGGGCGGGTTTGGACCCGCGATTGGGAATAGAAGCTCAGCATGCTACCAACTATGCGAGCAAAGCCGCTTTGCTATCTCAGGTAGCTCTACTTTAATACTTCCATAACCACCCTCGATATGAACAGCACCCCATCGAATACTAGTCAGATTTCGTGTTCGTTTGCAACGAGTCCCTGATCTTTCAGATGAGAGTGGGACTCTCACAGGTCCAAGACAATCACATGTGGCCGATGACCAAGATATTCCTATCCCCTAAAATGAATGAAACCATGATAATGCTTTACAACCTGTGCTGGAGTTTTCTGATAACCTGTGTTTATGTGTGACTGTACGAGAGACAGGCGCCTAAGGACAAGAAGTAAGGTAGGCCCTACTATCCCGGCATTTGTCTGGAGGGAGTGTGGGAATAAACCATACCCAGGATAGCCGCTGTCAGCACCGGAGTTTGAACCTGAGAGCTCTGGACTTAATGCAGCTTCTATCATGGCCATGGTGCTCGATTTACGCCGCTGAATAATTAACCATCGAGTAATTAACCCGAATCTGAAGATGCTCTTGTGTTAAACGAAACGTGTCGTTCTGCTTGCAGTGAAGTGTGTAGAACATTAACCACTCCACTATACGTGTTGACCACCTGAAGAATATTTTCACAATGAATCTCGCCGGCAGAACTGTGGAGCTTACACAGTGTCTGCAAGTGGATCGGGACTGATGATGTTTCTTCCCTAAAACCGAAATGTATGTATTGTTTATTGCCAATCCACGAGTGGCAGTATAATAGTAAATACGAAGGTGGATCAAAAAGTTAGTTGCACTAACGCGCTGCAGCAGCGTGTCGTAAACGTGGGCACAGCGGAGAAAGGGACAGACACTGTCCACACGTCTGTCAGGCAGGTCGCTGTGGTGTCTCGTCTTGTGCGGTGTGAATAGCGGCCAAAAACAATAGCGCGTCGACTGGACGTTCACTCCAAATATGAGGTGCGTGCGACAATCTGATTCCTATGGGCCAAAAGGAAGAATTGCACGGACATTCATCGTGAAATTAGTGCTGTGTATGGGGAGCGGGCCATTTCCCGGCAAGGGATCGTAAAGTGATGTCAGCAATTCGGAGCCGGACGCACGGATATCACGGACGAATATCGCGAGGGCAGGCCTGCAACGTCCAGGACCCGTGCAAATGCCAACAGTGTGAATGCGATCATTAGACAGAACGGTGGTCGACATTCCCAGACCGATGAGGAGGTGAAGGCCGCTGTCTCCGTGAGAACGCTGGAGGAACTTTCTATGCATCCGGCATCGACAAGTTCGTTGTGCGTTCGCAGAAATGTTTGGAGTCTCTTGGAAACTATGTGGAAAAGTGACGTTACATTGTATGTCGTTATAGGCGTGTTGATGTTGTATACGTGGTGTAATAAATGGCCTTAACTGGCAAGTGCAAACTTGGAACGTGACTGCTGAGTCACGCAGTATAAATGTTATTACGAGGGCAGATCAAAAAATTAGATCAGGTACGATTTCAGAGCCTTGCAGTTCACTTTAGCGGCTGATTTTCCGCACGATGTCCTCTTATAGGATTGCGTCCACAACGTTTCAAGATAGGTTTCGACCTGTTGTACCCGATATTTCCCTTTCCCTTGTGATCCCAAGGTAGCAAGATTGAATCCCAGTGCAGTCAGGTGGCATTTGAGGGTGCCCAAATGCGAGGGAGCCGTGTCAGTAGAAATATTTATCCAACCAATCCCGGAAAAATGTACATGAAATTACTCACGTAGTATTTTCTAATTCCAGGTGAGTTCGTGAAGATTGTCTAATACCTTCCTGCAATCTACCGTACACTAATAAAATGTAAACTTATGACATGGTAAAGGTTAATAGCCTAACCATGAAGGATCTGATGATGATCGCTTAACGATCGAAAATGGTCAACCAACTGTATTTATTCATCTCAAGTATCGGATATTTTAGGAGCGTTAAAAATCTCTCAGTGTGCCTTTCTTCGGATGGGAAGTAAAGCCGGTGGTCCCATGTCATAGATTTATGCCATGTAAAAGAAGCTTCGACTAACTAAACTTGTGTGAAGCAAGATTTGTAGGTTAGGTTTGATTAATCCATTTAAGTTCCAATGTTGCGATGGCACCTAGTAGTAGCCAAGTTCACAACTAGGTGTTGTGGATGGTAGCATTTGGTAGGAACTACTTGAAATTGATTGTCTGCAGTCCTTACCTGAATCACAGATAACACACACTAATACAGCCATCACAATTAACACCGATTATGGGACAGATTCTACACACAGCCAAAGTACACGGGGCTACTTGACCGCGTTGTCGCAGCCCCTAAACTAAGAAACCAACCGACCAACCAATCTCATGGTTTTTTTGTTGTTTTTTTTCAGGATTAGGGAAACACCCATTATAATTGGGTACAATCGTGTTGACCGATTGAAAAAACATTACATTTCGATTATTAATGTAACACTGAAAAATGGCTTCCAACAGGTTAATTTTTATTATTAGTCTACTATCACTTATATCGTATAATAGAAGTCAAATGGTGTGAATATACATTGTTCGCCTTCCATCCCAGATATAAAAGTAGTGAATCACATTTCCATGTAACACACAATACAATAGTTTGCGATCCTTCCTTCCCGATGACGGGATGTCAGATGAATGGCTGCGGGACAAGTTGACTGGAAAGAATACAATGACGATAGCTCTGATCAATTGCAGTATTGACAGAGTGACGTATGCTCTCAGGAAACTGCGAGCGAGAGGATGTGAAGCCGTCAAATACTATTTAGTTGACAACCAGAGCTATGGCATTCAATAACAGTGAACACGTTCAAATAATGTCCATCTAGATAAAGCAAGCTTCACTTCCACTTGATGGCTGAGGATTCTGATTATGAAGTCGAGGATGAGGGAAATTATTATATACAGGATGAATCTGAAATACTGAATGGGTACCCCTGAATTTCCTGGAGTGAGGGAAATCCCTCCCTATATTATTCTGCTAAGGTCCCATTCCAGTTTTGTACCGACAATAAGGACCCATTAACACCAACCTACACATATGGGGTACCTACAGGTTCAGCATAACCCAATGCGTAAGCAAACCGCACTCACTTATTCCTTAAATGCCTCACAATTAAATAAATACCTTAAAACATGTATATTTACAATGAAATAATGAAAGAATGCAACAAGGTAACCATGGTAACAGAATCTCACAGGTCCATCTATTTCTGTAAGACGCAATGCAATTCCAATTATTATTACATTACTGTGAAAGTTTCCAGACGGTTATAAGGTTATCACTGAACCAAATTAAGCTGTAAAATTCATCAATACATACAGTATAATGCGCTTAAGGGGGTCAAGGGGCACTCTATAATTTTTCACGCAATTTTCACGTGTGAGTGTGGTACGAAAGGTCGTTTTCACCCGACTATAAAGGATCTCCGAAAACCACACATAAAGACCCTTAAATTAACAGTGTCTGTGATATTCACAGAAAACTAACTTCGCTCTGATATACCTATGAAGGAATGACAAACCCCTAACCACTGCACCAGTAGCTGAATTGATCAAGTCTGATTATTCATACCAAGGATAAATCAGTCATAGCATTCATGATTGAGATTTTGCTAAGTGTACTCTTTACATCTCGAATATTCGCGGGCGAAGCCGCGACGAGTAATGCTAGTTATACAGTGTGGTCCACCTGCCCCTTATTATTTAGTTTTATGAAACCGAACTAACACTGCATTTCTCCTGATGGTCGATATTGCTCTGCGCTCTGACTGTGTGACAGCAATGTAATTGGGTCATGGGTCCAGCAAAGAAAAACCGACCTTAAACTTTTCCCCGCCAAATACTATGGCCCATTCTACTAACATATGACTTATTGCTCCTTGAAATAACACACATCCACGTAATACGATCGAATTAATAGCTTAAGCCACGTGATCTGTAATAGTAGAAAGTTAAATCAACACCATAAACTGTGATTGAAGACTTTGAGATGGACTTAAACGTTTGAGGTGGGACGGCTACAGTAACAACTGCAAGTGTAGCGGGCGCCGTCTACCATGCGTTGGTGGCTGATTCGGTTAAAGCATGGCCGTAGACGGCGGGCGAGAATGGGTAGACTGGTGCATCGAATCCAGTGTTAGGCATACTTTTTAGAATGAAAGCCCACGCTCCATTTTTGTGGGGATGTAACTTCATAGCCACATTCATTCCCTTACGATGTATTTTTGAGCAGAGTAGGTTGAATTTTGCTGATTTATAAAGGGAATACGACCGAATTGATAGCTTTTGCCACGCGACCTGTAATGGCAGAAAATTAAAAAAACTGTCATGGATATTAACATAACATATCGACGTGTCGCTCCGGAAGTCCAGGTTCGATTCCCAGTTCTGCCAAGAAATTCAATACTGGTCTGAGGGCTGAAATTGGATACACTCAGCTTCGTGAAGCAAATCTGAGAAGAGGTGGGTTCGATTCCCACCTCAGCCACCCTGGAAGTGGTTCTCTGTGGTTTCCCACTTCTGCTCCAGGCTATTGCCGGGACGATTTCTAACTTAATGCCCCGGCTGCCTCCTTCCCCATCCTCACCTTAATTGCTAATACATGCATAATACAGACACCGCTATAGACAGGTTATCAGAGGAATTCTGCACACACCCAAGTACACGGGGTGAAATGACCACGATGTTCTAGCCCCTTAATGAAACAAGATTCTGATCGCCAGTGCTAGCATCGAAGTATACGTATTCCTTAAAATATCCCGTGGTATTATTTTGCTCGACATGGTTAGCTGCCGCCCCGGAGGTCCTAGGTTCGATTCCCGGCTCTGCCGCGAAATTTGAAAAGTGGTATGGGGACTGGAACGGGGTCGACTCAGCCTCGGGTGTTCCAAATGAGTAGAGGGGGTACGATTCCCACCTCAGCCATCCTCGAAGTGGTTTTCCGTGGTTTCCCACTTCGTCTTCGGGCAAATGCCGGGATGGTACTGTACCCGATAACCCGGATAGTAGGCTGTCAGATATCCGCCCCCTCAATCGGATTGCCAATAATCAAACGCGCCGGCATAGCTACATCAATGAAAATGGCACTGACAGATACTATCGAGATTAGAGCACAATAGTTAACAAGAAATTATTGTGGAACACACCAAAATATACGGGGGTTCATACTTACCTTTACTTACCTCTTAAATTTATCTCGGGGACTGGGTTGTCAACTGGATCACTTAAAAGTATGCCCACACAATAACCTCCACCGTGATATTTAAAATGAACCAGAACGAAGACGAGAAACTTTAAACTGCACAATAATTTATTTCACATAAAGAATGATTTTAACAAAAATAAAACAACACAATCCACGTGGCAATCAGAAGCCATCGACCACATAACCATGTCCTCCTGTAGGACCTGTATTCTCTACATATAATGTTTCAGCTTTCTCAAGCTCATAGCAACGTAAAATAATAATGCACTGGGGATGGAAACGGGATTTGGGATGAGACACATATATCAATAGTTTTGCGTGTTTATATACTGCACATTTTATTTATATCCACAAGGCTATTATGGAACGTCCTTGGCCTCTGTAACACAGTTGTCCGGGCCAGCTGCAATGCACCTGCATTGTCAAAGTGGACTCCCGTTCGTTCAACCCTAGCATAAGCGTGTTACCTCAGAGCTTGGCTCTCCTTTTTCAAACACGTAAATGTTCACATCTCAACTGAAATATTATCACGCAAATGTCTTACATGCTTCATTCAAACACCAGTGGATTACTCCAACAATCCCAAATCATGTTTAATTGTTCAAACCACTTGTTTAACTAGCGTTGTTTAGAGTATAAAAACAAAACTCTAAATGTTAATTAATTATTTATAATAATAATAAATTGTTTATAACAATGTCAAATGACAATTGAAAATTTTATACACGCCTATATTAATCACTATCATTTCAAATTATTTAACAAAGATATTTACAAAATTATTTTACAATATTAATTGTTTATATTATTTATACAAGAAATACATTAAACCACACGTTTATCCGGTTGATAATTACTCAAATCGTGTTGATATAATCGACCAATGAAGGTTAGTTATATTTAACTGTCAAATTCAGGTTTAATAAGGTTTAATAATAATTATTAATATTTGTGACTGTAACCTCCATTCAAAATCTTTATCTCAAATTATTTAACACTCTTGTTAATTTTAACAGTATCTTCCTATGAATAACCTTTCAAAGAACAAGAACAATACAATCAGCGGGAAAATACTTCGCTTATAACGCACAAAATTGCACAAAAATTGGCCCAAAATTCATCATATATCTTCATATATATGGCATAAAAATCTTCCAAACTACACACAAAAACCTCCACTTATTAATTCATCAACTTCATTAATTATCGTGGGAACCTCCTTCATTATTCAAGGGCATTACTCAACAGCGACTTTTACACGTCCACTGAACTAACGATTATACATCCATTGTTCCTCTTTAAAAATTCTTATATTCATCAATTGTAATAATGACTGTTATTATTTAACCTTCGTGGGTTTCATTCATGAATCGATATGAAGTAAAAATTTTCCAATCACAAATAAATTTAATAGCAAATACGATTAGACACTCCTGCCTGGTCTATCAAAATTGAGATTAACATCTTCAAAGTAACGCAGTATAAAAATACTATCATCAAACAAAGTTCATCTAAACTGCAAAATAATCGAATAGAATACAATTAGACTGTGGAATGCAAACATTATTGTTCCAATCTAGAATTGAGAAAAACTCCTATCAAATGTTCATTACTATAGTGTATTCAATAAATCGAAATAAAAGTTCATATTTCATAAAATTGTCTATAATGCAATGATAAATGTCTATGTTGCAATCATGTTCATAAGACGACTAGTATTTCAAAGATCGTCGATATCGTAATAGATTTTAACGCTCTAAAATCTTTTAATCATTCTTCTTTCTTGAGGATGACAGAAAATTGGTCAAAGTAATTAACTGAATAGAATTACTTTAATAAAATGACACGCTGTCTGAATTCAAATCTGCCATAGCAAATCGTTAACTTTACAGTTAAATCGTGACTACAAAAATATGCAAATTATTGAAAGAATTTAATATCAGTCTCAACTGATCCAAAATTATTAAGTATGCCAATGACATAGCAATGTCTCAAAAATCGAAGAAAAAGGCATAAATCATCGAAGTGTACTGAGTACAGAAATATCAATCAAGAAAATGGGGCAAAAGATAGGACAGAAAATATGGGAAGAATGGTTGCTCAGATATCGCTACAAGACTTAAATAATACAAGAAACGTTCACGACTACCTTATCTGTTGATTGAAGTTCTAGGGGAAAGTTTTCAAAGAAAACTGCTGTTGGTTCCATTTCACCAGCGTAAAGATGTGCTCCGTCCTCGAACTTGGAATCAGCGTCCTCGGAGAATCGAACTGCTTCCTCCTCCGAAATTGCACTGCTCCGTGGATACGAAAAACATCCTTCTGGCAAAACTCTTCTTTGTGCGCCGGGACAACCCTGGCCTCTCTTGAAAGTTCCCTGAAGTTCTTGCAGGAATTCGCCATGAAGTTTATTGTAGTTATTTCCGCAGAAATATTCATAGTTGTGGAGTATGAAAATATTTCCACTGTCATCTGGTATAATTCAGCGATGGATTCACGATGCATGAGTGTAGTTGGAAGTTCACTACATGATCGCTTTTGTAGAAAGACGATTAACGAAGTTCCATGCTGTTACTTTACTCCAACGACATATGTCCCAATTGCATTAAAGCCTTAGCCTTCCATCTCAACTACTGTTATAATCATTGAAAGCACTGCAAGATTATAATGTTCCATAGTCGAATGTATCGTTGTAATACCAAACGTATTCTCCAATATCACTGTTGCACTCCACGTGTCAGCCGTAGTGTATAATGTGGAATTTTAAAAGTGTTTCTCATGTGGCGAGAAAATCACTTTTGTTGGCAGCCATAAAGTTCCAATATCTTTCGAAGTATAACTGTGAAATTGTTCAAATCTTCTACACACCTCAATGTTGTACTGCCCAATAGAATTATAATGCAGGCTGAAGTTAGCGCTTGATATCTTAACTGGTGGAAACGTTAATGTGAGCGTTTCAACTTCACCTAGTTTCGAGCAGCGTAAAATGGAACTGCTCCGAGTTCGTTCGATGCGCCGGGCTTTAACCACGCTAAAGACAACTTACTTCACTGAATCACTTGAAAATAACTATATATCACCAGAAATATATATGCGATCTGACATATGAGATCTGAGTATGAGTTCTGAGATCTGAGAGCTCCTCTCTCCTGTGCACGACCTTTTATCAACTTCTTAAGGGGTGTATCCATCCCTTCCATAGCCTGTTGCTGCGTCATTGCTAGAAGTTTTAACTTTGGCTATACTTGACGGATTTTCAAATTTCAAAAACTCAAAATTAATTTCTTCAAAATTCCAAATCAATGCCATAACTGAAAATAGATTTCCACAAATCTGCATGCCAAAAGTAATCAAATATCGTAGTTTCAGCAATCTCCGTCTTCCTTCCAAACTATCGTTCATTGGTTCGAGTCTCTCCTCCAATAGCGTAACTTCTTCCTTAGCACAATACCTTGTTTCCTGCGACTGCGTCGTAAATCTAAGATCTTTCTCGATCAAAATCATGACGTCACCAAGAATCTCAGCTCAATCAGCCTACTGGCATGAAATCTGCGTCATCCGTGCCTACGTCATGAATATCCACGTCATAACTATGACATCCGTAACTTTACTCATATTTGCCAATACAGCCATCGTGGTCTCAATATAATTCAATTTACGGGGGAAGTACCTTCTTAAAGGCCACGGCCGCCTCCTTCCCTCTTCCTTGCCTATCCATCCTGACCATCCATTACCTTCCCTCATGAGGCCCCTGTTCGCTTTGCAGGTGAGGCCGCCTGGGCGAGGTGCCAATCACACCTCACCAGTTGTATCCACTCCGATTAGATGTTCCCCGCTCTAGGACACTGCCTGTAGAGGCGGTAGTGGTGAGTTCCCTCGCTGAGTCCGTGGGTTCCACCAACCTGGAGGGTAAACAACTAAGAAAAGAGAAGAAGAAAATAATTATTTTGTTCGGGGTCTACTCAGCCACGGGTGATCCAAATGAACATGCAGGGTTCGATTTCCCCTTCAGCCATCCTCGAAGTGGTTTTCCGTAGTTTCCCACTTCGTCTTCAGGTAAATGCCGGGATGCTACCTAACGTAAGGCCACGGCCACATCCTTCCCTCCTCCTTGCCTAACCCTCCCAATCTCCCCATTCCTCATAAGGCCCCTGTTCGCTTTGCAGGTGAGGCTGCCTGCGTGAGGTGCTCGTCCCACCTCCCCAGTTGTATTCCCGTCCTATGTTTCAAGCTCCAGGATCTTGGGTGAGAATCTAATCGGACCATATTTCTACGACGGCCATCTTACAGGAGCACGCTACCTTCATTTTCTGCAAAATGAACTCCCACAGTTGCTGGAAAACGTGCCACTGCGCGAGCGATTGCGAATGTGGTGGCAACAGGATGGGGCCCCACCTCGCGGATCATTAGTCGTCAGGAATCATCTTCATGATACATATCCAAATAAATGGATAGGAAGAGGAGGACCCGTTCACTGGCATGCCAGATCACCCGATCTTACGCACTTGACTTCTTCCTGTGGGGTCACTTAAAGCAGGTAGTAGGCCTATATGCACAGGAGCCTGAAGATCCTGACCACCTTCGGCAACTAATCACCGAGGCATGCCAAGCTGTTACACCTCAGATGCTACAGTGTGCAAGACTCTGTAATACGTCGTGCTGAAATCTGCATCAACCAAGGTGGTCAACATTTCGAACACTTGCTACACTGAATATGCAGAGTACCTTGCTTTATTCCTACAGGGGGGTGTGGTGGCACAGCGGTCAAGCTCTTTTCCTCTCACCAACGCCATGTCTTGTGGTTCGAATTCACGTCAAATGGAGATTCCGTGGCTTATGATCGCGAGATTAACGGTCACGCTAAACTACAAGCTTTCTTCCTTTTCTTCGTACAGACCATTATGTCATCGTCTAACCTGCCTACGTAGCATCGAATAAAAAAGGTCCTTTTCAGGACCAAATAAAAATTCATTCATTGGAACAGGTAGATATGTGTCCGTAGTGCAGCTACTGTAAACGGCATTAAGCGAAAAAAAAAACTTGCCTTGGGATCGAACCTGTTACATTGCAGCACGGCTGACGTTACAGCAGAGAAGCACGATTTAACCATCTTAGCTACCGTGAGGCTTGGTGGGATCCACTCACGTATTGAGTCTATTGCTAGTCCTCATAGACACTCATGTCCTTCGTAAGGCAGTGTTGTTCGGATGTGTCGATTTACACATTCGTTATAGTCTGTTGATGGCATTGAAATAACACTGCTGCCGATGATTTCGGCTATATTCGCGAGCATGAACTCAACCGTAAAGTTGTACTAGGCCGTAAAGGAGCAAGTACTAGTGCTTTTAGGACGACTATGATATACGCGTTAGTTGGGTTGCCTTCCTCCAAAAAATAAGGGGCTGGTGGACCACACTGTATATATAGGGTGTATCTAAAATACTGAATAGGCACCCCTGATATTCCTGGAGTGAGGGAAATTATTCACAAAGGGTGAATCAAAAACACTCGGTATAGAATATAGAATATAGAACTATACTTTATAAGCTACTAGCTGAAGTACCCGTGCTTCGCCAGGCGTCATAAATACATTAAAATGTGAAGGTGACAGTTAAAACAGGGGATAGGCGAGGTGCTGCGCAGAGGGAGATTAAGGATGGAACATTTTGTCCAACTACACCGCTCGGCGTTGACCGTGTTAATAGCACAAATTTAGGTTTTACTCGCTAACGGTTGGAGATACCTTTCGGATAGAAAATGTAATTTTAAACCTCGTATATGCCATCAAAAGTTTGCTATTTCTTAGCGTTCTCTTTTTATTTGAAATGGAAATATGAAAGTTTTAAACCAAAGGGTGTAGTGACGTCACTGAAATGGTCGCCATCTTTAAATAATGCAAAGTATTGAAATCAAAAGTAACCAATATGTTAACCAGGTAAATCAGCTACTTCCATGTAAAATTCATGTAAATCGGACCAGTGGTACTTGCGTGATTGAGTAATACACAGACACACACCATCTCATTTTTAGCCTCGCTTCGCTCGCGTCATAGTCGTGTCATATTGTTATTCAATGAAATGCAGGTTTAACCCCGTTAATACCCCTTTAGAACCTGAATATCCAAAAATCCCTCCTTAGTAGACGTTTTCGACACACAACAAACATATCCCCAAAATATCATTCTGCTAACATGTAATAGTTTGGGTTGGTCGATGAGAGTGAACATCCAAAACTCCTTCCTTAGTGGACGTTTTCTTCCAGAATGTCACCCCTCCCCATAGGCCTCTTAAATTGGATTTATGAAAAAACGGTCGAACACCTATTTATTTTATTTATTTATTTATTTTTAAGCTGATTGATTTCCTCCGAGTTTCAAACTCCTCGCCTATGTCGTTTAAGAGATACACGCTCCGTTAAGAATCCCTCAACCTCCAATTTTCACCCATTTCACCTCATAATATACACCACATCGATAAACCCTTAGATATATGTCTGATTATTTTTAATGATTAGTTTATATACCGAATATCACATCCCCAAAGAAACAACTCATGAGATATCGTTATTCAATGAAATGCACGTTTATCCCCTTAACATCTCTTTAAAACCCGAATAAACAAAAATCATTCCTTAGTTGACGTTAACGACATACAGAGAACATATTCCCAAAATTTCACTTTTCCAACTTTAATAGTTTTCGCTGGGCGTGATGAGTGAGTGAGTCAGACAGGACATTTTCTTTCAATTATTTTTACCAGAATTTCACCCCTCCCCATGGGCCCCTTAAATTGGATTGATGAAAAAACTCTTGAACACCTATTACCTTATTTTTAAGCTGTCTTTTTCCTCCGAGTTTGATGAGTGAGTTAGTCAGTCAGTTAGGACACTTTCTCTCCTTTTTTCCCCCAGAATTCCACCCCACACCATTGGCCCCTTAAATTAATTTATGAGAAAAAAAAACGTCGAACACCGATTTACTTATTTATTTAGCTGATTTTTTTCGCTGAGTTTCAAATTTCTCGCCTATGTCGTTTAAGAGATAGGCCTATACGCTCCGTTAGGAATCCTTCAACCCCCACTATTCACCCCTTTCACCTCATAGTAATACACCACATCGAAAAACCCTTAGACACATGTCTGCTTATTTTTAATGATTAGTTTATATGCCGAGTATCACATCCACAAATAAAACCACTCGTGAGATATTGTTATTCAATGAAATGCAGATTTAACCCCCTTAAGACCCCTTTAGAGCCTGAATATCCAAAAATCCTCCCTAGGTGCACGGTTTTGACATACAACGAACATATCCCCAAAATGCCATGTTTTCAACTTCAATACTTTTGGCTGGGCGATGATGAGTGAGTGAATGAGTCGGGACATTTTCTTTCATTTGTTTTTCTTCAGAATTTCACCCCTCCCGATGAACCCCTTCAATTTGATTGATCAAAAAAAAAACTGACGAATAGCTATTTACTTACTTTAAAGCAGTTTTCCCCCTGAGTTTGATGAGTGAGTCAGTCAGTCAATCAGTTAGGACACTTTCTTTCCTGTTCCCCCCCCCCCAGAATTTCACCCCTCCCCATGGGCCCCTTAAATTGGATTTATGAAAAAACGTTCAAACATATATTTACTTATTTTCTATGCTGATTTTTTCCGCTGAGTTTCAAATTCCTCGCCTATGTTGTTTAAGAGATACACGCTCCGTTAGGAATCTTTCAATCCCCACTTTTCACCCCCTTTCACCTCATAATATACACCACATCGAAAAACCCTAAGAAACGTGCCTTCTTACTTTTTAATGATGAGTTTATATGCCGTGTATTACATCCCCCAATGAAACCAATCGGGAGATATTGTTATTCAATGAAATGCAGGTTTAACCCCCTTAAGACCCCTTTAGAACCTGAATATCCGAAAATCCTCCCTTAGTAGACGGTTTTGACATACAATGAACATATCCCCAAACTGTCATGTTTCTAACTTCAATACTTTTGGCTGGGCGATGATGAGTGAGTGAGTGAGTTAGTCAGGACATTTTCTTTCAATTTCCTTTTTTCAGAATTTCACCCCTCCCCATGAACCTCTTAAATTTGATTTATGAAAAAAATCTGTCGAACAGCTATTTACTTACCTTAAAGCAGTTTTTCCCCCTGAGTTTGATGAGTGAGTCAGTCAGTCAATCAGTTAGGACACTTTCTTTCCTGTCCCCCCCCCCAGAATGTCACCCCTCCCCATGGGCCCCTTAAATTGGATTTATGAAAAAAAAACGATCAAACACATATTTACTTACTTTCATGCTGATTTTTTCCGCTGAGTTTCAAACTCCTCGCCTATGTCGTTTAAGAGATACACGCTCCGTTAGGAATCTTTCAATCCCCACTTTTCATCCCCTTTCACCTCATAATATACACCACATCGAAAAACCCTCAGACTCGTGTCTTCTTATGATGAGTTTATGTACCGAGTATCACATCCCCCAATGAAACCAATCGGGAGATATTGCTATTCAATGAAATGCAGGTCTACCCCCTTAACACCCCTTTAGAACCTGAATATACAAAAATCGTCTCTTAGTGGGCATTTGTGGCCCTTGTAGAAGCAGCATACCAAATTTCATTCCAATCCGTCCGGTGGTTTCTGAGGTTTCGTGATGAATGAATGAGTGAGTGGTATTTGACAAATATATAGTAGAAGATAGTGTCAAGTCTCTGTTATGCTAAACTCGGTTGACAGTGCTGTGTGAGTAGGTGAGTAACTAACGGGATTTCAAGTAAAGATGCTCATTTTCTATACCGGTAGTGCAGAGCGCAACTGGCATCCAGACGGCCGTGTCTCGACTTGAGCTATGTTGCCATGGAAACTATCTATCTTGCCATTCCTTCATGAGTATATTTTATGATTTGATTAGCCTGTGCTTGAGTGCAAAAGGGCCGAAATCAGAAGAATGAGAAAGACTATCGAAAATTCATGTAGCCAGCGGTTCCTTCTGGGTCCTAAACTATGTGTATGCAAAATTTGGTTCAGATTGGTGGAACGGTGTAGATTTGTATACGGAACAAACCCACCCACATACATACATACAGACTTTCACTTTTATATATAAGATGTAGAATAGCATAAATCATGTGTAATCGAAGAATTACATTTCATTACACATCATATACCGCATTATATCGTCGTAAATCATTACCTTCCTATATGCTAGCAGGGCAATTCCTGTACTTCTACATTTTTTTACGCACTTCAATGTATATGCTAATTAAACCATCTTATCTAATATTCGTGCTCATATTGATCTCCTATCTAAATCTGTTTTTGTCAGAAACATCATCGATCTACTTTCCTTCTACAGACAAACTGGCCTCAAGTCATTCATTTATCAGATAACAAATCTCCAATAATTTTAATTGTATCGTCAAATATCAAATACTCATTTACATCTCTATTTGATAACACTATCAATTTCATCAGCATCCATAAATCATAAATCATTCCTCATAGTTCAAAATCATTGATCGAAATACTTTCATCATCAGAAATTAAAACGCATTTCATTATCATGAGTCACACCTCTCTACTATAAATACCGCCATGCACTACATAGCATCCCATTACTTCATTCTCAACATATCCCGAGAACTACTGCTGTGAGAATATTCTCATTCATTCATTCATCCATTCGTGTCATAAACACTTACAGTGGGAAGTTGAATCTCTCTATATATAAAAATGAAAGTTTGTCTGTTTTTTTTCTGAATTTCTACGGAAATTTGCGTTATTTACGCGTGTCAGACTGTTTTATGATGGATGCGCACGAAAATAATTTGTTTGTCTGTCTGCATGTCTGTCTGTCTGTCTGTCTGTCTGTCTGCTTGTCTGTCTGTGGACAAAGTTGTTACCTTATAACTCGAGAACGGCCGGGTGGATCAACATAAAATTTGGTACGGATATCCTTCAGAGCCACGACACTAATTATTGATGTAACTATTCTCTGTACCTCTCATAAAAGTGGGCATACCCCCTTAAAATACTTGCTGAAATAGGCGTAGAAGGCCGAGACACAGCTCATTTTCAGCCCCTCGATGTCAGAAACAAAACTCGGTGCCCCTAAATAGCCGTAAAGGGTCCCCGAAAACTATATTTTAAGGCTCTAAAACCAACAGTTTCTGAGATATTCCCAGAAAACTAATTTCATTTAATAAACTAATAAGGAATGCAAGCCAGTAACTATGACAACAGTATCTCAATAGGTGACATCCAACTTTCCATCTATTTCTTCAAGAAGTAAAGCCACTCCATTTATTAAATTTCTGTGAATGTTTGCAAATGGCTATAAGGTTATTACGGAATCAACTAAAACTGTACAATTCATCATTGCGCTTAAGGGGGTCAAGGGGTACCCTAGATTTTTTTCACACGACTTAAATGTGCGATATGTCATACAGAAGGTAAGGTCTTCTATTATATCTCCAAACAGAAACATTATTTTCAAAAATTCCTGAATTGAAGTAGTTTTTTTTTGGGGGGGGGGGGGAATTTGGGCCATTGGAGGCTAAAAAATCTGAATTTTCATGCACCACAAGCCTTTATAATTTATTAAAGGGGTCTTCCTCCGGATGGGGACTTGACACAACAGTGATGGTCAGTTTTTATGTGACGAGTATTGCGTTTCGTCTACGAGGTTTTCAATTTTATTTTCACGTCAGGAAGTACACGTTAGGTAAATTTAGTTTCAGAGCATATTTTAACTAATCATTTTTCTTTGTCGACTATCAGGTTCCAAGCCTCTAACCATTGCAACACTAGCTCAATTGATTACGTCTGGTTATTAATACCGAAGACCGTTCGAAGAATAGGTACTTCTGCTAGTATACAATAAATACATAATATTATTTACAAAATTTTAAATTTCAATTTGTTAAAACTATAGCCGCCCAGAAGTTGGCGACCTCTATGGCATTAGGTGTTGCATGTAACAGGTCTTCCAGCGTACATGTTGTTGGGCACTGACTGCACTGAAGCAGATGGTAGGACGTATGCGTTGTCCCACATTCACAAAACGGTGACTCCACACGGAAACCCCATTTCATTAAGTTGCTTTTGCATCTTGTGACAACCGACCGAAGTCTATTGAGTGATCTCCATGTACTCCATTTCTCTGTGAAACCAGCTGGTAGTTTCTCAGAGGGTGGAAACCATTGTCCAGGGCAGTAGAACCTTGCACGCCACAAATTGGTTCGGGATTGTTGTGAAGTCCCGACAAGAGCCTCCGTTGTTTCCTAGATTTTAGTCGGGGTTTTGCAGGTCAATGTCCAAACAGAGGATGGGCTTCAGAAGTTTCTGCCCTTTTTTTCCCCCTCAGTCCTCGCCGTTACCTCCCGGCGGATGTCAGGGGGCGCGATACCAGGAAGGGTGTACAGCTTGTCCAGCGAAGTGGGCTTAAGGCACCCAGTAATTATACGACAAGTATCGTTAAGTGCAACATCTACCACTTTGACATGACTGGATTTGTACCTTCCTGGGCTTGCGTATTCTCCGGCGGAGTAACATAACGCAAGAGAAGAGGATGTGCTCCCCATGTTGTGCCTGTTAACTTCCTTATGATGTTATTTCTGGCTGCCGCTTTTTGCTTGGTGTTCAAACAGTGCTTCTTGTAAGTGAGAGCGCTGTCAAGGGTAATTCCTAGATATTTTGGAAACGAACAATGCTCCAGCGTGGATCATTACCAGTTAATTTTGAGGGTTCTAGCTGCCTGTCTGTTTGAAGGTGGAAAGCACAAGTCTGTGATTTACTGGGATTTGGTCTCAAATGGTTCTCCCTATAGTAAGCAGACAATTCTATTAATGCCTTGGACAACTTCTGTTCTACATTATCAAAACAGTCAGCAAGGGCAGTGATGGCACAGTCATATGCATAGATGAAACTCTGTGTTCCCTCTGGTAGTGGCTGATCATTAGTATGGATATTAAACAACGCAGGAGCAAGCACACTTCCCTGGGGTAATCCATTTTTCTGCGATTTCCATCTGCTTCTTTTCCCCTGAAATTCAACAAAGAACCTTCTGTTTTCAAGTAGATTCCTCAAGAAACAGGCTAATTGATAATCTTTGGTGGCATCATACAGTTTCATAAGAAGCCGTCTGGGATTAACTGTGTCATAAGCCACAGTTAGATCTATAAATACAGCACCTGTGATCTCCTTCATTTCAAAACCATCTTCGATATGCTGTGTTAATTTCATCACTTGAGATGTGCAACTCTTCCCCGATCTGAATCCAGCCTGCTGTGGTATAAAGATTGTATCCAGTTTCTCCATTAATCTATGTAGGATGAGTATTTCAAGGAATTTATAGAGATGACAAAACAGAGATATAGGGCGGTAACTTTTTGGATCATTCTGGTCCTTGTCTGGCTTGCGAATAGCTATAACTTTGGCTTTCCTCCATAGTTTAGGAATCTTACAAGACTGGACACATTTGTTCATAAGCTCCCTTAGCCAGCACTTTGTTGTCGGCCCAAAATTCTTAATCTGTTCCACTCTTATATCAACGAGTCCAGCAGCTTTGCCAATTTTGCATTTACCAAGGACAAGATCTAGCTCAGCCTGAGTAAAGGGTTGTAGCAAAAAATTGGTTTCATGGTTAGGTTGTCTTTCAAGTGTCTTCCTACCAGGCCTGGTTGTGTAAGGTGTTTTCCCATTTTGTATGAGCTGGTGAGCTATTTGATCAGCTCGGACATGCACATGCGTATTCGCCTGTGAGGGGTCATTACTTAGGCGTTTGAAAAGTCTCCAAGTTTCTTGGCTACTCCTTCCCAAATCACAATTTCCCATCAATTCTTCCCACTGTATCCTCTTTGCATCAGAGATTGAGGAGAGAACGGATATTGCTGTTTGGGATGTTTCCTCGCTAAATGAATTTTTATCATACCGGGCATAATATTCCTCCAGAAAAACGGCTGTTTCTGAAGTCACACCTTGAATATAGGTAGTTCTGCGACCTCTTGGGATGCATTCTCGTGAGCAGAGTTTAACAAGCTCGACATTGTGTTCATACTCTTCAGGCACAGGAGCAATTGGTTGAACCTTTTCATCCAGCATTCTGGAGAACTTCGACCAGTCTGCCTTCTTGAAATTATACCTTCGTCTAAAACCAGTTTTTTTGGGTTCTGATAATCGGGAGAAGTCGACACAATATTGGTCTATGCTGTGTGTTGAGGAGCCCACTGATTTATGGCATTTTTGTACTATGTTATCACTGACGAAAAGGAGATCAGGGTTGTACCCTCGTTGCCACCTACCGCTGTTAGGGGGGAGACCCAGCTTAACAGAGGAAAAGAAGGCCAATATTCATTCGATTGTTATATATGCTACACATATTGTTGACAAATGCTCAGTGGCGATTCTAGAAGCTTAAATCTGAGGGGGGCCCAGGCATTTTACCGGATCGATCTCATTAGTCTACTTTTTCCTCATTTTTGCAAAATGAGAAAAGTAGGCTAAAAAATATCATTGGTTAAAAATAGCATATTTCACTGTCACATAAATTTATTCTTCTGTTTCCACTCTGGGCAAACTGGTTCACTATATCAGAAGGGTCGTGAAGTAATTTTCCATTTAATTCTCTTTCAATTGAAAGAATTGCGAGATTGGAAAGCCTCTTTGTTGCCATTGTTGCTCTTATATAGGATTTTATTCGTTTCACGACAGAGAAACTGCGCTCAGCAGAAGCATATGACACAGGAAGAGTCAGCATCAACTTGAAAAATAATAGTAGCTGTGGAAAAGCAACTTCTATTTTCAGAAGTTCAGAAAAAAAGAATGAGGAAGTGTTTGGATATTTGCCTCTAAATACATTTTTAGCTTAACTGATTTCAGTCTGTAGCACCTTACGGTCTGTGAAGATTAAATTATACTTTTCACAGAACGTGAGAATATATATATTCAAAATTTAAAAAGTTTTCACTTCTTGGGTTACAGGCATCCATTGCATTGCACACAAAATCATGTTCAATAAATCTACGCAGTAACTCTTCTACCATGCTGTCTAATATTTCAAAAAGATTTCTTTTACATGTCTCTGAAAATGTGACGTTTTTCTCTTCTTTCTCCGCAGAGACTGGCATTAATAAAACGTAGTCTGAAAAGTTCTTTGGAATACTTGAGACTCTAGGTTGCTTATAAACTTTCACGCCAAACGACTGAACAGAGTCACATGTAACCACCCATAGTTCCTTAAAATAATCATCATTTCGTTTTTCTTGCAACGATTTTACAAGACCATAGATCAATCTATGTGCCCCTCCCGAAGTCCACATGTTTTTGTTGTAAGAACATAGAGGCTCTATTGGCAAGCTCGAGAATATCAGAAAAGATTTGTAACACAAACATCACCTTCACTTCACAAAGCTGTTTAAACAAACCTTTTGCTTCTGCTGCCTCTTTCTTATTAGCTGACTTTGAAAAATACTCTAGAGCTGCTTTAACTGAAGCAAAACGTTTCTGAAAATACATTACTCCTCTATATTTACATACCCATCACGTGTCACTTTGAAGAGGTATCTCTAAAACACGTTATCCTGGATGAAGATCACTCTGTATCTCAACAAACTTTTCATGTATTGCAGTAGATACAGACTGAAAAGCATAAATTTCTTCCAGTAAACCAAAAGTGTCCCCTACCACATCTACAAACTGGCTTTGAAACGTCCACCAAAACTAAATTTAAGTGATGTGCATAACAATGCACGTAAACACACGGGTTATTGACCTTTTGTCGCAATAAATGTTGCACGCCGTTTATCTTCCCTGACATAACCGCGGCTCCATCATATGCTTGTCCAATGCACTTACATGGATCGAAACCCACTGAAACAAGGTACTCTAAAGCTGAATTAGCTATACTTTCATCATTCAGTTGAGACAAATGTATAAAACGAATGAAACGCTCCTCTATAGAATTTTGCCCTACATATCTGACACATACGGACATCTGAACCACTTTACTAACAACTCTAACTTCATCCAGGATTAAGGAAACATAACCATTGTTATATTTTTTCGTCTCTCCTCCAATATGTTGAACTATTAGCCTATATTAGCTGAGATATCAAGAAATTCATTTTGAGAATCTTTAGATGAGTAAGTTGCATTCTTTGGTAGACTGTTTACTTGTGTTTCACTTTCTAGTTTAATTACATTTAAAATTTCATCAAAATTCCCTTTATTATTAACACTATCATCATCCGAAACTATTTGGCGATGACCTCTAAGCCCAATGTCTTGCCGAGCACAAAGTAATGCGACTTGGGCCATTGTTGCCACAGCTGAGCGGTTACGCAATATAACCAGAGGTTTCTCGCTTAGCTTCGAAATCACTGTGCTGCTATGTTCACTTACCAGAAAACTGTTTCACTTTACTATTGAAGATTTATAACATTCACTATCAGCATGCTTTGCACGTTTTTCTCATATTCTTTTCCAATTGCAAAATCCAGATTTACTGAAAATATGTTCAGCATGCTTGAATCAGATTGAACGAAATGACGACACGGAAAATAGCATCTTTGTTCTCAGAGTATTCTATAAATGTATACCTATCAAACCATTTACTGTTAAAACTTCTGTTCTTATTGTATAGTATAGATATAGTATAGTATAGATCGATTCACTGATATAAAATGGTACTGGTTCATCTATATTAGAAACAGTTGCACTCACATTTTTGTCACAGAGTTGGGGAGATATCGATGCACTTGTATCGCATGGAGGTTTGTCTTCATTGGAAACTTCTGGACTTGCGTGTCATAAAGTTGGAAAAAGAGTTTAATACTCTTGGTGTATGCACTAAGCATTTTAAAAATATTATATTTATACACGATTTCAATTGTGTGTTTAAATTACATATAATAAAACAAATACATCTTGAAATTGAAAGAAAAATTAACTTAATTAAATGCATTAGTTTGTTTTATATCAGATAAATTGTATCTGTAAATTATCAATTTATTTAGTAACCAAAGAATTTTAAAATAATTATTTCACTAAAACTGGGGGGACCCGGGCCCCCCCGCCCAGGGCTAGAACCGCCTCTGCAAATGCTGCACATATCCCAGTATTTGTGTGCTTCCTGGCAACCAGAAGCAACTTCAATAATGTAAAAATTCTAATTATAACATTTTAAAATAAAATTTTCAAAATTTCCCGCCTTTTTAACAATGTATCACCGTTTCCCTTCAAAATTCCAAGTTTATAAGAATTTTCGTACTTTTCTTTTTTAAAGTGTGTATCAAACCTCAACCTACAAAATGAATCTCAATCTATAACATACACTGTGATTTAGATATTTTTATAGAGTTTTTATTCTGAGCACCTGAATAAAATAAAATAAAAAAATGAATAATGGCTCTTTAAAAATATCTAAATCACGGTGTATGTTATAGATTGAGATTCATTTTGTAGGTTGAGGTTTGATACACACTTTAAAAAAGAAAAAGTACGAAAATTCTTATAAACTTGGAATTGATAAGGGAAACAGTGATATATACTTAAAAAGGCGGGAAAAGTTTCAAAATGTTTTTTTGAAATGTTATAATTCGAATTTTTACATTATTGAAGTTGCTTCTGGATGCCAGGAAGCACACCAATACTGGGATATGTGCAGCATTTGTCAACAATATGTGTAGCATATTGAACAATCGAATGAATATTGGCCTTTTTTTCCTGAAAATATTCAGGTGCTCAGAATAAAAACTGCATAAAAATATATAAATCATAGTGTATGTTAGTGATTGAGGTTCATTTTGTAGGTAGAGGTTTGATACGCACTTTAAATAAGGAAAAGTAGGAAAATTCTTATAAACTTGGAGTTTATAAGGGAAACAGTGATACATTGTTTAAAAGGCGGGAAATTTTGAAAATTTTATTTTAAAATGTTATAATAAGAATTCTTACATTATTGAAGTTGCTTCTGGTTGCCAGGAAGCTCACCAATACTGGGATATGTGCAGCATTTGTCAACAATATGTGTAGCATATTTAACAATCGAATGAATACTGGCCTTTTTCCTCTGTTAAGCTGGGTCTCCCCAGAATGGGGGTAGTTTACTGTCATGAATGAGGGAGAGATGCTTGGATTCGGCACAATATATAACAGCTTCTCCGTTTTCATCCTCATATGTGTAACCCCAAGCATGACTGTGGCTGTTAAAGTCCCCTATTACTATAGATATCTTCCCAAAATCAACGTTATTATGTGAGACAAAGGAGAATTCTTCTGAAGGAGGCTTGTACACTGAGATGATCACACAATTACTAAGCTCAAAGGTAATAATCTCGATGTTATACTCGTGTGTGCAATGGGCACTCACAATGTGGATTCCTGATTTGACAAAAATTCTACTTCCGTGTATAGCATGAGGTATTTCTGCAACTAACTGTGGACCTGGTACATTAGGTCGTCTCTGTTGGGAGTCTCGGTGAGATTCTTGGATGCACAAGACATCACACTTCTGTTCACGGCAAAGTTCACGTAGCAGCTGTTGTTTAGATGGTGACATGCCTTCAATGTTCACGGATATAACTGTCAGAGTAGGTTCTGAAAAAAAAAACACGTTTATTTAAACACATGTTGAGAATATTCTAATCCTAAAACAAAATACTGTTAGGGCCCTGTAGGGCACCTAACGCCCTTAAAAGGGTAAACGCACATACACCTAGAATTCATACAATCTAGACTTTAACAATCATCTAGAAATAACATCAACACTATCTGACCAACCCCTACACCCTCATCTACCCCCATGTCTAATACAGCACCCTAAACGACCAAGGGAACCAACAACAACGTAATTCTAACTACACAAAGCCGGCAGAGTTAAGTAACAGCTCTTGCCTAAACTTACCACACTCACATCAACATGAACATACCAGCTGCTTACTAAAACAGCTATTCAGCGATTCCCCAAGGGTCAGCACTTGCAAATACATAAATAAACCTCCAAAAGGGGAGGGGACATCTATTGCCGACCGACTCCACGACCGTGACCATCACGACGCCGATGTACCTCGATGAGAGTGTGTCTCTCAGTATTTCCACACATAATTATACATCCATCCCATTTACAACACCTTCTACTTGTCACACTTGTACATTTATTTGTTTGAGCTATCCCTACAGTTGAGGGAAGCGTTTTACAACATTACATTATACTAGTAAACTAGTACACTTTATAAACGCTCAGTTATTATTATTGACCACAACCAGTTATACTGCTGACTTCCCTGCAAGCCCATCCCCAGACACCGTCCTACCCACATTTCGCTGTGCCAGCATTATCAGCTTACATACAACTCAGGCGACCTTGTCTTTCAGAGAGCATGCGCGCCCGCGGCTCCTACAGACGCTCTGTCAGCGACACTAGCTTCGCTCGTTCATAATTAGCTGCCAGGTATTGTCTGCCGCCCCAGGGTGAATCCATTAGATATAACCCTTGGTCCGTTGAGCTTGCCCTTTAATCACCACACTCTCCAGCACCCGTTCGGAGATCCTACACATCCTTTAAACTTCCCCTATTTACACACCACCCTCTTCTCACACTTACCCCCTAGTTCAGTCCCCCCACGAAAAGGGACTAAACAATACTGTTACGGCTGTGAGTTTGTGTCATCGCTCGCCGCATGAGTCACAACTGCCCCAGGGCTGGGTAGTGCCCTGCCTCCTGTATTGCGTGCCCCTTATGCAACAGGGCTACTAGGACAAAGGGATAATCCAGAATATTCGTGACTGGACCAGCGATGGAAACCTCGAGAAGTCGTGAACCCTGGATGGATCTAGAAGCATTTATTGAGTCACCGGCCTGCTATATAAGGGCGACCTGTCAAGCAGTGGTTGTTGTTGTGTTTTTATGAGCTAGTGCGTGTGTTTATACTGAGCGACAGAAGTGTGGTGACGAAGTGCCGTGGAGTTACGAAATCCAGTGATATTGTTTCTCCCAGCTTGTGAACAGCCTGCAGCAAGTGATCGTAAGTAATTGTAGTCGGCGTACATAAGGGAGAGGAGCAGGTAGTTTCTGTCAAGGCCACCGTACTCATTAGGATGGATTAACTTCTGTGGTCTGTTGACAAGTGAAAGGGGCCAAGAGCGCTCAAGGAAGAGACTTGAGGAAACTGGTGTAAGGTTCCAATTGCTTGTGTTTGCTGATGAGTAGTGTAATTTTCTGGCCGCAATAAAGTTAATTATTTCTTTAAGCAGTAATTGGTGTTGTGCTTCCTACCCACCGTAATCCAGTTAACAAAGGTGCCACTAGGGGGTGGCACGTAACAATACTATACAATCCAAATATATCTCAATCTTACCTTACACGAGACTCATCAAAATTAAGGCGTAGGAAACAATAGAAAATCATAGCTAAACCATCTGCAAAGGCCAAACACTCCAGATGGATATTGTTGTTGAGTAGTCGACCAATAGGTAGACCTATTCCTTTTGTTTCATTTCCCCATGTCCTGATAACTTTTTCAAGGACAAGATTGAACGAAAACGGAGATAATTCGTATTAACAAATAGGAAAATGGGTCAGAAAGTTTAGCTTGAAATTTAACTTTCCAAGATGTGGCTATCAGTGACCGTCTAATTAAGTCTCTTGTTTTCCTGTCTACATTATTATTTTTATTATTAGTAGTAGTAGCATTCTTTCTATCTTTCTTCCTTTCTTTCTTTCTTTCTTTCTTTCTTTATTCGTATTTAAACACAAATAGTGCTAAATGTTCCGGCATAACTCAACAAGATGACAGTGTTTCGCCCCGGTGTGCTATTGGGCTCTTCAGTTGGTTAAAGCACACCTCACCAAGACACTGTCTAGTGCACACTGGGAAGGCCATTGCAAGACGTATTTGACACATGTATATCCGCGTCACGAGCAAGCCAGTGCACTATGGGAGTTGAAACTCCATTCCAAAGCAATTATAACCTTACCTTGGCATTGAATATACAATTTCCATAAGAAAATATGCATTGTCGGTTAAGCCATTAATATATTTAAACACAAATAGTGCTAAATGTTCCGGCATAACTCAACAAGATGAAAGTGTTTCGCCCCGGTGAGCTATTGGGCTCTTCAATTGGTTAAAGCACACCTCACCAAGACACTGTCTAGTGCACACTGGGAAGGCCATTGCAAGACGTATTTGACACATTTGTATCCGCGTCACGAGCAAGCCAGTGCACTATGGGAGTTGAAACTCCATTCCAAAGCAATTATAACCTTACCTTGGCATTGAATATACAATTTCCATAAGAAAATATGCATTGTCGGTTGAGCCATTAATATATTTAAACACAAATAGTGCTAAATGTTCCGGCATAACTCAACAAGATGACAGTGTTTCGCCCCGGTGTGCTATTGGGCTCTTCAGTTGGTTAAAGCACACCTCACCAAGACACTGTCTAGTGCACACTGGGAAGGCCATTGCAAGACGTATTTGACACATGTGTATCCGCGTCACGAGCAAGCCAGTGCACTATGGGAGTTGAAACTCCATTCCAAAGCAATTATAACCTTACCTTGGCATTGAATATACAATATCCATAAGAAAATATGCATTGTCGGTTGAGCCATTAATATATTTAAACACAAATAGTGCTAAATGTTCCGGCATAACTCAACAAGATGACAGTGTTTCGCCCCGGTGTGCTATTGGGCTCTTCAGTTGGTTAAAGCACACCTCACCAAGACACTGTCTAGTGCACACTGGGAAGGCCATTGCAAGACGTATTTGACACATGTGTATCCGCGTCACGAGCAAGCCAGTGCACTATGGGAGTTGAAACTCCATTCCAAAGCAATTATAACCTTACCTTGGCATTGAATATACAATTTCCATAAGGAAATATGCATTGTCGGTTAAGCCATTAATATATTTAAACACAAATAGTGCTAAATGTTCGGCATAACTCAACAAGATGAAAGTGTTTCGCCCCGGTGTGCTATTGGGCACTTCAGTTGATTAAAGCACACCTCACCAAGACACTGTCTAGTGCACACTGGGAAGGCCATTGCAAGACGTATTTGACACATTTGTATCCGCGTCACGAGCAAGCCAGTGCACTATGGGAGTTGAAACTCCATTCCAAAACAATTATGACCTTACCTTGGCATTGAATATACAATTTCCATAAGAAAATATGCATTGTCGGTTGAGCCATTAATATATTTAAACACAAATAGTGCTAAATGTTCCGGCATAACTCAACAAGATGACAGTGTTTCGCCCCGGTGTGCTATTGGGCTCTTCAGTTGGTTAAAGCACACCTCACCAAGACACTGTCTAGTGCACACTGGGAAGGCCATTGCAAGACGTATTTGAAACATGTGTATCCGCGTCACGAGCAAGCCAGTGCACTATGGGAGTTGAAACTCCATTCCAAAGCAATTATAACCTTACCTTGGCATTGAATATACAATTTCCATAAGAAAATATGCATTGTCGGTTGAGCCATTAATATATTTAAACACAAACAGTGCTAAATGTTCCGGCATAACTCAACAAGATGACAGTGTTTCGCCCCGGTGTGCTATTGGGCTCTTCAGTTGGTTAAAGCACACCTCACCAAGACACTGTCTAGTGCACACTGGGAAGGCCATTGCAAGACGTATTTGACACATGTGTATCCGCGACACGAGAATGCCAGTGCACTATGGGAGTTGAAACTCCATTCCAAAGCAATTATAACCTTACCTTGGCATTGAATATACAATTTCCATAAGAAAATATGCATTGTCGGTTGAGCCATTAATATATTTAAACACAAATAGTGCTAAATGTTCCGGCATAACTCAACAAGTTGACAGTGTTTCGCCCCGGTGTGCTATTGGGCCCTTCAGTTGGTTAAAGCACCCCTCAACAAGACACTGTCTAGTGCACACTGGGAAGGCCATTGCAAGACGTATTTGACACATGTGTATCCGCGTCACGAGCAAGCCAGTGCACTATGGGAGTTGAAATTCCATTCCAAAGCAATTATAACCTTACCCTGGCATTGAATATACAATTTCCATAAGAAAATATGCATTGTCGGTTGAGCGTTTAATATATTAAAACACAAATAGTGCTAAATGTTCCGGCATAACTCAACAAGATGACAGTGTTTCGCCCCGGTGTGCTATTGGGCACTTCAGTTGGTTAAAGCACACCTCACCAAGACACTGTCTAGTGCACACTGGGAAGGCCATTGCAAGACGTATTTGACACATGTGTATCCGCGTCACGAGCAAGCCAGTGCACTATGGGAGTTGAAACTCCATTCCAAAGCAATTATAACCTTACCTTGGAATTGAATATACAATTTCCATAAGAAAATATGCATTGTCGGTTGAGCCATTAATATATTTAAACACAAATAGTGCTAAATGTTCCGGCATAACTCAACAAGATGACAGTGTTTCGCCCCGGTGTGCTATTGGGCTCTTCAGTTGGTTAAAGCACACCTCACCAAGACACTGTCTAGTGCACACTGGGAAGGCCATTGCAAGACGTATTTGACACATGTGTATCCGCGTCACGAGCAAGCCAGTGCACTATGGGAGTTGAAACTCCATTCCAAAGCAATTATAACCTTACCTTGGCATTGAATATACAATTTCCATAAGAAAATATGCATTGTCGGTTGAGCCATTAATATATTTAAACACAAATAGTGCTAAATGTTCCGGCATAACTCAACAAGATGACAGTGTTTCGCCCCGGTGTGCTATTGGGCTCTTCAGTTGGTTAAAGCACACCTCACCAAGACACTGTCTAGTGCACACTGGGAAGGCCATTGCAAGACGTATTTGAAACATGTGTATCCGCGTCACGAGCAAGCCAGTGCACTATGGGAGTTGAAACTCCATTCCAAAGCAATTATAACCTTACCTTGGCATTGAATATACAATTTCCATAAGAAAATATGCATTGTCGGTTGAGCCATTAATATATTTAAACACAAACAGTGCTAAATGTTCCGGCATAACTCAACAAGATGACAGTGTTTCGCCCCGGTGTGCTATTGGGCTCTTCAGTTGGTTAAAGCACACCTTACCAAGACACTGTCTAGTGCACACTGGGAAGGCCATTGCAAGACGTATTTGACACATGTGTATCCGCGACACGAGAATGCCAGTGCACTATGGGAGTTGAAACTCCATTCCAAAGCAATTATAACCTTACCTTGGCATTGAATATACAATTTCCATAAGAAAATATGCATTGTCGGTTGAGCCATTAATATATTTAAACACAAATAGTGCTAAATGTTCCGGCATAACTCAACAAGATGACAGTGTTTCGCCCCGATGTGCTATTGGGCTCTTCAGTTGGTTAAAGCACACCTCACCAAGACACTGTCTAGTGCACACTGGGAAGGATATTCCAAGACGTATTTGACACATGTGTATCCGCGTCACGAGCAAGCCAGTGCACTATGGGAGTTGAAACTCCATTCCAAAGCAATTATAACCTTACCTTGGCATTGAATATACAATTTCCATAAGAAAATATGCATTGTCGGTTGAGCCATTAATATATTTAAACACAAATAGTGCTAAATGTTCCGGCATAACTCAACAAGATGACAGTGTTTCGCCCCGGTGTGCTATTGGGCTCTTCAGTTGGTTAAAGCACACCTCACCAAGACACTGTCTAGTGCACACTGGGAAGGCCATTGCAAGACGTATTTGACACATTTGTATCCGCGTCACGAGCAAGCCAGTGCACTATGGGAGTTGAAACTCTATTCCAAAGCAATTATAACCTTACCTTGGCATTGAATATACAATTTCCATAAGAAAATATGCATTGTCGGTTGAGCCATTAATATATTTAAACACAAATAGTGCTAAATGTTCCGGCATAACTCAACAAGATGACAGTGTTTCGCCCCGGTGTGCTATTGGGCTCTTCAGTTGGTTAATGCACACCTCACCAAGACACTGTCTAGTGCACACTGGGAAGGCCATTGCAAGACGTATTTGACACATGTGTATCCGCGTCACGAGCAAGCCAGTGCACTATGGGAGTTGAAACTCCATTCCAAAGCAATTATAACCTTACCTTGGCATTGAATATACAATTTCCATAAGAAAATATGCATTGTCGGTTGAGCCATTAATATATTTAAACACAAACAGTGCTAAATGTTCCGGCATAACTCAACAAGATGACAGTGTTTCGCCCCGGTGTGCTATTGGGCTCTTCAGTTGGTTAAGTCACACCTCACCAAGACACTGTCTAGTGCACACTGGGAAGGCCATTGCAAGACGTATTTGACACATGTGTATACGCGTCACGAGAATGCCAGTGCACTATGGGAGTTGAAACACCATTCCAAAGCAATTATAACCTTACCTTGGCATTGAATATACAATTTCCATAAGAAAATATGCATTGTCGGTTGAGCCATTAATATATTTAAACACAAATAGTGCTAAATGTTCCGGCATAACTCAACAAGATGACAGTGTTTCGCCCCGGTGTGCTATTGGGCCCTTCAGTTGGTTAAAGCACCCCTCACCAAGACACTGTCTAGTGCACACTGGGAAGGCCATTGCAAGACGTATTTGACACATGTGTATCCGCGTCACGAGCAAGCCAGTGCAATATGGGAGTTGAAACTCCATTCCAAAGCGATTATAACCTTACCTTGGCATTGAATATACAATTTCCATAAGAAAATATCCATTGTCGGTTGAGCCATTAATATATTTAAACACAAATAGTGCTAAATGTTCCGGCATAACTCAACAAGATGACAGTATTTCGCCCCGGTGTGCTATTGCGCTCTTCAGTTGGTTAAAGCACACCTCACCAAGACACTGTCTAGTGCACACTGGGAAGGCCATTGCAAGACGTATTTGACACATGTGTATCCGCGTCACGAGCAAGCCAGTGCACTAAGGGAGTTGAAACTCCATTCCAAAGCAATTATGACCTTACCTTGGCATTGAATATACAATTTCCATAAGAAAATATGCATTGTCGGTTGAGCCATTAATATATTTAAACACAAATAGTGCTAAATGTTCCGGCATAACTCAACAAGATGACAGTGTTTCGCCCCGGTGTGCTATTGGGCTCTTCAGTTGGTTAAAGCACACCTCACCAAGACACTGTCTAGTGCACACTGGGAAGGCCATTGCAAGACGTATTTGACACATGTGTATCCGCGTCACGAGCAAGCCAGTGCACTATGGGAGTTGAAACTCCATTCCAAAGCAATTATAACCTTACCTTGGCATTGAATATACAATTTCCATAAGAAAATATGCATTGTCGGTTGAGCCATTAATATATTTAAACACAAATAGTGCTAAATGTTCCGGCATAAATCAACAAGATGACAGTGTTTCGCCCCGGTGTGCTATTGGGCTCTTCAGTTGGTTAAAGCACACCTCACCAAGACACTGTCTAGTGCACACTGGGAAGGCCATTGCAAGACGTATTTGACACATGTGTATCCGCGTCACGAGCAAGCCAGTGCACTATGGGAGTTGAAACTCCATTCCAAAGCATTTATAACCTTACCTTGGCATTGAATATACAATTTCCATAAGAAAATATGCATTGTCGGTTGAGCCATTAATATATTTAAACACAAATAGTGCTAAATGTTCCGGCATAACTCAACAAGATGACAGTGTTTCGCCCCGGTGTGCTATTGGGCTCTTCAGTTGGTTAAAGCACACCTCACCAAGACACTGTCTAGTGCACACTGGGAAGGCCATTGCAAGACGTATTTGACACATGTGTATCCGCGTCACGAGCAAGCCAGTGCACTATGGGAGTTGAAACTCCATTCCAAAGCAATTATGACCTTACCTTGGCATTGAATATACAATTTCCATAAGAAAATATGCATTGTCGGTTGAGCCATTAATATATTTAAACACAAATAGTGCTAAATGTTCCGGCATAACTCAACAAGATGACAGTGTTTCGCCCCGGTGTGCTATTGGGCTCTTCAGTTGGTTAAAGCACACCTCACCAAGACACTGTCTAGTGCACACTGGGAAGGCCATTGCAAGACGTATTTGACACATGTGTATCCGCGTCACGAGCAAGCCAGTGCACTATGGGAGTTGAAACTCCATTCCAAAGCAATTATAACCTTACCTTGGCATTGAATATACAATTTCCATAAGAAAATATGCATTGTCGGTTGAGCCATTAATATATTTAAACACAAATAGTGCTAAATGTTCCGGCATAAATCAACAAGATGACAGTGTTTCGCCCCGGTGTGCTATTGGGCTCTTCAGTTGGTTAAAGCACACCTCACCAAGACACTGTCTAGTGCACACTGGGAAGGCCATTGCAAGACGTATTTGACACATGTGTATCCGCGTCACGAGCAAGCCAGTGCACTATGGGAGTTGAAACTCCATTCCAAAGCAATTATAACCTTACCTTGGCATTGAATATACAATTTCCATAAGAAAATATGCATTGTCGGTTGAGCCATTAATATATTTAAACACAAATAGTGCTAAATGTTCCGGCATAACTCAACAAGATGACAGTGTTTCGCCCCGGTGTGCTATTGGGCTCTTCAGTTGGTTAAAGCACACCTCACCAAGACACTGTCTAGTGCACACTGGGAAGGCCATTGCAAGACGTATTTGACACATGTGTATCCGCGTCACGAGCAAGCCAGTGCACTATGGGAGTTTAAACTCCATTCCAAAGCAATTATAACCTTACCTTGGCATTGAATATACAATTTCCATAAGAAAATATGCATTGTCGGTTGAGCCATTAATATATTTAAACACAAATAGTGCTAAATGTTCCGGCATAACTCAACAAGATGACAGTGTTTCGCCCCGATGTGCTATTGGGCTCTTCAGTTGGTTAAAGCACACCTCACCAAGACACTGTCTAGTGCACACTGGGAAGGCCATTGCAAGACGTATTTGACACATGTGTATCCGCGTCACGAGCAAGCCAGTGCACTATGGGAGTTGAAACTCCATTCCAAAGCAATTATAACCTTACCTTGGCATTGAATATACAATTTCCATAAGAAAATATGCATTGTCGGTTGAGCTATTAATATATTTAAACACAAATAGTGCTAAATATTCCGGCATAACTCAACAAGATGACAGTGGTTCGCCCCGGAGTGCTATTGGGCTCTTCAGTTGGTTAAAGCACACCTCACCAAGACTCTGTCTAGTGCACACTGGGAAGGCTATTGCAAGACGTATTTGACACATGTGTATCCGCGTCACGAGCAAGCCAGTGCACTATAGGAGTTGAAACTCCATTCCAAAGCAATTTTAACCTTACCTTGGCATTGAATATACAATTTCCATAAGAAAATATGCATTGTCGGTTGAGCCATTAATATATTTAAACACAAATAGTGCTAAATGTCCCGTCATAACTCAACAAGATGACAGTGTTTCGCCCCGGTGTGCTATTGGGCTCTTCAGTTGGTTAAAGCACACCTCACCAAGACACTGTCTAGTGCACACTGGGAAGGCCATTGCAAGACGTATTTGACACATGTGTATCCGCGTCACGAGCAAGCCAGTGCACTATGGGAGTTGAAACTCCATTCCATAGCAATTATAACCTTACCTTGGCATTGAATATACAATTTCCATAAGAAAATATGCATTGTCGGTTGAGCCATTAATATATTTAAACACAAATAGTGCTAAATGTGCCGGCATAACTCAACAAGATGACAGTGTTTCGCCCCGGTGTGCTATTGGGCTCTTCAGTTGGTTAAAGCACACCTCACCAAGACACTGTCTAGTGCACACTGGGAAGGCCATTGCAAGACGTATTTGACACATTTGTATCCGCGTCACGAGCAAGCCAGTGCACTATGGGAGTTGAAACTCTATTCCAAAGCAATTATAACCTTACCTTGGCATTGAATATACAATTTCCATAAGAAAATATGCATTGTCGGTTGAGCCATTAATATATTTAAACACAAATAGTGCTAAATGTTCCGGCATAACTCAACAAGATGACAGTGTTTCGCCCCGGTGTGCTATTGGGCTCTTCAGTTGGTTAATGCACACCTCACCAAGACACTGTCTAGTGCACACTGGGAAGGCCATTGCAAGACGTATTTGACACATGTGTATCCGCGTCACGAGCAAGCCAGTGCACTATGGGAGTTGAAACTCCATTCCAAAGCAATTATAACCTTACCTTGGCATTGAATATACAATTTCCATAAGAAAATATGCATTGTCGGTTGAGCCATTAATATATTTAAACACAAACAGTGCTAAATGTTCCGGCATAACTCAACAAGATGACAGTGTTTCGCCCCGGTGTGCTATTGGGCTCTTCAGTTGGTTAAGTCACACCTCACCAAGACACTGTCTAGTGCACACTGGGAAGGCCATTGCAAGACGTATTTGACACATGTGTATCCGCGTCACGAGAATGCCAGTGCACTATGGGAGTTGAAACACCATTCCAAAGCAATTATAACCTTACCTTGGCATTGAATATACAATTTCCATAAGAAAATATGCATTGTCGGTTGAGCCATTAATATATTTAAACACAAATAGTGCTAAATGTTCCGGCATAACTCAACAAGATGACAGTGTTTCGCCCCGGTGTGCTATTGGGCCCTTCAGTTGGTTAAAGCACCCCTCACCAAGACACTGTCTAGTGCACACTGGGAAGGCCATTGCAAGACGTATTTGACACATGTGTATCCGCGTCACGAGCAAGCCAGTGCAATATGGGAGTTGAAACTCCATTCCAAAGCAATTATAACCTTACCTTGGCATTGAATATACAATTTCCATAAGAAAATATGCATTGTCGGTTGAGCCATTAATATATTTAAACACAAATAGTGCTAAATGTTCCGGCATAACTCAACAAGATGACAGTATTTCGCCCCGGTGTGCTATTGCGCTCTTCAGTTGGTTAAAGCACACCTCACCAAGACACTGTCTAGTGCACACTGGGAAGGCCATTGCATGACGTATTTGACACATGTGTATCCGCGTCACGAGCAAGCCAGTGCACTATGGGAGTTGAAACTCCATTCCAAAGCAATTATGACCTTACCTTGGCATTGAATATACAATTTCCATAAGAAAATATGCATTGTCGGTTGAGCGATTAATATATTTAAACACAAATAGTGCTAAATGTTCCGGCATAACTCAACAAGATGACAGTGTTTCGCCCCGGTGTGCTATTGGGCTCTTCAGTTGGTTAAAGCACACCTCACCACGACACTGTCTAGTGCACACTGGGAAGGCCATTGCAAGACGTATTTGACACATGTGTATCCGCGTCACGAGCAAGCCAGTGCACTATGGGAGTTGAAACTCCATTCCAAAGCAATTATAACCTTACCTTGGCATTGAATATACAATTTCCATAAGAAAATATGCATTGTCGGTTGAGCCATTAATATATTTAAACACAAATAGTGCTAAATGTTCCGGCATAAATCAACAAGATGACAGTGTTTCGCCCCGGTGTGCTATTGGGCTCTTCAGTTGGTTAAAGCACACCTCACCAAGACACTGTCTAGTGCACACTGGGAAGGCCATTGCAAGACGTATTTGACACATGTGTATCCGCGTCACGAGCAAGCCAGTGCACTATGGGAGTTGAAACTCCATTCCAAAGCAATTATAACCTTACCTTGGCATTGAATATACAATTTCCATAAGAAAATATGCATTGTCGGTTGAGCCATTAATATATTTAAACACAAATAGTGCTAAATGTTCCGGCATAACTCAACAAGATGACAGTGTTTCGCCCCGGTGTGCTATTGGGCTCTTCAGTTGGTTAAAGCACACCTCACCAAGCCACTGTCTAGTGCACACTGGGAAGGCCATTGCAAGACGTATTTGACACATGTGTATCCGCGTCACGAGCAAGCCAGTGCACTATGGGAGTTGAAACTCCATTCCAAAGCAATTATGACCTTACCTTGGCATTGAATATACAATTTCCATAAGAAAATATGCATTGTCGGTTGAGCCATTAATATATTTAAACACAAATAGTGCTAAATGTTCCGGCATAACTCAACAAGATGACAGTGTTTCGCCCCGGTGTGCTATTGGGCTCTTCAGTTGGTTAAAGCACACCTCACCAAGACACTGTCTAGTGCACACTGGGAAGGCCATTGCAAGACGTATTTGACACATGTGTATCCGCGTCACGAGCAAGCCAGTGCACTATGGGAGTTGAAACTCCATTCCAAAGCAATTATAACCTTACCTTGGCATTGAATATACAATTTCCATAAGAAAATATGCATTGTCGGTTGAGCCATTAATATATTTAAACACAAATAGTGCTAAATGTTCCGGCATAAATCAACAAGATGACAGTGTTTCGCCCCGGTGTGCTATTGGGCTCTTCAGTTGGTTAAAGCACACCTCACCAAGACACTGTCTAGTGCACACTGGGAAGGCCATTGCAAGACGTATTTGACACATGTGTATCCGCGTCACGAGCAAGCCAGTGCACTATGGGAGTTGAAACTCCATTCCAAAGCAATTATAACCTTACCTTGGCATTGAATATACAATTTCCATAAGAAAATATGCATTGTCGGTTGAGCCATTAATATATTTAAACACAAATAGTGCTAAATGTTCCGGCATAACTCAACAAGATGACAGTGTTTCGCCCCGGTGTGCTATTGGGCTCTTCAGTTGGTTAAAGCACACCTCACCAAGACACTGTCTAGTGCACACTGGGAAGGCCATTGCAAGACGTATTTGACACATGAGTATCCGCGTCACGAGCAAGCCAGTGCACTATGGGAGTTGAAACTCCATTCCAAAGCAATTATAACCTTACCTTGGCATTGAATATACAATTTCCATAAGAAAATATGCATTGTCGGTTGAGCCATTAATATATTTAAACACAAATAGTGCTAAATGTTCCGGCATAACTCAACAAGATGACAGTGTTTCGCCCCGATGTGCTATTGGGCTCTTCAGTTGGTTAAAGCACACCTCACCAAGACACTGTCTAGTGCACACTGGGAAGGCCATTGCAAGACGTATTTGACACATGTGTATCCGCGTCACGAGCAAGCCAGTGCACTATGGGAGTTGAAACTCCATTCCAAAGCAATTATAACCTTACCTTGGCATTGAATATACAATTTCCATAAGAAAATATGCATTGTCGGTTGAGCCATTAATATATTTAAACACAAATAGTGCTAAATATTCCGGCATAACTCAACAAGATGACAGTGGTTCGCCCCGGTGTGCTATTGGGCTCTTCAGTTGGTTAAAGCACACCTCACCAAGACTCTGTCTAGTGCACACTGGGTAGGCTATTGCAAGACGTATTTGACACATGTGTATCCGCGTCACGAGCAAGCCAGTGAACTATAGGAGTTGAAACTCCATTCCAAAGCAATTATAACCTTACCTTGGCATTGAATATACAATTTCCATAAGAAAATATGCATTGTCGGTTGAGCCATTAATATATTTAAACACAAATAGTGCTAAATGTCCCGTCATAACTCAACAAGATGGCAGTGTTTCGCCCCGGTGTGCTATTGGGCTCTTCAGTTGGTTAAAGCACACCTCACCAAGACACTGTCTAGTGCACACTGGGAAGGCCATTGCAAGACGTATTTGACACATGTGTATCCGCGTCACGAGCAAGCCAGTGCACTATGGGAGTTGAAACTCCATTCCATAGCAATTATAACCTTACCTTGGCATTGAATATACAATTTCCATAAGAAAATATGCATTGTCGGTTGAGCCATTAATATATTTAAACACAAATAGTGCTAAATGTTCCGTCATAACTCAACAAGATGACAGTGTTTCGCCCCGGTGTGTTATTGGGCTCTTCAGTTGGTTAAAGCACACCTCACCAAGACACTGTCTAGTGCACACTGGGAAGGCCATTGCAAGACGTATTTGACACATGTGTATCCGCGTCACGAGCAAGCCAGTGCACTATGGGAGTTGAAACTCCATTCCAAAGCAATTATAACCTTACCTTGGCATTGAATATACAATTTCCATAAGAAAATATGCATTGTCGGTTGAGCCATTAATATATTTAAACACAAATAGTGCTAAATGTTCCGGCATAACTCAACAAGATGACAGTGTTTCGCCCCGGTGTGCTATTGGGCTCTTCAGTTGGTTAAAGCACACCTCACCAAGACACTGTCTAGTGCACACTGGGAAGACCATTGCAAGACGTATTTGACACATGTGTATCCGCGTCACGAGAATGCTAGTGCACTATGGGAGTTGAAACTCCATTCCAAAGCAATTATAACCTTACCTTGGCATTGAATATACAATTTCCATAAGAAAATATGCATTGTCGGTTGAGCCATTAATATATTTAAACACAAATAGTGCTAAATGTTCCGGCATAACTCAACAAGATGGCAGTGTTTCGCCCCGGTGTGCTATTGGGCTCTTCAGTTGGTTAAAGCACACCTCACCAAGACACTGTCTAGTGCACACTGGGAAGGCCATTGCAAGACGTATTTGACACATGTGTATCCGCGTCACGATCAAGCCAGTGCACTATGGGAGTTGAAACTCCATTCCAAAGCAATTATAACCTTACCTTGGCATTGAAAATACAATTTCCATAAGAAAATATGCATTGTCGGTTGAGCCATTAATATATTTAAACACAAATAGTGCTAAATGTTCCGGCATAACTCAACAAGATGACAGTGTTTCGCCCCGGTGTGCTATTGGGTTCTTCAGTTGGTTAAAGCACACCTCACCAAGACACTGTCTAGTGCACACTGGGAAGGCCATTGCAAGACGTATTTGACACATGTGTATCCACGTCACGAGCAAACCAGTGCACTATGGGAGTTGAAACTCCATTCCAAAGCAATTATAACCTTACCTTGGCATTGAATATACAATTTCCATAAGAAAATATGCATTGTCGGTTGAGCTATTAATATATTTAAACACAAATAGTGCTAAATATTCCGGCATAACCCAACAAGATGACAGTGGTTCGCCCCCGTGTGCTATTGGGCTCTTTAGTTGGTTAAAGCACACCTCACCAAGACACTGTCTAGTGCACACTGGGAAGGCCATTGCAAGACGTATTTGACACATGTGTATCCGCGTCACGAGCAAGCCAGTGCACTATGGGAGTTTAAACTCCATTCCAAAGCAATTATAACCTTACCTTGGCATTGAATATAAAATTTCCATAAGAAAATATGCATTGTCGGTTGAGCCATTAATATATTTAAACACAAATAGTGCTAAATGTTCCGGCATAACTCAACAAGATGACAGTGTTTCGCCCCGGTGTGCTATTGGGCTCTTCAGTTGGTTAAAGCACACCTCACCAAGACACTGTCTAGTGCACACTGGGAAGGCCATTGCAAGACGTATTTGACACATGTGTATCCGCGTCACGAGCAAGCCAGTGCACTATGGGAGTTGAAACTCCATTCCAAAGCAATTATAACCTTACCTTGGCATTGAATATACAATTTCCATAAGAAAATATGCCATGTCGGTTGAGCCATTAATATATTTAAACACAAATAGTGCTAAATGTTCCGGCATAACTCAACAAGATGACAGTGTTTCGCCCCGGTGTGCTATTGGGCTCTTCAGTTGGTTAAAGCACACCTCACCAAGACACTGTCTAGTGCACACTGGGAAGGCCATTGCAAGACGTATTTTACATATGTGTATCCGCGTCACGAGCAAGCCAGTGCACTATGGGAGTTGAAACTCCATTCCAAAGCAATTATAACCTTACCTTGGCATTGAATATACAATTTCCATAAGAAAATGTGCATTGTCGGTTGAGCCATTAATATATTTAAACACAAATAGTGCTAAATGTTCCGGCATAACACAACAAGATGACAGTGTATCGCCCCGGTGTGCTATTGGGCTCTTCAGTTGGTTAAAGCACAAATCACCAAGACACTGTCTAGTGCACACTGGGAAGGCCATTGCAAGACGTATTTGACACATGTGTATCCGCGTCACGAGCAAGCCAGTGCACTATGGGAGTTGAAACTCCATTCCAAAGCAATTATAACCTTACCTTGGCATTGAATATACAATTTCCATAAGAAAATATGCATTGTCGGTTGAGCCATTAATATATTTAAACACAAATAGTGCTAAATGTTCCGGCATAACTCAACAAGATGACAGTATTTCGCCCCGGTGTGCTATTGGGCTCTTCAGTTGGTTAAAGCACACCTCACCAACACACTGTCTAGTGCACACTGGGAAGGCCATTGCAAGACGTATTTGACACATGTGTATCCGCGTCACGAGCCAGCCAGTGCACTATGGGAGTTGAAACTCCATTCCAAAGCAATTATAACCATACCTTGGCATTGAATATACAATTTCCATAAGAAAATATGCATTGTCGGTTGAGCCATTAATATATTTAAACACAAATAGTGCTAAATGTTCCGGCATAACTCAACAAGATGACAGTGGTTCGCCCCGGTGTGCTATTGGGCTCTTCAGTTGGTTAAAGCACACCTCACCAAGACACTGTCTAGTGCACACTGGGAAGGCCAATGCAAGACGTATTTGACACATGTGTATCCGCGTCACGAGCAAGCCAGTGCACTATGGGAGTTGAAACTCCATTCCAAAGCAATTATAACCTTACCTTGGCATTGAATATACAATTTCCATAAGAAAATATGCATTGTCGGTTGAGCCATTAATATATTTAAACACAAATAGTGCTAAATGTTCCGGCATAACTCAACAAGATGACAGTGTTTCGCCCCGGTGTGCTATTGGGCTCTTCAGTTGGTTAAAGCACACCTCACCAAGACACTGTCTAGTGCACACTGGGAAGGCCATTGCAAGACGTATTTGACACATGTGTATCCGCGTCACGAGCAAGCCAGTGCACTATGGGAGTTGAAACTCCATTCCAAAGCAATTATAACCTTACCTTGGCATTGAATATACAATTTCCATAAAAAAATATGCATTGTCGGTTGCGCCATTAATATATTTAAACACAAATAGTGCTAAATGTTCCGGCATAACTCAACAAGATGACAGTGTTTCGCCCCGGTGTGCTATTGGGCTCTTCAGTTGGTTAAAGCACACCTCACCAAGACACTGTCTAGTGCACACTGGGAAGGCCAATGCAAGACGTATTTGACACATGTGTATCCGCGTCACGAGCAAGCCAGTGCACTATGGGAGTTGAAACTCCATTCCAAAGCAATTATAACCTTACCTTGGCATTGAATATACAATTTCCATAAGAAAATATGCATTGTCGGTTGAGCCATTAATATATTTAAACACAAATAGTGCTAAATGTTCCGGCATAACTCAACAAGATGACAGTGTTTCGCCCCGGTGTGCTATTGGGCTCTTCAGTTGGTTAAAGCACACCTCACCAAGACACTGTCTAGTGCACACTGGGAAGGCCATTGCAAGACGTATTTGACACATGTGTATCCGCGTCACGAGCAAGCCAGTGCACTATGGGAGTTGAAACTCCATTCCAAAGCAATTATAACCTTACCTTGGCATTGAATATACAATTTCCATAAAAAAATATGCATTGTCGGTTGCGCCATTAATATATTTAAACACAAATAGTGCTAAATGTTCCGGCATAACTCAACAAGATGACAGTGTTTCGCCCCGGTGTGCTATTGGGCTCTTCAGTTGGTTAAAGCACACCTCACCAAGACACTGTCTAGTGCACACTGGGAAGGCCATTGCAAGACGTATTTGACACATGTGTATCCGCGTCACGAGCAAGCCAGTGCACTATGGGAGTTGAAACTCCATTCCAAAGCAATTATAACCTTACCTTGGCATTGAATATACAATTTCCATAAGAAAATATGCATTGTCGGTTGAGCCATTAATATATTTAAACACAAATAGTGCTAAATGTTCCGGCATAACTCAACAAGATGACAGTGTTTCGCCCCGGTGTGCTATTGGGCTCTTCAGTTGGTTAAAGCACACCTAACCAAGACACTGTCTAGTGCACACTGGGAAGGCCATTGCAAGACGTATTTGACACATGTGTATCCGCGTCACGAGCAAGCCAGTGTACTATGGGAGTTGAAACTCCATTCCAAAGCAATTATAACCTTACCTTGGCATTGAATATACAATTTCCATAAGGAAATGTGCATTGTCGGTTGAGCCATTAATATATTTAAACACAAATAGTGCTAAATGTTCCGGCATAACTCAACAAGATGACAGTGTATCGCCCCGGTGTGCTATTGGGCTCTTCAGTTGGTTAAAGCACACCTCACCAAGACACTGTCTAGTGCACACTGGGAAGGCCATTGCAAGACGTATTTGACACATGTGTATCCGCGTCACGAGCAAGCCAGTGCACTATGGGAGTTGAAACTCCATTCCGAAGCAATTATAACCTTACCTTGGCATTGAATATACAATTTCCATAAGAAAATATGCATTGTCGGTTGAGCCATTAATATATTTAAACACAAATAGTGCTAAATGTTCCGGCATAACTCAACAAGATGACAGTATTTCGCCCCGGTGTGCTATTGGGCTCTTCAGTTGGTTAAAGCACACCTCACCAAGACACTGTCTAGTGCACACTGGGAAGGCCATTGCAAGACGTATTTGACACATGTGTATCCGCGTCACGAGCAAGCCAGTGCACTATGGGAGTTGAAAAGAACATTCCAAAGCAATTATAACCTTACCTTGGCATTGAATATACAATTTCCATAAGAAAATATGCATTGTCGGTTGAGCCATTAATATATTTAAACACAAATAGTGCTAAATGTTCCGGCATAACTCAACAAGATGACAGTGTTTCGCCCCGGTGTGCTATTGGGCTCTTCAGTTGGTTAAAGCACACCTCACCAAGACACTGTCTAGTGCACACTGGGAAGGCCATTGCAAGACGTATTTGACACATGTGTATCCGCGTCACCAGCAAGTCAGTGCACTATGGGAGTTGAAACTCCATTCCAAAGCAATTATAACCTTACCTTGGCATTGAATATACAATTTCCATAAGAAAATATGCATTGTCGGTTGAGCCATTAATATATTTAAACACAAATAGTGCTAAATGTTACGGCATAACTCAACAAGATGACAGTGGTTCGCCCCGGTGTGCTATTGGGCTCTTCAGTTGGATAAAGCACACCTCACCAAGACACTGTCTAGTGCACACTGGGAAGGCCATTGCAAGACGTATTTGACACATGTGTATCCGCGTCACCAGCAAGCGAGTGCACTATGGGAGTTGAAACTCCATTCCAAAGCAATTATAACCTTACCTTGGCATTGAATATACAATTTCCATAAGAAAATATGCATTGTCGTTTGAGCCATTAATATATTTAAACAAAAATAGTGCTAAATGTTCCGGCATAACTCAACAAGATGACAGTGTTTCGCCCCGGTGTGCTATTGGGCTCTTCAGTTGGTTAAAGCACACCTTACCAAGACACTGTCTAGTGCACACTGGGAAGGCCATTGCAAGACGTATTTGACACATGTGTATCCGCGTCACGAGCAAGCCAGTGCACTATGGGAGTTGAAACTCCATTCCAAAGCAATTATAACCTTACCTTGGCATTGAATATACAATTTCCATAAGAAAATATGCATTGTCGGTTGAGCCATTAATATATTTAAACACAAATAGTGCTAAATGTTCCGGCATAACTCAACAAGATGACAGTGTTTCGCCCCGGTGTGCTATTAGGCTCTTCAGTTGGTTAAAGCACACCTCACCAAGACACTGTCTAGTGCACACTGGGAAGGCCATTGCAAGACGTATTTGACACATGTGTATCCGCGTCACGAGCAAGCCAGTGCACTATGGGAGTTGAAACTCCATTCCAAAGCAATTATAACCTTACCTTGGCATTGAATATACAATTTCCATAAGAAAATATGCATTGTCGGTTGAGCCATTAATATATTTAAACACAAATAGTGCTAAATGTTCCGGCATAACTCAACAAGATGACAGTGTTTCGCCCCGGTGTGCTATTGGGCTCTTCAGTTGGTTAAAGCACACCTCACCAAGACACTGTCTAGTGCACACTGGGAAGGCCATTGCAAGACGTATTTGACACATGTGTATCCGCGTCACGAGCAAGCCAGTGCACTATGGGAGTTTAAACTCCATTCCAAAGCAATTATAACCTTACCTTGGCATTGAATATACAATTTCCATAAGAAAATATGCATTGTCGGTTGAGCCATTAATATATTTAAACACAAATAGTGCTAAATGTTCCGGCATAACTCAACAAGATGACAGTGTTTAGCCCCGGTGTGCTATTAGGCTCTTCAGTTGGTTAAAGCACACCTCACCAAGACACTGTCTAGTGCACACTGGGAAGGCCATTGCAAGACGTATTTGACACATGTGTATCCGCGTCACGAGCAAGCCAGTGCACTATGGGAGTTGAAACTCCATTCCAAAGCAATTATAACCTTACCTTGGCATTGAATATACAATTTCCATAAGAAAATATGCCATGTCGGTTGAGCCATTAATATATTTAAACACAAATAGTGCTAAATGTTCCGGCATAACTCAACAAGATGACAGTGTTTCGCCCCGGTGTGCTATTGGGCTCTTCAGTTGGTTAAAGCACACCTCACCAAGACACTGTCTAGTGCACACTGGGAAGGCCATTGCAAGACGTATTTTACATATGTGTATCCGCGTCACGAGCAAGCCAGTGCACTATGGGAGTTGAAACTCCATTCCAAAGCAATTATAACCTTACCTTGGCATTGAATATACAATTTCCATAAGAAAATGTGCATTGTCGGTTGAGCCATTAATATATTTAAACACAAATAGTGCTAAATGTTCCGGCATAACACAACAAGATGACAGTGTATCGCCCCGGTGTGCTATTGGGCTCTTCAGTTGGTTAAAGCACACCTCACCAAGACACTGTCTAGTGCACACTGGGAAGGCCATTGCAAGACGTATTTGACACATGTGTATCCGCGTCACGAGCAAGCCAGTGCACTATGGGAGTTGAAACTCCATTCCAAAGCAATTATAACCTTACCTTGGCATTGAATATACAATTTCCATAAGAAAATATGCATTGTCGGTTGAGCCATTAATATATTTAAACACAAATAGTGCTAAATGTTCCGGCATAACTCAACAAGATGACAGTATTTCGCCCCGGTGTGCTATTGGGCTCTTCAGTTGGTTAAAGCACACCTCACCAACACACTGTCTAGTGCACACTGGGAAGGCCATTGCAAGACGTATTTGACACATGTGTATCCGCGTCACGAGCCAGCCAGTGCACTATGGGAGTTGAACCTCCATTCCAAAGCAATTATAACCATACCTTGGCATTGAATATACAATTTCCATAAGAAAATATGCATTGTCGGTTGAGCCATTAATATATTTAAACACAAATAGTGCTAAATGTTCCGGCATAACTCAACAAGATGACAGTGGTTCGCCCCGGTGTGCTATTGGGCTCTTCAGTTGGTTAAAGCACACCTCACCAAGACACTGTCTAGTGCACACTGGGAAGGCCAATGCAAGACGTATTTGACACATGTGTATCCGCGTCACGAGCAAGCCAGTGCACTATGGGAGTTGAAACTCCATTCCAAAGCAATTATAACCTTACCTTGGCATTGAATATACAATTTCCATAAGAAAATATGCATTGTCGGTTGAGCCATTAATATATTTAAACACAAATAGTGCTAAATGTTCCGGCATAACTCAACAAGATGACAGTGTTTCGCCCCGGTGTGCTATTGGGCTCTTCAGTTGGTTAAAGCACACCTCACCAAGACACTGTCTAGTGCACACTGGGAAGGCCATTGCAAGACGTATTTGACACATGTGTATCCGCGTCACGAGCAAGCCAGTGCACTAAGGGAGTTGAAACTCCATTCCAAAGCAATTATAACCTTACCTTGGCATTGAATATACAATTTCCATAAAAAAATATGCATTGTCGGTTGCGCCATTAATATATTTAAACACAAATAGTGCTAAATGTTCCGGCATAACTCAACAAGATGACAGTGTTTCGCCCCGGTGTGCTATTGGGCTCTTCAGTTGGTTAAAGCACACCTCACCAAGACACTGTCTAGTGCACACTGGGAAGGCCATTGCAAGACGTATTTGACACATGTGTATCCGCGTCACGAGCAAGCCAGTGCACTATGGGAGTTGAAACTCCATTCCAAAGCAATTATAACCTTACCTTGGCATTGAATATACAATTTCCATAAGAAAATATGCATTGTCGGTTGAGCCATTAATATATTTAAACACAAATAGTGCTAAATGTTCCGGCATAACTCAACAAGATGACAGTGTTTCGCCCCGGTGTGCTATTAGGCTCTTCAGTTGGTTAAAGCACACCTCACCAAGACACTGTCTAGTGCACACTGGGAAGGCCATTGCAAGACGTATTTGACACATGTGTATCCGCGTCACGAGCAAGCCAGTGCACTATGGGAGTTGAAAATCCAGTCCAAAGCAATTATAACCTTACCTTGGCATTGAATATACAATTTCCATAAGAAAATATGCATTGTCGGTTGAGCCATTAATATATTTAAACACAAATAGTGCTAAATGTTCCGGCATAACTCAACAAGATGACAGTGTTTCGCCCCGGTGTGCTATTGGGCTCTTCAGTTGGTTAAAGCACACCTCACCAAGACACTGTCTAGTGCACACTGGGAAGGCCATTGCAAGACGTATTTGACACATGTGTATCCGCGTCACGAGCAAGCCAGTGCACTATGGGAGTTGAAACTCCATTCCAAAGCAATTATAACCTTACCTTGGCATTGAATATACAATTTCCATAAGAAAATATGCATTGTCGGTTAAGCCATTAATATATTTAAACACAAATAGTGCTAAATGTTCCGGCATAACTCAACAAGATGAAAGTGTTTCGCCCCGGTGTGCTATTGGGCTCTTCAGTTGGTTAAAGCACACCTCACCAAGACACTGTCTAGTGCACACTGGGAAGGCCATTGCAAGACGTATTTGACACATGTGTATCCGCGTCACGAGCAAGCCAGTGCACTATGGGAGTTGAAACTCCATTCCAAAGCAATTATAACCTTACCTTGGCATTGAATATACAATTTCCATAAGAAAATATGCATTGTCGGTTGAGCGTTTAATATATTTAAACACAAATAGTGCTAAATGTTCCGGCATAACTCAACAAGATGACAGTGTTTCGCCCTGGTGTGCTATTGGGCTCTTCAGTTGGTTAAAGCACACCTCACCAAGACACTGTCTAGTGCACACTGGGAAGGCCATTGCAAGACGTATTTGACACATGTCTATCCGCGTCACGAGCAAGCCAGTGCACTATGGGAGTTGAAAAGCACATTCCAAAGCAATTATAACCTTACCTTGGCATTGAATATACAATTTCCATAAGAAAATATGCATTGTCGGTTGAGCCATTAATATATTTAAACACAAATAGTGCTAAATGTTCCGGCATAACTCAACAAGATGACAGTGTTTCGCCCCGGTGTGCTATTGGGCTCTTCAGTTGGTTAAAGCACACCTCACCAAGACACTGTCTAGTGCACACTGGGAAGGCCATTGCAAGACGTATTTGACACATGTGTATCCGCGTCACGAGCAAGTCAGTGCACTATGGGAGTTGAAACTCCATTCCAAAGCAATTATAACCTTACCTTGGCATTGAATATACAATTTCCATAAGAAAATATGCATTGTCGGTTGAGCCATTAATATATTTAAACACAAATAGTGCTAAATGTTACGGCATAACTCAACAAGATGACAGTGTTTCGCCCCGGTGTGCTATTGGGCTCTTCAGTTGGTTAAAGCACACCTCACCAAGACACTGTCTAGTGCACACTGGGAAGGCCATTGCAAGACGTATTTGACACATGTGTATCCGCGTCACGAGCAAGCCAGTGCACTATGGGAGTTGAAACTCCATTCCAAAGCAATTATAACCTTACCTTGGCATTGAATATACAATTTCCATAAGAAAATATGAATTGTCGGTTGAGCCATTAATATATTTAAAAACAAATAGTGCTAAATATTCCGGCATAACTCAACAAGATGACAGTGGTTCGCCCCGGTGTGCTATTGGGCTCTTCAGTTGGATAAAGCACACCTCACCAAGACACTGTCTAGTGCACACTGGGAAGGCCATTGCAAGACGTATTTGACACATGTGTATCCGCGTCACCAGCAAGCGAGTGCACTATGGGAGTTGAAACTCCATTCCAAAGCAATTATAACCTTACCTTGGCATTGAATATACAATTTCCATAAGAAAATATGCATTGTCGTTTGAGCCATTAATATATTTAAACAAAAATAGTGCTAAATGTTCCGGCATAACTCAACAAGATGACAGTGTTTCGCCCCGGTGTGCTATTGGGCTCTTCAGTTGGTTAAAGCACACCTTACCAAGACACTGTCTAGTGCACACTGGGAAGGCCATTGCAAGACGTATTTGACACATGTGTATCCGCGTCACGAGCAAGCCAGTGCACTATGGGAGTTGAAACTCCATTCCAAAGCAATTATAACCTTACCTTGGCATTGAATATACAATTTCCATAAGAAAATATGCATTGTCGGTTGAGCCATTAATATATTTAAACACAAATAGTGCTAAATGTTCCGGCATAACTCAACAAGATGACAGTGTTTCGCCCCGGTGTGCTATTAGGCTCTTCAGTTGGTTCAAGCACACCTCACCAAGACACTGTCTAGTGCACACTGGGAAGGCCATTGCAAGACGTATTTGACACATGTGTATCCGCGTCACGAGCAAGCCAGTGCACTATGGGAGTTGAAACTCCATTCCAAAGCAATTATAACCTTACCTTGGCATTGAATATACAATTTCCATAAGAAAATATGCATTGTCGGTTGAGCCATTAATATATTTAAACACAAATAGTGCTAAATGTTCCGGCATAACTCAACAAGATGACAGTGTTTCGCCCCGGTGTTCTATTGGGCTCTTCAGTTGGTTAAAGCACACCTCACCAAGACACTGTCTAGTGCACACTGGGAAGGCCATTGCAAGACGTATTTGACACATGTGTATCCGCGTCACGAGCAAGCCAGTGCACTATGGGAGTTTAAACTCCATTCCAAAGCAATTATAACCTTACCTTGGCATTGAATATACAATTTCCATAAGAAAATATGCATTGTCGGTTGAGCCATTAATATATTTAAACACAAATAGTGCTAAATGTTCCGGCATAACTCAACAAGATGACAGTGTTTAGCCCCGGTGTGCTATTGGGCTCTTCAGTTGGTTAAAGCACACCTCACCAAGACACTGTCTAGTGCACACTGGGAAGGCCATTGCAAGACGTATTTGACACATGTGTATCCGCGTCACGAGCAAGCCAGTGCACTATGGGAGTTGAAACTCCATTCCAAAGCAATTATAACCTTACCTTGGCATTGAATATACAATTTCCATAAGAAAATATGCATTGTCGGTTGAGCCATTAATATATTTAAACACAAATAGTGCTAAATGTTCCGGCATAACTCAACAAGATGACAGTATTTCGCCCCGGTGTGCTATTGGGCTCTTCAGTTGGTTAAAGCACACCTCACCAAGACACTGTCTAGTGCACACTGGGAAGGCCATTGCAAGACGTATTTGACACATGTGTATCCGCGTCACGAGCAAGCCAGTGCACTATGGGAGTTGAAACTCCATTCCAAAGCAATTATAACCTTACCTTGGCATTGAATATACAATTTCCATAAGAAAATATGCATTTTCGGTTGAGCCATTAATATATTTAAACACAAATAGTGCTAAATGTTCCGGCATAACTCAACAAGATGACAGTGTTTCGCCCCGGTGTGCTATTGGGCTCTTCAGTTGGTTAAAGCACACCTCACCAAGACACTGTCTAGTGCACACTGGGAAGGCCATTGCAAGACGTATTTGACACATGTGTATCCGCGTCACGAGCAAGTCAGTGCACTATAGGAGTTGAAACTCCATTCCAAAGCAATTATAACCTTACCTTGGCATTGAATATACAATTTCCATAAGAAAATATGCATTGTCGGTTGAGCCATTAATATATTTAAACACAAATAGTGCTAAATGTTCCGGCATAACTCAACAAGATGACAGTGTTTCGCCCCGGTGTGCTATTGGGCTCTTCAGTTGGTTAAAGCACACCTCACCAAGACACTGTCTAGTGCACACTGGGAAGGCCATTGCAAGACGTATTTGACACATGTGTATCCGCGTCACGAGCAAGCCAGTGCACTATGGGAGTTGAAACTCCATTCCAAAGCAATTATAACCTTACCTTGGCATTGAATATACAATTTCCATAAGAAAATATGCATTGTCGGTTGAGCCATTAATATATTTAAACACAAATAGTGCTAAATATTCCGGCATAACTCAACAAGATGACAGTGGTTCGCCCCGGTGTGCTATTGGGCTCTTCAGTTGGTTAAAGCACACCTCACCAAGACACTGTCTAGTGCACACTGGGAAGGCCATTGCAAGACGTATTTGACACATGTGTATCCGCGTCACGAGCAAGCCAGTGCACTATGGGAGTTGAAACTCCATTCCAAAGCAATTATAACCTTACCTTGGCATTGAATATACAATTTCCATAAGAAAATATGCATTGTCGGTTGAGCCATTAATATATTTAAACACAAATAGTGCTAAATGTTCCGGCATAACTCAACAAGATGACAGTGTTTCGCCCGGTGTGCTATTGGGCTCTTCAGTTGGTTAAAGCACACCTCACCAAGACACTGTCTAGTGCACACTGGGAAGGCCACTGCAAGACGTATTTGACACATGTGTATCCGCGTCACCAGCAAGCCAGTGCACTATGGGAGTTGAAACTCCATTCCAAAGCAATTATAACCTTACCTTGGCATTGAATATACAATTTCCATAAGAAAATATGCATTGTCGGTTGAGCCATTAATATATTTAAACACAAATAGTGCTAAATGTTCCGGCATAACACAACAAGATGACAGTGTTTCGCCCCGGTGTGCTATTGGGCTCTTCAATTGGTTAAAGCACACCTCACCAAGACACTGTCTAGTGCACACTGGGAAGGCCATTGCAAGACGTATTTGACACATGTGTATCCGCGTCACGAGCAAGCCAGTGCACTATGGGAGTTGAAACTCCATTCCAAAGCAATTATAACCTTACCTTGGCATTGAATATACAATTTCCATAAGAAAATATGCATTGTCGGTTGAGCCATTAATATATTTAAACACAAATAGTGCTAAATGTTCCGGCATAACTCAACAAGATGACAGTGTTTCGCCCCGGTGTGCTATTGGGCTCTTCAGTTGGTTAAAGCACACCTAACCAAGACACTGTCTAGTGCACACTGGGAAGGCCATTGCAAGACGTATTTGACACATGTGTATCCGCGTCACGAGCAAGCCAGTGTACTATGGGAGTTGAAACTCCATTCCAAAGCAATTATAACCTTACCTTGGCATTGAATATACAATTTCCATAAGGAAATGTGCATTGTCGGTTGAGCCATTAATATATTTAAACACAAATAGTGCTAAATGTTCCGGCATAACTCAACAAGATGACAGTGTATCGCCCCGGTGTGCTATTGGGCTCTTCAGTTGGTTAAAGCACACCTCACCAAGACACTGTCTAGTGCACACTGGGAAGGCCATTGCAAGACGTATTTGACACATGTGTATCCGCGTCACGAGCAAGCCAGTGCACTATGGGAGTTGAAACTCCATTCCGAAGCAATTATAACCTTACCTTGGCATTGAATATACAATTTCCATAAGAAAATATGCATTGTCGGTTGAGCCATTAATATATTTAAACACAAATAGTGCTAAATGTTCCGGCATAACTCAACAAGATGACAGTATTTCGCCCCGGTGTGCTATTGGGCTCTTCAGTTGGTTAAAGCACACCTCACCAAGACACTGTCTAGTGCACACTGGGAAGGCCATTGCAAGACGTATTTGACACATGTGTATCCGCGTCACGAGCAAGCCAGTGCACTATGGGAGTTGAAACTCCATTCCAAAGCAATTATAACCTTACCTTGGCATTGAATATACAATTTCCATAAGAAAATATGCATTGTCGGTTGAGCGTTTAATATATTTAAACACAAATAGTGCTAAATGTTCCGGCATAACTCAACAAGATGACAGTGTTTCGCCCCGGTGTGCTATTAGGCTCTTCAGTTGGTTAAAGCACACCTCACCAAGACACTGTCTAGTGCACACTTGGAAGGCCATTGCAAGACGTATTTGACACATGTGTATCCGCGTCACGAGCAAGCCAGTGCACTATGGGAGCTGAAACTCCATTCCAAAGCAATTATAACCTTACCTTGGCATTGAATATACAATTTCCATAAGAAAATATGCATTGTCGGTTGAGCCATTAATATATTTTAACACAAATAGTGCTAAATGTTCCGGCATAACTCAACAAGATGACAGTGTTTCGCCCCGGTGTGCTATTGGGCTCTTCAGTTGGTTAAAGCACACCTCACCAAGACACTGTCTAGTGCACACTGGGAAGGCCATTGCAAGACGTATTTGACACATGTGTATCCGCGTCACGAGCAAGCCAGTGCACTATGGGAGTTGAAACTCCATTCCAAAGCAATTATAACCTTACCTTGGCATTGAATATACAATTTCCATAAGAAAATATGCATTGTCGGTTGAGCCATTAATATATTTAAACACAAATAGTGCTAAATGTTCCGGCATAACTCAACAAGATGACAGTGTTTCGCCCCGGTGTGCTATTGGGCTCTTCAGTTGGTTAAAGCACACCTCACCAAGACACTGTCTAGTGCACACTGGGAAGGCCATTGCAAGACGTATTTGACACATGTGTATCCGCGTCACGAGCAAGCCAGTGCACTATGGGAGTTGAAACTCCATTCCAAAGCAATTATAACCTTACCTTGGCATTGAATATACAATTTTCATAAGAAAATATGCATTGTCGGTTGAGCCATTAATATATTTAAACACAAATAGTGCTAAATGTTCCGGCATAACTCAACAAGATGACAGTGTTTCGCCCCGGTGTGCTATTGGGCTCTTCAGTTGGTTAAAGCACACCTCACCAAGACACTGTCTAGTGCACACTGGGAAGGCCATTGCAAGACGTATTTGACACATGTGTATCCGCGTCACGAGCAAGCCAGTGCACTATAGGAGTTGAAACTCCATTCCAAAGCAATTATAACCTTACCTTGGCATTGAATATACAATTTCCATAAGAAAATGTGCATTGTCGGTTGAGCCATTAATATATTTAAACACAAATAGTGCTAAATGTTCCGGCATAACTCAACAAGATGACAGTGTATCGCCCCGGTGTGCTATTGGGCTCTTCAGTTGGTTAAAGCACACCTCACCAAGACACTGTCTAGTGCACACTGGGAAGGCCATTGCAAGACGTATTTGACACATGTGTATCCGCGTCACGAGCAAGCCAGTGCACTATGGGAGTTGAAACTCCATTCCAAAGCAATTATAACCTTACCTTGGCATTGAATATACGATTTCCATAAGAAAATATGCATTGTCGGTTGAGCCATTAATATATTTAAACACAAATAGTGCTAAATGTTCCGGCATAACTCAACAAGATGACAGTATTTCGCCCCGGTGTGCTATTGGGCTCTTCAGTTGGTTAAAGCACACCTCACCAAGACACTGTCTATTGCACACTGGGAAGGCCATTGCAAGACGTATTTGACACATGTGTATCCGCGTCACGAGCAAGCCAGTGCACTATGGGAGTTGAAACTCCATTCCAAAGCAATTATAACCTTACCTTGGCATTGAATATACAATTTCCATAAGAAAATATGCATTGTCGGTTGAGCCATTAATATATTTAAACACAAATAGTGCTAAATGTTCCGGCATAACTCAACAAGATGACAGTGTTTCGCCCCGGTGTGCTATTAGGCTCTTCAGTTGGTTAAAGCACACCTCACCAAGACACTGTCTAGTGCACACTGGGAAGGCCATTGCAAGACGTATTTGACACATGTGTATCCGCGTCACGAGCAAGCCAGTGCACTATGGGAGTTGAAACTCCATTCCAAAGCAATTATAACCTTACCTTGGCATTGAATATACAATTTCCATAAGAAAATATGCATTGTCGGTTGAGCCATTAATATATTTAAACACAAATAGTGCTAAATGTTCCGGCATAACTCAACAAGATGACAGTGTTTCGCCCCGGTGTGCTATTGGGCTCTTCAGTTGGTTAAAGCACACCTCACCAAGACGCTGTCTAGTGCACACTGGGAAGGCCATTGCAAGACGTATTTGACACATGTGTATCCGCGTCACGAGCAAGCCAGTGCACTATGGGAGTTTAAACTCCATTCCAAAGCAATTATAACCTTACCTTGGCATTGAATATACAATTTCCATAAGAAAATATGCATTGTCGGTTGAGCCATTAATATATTTAAACACAAATAGTGCTAAATGTTCCGGCATAACTCAACAAGATGACAGTGTTTCGCCCCGGTGTGCTATTGGGCTCTTCAGTTGGTTAAAGCACACCTCACCAAGACACTGTCTAGTGCACACTGGGAAGGCCATTGCAAGACGTATTTGACACATGTGTATCCGCGTCACGAGCAAGCCAGTGCACTATGGGAGTTGAAACTCCATTCCAAAGCAATTATAACCTTACCTTGGCATTGAATATACAATTTTCATAAGAAAATATGCATTGTCGGTTGAGCCATTAATATATTTAAACACAAATAGTGCTAAATGTTCCGGCATAACTCAACAAGATGACAGTGTTTCGCCCCGGTGTGCTATTGGGCTCTTCAGTTGGTTAAAGCACACCTCACCAAGACACTGTCTAGTGCACACTGGGAAGGCCATTGCAAGACGTATTTGACACATGTGTATCCGCGTCACGAGCAAGCCAGTGCACTATGGGAGTTGAAACTCCATTCCAAAGCAATTATAACCTTACCTTGGCATTGAATATACAATTTCCATAAGAAAATGTGCATTTTCGGTTGAGCCATTAATATATTTAAACACAAATAGTGCTAAATGTTCCGGAATAACTCAACAAGATGACAGTGTTTCGCCCCGGTGTGCTATTGGGCCCTTCAGTTGGTTAAAGCACCCCTCACCAAGACACTGTCTAGTGCACACTGGGAAGGCCATTGCAAGACGTATTTGACACATGTTTATCCGCGTCACGAGCAAGCCAGTGCACTATGGGAGTTGAAACTCCATTCCAAAGCAATTATAACCTTACCTTGGTATTGAATATACAATTTCCATAAGAAAATACGCATTGTCGGTTGAGCCATTAATATATTTAAACACAAATAGTGCTAAATGTTCCGGCATAAATTACAAAATGACAGTATTTCGCCCCGGTGTGCTATTGGGCTTTTCAGTTGGTTAAAGCACACCACACCAACACACTGTCTAGTGCACACTGGGAAGGCCATTGCAAGACGTATTTGACACATGTGTATCCGCGTCACGAGCAAGCCAGTGCACTATGGGAGTTGAAACTCCATTCCAAAGCAATTATAACCTTACCTTGGCATTGAATATACAATTTCCATAAGAAAATATGCATTGTCGGTTGAGCGTTTAATATATTTAAACACAAATAGTGCTAAATGTTCCGGCATAACTCAACAGGATGACAGTGTTTCGCCCCGGTGTGCTATTGGGCTCTTCAGTTGGTTAAAGCACACCTCACCAAGACACTGTCTAGTGCACACTGGGAAGGCCATTGCAAGACGTATTTGACACATGTGTATCCGCGTCACGAGCAAGCCAGTGCTCTATGGGAGTTGAAACTCCATTCCAAAGCAATTATAACCTTACCTTGGCATTGAATATACAATTTCCATAAGAAAATATGCATTGTCGGTTGAGCCATTAATATATTTAAACACAAATAGTGCTAAATGTTCCGGCATAACTCAACAAGATGACAGTGTTTCGCCCCGGTGTGCTATTGGGCTCTTCAGTTGGTTAAAGCACACCTCACCAAGACACTGTCTAGTGCACACTGGGAAGGCCATTGCAAGACGTATTTGACACATGTGTATCCGCGTCACGAGCAAGCCAGTGCACTATGGGAGTTGAAACTCCATTCCAAAGCAATTATAACCTTACCTTGGCATTGAATATACAATTTCCATAAGAAAATATGCATTGTCGGTTGAGCCATTAATATATTTAAACACAAATAGTGCTAAATGTTCCGGCATAACTCAACAAGATGACAGTGTTTCGCCCCGGTGTGCTATTGGGCTCTTCAGTTGGTTAAAGCACACCTCACCAACACACTGTCTAGTGCACACTGGGAAGGCCATTGCAAGACGTATTTGACACATGTGTATCCGCGTCACGAGCAAGCCAGTGCACTATGGGAGTTGAAACTCCATTCCAAAGCAATTATAACCATACCTTGGCATTGAATATACAATTTCCATAAGAAAATATGCATTGTCGGTTGAGCCATTAATATATTTAAACACAAATAGTGCTAAATGTTCCGGCATAACTCAACAAGATGACAGTGGTTCGCCCCGGTGTGCTATTGGGCTCTTCAGTTGGTTAAAGCACACCTCACCAAGACACTGTCTAGTGCACACTGGGAAGGCCAATGCAAGACGTATTTGACACATGTGTATCCGCGTCACGAGCAAGCCAGTGCACTATGGGAGTTGAAACTCCATTCCAAAGCAATTATAACCTTACCTTGGCATTGAATATACAATTTCCATAAGAAAATATGCATTGTCGGTTGAGCCATTAATATATTTAAACACAAATAGTGCTAAATGTTCCGGCATAACTCAACAAGATGACAGTGTTTCGCCCGGTGTGCTATTGGGCTCTTCAGTTGGTTAAAGCACACCTCACCAAGACACTGTCTAGTGCACACTGGGAAGGCCATTGCAAGACGTATTTGACACATGTGTATCCGCGTCACGAGCAAGCCAGTGCACTATGGGAGTTGAAACTCCATTCCAAAGCAATTATAACCTTACCTTGGCATTGAATATACAATTTCCATAAGAAAATATGCATTGTCGGTTGCGCCATTAATATATTTAAACACAAATAGTGCTAAATGTTCCGGCATAACTCAACAAGATGACAGTGTTTCGCCCCGGTGTGCTATTGGGCTCTTCAGTTGGTTAAAGCACACCTCACCAAGACACTGTCTAGTGCACACTGGGAAGGCCATTGCAAGACGTATTTTACATATGTGTATCCGCGTCACGAGCAAGCCAGTGCACTATGGGAGTTGAAACTCCATTCCAAAGCAATTATAACCTTACCTTGGCATTGAATATACAATTTCCATAAGAAAATATGCATTGTCGGTTGAGCCATTAATATATTTAAACACAAATAGTGCTAAATGTTCCGGCATAACTCAACAAGATGACAGTGTTTCGCCCCGGTGTGCTATTGGGCTCTTCAGTTGGTTAAAGCACACCTCACCAAGACACTGTCTAGTGCACACTGGGAAGGCCATTGCAAGACGTATTTGACACATGTGTATCCGCGTCACGAGCAAGCCAGTGCACTATGGGAGTTGAAACTCCATTCCAAAGCAATTATAACCTTACCTTGGCATTGAATATACAATTTCCATAAGAAAATGTGCATTTTCGGTTGAGTCATTAATATATTTAAACACAAATAGTGCTAAATGTTCCGGAATAACTCAACAAGATGACAGTGTTTCGCCCCGGTGTGCTATTGGGCCCTTCAGTTGGTTAAAGCACCCCTCACCAAGACACTGTCTAGTGCACACTGGGAAGGCCATTGCAAGACGTATTTGACACATGTTTATCCGCGTCACGAGCAAGCCAGTGCACTATGGGAGTTGAAACTCCATTCCAAAGCAATTATAACCTTACCTTGGTATTGAATATACAATTTCCATAAGAAAATACGCATTGTCGGTTGAGCCATTAATATATTTAAACACAAATAGTGCTAAATGTTCCGGCATAAATTACAAAATGACAGTATTTCGCCCCGGTGTGCTATTGGGCTTTTCAGTTGGTTAAAGCACACCTCACCAACACACTGTCTAGTGCACACTGGGAAGGCCATTGCAAGACGTATTTGACACATGTGTATCCGCGTCACGAGCAAGCCAGTGCACTATGGGAGTTGAAACTCCATTCCAAAGCAATTATAACCTTACCTTGGCATTGAATATACAATTTCCATAAGAAAATATGCATTGTCGGTTGAGCGTTTAATATATTTAAACACAAATAGTGCTAAATGTTCCGGCATAACTCAACAGGATGACAGTGTTTCGCCCCGGTGTGCTCTTGGGCTCTTCAGTTGGTTAAAGCACACCTCACCAAGACACTGTCTAGTGCACACTGGGAAGGCCATTGCAAGACGTATTTGACACATGTGTATCCGCGTCACGAGCAAGCCAGTGCTCTATGGGAGTTGAAACTCCATTCCAAAGCAATTATAACCTTACCTTGGCATTGAATATACAATTTCCATAAGAAAATATGCATTGTCGGTTGAGCCATTAATATATTTAAACACAAATAGTGCTAAATGTTCCGGCATAACTCAACAAGATGACAGTGTTTCGCCCCGGTGTGCTATTGGGCTCTTCAGTTGGTTAAAGCACACCTCACCAAGACACTGTCTAGTGCACACTGGGAAGGCCACTGCAAGACGTATTTGACACATGTGTATCCGCGTCACGAGCAAGCCAGTGCACTATGGGAGTTGAAACTCCATTCCAAAGCAATTATAACCTTACCTTGGCATTGAATATACAATTTCCATAAGAAAATATGCATTGTCGGTTGAGCCATTAATATATTTAAACACAAATAGTGCTAAATGTTCCGGCATAACTCAACAAGATGACAGTGTTTCGCCCCGGTGTGCTATTGGGCTCTTCAGTTGGTTAAAGCACAACTCACCAACACACTGTCTAGTGCACACTGGGAAGGCCATTGCAAGACGTATTTGACACATGTGTATCCGCGTCACGAGCAAGCCAGTGCACTATGGGAGTTGAAACTCCATTCAAAAGCAATTATAACCATACCTTGGCATTGAATATACAATTTCCATAAGAAAATATGCATTGTCGGTTGAGCCATTAATATATTTAAACACAAATAGTGCTAAATGTTCCGGCATAACTCAACAAGATGACAGTGGTTCGCCCCGGTGTGCTATTGGGCTCTTCAGTTGGTTAAAGCACACCTCACCAAGACACTGTCTAGTGCACACTGGGAAGGCCAATGCAAGACGTATTTGACACATGTGTATCCGCGTCACGAGCAAGCCAGTGCACTATGGGAGTTGAAACTCCATTCCAAAGCAATTATAACCTTACCTTGGCATTGAATATACAATTTCCATAAGAAAATATGCATTGTCGGTTGAGCCATTAATATATTTAAACACAAATAGTGCTAAATGTTCCGGCATAACTCAACAAGATGACAGTGTTTCGCCCCGGTGTGCTATTGGGCTCTTCAGTTGGTTAAAGCACACCTCACCAAGACACTGTCTAGTGCACACTGGGAAGGCCATTGCAAGACGTATTTGACACATGTGTATCCGCGTCACGAGCAAGCCAGTGCACTATGGGAGTTGAAACTCCATTCCAAAGCAATTATAACCTTACCTTGGCATTGAATATACAATTTCCATAAGAAAATATGCATTGTCGGTTGCGCCATTAATATATTTAAACACAAATAGTGCTAAATGTTCCGGCATAACTCAACAAGATGACAGTGTTTCGCCCCGGTGTGCTATTGGGCTCTTCAGTTGGTTAAAGCACACCTCACCAAGACACTGTCTAGTGCACACTGGGAAGGCCATTGCAAGACGTATTTTACATATGTGTATCCGCGTCACGAGCAAGCCAGTGCACTATGGGAGTTGAAACTCCATTCCAAAGCAATTATAACCTTACCTTGGCATTGAATATACAATTTCCATAAGAAAATATGCATTGTCGGTTGAGCCATTAATATATTTAAACACAAATAGTGCTAAATGTTCCGGCATAACTCAACAAGATGACAGTGTTTCGCCCCGGTGTGCTATTAGGCTCTTCAGTTGGTTAAAGCACACCTCACCAAGACACTGTCTAGTGCACACTGGGAAGGCCATTGCAAGACGTATTTGACACATGTGTATCCGCGTCACGAGCAAGCCAGTGCACTATGGGAGTTGAAAATCCAGTCCAAAGCAATTATAACCTTACCTTGGCATTGAATATACAATTTCCATAAGAAAATATGCATTGTCGGTTGAGCCATTAATATATATAAACACAAATAGTGCTAAATGTTCCGGCATAACTCAACAAGATGACAGTGTTTCGCCCCGGTGTGCTATTGGGCTCTTCAGTTGGTTAAAGCACACCTCACCAAGACACTGTCTAGTGCACACTGGGAAGGCCATTGCAAGACGTATTTGACACATGTGTATCCGCGTCACGAGCAAGCCAGTGCACTATGGGAGTTGAAACTCCATTCCAAAGCAATTATAACCTTACCTTGGCATTGAATATACAATTTCCATAAGAAAATATGCATTGTCGGTTGAGCCATTAATATATTTAAACACAAATAGTGCTAAATGTTCCGGCATAACTCAACAAGATGACAGTGTTTCGCCCCGGTGTGCTATTGGGCTCTTCAGTTGGTTAAAGCACACCTCACCAAGACACTGTCTAGTGCACACTGGGAAGGCCATTGCAAGACGTATTTGACACATGTGTATCCGCGTCACGAGCAAGCCAGTGCACTATGGGAGTTGAAACTCCATTCCAAAGCAATTATAACCTTACCTTGGCATTGAATATACAATTTCCATAAGAAAATATGCATTGTCGGTTAAGCCATTAATATATTTAAACACAAATAGTGCTAAATGTTCCGCCATAACTCAACAAGATGAAAGTGTTTCGCCCCGGTGTGCTATTGGGCTCTTCAGTTGGTTAAAGCACACCTCACCAAGACACTGTCTAGTGCACACTGGGAAGGCCATTGCAAGACGTATTTGACACATGTGTATCCGCGTCACGAGCAAGCCAGTGCACTATGGGAGTTGAAACTCCATTCCAAAGCAATTATAACCTTACCTTGGCATTGAATATACAATTTCCATAAGAAAATATGCATTGTCGGTTGAGCGTTTAATATATTTAAACACAAATAGTGCTAAATGTTCCGGCATAACTCAACAAGATGACAGTGTTTCGCCCCGGTGTGCTATTGGGCTCTTCAGTTGGTTAAAGCACACCTCACCAAGACACTGTCTAGTGCACACTGGGAAGGCCATTGCAAGACGTATTTGACACATGTGTATCCGCGTCACGAGCAAGCCAGTGCACTATGGGAGTTGAAAAGCACATTCCAAAGCAATTATAACCTTACCTTGGCATTGAATATACAATTTCCATAAGAAAATATGCATTGTCGGTTGAGCCATTAATATATTTAAACACAAATAGTGCTAAAAGTTCCGGCATAACTCAACAAGATGACAGTGTTTCGCCCCGGTGTGCTATTGGGCTCTTCAGTTGGTTAAAGCACACCTCACCAAGACACTGTCTAGTGCACACTGGGAAGGCCATTGCAAGACGTATTTGACACATGTGTATCCGCGTCACGAGCAAGTCAGTGCACTATGGGAGTTGAAACTCCATTCCAAAGCAATTATAACCTTACCTTGGCATTGAATATACAATTTCCATAAGAAAATATGCATTGTCGGTTGAGCCATTAATATATTTAAACTCAAATAGTGCTAAATGTTCCGGCATAACTCAACAAGATGACAGTGTTTCGCCCCGGTGTGCTATTGGGCTCTTCAGTTGGTTAAAGCACACCTCACCAAGACACTGTCTAGTGCACACTGGGAAGGCCATTGCAAGACGTATTTGACACATGTGTATCCGCGTCACGAGCAAGCCAGTGCACTATGGGAGTATAAACTCCATTCCAAAGCAATTATAACCTTACCTTGGCATTGAATATACAATTTCCATAAGAAAATATGCATTGTCGGTTGAGCCATTAATATACTTAAACACAAATAGTGCTAAATGTTCCGGCATAACTCAACAAGATGACAGTGTTTAGCCCCGGTGTGCTATTGGGCTCTTCAGTTGGTTAAAGCACACCTCACCAAGACACTGTCTAGTGCAAACTGGGAAGGCCATTGCAAGACGTATTTGACACATGTGCATCCGCGTCACGAGCAAGCCAGTGCACTATGGGAGTTGAAACTCCATTCCAAAGCAATTATAACCTTACCTTGGCATTGAATATACAATTTCCATAAGAAAATATGCATTGTCGGTTAAGCGTTTAATATATTTAAACACAAATAGTGCTAAATGTTCCGGCATAACTCAACAAGATGACAGTGTTTCGCCCCGGTGTGCTATTGGGCTCTTCAGTTGGTTAAAGCACACCTCACCAAGACACTGTCTAGTGCACACTGGGAAGGCCATTGCAAGACGTATTTGACACATGTGTATCCGCGTCACGAGCAAGCCAGTGCACTATGGGAGTTGAAACTCCATTCCAAAGCAATTATAACCTTACCTTGGCATTGAATATACAATTTCCATAAGAAAATATGCATTGTCGGTTGAGCCATTAATATATTTAAACACAAATAGTGCTAAATGTTCCGGCATAACTCAACAAGATGACAGTATTTCGCCCCGAGTGCTATTGGGCTCTTCAGTTGGTTAAAGCACACCTCACCAAGACACTGTCTAGTGCACACTGGGAAGGCCATTGCAAGACGTATTTGACACATGTGTATCCGCGTCACGAGCAAGCCAGTGCACTATGGGAGTTGAAACTCCATTCCAAAGCAATTATAACCTTACCTTGGCATTGAATATACAATTTCCATAAGAAAATATGCATTGTCGGTTGAGCGTTTAATATATTTAAACACAAATAGTGCTAAATGTTCCGGCATAACTCAACAAGATGACAGTGTTTCGCCCCGGTGTGCTATTGGGCTCTTCAGTTGGTTAAAGCACACCTCACCAAGACACTGTCTAGTGCACACTGGGAAGGCCATTGCAAGACGTATTTGACACATGTGTATCCGCGTCACGAGCAAGTCAGTGCACTATGGGAGTTGAAACTCCATTCCAAAGCAATTATAACCTTACCTTGGCATTGAATATACAATTTCCATAAGAAAATATGCATTGTCGGTTGAGCCATTAATATATTTAAACACAAATAGTGCTAAATGTTCCGGCATAACTCAACAAGATGACAGTGTTTCGCCCCGGTGTGCTATTGGGCTCTTCAGTTGGTTAAAGCACACCTCACCAAGACACTGTCTAGTGCACACTGGGAAGGCCATTGCAAGACGTATTTGACACATGTTATCCGCGTCACGAGCAAGCCAGTGCACTATGGGAGTTGAAACTCCATTCCAAAGCAATTATAACCTTACCTTGGCATTGAATATACAATTTCCATAAGAAAATATGCATTGTCGGTTGAGCCATTAATATATTTAAACACAAATAGTGCTAAATATTCCGGCATAACTCAACAAGATGACAGTGGTTCGCCCCGGTGTGCTATTGGGCTCTTCAGTTGGTTAAAGCACACCTCACCAAGACACTGTCTAGTGCACACTGGGAAGGCCATTGCAAGACGTATTTGACACATGTGTATCCGCGTCACGAGCAAGCCAGTGCACTATGGGAGTTGAAACTCCATTCCAAAGCAATTATAACCTTACCTTGGCATTGAATATACAATTTCCATAAGAAAATATGCATTGTCGGTTGAGCCATTAATATATTTAAACACAAATAGTGCTAAATGTTCCGGCATAACTCAACAAGATGACAGTGTTTCGCCCGGTGTGCTATTGGGCTCTTCAGTTGGTTAAAGCACACCTCACCAAGACACTGTCTAGTGCACACTGGGAAGGCCACTGCAAGACGTATTTGACACATGTGTATCCGCGTCACCAGCAAGCCAGTGCACTATGGGAGTTGAAACTCCATTCCAAAGCAATTATAACCTTACCTTGGCATTGAATATACAATTTCCATAAGAAAATATGCATTGTCGGTTGAGCCATTAATATATTTAAACACAAATAGTGCTAAATGTTCCGGCATAACACAACAAGATGACAGTGTTTCGGCCCGGTGTGCTATTGGGCTCTTCAATTGGTTAAAGCACACCTCACCAAGACACTGTCTAGTGCACACTGGGAAGGCCATTGCAAGACGTATTTGACACATGTGTATCCGCGTCACGAGCAAGCCAGTGCACTATGGGAGTTGAAACTCCATTCCAAAGCAATTATAACCTTACCTTGGCATTGAATATACAATTTCCATAAGAAAATATGCATTGTCGGTTGAGCCATTAATATATTTAAACACAAATAGTGCTAAATGTTCCGGCATAACTCAACAAGATGACAGTGTTTCGCCCCGGTGTGCTATTGGGCTCTTCAGTTGGTTAAAGCACACCTAACCAAGACACTGTCTAGTGCACACTGGGAAGGCCATTGCAAGACGTATTTGACACATGTGTATCCGCGTCACGAGCAAGCCAGTGCACTATGGGAGTTGAAACTCCATTCCAAAGCAATTATAACCTTACCTTGGCATTGAATATACAATTTCCATAAGAAAATGTGCATTGTCGGTTGAGCCATTAATATATTTAAACACAAATAGTGCTAAATGTTCCGGCATAACTCAACAAGATGACAGTGTATCGCCCCGGTGTGCTATTGGGCTCTTCAGTTGGTTAAAGCAAACCTCACCAAGACACTGTCTAGTGCACACTGGGAAGGCCATTGCAAGACGTATTTGACACATGTGTATCCGCGTCACGAGCAAGCCAGTGCACTATGGGAGTTGAAACTCCATTCCAAAGCAATTATAACCTTACCTTGGCATTGAATATACAATTTCCATAAGAAAATATGCATTGTCGGTTGAGCCATTAATATATTTAAACACAAATAGTGCTAAATGTTCCGGCATAACTCAACAAGATGACAGTATTTCGCCCCGGTGTGCTATTGGGCTCTTCAGTTGGTTAAAGCACACCTCACCAAGACACTGTCTAGTGCACACTGGGAAGGCCATTGCAAGACGTATTTGACACATGTGTATCCGCGTCACGAGCAAGCCAGTGCACTATGGGAGTTGAAACTCCATTCCAAAGCAATTATAACCTTACCTTGGCATTGAATATACAATTTCCATAAGAAAATATGAATTGTCGGTTGAGCGTTTAATATATTTAAACACAAATAATGCTAAATGTTCCGGCATAACTCAACAAGATGACAGTGTTTCGCCCCGGTGTGCTATTAGGCTCTTCAGTTGGTTAAAGCACACCTCACCAAGACACTGTCTAGTGCACACTTGGAAGGCCATTGCAAGACGTATTTGACACATGTGTATCCGCGTCACGAGCAAGCCAGTGCACTATGGGAGTTGAAACTCCATTCCAAAGCAATTATAACCTTACCTTGGCATTGGATATACAATTTCCATAAGAAAATATGCATTGTCGGTTGAGCCATTAATATATTTAAACACAAATAGTGCTAAATGTTCCGGCATAACTCAACAAGATGACAGTGTTTCGCCCCGGTGTGCTATTGGGCTCTTCAGTTGGTTAAAGCACACCTCACCAAGACACTGTCTAGTGCACACTGGGAAGGCCATTGCAAGACGTATTTGACACATGTGTATCCGCGTCACGAGCAAGCCAGTGCACTATGGGAGTTGAAACTCCATTCCAAAGCAATTATAACCTTACCTTGGCATTGAATATACAATTTCCATAAGAAAATATGCATTGTCGGTTGAGCCATTAATATATTTAAACACAAATAGTGCTAAATGTTCCGGCATAACTCAACAAGATGACAGTGTTTCGCCCCGGTGTGCTATTGGGCTCTTCAGTTGGTTAAAGCACACCTCACCAAGACACTGTCTAGTGCACACTGGGAAGGCCATTGCAAGACGTATTTGACACATGTGTATCCGCGTCACGAGCAAGCCAGTGCACTATGGGAGTTGAAACTCCATTCCAAAGCAATTATAACCTTACCTTGGCATTGAATATACAATTTTCATAAGAAAATATGCATTGTCGGTTGAGCCATTAATATATTTAAACACAAATAGTGCTAAATGTTCCGGCATAACTCAACAAGATGACAGTGTTTCGCCCCGGTGTGCTATTGGGCTCTTCAGTTGGTTAAAGCACACCTCACCAAGACACTGTCTAGTGCACACTGGGAAGGCCATTGCAAGACGTATTTGACACATGAGTATCCGCGTCACGAAAATGCCAGTGCACTATGGGAGTTGAAACTCCATTCCAAAGCAATTATAACCTTACCTTGGCATTGAATATACAATTTCCATAAGAAAATGTGCATTGTCGGTTGAGCCATTAATATATTTAAACACAAATAGTGCTAAATGTTCCGGCATAACTCAACAAGATGACAGTGTATCGCCCCGGTGTGCTATTGGGCTCTTCAGTTGGTTAAAGCACACCTCACCAAGACACTGTCTAGTGCACACTGGGAAGGCCATTGCAAGACGTATTTGACACAGGTGTATCCGCGTCACGAGCAAGCCAGTGCACTATGGGAGTTGAAACTCCATTCCAAAGCAATTATAACCTTACCTTGGCATTGAATATACAATTTCCATAAGAAAATATGCATTGTCGGTTGAGCCATTAATATATTTAAACACAAATAGTGCTAAATGTTCCGGCATAACTCAACAAGATGACAGTATTTCGCCCCGGTGTGCTATTGGGCTCTTCAGTTGGTTAAAGCACACCTCACCAAGACACTGTCTATTGCACACTGGGAAGGCCATTGCAAGACGTATTTGACACATGTGTATCCGCGTCACGAGCAAGCCAGTGCACTATGGGAGTTGAAACTCCATTCCAAAGCAATTATAACCTTACCTTGGCATTGAATATACAATTTCCATAAGAAAATATGCATTGTCGGTTGAGCCATTAATATATTTAAACACAAATAGTGCTAAATGTTCCGGCATAACTCAACAAGATGACAGTGTTTCGCCCCGGTGTGCTATTAGGCTCTTCAGTAGGTTAAAGCACACCGCACCAAGACACTGTCTAGTGCACACTGGGAAGGCCATTGCAAGACGTATTTGACACATGTGTATCCGCGTCACGAGCAAGCCAGTGCACTATGGGAGTTGAAACTCCATTCCAAAGCAATTATAACCGTACCTTGGCATTGAATATACAATTTCCATAAGAAAATATGCATTGTCGGTTGAGCCATTAATATATTTAAACACAAATAGTGCTAAATGTTCCGGCATAACTCAACAAGATGACAGTGTTTCGCCCCGGTGTGCTATTGGGCTCTTCAGTTGGTTAAAGCACACCTCACCAAGACGCTGTCTAGTGCACACTGGGAAGGCCATTGCAAGACGTATTTGACACATGTGTATCCGCGTCACGAGCAAGCCAGTGCACTATGGGAGTTTAAACTCCATTCCAAAGCAATTATAACCTTACCTTGGCATTGAATATACAATTTCCATAAGAAAATATGCATTGTCGGTTGAGCCATTAATATATTTAAACACAAATAGTGCTAAATGTTCCGGCATAACTCAACAAGATGACAGTGTTTCGCCCCGGTGTGCTATTGGGCTCTTCAGTTGGTTAAAGCACACCTCACCAAGACACTGTCTAGTGCACACTGGGAAGGCCATTGCAAGACGTATTTGACACATGTGTATCCGCGTCACGAGCAAGCCAGTGCACTATGGGAGTTGAAACTCCATTCCAAAGCAATTATAACCTTACCTTGGCATTGAATATACAATTTTCATAAGAAAATATGCATTGTCGGTTGAGCCATTAATATATTTAAACACAAATAGTGCTAAATGTTCCGGCATAACTCAACAAGATGACAGTGTTTCGCCCCGGTGTGCTATTGGGCTCTTCAGTTGGTTAAAGCACACCTCACCAAGACACTGACTAGTGCACACTGGGAAGGCCATTGCAAGACGTATTTGACACATGTGTATCCGCGTCACGAGCAAGCCAGTGCACTATGGGAGTTGAAACTCCATTCCAAAGCAATTATAACCTTACCTTGGCATTGAATATACAATTTCCATAAGAAAATGTGCATTTTCGGTTGAGCCATTAATATATTTAAACACAAATAGTGCTAAATGTTCCGGAATAACTCAACAAGATGACAGTGTTTCGCCCCGGTGTGCTATTGGGCCCTTCAGTTGGTTAAAGCACCCCTCACCAAGACACTGTCTAGTGCACACTGGGAAGGCCATTGCAAGACGTATTTGACACATGTTTATCCGCGTCACGAGCAAGCCAGTGCACTATGGGAGTTGAAACTCCATTCCAAAGCAATTATAACCTTACCTTGGCATTGAATATACAATTTCCATAAGAAAATATGCATTGTCGGTTGAGCCATTAATATATTTAAACACAAATAGTGCTAAATGTTCCGGCATAACTCAACAAGATGACAGTGTTTCGCCCCGGTGTGCTATTGGGCTCTTCAGTTGGTTAAAGCACACCTCACAAACACACTGTCTAGTGCACACTGGGAAGGCCATTGCAAGACGTATTTGACACATGTGTATCCGCGTCACGAGCAAACCAGTGCACTATGGGAGTTGAAACTCCTTTCCAAAGCAATTATAACCTTACCTTGGCATTGAATATACAATTTCCATAAGAAAATATGCATTGTCGGTTGAGCGTTTAATATATTTAAACACAAATAGTGCTAAATGTTCCGGCATAACTCAACAGGATGACAGTGTTTCGCCCCGGTGTGCTATTGGGCTCTTCAGTTGGTTAAAGCACACCTCACCAAGACACTGTCTAGTGCACACTGGGAAGGCCATTGCAAGACGTATTTGACACATGTGTATCCGCGTCACGAGCAAGCCAGTGCTCTATGGGAGTTGAAACTCCATTCCAAAGCAATTATAACCTTACCTTGGCATTGAATATACAATTTCCATAAGAAAATATGCATTGTCGGTTGAGCCATTAATATATTTAAACACAAATAGTGCTAAATGTTCCGGCATAACTCAACAAGATGACAGTGTTTCGCCCCGGTGTGCTTTTGGGCTCTTCAGTTGGTTAAAGCACACCTCACCAAGACACTGTCTAGTGCACACTGGGAAGGCCACTGCAAGACGTATTTGACACATGTGTATCCGCGTCACGAGCAAGCCAGTGCACTATGGGAGTTGAAACTCCATTCCAAAGCAATTATAACCTTACCTTGGCATTGAATATACAATTTCCATAAGAAAATATGCATTGTCGGTTGAGCCATTAATATATTTAAAAAACAAATAGTGCTAAATGTTCCGGCATAACTCAACAAGATGACAGTGTTTCGCCCCGGTGTGCTATTGGGCTCTTCAGTTGGTTAAAGCACACCTCACCAAGACACTGTCTAGTGCACACTGGGAAGGCCATTGCAAGACGTATTTGACACATGTGTATCCGCGTCACGAGCAAGCCAGTGCACTATGGGAGTTGAAACTCCATTCCAAAGCAATTATAACCTTACCTTGGCATTGAATATACAATTTCCATAAGAAAATATGCATTGTCGGTTGAGCCATTAATATTCTAAACACAAATAGTGCTAAATGTTCCGGCATAACTCAACAAGATGACAGTGTTTCGCCCCGGTGTGCTATTGGGCTCTTCAGTTGGTTAAAGCACACCTCACCAAGACACTGTCTAGTGCACACTGGGAAGGCCATTGCAAGACGTATTTGACACATGTGTATCCGCGTCACGAGCAAGCCAGTGCACTATGGGAGTTTAAACTCCATTCCAAAGCAATTATAACCTTACCTTGGCATTGAATATACAATTTCCATAAGAAAATATGCATTGTCGGTTGAGCCATTAATATATTTAAACACAAATAGTGCTAAATGTTCCGGCATAACTCAACAAGATGACAGTGTTTCGCCCCGGTGTGCTATTGGGCTCTTCAGTTGGTTAAAGCACACCTCACCAAGACACTGTCTAGTGCACACTGGGAAGGCCATTGCAAGACGTATTTGACACATGTGTATCCGCGTCACGAGCAAGCCAGTGCACTATGGGAGTTGAAAATCCATTCCAAAGCAATTATAACCTTACCTTGGCATTGAATATACAATTTCCATAAGAAAATATGCATTTTCGGTTGAGCCATTAATATATTTAAACACAAATAGTGCTAAATGTTCCGGCATAACTCAACAAGATGACAGTGTTTCGCCCCGGTGTGCTATTGGGCTCTTCAGTTGGTTAAAGCACACCTCACCAAGACACTGTCTAGTGCACACTGGGAAGGCCATTGCAAGACGTATTTGACACATGTGTATCCGCGTCACGAGCAAGCCAGTGCACTATGGGAGTTGAAACTCCATTCCAAAGCAATTATAACCTTACCTTGGCATTGAATATACAATTTCCATAAGAAAATATGCATTGTCGGTTGAGCCATTAATATATTTAAACACAAATAGTGCTAAATGTTCCGGCATAACTCAACAAGATGACAGTGTTTCGCCCCGGTGTGCTATTGGGCTCTTCAGTTGGTTAAAGCACACCTCACAAACACACTGTCTAGTGCACACTGGGAAGGCCATTGCAAGACGTATTTGACACATGTGTATCCGCGTCACGAGCAAACCAGTGCACTATGGGAGTTGAAACTCCTTTCCAAAGCAATTATAACCTTACCTTGGCATTGAATATACAATTTCCATAAGAAAATATGCATTGTCGGTTGAGCGTTTAATATATTTAAACACAAATAGTGCTAAATGTTCCGGCATAACTCAACAGGATGACAGTGTTTCGCCCCGGTGTGCTATTGGGCTCTTCAGTTGGTTAAAGCACACCTCACCAAGACACTGTCTAGTGCACACTGGGAAGGCCATTGCAAGACGTATTTGACACATGTGTATCCGCGTCACGAGCAAGCCAGTGCTCTATGGGAGTTGAAACTCCATTCCAAAGCAATTATAACCTTACCTTGGCATTGAATATACAATTTCCATAAGAAAATATGCATTGTCGGTTGAGCCATTAATATATTTAAACACAAATAGTGCTAAATGTTCCGGCATAACTCAACAAGATGACAGTGTTTCGCCCCGGTGTGCTTTTGGGCTCTTCAGTTGGTTAAAGCACACCTCACCAAGACACTGTCTAGTGCACACTGGGAAGGCCACTGCAAGACGTATTTGACACATGTGTATCCGCGTCACGAGCAAGCCAGTGCACTATGGGAGTTGAAACTCCATTCCAAAGCAATTATAACCTTACCTTGGCATTGAATATACAATTTCCATAAGAAAATATGCATTGTCGGTTGAGCCATTAATATATTTAAAAAACAAATAGTGCTAAATGTTCCGGCATAACTCAACAAGATGACAGTGTTTCGCCCCGGTGTGCTATTGGGCTCTTCAGTTGGTTAAAGCACACCTCACCAAGACACTGTCTAGTGCACACTGGGAAGGCCATTGCAAGACGTATTTGACACATGTGTATCCGCGTCACGAGCAAGCCAGTGCACTATGGGAGTTGAAACTCCATTCCAAAGCAATTATAACCTTACCTTGGCATTGAATATACAATTTCCATAAGAAAATATGCATTGTCGGTTGAGCCATTAATATTCTAAACACAAATAGTGCTAAATGTTCCGGCATAACTCAACAAGATGACAGTGTTTCGCCCCGGTGTGCTATTGGGCTCTTCAGTTGGTTAAAGCACACCTCACCAAGACACTGTCTAGTGCACACTGGGAAGGCCATTGCAAGACGTATTTGACACATGTGTATCCGCGTCACGAGCAAGCCAGTGCACTATGGGAGTTTAAACTCCATTCCAAAGCAATTATAACCTTACCTTGGCATTGAATATACAATTTCCATAAGAAAATATGCATTGTCGGTTGAGCCATTAATATATTTAAACACAAATAGTGCTAAATGTTCCGGCATAACTCAACAAGATGACAGTGTTTCGCCCCGGTGTGCTATTGGGCTCTTCAGTTGGTTAAAGCACACCTCACCAAGACACTGTCTAGTGCACACTGGGAAGGCCATTGCAAGACGTATTTGACACATGTGTATCCGCGTCACGAGCAAGCCAGTGCACTATGGGAGTTGAAAATCCATTCCAAAGCAATTATAACCTTACCTTGGCATTGAATATACAATTTCCATAAGAAAATATGCATTTTCGGTTGAGCCATTAATATATTTAAACACAAATAGTGCTAAATGTTCCGGCATAACTCAACAAGATGACAGTGTTTCGCCCCGGTGTGCTATTGGGCTCTTCAGTTGGTTAAAGCACACCTCACCAAGACACTGTCTAGTGCACACTGGGAAGGCCATTGCAAGACGTATTTGACACATGTGTATCCGCGTCACGAGCAAGCCAGTGCACTATGGGAGTTGAAACTCCATTCCAAAGCAATTATAACCTTACCTTGGCATTGAATATACAATTTCCATAAGAAAATATGCATTGTCGGTTGAGCCATTAATATATTTAAACACAAATAGTGCTAAATGTTCCGGCATAACTCAACAAGATGACAGTGTTTCGCCCCGGTGTGCTATTGGGCTCTTCAGTTGGTTAAAGCACACCTCACCAAGACACTGTCTAGTGCACACTGGGAAGGCCATTGCAAGACGTATTTGACACATGTGTATCCGCGTCACGAGCAAGCCAGTGCACTATGGGAGTTGAAACTCCATTCCAAAGCAATTATAACCTTACCTTGGCATTGAATATACAATTTCCATAAGAAAATATGCATTGTCGGTTGAGCCATTAATATATTTAAACACAAATAGTGCTAAATATTCCGGCATAACTCAACAAGATGACAGTGGTTCGCCCCGGTGTGCTATTGGGCTCTTCAGTTGGTTAAAGCACACCTCACCAAGACACTGTCTAGTGCACACTGGGAAGGCCATTGCAAGACGTATTTGACACATGTGTATCCGCGTCACGAGCAAGCCAGTGCACTATGGGAGTTGAAACTCCATTCCAAAGCAATTATAACCTTACCTTGGCATTGAATATACAATTTCCATAAGAAAATATGCATTGTCGGTTGAGCCATTAATATATTTAAACACAAATAGTGCTAAATGTTCCGGCATAACTCAACAAGATGACAGTGTTTCGCCCCGGTGTGCTATTGGGCTCTTCAGTTGGTTAAAGCACACCTCACCAAGACACTGTCTAGTGCACACTGGGAAGGCCATTGCAAGACGTATTTGACACATGTGTATCTGCGTCACGAGCAAGCCAGTGCACTATGGGAGTTGAAACTCCATTCCAAAGCAATTATAACCTTACCTTGGCATTGAATATACAATTTCCATAAGAAAATATGCATTGTCGGTTGAGCCATTAATATATTTAAACACAAATAGTGCTAAATGTTCCGGCATAACTCAACAAGATGACAGTGTTTCGCCCCGGTGTGCTATTGGGCTCTTCAGTTGGTTAAAGCACACCTCACCAAGACACTGTCTAGTGCACACTGGGAAGGCCATTGCAAGACGTATTTGACACATGTGTATCCGCGTCACGAGCAAGCCAGTGCACTATGGGAGTTTAAACTCCATTCCAAAGCAATTATAACCTTACCTTGGCATTGAATATACAATTTCCATAAGAAAATATGCATTGTCGGTTGAGCCATTAATATATTTAAACACAAATAGTGCTAAATGTTCCGGCATAACTCAACAAGATGACAGTGTTTCGCCCCGGTGTGCTATTGGGCTCTTCAGTTGGTTAAAGCACACCTCACCAAGACACTGTCTAGTGCACACTGGGAAGGCCATTGCAAGACGTATTTGACACATGTGTATCCGCGTCACGAGCAAGCCAGTGCACTATGGGAGTTGAAAATCCATTCCAAAGCAATTATAACCTTACCTTGGCATTGAATATACAATTTCCATAAGAAAATATGCATTTTCGGTTGAGCCATTAATATATTTAAACACAAATAGTGCTAAATGTTCCGGCATAACTCAACAAGATGACAGTGTTTCGCCCCGGTGTGCTATTGGGCTCTTCAGTTGGTTAAAGCACACCTCACCAAGACACTGTCTAGTGCACACTGGGAAGGCCATTGCAAGACGTATTTGACACATGTGTATCCGCGTCACGAGCAAGCCAGTGCACTATGGGAGTTGAAACTCCATTCCAAAGCAATTATAACCTTACCTTGGCATTGAATATACAATTTCCATAAGAAAATATGCATTGTCGGTTGAGCCATTAATATATTTAAACACAAATAGTGCTAAATGTTCCGGCATAACTCAACAAGATGACAGTGTTTCGCCCCGGTGTGCTATTGGGCTCTTCAGTTGGTTAAAGCACACCTCACCAAGACACTGTCTAGTGCACACTGGGAAGGCCATTGCAAGACGTATTTGACACATGTGTATCCGCGTCACGAGCAAGCCAGTGCACTATGGGAGTTGAAACTCCATTCCAAAGCAATTACAACCTTACCTTGGCATTGAATATACAATTTCCATAAGAAAATATGCATTGTCGGTTGAGCCATTAATATATTTAAACACAAATAGTGCTAAATGTTCCGGCATAACTCAACAAGATGACAGTGTATCGCCCCGGTGTGCTATTGGGCTCTTCAGTTGGTTAAAGCACACCTCACCGAGACACTGTCTAGTGCAAACTGGGAAGGCCATTGCAAGACGTATTTGACACATGTGTATCCGCGTCACGAGCAAGCCAGTGCACTATGGGAGTTGAAACTCCATTCCAAAGCAATTATAACCTTACCTTGGCATTGAATATACAATTTCCATAACAAAATATGCATTGTCGGTTGAGCCATTAATATTTTTAAACACAAATAGTGCTAAATGTTCCGGCATAACTCAACAAGATGACAGTGTTTCGCCCCGGTGTGCTATTGGGTTCTTCAGTTGGTTAATGCACACCTCACCAAGACACTGTCTAGTGCACACTGGGAAGGCCATTGCAAGACGTATTTGACACATGTGTATCCGCGTCACGAGCAAGCCAGTGCACTATGGGAGATGAAACTCCATTCCAAAGCAATTATAACCTCACCTTGGCATTGAATATACAATTTCCATAAGAAAATATGCATTGTCGGTTGAGCCATTAATATATTTCAACACAAATAGTGCTAAATGTTCCGGCATAACTCAACAAGATGACAGTGTTTCGCCCCGGTGTGCTATTGGGCTCTTCAGTTGGTTAAAGCACACCTCACCAAGACACTGTCTAGTGCACACTGGGAAGGCCATTGCAAGACGTATTTGACACATGTGTATCCGCGTCACGAGCAAGCCAGTGCACTATGGGAGTTGAAACTCCATTCCAAAGCAATTATAACCTTACCTTGGCATTGAATATACAATTTCCATAAGAAAATATGCATTGTCGGTTGAGCCATTAATATATTTAAACACAAATAGAGCTAAATGTTCCTGCATAACTCAACAAGATGACAGTGTTTCGCCCCGGTGTGCTATTGGGCTCATCAGTTGGTTAAAGCACACCTCACCAAGACACTGTCTAGTGCACACTGGGAAGGCCATTGCAAGACGTATTTGACACATGCTTATCCGCGTCACGAGCAAGCCAGTGCACTATGGGAGTTGAAACTCCATTCCAAAGCAATTATAACCTTACCTTGACATTGAATATACAATTTCCATAAGGAAATATGCATTGTCGTTTGAGCCATTAATATATTTAAACACAAACAGTGCTAAATGTTCCGGCATAACTCAACAAGATGACAGTGTTTCGCCCCGGTGTGCTATTGGGCTCTTCAGTTGGTTAAAGCACACCTCACCAAGACACTGTCTAGTGCACACTGGGAAGGCCATTGCAAGACGTATTTGACACATGTGTATCCGCGTCACGAGAATGCCAGTGCACTATGGGAGTTGAAATTCCATTCCAAAGCAATTATAACCTTACCTTGGCATTGAATATACAATTTCCATAAGAAAATATGCATTGTCGGTTGAGCCATTAATATATTTAAACACAAATAGTGCTAAATGTTCCGGCATAACTCAACAAGATGACAGTGTTTCGCCCCAGTGTGCTATTGGGCTCTTCAGTTGGTTAAAGCACACCTCACCAAGACACTGTCTAGTGCACACTGGGAAGGCCATTGCAAGACGTATTTGACACATGTGTATCCGCGTCACGAGCAAGCCAGTGCCGTATGGGAGTTGAAACTCCATTCCAAAGCAATTATAACCTTACCTTGGCATTGAATATACAATTTCCATAAGAAAATATGCATTGTCGGTTGAGCCATTAATATATTTAAACACAAATAGTGCTAAATGTTCCGGCATAACTCAACAAGATGACAGTGTTTCGCCCCGGTGTGCTATTGGGCTCTTCAGTTGGTTAAAGCACGCCTCACCAAGACACTGTCTAGTGCACACTGGGAAGGCCATTGCAAGACGTATTTGACACATGTGTATCCGCGTCACGAGCAAGCCAGTGCACTATGGGAGTTGAAACTCCATTCCAAAGCAATTATAACCTTACCTTGGCATTGAATATACAATTTCCATAAGAAAATATGCGTTGTCGGTTGAGCCATTAATATATTTAAACACAAATAGTGCTAAATGTTCCGGCATAACTCAACAAGATGACAGTGTTTCGCCCCGGTGTGCTATTGGGCTCTTCAGTTGGTTAAAGCACACCTCACCAAGACACTGTCTAGTGCACACTGGGAAGGCCATTGCAAGACGTATTTGACACATGTGTATCCGGGTCACGCGCAAGCCAGTGCACTATGGGAGTTGAAACTCCATTCCAAAGCAATTATAACCTTACCTTTGCATTGAATATACAATTTCCATAAGAAAATATGCATTGTCGGTTGAGCCATTAATATATTTATACACAAACAGTGCTAAATGTTCCGGCATAACTCAACTAGATGACAGTGTTTCGCCCCGGTGTGCTATTGGGCTCTTCAGTTGGTTAAAGCACACCTCACCAAGACACTGTCTAGTGCACACTGGGAAGGCCATTGCAAGACGTATTTGACACATGAGTATCCGCGTCACGAAAATGCCAGTGCACTATGGGAGTTGAAACTCCATTCCAAAGCAATTATAACCTTACCTTGGCATTGAATATACAATTTCCATAAGAAAATATGCATTGTCGGTTGAGCCATTAATATATTTAAACACAAATAGTGCTAAATGTTCCGGCATAACTCAACAAGATGACAGTGTGTCGCCCCGGTGTGCTATTGGGCCCTTCAGTTGGTTAAAGCACCCCTCACCAAGACACTGTCTAGTGCACACTGGGAAGGCCATTGCAAGACGTATTTGACACATGTGTATCCGCGTCACGAGCAAGCCAGTGCACTATGGGAGTTGAAACTCCATTCCAAAGCAATTATAACCTTACCTTGGCATTGAATATACAATTTCCATAAGAAAATATGCATTGTCGGTTGAGCCATTAATATATTTAAACACAAATAGTGCTAAATGTTCCGGCATAACTCAACAAGATGACAGTGTTTCGCCCCGGTGTGCTATTGGGCTCTTCAGTTGGTTAAAGCACACCTCACCAAGACACTGTCTAGTGCACAGTGGGAAGGCGATTGCAAGACGTATTTGACACATGTGTATCCGCGTCACGAGCAAGCCAGTGCACTATGGGAGTTGAAACTCCATTCCAAAGCAATTATAACCTTACCTTGGCATTGAATATACAATTTCCATAAGAAAATGTGCATTGTCGGTTGAGCCATTAATATATTTAAACACAAATAGTGCTAAATGTTCCGGCATAACTCAACAAGATGACAGTGTTTCGCCCCGGTGTGCTATTGGGCTCTACAGTTGGTTAATGCACACCTCACCAAGACACTGTCTAGTGCACACTGGGAAGGCCATTGCAAGACGTATTTGACACATGTGTATCCGCGTCACGAGCAAGCCAGTGCACTATGGGAGTTGAAACTCCATTCCAAAGCAATTATAACCTTACCTTGGCATTGAATATACAATTTCCATAAGAAAATATGCATTGTCGGTTGAGCCATTAATATATTTAAACACAAACAGTGCTAAATGTTCCGGCATAACTCAACAAGATGACAGTGTTTCGCCCCGGTGTGCTATTGGGCTCTTCAGTTGGTTAAAGCACACCTCACCAAGACACTGTCTAGTGCACACTAGGAAGGCCATTGCAAGACGTATTTGACACATGTGTATCCGCGTCACGAGAATGCCAGTGCACTATGGGAGTTGAAACTCCATTCCAAAGCAATTATAACCTTACCTTGGCATTGAATATACAATTTCCATAAGAAAATATGCATTGTCGTTTGAGCCATTAATATATTTAAACACAAATAGTGCTAAATGTTCCGGCATAACTCAATAAGATGACAGTGTTTCGCCCCGGGGTGCTATTGGGCCCTTCAGTTGGTTAAAGCACCCCTCACCAAGACACTGTCTAGTGCACACTGGGAAGGCCATTGCAAGACGTATTTGACACATGTGTATCCGCGTCACGAGCAAGCCAGTGCACTATGGGAGTTGAAACTCCATTCCAAAGCAATTATAACCTTACCTTGGCATTGAATATACAATTTCCATAAGAAAATATGCATTGTCGGTTGAGCCATTAATATATTTAAACACAAATAGTGCTAAATGTTCCGGCATAACTCAACAAGATGACAGTGTTTCGCCCCGGTGTGCTATTGGGCTCTTCAGTTGGTTAAAGCACACCTCACCAAGACACTGTCTAGTGCACACTGGGAAGGCCATTGCAAGACGTATTTGACACATGTGTATCCGCGTCACGAGCAAGCCAGTGCACTATGGGAGTTGAAACTCCATTCCAAAGCAATTACAACCTTACCTTGGCATTGAATATACAATTTCCATAAGAAAATATGCATTGTCGGTTGAGCCATTAATATATTTAAACACAAATAGTGCTAAATGTTCCGGCATAACTCAACAAGATGACAGTGTATCGCCCCGGTGTGCTATTGGGCTCTTCAGTTGGTTAAAGCACACCTCACCGAGACACTGTCTAGTGAAAACTGGGAAGGCCATTGCAAGCGTATTTGACACATGTGTATCCGCGTCACGAGCAAGCCAGTGCACTATGGGAGTTGAAACTCCATTCCAAAGCAATTATAACCTTACCTTGGCATTGAATATACAATTTCCATAACAAAATATGCATTGTCGGTTGAGCCATTAATATTTTTAAACACAAATAGTGCTAAATGTTCCGGCATAACTCAACAAGATGACAGTGTTTCGCCCCGGTGTGCTATTGGGTTCTTCAGTTGGTTAATGCACACCTCACCAAGACACTGTCTAGTGCACACTGGGAAGGCCATTGCAAGACGTATTTGACACATGTGTATCCGCGTCACGAGCAAGCCAGTGCACTATGGGAGTTGAAACTCCATTCCAAAGCAATTATAACCTCACCTTGGCATTGAATATACAATTTCCATAAGAAAATATGCATTGTCGGTTGAGCCATTAATATATTTCAACACAAATAGTGCTAAATGTTCCGGCATAACTCAACAAGATGACAGTGTTTCGCCCCGGTGTGCTATTGGGCTCTTCAGTTGGTTAAAGCACACCTCACCAAGACACTGTCTAGTGCACACTGGGAAGGCCATTGCAAGACGTATTTGACACATGTGTATCCGCGTCACGAGCAAGCCAGTGCACTATGGGAGTTGAAACTCCATTCCAAAGCAATTATAACCTTACCTTGGCATTGAATATACAATTTCCATAAGAAAATATGCATTGTCGGTTGAGCCATTAATATATTTAAACACAAATAGTGCTAAATGTTCCTGCATAACTCAACAAGATGACAGTGTTTCGCCCCGGTGTGCTATTGGGCTCATCAGTTGGTTAAAGCACACCTCACCAAGACACTGTCTAGTGCACACTGGGAAGGCCATTGCAAGACGTATTTGACACATGTTTATCCGCGTCACGAGCAAGCCAGTGCACTATGGGAGTTGAAACTCCATTCCAAAGCAATTATAACCTTACCTTGACATTGAATATACAATTTCCATAAGGAAATATGCATTGTCGTTTGAGCCATTAATATATTTAAACACAAACAGTGCTAAATGTTCCGGCATAACTCAACAAGATGACAGTGTTTCGCCCCGGTGTGCTATTGGGCTCTTCAGTTGGTTAAAGCACACCTCACCAAGACACTGTCTAGTGCACACTGGGAAGGCCACTGCAAGACGTATTTGACACATGTGTATCCGCGTCACCAGCAAGCGAGTGCACTATGGGAGTTGAAACTCCATTCCAAAGCAATTATAACCTTACCTTGGCATTGAATATACAATTTCCATAAGAAAATATGCATTGTCGGTTGAGCCATTAATATATTTAAACACATATAGTGCTAAATGTTCCGGCATAACTCAACAAGATGACAGTGTTTCGCCCCGGTGTGCTATTGGGCTCTTCAGTTGGTTAAAGCACGCCTCACCAAGACACTGTCTAGTGCACACTGGGAAGGCCATTGCAAGACGTATTTGACACATGTGTATCCGCGTCACGAGCAAGCCAGTGCACTATGGGAGTTGAAACTCCATTCCAAAGCAATTATAACCTTACCTTGGCATTGAATATACAATTTCCATAAGAAAATATGCATTGTCGGTTGAGCCATTAATATATTTAAACACAAATAGTGCTAAATGTTCCGGCATAACTCAACAAGATGACAGTGTTTCGCCCCGGTGTGCTATTGGGCTCTTCAGTTGGTTAAAGCACACCTCACCAAGACACTGTCTAGTGCACACTGGGAAGGCCATTGCAAGACGTATTTGACACATGTGTATCCGGGTCACGCGCAAGCCAGTGCACTATGGGAGTTGAAACTCCATTCCAAAGCAATTATAACCTTACCTTTGCATTGAATATACAATTTCCATAAGAAAATATGCATTGTCGGTTGAGCCATTAATATATTTATACACAAACAGTGCTAAATGTTCCGGCATAACTCAACAAGATGACAGTGTTTCGCCCCGGTGTGCTATTGGGCTCTTCAGTTGGTTAAAGCACACCTCACCAAGACACTGTCTAGTGCACACTGGGAAGGCCATTGCAAGACGTATTTGACACATGAGTATCCGCGTCACGAAAATGCCAGTGCACTATGGGAGTTGAAACTCCATTCCAAAGCAATTATAACCTTACCTTGGCATTGAATATACAATTTCCATAAGAAAATATGCATTGTCGGTTGAGCCATTAATATATTTAAACACAAATAGTGCTAAATGTTCCGGCATAACTCAACAAGATGACAGTGTGTCGCCCCGGTGTGCTATTGGGCCCTTCAGTTGGTTAAAGCACCCCTCACCAAGACACTGTCTAGTGCACACTGGGAAGGCCATTGCAAGACGTATTTGACACATGTGTATCCGCGTCACGAGCAAGCCAGTGCACTATGGGAGTTGAAACTCCATTCCAAAGCAATTATAACCTTACCTTGGCATTGAATATACAATTTCCATAAGAAAATATGCATTGTCGGTTGAGCCATTAATATATTTAAACACAAATAGTGCTAAATGTTCCGGCATAACTCAACAAGATGACAGTGTTTCGCCCCGGTGTGCTATTGGGCTCTTCAGTTGGTTAAAGCACACCTCACCAAGACACTGTCTAGTGCACAGTGGGAAGGCCATTGCAAGACGTATTTGACACATGTGTATCCGCGTCACGAGCAAGCCAGTGCACTATGGGAGTTGAAACTCCATTCCAAAGCAATTATAACCTTACCTTGGCATTGAATATACAATTTCCATAAGAAAATGTGCATTGTCGGTTGAGCCATTAATATATTTAAACACAAATAGTGCTAAATGTTCCGGCATAACTCAACAAGATGACAGTGTTTCGCCCCGGTGTGCTATTGGGCTCTACAGTTGGTTAATGCACACCTCACCAAGACACTGTCTAGTGCACACTGGGAAGGCCATTGCAAGACGTATTTGACACATGTGTATCCGCGTCACGAGCAAGCCAGTGCACTATGGGAGTTGAAACTCCATTCCAAAGCAATTATAACCTTACCTTGGCATTGAATATACAATTTCCATAAGAAAATATGCATTGTCGGTTGAGCCATTAATATATTTAAACACAAACAGTGCTAAATGTTCCGGCATAACTCAACAAGATGACAGTGTTTCGCCCCGGTGTGCTATTGGGCTCTTCAGTTGGTTAAAGCACACCTCACCAAGACACTGTCTAGTGCACACTAGGAAGGCCATTGCAAGACGTATTTGACACATGTGTATCCGCGTCACGAGAATGCCAGTGCACTATGGGAGTTGAAACTCCATTCCAAAGCAATTATAACCTTACCTTGGCATTGAATATACAATTTCCATAAGAAAATATGCATTGTCGGTTGAGCCATTAATATATTTAAACACAAATAGTGCTAAATGTTCCGGCATAACTCAATAAGATGACAGTGTTTCGCCCCGGGGTGCTATTGGGCCCTTCAGTTGGTTAAAGCACCCCTCACCAAGACACTGTCTAGTGCACACTGGGAAGGCCATTGCAAGACGTATTTGACACATGTGTATCCGCGTCACGAGCAAGCCAGTGCACTATGGGAGTTGAAACTCCATTCCAAAGCAATTATAACCTTACCTTGGCATTGAATATACAATTTCCATAAGAAAATATGCATTGTCGGTTGAGCCATTAATATATTTAAACACAAATAGTGCTAAATGTTCCGGCATAACTCAACAAGATAACAGTATTTCGCCCCGGTGTGCTATTGGGCTCTTCAGTTGGTTAAAGCACACCTCACCAAGACACTGTCTAGTGCACACTGGGAAGGCCATTGCAAGACGTATTTGACACATGTGTATCCGCGTCACGAGCAAGCCAGTGCACTATGGGAGTTGAAACTCCATTCCAAAGCAATTATAACCTTACCTTGGCATTGAATATACAATTTCCATAAGAAAATATGCATTGTCGGTTGAGCGTTTAATATATTTAAACACAAATAGTGCTAAATGTTCCGGCATAATTCAACAAGATGACAGTGTTTCGCCCCGGTGTGCTATTGGGCTCTTCAGTTGGTTAAAGCACACCTCACCAAGACACTGTCTAGTGCACACTGGGAAGGCCATTGCAAGACGTATTTGACACATGTGTATCCGCGTCACGAGCAAGCCAGTGCACTATGGGAGTTCAAACTCCATTCCAAAGCAATTATAACCTTACCTTGGCATTGAATATACAATTTCCATAAGAAAATATGCATTGTCGGTTGAGCCATTAATATATTTAAACACAAATAGTGCTAAATATTCTGGCATAACTCAACAAGATGACAGTGGTTCGCCCCGGTGTGCTATTGGGCTCTTCAGTTGGTTAAAGCACACCTCACCAAGACACTGTCTAGTGCACACTGGGAAGGCCATTGCAAGACGTATTTGACACATGTGTATCCGCGTCACGAGCAAGCCAGTGCACTATGGGAGTTGAAACTCCATTCCAAAGCAATTATAACCTTACCTTGGCATTGAATATACAATTTCCATAAGAAAATATGCATTGTCGGTTGAGCCATTAATATATTTAAACACAAATAGTGCTAAATGTTCCGGCATAACTCAACAAGATGACAGTGTTTCGCCCCGGTGTGCTATTAGGCTCTTCAGTTGGTTAAAGCACACCTCACCAAGACACTGTCTAGTGCACACTGGGAAGGCCATTGCAAGACGTATTTGACACATGTGTATCCGCGTCACGAGCAAGCCAGTGCACTATGGGAGTTGAAACTCCATTCCAAAGCAATTATAACCTTACCTTGGCGTTGAATATACAATTTCCATAAGAAAATATGCATTGTCGGTTGAGCCATTAATATATTTAAACACAAATAGTGCTAAATGTTCCGGCATAACTCAACAAGATGACAGTGTTTCGCCCCGGTGTGCTATTGGGCTCTTCAGTTGGTTAAAGCACACCTCACCAAGACACTGTCTAGTGCACACTGGGAAGGCCATTGCAAGACGTATTTGACACATGTGTATCCGCGTCACGAGCAAGCCAGTGCACTATGGGATTTTAAACTCCATTCCAAAGCAATTATAACCTTACCTTGGCATTGAATATACAATTTCCATAAGAAAATATGCATTGTCGGTTGAGCCATTAATATATTTAAACACAAATAGTGCTAAATGTTCCGGCATAACTCAACAAGATGACAGTGTTTCGCCCCGGTGTGCTATTGGGCTCTTCAGTTGGTTAAAGCACACCTCACCAAGACACTGTCTAGTGCACACTGGGAAGGCCATTGCAAGACGTATTTGACACATGTGTATCCGCGTCACGAGCAAGCCAGTGCACTATGGGAGTTGAAACTCCATTCCAAAACAATTATAACCTTACCTTGGCATTGAATATACAATTTCCATAAGAAAATATGCATTGTCGGTTGAGCCATTATTATATTTAAACACAAATAGTGCTAAATGTTCCGGCATAACTCAACAAGATGACAGTGTTTCGCCCCGGTGTGCTATTGGGCTCTTCAGTTGGTTAAAGCACACCTCACCAAGACACTGTCTAGTGCACACTGGGAAGGCCATTGCAAGACGTATTTGACACATGTGTATCCGCGTCACGAGCAAGCCAGTGCACTATGGGAGTTGAAACTCCATTCCAAAGCAATTATAACCTTACCTTGGCATTGAATATACAATTTCCATAAGAAAATATGCATTGTCGGTTGAGCCATTAATATATTTAAACACAAATAGTGCTAAATGTTCCGGCATAACTCAACAAGATGACAGTGTTTCGCCCCGGTGTGCTATTGGGCTCTTCAGTTGGTTAAAGCACACCTCACCAAGACACTGTCTAGTGCACACTGGGAAGGCCATTGCAAGACGTATTTGACACATGTGTATCCGCGTCACGAGCAAGCCAGTGCACTATGGGAGTTGAAACTCCATTCCAAAGCAATTATAACCTTACCTTGGCATTGAATATACAATTTCCATAAGAAAATATGCATTGTCGGTTGAGCCATTAATATATTTAAACACAAATAGTGCTAAATGTTCCGGCATAACTCAACAAGATGACAGTGTTTCGCCCCGGTGTGCTATTAGGCTCTTCAGTTGGTTAAAGCACACCTCACCAAGACACTGTCTAGTGCACACTGGGAAGGCCATTGCAAGACGTATTTGACACATGTGTATCCGCGTCACGAGCAAGCCAGTGCACTATGGGAGTTGAAACTCCATTCCAAAGCAATTATAACCTTACCTTGGCGTTGAATATACAATTTCCATAAGAAAATATGCATTGTCGGTTGAGCCATTAATATATTTAAACACAAATAGTGCTAAATGTTCCGGCATAACTCAACAAGATGACAGTGTTTCGCCCCGGTGTGCTATTGGGCTCTTCAGTTGGTTAAAGAACACCTCACCAAGACACTGTCTAGTGCACACTGGGAAGGCCATTGCAAGACGTATTTGACACATGTGTATCCGCGTCACGAGCAAGCCAGTGCACTATGGGATTTTAAACTCCATTCCAAAGCAATTATAACCTTACCTTGGCATTGAATATACAATTTCCATAAGAAAATATGCATTGTCGGTTGAGCCATTAATATATTTAAACACAAATAGTGCTAAATGTTCCGGCATAACTCAACAAGATGACAGTGTTTCGCCCCGGTGTGCTATTGGGCTCTTCAGTTGGTTAAAGCACACCTCACCAAGACACTGTCTAGTGCACACTGGGAAGGCCATTGCAAGACGTATTTGACACATGTGTATCCGCGTCACGAGCAAGCCAGTGCACTATGGGAGTTGAAACTCCATTCCAAAGCAATTATAACCTTACCTTGGCATTGAATATACAATTTCCATAAGAAAATATGCATTGTCGGTTGAGCCATTATTATATTTAAACACAAATAGTGCTAAATGTTCCGGCATAACTCAACAAGATGACAGTGTTTCGCCCCAGTGTGCTATTGGGCTCTTCAGTTGGTTAAAGCACATCTCACCAAGACACTGTCTAGTGCACACTGGGAAGGCCATTGCAAGACGTATTTGACACATGTGTATCCGCGTCACGAGCAAGCCAGTGCACTATGGGAGTTGAAACTCCATTCCAAATCAATTATAACCTTACCTTGGCGTTGAATATACAATTTCCATAAGAAAATATGCATTGTCGGTTGAGCCATTAATATATTTAAACACAAATAGTGCTAAATGTTCCGGCATAACTCAACAAGATGACAGTGTTTCGCCCCGGTGTGCTATTGGGCTCTTCAGTTGGTTAAAGCACACCTCACCAAGACACTGTCTAGTGCACACTGGGAAGGCCATTGCAAGACGTATTTGACACATGTGTATCCGCGTCACGAGAAAGCCAGTGCACTATGGGAGTTGAAACTCCATTCCAAAGCAATTATAACCTTACCTTGGCATTGAATATACAATTTCCATAAGAAAATATGCATTGTCGGTTGAGCCATTAATATATTTAAACACAAATAGTGCTAAATGTTCCGGCATAACTCAACAAGATGACAGTGTTTCGCCCCGGTGTGCTATTGGGCTCTTCAGTTGGTTAAAGCACACCTCACCAAGACACTGTCTAGTGCACACTGGGAAGGCCATTGCAAGACGTATTTGACACATGTGTATCCGGGTCACGAGCTAGCCAGTGCACTATGGGAGTTGAAACTCCATTCCAACGCAATTATAACCTTACCTTGGCATTGAATATACAATTTCCATAAGAAAATATGCATTGTCGGTTGAGCCATTAATATATTTAAACACAAATAGTGCTAAATGTTCCGGCATAACTCAACAAGATGACAGTGTTTTGCCCCGGTGTGCTATTGGGCTCTTCAGTTGGTTAAAGCACACCTCACCAAGACACTGTCTAGTGCACAGTGGGAAGGCCATTGCAAGACGTATTTGACACATGTGTATCCGCGTCACGAGAATGCCAGTGCACTATGGGAGTTGAAACTCCATTCCAAAGCAATTATAACCTTACCTTGGCATTGAATATACAATTTCCATAAGAAAATATGCATTGTCGGTTGAGCGTTTAATATATTTAAACACAAATAGTGCTAAATGTTCCGGCATAACTCAACAAGATGACAGTGTTTCGCCCCGGTGTGCTATTGGGCTCTTCAGTTGGTTAAAGCACCCCTCACCAAGACACTGTCTAGTGCACACTGGGAAGGCCATTGCAAGACGTATTTGAGACACCTGTATCCGCGTCACGAGCAAGCCAGTGCACTATGGGAGTTGAAACTCCATTCCAAAGCAATTATAACCTTACCTTGGCATTGAATATACAATTTCCATAAGAAAATATGCATTGTCGGTTGAGCCATTATTATATTTAAACACAAATAGTGCTAAATGTTCCGGCATAACTCAACAAGATGAAAGTACTTCGCCCCGGTGTGCTATTAGGCTCTTCAGTTGGTTAAAGCACACCTCACCAAGACACTGTCTAGTGCACACTGGGAAGGCCATTGCAAGACGTATTTGACACATGTGTATCCGCGTCACGAGCAAGCCAGTGCACTATGGGAGTTGAAACTCCATTCCAAAGCAATTATAACCTTACCTTGGCATTGAATATACAATTTCCATAAGAAAATATGCATTGTCGGTTGAGCCATTAATATATTTAAACACAAATAGTGCTAAATGTTCCGGCATAACTCAACAAGATGACAGTGTTTCGCCCCGGTGTGCTATTGGGCTCTTCAGTTGGTTAAAGCACACCTCACCAAGACACTGTCTAGTGCACACTGGGAAGGCCATTGCAAGACGTATTTGACACATGTGTATCCGCGTCACGAGCAAGCCAGTGCACTATGGGAGTTGAAACTCCATTCCAAAGCAATTACAACCTTACCTTGGCATTGAATATACAATTTCCATAAGAAAATATGCATTGTCGGTTGAGCCATTAATATATTTAAACACAAATAGTGCTAAATGTTCCGGCATAACTCAACAAGATGACAGTGTATCGCCCCGGTGTGCTATTGGGCTCTTCAGTTGGTTAATGCACACCTCACCGAGACACTGTCTAGTGCAAACTGGGAAGGCCATTGCAAGACGTATTTGACACATGTGTATCCGCGTCGCGAGCAAGCCAGTGCACTATGGGAGTTGAAACTCCATTCCAAAGCAATTATAACCTTACCTTGGCATTGAATATACAATTTCCATAACAAAAAAAAGCATTGTCGGTTGAGCCATTAATATTTTTAAACACAAATAGTGCTAAATGTTCCGGCATAACTCAACAAGATGACAGTGTTTCGCCCCGGTGTGCTATTGGGCTCTTCAGTTGGTTAAAGCACACCTCACCAAGACACTGTCTAGTGCACACTGGGAAGGCCATTGCAAGACGTATTTGACACATGTGTATCCGCGTCACGAGCAAGCCAGTGCACTATGGGAGTTGAAACTCCATTCCAAAGCAATTATAACCTTACCTTGGCATTGAATATACAATTTCCATAAGAAAATATGCATTGTCGGTTGAGCCATTAATATATTTAAACACAAATAGTGCTAAATGTTCCGGCGTAACTCAACAAGATGACAGTGTTTCGCCCCGGTGTGCTATTGGGCTCTTCAGTTGGTTAAAGCACACCTCACCAAGACACTGTCTAGTGCACACTGGGAAGGCCATTGCAAGACGTATTTGACACATGTGTATCCGCGTCACGAGCAAGCCAGTGCACTATGGGAGTTGAAACTCCATTCCAAAGCAATTATAACCTTACCTTGGCATTGAATATACAATTTCCATAAGAAAATATGCATTGTCGGTTGAGCCATTAATATATTTAAACACAAATAGTGCTATATGTTCCTGCATAACTCAACAAGATGACAGTGTTTCGCCCCGGTGTGCTATTGGGCTCTTCAGTTGTTTAAAGCACACCTCACCAAGACACTGTCTAGTGCACACTGAGAAGGCCATTGCAAGACGTATTTGACACATGTGTATCCGCGTCACGAGCAAGCCAGTGCACTATGAGAGTTGAAACTCCATTCCAAAGTAATTATAACCTTACCTTGACATTGAATATACAATTTCCATAAGGAAATATGCATTGTCGGTTGAGCCATTAATATATTTAAACACAAACAGTGCTAAATGTTCCGGCATAACTCAACAAGATGACAGTGTTTCGCCCCGGTGTGCTATTGGGCTCTTCAGTTGGTTAAAGCACACCTCACCAAGACACTGTCTAGTGCACACTGGGAAGGCCATTGCAAGACGTATTTGACACATGTGTATCCGCGTCACGAGAATGCCAGTGCACTATGGGAGTTGAAATTCCATTCCAAAGCAATTATAACCTTACCTTGGCATTGAATATACAATTTCCATAAGAAAATATGCATTGTCGGTTGAGCCATTAATATATTTAAACACAAATAGTGCTAAATGTTCCGGCATAACTCAACAAGATGACAGTGTTTCGCCCCGGTGTGCTATTGGGCTCTTCAGTTGGTTAAAGCACCCCTCACCAAGACACTGTCTAGTTCACACTGGGAAGGCCATTGCAAGACGTATTTGACACATGTGTATCCGCGTCACGAGCAAGCCAGTGCACTATGGGAGTTGAAACTCCATTCCAAAGCAATTACACCCTTCCCTTGGCATTGAATATACAATTTCCATAAGAAAATATGCATTGTCGGTTCAGCCATTAATATATTTAAACACAAATAGTGCTAAATGTTCCGGCATAACTCAACAAGATGACAGTATTTCGCCCCGGTGTGCTATTGGGCTCTTCAGTTGGTTAAAGCACACCTCACCAAGACACTGTCTAGTGCACACTGGGAAGGCCATTGCAAGACGTATTTGACACATGTGTATCGGCGTCACGAGCAAGCCAGTGCACTATGGGAGTTGAAACTCCATTCCAAAGCAATTATAACCTTACCTTGGCATTGAATATACAATTTCCATAAGAAAATATGCATTGTCGGTTGAGCCATTAATATATTTAAACACAAATAGTGCTAAATGTTCCGGCATAACTCAACAAGATGACAGTGTTTCGCCCCGGTGTGCTATTGGGCTCTTCAGTTGGTTAAAGCACACCTCACCAAGACACTGTCTAGTGCACACTGGGAAGGCCATTGCAAGACGTATTTGACACATGTGTATCCGCGTCACGAGCAAGCCAGTGCACTATGGGAGTTGAAACTCCATTCCAAAGCAATTATAACCTTACCTTGGCATTGAATATACAATTTCCATAAGAAAATATGCATTGTCGGTTGAGCCATTAATATATTTAAACACAAATAATGCTAAATGTTCCGGCATAACTCAACAAGATGACAGTGTTTCGCCCCGGTGTGCTATTGGGCTCTTCAGTTGGTTAAAGCACACCTCACCAAGACACTGTCTGGTGCACACTGGGAAGGCCATTGCAAGACGTATTTGACACATGTGTATCCGCGTCACGAGCAAGCCAGTGCACTATGGGAGTTGAAACTCCATTCCAAAGCAATTATAACCTTACCTTGGCATTGAATATACAATTTCCATAAGAAAATATGCATTGTCGGTTGAGCCATTAATATATTTAAACACAAATAGTGCTAAATGTTCCGGCATAACTCAACAAGATGACAGTGTTTCGCCCCGGTGTGCTATTGGGCTCTTCAGTTGGTTAAAGCACACCTCACCAAGACACTGTCTAGTGCACACTGGGAAGGCCATTGCAAGACGTATTTGACACATGTGTATCCGCGTCACGAGCAAGCCAGTGCACTATGGGAGTTGAAACTCCATTCCAAAGCAATTATAACCTTACCTTGGCATTGAATATACAATTTCCATAAGAAAATATGCATTGTCGGTTGAGCCATTAATATATTTAAACACAAATAGTGCTAAATGTTCCGGCATAACTCAACAAGATGACAGTGTTTCGCCCCGGTGTGCTATTGGGCTCTTCAGTTGGTTAAAGCACACCTCACCAAGACACTGTCTAGTGCACACTGGGAAGGCCATTGCAAGACGTATTTGACACATGTGTATCCGGGTCACGCGCAAGCCAGTGCACTATGGGAGTTGAAACTCCATTCCAAAGCAATTATAACCTTACCTTTGCATTGAATATACAATTTCCATAAGAAAATATGCATTGTCGGTTGAGCCATTAATATATTTATACACAAACAGTGCTAAATGTTCCGGCATAACTCAACAAGATGACAGTGTTTCGCCCCGGTGTGCTATTGGGCTCTTCAGTTGGTTAAAGCACACCTCACCAAGACACTGTCTAGTGCACACTGGGAAGGCCATTGCAAGACGTATTTGACACATGAGTATCCGCGTCACGAAAATGCCAGTGCACTATGGGAGTTGAAACTCCATTCCAAAGCAATTATAACCTTACCTTGGCATTGAATATACAATTTCCATAAGAAAATATGCATTGTCGGTTGAGCCATTAATATATTTAAACACAAATAGTGCTAAATGTTCCGGCATAACTCAACAAGATGACAGTGTTTCGCCCCGGTGTGCTATTGGGCCCTTCAGTTGGTTAAAGCACCCCTCACCAAGACACTGTCTAGTGCACACTGGGAAGGCCATTGCAAGACGTATTTGACACATGTGTATCCGCGTCACGAGCAAGCCAGTGCACTATGGGAGTTGAAACTCCATTCCAAAGCAATTATAACCTTACCTTGGCATTGAATATACAATTTCCATAAGAAAATATGCATTGTCGGTTGAGCCATTAATATATTTAAACACAAATAGTGCTAAATGTTCCGGCATAACTCAACAAGATGACAGTGTTTCGCCCCGGTGTGCTATTGGGCTCTTCAGTTGGTTAAAGCACACCTCACCAAGACACTGTCTAGTGCACACTGGGAAGGCCATTGCAAGACGTATTTGACACATGTGTATCCGCGTCACGAGCAAGCCAGTGCACTATGGGAGTTGAAACTCCATTCCAAAGCAATTATAACCTTATCTTGGCATTGAATATACAATTTCCATAAGAAAATATGCATTGTCGGTTGAGCCATTAATATATTTAAACACAAATAGTGCTAAATGTTCCGGCATAACTCAACAAGATGACAGTGTTTCGCCCCGGTGTGCTATTGGGCTCTACAGTTGGTTAATGCACACCTCACCAAGACACTGTCTAGTGCACACTGGGAAGGCCATTGCAAGACGTATTTGACACATGTGTATCCGCGTCACGAGCAAGCCAGTGCACTATGGGAGTTGAAACTCCATTCCAAAGCAATTATAACCTTACCTTGGCATTGAATATACAATTTCCATAAGAAAATATGCATTGTCGGTTGAGCCATTAATATATTTAAACACAAACAGTGCTAAATGTTCCGGCATAACTCAACAAGATGACAGTGTTTCGCCCCGGTGTGCTATTGGGCTCGTCAGTTGGTTAAAGCACACCTCACCAAGACACTGTCTAGTGCACACTAGGAAGGCCATTGCAAGACGTATTTGACACATGTGTATCCGCGTCACGAGAATGCCAGTGCACTATGGGAGTTGAAACTCCATTCCAAAGCAATTATAACCTTACCTTGGCATTGAATATACAATTTCCATAAGAAAATATGCATTGTCGGTTGAGCGTTTAATATATTTAAACACAAATAGTGCTAAATGTTCCGGCATAACTCAACAAGATGACAGTGTTTCGCCCTGGTGTGCTATTGGGCTCTTCAGTTGGTTAAAGCACACCTCACCAAGACACTGTCTAGTGCACACTGGGAAGGCCATTGCAAGACGTATTTGACACATGTGTATCCGCGTCACGAGCAAGCCAGTGCACTATGGGAGTTGAAACTCCATTCCAAAGCAATTATAACCTTACCTTGGCATTGAATATACAATTTCCATAAGAAAATATGCATTGTCGGTTGAGCCATTAATATATTTAAACACAAATAGTGCTAAATGTTCCGGCATAACTCAACAAGATGACAGTGTTTCGCCCCGGTGTGCTATTGGGCTCTTCAGTTGGTTAAAGCACACCTCACCAAGACACTGTCTAGTGCACACTGGGAAGGCCATTGCAAGACGTATTTGACACATGTGTATCCGCGTCACGAGCAAGCCAGTGCACTATGGGAGTTGAAACTCCATTCCAAAGCAATTATAACCTTACCTTGGCATTGAATATACAATTTCCATAAGAAAATATGCATTGTCGGTTGAGCCATTAATATATTTAAACACAAATAGTGCTAAATGTTCCGGCATAACTCAACAAGATGACAGTGTTTCGCCCCGGTGTGCTATTGGGCTCTTCAGTTGGTTAAAGCACACCTCACCAAGACACTGTCTAGTGCACACTGGGAAGGCCATTGCAAGACGTATTTGACACATGTGTATCCGCGTCACGAGCAAGCCAGTGCACTATGGGAGTTGAAACTCCATTCCAAAGCAATTATAACCTTACCTTGGCATTGAATATACAATTTCCATAAGAAAATATGCATTGTCGGTTGAGCCATTAATATATTTAAACACAAATAGTGCTAAATGTTCCGGCATAACTCAACAAGATGACAGTGTTTCGCCCCGGTGTGCTATTAGGCTCCTCAGTTGGTTAAAGCACACCTCACCAAGACACTGTCTAGTGCACACTGGGAAGGCCATTGCAAGACGTATTTGACACATGTGTATCCGCGTCACGAGCAAGCCAGTGCACTATGGGAGTTGAAACTCCATTCCAAAGCAATTATAACCTTACCTTGGCATTGAATATACAATTTCCATAAGAAAATATGCATTGTCGGTTGAGCCATTAATATATTTAAACACAAATAGTGCTAAATGTTCCGGCATAACTCAACAAGATGACAGTGTTTCGCCCCGGTGTGCTATTGGGCTCTTCAGTTGGTTAAAGCACACCTCACCAAGACACTGTCTAGTGCACACTGGGAAGGCCATTGCAAGACGTATTTGACACATGTGTATCCGCGTCACGAGCAAGCCAGTGCACTATGGGAGTTTAAACTCCATTCCAAAGCAATTATAACCTTACCTTGGCATTGAATATACAATTTCCATAAGAAAATATGCATTGTCGGTTGAGCCATTAATATATTTAAACACAAATAGTGCTAAATGTTCCGGCATAACTCAACAAGATGACAGTGTTTCGCCCCGGTGTGCTATTGGGCTCTTCAGTTGGTTAAAGCACACCTCACCAAGACACTGTCTAGTGCACACTGGGAAGGCCATTGCAAGACGTATTTGACACATGTGTATCCGCGTCACGAGCAAGCCAGTGCACTATGGGAGTTGAAACTCCATTCCAAAGCAATTATAACCTTACCTTGGCATTGAATATACAATTTCCATAAGAAAATATGCATTGTCGGTTGAGCCATTAATATATTTAAACACAAATAGTGCTAAATGTTCCGGCATAACTCAACAAGATGACAGTGTTTCGCCCCGGTGTGCTATTGGGCTCTTCAGTTGGTTAAAGCACACCTCACCAAGACACTGTCTAGTGCACACTGGGAAGGCCATTGCAAGACGTATTTGACACATGTGTATCCGCGTCACGAGCAAGCCAGTGCACTATGGGAGTTGAAACTCCATTCCAAAGCAATTATAACCTTACTGTGGCATTGAATATACAATTTCCATAAGAAAATATGCCATGTCGGTTGAGCCATTAATATATTTAAACACAAATAGTGCTAAATGTTCCGGCATAACTCAACAAGATGACAGTGTTTCGCCCCGGTGTGCTATTGGGCTCTTCAGTTGGTTAAAGCACACCTCACCAAGACACTGTCTAGTGCACATTGGGAAGGCCATTGCAAGACGTTTTTTACACATGTGTATCCGCGTCACGAGCAAGCCAGTGCACTATGGGAGTTGAAACTCCATTCCAAAGCAATTATAACCTTACCTTGGCATTGAATATACAATTTCCATAAGAAAATGTGCATTGTCGGTTGAGCCATTAATATATTTAAACACAAATAGTGCTAAATGTTCCGGCATAACTCAACAAGATGACAGTGTATCGCCCCGGTGTGCTATTGGGCTCTTCAGTTGGTTAAAGCACACCTCACCAAGACACTGTCTAGTGCACACTGGGAAGGCCATTGCAAGACGTATTTGACACATGTGTATCCGCGTCACGAGCAAGCCAGGGCACTATGGGAGTTGAAACTCCATTCCAAAGCAATTATAACCTTACCTTGGCATTGAATATACAATTTCCATAAGAAAATATGCATTGTCGGTTGAGCCATTAATATATTTAAACACAAATAGTGCTAAATGTTCCGGCATAACTCAACAAGATGACAGTATTTCGCCCCGGTGTGCTATTGGGCTCTTCAGTTGGTTAAAGCACACCTCACCAAGACACTGTCTAGTGCACACTGGGAAGGCCATTGCAAGACGTATTTGACACATGTGTATTCGCGTCACGAGCAAGCCAGTGCACTATGGAAGTTGAAACTCCATTCCAAAGCAATTATAACCATACCTTGGCATTGAATATACAATTTCCATAAGAAAATATGCATTGTCGGTTGAGCCATTAATATATTTAAACACAAATAGTGCTAAATGTTCCGGCATAACTCAACAAGATGACAGTGGTTCGCCCCGGTGTGCTATTGGGCTCTTCAGTTGGTTAAAGCACACCTCACCAAGACACTGTCTAGTGCACACTGGGAAGGCCATTGCAAGACGTATTTGACACATGTGTATCCGCGTCACGAGCAAGCCAGTGCACTATGGGAGTTGAAACTCCATTCCAAAGCAATTATAACCTTACCTTGGCATTGAATATACAATTTCCATAAGAAAATATGCATTGTCGGTTGAGCCATTAATATATTTAAACACAAATAGTGCTAAATGTTCCGGCATAACTCAACAAGATGACAGTGTTTCGCCCCGGTGTGCTATTGGGCTCTTCAGTTGGTTAAAGCACACCTCACCAAGACACTGTCTAGTGCACACTGGGAAGGCCATTGCAAGACGTATTTGACACATGTGTATCCGCGTCACGAGCAAGCCAGTGCACTATGGGAGTTGAAACTCCATTCCAAAGCAATTATAACCTTACCTTGGCATTGAATATACAATTTCCATAAGAAAATATGCATTGTCGGTTGAGCCATTAATATATTTAAACACAAATAGTGCTAAATGTTCCGGCATAACTCAACAAGATGACAGTGTTTCGCCCCGGTGTGCTATTGGGCTCTTCAGTTGGTTAAAGCACACCTCACCAAGACACTGTCTAGTGCACACTGGGAAGGCCATTGCAAGACGTATTTGACACATGTGTATCCGCGTCACGAGCAAGCCAGTGCACTATGGGAGTTGAAACTCCATTCCAAAGCAATTATAACCTTACCTTGGCATTGAATATACAATTTCCATAAGAAAATATGCATTGTCGGTTGAGCGTTTAATATATTTAAACACAAATAGTGCTAAATGTTCCGGCATAACTCAACAAGATGACAGTGTTTCGCCCCGGTGTGCTATTGGGCTCTTCAGTTGGTTAAAGCACACCTCACCAAGACACTGTCTAGTGCACACTGGGAAGGCCATTGCAAGACGTATTTGACACATGTGTATCCGCGTCACGAGCAAGCCAGTGCACTATGGGAGTTGAAAAGCACATTCCAAAGCAATTATAACCTTACCTTGGCATTGAATATACAATTTCCATAAGAAAATATGCATTGTCGGTTGAGCCATTAATATATTTAAACACAAATAGTGCTAAATGTTCCGGCACAACTCAACAAGATGACAGTGTTTGGCCCCGGTGTGCTATTGGGCTCTTCAGTTGGTTAAAGCACACCTCACCAAGACACTGTCTAGTGCACACTGGGAAGGCCATTGCAAGACGTAGTTGACACATGTGTATCCGCGTCACGAGCAAGCCAGTGCACTATGGGAGTTGAAACTCCATTCCAAAGCAATTATAACCTTACCTTGGCATTTAATATACAATTTCCATAAGAAAATATGCATTGTCGGTTGAGCCATTAATATATTTAAACACAAATAGTGCTAAATGTTCCGGCATAACTCAACAAGATGACAGTGTTTCGCCCCGGTGTGCTATTGGGCTCTTCAGTTGGTTAAAGCACACCTCACCAAGACACTGTCTAGTGCACACTGGGAAGGCCATTGCAAGACGTATTTGACACATGTGTATCCGCGTCACGAGCAAGTCAGTGCACTATGGGAGTTGAAATTCCATTCCAAAGCAATTATAACCTTACCTTGGCATTGAATATACAATTTCCATAAGAAAATATGCATTGTCGGTTGAGCCATTAATATATTTAAACACAAATAGTGCTAAATGTTCCGGCATAACTCAACAAGATGACAGTGTTTCGCCCCGGTGTGTTATTGGGCTCTTCAGTTGGTTAAAGCACACCTCACCAAGACACTGTCTAGTGCACACTGGGAAGGCCACTGCAAGACGTATTTGACACATGTGTATCCGCGTCACGAGCAAGCCAGTGCACTATGGGAGTTGAAACTCCATTCCAAAGCAATTATAACCTTACCTTGGCATTGAATATACAATTTCCATAAGAAAATATGAATTGTCGGTTGAGCCATTAATATATTTAAACACAAATAGTGCTAAATATTCCGGCATAACTCAACAAGATGACAGTGGTTCGCCCCGGTGTGCTATTGGGCTCTTCAGTTGGTTAAAGCACACCTCACCAAGACACTGTCTAGTGCACACTGGGAAGGCCATTGCAAGACGTATTTGACACATGTGTATCCGTGTCACGAGCAAGCCAGTGCACTATGGGAGTTGAAACTCCATTCCAAAGCAATTATAACCTTACCTTGGCATTGAATATACAATTTCCATAAGAAAATATGCATTGTCGGTTGAGGCATTAATATATTTAAACACAAATAGTGCTAAATGTTCCGGCATAACTCAACAAGATGACAGTGTTTCGCCCGGTGTGCTATTGGGCTCTTCAGTTGGTTAAAGCACACCTCACCAAGACACTGTCTAGTGCACACTGGGAAGGCCACTGCAAGACGTATTTGACACATGTGTATCCGCGTCACCAGCAAGCGAGTGCACTATGGGAGTTGAAACTCCATTCCAAAGCAATTATAACCTTACCTTGGCATTGAATATACAATTTCCATAAGAAAATATGCATTGTCGGTTGAGCCATTAATATATTTAAACACAAATAGTGCTAAATGTTCCGGCATAATTCAACAAGATGACAGTGTTTCGCCCCGGTGTGCTATTGGGCTCTTCAGTTGGTTAAAGCACACCTTACCAAGACACTGTCTAGTGCACACTGGGAAGGCCATTGCAAGACGTATTTGACACATGTGTATCCGCGTCACGAGCAAGCCAGTGCACTATGGGAGTTGAAACTCCATTCCAAAGCAATTATAACCTTACCTTGGCATTGAATATACAATTTCCGTAAGAAAATATGCATTGTCGGTTGAGCCATTAATATATTTAAACACAAATAGTGCTAAATGTTCCGGCATAACTCAACAAGATGACAGTGTTTCGCCCCGGTGAGCTATTAGGCTCTTCAGTTGGTTAAAGCACACCTCACCAAGACACTGTCTAGTGCACACTGGGAAGGCCATTGCAAGACGTATTTGACACATGTGTATCCGCGTCACGAGCAAGCCAGTGCACTATGGGAGTTGAAACTCCATTCCAAAGCAATTATAACCTTACCTTGGCATTGAATATACAATTTCCATAAGAAAATATGCATTGTCGGTTGAGCCATTAATATATTTAAACACAAATAGTGCTAAATGTTCCGGCATAACTCAACAAGATGACAGTGTTTCGCCCCGGTGTGCTATTGGGCTCTTCAGTTGGTTAAAGCACACCTCACCAAGACACTGTCTAGTGCACACTGGGAAGGCCATTGCAAGACGTATTTGACACATGTGTATCCGCGTCACGAGCAAGCCAGTGCACTATGGGAGTTGAAACTCCATTCCAAAGCAATTATAACCTTACCTTGGCATTGAATATACAATTTCCATAAGAAAATATGCATTGTCGGTTGAGCCATTAATATATTTAAACACAAATAGTGCTAAATGTTCCGGCATAACTCAACAAGATGACAGTGGTTCGCCCCGGTGTGCTATTGGGCTCTTCAGTTGGTTAAAGCACACCTCACCAAGACACTGTCTAGTGCACACTGGGAAGGCCATTGCAAGACGTATTTGACACATGTGTATCCGCGTCACGAGCAAGCCAGTGCACTATGGGAGTTGAAACTCCATTCCAAAGCAATTATAACCTTACCTTGGCATTGAATATACAATTTCCATAAGAAAATATGCATTGTCGGTTGAGCCATTAATATATTTAAACACAAATAGTGCTAAATGTTCCGGCATAACTCAACAAGATGACAGTGTTTCGCCCCGGTGTGCTATTAGGCTCTTCAGTTGGTTAAAGCACACCTCACCAAGACACTGTCTAGTGCACACTGGGAAGGCCATTGCAAGACGTATTTGACACATGTGTATCCGCGTCACGAGCATGCCAGTGCACTATGGGAGTTGAAACTCCATTCCAAAGCAATTATAACCATACCTTGGCATTGAATATACAATTTCCATAAGAAAATATGCATTGTCGGTTGAGCCATTAATATATTTAAACACAAATAGTGCTAAATGTTCCGGCATAACTCAACAAGATGACAGTGTTTCGCCCCGGTGTGCTATTGGGCTCTTCAGTTGGTTAAAGCACACCTCACCAAGACACTGTCTAGTGCACACTGGGAAGGCCATTGCAAGACGTATTTGACACATGTGTATCCGCGTCACGAGCAAGCCAGTGCACTATGGGAGTTGAAACTCCATTCCAAAGCAATTATAACCTTACCTTGGCATTGAATATACAATTTCCATAAGAAAATATGCATTGTCGGTTGAGCCATTAATATATTTAAACACAAATAGTGCTAAATGTTCCGGCATAACTCAACAAGATGACAGTGTTTCGCCCCGGTGTGCTATTGGACTCTTCAGTTGGTTAAAGCACACCTCACCAAGACACTGTCTAGTGCACACTGGGAAGGCCATTGCAAGACGTATTTGACACATGTGTATCCGCGTCACGAGCAAGCCAGTGCACTATGGGAGTTGAAACTCCATTCCAAAGCAATTATAACCTTACCTTGGCATTGAATATACAATTTCCATAAGAAAATATGCATTGTCGGTTGAGCGTTTAATATATTTAAACACAAATAGTGCTAAATGTTCCGGCATAACTCAACAAGATGACAGTGTTTCGCCCCGGTGTGCTATTGGGCTCTTCAGTTGGTTAAAGCACACCTCACCAAGACACTGTCTAGTGCACACTGGGAAGGCCATTGCAAGACGTATTTGACACATGTGTATCCGCGTCACGAGCAAGCCAGTGCACTATGGGAGTTGAAAAGCACATTCCAAAGCAATTATAACCTTACCTTGGCATTGAATATACAATTTCCATAAGAAAATATGCATTGTCGGTTGAGCCATTAATATATTTAAACACAAATAGTGCTAAATGTTCCGGCACAACTCAACAAGATGACAGTGTTTGGCCCCGGTGTGCTATTGGGCTCTTCAGTTGGTTAAAGCACACCTCACCAAGACACTGTCTAGTGCACACTGGGAAGGCCATTGCAAGACGTAGTTGACACATGTGTATCCGCGTCACGAGCAAGCCAGTGCACTATGGGAGTTGAAACTCCATTCCAAAGCAATTATAACCTTACCTTGGCATTTAATATACAATTTCCATAAGAAAATATGCATTGTCGGTTGAGCCATTAATATATTTAAACACAAATAGTGCTAAATGTTCCGGCATAACTCAACAAGATGACAGTGTTTCGCCCCGGTGTGCTATTGGGCTCTTCAGTTGGTTAAAGCACACCTCACCAAGACACTGTCTAGTGCACACTGGGAAGGCCATTGCAAGACGTATTTGACACATGTGTATCCGCGTCACGAGCAAGTCAGTGCACTATGGGAGTTGAAATTCCATTCCAAAGCAATTATAACCTTACCTTGGCATTGAATATACAATTTCCATAAGAAAATATGCATTGTCGGTTGAGCCATTAATATATTTAAACACAAATAGTGCTAAATGTTCCGGCATAACTCAACAAGATGACAGTGTTTCGCCCCGGTGTGTTATTGGGCTCTTCAGTTGGTTAAAGCACACCTCACCAAGACACTGTCTAGTGCACACTGGGAAGGCCACTGCAAGACGTATTTGACACATGTGTATCCGCGTCACGAGCAAGCCAGTGCACTATGGGAGTTGAAACTCCATTCCAAAGCAATTATAACCTTACCTTGGCATTGAATATACAATTTCCATAAGAAAATATGAATTGTCGGTTGAGCCATTAATATATTTAAACACAAATAGTGCTAAATATTCCGGCATAACTCAACAAGATGACAGTGGTTCGCCCCGGTGTGCTATTGGGCTCTTCAGTTGGTTAAAGCACACCTCACCAAGACACTGTCTAGTGCACACTGGGAAGGCCATTGCAAGACGTATTTGACACATGTGTATCCGTGTCACGAGCAAGCCACTGCACTATGGGAGTTGAAACTCCATTCCAAAGCAATTATAACCTTACCTTGGCATTGAATATACAATTTCCATAAGAAAATATGCATTGTCGGTTGAGGCATTAATATATTTAAACACAAATAGTGCTAAATGTTCCGGCATAACTCAACAAGATGACAGTGTTTCGCCCGGTGTGCTATTGGGCTCTTCAGTTGGTTAAAGCACACCTCACCAAGACACTGTCTAGTGCACACTGGGAAGGCCACTGCAAGACGTATTTGACACATGTGTATCCGCGTCACCAGCAAGCGAGTGCACTATGGGAGTTGAAACTCCATTCCAAAGCAATTATAACCTTACCTTGGCATTGAATATACAATTTCCATAAGAAAATATGCATTGTCGGTTGAGCCATTAATATATTTAAACACAAATAGTGCTAAATGTTCCGGCATAATTCAACAAGATGACAGTGTTTCGCCCCGGTGTGCTATTGGGCTCTTCAGTTGGTTAAAGCACACCTTACCAAGACACTGTCTAGTGCACACTGGGAAGGCCATTGCAAGACGTATTTGACACATGTGTATCCGCGTCACGAGCAAGCCAGTGCACTATGGGAGTTGAAACTCCATTCCAAAGCAATTATAACCTTACCTTGGCATTGAATATACAATTTCCGTAAGAAAATATGCATTGTCGGTTGAGCCATTAATATATTTAAACACAAATAGTGCTAAATGTTCCGGCATAACTCAACAAGATGACAGTGTTTCGCCCCGGTGAGCTATTAGGCTCTTCAGTTGGTTAAAGCACACCTCACCAAGACACTGTCTAGTGCACACTGGGAAGGCCATTGCAAGACGTATTTGACACATGTGTATCCGCGTCACGAGCAAGCCAGTGCACTATGGGAGTTGAAACTCCATTCCAAAGCAATTATAACCTTACCTTGGCATTGAATATACAATTTCCATAAGAAAATATGCATTGTCGGTTGAGCCATTAATATATTTAAACACAAATAGTGCTAAATGTTCCGGCATAACTCAACAAGATGACAGTGGTTCGCCCCGGTGTGCTATTGGGCTCTTCAGTTGGTTAAAGCACACCTCACCAAGACACTGTCTAGTGCACACTGGGAAGGCCATTGCAAGACGTATTTGACACATGTGTATCCGCGTCACGAGCAAGCCAGTGCACTATGGGAGTTGAAACTCCATTCCAAAGCAATTATAACCTTACCTTGGCATTGAATATACAATTTCCATAAGAAAATATGCATTGTCGGTTGAGCCATTAATATATTTAAACACAAATAGTGCTAAATGTTCCGGCATAACTCAACAAGATGACAGTGTTTCGCCCCGGTGTGCTATTAGGCTCTTCAGTTGGTTAAAGCACACCTCACCAAGACACTGTCTAGTGCACACTGGGAAGGCCATTGCAAGACGTATTTGACACATGTGTATCCGCGTCACGAGCATGCCAGTGCACTATGGGAGTTGAAACTCCATTCCAAAGCAATTATAACCATACCTTGGCATTGAATATACAATTTCCATAAGAAAATATGCATTGTCGGTTGAGCCATTAATATATTTAAACACAAATAGTGCTAAATGTTCCGGCATAACTCAACAAGATGACAGTGTTTCGCCCCGGTGTGCTATTGGGCTCTTCAGTTGGTTAAAGCACACCTCACCAAGACACTGTCTAGTGCACACTGGGAAGGCCATTGCAAGACGTATTTGACACATGTGTATCCGCGTCACGAGCAAGCCAGTGCACTATGGGAGTTGAAACTCCATTCCAAAGCAATTATAACCTTACCTTGGCATTGAATATACAATTTCCATAAGAAAATATGCATTGTCGGTTGAGCCATTAATATATTTAAACACAAATAGTGCTAAATGTTCCGGCATAACTCAACAAGATGACAGTGTTTCGCCCCGGTGTGCTATTGGACTCTTCAGTTGGTTAAAGCACACCTCACCAAGACACTGTCTAGTGCACACTGGGAAGGCCATTGCAAGACGTATTTGACACATGTGTATCCGCGTCACGAGCAAGCCAGTGCACTATGGGAGTTGAAACTCCATTCCAAAGCAATTATAACCTTACCTTGGCATTGAATATACAATTTCCATAAGAAAATATGCATTGTCGGTTGAGCGTTTAATATATTTAAACACAAATAGTGCTAAATGTTCCGGCATAACTCAACAAGATGACAGTGTTTCGCCCCGGTGTGCTATTGGGCTCTTCAGTTGGTTAAAGCACACCTCACCAAGACACTGTCTAGTGCACACTGGGAAGGCCATTGCAAGACGTATTTGACACATGTGTATCCGCGTCACGAGCAAGCCAGTGCACTATGGGAGTTGAAAAGCACATTCCAAAGCAATTATAACCTTACATTGGCATTGAATATACAATTTCCATAAGAAAATATGCATTGTCGGTTGAGCCATTAATATATTTAAACACAAATAGTGCTAAATGTTCCGGCACAACTCAACAAGATGACAGTGTTTGGCCCCGGTGTGCTATTGGGCTCTTCAGTTGGTTAAAGCACACCTCACCAAGACACTGTCTAGTGCACACTGGGAAGGCCATTGCAAGACGTAGTTGACACATGTGTATCCGCGTCACGAGCAAGCCAGTGCACTATGGGAGTTGAAACTCCATTCCAAAGCAATTATAACCTTACCTTGGCATTTAATATACAATTTCCATAAGAAAATATGCATTGTCGGTTGAGCCATTAATATATTTAAACACAAATAGTGCTAAATGTTCCGGCATAACTCAACAAGATGACAGTGTTTCGCCCCGGTGTGCTATTGGGCTCTTCAGTTGGTTAAAGCACACCTCACCAAGACACTGTCTAGTGCACACTGGGAAGGCCATTGCAAGACGTATTTGACACATGTGTATCCGCGTCACGAGCAAGTCAGTGCACTATGGGAGTTGAAATTCCATTCCAAAGCAATTATAACCTTACCTTGGCATTGAATATACAATTTCCATAAGAAAATATGCATTGTCGGTTGAGCCATTAATATATTTAAACACAAATAGTGCTAAATGTTCCGGCATAACTCAACAAGATGACAGTGTTTCGCCCCGGTGTGTTATTGGGCTCTTCAGTTGGTTAAAGCACACCTCACCAAGACACTGTCTAGTGCACACTGGGAAGGCCACTGCAAGACGTATTTGACACATGTGTATCCGCGTCACGAGCAAGCCAGTGCACTATGGGAGTTGAAACTCCATTCCAAAGCAATTATAACCTTACCTTGGCATTGAATATACAATTTCCATAAGAAAATATGAATTGTCGGTTGAGCCATTAATATATTTAAACACAAATAGTGCTAAATATTCCGGCATAACTCAACAAGATGACAGTGGTTCGCCCCGGTGTGCTATTGGGCTCTTCAGTTGGTTAAAGCACACCTCACCAAGACACTGTCTAGTGCACACTGGGAAGGCCATTGCAAGACGTATTTGACACATGTGTATCCGTGTCACGAGCAAGCCACTGCACTATGGGAGTTGAAACTCCATTCCAAAGCAATTATAACCTTACCTTGGCATTGAATATACAATTTCCATAAGAAAATATGCATTGTCGGTTGAGGCATTAATATATTTAAACACAAATAGTGCTAAATGTTCCGGCATAACTCAACAAGATGACAGTGTTTCGCCCGGTGTGCTATTGGGCTCTTCAGTTGGTTAAAGCACACCTCACCAAGACACTGTCTAGTGCACACTGGGAAGGCCACTGCAAGACGTATTTGACACATGTGTATCCGCGTCACCAGCAAGCGAGTGCACTATGGGAGTTGAAACTCCATTCCAAAGCAATTATAACCTTACCTTGGCATTGAATATACAATTTCCATAAGAAAATATGCATTGTCGGTTGAGCCATTAATATATTTAAACACAAATAGTGCTAAATGTTCCGGCATAATTCAACAAGATGACAGTGTTTCGCCCCGGTGTGCTATTGGGCTCTTCAGTTGGTTAAAGCACACCTTACCAAGACACTGTCTAGTGCACACTGGGAAGGCCATTGCAAGACGTATTTGACACATGTGTATCCGCGTCACGAGCAAGCCAGTGCACTATGGGAGTTGAAACTCCATTCCAAAGCAATTATAACCTTACCTTGGCATTGAATATACAATTTCCGTAAGAAAATATGCATTGTCGGTTGAGCCATTAATATATTTAAACACAAATAGTGCTAAATGTTCCGGCATAACTCAACAAGATGACAGTGTTTCGCCCCGGTGAGCTATTAGGCTCTTCAGTTGGTTAAAGCACACCTCACCAAGACACTGTCTAGTGCACACTGGGAAGGCCATTGCAAGACGTATTTGACACATGTGTATCCGCGTCACGAGCAAGCCAGTGCACTATGGGAGTTGAAACTCCATTCCAAAGCAATTATAACCTTACCTTGGCATTGAATATACAATTTCCATAAGAAAATATGCATTGTCGGTTGAGCCATTAATATATTTAAACACAAATAGTGCTAAATGTTCCGGCATAACTCAACAAGATGACAGTGTTTCGCCCCGGTGTGCTATTGGGCTCTTCAGTTGGTTAAAGCACACCTCACCAAGACACTGTCTAGTGCACACTGGGAAGGCCATTGCAAGACGTATTTGACACATGTGTATCCGCGTCACGAGCAAGCCAGTGCACTATGGGAGTTGAAACTCCATTCCAAAGCAATTATAACCTTACCTTGGCATTGAATATACAATTTCCATAAGAAAATATGCATTGTCGGTTCAGCCATTAATATATTTAAACACAAATAGTGCTAAATGTTCCGGCATAACTCAACAAGATGACAGTGTTTAGCCCCGGTGTGCTATTGGGCTCTTCAGTTGGTTAAAGCACACCTCACAAAGACACTGTCTAGTGCACACTGGGAAGGCCATTGCAAGACGTATTTGACACATGTGTATCCGCGTCACGAGCAAGCCAGTGCACTATGGGAGTTGAAACTCCATTCCAAAGCAATTATAACCTTACCTTGGCATTGAATATACAATTTCCATAAGAAAATATGCATTGTCGGTTGAGCCATTAATATATTTAAACACAAATAGTGCTAAATGTTCCGGCATAACTCAACAAGATGACAGTGTTTCGCCCCGGTGTGCTATTGGGCTCTTCAGTTGGTTAAAGCACACCTCACCAAGACACTGTCTAGTGCACACTGGGAAGGCCATTGCAAGACGTATTTGACACATGTGTATCCGCGTCACGAGCAAGCCAGTGCACTATGGGAGTTGAAACTCCATTCCAAAGCAATTATAACCTTACCTTGGCATTGAATATACAATTTCCATAAGAAAATATGCATTGTCGGTTGAGCCATTAATATATTTAAACACAAATAGTGCTAAATGTTCCGGCATAACTCAACAAGATGACAGTATTTCGCCCCGGTGTGCTATTGGGCTCTTCAGTTGGTTAAAGCACACCTCACCAAGACACTGTCTAGTGCACACTGGGAAGGCCATTGCAAGACGTATTTGACACATGTGTATCCGCGTCACGAGCAAGCCAGTGCACTATGGGAGTTGAAACTCCATTCCAAAGCAATTATAACCTTACCTTGGCATTGAATATACAATTTCCATAAGAAAATATGCATTGTCGGTTGAGCCATTAATATATTTAAACACAAATAGTGCTAAATGTTCCGGCATAACTCAACAAGATGACAGTGGTTCGCCCCGGTGTGCTATTGGGCTCTTCAGTTGGTTAAAGCACACCTCACCAAGACACTGTCTAGTGCACACTGGGAAGGCCATTGCAAGACGTATTTGACACATGTGTATCCGCGTCACGAGCAAGCCAGTGCACTATGGGAGTTGAAACTCCATTCCAAAGCAATTATAACCTTACCTTGGCATTGAATATACAATTTCCATAAGAAAATATGCATTGTCGGTTGAGCCATTAATATATTTAAACACAAATAGTGCTAAATGTTCCGGCATAACTCAACAAGATGACAGTGTTTCGCCCCGGTGTGCTATTAGGCTCTTCAGTTGGTTAAAGCACACCTCACCAAGACACTGTCTAGTGCACACTGGGAAGGCCATTGCAAGACGTATTTGACACATGTGTATCCGCGTCACGAGCATGCCAGTGCACTATGGGAGTTGAAACTCCATTCCAAAGCAATTATAACCATACCTTGGCATTGAATATACAATTTCCATAAGAAAATATGCATTGTCGGTTGAGCCATTAATATATTTAAACACAAATAGTGCTAAATGTTCCGGCATAACTCAACAAGATGACAGTGTTTCGCCCCGGTGTGCTATTGGGCTCTTCAGTTGGTTAAAGCACACCTCACCAAGACACTGTCTAGTGCACACTGGGAAGGCCATTGCAAGACGTATTTGACACATGTGTATCCGCGTCACGAGCAAGCCAGTGCACTATGGGAGTTGAAACTCCATTCCAAAGCAATTATAACCTTACCTTGGCATTGAATATACAATTTCCATAAGAAAATATGCATTGTCGGTTGAGCCATTAATATATTTAAACACAAATAGTGCTAAATGTTCCGGCATAACTCAACAAGATGACAGTGTTTCGCCCCGGTGTGCTATTGGACTCTTCAGTTGGTTAAAGCACACCTCACCAAGACACTGTCTAGTGCACACTGGGAAGGCCATTGCAAGACGTATTTGACACATGTGTATCCGCGTCACGAGCAAGCCAGTGCACTATGGGAGTTGAAACTCCATTCCAAAGCAATTATAACCTTACCTTGGCATTGAATATACAATTTCCATAAGAAAATATGCATTGTCGGTTGAGCGTTTAATATATTTAAACACAAATAGTGCTAAATGTTCCGGCATAACTCAACAAGATGACAGTGTTTCGCCCCGGTGTGCTATTGGGCTCTTCAGTTGGTTAAAGCACACCTCACCAAGACACTGTCTAGTGCACACTGGGAAGGCCATTGCAAGACGTATTTGACACATGTGTATCCGCGTCACGAGCAAGCCAGTGCACTATGGGAGTTGAAAAGCACATTCCAAAGCAATTATAACCTTACCTTGGCATTGAATATACAATTTCCATAAGAAAATATGCATTGTCGGTTGAGCCATTAATATATTTAAACACAAATAGTGCTAAATGTTCCGGCACAACTCAACAAGATGACAGTGTTTGGCCCCGGTGTGCTATTGGGCTCTTCAGTTGGTTAAAGCACACCTCACCAAGACACTGTCTAGTGCACACTGGGAAGGCCATTGCAAGACGTAGTTGACACATGTGTATCCGCGTCACGAGCAAGCCAGTGCACTATGGGAGTTGAAACTCCATTCCAAAGCAATTATAACCTTACCTTGGCATTTAATATACAATTTCCATAAGAAAATATGCATTGTCGGTTGAGCCATTAATATATTTAAACACAAATAGTGCTAAATGTTCCGGCATAACTCAACAAGATGACAGTGTTTCGCCCCGGTGTGCTATTGGGCTCTTCAGTTGGTTAAAGCACACCTCACCAAGACACTGTCTAGTGCACACTGGGAAGGCCATTGCAAGACGTATTTGACACATGTGTATCCGCGTCACGAGCAAGTCAGTGCACTATGGGAGTTGAAATTCCATTCCAAAGCAATTATAACCTTACCTTGGCATTGAATATACAATTTCCATAAGAAAATATGCATTGTCGGTTGAGCCATTAATATATTTAAACACAAATAGTGCTAAATGTTCCGGCATAACTCAACAAGATGACAGTGTTTCGCCCCGGTGTATTATTGGGCTCTTCAGTTGGTTAAAGCACACCTCACCAAGACACTGTCTAGTGCACACTGGGAAGGCCACTGCAAGACGTATTTGACACATGTGTATCCGCGTCACGAGCAAGCCAGTGCACTATGGGAGTTGAAACTCCATTCCAAAGCAATTATAACCTTACCTTGGCATTGAATATACAATTTCCATAAGAAAATATGAATTGTCGGTTGAGCCATTAATATATTTAAACACAAATAGTGCTAAATATTCCGGCATAACTCAACAAGATGACAGTGGTTCGCCCCGGTGTGCTATTGGGCTCTTCAGTTGGTTAAAGCACACCTCACCAAGACACTGTCTAGTGCACACTGGGAAGGCCATTGCAAGACGTATTTGACACATGTGTATCCGTGTCACGAGCAAGCCACTGCACTATGGGAGTTGAAACTCCATTCCAAAGCAATTATAACCTTACCTTGGCATTGAATATACAATTTCCATAAGAAAATATGCATTGTCGGTTGAGGCATTAATATATTTAAACACAAATAGTGCTAAATGTTCCGGCATAACTCAACAAGATGACAGTGTTTCGCCCGGTGTGCTATTGGGCTCTTCAGTTGGTTAAAGCACACCTCACCAAGACACTGTCTAGTGCACACTGGGAAGGCCACTGCAAGACGTATTTGACACATGTGTATCCGCGTCACCAGCAAGCGAGTGCACTATGGGAGTTGAAACTCCATTCCAAAGCAATTATAACCTTACCTTGGCATTGAATATACAATTTCCATAAGAAAATATGCATTGTCGGTTGAGCCATTAATATATTTAAACACAAATAGTGCTAAATGTTCCGGCATAATTCAACAAGATGACATTGTTTCGCCCCGGTGTGCTATTGGGCTCTTCAGTTGGTTAAAGCACACCTTACCAAGACACTGTCTAGTGCACACTGGGAAGGCCATTGCAAGACGTATTTGACACATGTGTATCCGCGTCACGAGCAAGCCAGTGCACTATGGGAGTTGAAACTCCATTCCAAAGCAATTATAACCTTACCTTGGCATTGAATATACAATTTCCGTAAGAAAATATGCATTGTCGGTTGAGCCATTAATATATTTAAACACAAATAGTGCTAAATGTTCCGGCATAACTCAACAAGATGACAGTGTTTCGCCCCGGTGAGCTATTAGGCTCTTCAGTTGGTTAAAGCACACCTCACCAAGACACTGTCTAGTGCACACTGGGAAGGCCATTGCAAGACGTATTTGACACATGTGTATCCGCGTCACGAGCAAGCCAGTGCACTATGGGAGTTGAAACTCCATTCCAAAGCAATTATAACCTTACCTTGGCATTGAATATACAATTTCCATAAGAAAATATGCATTGTCGGTTGAGCCATTAATATATTTAAACACAAATAGTGCTAAATGTTCCGGCATAACTCAACAAGATGACAGTGTTTCGCCCCGGTGTGCTATTGGGCTCTTCAGTTGGTTAAAGCACACCTCACCAAGACACTGTCTAGTGCACACTGGGAAGGCCATTGCAAGACGTATTTGACACATGTGTATCCGCGTCACGAGCAAGCCAGTGCACTATGGGAGTTGAAACTCCATTCCAAAGCAATTATAACCTTACCTTGGCATTGAATATACAATTTCCATATGAAAATATGCATTGTCGGTTCAGCCATTAATATATTTAAACACAAATAGTGCTAAATGTTCCGGCATAACTCAACAAGATGACAGTGTTTAGCCCCGGTGTGCTATTGGGCTCTTCAGTTGGTTAAAGCACACCTCACAAAGACACTGTCTAGTGCACACTGGGAAGGCCATTGCAAGACGTATTTGACACATGTGTATCCGCGTCACGAGCAAGCCAGTGCACTATGGGAGTTGAAACTCCATTCCAAAGCAATTATAACCTTACCTTGGCATTGAATATACAATTTCCATAAGAAAATATGCATTGTCGGTTGAGCGTTTAATATATTTAAACACAAATAGTGCTAAATGTTCAGGCATAACTCAACAAGATGACAGTGTTTCGCCCCGGTGTGCTATTGGGCTCTTCAGTTGGTTAAAGCACACCTCACCAAGACACTGTCTAGTGCACACTGGGAAGGCCATTGCAAGACGGATTTGACACATGTGTATCCGCGTCACGAGCAAGCCAGTGCACTATGGGAGTTGAAAAGCACATTCCAAAGCAATTATAACCTTACCTTGGCATTGAATATAAAATTTCCATAAGAAAATATGCATTGTCGGTTGAGCCATTAATATATTTAAACACAAATAGTGCTAAATGTTCCGGCATAACTCAACAAGATGACAGTGTTTCGCCCCGGTGTGCTATTGGGCTCTTCAGTTGGTTAAAGCACACCTCACCAAGACACTGTCTAGTGCACACTGGGAAGGCCATTGCAAGACGGATTTGACACATGTGTATCCGCGTCACGAGCAAGCCAGTGCACTATGGGAGTTGAAACTCCATTCCAAAGCAATTATAACCTTACCTTGGCATTGAATATACAATTTCCATAAGAAAATATGCATTGTCGGTTGAGCCATTAATATATTTAAACACAAATAGTGCTAAATGTTCCGGCATAACTCAACAAGATGACAGTGTTTCGCCCCGGTGTGCTATTGGGCTCTTCAGTTGGTTAAAGCACACCTCACCAAGACACTGTCTAGTGCACACTGGGAAGGCCATTGCAAGACGTATTTGACACATGTGTATTCGCGTCACGAGCAAGCCAGTGCACTATGGAAGTTGAAACTCCATTCCAAAGCAATTATAACCATACCTTGGCATTGAATATACAATTTCCATAAGAAAATATGCATTGTCGGTTGAGCCATTAATATATTTAAACACAAATAGTGCTAAATGTTCCGGCATAACTCAACAAGATGACAGTGGTTCGCCCCGGTGTGCTATTGGGCTCTTCAGTTGGTTAAAGCACACCTCACCAAGACACTGTCTAGTGCACACTGGGAAGGCCATTGCAAGACGTATTTGACACATGTGTATCCGCGTCACGAGTAAGCCAGTGCACTATGGGAGTTGAAACTCCATTCCAAAGCAATTATAACCTTACCTTGGCATTGAATATACAATTTCCATAAGAAAATATGCATTGTCGGTTGAGCCATTAATATATTTAAACACAAATAGTGCTAAATGTTCCGGCATAACTCAACAAGATGACAGTGTTTCGCCCCGGTGTGCTATTAGGCTCTTCAGTTGGTTAAAGCACACCTCACCAAGACACTGTCTAGTGCACACTGGGAAGGCCATTGCAAGACGTATTTGACACATGTGTATCCGCGTCACGAGCATGCCAGTGCACTATGGGAGTTGAAACTCCATTCCAAAGCAATTATAACCATACCTTGGCATTGAATATACAATTTCCATAAGAAAATATGCATTGTCGATTGAGCCATTAATATATTTAAACACAAATAGTGCTAAATGTTCCGGCATAACTCAACAAGATGACAGTGTTTCGCCCCGGTGTGCTATTGGGCTCTTCAGTTGGTTAAAGCACACCTCACCAAGACACTGTCTAGTGCACACTGGGAAGGCCATTGCAAGACGTATTTGACACATGTGTATCCGCGTCACGAGCAAGCCAGTGCACTATGGGAGTTGAAACTCCATTCCAAAGCAATTATAACCTTACCTTGGCATTGAATATACAATTTCCATAAGAAAATATGCATTGTCGGTTGAGCCATTAATATATTTAAACACAAATAGTGCTAAATGTTCCGGCATAACTCAACAAGATGACAGTGTTTCGCCCCGGTGTGCTATTGGGCTCTTCAGTTGGTTAAAGCACACCTCACCAAGACACTGTCTAGTGCACACTGGGAAGGCCATTGCAAGACGTATTTGACACATGTGTATCCGCGTCACGAGCAAGCCAGTGCACTATGGGAGTTGAAACTCCATTCCAAAGCAATTATAACCTTACCTTGGCATTGAATATACAATTTCCATAAGAAAATATGCATTGTCGGTTGAGCCATTAATATATTTAAACACAAATAGTGCTAAATGTTCCGGCATAACTCAACAAGATGACAGTGTTTCGCCCCGGTGTGCTATTGGGCTCTTCAGTTGGTTTAAGCACACCTCACCAAGACACTGTCTAGTGCACACTGGGAAGGCCATTGCAAGACGTATTTGACACATGTGTATCCGCGTTACGAGCAAGCCAGTGCACTATGGGAGTTGAAACTCCATTCCAAAGCAATTATAACCTTACCTTGGCATTGAATATACAATTTCCATAAGAAAATATGCATTGTCGGTTGAGCCATTAATATATTTAAACACAAATAGTGCTAAATGTTCCGGCATAACTCAACAAGATGACAGTGTATCGCCCCGGTGTGCTATTGGGCTCTTCAGTTGGTTAAAGCACACCTCACCAAGACACTGTCTAGTGCACACTGGGAAGGCCATTGCAAGACGTATTTGACACATGTGTATCCGCGTCACGAGCAAGCCAGTGCACTATGGGAGTTGAAACTCCATTCCAAAGCAATTATAACCTTACCTTGGCATTGAATATACAATTTCCATAAGAAAATATGCATTGTCGGTTGAGCCATTAATATATTTAAACACAAATAGTGCTAAATGTTCCGGCATAACTCAACAAGATGACAGTGTTTCGCCCCGGTGTGCTATTGGGCTCTTCAGTTGGTTAAAGCACACCTCACCAAGACACTGTCTAGTGCACACTGGGAAGGCCATTGCAAGACGTATTTGACACATGTGTATCCGCGTCACGAGCAAGCCAGTGCACTATGGGAGTTGAAACTCCATTCCAAAGCAATTATAACCTTACCTTGGCATTGAATATACAATTTCCATAAGAAAATATGCATTGTCGGTTGAGCGTTTAATATATTTAAACACAAATAGTGCTAAATGTTCCGGCATAACTCAACAAGATGACAGTGTTTCGCCCCGGTGTGCTATTGGGCTCTTCAGTTGGTTAAAGCACACCTCACCAAGACACTGTCTAGTGCACACTGGGAAGGCCATTGCAAGACGTATTTGACACATGTGTATCCGCGTCACGAGCAAGCCAGTGCACTATGGGAGTTGAAAAGCACATTCCAAAGCAATTATAACCTTACCTTGGCATTGAATATACAATTTCCATAAGAAAATATGCATTGTCGGTAGAGCCATTAATATATTTAAACACAAATAGTGCTAAATGTTCCGGCACAACTCAACAAGATGACAGTGTTTGGCCCCGGTGTGCTATTGGGCTCTTCAGTTGGTTAAAGCACACCTCACCAAGACACTGTCTAGTGCACACTGGGAAGGCCATTGCAAGACGTAGTTGACACATGTGTATCCGCGTCACGAGCAAGCCAGTGCACTATGGGAGTTGAAACTCCATTCCAAAGCAATTATAACCTTACCTTGGCATTTAATATACAATTTCCATAAGAAAATATGCATTGTCGGTTGAGCCATTAATATATTTAAACACAAATAGTGCTAAATGTTCCGGCATAACTCAACAAGATGACAGTGTTTCGCCCCGGTGTGCTATTGGGCTCTTCAGTTGGTTAAAGCACACCTCACCAAGACACTGTCTAGTGCACACTGGGAAGGCCATTGCAAGACGTATTTGACACATGTGTATCCGCGTCACGAGCAAGTCAGTGCACTATGGGAGTTGAAATTCCATTCCAAAGCAATTATAACCTTACCTTGGCATTGAATATACAATTTCCATAAGAAAATATGCATTGTCGGTTGAGCCATTAATATATTTAAACACAAATAGTGCTAAATGTTCCGGCATAACTCAACAAGATGACAGTGTTTCGCCCCGGTGTGTTATTGGGCTCTTCAGTTGGTTAAAGCACACCTCACCAAGACACTGTCTAGTGCACACTGGGAAGGCCACTGCAAGACGTATTTGACACATGTGTATCCGCGTCACGAGCAAGCCAGTGCACTATGGGAGTTGAAACTCCATTCCAAAGCAATTATAACCTTACCTTGGCATTGAATATACAATTTCCATAAGAAAATATGAATTGTCGGTTGAGCCATTAATATATTTAAACACAAATAGTGCTAAATATTCCGGCATAACTCAACAAGATGACAGTGGTTCGCCCCGGTGTGCTATTGGGCTCTTCAGTTGGTTAAAGCACACCTCACCAAGACACTGTCTAGTGCACACTGGGAAGGCCATTGCAAGACGTATTTGACACATGTGTATCCGTGTCACGAGCAAGCCAGTGCACTATGGGAGTTGAAACTCCATTCCAAAGCAATTATAACCTTACCTTGGCATTGAATATACAATTTCCATAAGAAAATATGCATTGTCGGTTGAGCCATTAATATATTTAAACACAAATAGTGCTAAATGTTCCGGCATAACTCAACAAGATGACAGTGTTTCGCCCGGTGTGCTATTGGGCTCTTCAGTTGGTTAAAGCACACCTCACCAAGACACTGTCTAGTGCACACTGGGAAGGCCACTGCAAGACGTATTTGACACATGTGTATCCGCGTCACCAGCAAGCGAGTGCACTATGGGAGTTGAAACTCCATTCCAAAGCAATTATAACCTTACCTTGGCATTGAATATACAATTTCCATAAGAAAATATGCATTGTCGGTTGAGCCATTAATATATTTAAACACAAATAGTGCTAAATGTTCCGGCATAATTCAACAAGATGACAGTGTTTCGCCCCGGTGTGCTATTGGGCTCTTCAGTTGGTTAAAGCACACCTTACCAAGACACTGTCTAGTGCACACTGGGAAGGCCATTGCAAGACGTATTTGACACATGTGTATCCGCGTCACGAGCAAGCCAGTGCACTATGGGAGTTGAAACTCCATTCCAAAGCAATTATAACCTTACCTTGGCATTGAATATACAATTTCCGTAAGAAAATATGCATTGTCGGTTGAGCCATTAATATATTTAAACACAAATAGTGCTAAATGTTCCGGCATAACTCAACAAGATGACAGTGTTTCGCCCCGGTGTGCTATTGGGCTCTTCAGTTGGTTAAAGCACACCTCACCAAGACACTGTCTAGTGCACACTGGGAAGGCCATTGCAAGACGTATTTGACACATGTGTATCCGCGTCACGAGCAAGCCAGTGCACTATGGGAGTTGAAACTCCATTCCAAAGCAATTATAACCTTACCTTGGCATTGAATATACAATTTCCATAAGAAAATATGCATTGTCGGTTGAGCCATTAATATATTTAAACACAAATAGTGCTAAATGTTCCGGCATAACTCAACAAGATGACAGTGTTTCGCCCCGGTGAGCTATTAGGCTCTTCAGTTGGTTAAAGCACACCTCACCAAGACACTGTCTAGTGCACACTGGGAAGGCCATTGCAAGACGTATTTGACACATGTGTATCCGCGTCACGAGCAAGCCAGTGCACTATGGGAGTTGAAACTCCATTCCAAAGCAATTATAACCTTACCTTGGCATTGAATATACAATTTCCATAAGAAAATATGCATTGTCGGTTGAGCCATTAATATATTTAAACACAAATAGTGCTAAATGTTCCGGCATAACTCAACAAGATGACAGTGTTTCGCCCCGGTGTGCTATTGGGCTCTTCAGTTGGTTAAAGCACACCTCACCAAGACACTGTCTAGTGCACACTGGGAAGGCCATTGCAAGACGTATTTGACACATGTGTATCCGCGTCACGAGCAAGCCAGTGCACTATGGGAGTTGAAACTCCATTCCAAAGCAATTATAACCTTACCTTGGCATTGAATATACAATTTCCATAAGAAAATATGCATTGTCGGTTGAGCCATTAATATATTTAAACACAAATAGTGCTAAATGTTCCGGCATAACTCAACAAGATGACAGTGTTTCGCCCCGGTGTGCTATTGGGCTCTTCAGTTGGTTTAAGCACACCTCACCAAGACACTGTCTAGTGCACACTGGGAAGGCCATTGCAAGACGTATTTGACACATGTGTATCCGCGTTACGAGCAAGCCAGTGCACTATGGGAGTTGAAACTCCATTCCAAAGCAATTATAACCTTACCTTGGCATTGAATATACAATTTCCATAAGAAAATATGCATTGTCGGTTGAGCCATTAATATATTTAAACACAAATAGTGCTAAATGTTCCGGCATAACTCAACAAGATGACAGTGTATCGCCCCGGTGTGCTATTGGGCTCTTCAGTTGGTTAAAGCACACCTCACCAAGACACTGTCTAGTGCACACTGGGAAGGCCATTGCAAGACGTATTTGACACATGTGTATCCGCGTCACGAGCAAGCCAGTGCACTATGGGAGTTGAAACTCCATTCCAAAGCAATTATAACCTTACCTTGGCATTGAATATACAATTTCCATAAGAAAATATGCATTGTCGGTTGAGCCATTAATATATTTAAACACAAATAGTGCTAAATGTTCCGGCATAACTCAACAAGATGACAGTGTTTCACCCCGGTGTGCTATTGGGCTCTTCAGTTGGTTAAAGCACACCTCACCAAGACACTGTCTAGTGCACACTGGGAAGGCCATTGCAAGACGTATTTGACACATGTGTATCCGCGTCACGAGCAAGCCAGTGCACTATGGGAGTTGAAACTCCATTCCAAAGCAATTATAACCTTACCTTGGCATTGAATATACAATTTCCATAAGAAAATATGCATTTTCGGTTGAGCGTTTAATATATTTAAACACAAATAGTGCTAAATGTTCCGGCATAACTCAACAAGATGACAGTGTTTCGCCCCGGTGTGCTATTGGGCTCTTCAGTTGGTTAAAGCACACCTCACCAAGACACTGTCTAGTGCACACTGGGAAGGCCATTGCAAGACGTATTTGACACATGTGTATCCGCGTCACGAGCAAGCCAGTGCACTATGGGAGTTGAAAAGCACATTCCAAAGCAATTATAACCTTACCTTGGCATTGAATATACAATTTCCATAAGAAAATATGCATTGTCGGTAGAGCCATTAATATATTTAAACACAAATAGTGCTAAATGTTCCGGCACAACTCAACAAGATGACAGTGTTTGGCCCCGGTGTGCTATTGGGCTCTTCAGTTGGTTAAAGCACACCTCACCAAGACACTGTCTAGTGCACACTGGGAAGGCCATTGCAAGACGTAGTTGACACATGTGTATCCGCGTCACGAGCAAGCCAGTGCACTATGGGAGTTGAAACTCCATTCCAAAGCAATTATAACCTTACCTTGGCATTTAATATACAATTTCCATAAGAAAATATGCATTGTCGGTTGAGCCATTAATATATTTAAACACAAATAGTGCTAAATGTTCCGGCATAACTCAACAAGATGACAGTGTTTCGCCCCGGTGTGCTATTGGGCTCTTCAGTTGGTTAAAGCACACCTCACCAAGACACTGTCTAGTGCACACTGGGAAGGCCATTGCAAGACGTATTTGACACATGTGTATCCGCGTCACGAGCAAGTCAGTGCACTATGGGAGTTGAAATTCCATTCCAAAGCAATTATAACCTTACCTTGGCATTGAATATACAATTTCCATAAGAAAATATGCATTGTCGGTTGAGCCATTAATATATTTAAACACAAATAGTGCTAAATGTTCCGGCATAACTCAACAAGATGACAGTGTTTCGCCCCGGTGTGTTATTGGGCTCTTCAGTTGGTTAAAGCACACCTCACCAAGACACTGTCTAGTGCACACTGGGAAGGCCACTGCAAGACGTATTTGACACATGTGTATCCGCGTCACGAGCAAGCCAGTGCACTATGGGAGTTGAAACTCCATTCCAAAGCAATTATAACCTTACCTTGGCATTGAATATACAATTTCCATAAGAAAATATGAATTGTCGGTTGAGCCATTAATATATTTAAACACAAATAGTGCTAAATATTCCGGCATAACTCAACAAGATGACAGTGGTTCGCCCCGGTGTGCTATTGGGCTCTTCAGTTGGTTAAAGCACACCTCACCAAGACACTGTCTAGTGCACACTGGGAAGGCCATTGCAAGACGTATTTGACACATGTGTATCCGTGTCACGAGCAAGCCAGTGCACTATGGGAGTTGAAACTCCATTCCAAAGCAATTATAACCTTACCTTGGCATTGAATATACAATTTCCATAAGAAAATATGCATTGTCGGTTGAGCCATTAATATATTTAAACACAAATAGTGCTAAATGTTCCGGCATAACTCAACAAGATGACAGTGTTTCGCCCGGTGTGCTATTGGGCTCTTCAGTTGGTTAAAGCACACCTCACCAAGACACTGTCTAGTGCACACTGGGAAGGCCACTGCAAGACGTATTTGACACATGTGTATCCGCGTCACCAGCAAGCGAGTGCACTATGGGAGTTGAAACTCCATTCCAAAGCAATTATAACCTTACCTTGGCATTGAATATACAATTTCCATAAGAAAATATGCATTGTCGGTTGAGCCATTAATATATTTAAACACAAATAGTGCTAAATGTTCCGGCATAATTCAACAAGATGACAGTGTTTCGCCCCGGTGTGCTATTGGGCTCTTCAGTTGGTTAAAGCACACCTTACAAAGACACTGTCTAGTGCACACTGGGAAGGCCATTGCAAGACGTATTTGACACATGTGTATCCGCGTCACGAGCAAGCCAGTGCACTATGGGAGTTGAAACTCCATTCCAAAGCAATTATAACCTTACCTTGGCATTGAATATACAATTTCCGTAAGAAAATATGCATTGTCGGTTGAGCCATTAATATATTTAAACACAAATAGTGCTAAATGTTCCGGCATAACTCAACAAGATGACAGTGTTTCGCCCCGGTGTGCTATTGGGCTCTTCAGTTGGTTAAAGCACACCTCACCAAGACACTGTCTAGTGCACACTGGGAAGGCCATTGCAAGACGTATTTGACACATGTGTATCCGCGTCACGAGCAAGCCAGTGCACTATGGGAGTTGAAACTCCATTCCAAAGCAATTATAACCTTACCTTGGCATTGAATATACAATTTCCATAAGAAAATATGCATTGTCGGTTGAGCCATTAATATATTTAAACACAAATAGTGCTAAATGTTCCGGCATAACTCAACAAGATGACAGTGTTTCGCCCCGGTGAGCTATTAGGCTCTTCAGTTGGTTAAAGCACACCTCACCAAGACACTGTCTAGTGCACACTGGGAAGGCCATTGCAAGACGTATTTGACACATGTGTATCCGCGTCACGAGCAAGCCAGTGCACTATGGGAGTTGAAACTCCATTCCAAAGCAATTATAACCTTACCTTGGCATTGAATATACAATTTCCATAAGAAAATATGCATTGTCGGTTGAGCCATTAATATATTTAAACACAAATAGTGCTAAATGTTCCGGCATAACTCAACAAGATGACAGTGTTTCGCCCCGGTGTGCTATTGGGCTCTTCAGTTGGTTAAAGCACACCTCACCAAGACACTGTCTAGTGCACACTGGGAAGGCCATTGCAAGACGTATTTGACACATGTGTATCCGCGTCACGAGCAAGCCAGTGCACTATGGGAGTTGAAACTCCATTCCAAAGCAATTATAACCTTACCTTGGCATTGAATATACAATTTCCATAAGAAAATATGCATTGTCGGTTCAGCCATTAATATATTTAAACACAAATAGTGCTAAATGTTCCGGCATAACTCAACAAGATGACAGTGTTTAGCCCCGGTGTGCTATTGGGCTCTTCAGTTGGTTAAAGCACACCTCACCAAGACACTGTCTAGTGCACACTGGGAAGGCCATTGCAAGACGTATTTGACACATGTGTATCCGCGTCACGAGCAAGCCAGTGCACTATGGGAGTTGAAACTCCATTCCAAAGCAATTATAACCTTACCTTGGCATTGAATATACAATTTCCATAAGAAAATATGCATTGTCGGTTGAGCCATTAATATATTTAAACACAAATAGTGCTAAATGTTCCGGCATAACTCAACAAGATGACAGTGTTTCGCCCCGGTGTGCTATTGGGCTCTTCAGTTGGTTAAAGCACACCTCACCAAGACACTGTCTAGTGCACACTGGGAAGGCCATTGCAAGACGTATTTGACACATGTGTATCCGCGTCACGAGCAAGCCAGTGCACTATGGGAGTTGAAACTCCATTCCAAAGCAATTATAACCTTACCTTGGCATTGAATATACAATTTCCATAAGAAAATATGCATTGTCGGTTGAGCCATTAATATATTTAAACACAAATAGTGCTAAATGTTCCGGCATAACTCAACAAGATGACAGTATTTCGCCCCGGTGTGCTATTGGGCTCTTCAGTTGGTTAAAGCACACCTCACCAAGACACTGTCTAGTGCACACTGGGAAGGCCATTGCAAGACGTATTTGACACGTGTGTATCCGCGTCACGAGCAAGCCAGTGCACTATGGGAGTTGAAACTCCATTCCAAAGCAATTATAACCTTACCTTGGCATTGAATATACAATTTCCATAAGAAAATATGCATTGTCGGTTGAGCGTTTAATATATTTAAACACAAATAGTGCTAAATGTTCAGGCATAACTCAACAAGATGACAGTGTTTCGCCCCGGTGTGCTATTGGGCTCTTCAGTTGGTTAAAGCACACCTCACCAAGACACTGTCTAGTGCACACTGGGAAGGCCATTGCAAGACGTATTTGACACATGTGTATCCGCGTCACGAGCAAGCCAGTGCACTATGGGAGTTGAAAAGCACATTCCAAAGCAATTATAACCTTACCTTGGCATTGAATATAAAATTTCCATAAGAAAATATGCATTGTCGGTTGAGCCATTAATATATTTAAACACAAATAGTGCTAAATGTTCCGGCATAACTCAACAAGATGACAGTGTTTCGCCCCGGTGTGCTATTGGGCTCTTCAGTTGGTTAAAGCACACCTCACCAAGACACTGTCTAGTGCACACTGGGAAGGCCATTGCAAGACGGATTTGACACATGTGTATCCGCGTCACGAGCAAGCCAGTGCACTATGGGAGTTGAAACTCCATTCCAAAGCAATTATAACCTTACCTTGGCATTGAATATACAATTTCCATAAGAAAATATGCATTGTCGGTTGAGCCATTAATATATTTAAACACAAATAGTGCTAAATGTTCCGGCATAACTCAACAAGATGACAGTGTTTCGCCCCGGTGTGCTATTGGGCTCTTCAGTTGGTTAAAGCACACCTCACCAAGACACTGTCTAGTGCACACTGGGAAGGCCATTGCAAGACGTATTTGACACATGTGTATCCGCGTCACGAGCAAGCCAGTGCACTATGGGAGTTGAAACTCCATTCCAAAGCAATTATAACCTTACCTTGGCATTGAATATACAATTTCCATAAGAAAATATGCATTGTCGGTTGAGCCATTAATATATTTAAACACAAATAGTGCTAAATGTTCCGGCATAACTCAACAAGATGACAGTGTTTCGCCCGGTGTGCTATTGGGCTCTTCAGTTGGTTAAAGGACACCTCACCAAGACACTGTCTAGTGCACACTGGGAAGGCCACTGCAAGACGTATTTGACACATGTGTATCCGCGTCACCAGCAAGCCAGTGCACTATGGGAGTTGAAACTCCATTCCAAAGCAATTATAACCTTACCTTGGCATTGAATATACAATTTCCATAAGAAAATATGCATTGTCGGTTGAGCCATTAATATATTTAAACACAAATAGTGCTAAATGTTCCGGCATAACTCAACAAGATGACAGTGTTTCGCCCCGGTGAGCTATTAGGCTCTTCAGTTGGTTAAAGCACACCTCACCAAGACACTGTCTAGTGCACACTGGGAAGGCCATTGCAAGACGTATTTGACACATGTGTATCCGCGTCACGAGCAAGCCAGTGCACTATGGGAGTTGAAACTCCATTCCAAAGCAATTATAACCTTACCTTGGCATTGAATATACAATTTCCATAAGAAAATATGCATTGTCGGTTGAGCCATTAATATATTTAAACACAAATAGTGCTAAATGTTCCGGCATAACTCAACAAGATGACAGTGTTTCGCCCCGGTGTGCTATTGGGCTCTTCAGTTGGTTAAAGCACACCTCACCAAGACACTGTCTAGTGCACACTGGGAAGGCCATTGCAAGACGTATTTGACACATGTGTATCCGCGTCACGAGCAAGCCAGTGCACTATGAGAGTTGAAACTCCATTCCAAAGCAATTATAACCTTACCTTGGCATTGAATATACAATTTCCATAAGAAAATATGCATTGTCGGTTCAGCCATTAATATATTTAAACACAAATAGTGCTAAATGTTCCGGCATAACTCAACAAGATGACAGTGTTTAGCCCCGGTGTGCTATTGGGCTCTTCAGTTGGTTAAAGCACACCTCACCAAGACACTGTCTAGTGCACACTGGGAAGGCCATTGCAAGACGTATTTGACACATGTGTATCCGCGTCACGAGCAAGCCAGTGCACTATGGGAGTTGAAACTCCATTCCAAAGCAATTATAACCTTACCTTGGCATTGAATATACAATTTCCATAAGAAAATATGCATTGTCGGTTGAGCCATTAATATATTTAAACACAAATAGTGCTAAATGTTCCGGCATAACTCAACAAGATGACAGTGTTTCGCCCCGGTGTGCTATTGGGCTCTTCAGTTGGTTAAAGCACACCTCACCAAGACACTGTCTAGTGCACACTGGGAAGGCCATTGCAAGACGTATTTGACACATGTGTATCCGCGTCACGAGCAAGCCAGTGCACTATGGGAGTTGAAACTCCATTCCAAAGCAATTATAACCTTACCTTGGCATTGAATATACAATTTCCATAAGAAAATATGCATTGTCGGTTGAGCCATTAATATATTTAAACACAAATAGTGCTAAATGTTCCGGCATAACTCAACAAGATGACAGTATTTCGCCCCGGTGTGCTATTGGGCTCTTCAGTTGGTTAAAGCACACCTCACCAAGACACTGTCTAGTGCACACTGGGAAGGCCATTGCAAGACGTATTTGACACGTGTGTATCCGCGTCACGAGCAAGCCAGTGCACTATGGGAGTTGAAACTCCATTCCAAAGCAATTATAACCTTACCTTGGCATTGAATATACAATTTCCATAAGAAAATATGCATTGTCGGTTGAGCGTTTAATATATTTAAACACAAATAGTGCTAAATGTTCAGGCATAACTCAACAAGATGACAGTGTTTCGCCCCGGTGTGCTATTGGGCTCTTCAGTTGGTTAAAGCACACCTCACCAAGACACTGTCTAGTGCACACTGGGAAGGCCATTGCAAGACGTATTTGACACATGTGTATCCGCGTCACGAGCAAGCCAGTGCACTATGGGAGTTGAAAAGCACATTCCAAAGCAATTATAACCTTACCTTGGCATTGAATATAAAATTTCCATAAGAAAATATGCATTGTCGGTTGAGCCATTAATATATTTAAACACAAATAGTGCTAAATGTTCCGGCATAACTCAACAAGATGACAGTGTTTCGCCCCGGTGTGCTATTGGGCTCTTCAGTTGGTTAAAGCACACCTCACCAAGACACTGTCTAGTGCACACTGGGAAGGCCATTGCAAGACGGATTTGACACATGTGTATCCGCGTCACGAGCAAGCCAATGCACTATGGGAGTTGAAACTCCATTCCAAAGCAATTATAACCTTACCTTGGCATTGAATATACAATTTCCATAAGAAAATATGCATTGTCGGTTGAGCCATTAATATATTTAAACACAAATAGTGCTAAATGTTCCGGCATAACTCAACAAGATGACAGTGTTTCGCCCCGGTGTGCTATTGGGCTCTTCAGTTGGTTAAAGCACACCTCACCAAGACACTGTCTAGTGCACACTGGGAAGGCCATTGCAAGACGTATTTGACACATGTGTATCCGCGTCACGAGCAAGCCAGTGCACTATGGGAGTTGAAACTCCATTCCAAAGCAATTATAACCTTACCTTGGCATTGAATATACAATTTCCATAAGAAAATATGCATTGTCGGTTGAGCCATTAATATATTTCAACACAAATAGTGCTAAATGTTCCGGCATAACTCAACTAGATGACAGTGTTTCGCCCGGTGTGCTATTGGGCTCTTCAGTTGGTTAAAGGACACCTCACCAAGACACTGTCTAGTGCACACTGGGAAGGCCACTGCAAGACGTATTTGACACATGTGTATCCGCGTCACCAGCAAGCCAGTGCACTATGGGAGTTGAAACTCCATTCCAAAGCAATTATAACCTTACCTTGGCATTGAATATACAATTTCCATAAGAAAATATGCATTGTCGGTTGAGCCATTAATATATTTAAACACAAATAGTGCTAAATGTTCCGGCATAACTCAACAAGATGACAGTGTTTCGCCCCGGTGTGCTATTGGGCTCTTCAGTTGGTTAAAGCACACCTTACCAAGACACTGTCTAGTGCACACTGGGAAGGCCATTGCAAGACGTATTTGACACATGTGTATCCGCGTCACGAGCAAGCCAGTGCACTATGGGAGTTGAAACTCCATTCCAAAGCAATTATAACCTTACCTTGGCATTGAATATACAATTTCCATAAGAAAATATGCATTGTCGGTTGAGCCATTAATATATTTAAACACAAATAGTGCTAAATGTTCCGGCATAACTCAACAAGATGACAGTGTTTCGCCCCGGTGTGCTATTAGGCTCTTCAGTTGGTTAAAGCACACCTCACCAAGACACTGTCTAGTGCACACTGGGAAGGCCATTGCAAGACGTATTTGACACATGTGTATCCGCGTCACGAGCAAGCCAGTGCACTATGGGAGTTGAAACTCCATTCCAAAGCAATTATAACCTTACCTTGGCATTGAATATACAATTTCCATAAGAAAATATGCATTGTCGGTTGAGCCATTAATATATTTAAACACAAATAGTGCTAAATGTTCCGGCATAACTCAACAAGATGACAGTGTTTCGCCCCGGTGTGCTATTGGGCTCTTCAGTTGGTTAAAGCACACCTCACCAAGACACTGTCTAGTGCACACTGGGAAGGCCATTGCAAGACGTATTTGACACATGTGTATCCGCGTCACGAGCAAGCCAGTGCACTATGGGAGTTTAAACTCCATTCCAAAGCAATTATAACCTTACCTTGGCATTGAATATACAATTTCCATAAGAAAATATGCATTGTCGGTTGAGCCATTAATATATTTAAACACAAATAGTGCTAAATGTTCCGGCATAACTCAACAAGATGACAGTGTTTCGCCCCGGTGTGCTATTGGGCTCTTCAATTGGTTAAAGCACACCTCACCAAGACACTGTCTAGTGCACACTGGGAAGGCCATTGCAAGACGTATTTGACACATGTGTATCCGCGTCACGAGCAAGATAGTGCACTATGGGAGTTGAAACTCCATTCCAAAGCAATTATAACCTTACCTTGGCATTGAATATACAATTTCCATAAGAAAATATGCATTGTCGGTTGAGCCATTAATATATTTAAACACAAATAGTGCTAAATGTTCCGGCATAACTCAACAAGATGACAGTGTTTCGCCCCGGTGTGCTATTGGGCTCTTCAGTTGGTTAATGCACACCTCACCAAGACACTGTCTAGTGCACACTGGGAAGGCCATTGCAAGACGGATTTGACACATGTATATCCGCGTCACGAGCAAGCCAGTGCACTATGGGAGTTGAAACTCCATTCCAAAGCAATTATAACCTTACCTTGGCATTGAATATACAATTTCCATAAGAAAATATGCATTGTCGGTTGAGCCATTAATATATTTAAACACAAATAGTGCTAAATGTTCCGGCATAACTCAACAAGATGACAGTGTTTCGCCCCGGTGTGCTATTGGGCTCTTCAGTTGGTTAAAGCACACCTCACCAAGACACTGTCTAGTGCACACTGGGAAGGCCATTGCAAGACGTATTTGACACATGTGTATCCGCGTCACGAGCAAGCCAGTGCACTATGGGAGTTGAAACTCCATTCCAAAGCAATTATAACCTTACCTTGGCATTGAATATACAATTTCTATAAGAAAATATGCATTGTCGGTTGAGCCATTAATATATTTAAACACAAATAGTGCTAAATGTTCCGGCATAACTCAACAAGATGACAGTGTTTCGCCCGGTGTGCTATTGGGCTCTTCAGTTGGTTAAAGGACACCTCACCAAGACACTGTCTAGTGCACACTGGGAAGGCCACTGCAAGACGTATTTGACACATGTGTATCCGCGTCACCAGCAAGCCAGTGCACTATGGGAGTTGAAACTCCATTCCAAAGCAATTATAACCTTACCTTGGCATTGAATATACAATTTCCATAAGAAAATATGCATTGTCGGTTGAGCCATTAATATATTTAAACACAAATAGTGCTAAATGTTCCGGCATAACTCAACAAGATGACAGTGTTTCGCCCCGGTGTGCTATTGGGCTCTTCAGTTGGTTAAAGCACACCTTACCAAGACACTGTCTAGTGCACACTGGGAAGGCCATTGCAAGACGTATTTGACACATGTGTATCCGCGTCACGAGCAAGCCAGTGCACTATGGGAGTTGAAACTCCATTCCAAAGCAATTATAACCTTACCTTGGCATTGAATATACAATTTCCATAAGAAAATATGCATTGTCGGTTGAGCCATTAATATATTTAAACACAAATAGTGCTAAATGTTCCGGCATAACTCAACAAGATGACAGTGTTTCGCCCCGGTGTGCTATTAGGCTCTTCAGTTGGTTAAAGCACACCTCACCAAGACACTGTCTAGTGCACACTGGGAAGGCCATTGCAAGACGTATTTGACACATGTGTATCCGCGTCACGAGCAAGCCAGTGCACTATGGGAGTTGAAACTCCATTCCAAAGCAATTATAACCTTACCTTGGCATTGAATATACAATTTCCATAAGAAAATATGCATTGTCGGTTGAGCCATTAATATATTTAAACACAAATAGTGCTAAATGTTCCGGCATAACTCAACAAGATGACAGTGTTTCGCCCCGGTGTGCTATTGGGCTCTTCAGTTGGTTAAAGCACACCTCACCAAGACACTGTCTAGTGCACACTGGGAAGGCCATTGCAAGACGTATTTGACACATGTGTATCCGCGTCACGAGCAAGCCAGTGCACTATGGGAGTTTAAACTCCATTCCAAAGCAATTATAACCTTACCTTGGCATTGAATATACAATTTCCATAAGAAAATATGCATTGTCGGTTGAGCCATTAATATATTTAAACACAAATAGTGCTAAATGTTCCGGCATAACTCAACAAGATGACAGTGTTTCGCCCCGGTGTGCTATTGGGCTCTTCAATTGGTTAAAGCACACCTCACCAAGACACTGTCTAGTGCACACTGGGAAGGCCATTGCAAGACGTATTTGACACATGTGTATCCGCGTCACGAGCAAGATAGTGCACTATGGGAGTTGAAACTCCATTCCAAAGCAATTATAACCTTACCTTGGCATTGAATATACAATTTCCATAAGAAAATATGCATTGTCGGTTGAGCCATAAATATATTTAAACACAAATAGTGCTAAATGTTCCGGCATAACTCAACAAGATGACAGTGTTTCGCCCCGGTGTGCTCTTGGGCTCTTCAGTTGGTTAAAGCACACCTCACCAAGACACTGTCTAGTGCACACTGGGAAGGCCATTGCAAGACGTATTTGACACATGTGTATCCGCGTCACGAGCAAGCCAGTGCACTATGGGAGTTGAAACTCCATTCCAAAGCAATTATAACCTTACCTTGGCATTGAATATACAATTTCCATAAGAAAATGTGCATTGTCGGTTGAGCCATTAATATATTTAAACACAAATAGTGCTAAATGTTCCGGCATAACTCAACAAGATGACAGTGTATCGCCCCGGTGTGCTATTGGGCTCTTCAGTTGGTTAAAGCACACCTCACCAAGACACTGTCTAGTGCACACTGGGAAGGCCATTGCAAGACGTATTCGACACATGTGTATCCGCGTCACGAGCAAGCCAGTGCACTATGGGAGTTGAAACTCCATTCCAAAGCAATTATAACCTTACCTTGGCATTGAATATATAATTTCCATAAGAAAATATGCATTGTCGGTTGAGCCATTAATATATTTAAACACAAATAGTGCTAAATGTTCCGGCATAACTCAACAAGATGACAGTATTTCGCCCCGGTGTGCTATTGGGCTCTTCAGTTGGTTAAAGCACACCTCACCAAGACACTGTCTAGTGCACACTGGGAAGGCCATTGCAAGACGTATTTGACACATGTGTATCCGCGTCACGAGCAAGCCAGTGCACTATGGGAGTTGAAACTCCATTCCAAAGCAATTATAACCTTACCTTGGCATTGAATATACAATTTCCATAAGAAAATATGCATTGTCGGTTGAGCCATTAATATATTTAAACACAAATAGTGCTAAATGTTCCGGCATAACTCAACAAGATGACAGTGTTTCGCCCCGGTGTGCTATTCGGCTCTTCAGTTGGTTAAAGCACACCTCACCAAGACACTGTCTAGTGCACACTGGGAAGGCCATTGCAAGACGTATTTGACACATGTGTATCCGCGTCACGAGCAAGCCAGTGCACTATGGGAGTTGAAACTCCATTCCAAAGCAATTATAACCTTACCTTGTCATTGAATATACAATTTCCATAAGAAAATATGCATTGTCGGTTGAGCCATTAATATATTTAAACACAAATAGTGCTAAATGTTCCGGCATAACTCAACAAGATGACAGTGTTTCGCCCCGGTGTGCTATTGGGCTCTTCAGTTGGTTAAAGCACACCTCACCAAGACACTGTCTAGTGCACACTGGGAAGGCCATTGCAAGACGTATTTGACACATGTGTATCCGCGTCACGAGCAAGCCAGTGCACTATGGGAGTTGAAACTCCATTCCAAAGCAATTATAACCTTACCTTGGCATTGAATATACAATTTTCATAAGAAAATATGCATTGTCGGTTGAGCCATTAAAATATTTAAACACAAATAGTGCTAAATGTTCCGGCATAACTCAACAAGATGACAGTGTTTCGCCCCGGTGTGCTATTGGGCTCTTCAGTTGGTTAAAGCACACCTCACCAAGACACTGTCTAGTGCACACTGGGAAGGCCATTGCAAGACGTATTTGACACATGTGTATCCGCGTCACGAGCAAGCCAGTGCACTATGGGAGTTGAAACTCCATTCCAAAGCAATTATAACCTTACCTTGGCATTGAATATACAATTTCCATAAGAAAATGTGCATTCTCGGTTGAGCCATTAATATATTTAAACACAAATAGTGCTAAATGTTCCGGCATAACTCAACAAGATGACAGTGTTTTGCCCCGGTGTGCTATTGGGCTCTTCAGTTGGTTAAAGCACACCTCACCAAGTCACTGTCTAGTGCACACTGGGAAGGCCATTGCAAGACGTATTTGACACATGTGTATCCCCGTCACGAGAATGCCAGTGCACTATGGGAGTTGAAACTCCATTCCAAAGCAATTATAACCTTACCTTGGCATTGAATATACAATTTCCATAAGAAAATATGCATTGTCGGTTGAGCCATTAATATATTTAAACACAAATAGTGCTAAATGTTCCGTCATAACTCAACAAGATGACAGTGTTTCGCCCCGGTGTGCTATAGGGCTCTTCAGTTGGTTAAAGCACCCCTCACCAAGACACTGTCTAGTGCACACTGGGAAGGCCATTGCAAGACGTATTTGAGACACGTGTATCCGCGTCACGAGCAAGCCAGTGCACTATGGGAGTTGAAACTCCATTCCAAAGCAATTATAACCTTACCTTGGCATTGAATATACAATTTCCATAAGAAAATATGCATTGTCGGTTGAGCCATTATTATATTTAAACACAAATAGTGCTAAATGTTCCGGCATAACTCAACAAGATGAAAGTATTTCGCCCCGGTGTGCTATTAGGCTCTTCAGTTGGTTAAAGCACACCTCACCAAGACACTGTCTAGTGCACACTGGGAAGGCCATTGCAAGACGTATTTGACACATGTGTATCCGCGTCACGAGAATGCAAGTGCACTATGGGAGTTGAAACTCCATTCCAAAGCAATTATAACCTTACCTTGGCATTGAATATACAATTTCCATAAGAAAATATGCATTGTCGGTTGAGCCATTAATATATTTAAACACAAATAGTGCTAAATGTTCCGTCATAACTCAACAAGATGACAGTGTTTCGCCCCGGTGTGCTATAGGGCTCTTCAGTTGGTTAAAGCACCCCTCACCAAGACACTGTCTAGTGCACACTGGGAAGGCCATTGCAAGACGTATTTGAGACACGTGTATCCGCGTCACGAGCAAGCCAGTGCACTATGGGAGTTGAAACTCCATTCCAAAGCAATTATAACCTTACCTTGGCATTGAATATACAATTTCCATAAGAAAATATGCATTGTCGGTTGAGCCATTATTATATTTAAACACAAATAGTGCTAAATGTTCCGGCATAACTCAACAAGATGACAGTGTTTCGCCCCGGTGTGCTATTGGGCTCTTCAGTTGGTTAAAGCACACCTCACCAAGACACTGTCTAGTGCACACTGGGAAGGCCATTGCAAGACGTATTTGACACATGTGTATCCGCGTCACGAGCAAGCCAGTGCACTATGGGAGTTGAAACTCCATTCCAAAGCAATTATAACCTTACCTTGGCATTGAATATACAATTTCCATAAGAAAATGTGCATTGTCGGTTGAGCCATTAATATATTTAAACACAAATAGTGCTAAATGTTCCGGCATAACTCAACAAGATGACAGTGTATCGCCCCGGTGTGCTATTGGGCTCTTCAGTTGGTTAAAGCACACCTCACCAAGACACTGTCTAGTGCCCACTGGGAAGGCCATTGCAAGACGTATTTGACACATGTGTATCCGCGTCACGAGCAAGCCAGTGCACTATGGGAGTTGAAACTCCATTCCAAAGCAATTATAACCTTACCTTGGCATTGAATATACAATTTCCATAAGAAAATATGCATTGTCGGTTGAGCCATTAATATATTTAAACACAAATAGTGCTAAATGTTCCGGCATAACTCAACAAGATGACAGTGTTTCGCCCCGGTGTGCTATTGGGCTCTTCAGTTGGTTAAAGCACACCTCACCAAGACACTGTCTAGTGCACACTGGGAAGGCCATTGCAAGACGTATTTGACACATGTGTATCCGCGTCACGAGCAAGCCAGTGCACTATGGGAGTTGAAACTCCATTCCAAAGCAATTATAACCTTACCTTGTCATTGAATATACAATTTCCATAAGAAAATATGCATTGTCGGTTGAGCCATTAATATATTTAAACACAAATAGTGCTAAATGTTCCGGCATAACTCAACAAGATGACAGTGTTTCGCCCCGGTGTGCTATTGGGCTCTTCAGTTGGTTAGAGCACACCTCACCAAGACACTGTCTAGTGCACACTGGGAAGGCCATTGCAAGACGTATTTGACACATGTGTATCCGCGTCACGAGCAAGCCAGTGCACTATGGGAGTTGAAACTCCATTCCAAAGCAATTATAACCTTACCTTGGCATTGAATATACAATTTTCATAAGAAAATATGCATTGTCGGTTGAGCCATTAAAATATTTAAACACAAATAGTGCTAAATGTTCCGGCATAACTCAACAAGATGACAGTGTTTCGCCCCGGTGTGCTATTGGGCTCTTCAGTTGGTTAAAGCACACCTCACCAAGACACTGTCTAGTGCACACTGGGAAGGCCATTGCAAGACGTATTTGACACATGTGTATCTGCGTCACGAGCAAGCCAGTGCACTATGGGAGTTGAAACTCCATTCCAAAGCAATTATAACCTTACCTTGGCATTGAATATACAATTTCCATAAGAAAATGTGCATTCTCGGTTGAGCCATTAATATATTTAAACACAAATAGTGCTAAATGTTCCGGCATAACTCAACAAGATGACAGTGTTTTGCCCCGGTGTGCTATTGGGCTCTTCAGTTGGTTAAAGCACACCTCACCAAGTCACTGTCTAGTGCACACTGGGAAGGCCATTGCAAGACGTATTTGACACATGTGTATCCGCGTCACGAGAATGCCAGTGCACTATGGGAGTTGAAACTCCATTCCAAAGCAATTATAACCTTACCTTGGCATTGAATATACAATTTCCATAAGAAAATATGCATTGTCGGTTGAGCCATTAATATATTTAAACACAAATAGTGCTAAATGTTCCGTCATAACTCAACAAGATGACAGTGTTTCGCCCCGGTGTGCTATAGGGCTCTTCAGTTGGTTAAAGCACCCCTCACCAAGACACTGTCTAGTGCACACTGGGAAGGCCATTGCAAGACGTATTTGAGACACGTGTATCCGCGTCACGAGCAAGCCAGTGCACTATGGGAGTTGAAACTCCATTCCAAAGCAATTATAACCTTACCTTGGCATTGAATATACAATTTCCATAAGAAAATATGCATTGTCGGTTGAGCCATTATTATATTTAAACACAAATAGTGCTAAATGTTCCGGCATAACTCAACAAGATGAAAGTATTTCGCCCCGGTGTGCTATTAGGCTCTTCAGTTGGTTAAAGCACACCTCACCAAGACACTGTCTAGTGCACACTGGGAAGGCCATTGCAAGACGTATTTGACACATGTGTATCCGCGTCACGAGCAAGCCAGTGCACTATGGGAGTTGAAACTCCATTCCAAAGCAATTATAACCGTACCTTGGCATTGAATATACAATTTCCATAAGAAAATATGCATTGTCGGTTGAGCCATTAATATATTTAAACACAAATAGTGCTAAATGTTCCGGCATAACTCAACAAGATGACAGTGTTTCGCCCCGGTGTGCTATTGGGCTCTTCAGTTGGTTAAAGCACACCTCACCAAGACGCTGTCTAGTGCACACTGGGAAGGCCATTGCAAGACGTATTTGACACATGTGTATCCGCGTCACGAGCAAGCCAGTGCACTATGGGAGTTTAAACTCCATTCCAAAGCAATTATAACCTTACCTTGGCATTGAATATACAATTTCCATAAGAAAATATGCATTGTCGGTTGAGCCATTAATATATTTAAACACAAATAGTGCTAAATGTTCCGGCATAACTCAACAAGATGACAGTGTTTCGCCCCGGTGTGCTATTGGGCTCTTCATTTGGTTAAAGCACACCTCACCAAGACACTGTCTAGTGCACACTGGGAAGGCCATTGCAAGACGTATTTGACACATGTGTATCCGCGTCACGAGCAAGCCAGTGCACTATGGGAGTTGAAACTCCATTCCAAAGCAATTATAACCTTACCTTGGCATTGAATATACAATTTCCATAAGAAAATGTGCATTGTCGGTTGAGCCATTAATATATTTAAACACAAATAGTGCTAAATGTTCCGGCATAACTCAACAAGATGACAGTGTTTCGCCCCGGTGTGCTATTGGGCACTTCAGTTGGTTAAAGCACCCCTCACCAAGACACTGTCTAGTGCACACTGGGAAGGCCATTGCAAGACGTATTTGACACATGTGTATCCGCGTCACGAGCAAGCCAGTGCACTATGGGAGTTGAAACTCCATTCCAAAGCAATTATAACCTTACCTTGGCATTGAATATACAATTTCCATAAGAAAATATGCATTGTCGGTTGAGCCATTAATATATTTAAACACAAATAGTGCTAAATGTTCCGGCATAACTCAACAAGATGACAGTGTTTCGCCCCGGTGTGCTATTGGGCCCTTCAGTTGGTTAAAGCACCCCTCACCAAGACACTGTCTAGTGCACACTGGGAAGGCCATTGCAAGACGTATTTGACACATGTGTATCCGCGTCACGAGCAAGCCAGTGCACTATGGGAGTTGAAACTCCATTCCAAAGCAATTATAACCTTACCTTGGCATTGAATATACAATTTCCATAAGAAAATATGCATTGTCGGTTGAGCCATTAATATATTTAAACACAAATAGTGCTAAATGTTCCGGCATAACTCAACAAGATGACAGTATTTCGCCCCGGTGTGCTATTGGGCTCTTCAGTTGGTTAAAGCACACCTCACCAACACACTGTCTAGTGCACACTGGGAAGGCCATTGCAAGACGTATTTGACACATGTGTATCCGCGTCACGAGCAAGCCAGTGCACTATGGGAGTTGAAACTCCATTCCAAAGCAATTATAACCTTACCTTGGCATTGAATATACAATTTCCATAAGAAAATATGCATTGTCGGTTGAGCGTTTAATATATTTAAACACAAATAGTGCTAAATGTTCCGGCATAACTCAACAGGATGACAGTGTTTCGCCCCGGTGTGCTATTGGGCTCTTCAGTTGGTTAAAGCACACCTCACCAAGACACTGTCTAGTGCACACTGGGAAGGCCATTGCAAGACGTATTTGACACATGTGTATCCGCGTCACGAGCAAGCCAGTGCACTATGGGAGTTGAAACTCCTTTCCAAAGCAATTATAACCTTACCTTGGCATTGAATATACAATTTCCATAAGAAAATATGCATTGTCGGTTGAGCCATTAATATATTTAAACACAAATAGTGCTAAATGTTCCGGCATACCTCAACAAGATGACAGTGTTTCGCCCCGGTGTGCTATTGGGCTCTTCAGTTGGTTAAAGCACACCTCACCAAGACACTGTCTAGTGCACACTGGGAAGGCCATTGCAAGACGTATTTGACACATGTGTATCCGCGTCACGAGCAAGCCAGTGCACTATGGGAGTTAAAACTCCATTCCAAAGCAATTATAACCTTACCTTGGCATTGAATATACAATTTCCATAACAAAATATGCATTGTCGGTTGAGCCATTAATATATTTAAACACAAATAGTGCTAAATGTTCCGGCATAACTCAACAAGATGACAGTGTTTCGCCCCGGTGTGCTATTGGGCTCTTCAGTTGGTTAAAGCACACCTCACCAAGACACTGTCTAGTGCACACTGGGAAGGCCATTGCAAGACGTATTTGACACATGTGTATCCGCGTCACGAGCAAGCCAGTGCACTATGGGTGTTGAAACTCCATTCCAAAGCAATTATAACCTTACCTTGGCATTGAATATACAATTTCCATAAGAAAATATGCATTGTCGGTTTGGCCATTAATATATTTAAACACAAATAGTGCTAAATGTTCCGGCATAACTCAACAAGATGACAGTGTTTCGCCCCGGTGTGCTATTGGGCTCGTCAGTTGGTTAAAGCACACCTCACCAAGACACTGTCTAGTGCACACTGGGAAGGCCATTGCAAGACGTATTTGACACATGTGTGTCCGCGTCACGAGCAAGCCAGTGCACTATGGGAGTTGAAACTCCATTCCAAAGCAATTATAACCTTACCTTGGCATTGAATATACAATTTCTATAAGAAAATATGCATTGTCGGTTGAGCCATTATTATATTTAAACACAAATAGTGCTAAATGTTCCGGCATAACTCAACAAGATGAAAGTATTTCGCCCCGGTGTGCTATTAGGCTCTTCAGTTGGTTAAAGCACACCTCACCAAGACACTGTCTAGTGCACACTGGGAAGGCCATTGCAAGACGTATTTGACACATGTGTATCCGCGTCACGAGCAAGCCAGTGCACTATGGGAGTTGAAACTCCATTCCAAAGCAATTATAACCTTACCTTGGCATTGAATATACAATTTCCATAAGAAAATATGCATTGTCGGTTGAGCCATTAATATATTTCAACACAAATAGTGCTAAATGTTCCGGCATAACTCAACAAGATGACAGTGTTTCGCCCCGGTGTGCTATTGGGCTCTTCAGTTGGTTAAAGCACACCTCACCAAGACGCTGTCTAGTGCACACTGGGAAGGCCATTGCAAGACGTATTTGACACATGTGTATCCGCGTCACGAGCAAGCCAGTGCACTATGGGAGTTGAAACTCCATTCCAAAGCAATTACAACCTTACCTTGGCATTGAATATGCAATTTCCATAAGAAAATATGCATTGTCGGTTGAGCCATTAATATATTTAAACACAAATAGTGCTAAATGTTCCGGCATAACTCAACAAGATGACAGTGTGTCGCCCCGGTGTGCTATTGGGCTCTTCAGTTGGTTAAAGCACACCTCACCGAGACACTGTCTAGTGCAAACTGGGAAGGCCATTGCAAGACGTATTTGACACATGTGTATCCGCGTCACGAGCAAGCCAGTGCACTATGGGAGTTGAAACTCCATTCCAAAGCAATTATAACCTTACCTTGGCATTGAATATACAATTTCCATAAGAAAATATGCATTGTCGGTTGAGCCATTAATATTTTTAAACACAAATAGTGCTAAATGTTCCGGCATAACTCAACAAGATGACAGTGTTTCGCCCCGGTGTGCTATTGGGCTCTTCAGTTGGTTAAAGCACACCTCACCAAGACACTGTCTAGTGCACACTGGGAAGGCCATTGCAAGACGTATTTGACACATGTGTATCCGCGTCACGAGCAAGCCAGTGCACTATGGGAGTTCAAACTCCATTCCAAAGCAATTATAACCTTACCTTGGCATTGAATATACAATTTCCATAAGAAAATATGCATTGTCGGTTGAGCCATTAATATATTTAAACACAAATAGTGCTAAATGATCCGGCATAACTCAACAAGATGACAGTGTTTCGCCCCGGTGTGCTATTGGGCTCTTCAGTTGGTTAAAGCACACCTCACCAAGACACTGTCTAGTGCACACTGGGAAGGCCATTGCAAGACGTATTTGACACATGTGTATCCGCGTCAAGAGCTAGCCAGTGCACTATGGGAGTTGAAACTCCATTCCAAAGCAATTATAACCTTACCTTGGCATTGAATATACAATTTCCATAAGAAAATATGCATTGTCGGTTGAGCCATTAATATATTTAAACACAAATAGTGCTAAATGTTCCGGCATAACTCAACAAGATGACAGTGTTTCGCCCCGGTGTGCTATTGGGCTCTTCAGTTGGTTAAAGCACACCTCACCAAGACACTGTCTAGTGCACACTGGGAAGGCCATTGCAAGACGTATTTGACACATGTGTATCCGCGTCACGAGCAAGCCAGTGCACTATGGGAGTTGAAACTCCATTCCAAAGCAATTATAACCTTACCTTGACATTGAATATACAATTTCCATAAGGAAATATGCATTGTCGGTTGAGCCATTAATATATTTAAACACAAACAGTGCTAAATGTTCCGGCATAACTCAACAAGATGACAGTGTTTCGCCCCGGTGTGCTATTGGGCTCTTCAGTTGGTTAAAGCACACCTCACCAAGACACTGTCTAGTGCACACTGGGAAGGCCATTGCAAGACGTATTTGACACATGTGTATCCGCGTCACGAGAATGCCAGTGCACTATGGGAGTTGAAATTCCATTCCAAAGCAATTATAACCTTACCTTGGCATTGAATATACAATTTCCATAAGAAAATATGCATTGTCGGTTGAGCCATTAATATATTTAAACACAAATAGTGCTAAATGTTCCGGCATAACTCAACAAGATGACGGTGTTTCGCCCCGGGGTGCTATTGGGCTCTTCAGTTGGTTAAAGCACACCTCACCAAGACACTGTCTAGTGCACACTGGGAAGGCCATTGCAAGACGTAGTTGACACATGTGTATCCGCGTCACGAGCAAGCCAGTGCACTATGGGAGTTGAAACTCCATTCCAAAGCAATTATAACCTTACCTTGGCATTTAATATACAATTTCCATAAGAAAATATGCATTGTCGGTTGAGCCATTAATATATTTAAACACAAATAGTGCTAAATGTTCCGGCATAACTCAACAAGATGACAGTGTTTCGCCCCGGTGTGCTATTGGGCTCTTCAGTTGGTTAAAGCATACCTCACCAAGACACTGTCTAGTGCACACTGGGAAGGCCATTGCAAGACGTATTTGACACATGTGTATCCGCGTCACGAGCAAGTCAGTGCACTATGGGAGTTGAAATTCCATTCCAAAGCAATTATAACCTTACCTTGGCATTGAATATACAATTTCCATAAGAAAATATGCATTGTCGGTTGAGCCATTAATATATTTAAACACAAATAGTGCTAAATGTTCCGGCATAACTCAACAAGATGACAGTGTTTCGCCCCGGTGTGCTATTGGGCTCTTCAGTTGGTTAAAGCACACCTCACCAAGACACTGTCTAGTGCACACTGGGAAGGCCACTGCAAGACGTATTTGACACATGTGTATCCGCGTCACGAGCAAGCCAGTGCACTATGGGAGTTGAAACTCCATTCCAAAGCAATTATAACCTTACCTTGGCATTGAATATACAATTTCCATAAGAAAATATGAATTGTCGGTTGAGCCATTAATATATTTAAACACTAATAGTGCTAAATATTCCGGCATAACTCAACAAGATGACAGTGGTTCGCCCCGGTGTGCTATTGGGCTCTTCAGTTGGTTAAAGCACACCTCACCAAGACACTGTCTAGTGCACACTGGGAAGGCCATTGCAAGACGTATTTGACACATGTGTATCCGTGTCACGAGCAAGCCAGTGCACTATGGGAGTTGAAACTCCATTCCAAAGCAATTATAACCTTACCTTGGCATTGAATATACAATTTCCATAAGAAAATATGCATTGTCGGTTGAGCCATTAATATATTTAAACACAAATAGTGCTAAATGTACCGGCATAACTCAACAAGATGACAGTGTTTCGCCCGGTGTGCTATTGGGCTCTACAGTTGGTTAAAGCACACCTCACCAAGACACTGTCTAGTGCACACTGGGAAGGCCACTGCAAGACGTATTTGACACATGTGTATCCGCGTCACCAGCAAGCGAGTGCACTATGGGAGTTGAAACTCCATTCCAAAGCAATTATAACCTTACCTTGGCATTGAATATACAATTTCCATAAGAAAATATGCATTGTCGGTTGAGCCATTAATATATTTAAACACAAATAGTGCTAAATGTTCCGGCATAACTCAACAAGATGACAGTGTTTCGCCCCGGTGTGCTATTGGGCTCTTCAGTTGGTTAAAGCACACCTTACCAAGACACTGTCTAGTGCACACTGGGAAGGCCATTGCAAGACGTATTTGACACATGTGTATCCGCGTCACGAGCAAGCGAGTGCATTATGGGAGTTGAAACTCCATTCCAAAGCAATTATAACCTTACCTTGGCATTGAATATACAATTTCCATAAGAAAATATGCATTGTCGGTTGAGCCATTAATATATTTAAACACAAATAGTGCTAAATGTTCCGGCATAACTCAACAAGATGACAGTGTTTCGCCCCGGTGTGCTATTAGGCTCTTCAGTTGGTTAAAGCACACCTCACCAAGACACTGTCTAGTGCACACTGGGAAGGCCATTGCAAGACGTATTTGACACATGTGTATCCGCGTCACGAGCAAGTCAGTGCACTATGGGAGTTGAAATTCCATTCCAAAGCAATTATAACCTTACCTTGGCATTGAATATACAATTTCCATAAGAAAATATGCATTGTCGGTTGAGCCATTAATATATTTAAACACAAATAGTGCTAAATGTTCCGGCATAACTCAACAAGATGACAGTGTTTCGCCCCGGTGTGCTATTGGGCTCTTCAGTTGGTTAAAGCACACCTCACCAAGACACTGTCTAGTGCACACTGGGAAGGCCACTGCAAGACGTATTTGACACATGTGTATCCGCGTCACGAGCAAGCCAGTGCACTATGGGAGTTGAAACTCCATTCCAAAGCAATTATAACCTTACCTTGGCATTGAATATACAATTTCCATAAGAAAATATGAATTGTCGGTTGAGCCATTAATATATTTAAACACAAATAGTGCTAAATATTCCGGCATAACTCAACAAGATGACAGTGGTTCGCCCCGGTGTGCTATTGGGCTCTTCAGTTGGTTAAAGCACACCTCACCAAGACACTGTCTAGTGCACACTGGGAAGGCCATTGCAAGACGTATTTGACACATGTGTATCCGTGTCACGAGCAAGCCAGTGCACTATGGGAGTTGAAACTCCATTCCAAAGCAATTATAACCTTACCTTGGCATTGAATATACAATTTCCATAAGAAAATATGCATTGTCGGTTGAGCCATTAATATATTTAAACACAAATAGTGCTAAATGTTCCGGCATAACTCAACAAGATGACAGTGTTTCGCCCGGTGTGCTATTGGGCTCTTCAGTTGGTTAAAGCACACCTCACCAAGACACTGTCTAGTGCACACTGGGAAGGCCACTGCAAGACGTATTTGACACATGTGTATCCGCGTCACCAGCAAGCGAGTGCACTATGGGAGTTGAAACTCCATTCCAAAGCAATTATAACCTTACCTTGGCATTGAATATACAATTTCCATAAGAAAATATGCATTGTCGGTTGAGCCATTAATATATTTAAACACAAATAGTGCTAAATGTTCCGGCATAACTCAACAAGATGACAGTGTTTCGCCCCGGTGTGCTATTGGGCTCTTCAGTTGGTTAAAGCACACCTCACCAAGACACTGTCTAGTGCACACTGGGAAGGCCATTGCAAGACGTATTTGACACATGTGTATCCGCGTCACGAGCAAGCCAGTGCACTATGGGAGTTTAAACTCCATTCCAAAGCAATTATAACCTTACCTTGGCATTGAATATACAATTTCCATAAGAAAATATGCATTGTCGGTTGAGCCATTAATATATTTAAACACAAATAGTGCTAAATGTTCCGGCATAACTCAACAAGATGACAGTGTTTAGCCCCGGTGTGCTATTGGGCTCTTCAGTTGGTTAAAGCACACCTCACCAAGACACTGTCTAGTGCACACTGGGAAGGCCATTGCAAGACGTATTTGACACATGTGTATCCGCGTCACGAGCAAGCCAGTGCACTATGGGAGTTGAAACTCCATTCCAAAGCAATTATAACCTTACCTTGGCATTGAATATACAATTTCCATAAGAAAATATGCATTGTCGGTTGAGCCATTAATATATTTAAACACAAATAGTGCTAAATGTTCCGGCATAACTCAACAAGATGACAGTGTTTCGCCCCGGTGTGCTATTGGGCTCTTCAGTTGGTTAAAGCACACCTCACCAAGACACTGTCTAGTGCACACTGGGAAGGCCATTGCAAGACGTATTTGACACATGTGTATCCGCGTCACGAGCAAGCCAGTGCACTATGGGAGTTGAAACTCCATTCCAAAGCAATTATAACCTTACCTTGGCATTGAATATACAATTTCCATAAGAAAATATGCATTGTCGGTTGAGCCATTAATATATTTAAACACAAATAGTGCTAAATGTTCCGGCATAACTCAACAAGATGACAGTATTTCGCCCCGGTGTGCTATTGGGCTCTTCAGTTGGTTAAAGCACACCTCACCAAGACACTGTCTAGTGCACACTGGGAAGGCCATTGCAAGACGTATTTGACACATGTGTATCCGCGTCACGAGCAAGCCAGTGCACTATGGGAGTTGAAACTCCATTCCGAAGCAATTATAACCTTACCTTGGCATTGAATATACAATTTCCATAAGAAAATATGCATTGTCGGTTGAGCGTTTAATATATTTAAACACAAATAGTGCTAAATGTTCAGGCATAACTCAACAAGATGACAGTGTTTCGCCCCGGTGTGCTATTGGGCTCTTCAGTTGGTTAAAGCACACCTCACCAAGACACTGTCTAGTGCACACTGGGAAGGCCATTGCAAGACGTATTTGACACATGTGTATCCGCGTCACGAGCAAGCCAGTGCACTATGGGAGTTGAAAATCACATTCCAAAGCAATTATAACCTTACCTTGGCATTGAATATACAATTTCCATAAGAAAATATGCATTGTCGGTTGAGCCATTAATATATTTAAACACAAATAGTGCTAAATGTTCCGGCATAACTCAACAAGATGACAGTGTTTCGCCCCGGTGTGCTATTGGGCTCTTCAGTTGGTTAAAGCACACCTCACCAAGACACTGTCTAGTGCACACTGGGAAGGCCATTGCAAGACGTATTTGACACATGTGTATCCGCGTCACGAGCAAGCCAGTGCACTATGGGAGTTGAAACTCCATTCCAAAGCAATTATAACCTTACCTTGGCATTGAATATACAATTTCCATAAGAAAATATGCATTGTCGGTTGAGCCATTAATATATTTAAACACAAATAGTGCTAAATGTTCCGGCATAACTCAACAAGATGACAGTGTTTCGCCCCGGTGTGCTATTGAGCTCTTCAGTTGGTTAAAGCTCACCTCACCAAGACACTGTCTAGTGCACACTGGGAAGGCCATTGCAAGACGTATTTGACACATGTGTATCCGCGTCACGAGCAAGTCAGTGCACTATGGGAGTTGAAACTCCATTCCAAAGCAATTATAACCTTACCTTGGCATTGAATATACAATTTCCATAAGAAAATATGCATTGTCGGTTGAGCGTTTAATATATCTAAATACAAATAGTGCTAAATGTTCCGGCATAACTCAACAAGATGACAGTGTTTCGCCCCGGTGTGCTATTGGGCTCTTCAGTTGGTTAAAGCACACCTCACCAAGACACTGTCTAGTGCACACTGGGAAGGCCATTGCAAGACGTATTTGACACATGTGTATCCGCGTCACGAGCAAGCCAGTGCACTATGGGAGTTGAAACTCCATTCCAAAGCAATTATAACCTTACCTTGGCATTGAATATACAATTTCCATAAGAAAATATGCATTGTCGGTTGAGCCATTAATATATTTAAACACAAATAGTGCTAAATATTCCGGCATAACTCAACAAGATGACAGTGGTTCGCCCCGGTGTGCTATTGGGCTCTTCAGTTGGTTAAAGCACACCTCACCAAGACACTGTCTAGTGCACACTGGGAAGGCCATTGCAAGACGTATTTGACACATGTGTATCCGCGTCACGAGCAAGCCAGTGCACTATGGGAGTTGAAACTCCATTCCAAAGCAATTATAACCTTACCTTGGCATTGAATATACAATTTCCATAAGAAAATATGCATTGTCGGTTGAGCCATTAATATATTTAAACACAAATAGTGCTAAATGTTCCGGCATAACTCAACAAGATGACAGTGTTTCGCCCGGTGTGCTATTGGGCTCTTCAGTTGGTTAAAGCACACCTCACCAAGACACTGTCTAGTGCACACTGGGAAGGCCACTGCAAGACGTATTTGACACATGTGTATCCGCGTCACCAGCAAGCCAGTGCACTATGGGAGTTGAAACTCCATTCCAAAGCAATTATAACCTTACCTTGGCATTGAATATACAATTTCCATAAGAAAATATGCATTGTCGGTTGAGCCATTAATATATTTAAACACAAATAGTGCTAAATGTTCCGGCATAACTCAACAAGATGACAGTGTTTCGCCCCGGTGTGCTATTGGGCTCTTCAGTTGGTTAAAGCACACCTTACCAAGACACTGTCTAGTGCACACTGGGAAGGCCATTGCAAGACGTATTTGACACATGTGTATCCGCGTCACGAGCAAGCCAGTGCACTATGGGAGTTGAAACTCCATTCCAAAGCAATTATAACCTTACCTTGGCATTGAATATACAATTTCCATAAGAAAATATGCATTGTCGGTTGAGCGTTTAGTATATTTAAACACAAATAGTGCTAAATGTTCCGGCATAACTCAACAAGATGACAGTGTTTCGCCCCGGTGTGCTATTAGGCTCTTCAGTTGGTTAAAGCACACCTCACCAAGACACTGTCTAGTGCACACTGGGAAGGCCATTGCAAGACGTATTTGACACATGTGTATCCGCGTCACGAGCAAGCCAGTGCACTATGGGAGTTGAAACTCCATTCCAAAGCAATTATAACCTTACCTTGGCATTGAATATACAATTTCCATAAGAAAATATGCATTGTCGGTTGAGCCATTAATATATTTAAACACAAATAGTGCTAAATGTTCCGGCATAACTCAACAAGATGACAGTGTTTCGCCCCGGTGTGCTATTGGGCTCTTCAGTTGGTTAAAGCACACCTCACCAAGACACTGTCTAGTGCACACTGGGAAGGCCATTGCAAGACGTATTTGACACATGTGTATCCGCGTCACGAGCAAGATAGTGCACTATGGGAGTTGAAACTCCATTCCAAAGCAATTATAACCTTACCTTGGCATTGAATATACAATTTCCATAAGAAAATATGCATTGTCGGTTGAGCCATTAATATATTTAAACACAAATAGTGCTAAATGTTCCGGCATAACTCAACAAGATGACAGTGTTTCGCCCCGGTGTGCTATTGGGCTCTTCAGTTGGTTAAAGCACACCTCACCAAGACACTGTCTAGTGCACACTGGGAAGGCCATTGCAAGACGTATTTGACACATGTGTATCCGCGTCACGAGCAAGCCAGTGCACTATGGGAGTTGAAACTCCATTCCAAAGCAATTATAACCTTACCTTGGCATTGAATATACAATTTCCATAAGAAAATGTGCATTGTCGGTTGAGCCATTAATATATTTAAACACAAATAGTGCTAAATGTTCCGGCATAACTCAACAAGATGACAGTGTATCGCCCCGGTGTGCTATTGGGCTCTTCAGTTGGTTAAAGCACACCTCACCAAGACACTGTCTAGTGCACACTGGGAAGGCCATTGCAAGACGTATTTGACACATGTGTATCCGCGTCACGAGCAAGCCAGTGCACTATGGGAGTTGAAACTCCATTCCAAAGCAATTATAACCTTACCTTGGCATTGAATATACAATTTCCATAAGAAAATATGCATTGTCGGTTGAGCCATTAATATATTTAAACACAAATAGTGCTAAATGTTCCGGCATAACTCAACAAGATGACAGTATTTCGCCCCGGTGTGCTATTGGGCTCTTCAGTTGGTTAAAGCACACCTCACCAAGACACTGTCTAGTGCACACTGGGAAGGCCATTGCAAGACGTATTTGACACATGTGTATCCGCGTCACGAGCAAGCCAGTGCACTATGGGAGTTGAAACTCCATTCCAAAGCAATTATAACCTTACCTTGGCATTGAATATACAATTTCCATAAGAAAATATGCATTGTCGGTTGAGCGTTTAATATATTTAAACACAAATAGTGCTAAATGTTCCGGCATAACTCAACAAGATGACAGTGTTTCGCCACGGAGTGCTATTAGGCTCTTCAGTTGGTTAAAGCACACCTCACCAAGACACTGTCTAGTGCACACTGGGAAGGCCATTGCAAGACGTATTTGACACATGTGTATCCGCGTCACGAGCAAGCCAGTGCACTATGGGAGTTGAAACTCCATTCCAAAGCAATTATAACCTTACCTTGGCATTGAATATACAATTTCCATAAGAAAATATGCATTGTCGGTTGAGCCATTAATATATTTAAACACAAATAGTGCTAAATGTTCCGGCATAACTCAACAAGATGACAGTGTTTCGCCCCGGTGTGCTATTGGGCTCTTCAGTTGGTTAAAGCACACCTCACCAAGACACTGTCTAGTGCACACTGGGAAGGCCATTGCAAGACGTATTTGACACATGTGTATCCGCGTCACGAGCAAGCCAGTGCACTCTGGGAGTTGAAACTCCATTCCAAAGCAATTATAACCTTACCTTGTCATTGAATATACAATTTCCATAAGAAAATATGCATTGTCGGTTGAGCCATTAATATATTTAAACACAAATAGTGCTAAATGTTCCGGCATAACTCAACAAGATGACAGTGTTTCGCCCCGGTGTGCTATTGGGCTCTTCAGTTGGTTAAAGCACACCTCACCAAGACACTGTCTAGTGCACACTGGGAAGGCCATTGCAAGACGTATTTGACACATGTGTATCCGCGTCACGAGCAAGCCAGTGCACTATGGGAGTTGAAACTCCATTCCAAAGCAATTATAACCTTACCTTGGCATTGAATATACAATTTTCATAAGAAAATATGCATTGTCGGTTGAGCCATTAAAATATTTAAACACAAATAGTGCTAAATGTTCCGGCATAACTCAACAAGATGACAGTGTTTCGCCCCGGTGTGCTATTGGGCTCTTCAGTTGGTTAAAGCACACCTCACCAAGACACTGTCTAGTGCACACTGGGAAGGCCATTGCAAGACGTATTTGACACATGTGTATCCGCGTCACGAGCAAGCCAGGGCACTATGGGAGTTGAAACTCCATTCCAAAGCAATTATAACCTTACCTTGGCATTGAATATACAATTTCCATAAGAAAATGTGCATTATCGGTTGAGCCATTAATATATTTAAACACAAATAGTGCTAAATGTTCCGGCATAACTCAACAAGATGACAGTGTATCGCCCCGGTGTGCTATTGGGCTCTTCAGTTGGTTAAAGCACACCTCACCAAGACACTGTCTAGTGCACACTGGGAAGGCCATTGCAAGACGTATTTGACACATGTGTATCCGCGTCACGAGCAAGCCAGTGCACTATGGGAGTTGAAACTCCATTCCAAAGCAATTATAACCTTACCTTGGCATTGAATATACAATTTCCATAAGAAAATATGCATTGTCGGTTGAGCCATTAATATATTTAAACACAAATAGTGCTAAATGTTCCGGCATAACTCAACAGGATGACAGTATTTCGCCCCGGTGTGCTATTGGGCTCTTCAGTTGGTTAAAGCACACCTCACCAAGACACTGTCTATTGCACACTGGGAAGGCCATTGCAAGACGTATTTGACACATGTGTATCCGCGTCACGAGCAAGCCAGTGCACTATGGGAGTTGAAACTCCATTCCAAAGCCATTATAACCTTACCTTGGCATTGAATATACAATTTCCATAAGAAAATATGCATTGTCGGTTGAGCCATTAATATATTTAAACACAAATAGTGCTAAATGTTCCGGCATAACTCAACAAGATGACAGTGTTTCGCCCCGGTGTGCTATTAGGCTCTTCAGTTGGTTAAAGCACACCTCACCAAGACACTGTCTAGTGCACACTGGGAAGGCCATTGCAAGACGTATTTGACACATGTGTATCCGCGTCACGAGCAAGCCAGTGCACTATGGGAGTTGAAACTCCATTCCAAAGCAATTATAACCTTACCTTGGCATTGAATATACAATTTCCATAAGAAAATATGCATTGTCGGTTGAGCCATTAATATATTTAAACACAAATAGTGCTAAATATTCCGGCATAACTCAACAAGATGACAGTGTTTCGCCCCGGTGTGCTATTGGGCTCTTCAGTTGGTTAAAGCACACCTCACCAAGACACTGTCTAGTGCACACTGGGAAGGCCATTGCAAGACGTATTTGACACATGTGTATCCGCGTCACGAGCAAGCCAGTGCACTATGGGAGTTTAAACTCCATTCCAAAGCAATTATAACCTTACCTTGGCATTGAATATACAATTTCCATAAGAAAATATGCATTGTCGGTTGAGCCATTAATATATTTAAACACAAATAGTGCTAAATGTTCCGGCATAACTCAACAAGATGACAGTGTTTCGCCCCGGTGTGCTATTGGGCTCTTCAGTTGGTTAAAGCACACCTCACCAAGACACTGTCTAGTGCACACTGGGAAGGCCATTGCAAGACGTATTTGACACATGTGTATCCGCGTCACGAGCAAGCCAGTGCACTATGGGAGTTGAAACTCCATTCCAAAGCAATTATAACCTTACCTTGGCATTAAATATACAATTTTCATAAGAAAATATGCGTTGTCGGTTGAGCCATTAATATATTTAAACACCAATAGTGCTAAATGTTCCGGCATAACTCAACAAGATGACAGTGTTTCGCCCCGGTGTGCTATTGGGCTCTTCAGTTGGTTAAAGCACACCTCACCAAGACACTGTCTAGTGCACACTGGGAAGGCCATTGCAAGACGTATTTGACACATGTGTATCCGCGTCACGAGCAAGCCAGTGCACTATGGGAGTTGAAACTCCATTCCAAAGCAATTATAACCTTACCTTGGCATTGAATATACAATTTCCATAAGAAAATGTGCATTGTCGGTTGAGCCATTAATATATTTAAACACAAATAGTGCTAAATGTTCCGGCATAACTCAACAAGATGACAGTGTTTCGCCCCGGTGTGCTATTGGGCCCTTCAGTTGGTTAACGCACCCCTCACCAAGACACTGTCTAGTGCACACTGGGAAGGCCATTGCAAGACGTATTTGACACAGGTGTATCCGCGTCACGAGCGAGCCAGTGCACTATGGGAGTTGAAACTCCATTCCAAAGCAATTATAACCTTACCTTGGCATTGAATATACAATTTCCATAAGAAAATATGCATTGTCGGTTGAGCCATTAATATATTTAAACACAAATAGTGCTAAATGTTCCGGCATAACTCAACAAGATGACAGTATTTCGCCCCGGTGTGCTATTGGGCTCTTCAGTTGGTTAAAGCACACCTCACCAACACACTGTCTAGTGCACACTGGGAAGGCCATTGCAAGACGTATTTGACACATGTGTATCCGCGTCACGAGCAAGCCAGTGCACTATGGGAGTTGAAACTCCATTCCAAAGCAATTATAACCTTACCTTGGCATTGAATATACAATTTCCATAAGAAAATATGCATTGTCGGTTGAGCGTTTAATATATTTAAACACAAATAGTGCTAAATGTTCCGGCATAACTCAACAGGATGACAGTGTTTCGCCCCGGTGTGCTATTGGGCTCTTCAGTTGGTTAAAGCACACCTCACCAAGACACTGTCTAGTGCACACTGGGAAGGCCATTGCAAGACGTATTTGACACATGTGTATCCGCGTCACGAGCAAGCCAGTGCACTATGGGAGTTGAAACTCCATTCCAAAGCAATTATAACCTTACCTTGGCATTGAATATACAATTTCCATAAGAAAATATGCATTGTCGGTTGAGCCATTAATATATTTAAACACAAATAGTGCTAAATGTTCCGGCATAACTCAACAAGATGACAGTGTTTCGCCCCGGTGTGCTATTGGGCTCTTCAGTTGGTTAAAGCACACCTCACCAAGACACTGTCTAGTGCACACTGGGAAGGCCATTGCAAGACGTATTTGACACATGTGTATCCGCGTCACGAGCAAGCCAGTGCACTATGGGAGTTGAAACTCCATTCCAAAGCAATTATAACCTTACCTTGGCATTGAATATACAATTTCCATAAGAAAATATGCATTGTCGGTTGAGCCATTAATATATTTAAACACAAATAGTGCTAAATGTTCCGGCATAACTCAACAAGATGACAGTGTTTCGCCCCGGTGTGCTATTGGGCTCTTCAGTTGGTTAAAGCACACCTCACCAAGACACTGTCTAGTGCACACTGGGAAGGCCATTGCAAGACGTAGTTGACACTTGTGTATCCGCGTCACGAGCAAGCCAGTGCACTATGGGAGTTGAAACTCCATTCCAAAGCAATTATAACCTTACCTTGGCATTGAATATACAATTTCCATAAGAAAATATGCATTGTCGGTTGAGCCATTAATATATTTAAACACAAATAGTGCTAAATGTTCCGGCATAACTCAACAAGATGACAGTGTTTCGCCCCGGTGTGCTATTGGGCTCTTCAGTTGGTTAAAGCACACCTCACCAAGACACTGTCTAGTGCACACTGGGAAGGCCATTGCAAGACGTATTTGACACATGTGTATCCGCGTCACGAGCAAGCCAGTGCACTATGGGAGTTGAAACTCCATTCCAAAGCAATTATAACCTTACCATGACATTGAATATACAATTTCCATAAGGAAATATGCATTGTCGGTTGAGCCATTAATATATTTAAATACAAACAGTGCTAAATGTTCCGGCATAACTCAACAAGATGACAGTGTTTCGCCCCGGTGTGCTATTGGGCTCTTCAGTTGGTTAAAGCACACCTCACCAAGACACTGTCTAGTGCACACTGGGAAGGCCATTGCAAGACGTATTTGACACATGTGTATCCGCGTCACGAGAATGCCAGTGCACTATGGGAGTTGAAATTCCATTCCAAAGCAATTATAACCTTACCTTGGCATTGAATATACAATTTCCATAAGAAAATATGCATTGTCGGTTGAGCCATTAATATATTTAAACACAAATAGTGCTAAATGTTCCGGCATAACTCAACAAGATGACAGTGTTTCGCCCCGGTGTGCTATTGGGCTCTTCAGTTGGTTAAAGCACCCCTCACCAAGACACTGTCTAGTGCACACTGGGAAGGCCATTGCAAGACGTATTTGACACATGTGTATCCGCGTCACGAGCAAGCCAGTGCACTATGGGAGTTGAAACTCCATTCCAAAGCAATTACACCCTTCCCTTGGCATTGAATATACAATTTCCATAAGAAAATATGCATTGTCGGTTCAGCCATTAATATATTTAAACACAAATAGTGCTAAATGTTCCGGCATAACTCAACAAGATGACAGTATTTCGCCCCGGTGTGCTATTGGGCTCTTCAGTTGGTTAAAGCACACCTTACCAAGACACTGTCTAGTGCACACTGGGAAGGCCATTGCAAGACGTATTTGACACATGTGTATCGGCGTCACGAGCAAGCCAGTGCACTATGGGAGTTGAAACTCCATTCCAAAGCAATTATAACCTTACCTTGGCATTGAATATACAATTTCCATAAGAAAATATGCATTGTCGGTTGAGCCATTAATATATTTAAACACAAATAGTGCTAAATGTTCCGGCATAACTCAACAAGATGACAGTGTTTCGCCCCGGTGTGCTATTGGGCTCTTCAGTTGGTTAAAGCACACCTCACCAAGACACTGTCTAGTGCACACTGGGAAGGCCATTGCAAGACGTATTTGACACATGTTTATCCGCGTAACGAGCAAGCCAGTGCACTATGGGAGTTGAAACTCCATTCCAAAGCAATTATAACCTTACCTTGGCATTGAATATACAATTTCCATAAGAAAATATGCATTGTCGGTTGAGCCATTAATATATTTAAACACAAATAGTGCTAAATGTTCCGGCATAACTCAACAAGATGACAGTGTTCGCCCCGGTGTGCTATTGGGCTCTTCAGTTGGTTAAAGCACACCTAACCAAGACACTGTCTAGTGCACACTGGGAAGGCCGTTGCAAGACGTATTTGACACATGTGTATCCGCGTCACGAGCAAGCCAGTGCACTATGGGAGTTGAAACTCCATTCCAAAGCAATTATAACCTTACCTTGGCATTGAATATAAAATTTCCATAAGAAAATATGCATTGTCGGTTGAGCCATTAATATATTTAAACACAAATAGTGCTAGATGTTCCGGCATAACTCAACAAGATGACAGTGTTTCGCCCCGGTGTGCTATTGGGCTCTTCAGTTGGTTAAAGCACACCTCACCAAGACACTGTCTAGTGCACACTGGGAAGGCCATTGCAAGACGTATTTGACACATGTGTATCCGCGTCACGAGCAAGCCAGTGCACTATGGGAGTTTAAACTCCATTCCAAAGCAATTATAACCTTACCTTGGCATTGAATATACAATATCCATAAGAAAATATGCATTGTCGGTTGAGCCATTAATATATTTAAACACAAATAGTGCTAAATGTTCCGGCATAACTCAACAAGATGACAGTGTTTCGCCCCGGTGTGCTATTGGGCTCTTCAGTTGGTTAAAGCACACCTCACCAAGACACTGTCTAGTGCACACTGGGAAGGCCATTGCAAGACGTATTTGACACATGTGTATCCGCGTCACGAGCAAGCCAGTGCACTATGGGAGTTGAAACTCCATTCCAAAGCAATTATAACCTTACCTTGGCATTGAATATACAATTTCCATAAGAAAATATGCATTGTCGGTTGAGCCATTAATATATTTAAACACAAATAGTGCTAAATGTTCCGGCATAAATCAACAAGATGACAGTGTTTCGCCCCGGTGTGCTATTGGGCTCTTCAGTTGGTTAAAGCACACCTCACCAAGACACTGTCTAGTGCACACTGGGAAGGCCATTGCAAGACGTAGTTGACACTTGTGTATCCGCGTCACGAGCAAGCCAGTGCACTATGGGAGTTGAAACTCCATTCCAAAGCAATTATAACCTTACCTTGGCATTGAATATACAATTTCCATAAGAAAATATGCATTGTCGGTTGAGCCATTAATATATTTAAACATAAATAGTGCTAAATGTTCCGGCATAACTCAACAAGATGACAGTGTATCGCCCCGGTGTGCTATTGGGCTCTTCAGTTGGTTAAAGCACACCTCACCAAGACACTGTCTAGTGCACACTGGGAAGGCCATTGCAAGACGTATTTGACACATGTGTATCCGCGTCACGAGCAAGCCAGTGCACTATGGGAGTTGAAACTCCATTCCAAAGCAATTATAACCTTACCTTGGCATTGAATATACAATTTCCATAAGAAAATATGCATTGTCGGTTGAGCCATTAATATATTTAAACACAAATAGTGCTAAATGTTCCGGCATAACTCAACAAGATGACAGTGTTTCGCCCCGGTGTGCTATTGGGCTCTTCAGTTGGTTAAAGCACACCTCACCAAGACACTGTCTAGTGCACACTGGGAAGGCCATTGCAAGACGTATTTGACACATGTGTATCCGCGTCACGAGCAAGCCAGTGCACTATGGGAGTTGAAACTCCATTCCAAAGCAATTATAACCTTACCTTGGCATTGAATATACAATTTCCATAAGAAAATATGCATTGTCGGTTGAGCCATTAATATATTTAAACACAAATAGTGCTAAATGTTCCGGCATAACACAACAAGATGACAGTGTTTCGCCCCGGTGTGCTATTGGGCTCTTCAGTTGGTTAAAGCACACCTCACCAAGACACTGTCTAGTGCACACTGGGAAGGCCATTGCAAGACGTATTTGGCACATGTGTATCCGCGTCACGAGCAAGCCAGTGCACTATGGGAGTTGAAACTCCATTCCAAAGCAATTATAACCTTACCTTGGCATTGAATATACAATTTCCATAAGAAAATATGCATTGTCGGTTGAGCCATTAATATATTTAAACACAAATAGTGCTAAATGTTCCGGCATAACTCAACAAAATGACAGTGTTTAGCCCCGGTGTGCTATTGGGCTCTTCAGTTGGTTAAAGCACACCTCACCAAGACACTGTCTAGTGCACACTGGGAAGGCCATTGCAAGACGTATTTGACACATGTGTATCCGGGTCACGAGCAAGCCAGTGCACTATGGGAGTTGAAACTCCATTCCAAAGCAATTATAACCTTACCTTGGCATTGAATATACAATTTCCATAAGAAAATATGCATTGTCGGTTGAGCCATTAATATATTTAAACACAAATATTGCTAAATGTTCCGGCATAACTCAACAAGATGACAGTGTTTCGCCCCGGTGTACTATTGGGCTCTTCAGTTGGTTAATGCACACCTCACCAAGACACTGTCTAGTGCACACTGGGAAAGCCATTGCAAGACGTATTTGACACATGTGTATCCACGTCACGAGCAAGCCAGTGCACTATGGGAGTTGAAACTCCATTCCAAAGCAATTATAACCTTACCTTGGCATTGAATATACAATCTCCATAAGAAAATATGCATTGTCGGATGAGCCATTAATATATTTAAACACAAATAGTGCTAAATTTTCCGGCATAACTCAACAAGATGACAGTGTTTCGCCCCGGTGTGCTATTGGGCTCTTCAGTTGGTTAAAGCACACCTCACCAAGACACTGTCTAGTGCACACTGGGAAGGCCATTGCAAGACGTATTTGACACATGTGTATCCGCGTCACGAGCAAGCCAGTGCACTATGGGGGTTGAAACTCCATTCCAAAGCAATTATAACCTTACCTTGGCATTGAATATACAATTTCCATAAGAAAATATGCATTGTCGGTTGAGCCATTAATATATTTAAACACAAATAGTGCTAAATGTTCCGGCATAACTCAACAAGATGACAGTGTTTCGCCCCGGTGTGCTATTGGGCTCTTCAGTTGGTTAAAGCACACCTCACCAAGACACTGTCTAGTGCACACTGGGAAGGCCATTGCAAGACGTATTTGACACATGTGTATCCGCGTCACGAGCAAGCCAGTGCACTATGGGAGTTGAAACTCCATTCCAAAGCAATTATAACCTTACCTTGGCATTGAATATACAATTTCCATAAGAAAATATGCATTGTCGGTTGAGCCATTAATATTTTTAAACACAAACAGTGCTAAATGTTCCGGCATAACTCAACAAGATGACAGTGTTTCGCCCCGGTGTGCTATTGGGCTCTTCAGTTGGTTAAAGCACACCTCACCAAGACACTGTCTAGTGCACACTGGGAAGGCCATTGCAAGACGTATTTGACACATGTGTATCCGCGTCACGAGCAAGCCAGTGCACTATGGGAGTTGAAACTCCATTCCAAAGCAATTATAACCTTACCTTGGCATTGAATATACAATTTCCATAAGAAAATATGCATTGTCGGTTGAGCCATTAATATATTTAAACACAAATAGTGCTAAATGTTCCGGCATAACTCAACAAGATGACAGTGTTTCGCCCCGGTGTGCTATTGGGCTCTTCAGTTGGTTAAAGCACACCTCACCAAGACACTGTCTAGTGCACACTGGGAAGGCCATTGCAAGACGTATTTGACACATGTGTATCCGCGTCACGAGCAAGCCAGTGCACTATGGGAGTTGAAACTCCATTCCAAAGCAATTATAACCTTACCTTGGCATGGAATATACAATTTCCATAAGAAAATATGCATTGTCGGTTGAGCCATTAATATATTTAAACACAAATAGTGCTAAATGTTCCGGCATAACTCAACAAGATGACAGTGTTTCGCCCCGGTGTGCTATTGGGCTCTTCAGTTGGTTAAAGCACACCTCACCAAGACACTGTCTAGTGCACACTGGGAAGGCCATTGCAAGACGTATTTGACACATGTGTATCCGCGTCACGAGCAAGCCAGTGCACTATGGGATTTGAAACTCCATTCCAAAGCAATTATAACCTTACCTTGGCATTGAATATACAATTTCCATAAGAAAATATGCATTGTCGGTTGAGCCATTAATATATTTTAACACAAATAGTGCTAAATGTTCCGGCATAACTCAACAAGATGACAGTGTTTCGCCCCGGTGTGCTATTGGGCTCTTCAGTTGGTTAAAGCACACCTCACCAAGACACTGTCTAGTGCACACTGGGAAGGCCATTGCAAGACGTATTTGACACATGTGTATCCGCGTCACGAGCAAGCCAGTGCACTATGGGAGTTGAAACTCCATTCCAAAGCAATTATAACCTTACCTTGGCATTGAATATACAATTTCCTTAAGAAAATATGCATTGTCGGTTGAGCCATTAATATATTTAAACACAAATAGTGCTAAATGTTCCGGCATAACTCAACAAGATGACAGTGTTTCGCCCCGGTGTGCTATTGGGCTCTTCAGTTGGTTAAAGCACACCTCACCAAGACACTGTCTAGTGCACACTGGGAAGGCCATTGCAAGACGTATTTGACACATGTGTATCCGCGTCACGAGCAAGCCAGTGCACTATGGGAGTTGAAACTCCATTCCAAAGCAATTATAACCTTACCGTGGCATTGAATATACAATTTCCATAAGAAAATATGCATTGTCGGTTGAGCCATTAATATATTTAAACACAAATAGTGCTAAATGTTCCGGCATAACTCAACAAGATGACAGTGTTTCGCCCCGGTGTGCTATTGGGCTCTTCAGTTGGTTAAAGCACACCTCACCAAGACACTGTCTAGTGCACACTGGGAAGGCCATTGCAAGACGTATTTGACACATGTGTATCCGCGTCACGAGCAAGCCAGTGCACTATGGGAGTTGAAACTCCATTCCAAAGCAATTATAACCTTACCTTGGCATTGAATATACAATTTCCATAAGAAAATATGCATTGTCGGTTGAGCCATTAATATATTTAAACACAAATAGTGCTAAATGTTCCGGCATAACTCAACAAGATGACAGTGTTTCGCCCCGGTGTGCTATTGGGCTCTTCAGTTGGTTAAAGCACACCTCACCAAGACACTGTCTAGTGCACACTGGGAAGGCCATTGCAAGACGTATTTGACACATGTGTATCCGCGTCACGAGCAAGCCAGTGCACTATGGGAGTTGAAACTCCATTCCAAAGCAATTATAACCTTACCTTGGCATGGAATATACAATTTCCATAAGAAAATATGCATTGTCGGTTGAGCCATTAATATATTTAAACACAAATAGTGCTAAATGTTCCGGCATAACTCAACAAGATGACAGTGTTTCGCCCCGGTGTGCTATTGGGCTCTTCAGTTGGTTAAAGCACACCTCACCAAGACACTGTCTAGTGCACACTGGGAAGGCCATTGCAAGACGTATTTGACACATGTGTATCCGCGTCACGAGCAAGCCAGTGCACTATGGGATTTGAAACTCCATTCCAAAGCAATTATAACCTTACCTTGGCATTGAATATACAATTTCCATAAGAAAATATGCATTGTCGGTTGAGCCATTAATATATTTAAACACAAATAGTGCTAAATGTTCCGGCATAACTCAACAAGATGACAGTGTTTCGCCCGGTGTGCTATTGGGCTCTTCAGTTGGTTAAAGCACACCTCATCAAGACACTGTCTAGTGCACACTGGGAAGGCCATTGCAAGACGTATTTGACACATGTGTATCCGCGTCACGAGCAAGCCAGTGCACTATGGGAGTTGAAACTCCATTCCAAAGCAATTATAACCTTACCTTGGCATTGAATATACAATTTCCATAAGAAAATATGCATTGTCGGTTGAGCCATTAATATATTTAAACACAAATAGTGCTAAATGTTCCGGCATAATTCAACAAGATGACAGTGTTTCGCCCCGGTGTGCTATTGGGCTCTTCAGTTGGTTAAAGCACACCTCACCAAGACACTGTCTAGTGCACACTGGTAAGGCCATTGCAAGACGTATTTGACACATGTGTATCCGCGTCACGAGCAAGCCAGTGCACTATGGGAGTTGAAACTCCATTCCAAAGCAATTATAACCTTACCGTGGCATTGAATATACAATTTCCATAAGAAAATATGCATTGTCGGTTGAGCCATTAATATATTTAAACACAAATAGTGCTAAATGTTCCGGCATAACTCAACAAGATGACAGTGTTTCGCCCCGGTGTGCTATTGGGCTCTTCAGTTGGTTAAAGCACGCCTCACCAAGACACTGTCTAGTGCACACTGGGAAGGCCATTGCAAGACGTATTTGACACATGTGTATCCGCGTCACGAGCAAGCCAGTGCACTATGGGAGTTGAAACTCCATTCCAAAGCAATTATAACCTTACCTTGGCATTGAATATACAATTTCCATAAGAAAATATGCATTGTCGGTTGAGCCATTAATATATTTAAACACAAATAGTGCTAAATGTTCCGGCATAACTCAACAAAATGACAGTGTTTAGCCCCGGTGTGCTATTGGGCTCTTCAGTTGGTTAAAGCACACCTCACCAAGACACTGTCTAGTGCACACTGGGAAGGCCATTGCAAGACGTATTTGACACATGTGTATCCGGGTCACGAGCAAGCCAGTGCACTATGGGAGTTGAAACTCCATTCCAAAGCAATTATAACCTTACCTTGGCATTGAATATACAATTTCCATAAGAAAATATGCATTGTCGGTTGAGCCATTAATATATTTAAACACAAATATTGCTAAATGTTCCGGCATAACTCAACAAGATGACAGTGTTTCGCCCCGGTGTACTATTGGGCTCTTCAGTTGGTTAATGCACACCTCACCAAGACACTGTCTAGTGCACACTGGGAAAGCCATTGCAAGACGTATTTGACACATGTGTATCCACGTCACGAGCAAGCCAGTGCACTATGGGAGTTGAAACTCCATTCCAAAGCAATTATAACCTTACCTTGGCATTGAATATACAATCTCCATAAGAAAATATGCATTGTCGGATGAGCCATTAATATATTTAAACACAAATAGTGCTAAATTTTCCGGCATAACTCAACAAGATGACAGTGTTTCGCCCCGGTGTGCTATTGGGCTCTTCAGTTGGTTAAAGCACACCTCACCAAGACACTGTCTAGTGCACACTGGGAAGGCCATTGCAAGACGTATTTGACACATGTGTATCCGCGTCACGAGCAAGCCAGTGCACTATGGGGGTTGAAACTCCATTCCAAAGCAATTATAACCTTACCTTGGCATTGAATATACAATTTCCATAAGAAAATATGCATTGTCGGTTGAGCCATTAATATATTTAAACACAAATAGTGCTAAATGTTCCGGCATAACTCAACAAGATGACAGTGTTTCGCCCCGGTGTGCTATTGGGCTCTTCAGTTGGTTAAAGCACACCTCACCAAGACACTGTCTAGTGCACACTGGGAAGGCCATTGCAAGACGTATTTGACACATGTGTATCCGCGTCACGAGCAAGCCAGTGCACTATGGGAGTTGAAACTCCATTCCAAAGCAATTATAACCTTACCTTGGCATTGAATATACAATTTCCATAAGAAAATATGCATTGTCGGTTGAGCCATTAATATTTTTAAACACAAACAGTGCTAAATGTTCCGGCATAACTCAACAAGATGACAGTGTTTCGCCCCGGTGTGCTATTGGGCTCTTCAGTTGGTTAAAGCACACCTCACCAAGACACTGTCTAGTGCACACTGGGAAGGCCATTGCAAGACGTATTTGACACATGTGTATCCGCGTCACGAGCAAGCCAGTGCACTATGGGAGTTGAAACTCCATTCCAAAGCAATTATAACCTTACCTTGGCATTGAATATACAATTTCCATAAGAAAATATGCATTGTCGGTTGAGCCATTAATATATTTAAACACAAATAGTGCTAAATGTTCCGGCATAACTCAACAAGATGACAGTGTTTCGCCCCGGTGTGCTATTGGGCTCTTCAGTTGGTTAAAGCACACCTCACCAAGACACTGTCTAGTGCACACTGGGAAGGCCATTGCAAGACGTATTTGACACATGTGTATCCGCGTCACGAGCAAGCCAGTGCACTATGGGAGTTGAAACTCCATTCCAAAGCAATTATAACCTTACCTTGGCATGGAATATACAATTTCCATAAGAAAATATGCATTGTCGGTTGAGCCATTAATATATTTAAACACAAATAGTGCTAAATGTTCCGGCATAACTCAACAAGATGACAGTGTTTCGCCCCGGTGTGCTATTGGGCTCTTCAGTTGGTTAAAGCACACCTCACCAAGACACTGTCTAGTGCACACTGGGAAGGCCATTGCAAGACGTATTTGACACATGTGTATCCGCGTCACGAGCAAGCCAGTGCACTATGGGATTTGAAACTCCATTCCAAAGCAATTATAACCTTACCTTGGCATTGAATATACAATTTCCATAAGAAAATATGCATTGTCGGTTGAGCCATTAATATATTTTAACACAAATAGTGCTAAATGTTCCGGCATAACTCAACAAGATGACAGTGTTTCGCCCCGGTGTGCTATTGGGCTCTTCAGTTGGTTAAAGCACACCTCACCAAGACACTGTCTAGTGCACACTGGGAAGGCCATTGCAAGACGTATTTGACACATGTGTATCCGCGTCACGAGCAAGCCAGTGCACTATGGGAGTTGAAACTCCATTCCAAAGCAATTATAACCTTACCTTGGCATTGAATATACAATTTCCTTAAGAAAATATGCATTGTCGGTTGAGCCATTAATATATTTAAACACAAATAGTGCTAAATGTTCCGGCATAACTCAACAAGATGACAGTGTTTCGCCCCGGTGTGCTATTGGGCTCTTCAGTTGGTTAAAGCACACCTCACCAAGACACTGTCTAGTGCACACTGGGAAGGCCATTGCAAGACGTATTTGACACATGTGTATCCGCGTCACGAGCAAGCCAGTGCACTATGGGAGTTGAAACTCCATTCCAAAGCAATTATAACCTTACCGTGGCATTGAATATACAATTTCCATAAGAAAATATGCATTGTCGGTTGAGCCATTAATATATTTAAACACAAATAGTGCTAAATGTTCCGGCATAACTCAACAAGATGACAGTGTTTCGCCCCGGTGTGCTATTGGGCTCTTCAGTTGGTTAAAGCACACCTCACCAAGACACTGTCTAGTGCACACTGGGAAGGCCATTGCAAGACGTATTTGACACATGTGTATCCGCGTCACGAGCAAGCCAGTGCACTATGGGAGTTGAAACTCCATTCCAAAGCAATTATAACCTTACCTTGGCATTGAATATACAATTTCCATAAGAAAATATGCATTGTCGGTTGAGCCATTAATATATTTAAACACAAATAGTGCTAAATGTTCCGGCATAACTCAACAAGATGACAGTGTTTCGCCCCGGTGTGCTATTGGGCTCTTCAGTTGGTTAAAGCACACCTCACCAAGACACTGTCTAGTGCACACTGGGAAGGCCATTGCAAGACGTATTTGACACATGTGTATCCGCGTCACGAGCAAGCCAGTGCACTATGGGAGTTGAAACTCCATTCCAAAGCAATTATAACCTTACCTTGGCATGGAATATACAATTTCCATAAGAAAATATGCATTGTCGGTTGAGCCATTAATATATTTAAACACAAATAGTGCTAAATGTTCCGGCATAACTCAACAAGATGACAGTGTTTCGCCCCGGTGTGCTATTGGGCTCTTCAGTTGGTTAAAGCACACCTCACCAAGACACTGTCTAGTGCACACTGGGAAGGCCATTGCAAGACGTATTTGACACATGTGTATCCGCGTCACGAGCAAGCCAGTGCACTATGGGATTTGAAACTCCATTCCAAAGCAATTATAACCTTACCTTGGCATTGAATATACAATTTCCATAAGAAAATATGCATTGTCGGTTGAGCCATTAATATATTTAAACACAAATAGTGCTAAATGTTCCGGCATAACTCAACAAGATGACAGTGTTTCGCCCGGTGTGCTATTGGGCTCTTCAGTTGGTTAAAGCACACCTCATCAAGACACTGTCTAGTGCACACTGGGAAGGCCATTGCAAGACGTATTTGACACATGTGTATCCGCGTCACGAGCAAGCCAGTGCACTATGGGAGTTGAAACTCCATTCCAAAGCAATTATAACCTTACCTTGGCATTGAATATACAATTTCCATAAGAAAATATGCATTGTCGGTTGAGCCATTAATATATTTAAACACAAATAGTGCTAAATGTTCCGGCATAATTCAACAAGATGACAGTGTTTCGCCCCGGTGTGCTATTGGGCTCTTCAGTTGGTTAAAGCACACCTCACCAAGACACTGTCTAGTGCACACTGGTAAGGCCATTGCAAGACGTATTTGACACATGTGTATCCGCGTCACGAGCAAGCCAGTGCACTATGGGAGTTGAAACTCCATTCCAAAGCAATTATAACCTTACCGTGGCATTGAATATACAATTTCCATAAGAAAATATGCATTGTCGGTTGAGCCATTAATATATTTAAACACAAATAGTGCTAAATGTTCCGGCATAACTCAACAAGATGACAGTGTTTCGCCCCGGTGTGCTATTGGGCTCTTCAGTTGGTTAAAGCACGCCTCACCAAGACACTGTCTAGTGCACACTGGGAAGGCCATTGCAAGACGTATTTGACACATGTGTATCCGCGTCACGAGCAAGCCAGTGCACTATGGGAGTTGAAACTCCATTCCAAAGCAATTATAACCTTACCTTGGCATTGAATATACAATTTCCATAAGAAAATATGCATTGTCGGTTGAGCCATTAATATATTTAAACACAAACAGTGCTAAATGTTCCGGCATAACTCAACAAGATGACAGTGTTTCGCCCCGGTGTGCTATTGGGCTCTTCAGTTGGTTAAAGCACACCTCACCAAGACACTGTCTAGTGCACACTGGGAAGGCCATTGCAAGACGTATTTGACACATGTGTATCCGCGTCACGAGAATGCCAGTGCACTATGGCAGTTGAAATTCCATTCCAAAGCAATTATAACCTTACCTTGGCATTGAATATACAATTTCCATAAGAAAATATGCATTGTCGGTTGAGCCATTAATATATTTAAACACAAATAGTGCTAAATGTTCCGGCATAACTCAACAAGATGACAGTGTTTCGCCCCGGTGTGCTATTGGGCTGTTCAGTTGGTTAAAGCACCCCTCACCAAGACACTGTCTAGTGCACACTGGGAAGGCCATTGCAAGACGTATTTGACACATGTGTATCCGCGTCACGAGCAAGCCAGTTCACTATGGGAGTTGAAACTCCATTCCAAAGCAATTACACCCTTCCCTTGGCATTGAATATACAATTTCCATAAGAAAATATGCATTGTCGGTTCAGCCATTAATATATTTAAACACAAATAGTGCTAAATGTTCCGGCGTAACTCAACAAGATGACAGTATTTCGCCCCGGTGTGCTATTGGGCTCTTCAGTTGGTTAAAGCACACCTCACCAAGACACTGTCTAGTGCACACTGGGAAGGCCATTGCAAGACGTATTTGACACATGTGTATCCGCGTCACGAGCAAGCCAGTGCACTATGGGAGTTGAAACTCCATTCCAAAGCAATTATAACCTTACCTTGGCATTGAATATACAATTTCCATAAGAAAATATGCATTGTCGGTTGAGCCATTAATATATTTAAACACAAATAGTGCTAAATGTTCCGGCATAACTCAACAAGATGACAGTGTTTCGCCCCGGTGTGCTATTGGGCTCTTCAGTTGGTTAAAGCACACCTCACCAAGACACTGTCTAGTGCACACTGGGAAGGCCATTGCAAGACGTATTTGACACATGTGTATCCCCGTCACGAGCAAGCCAGTGCACTATGGGAGTTGAAACTCCATTCCAAAGCAATTATAACCTTACCTTGGCATTGAATATGCAATTTCCATAAGAAAATATGCATTGTCGGTTGAGCCATTAATATATTTAAACACAAATAGTGCTAAATGTTCCGGCATAACTCAACAAGATGACAGTGTTTCGCCCCGGTGTGCTCTTGGGCTCTTCAGTTGGTTAAAGCACACCTCACCAAGACACTGTCTAGTGCACACTGGGAAGGCCATTGCAAGACGTATTTGACACATGTGTATCCGCGTCACGAGCAAGCCTGTGCACTATGGGAGTTCAAACTCCATTCCAAAGCAATTATAACCTTACCTTGGCATTGAATATACAATTTCCTTAAGAAAATATGCATTGTCGGTTGAGCCATTAATATATTTAAACACAAATAGTGCTAAATGTTCCGGCATAACTCAACAAGATGACAGTGTTTCGCCCCGGTGTGCTATTGGGCTCTTCAGTTGGTTAAAGCACACCTCACCAAGACACTGTCTAGTGCACACTGGGAAGGCCATTGCAAGACGTATTTGACACATGTGTATCCGCGTCACGAGCAAGCCAGTGCACTATGGGAGTTGAAACTCCATTCCAAAGCAATTATAACCTTACCTTGGCATTTAATATACAATTTCCATAAGAAAATATGCATTGTCGGTTGAGCCATTAATATATTTAAACACAAATAGTGCTAAATGTTCCGGCATAACTCAACAAGATGACAGTGTTCGCCCCGGTGTGCTATTGGGCTCTTCAGTTGGTTAAAGCACACCTCACCAAGACACTGTCTAGTGCACACTGGGAAGGCCATTGCAAGACGTATTTGACACATGTGTATCCGCGTCACGAACAAGCCAGTGCACTATGGGAGTTGAAACTCCATTCCAAAGCAATTATAACCTTACCTTGGCATTGAATATACAATTTCCATAAGAAAATATGCATTGTCGGTTGAGCCATTAATATATTTAAACACAAATAGTGCTAAATGTTCCGGCATAACTCAACAAGTAGACAGTGTTTCGCCCCGGTGTGCTATTGGGCTCTTCAGTTGGTTAAAGCACACCTCACCAAGACACTGTCTAGTGCACACTGGGAATGCCATTGCAAGACGTATTTGATACATGTGTATCCGCGTCACGAGCAAGCCAGTGCACTATGGGAGTTGAAACTCCATTCCAAAGCAATTATAACCTTACCTTGGCATTGAATATACAATTTCCATAAGAAAATATGCATTGTCGGTTTAGCCATTAATATTGAACCCTTGCAAAGAAGCATATGAGACTCAGATTCGGGGCGTAACAGGTCATATTCGTAAGTTGCTCTCAGGGCGCTTCATTAACTTGCAGGGTAACATATAACAAAATAACATGCAGGAAAGAGTGAAGCCAGGGTTAAAAACAACTGAATTTAATAACAAATCACCATATTTACACATAAACAATTAACAACAAAAACTCCCAACTGACTCCCGCTTAATAAAAATGCCAAAAACTTAGGCGATATCTCTGGAGAGATTAATTACCTGGACCAAGTGTCCTTAAATAAAAGATACAAAAAAAGTGACCATATAAGTGCGTACGCCGTTCTACATGCACCACGATGTGTACTTTGAATGCGTGATTCGTTATCATCCAGAATGACCCTTCAAACAACGAATCCGCATTTCCTAGAGCTAGACCGACGCAAGGGAACAAACTACAATACTTAAGTTAAACCGACACTTCCTAAATCTACTAAAAAACAAACACAAAAATTTCCGTGTGAAATTGGACTTAAATTGCCGTAGCAACATTTACTGCCTAAAAACTTAGGACTTCTCACACAAATCAACACAAGTACATTAACACGTGACCAATAGAAAAATACTCAAATGACCGCTGTCAAAATTTACAAATACTCTACCACTACACCACACGGGTGTGACAAACAAAATTACATGAAATCGAGTCATCAACAAAGCAATAGGCAAACAGCCAACATTTACGTTAATCACAATATTCTTATCCATACAAGGTACAAGAATCCGTTACACACATGGCGAACTCCCCAATTAATTATGGCTTAAAATTAGCCATCACAATGAACAGGTTTGCTGCATGAAAGCTTACAGGGTTCAGTCGGACAAATAGGACTGCCTATCAAAATAAGTCACAGGCAAAACGGGCGGTTTGTGGAACTCTGCATGTCTGTCGACCCACGTGTCAATAACCTCGACCTCCCAGAACATGGGGTCGAACCTCGAAGAAATGTGCCCCAAAGCACAATAATACATGTGTGTCAGAAAAACATATGGACAAGAATCAGCAGTCTCCCAAGAGCACTCTGTCTTTCCATCTAAAATACAACAACAGCCAAAAATATAAGGGCGGTAGGACAACTACCCCCTCCTCACGTAGAATCAACACACACTAGACACATCAACACACACTTAATCACACGTATGGGTTGTGACAGACCCTGAAATAAAAGACACAAATAATATCCTCATGCTGGCGCCATCGTTCTATGCCGTGACTAGTCACCTGAAAAGGACTCAAGAAAAATCTATCAAAATTAGAACGAAGGTGTTCTACAATTACTTTTAAGTTGGTGCACTCGGCTACCCTAACATGAATAATAACCTGTTCAGCAAAATGTTTTACAATCATTTCCTCCCATTCCTATTTCAAATATTAACGTTAATAAAGCACCATTTATCGAATGTAACGGGTTCCGCAATTGCAAGGATAAAAATCACGCACGCACGCCGCGTACATTACACATGACTCAAGAAAAAAATCAAAATATCAACAAACACATTGGCCACGCGCCAACGGACATTTAAACATATAGTGTCGGTACAAGAAAAAACAGCTAAAAAAAACAAGAAAGAAAAACATGACTATTTACAAAGTTCCCCGGCCAAATCTAACTACATAATTGAAATAATCCAATTTTAGTACATCACCGCTTCTGCATGTAGGACTAAGGACATCCTCCTCAACCCATTGCCCTATGGACAATTTAGCACTCCATAGTAGTCGTCTGCGTTGATTTCTTGAAGCTCATCCCAACTTCAAACCACGTGCTGATCATCTTGGTCTCGACTCCTTGGCAGAAAAGTTCAATGTTAAATATTTGCCTATCTATAATCGCTTGCAGGCTACTCAGTTCACCCACAATTGTCCTACTGCGATTAATAGCGAAGACTGGCCCTAATTATATCGCACATACGCACTATAAAACACACATACAATACACACAATTTATACATAAAATATACATCTCGAGTCCGCGCCACTGGCTCGTTAACAAGTTCAACATCCTGGCTGCACCAGCAGTCGCTATCTCGTCCGGTATTTCCGTCCCGTCTTGGACTTCGGTTCTGGTAAGCGCTAATTAGGGTGATACGATACTTCCCCCTTAAAGTTGAACTCGTCGTCTTTAAAAAGAATGTTACAGTTTATCACGCGCTGGCGTGAAATATTTAGATCACACAATTTAGTTGATTTTAGAACAAAATGTATTATAGCTTTTAAAATTCGATATTGCAAACGCTGCGACTTTAGCTCCCCAGAGCTCAGAAAATAAATTAGCTTCACTGATTTTAGAGCGTAAAAATCACGTTTCGAACTGGCGTGGAGTATGCCTCTGAAGGCTCCACAAGTTAAGTACTCCGATAAATTCGAGCGTCAAAATCACACTTCAAACTGGCGTGGAGTATGCCTCTGAAGGCTCCACAAGAATAGTACTCCGATAAATTCGAGCGTCAAAAATCACACTTCAAACTGGCGTGGAGTATGCCTCTGAAGGCTCCACAAGAATAGTACTCCGATAAATTCGAGCGTCAAAAATCACACTTCAAACTGGCGTGGAGTATGCCTCTGAAGGCTCCACAAGAATAGTCTTAGATTAAATTCGAGCGTCAAAATCACACTTCAAACTGGCGTGGAGTATGCCTCTGAAGGCTCCACACAATAAGTACTCGGATTGGCGTCAGGCCAGACTATTTATGAGAAACTGACAAGGGCGGAGGAGTGGGGCAGAGTCGGATAAAAACTTCCAGAGTTTTTGTCTCACAAAGATGGGGCTAGTGTCATTCTTCTCCAAATAAATCCAACGTCTCAAATTACTCGAGCGGAGATTAATCCGTTCGGCGGTTCCTTAGATACACACTTCCGCGCGCTTTTTACTACTGACGCCGTCCACCTCGTGGTCACGGCTTGGTCTCTTGCGATTGGCTGATTCAATCGTATGTTCGTTGAGAGGACCTCGTGATTCTTCCTTTATGTCTCCAATTTTGGTACAGTAGTTGCACAATTTGGCCTTGAACTCGACTAATTCTGGCCGTCCCCCAGGAATAGCTACCAACTCAGCTTCTGTTGCAATCATTACGAAATGCTGGCCTCCCTAATATCCAAGTCGACTTCCTTATGTGCTGCCTAGGCCGTAGTAATAATAATAATAAATATGAATACTTATTTATCGAAGATCAATAAGGGTTCAATATATTTAAACACAAATAGTGCTAAATGTTCCAGCATAACTCAACAAGATGACAGTGTATCGCCCCGGTGTGCTATTGGGCTCTTCAGTTGGTTAAAGCACACCTCACCAAGACACTGTCTAGTGCACACTGGGAAGGCCATTGCAAGACGTATTTGACACATGTGTATCCGCGTCACGAGCAAGCCAGTGCACTATGGGAGTTGAAACTCCATTCCAAAGCAATTATAACCTTACCTTGGCATTGAATATACAATTTCCATAAGAAAATATGCATTGTCGGTTGAGCCATTAATATATTTAAACACAAATAGTGCTAAATGTTCCGGCATAACTCAACAAGATGACAGTGTTTCGCCCCGGTGTGCTATTGGGCTCTTCAGTTGGTTAAAGCACACCTCACCAAGACACTGTCTAGTGCACACTGGGAAGACCATTGCAAGACGTATTTGACACATGTGTATCCGCGTCACGAGCAAGCCAGTGCACTATGGGAGTTGAAACTCCATTCCAAAGCAATTATAACCTTACCTTGGCATTGAATATACAATTTCCATAAGAAAATATGCATTGTCGGTTGAGCCATTAATATATTTAAACACAAATAGTGCTAAATGTTCCGGCATAACTCAACAAGATGACAGTGTTTCGCCCCGGTGTGCTATTGGGCTCTTCAGTTAGTTAAAGCACACCTCACCAAGACATTGTCTAGTGCACACTGGGAAGGCCATTGCAAGACGTATTTGACACATGTGTATCCGCGTCACGAGCTAGCCAGTGCACTATGGGAGTTGAAACTCCATTCCAAAGCAATTATAACCTTACCTTGGCATTGAATATACAATTTCCATAAGAAAATATGCATTGTCGGTTGAGCCATTAATATATTTAAACACAAATAGTGCTAAATGTTCCGGCATAACTCAACAAGATGACAGTGTTTCGCCCCGGTGTGCTATTGGGCTCTTCAGTTGGTTAAAGCACACCTCACCAAGACACTGTCTAGTGCACACTGGGAAGGCCATTGCAAGACGTATTTGACACATGTGTATCCGCGTCACGAGCAAGCCAGTGCACTATGGGAGTTGAAACTCCATTCCAAAGCAATTATAACCTTACCTTGGCATTGAATATACAATTTCTATAAGAAAATATGCATTGTCGGTTGAGCCATTAATATATTTAAACACAAATAGTGCTAAATGTTCCGGCATAACTCAACAAGTTGACAGTGTATCGCCCCGGTGAGCTATTGGGCTCTTCAGTTGGTTAAAGCCCACCTCACCAAGACACTGTCTAGTGCACACTGGGAAGGCCATTGCAAGACGTATTTGATACATGTGTATCCGCGTCACGAGCAAGCCAGTGCACTATGGGAGTTGAAACTCCATTCCAGAGCAATTATAAACTTACCTTGGCATTGAATATACAATTTCCATAAGAAAATATGCATTGTCGGTTGAGCCATTAATATATTTAAACACAAATAGTGCTAAATGTTCCGGCATAACTCAACAAGATGACAGTGTTTCGCCCCGGTGTGCTATTGGGCTCTTCAGTTGGTTAAAGCACACCTCACCATGACACTGTCTAGTGCAAACTGGGAAGGCCATTGCAAGACGTAGTTGACACATGTGTATCCGCGTCACGAGCAAGCCAGTGCACTATGGGAGTTGAAACTCCATTCCAAAGCAATTATAACCTTACCTTGGCATTGAATATACAATTTCAATAAGAAAATATGCATTGTCGGTTGAGCCATTAATATATTTAAACACAAATAGTGCTAAATGTTCCGGCATAACTCAACAAGATGACAGTGTTTCGCCCCGGTGTGCTATTGGGCTCTTCAGTTGGTTAAAGCACACCTCACCAAGACACTGTCTAGTGCACACTGGGAAGGCCATTGCAAGACGTATTTGACACATGTGTATCCGCGTCACGAGCAAGCCAGTGCACTATGGGAGTTGAAACTCCATTCCAAAGCAATTATAACCTTACCTTGGCATTGAATATACAATTTCCATAAGAAAATATGCATTGTCGGTTGAGCCATTAATATATTTAAACACAAATAGTGCTAAATGTTCCGGCATAACTCAACAAGATGACAGTGTTTCGCCCCGGTGTGCTATTGGGCTCTTCAGTTGGTTAAAGCACACCTCACCAAGACACTGTCTAGTGCACACTGGGAAGGCCATTGCAAGACGTATTTGACACATGTGTATCCGCGTCACGAGCAAGCCAGTGCACTATGGGAGTTGAAACTCCATTCCAAAGCAATTATAACCTTACCTTGGCATGGAATATACAATTTCCATAAGAAAATATGCATTGTCGGTTGAGCCATTAATATATTTAAACACAAATAGTGCTAAATGTTCCGGCATAACTCAACAAGATGACAGTGTTTCGCCCCGGTGTGCTATTGGGCTCTTCAGTTGGTTAAAGCACACCTCACCAAGACACTGTCTAGTGCACACTGGGAAGGCCATTGCAAGACGTATTTGACACATGTGTATCCGCGTCACGAGCAAGCCAGTGCACTATGGGAGTTGAAACTCCATTCCAAAGCAATTATAACCTTACCTTGGCATTGAATATACAATTTCCATAAGAAAATATGCATTGTCGGTTGAGCCATTAATATATTTAAACACAAATAGTGCTAAATGTTCCGGCATAACTCAACAAGATGACAGTGTTTCGCCCCGGTGTGCTATTGGGCTCTTCAGTTGGTTAAAGCACACCTCACCAAGACACTGTCTAGTGCACACTGGGAAGGCCATTGCAAGACGTATTTGACACATGTGTATCCGCGTCACGAGCAAGCCAGTGCACTATGGGAGTTGAAACTCCATTCCAAAGCAATTATAACCTTACCGTGGCATTGAATATACAATTTCCATAAGAAAATATGCATTGTCGGTTGAGCGTTTAATATATTTAAACACAAATAGTGCTAAATGTTCCGGCATAACTCAACAAGATGACAGTGTTTCGCCCCGGTGTGCTATTGGGCTCTTCAGTTGGTTAAAGCACACCTCACCAAGACACTGTCTAGTGCACACTGGGAAGGCCATTGCAAGACGTATTTGACACATGTGTATCCGCGTCACGAGCAAGCCAGTGCACTATGGGAGTTGAAACTCCATTCCAAAGCAATTATAACCTTACCTTGGCATTGAATATACAATTTCCATAAGAAAATATGCATTGTCGGTTGAGCCATTAATATATTTAAACACAAACAGTGCTAAATGTTCCGGCATAACTCAACAAGATGACAGTGTTTCGCCCCGGAGTGCTATTGGGCTCTTCAGTTGGTTAAAGCACACCTCACCAAGACACTGTCTATTGCACACTGGGAAGGCCATTGCAAGACGTATTTGACACATGTGTATCCGCGTCACGAGAATGCCAGTGCACTATGGCAGTTGAAATTCCATTCCAAAGCAATTATAACCTTACCTTGGCATTGAATATACAATTTCCATAAGAAAATATGCATTGTCGGTTGAGCCATTAATATATTTAAACACAAATAGTGCTAAATGTTCCGGCATAACTCAACAAGATGACAGTGTTTCGCCCCGGTGTGCTATTGGGCTCTTCAGTTGGTTAAAGCACCCCTCACCAAGACACTGTCTAGTGCACACTGGGAAGGCCATTGCAAGACGTATTTGACACATGTGTATCCGCGTCACGAGCAAGCCAGTGCACTATGGGAGTTGAAACTCCATTCCAAAGCAATTATAACCTTACCTTGGCATTGAATATACAATTTCTATAAGAATATATGCATTGTCGGTTGAGCCATTAATATATTTAAACACAAATAGTGCTAAATGTTCCGGCATAACTCAACAAGTTGACAGTGTATCGCCCCGGTGTGCTATTGGGCTCTTCAGTTGGTTAAAGCACACCTCACCAAGACACTGTCTAGTGCACACTGGGAAGGCCATTGCAAGACGTATTTGACACATGTGTATCCGCGTCACGAGCAAGCCAGTGCACTATGGGAGTTGAAACTCCATTCCAGAGCAATTATAACCTTACCTTGGCATTGAATATACAATTTCCATAAGAAAATATGCATTGTCGGTTGAGCCATTAATATATTTAAACACAAATAGTGCTAAATGTTCCGGCATAACTCAACAAGATGACAGTGTTTCGCCCCGGTGTGCTATTGGGCTCTTCAGTTGGTTAAAGCACACCTCACCAAGACACTGTCTAGTGCAAACTGGGAAGGCCATTGCAAGACGTAGTTGACACATGTATATCCGCGTCACGAGAATGCCAGTGCACTATGGCAGTTGAAATTCCATTCCAAAGCAATTATAACCTTACCTTGGCATTGAATATACAATTTCCATAAGAAAATATGCATTGTCGGTTGAGCCATTAATATATTTAAACACAAATAGTGCTAAAGGTTCCGGCATAACTCAACAAGATGACAGTGTTTCGCCCCGGTGTGCTATTGGGCTCTTCAGTTGGTTAAAGCACCCCTCACCAAGACACTGTCTAGTGCACACTGGGAAGGCCATTGCAAGACGTATTTGACGCATGTGTATCCGCGTCACGAGCAAGCCAGTGCACTATGGGAGTTGAAACTCCATTCCAAAGCAATTATAACCTTACCTTGGCATTGAATATACAATTTCTATAAGAAAATATGCATTGTCGGTTGAGCCATTAATATATTTAAACACAAATAGTGCTAAATGTTCCGGCATAACTCAACAAGTTGACAGTGTATCGCCCCGGTGTGCTATTGGGCTCTTCAGTTGGTTAAAGCCCACCTCACCAAGACACTGTCTAGTGCACACTGGGAAGGCCATTGCAAGACGTATTTGACACATGTGTATCCGCGTCACGAGCAAGCCAGTGCACTATGGGAGTTGAAACTCCATTCCAGAGCAATTATAACCTTACCTTGGCATTGAATATACAATTTCCATAAGAAAATATGCATTGTCGGTTGAGCCATTAATATATTTAAACACAAATAGTGCTAAATTTCCGGCATAACTCAACAGGATGACAGTGTTTCGCCCCGGTGTGCTATTGGGCTCTTCAGTTGGTTAAAGCACACCTCACCAAGACACTGTCTAGTGCAAACTGGGAAGGCCATTGCAAGACGTAGTTGACACATGTGTATCCGCGTCACGAGCAAGCCAGTGCACTATGGGAGTTGAAACTCCATTCCAAAGCAATTATAACCTTACCTTGGCATTGAATATACAATTTCAATAAGAAAATATGCATTGTCGGTTGAGCCATTAATATATTTAAACACAAATAGTGCTAAATGTTCCGGCATAACTCAACAAGATGACAGTGTTTCGCCCCGGTGTGCTATTGGGCTCTTCAGTTGGTTAAAGCACACCTCACCAAGACACTGTCTAGTGCACACTGGGAAGGCCATTGCAAGACGTATTTGACACATGTGTATCCGCGTCACGAGCAAGCCAGTGCACTATGGGAGTTGAAACTCCATTCCAAAGCAATTATAACCTTACCTTGGCATTGAATATACAATTTCCATAAGAAAATATGCATTGTCGGTTGAGCCATTAATATATTTAAACACAAATAGTGCTAAATGTTCCGGCATAACTCAACAAGATGACAGTGTTTCGCCCCGGTGTGCTATTGGGCTCTTCAGTTGGTTAAAGCACACCTCACCAAGACACTGTCTAGTGCACACTGGGAAGGCCATTGCAAGACGTATTTGACACATGTGTATCCGCGTCACGAGCAAGCCAGTGCACTATGGGAGTTGAAACTCCATTCCAAAGCAATTATAACCTTACCTTGGCATGGAATATACAATTTCCATAAGAAAATATGCATTGTCGGTTGAGCCATTAATATATTTAAACACAAATAGTGCTAAATGTTCCGGCATAACTCAACAAGATGACAGTGTTTCGCCCCGGTGTGCTATTGGGCTCTTCAGTTGGTTAAAGCACACCTCACCAAGACACTGTCTAGTGCACACTGGGAAGGCCATTGCAAGACGTATTTGACACATGTGTATCCGCGTCACGAGCAAGCCAGTGCACTATGGGAGTTGAAACTCCATTCCAAAGCAATTATAACCTTACCTTGGCATTGAATATACAATTTCCATAAGAAAATATGCATTGTCGGTTGAGCCATTAATATATTTAAACACAAATAGTGCTAAATGTTCCGGCATAACTCAACAAGATGACAGTGTTTCGCCCCGGTGTGCTATTGGGCTCTTCAGTTGGTTAAAGCACACCTCACCAAGACACTGTCTAGTGCACACTGGGAAGGCCATTGCAAGACGTATTTGACACATGTGTATCCGCGTCACGAGCAAGCCAGTGCACTATGGGAGTTGAAACTCCATTCCAAAGCAATTATAACCTTACCGTGGCATTGAATATACAATTTCCATAAGAAAATATGCATTGTCGGTTGAGCGTTTAATATATTTAAACACAAATAGTGCTAAATGTTCCGGCATAACTCAACAAGATGACAGTGTTTCGCCCCGATGTGATATTGGGCTCTTCAGTTGGTTAAAGCACACCTCACCAAGACACTGTCTAGTGCACACTGGGAAGGCCATTGCAAGACGTATTTGACACATGTGTATCCGCGTCACGAGCAAGCCAGTGCACTATGGGAGTTGAAACTCCATTCCAAAGCAATTATAACCTTACCTTGGCATTGAATATACAATTTCCATAAGAAAATATGCATTGTCGGTTGAGCCATTAATATATTTAAACACAAACAGTGCTAAATGTTCCGGCATAACTCAACAAGATGACAGTGTTTCGCCCCGGTGTGCTATTGGGCTCTTCAGTTGGTTAAAGCACACCTCACCAAGACACTGTCTAGTGCACACTGGGAAGGCCATTGCAAGACGTATTTGACACATGTGTATCCGCGTCACGAGAATGCCAGTGCACTATGGCAGTTGAAATTCCATTCCAAAGCAATTATAACCTTACCTTGGCATTGAATATACAATTTCCATAAGAAAATATGCATTGTCGGTTGAGCCATTAATATATTTAAACACAAATAGTGCTAAATGTTCCGGCATAACTCAACAAGATGACAGTGTTTCGCCCCGGTGTGCTATTGGGCTCTTCAGTTGGTTAAAGCACCCCTCACCAAGACACTGTCTAGTGCACACTGGGAAGGCCATTGCAAGACGTATTTGACACATGTGTATCCGCGTCACGAGCAAGCCAGTGCACTATGGGAGTTGAAACTCCATTCCAAAGCAATTATAACCTTACCTTGGCATTGAATATACAATTTCCATAAGAAAATATGCATTGTCGGTTGAGCCAATAATATATTTAAACACAAATAGTGCTAAATGTTCCGGCATAACTCAACAAGATGACAGTGTTTCGCCCCGGTGTGCTATTGGGCTCTTCAGTTGGTTAAAGCACACCTCACCAAGACACTGTCTAGTGCACACTGGGAAGGCCATTGCAAGACGTATTTGACACATGTGTATCCCCGTCACGAGCAAGCCAGTGCACTATGGGAGTTGAAACTCCATTCCAAAGCAATTATAACCTTACCTTGGCATTGAATATGCAATTTCCATAAGAAAATATGCATTGTCGGTTGAGCCATTAATATATTTAAACACAAATAGTGCTAAATGTTCCGGCATTACTCAACAAGATGACAGTGTTTCGCCCCGGTGTGCTCTTGGGCTCTTCAGTTGGTTAAAGCACACCTCACCAAGACACTGTCTAGTGCACACTGGGAAGGCCATTGCAAGACGAATTTGACACATGTGTATCCGCGTCACGAGCAAGCCTGTGCACTATGGGAGTTCAAACTCCATTCCAAAGCAATTATAACCTTACCTTGGCATTGAATATACAATTTCCTTAAGAAAATATGCATTGTCGGTTGAGCCATTAATATATTTAAACACAAATAGTGCTAAATGTTCCGGCATAACTCAACAAGATGACAGTGTTTCGCCCCGGTGTGCTATTGGGCTCTTCAGTTGGTTAAAGCACACCTCACCAAGACACTGTCTAGTGCACACTGGGAAGGCCATTGCAAGACGTAGTTGACACATGTGTATCCGCGTCACGAGCAAGCCAGTGCACTATGGGAGTTGAAACTCCATTCCAAAGCAATTATAACCTTACCTTGGCATTTAATATACAATTTCCATAAGAAAATATGCATTGTCGGTTGAGCCATTAATATATTTAAACACAAATAGTGCTAAATGTTCCGGCATAACTCAACAAGATGACAGTGTTCGCCCCGGTGTTCTATTGGGCTCTTCAGTTGGTTAAAGCACACCTCACCAAGACACTGTCTAGTGCACACTGGGAAGGCCATTGCAAGACGTATTTGACACATGTGTATCCGCGTCACGAACAAGCCAGTGCACTATGGGAGTTGAAACTCCATTCCAAAGCAATTATAACCTTACCTTGGCATTGAATATACAATTTCCATAAGAAAATATGCATTGTCGGTTGAGCCATTAATATATTTAAACACAAATAGTGCTAAATGTTCCGGCATAACTCAACAAGTAGACAGTGTTTCGCCCCGGTGTGCTATTGGGCTCTTCAGTTGGTTAAAGCACACCTCACCAAGACACTGTCTAGTGCACACTGGGAATGCCATTGCAAGACGTTTTTGACACATGTGTATCCGCGTCACGAGCAAGCCAGTGCACTATGGGAGTTGAAACTCCATTCCAAAGCAATTATAACCTTACCTTGGCATTGAATATACAATTTCTATAAGAAAATATGCATTGTCGGTTGAGCCATTAATATATTTAAACACAAATAGTGCTAAATGTTCCGGCATAACTCAACAAGTTGACAGTGTATCGCCCCGGTGTGCTATTGGGCTCTTCAGTTGGTTAAAGCCCACCTCACCAAGACACTGTCTAGTGCACACTGGGAAGGCCATTGCAAGACGTATTTGACACATGTGTATCCGCGTCACGAGCAAGCCAGTGCACTATGGGAGTTGAAACTCCATTCCAGAGCAATTATAACCTTACCTTGGCATTGAATATACAATTTCCATAAGAAAATATGCATTGTCGGTTGAGCCATTAATATATTTAAACACAAATAGTGCTAAATGTTCCGGCATAACTCAACAAGATGACAGTGTTTCGCCCCGGTGTGCTATTGGGCTCTTCAGTTGGTTAAAGCACACCTCACCAAGACACTGTCTAGTGCAAACTGGGAAGGCCATTGCAAGACGTAGTTGACACATGTGTATCCGCGTCACGAACAAGCCAGTGCACTATGGGAGTTGAAACTCCATTCCAAAGCAATTATAACCTTACCTTGGCATTGAATATACAATTTCCATAAGAAAATATGCATTGTCGGTTGAGCCATTAATATATTTAAACACAAATAGTGCTAAATGTTCCGGCATAACTCAACAAGATGACAGTGTTTCGCCCCGGTGTGCTATTGGGCTCTTCAGTTGGTTAAAGCACACCTCACCAAGACACTGTCTAGTGCACACTGGGAAGGCCATTGCAAGACGTATTTGACACATGTGTATCCGCGTCACGAGCAAGCCAGTGCACTATGGGAGTTGAAACTCCATTCCAAAGCAATTATAACCTTACCTTGGCATTGAATATACAATTTCTATAAGAAAATATGCATTGTCGGTTTAGCCATTAATATATTTAAACACAAATAGTGCTAAATGTTCCGGCATAACTCAACAAGTTGACAGTGTATCGCCCCGGTGTGCTATTGGGCTCTTCAGTTGGTTAAAGCCCACCTCACCAAGACACTGTCTAGTGCACACTGGGAAGGCCATTGCAAGACGTATTTGACACATGTGTATCCGCGTCACGAGCAAGCCAGTGCACTATGGGAGTTGAAACTCCATTCCAGAGCAATTATAACCTTACCTTGGCATTGAATATACAATTTCCATAAGAAAATATGCATTGTCGGTTGAGCCATTAATATATTTAAACACAAATTGTGCTAAATGTTCCGGCATAACTCAACAAGATGACAGTGTTTCGCCCCGGTGTGCTATTCGGCTCTTCAGTTGGTTAAAGCACACCTCACCAAGACACTGTCTAGTGCAAACTGGGAAGGCCATTGCAAGACGTAGTTGACACATGTGTATCCGCGTCACGAGCAAGCCAGTGCACTATGGGAGTTGAAACTCCATTCCAAAGCAATTATAACCTTACCTTGGCATTGAATATACAATTTCAATAAGAAAATATGCATTGTCGGTTGAGCCATTAATATATTTAAACACAAATAGTGCTAAATGTTCCGGCATAACTCAACAAGATGACAGTGTTTCGCCCCGGTGTGCTATTGGGCTCTTCAGTTGGTTAAAGCACACCTCACCAAGACACTGTCTAGTGCACACTGGGAAGGCCATTGCAAGACGTATTTGACACATGTGTATCCGCGTCACGAGCAAGCCAGTGCACCATGGGAGTTGAAACTCCATTCCAAAGCAATTATAACCTTACCTTGGCATTGAATATACAATTTCCATAAGAAAATATGCATTGTCGGTTGAGCCATTAATATATTTAAACACAAATAGTGCTAAATGTTCCGGCATAACTCAACAAGATGACAGTGTTTCGCCCCGGTGTGCTATTGGGCTCTTCAGTTGGTTAAAGCACACCTCACCAAGACACTGTCTAGTGCACACTGGGAAGGCCATTGCAAGACGTATTTGACACATGTGTATCCGCGTCACGAGCAAGCCAGTGCACTATGGGAGTTGAAACTCCATTCCAAAGCAATTATAACCTTACCGTGGCATTGAATATACAATTTCCATAAGAAAATATGCATTGTCGGTTGAGCGTTTAATATATTTAAACACAAATAGTGCTAAATGTTCCGGCATAACTCAACAAGATGACAGTGTTTCGCCCCTGTGTGCTATTGGGCTCTTCAGTTGGTTAAAGCACACCTCACCAAGACACTGTCTAGTGCACACTGGGAAGGCCATTGCAAGACGTATTTGACACATGTGTATCCGCGTCACGAGCAAGCCAGTGCACTATGGGAGTTGTAACTCCATTCCAAAGCAATTATAACCTTACCTTGGCATTGAATATACAATTTCCATAAGAAAATATGCATTGTCGGTTGAGCCATTAATATATTTAAACACAAACAGTGCTAAATGTTCCGGCATAACTCAACAAGATGACAGTGTTTCGCCCCGGAGTGCTATTGGGCTCTTCAGTTGGTTAAAGCACACCTCACCAAGACACTGTCTAGTGCACACTGGGAAGGCCATTGCAAGACGTATTTGACACATGTGTATCCGCGTCACGAGAATGCCAGTGCACTATGGCAGTTGAAATTCCATTCCAAAGCAATTATAACCTTACCTTGGCATTGAATATACAATTTCCATAAGAAAATATGCATTGTCGGTTGAGCCATTAATATATTTAAACACAAATAGTGCTAAATGTTCCGGCATAACTCAACAAGATGACAGTGTTTCGCCCCGGTGTGCTATTGGGCTCTTCAGTTGGTTAAAGCACCCCTCACCAAGACACTGTCTAGTGCACACTGGGAAGGCCATTGCAAGACGTATTTGACACATGTGTATCCGCGTCACGAGCAAGCCAGTGCACTATGGGAGTTGAAACTCCATTCCAAAGCAATTATAACCTTACCTTGGCATTGAATATACAATTTCTATAAGAATATATGCATTGTCGGTTGAGCCATTAATATATTTAAACACAAATCGTGCTAAATGTTCCGGCATAACTCAACAAGTTGACAGTGTATCGCCCCGGTGTGCTATTGGGCTCTTCAGTTGGTTAAAGCCCACCTCACCAAGACACTGTCTAGTGCACACTGGGAAGGCCATTGCAAGACGTATTTGACACATGTGTATCCGCGTCACGAGCAAGCCAGTGCACTATGGGAGTTGAAACTCCATTCCAGAGCAATTATAACCTTACCTTGGCATTGAATATACAATTTCCATAAGAAAATATGCATTGTCGGTTGAGCCATTAATATATTTAAACACAAATAGTGCTAAATGTTCCGGCATAACTCAACAAGATGACAGTGTTTCGCCCCGGTGTGCTATTGGGCTCTTCAGTTGGTTAAAGCACACCTCACCAAGACACTGTCTAGTGCAAACTGGGAAGGCCATTGCAAGACGTAGTTGACACATGTATATCCGCGTCACGAGAATGCCAGTGCACTATGGCAGTTGAAATTCCATTCCAAAGCAATTATAACCTTACCTTGGCATTGAATATACAATTTCCATAAGAAAATATGCATTGTCGGTTGAGCCATTAATATATTTAAACACAAATAGTGCTAAATGTTCCGGCATAACTCAACAAGATGACAGTGTTTCGCCCCGGTGTGCTATTGGGCTCTTCAGTTGGTTAAAGCACCCCTCACCAAGACACTGTCTAGTGCACACTGGGAAGGCCATTGCAAGACGTATTTGACACATGTGTATCCGCGTCACGAGCAAGCCAGTGCACTATGGGAGTTGAAACTCCATTCCAAAGCAATTATAACCTTACCTTGGCATTGAATATACAATTTCTATAAGAAAATATGCATTGTCGGTTGAGCCATTAATATATTTAAACACAAATAGTGCTAAATGTTCCGGCATAACTCAACAAGTTGACAGTGTATCGCCCCGGTGTGCTATTGGGCTCTTCAGTTGGTTAAAGCCCACCTCACCAAGACACTGTCTAGTGCACCCTGGGAAGGCCATTGCAAGACGTATTTGACACATGTGTATCCGCGTCACGAGCAAGCCAGTGCACTATGGGAGTTGAAACTCCATTCCAGAGCAATTATAACCTTACCTTGGCATTGAATATACAATTTCCATAAGAAAATATGCATTGTCGGTTGAGCCATTAATATATTTAAACACAAATAGTGCTAAATGTTCCGGCATAACTCAACAAGATGACAGTGTTTCGCCCCGGTGTGCTATTGGGCTCTTCAGTTGGTTAAAGCACACCTCACCAAGACACTGTCTAGTGCAAACTGGGAAGGCCATTGCAAGACGTAGTTGACACATGTGTATCCGCGTCACGAGCAAGCCAGTGCACTATGGGAGTTGAAACTCCATTCCAAAGCAATTATAACCTTACCTTGGCATTGAATATACAATTTCAATAAGAAAATATGCATTGTCGGTTGAGCCATTAATATATTTAAACACAAATAGTGCTAAATGTTCCGGCATAACTCAACAAGATGACAGTGTTTCGCCCCGGTGTGCTATTGGGCTCTTCAGTTTGTTAAAGCACACCTCACCAAGACACTGTCTAGTGCACACTGGGAAGGCCATTGCAAGACGTATTTGACACATGTGTATCCGCGTCACGAGCAAGCCAGTGCACTATGGGAGTTGAAACTCCATTCCAAAGCAATTATAACCTTACCTTGGCATTGAATATACAATTTCCATAAGAAAATATGCATTGTCGGTTGAGCCATTAATATATTTAAACACAAATAGTGCTAAATGTTCCGGCATAACTCAACAAGATGACAGTGTTTCGCCCCGGTGTGCTATTGGGCTCTTCAGTTGGTTAAAGCACACCTCACCAAGACACTGTCTAGTGCACACTGGGAAGGCCATTGCAAGACGTATTTGACACATGTGTATCCGCGTCACGAGCAAGCTAGTGCACTATGGGAGCTGAAACTCCATTCCAAAGCAATTATAACCTTACCTTGGCATTGAATATACAATTTCCATAAGAAAATATGCATTGTCGGTTGAGCCATTAATATATTTAAACACAAATAGTGCTAAATGTTCCGGCATAACTCAACAAGATGACAGTGTTTCGCCCCGGTGTGCTATTGGGCTCTTCAGTTGGTTAAAGCACACCTCACCAAGACACTGTCTAGTGCACACTGGGAAGGCCATTGCAAGACGTATTTGACACATGTGTATCCCCGTCACGAGCAAGCCAGTGCACTATGGGAGTTGAAACTCCATTCCAAAGCAATTATAACCTTACCTTGGCATTGAATATGCAATTTCCATAAGAAAATATGCATTGTCGGTTGAGCCATTAATATATTTAAACACAAATAGTGCTAAATGTTCCGGCATAACTCAACAAGATGACAGTGTTTCGCCCCGGTGTGCTCTTGGGCTCTTCAGTTGGTTAAAGCACACCTCACCAAGACACTGTCTAGTGCACACTGGGAAGGCCATTGCAAGACGTATTTGACACATGTGTATCCGCGTCACGAGCAAGCCTGTGCACTATGGGAGTTCAAACTCCATTCCAAAGCAATTATAACCTTACCATGGCATTGAATATACAATTTCCTTAAGAAAATATGCATTGTCGGTTGAGCCATTAATATATTTAAACACAAATAGTGCTAAATGTTCCGGCATAACTCAACAAGATGACAGTGTTTCGCCCCGGTGTGCTATTGGGCTCTTCAGTTGGTTAAAGCACACCTCACCAAGACACTGTCTAGTGCACACTGGGAAGGCCATTGCAAGACGTAGTTGACACATGTGTATCCGCGTCACGAGCAAGCCAGTGCACTATGGGAGTTGAAATTCCATTCCAAAGCAATTATAACCTTACCTTGGCATTGAATATACAATTTCCATAAGAAAATATGCATTGTCGGTTGAGCCATTAATATATTTAAACACAAATAGTGCTAAATGTTCCGGCATAACTCAACAAGATGACAGTGTTTCGCCCCGGTGTGCTATTGGGCTCTTCAGTTGGTTAAAGCACCCCTCACCAAGACACTGTCTAGTGCACACTGGGAAGGCCATTGCAAGACGTATTTGACACATGTGTATCCGCGTCACGAGCAAGCCAGTGCACTATGGGAGTTGAAACTCCATTCCAAAGCAATTATAACCTTACCTTGGCATTGAATATACAATTTCTATAAGAATATATGCATTGTCGGTTGAGCCATTAATATATTTAAACACAAATAGTGCTAAATGTTCCGGCATAACTCAACAAACTGACAGTGTATCGCCCCGGTGTGCTATTGGGCTCTTCAGTTGGTTAAAGCCCACCTCACCAAGACACTGTCTAGTGCACACTGGGAAGGCCATTGCAAGACGTATTTGGCACATGTGTATCCGCGTCACGAGCAAGCCAGTGCACTATGGGAGTTGAAACTCCATTCCAGAGCAATTATAACCTTACCTTGGCATTGAATATACAATTTCCATAAGAAAATATGCATTGTCGGTTGAGCCATTAATATATTTAAACACAAATAGTGCTAAATGTTCCGGCATAACTCAACAAGATGACAGTGTTTCGCCCCGGTGTGCTATTGGGCTCTTCAGTTGGTTAAAGCACACCTCACCAAGACACTGTCTAGTGCAAACTGGGAAGGCCATTGCAAGACGTAGTTGACACATGTATATCCGCGTCACGAGAATGCCAGTGCACTATGGCAGTTGAAATTCCATTCCAAAGCAATTATAACCTTACCTTGGCATTGAATATACAATTTCCATAAGAAAATATGCATTGTCGGTTGAGCCATTAATATATTTAAACACAAATAGTGCTAAAGGTTCCGGCATAACTCAACAAGATGACAGTGTTTCGCCCCGGTGTGCTATTGGGCTCTTCAGTTGGTTAAAGCACCCCTCACCAAGACACTGTCTAGTGCACACTGGGAAGGCCATTGCAAGACGTATTTGACACATGTGTATCCGCGTCACGAGCAAGCCAGTGCACTATGGGAGTTGAAACTCCATTCCAGAGCAATTATAACCTTACCTTGGCATTGAATATACAATTTCCATAAGAAAATATGCATTGTCGGTTGAGCCATTAATATATTTAAACACAAATAGTGCTAAATGTTCCGGCATAACTCAACAAGATGACAGTGTTTCGCCCCGGTGTGCTATTGGGCTCTTCAGTTGGTTAAAGCACCCCTCACCAAGACACTGTCTAGTGCACACTGGGAAGGCCATTGCAAGACGTATTTGACACATGTGTATCCGCGTCACGAGCAAGCCAGTGCACTATGGGAGTTGAAACTCCATTACAAAGCAATTATAACCTTACCTTGGCATTGAATATACAATTTCTATAAGAATATATGCATTGTCGGTTGAGCCATTAATATATTTAAACACAAATAGTGCTAAATGTTCCGGCATAACTCAACAAGTTGACAGTGTATCGCCCCGGTGTGCTATTGGGCTCTTCAGTTGGTTAAAGCCCACCTCACCAAGACACTGTCTAGTGCACACTGGGAAGGCCATTGCAAGACGTATTTGACACATGTGTATCCGCGTCACGAGCAAGCCAGTGCACTATGGGAGTTGAAACTCCATTCCAGAGCAATTATAACCTTACCTTGGCATTGAATATACAATTTCCATAAGAAAATATGCATTGTCGGTTGAGCCATTAATATATTTAAACACAAATAGTGCTAAATGTTCCGGCATAACTCAACAAGATGACAGTGTTTCGCCCCGGTGTGCTATTGGGCTCTTCAGTTGGTTAAAGCACACCTCACCAAGACACTGTCTAGTGCAAACTGGGAAGGCCATTGCAAGACGTAGTTGACACATGTATATCCGCGTCACGAGAATGCCAGTGCACTATGGCAGTTGAAATTCCATTCCAAAGCAATTATAACCTTACCTTGGCATTGAATATACAATTTCCATAAGAAAATATGCATTGTCGGTTGAGCCATTAATATATTTAAACACAAATAGTGCTAAAGGTTCCGGCATAACTCAACAAGATGACAGTGTTTCGCCCCGGTGTGCTATTGGGCTCTTCAGTTGGTTAAAGCACCCCTCACCAAGACACTGTCTAGTGCACACTGGGAAGGCCATTGCAAGACGTATTTGACACATGTGTATCCGCGTCACGAGCAAGCCAGTGCACTATGGGAGTTGAAACTCCATTCCAAAGCAATTATAACCTTACCTTGGCATTGAATATACAATTTCTATAAGAAAATATGCATTGTCGGTTGAGCCATTAATATATTTAAACACAAATAGTGCTAAATGTTCCGGCATAACTCAACAAGTTGACAGTGTATCGCCCCGGTGTGCTATTGGGCTCTTCAGTTGGTTAAAGCCCACCTCACCAAGACACTGTCTAGTGCACACTGGGAAGGCCATTGCAAGACGTATTTGACACATGTGTATCCGCGTCACGAGCAAGCCAGTGCACTATGGGAGTTGAAACTCCATTCCAGAGCAATTATAACCTTACCTTGGCATTGAATATACAATTTCCATAAGAAAATATGCATTGTCGGTTGAGCCATTAATATATTTAAACACAAATAGTGCTAAATTTCCGGCATAACTCAACAGGATGACAGTGTTTCGCCCCGGTGTGCTATTGGGCTCTTCAGTTGGTTAAAGCACACCTCACCAAGACACTGTCTAGTGCAAACTGGGAAGGCCATTGCAAGACGTAGTTGACACATGTGTATCCGCGTCACGAGCAAGCCAGTGCACTATGGGAGTTGAAACTCCATTCCAAAGCAATTATAACCTTACCTTGGCATTGAATATACAATTTCAATAAGAAAATATGCATTGTCGGTTGAGCCATTAATATATTTAAACACAAATAGTGCTAAATGTTCCGGCATAACTCAACAAGATGACAGTGTATCGCCCCGGTGTGCTATTGGGCTCTTCAGTTGGTTAAAGCACACCTCACCAAGACACTGTCTAGTGCACACTGGGAAGGCCATTGCAAGACGTATTTGACACATGTGTATCCGCGTCACGAGCAAGCCAGTGCACTATGGGAGTTGAAACTCCATTCCAAAGCAATTATAACCTTACCTTGGCATTGAATATACAATTTCCATAAGAAAATATGCATTGTCGGTTGAGCCATTAATATATTTAAACACAAATAGTGCTAAATGTTCCGGCATAACTCAACAAGATGACAGTGTTTCGCCCCGGTGTGCTATTGGGCTCTTCAGTTGGTTAAAGCACACCTCACCAAGACACTGTCTAGTGCACACTGGGAAGGCCATTGCAAGACGTATTTGACACATGTGTATCCGCGTCACGAGCAAGCCAGTGCACTATGGGAGTTGAAACTCCATTCCAAAGCAATTATAACCTTACCTTGGCATGGAATATACAATTTCCATAAGAAAATATGCATTGTCGGTTGAGCCATTAATATATTTAAACACAAATAGTGCTAAATGTTCCGGCATAACTCAACAAGATGACAGTGTTTCGCCCCGGTGTGCTATTGGGCTCTTCAGTTGGTTAAAGCACACCTCACCAAGACACTGTCTAGTGCACACTGGGAAGGCCATTGCAAGACGTATTTGACACATGTGTATCCGCGTCACGAGCAAGCCAGTGCACTATGGGAGTTGAAACTCCATTCCAAAGCAATTATAACCTTACCTTGGCATTGAATATACAATTTCCATAAGAAAATATGCATTGTCGGTTGAGCCATTAATATATTTAAACACAAATAGTGCTAAATGTTCCGGCATAACTCAACAAGATGACAGTGTTTCGCCCCGGTGTGCTATTGGGCTCTTCAGTTGGTTAAAGCACACCTCACCAAGACACTGTCTAGTGCACACTGGGAAGGCCATTGCAAGACGTATTTGACACATGTGTATCCGCGTCACGAGCAAGCCAGTGCACTATGGGAGTTGAAACTCCATTCCAAAGCAATTATAACCTTACCGTGGCATTGAATATACAATTTCCATAAGAAAATATGCATTGTCGGTTGAGCGTTTAATATATTTAAACACAAATAGTGCTAAATGTTCCGGCATAACTCAACAAGATGACAGTGTTTCGCCCCGGTGTGCTATTGGGCTCTTCAGTTGGTTAAAGCACACCTCACCAAGACACTGTCTAGTGCACACTGGGAAGGCCATTGCAAGACGTATTTGACACATGTGTATCCGCGTCACGAGCAAGCCAGTGCACTATGGGAGTTGAAACTCCATTCCAAAGCAATTATAACCTTACCTTGGCATTGAATATACAATTTCCATAAGAAAATATGCATTGTCGGTTGAGCCATTAATATATTTAAACACAAACAGTGCTAAATGTTCCGGCATAACTCAACAAGATGACAGTGTTTCGCCCCGGTGTGCTATTGGGCTCTTCAGTTGGTTAAAGCACACCTCACCAAGACACTGTCTAGTGCACACTGGGAAGGCCATTGCAAGACGTATTTGACACATGTGTATCCGCGTCACGAGAATGCCAGTGCACTATGGCAGTTGAAATTCCATTCCAAAGCAATTATAACCTTACCTTGGCATTGAATATACAATTTCCATAAGAAAATATGCATTGTCGGTTGAGCCATTAATATATTTAAACAAAAATAGTGCTAAATGTTCCGGCATAACTCAACAAGATGACAGTGTTTCGCCCCGGTGTGCTATTGGGCTCTTCAGTTGGTTAAAGCACCCCTCACCAAGACACTGTCTAGTGCACACTGGGAAGGCCATTGCAAGACGTATTTGACACATGTGTATCCGCGTCACGAGCAAGCCAGTGCACTATGGGAGTTGAAACTCCATTCCAAAGCAATTATAACCTTACCTTGGCATTGAATATACAATTTCCATAAGAAAATATGCATTGTCGGTTGAGCCATTAATATATTTAAACACAAATAGTGCTAAATGTTCCGGCATAACTCAACAAGATGACAGTGTTTCGCCCCGGTGTGCTATTGGGCTCTTCAGTTGGTTAAAGCACACCTCACCAAGACACTGTCTAGTGCACACTGGGAAGGCCATTGCAAGACGTATTTGACACATGTGTATCCCCGTCACGAGCAAGCCAGTGCACTATGGGAGTTGAAACTCCATTCCAAAGCAATTATAACCTTACCTTGGCATTGAATATGCAATTTCCATAAGAAAATATGCATTGTCGGTTGAGCCATTAATATATTTAAACACAAATAGTGCTAAATGTTCCGGCATTACTCAACAAGATGACAGTGTTTCGCCCCGGTGTGCTCTTGGGCTCTTCAGTTGGTTAAAGCACACCTCACCAAGACACTGTCTAGTGCACACTGGGAAGGCCATTGCAAGACGTATTTGACACATGTGTATCCGCGTCACGAGCAAGCCTGTGCACTATGGGAGTTCAAACTCCATTCCAAAGCAATTATAACCTTACCTTGGCATTGAATATACAATTTCCTTAAGAAAATATGCATTGTCGGTTGAGCCATTAATATATTTAAACACAAATAGTGCTAAATGTTCCGGCATAACTCAACAAGATGACAGTGTTTCGCCCCGGTGTGCTATTGGGCTCTTCAGTTGGTTAAAGCACACCTCACCAAGACACTGTCTAGTGCACACTGGGAAGGCCATTGCAAGACGTAGTTGACACATGTGTATCCGCGTCACGAGCAAGCCAGTGCACTATGGGAGTTGAAACTCCATTCCAAAGCAATTATAACCTTACCTTGGCATTTAATATACAATTTCCATAAGAAAATATGCATTGTCGGTTGAGCCATTAATATATTTAAACACAAATAGTGCTAAATGTTCCGGCATAACTCAACAAGGTGACAGTGTTCGCCCCGGTGTTCTATTGGGCTCTTCAGTTGGTTAAAGCACACCTCACCAAGACACTGTCTAGTGCACACTGGGAAGGCCATTGCAAGACGTATTTGACACATGTGTATCCGCGTCACGAACAAGCCAGTGCACTATGGGAGTTGAAACTCCATTCCAAAGCAATTATAACCTTACCTTGGCATTGAATATACAATTTCCATAAGAAAATATGCATTGTCGGTTGAGCCATTAATATATTTAAACACAAATAGTGCTAAATGTTCCGGCATAACTCAACAAGTAGACAGTGTTTCGCCCCGGTGTGCTATTGGGCTCTTCAGTTGGTTAAAGCACACCTCACCAAGACACTGTCTAGTGCACACTGGGAATGCCATTGCAAGACGTATTTGACACATGTGTATCCGCGTCACGAGCAAGCCAGTGCACTATGGGAGTTGAAACTCCATTCCAAAGCAATTATAACCTTACCTTGGCATTGAATATACAATTTCTATAAGAAAATATGCATTGTCGGTTGAGCCATTAATATATTTAAACACAAATAGTGCTAAATGTTCCGGCATAACTCAACAAGTTGACAGTGTATCGCCCCGGTGTGCTATTGGGCTCTTCAGTTGGTTAAAGCCCACCTCACCAAGACACTGTCTAGTGCACGCTGGGAAGGCCATTGCAAGACGTATTTGACACATGTGTATCCGCGTCACGAGCAAGCCAGTGCACTATGGGAGTTGAAACTCCATTCCAGAGCAATTATAACCTTACCTTGGCATTGAATATACAATTTCCATAAGAAAATATGCATTGTCGGTTGAGCCATTAATATATTTAAACACAAATAGTGCTAAATGTTCCGGCATAACTCAACAAGATGACAGTGTTTCGCCCCGGTGTGCTATTGGGCTCTTCAGTTGGTTAAAGCACACCTCACCAAGACACTGTCTAGTGCAAACTGGGAAGGCCATTGCAAGACGTAGTTGACACATGTGTATCCGCGTCACGAGCAAGCCAGTGCACTATGGGAGTTGAAACTCCATTCCAAAGCAATTATAACCTTACCTTGGCATTGAATATACAATTTCCATAAGAAAATATGCATTGTCGGTTGAGCCATTAATATATTTAAACACAAATAGTGCTAAATGTTCCGGCATAACTCAACAAGATGACAGTGTTTCGCCCCGGTGTGCTATTGGGCTCTTCAGTTGGTTAAAGCACACCTCACCAAGACACTGTCTAGTGCACACTGGGAAGGCCATTGCAAGACGTATTTGACACATGTGTATCCGCGTCACGAGCAAGCCAGTGCACTATGGGAGTTGAAACTCCATTCCGAAGCAATTATAACCTTACCTTGGCATTGAATATACAATTTCTATAAGAAAATATGCATTGTCGGTTTAGCCATTAATATATTTAAACACAAATAGTGCTAAATGTTCCGGCATAACTCAACAAGTTGACAGTGTATCGCCCCGGTGTGCTATTGGGCTCTTCAGTTGGTTAAAGCCCACCTGACCAAGACACTGTCTAGTGCACACTGGGAAGGCCATTGCAAGACGTATTTGACACATGTGTATCCGCGTCACGAGCAAGCCAGTGCACTATGGGAGTTGAAACTCCATTCCAGAGCAATTATAACCTTACCTTGGCATTGAATATACAATTTCCATAAGAAAATATGCATTGTCGGTTGAGCCATTAATATATTTAAAAAAAAATAGTGCTAAATGTTCCGGCATAACTCAACAAGATGACAGTGTTTCGCCCCGGTGTGCTATTCGGCTCTTCAGTTGGTTAAAGCACACCTCACCAAGACACTGTCTAGTGCAAACTGGGAAGGCCATTGCAAGACGTAGTTGACACATGTGTATCCGCGTCACGAGCAAGCCAGTGCACTATGGGAGTTGAAACTCCATTCCAAAGCAATTATAACCTTACCTTGGCATTGAATATACAATTTCAATAAGAAAATATGCATTATCGGTTGAGCCATTAATATATTTAAACACAAATAGTGCTAAATGTTCCGGCATAACTCAACAAGATGACAGTGTTTCGCCCCGGTGTGCTATTGGGCTCTTCAGTTGGTTAAAGCTCACCTCACCAAGACACTGTCTAGTGCACACTGGGAAGGCCATTGCAAGACGTATTTGACACATGTGTATCCGCGTCACGTGCAAGCCAGTGCACCATGGGAGTTGAAACTCCATTCCAAAGCAATTATAACCTTACCTTGGCATTGAATATACAATTTCCATAAGAAAATATGCATTGTCGGTTGAGCCATTAATATATTTATACACAAATAGTGCTAAATGTTCCGGCATAACTCAACAAGATGACAGTGTTTCGCCCCGGTGTGCTATTGGGCTCTTCAGTTGGTTAAAGCACACCTCACCAAGACACTGTCTAGTGCACACTGGGAAGGCCATTGCAAGACGTATTTGACACATGTGTATCCGCGTCACGAGCAAGCCAGTGCACTATGGGAGTTGAAACTCCATTCCAAAGCAATTAGAACCTTACCGTGGCATTGAATATACAATTTCCATAAGAAAATATGCATTGTCGGTTGAGCCATTAATATATTTAAACACAAATAGTGCTAAATGTTCCGGCATAACTCAACAAGATGACAGTGTTTCGCCCCGGTGTGCTATTGGGCTCTTCAGTTGGTTAAAGCACACCTCACCAAGACACTGTCTAGTGCACACTGGGAAGGCCATTGCAAGACGTATTTGACACATGTGTATCCGCGTCACGAGCAAGCCAGTGCACTATGGGAGTTGTAACTCCATTCCAAAGCAATTATAACCTTACCTTGGCATTGAATATACAATTTCCATAAGAAAATATGCATTGTCGGTTGAGCCATTAATATATTTAAACACAAACAGTGCTAAATGTTCCGGCATAACTCAACAAGATGACAGTGTTTCGCCCCGGAGTGCTATTGGGCTCTTCAGTTGGTTAAAGCACACCTCACCAAGACACTGTCTAGTGCACACTGGGAAGGCCATTGCAAGACGTATTTGACACATGTGTATCCGCGTCACGAGAATGCCAGTGCACTATGGCAGTTGAAATTCCATTCCAAAGCAATTATAACCTTACCTTGGCATTGAATATACAATTTCCATAAGAAAATATGCATTGTCGGTTGAGCCATTAATATATTTAAACACAAATAGTGCTAAATGTTCCGGCATAACTCAACAAGATGACAGTGTTTCGCCCCGGTGTGCTATTGGGCACTTCAGTTGGTTAAAGCACCCCTCACCAAGACACTGTCTAGTGCACACTGGGAAGGCCATTGCAAGACGTATTTGACACATGTGTATCCGCGTCACGAGCTAGCCAGTGCACTATGGGAGTTGAAACTCCATTCCAAAGCAATTATAACCTTACCTTGGCATTGAATATACAATTTCTATAAGAATATATGCATTGTCGGTTGAGCCATTAATATATTTAAACACAAATCGTGCTAAATGTTCCGGCATAACTCAACAAGTTGACAGTGTATCGCCCCGGTGTGCTATTGGGCTCTTCAGTTGGTTAAAGCCCACCTCACCAAGACACTGTCTAGTGCACACTGGGAAGGCCATTGCAAGACGTATTTGACACATGTGTATCCGCGTCACGAGCAAGCCAGTGCACTATGGGAGTTGAAACTCCATTCCAGAGCAATTATAACCTTACCTTGGCATTGAATATACAATTTCCATAAGAAAATATGCATTGTCGGTTGAGCCATTAATATATTTAAACACAAATAGTGCTAAATGTTCCGGCATAACTCAACAAGATGACAGTGTTTCGCCCCGGTGTGCTATTGGGCTCTTCAGTTGGTTAAAGCACACCTCACCAAGACACTGTCTAGTGCAAACTGGGAAGGCCATTGCAAGACGTAGTTGACACATGTATATCCGCGTCACGAGAATGCCAGTGCACTATGGCAGTTGAAATTCCATTCCAAAGCAATTATAACCTTACCTTGGCATTGAATATACAATTTCCATAAGAAAATATGCATTGTCGGTTGAGCCATTAATATATTTAAACACAAATAGTGCTAAATGTTCCGGCATAACTCAACAAGATGACAGTGTTTCGCCCCGGTGTGCTATTGGGCTCTTCAGTTGGTTAAAGCACCCCTCACTAAGACACTGTCTAGTGCACACTGGGAAGGCAATTGCAAGACGTATTTGACACATGTGTATCCGCGTCACGAGCAAGCCAGTGCACTATGGGAGTTGAAACTCCATTCCAAAGCAATTATAACCTTACCTTGGCATTGAATATACAATTTCTATAAGAAAATATGCATTGTCGGTTGAGCCATTAATATATTTAAACACAAATAGTGCTAAATGTTCCGGCATAACTCAACAAGTTGACAGTGTATCGCCCCGGTGTGCTATTGGGCTCTTCAGTTGGTTAAAGCCCACCTCACCAAGACACTGTCTAGTGCACCCTGGGAAGGCCATTGCAAGACGTATTTGACACATGTTTATCCGCGTCACGAGCAAGCCAGTGCACTATGGGAGTTGAAACTCCATTCCAGAGCAATTATAACCTTACCTTGGCATTGAATATACAATTTCCATAAGAAAATATGCATTGTCGGTTGAGCCATTAATATATTTAAACACAAATAGTGCTAAATGTTCCGGCATAACTCAACAAGATGACAGTGTTTCGCCCCGGTGTGCTATTGGGCTCTTCAGTTGGTTAAAGCACACCTCACCAAGACACTGTCTAGTGCAAACTGGGAAGGCCATTGCAAGACGTAGTTGACACATGTGTATCCGCGTCACGAGCAAGCCAGTGCACTATGGGAGTTGAAACTCCATTCCAAAGCAATTATAACCTTACCTTGGCATTGAATATACAATTTCAATAAGAAAATATGCATTGTCGGTTGAGCCATTAATATATTTAAACACAAATAGTGCTAAATGTTCCGGCATAACTCAACAAGATGACAGTGTTTCGCCCCGGTGTGCTATTGGGCTCTTCAGTTGGTTAAAGCACACCTCACCAAGACACTGTCTAGTGCACACTGGGAAGGCCATTGCAAGACGTATTTGACACATGTGTATCCGCGTCACGAGCAAGCCAGTGCACTATGGGAGTTGAAACTCCATTCCAAAGCAATTATAACCTTACCTTGGCATTGAATATACAATTTCCATAAGAAAATATGCATTGTCGGTTGAGCCATTAATATATTTAAACACAAATAGTGCTAAATGTTCCGGCATAACTCAACAAGATGACAGTGTTTCGCCCCGGTGTGCTATTGGGCTCTTCAGTTGGTTAAAGCACACCTCACCAAGACACTGTCTAGTGCACACTGGGAAGGCCATTGCAAGACGTATTTGACACATGTGTATCCGCGTCACGAGCAAGCTAGTGCACTATGGGAGCTGAAACTCCATTCCAAAGCAATTATAACCTAACCTTGGCATTGAATATACAATTTCCATAAGAAAATATGCATTGTCGGTTGAGCCATTAATATATTTAAACACAAATAGTGCTAAATGTTCCGGCATAACTCAACAAGATGACAGTGTTTCGCCCCGGTGTGCTATTGGGCTCTTCAGTTGGTTAAAGCACACCTCACCAAGACACTGTCTAGTGCACACTGGGAAGGCCATTGCAAGACGTATTTGACACATGTGTATCCCCGTCACGAGCAAGCCAGTGCACTATGGGAGTTGAAACTCCATTCCAAAGCAATTATAACCTTACCTTGGCATTGAATATGCAATTTCCATAAGAAAATATGCATTGTCGGTTGAGCCATTAATATATTTAAACACAAATAGTGCTAAATGTTCCGGCATAACTCAACAAGATGACAGTGTTTCGCCCCGGTGTGCTCTTGGGCTCTTCAGTTGGTTAAAGCACACCTCACCAAGACACTGTCTAGTGCACACTGGGAAGGCCATTGCAAGACGTATTTGACACATGTGTATCCGCGTCACGAGCAAGCCTGTGCACTATGGGAGTTCAAACTCCATTCCAAAGCAATTATAACCTTACCTTGGCATTGAATATACAATTTCCTTAAGAAAATATGCATTGTCGGTTGAGCCATTAATATATTTAAACACAAATAGTGCTAAATGTTCCGGCATAACTCAACAAGATGACAGTGTTTCGCCCCGGTGTGCTATTGGGCTCTTCAGTTGGTTAAAGCACACCTCACCAAGACACTGTCTAGTGCACACTGGGAAGGCCATTGCAAGACGTAGTTGACACATGTGTATCCGCGTCACGAGCAAGCCAGTGCACTATGGGAGTTCAAACTCCATTCCAAAGCAATTATAACCTTACCTTGGCATTTAATATACAATTTCCATAAGAAAATATGCATTGTCGGTTGAGCCATTAATATATTTAAACACAAATAGTGCTAAATGTTCCGGCATAACTCAACAAGATGACAGTGTTCGCCCCGGTGTGCTATTGGGCTCTTCAGTTGGTTAAAGCACACCTCACCAAGACACTGTCTAGTGCACACTGGGAAGGCCATTGCAAGACGTATTTGACACATGTGTATCCGCGTCACGAACAAGCCAGTGCACTATGGGAGTTGAAACTCCATTCCAAAGCAATTATAACCTTACCTTGGCATTGAATATACAATTTCCATAAGAAAATATGCATTGTCGGTTTAGCCATTAATATATTTAAACACAAATAGTGCTAAATGTTCCGGCATAACTCAACAAGTAGACAGTGTTTCGCCCCGGTGTGCTATTGGGCTCTTCAGTTGGTTAAAGCACACCTCACCAAGACACTGTCTAGTGCACACCGGGAATGCCATTGCAAGACGTATTTGACACATGTGTATCCGCGTCACGAGCAAGCCAGTGCACTATGGGAGTTGAAACTCCATTCCAAAGCAATTATAACCTTACCTTGGCATTGAATATACAATTTCTATAAGAATATATGCATTGTCGGTTGAGCCATTAATATATTTAAACACAAATAGTGCTAAATGTTCCGGCATAACTCAACAAGTTGACAGTGTATCGCCCCGGTGTGCTATTGGGCTCTTCAGTTGGTTAAAGCCCACCTCACCAAGACACTGTCTAGTGCACACTGGGAAGGCCATTGCAAGACGTATTTGACACATGTGTATCCGCGTCACGAGCAAGCCAGTGCACTATGGGAGTTGAAACCCCATTCCAGAGCAATTATAACCTTACCTTGGCATTGAATATACAATTTCCATAAGAAAATATGCATTGTCGGTTGAGCCATTAATATATTTAAACACAAATAGTGCTAAATGTTCCGGCATAACTCAACAAGATGACAGTGTTTCGCCCCGGTGTGCTATTGGGCTCTTCAGTTGGTTAAAGCACACCTCACCAAGACACTGTCTAGTGCAAACTGGGAAGGCCATTGCAAGACGTAGTTGACACATGTGTATCCGCGTCACGAGCAAGCCAGTGCACTATGGGAGTTGAAACTCCATTCCAAAGCAATTATAACCTTACCTTGGCATTGAATATACAATTTCCATAAGAAAATATGCATTGTCGGTTGAGCCATTAATATATTTAAACACAAATAGTGCTAAATGTTCCGGCATAACTCAACAAGATGACAGTGTTTCGCCCCGGTGTGCTATTGGGCTCTTCAGTTGGTTAAAGCACACCTCACCAAGACACTGTCTAGTGCACACTGGGAAGGCCATTGCAAGACGTATTTGACACATGTGTATCCGCGTCACGAGCAAGCCAGTGCACTATGGGAGTTGAAACTCCATTCCAAAGCAATTATAGCCTTACCTTGGCATTGAATATACAATTTCTATAAGAAAATATGCATTGTCGGTTGAGCCATTAATATATTTAAACACAAATAGTGCTAAATGTTCCGGCATAACTCAACAAGTTGACAGTGTATCGCCCCGGTGTGCTATTGGGCTCTTCAGTTGGTTAAAGCCCACCTCACCAAGACACTGTCTAGTGCACACTGGGAAGGCCATTGCAAGACGTATTTGACACATGTGTATCCGCATCACGAGCAAGCCAGTGCACTATGGGAGTTGAAACTCCATTCCAGAGCAATTATATCCTTACCTTGGCATTGAATATACAATTTCCATAAGAAAATATGCATTGTCGGTTGAGCCATTAATATATTTAAACACAAATAGTGCTAAATGTTCCGGCATAACTCAACAAGATGACAGTGTTTCGCCCCGGTGTGCTATTGGGCTCTTCAGTTGGTTAAAGCACACCTCACCAAGACACTGTCTAGTGCAAACTGGGAAGGCCATTGCAAGACGTAGTTGACACATGTGTATCCGCGTCACGAGCAAGCCAGTGCACTATGGGAGTTGAAACTCCATTCCAAAGCAATTATAACCTTACCTTGGCATTGAATATACAATTTCAATAAGAAAATATGCATTGTCGGTTGAGCCATTAATATATTTAAACACAAATAGTGCTAAATGTTCCGGCATAACTCAACAAGATGACAGTGTTTCGCCCCGGTGTGCTATTGGGCTCTTCAGTTGGTTAAAGCACACCTCACCAAGACACTGTCTAGTGCACACTGGGAAGGCCATTGCAAGACGTATTTGACACATGTGTATCCGCGTCACGAGCAAGCCAGTGCACCATGGGAGTTGAAACTCCATTCCAAAGCAATTATAACCTTACCTTGGCATTGAATATACAATTTCCATAAGAAAATATGCATTGTCGGTTGAGCCATTAATATATTTAAACACAAATAGTGCTAAATGTTCCGGCATAACTCAACAAGATGACAGTGTTTCGCCCCGGTGTGCTATTGGGCTCTTCAGTTGGTTAAAGCACACCTCACCAAGACACTGTCTAGTGCACACTGGGAAGGCCATTGCAAGACGTATTTGACACATGTGTATCCGCGTCACGAGCAAGCCAGTGCACTATGGGAGTTGAAACTCCATTCCAAAGCAATTATAACCTTACCGTGGCATTGAATATACAATTTCCATAAGAAAATATGCATTGTCGGTTGAGCGTTTAATATATTTAAACACAAATAGTGCTAAATGTTCCGGCATTACTCAACAAGATGACAGTGTTTCGCCCCGGTGTGCTATTGGGCTCTTCAGTTGGTTAAAGCACACCTCACCAAGACACTGTCTAGTGCACACTGGGAAGGCCATTGCAAGACGTATTTGACACATGTGTATCCGCGTCACGAGCAAGCCAGTGCCGTATGGGAGTTGAAACTCCATTCCAAAGCAATTATAACCTTACCTTGGCATTGAATATACAATTTCCATAAGAAAATATGCATTGTCGGTTGAGCCATTAATATATTTAAACACAAACAGTGCTAAATGTTCCGGCATAACTCAACAAGATGACAGTGTTTCGCCCCGGAGTGCTATTGGGCTCTTCAGTTGGTTAAAGCACACCTCACCAAGACACTGTCTAGTGCACACTGGGAAGGCCATTGCAAGACGTATTTGACACATGTGTATCCGCGTCACGAGAATGCCAGTGCACTATGGCAGTTGAAATTCCATTCCAAAGCAATTATAACCTTACCTTGGCATTGAATATACAATTTCCATAAGAAAATATGCATTGTCGGTTGAGCCATTAATATATTTAAACACAAATAGTGCTAAATGTTCCGGCATAACTCAACAAGATGACAGTGTTTCGCCCCGGTGTGCTATTGGGCTCTTCAGTTGGTTAAAGCACCCCTCACCAAGACACTGTCTAGTGCACACTGGGAAGGCCATTGCAAGACGTATTTGACACATGTGTATCCGCGTCACGAGCAAGCCAGTGCACTATGGGAGTTGAAACTCCATTCCAAAGCAATTATAACCTTACCTTGGCATTGAATATACAATTTCTATAAGAATATATGCATTGTCGGTTGAGCCATTAATATATTTAAACACAAATCGTGCTAAATGTTCCGGCATAACTCAACAAGTTGACAGTGTATCGCCCCGGTGTGCTATTGGGCTCTTCAGTTGGTTAAAGCCCACCTCACCAAGACACTGTCTAGTGCACACTGGGAAGGCCATTGCAAGACGTATTTGACACATGTGTATCCGCGTCACGAGCAAGCCAGTGCACTATGGGAGTTGAAACTCCATTCCAGAGCAATTATAACCTTACCTTGGCATTGAATATACAATTTCCATAAGAAAATATGCATTGTCGGTTGAGCCATTAATATATTTAAACACAAATAGTGCTAAATGTTCCGGCATAACTCAACAAGATGACAGTGTTTCGCCCCGGTGTGCTATTGGGCTCTTCAGTTGGTTAAAGCACACCTCACCAAGACACTGTCTAGTGCAAACTGGGAAGGCCATTGCAAGACGTAGTTGACACATGTATATCCGCGTCACGAGAATGCCAGTGCACTATGGCAGTTGAAATTCCATTCCAAAGCAATTATAACCTTACCTTGGCATTGAATATACAATTTCCATAAGAAAATATGCATTGTCGGTTGAGCCATTAATATATTTAAACACAAATAGTGCTAAATGTTCCGGCATAACTCAACAAGTTGACAGTGTTTCGCCCCGGTGTGCTATTGGGCTCTTCAGTTGGTTAAAGCACCCCTCACCAAGACACTGTCTAGTGCACACTGGGAAGGCCATTGCAAGACGTATTTGACACATGTGTATCCGCGTCACGAGCAAGCCAGTGCACTATGGGAGTTGAAACTCCATTCCAAAGCAATTATAACCTTACCTTGGCATTGAATATACAATTTCTATAAGAAAATATGCATTGTCGGTTGAGCCATTAATATATTTAAACACAAATAGTGCTAAATGTTCCGGCATAACTCAACAATTTGACAGTGTATCGCCCCGGTGTGCTATTGGGCTCTTCAGTTGGTTAAAGCCCACCTGACCAAGACACTGTCTAGTGCACACTGGGAAGGCCATTGCAAGACGTATTTGACACATGTGTATCCGCGTCACGAGCAAGCCAGTGCACTATGGGAGTTGAAACTCCATTCCAGAGCAATTATAACCTTACCTTGGCATTGAATATACAATTTCCATAAGAAAATATGCATTGTCGGTTGAGCCATTAATATATTTAAACACAAATAGTGCTAAATGTTCCGGCATAACTCAACAAGATGACAGTGTTTCGCCCCGGTGTGCTATTGGGCTCTTCAGTTGGTTAAAGCACACCTCACCAAGACACTGTCTAGTGCAAACTGGGAAGGCCATTGCAAGACGTAGTTGACACATGTGTATCCGCGTCACGAGCAAGCCAGTGCACTATGGGAGTTGAAACTCCATTCCAAAGCAATTATAACCTTACCTTGGCATTGAATATACAATTTCAATAAGAAAATATGCATTGTCGGTTGAGCCATTAATATATTTAAACACAAATAGTGCTAAATGTTCCGGCATAACTCAACAAGATGACAGTGTTTCGCCCCGGTGTGCTATTGGGCTCTTCAGTTGGTTAAAGCACACCTCACCAAGACACTGTCTAGTGCACACTGGGAAGGCCATTGCAAGACGTATTTGACACATGTGTATCCGCGTCACGAGCAAGCCAGTGCACTATGGGAGTTGAAACTCCATTCCAAAGCAATTATAACCTTACCTTGGCATTGAATATACAATTTCCATAAGAAAATATGCATTGTCGGTTGAGCCATTAATATATTTAAACACAAATAGTGCTAAATGTTCCGGCATAACTCAACAAGATGACAGTGTTTCGCCCCGGTGTGCTATTGGGCTCTTCAGTTGGTTAAAGCACACCTCACCAAGACACTGTCTAGTGCACACTGGGAAGGCCATTGCAAGACGTATTTGACACATGTGTATCCGCGTCACGAGCAAGCCAGTGCACTATGGGAGTTGAAACTCCATTCCAAAGCAATTATAACCTTACCTTGGCATGGAATATACAATTTCCATAAGAAAATATGCATTGTCGGTTGAGCCATTAATATATTTAAACACAAATAGTGCTAAATGTTCCGGCATAACTCAACAAGATGACAGTGTTTCGCCCCGGTGTGCTATTGGGCTCTTCAGTTGGTTAAAGCACACCTCACCAAGACACTGTCTAGTGCACACTGGGAAGGCCATTGCAAGACGTATTTGACACATGTGTATCCGCGTCACGAGCAAGCCAGTGCACTATGGGAGTTGAAACTCCATTCCAAAGCAATTATAACCTTACCTTGGCATTGAATATACAATTTCCATAAGAAAATATGCATTGTCGGTTGAGCCATTAATATATTTAAACACAAATAGTGCTAAATGTTCCGGCATAACTCAACAAGATGACAGTGTTTCGCCCCGGTGTGCTATTGGGCTCTTCAGTTGGTTAAAGCACACCTCACCAAGACACTGTCTAGTGCACACTGGGAAGGCCATTGCAAGACGTATTTGACACATGTGTATCCGCGTCACGAGCAAGCCAGTGCACTATGGGAGTTGAAACTCCATTCCAAAGCAATTATAACCTTACCGTGGCATTGAATATACAATTTCCATAAGAAAATATGCATTGTCGGTTGAGCGTTTAATATATTTAAACACAAATAGTGCTAAATGTTCCGGCATAACTCAACAAGATGACAGTGTTTCGCCCCGGTGTGCTATTGGGCTCTTCAGTTGGTTAAAGCACACCTCACCAAGACACTGTCTAGTGCACACTGGGAAGGCCATTGCAAGACGTATTTGACACATGTGTATCCGCGTCACGAGCAAGCCAGTGCACTATGGGAGTTGAAACTCCATTCCAAAGCAATTATAACCTTACCTTGGCATTGAATATACAATTTCCATAAGAAAATATGCATTGTCGGTTGAGCCATTAATATATTTAAACACAAACAGTGCTAAATGTTCCGGCATAACTCAACAAGATGACAGTGTTTCGCCCCGGTGTGCTATTGGGCTCTTCAGTTGGTTAAAGCACACCTCACCAAGACACTGTCTAGTGCACACTGGGAAGGCCATTGCAAGACGTATTTAACACTTGTGTATCCGCGTCACGAGAATGCCAGTGCACTATGGCAGTTGAAATTCCATTCCAAAGCAATTATAACCTTACCTTGGCATTGAATATACAATTTCCATAAGAAAATATGCATTGTCGGTTGAGCCATTAATATATTTAAACACAAATAGTGCTAAATGTTCCGGCATAACTCAACAAGATGACAGTGTTTCGCCCCGGTGTGCTATTGGGCTCTTCAGTTGGTTAAAGCACCCCTCACCAATACACTGTCTAGTGCACACTGGGAAGGCCATTGCAAGACGTATTTGACACATGTGTATCCGCGTCACGAGCAAGCCAGTGCACTATGGGAGTTGAAACTCCATTCCAAAGCAATTATAACCTTACCTTGGCATTGAATATACAATTTCCATAAGAAAATATGCATTGTCGGTTGAGCCATTAATATATTTAAACACAAATAGTGCTAAATGTTCCGGCATAACTCAACAAGATGACAGTGTTTCGCCCCGGTGTGCTATTGGGCTCTTCAGTTGGTTAAAGCACACCTCACCAAGACACTGTCTAGTGCACACTGGGAAGGCCATTGCAAGACGTATTTGACACATGTGTATCCCCGTCACGAGCAAGCCAGTGCACTATGGGAGTTGAAACTCCATTCCAAAGCAATTATAACCTTACCTTGGCATTGAATATGCAATTTCCATAAGAAAATATGCATTTTCGGTTGAGCCATTAATATATTTAAACACAAATAGTGCTAAATGTTCCGGCATAACTCAACAAGATGACAGTGTTTCGCCCCGGTGTGCTCTTGGGCTCTTCAGTTGGTTAAAGCACACCTCACCAAGACACTGTCTAGTGCACACTGGGAAGGCCATTGCAAGACGTATTTGACACATGTGTATCCGCGTCACGAGCAAGCCTGTGCACTATGGGAGTTCAAACTCCATTCCAAAGCAATTATAACCTTACCTTGGCATTGAATATACAATTTCCTTAAGAAAATATGCATTGTCGGTTGAGCCATTAATATATTTAAACACAAATAGTGCTAAATGTTCCGGCATAACTCAACAAGATGACAGTGTTTCGCCCCGGTGTGCTATTGGGCTCTTCAGTTGGTTAAAGCACACCTCACCAAGACACTGTCTAGTGCACACTGGGAAGGCCATTGCAAGACGTAGTTGACACATGTGTATCCGCGTCACGAGCAAGCCAGTGCACTATGGGAGTTGAAACTCCATTCCAAAGCAATTATAACCTTACCTTGGCATTTAATATACAATTTCCATAAGAAAATATGCATTGTCGGTTGAGCCATTAATATATTTAAACACAAATAGTGCTAAATGTTCCGGCATAACTCAACAAGATGACAGTGTTCGCCCCGGTGTGCTATTGGGCTCTTCAGTTGGTTAAAGCACACCTCACCAAGACACTGTCTAGTGCACACTGGGAAGGCCATTGCAAGACGTATTTGACACATGTGTATCCCCGTCACGAGCAAGCCAGTGCACTATGGGAGTTGAAACTCCATTCCAAAGCAATTATAACCTTACCTTGGCATTGAATATGCAATTTCCATAAGAAAATATGCATTGTCGGTTGAGCCATTAATATATTTAAACACAAATAGTGCTAAATGTTCCGGCATAACTCAACAAGATGACAGTGTTTCGCCCCGGTGTGCTCTTGGGCTCTTCAGTTGGTTAAAGCACACCTCACCAAGACACTGTCTAGTGCACACTGGGAAGGCCATTGCAAGACGTATTTGACACATGTGTATCCGCGTCACGAGCAAGCCTGTGCACTATGGGAGTTCAAACTCCATTCCAAAGCAATTATAACCTTACCTTGGCATTGAATATACAATTTCCTTAAGAAAATATGCATTGTCGGTTGAGCCATTAATATATTTAAACACAAATAGTGCTAAATGTTCCGGCATAACTCAACAAGATGACAGTGTTTCGCCCCGGTGTGCTATTGGGCTCTTCAGTTGGTTAAAGCACACCTCACCAAGACACTGTCTAGTGCACACTGGGAAGGCCATTGCAAGACGTAGTTGACACATGTGTATCCGCGTCACGAGCAAGCCAGTGCACTATGGGAGTTCAAACTCCATTCCAAAGCAATTATAACCTTACCTTGGCATTTAATATACAATTTCCATAAGAAAATATGCATTGTCGGTTGAGCCATTAATATATTTAAACACAAATAGTGCTAAATGTTCCGGCATAACTCAACAAGATGACAGTGTTCGCCCCGGTGTGCTATTGGGCTCTTCAGTTGGTTAAAGCACACCTCACCAAGACACTGTCTAGTGCACACTGGGAAGGCCATTGCAAGACGTATTTGACACATGTGTATCCGCGTCACGAACAAGCCAGTGCACTATGGGAGTTGAAACTCCATTCCAAAGCAATTATAACCTTACCTTGGCATTGAATATACAATTTCCATAAGAAAATATGCATAGTCGGTTTAGCCATTAATATATTTAAACACAAATAGTGCTAAATGTTCCGGCATAACTCAACAAGTAGACAGTGTTTCGCCCCGGTGTGCTATTGGGCTCTTCAGTTGGTTAAAGCACACCTCACCAAGACACTGTCTAGTGCACACCGGGAATGCCATTGCAAGACGTATTTGACACATGTGTATCCGCGTCACGAGCAAGCCAGTGCACTATGGGAGTTGAAACTCCATTCCAAAGCAATTATAACCTTACCTTGGCATTGAATATACAATTTCTATAAGAAAATATGCATTGTCGGTTGAGCCATTAATATATTTAAACACAAATAGTGCTAAATGTTCCGGCATAACTCAACAAGTTGACAGTGTATCGCCCCGGTGTGCTATTGGGCTCTTCAGTTGGTTAAAGCCCACCTCACCAAGACACTGTCTAGTGCACACTGGGAAGGCCATTGCAAGACGTATTTGACACATGTGTATCCGCGTCACGAGCAAGCCAGTGCACTATGGGAGTTGAAACCCCATTCCAGAGCAATTATAACCTTACCTTGGCATTGAATATACAATTTCCATAAGAAAATATGCATTGTCGGTTGAGCCATTAATATATTTAAACACAAATAGTGCTAAATGTTCCGGCATAACTCAACAAGATGACAGTGTTTCGCCCCGGTGTGCTATTGGGCTCTTCAGTTGGTTAAAGCACACCTCACCAAGACACTGTCTAGTGCAAACTGGGAAGGCCATTGCAAGACGTAGTTGACACATGTGTATCCGCGTCACGAGCAAGCCAGTGCACTATGGGAGTTGAAACTCCATTCCAAAGCAATTATAACCTTACCTTGGCATTGAATATACAATTTCCATAAGAAAATATGCATTGTCGGTTGAGCCATTAATATATTTAAACACAAATAGTGCTAAATGTTCCGGCATAACTCAACAAGATGACAGTGTTTCGCCCCGGTGTGCTATTGGGCTCTTCAGTTGGTTAAAGCACACCTCACCAAGACACTGTCTAGTGCACACTGGGAAGGCCATTGCAAGACGTATTTGACACATGTGTATCCGCGTCACGAGCAAGCCAGTGCACTATGGGAGTTGAAACTCCATTCCAAAGCAATTATAACCTTACCTTGGCATTGAATATACAATTTCTATAAGAAAATATGCATTGTCGGTTGAGCCATTAATATATTTAAACACAAATAGTGCTAAATGTTCCGGCATAACTCAACAAGTTGACAGTGTATCGCCCCGGTGTGCTATTGGGCTCTTCAGTTGGTTAAAGCCCACCTCACCAAGACACTGTCTAGTGCACACTGGGAAGGCCATTGCAAGACGTATTTGACACATGTGTATCCGCGTCACGAGCAAGCCAGTGCACTATGGGAGTTGAAACTCCATTCCAGAGCAATTATATCCTTACCTTGGCATTGAATATACAATTTCCATAAGAAAATATGCATTGTCGGTTGAGCCATTAATATATTTAAACACAAATAGTGCTAAATGTTCCGGCATAACTCAACAAGATGACAGTGTTTCGCCCCGGTGTGCTATTGGGCTCTTCAGTTGGTTAAAGCACACCTCACCAAGACACTGTCTAGTGCAAACTGGGAAGGCCATTGCAAGACGTAGTTGACACATGTGTATCCGCGTCACGAGCAAGCCAGTGCACTATGGGAGTTGAAACTCCATTCCAAAGCAATTATAACCTTACCTTGGCATTGAATATACAATTTCAATAAGAAAATATGCATTGTCGGTTGAGCCATTAATATATTTAAACACAAATAGTGCTAAATGTTCCGGCATAACTCAACAAGATGACAGTGTTTCGCCCCGGTGTGCTATTGGGCTCTTCAGTTGGTTAAAGCACACCTCACCAAGACACTGTCTAGTGCACACTGGGAAGGCCATTGCAAGACGTATTTGACACATGTGTATCCGCGTCACGAGCAAGCCAGTGCACCATGGGAGTTGAAACTCCATTCCAAAGCAATTATAACCTTACCTTGGCATTGAATATACAATTTCCATAAGAAAATATGCATTGTCGGTTGAGCCATTAATATATTTAAACACAAATAGTGCTAAATGTTCCGGCATAACTCAACAAGATGACAGTGTTTCGCCCCGGTGTGCTATTGGGCTCTTCAGTTGGTTAAAGCACACCTCACCAAGACACTGTCTAGTGCACACTGGGAAGGCCATTGCAAGACGTATTTGACACATGTGTATCCGCGTCACGAGCAAGCCAGTGCACTATGGGAGTTGAAACTCCATTCCAAAGCAATTATAACCTTACCGTGGCATTGAATATACAATTTCCATAAGAAAATATGCATTGTCGGTTGAGCGTTTAATATATTTAAACACAAATAGTGCTAAATGTTCCGGCATTACTCAACAAGATGACAGTGTTTCGCCCCGGTGTGCTATTGGGCTCTTCAGTTGGTTAAAGCACACCTCACCAAGACACTGTCTAGTGCACACTGGGAAGGCCATTGCAAGACGTATTTGACACATGTGTATCCGCGTCACGAGCAAGCCAGTGCCGTATGGGAGTTGAAACTCCATTCCAAAGCAATTATAACCTTACCTTGGCATTGAATATACAATTTCCATAAGAAAATATGCATTGTCGGTTGAGCCATTAATATATTTAAACACAAACAGTGCTAAATGTTCCGGCATAACTCAACAAGATGACAGTGTTTCGCCCCGGAGTGCTATTGGGCTCTTCAGTTGGTTAAAGCACACCTCACCAAGACACTGTCTAGTGCACACTGGGAAGGCCATTGCAAGACGTATTTGACACATGTGTATCCGCGTCACGAGAATGCCAGTGCACTATGGCAGTTGAAATTCCATTCCAAAGCAATTATAACCTTACCTTGGCATTGAATATACAATTTCCATAAGAAAATATGCATTGTCGGTTGAGCCATTAATATATTTAAACACAAATAGTGCTAAATGTTCCGGCATAACTCAACAAGATGACAGTGTTTCGCCCCAGTGTGCTATTGGGCTCTTCAGTTGGTTAAAGCACCCCTCACCAAGACACTGTCTAGTGCACACTGGGAAGGCCATTGCAAGACGTATTTGACACATGTGTATCCGCGTCACGAGCAAGCCAGTGCACTATGGGAGTTGAAACTCCATTCCAAAGCAATTATAACCTTACCTTGGCATTGAATATACAATTTCTATAAGAATATATGCATTGTCGGTTGAGCCATTAATATATTTAAACACAAATCGTGCTAAATGTTCCGGCATAACTCAACAAGTTGACAGTGTATCGCCCCGGTGTGCTATTGGGCTCTTCAGTTGGTTAAAGCCCACCTCACCAAGACACTGTCTAGTGCACACTGGGAAGGCCATTGCAAGACGTATTTGACACATGTGTATCCGCGTCACGAGCAAGCCAGTGCACTATGGGAGTTGAAACTCCATTCCAGAGCAATTATAACCTTACCTTGGCATTGAATATACAATTTCCATAAGAAAATATGCATTGTCGGTTGAGCCATTAATATATTTAAACACAAATAGTGCTAAATGTTCCGGCATAACTCAACAAGATGACAGTGTTTCGCCCCGGTGTGCTATTGGGCTCTTCAGTTGGTTAAAGCACACCTCACCAAGACACTGTCTAGTGCAAACTGGGAAGGCCATTGCAAGACGTAGTTGACACATGTATATCCGCGTCACGAGAATGCCAGTGCACTATGGCAGTTGAAATTCCATTCCAAAGCAATTATAACCTTACCTTGGCATTGAATATACAATTTCCATAAGAAAATATGCATTGTCGGTTGAGCCATTAATATATTTAAACACAAATAGTGCTAAATGTTCCGGCATAACTCAACAAGATGACAGTGTTTCGCCCCGGTGTGCTATTGGGCTCTTCAGTTGGTTAAAGCACCCCTCACCAAGACACTGTCTAGTGCACACTGGGAAGGCCATTGCAAGACGTATTTGACACATGTGTATCCGCGTCACGAGCAAGCCAGTGCACTATGGGAGTTGAAACTCCATTCCAAAGCAATTATAACCTTACCTTGGCATTGAATATACAATTTCTATAAGAAAATATGCATTGTCGGTTGAGCCATTAATATATTTAAACACAAATAGTGCTAAATGTTCCGGCATAACTCAACAATTTGACAGTGTATCGCCCCGGTGTGCTATTGGGCTCTTCAGTTGGTTAAAGCCCACCTGACCAAGACACTGTCTAGTGCACACTGGGAAGGCCATTGCAAGACGTATTTGACACATGTGTATCCGCGTCACGAGCAAGCCAGTGCACTATGGGAGTTGAAACTCCATTCCAGAGCAATTATAACCTTACCTTGGCATTGAATATACAATTTCCATAAGAAAATATGCATTGTCGGTTGAGCCATTAATATATTTAAACACAAATAGTGCTAAATGTTCCGGCATAACTCAACAAGATGACAGTGTTTCGCCCCGGTGTGCTATTGGGCTCTTCAGTTGGTTAAAGCACACCTCACCAAGACACTGTCTAGTGCAAACTGGGAAGGCCATTGCAAGACGTAGTTGACACATGTGTATCCGCGTCACGAGCAAGCCAGTGCACTATGGGAGTTGAAACTCCATTCCAAAGCAATTATAACCTTACCTTGGCATTGAATATACAATTTCAATAAGAAAATATGCATTGTCGGTTGAGCCATTAATATATTTAAACACAAATAGAGCTAAATGTTCCGGCATAACTCAACAAGATGACAGTGTTTCGCCCCGGTGTGCTATTGGGCTCTTCAGTTGGTTAAAGCACACCTCACCAAGACACTGTCTAGTGCACACTGGGAAGGCCATTGCAAGACGTATTTGACACATGTGTATCCGCGTCACGAGCAATCCAGTGCACTATGGGAGTTGAAACTCCATTCCAAAGCAATTATAACCTTACCTTGGCATTGAATATACAATTTCCATAAGAAAATATGCATTGTCGGTTGAGCCATTAATATATTTAAACACAAATAGTGCTAAATGTTCCGGCATAACTCAACAAGATGACAGTGTTTCGCCCCGGTGTGCTATTGGGCTCTTCAGTTGGTTAAAGCACACCTCACCAAGACACTGTCTAGTGCACACTGGGAAGGCCATTGCAAGACGTATTTGACACATGTGTATCCGCGTCACGAGCAAGCCAGTGCACTATGGGAGTTGAAACTCCATTCCAAAGCAATTATAACCTTACCTTGGCATGGAATATACAATTTCCATAAGAAAATATGCATTGTCGGTTGAGCCATTAATATATTTAAACACAAATAGTGCTAAATGTTCCGGCATAACTCAACAAGATGACAGTGTTTCGCCCCGGTGTGCTATTGGGCTCTTCAGTTGGTTAAAGCACACCTCACCAAGACACTGTCTAGTGCACACTGGGAAGGCCATTGCAAGACGTATTTGACACATGTGTATCCGCGTCACGAGCAAGCCAGTGCACTATGGGAGTTGAAACTCCATTCCAAAGCAATTATAACCTTACCTTGGCATTGAATATACAATTTCCATAAGAAAATATGCATTGTCGGTTGAGCCATTAATATATTTAAACACAAATAGTGCTAAATGTTCCGGCATAACTCAACAAGATGACAGTGTTTCGCCCCGGTGTGCTATTGGGCTCTTCAGTTGGTTAAAGCACACCTCACCAAGACACTGTCTAGTGCACACTGGGAAGGCCATTGCAAGACGTATTTGACACATGTGTATCCGCGTCACGAGCAAGCCAGTGCACTATGGGAGTTGAAACTCCATTCCAAAGCAATTATAACCTTACCGTGGCATTGAATATACAATTTCCATAAGAAAATATGCATTGTCGGTTGAGCGTTTAATATATTTAAACACAAATAGTGCTAAATGTTCCGGCATAACTCAACAAGATGACAGTGTTTCGCCCCGGTGTGCTATTGGGCTCTTCAGTTGGTTAAAGCACACCTCACCAAGACACTGTCTAGTGCACACTGGGAAGGCCATTGCAAGACGTATTTGACACATGTGTATCCGCGTCACGAGCAAGCCAGTGCACTATGGGAGTTGAAACTCCATTCCAAAGCAATTATAACCTTACCTTGGCATTGAATATACAATTTCCATAAGAAAATATGCATTGTCGGTTGAGCCATTAATATATTTAAACACAAACAGTGCTAAATGTTCCGGCATAACTCAACAAGATGACAGTGTTTCGCCCCGGTGTGCTATTGGGCTCTTCAGTTGGTTAAAGCACACCTCACCAAGACACTGTCTAGTGCACACTGGGAAGGCCATTGCAAGACGTATTTGACACATGTGTATCCGCGTCACGAGAATGCCAGTGCACTATGGCAGTTGAAATTCCATTCCAAAGCAATTATAACCTTACCTTGGCATTGAATATACAATTTCCATAAGAAAATATGCATTGTCGGTTGAGCCATTAATATATTTAAACACAAATAGTGCTAAATGTTCCGGCATAACTCAACAAGATGACAGTGTTTCGCCCCGGTGTGCTATTGGGCTCTTCAGTTGGTTAAAGCACCCCTCACCAAGACACTGTCTAGTGCACACTGGGAAGGCCATTGCAAGACGTATTTGACTCATGTGTATCCGCGTCACGAGCAAGCCAGTGCACTATGGGAGTTGAAACTCCATTCCAAAGCAATTATAACCTTACCTTGGCATTGAATATACAATTTCCATAAGAAAATATGCATTGTCGGTTGAGCCATTAATATATTTAAACACAAATAGTGCTAAATGTTCCGGCATAACTCAACAAGATGACAGTGTTTCGCCCCGGTGTGCTATTGGGCTCTTCAGTTGGTTAAAGCACACCTCACCAAGACACTGTCTAGTGCACACTGGGAAGGCCATTGCAAGACGTATTTGACACATGTGTATCCCCGTCACGAGCAAGCCAGTGCACTATGGGAGTTGAAACTCCATTCCAAAGCAATTATAACCTTACCTTGGCATTGAATATGCAATTTCCATAAGAAAATATGCATTTTCGGTTGAGCCATTAATATATTTAAACACAAATAGTGCTAAATGTTCCGGCATAACTCAACAAGATGACAGTGTTTCGCCCCGGTGTGCTCTTGGGCTCTTCAGTTGGTTAAAGCACACCTCACCAAGACACTGTCTAGTGCACACTGGGAAGGCCATTGCAAGACGTATTTGACACATGTGTATCCGCGTCACGAGCAAGCCTGTGCACTATGGGAGTTCAAACTCCATTCCAAAGCAATTATAACCTTACCTTGGCATTGAATATACAATTTCCTTAAGAAAATATGCATTGTCGGTTGAGCCATTAATATATTTAAACACAAATAGTGCTAAATGTTCCGGCATAACTCAACAAGATGACAGTGTTTCGCCCCGGTGTGCTATTGGGCTCTTCAGTTGGTTAAAGCACACCTCACCAAGACACTGTCTAGTGCACACTGGGAAGGCCATTGCAAGACGTAGTTGACACATGTGTATCCGCGTCACGAGCAAGCCAGTGCACTATGGGAGTTGAAACTCCATTCCAAAGCAATTATAACCTTACCTTGGCATTTAATATACAATTTCCATAAGAAAATATGCATTGTCGGTTGAGCCATTAATATATTTAAACACAAATAGTGCTAAATGTTCCGGCATAACTCAACAAGATGACAGTGTTCGCCCCGGTGTGCTATTGGGCTCTTCAGTTGGTTAAAGCACACCTCACCAAGACACTGTCTAGTGCACACTGGGAAGGCCATTGCAAGACGTATTTGACACATGTGTATCCGCGTCACGAACAAGCCAGTGCACTATGGGAGTTGAAACTCCATTCCATAGCAATTATAACCTTACCTTGGCATTGAATATACAATTTCCATAAGAAAATATGCATTGTCGGTTGAGCCATTAATATATTTAAACACAAATAGTGCTAAATGTTCCGGCATAACTCAACAAGTAGACAGTGTTTCGCCCCGGTGTGCTATTGGGCTCTTCAGTTAGTTAAAGCACACCTCACCAAGACACTGTCTAGTGCACACTGGGAAGGCCATTGCAAGACGTATTTGACACATGTGTATCCGCGTCACGAGCAAGCCAGTGCACTATGGGAGTTGAAACTCCATTCCAAAGCAATTATAACCTTACCTTGGCATTGAATATACAATTTCTATAAGAAAATATGCATTGTCGGTTGAGCCATTAATATATTTAAACACAAATAGTGCTAAATGTTCCGGCATAACTCAACAAGTTGACAGTGTATCGCCCCGGTGTGCTATTGGGCTCTTCAATTGGTTAAAGCCCACCTCACCAAGACACTGTCTAGTGCACACTGGGAAGGCCATTGCAAGACGTATTTGACACATGTGTATCCGCGTCACGAGCAAGCCAGTGCACTATGGGAGTTGAAACTCCATTCCAGAGCAATTATAACCTTACCTTGGCATTGAATATACAATTTCCATAAGAAAATATGCATTGTCGGTTGAGCCATTAATATATTTAAACACAAATAGTGCTAAATGTTCCGGCATAACTCAACAAGATGACAGTGTTTCGCCCCGGTGTGCTATTGGGCTCTTCAGTTGGTTAAAGCACACCTCACCAAGACACTGTCTAGTGCAAACTGGGAAGGCCATTGCAAGACGTAGTTGACACATGTGTATCCGCGTCACGAGCAAGCCAGTGCACTATGGGAGTTGAAACTCCATTCCAAAGCAATTATAACCTTACCTTGGCATTGAATATACAATTTCCATAAGAAAATATGCATTGTCGGTTGAGCCATTAATATATTTAAACACAAATAGTGCTAAATGTTCCGGCATAACTCAACAAGATGACAGTGTTTCGCCCCGGTGTGCTATTGGGCTCTTCAGTTGGTTAAAGCACACCTCACCAAGACACTGTCTAGTGCACACTGGGAAGGCCATTGCAAGACGTATTTGACACATGTGTATCCGCGTCACGAGCAAGCCAGTGCACTATGGGAGTTGAAATTCCATTCCAAAGCAATTATAACCTTACCTTGGCATTGAATATACAATTTCTATAAGAAAATATGCATTGTCGGTTGAGCCATTAATATATTTAAACACAAATAGTGCTAAATGTTCCGGCATAACTCAACAAGTTGACAGTGTATCGCCCCGGTGTGCTATTGGGCTCTTCAGTTGGTTAAAGCCCACCTCACCAAGACACTGTCTAGTGCACACTGGGAAGGCCATTGCAAGACGTATTTGACACATGTGTATCCGCGTCACGAGCAAGCCAGTGCACTATGGGAGTTGAAACTCCATTCCAGAGCAATTATAACCTTACCTTGGCATTGAATATACAATTTCCATAAGAAAATATGCATTGTCGGTTGAGCCATTAATATATTTAAACACAAATAGTGCTAAATGTTCCGGCATAACTCAACAAGATGACAGTGTTTCGCCCCGGTGTGCTATTGGGCTCTTCAGTTGGTTAAAGCACACCTCACCAAGACACTGTCTAGTGCAAACTGGGAAGGCCATTGCAAGACGTAGTTGACACATGTGTATCCGCGTCACGAGCAAGCCAGTGCACTATGGGAGTTGAAACTCCATTCCAAAGCAATTATAACCTTACCTTGGCATTGAATATACAATTTCATTAAGAAAATATGCATTGTCGGTTGAGCCATTAATATATTTAAACACAAATAGTGCTAAATGTTCCGGCATAACTCAACAAGATGACAGTGTTTCGCCCCGGTGTGCTATTGGGCTCTTCAGTTGGTTAAAGCACACCTCACCAAGACACTGTCTAGTGCACACTGGGAAGGCCATTGCAAGACGTATTTGACACATGTGTATCCGCGTCACGAGCAAGCCAGTGCACTATGGGAGTTGAAACTCCATTCCAAAGCAATTATAACCTTACCTTGGCATTGAATATACAATTTCCATAAGAAAATATGCATTGTCGGTTGAGCCATTAATATATTTAAACACAAATAGTGCTAAATGTTCCGGCATAACTCAACAAGATGACAGTGTTTCGCCCCGGTGTGCTATTGGGCTCTTCAGTTGGTTAAAGCACACCTCACCAAGACACTGTCTAGTGCACACTGGGAAGGCCATTGCAAGACGTATTTGACACATGTGTATCCGCGTAACGAGCAAGCCAGTGCACTATGGGAGTTGAAACTCCATTCCAAAGCAATTATAACCTTACCTTGGCATTGAATATACAATTTCCATAAGAAAATATGCATTGTCGGTTGAGCCATTAATATATTTAAACACAAATAGTGCTAAATGTTCCGGCATAACTCAACAAGATGACAGTCTTTCGCCCCGGTGTGCTATTGGGCTCTTCAGTCGGTTAAAGCACACCTCACCAAGACACTGTCTAGTGCACACTGGGAAGGCCATTGCAAGACGTATTTGACACATGTGTATCCGCGTCACGAGCAAGCCAGTGCACTATGGGAGTTGAAACTCCATTCCAAAGCAATTATAACCTTACCGTGGCATTGAATATACAATTTCCATAAGAAAATATGCATTGTCGGTTGAGCCATTAATATATTTAAACACAAATAGTGCTAAATGTTCCGGCATAACTCAACAAGATGACAGTGTTTCGCCCCGGTGTGCTATTGGGCTCTTCAGTTGGTTAAAGCACACCTCACCAAGACACTGTCTAGTGCACACTGGGAAGGCCATTGCAAGACGTATTTGACACATGTGTATCCGCGTCACGAGCAAGCCAGTGCACTATGGGAGTTGAAACTCCATTCCAAAGCAATTACAACCTTACCTTGGCATTGAATATACAATTTCCATAAGAAAATATGCATTGTCGGTTGAGCCATTAATATATTTAAACACAAACAGTGCTAAATGTTCCGGCATAACTCAACAAGATGACAGTCTTTCGCCCCGGTGTGCTATTGGGCTCTTCAGTTGGTTAAAGCACACCTCACCAAGACACTGTCTAGTGCACACTGGGAAGGCCATTGCAAGACGTATTTGACACATGTGTATCCGCGTCACGAGAATGCCAGTGCACTATGGCAGTTGAAATTCCATTCCAAAGCAATTATAACCTTACCTTGGCATTGAATATACAATTTCCATAAGAAAATATGCATTGTCGGTTGAGCCATTAATATATTTAAACACAAATAGTGCTAAATGTTCCGGCATAACTCAACAAGATGACAGTGTTTCGCCCCGGTGTGCTATTGGGCTCTTCAGTTGGTTAAAGCACCCCTCACCAAGACACTGTCTAGTGCACACTGGGAAGGCCATTGCAAGACGTATTTGACACATGTGTATCCGCGTCACGAGCAAGCCAGTGCACTATGGGAGTTGAAACTCCATTCCAAAGCAATAACACCCTTCCCTTGGCATTGAATATACAATTTCCATAAGAAAATATGCATTGTCGGTTCAGCCATTAATATATTTAAACACAAATAGTGCTAAATGTTCCGGCATAACTCAACAAGATGACAGTATTTCGCCCCGGTGTGCTATTGGGCTCTTCAGTTGGTTAAAGCACACCTCACCAAGACACTGTCTAGTGCACACTGGGAAGGCCATTGCAAGACGTATTTGACACATGTGTATCCGCGTCACGAGCAAGCCAGTGCACTATGGGAGTTGAAACTCCATTCCAAAGCAATTATAACCTTACCTTGGCATTGAATATACAATTTCCATAAGAAAATATGCATTGTCGGTTGAGCCATTAATATATTTAAACACAAATAGTGCTAAATGTTCCGGCATAACACAACAAGATGACAGTGTTTCGCCCCGGTGTGCTATTGGGCTCTTCAGTTGGTTAAAGCACACCTCACCAAGACACTGTCTAGTGCACACTGGGAAGGCCATTGCAAGACGTATTTGACACATGTGTATCCCCGTCACGAGCAAGCCAGTGCACTATGGGAGTTGAAACTCCATTCCAAAGCAATTATAACCTTACCTTGACATTGAATATGCAATTTCCATAAGAAAATATGCATTGTCGGTTGAGCCATTAATATATTTAAACACAAATAGTGCTAAATGTTCCGGCATAACTCAACAAGATGACAGTGTTTCGCCCCGGTGTGCTCTTGGGCTCTTCAGTTGGTTAAAGCACACCTCACCAAGACACTGTCTAGTGCACACTGGGAAGGCCATTGCAAGACGTATTTGACACATGTGTATCCGCGTCACGAGCAAGCCTGTGCACTATGGGAGTTCAAACTCCATTCCAAAGCAATTATAACCTTACCTTGGCATTGAATATACAATTTCCTTAAGAAAATATGCATTGTCGGTTGAGCCATTAATATATTTAAACACAAATAGTGCTAAATGTTCCGGCATAACTCAACAAGATGACAGTGTTTCGCCCCGGTGTGCTATTGGGCTGTTCAGTTGGTTAAAGCACACCTCACCAAGACACTGTCTAGTGCACACTGGGAAGGCCATTGCAAGACGTAGTTGACACATGTGTATCCGCGTCACGAGCAAGCCAGTGCACTATGGGAGTTGAAACTCCATTCCAAAGCAATTATAACCTTACCTTGGCATTTAATATACAATTTCCATAAGAAAATATGCATTGTCGGTTGAGCCATTAATATATTTAAACACAAATAGTGCTAAATGTTCCGGCATAACTCAACAAGATGACAGTGTTCGCCCCGGTGTGCTATTGGGCTCTTCAGTTGGTTAAAGCACACCTCACCAAGACACTGTCTAGTGCACACTGGGAAGGCCATTGCAAGACGTATTTGACACATGTGTATCCGCGTCACGAACAAGCCAGTGCACTATGGGAGTTGAAACTCCATTCCAAAGCAATTATAACCTTACCTTGGCATTGAATATACAATTTCCATAAGAAAATATGCATTGTCGGTTGAGTCATTAATATATTTAAACACAAATAGTGCTAAATGTTCCGGCATAACTCAACAAGTAGACAGTGTTTCGCCCCGGTGTGCTATTGGGCTCTTCAGTTGGTTAAAGCACACCTCACCAAGACACTGTCTAGTGCACACTGGGAATGCCATTGCAAGACGTATTTGACACATGTGTATCCGCGTCACGAGCAAGCCAGTGCACTATGGGAGTTGAAACTCCATTCCAAAGCAATTATAACCTTACCTTGGCATTGAATATACAATTTCTATAAGAAAATATGCATTGTCGGTTGAGCCATTAATATATTTAAACACAAATAGTGCTAAATGTTCCGGCATAACTCAACAAGTTGACAGTGTATCGCCCCGGTGTGCTATTGGGCTCTTCAGTTGGTTAAAGCCCACCTCACCAAGACACTGTCTAGTGCACACTGGGAAGGCCATTGCAAGACGTATTTGACACATGTGTATCCGCGTCACGAGCAAGCCAGTGCACTATGGGAGTTGAAACTCCATTCCAGAGCAATTATAACCTTACCTTGGCATTGAATATACAATTTCCATAAGAAAATATGCATTGTCGGTTGAGCCATTAATATATTTAAACACAAATAGTGCTAAATGTTCCGGCATAACTCAACAAGATGACAGTGTTTCGCCCCGGTGTGCTATTGGGCTCTTCAGTTGGTTAAAGCACAACTCATCAAGACACTGTCTAGTGCACACTGGGAAGGCCATTGCAAGACGTATTTGACACATGTGTATCCGCGTCACGAGCAAGCCAGTGCACTATGGGAGTTGAAACTCCATTCCAAAGCAATTATAACCTTACCTTGGCATTGAATATACAATTTCCATAAGAAAATATGCATTGTCGGTTTAGCCATTAATATATTTAAACACAAATAGTGCTAAATGTTCCGGCATAACTCATTAAGATGACAGTGTTTCGCCCCGGTGTGCTATTGGGCTCTTCAGTTGGTTAAAGCACACCTCACCAAGACACTGTCTAGTGCACACTGGGAAGGCCATTGCAAGACGTATTTGACACATGTGTATCCGCGTCACGAGCAAGCCAGTGCACTATGGGAGTTGAAACTCCATTCCAAAGCAATTATAACCTTACCTTGGCATTGAATATACAATTTCCATAAGAAAATATGCATTGTCGGTTGAGCCATTAATATATTTAAACACAAATAGTGCTAAATGTTCCGGCATAACTCAACAAGATGACAGTGTTTCGCCCCGGTGTGCTATTGGGCTCTTCAGTTGGTTAAAGCACACCTCACCAAGACACTGTCTAGTGCACACTGGGAAGGCCATTGCAAGACGTATTTGACACATGTGTATCCCCGTCACGAGCAAGCCAGTGCACTATGGGAGTTGACAATCCAGTCCAAAGCAATTATAACCTTACCTTGGCATTGAATATACAATTTCCATAAGAAAATATGCATTGTCGGTTGAGCCATTAATATATTTAAACACAAATAGTGCTAAATGTTCCGGCATAACTCAACAAGATGACAGTGTTTCGCCCCGGTGTGCTCTTGGGCTCTTCAGTTGGTTAAAGCACACCTCACCAAGACACTGTCTAGTGCACACTGGGAAGGCCATTGCAAGACGTATTTGACACATGTGTATCCACGTCACGAGCAAGCCAGTGCACTATGGGAGTTCAAACTCCATTCCAAAGCAATTATAACCTTACCTTGGCATTGAATATACAATTTCCTTTAGAAAATATGCATTGTCGGTTGGGCCATTAATATATTTAAACACAAATAGTGCTAAATGTTCCGGCATAACTCAACAAGATGACAGTGTTTCGCCCCGGTGTGCTATTGGGCTCTTCAGTTGGTTAAAGCACACCTCACCAAGACACTGTCTAGTGCACACTGGGAAGGCCATTGCAAGACGTAGTTGACACATGTGTATCCGCGTCACTAGCAAGCCAGTGCACTATGGCAGTTGAAACTCCATTCCAAAGCAATTATAACCTTACCTTGGCATTTAATATACAATTTCCATAAGAAAATATGCATTGTCGGTTGAGCCATTAATATATTTAAACACAAATAGTGCTAAATGTTCCGGCATAACTCAACAAGATGACAGTGTTCGCCCCGGTGTGCTATTGGGCTCTTCAGTTGGTTAAAGCACACCTCACCAAGACACTGTCTAGTGCACACTGGGAAGGCCATTGCAAGACGTATTTGACACATGTGTATCCGCGTCACGAACAAGCCAGTGCACTATGGGAGTTGAAACTCCATTCCAAAGCAATTATAACCTTAACTTGGCATTGAATATACAATTTCCATAAGAAAATATGCATTGTCGGTTGAGCCATTAATATATTTAAACACAAATAGTGCTAAATGTTCCGGTATAACTCAACAAGTAGACAGTGTTTCGCCCCGGTGTGCTATTGGGCTCTTCAGTTGGTTAAAGAACACCTCACCAAGACACTGTCTAGTGCACACTGGGAAGGCCATTGCAAGACGTATTTGACACATGTGTATCCGCGTCACGAGCAAGCCAGTGCACTATGGGAGTTGAAACTCCATTCCAAGGCAATTATAACCTTACCTTGGCATTGAATATACAATTTCCATAAGAAAATATGCATTGTCGGTTGAGCCATTAATATATTTAAACACAAATAGTGCTAAATGTTCCGGCATAACTCAACAAGATGACAGTGTTTCGCTCCGGTGTGCTATTGGGCTCTTCAGTTGGTTAAAGCACCCCTCACCAAGACACTGTCTAGTGCACACTGGGAAGGCCATTGAAAGACGTATTTGACACATGTGTATCCGCGTCACGAGCAAGCCAGTGCACTATGGGAGTTGAAACTCCATTCCAAAGCAATTACACCCTTCCCTTGGCATTGAATATACAATTTCCATAAGAAAATATGCATTGTCGGTTCAGCCATTAATATATTTAAACACAAATAGTGCTAAATGTTCCGGCATAACTCAACAAGATGACAGTATTTCGCCCCGGTGTGCTATTGGGCTCTTCAGTTGGTTAAAGCACACCTCACCAAGACACTGTCTAGTGCACACTGGGAAGGCCATTGCAAGACGTATTTGACACATGTGTATCCGCGTCACGAGCAAGCCAGTGCACTATGGGAGTTGAAACTCCATTCCAAAGCAATTATAACCTTACCTTGGCATTGAATATACAATTTCCATAAGAAAATATGCATTGTCGGTTGAGCCATTAATATATTTAAACACAAATAGTGCTAAATGTTCCGGCATAACTCAACAAGATGACAGTGTTTCGCCCCGGTGTGCTATTGGGCTCTTCAGTTGGTTAAAGCACACCTCACCAAGACACTGTCTAGTGCACACTGGGAAGGCCATTGCAAGACGTATTTGACACATGTGTATCCCCGTCACGAGCAAGCCAGTGCACTATGGGAGTTGAAACTCCATTCCAAAGCAATTATAACCTTACCTTGACATTGAATATGCAATTTCCATAAGAAAATATGCATTGTCGGTTGAGCCATTAATATATTTAAACACAAATAGTGCTAAATGTTCCGGCATAACTCAACAAGATGACAGTGTTTCGCCCCGGTGTGCTCTTGGGCTCTTCAGTTGGTTAAAGCACACCTCACCAAGACACTGTCTAGTGCACACTGGGAAGGCCATTGCAAGACGTATTTGACACATGTGTATCCGCGTCACGAGCAAGCCTGTGCACTATGGGAGTTCAAACTCCATTCCAAAGCAATTATAACCTTACCTTGGCATTGAATATACAATTTCCTTAAGAAAATATTCATTGTCGGTTGAGCCATTAATATATTTAAACACAAATAGTGCTAAATGTTCCAGCATAACTCAACAAGATGACAGTGTTTCGCCCCGGTGTGCTATTGGGCTGTTCAGTTGGTTAAAGCACACCTCACCAAGACACTGTCTAGTGCACACTGGGAAGGCCATTGCAAGACGTAGTTGACACATGTGTATCCGCGTCACGAGCAAGCCAGTGCACTATGGGAGTTGAAACTCCATTCCAAAGCAATTATAACCTTACCTTGGCATTTAATATACAATTTCCATAAGAAAATATGCATTGTCGGTTGAGCCATTAATATATTTAAACACAAATAGTGCTAAATGTTCCGGCATAACTCAACAAGATGACAGTGTTCGCCCCGGTGTGCTATTGGGCTCTTCAGTTGGTTAAAGCACACCTCACCAAGACACTGTCTAGTGCACACTGGGAAGGCCATTGCAAGACGTATTTGACACATGTGTATCCGCGTCACGAACAAGCCAGTGCACTATGGGAGTTGAAACTCCATTCCAAAGCAATTATAACCTTACCTTGGCATTGAATATACAATTTCCATAAGAAAATATGCATTGTCGGTTGAGCCATTAATATATTTAAACACAAATAGTGCTAAATGTCCCGGCATAACTCAACAAGTAGACAGTGTTTCGCCCCGGTGTGCTATTGGGCTCTTCAGTTGGTTAAAGCACACCTCACCAAGACACTGTCTAGTGCACACTGGGAATGCCATTGCAAGACGTATTTGACACATGTGTGTCCGCGTCACGAGCAAGCCAGTGCACTATGGGAGTTGAAACTCCATTCCAAAGCAATTATAACCTTACCTTGGCATTGAATATACAATTTCTATAAGAAAATATGCATTGTCGGTTGAGCCATTAATATATTTAAACACAAATAGTGCTAAATGTTCCGGCATAACTCAACAAGTTGACAGTGTATCGCCCCGGTGTGCTATTGGGCTCTTCAGTTGGTTAAAGCCCACCTCACCAAGACACTGTCTAGTGCACACTGGGAAGGCCATTGCAAGACGTATTTGACACATGTGTATCCGCGTCACGAGCAAGCCAGTGCACTATGGGAGTTGAAACTCCATTCCAGAGCAATTATAACCTTACCTTGGCATTGAATATACAATTTCCATAAGAAAATATGCATTGTCGGTTGAGCCATTAATATATTTAAACACAAATAGTGCTAAATGTTCCGGCATAACTCAACAAGATGACAGTGTTTCGCCCCGGTGTGCTATTGGGCTCTTCAGTTGGTTAAAGCACAACTCATCAAGACACTGTCTAGTGCACACTGGGAAGGCCATTGCAAGACGTATTTGACACATGTGTATCCGAGTCACGAGCAAGCCAGTGCACTATGGGAGTTGAATCTCCATTCCAAAGCAATTATAACCTTACCTTGGCATTGAATATACAATTTCCATTAGAAAATATGCATTGTAGGTTGAGCCATTAATATATTTAAACACAAATAATGCTAAATGTTCCGGAATAACTCAACAAGATGACAGTGTTTCGCCCCGGTGTGCTATTGGGCTCTTCAGTTGGTAAAGCACACCTCACCATGACACTGTCTAGTGCACACTGGGAAGGCCATTGCAAGACGTATTTGACACATGTGTATCCGCGTCACGAGCAAGCCAGTGCACTATGGGAGTTGAAACTCCATTCCAAAGCAATTATAACCTTACCTTGGCATTGAATATACAATTTCCATAAGAAAATATGCATTGTCGGTTTAGCCATTAATATATTTAAACACAAATAGTGCTAAATGTTCCGGCATAACTCATTAAGATGACAGTGTTTCGCCCCGGTGTGCTATTGGGCTCTTCAGTTGGTTAAAGCACACCTCACCAAGACACTGTCTAGTGCACACTGGGAAGGCCATTGCAAGACGTATTTGACACATGTGTATCCGCGTCACGAGCAAGCCAGTGCACTATGGGAGTTGAAACTCCATTCCAAAGCAATTATAACCTTACCTTGGCATTGAATATACAATTTCCATAAGAAAATATGCATTGTCGGTTTAGCCATTAATATATTTAAACACAAATAGTGCTAAATGTTCCGGCATAACTCATTAAGATGACAGTGTTTCGCCCCGGTGTGCTATTGGGCTCTTCAGTTGGTTAAAGCACACCTCACCAAGACACTGTCTAGTGCACACTGGGAAGGCCATTGCAAGACGTATTTGACACATGTGTATCCCCGTCACGAGCAAGCCAGTGCACTATGGGAGTTGAAAATCCAGTCCAAAGCAATTATAACCTTACCTTGGCATTGAATATACAATTTCCATAAGAAAATATGCATTGTCGGTTGAGCCATTAATATATTTAAACACAAATAGTGCTAAATGTTCCGGCATAACTCAACAAGATGACAGTGTTTCGCCCCGGTGTGCTATTGGGCTCTTCAGTTGGTTAAAGCACACCTCACCAAGACACTGTCTAGTGCACACTGGGAAGGCCATTGCAAGACGTATTTGACACATGTGTATCCCCGTCACGAGCAAGCCAGTGCACTATGGGAGTTGAAACTCCATTCCAAAGCAATTATAACCTTACCTTGACATTGAATATGCAATTTCCATAAGAAAATATGCATTGTCGGTTGAGCCATTAATATATTTAAACACAAATAGTGCTAAATGTTCCGGCATAACTCAACAAGATGACAGTGTTTCGCCCCGGTGTGCTCTTGGGCTCTTCAGTTGGTTAAAGCACACCTCACCAAGACACTGTCTAGTGCACACTGGGAAGGCCATTGCAAGACGTATTTGACACATGTGTATCCGCGTCACGAGCAAGCCTGTGCACTATGGGAGTTCAAACTCCATTCCAAAGCAATTATAACCTTACCTTGGCATTGAATATAAAATTTCCTTAAGAAAATATGCATTGTCGGTTGAGCCATTAATATATTTAAACACAAATAGTGCTAAATGTTCCGGCATAACTCAACAAGATGACAGTGTTTCGCCCCGGTGTGCTATTGGGCTGTTCAGTTGGTTAAAGCACACCTCACCAAGACACTGTCTAGTGCACACTGGGAATGCCATTGCAAGACGTATTTGACACATGTGTGTCCGCGTCACGAGCAAGCCAGTGCACTATGGGAGTTGAAACTCCATTCCAAAGCAATTATAACCTTACCTTGGCATTGAATATACAATTTCTATAAGAAAATATGCATTGTCGGTTGAGCCATTAATATATTTAAACACAAATAGTGCTAAATGTTCCGGCATAACTCAACAAGTTGACAGTGTATCGCCCCGGTGTGCTATTGGGCTCTTCAGTTGGTTAAAGCCCACCTCACCAAGACACTGTCTAGTGCACACTGGGAAGGCCATTGCAAGACGTATTTGACACATGTGTATCCGCGTCACGAGCAAGCCAGTGCACTATGGGAGTTGAAACTCCATTCCAGAGCAATTATAACCTTACCTTGGCATTGAATATACAATTTCCATAAGAAAATATGCATTGTCGGTTGAGCCATTAATATATTTAAACACAAATAGTGCTAAATGTTCCGGCATAACTCAACAAGATGACAGTGTTTCGCCCCGGTGTGCTATTGGGCTCTTCAGTTGGTTAAAGCACAACTCATCAAGACACTGTCTAGTGCACACTGGGAAGGCCATTGCAAGACGTATTTGACACATGTGTATCCGAGTCACGAGCAAGCCAGTGCACTATGGGAGTTGAATCTCCATTCCAAAGCAATTATAACCTTACCTTGGCATTGAATATACAATTTCCATTAGAAAATATGCATTGTAGGTTGAGCCATTAATATATTTAAACACAAATAATGCTAAATGTTCCGGAATAACTCAACAAGATGACAGTGTTTCGCCCCGGTGTGCTATTGGGCTCTTCAGTTGGTAAAGCACACCTCACCATGACACTGTCTAGTGCACACTGGGAAGGCCATTGCAAGACGTATTTGACACATGTGTATCCGCGTCACGAGCAAGCCAGTGCACTATGGGAGTTGAAACTCCATTCCAAAGCAATTATAACCTTACCTTGGCATTGAATATACAATTTCCATAAGAAAATATGCATTGTCGGTTTAGCCATTAATATATTTAAACACAAATAGTGCTAAATGTTCCGGCATAACTCATTAAGATGACAGTGTTTCGCCCCGGTGTGCTATTGGGCTCTTCAGTTGGTTAAAGCACACCTCACCAAGACACTGTCTAGTGCACACTGGGAAGGCCATTGCAAGACGTATTTGACACATGTGTATCCGCGTCACGAGCAAGCCAGTGCACTATGGGAGTTGAAACTCCATTCCAAAGCAATTATAACCTTACCTTGGCATTGAATATACAATTTCCATAAGAAAATATGCATTGTCGGTTTAGCCATTAATATATTTAAACACAAATAGTGCTAAATGTTCCGGCATAACTCATTAAGATGACAGTGTTTCGCCCCGGTGTGCTATTGGGCTCTTCAGTTGGTTAAAGCACACCTCACCAAGACACTGTCTAGTGCACACTGGGAAGGCCATTGCAAGACGTATTTGACACATGTGTATCCCCGTCACGAGCAAGCCAGTGCACTATGGGAGTTGAAAATCCAGTCCAAAGCAATTATAACCTTACCTTGGCATTGAATATACAATTTCCATAAGAAAATATGCATTGTCGGTTGAGCCATTAATATATTTAAACACAAATAGTGCTAAATGTTCCGGCATAACTCAACAAGATGACAGTGTTTCGCCCCGGTGTGCTATTGGGCTCTTCAGTTGGTTAAAGCACACCTCACCAAGACACTGTCTAGTGCACACTGGGAAGGCCATTGCAAGACGTATTTGACACATGTGTATCCCCGTCACGAGCAAGCCAGTGCACTATGGGAGTTGAAACTCCATTCCAAAGCAATTATAACCTTACCTTGACATTGAATATGCAATTTCCATAAGAAAATATGCATTGTCGGTTGAGCCATTAATATATTTAAACACAAATAGTGCTAAATGTTCCGGCATAACTCAACAAGATGACAGTGTTTCGCCCCGGTGTGCTCTTGGGCTCTTCAGTTGGTTAAAGCACACCTCACCAAGACACTGTCTAGTGCACACTGGGAAGGCCATTGCAAGACGTATTTGACACATGTGTATCCGCGTCACGAGCAAGCCTGTGCACTATGGGAGTTCAAACTCCATTCCAAAGCAATTATAACCTTACCTTGGCATTGAATATAAAATTTCCTTAAGAAAATATGCATTGTCGGTTGAGCCATTAATATATTTAAACACAAATAGTGCTAAATGTTCCGGCATAACTCAACAAGATGACAGTGTTTCGCCCCGGTGTGCTATTGGGCTGTTCAGTTGGTTAAAGCACACCTCACCAAGACACTGTCTAGTGCACACTGGGAAGGCCATTGCAAGACGTAGTTGACACATGTGTATCCGCGTCACGAGCAAGCCAGTGCACTATGGGAGTTGAAACTCCATTCCAAAGCAATTATAACCTTACCTTGGCATTTAATATACAATTTCCATAAGAAAATATGCATTGTCAATTGAGCCATTAATATATTTAAACACAAATAGTGCTAAATGTTCCGGCATAACTCAACAAGATGACAGTGTTCGCCCCGGTGTGCTATTGGGCTCTTCAGTTGGTTAAAGCACACCTCACCAAGACACTGTCTAGTGCACACTGGGAAGGCCATTGCAAGACGTATTTGACACATGTGTATCCGCGTCACGAACAAGCCAGTGCACTATGGGAGTTGAAACTCCATTCCAAAGCAATTATAACCTTACCTTGGCATTGAATATACAATTTCCATAAGAAAATATGCATTGTCGGTTGAGCCATTAATATATTTAAACACAAATAGTGCTAAATGTTCCGGCATAACTCAACAAGTAGACAGTGTTTCGCCCCGGTGTGCTATTGGGCTCTTCAGTTGGTTAAAGCACACCTCACCAAGACACTGTCTAGTGCACACTGGGAATGCCATTGCAAGACGTATTTGACACATGTGTATCCGCGTCACGAGCAAGCCAGTGCACTATGGGAGTTGAAACTCCATTCCAAAGCAATTATAACCTTACCTTGGCATTGAATATACAATTTCTATAAGAAAATATGCATTGTCGGTTGAGCCATTAATATATTTAAACACAAATAGTGCTAAATGTTCCGGCATAACTCAACAAGATGACAGTGTATCGCCCCGGTGTGCTATTGGGCTCTTCAGTTGGTTAAAGCCCACCTCACCAAGACACTGTCTAGTGCACACTGGGAAGGCCATTGCAAGACGTATTTGACACATGTGTATCCGCGTCACGAGCAAGCCAGTGCACTATGGGAGTTGAAACTCCATTCCAGAGCAATTATAACCTTACCTTGGCATTGAATATACAATTTCCATAAGAAAATATGCATTGTCGGTTGAGCCATTAATATATTTAAACACAAATAGTGCTAAATGTTCCGGCATAACTCAACAAGATGACAGTGTTTCGCCCCGGTGTGCTATTGGGCTCTTCAGTTGGTTAAAGCACAACTCATCAAGACACTGTCTAGTGCACACTGGGAAGGCCATTGCAAGACGTATTTGACACATGTGTATCCGCGTCACGAGCAAGCCAGTGCACTATGGGAGTTGAATCTCCATTCCAAAGCAATTATAACCTTACCTTGGCATTGAATATACAATTTCCATAAGAAAATATGCATTGTAGGTTGAGCCATTAATATATTTAAACACAAATAATGCTAAATGTTCCGGAATAACTCAACAAGATGACAGTGTTTCGCCCCGGTGTGCTATTGGGCTCTTCAGTTGGTAAAGCACACCTCACCATGACACTGTCTAGTGCACACTGGGAAGGCCATTGCAAGACGTATTTGACACATGTGTATCCGCGTCACGAGCAAGCCAGTGCACTATGGGAGTTGAAACTCCATTCCAAAGCAATTATAACCTTACCTTGGCATTGAATATACAATTTCCATAAGAAAATATGCATTGTCGGTTTAGCCATTAATATATTTAAACACAAATAGTGCTAAATGTTCCGGCATAACTCATTAAGATGACAGTGTTTCGCCCCGGTGTGCTATTGGGCTCTTCAGTTGGTTAAAGCACACCTCACCAAGACACTGTCTAGTGCACACTGGGAAGGCCATTGCAAGACGTATTTGACACATGTGTATCCGCGTCACGAGCAAGCCAGTGCACTATGGGAGTTGAAACTCCATTCCAAAGCAATTATAACCTTACCTTGGCATTGAATATACAATTTCCATAAGAAAATATGCATTGTCGGTTGAGCCATTAATATATTTAAACACAAATAGTGCTAAATGTTCCGGCATAACTCAACAAGATGACAGTGTTTCGCCCCGGTGTGCTATTGGGCTCTTCAGTTGGTTAAAGCACACCTCACCAAGACACTGTCTAGTGCACACTGGGAAGGCCATTGCAAGACGTATTTGACACATGTGTATCCCCGTCACGAGCAAGCCAGTGCACTATGGGAGTTGAAAATCCAGTCCAATGCAATTATAACCTTACCTTGGCATTGAATATACAATTTCCATAAGAAAATATGCATTGTCGGTTGAGCCATTAATATATTTAAACACAAATAGTGCTAAATGTTCCGGCATAACTCAACAAGATGACAGTGTTTCGCCCCGGTGTGCTCTTGGGCTCTTCAGTTGGTTAAAGCACACCTCACCAAGACACTGTCTAGTGCACACTGGGAAGGCCATTGCAAGACGTATTTGACACATGTGTATCCACGTCACGAGCAAGCCAGTGCACTATGGGAGTTCAAACTCCATTCCAAAGCAATTATAACCTTACCTTGGCATTGAATATACAATTTCCTTTAGAAAATATGCATTGTCGGTTGAGCCATTAATATATTTAAACACAAATAGTGCTAAATGTTCCGGCATAACTCAACAAGATGACAGTGTTTCGCCCCGGTGTGCTATTGGGCTCTTCAGTTGGTTAAAGCACACCTCACCAAGACACTGTCTAGTGCACACTGGGAAGGCCATTGCAAGACGTAGTTGACACATGTGTATCCGCGTCACGAGCAAGCCAGTGCACTATGGCAGTTGAAACTCCATTCCAAAGCAATTATAACCTTACCTTGGCATTTAATATACAATTTCCCTAAGAAAATATGCATTGTCGGTTGAGCCATTAATATATTTAAACACAAATAGTGCTAAATGTTCCGGCATAACTCAACAAGATGACAGTGTTCGCCCCGGTGTGCTATTGGGCTCTTCAGTTGGTTAAAGCACACCTCACCAAGACACTGTCTAGTGCACACTGGGAAGGCCATTGCAAGACGTATTTGACACAACGCGTCACGAACAAGCCAGTGCACTATGGGAGTTGAAACTCCATTCCAAAGCAATTATAACCTTACCTTGGCATTGAATATACATTTTCCATAAGAAAATATGCATTGTCGGTTGAGCCATTAATATATTTAAACACAAATAGTGCTAAATGTTCCGGTATAACTCAACAAGTAGACAGTGTTTCGCCCCGGTGTGCTATTGGGCTCTTCAGTTGGTTAAAGAACACCTCACCAAGACACTGTCTAGTGCACACTGGGAAGGCCATTGCAAGACGTATTTGACACATGTGTATCCGCGTCACGAGCAAGCCAGTGCACTATGGGAGTTGAAACTCCATTCCAAGGCAATTATAACCTTACCTTGGCATTGAATATACAATTTCCATAAGAAAATATGCATTGTCGGTTGAGCCATTAATATATTTAAACACAAATAGTGCTAAATATTCCGGCATAACTCAACAAGATGACAGTGTTTCGCCCCGGTGTGCTATTGGGCTCTTCAGTTGGTTAAAGCACCCCTCACCAAGACACTGTCTAGTGCACACTGGGAAGGCCATTGCAAGACGTATTTGACACATGTGTATCCGCGTCACGAGCAAGCCAGTGCACTATGGGAGTTGAAACTCCATTCCAAAGCAATTACACCCTTCCCTTGGCATTGAATATACAATTTCCATAAGAAAATATGCATTGTCGGTTCAGCCATTAATATATTTAAACACAAATAGTGCTAAATGTTCCGGCATAACTCAACAAGATGACAGTATTTCGCCCCGGTGTGCTATTGGGCTCTTCAGTTGGTTAAAGCACACCTCACCAAGACACTGTCTAGTGCACACTGGGAAGGCCATTGCAAGACGTATTTGACACATGTGTATCCGCGTCACGAGCAAGCCAGTGCACTATGGGAGTTGAAACTCCATTCCAAAGCAATTATAACCTTACCTTGGTATTGAATATACAATTTCCATAAGAAAATATGCATTGTCGGTTTAGCCATTAATATATTTAAACACAAATAGTGCTAAATGTTCCGGCATAACTCATTAAGATGACAGTGTTTCGCCCCGGTGTGCTATTGGGCTCTTCAGTTGGTTAAAGCACACCTCACCAAGACACTGTCTAGTGCACACTGGGAAGGCCATTGCAAGACGTATTTGACACATGTGTATCCGCGTCACGAGCAAGCCAGTGCACTATGGGAGTTGAAACTCCATTCCAAAGAAATTATAACCTTACCTTGGCATTGAATATACAATTTCCATAAGAAAATATGCATTGTCGGTTGAGCCATTAATATATTTAAACACAAATAGTGCTAAATGTTCCGGCATAACTCAACAAGATGACAGTGTTTCGCCCCGGTGTGCTATTGGGCTCTTCAGTTGGTTAAAGCACACCTCACCAAGACACTGTCTAGTGCACACTGGGAAGGCCATTGCAAGACGTATTTGACACATGTGTATCCCCGTCACGAGCAAGCCAGTGCACTATGGGAGTTCAAACTCCATTCCAAAGCAATTATAACCTTACCTTGGCATTGAATATACAATTTCCTTTAGAAAATATGCATTGTCGGTTGAGCCATTAATATATTTAAACACAAATAGTGCTAAATGTTCCGGCATAACTCAACAAGATGACAGTGTTTCGCCCCGGTGTGCTATTGGGCTCTTCAGTTGGTTAAAGCACACCTCACCAAGACACTGTCTAGTGCACACTGGGAAGGCCATTGCAAGACGTAGTTGACACATGTGTATCCGCGTCACGAGCAAGCCAGTGCACTATGGCAGTTGAAACTCCATTCCAAAGCAATTATAACCTTACCTTGGCATTTAATATACAATTTCCCTAAGAAAATATGCATTGTCGGTTGAGCCATTAATATATTTAAACACAAATAGTGCTAAATGTTCCGGCATAACTCAACAAGATGACAGTGTTCGCCCCGGTGTGCTATTGGGCTCTTCAGTTGGTTAAAGCACACCTCACCAAGACACTGTCTAGTGCACACTGGGAAGGCCATTGCAAGACGTATTTGACACATGTGTATCCGCGTCACGAACAAGCCAGTGCACTATGGGAGTTGAAACTCCATTCCAAAGCAATTATAACCTTACCTTGGCATTGAATATACAATTTCCATAAGAAAATATGCATTGTCGGTTGAGCCATTAATATATTTAAACACAAATAATGCTAAATGTTCCGGTATAACTCAACAAGTAGACAGTGTTTCGCCCCGGTGTGCTATTGGGCTCTTCAGTTGGTTAAAGAACACCTCACCAAGACACTGTCTAGTGCACACTGGGAAGGCCATTGCAAGACGTATTTGACACATGTGTATCCGCGTCACGAGCAAGCCAGTGCACTATGGGAGTTGAAACTCCATTCCAAGGCAATTATAACCTTACCTTGGCATTGAATATACAATTTCCATAAGAAAATATGCATTGTCGGTTGAGCCATTAATATATTTAAACACAAATAGTGCTAAATGTTCCGGCATAACTCAACAAGATGACAGTGTTTCGCCCCGGTGTGCTATTGGGCTCTTCAGTTGGTTAAAGCACCCCTCACCAAGACACTGTCTAGTGCACACTGGGAAGGCCATTGCAAGACGTATTTGACACATGTGTATCCGCGTCACGAGCAAGCCAGTGCACTATGGGAGTTGAAACTCCATTCCAAAGCAATTACACCCTTCCCTTGGCATTGAATATACAATTTCCATAAGAAAATATGCATTGTCGGTTCAGCCATTAATATATTTAAACACAAATAGTGCTAAATGTTCCGGCATAACTCAACAAGATGACAGTATTTCGCCCCGGTGTGCTATTGGGCTCTTCAGTTGGTTAAAGCACACCTCACCAAGACACTGTCTAGTGCACACTGGGAAGGCCATTGCAAGACGTATTTGACACATGTGTATCCGCGTCACGAGCAAGCCAGTGCACTATGGGAGTTGAAACTCCATTCCAAAGCAATTATAACCTTACCTTGGCATTGAATATACAATTTCCATAAGAAAATATGCATTGTCGGTTGAGCCATTAATATATTTAAACACAAATAGTGCTAAATGTTCCGGCATAACTCAACAAGATGACAGTGTTTCGCCCCGGTGTGCTATTGGGCTGTTCAGTTGGTTAAAGCCCACCTCACCAAGACACTGTCTAGTGCACACTGGGAAGGCCATTGCAAGACGTATTTGACACATGTGTATCCGCGTCACGAGCAAGCCAGTGCACTATGGGAGTTGAAACTCCATTCCAGAGCAATTATAACCTTACCTTGGCATTGAGTATACAATTTCCATAAGAAAATATGCATTGTCGGTTGAGCCATTAATATATTTAAACACAAATAGTGCTAAATGTTCCGGCATAACTCAACAAGATGACAGTGTTTCGCCCCGGTGTGCTATTGGGCTCTTCAGTTGGTTAAAGCACAACTCATCAAGACACTGTCTAGTGCACACTGGGAAGGCCATTTCAAGACGAATTTGACACATGTGTATCCGCGTCACGAGCAAGCCAGTGCACTATGGGAGTTGAATCTCCATTCTAAAGCAATTATAACCTTACCTTGGCATTGAATATACAATTTCCATAAGAAAATATGCATTGTAGGTTGAGCCATTAATATATTTAAACACAAATAATGCTAAATGTTCCGGAATAACTCAACAAGATGACAGTGTTTCGCCCCGGTGTGCTATTGGGCTCTTCAGTTGGTAAAGCACACCTCACCATGACACTGTCTAGTACACACTGGGAAGGCCATTGCAAGACGTATTTGACACATGTGTATCCGCGTCACAAGCAAGCCAGTGCACTATGGGAGTTGAAACTCCATTCCAAAGCAATTATAACCTTACCTTGGCATTGAATATACAATTTCCATAAGAAAATATGCATTGTCGGTTTAGCCATTAATATATTTAAACACAAATAGTGCTAAATGTTCCGGCATAACTCATTACGATGACAGTGTTTCGCCCCGGTGTGCTATTGGGCTCTTCAGTTGGTTAAAGCACACCTCACCAAGACACTGTCTAGTGCACACTGAGAAGGCCATTGCAAGACGTATTTGACACATGTGTATCCGCGTCACGAGCAAGCCAGTGCACTATGGGAGTTGAAACTCCATTCCAAAGCAATTATAACCTTACCTTGGCATTGAATATACAATTTCCATAAGAAAATATGCATTGTCGGTTTAGCCATTAATATATTTAAACACAAATAGTGCTAAATGTTCCGGCATAACTCATTAAGATGACAGTGTTTCGCCCCGGTGTGCTATTGGGCTCTTCAGTTGGTTAAAGCACACCTCACCAAGACACTGTCTAGTGCACACTGGGAAGGCCATTGCAAGACGTATTTGACACATGTGTATCCCCGTCACGAGCAAGCCAGGGCACTATGGGAGTTGAAAATCCAGTCCAAAGCAATTATAACCTTACCTTGGCATTGAATATACAATTTCCATAAGAAAATATGCATTGTCGGTTGAGCCATTAATATATTTAAACACAAATAGTGCTAAATGTTCCGGCATAACTCTACAAGATGACAGTGTTTCGCCCCGGTGTGCTCTTGGGCTCTTCAGTTGGTTAAAGCACACCTCACCAAGACACTGTCTAGTGCACACTGGGAAGGCCATTGCAAGACGTATTTGACACAATGTGTATCCACGTCACGAGCAAGCCAGTGCACTATGGGAGTTCAAACTCCATTCCAAAGCAATTATAACCTTACCTTGGCATTGAATATACAATTTCCTTTAGAAAATATGCATTGTCGGTTGAGCCATTAATATATTTAAACACAAATAGTGCTAAATGTTCCGGCATAACTCAACAAGATGACAGTGTTTCGCCCCGGTGTGCTATTGGGCTCTTCAGTTGGTTAAAGCACACCTCACCAAGACACTGTCTAGTGCACACTGGGAAGGCCATTGCAAGACGTAGTTGACACATGTGTATCCGCGTCACGAGCAAGCCAGTGCACTATGGCAGTTGAAACTCCATTCCAAAGCAATTATAACCTTACCTTGGCATTTAATATACAATTTCCATAAGAAAATATGCATTGTCGGTTGAGCCATTAATATATTTAAACACAAATAGTGCTAAATGTTCCGGCATAACTCAACTAGATGACAGTGTTCGCCCCGGTGTGCTATTGGGCTCTTCAGTTGGTTAAAGCACACCTCACCAAGACACTGTCTAGTGCACACTGGGAAGGCCATTGCAAGACGTATTTGACACATGTGTATCCGCGTCACGAACAAGCCAGTGTACTATGGGAGTTGAAACTCCATTCCAAAGCAATTATAACCTTACCTTGGCATTGAATATACAATTTCCATAAGAAAATATGCATTGTCGGTTGAGCCATTAATATATTTAAACACAAATAGTGCTAAATGTTCCGGCATAACTCAACAAGATGACAGTGTATCGCCCCGGTGTGCTATTGGGCTCTTCAGTTGGTTAAAGCACACCTCACCAAGACACTGTCTAGTGCACACTGGGAAGGCCATTGCAAGACGTATTTGACACATGTGTATCCGGGTCACGAGCAAGCCAGTGCACTATGGGAGTTGAAACTCCATTCCAAAGCAATTATAACCTTACCTTGGCATTGAATATACAATTTCCATAAGAAAATATGCATTGTCGGTTGAGCCATTAATATATTTAAACACAAATAGTGCTAAATGTTCCGGCATAACTCAACAAGATGACAGTGTTGGGCTCTTCAGTTGGTTAAAGCACACCTCACCAAGACACTGTCTAGTGCACACTGGGAAGGCCATTGCAAGACGTATTTGACACATGTGTATCCGCGTCACGAGCAAGCCAGTGCACTATGGGAGTTGAAACTCCATTCCAAAGCAATTATAAACTTACCTTGGCATTGAATATACAATTTCCATAAGAAAATATGCATTGTCGGTTGAGCCATTAATATATTTAAACACAAATAGTGCTAAATGTTCCGGCATAACTCAACAAGATGACAGTGTTTCGCCCCGGTGTGCTATTGGGCTCTTTAGTTGGTTAACGCACACCTCACCAAGACACTGTCTAGTGCACACTGGGAAGACCATTGCAAGACGTATTTGACACATGTGTATCCGCGTCACGAGCAAGCCAGTGCACTATGGGAGTTGAAACTCCATTCCAAAGCAATTATAACCTTACCTTGGCATTGAATATACAATTTCCATAAGAAAATATGCATTGTCGGTTGAGCCATTAATATATTTAAACACAAATAGTGCTAAATGTTCCGGCATAACTCAACAAGATGACAGTGTTTCGCCCCGGTGTGCTATTGGGCTCTTCAGTTGGTTAAAGCACACCTCACCAAGACATTGTCTAGTGCACACTGGGAAGGCCATTGCAAGACGTATTTGACACATGTGTATCCGCGTCACGAGCTAGCCAGTGCACTATGGGAGTTGAAACTCCATTCCAAAGCAATTATAACCTTACCTTGGCATTGAATATACAATTTCCATAAGAAAATATGCATTGTCGGTTGAGCCATTAATATATTTAAACACAAATAGTGCTAAATGTTCCGGCATAACTCAACAAGATGACAGTGTTTCGCCCCGGTGTGCTATTGGGCTCTTCAGTTGGTTAAAGCACACCTCACCAAGACACTGTCTAGTGCACACTGGGAAGGCCATTGCAAGACGTATTTGACACATGTGTATCCGCGTCACGAGCAAGCCAGTGCACTATGGGAGTTGAAACTCCATTCCAAAGCAATTATAACCTTACCTTGGCATTGAATATACAATTTCCATAAGAAAATATGCATTGTCGGTTGAGCCATTAATATATTTAAACACAAATAGTGCTAAATGATCCGGCATAACTCAACAAGTTGACAGTGTATCGCCCCGGTGTGCTATTGGGCTCTTCAGTTGGTTAAAGCCCACCTCACCAAGACACTGTCTAGTGCACACTGGGAAGGCCATTGCAAGACGTATTTGACACATGTGTATCCGCGTCACGAGCAAGCCAGTGCACTATGGGAGTTGAAACTCCATTCCAGAGCAATTATAACCTTACCTTGGCATTGAATATACAATTTCCATAAGAAAATATGCATTGTCGGTTGAGCCATTAATATATTTAAACACAAATAGTGCTAAATGTTCCGGCATAACTCAACAAGATGACAGTGTTTCGCCCCGGTGTGCTATTGGGCTCTTCAGTTGGTTAAAGCACACCTCACCAAGACACTGTCTAGTGCACACTGGGAAGGCCATTGCAAGACGTAGTTGACACATGTGTATCCGCGTCACGAGCAAGCCAGTGCACTATGGGAGTTGAAACTCCATTCCAAAGCAATTATAACCTTACCTTGGCATTGAATATACAATTTCAATAAGAAAATATGCATTGTCGGTTGAGCCATTAATATATTTAAACACAAATAGTGCTAAATGTTCCGGCATAACTCAACAAGATGACAGTGTTCGCCCCGGTGTGCTATTGGGCTCTTCAGTTGGTTAAAGCACACCTCGCCAAGACACTGTCTAGTGCACACTGGGAAGGCCATTGCAAGACGTATTTGACACATGTGTATCCGCGTCACGAGCAAGCCAGTGCACTATGGGAGTTGAAACTCCATTCCAAAGCAATTATAACCTTACCTTGGCATTGAATATACAATTTCCATAAGAAAATATGCATTGTCGGTTGAGCCATTAATATATTTAAACACAAATAGTGCTAAATGTTCCGGCATAACTCAACAAGTAGACAGTGTTTCGCCCCGGTGTGCTATTGGGCTCTTCAGTTGGTTAAAGCACACCTCACCAAGACACTGTCTAGTGCACACTGGGAAGGCCATTGCAAGACGTATTTGACACATGTGTATCCGCGTCACGAGCAAGCCAGTGCACTATGGGAGTTGAAACTCCATTCCAAAGCAATTATAACCTTACCTTGGCATTGAATATACAATTTCCATAAGAAAATATGCATTGTCGGTTGAGCCATTAATATATTTAAACACAAATAGTGCTAAATGTTCCGGCATAACTCAACAAGATGACAGTGTATCGCCCCGGTGTGCTATTGGGCTCTTCAGTTGGTTAAAGCACACCTCACCAAGACACTGTCTAGTGCACACTGGGAAGGCCATTGCAAGACGTATTTGACACATGTGTATCCGCGTCACGAGCAAGCCAGTGCACTATGGGAGTTGAAACTCCATTCCAAAGCAATTATAACCTTACCTTGGCATTGAATATACAAATTCCATAAGAAAATATGCATTGTCGGTTGAGCCATTAATATATTTAAACACAAATAGTGCTAAATGTTCCGGCATAACTCAACAAGATGACAGTGTTGGGCTCTTCAGTTGGTTAAAGCACACCTCACCAAGACACTGTCTAGTGCACACTGGGAAGGCCATTGCAAGACGTATTTGACACATGTGTTTCCGCGTCACGAGCCAGCCTGTGCACTATGGGAGTTCAAACTCCATTCCAAAGCAATTATAACCTTACCTTGGCATTGAATATACAATTTCCTTAAGAAAATATGCATTGTCGGTTGAGCCATTAATATATTTAAACACAAATAGTGCTAAATGTTCCGCCATAACTCAACAAGATGACAGTGTTTCGCCCCGGTGTGCTATTGGGCTGTTCAGTTGGTTAAAGCACACCTCACCAAGACACTGTCTAGTGCACACTGGGAAGGCCATTGCAAGACGTAGTTGACACATGTGTATCCGCGTCACGAGCAAGCCAGTGCACTATGGGAGTTGAAACTCCATTCCAAAGCAATTATAACCTTACCTTGGCATTTAATATACAATTTCCATAAGAAAATATGCATTGTCGGTTGAGCCATTAATATATTTAAACACAAATAGTGCTAAATGTTCCGGCATAACTCAACAAGATGACAGTGTTCGCCCCGGTGTGCTATTGGGCTCTTCAGTTGGTTAAAGCACACCTCACCAAGACACTGTCTAGTGCACACTGGGAAGGCCATTGCAAGACGTATTTGACACATGTGTATCCGCGTCACGAACAAGCCAGTGCACTATGGGAGTTGAAACTCCATTCCAAAGCAATTATAACCTTACCTTGGCATTGAATATACAATTTCCATAAGAAAATATGCATTGTCGGTTGAGCCATTAATATATTTAAACACAAATAGTGCTAAATGTCCCGGCATAACTCAACAAGTAGACAGTGTTTCGCCCCGGTGTGCTATTGGGCTCTTCAGTTGGTTAAAGCACACCTCACCAAGACACTGTCTAGTGCACACTGGGAATGCCATTGCAAGACGTATTTGACACATGTGTGTCCGCGTCACGAGCAAGCCAGTGCACTATGGGAGTTGAAACTCCATTCCAAAGCAATTATAACCTTACCTTGGCATTGAATATACAATTTCTATAAGAAAATATGCATTGTCGGTTGAGCCATTAATATATTTAAACACAAATAGTGCTAAATGTTCCGGCATAACTCAACAAGTTGACAGTGTATCGCCCCGGTGTGCTATTGGGCTCTTCAGTTGGTTAAAGCCCACCTCACCAAGACACTGTCTAGTGCACACTGGGAAGGCCATTGCAAGACGTATTTGACACATGTGTATCCGCGTCACGAGCAAGCCAGTGCACTATGGGAGTTGAAACTCCATTCCAGAGCAATTATAACCTTACCTTGGCATTGAGTATACAATTTCCATAAGAAAATATGCATTGTCGGTTGAGCCATTAATATATTTAAACACAAATAGTGCTAAATGTTCCGGCATAACTCAACAAGATGACAGTGTTTCGCCCCGGTGTGCTATTGGGCTCTTCAGTTGGTTAAAGCACAACTCATCAAGACACTGTCTAGTGCACACTGGGAAGGCCATTTCAAGACGTATTTGACACATGTGTATCCGCGTCACGAGCAAGCCAGTGCACTATGGGAGTTGAATCTCCATTCCAAAGCAATTATAACCTTACCTTGGCATTGAATATACAATTTCCATAAGAAAATATGCATTGTAGGTTGAGCCATTAATATATTTAAACACAAATAATGCTAAATGTTCCGGAATAACTCAACAAGATGACAGTGTTTCGCCCCGGTGTGCTATTGGGCTCTTCAGTTGGTAAAGCACACCTCACCATGACACTGTCTGGTACACACTGGGAAGGCCATTGCAAGACGTATTTGACACATGTGTATCCGCGTCACGAGCAAGCCAGTGCACTATGGGAGTTGAAACTCCATTCCAAAGCAATTATAACCTTACCTTGGCATTGAATATACAATTTCCATAAGAAAATATGCATTGTCGGTTTAGCCATTAATATATTTAAACACAAATAGTGCTAAATGTTCCGGCATAACTCATTACGATGACAGTGTTTCGCCCCGGTGTGCTATTGGGCTCTTCAGTTGGTTAAAGCACACCTCACCAAGACACTGTCTAGTGCACACTGAGAAGGCCATTGCAAGACGTATTTGACACATGTGTATCCGCGTCACGAGCAAGCCAGTGCACTATGGGAGTTGAAACTCCATTCCAAAGCAATTATAACCTTACCTTGGCATTGAATATACAATTTCCATAAGAAAATATGCATTGTCGGTTTAGCCATTAATATATTTAAACACAAATAGTGCTAAATGTTCCGGCATAACTCATTAAGATGACAGTGTTTCGCCCCGGTGTGCTATTGGGCTCTTCAGTTGGTTAAAGCACACCTCACCAAGACACTGTCTAGTGCACACTGGGAAGGCCATTGCAAGACGTATTTGACACATGTGTATCCCCGTCACGAGCAAGCCAGTGCACTATGGGAGTTGAAAATCCAGTCCAAAGCAATTATAACCTTACCTTGGCATTGAATATACAATTTCCATAAGAAAATATGCATTGTCGGTTGAGCCATTAATATATTTAAACACAAATAGTGCTAAATGTTCCGGCATAACTCTACAAGATGACAGTGTTTCGCCCCGGTGTGCTCTTGGGCTCTTCAGTTGGTTAAAGCACACCTCACCAAGACACTGTCTAGTGCACACTGGGAAGGCCATTGCAAGACGTATTTGACACAATGTGTATCCACGTCACGAGCAAGCCAGTGCACTATGGGAGTTCAAACTCCATTCCAAAGCAATTATAACCTTACCTTGGCATTGAATATACAATTTCCTTTAGAAAATATGCATTGTCGGTTGAGCCATTAATATATTTAAACACAAATAGTGCTAAATGTTCCGGCATAACTCAACAAGATGACAGTGTTTCGCCCCGGTGTGCTATTGGGCTCTTCAGTTGGTTAAAGCACACCTCACCAAGACACTGTCTAGTGCACACTGGGAAGGCCATTGCAAGACGTAGTTGACACATGTGTATCCGCGTCACGAGCAAGCCAGTGCACTATGGCAGTTGAAACTCCATTCCAAAGCAATTATAACCTTACCTTGGCATTTAATATACAATTTCCATAAGAAAATATGCATTGTCGGTTGAGCCATTAATATATTTAAACACAAATAGTGCTAAATGTTCCGGCATAACTCAACAAGATGACAGTGTTCGCCCCGGTGTGCTATTGGGCTCTTCAGTTGGTTAAAGCACACCTCACCAAGACACTGTCTAGTGCACACTGGGAAGGCCATTGCAAGACGTATTTGACACATGTGTATCCGCGTCACGAACAAGCCAGTGTACTATGGGAGTTGAAACTCCATTCCAAAGCAATTATAACCTTACCTTGGCATTGAATATACAATTTCCATAAGAAAATATGCATTGTCGGTTGAGCCATTAATATATTTAAACACAAATAGTGCTAAATGTTCCGGTATAACTCAACAAGTAGACAGTGTTTCGCCCCGGTGTGCTATTGGGCTCTTCAGTTGGTTAAAGAACACCTCACCAAGACACTGTCTAGTGCACACTGGGAAGGCCATTGCAAGACGTATTTGACACATGTGTATCCGCGTCACGAGCAAGCCAGTGCACTATGGGAGTTGAAACTCCATTCCAAGGCAATTATAACCTTACCTTGGCATTGAATATACAATTTCCATAAGAAAATATGCATTGTCGGTTGAGCCATTAATATATTTAAACACAAATAGTGCTAAATGTTCCGGCATAACTCAACAAGATGACAGTGTATCGCCCCGGTGTGCTATTGGGCTCTTCAGTTGGTTAAAGCACACCTCACCAAGACACTGTCTAGTGCACACTGGGAAGGCCATTGCAAGACGTATTTGACACATGTGTATCCGGGTCACGAGCAAGCCAGTGCACTATGGGAGTTGAAACTCCATTCCAAAGCAATTATAACCTTACCTTGGCATTGAATATACAATTTCCATAAGAAAATATGCATTGTCGGTTGAGCCATTAATATATTTAAACACAAATAGTGCTAAATGTTCCGGCATAACTCAACAAGATGACAGTGTTGGGCTCTTCAGTTGGTTAAAGCACACCTCACCAAGACACTGTCTAGTGCACACTGGGAAGGCCATTGCAAGACGTATTTGACACATGTGTATCCGCGTCACGAGCAAGCCAGTGCACTATGGGAGTTGAAACTCCATTCCAAAGCAATTATAAACTTACCTTGGCATTGAATATACAATTTCCATAAGAAAATATGCATTGTCGGTTGAGCCATTAATATATTTAAACACAAATAGTGCTAAATGTTCCGGCATAACTCAACAAGATGACAGTGTTTCGCCCCGGTGTGCTATTGGGCTCTTTAGTTGGTTAACGCACACCTCACCAAGACACTGTCTAGTGCACACTGGGAAGACCATTGCAAGACGTATTTGACACATGTGTATCCGCGTCACGAGCAAGCCAGTGCACTATGGGAGTTGAAACTCCATTCCAAAGCAATTATAACCTTACCTTGGCATTGAATATACAATTTCCATAAGAAAATATGCATTGTCGGTTGAGCCATTAATATATTTAAACACAAATAGTGCTAAATGTTCCGGCATAACTCAACAAGATGACAGTGTTTCGCCCCGGTGTGCTATTGGGCTCTTCAGTTGGTTAAAGCACACCTCACCAAGACATTGTCTAGTGCACACTGGGAAGGCCATTGCAAGACGTATTTGACACATGTGTATCCGCGTCACGAGCTAGCCAGTGCACTATGGGAGTTGAAACTCCATTCCAAAGCAATTATAACCTTACCTTGGCATTGAATATACAATTTCCATAAGAAAATATGCATTGTCGGTTGAGCCATTAATATATTTAAACACAAATAGTGCTAAATGTTCCGGCATAACTCAACAAGATGACAGTGTTTCGCCCCGGTGTGCTATTGGGCTCTTCAGTTGGTTAAAGCACACCTCACCAAGACACTGTCTAGTGCACACTGGGAAGGCCATTGCAAGACGTATTTGACACATGTGTATCCGCGTCACGAGCAAGCCAGTGCACTATGGGAGTTGAAACTCCATTCCAAAGCAATTATAACCTTACCTTGGCATTGAATATACAATTTCCATAAGAAAATATGCATTGTCGGTTGAGCCATTAATATATTTAAACACAAATAGTGCTAAATGATCCGGCATAACTCAACAAGTTGACAGTGTATCGCCCCGGTGTGCTATTGGGCTCTTCAGTTGGTTAAAGCCCACCTCACCAAGACACTGTCTAGTGCACACTGGGAAGGCCATTGCAAGACGTATTTGACACATGTGTATCCGCGTCACGAGCAAGCCAGTGCACTATGGGAGTTGAAACTCCATTCCAGAGCAATTGTAACCTTACCTTGGCATTGAATATACAATTTCCATAAGAAAATATGCATTGTCGGTTGAGCCATTAATATATTTAAACACAAATAGTGCTAAATGTTCCGGCATAACTCAACAAGATGACAGTGTTTCGCCCCGGTGTGCTATTGGGCTCTTCAGTTGGTTAAAGCACACCTCACCAAGACACTGTCTAGTGCACACTGGGAAGGCCATTGCAAGACGTAGTTGACACATGTGTATCCGCGTCACGAGCAAGCCAGTGCACTATGGGAGTTGAAACTCCATTCCAAAGCAATTATAACCTTACCTTGGCATTGAATATACAATTTCAATAAGAAAATATGCATTGTCGGTTGAGCCATTAATATATTTAAACACAAATAGTGCTAAATGTTCCGGCATAACTCAACAAGATGACAGTGTTCGCCCCGGTGTGCTATTGGGCTCTTCAGTTGGTTAAAGCACACCTCGCCAAGACACTGTCTAGTGCACACTGGGAAGGCCATTGCAAGACGTATTTGACACATGTGTATCCGCGTCACGAGCAAGCCAGTGCACTATGGGAGTTGAAACTCCATTCCAAAGCAATTATAACCTTACCTTGGCATTGAATATACAATTTCCATAAGAAAATATGCATTGTCGGTTGAGCCATTAATATATTTAAACACAAATAGTGCTAAATGTTCCGGCATAACTCAACAAGTAGACAGTGTTTCGCCCCGGTGTGCTATTGGGCTCTTCAGTTGGTTAAAGCACACCTCACCAAGACACTGTCTAGTGCACACTGGGAAGGCCATTGCAAGACGTATTTGACACATGTGTATCCGCGTCACGAGCAAGCCAGTGCACTATGGGAGTTGAAACTCCATTCCAAAGCAATTATAACCTTACCTTGACATTGAATATACAATTTCCATAAGAAAATATGCATTGTCGGTTGAGCCATTAATATATTTAAACACAAATAGTGCTAAATGTTCCGGCATAACTCAACAAGATGACAGTGTATCGCCCCGGTGTGCTATTGGGCTCTTCAGTTGGTTAAAGCACACCTCACCAAGACACTGTCTAGTGCACACTGGGAAGGCCATTGCAAGACGTATTTGACACATGTGTATCCGCGTCACGAGCAAGCCAGTGCACTATGGGAGTTGAAACTCCATTCCAAAGCAATTATAACCTTACCTTGGCATTGAATATACAATTTCCATAAGAAAATATGCATTGTCGGTTGAGCCATTAATATATTTAAACACAAATAGTGCTAAATGTTCCGGCATAACTCAACAAGATGACAGTGTTGGGCTCTTCAGTTGGTTAAAGCACACCTCACCAAGACACTGTCTAGTGCACACTGGGAAGGCCATTGCAAGACGTATTTGACACATGTGTATCCGCGTCACGAGCAAGCCAGTGCACTATGGGAGTTGAAACTCCATTCCAAAGCAATTATAAACTTACCTTGGCATTGAATATACAATTTCCATAAGAAAATATGCATTGTCGGTTGAGCCATTAATATATTTAAACACAAATAGTGCTAAATGTTCCGGCATAACTCAACAAGATGACAGTGTTTCGCCCCGGTGTGCTATTGGGCTCTTTAGTTGGTTAACGCACACCTCACCAAGACACTGTCTAGTGCACACTGGGAAGACCATTGCAAGACGTATTTGACACATGTGTATCCGCGTCACGAGCAAGCCAGTGCACTATGGGAGTTGAAACTCCATTCCAAAGCAATTATAACCTTACCTTGGCATTGAATATACAATTTCCATAAGAAAATATGCATTGTCGGTTGAGCCATTAATATATTTAAACACAAATAGTGCTAAATGTTCAGGCATAACTCAACAAGATGACAGTGTTTCGCCCCGGTGTGCTATTGGGCTCTTCAGTTGGTTAAAGCACACCTCACCAAGACATTGTCTAGTGCACACTGGGAAGGCCATTGCAAGACGTATTTGACACATGTGTATCCGCGTCACGAGCTAGCCAGTGCACTATGGGAGTTGAAACTCCATTCCAAAGCAATTATAACCTTACCTTGGCATTGAATATACAATTTCCATAAGAAAATATGCATTGTCGGTTGAGCCATTAATATATTTAAACACAAATAGTGCTAAATGTTCCGGCATAACTCAACAAGATGACAGTGTTTCGCCCCGGTGTGCTATTGGGCTCTTCAGTTGGTTAAAGCACACCTCACCAAGACACTGTCTAGTGCACACTGGGAAGGCCATTGCAAGACGTATTTGACACATGTGTATCCGCGTCACGAGCAAGCCAGTGCACTATGGGAGTTGAAACTCCATTCCAAAGCAATTATAACCTTACCTTGGCATTGAATATACAATTTCCATAAGAAAATATGCATTGTCGGTTGAGCCATTAATATATTTAAACACAAATAGTGCTAAATGATCCGGCATAACTCAACAAGTTGACAGTGTATCGCCCCGGTGTGCTATTGGGCTCTTCAGTTGGTTAAAGCCCACCTCACCAAGACACTGTCTAGTGCACACTGGGAAGGCCATTGCAAGACGTATTTGACACATGTGTATCCGCGTCACGAGCAAGCCAGTGCACTATGGGAGTTGAAACTCCATTCCAGAGCAATTATAACCTTACCTTGGCATTGAATATACAATTTCCATAAGAAAATATGCATTGTCGGTTGAGCCATTAATATATTTAAACACAAATAGTGCTAAATGTTCCGGCATAACTCAACAAGATGACAGTGTTTCGCCCCGGTGTGCTATTGGGCTCTTCAGTTGGTTAAAGCACACCTCACCAAGACACTGTCTAGTGCACACTGGGAAGGCCATTGCAAGACGTAGTTGACACATGTGTATCCGCGTCACGAGCAAGCCAGTGCACTATGGGAGTTGAAACTCCATTCCAAAGCAATTATAACCTTACCTTGGCATTGAATATACAATTTCAATAAGAAAATATGCATTGTCGGTTGAGCCATTAATATATTTAAACACAAATAGTGCTAAATGTTCCGGCATAACTCAACAAGATGACAGTGTTCGCCCCGGTGTGCTATTGGGCTCTTCAGTTGGTTAAAGCACACCTCGCCAAGACACTGTCTAGTGCACACTGGGAAGGCCATTGCAAGACGTATTTGACACATGTGTATCCGCGTCACGAGCAAGCCAGTGCACTATGGGAGTTGAAACTCCATTCCAAAGCAATTATAACCTTACCTTGGCATTGAATATACAATTTCCATAAGAAAATATGCATTGTCGGTTGAGCCATTAATATATTTAAACACAAATAGTGCTAAATGTTCCGGCATAACTCAACAAGTAGACAGTGTTTCGCCCCGGTGTGCTATTGGGCTCTTCAGTTGGTTAAAGCACACCTCACCAAGACACTGTCTAGTGCACACTGGGAAGGCCATTGCAAGACGTATTTGACACATGTGTATCCGCGTCACGAGCAAGCCAGTGCACTATGGGAGTTGAAACTCCATTCCAAAGCAATTATAACCTTACCTTGGCATTGAATATACAATTTCCATAAGAAAATATGCATTGTCGGTTGAGCCATTAATATATTTAAACACAAATAGTGCTAAATGTTCCGGCATAACTCAACAAGATGACAGTGTATCGCCCCGGTGTGCTATTGGGCTCTTCAGTTGGTTAAAGCACACCTCACCAAGACACTGTCTAGTGCACACTGGGAAGGCCATTGCAAGACGTATTTGACACATGTGTATCCGCGTCACGAGCAAGCCAGTGCACTATGGGAGTTGAAACTCCATTCCAAAGCAATTATAACCTTACCTTGGCATTGAATATACAATTTCCATAAGAAAATATGCATTGTCGGTTGAGCCATTAATATATTTAAACACAAATAGTGCTAAATGTTCCGGCATAACTCAACAAGATGACAGTGTTTCGCCCCGGTGTGCTATTGGGCTCTTCAGTTGGTTAAAGCACACCTCACCAAGACACTGTCTAGTGCACACTGGGAAGGCCATTGCAAGACGTATTTGTCACATGTGTATCCGCGTCACGAGCAAGCCAGTGCACTATGGGAGTTGAAACTCCATTCCAAAGCAATTATAACCTTACCTTGGCATTGAATATACAATTTCCATAAGAAAATATGCATTGTCGGTTGGGCCATTAATATATTTAAACACAAATAGTGCTAAATGTTCCGGCATAACTCAACAAGATGACAGTGTTTCGCCCCGGTGTGCTATTGGGCTCTTCAGTTGGTTAAAGCACACCTCACCAAGACACTGTCTAGTGCACACTGGGAAGGCCATTGCAAGACGTATTTGACACATGTGTATCCGCGTCACGAGCAAGCCAGTGCACTATGGGAGTTGAAACTCCATTCCAAAGCAATTATAACCTTACCTTGGCATTGAATATACAATTTCCATAAGAAAATATGCAATGGCGGTTGAGCCATTAATATATTTAAACACAAATAGTGCTAAATGTTCCGGCATAACTCAACAAGATGACAGTGTTTCGCCCCGGTGTGCTCTTGGGCTCTTCAGTTGGTTAAAGCACACCTCACCAAGACACTGTCTAGTGCACACTGGGAAGGCCATTGTAAGACGTAGTTGACACATGTGTATCCGCGTCACGAGCAAGCCAGTGCACTATGGGAGTTGAAACTCCATTCCAAAGCAATTATAACCTTACCTTGGCATTGAATATACAATTTCAATAAGAAAATATGCATTGTCGGTTGAGCCATTAATATATTTAAACACAAATAGTGCTAAATGTTCCGGCATAACTCAACAAGATGACAGTGTTCGCCCCGGTGTGCTATTGGGCTCTTCAGTTGGTTAAAGCACACCTCGCCAAGACACTGTCTAGTGCACACTGGGAAGGCCATTGCAAGACGTATTTGACACATGTGTATCCGCGTCACGAGCAAGCCAGTGCACTATGGGAGTTGAAACTCCATTCCAAAGCAATTATAACCTTACCTTGGCGTTGAATATACAATTTCCATAAGAAAATATGCATTGTCGGTTGAGCCATTAATATATTTAAACACAAATAGTGCTAAATGTTCCGGCATAACACAACAAGATGACAGTGTATCGCCCCGGTGTGCTATTGGGCACTTCAGTTGGTTAAAGCACACCTCACCAAGACACTGTCTAGTGCACACTGGGAAGGCCATTGCAAGACGTATTTGACACATGTGTATCCGCGTCACGAGCAAGCCAGTGCACTATGGGATTTGAAACTCCATTCCAAAGCAATTATAACCTTACCTTGGCATTGAATATACAATTTCCATAAGAAAATATGCATTGTCGGTTGAGCCATTAATATATTTAAACACAAATAGTGCTAAATGTTCCGGCATAACTCAACAAGATGACAGTGTTTCGCCCCGGTGTGCTATTGGGCTCTTCAGTTGGTTAAAGCACACCTCACCAAGACACTGTCTAGTGCACACTGGGAAGGCCATTGCAAGACGTATTTGACACATGTGTATCCGCGTCACGAGCAAGCCAGTGCACTATGGGAGTTGAAACTCCATTCCAAAGCAATTATAACCTTACCTTGGCATTGAATATACAATTTCCATAAGAAAATATGCATTGTCGGTTGAGCCATTAATATATTTAAACACAAATAGTGCTAAATGTTCCGGCATAACTCAACAAGATGACAGTGTTTCGCCCCGGTGTGCTATTGGGCTCTTCAGTTGGTTAAAGCACACCTCACCAAGACACTGTCTAGTGCACACTGGGAAGGCCATTGCAAGACGTATTTGACACATGTGTATCCGCGTCACGAGCAAGCCAGTGCACTATGGGAGTTGAAACTCCATTCCAAAGCAATTATAACCTTACCTTGGCATTGAATATACAATTTCCATAAGAAAATATGCATTGTCGGTTGAGCCATTAATATATTTAAACACAAATAGTGCTAAATGATACGGCATAACTCAACAAGTTGACAGTGTATCGCCCCGGTGTGCTATTGGGCTCTTCAGTTGGTTAAAGCCCACCTCACCAAGACACTGTCTAGTGCACACTGGGAAGGCCTTTGCAAGACGTATTTGACACATGTGTATCCGCGTCACGAGCAAGCCAGTGCACTATGGGAGTTGAAACTCCATTCCAGAGCAATTATAACCTTACCTTGGCATTGAATATACAATTTCCATAAGAAAATATGCATTGTCGGTTGAGCCATTAATATATTTAAACACAAATAGTGCTAAATGTTCCGGCATAACTCAACAAGATGACAGTGTTTCGCCCCGGTGTGCTATTGGACTCTTCAGTTGGTTAAAGCACACCTCACCAAGACACTGTCTAGTGCACACTGGGAAGGCCATTGCAAGACGTAGTTGACACATGTGTATCCGCGTCACGAGCAAGCCAGTGCACTATGGGAGTTGAAACTCCATTCCAAAGCAATTATAACCTTACCTTGGCATTGAATATACAATTTCAATAAGAAAATATGCATTGTCGGTTGAGCCATTAATATATTTAAACACAAATAGTGCTAAATGTTCCGGCATAACTCAACAAGATGACAGTGTTTCGCCCCGGTGTGCTATTGGGCTCTTCAGTTGGTTAAAGCACACCTCACCAAGACACTGTCTAGTGCACACTGGGAAGGCCATTGCAAGACGTATTTGACACATGTGTATCCGCGTCACGAGCAAGCCAGTGCACTATGGGAGTTGAAACTCCATTTCAAAGCAATTATAACCTTACCTTGGCATTGAATATACAATTTCCATAAGAAAATATGCATTGTCGGTTGAGCCATTAATATATTTAAACACAAATAGTGCTAAATGATCCGGCATAACTCAACAAGTTGACAGTGTATCGCCCCGGTGTGCTATTGGGCTCTTCAGTTGGTTAAAGCCCACCTCACCAAGACACTGTCTAGTGCACACTGGGAAGGCCATTGCAAGACGTATTTGACACATGTGTATCCGCGTCACGAGCAAGCCAGTGCACTATGGGAGTTGAAACTCCATTCCAGAGCAATTATAACCTTACCTTGGAATTGAATATACAATTTCCATAAGAAAATATGCATTGTCGGTTGAGCCATTAATATATTTAAACACAAATAGTGCTAAATGTTCCGGCATAACTCAACAAGATGACAGTGTTTCGCCCCGGTGTGCTATTGGGCTCTTCAGTTGGTTAAAGCACACCTCACCAAGACACTGTCTAGTGCACACTGGGAAGGCCATTGCAAGACGTAGTTGACACATGTGTATCCGCGTCACGAGCAAGCCAGTGCACTATGGGAGTTGAAACTCCATTCCAAAGCAATTATAACCTTACCTTGGCATTGAATATACAATTTCAATAAGAAAATATGCATTGTCGGTTGAGCCATTAATATATTTAAACACAAATAGTGCTAAATGTTCCAGCATAACTCAACAAGATGACAGTGTTCGCCCCGGTGTGCTATTGGGCTCTTCAGTTGGTTAAAGCACACCTCGCCAAGACACTGTCTAGTGCACACTGGGAAGGCCATTGCAAGACGTATTTGACACATGTGTATCCGCGTCACGAGCAAGCCAGTGCACTATGGGAGTTGAAACTCCATTCCAAAGCAATTATAACCTTACCTTGGCATTGAATATACAATTTCAATAAGAAAATATGCATTGTCGGTTGAGCCATTAATATATTTAAACACAAATAGTGCTAAATGTTCCGGCATAACTCAACAAGTAGACAGTGTTTCGCCCCGGTGTGCTATTGGGCTCTTCAGTTGGTTAAAGCACACCTCACCAAGACACTGTCTAGTGCACACTGGGAAGGCCATTGCAAGACGTATTTGACACATGTGTATCCGCGTCACGAGCAAGCCAGTGCACTATGGGAGTTGAAACTCCATTCCAAAGCAATTATAACCTTACCTTGGCATTGAATATACAATTTCCATAAGAAAATATGCATTGTCGGTTGAGCCATTAATATATTTAAACACAAATAGTGCTAAATGTTCCGGCATAACTCAACAAGATGAAAGTGTATCGCCCCGGTGTGCTATTGGGCTCTTCAGTTGGTTAAAGCACACCTCACCAAGACACTGTCTAGTGCACACTGGGAAGGCTATTGCAAGACGTATTTGACACATGTGTATCCGCGTCACGAGCAAGCCAGTGCACTATGGGAGTTGAAACTCCATTCCAAAGCAATTATAACCTTACCTTGGCATTGAATATACAATTTCCATAAGAAAATATGCATTGTCGGTTGAGCCATTAATATATTTAAACACAAATAGTGCTAAATGTTCCGGCATAACTCAACAAGATGACAGTGTTTCGCCCCGGTGTGCTATTGGGCTCTTCAGTTGGTTAAAGCACACCTCACCAAGACACTGTCTAGTGCACACTGGGAAGGCCATTGCAAGACGTATTTGACACATGTGTATCCGCGTCACGAGCAAGCCAGTGCACTATGGGAGTTGAAACTCCATTCCAAAGCAATTATAACCTTACCTTGGCATTGAATATACAATTTCCATAAGAAAATATGCATTGTCGGTTGAGCCATTAATATATTTAAACACAAATAGTGCTAAATGTTCCGGCATAACTCAACAAGATGACAGTGTTTCGCCCCGGTGTGCTATTGGGCTCTTCAGTTGGTTAAAGCACACCTCACCAAGACACTGTCTAGTGCACACTGGGAAGGCCATTGCAAGACGTATTTGACACATGTGTATCCGCGTCACGAGCAAGCCAGTGCACTATGGGAGTTGAAACTCCATTCCAAAGCAATTATAACCTTACCTTGGCATTGAATATACAATTTCCATAAGAAAATATGCATTGTCGGTTGAGCCATTAATATATTTAAACACAAATAGTGCTAAATGTTCCGGCATAACTCAACAAGATGACAGTGTTTCGCCCCGGTGTGCTATTGGGCTCTTCAGTGGGTTAAAGCACACCTCACCAAGACACTGTCTAGTGCACACTGGGAAGGCCATTGCAAGACGTATTTGACACATGTGTATCCGCGTCACGAGCAAGCCAGTGCACTATGGGAGTTGAAACTCCATTCCAAAGCAATTATAACCTTACCTTGGCATTGAATATACAATTTCCATAAGAAAATATGCATTGTCGGTTGAGCCATTAATATATTTAAACACAAATAGTGCTAAATGTTCCGGCATAACTCAACAAGATGACAGTGTTCGCCCCGGTGTGCTCTTGGGCTCTTCTGTTGGTTAAAGCACACCTCACCAAGACACTGTCTAGTGCACACTGGGAAGGCCATTGCAAGACGTATTTGACACATGTGTATCCACGTCACGAGCAAGCCAGTGCACTATGGGAGTTGAAACTCCATTCCAAAGCAATTATAACCTTACCTTGGCATTGAATATACAATTTCCATAAGAAAATATGCATTGTCGGTTGAGCCATTAATATATTTAAACACAAATAGTGCTAAATGTTCCGGCATAACTCAACAAGTAGACAGTGTTTCGCCCCGGTGTGCTATTGGGCTCTTCAGTTGGTTAAAGCACACCTCACCAAGACACTGTCTAGTGCACACTGGGAAGGCCATTGCAAGACGTATTTGACACATGTGTATCCGCGTCACGAGCAAGCCAGTGCACTATGGGAGTTGAAACTCCATTCCAAAGCAATTATAACCTTACCTTGGCATTGAATATACAATTTCCATAAGAAAATATGCATTGTCGGTTGAGCCATTAATATATTTAAACACAAATAGTGCTAAATGTTCCGGCATAACTCAACAAGATGACAGTGTTTCGCCCCGGTGTGCTATTGGGCTCTTCAGTTGGTTAAAGCACACCTCACCAAGACACTGTCTAGTGCACACTGGGAAGGCCATTGCAAGACGTATTTGACACATGTGTATCCGCGTCACGAGCAAGCCAGTGCACTATGGGAGTTGAAACTCCATTCCAAAGCAATTATAACCTTACCTTGGCATTGAATATACAATTTCCATAAGAAAATATGCATTGTCGGTTGAGCCATTAATATATTTAAACACAAATTGTGCTAAATGTTCTGGCATAACTCAACAAGATGACAGTGTTTCGCCCCGGTGTGCTATTGGGCTCTTCAGTTGGTTAAAGCACACCTCACCAAGACACTGTCTAGTGCACACTAGGAAGGCCATTGCAAGACGTATTTGACACATGTGTATCCGCGTCACGAGCAAGCCAGTGCACTATGGGAGTTGAAACTCCATTCCAAAGCAATTATAACCTTACCTTGGCATTGAATATACAATTTCCATAAGAAAATATGCATAGTCGGTTGAGCCATTAATATATTTAAACACAAATAGTGCTAAATGTTCCGGCATAACTCAACAAGATGACAGTGTTTCGCCCCGGTGTGCTATTGGGCTCTTCAGTTGGTTAATGCCCACCTCACCAAGACACTGTCTAGTGCACACTGGGAAGGCCATTGCAAGACGTATTTGACACATGTGTATCCGCGTCACGAGCAAGCCAGTGCACTATGGGAGTTGAAACTCCATTCCAAAGCAATTATAACCTTACCTTGGCATTGAATATACAATTTCCATAAGAAAATATGCATTGTCGGTTGAGCCATTAATATATTTAAACACAAATAGTGCTAAATGTTCCGGCATAACTCAACAAGATGACAGTGTTTCGCCCCGGTGTGCTATTGGGCTCTTCAGTTGTTTAAAGCACACCTCACCAAGACACTGTCTAGTGCACACTGGGAAGGCCATTGCAAGACGTATTTGACACATGTGTATCCGCGTCACGAGCAAGCCAGTGCACTATGGGAGTTGAAACTCCATTCCAAAGCAATTATAACCTTACCTTGGCATTGAATATACAATTTCCATAAGAAAATATGCATTGTCGGTTGAGCCATTAATATATTTAAACACAAATAGTGCTAAATGTTCCGGCATAACTCAACAAGATGACAGTGATTCGCCCCGGTGTGCTATTGGGCTCTTCAGTTGGTTAAAGCACACCTCACCAAGACACTGTCTAGTGCACACTGGGAAGGCCATTGCAAGACGTATTTGACACATGTGTATCCGCGTCACGAGCAAGCCAGTAAACTATGGGAGTTGAAACTCCATTCCAAAGCAATTATAACCTTACCTTGGCATTGAATATACAATTTCCATAAGAAAATATGCATTGTCGGTTGAGCCATTAATATATTTAAACACAAATAGTGCTAAATGTTCCGGCATAACACAACAAGATGACAGTGTATCGCCCCGGTGTGCTATTGGGCTCTTCAGTTGGTTAAAGCACACCTCACCAAGACACTGTCTAGTGCACACTGGGAAGGCCATTGCAAGACGTATTTGACACATGTGTATCCGCGTCACGAGCAAGCCAGTGCACTATGGGATTTGAAACTCCATTCCAAAGCAATTATAACCTTACCTTGGCATTGAATATACAATTTCCATAAGAAAATATGCATTGTCGGTTGAGCCATTAATATATTTAAACACAAATAGTGCTAAATGTTCCGGCATAACTCAACAAGATGACAGTGTTTCGCCCCGGTGTGCTATTGGGCTCTTCAGTTGGTTATAGCACACCTCACCAAGACACTGTCTAGTGCACACTGGGAAGGCCATTGCAAGACGTATTTGACACATGTGTATCCGCGTCACGAGCAAGCCAGTGCACTATGGGAGTTGAAACTCCATTCCAAAGCAATTATAACCTTACCTTGGCATTGAATATACAATTTCCATAAGAAAATATGCATTGTCGGTTGAGCCATTAATATATTTAAACACAAATAGTGCTAAATGTTCCGGCATAACTCAACAAGATGACAGTGTTCGCCCCGGTGTGCTATTGGGCTCTTCAGTTGGTTAAAGCACACCTCACCAAGACACTGTCTAGTGCACACTGGGAAGGCCATTGCAAGACGTATTTGACACATGTGTATCCGCGTCACGAGCAAGCCAGTGCACTATGGGAGTTGAAACTCCATTCCAAAGCAATTATAACCTTACCTTGGCATTGAATATACAATTTCCATAAGAAAATATGCATTGTCGGTTGAGCCATTAATATATTTAAACACAAATAGTGCTAAATGTTCCGGCATAACTCAACAAGTAGATAGTTTTTCGCCCCGGTGTGCTATTGGGCTCTTCAGTTGGTTAAAGCACACCTCACCAAGACACTGTCTAGTGCACACTGGGAAGGCCATTGCAAGACGTATTTGACACATGTGTATCTGCGTCACGAGCAAGCCAGTGCACTATGGGAGTTGAAACTCCATTCCAAAGCAATTATAACCTTACCTTGGCATTGAATATACAATTTCCATAAGAAAATATGCATTGTCGGTTGAGCCATTAATATATTTAAACACAAATAGTGCTAAATGTTCCGGCATAACTCAACAAGATGACAGTGTATCGCCCCGGTGTGCTATTGGGCTCTTCAGTTGGTTAAAGCACACCTTACCAAGACACTGTCTAGTGCACACTGGGAAGGCCATTGCAAGACGTATTTGACACATGTGTATCCGCGTCACGAGCAAGCCAGTGAACTATGGGAGTTGAAACTCCATTCCAAAGCAATTATAACCTTACCTTGGCATTGAATATACAATTTCCATAAGAAAATATGCATTGTCGGTTGAGCCATTAATATATTTAAACACAAATAGTGCTAAATGTTCCGGCATAACTCAACAAGATGACAGTGTTTCGCCCCGGTGTGCTATTGGGCTCTTCAGTTGGTTAAAGCACACCTCACCAAGACACTGTCTAGTGCACACTGGGAAGGCCATTGCAAGACGTATTTGACACATGTGTATCCGCGTCACGAGCAAGCCAGTGCACTATGGGAGTTGAAACTCCATTCCAAAGCAATTATAACCTTACCTTGGAATGAATATACAATTTCCATAAGAAAATATGCATTGTCGGTTGAGCCATTAATATATTTAAACACAAATAGTACTAAATGTTCCGGCATAACTCAACAAGTAGACAGTGTTTCGCCCCGGTGTGCTATTGGGCTCTTCAGTTGGTTAAAGCACACCTAACCAAGACACTGTCTAGTGCACACTGGGAAGGCCATTGCAAGACGTATTTGACACATGTGTATCCGCGTCACGAGCAAGCCAGTGCACTATGGGAGTTGAAACTCCATTCCAAAGCAATTATAACCTTACCTTGGCATTGAATATACAATTTCCATAAGAAAATATGCATTGTCGGTTGAGCCATTAATATATTTAAACACAAATAGTGCTAAATGTTCCGGCATAACTCAACAAGATGACAGTGTTTCGCCCCGGTGTGCTATTGGGTTCTTCAGTTGGTTAAAGCACACCTCACCAAGACACTGTCTAGTGCACACTGGGAAGGCCATTGCAAGACGTAGTTGACACATGTGTATCCGCGTCACGAGCAAGCCAGTGCACTATGGGAGTTGAAACTCCATTCCAAAGCAATTATAACCTTACCTTGGCATTTAATATACAATTTCCATAAGAAAATATGCATTGTCGGTTGAGCCATTAATATATTTAAACACAAATAGTGCTAAATGTTCCGGCATAACTCAACAAGATGACAGTGTTCGCCCCGGTGTGCTATTGGGCTCTTCAGTTGGTTAAAGCACACCTCACCAAGACACTGTCTAGTGCACACTGGGAAGGCCATTGCAAGACGTATTTGACACATGTGTATCCGCGTCACGAGCAAGCCAGTGCACTATGGGAGTTGAAACTCCATTCCAAAGCAATTATAACCTTACCTTGGCATTGAATATACAATTTCCATAAGAAAATATGCATTGTCGGTTGAGCCATTAATATATTTAAACACAAATAGTGCTAAATGTTCCGGCATAACTCAACAAGATGACAGTGTTTCGCCCCGGTGTGCTATTGGGCTCTTCAGTTGGTTAAAGCACACCTCACCAAGACACTGTCTAGTGCACACTGGGAAGGCCATTGCAAGACGTATTTGACACATGTGTATCCGCATCACGAGCAAGCCAGTGCACTATGGGATTTGAAACTCCATTCCAAAGCAATTATAACCTTACCTTGGCATTGAATATACAATTTCCATAAGAAAATATGCATTGTCGGTTGAGCCATTAATATATTTAAACACAAATAGTGCTAAATGTTCCGGCATAACTCAACAAGATGACAGTGTTTCGCCCCGGTGTGCTATTGGGCTCTTCAGTTGGTTAAAGCACACCTCACCAAGACACTGTCTAGTGCACACTGGGAAGGCCATTGCAAGACGTATTTGACACATGTGTATCCGCGTCACGAGCAAGCCAGTGCACTATGGGAGTTGAAACTCCATTCCAAAGCAATTATAACCTTACCTTGGCATTGAATATACAATTTCCATAAGAAAATATGCATTGTCGGTTGAGCCATTAATATATTTAAACACAAATAGTGCTAAATGTTCCGGCATAACTCAACAAGATGACAGTGTTCGCCCCGGTGTGCTATTGGGCTCTTCAGTTGGTTAAAGCACACCTCACCAAGACACTGTCTAGTGCACACTGGGAAGGCCATTGCAAGACGTATTTGACACATGTGTATCCGCGTCACGAGCAAGCCAGTGCACTATGGGAGTTGAAACTCCATTCCAAAGCAATTATAACCTTACCTTGGCATTGAATATACAATTTCCATAAGAAAATATGCATTGTCGGTTGAGCCATTAATATATTTAAACACAAATAGTGCTAAATGTTCCGGCATAACTCAACAAGTAGACAGTGTTTCGCCCCTGTGTGCTATTGGGCTCTTCAGTTGGTTAAAGCACACCTCACCAAGACACTGTCTAGTGCACACTGGGAAGGCCATTGCAAGACGTATTTGACACATGTGTATCTGCGTCACGAGCAAGCCAGTGCACTATGAGAGTTGAAACTCCATTCGAAAGCAATTATAACCTTACCTTGGCATTGAATATACAATTTCCATAAGAAAATATGCATTGTCGGTTGAGCCATTAATATATTTAAACACAAATAGTGCTAAATGTTCCGGCATAACTCAACGAGATGACAGTGTATCGCCCCGGTGTGCTATTGGGCTCTTCAGTTGGTTAAAGCACACCTCACCAAGACACTGTCTAGTGCACACTGGGAAGGCCATTGCAAGACGTATTTGACACATATGTATCCGCGTCACGAGCAAGCCAGTGCACTATGGGAGTTGAAAATCCATTCCAAAGCAATTATAACCTTACCTTGGCATTGAATATACAATTTCCATAAGAAAATATGCATTGTCGGTTGATCCATTAATATATATAAACACAAATAGTGCTAAATGTTCCGGCATAACTCAACAAGATGACAGTGTTTCGCCCTGGTGTGCTATTGGGCTCTTCAGTTGGTTAAAGCACACCTCACCAAGACACTGTCTAGTGCACACTGGGAAGGCCATTGCAAGACGTATTTGACACATGTGTATCCGCGTCACGAGCAAGCCAGTGCACTATGGGAGTTGAAACTCCATTCCAAAGCAATTATAACCTTACCTTGGCATTGAATATACAATTTCCATAAGAAAATATGCATTGTCGGTTGAGCCATTAATATATTTAAACACAAATAGGGCTAAATGTTCCGGCATAACTCAACAAGATGACAGTGTTTCGCCCCGGTGTGCTATTGGGCTCTTCAGTTGGTTAAAGCACACCTCACCAAGACACTGTCTAGTGCACACTGGGAAGGCCATTGCAAGACGTATTTGACACATGTGTATCCGCGTCCCGAGCAAGCCAGTGCACTATGGGAGCTGAAACTCCATTCCAAAGCAATTATAACCTTACCTTGGCATTGAATATACAATTTCCATAAGAAAATATGCATTGTCGGTTGAGCCATTAATATATTTAAACACAAATAGTGCTAAATGTTCCGGCATAACTCAACAAGTAGACAGTGTTTCGCCCCGGTGTGCTATTGGGCTCTTCAGTTGGTTAAAGCACACCTAACCAAGACACTGTCTAGTGCACACTGGGAAGGCCATTGCAAGACGTATTTGACACATGTGTATCCGCGTCACGAGCAAGCCAGTGCACTATGGGAGTTGAAACTCCATTCCAAAGCAATTATAACCTTACCTTGGCATTGAATATACAATTTCCATAAGAAAATATGCATTGTCGGTTGAGCCATTAATATATTTAAACACAAATAGTGCTAAATGTTCCGGCATAACTCAACAAGTAGACAGTGTTTCGCCCCTGTGTGCTATTGGGCTCTTCAGTTGGTTAAAGCACACCTCACCAAGACACTGTCTAGTGCACACTGGGAAGGCCATTGCAAGACGTATTTGACACATGTGTATCTGCGTCACGAGCAAGCCAGTGCACTATGAGAGTTGAAACTCCATTCGAAAGCAATTATAACCTTACCTTGGCATTGAATATACAATTTCCATAAGAAAATATGCATTGTCGGTTGAGCCATTAATATATTTAAACACAAATAGTGCTAAATGTTCCGGCATAACTCAACGAGATGACAGTGTATCGCCCCGGTGTGCTATTGGGCTCTTCAGTTGGTTAAAGCACACCTCACCAAGACACTGTCTAGTGCACACTGGGAAGGCCATTGCAAGACGTATTTGACACATATGTATCCGCGTCACGAGCAAGCCAGTGCACTATGGGAGTTGAAACTCCATTCCAAAGCAATTATAACCTTACCTTGGCATTGAATATACAATTTCCATAAGAAAATATGCATAGTCGGTTGAGCCATTAATATATTTAAACACAAATAGTGCTAAATGTTCCGGCATAACTCAACAAGATGACAGTGTTTCGCCCCGGTGTGCTATTGGGCTCTTCAGTTGGTTAATGCCCACCTCACCAAGACACTGTCTAGTGCACACTGGGAAGGCCATTGCAAGACGTATTTGACACATGTGTATCCGCGTCACGAGCAAGCCAGTGCACTATGGGAGTTGAAACTCCATTCCAAAGCAATTATAACCTTACCTTGGCATTGAATATACAATTTCCATAAGAAAATATGCATTGTCGGTTGAGCCATTAATATATTTAAACACAAATAGTGCTAAATGTTCCGGCATAACTCAACAAGATGACAGTGTTTCGCCCCGGTGTGCTATTGGGCTCTTCAGTTGTTTAAAGCACACCTCACCAAGACACTGTCTAGTGCACACTGGGAAGGCCATTGCAAGACGTATTTGACACATGTGTATCCGCGTCACGAGCAAGCCAGTGCACTATGGGAGTTGAAACTCCATTCCAAAGCAATTATAACCTTACCTTGGCATTGAATATACAATTTCCATAAGAAAATATGCATTGTCGGTTGAGCCATTAATATATTTAAACACAAATAGTGCTAAATGTTCCGGCATAACTCAACAAGATGACAGTGATTCGCCCCGGTGTGCTATTGGGCTCTTCAGTTGGTTAAAGCACACCTCACCAAGACACTGTCTAGTGCACACTGGGAAGGCCATTGCAAGACGTATTTGACACATGTGTATCCGCGTCACGAGCAAGCCAGTAAACTATGGGAGTTGAAACTCCATTCCAAAGCAATTATAACCTTACCTTGGCATTGAATATACAATTTCCATAAGAAAATATGCATTGTCGGTTGAGCCATTAATATATTTAAACACAAATAGTGCTAAATGTTCCGGCATAACACAACAAGATGACAGTGTATCGCCCCGGTGTGCTATTGGGCTCTTCAGTTGGTTAAAGCACACCTCACCAAGACACTGTCTAGTGCACACTGGGAAGGCCATTGCAAGACGTATTTGACACATGTGTATCCGCGTCACGAGCAAGCCAGTGCACTATGGGATTTGAAACTCCATTCCAAAGCAATTATAACCTTACCTTGGCATTGAATATACAATTTCCATAAGAAAATATGCATTGTCGGTTGAGCCATTAATATATTTAAACACAAATAGTGCTAAATGTTCCGGCATAACTCAACAAGATGACAGTGTTTCGCCCCGGTGTGCTATTGGGCTCTTCAGTTGGTTATAGCACACCTCACCAAGACACTGTCTAGTGCACACTGGGAAGGCCATTGCAAGACGTATTTGACACATGTGTATCCGCGTCACGAGCAAGCCAGTGCACTATGGGAGTTGAAACTCCATTCCAAAGCAATTATAACCTTACCTTGGCAATGAATATACAATTTCCATAAGAAAATATGCATTGTCGGTTGAGCCATTAATATATTTAAACACAAATAGTGCTAAATGTTCCGGCATAACTCAACAAGATGACAGTGTTCGCCCCGGTGTGCTATTGGGCTCTTCAGTTGGTTAAAGCACACCTCACCAAGACACTGTCTAGTGCACACTGGGAAGGCCATTGCAAGACGTATTTGACACATGTGTATCCGCGTCACGAGCAAGCCAGTGCACTATGGGAGTTGAAACTCCATTCCAAAGCAATTATAACCTTACCTTGGCATTGAATATACAATTTCCATAAGAAAATATGCATTGTCGGTTGAGCCATTAATATATTTAAACACAAATAGTGCTAAATGTTCCGGCATAACTCAACAAGTAGATAGTTTTTCGCCCCGGTGTGCTATTGGGCTCTTCAGTTGGTTAAAGCACACCTCACCAAGACACTGTCTACTGCACACTGGGAAGGCCATTGCAAGACGTATTTGACACATGTGTATCTGCGTCACGAGCAAGCCAGTGCACTATGGGAGTTGAAACTCCATTCCAAAGCAATTATAACCTTACCTTGGCATTGAATATACAATTTCCATAAGAAAATATGCATTGTCGGTTGAGCCATTAATATATTTAAACACAAATAGTGCTAAATGTTCCGGCATAACTCAACAAGATGACAGTGTATCGCCCCGGTGTGCTATTGGGCTCTTCAGTTGGTTAAAGCACACCTTACCAAGACACTGTCTAGTGCACACTGGGAAGGCCATTGCAAGACGTATTTGACACATGTGTATCCGCGTCACGAGCAAGCCAGTGAACTATGGGAGTTGAAACTCCATTCCAAAGCAATTATAACCTTACCTTGGCATTGAATATACAATTTCCATAAGAAAATATGCATTGTCGGTTGAGCCATTAATATATTTAAACACAAATAGTGCTAAATGTTCCGGCATAACTCAACAAGATGACAGTGTTTCGCCCCGGTGTGCTATTGGGCTCTTCAGTTGGTTAAAGCACACCTCACCAAGACACTGTCTAGTGCACACTGGGAAGGCCATTGCAAGACGTATTTGACACATGTGTATCCGCGTCACGAGCAAGCCAGTGCACTATGGGAGTTGAAACTCCATTCCAAAGCAATTATAACCTTACCTTGGCATTGAATATACAATTTCCATAAGAAAATATGCATTGTCGGTTGAGCCATTAATATATTTAAACACAAATAGTACTAAATGTTCCGGCATAACTCAACAAGTAGACAGTGTTTCGCCCCGGTGTGCTATTGGGCTCTTCAGTTGGTTAAAGCACACCTAACCAAGACACTGTCTAGTGCACACTGGGAAGGCCATTGCAAGACGTATTTGACACATGTGTATCCGCGTCACGAGCAAGCCAGTGCACTATGGGAGTTGAAACTCCATTCCAAAGCAATTATAACCTTACCTTGGCATTGAATATACAATTTCCATAAGAAAATATGCATTGTCGGTTGAGCCATTAATATATTTAAACACAAATAGTGCTAAATGTTCCGGCATAACTCAACAAGATGACAGTGTTTCGCCCCGGTGTGCTATTGGGTTCTTCAGTTGGTTAAAGCACACCTCACCAAGACACTGTCTAGTGCACACTGGGAAGGCCATTGCAAGACGTAGTTGACACATGTGTATCCGCGTCACGAGCAAGCCAGTGCACTATGGGAGTTGAAACTCCATTCCAAAGCAATTATAACCTTACCTTGGCATTTAATATACAATTTCCATAAGAAAATATGCATTGTCGGTTGAGCCATTAATATATTTAAACACAAATAGTGCTAAATGTTCCGGCATAACTCAACAAGATGACAGTGTTCGCCCCGGTGTGCTATTGGGCTCTTCAGTTGGTTAAAGCACACCTCACCAAGCCACTGTCTAGTGCACACTGGGAAGGCCATTGCAAGACGTATTTGACACATGTGTATCCGCGTCACGAGCAAGCCAGTGCACTATGGGAGTTGAAACTCCATTCCAAAGCAATTATAACCTTACCTTGGCATTGAATATACAATTTCCATAAGAAAATATGCATTGTCGGTTGAGCCATTAATATATTTAAACACAAATAGTGCTAAATGTTCCGGCATAACTCAACAAGATGACAGTGTTTCGCCCCGGTGTGCTATTGGGCTCTTCAGTTGGTTAAAGCACACCTCACCAAGACACTGTCTAGTGCACACTGGGAAGGCCATTGCAAGACGTATTTGACACATGTGTATCCGCATCACGAGCAAGCCAGTGCACTATGGGATTTGAAACTCCATTCCAAAGCAATTATAACCTTACCTTGGCATTGAATATACAATTTCCATAAGAAAATATGCATTGTCGGTTGAGCCATTAATATATTTAAACACAAATAGTGCTAAATGTTCCGGCATAACTCAACAAGATGACAGTGTTTCGCCCCGGTGTGCTATTGGGCTCTTCAGTTGGTTAAAGCACACCTCACCAAGACACTGTCTAGTGCACACTGGGAAGGCCATTGCAAGACGTATTTGACACATGTGTATCCGCGTCACGAGCAAGCCAGTGCACTATGGGAGTTGAAACTCCATTCCAAAGCAATTATAACCTTACCTTGGCATTGAATATACAATTTCCATAAGAAAATATGCATTGTCGGTTGAGCCATTAATATATTTAAACACAAATAGTGCTAAATGTTCCGGCATAACTCAACAAGATGACAGTGTTCGCCCCGGTGTGCTATTGGGCTCTTCAGTTGGTTAAAGCACACCTCACCAAGACACTGTCTAGTGCACACTGGGAAGGCCATTGCAAGACGTATTTGACACATGTGTATCCGCGTCACGAGCAAGCCAGTGCACTATGGGAGTTGAAACTCCATTCCAAAGCAATTATAACCTTACCTTGGCATTGAATATACAATTTCCATAAGAAAATATGCATTGTCGGTTGAGCCATTAATATATTTAAACACAAATAGTGCTAAATGTTCCGGCATAACTCAACAAGTAGACAGTGTTTCGCCCCTGTGTGCTATTGGGCTCTTCAGTTGGTTAAAGCACACCTCACCAAGACACTGTCTAGTGCACACTGGGAAGGCCATTGCAAGACGTATTTGACACATGTGTATCTGCGTCACGAGCAAGCCAGTGCACTATGAGAGTTGAAACTCCATTCGAAAGCAATTATAACCTTACCTTGGCATTGAATATACAATTTCCATAAGAAAATATGCATTGTCGGTTGAGCCATTAATATATTTAAACACAAATAGTGCTAAATGTTCCGGCATAACTCAACGAGATGACAGTGTATCGCCCCGGTGTGCTATTGGGCTCTTCAGTTGGTTAAAGCACACCTCACCAAGACACTGTCTAGTGCACACTGGGAAGGCCATTGCAAGACGTATTTGACACATATGTATCCGCGTCACGAGCAAGCCAGTGCACTATGGGAGTTGAAAATCCATTCCAAAGCAATTATAACCTTACCTTGGCATTGAATATACAATTTCCATAAGAAAATATGCATTGTCGGTTGATCCATTAATATATATAAACACAAATAGTGCTAAATGTTCCGGCATAACTCAACAAGATGACAGTGTTTCGCCCTGGTGTGCTATTGGGCTCTTCAGTTGGTTAAAGCACACCTCACCAAGACACTGTCTAGTGCACACTGGGAAGGCCATTGCAAGACGTATTTGACACATGTGTATCCGCGTCACGAGCAAGCCAGTGCACTATGGGAGTTGAAACTCCATTCCAAAGCAATTATAACCTTACCTTGGCATTGAATATACAATTTCCATAAGAAAATATGCATTGTCGGTTGAGCCATTAATATATTTAAACACAAATAGGGCTAAATGTTCCGGCATAACTCAACAAGATGACAGTGTTTCGCCCCGGTGTGCTATTGGGCTCTTCAGTTGGTTAAAGCACACCTCACCAAGACACTGTCTAGTGCACACTGGGAAGGCCATTGCAAGACGTATTTGACACATGTGTATCCGCGTCCCGAGCAAGCCAGTGCACTATGGGAGCTGAAACTCCATTCCAAAGCAATTATAACCTTACCTTGGCATTGAATATACAATTTCCATAAGAAAATATGCATTGTCGGTTGAGCCATTAATATATTTAAACACAAATAGTGCTAAATGTTCCGGCATAACTCAACAAGTAGACAGTGTTTCGCCCCGGTGTGCTATTGGGCTCTTCAGTTGGTTAAAGCACACCTAACCAAGACACTGTCTAGTGCACACTGGGAAGGCCATTGCAAGACGTATTTGACACATGTGTATCCGCGTCACGAGCAAGCCAGTGCACTATGGGAGTTGAAACTCCATTCCAAAGCAATTATAACCTTACCTTGGCATTGAATATACAATTTCCATAAGAAAATATGCATTGTCGGTTGAGCCATTAATATATTTAAACACAAATAGTGCTAAATGTTCCGGCATAACTCAACAAGTAGACAGTGTTTCGCCCCTGTGTGCTATTGGGCTCTTCAGTTGGTTAAAGCACACCTCACCAAGACACTGTCTAGTGCACACTGGGAAGGCCATTGCAAGACGTATTTGACACATGTGTATCTGCGTCACGAGCAAGCCAGTGCACTATGAGAGTTGAAACTCCATTCGAAAGCAATTATAACCTTACCTTGGCATTGAATATACAATTTCCATAAGAAAATATGCATTGTCGGTTGAGCCATTAATATATTTAAACACAAATAGTGCTAAATGTTCCGGCATAACTCAACGAGATGACAGTGTATCGCCCCGGTGTGCTATTGGGCTCTTCAGTTGGTTAAAGCACACCTCACCAAGACACTGTCTAGTGCACACTGGGAAGGCCATTGCAAGACGTATTTGACACATATGTATCCGCGTCACGAGCAAGCCAGTGCACTATGGGAGTTGAAAATCCATTCCAAAGCAATTATAACCTTACCTTGGCATTGAATATACAATTTCCATAAGAAAATATGCATTGTCGGTTGATCCATTAATATATATAAACACAAATAGTGCTAAATGTTCCGGCATAACTCAACAAGATGACAGTGTTTCGCCCTGGTGTGCTATTGGGCTCTTCAGTTGGTTAAAGCACACCTCACCAAGACACTGTCTAGTGCACACTGGGAAGGCCATTGCAAGACGTATTTGACACATGTGTATCCGCGTCACGAGCAAGCCAGTGCACTATGGGAGTTGAAACTCCATTCCAAAGCAATTATAACCTTACCTTGGCATTGAATATACAATTTCCATAAGAAAATATGCATTGTCGGTTGAGCCATTAATATATTTAAACACAAATAGGGCTAAATGTTCCGGCATAACTCAACAAGATGACAGTGTTTCGCCCCGGTGTGCTATTGGGCTCTTCAGTTGGTTAAAGCACACCTCACCAAGACACTGTCTAGTGCACACTGGGAAGGCCATTGCAAGACGTATTTGACACATGTGTATCCGCGTCCCGAGCAAGCCAGTGCACTATGGGAGCTGAAACTCCATTCCAAAGCAATTATAACCTTACCTTGGCATTGAATATACAATTTCCATAAGAAAATATGCATTGTCGGTTGAGCCATTAATATATTTAAACACAAATAGTGCTAAATGTTCCGGCATAACTCAACAAGTAGACAGTGTTTCGCCCCGGTGTGCTATTGGGCTCTTCAGTTGGTTAAAGCACACCTAACCAAGACACTGTCTAGTGCACACTGGGAAGGCCATTGCAAGACGTATTTGACACATGTGTATCCGCGTCACGAGCAAGCCAGTGCACTATGGGAGTTGAAACTCCATTCCAAAGCAATTATAACCTTACCTTGGCATTGAATATACAATTTCCATAAGAAAATATGCATTGTCGGTTGAGCCATTAATATATTTAAACACAAATAGTGCTAAATGTTCCGGCATAACTCAACAAGATGACAGTGTTTCGCCCCGGTGTGCTATTGGGCTCTTCAGTTGGTTAAAGCACACCTCACCAAGACACTGTCTAGTGCACACTGGGAAGGCCATTGCAAGACGTATTTGACACATGTGTATCCGCATCACGAGCAAGCCAGTGCACTATGGGATTTGAAACTCCATTCCAAAGCAATTATAACCTTACCTTGGCATTGAATATACAATTTCCATAAGAAAATATGCATTGTCGGTTGAGCCATTAATATATTTAAACACAAATAGTGCTAAATGTTCCGGCATAACTCAACAAGATGACAGTGTTTCGCCCCGGTGTGCTATTGGGCTCTTCAGTTGGTTAAAGCACACCTCACCAAGACACTGTCTAGTGCACACTGGGAAGGCCATTGCAAGACGTATTTGACACATGTGTATCCGCGTCACGAGCAAGCCAGTGCACTATGGGAGTTGAAACTCCATTCCAAAGCAATTATAACCTTACCTTGGCATTGAATATACAATTTCCATAAGAAAATATGCATTGTCGGTTGAGCCATTAATATATTTAAACACAAATAGTGCTAAATGTTCCGGCATAACTCAACAAGATGACAGTGTTCGCCCCGGTGTGCTATTGGGCTCTTCAGTTGGTTAAAGCACACCTCACCAAGACACTGTCTAGTGCACACTGGGAAGGCCATTGCAAGACGTATTTGACACATGTGTATCCGCGTCACGAGCAAGCCAGTGCACTATGGGAGTTGAAACTCCATTCCAAAGCAATTATAACCTTACCTTGGCATTGAATATACAATTTCCATAAGAAAATATGCATTGTCGGTTGAGCCATTAATATATTTAAACACAAATAGTGCTAAATGTTCCGGCATAACTCAACAAGTAGACAGTGTTTCGCCCCTGTGTGCTATTGGGCTCTTCAGTTGGTTAAAGCACACCTCACCAAGACACTGTCTAGTGCACACTGGGAAGGCCATTGCAAGACGTATTTGACACATGTGTATCTGCGTCACGAGCAAGCCAGTGCACTATGAGAGTTGAAACTCCATTCGAAAGCAATTATAACCTTACCTTGGCATTGAATATACAATTTCCATAAGAAAATATGCATTGTCGGTTGAGCCATTAATATATTTAAACACAAATAGTGCTAAATGTTCCGGCATAACTCAACGAGATGACAGTGTATCGCCCCGGTGTGCTATTGGGCTCTTCAGTTGGTTAAAGCACACCTCACCAAGACACTGTCTAGTGCACACTGGGAAGGCCATTGCAAGACGTATTTGACACATATGTATCCGCGTCACGAGCAAGCCAGTGCACTATGGGAGTTGAAAATCCATTCCAAAGCAATTATAACCTTACCTTGGCATTGAATATACAATTTCCATAAGAAAATATGCATTGTCGGTTGATCCATTAATATATATAAACACAAATAGTGCTAAATGTTCCGGCATAACTCAACAAGATGACAGTGTTTCGCCCTGGTGTGCTATTGGGCTCTTCAGTTGGTTAAAGCACACCTCACCAAGACACTGTCTAGTGCACACTGGGAAGGCCATTGCAAGACGTATTTGACACATGTGTATCCGCGTCACGAGCAAGCCAGTGCACTATGGGAGTTGAAACTCCATTCCAAAGCAATTATAACCTTACCTTGGCATTGAATATACAATTTCCATAAGAAAATATGCATTGTCGGTTGAGCCATTAATATATTTAAACACAAATAGGGCTAAATGTTCCGGCATAACTCAACAAGATGACAGTGTTTCGCCCCGGTGTGCTATTGGGCTCTTCAGTTGGTTAAAGCACACCTCACCAAGACACTGTCTAGTGCACACTGGGAAGGCCATTGCAAGACGTATTTGACACATGTGTATCCGCGTCCCGAGCAAGCCAGTGCACTATGGGAGCTGAAACTCCATTCCAAAGCAATTATAACCTTACCTTGGCATTGAATATACAATTTCCATAAGAAAATATGCATTGTCGGTTGAGCCATTAATATATTTAAACACAAATAGTGCTAAATGTTCCGGCATAACTCAACAAGTAGACAGTGTTTCGCCCCGGTGTGCTATTGGGCTCTTCAGTTGGTTAAAGCACACCTAACCAAGACACTGTCTAGTGCACACTGGGAAGGCCATTGCAAGACGTATTTGACACATGTGTATCCGCGTCACGAGCAAGCCAGTGCACTATGGGAGTTGAAACTCCATTCCAAAGCAATTATAACCTTACCTTGGCATTGAATATACAATTTCCATAAGAAAATATGCATTGTCGGTTGAGCCATTAATATATTTAAACACAAATAGTGCTAAATGTTCCGGCATAACTCAACAAGATGACAGTGTTTCGCCCCGGTGTGCTATTGGGCTCCTCAGTTGGTTAAAGCACACCTCACCAAGACACTGTCTAGTGCACACTGGGAAGGCCATTGCAAGACGTAGTTGACACATGTGTATCCGCGTCACGAGCAAGCCAGTGCACTATGGGAGTTGAAACTCCATTCCAAAGCAATTATAACCTTACCTTGGCATTTAATATACAATTTCCATAAGAAAATATGCATTGTCGGTTGAGCCATTAATATATTTAAACACAAATAGTGCTAAATGTTCCGGCATAACTCAACAAGATGACAGTGTTCGCCCCGGTGTGCTATTGGGCTCTTCAGTTGCTTAAAGCACACCTCACCAAGACACTGTCTAGTGCACACTGGGAAGGCCATTGCAAGACGTATTTGACACATGTGTATCCGCGTCACGAGCAAGCCAGTGCACTATGGGAGTTGAAACTCCATTCCAAAGCAATTATAACCTTACCTTGGCATTGAATATACAATTTCCATAAGAAAATATGCATTGTCGGTTGAGCCATTAATATATTTAAACACAAATAGTGCTAAATGTTCCGGCATAACTCAACAAGATGACAGTGTTTCGCCCCGGTGTGCTATTGGGCTCTTCAGTTGGTTAAAGCACACCTCACCAAGACACTGTCTAGTGCACACTGGTAAGGCCATTGCAAGACGTATTTGACACATGTGTATCCGCGTCACGAGCAAGCCAGTGCACTATGGGAGTTGAAACTCCATTCCAAAGCAATTATAACCTTACCTTGGCATTGAATATACAATTTCCATAAGAAAATATGCATTGTCGGTTGAGCCATTAATATATTTAAACACAAATAGTGCTAAATGTTCCGGCATAACTCAACAAGATGACAGTGTATCGCCCCGGTGTGCTATTGGGCTCTTCAGTTGGTTAAAGCACACCTCACCAAGACACTGTAGATAGATAGATAGATAGATTTTTATTAATTCCATTTGATCAAATACATGCATTCAATACATTTTTGATATAGGACACGTCAGAATTTACATGCATAAAATAAAAGAACTAACAGGTATATATTACTAAGATTATAACTATTTATAACTTATTATAATAGTAAATCTTAATAGATACAATCTTATTGCACAACTATTTACACCTCACTCTATTATCATAATATGAAAACTTAATTCTATAAATACAACAACATACAGCTAGGTATTAAAATTAAATTTAAAAAGTAAAATATAGTTATAGATTCCATCACTCCTATACGCTAAAATATTCAACTACTGAGTAAAAACAATGGCACTGCAGATAAGCTTTCAACATTCTATCAAAGGTTTTTATTTTTGGGGCCAGTTTTATATACTGGGGTAGTTTATTGTATAATTTAACTCCAGTGTGAAAAGTTCCTTTTTGATATATGCTTGTGTGTGTGTGTGAAATATGAATGTTTTGATTTTGTCTTGTGTTATGCCTATGAACATCATTGTTTGTTTTAAGAAAAACATCTTTATTCATTAAATTCTTTTTAAAAAACATAATACTTTCAAAGATATATATGCAGGGCAGTGGGAGAATGTTTAAATCTTTAAACAGAGGTCTACATGATTCTCTAGAGTTTACATTTGCCATAATTCTAATCGCTCTCTTTTGTATCCTAAACGTGCTTAGTACATCTGGCGACATACCCCAAAATATGATCCCATATCTTAAGTATGAATGGAAATAAGCAAAATAAGTATTTCTTAATGTGTGCATGCTAGTGCAGGTTTTCAAAATACGTAACGCAAAGCACATCGAGTTCAGTTTAGTATTCAGATATTGTATATGTTTATTCCATTTCAAGTCTTGTTGTATCCATAGTCCTAAAAACTTTGTTTCTGATTTATTTTCTATTTGATGACCATTTAATGTTATATTGGGCATCACAGGATTCCTATTCTGTATAGTGTGGAAATTTAGACATACTGTCTTTTTATAGTTTATTATGAGGCGATTATCTTGTGACCATTTGGTTAACTCTCCTGTAACGGAGTCAGCAGACTGCTGTATGACCTGTTTAGTTTCACCTTTTATTACGAGTGTTGTATCGTCCGCAAACAAAATTTCCTTATGTGAATGAACGTTCAGTGTTATATCATTGATATATAGAAGAAAGAGTAGTGGGCCCAAAACCGATCCCTGGGGTACTCCAAATTCAATAATTCCCTCATTGGACAATGTTTCATTGGTTCCATCATCCTTGTGTCTCAAGCTTACTATTTGTTTACGCCTTGTTAAGTAAGACTCGATCCATTTATTAGCTAGACCTCTAACACCATATTGATTTAGTTTGGTAAGGAGGATTTTATGGTCAACTACATCAAATGCTTTCGATAAATCCAAGAATAGGCCAGTTACATGTTCCTTATTGTCAATTAATTTCAGTATACTATTACTACATTCGTAAATTGCTGTCTGTGTAGATTTTTCCGTTCTAAATCCATGTTGTGAGTTTGATAATATTTTATTTTTTTCTATGAAACTTATCAGTCTCTTATACATAATTTTTTCCACAATTTTTGCAATACCAGTTGGTAAGGTAATAGGACGATAGTTATCTAATTCATCTTTTGAACCGTTTTTGTGCACTGGAATTACTTTTGATAACTTCAAAATATCCGGGTAAGTTCCTGAGAGAATTGAACTGTTTATTAAGTGCGTAAGTGGATTTATTATATTTTCTGCACATTTCTTTAAAATTGCATCAGGGATGCCATCAATGCCAGCACAGAATTTATTTTTTAGCTCTTTTATAACTATTCTTACCTCTTCACTTGTGACATGATTTATAAATAAAGAATCACTGCATATATTTATTTTATTATTAGAATTTAGTGTATTTACCTGTGATTTATTTAATAATTTTTGCGGAATTTCCAGAAAATAGTCATTAAAAGTGTTTGCTATTTCCTCTGGATTATTAATCACTTTATTATTTCTGGTCAGTGTAATGTTCCTTTGTATTTTAGCATATTTTCCAGTTTCTTTCTTTATTACGGACCACATAGCCCTGTTTTTATTAGATGATTGGGAAATAAAATTATCATTATGCATTTTCTTTGCTAGTCTTATTACCTTATTTAATATGCTAGTGTATTTTTTGTAGTATAAATTGAATTCAGGTGTTGTGTGGTATTGTTTATATAATTTGTGTAGAAATTTCTTTCTTTGACATGAATTTATAATCCCTGTTGTTATCCAATTGCTAGTTTTGTTATTTTGAACAGTTCTTCGTTTAAAGGGGAATGCTATTTCAAAATAGTGTTTTAGGGTACTGTTAAATGCATTAAATTTATCATTTACATTTTCTAGTTCATAAATTTCTGACCATGTTTCCTTATTTAATAAGTCATTGAAATATGTAACATTTGATTCAGTGAATGACCTGCACTTTGATTTTACTCCATTATCATTATTATTGATTACTTCGGATACTTCAAAACTCAGTATTTGTCCGTGGTGGTCACTAAAACCCGGACAATAGACTTCTATTGAATGGTGATATTTATCTGTATTTATAAAAATTTGATCAGGAGTGGTTTTACTAAATTTTGTTATTCTTGTTGGTGTATTTACTGTAGGTTTCAGTCCATAGGAAATTAGTAACTGGTTTAATAATTCACAATTTCTATCAAGTTTTAAGAAATCCACATTTACATCCCCACAAATTATTATATCGAAATTTACTTTGCTCATGTTATTGAGTAACAATTCTAGTTTATCTATAAATAGAGGAAACTTTCCTGACGGAGAACGGTATACGCATACAATTATTAACTTAAACTGCTGAATTTTTACGGCAGAGAATTCAAAATCCTGTTCCATAATTAGATAATCATAAGCTGTTATCTGTTCATGATCTAAATTATTTCTTAAGAAGATGCAAGTACCACCATGGCTAATATTAGATCTAGAGTATTTACTAGCTTGTATAAACCCTAGTGCACACTGGGAAGGCCATTGCAAGACGTATTTGACACATGTGTATCCGCGTCACGAGCAAGCCAGTGCACTATGGGAGTTGAAACTCCATTCCAAAGCAATTATAACCTTACCTTGGCATTGAATATACAATTTCCATAAGAAAATATGCATTGTCGGTTGAGCCATTAATATATTTAAACACAAATAGTGCTAAATGTTCCGGCATAACTCAACAAGATGACAGTGTTTCGCCCCGGTGTGCTATTGGGCTCTTCAGTTGGTTAAAGCACACCTCACCAAGACACTGTCTAGTGCACACTGGGAAGGCCATTGCAAGACGTAGTTGACACATATGTATCCGCGTCACGAGCAAGCCAGTGCACTATGGGAGTTGAAAATCCATTCCAAAGCAATTATAACCTTACCTTGGCATTGAATATACAATTTCCATAAGAAAATATGCATTGTCGGTTGAGCCATTAATATATTTAAACACAAATAGTGCTAAATGTTCCGGCATAACTCAACAAGATGACAGTGTTCGCCCCGGTGTGCTATTGGGCTCTTCAGTTGGTTAAAGCACACCTCACCAAGACACTGTCTAGTGCACACTGGGAAGGCCATTGGAAGACGTATTTGACACATGTGTATCCGCGTCACGAGCAAGCCAGTGCACTATGGGAGTTGAAACTCCATTCCAAAGCAATTATAACCTTACCTTGGCATTGAATATACAATTTCCATTAGAAAATATGCATTGTCGGTTGAGCCATTAATATATTTAAACACAAATAGTGCTAAATGTTCCGGCATAACTCAACATGTAGACAGTGTTTCGCCCCGGTGTGCTATTGGGCTCTTCAGTTGGTTAAAGCACACCTCACCAAGACACTGTCTAGTGCACACTGGGAAGGCCATTGCAAGACGTATTTGACACATGTGTATCCGCGTCACGAGCAAGCCAGTGCACTATGGGAGTTGAAACTCCATTCCAAAGCAATTATAACCTTACCTTGGCATTGAATATACAATTTCCATAAGAAAATATGCATTGTCGGTTGAGCCATTAATATATTTAAACACAAATAGTGCTAAATGTTCCGGCATAACTCAACAAGATGACAGTGTTTCGCCCCGGTGTGCTATTGGGCTCTTCAGTTGGTTAAAGCACACCTCACCAAGACACTGTCTAGTGCACACTGGGAAGGCCATTGCAAGACGTAGTTGACACATGTGTATCCGCGTCACGAGCAAGCCAGTGCACTATGGGAATTGAAACTCCATTCCAAAGCAATTATAACCTTACCTTGGCAATTAATATACAATTTCCATAAGAAAATATGCATTGTCGGTTGAGCCATTAATATATTTAAACACAAATAGTGCTAAATGTTCCGGCATAACTCAACAAGATGACAGTGTTCGCCCCGGTGTGCTATTGGGCTCTTCAGTTGGTTAAAGCACACCTCACCAAGACACTTTCTAGTGCACACTGGGAAGGCCATTGCAAGACGTATTTGACACATGTGTATCCGCGTCACGAGCAAGCCAGTGCACTATGGGAGTTGAAACTCCATTCCAAAGCAATTATAACCTTACCTTGGCATTGAATATACAATTTCCATAAGAAAATATGCATTGTCGGTTGAGCCATTAATATATTTAAACACAAATAGTGCTAAATGTTCCGGCATAACTCAACAAGATGACAGTGTTTCGCCCCGGTGTGCTATTGGGCTCTACAGTTGGTTAAAGCACACCTCACTAAGACACTGTCTAGTGCACACTGGGAAGGCCATTGCAAGACGTATTTGACACATGTGTATCCGCGTCACGAGCAAGCCAGTGCACTATGGGAGTTGAAACTCGATTCCAAAGCAATTATAACCTTACCTTGGCATTGAATATACAATTTCCATAAGAAAATATGCATTGTCGGTTGAGCCATTAATATATTTAAACACAAATAGTGCTAAATGTTCCGGCATAACTCAACAAGTTGACAGTGTATCGCCCCGGTGTGCTATTGGGCTCTTCAGTTGGTTAAAGCACACCTCACCAAGACACTGTCTAGTGCACATTGGGAAGGCCATTGCAAGACGTATTTGACACATGTGTATCCGCGTCACGAGCAAGCCAGTGCACTATGGGAGTTGAAACTCCATTCCAAAGCAATTATAACCTTACCTTGGCATTGAATATACAATTTCCATAAGAAAATATGCATTGTCGGTTGAGCCATTAATATATTTAAACACAAATAGTGCTAAATGTTCCGGCAAAACTCAACAAGATGACAGTGTTTCGCCCCGGTGTGCTATTGGGCTCTTCAGTTGGTTAAAGCACACCTCACCAAGACACTGTCTAGTGCACACTGGGAAGGCCATTGCAAGACGTAGTTGACACATGTGTATCCGCGTCACGAGCAAGCCAGTGCACTATGGGAGTTGAAACTCCATTCCAAAGCAATTATAACCTTACCTTGGCATTGAATATACAATTTCAATAAGAAAATATGCATTGTCGGTTGAGCCATTAATATATTTAAACACAAATAGTGCTAAATGTTCCGGCATAACTCAACAAGATGACAGTGTTCGCCCCGGTGTGCTATTGGACTCTTCAGTTGGTTAAAGCACACCTCACCAAGACACTGTCTAGTGCACACTGGGAAGGCCATTGCAAGACGTATTTGACACATGTGTATCCGCGTCACGAGCAAGCCAGTGCACTATGGGAGTTGAAACTCCATTCCAAAGCAATTATAACCTTACCTTGGCATTGAATATACAATTTCCATAAGAAAATATGCATTGTCGGTTGAGCCATTAATATATTTAAACACAAATAGTGCTAAATGTTCCGGCATAACTCAACAAGTAGACAGTGTTTCGCCCCGGTGTGCTATTGGGCTCTTCAGTTGGTTAAAGCACACCTCACCAAGACACTGTCTAGTGCACACTGGGAAGGCCATTGCAAGACGTATTTGACACATGTGTATCCGCGTCACGAGCAAGCCAGTGCACTATGGGAGTTGAAACTCCATTCCAAAGCAATTATAACCTTACCTTGGCATTGAATATACAATTTCCATAAGAAAATATGCATTGTCGGTTGAGCCATTAATATATTTAAACACAAATAGTGCTAAATGTTCCGGCATAACTCAACATGTAGACAGTGTTTCGCCCCGGTGTGCTATTGGGCTCTTCAGTTGGTTAAAGCACACCTCACCAAGACACTGTCTAGTGCACACTGGGAAGGCCATTGCAAGACGTATTTGACACATGTGTATCCGCGTCACGAGCAAGCCAGTGCACTATGGGAGTTGAAACTCCATTCCAAAGCAATTATAACCTTACCTTGGCATTGAATATACAATTTCCATAAGAAAATATGCATTGTCGGTTGAGCCATTAATATATTTAAACACAAATAGTGCTAAATGTTCCGGCATAACTCAACAAGATGACAGTGTTTCGCCCCGGTGTGCTATTGGGCTCTTCAGTTGGTTAAAGCACACCTCACCAAGACACTGTCTAGTGCACACTGGGAAGGCCATTGCAAGACGTAGTTGACACATGTGTATCCGCGTCACGAGCAAGCCAGTGCACTATGGGAATTGAAACTCCATTCCAAAGCAATTATAACCTTACCTTGGCATTGAATATACAATTTCCATAAGAAAATATGCATTGTCGGTTGAGCCATTAATATATTTAAACACAAATAGTGCTAAATGTTCCGGCATAACTCAACAAGATGACAGTGTTCGCCCCGGTGTGCTATTGGGCTCTTCAGTTGGTTAAAGCACACCTCACCAAGACACTGTCTAGTGCACACTGGGAAGGCCATTGCAAGACGTATTTGACACATGTGTATCCGCGTCACGAGCAAGCCAGTGCACTATGGGAGTTGAAACTCCATTCCAAAGCAATTATAACCTTACCTTGGCATTGAATATACAATTTCCATAAGAAAATATGCATTGTCGGTTGAGCCATTAATATATTTAAACACAAATAGTGCTAAATGTTCCGGCATAACTCAACAAGATGACAGTGTTTCGCCCCGGTGTGCTATTGGGCTCTTCAGTTGGTTAAAGCACACCTCACCAAGACACTGTCTAGTGCACACTGGGAAGGCCATTGCAAGACGTAGTTGACACATGTGTATCCGCGTCACGAGCAAGCCAGTGCACTATGGGAGTTGAAACTCCATTCCAAAGCAATTATAACCTTACCTTGGCATTGAATATACAATTTCCATAAGAAAATATGCATTGTCGGTTGAGCCATTAATATATTTAAACACAAATAGTGCTAAATGTTCCGGCATAACTCAACAAGATGACAGTGTTCGCCCCGGTGTGCTATTGGACTCTTCAGTTGGTTAAAGCACACCTCACCAAGACACTGTCTAGTGCACACTGGGAAGGCCATTGCAAGACGTATTTGACACATGTGTATCCGCGTCACGAGCAAGCCAGTGCACTATGGGAGTTGAAACTCCATTCCAAAGCAATTATAACCTTACCTTGGCATTGAATATACAATTTCCATAAGAAAATATGCATTGTCGGTTGAGCCATTAATATATTTAAACACAAATAGTGCTAAATGTTCCGGCATAACTCAACAAGTAGACAGTGTTTCGCCCCGGTGTGCTATTGGGCTCTTCAGTTGGTTAAAGCACACCTCACCAAGACACTGTCTAGTGCACACTGGGAAGGCCATTGCAAGACGTATTTGACACATGTGTATCCGCGTCACGAGCAAGCCAGTGCACTATGGGAGTTGAAACTCCATTCCAAAGCAATTATAACCTTACCTTGGCATTGAATATACAATTTCCATAAGAAAATATGCATTGTCGGTTGAGCCATTAATATATTTAAACACAAATAGTGCTAAATGTTCCGGCATAACTCAACAAGATGACAGTGTATCGCCCCGGTGTGCTATTGGGCTCTTCAGTTGGTTAAAGCACACCTCACCAAGACACTGTCTAGTGCACACTGGGAAGGCCATTGCAAGACGTATTTGACACATGTGTATCCGCGTCACGAGCAAGCCAGTGCACTATGGGAGTTGAAACTCCATTCCAAAGCAATTATAACCTTACCTTGGCATTGAATATACAATTTCCATAAGAAAATATGCATTGTCGGTTGAGCCATTAATATATTTAAACACAAATAGTGCTAAATGTTCCGGCATAACTCAACAAGATGACAGTGTTTCGCCCCGGTGAAAATTGGGCTCTTCAGTTGGTTAAAGCACACCTCACCAAGACACTGTCTAGTGCACACTGGGAAGGCCATTGCAAGACGTATTTGACACATGTGTATCCGCGTCACGAGCAAGCCAGTGCACTATGGGAGTTGAAACTCCATTCCAAAGCAATTATAACCTTACCTTGGCATTGAATATACAATTTCCATAAGAAAATATGCATTGTCGGTTGAGCCATTAATATATTTAAACACAAATAGTGCTAAATGTTCCGGCATAACTCAACAAGATGACAGTGTTTCGCCCCGGTGTGTTATTGGGCTCTTCAGTTGGTTAAAGCACACCTCACCAAGACACTGTCTAGTGCACACTGGGAAGGCCATTGCAAGACGTATTTGACACATGTGTATCCGCGTCACGAGCAAGCCAGTGCACTATGGGAGTTGAAACTCCATTCCAAAGCAATTATAACCTTACCTTGGCATTGAATATACAATTTCCATAAGAAAATATGCATTGTCGGTTGAGCCATTAATATATTTAAACACAAATAGTGCTAAATGTTCCGGCATAACTCAACAAGATGACAATGTTTCGCCCCGGTGTGCTATTGGGCTCTTCAGTTGGTTAAAGCACACCTCACCAAGACACTGTCTAGTGCACTCTGGGAAGGCCATTGCAAGACGTATTTGACACATGTGTATCCGCGTCACGAGCAAGCCAGTGCACTATGGGAGTTGAAACTCCATTCCAAAGCAATAACCTTACCTTGGCATTGAATATACAATTTCCATAAGAAAATATGCATTGTCGGTTGAGCCATTAATATATTTAAACACAAATAGTGCTAAATGTTCCGGCATAACTCAACAAGATGACAGTGTTTCGCCCCGGTGTGCTATTGGGCTCTTCAGTTGGTTAAAGCACACCTCACCAAGACACTGTCTAGTGCACACTGGGAAGGCCATTGCAAGACGTATTTGACACATGTGTATCCGCGTCACGAGCAAGCCAGTGCACTATGGGAGTTGAAACTCCATTCCAAAGCAATTATAACCTTACCTTGGCATTGAATATACAATTTCCATAAGAAAATATGCATTGTCGGTTGAGCCATTAATATATTTAAACACAAATAGTGCTAAATGTTCCGGCATAACTCAACAAGATGACAGTGTTTCGCCCCGGTGTGCTATTGGGCTCTTCAGTTGGTTAAAGCACACCTCACCAAGACACTGTCTAGTGCACGCTGGGAAGGCCATTGCAAGACGTATTTGACACATGTGTATCCGCGTCACGAGCAAGCCAGTGCACTATGGGAGTTGAAACTCCATTCCAAAGCAATTATAACCTTACCTTGGCATTGAATATACAATTTCCATAAGAAGATATGCATTGTCGGTTGAGCCATTAATATATTTAAACACAAATAGTGCTAAATGTTCCGGCATAACTCAACAAGATGACAGTGTTTCGCCCCGGTGTGCTATTGGGCTCTTCAGTTGGTTAAAGCACACCTCACCAAGACACTGCCTAGTGCACACTGGGAAGGCCATTGCAAGACGTATTTGACCCATGTGTATCCGCGTCACGAGCAAGCCAGTGCACTATGGGAGTTGAAACTCCATTCCAAAGCAATTATAACCTTACCTTGGCATTGAATATACAATTTCCATAAGAAAATATGCATTGTCGGTTGAGCCATTAATAGTTTTAAACACAAATAGTGCTAAATGTTCCGGCATAACTCAACAAGATGACAGTGTTTCGCCCCGGTGTGTTATTGGGCTCTTCAGTTGGTTAAAGCACACCTCACCAAGACACTGTCTAGTGCACACTGGGAAGGCCATTGCAAGACGTATCTGACACATGTGTATCCGCGTCACGAGCAAGCCAGTGCACTATGGGAATTGAAACTCCATTCCAAAGCAATTATAACCTTACCTTGGCATTGAATATACAATTTCCATAAGAAAATATGCATTGTCGGTTGAGCCATTAATATATTTAAACACAAATAGTGCTAAATGTTCCGGCATAACTCAACAAGTAGACAGTGTTTCGCCCCGGTGTGCTATTGGGCTCTTCAGTTGGTTAAAGCACACCTCACCAAGACACTGTCTAGTGCACACTGGAAGGCCATTGCAAGACGTATTTGACACATGTGTATCCCCGTCACGAGCAAGCCAGTGCACTATGGGAGTTAAAACTCCATTCCAAAGCAATTATAACCTTACCTTGGCATTGAATATACAATTTCCATAAGAAAATATGCATTGTCGGTTGAGCCATTAATATATTTAAACACAAATAGTGCTAAATGTTCCGGCATAACTCAACAAGTTGACAGTGTATCGCCCCGGTGTGCTATTGGGCTCTTCAGTTGGTTAAAGCACACCTCACCAAGACACTGTCTAGTGCACACTGGGAAGGCCATTGCAAGACGTATTTGACACATGAGTATCCGCGTCACGAGCAAGCCAGTGCACTATGGGAGTTGAAACTCCATTCCAAAGCAATTATAACCTTACCTTGGCATTGAATATACAATTTCCAAAAGAAAATATGCATTGTCGGTTGAGCCATTAATATATTTAAACACAAATAGTGCTAAATGTTCCGGCATAACTCAACAAGATGACAGTGTTTCGCCCCGGTGTGCTATTGGGCTCTTCAGTTGGTTAAAGCACACCTCACCAAGACACTGTCTAGTGCACACTGGGAAGGCCATTGCAAGACGTAGTTGTCACATGTGTATCCGCGTCACGAGCAAGCCAGTGCACTATGGGAGTTGAAACTCCATTCCAAAGCAATTATAACCTTACCTTGGCATTGAATATACAATTTCCATAAGAAAATATGCATTGTCGGTTGAGCCATTAATATATTTAAACACAAATAGTGCTAAATGTTCCGGCATAACTCAACAAGATGACAGTGTTCGCCCCGGTGTGCTATTGGACTCTTCAGTTGGTTAAAGCACACCTCACCAAGACACTGTCTAGTGCACACTGGGAAGGCCATTGCAAGACGTATTTGACACATGTGTATACGCGTCACGAGCAAGCCAGTGCACTATGGGAGTTGAAACTCCATTCCAAAGCAATTATAACCTTACCTTGGCATTGAATATACAATTTCCATAAGAAAATATGCATTGTCGGTTGAGCCATTAATATATTTAAACACAAATAGTGCTAAATGTTCCGGCATAACTCAACAAGTAGACAGTGTTTCGCCCCGGTGTGCTATTGGGCTCTTCAGTTGGTTAAAGCACACCTCACCAAGACACTGTCTAGTGCACACTGGGAAGGCCATTGCAAGACGTATTTGACACATGTGTATCCGCGTCACGAGCAAGCCAGTGCACTATGGGAGTTGAAACTCCATTCCAAAGCAATTATAACCTTACCTTGGCATAGAATATACAATTTCCATAAGAAAATATGCATTGTCGGTTGAGCCATTAATATATTTAAACACAAATAGTGCTAAATGTTCCGGCATAACTCAACAAGATGACAGTGTATCGCCCCGGTGTGCTATTGGGCTCTTCAGTTGGTTAAAGCACACCTCACCAAGACACTGTCTAGTGCACACTGGGAAGGCCATTTCAAGACGTATTTGACACATGTGTATCCGCGTCACGAGCAAGCCAGTGCACTATGGAAGTTGAAACTCCATTCCAAAGCAATTATAACCTTACCTTGGCATTGAATATACAATTTCCATAAGAAAATATGCATTGTCGGTTGAGCCATTAATATATTTAAACACAAATAGTGCTAAATGTTCCGGCATAACTCAACAAGATGACAGTGTTTCGCCCCGGTGAAAATTGGGCTCTTCAGTTGGTTAAAGCACACCTCACCAAGACACTGTCTAGTGCACACTGGGAAGGCCATTGCAAGACGTATTTGACACATGTGTATCCGCGTCACGAGCAAGCCAGTGCACTATGGGAGTTGAAACTCCATTCCAAAGCAATTATAACCTTACCTTGGCATTGAATATACAATTTCCATAAGAAAATATGCATTGTCGGTTGAGCCATTAATATATTTAAACACAAATAGTGCTAAATGTTCCGGCATAACTCAACAAGATGACAGTGTTTCGCCCCGGTGTGCTATTGGGCTCTTCAGTTGGTTAAAGCACACCTCACCAAGACACTGTCTAGTGCACACTGGGAAGGCCATTGCAAGACGTATTTGACACATGTGTATCCGCGTCAAGGGCAAGCCAGTGCACTATGGGAGTTGAAACTCCATTCCAAAGCAATTATAACCTTACCTTGGCATTGAATATACAATTTCCATAAGAAAATATGCATTGTCGGTTGAGCCATTAATATATTTAAACACAAATAGTGCTAAATGTTCCGGCATAACTCAACAAGATGACAGTGTTTCGCCCCGGTGTGCTATTGGGCTCTTCAGTTGGTTAAAGCACACCTCACCAAGACACTGTCTAGTGCACACTGGGAAGGCCATTGCAAGACGTATTTGACACATGTGTATCCGCGTCACGAGCAAGCCAGTGCACTATGGGAGTTGAAACTCCATTCCAAAGCAATTATAACCTTACCTTGGCATTGAATATACAATTTCCATAAGAAAATATGCATTGTCGGTTGAGCCATTAATATATTTAAACACAAATAGTGCTAAATGTTCCGGCATAACTCAACAAGATGACAGTGTTTCGGCCCGGTGTGCTATTGGGCTCTTCAGTTGGTTAAAGCACACCTCACCAAGACACTGTCTAGTGCACACTGGGAAGGCCATTGCAAGACGTATTTGACCCATGTGTATCCGCGTCACGAGCAAGCCAGTGCACTATGGGAGTTGAAACTCCATTCCAAAGCAATTATAACCTTACCTTGGCATTGAATATACAATTTCCATAAGAAAATATGCATTGTCGGTTGAGCCATTAATATATTTAAACACAAATAGTGCTAAATGTTCCGGCATAACTCAACAAGATGACAGTGTTTCGCCCCGGTGTGCTATTGGGCTCTTCAGTTGGTTAAAGCACACCTCACCAAGACACTGTCTATTGCACACTGGGAAGGCCATTCAAGACGTATTTGACACATGTGTATCCGCGTCACGAGCAAGCCAGTGCACTATGGGAGTTGAAACTCCATTCCAAAGCAATTATAACCTTACCTTGGCATTGAATATACAATTTCCATAAGAAAATATGCATTGTCGGTTGAGCCATTAATATATTTAAACACAAATAGTGCTAAATGTTCCGGCATAACACAACAAGATGACAGTGTGTCGCCCCGGTGTGCTATTGGGCTCTTCAGTTGGTTAAAGCACACCTCACCAAGACACTGTCTAGTGCACACTGGGAAGGCCATTGCAAGACGTATTTGACACATGTGTATCCGCGTCACGAGCAAGCCAGTGCACTATGGGATTTGAAACTCCATTCCAAAGCAATTATAACCTTACCTTGGCATTGAATATACAATTTCCATAAGAAAATATGCATTGTCGGTTGAGCCATTAATATATTTAAACACAAATAGTGCTAAATGTTCCGGCATAACTCAACAAGATGACAGTGTTTCGCCCCGGTGTGCTATTGGGCTCTTCAGTTGGTTAAAGCACACCTCACCAAGACACTGCCTAGTGCACACTGGGAAGGCCATTGCAAGACGTATTTGACACATGTGTATCCGCGTCACGAGCAAGCCAGTGCACTATGGGAGTTGAAACTCCATTCCAAAGCAATTATAACCTTACCTTGGCATTGAATATACAATTTCCATAAGAAAATATGCATTGTCGGTTGAACCATTAATATATTTAAACACAAATAGTGCTAAATGTTCCGGCATAACTCAACAAGATGACAGTGTTTCGCCCCGGTGTGCTATTGTGCTCATCAGTTGGTTAAAGCACACCTCACCAAGACACTGTCTAGTGCACACTGGGAAGGCCATTGCAAGACGTATTTGACACATGTGTATCCGCGTCACGAGCAAGCCAGTGCACTATGGGAGTTGAAACTCCATTCCAAAGCAATTATAACCTTACCTTGGCATTTAATATACAATTTCCATAAGAAAATATGCATTGTCGGTTGAGCCATTAATATATTTAAACACAAATAGTGCTAAATGTTCCGGCATAACTCAACAAGATGACAGTGTTCGCCCCGGTGTGCTATTGGGCTCTTCAGTTGGTTAAAGCACACCTCACCAAGACACTGTCTAGTGCACACTGGGAAGGCCATTGCAAGACGTATTTGACACATGTGTATCCGCGTCACGAGCAAGCCAGTGCACTATGGGAGTTGAAACTCCATTCCAAAGCAATTATAACCTTATCTTGGCATTGAATATACAATTTCCATAAGAAAATATGCATTGTCGGTTGAGCCATTAATATATTTAAACACAAATAGTGCTAAATGTTCCGGCATAACTCAACAAGTAGACAGTGTTTCGCCCCGGTGTTCTATTGGGCTCTTCAGTTGGTTAAAGCACACCTCACCAAGACACTGTCTAGTGCACACTGGGAAGGCCATTGCAAGACGTATTTGACACATGTGAATCCGCGTCACGATCAAGCCAGTGCACTATGGGAGTTGAAACTCCATTCCAAAGCAATTATAACCTTACCTTGGCATTGAATATACAATTTCCATAAGAAAATATGCATTGTCGGTTGAGCCATTAATATATTTAAACACAAATAGTGCTAAATGTTCCGGCATAACTCAACAAGATGACAGTGTATCGCCCCGGTGTGCTATTGGGCTCTTCAGTTGGTTAAAGCACACCTCACCAAGACACTGTCTAGTGCAGACTGGGAAGGCCATTGCAAGACGTATTTGACACATGTGTATCCGCGTCACGAGCAAGCCAGTGCACTATGGGAGTTGAAACTCCATTCCAAAGCAATTATAACCTTACCTTGGCATTGAATATACAATTTCCATAAGAAAATATGCATTGTCGGTTGAGCCATTAATATATATAAACACAAATAGTGCTAAATGTTCCGGCATAACTCAACAAGATGACAGTGTTTCGCCCTGGTGTGTTTTGGGCTCTTCAGTTGGTTAAAGCACACCTCACCAAGACACTGTCTAGTGCACACTGGGAAGGCCATTGCAAGACGTATTTGACACATGTGTATCCGCGTCACGAGCAAGCCAGTGCACTATGGGAGTTGAAACTCCATTCCAAAGCAATTATAACCTTACCTTGGCATTGAATATACAATTTCCATAAGAAAATATGCATTGTCGGTTGAGCCATTAATATATTTAAACACAAATAGTGCTAAATGTTCCGGCATAAGTCAACAAGATGACAGTGTTTCGCCCCGGTGTGCTATTGGGCTCTTCAGTTGGTTAAAGCACACCTCACCAAGACACTGTCTAGTGCACACTGGGAAGACCATTGCAAGACGTATTTGACACATGTGTATCCGCGTCACGAGCAAGCCAGTGCACTATGGGAGTTGAAACTCCATTCCAAAGCAATTATAACCTTACATTGGCATTGAATATACAATTTCCATAAGAATATATGCATTGTCGGTTGAGCCATTAATATATTTAAACACAAATAGTGCTAAATGTTCCGGCATAGCTCAACAAGATGACAGTGTTTCGCCCCGGTGTGCTATTGGGCTCTTCAGTTGGTTAAGGCACACCTCACCAAGACACTGTCAAGTGCACACTGGGAAGGCCATTGCAAGACGTATTTGACACATGTGTATCCGCGTCACGAGCAAGCCAGTGCACTATGGGAGTTGAAACTCCATTCCAAAGCAATTATAACCTTACCTTGGCATTGAATATACAATTTCCATAAGAAAATATGCATTGTCGGTTGAGCCATTAATATATATAAACACAAATAGTGCTAAATGTTCCGGCATAAATCAACAACATGACAGTTTTTCGCCCTGGTGTGCTATTGGGCTCTTCAGTTGGTTAAAGCACACCTCACCAAGACACTGTCTAGTGCACACTGGGAAGGCCATTGCAAGACGTATTTGACACATGTGTATCCGCGTCACGAGCAAGCCAGTGCACTATGGGAGTTGAAACTCCATTCCAAAGCAATTATAACCTTACCTTGGCATTGAATATACAATTTCCATAAGAAAATATGCATTGTCGGTTGAGCCATTAATATATTTAAACACAAATAGTGCTAAATGTTCCGGCATAACTCAACAAGATGACAGTGTATCGCCCCGGTGTGCTATTGGGCTCTTCAGTTGGTTAAAGCACACCTCACCAAGACACTGTCTAGTGCACACTGGGAAGACCATTGCAAGACGTATTTGACACATGTGTATCCGCGTCACGAGCAAGCCAGTTCACTATGGGATTTGAAACTCCATTCCAAAGCAATTATAACCTTACCTTGGCATTGAATATACAATTTCCATAAGAAAATATGCATTGTCGGTTGAGCCATTAATATATTTAAACACAAATAGTGCTAAATGTTCCGGCATAACTCAACAAGATGACAGTGTTTCGCCCCGGTGTGCTCTTGGGCTCTTCAGTTGGTTAAAGCACACCTCACCAAGACACTGTCTAGTGCACACTGGGAAGGCCATTGCAAGACGTATTTGACACATGTGTATCCGCGTCACGAGCAAGCCAGTGCACTATGGGAGTTGAAACTCCATTCCAAAGCAATTATAACCTTACCTTGGCATTGAATATACAATTTCCATAAGAAAATATGCATTGTCGGTTGAGCCATTAATATATTTAAACACAAATAGTGCTAAATGTTCCGGCATAACTCAACAAGATGACAGTGTTTCGCCCCGGTGTGCTATTGGGCTCTTCAGTTGGTTAAAGCACACCTCACCAAGACACTGTCTAGTGCACACTGGGAAGGCCATTGCAGGACGTATTTGACACATGTGTATCCGCGTCACGAGCAAGCCAGTGCACTATGGGAGTTGAACCTCCATTCCAAAGCAATTATAACCTTACCTTGGCATTGAATATACAATTTCCATAAGAAAATATGCATTGTCGGTTGAGCCATTAATATATTTAAACACAAATAGTGCTAAATGTTCCGGCATAACTCAACAAGATGACAGTGTTCACCCCGGTGTGCTATTGGGCTCTTCAGTTGGTTAAAGCACACCTCACCAAGACACTGTCTAGTGCACACTGGGAAGGCCATTGCAAGACGTATTTGACACATGTTTATCCGCGTCACGAGCAAGCCAGTGCACTATGGGAGTTGAAACTCCATTCCAAAGCAATTATAACCTTACCTTGGCATTGAATATACAATTTCCATAAGAAAATATGCATTGTCGGTTGAGCCATTAATATATTTAAACACAAATAGTGCTAAATATTCCGGCATAACTCAACAAGTAGACAGTGTTTCGCCCCGGTGTGCTATTGGGCTCTTCAGTTGGTTAAAGCACACCTCACCAAGACACTGTCTAGTGCACACTGGGAAGGCCATTGCAAGACGTATTTGACACATGTGAATCCGCGTCACGAGCAAGCCAGTGCACTATGGGAGTTGAAACTCCATTCCAAAGCAATTATAACCTTACCTTGGCATTGAATATACAATTTCCATAAGAAAATATGCATTGTCGGTTGAGCCATTAATATATTTAAACACAAATAGTGCTAAATGTTCCGGCATAACTCAACAAGATGACAGTGTTTCGCCCCGGTGTGCTATTGGGCTCTTCAGTTGGTTAAAGCACACCTCACCAAGACACTGTCTAGTGCAGACTGGGAAGGCCATTGCAAGACGTATTTGACACATGTGTATCCGCGTCACGAGCAAGCCAGTGCACTATGGGAGTTGAAACTCCATTCCAAAGCAATTATAACCTTACCTTGGCATTGAATATACAATTTCCATAAGAAAATATGCATTGTCGGTTGAGCCATTAATATATATAAACACAAATAGTGCTAAATGTTCCGGCATAACTCAACAAGATGACAGTGTTTCGCCCTGGTGTGTTTTGGGCTCTTCAGTTGGTTAAAGCACACCTCACCAAGACACTGTCTAGTGCACACTGGGAAGGCCATTGCAAGACGTATTTGACACATGTGTATCCGCGTCACGAGCAAGCCAGTGCACTATGGGAGTTGAAACTCCATTCCAAAGCAATTATAACCTTACCTTGGCATTGAATATACAATTTCCATAAGAAAATATGCATTGTCGGTTGAGCCATTAATATATTTAAACACAAATAGTGCTAAATGTTCCGGCATAACTCAACAAGATGACAGTGTTTCGCCCCGGTGTGCTATTGGGCTCTTCAGTTGGTTAAAGCACACCTCACCAAGACACTGTCTAGTGCACACTGGGAAGACCATTGCAAGACGTATTTGACACATGTGTATCCGCGTCACGAGCAAGCCAGTGCACTATGGGAGTTGAAACTCCATTCCAAAGCAATTATAACCTTACATTGGCATTGAATATACAATTTCCATAAGAATATATGCATTGTCGGTTGAGCCATTAATATATTTAAACACAAATAGTGCTAAATGTTCCGGCATAACTCAACAAGATGACAGTGTTTCGCCCCGGTGTGCTATTGGGCTCTTCAGTTGGTTAAAGCACACCTCACCAAGACACTGTCTAGTGCACACTGGGAAGGCCATTGCAAGACGTATTTGACACATGTGTATCCGCGTCACGAGCAAGCCAGTGCACTATGGGAGTTGAAACTCCATTCCAAAGCAATTATAACCTTACCTTGGCATTGAATATACAATTTCCATAAGAAAATATGCATTGTCGGTTGAGCCATTAATATATATAAACACAAATAGCGCTAAATGTTCCGGCATAAATCAACAACATGACAGTGTTTCGCCCTGGTGTGCTATTGGGCTCTTCAGTAGGTTAAAGCACACCTCACCAAGACACTGTCTAGTGCACACTGGGAAGGCCATTGCAAGACGTATTTGACACATTTGTATCCGCGTCACGAGCAAGCCAGTGCACTATGGGAGTTGAAACTCCATTCCAAAGCAATTATAACCTTACCTTGGCATTGAATATACAATATCCATAAGAAAATATGCATTGTCGGTTGAGCCATTAATATATATAAACACAAATAGTGCTAAATGTTCCGGCATATCTCAACAAGATGACAGTGTTTCGCCCCGGTGTGCTATTGGGCTCTCCAGTTGGTTAAAGCACACCTCACCAAGACACTGTCTAGTGCACACTGGGAAGGCCATTGCAGGACGTATTTGACACATGTGTATCCGCGTCACGAGCAAGCCAGTGCACTATGGGAGTTGAAACTCCATTCCAAAGCAATTATAACCTTACCTTGGCATTGAATATACAATTTCCATAAGAAAATATGCATTGTCGGTTGAGCCATTAATATATTTAAACACAAATAGTGCTAAATGTTCCGGCATAACTCAACAAGATGACAGTGTTCGCCCCGGTGTGCTATTGGGCTCTTCAGTTGGTTAAAGCACACCTCACCAAGACACTGTCTAGTGCACACTGGGAAGGCCATTGCAAGACGTATTTGACATATGTTTATCCGCGTCACGAGCAAGCCAGTGCACTATGGGAGTTGAAACTCCATTCCAAAGCAATTATAACCTTACCTTGGCATTGAATATACAATTTCCATAAGAAAATATGCATTGTCGGTTGAGCCATTAATATATTTAAACACAAATAGTGCTAAATGTTCCGGCATAACTCAACAAGTAGACAGTGTTTCGCCCCGGTGTGCTATTGGGTTCTTCAGTTGGTTAAAGCACACCTCACCAAGACACTGTCTAGTGCACACTGGGAAGGCCATTGCAAGACGTATTTGACACATGTGTATCCGCGTTACGAGCAAGCCAGTGCACTATGGGAGTTGAAACTCCATTCCAAAGCAATTATAACCTTACCTTGGCATTGAATATACAATTTCCATAAGAAGATATGCATTGTCGGTTGAGCCATTAATATATTTAAACACAAATAGTGCTGAATGTTCCGGCATAACTCAACAAGATGACAGTGTATCGCCCCGGTGTGCTATTGGGCTCTTCAGTTGGTTAAAGCACACCTCACCAAGACACTGTCTAGTGCACACTGGGAAGGCCATTGCAAGACGTATTTGACACATGTGTATCCGCGTCACGAGCAAGCCAGTGCACTATGGGAGTTGAAACTCCATTCCAAAGCAATTATAACCTTACCTTGGCATTGAATATACAATTTCCATAAGAAAATATGCATTGTCGGTTGAGCCATTAATATATATAAACACAAATAGTGCTAAATGATCCGGCATAACTCAACAAGATGACAGTGTTTCGCCCCGGTGTGCTATTGGGCTGTTCAGTTGGTTAAAGCACACCTCACCAATACACTGTCTAGTGCACACTGGGAAGACCATTGCAAGACGTATTTGACACATGTGTATCCGCGTCACGAGCAAGCCAGTGCACTATGGGAGTTGAAACTCCATTCCAAAGCAATTATAACCTTACCTTGGCATTGAATATACAATTTCCATAAGAAAATATGCATTGTCGGTTGAGCCATTAATATATTTAAACACAAATACTGCTAAATGTTCCGGCATAACTCAACAAGATGACAGTGTTTCGCCCCGTTGTGCTATTGGGCTCTTCAGTTGGGTAAAGCACACCTCACCAAGACATTGTCTAGTGCACACTGGGAAGGCCATTGCAAGACGTATTTGACACATGTGTATCCGCGTCACGAGCTAGCCAGTGCACTATGGGAGTTGAAACTCCATTCCAAAGCAATTATAACCTTACCTTGGCATTGAATATACAATTTCCATAAGGAATTATGCATTGTCGGTTGAGCCATTAATATATTTAAACACAAATAGTGCTAAATGTTCCGGCATAACTCAATAAGATGGCAATGTTTCGCCCCGGTGTGCTATTGGGCTCTTCAGTTGGTTAAAGCACACCTCACCAAGACACTGTCTAGTGCACACTGGGAAGGCCATTGCAAGACGTATTTGACACATGTGTATCCGCGTCACGAGCAAGCCAGTGCACTATGGGAGTTGAAACTCCATTCCAAAGCAATTATAACCTTACCTTGGCATTGAATATACAATTTCCATAAGAAAATATGCATTGTCAGTTGAGCCATTAATATATTTAAACACAAATAGTGCTAAATGTTCCGGCATAACTGAACAAGATGACAGTGTCTCGCCCCGGTGTGCTATTGGGCTCTTCAGTTGGTTAAAGCACACCTCACCAAGACACTGTCTAGTGCACACTGGGAAGGCCATTGCAAGACGTAGTTGACACATGTGTATCCGCGTCACGAGCAAGCCAGTGCACTATGGGAGTTGAAACTCCATTCCAAAGCAATTATAACCTTACCTTGGCATTGAATATACAATTTCCATAAGAAAATATGCATTGTCGGTTGAGCCATTAATATATTTAAACACAAATAGTGCTAAATGTTCCGGCATAACTCAACAAGATGACAGTGTTCGCCCCGGTGTGCTATTGGGCTCTTCAGTTGGTTAAAGCACACCTCACCAAGACACTGTCTAGTGCACACTGGGAAGGCCATTGCAAGACGTATTTGACACATGTGTATCCGCGTCACGAGCAAGCCAGTGAACTGTGGGAGTTGAAACTCCATTCCAAAGCAATTATAACCTTACCTTGGCATTGAATATACAATTTCCATAAGAAAATATGCATTGTCGGTTGAGCCATTAATATATTTAAACACAAATAGTGCTAAATGTTCCGGCATAACTCAACAAGATGACAGTGTATCGCCCCGGTGTGGTATTGGGCTCTTCAGTTGGTTAAAGCACTCCTCACCAAGACACTGTCTAGTGCAGACTGGGAAGGCCATTGCAAGACGTATTTGACACATGTGTATCCGCGTCACGAGCAAGCCAGTGCACTATGGGAGTTGAAACTCCATTCCAAAGCAATTATAACCTTACCTTGGCATTGAATATACAATTTCCATAAGAAAATATGCATTGTCGGTTGAGCCATTAATATATATAAACACAAATAGTGCTAAATGTTCCGGCATAACTCAACAAGATGACAGTGTTTCGCCCTGGTGTGCTATTGGGCTCTTCAGTTGGTTAAAGCACACCTCACCAAGACACTGTCTAGTGCGCACTGGGAAGGCCATTGCAAGACGTATTTGACACATGTGTATCCGCGTCACGAGCAAGCCAGTGCACTATGGGAGTTGAAACTCCATTCCAAAGCAATTATAACCTTACCTTGGCATTGAATATACAATTTCCATAAGAAAATATGCATTGTCGGTTGAGCCATTAATATATTTAAACACAAATAGTGCTAAATGTTCCGGCATAACTCAACAAGATGACAGTGTTTCGCCCCGGTGTGCTATTGGGCTGTTCAGTTGGTTAAAACACACCTCACCAATACACTGTCTAGTGCACACTGGGAAGACCATTGCAAGACGTATTTGACACATGTGTATCCGCGTCACGAGCAAGCCAGTGCACTATGGGAGTTGAAACTCCATTCCAAAGCAATTATAACCTTACCTTGGCATTGAATATACAATTTCCATAAGGAATTATGCATTGTCGGTTGAGCCATTAATATATTTAAACACAAATAGTGCTAAATGTTCCGGCATAACTCAATAAGATGACAGTGTTTCGCCCCGGTGTGCTATTGGGCTCTTCAGTTGGTTAAAGCACACCTCACCAAGACACTGTCTAGTGCAGACTGGGAAGGCCATTGCAAGACGTATTTGACACATGTGTATTCGCGTCACGAGCAAGCCAGTGCACTATGGGAGTTGAAACTCCATTCCAAAGCAATTATAACCTTACCTTGGCATTGAATATACAATTTCCATAAGAAAATATGCATTGTCGGTTGAGCCATTAATATATATAAACACAAATAGTGCTAAATGTTCCGGCATAACTCAACAAGATGACAGTGTTTCGCCCTGGTGTGTTTTGGGCTCTTCAGTTGGTTAAAGCACACCTCACCAAGACACTGTCTAGTGAACACTGGGAAGGCCATTGCAAGACGTATTTGACACATGTGTATCCGCGTCACGAGCAAGCCAGTGCACTATGGGAGTTGAAACTCCATTCCAAAGCAATTATAACCTTACCTTGGCATTGAATATACAATTTCCATAAGAAAATATGCATTGTCGGTTGAGCCATTAATATATTTAAACACAAATAGTGCTAAATGTTCCGGCATAACTCAACAAGTAGACAGTGTTTCGCCCCGGTGTGCTATTGGGTTCTTCAGTTGGTTAAAGCACACCTCACCAAGACACTGTCTAGTGCACACTGGGAAGGCCATTGCAAGACGTATTTGACACATGTGTATCCGCGTTACGAGCAAGCCAGTGCACTATGGGAGTTGAAACTCCATTCCAAAGCAATTATAACCTTACCTTGGCATTGAATATACAATTTCCATAAGAAGATATGCATTGTCGGTTGAGCCATTAATATATTTAAACACAAATAGTGCTGAATGTTCCGGCATAACTCAACAAGATGACAGTGTATCGCCCCGGTGTGCTATTGGGCTCTTCAGTTGGTTAAAGCACACCTCACCAAGACACTGTCTAGTGCACACTGGGAAGGCCATTGCAAGACGTATTTGACACATGTGTATCCGCGTCACGAGCAAGCCAGTGCACTATGGGAGTTGAAACTCCATTCCAAAGCAATTATAACCTTACCTTGGCATTGAATATACAATTTCCATAAGAAAATATGCATTGTCGGTTGAGCCATTAATATATATAAACACAAATAGTGCTAAATGATCCGGCATAACTCAACAAGATGACAGTGTTTCGCCCCGGTGTGCTATTGGGCTGTTCAGTTGGTTAAAGCACACCTCACCAATACACTGTCTAGTGCACACTGGGAAGACCATTGCAAGACGTATTTGACACATGTGTATCCGCGTCACGAGCAAGCCAGTGCACTATGGGAGTTGAAACTCCATTCCAAAGCAATTATAACCTTACCTTGGCATTGAATATACAATTTCCATAAGAAAATATGCATTGTCGGTTGAGCCATTAATATATTTTAACACAAATAGTGCTAAATGTTCCGGCATAACTCAACAAGATGACAGTGTTTCGCCCCGTTGTGCTATTGGGCTCTTCAGTTGGTTAAAGCACACCTCACCAAGACATTGTCTAGTGCACACTGGGAAGGCCATTGCAAGACGTATTTGACACATGTGTATCCGCGTCACGAGCTAGCCAGTGCACTATGGTAGTTGAAACTCCATTCCAAAGCAATTATAACCTTACCTTGGCATTGAATATACAATTTCCATAAGGAATTATGCATTGTCGGTTGAGCCATTAATATATTTAAACACAAATAGTGCTAAATGTTCCGGCATAACTCAATAAGATGACAGTGTTTCGCCCCGGTGTGCTATTGGGCTCTTCAGTTGGTTAAAGCACACCTCACCAAGACACTGTCTAGTGCAGACTGGGAAGGCCATTGCAAGACGTATTTGACACATGTGTATTCGCGTCACGAGCAAGCCAGTGCACTATGGGAGTTGAAACTCCATTCCAAAGCAATTATAACCTTACCTTGGCTTTGAATATACAATTTCCATAAGAAAATATGCATTGTCGGTTGAGCCATTAATATATATAAACACAAATAGTGCTAAATGTTCCGGCATAACTCAACAAGATGACAGTGTTTCGCCCTGGTGTGTTTTGGGCTCTTCAGTTGGTTAAAGCACACCTCACCAAGACACTGTCTAGTGAACACTGGGAAGGCCATTGCAAGACGTATTTGACACATGTGTATCCGCGTCACGAGCAAGCCAGTGCACTATGGGAGTTGAAACTCCATTCCAAAGCAATTATAACCTTACCTTGGCATTGAATATACAATTTCCATAAGAAAATATGCATTGTCGGTTGAGCCATTAATATATTTAAACACAAATAGTGCTAAATGTTCCGGCATAACTCAACAAGTAGACAGTGTTTCGCCCCGGTGTGCTATTGGGTTCTTCAGTTGGTTAAAGCACACCTCACCAAGACACTGTCTAGTGCACACTGGGAAGGCCATTGCAAGACGTATTTGACACATGTGTATCCGCGTTACGAGCAAGCCAGTGCACTATGGGAGTTGAAACTCCATTCCAAAGCAATTATAACCTTACCTTGGCATTGAATATACAATTTCCATAAGAAGATATGCATTGTCGGTTGAGCCATTAATATATTTAAACACAAATAGTGCTGAATGTTCCGGCATAACTCAACAAGATGACAGTGTATCGCCCCGCTGTGCTATTGGGCTCTTCAGTTGGTTAAAGCACACCTCACCAAGACACTGTCTAGTGCACACTGGGAAGGCCATTGCAAGACGTATTTGACACATGTGTATCCGCGTCACGAGCAAGCCAGTGCACTATGGGAGTTGAAACTCCATTCCAAAGCAATTATAACCTTACCTTGGCATTGAATATACAATTTCCATAAGAAAATATGCATTGTCGGTTGAGCCATTAATATATATAAACACAAATAGTGCTAAATGATCCGGCATAACTCAACAAGATGACAGTGTTTCGCCCCGGTGTGCTATTGGGCTGTTCAGTTGGTTAAAGCACACCTCACCAATACACTGTCTAGTGCACACTGGGAAGACCATTGCAAGACGTATTTGACACATGTGTATCCGCGTCACGAGCAAGCCAGTGCACTATGGGAGTTGAAACTCCATTCCAAAGCAATTATAACCTTACCTTGGCATTGAATATACAATTTCCATAAGAAAATATGCATTGTCGGTTGAGCCATTAATATATTTAAACACAAATACTGCTAAATGTTCCGGCATAACTCAACAAGATGACAGTGTTTCGCCCCGTTGTGCTATTGGGCTCTTCAGTTGGGTAAAGCACACCTCACCAAGACATTGTCTAGTGCACACTGGGAAGGCCATTGCAAGACGTATTTGACACATGTGTATCCGCGTCACGAGCTAGCCAGTGCACTATGGGAGTTGAAACTCCATTCCAAAGCAATTAGAACCTTACCTTGGCATTGAATATACAATTTCCATAAGGAATTATGCATTGTCGGTTGAGCCATTAATATATTTAAACACAAATAGTGCTAAATGTTCCGGCATAACTCAATAAGATGGCAATGTTTCGCCCCGGTGTGCTATTGGGCTCTTCAGTTGGTTAAAGCACACCTCACCAAGACACTGTCTAGTGCACACTGGGAAGGCCATTGCAAGACGTATTTGACACATGTGTATCCGCGTCACGAGCAAGCCAGTGCACTATGGGAGTTGAAACTCCATTCCAAAGCAATTATAACCTTACCTTGGCATTGAATATACAATTTCCATAAGAAAATATGCATTGTCAGTTGAGCCATTAATATATTTAAACACAAATAGTGCTAAATGTTCCGGCATAACTGAACAAGTTGACAGTGTCTCGCCCCGGTGTGCTATTGGGCTCTTCAGTTGGTTAAAGCACACCTCACCAAGACACTGTCTAGTGCACACTGGGAAGGCCATTGCAAGACGTAGTTGACACATGTGTATCCGCGTCACGAGCAAGCCAGTGCACTATGGGAGTTGAAACTCCATTCCAAAGCAATTATAACCTTACCTTGGCATTGAATATACAATTTCCATAAGAAAATATGCATTGTCGGTTGAGCCATTAATATATTTAAACACAAATAGTGCTAAATGTTCCGGCATAACTCAACAAGATGACAGTGTTCGCCCCGGTGTGCTATTGGGCTCTTCAGTTGGTTAAAGCACACCTCACCAAGACACTGTCTAGTGCACACTGGGAAGGCCATTGCAAGACGTATTTGACACATGTGTATCCGCGTCACGAGCAAGCCAGTGAACTGTGGGAGTTGAAACTCCATTCCAAAGCAATTATAACCTTACCTTGGCATTGAATATACAATTTCCATAAGAAAATATGCATTGTCGGTTGAGCCATTAATATATTTAAACACAAATAGTGCTAAATGTTCCGGCATAACTCAACAAGATGACAGTGTATCGCCCCGGTGTGGTATTGGGCACTTCAGTTGGTTAAAGCACACCTCACCAAGACACTGTCTAGTGCAGACTGGGAAGGCCATTGCAAGACGTATTTGACACATGTGTATCCGCGTCACGAGCAAGCCAGTGCACTATGGGAGTTGAAACTCCATTCCAAAGCAATTATAACCTTACCTTGGCATTGAATATACAATTTCCATAAGAAAATATGCATTGTCGGTTGAGCCATTAATATATATAAACACAAATAGTGCTAAATGTTCCGGCATAACTCAACAAGATGACAGTGTTTCGCCCTGGTGTGCTATTGGGCTCTTCAGTTGGTTAAAGCACACCTCACCAAGACACTGTCTAGTGCACACTGGGAAGGCCATTGCAAGACGTATTTGACACATGTGTATCCGCGTCACGAGCAAGCCAGTGCACTATGGGAGTTGAAACTCCATTCCAAAGCAATTATAACCTTACCTTGGCATTGAATATACAATTTCCATAAGAAAATATGCATTGTCGGTTGAGCCATTAATATATTTAAACACAAATAGTGCTAAATGTTCCGGCATAACTCAACAAGATGACAGTGTTTCGCCCCGGTGTGCTATTGGGCTGTTCAGTTGGTTAAAACACACCTCACCAATACACTGTCTAGTGCACACTGGGAAGACCATTGCAAGACGTATTTGACACATGTGTATCCGCGTCACGAGCAAGCCAGTGCACTATGGGAGTTGAAACTCCATTCCAAAGCAATTATAACCTTACCTTGGCATTGAATATACAATTTCCATAAGAAAATATGCATTGTCGGTTGAGCCATTAATATATTTTAACACAAATAGTGCTAAATGTTCCGGCATAACTCAACAAGATGACAGTGTTTCGCCCCGTTGTGCTAATTGGCTCTTCAGTTGGTTAAAGCACACCTCACCAAGACATTGTCTAGTGCACACTGGGAAGGCCATTGCAAGACGTATTTGACACATGTGTATCCGCGTCACGAGCTAGCCAGTGCACTATGGGAGTTGAAACTCCATTCCAAAGCAATTATAACCTTACCTTGGCATTGAATATACAATTTCCATAAGGAATTATGCATTGTCGGTTGAGCCATTAATATATTTAAACACGAATAGTGCTAAATGTTCCGGCATAACTCAATAAGATGACAGTTTCGCCCCGGTGTGCTATTGGGCTCTTCAGTTGGTTAAAGCACACCTCACCAAGACACTGTCTAGTGCAGACTGGGAAGGCCATTGCAAGACGTATTTGACACATGTGTATCCGCGTCACGAGCAAGCCAGTGCACTATGGGAGTTGAAACTCCATTCCAAAGCAATTATAACCTTACCTTGGCATTGAATATACAATTTCCATAAGAAAATATGCATTGTCGGTTGAGCCATTAATATATTTAAACACAAATAGTGCTAAATGTTCCGGCATAACTCAACAAGTAGACAGTGTTTCGCCCCTGTGTGCTATTGGGCTCTTCAGTTGGTTAAAGCACACCTCACCAAGACACTGTCTAGTGCACACTGGGAAGGCCATTGCAAGACGTATTTGACACATGTGTATCTGCGTCACGAGCAAGCCAGTGCACTATGAGAGTTGAAACTCCATTCGAAAGCAATTATAACCTTACCTTGGCATTGAATATACAATTTCCATAAGAAAATATGCATTGTCGGTTGAGCCATTAATATATTTAAACACAAATAGTGCTAAATGTTCCGGCATAACTCAACGAGATGACAGTGTATCGCCCCGGTGTGCTATTGGGCTCTTCAGTTGGTTAAAGCACACCTCACCAAGACACTGTCTAGTGCACACTGGGAAGGCCATTGCAAGACGTATTTGACACATATGTATCCGCGTCACGAGCAAGCCAGTGCACTATGGGAGTTGAAAATCCATTCCAAAGCAATTATAACCTTACCTTGGCATTGAATATACAATTTCCATAAGAAAATATGCATTGTCGGTTGATCCATTAATATATATAAACACAAATAGTGCTAAATGTTCCGGCATAACTCAACAAGATGACAGTGTTTCGCCCTGGTGTGCTATTGGGCTCTTCAGTTGGTTAAAGCACACCTCACCAAGACACTGTCTAGTGCACACTGGGAAGGCCATTGCAAGACGTATTTGACACATGTGTATCCGCGTCACGAGCAAGCCAGTGCACTATGGGAGTTGAAACTCCATTCCAAAGCAATTATAACCTTACCTTGGCATTGAATATACAATTTCCATAAGAAAATATGCATTGTCGGTTGAGCCATTAATATATTTAAACACAAATAGGGCTAAATGTTCCGGCATAACTCAACAAGATGACAGTGTTTCGCCCCGGTGTGCTATTGGGCTCTTCAGTTGGTTAAAGCACACCTCACCAAGACACTGTCTAGTGCACACTGGGAAGGCCATTGCAAGACGTATTTGACACATGTGTATCCGCGTCCCGAGCAAGCCAGTGCACTATGGGAGCTGAAACTCCATTCCAAAGCAATTATAACCTTACCTTGGCATTGAATATACAATTTCCATAAGAAAATATGCATTGTCGGTTGAGCCATTAATATATTTAAACACAAATAGTGCTAAATGTTCCGGCATAACTCAACAAGTAGACAGTGTTTCGCCCCGGTGTGCTATTGGGCTCTTCAGTTGGTTAAAGCACACCTAACCAAGACACTGTCTAGTGCACACTGGGAAGGCCATTGCAAGACGTATTTGACACATGTGTATCCGCGTCACGAGCAAGCCAGTGCACTATGGGAGTTGAAACTCCATTCCAAAGCAATTATAACCTTACCTTGGCATTGAATATACAATTTCCATAAGAAAATATGCATTGTCGGTTGAGCCATTAATATATTTAAACACAAATAGTGCTAAATGTTCCGGCATAACTCAACAAGTAGACAGTGTTTCGCCCCTGTGTGCTATTGGGCTCTTCAGTTGGTTAAAGCACACCTCACCAAGACACTGTCTAGTGCACACTGGGAAGGCCATTGCAAGACGTATTTGACACATGTGTATCTGCGTCACGAGCAAGCCAGTGCACTATGAGAGTTGAAACTCCATTCGAAAGCAATTATAACCTTACCTTGGCATTGAATATACAATTTCCATAAGAAAATATGCATTGTCGGTTGAGCCATTAATATATTTAAACACAAATAGTGCTAAATGTTCCGGCATAACTCAACGAGATGACAGTGTATCGCCCCGGTGTGCTATTGGGCTCTTCAGTTGGTTAAAGCACACCTCACCAAGACACTGTCTAGTGCACACTGGGAAGGCCATTGCAAGACGTATTTGACACATATGTATCCGCGTCACGAGCAAGCCAGTGCACTATGGGAGTTGAAAATCCATTCCAAAGCAATTATAACCTTACCTTGGCATTGAATATACAATTTCCATAAGAAAATATGCATTGTCGGTTGATCCATTAATATATATAAACACAAATAGTGCTAAATGTTCCGGCATAACTCAACAAGATGACAGTGTTTCGCCCTGGTGTGCTATTGGGCTCTTCAGTTGGTTAAAGCACACCTCACCAAGACACTGTCTAGTGCACACTGGGAAGGCCATTGCAAGACGTATTTGACACATGTGTATCCGCGTCACGAGCAAGCCAGTGCACTATGGGAGTTGAAACTCCATTCCAAAGCAATTATAACCTTACCTTGGCATTGAATATACAATTTCCATAAGAAAATATGCATTGTCGGTTGAGCCATTAATATATTTAAACACAAATAGGGCTAAATGTTCCGGCATAACTCAACAAGATGACAGTGTTTCGCCCCGGTGTGCTATTGGGCTCTTCAGTTGGTTAAAGCACACCTCACCAAGACACTGTCTAGTGCACACTGGGAAGGCCATTGCAAGACGTATTTGACACATGTGTATCCGCGTCCCGAGCAAGCCAGTGCACTATGGGAGCTGAAACTCCATTCCAAAGCAATTATAACCTTACCTTGGCATTGAATATACAATTTCCATAAGAAAATATGCATTGTCGGTTGAGCCATTAATATATTTAAACACAAATAGTGCTAAATGTTCCGGCATAACTCAACAAGTAGACAGTGTTTCGCCCCGGTGTGCTATTGGGCTCTTCAGTTGGTTAAAGCACACCTAACCAAGACACTGTCTAGTGCACACTGGGAAGGCCATTGCAAGACGTATTTGACACATGTGTATCCGCGTCACGAGCAAGCCAGTGCACTATGGGAGTTGAAACTCCATTCCAAAGCAATTATAACCTTACCTTGGCATTGAATATACAATTTCCATAAGAAAATATGCATTGTCGGTTGAGCCATTAATATATTTAAACACAAATAGTGCTAAATGTTCCGGCATAACTCAACAAGATGACAGTGTTTCGCCCCGGTGTGCTATTGGGCTCTTCAGTTGGTTAAAGCACACCTCACCAAGACACTGTCTAGTGCACACTGGGAAGGCCATTGCAAGACGTATTTGACACATGTGTATCCGCATCACGAGCAAGCCAGTGCACTATGGGATTTGAAACTCCATTCCAAAGCAATTATAACCTTACCTTGGCATTGAATATACAATTTCCATAAGAAAATATGCATTGTCGGTTGAGCCATTAATATATTTAAACACAAATAGTGCTAAATGTTCCGGCATAACTCAACAAGATGACAGTGTTTCGCCCCGGTGTGCTATTGGGCTCTTCAGTTGGTTAAAGCACACCTCACCAAGACACTGTCTAGTGCACACTGGGAAGGCCATTGCAAGACGTATTTGACACATGTGTATCCGCGTCACGAGCAAGCCAGTGCACTATGGGAGTTGAAACTCCATTCCAAAGCAATTATAACCTTACCTTGGCATTGAATATACAATTTCCATAAGAAAATATGCATTGTCGGTTGAGCCATTAATATATTTAAACACAAATAGTGCTAAATGTTCCGGCATAACTCAACAAGATGACAGTGTTCGCCCCGGTGTGCTATTGGGCTCTTCAGTTGGTTAAAGCACACCTCACCAAGACACTGTCTAGTGCACACTGGGAAGGCCATTGCAAGACGTATTTGACACATGTGTATCCGCGTCACGAGCAAGCCAGTGCACTATGGGAGTTGAAACTCCATTCCAAAGCAATTATAACCTTACCTTGGCATTGAATATACAATTTCCATAAGAAAATATGCATTGTCGGTTGAGCCATTAATATATTTAAACACAAATAGTGCTAAATGTTCCGGCATAACTCAACAAGTAGACAGTGTTTCGCCCCTGTGTGCTATTGGGCTCTTCAGTTGGTTAAAGCACACCTCACCAAGACACTGTCTAGTGCACACTGGGAAGGCCATTGCAAGACGTATTTGACACATGTGTATCTGCGTCACGAGCAAGCCAGTGCACTATGAGAGTTGAAACTCCATTCGAAAGCAATTATAACCTTACCTTGGCATTGAATATACAATTTCCATAAGAAAATATGCATTGTCGGTTGAGCCATTAATATATTTAAACACAAATAGTGCTAAATGTTCCGGCATAACTCAACGAGATGACAGTGTATCGCCCCGGTGTGCTATTGGGCTCTTCAGTTGGTTAAAGCACACCTCACCAAGACACTGTCTAGTGCACACTGGGAAGGCCATTGCAAGACGTATTTGACACATATGTATCCGCGTCACGAGCAAGCCAGTGCACTATGGGAGTTGAAAATCCATTCCAAAGCAATTATAACCTTACCTTGGCATTGAATATACAATTTCCATAAGAAAATATGCATTGTCGGTTGATCCATTAATATATATAAACACAAATAGTGCTAAATGTTCCGGCATAACTCAACAAGATGACAGTGTTTCGCCCTGGTGTGCTATTGGGCTCTTCAGTTGGTTAAAGCACACCTCACCAAGACACTGTCTAGTGCACACTGGGAAGGCCATTGCAAGACGTATTTGACACATGTGTATCCGCGTCACGAGCAAGCCAGTGCACTATGGGAGTTGAAACTCCATTCCAAAGCAATTATAACCTTACCTTGGCATTGAATATACAATTTCCATAAGAAAATATGCATTGTCGGTTGAGCCATTAATATATTTAAACACAAATAGGGCTAAATGTTCCGGCATAACTCAACAAGATGACAGTGTTTCGCCCCGGTGTGCTATTGGGCTCTTCAGTTGGTTAAAGCACACCTCACCAAGACACTGTCTAGTGCACACTGGGAAGGCCATTGCAAGACGTATTTGACACATGTGTATCCGCGTCCCGAGCAAGCCAGTGCACTATGGGAGCTGAAACTCCATTCCAAAGCAATTATAACCTTACCTTGGCATTGAATATACAATTTCCATAAGAAAATATGCATTGTCGGTTGAGCCATTAATATATTTAAACACAAATAGTGCTAAATGTTCCGGCATAACTCAACAAGTAGACAGTGTTTCGCCCCGGTGTGCTATTGGGCTCTTCAGTTGGTTAAAGCACACCTAACCAAGACACTGTCTAGTGCACACTGGGAAGGCCATTGCAAGACGTATTTGACACATGTGTATCCGCGTCACGAGCAAGCCAGTGCACTATGGGAGTTGAAACTCCATTCCAAAGCAATTATAACCTTACCTTGGCATTGAATATACAATTTCCATAAGAAAATATGCATTGTCGGTTGAGCCATTAATATATTTAAACACAAATAGTGCTAAATGTTCCGGCATAACTCAACAAGATGACAGTGTTTCGCCCCGGTGTGCTATTGGGCTCCTCAGTTGGTTAAAGCACACCTCACCAAGACACTGTCTAGTGCACACTGGGAAGGCCATTGCAAGACGTAGTTGACACATGTGTATCCGCGTCACGAGCAAGCCAGTGCACTATGGGAGTTGAAACTCCATTCCAAAGCAATTATAACCTTACCTTGGCATTTAATATACAATTTCCATAAGAAAATATGCATTGTCGGTTGAGCCATTAATATATTTAAACACAAATAGTGCTAAATGTTCCGGCATAACTCAACAAGATGACAGTGTTCGCCCCGGTGTGCTATTGGGCTCTTCAGTTGCTTAAAGCACACCTCACCAAGACACTGTCTAGTGCACACTGGGAAGGCCATTGCAAGACGTATTTGACACATGTGTATCCGCGTCACGAGCAAGCCAGTGCACTATGGGAGTTGAAACTCCATTCCAAAGCAATTATAACCTTACCTTGGCATTGAATATACAATTTCCATAAGAAAATATGCATTGTCGGTTGAGCCATTAATATATTTAAACACAAATAGTGCTAAATGTTCCGGCATAACTCAACAAGATGACAGTGTTTCGCCCCGGTGTGCTATTGGGCTCTTCAGTTGGTTAAAGCACACCTCACCAAGACACTGTCTAGTGCACACTGGTAAGGCCATTGCAAGACGTATTTGACACATGTGTATCCGCGTCACGAGCAAGCCAGTGCACTATGGGAGTTGAAACTCCATTCCAAAGCAATTATAACCTTACCTTGGCATTGAATATACAATTTCCATAAGAAAATATGCATTGTCGGTTGAGCCATTAATATATTTAAACACAAATAGTGCTAAATGTTCCGGCATAACTCAACAAGATGACAGTGTATCGCCCCGGTGTGCTATTGGGCTCTTCAGTTGGTTAAAGCACACCTCACCAAGACACTGTAGATAGATAGATAGATAGATTTTTATTAATTCCATTTGATCAAATACATGCATTCAATACATTTTTGATATAGGACACGTCAGAATTTACATGCATAAAATAAAAGAACTAACAGGTATATATTACTAAGATTATAACTATTTATAACTTATTATAATAGTAAATCTTAATAGATACAATCTTATTGCACAACTATTTACACCTCACTCTATTATCATAATATGAAAACTTAATTCTATAAATACAACAACATACAGCTAGGTATTAAAATTAAATTTAAAAAGTAAAATATAGTTATAGATTCCATCACTCCTATACGCTAAAATATTCAACTACTGAGTAAAAACAATGGCACTGCAGATAAGCTTTCAACATTCTATCAAAGGTTTTTATTTTTGGGGCCAGTTTTATATACTGGGGTAGTTTATTGTATAATTTAACTCCAGTGTGAAAAGTTCCTTTTTGATATATGCTTGTGTGTGTGTGTGAAATATGAATGTTTTGATTTTGTCTTGTGTTATGCCTATGAACATCATTGTTTGTTTTAAGAAAAACATCTTTATTCATTAAATTCTTTTTAAAAAACATAATACTTTCAAAGATATATATGCAGGGCAGTGGGAGAATGTTTAAATCTTTAAACAGAGGTCTACATGATTCTCTAGAGTTTACATTTGCCATAATTCTAATCGCTCTCTTTTGTATCCTAAACGTGCTTAGTACATCTGGCGACATACCCCAAAATATGATCCCATATCTTAAGTATGAATGGAAATAAGCAAAATAAGTATTTCTTAATGTGTGCATGCTAGTGCAGGTTTTCAAAATACGTAACGCAAAGCACATCGAGTTCAGTTTAGTATTCAGATATTGTATATGTTTATTCCATTTCAAGTCTTGTTGTATCCATAGTCCTAAAAACTTTGTTTCTGATTTATTTTCTATTTGATGACCATTTAATGTTATATTGGGCATCACAGGATTCCTATTCTGTATAGTGTGGAAATTTAGACATACTGTCTTTTTATAGTTTATTATGAGGCGATTATCTTGTGACCATTTGGTTAACTCTCCTGTAACGGAGTCAGCAGACTGCTGTATGACCTGTTTAGTTTCACCTTTTATTACGAGTGTTGTATCGTCCGCAAACAAAATTTCCTTATGTGAATGAACGTTCAGTGTTATATCATTGATATATAGAAGAAAGAGTAGTGGGCCCAAAACCGATCCCTGGGGTACTCCAAATTCAATAATTCCCTCATTGGACAATGTTTCATTGGTTCCATCATCCTTGTGTCTCAAGCTTACTATTTGTTTACGCCTTGTTAAGTAAGACTCGATCCATTTATTAGCTAGACCTCTAACACCATATTGATTTAGTTTGGTAAGGAGGATTTTATGGTCAACTACATCAAATGCTTTCGATAAATCCAAGAATAGGCCAGTTACATGTTCCTTATTGTCAATTAATTTCAGTATACTATTACTACATTCGTAAATTGCTGTCTGTGTAGATTTTTCCGTTCTAAATCCATGTTGTGAGTTTGATAATATTTTATTTTTTTCTATGAAACTTATCAGTCTCTTATACATAATTTTTTCCACAATTTTTGCAATACCAGTTGGTAAGGTAATAGGACGATAGTTATCTAATTCATCTTTTGAACCGTTTTTGTGCACTGGAATTACTTTTGATAACTTCAAAATATCCGGGTAAGTTCCTGAGAGAATTGAACTGTTTATTAAGTGCGTAAGTGGATTTATTATATTTTCTGCACATTTCTTTAAAATTGCATCAGGGATGCCATCAATGCCAGCACAGAATTTATTTTTTAGCTCTTTTATAACTATTCTTACCTCTTCACTTGTGACATGATTTATAAATAAAGAATCACTGCATATATTTATTTTATTATTAGAATTTAGTGTATTTACCTGTGATTTATTTAATAATTTTTGCGGAATTTCCAGAAAATAGTCATTAAAAGTGTTTGCTATTTCCTCTGGATTATTAATCACTTTATTATTTCTGGTCAGTGTAATGTTCCTTTGTATTTTAGCATATTTTCCAGTTTCTTTCTTTATTACGGACCACATAGCCCTGTTTTTATTAGATGATTGGGAAATAAAATTATCATTATGCATTTTCTTTGCTAGTCTTATTACCTTATTTAATATGCTAGTGTATTTTTTGTAGTATAAATTGAATTCAGGTGTTGTGTGGTATTGTTTATATAATTTGTGTAGAAATTTCTTTCTTTGACATGAATTTATAATCCCTGTTGTTATCCAATTGCTAGTTTTGTTATTTTGAACAGTTCTTCGTTTAAAGGGGAATGCTATTTCAAAATAGTGTTTTAGGGTACTGTTAAATGCATTAAATTTATCATTTACATTTTCTAGTTCATAAATTTCTGACCATGTTTCCTTATTTAATAAGTCATTGAAATATGTAACATTTGATTCAGTGAATGACCTGCACTTTGATTTTACTCCATTATCATTATTATTGATTACTTCGGATACTTCAAAACTCAGTATTTGTCCGTGGTGGTCACTAAAACCCGGACAATAGACTTCTATTGAATGGTGATATTTATCTGTATTTATAAAAATTTGATCAGGAGTGGTTTTACTAAATTTTGTTATTCTTGTTGGTGTATTTACTGTAGGTTTCAGTCCATAGGAAATTAGTAACTGGTTTAATAATTCACAATTTCTATCAAGTTTTAAGAAATCCACATTTACATCCCCACAAATTATTATATCGAAATTTACTTTGCTCATGTTATTGAGTAACAATTCTAGTTTATCTATAAATAGAGGAAACTTTCCTGACGGAGAACGGTATACGCATACAATTATTAACTTAAACTGCTGAATTTTTACGGCAGAGAATTCAAAATCCTGTTCCATAATTAGATAATCATAAGCTGTTATCTGTTCATGATCTAAATTATTTCTTAAGAAGATGCAAGTACCACCATGGCTAATATTAGATCTAGAGTATTTACTAGCTTGTATAAACCCTAGTGCACACTGGGAAGGCCATTGCAAGACGTATTTGACACATGTGTATCCGCGTCACGAGCAAGCCAGTGCACTATGGGAGTTGAAACTCCATTCCAAAGCAATTATAACCTTACCTTGGCATTGAATATACAATTTCCATAAGAAAATATGCATTGTCGGTTGAGCCATTAATATATTTAAACACAAATAGTGCTAAATGTTCCGGCATAACTCAACAAGATGACAGTGTTTCGCCCCGGTGTGCTATTGGGCTCTTCAGTTGGTTAAAGCACACCTCACCAAGACACTGTCTAGTGCACACTGGGAAGGCCATTGCAAGACGTAGTTGACACATATGTATCCGCGTCACGAGCAAGCCAGTGCACTATGGGAGTTGAAAATCCATTCCAAAGCAATTATAACCTTACCTTGGCATTGAATATACAATTTCCATAAGAAAATATGCATTGTCGGTTGAGCCATTAATATATTTAAACACAAATAGTGCTAAATGTTCCGGCATAACTCAACAAGATGACAGTGTTCGCCCCGGTGTGCTATTGGGCTCTTCAGTTGGTTAAAGCACACCTCACCAAGACACTGTCTAGTGCACACTGGGAAGGCCATTGGAAGACGTATTTGACACATGTGTATCCGCGTCACGAGCAAGCCAGTGCACTATGGGAGTTGAAACTCCATTCCAAAGCAATTATAACCTTACCTTGGCATTGAATATACAATTTCCATTAGAAAATATGCATTGTCGGTTGAGCCATTAATATATTTAAACACAAATAGTGCTAAATGTTCCGGCATAACTCAACATGTAGACAGTGTTTCGCCCCGGTGTGCTATTGGGCTCTTCAGTTGGTTAAAGCACACCTCACCAAGACACTGTCTAGTGCACACTGGGAAGGCCATTGCAAGACGTATTTGACACATGTGTATCCGCGTCACGAGCAAGCCAGTGCACTATGGGAGTTGAAACTCCATTCCAAAGCAATTATAACCTTACCTTGGCATTGAATATACAATTTCCATAAGAAAATATGCATTGTCGGTTGAGCCATTAATATATTTAAACACAAATAGTGCTAAATGTTCCGGCATAACTCAACAAGATGACAGTGTTTCGCCCCGGTGTGCTATTGGGCTCTTCAGTTGGTTAAAGCACACCTCACCAAGACACTGTCTAGTGCACACTGGGAAGGCCATTGCAAGACGTAGTTGACACATGTGTATCCGCGTCACGAGCAAGCCAGTGCACTATGGGAATTGAAACTCCATTCCAAAGCAATTATAACCTTACCTTGGCAATTAATATACAATTTCCATAAGAAAATATGCATTGTCGGTTGAGCCATTAATATATTTAAACACAAATAGTGCTAAATGTTCCGGCATAACTCAACAAGATGACAGTGTTCGCCCCGGTGTGCTATTGGGCTCTTCAGTTGGTTAAAGCACACCTCACCAAGACACTTTCTAGTGCACACTGGGAAGGCCATTGCAAGACGTATTTGACACATGTGTATCCGCGTCACGAGCAAGCCAGTGCACTATGGGAGTTGAAACTCCATTCCAAAGCAATTATAACCTTACCTTGGCATTGAATATACAATTTCCATAAGAAAATATGCATTGTCGGTTGAGCCATTAATATATTTAAACACAAATAGTGCTAAATGTTCCGGCATAACTCAACAAGATGACAGTGTTTCGCCCCGGTGTGCTATTGGGCTCTACAGTTGGTTAAAGCACACCTCACTAAGACACTGTCTAGTGCACACTGGGAAGGCCATTGCAAGACGTATTTGACACATGTGTATCCGCGTCACGAGCAAGCCAGTGCACTATGGGAGTTGAAACTCGATTCCAAAGCAATTATAACCTTACCTTGGCATTGAATATACAATTTCCATAAGAAAATATGCATTGTCGGTTGAGCCATTAATATATTTAAACACAAATAGTGCTAAATGTTCCGGCATAACTCAACAAGTTGACAGTGTATCGCCCCGGTGTGCTATTGGGCTCTTCAGTTGGTTAAAGCACACCTCACCAAGACACTGTCTAGTGCACATTGGGAAGGCCATTGCAAGACGTATTTGACACATGTGTATCCGCGTCACGAGCAAGCCAGTGCACTATGGGAGTTGAAACTCCATTCCAAAGCAATTATAACCTTACCTTGGCATTGAATATACAATTTCCATAAGAAAATATGCATTGTCGGTTGAGCCATTAATATATTTAAACACAAATAGTGCTAAATGTTCCGGCAAAACTCAACAAGATGACAGTGTTTCGCCCCGGTGTGCTATTGGGCTCTTCAGTTGGTTAAAGCACACCTCACCAAGACACTGTCTAGTGCACACTGGGAAGGCCATTGCAAGACGTAGTTGACACATGTGTATCCGCGTCACGAGCAAGCCAGTGCACTATGGGAGTTGAAACTCCATTCCAAAGCAATTATAACCTTACCTTGGCATTGAATATACAATTTCAATAAGAAAATATGCATTGTCGGTTGAGCCATTAATATATTTAAACACAAATAGTGCTAAATGTTCCGGCATAACTCAACAAGATGACAGTGTTCGCCCCGGTGTGCTATTGGACTCTTCAGTTGGTTAAAGCACACCTCACCAAGACACTGTCTAGTGCACACTGGGAAGGCCATTGCAAGACGTATTTGACACATGTGTATCCGCGTCACGAGCAAGCCAGTGCACTATGGGAGTTGAAACTCCATTCCAAAGCAATTATAACCTTACCTTGGCATTGAATATACAATTTCCATAAGAAAATATGCATTGTCGGTTGAGCCATTAATATATTTAAACACAAATAGTGCTAAATGTTCCGGCATAACTCAACAAGTAGACAGTGTTTCGCCCCGGTGTGCTATTGGGCTCTTCAGTTGGTTAAAGCACACCTCACCAAGACACTGTCTAGTGCACACTGGGAAGGCCATTGCAAGACGTATTTGACACATGTGTATCCGCGTCACGAGCAAGCCAGTGCACTATGGGAGTTGAAACTCCATTCCAAAGCAATTATAACCTTACCTTGGCATTGAATATACAATTTCCATAAGAAAATATGCATTGTCGGTTGAGCCATTAATATATTTAAACACAAATAGTGCTAAATGTTCCGGCATAACTCAACATGTAGACAGTGTTTCGCCCCGGTGTGCTATTGGGCTCTTCAGTTGGTTAAAGCACACCTCACCAAGACACTGTCTAGTGCACACTGGGAAGGCCATTGCAAGACGTATTTGACACATGTGTATCCGCGTCACGAGCAAGCCAGTGCACTATGGGAGTTGAAACTCCATTCCAAAGCAATTATAACCTTACCTTGGCATTGAATATACAATTTCCATAAGAAAATATGCATTGTCGGTTGAGCCATTAATATATTTAAACACAAATAGTGCTAAATGTTCCGGCATAACTCAACAAGATGACAGTGTTTCGCCCCGGTGTGCTATTGGGCTCTTCAGTTGGTTAAAGCACACCTCACCAAGACACTGTCTAGTGCACACTGGGAAGGCCATTGCAAGACGTAGTTGACACATGTGTATCCGCGTCACGAGCAAGCCAGTGCACTATGGGAATTGAAACTCCATTCCAAAGCAATTATAACCTTACCTTGGCATTGAATATACAATTTCCATAAGAAAATATGCATTGTCGGTTGAGCCATTAATATATTTAAACACAAATAGTGCTAAATGTTCCGGCATAACTCAACAAGATGACAGTGTTCGCCCCGGTGTGCTATTGGGCTCTTCAGTTGGTTAAAGCACACCTCACCAAGACACTGTCTAGTGCACACTGGGAAGGCCATTGCAAGACGTATTTGACACATGTGTATCCGCGTCACGAGCAAGCCAGTGCACTATGGGAGTTGAAACTCCATTCCAAAGCAATTATAACCTTACCTTGGCATTGAATATACAATTTCCATAAGAAAATATGCATTGTCGGTTGAGCCATTAATATATTTAAACACAAATAGTGCTAAATGTTCCGGCATAACTCAACAAGATGACAGTGTTTCGCCCCGGTGTGCTATTGGGCTCTTCAGTTGGTTAAAGCACACCTCACCAAGACACTGTCTAGTGCACACTGGGAAGGCCATTGCAAGACGTAGTTGACACATGTGTATCCGCGTCACGAGCAAGCCAGTGCACTATGGGAGTTGAAACTCCATTCCAAAGCAATTATAACCTTACCTTGGCATTGAATATACAATTTCCATAAGAAAATATGCATTGTCGGTTGAGCCATTAATATATTTAAACACAAATAGTGCTAAATGTTCCGGCATAACTCAACAAGATGACAGTGTTCGCCCCGGTGTGCTATTGGACTCTTCAGTTGGTTAAAGCACACCTCACCAAGACACTGTCTAGTGCACACTGGGAAGGCCATTGCAAGACGTATTTGACACATGTGTATCCGCGTCACGAGCAAGCCAGTGCACTATGGGAGTTGAAACTCCATTCCAAAGCAATTATAACCTTACCTTGGCATTGAATATACAATTTCCATAAGAAAATATGCATTGTCGGTTGAGCCATTAATATATTTAAACACAAATAGTGCTAAATGTTCCGGCATAACTCAACAAGTAGACAGTGTTTCGCCCCGGTGTGCTATTGGGCTCTTCAGTTGGTTAAAGCACACCTCACCAAGACACTGTCTAGTGCACACTGGGAAGGCCATTGCAAGACGTATTTGACACATGTGTATCCGCGTCACGAGCAAGCCAGTGCACTATGGGAGTTGAAACTCCATTCCAAAGCAATTATAACCTTACCTTGGCATTGAATATACAATTTCCATAAGAAAATATGCATTGTCGGTTGAGCCATTAATATATTTAAACACAAATAGTGCTAAATGTTCCGGCATAACTCAACAAGATGACAGTGTATCGCCCCGGTGTGCTATTGGGCTCTTCAGTTGGTTAAAGCACACCTCACCAAGACACTGTCTAGTGCACACTGGGAAGGCCATTGCAAGACGTATTTGACACATGTGTATCCGCGTCACGAGCAAGCCAGTGCACTATGGGAGTTGAAACTCCATTCCAAAGCAATTATAACCTTACCTTGGCATTGAATATACAATTTCCATAAGAAAATATGCATTGTCGGTTGAGCCATTAATATATTTAAACACAAATAGTGCTAAATGTTCCGGCATAACTCAACAAGATGACAGTGTTTCGCCCCGGTGAAAATTGGGCTCTTCAGTTGGTTAAAGCACACCTCACCAAGACACTGTCTAGTGCACACTGGGAAGGCCATTGCAAGACGTATTTGACACATGTGTATCCGCGTCACGAGCAAGCCAGTGCACTATGGGAGTTGAAACTCCATTCCAAAGCAATTATAACCTTACCTTGGCATTGAATATACAATTTCCATAAGAAAATATGCATTGTCGGTTGAGCCATTAATATATTTAAACACAAATAGTGCTAAATGTTCCGGCATAACTCAACAAGATGACAGTGTTTCGCCCCGGTGTGTTATTGGGCTCTTCAGTTGGTTAAAGCACACCTCACCAAGACACTGTCTAGTGCACACTGGGAAGGCCATTGCAAGACGTATTTGACACATGTGTATCCGCGTCACGAGCAAGCCAGTGCACTATGGGAGTTGAAACTCCATTCCAAAGCAATTATAACCTTACCTTGGCATTGAATATACAATTTCCATAAGAAAATATGCATTGTCGGTTGAGCCATTAATATATTTAAACACAAATAGTGCTAAATGTTCCGGCATAACTCAACAAGATGACAATGTTTCGCCCCGGTGTGCTATTGGGCTCTTCAGTTGGTTAAAGCACACCTCACCAAGACACTGTCTAGTGCACTCTGGGAAGGCCATTGCAAGACGTATTTGACACATGTGTATCCGCGTCACGAGCAAGCCAGTGCACTATGGGAGTTGAAACTCCATTCCAAAGCAATAACCTTACCTTGGCATTGAATATACAATTTCCATAAGAAAATATGCATTGTCGGTTGAGCCATTAATATATTTAAACACAAATAGTGCTAAATGTTCCGGCATAACTCAACAAGATGACAGTGTTTCGCCCCGGTGTGCTATTGGGCTCTTCAGTTGGTTAAAGCACACCTCACCAAGACACTGTCTAGTGCACACTGGGAAGGCCATTGCAAGACGTATTTGACACATGTGTATCCGCGTCACGAGCAAGCCAGTGCACTATGGGAGTTGAAACTCCATTCCAAAGCAATTATAACCTTACCTTGGCATTGAATATACAATTTCCATAAGAAAATATGCATTGTCGGTTGAGCCATTAATATATTTAAACACAAATAGTGCTAAATGTTCCGGCATAACTCAACAAGATGACAGTGTTTCGCCCCGGTGTGCTATTGGGCTCTTCAGTTGGTTAAAGCACACCTCACCAAGACACTGTCTAGTGCACGCTGGGAAGGCCATTGCAAGACGTATTTGACACATGTGTATCCGCGTCACGAGCAAGCCAGTGCACTATGGGAGTTGAAACTCCATTCCAAAGCAATTATAACCTTACCTTGGCATTGAATATACAATTTCCATAAGAAGATATGCATTGTCGGTTGAGCCATTAATATATTTAAACACAAATAGTGCTAAATGTTCCGGCATAACTCAACAAGATGACAGTGTTTCGCCCCGGTGTGCTATTGGGCTCTTCAGTTGGTTAAAGCACACCTCACCAAGACACTGCCTAGTGCACACTGGGAAGGCCATTGCAAGACGTATTTGACCCATGTGTATCCGCGTCACGAGCAAGCCAGTGCACTATGGGAGTTGAAACTCCATTCCAAAGCAATTATAACCTTACCTTGGCATTGAATATACAATTTCCATAAGAAAATATGCATTGTCGGTTGAGCCATTAATAGTTTTAAACACAAATAGTGCTAAATGTTCCGGCATAACTCAACAAGATGACAGTGTTTCGCCCCGGTGTGTTATTGGGCTCTTCAGTTGGTTAAAGCACACCTCACCAAGACACTGTCTAGTGCACACTGGGAAGGCCATTGCAAGACGTATCTGACACATGTGTATCCGCGTCACGAGCAAGCCAGTGCACTATGGGAATTGAAACTCCATTCCAAAGCAATTATAACCTTACCTTGGCATTGAATATACAATTTCCATAAGAAAATATGCATTGTCGGTTGAGCCATTAATATATTTAAACACAAATAGTGCTAAATGTTCCGGCATAACTCAACAAGTAGACAGTGTTTCGCCCCGGTGTGCTATTGGGCTCTTCAGTTGGTTAAAGCACACCTCACCAAGACACTGTCTAGTGCACACTGGAAGGCCATTGCAAGACGTATTTGACACATGTGTATCCCCGTCACGAGCAAGCCAGTGCACTATGGGAGTTAAAACTCCATTCCAAAGCAATTATAACCTTACCTTGGCATTGAATATACAATTTCCATAAGAAAATATGCATTGTCGGTTGAGCCATTAATATATTTAAACACAAATAGTGCTAAATGTTCCGGCATAACTCAACAAGTTGACAGTGTATCGCCCCGGTGTGCTATTGGGCTCTTCAGTTGGTTAAAGCACACCTCACCAAGACACTGTCTAGTGCACACTGGGAAGGCCATTGCAAGACGTATTTGACACATGAGTATCCGCGTCACGAGCAAGCCAGTGCACTATGGGAGTTGAAACTCCATTCCAAAGCAATTATAACCTTACCTTGGCATTGAATATACAATTTCCAAAAGAAAATATGCATTGTCGGTTGAGCCATTAATATATTTAAACACAAATAGTGCTAAATGTTCCGGCATAACTCAACAAGATGACAGTGTTTCGCCCCGGTGTGCTATTGGGCTCTTCAGTTGGTTAAAGCACACCTCACCAAGACACTGTCTAGTGCACACTGGGAAGGCCATTGCAAGACGTAGTTGTCACATGTGTATCCGCGTCACGAGCAAGCCAGTGCACTATGGGAGTTGAAACTCCATTCCAAAGCAATTATAACCTTACCTTGGCATTGAATATACAATTTCCATAAGAAAATATGCATTGTCGGTTGAGCCATTAATATATTTAAACACAAATAGTGCTAAATGTTCCGGCATAACTCAACAAGATGACAGTGTTCGCCCCGGTGTGCTATTGGACTCTTCAGTTGGTTAAAGCACACCTCACCAAGACACTGTCTAGTGCACACTGGGAAGGCCATTGCAAGACGTATTTGACACATGTGTATACGCGTCACGAGCAAGCCAGTGCACTATGGGAGTTGAAACTCCATTCCAAAGCAATTATAACCTTACCTTGGCATTGAATATACAATTTCCATAAGAAAATATGCATTGTCGGTTGAGCCATTAATATATTTAAACACAAATAGTGCTAAATGTTCCGGCATAACTCAACAAGTAGACAGTGTTTCGCCCCGGTGTGCTATTGGGCTCTTCAGTTGGTTAAAGCACACCTCACCAAGACACTGTCTAGTGCACACTGGGAAGGCCATTGCAAGACGTATTTGACACATGTGTATCCGCGTCACGAGCAAGCCAGTGCACTATGGGAGTTGAAACTCCATTCCAAAGCAATTATAACCTTACCTTGGCATAGAATATACAATTTCCATAAGAAAATATGCATTGTCGGTTGAGCCATTAATATATTTAAACACAAATAGTGCTAAATGTTCCGGCATAACTCAACAAGATGACAGTGTATCGCCCCGGTGTGCTATTGGGCTCTTCAGTTGGTTAAAGCACACCTCACCAAGACACTGTCTAGTGCACACTGGGAAGGCCATTTCAAGACGTATTTGACACATGTGTATCCGCGTCACGAGCAAGCCAGTGCACTATGGAAGTTGAAACTCCATTCCAAAGCAATTATAACCTTACCTTGGCATTGAATATACAATTTCCATAAGAAAATATGCATTGTCGGTTGAGCCATTAATATATTTAAACACAAATAGTGCTAAATGTTCCGGCATAACTCAACAAGATGACAGTGTTTCGCCCCGGTGAAAATTGGGCTCTTCAGTTGGTTAAAGCACACCTCACCAAGACACTGTCTAGTGCACACTGGGAAGGCCATTGCAAGACGTATTTGACACATGTGTATCCGCGTCACGAGCAAGCCAGTGCACTATGGGAGTTGAAACTCCATTCCAAAGCAATTATAACCTTACCTTGGCATTGAATATACAATTTCCATAAGAAAATATGCATTGTCGGTTGAGCCATTAATATATTTAAACACAAATAGTGCTAAATGTTCCGGCATAACTCAACAAGATGACAGTGTTTCGCCCCGGTGTGCTATTGGGCTCTTCAGTTGGTTAAAGCACACCTCACCAAGACACTGTCTAGTGCACACTGGGAAGGCCATTGCAAGACGTATTTGACACATGTGTATCCGCGTCAAGGGCAAGCCAGTGCACTATGGGAGTTGAAACTCCATTCCAAAGCAATTATAACCTTACCTTGGCATTGAATATACAATTTCCATAAGAAAATATGCATTGTCGGTTGAGCCATTAATATATTTAAACACAAATAGTGCTAAATGTTCCGGCATAACTCAACAAGATGACAGTGTTTCGCCCCGGTGTGCTATTGGGCTCTTCAGTTGGTTAAAGCACACCTCACCAAGACACTGTCTAGTGCACACTGGGAAGGCCATTGCAAGACGTATTTGACACATGTGTATCCGCGTCACGAGCAAGCCAGTGCACTATGGGAGTTGAAACTCCATTCCAAAGCAATTATAACCTTACCTTGGCATTGAATATACAATTTCCATAAGAAAATATGCATTGTCGGTTGAGCCATTAATATATTTAAACACAAATAGTGCTAAATGTTCCGGCATAACTCAACAAGATGACAGTGTTTCGGCCCGGTGTGCTATTGGGCTCTTCAGTTGGTTAAAGCACACCTCACCAAGACACTGTCTAGTGCACACTGGGAAGGCCATTGCAAGACGTATTTGACCCATGTGTATCCGCGTCACGAGCAAGCCAGTGCACTATGGGAGTTGAAACTCCATTCCAAAGCAATTATAACCTTACCTTGGCATTGAATATACAATTTCCATAAGAAAATATGCATTGTCGGTTGAGCCATTAATATATTTAAACACAAATAGTGCTAAATGTTCCGGCATAACTCAACAAGATGACAGTGTTTCGCCCCGGTGTGCTATTGGGCTCTTCAGTTGGTTAAAGCACACCTCACCAAGACACTGTCTATTGCACACTGGGAAGGCCATTCAAGACGTATTTGACACATGTGTATCCGCGTCACGAGCAAGCCAGTGCACTATGGGAGTTGAAACTCCATTCCAAAGCAATTATAACCTTACCTTGGCATTGAATATACAATTTCCATAAGAAAATATGCATTGTCGGTTGAGCCATTAATATATTTAAACACAAATAGTGCTAAATGTTCCGGCATAACACAACAAGATGACAGTGTGTCGCCCCGGTGTGCTATTGGGCTCTTCAGTTGGTTAAAGCACACCTCACCAAGACACTGTCTAGTGCACACTGGGAAGGCCATTGCAAGACGTATTTGACACATGTGTATCCGCGTCACGAGCAAGCCAGTGCACTATGGGATTTGAAACTCCATTCCAAAGCAATTATAACCTTACCTTGGCATTGAATATACAATTTCCATAAGAAAATATGCATTGTCGGTTGAGCCATTAATATATTTAAACACAAATAGTGCTAAATGTTCCGGCATAACTCAACAAGATGACAGTGTTTCGCCCCGGTGTGCTATTGGGCTCTTCAGTTGGTTAAAGCACACCTCACCAAGACACTGCCTAGTGCACACTGGGAAGGCCATTGCAAGACGTATTTGACACATGTGTATCCGCGTCACGAGCAAGCCAGTGCACTATGGGAGTTGAAACTCCATTCCAAAGCAATTATAACCTTACCTTGGCATTGAATATACAATTTCCATAAGAAAATATGCATTGTCGGTTGAACCATTAATATATTTAAACACAAATAGTGCTAAATGTTCCGGCATAACTCAACAAGATGACAGTGTTTCGCCCCGGTGTGCTATTGTGCTCATCAGTTGGTTAAAGCACACCTCACCAAGACACTGTCTAGTGCACACTGGGAAGGCCATTGCAAGACGTATTTGACACATGTGTATCCGCGTCACGAGCAAGCCAGTGCACTATGGGAGTTGAAACTCCATTCCAAAGCAATTATAACCTTACCTTGGCATTTAATATACAATTTCCATAAGAAAATATGCATTGTCGGTTGAGCCATTAATATATTTAAACACAAATAGTGCTAAATGTTCCGGCATAACTCAACAAGATGACAGTGTTCGCCCCGGTGTGCTATTGGGCTCTTCAGTTGGTTAAAGCACACCTCACCAAGACACTGTCTAGTGCACACTGGGAAGGCCATTGCAAGACGTATTTGACACATGTGTATCCGCGTCACGAGCAAGCCAGTGCACTATGGGAGTTGAAACTCCATTCCAAAGCAATTATAACCTTATCTTGGCATTGAATATACAATTTCCATAAGAAAATATGCATTGTCGGTTGAGCCATTAATATATTTAAACACAAATAGTGCTAAATGTTCCGGCATAACTCAACAAGTAGACAGTGTTTCGCCCCGGTGTTCTATTGGGCTCTTCAGTTGGTTAAAGCACACCTCACCAAGACACTGTCTAGTGCACACTGGGAAGGCCATTGCAAGACGTATTTGACACATGTGAATCCGCGTCACGATCAAGCCAGTGCACTATGGGAGTTGAAACTCCATTCCAAAGCAATTATAACCTTACCTTGGCATTGAATATACAATTTCCATAAGAAAATATGCATTGTCGGTTGAGCCATTAATATATTTAAACACAAATAGTGCTAAATGTTCCGGCATAACTCAACAAGATGACAGTGTATCGCCCCGGTGTGCTATTGGGCTCTTCAGTTGGTTAAAGCACACCTCACCAAGACACTGTCTAGTGCAGACTGGGAAGGCCATTGCAAGACGTATTTGACACATGTGTATCCGCGTCACGAGCAAGCCAGTGCACTATGGGAGTTGAAACTCCATTCCAAAGCAATTATAACCTTACCTTGGCATTGAATATACAATTTCCATAAGAAAATATGCATTGTCGGTTGAGCCATTAATATATATAAACACAAATAGTGCTAAATGTTCCGGCATAACTCAACAAGATGACAGTGTTTCGCCCTGGTGTGTTTTGGGCTCTTCAGTTGGTTAAAGCACACCTCACCAAGACACTGTCTAGTGCACACTGGGAAGGCCATTGCAAGACGTATTTGACACATGTGTATCCGCGTCACGAGCAAGCCAGTGCACTATGGGAGTTGAAACTCCATTCCAAAGCAATTATAACCTTACCTTGGCATTGAATATACAATTTCCATAAGAAAATATGCATTGTCGGTTGAGCCATTAATATATTTAAACACAAATAGTGCTAAATGTTCCGGCATAAGTCAACAAGATGACAGTGTTTCGCCCCGGTGTGCTATTGGGCTCTTCAGTTGGTTAAAGCACACCTCACCAAGACACTGTCTAGTGCACACTGGGAAGACCATTGCAAGACGTATTTGACACATGTGTATCCGCGTCACGAGCAAGCCAGTGCACTATGGGAGTTGAAACTCCATTCCAAAGCAATTATAACCTTACATTGGCATTGAATATACAATTTCCATAAGAATATATGCATTGTCGGTTGAGCCATTAATATATTTAAACACAAATAGTGCTAAATGTTCCGGCATAGCTCAACAAGATGACAGTGTTTCGCCCCGGTGTGCTATTGGGCTCTTCAGTTGGTTAAGGCACACCTCACCAAGACACTGTCAAGTGCACACTGGGAAGGCCATTGCAAGACGTATTTGACACATGTGTATCCGCGTCACGAGCAAGCCAGTGCACTATGGGAGTTGAAACTCCATTCCAAAGCAATTATAACCTTACCTTGGCATTGAATATACAATTTCCATAAGAAAATATGCATTGTCGGTTGAGCCATTAATATATATAAACACAAATAGTGCTAAATGTTCCGGCATAAATCAACAACATGACAGTTTTTCGCCCTGGTGTGCTATTGGGCTCTTCAGTTGGTTAAAGCACACCTCACCAAGACACTGTCTAGTGCACACTGGGAAGGCCATTGCAAGACGTATTTGACACATGTGTATCCGCGTCACGAGCAAGCCAGTGCACTATGGGAGTTGAAACTCCATTCCAAAGCAATTATAACCTTACCTTGGCATTGAATATACAATTTCCATAAGAAAATATGCATTGTCGGTTGAGCCATTAATATATTTAAACACAAATAGTGCTAAATGTTCCGGCATAACTCAACAAGATGACAGTGTATCGCCCCGGTGTGCTATTGGGCTCTTCAGTTGGTTAAAGCACACCTCACCAAGACACTGTCTAGTGCACACTGGGAAGACCATTGCAAGACGTATTTGACACATGTGTATCCGCGTCACGAGCAAGCCAGTTCACTATGGGATTTGAAACTCCATTCCAAAGCAATTATAACCTTACCTTGGCATTGAATATACAATTTCCATAAGAAAATATGCATTGTCGGTTGAGCCATTAATATATTTAAACACAAATAGTGCTAAATGTTCCGGCATAACTCAACAAGATGACAGTGTTTCGCCCCGGTGTGCTCTTGGGCTCTTCAGTTGGTTAAAGCACACCTCACCAAGACACTGTCTAGTGCACACTGGGAAGGCCATTGCAAGACGTATTTGACACATGTGTATCCGCGTCACGAGCAAGCCAGTGCACTATGGGAGTTGAAACTCCATTCCAAAGCAATTATAACCTTACCTTGGCATTGAATATACAATTTCCATAAGAAAATATGCATTGTCGGTTGAGCCATTAATATATTTAAACACAAATAGTGCTAAATGTTCCGGCATAACTCAACAAGATGACAGTGTTTCGCCCCGGTGTGCTATTGGGCTCTTCAGTTGGTTAAAGCACACCTCACCAAGACACTGTCTAGTGCACACTGGGAAGGCCATTGCAGGACGTATTTGACACATGTGTATCCGCGTCACGAGCAAGCCAGTGCACTATGGGAGTTGAACCTCCATTCCAAAGCAATTATAACCTTACCTTGGCATTGAATATACAATTTCCATAAGAAAATATGCATTGTCGGTTGAGCCATTAATATATTTAAACACAAATAGTGCTAAATGTTCCGGCATAACTCAACAAGATGACAGTGTTCACCCCGGTGTGCTATTGGGCTCTTCAGTTGGTTAAAGCACACCTCACCAAGACACTGTCTAGTGCACACTGGGAAGGCCATTGCAAGACGTATTTGACACATGTTTATCCGCGTCACGAGCAAGCCAGTGCACTATGGGAGTTGAAACTCCATTCCAAAGCAATTATAACCTTACCTTGGCATTGAATATACAATTTCCATAAGAAAATATGCATTGTCGGTTGAGCCATTAATATATTTAAACACAAATAGTGCTAAATATTCCGGCATAACTCAACAAGTAGACAGTGTTTCGCCCCGGTGTGCTATTGGGCTCTTCAGTTGGTTAAAGCACACCTCACCAAGACACTGTCTAGTGCACACTGGGAAGGCCATTGCAAGACGTATTTGACACATGTGAATCCGCGTCACGAGCAAGCCAGTGCACTATGGGAGTTGAAACTCCATTCCAAAGCAATTATAACCTTACCTTGGCATTGAATATACAATTTCCATAAGAAAATATGCATTGTCGGTTGAGCCATTAATATATTTAAACACAAATAGTGCTAAATGTTCCGGCATAACTCAACAAGATGACAGTGTTTCGCCCCGGTGTGCTATTGGGCTCTTCAGTTGGTTAAAGCACACCTCACCAAGACACTGTCTAGTGCAGACTGGGAAGGCCATTGCAAGACGTATTTGACACATGTGTATCCGCGTCACGAGCAAGCCAGTGCACTATGGGAGTTGAAACTCCATTCCAAAGCAATTATAACCTTACCTTGGCATTGAATATACAATTTCCATAAGAAAATATGCATTGTCGGTTGAGCCATTAATATATATAAACACAAATAGTGCTAAATGTTCCGGCATAACTCAACAAGATGACAGTGTTTCGCCCTGGTGTGTTTTGGGCTCTTCAGTTGGTTAAAGCACACCTCACCAAGACACTGTCTAGTGCACACTGGGAAGGCCATTGCAAGACGTATTTGACACATGTGTATCCGCGTCACGAGCAAGCCAGTGCACTATGGGAGTTGAAACTCCATTCCAAAGCAATTATAACCTTACCTTGGCATTGAATATACAATTTCCATAAGAAAATATGCATTGTCGGTTGAGCCATTAATATATTTAAACACAAATAGTGCTAAATGTTCCGGCATAACTCAACAAGATGACAGTGTTTCGCCCCGGTGTGCTATTGGGCTCTTCAGTTGGTTAAAGCACACCTCACCAAGACACTGTCTAGTGCACACTGGGAAGACCATTGCAAGACGTATTTGACACATGTGTATCCGCGTCACGAGCAAGCCAGTGCACTATGGGAGTTGAAACTCCATTCCAAAGCAATTATAACCTTACATTGGCATTGAATATACAATTTCCATAAGAATATATGCATTGTCGGTTGAGCCATTAATATATTTAAACACAAATAGTGCTAAATGTTCCGGCATAACTCAACAAGATGACAGTGTTTCGCCCCGGTGTGCTATTGGGCTCTTCAGTTGGTTAAAGCACACCTCACCAAGACACTGTCTAGTGCACACTGGGAAGGCCATTGCAAGACGTATTTGACACATGTGTATCCGCGTCACGAGCAAGCCAGTGCACTATGGGAGTTGAAACTCCATTCCAAAGCAATTATAACCTTACCTTGGCATTGAATATACAATTTCCATAAGAAAATATGCATTGTCGGTTGAGCCATTAATATATATAAACACAAATAGCGCTAAATGTTCCGGCATAAATCAACAACATGACAGTGTTTCGCCCTGGTGTGCTATTGGGCTCTTCAGTAGGTTAAAGCACACCTCACCAAGACACTGTCTAGTGCACACTGGGAAGGCCATTGCAAGACGTATTTGACACATTTGTATCCGCGTCACGAGCAAGCCAGTGCACTATGGGAGTTGAAACTCCATTCCAAAGCAATTATAACCTTACCTTGGCATTGAATATACAATATCCATAAGAAAATATGCATTGTCGGTTGAGCCATTAATATATATAAACACAAATAGTGCTAAATGTTCCGGCATATCTCAACAAGATGACAGTGTTTCGCCCCGGTGTGCTATTGGGCTCTCCAGTTGGTTAAAGCACACCTCACCAAGACACTGTCTAGTGCACACTGGGAAGGCCATTGCAGGACGTATTTGACACATGTGTATCCGCGTCACGAGCAAGCCAGTGCACTATGGGAGTTGAAACTCCATTCCAAAGCAATTATAACCTTACCTTGGCATTGAATATACAATTTCCATAAGAAAATATGCATTGTCGGTTGAGCCATTAATATATTTAAACACAAATAGTGCTAAATGTTCCGGCATAACTCAACAAGATGACAGTGTTCGCCCCGGTGTGCTATTGGGCTCTTCAGTTGGTTAAAGCACACCTCACCAAGACACTGTCTAGTGCACACTGGGAAGGCCATTGCAAGACGTATTTGACATATGTTTATCCGCGTCACGAGCAAGCCAGTGCACTATGGGAGTTGAAACTCCATTCCAAAGCAATTATAACCTTACCTTGGCATTGAATATACAATTTCCATAAGAAAATATGCATTGTCGGTTGAGCCATTAATATATTTAAACACAAATAGTGCTAAATGTTCCGGCATAACTCAACAAGTAGACAGTGTTTCGCCCCGGTGTGCTATTGGGTTCTTCAGTTGGTTAAAGCACACCTCACCAAGACACTGTCTAGTGCACACTGGGAAGGCCATTGCAAGACGTATTTGACACATGTGTATCCGCGTTACGAGCAAGCCAGTGCACTATGGGAGTTGAAACTCCATTCCAAAGCAATTATAACCTTACCTTGGCATTGAATATACAATTTCCATAAGAAGATATGCATTGTCGGTTGAGCCATTAATATATTTAAACACAAATAGTGCTGAATGTTCCGGCATAACTCAACAAGATGACAGTGTATCGCCCCGGTGTGCTATTGGGCTCTTCAGTTGGTTAAAGCACACCTCACCAAGACACTGTCTAGTGCACACTGGGAAGGCCATTGCAAGACGTATTTGACACATGTGTATCCGCGTCACGAGCAAGCCAGTGCACTATGGGAGTTGAAACTCCATTCCAAAGCAATTATAACCTTACCTTGGCATTGAATATACAATTTCCATAAGAAAATATGCATTGTCGGTTGAGCCATTAATATATATAAACACAAATAGTGCTAAATGATCCGGCATAACTCAACAAGATGACAGTGTTTCGCCCCGGTGTGCTATTGGGCTGTTCAGTTGGTTAAAGCACACCTCACCAATACACTGTCTAGTGCACACTGGGAAGACCATTGCAAGACGTATTTGACACATGTGTATCCGCGTCACGAGCAAGCCAGTGCACTATGGGAGTTGAAACTCCATTCCAAAGCAATTATAACCTTACCTTGGCATTGAATATACAATTTCCATAAGAAAATATGCATTGTCGGTTGAGCCATTAATATATTTAAACACAAATACTGCTAAATGTTCCGGCATAACTCAACAAGATGACAGTGTTTCGCCCCGTTGTGCTATTGGGCTCTTCAGTTGGGTAAAGCACACCTCACCAAGACATTGTCTAGTGCACACTGGGAAGGCCATTGCAAGACGTATTTGACACATGTGTATCCGCGTCACGAGCTAGCCAGTGCACTATGGGAGTTGAAACTCCATTCCAAAGCAATTATAACCTTACCTTGGCATTGAATATACAATTTCCATAAGGAATTATGCATTGTCGGTTGAGCCATTAATATATTTAAACACAAATAGTGCTAAATGTTCCGGCATAACTCAATAAGATGGCAATGTTTCGCCCCGGTGTGCTATTGGGCTCTTCAGTTGGTTAAAGCACACCTCACCAAGACACTGTCTAGTGCACACTGGGAAGGCCATTGCAAGACGTATTTGACACATGTGTATCCGCGTCACGAGCAAGCCAGTGCACTATGGGAGTTGAAACTCCATTCCAAAGCAATTATAACCTTACCTTGGCATTGAATATACAATTTCCATAAGAAAATATGCATTGTCAGTTGAGCCATTAATATATTTAAACACAAATAGTGCTAAATGTTCCGGCATAACTGAACAAGATGACAGTGTCTCGCCCCGGTGTGCTATTGGGCTCTTCAGTTGGTTAAAGCACACCTCACCAAGACACTGTCTAGTGCACACTGGGAAGGCCATTGCAAGACGTAGTTGACACATGTGTATCCGCGTCACGAGCAAGCCAGTGCACTATGGGAGTTGAAACTCCATTCCAAAGCAATTATAACCTTACCTTGGCATTGAATATACAATTTCCATAAGAAAATATGCATTGTCGGTTGAGCCATTAATATATTTAAACACAAATAGTGCTAAATGTTCCGGCATAACTCAACAAGATGACAGTGTTCGCCCCGGTGTGCTATTGGGCTCTTCAGTTGGTTAAAGCACACCTCACCAAGACACTGTCTAGTGCACACTGGGAAGGCCATTGCAAGACGTATTTGACACATGTGTATCCGCGTCACGAGCAAGCCAGTGAACTGTGGGAGTTGAAACTCCATTCCAAAGCAATTATAACCTTACCTTGGCATTGAATATACAATTTCCATAAGAAAATATGCATTGTCGGTTGAGCCATTAATATATTTAAACACAAATAGTGCTAAATGTTCCGGCATAACTCAACAAGATGACAGTGTATCGCCCCGGTGTGGTATTGGGCTCTTCAGTTGGTTAAAGCACTCCTCACCAAGACACTGTCTAGTGCAGACTGGGAAGGCCATTGCAAGACGTATTTGACACATGTGTATCCGCGTCACGAGCAAGCCAGTGCACTATGGGAGTTGAAACTCCATTCCAAAGCAATTATAACCTTACCTTGGCATTGAATATACAATTTCCATAAGAAAATATGCATTGTCGGTTGAGCCATTAATATATATAAACACAAATAGTGCTAAATGTTCCGGCATAACTCAACAAGATGACAGTGTTTCGCCCTGGTGTGCTATTGGGCTCTTCAGTTGGTTAAAGCACACCTCACCAAGACACTGTCTAGTGCGCACTGGGAAGGCCATTGCAAGACGTATTTGACACATGTGTATCCGCGTCACGAGCAAGCCAGTGCACTATGGGAGTTGAAACTCCATTCCAAAGCAATTATAACCTTACCTTGGCATTGAATATACAATTTCCATAAGAAAATATGCATTGTCGGTTGAGCCATTAATATATTTAAACACAAATAGTGCTAAATGTTCCGGCATAACTCAACAAGATGACAGTGTTTCGCCCCGGTGTGCTATTGGGCTGTTCAGTTGGTTAAAACACACCTCACCAATACACTGTCTAGTGCACACTGGGAAGACCATTGCAAGACGTATTTGACACATGTGTATCCGCGTCACGAGCAAGCCAGTGCACTATGGGAGTTGAAACTCCATTCCAAAGCAATTATAACCTTACCTTGGCATTGAATATACAATTTCCATAAGGAATTATGCATTGTCGGTTGAGCCATTAATATATTTAAACACAAATAGTGCTAAATGTTCCGGCATAACTCAATAAGATGACAGTGTTTCGCCCCGGTGTGCTATTGGGCTCTTCAGTTGGTTAAAGCACACCTCACCAAGACACTGTCTAGTGCAGACTGGGAAGGCCATTGCAAGACGTATTTGACACATGTGTATTCGCGTCACGAGCAAGCCAGTGCACTATGGGAGTTGAAACTCCATTCCAAAGCAATTATAACCTTACCTTGGCATTGAATATACAATTTCCATAAGAAAATATGCATTGTCGGTTGAGCCATTAATATATATAAACACAAATAGTGCTAAATGTTCCGGCATAACTCAACAAGATGACAGTGTTTCGCCCTGGTGTGTTTTGGGCTCTTCAGTTGGTTAAAGCACACCTCACCAAGACACTGTCTAGTGAACACTGGGAAGGCCATTGCAAGACGTATTTGACACATGTGTATCCGCGTCACGAGCAAGCCAGTGCACTATGGGAGTTGAAACTCCATTCCAAAGCAATTATAACCTTACCTTGGCATTGAATATACAATTTCCATAAGAAAATATGCATTGTCGGTTGAGCCATTAATATATTTAAACACAAATAGTGCTAAATGTTCCGGCATAACTCAACAAGTAGACAGTGTTTCGCCCCGGTGTGCTATTGGGTTCTTCAGTTGGTTAAAGCACACCTCACCAAGACACTGTCTAGTGCACACTGGGAAGGCCATTGCAAGACGTATTTGACACATGTGTATCCGCGTTACGAGCAAGCCAGTGCACTATGGGAGTTGAAACTCCATTCCAAAGCAATTATAACCTTACCTTGGCATTGAATATACAATTTCCATAAGAAGATATGCATTGTCGGTTGAGCCATTAATATATTTAAACACAAATAGTGCTGAATGTTCCGGCATAACTCAACAAGATGACAGTGTATCGCCCCGGTGTGCTATTGGGCTCTTCAGTTGGTTAAAGCACACCTCACCAAGACACTGTCTAGTGCACACTGGGAAGGCCATTGCAAGACGTATTTGACACATGTGTATCCGCGTCACGAGCAAGCCAGTGCACTATGGGAGTTGAAACTCCATTCCAAAGCAATTATAACCTTACCTTGGCATTGAATATACAATTTCCATAAGAAAATATGCATTGTCGGTTGAGCCATTAATATATATAAACACAAATAGTGCTAAATGATCCGGCATAACTCAACAAGATGACAGTGTTTCGCCCCGGTGTGCTATTGGGCTGTTCAGTTGGTTAAAGCACACCTCACCAATACACTGTCTAGTGCACACTGGGAAGACCATTGCAAGACGTATTTGACACATGTGTATCCGCGTCACGAGCAAGCCAGTGCACTATGGGAGTTGAAACTCCATTCCAAAGCAATTATAACCTTACCTTGGCATTGAATATACAATTTCCATAAGAAAATATGCATTGTCGGTTGAGCCATTAATATATTTTAACACAAATAGTGCTAAATGTTCCGGCATAACTCAACAAGATGACAGTGTTTCGCCCCGTTGTGCTATTGGGCTCTTCAGTTGGTTAAAGCACACCTCACCAAGACATTGTCTAGTGCACACTGGGAAGGCCATTGCAAGACGTATTTGACACATGTGTATCCGCGTCACGAGCTAGCCAGTGCACTATGGTAGTTGAAACTCCATTCCAAAGCAATTATAACCTTACCTTGGCATTGAATATACAATTTCCATAAGGAATTATGCATTGTCGGTTGAGCCATTAATATATTTAAACACAAATAGTGCTAAATGTTCCGGCATAACTCAATAAGATGACAGTGTTTCGCCCCGGTGTGCTATTGGGCTCTTCAGTTGGTTAAAGCACACCTCACCAAGACACTGTCTAGTGCAGACTGGGAAGGCCATTGCAAGACGTATTTGACACATGTGTATTCGCGTCACGAGCAAGCCAGTGCACTATGGGAGTTGAAACTCCATTCCAAAGCAATTATAACCTTACCTTGGCTTTGAATATACAATTTCCATAAGAAAATATGCATTGTCGGTTGAGCCATTAATATATATAAACACAAATAGTGCTAAATGTTCCGGCATAACTCAACAAGATGACAGTGTTTCGCCCTGGTGTGTTTTGGGCTCTTCAGTTGGTTAAAGCACACCTCACCAAGACACTGTCTAGTGAACACTGGGAAGGCCATTGCAAGACGTATTTGACACATGTGTATCCGCGTCACGAGCAAGCCAGTGCACTATGGGAGTTGAAACTCCATTCCAAAGCAATTATAACCTTACCTTGGCATTGAATATACAATTTCCATAAGAAAATATGCATTGTCGGTTGAGCCATTAATATATTTAAACACAAATAGTGCTAAATGTTCCGGCATAACTCAACAAGTAGACAGTGTTTCGCCCCGGTGTGCTATTGGGTTCTTCAGTTGGTTAAAGCACACCTCACCAAGACACTGTCTAGTGCACACTGGGAAGGCCATTGCAAGACGTATTTGACACATGTGTATCCGCGTTACGAGCAAGCCAGTGCACTATGGGAGTTGAAACTCCATTCCAAAGCAATTATAACCTTACCTTGGCATTGAATATACAATTTCCATAAGAAGATATGCATTGTCGGTTGAGCCATTAATATATTTAAACACAAATAGTGCTGAATGTTCCGGCATAACTCAACAAGATGACAGTGTATCGCCCCGCTGTGCTATTGGGCTCTTCAGTTGGTTAAAGCACACCTCACCAAGACACTGTCTAGTGCACACTGGGAAGGCCATTGCAAGACGTATTTGACACATGTGTATCCGCGTCACGAGCAAGCCAGTGCACTATGGGAGTTGAAACTCCATTCCAAAGCAATTATAACCTTACCTTGGCATTGAATATACAATTTCCATAAGAAAATATGCATTGTCGGTTGAGCCATTAATATATATAAACACAAATAGTGCTAAATGATCCGGCATAACTCAACAAGATGACAGTGTTTCGCCCCGGTGTGCTATTGGGCTGTTCAGTTGGTTAAAGCACACCTCACCAATACACTGTCTAGTGCACACTGGGAAGACCATTGCAAGACGTATTTGACACATGTGTATCCGCGTCACGAGCAAGCCAGTGCACTATGGGAGTTGAAACTCCATTCCAAAGCAATTATAACCTTACCTTGGCATTGAATATACAATTTCCATAAGAAAATATGCATTGTCGGTTGAGCCATTAATATATTTAAACACAAATACTGCTAAATGTTCCGGCATAACTCAACAAGATGACAGTGTTTCGCCCCGTTGTGCTATTGGGCTCTTCAGTTGGGTAAAGCACACCTCACCAAGACATTGTCTAGTGCACACTGGGAAGGCCATTGCAAGACGTATTTGACACATGTGTATCCGCGTCACGAGCTAGCCAGTGCACTATGGGAGTTGAAACTCCATTCCAAAGCAATTAGAACCTTACCTTGGCATTGAATATACAATTTCCATAAGGAATTATGCATTGTCGGTTGAGCCATTAATATATTTAAACACAAATAGTGCTAAATGTTCCGGCATAACTCAATAAGATGGCAATGTTTCGCCCCGGTGTGCTATTGGGCTCTTCAGTTGGTTAAAGCACACCTCACCAAGACACTGTCTAGTGCACACTGGGAAGGCCATTGCAAGACGTATTTGACACATGTGTATCCGCGTCACGAGCAAGCCAGTGCACTATGGGAGTTGAAACTCCATTCCAAAGCAATTATAACCTTACCTTGGCATTGAATATACAATTTCCATAAGAAAATATGCATTGTCAGTTGAGCCATTAATATATTTAAACACAAATAGTGCTAAATGTTCCGGCATAACTGAACAAGTTGACAGTGTCTCGCCCCGGTGTGCTATTGGGCTCTTCAGTTGGTTAAAGCACACCTCACCAAGACACTGTCTAGTGCACACTGGGAAGGCCATTGCAAGACGTAGTTGACACATGTGTATCCGCGTCACGAGCAAGCCAGTGCACTATGGGAGTTGAAACTCCATTCCAAAGCAATTATAACCTTACCTTGGCATTGAATATACAATTTCCATAAGAAAATATGCATTGTCGGTTGAGCCATTAATATATTTAAACACAAATAGTGCTAAATGTTCCGGCATAACTCAACAAGATGACAGTGTTCGCCCCGGTGTGCTATTGGGCTCTTCAGTTGGTTAAAGCACACCTCACCAAGACACTGTCTAGTGCACACTGGGAAGGCCATTGCAAGACGTATTTGACACATGTGTATCCGCGTCACGAGCAAGCCAGTGAACTGTGGGAGTTGAAACTCCATTCCAAAGCAATTATAACCTTACCTTGGCATTGAATATACAATTTCCATAAGAAAATATGCATTGTCGGTTGAGCCATTAATATATTTAAACACAAATAGTGCTAAATGTTCCGGCATAACTCAACAAGATGACAGTGTATCGCCCCGGTGTGGTATTGGGCACTTCAGTTGGTTAAAGCACACCTCACCAAGACACTGTCTAGTGCAGACTGGGAAGGCCATTGCAAGACGTATTTGACACATGTGTATCCGCGTCACGAGCAAGCCAGTGCACTATGGGAGTTGAAACTCCATTCCAAAGCAATTATAACCTTACCTTGGCATTGAATATACAATTTCCATAAGAAAATATGCATTGTCGGTTGAGCCATTAATATATATAAACACAAATAGTGCTAAATGTTCCGGCATAACTCAACAAGATGACAGTGTTTCGCCCTGGTGTGCTATTGGGCTCTTCAGTTGGTTAAAGCACACCTCACCAAGACACTGTCTAGTGCACACTGGGAAGGCCATTGCAAGACGTATTTGACACATGTGTATCCGCGTCACGAGCAAGCCAGTGCACTATGGGAGTTGAAACTCCATTCCAAAGCAATTATAACCTTACCTTGGCATTGAATATACAATTTCCATAAGAAAATATGCATTGTCGGTTGAGCCATTAATATATTTAAACACAAATAGTGCTAAATGTTCCGGCATAACTCAACAAGATGACAGTGTTTCGCCCCGGTGTGCTATTGGGCTGTTCAGTTGGTTAAAACACACCTCACCAATACACTGTCTAGTGCACACTGGGAAGACCATTGCAAGACGTATTTGACACATGTGTATCCGCGTCACGAGCAAGCCAGTGCACTATGGGAGTTGAAACTCCATTCCAAAGCAATTATAACCTTACCTTGGCATTGAATATACAATTTCCATAAGAAAATATGCATTGTCGGTTGAGCCATTAATATATTTTAACACAAATAGTGCTAAATGTTCCGGCATAACTCAACAAGATGACAGTGTTTCGCCCCGTTGTGCTAATTGGCTCTTCAGTTGGTTAAAGCACACCTCACCAAGACATTGTCTAGTGCACACTGGGAAGGCCATTGCAAGACGTATTTGACACATGTGTATCCGCGTCACGAGCTAGCCAGTGCACTATGGGAGTTGAAACTCCATTCCAAAGCAATTATAACCTTACCTTGGCATTGAATATACAATTTCCATAAGGAATTATGCATTGTCGGTTGAGCCATTAATATATTTAAACACGAATAGTGCTAAATGTTCCGGCATAACTCAATAAGATGACAGTTTCGCCCCGGTGTGCTATTGGGCTCTTCAGTTGGTTAAAGCACACCTCACCAAGACACTGTCTAGTGCAGACTGGGAAGGCCATTGCAAGACGTATTTGACACATGTGTATTCGCGTCACGAGCAAGCCAGTGCACTATGGGAGTTGAAACTCCATTCCAAAGCAATTATAACCTTACCTTGGCATTGAATATACAATTTCCATAAGAAAATATGCATTGTCGGTTGAGCCATTAATATATATAAACACAAATAGTGCTAAATGTTCCGGCATAACTCAACAAGATGACAGTGTTTCGCCCTGGTGTGTTTTGGGCTCTTCAGTTGGTTAAAGCACACCTCACCAAGACACTGTCTAGTGAACACTGGGAAGGCCATTGCAAGACGTATTTGACACATGTGTATCCGCGTCACGAGCAAGCCAGTGCACTATGGGAGTTGAAACTCCATTCCAAAGCAATTATAACCTTACCTTGGCATTGAATATACAATTTCCATAAGAAAATATGCATTGTCGGTTGAGCCATTAATATATTTAAACACAAATAGTGCTAAATGTCCCGGCATAACTCAACAAGATGACAGTGTTTCGCCCCGGTGTGCTATTGGGCTCTTCAGTTGGTTAAAGCACACCTCACCACGACACTGTCTAGTGCACACTGGGAAGACCATTGTAAGACGTATTTGACTCATGTGTATCCGCGTCACGAGCAAGCCAGTGCACTATGGGAGTTGAAACTCCATTCCAAAGCAATTATAACCTTACATTGGCATTGAATATACAATTTCCATAAGAATATATGCATTGTCGGTTGAGCCATTAATATATTTAAACACAAATAGTGCTAAATGTTCCGGCATAACTCAACAAGATGATAGTGTTTCGCCCCGGTGTGCTATTGGGCTCTTCAGTTGGTTAAAGCACACCTCACCAAGACACTGTCTAGTGCACACTGGGAACGCCATTGCAAGACGTATTTGACACATGTGTATCCGCGTCACGAGCAAGCCAGTGCACTATGGGAGTTGAAACTCCATTCCAAAGCAATTATAACCTTACCTTGGCATTGAATATACAATTTCCATAAGAAAATATGCATTGTCGGTTGAGCCATTAATATATATAAACACAAATAGTGCTAAATGTTCCGGCATAAATCAACAACATGACAGTGTTTCGCCCTGGTGTGCTATTGGGCTCTTCAGTTGGTTAAAGCACACCTCACCAAGACACTGTCTAGTGCACACTGGGAAGGCCATTGCAAGACGTATTTGACACATGTGTATCCGCGTCACGAGCAAGCCAGTGCACTATGGGAGTTGAAACTCCATTCCAAAGCAATTATAACCTTACCTTGGCATTGAATATACAATTTCCATAAGAAAATATGCATTGTCGGTTGAGCCATTAATATATTTAAACACAAATAGTGCTAAATGTTCCGGCATAACTCAACAAGATGACAGTGTATCGCCCCGGTGTGCTATTGGGCTCTTCAGTTGGTTAAAGCACACCTCACCAAGACACTGTCTAGTGCACACTGGGAAGACCATTGCAAGACGTATTTGACACATGTGTATCCGCGTCACGAGCAAGCCAGTGCACTATGGGATTTGAAACTCCATTCCAAAGAAATTATAACCTTACCTTGGCATTGAATATACAATTTCCATAAGAAAATATGCATTGTCGGTTGAGCCATTAATATATTTAAACACAAATAGTGCTAAATGTTCCGGCATAACTCAACAAGATGACAGTGTTTCGCCCCGGTGTGCTATTGGGCTCTTCAGTTGGTTAAAGCACACCTCACCAAGACACTGTCTAGTGCACACTGGGAAGGCCATTGCAAGACGTATTTGACACATGTGTATCCGCGTCACGAGCAAGCCAGTGCACTATGGGAGTTGAAACTCCATTCCAAAGCAATTATAACCTTACCTTGGCATTGAATATACAATTTCCATAAGAAAATATGCATTGTCGGTTGAGCCATTAATATATTTAAACACAAATAGTGCTAAATGTTCCGGCATAACTCAACAAGATGACAGTGTTGCGCCCCGGTGTGCTATTGGGCTCTTCAGTTGGTTAAAGCACACCTCACCAAGACACTGTCTAGTGCACACTGGGAAGGCCATTGCAGGACGTATTTGACACATGTGTATCCGCGTCACGAGCAAGCCAGTGCACTATGGGAGTTGAAACTCCATTCCAAAGCAATTATAACCTTACTTTGGCATTGAATATACAATTTCCATAAGAAAATATGCATTGTCGGTTGAGCCATTAATATATTTAAACACAAATAGTGCTAAATGTTCCGGCATAACTCAACAAGATGACAGTGTTCGCCCCGGTGTGCTATTGGGCTCTTCAGTTGGTTAAAGCACTCCTCACCAAGACACTGTCTAGTGCACACTGGGAAGGCCATTGCAAGACGTATTTGACACATGTTTATCCGCGTCACGAGCAAGCCAGTGCACTATGGGAGTTGAAACTCCATTCCAAAGCAATTATAACCTTACCTTGGCATTGAATATACAATTTCCATAAGAAAATATGCATTGTCGGTTGAGCCATTAATATATTTAAACACATATAGTGCTAAATGTTCCGGCATAACTCAACAAGTAGACAGTGTTTCGCCCCGGTGTGCTATTGGGCTCTTCAGTTGATTAAAGCACACCTCACCAAGACACTGTCTAGTGCACACTGGGAAGGCCATTGCAAGACGTATTTGACACATGTGTATCCGCGTTACGAGCAAGCCAGTGCACTATGGGAGTTGAAATTCCATTCCAAAGCAATTATAACCTTACCTTGGCATTGAATATACAATTTCCATAAGAAGATATGCATTGTCGGTTGAGCCATTAATATATTTAAACACAAATAGTGCTGAATGTTCCGGCATAACTCAACAAGATGACAGTGTATCGCCCCGGTGTGCTATTGGGCTCTTCTGTTGGTTAAAGCACACCTCACCAAGACACTGTCTAGTGCACACTGGGAAGGCCATTGCAAGACGTATTTGACACATGTGTATCCGCGTCACGAGCAAGCCAGTGCACTATGGGAGTTGAAACTCCATTCCAAAGCAATTATAACCTTACCTTGGCATTGAATATACAATTTCCATAAGAAAATATGCATTGTCGGTTGAGCCATTAATATATTTAAACACAAATAGTGCTAAATGTTCCGGCATAACTCAACAAGATGACAGTGTTTCGCCCCGTTGTGCTATTGGGCTCTTCAGTTGGTTAAAGCACACCTCACCAAGACATTGTCTAGTGCACACTGGGAAAGCCATTGCAAGACGTATTTGACACATGTGTATCCGCGTCACGAGCTAGCCAGTGCACTATGGGAGTTGAAACTCCATTCCAAAGCAATTATAACCTTACCTTGGCATTGAATATACAATTTCCATAAGGAATTATGCATTGTCGGTTGAGCCATTAATATATTTAAACACAAATAGTGCTAAATGTTCCGGCATAACTCAATAAGATGACAGTGTTTCGCCCCGGTGTGCTATTGGGCTCTTCAGTTGGTTAAAGCACACCTCACCAAGACACTGTCTAGTGCACACTGGGAAGGCCATTGCAAGACGTATTTGACACATGTGTATCCGCGTCACGAGCAAGCCAGTGCACTATGGGAGTTGAAACTCCATTCCAAAGCAATTATAACCTTACCTTGGCATTGAATATACAATTTCCATAAGAAAATATGCATTGTCGGTTGAGCCATTAATATATTTAAACACAAATAGTGCTAAATGTTCCGGCATAACTCAACAAGTAGACAGTGTATCGCCCCGGTGTGCTATTGGGCTCTTCAGTTGGTTAAAGCACACCTCACCAAGACACTGTCTAGTGCAGACTGGGAAGGCCATTGCAAGACGTATTTGACACATGTGTATCCGCGTCGCGAGCAAGCCAGTGCACTATGGGAGTTGAAACTCCATTCCAAAGCAATTATAACCTTACCTTGGCATTGAATATACAATTTCCATAAGAAAATATGCATTGTCGGTTGAGCCATTAATATATTTTAACACAAATAGTGCTAAATGTTCCGGCATAACTCAACAAGATGACAGTGTTTCGCCCCGGTGTGCTATTGGGCTGTTCAGTTGGTTAAAGCACACCTCACCAATACACTGTCTAGTGCACACTGGGAAGACCATTGCAAGACGTATTTGACACATGTGTATCCGCGTCACGAGCAAGCCAGTGCACTATGGGAGTTGAAACTCCATTCCAAAGCAATTATAACCTTACCTTGGCATTGAATATACAATTTCCATAAGAAAATATGCATTGTCGGTTGAGCCATTAATATATTTTAACACAAATAGTGCTAAATGTTCCGGCATAACTCAACAAGATGACAGTGTTTCGCCCCGTTGTGCTATTGGGCTCTTCAGTTGGTTAAAGCACACCTCACCAAGACATTGTCTAGTGCACACTGGGAAGGCCATTGCAAGACGTATTTGACACATGTGTATCCGCGTCACGAGCTAGCCAGTGCACTATGGGAGTTGAAACTCCATTCCAAAGCAATTATAACCTTACCTTGGCATTGAATATACAATTTCCATAAGGAATTATGCATTGTCGGTTGAGCCATTAATATATTTAAACACAAATAGTGCTAAATGTTCCGGCATAAATCTATAAGATGACAGTGTTTCGCCCCGGTGTGCTATTGGGCTCTTCAGTTGGTTAAAGCACACCTCACCAAGACACTGTCTAGTGCAGACTGGGAAGGCCATTGCAAGACGTATTTGACACATGTGTATTCGCGTCACGAGCAAGCCAGTGCACTATGGGAGTTGAAACTGAATTCCAAAGCAATTATAACCTTACCTTGGCATTGAATATACAATTTCCATAAGAAAATATGCATTGTCGGTTGAGCCATTAATATATATAAACACAAATAGTGCTAAATGTTCCGGCATAACTCAACAAGATGACAGTGTTTCGCCCTGGTGTGTTTTGGGCTCTTCAGTTGGTTAAAGCACACCTCACCAAGACACTGTCTAGTGCACACTGGGAAGGCCATTGCAAGACGTATTTGACACATGTGTATCCGCGTCACGAGCAAGCCAGTGCACTATGGGAGTTGAAACTCCATTCCAAAGCAATTATAACCTTACCTTGGCATTGAATATACAATTTCCATAAGAAAATATGCATTGTCGGTTGAGCCATTAATATATTTAAACACAAATAGTGCTAAATGTCCCGGCATAACTCAACAAGATGACAGTGTTTCGCCCCGGTGTGCTATTGGGCTCTTCAGTTGGTTAAAGCACACCTCACCAAGACACTGTCTAGTGCACACTGGGAAGACCATTGCAAGACGTATTTGACACATGTGTATCCGCGTCACGAGCAAGCCAGTGCACTATGGGAGTTGAAACTCCATTCCAAAGCAATTATAACCTTACATTGGCATTGAATATACAATTTCCATAAGAATATATGCATTGTCGGTTGAGCCATTAATATATTTAAACACAAATAGTGCTAAATGTTCCGGCATAACTCAACAAGATGACAGTGTTTCGCCCCGGTGTGCTATTGGGCTCTTCAGTTGGTTAAAGCACACCTCACCAAGACACTGTCTAGTGCACACTGGGAAGGCCATTGCAAGACGTATTTGACACATGTGTATCCGCGTCTCGAGCAAGCCAGTGCACTATGGGAGTTGAAACTCCATTCCAAAGCAATTATAACCTTACCTTGGCATTGAATATACAATTTCCATAAGAAAATATGCATTGTCGGTTGAGCCATTAATATATATAAACACAAATAGTGCTAAATGTTCCGGCATAAATCAACAACATGACAGTGTTTCGCCCTGGTGTGCTATTGGGCTCTTCAGTTGGTTAAAGCACACCTCACCAAGACACTGTCTAGTGCACACTGGCAAGGCCATTGCAAGACGTATTTGACACATGTGTATCCGCGTCACGAGCAAGCCAGTGCACTATGGGAGTTGAAACTCCATTCCAAAGCAATTATAACCTTACCTTGGCATTGAATATACAATTTCCATAAGAAAATATGCATTGTCGGTTGAGCCATTAATATATTTAAACACAAATAGTGCTAAATGTTCCGGCATAACTCAACAAGATGACAGTGTATCGCCCCGGTGTGCTATTGGGCTCTTCAGTTGGTAAAAGCACACCTCCCCAAGACACTGTCTAGTGCACACTGGGAAGACCATTGCAAGACGTATTTGACACATGTGTATCCGCGTCACGAGCAAGCCAGTGCACTATGGGATTTGAAACTCCATTCCAAAGAAATTATAACCTTACCTTGGCATTGAATATACAATTTCCATAAGAAAATATGCATTGTCGGTTGAGCCATTAATATATTTAAACACAAATAGTGCTAAATGTTCCGGCATAACTCAACAAGATGACAGTGTTTCGCCCCGGTGTGCTATTGGGCTCTTCAGTTGGTTAAAGCACACCTCACCAAGACACTGTCTAGTGCACACTGGGAAGGCCATTGCAAGACGTATTTGACACATGTGTATCCGCGTCACGAGCAAGCCAGTGCACTATGGGAGTTGAAACTCCATTCCAAAGCAATTATAACCTTACCTTGGCATTGAATATGCAATTTCCATAAGAAAATATGCATTGTCGGTTGAGCCATTAATATATTTAAACACAAATAGTGCTAAATGTTCCGGCATAGCTCAACAAGATGACAGTGTTTCGCCCCGGTGTGCTATTGGGCTCTTCAGTTGGTTAAAGCACACCTCACCAAGACACTGTCTAGTGCACACTGGGAAGGCCATTGCAGGACGTATTTGACACATGTGTATCCGCGTCACGAGCAAGCCAGTGCACTATGGGAGTTGAAACTCCATTCCAAAGCAATTATAACCTTACCTTGGCATTGAATATACAATTTCCATAAGAAAATATGCATTGTCGGTTGAGCCATTAATATATTTAAACACAAATAGTGCTAAATGTTCCGGCATAACTCAACAAGATGACAGTGTTCGCCCCGGTGTGCTATTGGGCTCTTCAGTTGGTTAAAGCACACCTCACCAAGACACTGTCTAGTGCACACTGGGAAGGCCATTGCAAGACGTATTTGACACATGTTTATCCGCGTCACGAGCAAGCCAGTGCACTATGGGAGTTGAAACTCCATTCCAAAGCAATTATAACCTTACCTTGGCATTGAATATACAATTTCCATAAGAAAATATGCATTGTCGGTTGAGCCATTAATATATTTAAACACAAATAGTGCTAAATGTTCCGGAATAACTCAACAAGTAGACAGTGTTTCGCCCCGGTGTGCTATTGGGCTCTTCAGTTGGTTAAAGCACACCTCACCAAGACACTGTCTAGTGCACACTGGGAAGGCCATTGCAAGACGTATTTGACACATGTGTATCCGCGTTACGAGCAAGCCAGTGCACTATGGGAGTTGAAACTCCATTCCAAAGCAATTATAACCCTACCTTGGCATTGAATATACAATTTCCATAAGAAGATATGCATTGTCGGTTGAGCCATTAATATATTTAAACACAAATAGTGCTGAATGTTCCGGCATAACTCAACAAGATGACTGTGTATCGCCCCGGTGTGCTATTGGGCTCTTCTGTTGGCTAAGCACACCTCACCAAGACACTGTCTAGTGCACACTGGGAAGGCCATTGCAAGACGTATTTGACACATGTGTATCCGCGTCACGAGCAAGCCAGTGCACTATGGGAGTTGAAACTCCATTCCAAAGCAATTATAACCTTACCTTGGCATTGAATATACAATTTCCATAAGAAAATATGCATTGTCGGTTGAGCCATTAATATATATAAACACAAATAGTGCTAAATGTTCCGGCATAACTCAACAAGATGACAGTGTTTCGCCCTGGTGTGCTATTGGGCTCTTCAGTTGGTTAAAGCACACCTCACCAAGACACTGTCTAGTGCACACTGGGAAGGCCATTGCAAGACGTATTTGACACATGTGTATCCGCGTCACGAGCAAGCCAGTGCACTATGGGAGTTGAAACTCCATTCCAAAGCAATTATAACCTTACCTTGGCATTGAATATACAATTTCCATAAGAAAATATGCATTGTCGGTTGAGCCATTAATATATTTAAACACAAATAGTGCTAAATGTTCCGGCATAACTCAACAAGATGACAGAGTTTCGCCCCGGTGTGCTATTGGGCTGTTCAGTTGGTTAAAGCACACCTCACCAATACACTGTCTAGTGCACACTGGGAAGACCATTGCAAGACGTATTTGACACATGTGTATCCGCGTCACGAGCAAGCCAGTGCACTATGGGAGTTGAAACTCCATTCCAAAGCAATTATAACCTTACCTTGGCATTGAATATACAATTTCCATAAGAAAATATGCATTGTCGGTTGAGCCATTAATATATTTAAACACAAATAGTGCTAAATGTTCCGGCATAACTCAACAAGATGACAGTGTTTCGCCCCGTTGTGCTATTGGGCTCTTCAGTTGGTTAAAGCACACCTCACCAAGACATTGTCTAGTGCACACTGGGAAGGCCATTGCAAGACGTATTTGACACATGTGTATCCGCGTCACGAGCTAGCCAGTGCACTATGGGAGTTGAAACTCCATTCCAAAGCAATTATAACCTTACCTTGGCATTGAATATACAATTTCCATAAGGAAATATGCATTGTCGGTTGAGCCATTAATATATTTAAACACAAATAGTGCTAAATGTTCCGGCATAACTCAATAAGATGACAGTGTTTCGCCCCGGTGTGCTATTGGGCTCTTCAGTTTGTTAAAGCACACCTCACCAAGACACTGTCTAGTGAACACTGGGAAGGCCATTGCAAGACGTATTTGACACATGTGTATCCGCGTCACGAGCAAGCCAGTGCACTATGGGAGTTGAAACTCCATTCCAAAGCAATTATAACCTTACCTTGGCATTGAATATACAATTTCCATAAGAAAATATGCATTGTCGGTTGAGCCATTATTATATTTAAACACAAATAGTGCTAAATGTTCCGGCATAACTCAACAAGTTGACAGTGTATCGCCCCGGTGTGCTATTGGGCTCTTCAGTTGGTTAAAGCACACCTCACCAAGACACTGTCTAGTGCACACTGGGAAGGCCATTGCAAGACGTATTTGACACATGTGTATCCGCGTCACGAGCAAGCCAGTGCACTATGGGAGTTGAAACTCCATTCCAAAGTAATTATAACCTTACCTTGGCATTGAATATACAATTTCCATAAGAAAATATGCATTGTCAGTTGAGCCATTAATATATTTAAACACAAATAGTGCTAAATGTTCCGGCATAACTCAACAAGATGACAGTGTTTCGCCCCAGTGTGCTATTGGGCTCTTCAGTTGGTTAAAGCACACCTCACCAAGACACTGTCTAGTGCACACTTTGAAGGCCATTGCAAGACGTAGTTGACACATGTGTATCCGCGTCACGAGCTAGCCAGTGCACTATGGGAGTTGAAACTCCATTCCAAAGCAATTATAACCTTACCTTGGCATTGAATATACAATTTCCATAAGAAAATATGCATTGTCGGTTGAGCCATTAATATATTTAAACACAAATAGTGCTAAATGTTCCGGCATAACTCAACAAGATGACAGTGTTCGCCCCGGTGTGCTATTGGGCTCTTCAGTTGGTTAAAGCACACCTCACCAAGACACTGTCTAGTGCACACTGGGAAGGCCATTGCAAGACGTATTTGACACATGTGTATCCGCGTCACGAGCAAGCCAGTGCACTATGGGAGTTGAAACTCCATTCCAAAGCAATTATAACCTTACCTTGGCATTGAATATACAATTTCCATAAGAAAATATGCATTGTCGGTTGAGCCATTAATGTATTTAAACACAAATAGTGCTAAATGTTCCGGCATAACTCAACAAGTAGACAGTGTTTCGCCCCGGTGTGCTATTGGGCTCTTCAGTTGGTTAAAGCACACCTCACCAAGACACTGTCTAGTGCACACTGGGAAGGCCATTGCAAGACGTATTTGACACATGTGTATCCGCGTCACGAGCAAGCCAGTGCACTATGGGAGTTGAAACTCCATTCCAAAGCAATTATAACCTTACCATGGCATTGAATATACAATTTCCATAAGAAAATATGCATTGTCGGTTGGGCCATTAATATATATAAACACAAATAGTGCTAAATGTTCCGGCATAACTCAACAAGATGACAGTGTTTCGCCCCGGTGTGCTATTGGGCTCTTCAGTTGGTTAAAGCACACCTCACCAAGACACTGTCTAGTGCACACTGGGAAGGCCATTGCAAGACGTATTTGACACATGTGTATCCGCGTCACGAGCAAGCCAGTGCACTATGGGAGTTGAAACTCCATTCCAAAGCAATTATAACATTACCTTGGCATTGAATATACAATTTCCATAAGAAAATATGCATTGTCGGTTGAGCCATTAATATATATAAACACAAATAGTGCTAAATGTTCCGGCATAACTCAACAAGATGACAGTGTTTCGCCCTGGTGTGCTATTGGGCTCTTCAGTTGGTTAAAGCACTCCTCACCAAGACACTGTCTAGTGCACACTGGGAAGGCCATTGCAAGACGTATTTGACACATGTGTATCCGCGTCACGAGCAAGCCAGTGCACTATGGGAGTTGAAACTCCATTCCAAAGCAATTATAACCTTATCTTGGCATTGAATATACAATTTCCATAAGAAAATATGCATTGTCGGTTGAGCCATTAATATATATAAACACAAATAGTGCTAAATGTTCCGGCATAACTCAACAAGATGACAGTGTATCGCCCCGGTGTGCTATTGGGCTCTTCAGTTGGTTAAAGCACACCTCACCAAGACACTGTCTAGTGCACACTGGGAAGACCATTGCAAGACGTATTTGACACATGTGTATCCGCGTCACGAGCAAGCCAGTGCACTATGGGATTTGAAACTCCATTCCAAAGCAATTATAACCTTACCTTGGCTTTGAATATACAATTTCCATAAGAAAATATGCATTGTCGGTTGAGCCATTAATATATTTAAACACAAATAGTGCTAAATGTTCCGGCATAACTCAACAAGATGACAGTGTTTCGCCCCGATGTGCTATTGGGCTCTTCAGTTGGTTAAAGCACACCTCACCAAGACACTGTCTAGTGCACACTGGGAAGGCCATTGCAAGACGTATTTGACACATGTGTATCCGCGTCACGAGCAAGCCAGTGCACTATGGGAGTTGAAACTCCATTCCAAAGCAATTATAACCTTACCTTGGCATTGAATATACAATTTCCATAAGAAAATATGCATTGTCGGTTGAGCCATTAATATATTTAAAAACAAATAGTGCTAAATGTTCCGCCATAACTCAACAAGATGACAGTGTTTCGCCCCGGTGTGCTATTGGGCTCTTCAGTTGGTTAAAGCACACCTCACCAAGACACAGTCTAGTGCACACTGGGAAGGCCATTGCAGGACGTATTTCACACATGTGTATCCGCATCACGAGCAAGCCAGTGCACTATGGGAGTTGAAACTCCATTCCAAAGCCATTATAACCTTACCTTGGCATTTAATATACAATTTCCATAAGAAAATATGCATTGTCGGTTGAGCCATTAATATATTTAAACACAAATAGTGCTAAATGTTCCGGCATAACTCAACAAGATGACAGTGTTCGCCCCGGTGTGCTATTGGGCTCTTCAGTGGGTTAAAGCACACCTCACCAAGACACTGTCTAGTGCACACTGGGAAGGCCATTGCAAGACGTATTTGACACATGTTTATCCGCGTCACGAGCAAGCCAGTGCACTATGGGAGTTGAAACTCCATTCCAAAGCAATTATAACCTTACCTTGGCATTGAATATACAATTTCCATAAGAAAATATGCATTGTCGGTTGAGCCATTAATATATTTAAACACAAATAGTGCTAAATGTTCCGGCATAACTCAACAAGATGACAGTGTTCGCCCCGGTGTGCTATTGGGCTCTTCAGTTGGTTAAAGCACACCTCACCAAGACACTGTCTAGTGCACACTGGGAAGGCCATTGCAAGACGTATTTGACACATGTGTATCCGCGTCACGAGCAAGCCAGTGCACTATGGGAGTTGAAACTCCATTCCAAAGCAATTATAACCTTACCTTGGCAATGAATATACAATTTCCATAAGAAAATATGCATTGTCGGTTGAGCCATTAATATATTTAAACACAAATAGTGCTAAATGTTCCGGCATAACTCAACAAGTAGACAGTGTTTCGCCCCGGTGTGCTATTGGGCTCTTCAGTTGGTTAAAGCACACCTCACCAAGACACTGTCTAGTGCATACTGGGAAGGCCATTGCAAGACGTATTTGACACATGTGTATCCGCGTCACGAGCAAGCCAGTGCACTATGGGAGTTGAAACTCCATTCCAAAGCAATTATAACCTTACCATGGCATTGAATATACAATTTCCATAAGAAAATATGCATTGTCGGTTGAGCCATTAATATATTTAAACACAAATAGTGCTAAATGTTCCGGCATAACTCAAAAAGATGACAGTGTATCGCCCCGGTGTGCTATTGGGCTCTTCAGTTGGTTAAAGCACACCTCACCAAGACACTGTCTAGTGCACACTGGGAAGGCCATTGCAAGACGTATTTGACACATGTGTATCCGCGTCACGAGCAAGCCAGTGCACTATGGGAGTTGAAACTCCATTCCAAAGCAATTATAACCTTACCTTGGCATTGAATATACAATTTCCATAAGAAAATATGCATTGTCGGTTGAGCCATTAATATATTTAAACACAAATAGTGCTAAATGTTCCGGCATAACTCAACAAGATGACAGTGTTTCGCCCCGGTGTGCTATTGGGCTCTTCAGTTGGTTAAAGCACACCTCACCAAGACACTGTCTAGTGCACACTGGGAAGACCATTGCAAGACGTATTTGACACATGTGTATCCGCGTCACGAGCAAGCCAGTGCACTATGGGAGTTGAAACTCCATTCCAAAGCAATTATAACCCTACATTGGCATTAAATATACAATTTCCATAAGAATATATGCATTGTCGGTTGAGCCATTAATATATTTAAACACAAATAGTGCTAAATGTTCCGGCATAACTCAACAAGATGACAGTGTTTCGCCCCGGTGTGCTATTGGGCTCTTCAGTTGGTTAAAGCACACCTCACCAAGACACTGTCTAGTGCACACTGGGAAGGCCATTGCAAGTCGTATTTGACACATGTGTATCCGCGTCACGAGCAAGCCAGTGCACTATGGGAGTTGAAACTCCATTCCAAAGCAATTATAACCTTACCTTGGCATTGAATATACAATTTCCATAAGAAAATATGCATTGTCGGTTGAGCCATTAATATATATAAACACAAATAGTGCTAAATGTTCCGGCATAACTCAACAAGATGACAGTGTTTCGCCCTGGTGTGCTATTGGGCTCTTCAGTTGGTTAAAGCACACCTCACCAAGACACTGTCTAGTGCACACTGGGAAGGCCATTGCAAGACGTATTTGACACATGTGTATCCGCGTCACGAGCAAGCCAGTGCACTATGGGAGTTGAAACTCCATTCCAAAGCAATTATAACCTTACCTTGGCATTGAATATACAATTTCCATAAGAAAATATGCATTGTCGGTTGAGCCATTAATATATATAAACACAAATAGTGCTAAATGTTCCGGCATAACTCAACAAGATCACAGTGTATCGCCCCGGTGTGCTATTGGGCTCTTCAGTTGGTTAAAGCACACCTCACCAAGACACTGTCTAGTGCACACTGGGAAGACCATTGCAAGACGTATTTGACACATGTGTATCCGCGTCACGAGCAAGCCAGTGCACTATGGGATTTGAAACTCCATTCCAAAGCAATTATAACCTTACCTTGGCATTGAATATACAATTTCCATAAGAAAATATGCATTGTCGGTTGATCCATTAATATATTTAAACACAAATAGTGCTAAATGTTCCGGCATAACTCAACAAGATGACAGTGTTTCGCCCCGATGTGATATTGGGCTCTTCAGTTGGTTAAAGCACACCTCACCAAGACACTGTCTAGTGCACACTGGGAAGGCCATTGCAAGACGTATTTGACACATGTGTATCCGCGTCACGAGCAAGCCAGTGCACTATGGGAGTTGAAACTCCATTCCAAAGCAATTATAACCTTACCTTGGCATTGAATATACAATTTCCATAAGAAAATATGCATTGTCGGTTTAGCCATTAATATATTTAAACACAAATAGTGCTAAATGTTCCGGCATAACTCAACAAGATGACAGTGTTTCGCCCCGGTGTGCTATTGGGCTCTTCAGTTGGTTAAAGCACACCTCACCAAGACACAGTCTAGTGCACACTGGGAAGGCCATTGCAGGACGTATTTCACACATGTGTATCCGCGTCACGAGCAAGCCAGTGCACTATGGGAGTTGAAACTCCATTCCAAAGCAATTATAACCTTACCATGGCATTTAATATACCATTTCCATAAGAAAATATGCATTGTCGGTTGAGCCATTAATATATTTAAACACAAATAGTGCTAAATGTTCCGGCATAACTCAACAAGATGACAGTGTTCGCCCCGGTGTGCTATTGGGCTCTTCAGTTTGTTAAAGCACACCTCACCAAGAAACTGTCTAGTGCACACTGGGAAGGCCATTGCAAGACGTATTTGACACATGTTTGTCCGCGTCACGAGCAAGCCAGTGCACTATGGGAGTTGAAACTCCATTCCAAAGCAATTATAACCTTACCTTGGCATTGAATATACAATTTCCATAAGAAAATATGCATTGTCGGTTGAGCCATTAATATATTTAAACACAAATAGTGCTAAATGTTCCGGCATAACTCAACAAGTAGACAGTGTTTCGCCCCGGAGTGCTATTGGGCTCTTCAGTTGGTTAAAGCACACCTCACCAAGACACTGTCTAGTGCACACTGGGAAGGCCATTGCAAGACGTATTTGACACATGTGTATCCGCGTCACGAGCAAGCCAGTGCACTATGGGAGTTGAAACTCCATTCCAAAGCAATTATAACCTTACCTTGGCATTGAATATACAATTTCCATAAGAAAATATGCATTGTCGGTTGAGCCATTAAGATATTTAAACACAAATAGTGCTAAATGTTCCGGCATAACTCAACAAGTAGACAGTGTTTCGCCCCGGTGTGCTATTGGGCTCTTCAGTTGGTTAAAGCACACCTCACCAAGACACTGTCTAGTGCACACTGGGAAGGCCATTGCAAGACGTATTTGACACATGTGTATCCGCGTCACGAGCAAGCCAGTGCACTATGGGAGTTGAAACTCCATTCCAAAGCAATTATAACCTTACCTTGGCATTGAATATACAATTTCCATAAGAAAATATGCATTGTCGGTTGAGCCATTAATATATTTAAACACAAATAGTGCTAAATGTTCCGGCAAAACTCAACAAGATGACAGTGTATCGCCCCGGTGTGCTATTGGGCTCTTCAGTTGGTTAAAGCACACCTCACCAAGACACTGCCTAGTGCACACTGGGAAGGCCATTGCAAGACGTATTTGACACATGTGTATCCGCGCCACGAGCAAGCCAGTGCACTATGGGAGTTGAAACTCCATTCCAAAGCAATTATAACCCTACATTGGCATTGAATATACAATTTCCATAAGAATATATGCATTGTCGGTTGAGCCATTAATATATTTAAACAAAAATAGTGCTAAATGTTCCGGCATAACTCAACAAGATGACAGTGTTTCGCCCCGGTGTGCTATTGGGCTCTTCAGTTGGTTAAAGCACACCTCACCAAGACACTGTCTAGTGCACACTGGGAAGGCCATTGCAAGACGTATTTGACACATGTGTATCCGCGTCACGAGCAAGCCAGTGCACTATGGGAGTTGAAACTCCATTCCAAAGCAATTATAACCTTACCTTGGCATTGAATATACAATTTCCATAAGAAAATATGCATTGTCGGTTGAGCCATTAATATATATAAGCACAAATAGTGCTAAATGTTCCGGCATAACTCAACAAGATAACAGTGTTTCGCCCTGGTGTGCTATTGGGCTCTTCAGTTGGTTAAAGCACACCTCACCAAGACACTGTCTAGTGCACACTGGGAAGGCCATTGCAAGACGTATTTGACACATGTGTATCCGCGTCACGAGCAAGCCAGTGCACTATGGTAGTTGAAACTCCATTCCAAAGCAATTATAACCTTACCTTGGCATTGAATATACAATTTCCATAAGAAAATATGCATTGTCGGTTGAGCCATTAATATATATAAACACAAATAGTGCTAAATGTTCCGGCATAACTCAACAAGATTACAGTGTATCGCCCCGGTGTGCTATTGGGCTCTTCAGTTGGTTAAAGCACACCCCACCAAGACACTGTCTAGTGCACACTGGGAAGGCCATTGCAAGACGTATTTGACACATGTGTATCCGCGTCACGAGCAAGCCAGTGCACTATGGGAGTTGAAACTCCATTCCAAAGCAATTATAACCTTACCTTGGCATTGAATATACAATTTCCATAAGAAAATATGCATTGTCGGTTGAGCCATTAATATATTTAAACACAAATAGTGCTAAATGTTCCGGCATAACTCAACAAGATGACAGTGTTTCGCCCCGGTGTGCTATTGGGCTCTTCAGTTGGTTAAAGCACACCTCACCAAGACACTGTCTAGTGCACACTGGGAAGGCCATTGCAGGACGTATTTGACACATGTGTATCCGCGTCACGAGCAAGCCAGTGCACTATGGGAGTTGAAACTCCATTCCAAAGCAATTATAACCTTACCTTGGCATTTAATATACAATTTCCATAAGAAAATATGCATTGTCGGTTGAGCCATTAATATATTTAAACATAAATAGTGCTAAATGTTCCGGCATAACTCAACAAGATGACAGTGTTCGCCCCGGTGTGCTATTGGGCTCTTCAGTTGGTTAAAGCACACCTCACCAAGACACTGTCTAGTGCACACTGGGAAGGCCATTGCAAGACGTATTTGACACATGTGTATCCGCGTCACGAGCAAGCCAGTGCACTATGGGAGTTGAAACTCCATTCCAAAGCAATTATAACCTTACCTTGGCATTGAATATACAATTTCCATAAGAAAATATGCATTGTCGGTTGAGCCATTAATATATATAAACACAAATAGTGCTAAATGTTCCGGCATAACTCAACAAGATGACAGTATTTGGCCCTGCTGTGCTATTGGGCTCTTCAGTTGGTTAAAGCACAACTCACCAAGACACTGTCTAGTGCACACTGGGAAGGCCATTGCAAGACGTATTTGACACATGTGTATCCGCGTCACGAGCAAGCCAGTGCACTATGGGAGTTGAAACTCCATTCCAAAGCAATTATAACCTTACCTTGGCATTGAATATACAATTTCCATAAGAAAATATGCATTGTCGGTTGAGCCATTAATATATATATACACAAATAGTGCTAAATGTTCCGGCATAACTCAACAAGATGACAGTGTATCGCCCCGGTGTGCTATTGGGCTCTTCAGTTGGTTAAAGCACACCTCACCAAGACACTGTCTAGTGCACACTGGGAAGACCGTTGCAAGACGTATTTGACACATGTGTATCCGCGTCACGAGCAAGCCAGTGCACTATGGGATTTGAAACTCCATTCCAAAGCAATTATAACCTTACCTTGGCATTGAATATACAATTTCCATAAGAAAATATGCATTGTCGGTTGATCCATTAATATATTTAAACACAAATAGTGCTAAATGTTCCGGCATAACTCAACAAGATGACAGTGTTTCGCCCCGGTGTGCTATTGGGCTCTTCAGTTGGTTAAAGCACACCTCACCAAGACACTGTAGTGCACACTGGGAAGGCCATTGCAAGACGTATTTGACACATGTGTATCCGCGTCACGAGCAAGCCAGTGCACTATGGGAGTTGAAACTCCATTCCAAAGCAATTATAACCTTACCTTGGCATTGAATATACAATTTCCATAAGAAAATATGCATTGTCGGTTGAGCCATTAATATATTTAAACACAAATAGTGCTAAATGTTCCGGCATAACTCAACAAGATGACAGTGTTTCGCCCCGGTGTGCTATTGGGCTCTTCAGTTGGTTAAAGCACACCTCACCAAGACACTGTCTAGTGCACACTGGGAAGGCCATTGCAGGACGTATTTGACACATGTGTATCCGCGTCACGAGCAAGCCAGTGCACTATGGGAGTTGAAACTCCATTCCAAAGCAATTATAACCTTACCTTGGCATTTAATATACAATTTCCATAAGAAAATATGCATTGTTGGTTGAGCCATTAATATATTTAAACACAAATAGTGCTAAATGTTCCGGCATAACTCAACAAGTAGACAGTGTTTCGCCCCGGTGTGCTATTGGGCACTTCAGTTGGTTAAAGCACACCTCACCAAGACACTGTCTAGTGCACACTGGGAAGGCCATTGCAAGACGTATTTGACACATGTGTATCCGCGTCACGAGCAAGCCAGTGCACTATGGGAGTTGAAACTTCATTCCAAAGCAATTATAACCTTACCTTGGCATTGAATATACAATTTCCATAAGAAAATATGCATTGTCGGTTGAGCCATTAATATATTTAAACACAAATAGTGCTAAATGTTCCGGCATAACTCAACAAGATGACAGTGTTTCGCCCCGGTGTGCTATTGGGCTCTTCAGTTGGTTAAAGCACACCTCACCAAGACACTGTCTAGTGCACACTGGGAAGACCATTGCAGGACGTATTTGACACATGTGTATCCGCGTCACGAACAAGCCAGTGCACTATGGGAGTTGAAACTCCATTCCAAAGCAATTATAACCCTACATTGGCATTGAATATACAATTTCCATAAGAAAATATGCATTGTCGGTTGAGCCATTAATATATTTAAACACAAATAGTGCTAAATGTTCCGGCATAACTCAACAAGATGACAGTGTTTCGCCCCGGTGTGCTATTGGGCTCTTCAGTTGGTTAAAGCACACCTCACCAAGACACTGTCTAGTGCACACTGGGAAGGCCATTGCAAGACGTATTTGACACATGTGTATCCGCGTCACGAGCAAGCCAGTGCACTATGGGAGTTGAAACTCCATTCCAAAGCAATTATAACCTTACCTTGGCATTGAATATACAATTTCCATAAGAAAATATGCATTGTCGGTTGATCCATTAATATATATAAACACAAATAGTGCTAAATGTTCCGGCATAACTCAACAAGATGACAGTGTTTCGCCCCGGTGTGCTATTGGGCTCTTCAGTTGGTTAAAGCACACCTCACCAAGACACTGTCTAGTGCACACTGGGAAGACCATTGCAAGACGTATTTGACACATGTGTATCCGCGTCACGAGCTAGCCAGTGCACTATGGGAGTTGAAACTCCATTCCAAAGCAATTATAACCTTACCTTGGCATTGAATATACAATTTCCATAAGGAAATATGCATTGTCGGTTAAGCCATTAATATATTTAAACACAAATAGTGCTAAATGTTCCGGCATAACTCAATAAGATGACAGTGTTTCGCCCCGTTGTGCTATTGGGCTCTTCAGTTGGTTAAAGCACACCTCACCAAGACATTGTCTAGTGCACACTGGGAAGGCCATTGCAAGTCGTATTTGACACATGTGTATCCGCGTCACGAGCAAGCCAGTGCACTATGGGAGTTGAAACTCCATTCCAAAGCAATTATAACCTTACCTTGGCATTGAATATACAATTTCCATAAGAAAATATGCATTGTCGGTTGATCCATTAATGTATATAAACACAAATAGTGCTAAATGTTCCGGCATAACTCAACAAGATGACAGTGTTTCGCCCTGGTGTGCTATTGGGCTCTTCAGTTGGTTAAAGCACACCTCACCAAGACACTGTCTAGTGCACACTGGGAAGGCCATTGCAAGACGTATTTGACACATGTGTATCCGCGTCACGAGCAAGCCAGTGCACTATGGGAGTTGAAACTCCATTCCAAAGCAATTATAACCTTACCTTGGCATTGAATATACAATTTCCATAAGAAAATATGCATTGTCGGTTGAGCCATTAATATATATAAACACAAATAGTGCTAAATGTTCCGGCATAACTCAACAAGAAGACAGTGTATCGCCCCGGTGTGCTATTGGGCTCTTCAGTTGGTTAAAGCACACCTCACCAAGACACTGTCTAGTGCACACTGGGAAGACCATTGCAAGACGTATTTGACACATGTGTATCCGCGTCACGAGCAAGCCAGTGCACTATGGGATTTGAAAGTCCATTCCAAAGCAATTATAACCTTACCTTGGCATTGAATATACAATTTCCATAAGAAAATATGCATTGTCGGTTGATCCATTAATATATTTAAACACAAATAGTGCTAAATGTTCCGGCATAACTCAACAAGATGACAGTGTTTCGCCCCGGTGTGCTATTGGGCTCTTCAGTTGGTTAAAGCACACCTCACCAAGACACTGTCTAGTGCACACTGGGAAGGCCATTGCAAGACGTATTTGACACATGTGTATCCGCGTCACGAGCAAGCCAGTGCACTATGGGAGTTGAAACTCCATTCCAAAGCAATTATAACCTTACCTTGGCATTGAATATACAATTTCCATAAGAAAATATGCATTGTCGGTTGAGCCATTAATATATTTAAACACAAATAGTGCTAAATGTTCCGGCATAACTCAACAAGATGACAGTGTTTCGCCCCGGTGTGCTATTGGGCTCTTCAGTTGGTTAAAGCACACCTCACCAAGACACTGTCTAGTGCACACTGGGAAGGCCATTGCAGGACGTATTTGACACATGTGTATCCGCGTCACGAGCAAGCCAGTGCACTATGGGAGTTGAAACTCCATTCCAAAGCAATTATAACCTTACCTTGGCATTTAATATACAATTTCCATAAGAAAATATGCATTGTCGGTTGAGCCATTAATATATTTAAACACAAATAGTGCTAAATGTTCCGGCATAACTCAACAAGTAGACAGTGTTTCGCCCCGGTGTGCTATTGGGCTCTTCAGTTGGTTAAGGCACACCTCACCAAGACACTGTCTAGTGCACACTGGGAAGGCCATTGCAAGACGTATTTGACACATGTGTATCCGCGTCACGAGCAAGCCAGTGCACTATGGGAGTTGAAACTCCATTCCAAAGCAATTATAACCTTACCTTGGCATTGAATATACAATTTCCATAAGAAAATATGCATTGTCGGTTGAGCCATTAATATATTTAAACACAAATAGTGCTAAATGTTCCGGCATAACTCAACAAGATGACAGTGTTTCGCCCCGGTGTGCTATTGGGCTCTTCAGTTGGTTAAAGCACACCTCACCAAGACACTGTCTAGTGCACACTGGGAAGACCATTGCAGGACGTATTTGACACATGTGTATCCGCGTCCCGAGCAAGCCAGTGCACTATGGGAGTTGAAACTCCATTCCAAAGCAATTATAACCCTACATTGGCATTGAATATACAATTTCCATAAGAAAATATGCATTGTCGGTTGAGCCATTAATATATTTAAACACAAATAGTGCTAAATGTTCCGGCATAACTCAACAAGATGACAGTGTTTCGCCCCGGTGTGCTATTGGGCTCTTCAGTTGGTTAAAGCACACCTCACCAAGACACTGTCTAGTGCACACTGGGAAGGCCATTGCAAGACGTATTTGACACATGTGTATCCGCGTCACGAGCAAGCCAGTGCACTATGGGAGTTGAAACTCCATTCCAAAGCAATTATAACCTTACCTTGGCATTGAATATACAATTTCCATAAGAAAATATCCATTGTCGGTTGATCCATTAATATATATAAACACAAATAGTGCTAAATGTTCCGGCATAACTCAACAAGATGACAGTGTTTCGCCCTGGTGTGCTATTGGGCTCTTCAGTTGGTTAAAGCACACCTCACCAAGACACTGTCTAGTGCACACTGGGAAGGCCATTGCAAGACGTATTTGACACATGTGTATCCGCGTCACGAGCAAGCCAGTGCACTATGGGAGTTGAAACTCCATTCCAAAGCAATTATAACCTTACCTTGGCATTGAATATACAATTTCCATAAGAAAATATGCATTGTCGGTTGAGCCATTAATATATATAAACACAAATAGTGCTAAATGTTCCGGCATAACTCAACAAGATGACAGTGTTTCGCCCCGGTGTGCTATTGGGCTCTTCAGTTGGTTAAAGCACACCTCACCAAGACACTGTCTAGTGCACACTGGGAAGGCCATTGCAAGTCGTATTTGACACATGTGTATCCGCGTCACGAGCAAGCCAGTGCACTATGGGAGTTGAAACTCCATTCCAAAGCAATTATAACCTTACCTTGGCATTGAATATACAATTTCCATAAGAAAATATGCATTGTCGGTTGAGCCATTAATATATATAAACACAAATAGTGCTAAATGTTCCGGCATAACTCAACAAGATGACAGTGTTTCGCCCTGGTGTGCTATTGGGCTCTTCAGTTGGTTAAAGCACACCTCACCAAGACACTGTCTAGTGCACACTGGGAAGGCCATTGCAAGACGTATTTGACACATGTGTATCCGCGTCACGAGCAAGCCAGTGCACTATGGGAGTTGAAACTCCATTCCAAAGCAATTATAACCTTACCTTGGCATTGAATATACAATTTCCATAAGAAAATATGCATTGTCGGTTGAGCCATTAATATATATAAACACAAATAGTGCTAAATGTTCCGGCATAACTCAACAAGATCACAGTGTATCGCCCCGGTGTGCTATTGGGCTCTTCAGTTGGTTAAAGCACACCTCACCAAGACACTGTCTAGTGCACACTGGGAAGACCATTGCAAGACGTATTTGACACATGTGTATCCGCGTCACGAGCAAGCCAGTGCACTATGGGATTTGAAACTCCATTCCAAAGCAATTATAACCTTACCTTGGCATTGAATATACAATTTCCATAAGAAAATATGCATTGTCGGTTGATCCATTAATATATTTAAACACAAATGGTGCTAAATGTTCCGGCATAACTCAACAAGATGACAGTGTTTCGCCCCGATGTGATATTGGGCTCTTCAGTTGGTTAAAGCACACCTCACCAAGACACTGTCTAGTGCACACTGGGAAGGCCATTGCAAGACGTATTTGACACATGTGTATCCGCGTCACGAGCAAGCCAGTGCACTATGGGAGTTGAAACTCCATTCCAAAGCAATTATAACCTTACCTTGGCATTGAATATACAATTTCCATAAGAAAATATGCATTGTCGGTTTAGCCATTAATATATTTAAACACAAATAGTGCTAAATGTTCCGGCATAACTCAACAAGATGACAGTGTTTCGCCCCGGTGTGCTATTGGGCTCTTCAGTTGGTTAAAGCACACCTCACCAAGACACAGTCTAGTGCACACTGGGAAGGCCATTGCAGGACGTATTTCACACATGTGTATCCGCGTCACGAGCAAGCCAGTGCACTATGGGAGTTGAAACTCCATTCCAAAGCAATTATAACCTTATCTTGGCATTTAATATACCATTTCCATAAGAAAATATGCATTGTCGGTTGAGCCATTAATATATTTAAACACAAATAGTGCTAAATGTTCCGGCATAACTCAACAAGATGACAGTGTTCGCCCCGGTGTGCTATTGGGCTCTTCAGTTTGTTAAAGCACACCTCACCAAGAAACTGTCTAGTGCACACTGGGAAGGCCATTGCAAGACGTATTTGACACATGTTTATCCGCGTCACGAGCAAGCCAGTGCACTATGGGAGTTGAAACTCCATTCCAAAGCAATTATAACCTTACCTTGGCATTGAATATACAATTTCCATAAGAAAATATGCATTGTCGGTTGAGCCATTAATATATTTAAACACAAATAGTGCTAAATGTTCCGGCATAACTCAACAAGTAGACAGTGTTTCGCCCCGGTGTGCTATTGGGCTCTTCAGTTGGTTAAAGCACACCTCACCAAGACACTGTCTAGTGCACACTGGGAAGGCCATTGCAAGACGTATTTGACACATGTGTATCCGCGTCACGAGCAAGCCAGTGCACTATGGGAGTTGAAACTCCATTCCAAAGCAATTATAACCTTACCTTGGCATTGAATATACAATTTCCATAAGAAAATATGCATTGTCGGTTGAGCCATTAAGATATTTAAACACAAATAGTGCTAAATGTTCCGGCATAACTCAACAAGTAGACAGTGTTTCGCCCCGGTGTGCTATTGGGCTCTTCAGTTGGTTAAAGCACACCTCACCAAGACACTGTCTAGTGCACACTGGGAAGGCCATTGCAAGACGTATTTGACACATGTGTATCCGCGTCACGAGCAAGCCAGTGCACTATGGGAGTTGAAACTCCATTCCAAAGCAATTATAACCTTACCTTGGCATTGAATATACAATTTCCATAAGAAAATATGCATTGTCGGTTGAGCCATTAATATATATAAACACAAATAGTGCTAAATGTTCCGGCATAACTCAACAAGATAACAGTGTTCCGCCCTGGTGTGCTATTGGGCTCTTCAGTTGGTTAAAGCACACCTCACCAAGACACTGTCTAGTGCACACTGGGAAGGCCATTGCAAGACGTATTTGACACATGTGTATCCGCGTCACGAGCAAGCCAGTGCACTATGGTAGTTGAAACTCCATTCCAAAGCAATTATAACCTTACCTTGGCATTGAATATACAATTTCCATAAGAAAATATGCATTGTCGGTTGAGCCATTAATATATATAAACACAAATAGTGCTAAATGTTCCGGCATAACTCAACAAGATTACAGTGTATCGCCCCGGTGTGCTATTGGGCTCTTCAGTTGGTTAAAGCACACCCCACCAAGACACTGTCTAGTGCACACTGGGAAGGCCATTGCAAGACGTATTTGACACATGTGTATCCGCGTCACGAGCAAGCCAGTGCACTATGGGAGTTGAAACTCCATTCCAAAGCAATTATAACCTTACCTTGGCATTGAATATACAATTTCCATAAGAAAATATGCATTGTCGGTTGAGCCATTAATATATTTAAACACAAATAGTGCTAAATGTTCCGGCATAACTCAACAAGATGACAGTGTTTCGCCCCGGTGTGCTATTGGGCTCTTCAGTTGGTTAAAGCACACCTCACCAAGACACTGTCTAGTGCACACTGGGAAGGCCATTGCAGGACGTATTTGACACATGTGTATCCGCGTCACGAGCAAGCCAGTGCACTATGGGAGTTGAAACTCCATTCCAAAGCAATTATAACCTTACCTTGGCATTTAATATACAATTTCCATAAGAAAATATGCATTGTCGGTTGAGCCATTAATATATTTAAACACAAATAGTGCTAAATGTTCCGGCATAACTCAACAAGATGACAGTGTTCGCCCCGGTGTGCTATTGGGCTCTTCAGTTGGTTAAAGCACACCTCACCAAGACACTGTCTAGTGCACACTGGGAAGGCCATTGCAAGACGTATTTGACACATGTGTATCCGCGTCACGAGCAAGCCAGTGCACTATGGGAGTTGAAACTCCATTCCAAAGCAATTATAACCTTACCTTGGCATTGAATATACAATTTCCATAAGAAAATATGCATTGTTGGTTGAGCCATTAATATATATAAACACAAATAGTGCTAAATGTTCCGGCATAACTCAACAAGATGACAGTATTTCGCCCTGGTGTGCTATTGGGCTCTTCAGTTGGTTAAAGCACAACTCACCAAGACACTGTCTAGTGCACACTGGGAAGGCCATTGCAAGACGTATTTGACACATGTGTATCCGCGTCACGAGCAAGCCAGTGCACTATGGGAGTTGAAACTCCATTCCAAAGCAATTATAACCTTACCTTGGCATTGAATATACAATTTCCATAAGAAAATATGCATTGTCGGTTGAGCCATTAATATATATATACACAAATAGTGCTAAATGTTCCGGCATAACTCAACAAGATGACAGTGTATCGCCCCGGTGTGCTATTGGGCTCTTCAGTTGGTTAAAGCACACCTCACCAAGACACTGTCTAGTGCACACTGGGAAGACCATTGCAAGACGTATTTGACACATGTGTATCCGCGTCACGAGCAAGCCAGTGCACTATGGGATTTGAAACTCCATTCCAAAGCAATTATAACCTTACCTTGGCATTGAATATACAATTTCCATAAGAAAATATGCATTGTCGGTTGATCCATTAATATATTTAAACACAAATAGTGCTAAATGTTCCGGCATAACTCAACAAGATGACAGTGTTTCGCCCCGGTGTGCTATTGGGCTCTTCAGTTGGTTAAAGCACACCTCACCAAGACACTGTAGTGCACACTGGGAAGGCCATTGCAAGACGTATTTGACACATGTGTATCCGCGTCACGAGCAAGCCAGTGCACTATGGGAGTTGAAACTCCATTCCAAAGCAATTATAACCTTACCTTGGCATTGAATATACAATTTCCATAAGAAAATATGCATTGTCGGTTGAGCCATTAATATATTTAAACACAAATAGTGCTAAATGTTCCGGCATAACTCAACAAGATGACAGTGTTTCGCCCCGGTGTGCTATTGGGCTCTTCAGTTGGTTAAAGCACACCTCACCAAGACACTGTCTAGTGCACACTGGGAAGGCCATTGCAAGACGTATTTGACACATGTGTATCCGCGTCACGAGCAAGCCAGTGCACTATGGGAGTTGAAACTTCATTCCAAAGCAATTATAACCTTACCTTGGCATTGAATATACAATTTCCATAAGAAAATATGCATTGTCGGTTGAGCCATTAATATATTTAAACACAAATAGTGCTAAATGTTCCGGCATAACTCAACAAGATGACAGTGTTTCGCCCCGGTGTGCTATTGGGCTCTTCAGTTGGTTAAAGCACACCTCACCAAGACACTGTCTAGTGCACACTGGGAAGACCATTGCAGGACGTATTTGACACATGTGTATCCGCGTCACGAACAAGCCAGTGCACTATGGGAGTTGAAACTCCATTCCAAAGCAATTATAACCCTACATTGGCATTGAATATACAATTTCCATAAGAAAATATGCATTGTCGGTTGAGCCATTAATATATTTAAACACAAATAGTGCTAAATGTTCCGGCATAACTCAACAAGATGACAGTGTTTCGCCCCGGTGTGCTATTGGGCTCTTCAGTTGGTTAAAGCACACCTCACCAAGACACTGTCTAGTGCACACTGGGAAGGCCATTGCAAGACGTATTTGACACATGTGTATCCGCGTCACGAGCAAGCCAGTGCACTATGGGAGTTGAAACTCCATTCCAAAGCAATTATAACCTTACCTTGGCATTGAATATACAATTTCCATAAGAAAATATGCATTGTCGGTTGATCCATTAATATATATAAACACAAATAGTGCTAAATGTTCCGGCATAACTCAACAAGATGACAGTGTTTCGCCCTGGTGTGCTATTGGGCTCTTCAGTTGGTTAAAGCACACCTCACCAAGACACTGTCTAGTGCACACTGGGAAGGCCATTGCAAGACGTATTTGACACATGTGTATCCGCGTCACGAGCAAGCCAGTGCACTATGGGAGTTGAAACTCCATTCCAAAGCAATTATAACCTTACCTTGGCATTGAATATACAATTTCCATAAGAAAATATGCATTGTCGGTTGAGCCATTAAGATATTTAAACACAAATAGTGCTAAATGTTCCGGCATAACTCAACAAGTAGACAGTGTTTCGCCCCGGTGTGCTATTGGGCTCTTCAGTTGGTTAAAGCACACCTCACCAAGACACTGTCTAGTGCACACTGGGAAGGCCATTGCAAGACGTATTTGACACATGTGTATCCGCGTCACGAGCAAGCCAGTGCACTATGGGAGTTGAAACTCCATTCCAAAGCAATTATAACCTTACCTTGGCATTGAATATACAATTTCCATAAGAAAATATGCATTGTCGGTTGAGCCATTAATATATATAAACACAAATAGTGCTAAATGTTCCGGCATAACTCAACAAGATAACAGTGTTCCGCCCTGGTGTGCTATTGGGCTCTTCAGTTGGTTAAAGCACACCTCACCAAGACACTGTCTAGTGCACACTGGGAAGGCCATTGCAAGACGTATTTGACACATGTGTATCCGCGTCACGAGCAAGCCAGTGCACTATGGTAGTTGAAACTCCATTCCAAAGCAATTATAACCTTACCTTGGCATTGAATATACAATTTCCATAAGAAAATATGCATTGTCGGTTGAGCCATTAATATATATAAACACAAATAGTGCTAAATGTTCCGGCATAACTCAACAAGATTACAGTGTATCGCCCCGGTGTGCTATTGGGCTCTTCAGTTGGTTAAAGCACACCCCACCAAGACACTGTCTAGTGCACACTGGGAAGGCCATTGCAAGACGTATTTGACACATGTGTATCCGCGTCACGAGCAAGCCAGTGCACTATGGGAGTTGAAACTCCATTCCAAAGCAATTATAACCTTACCTTGGCATTGAATATACAATTTCCATAAGAAAATATGCATTGTCGGTTGAGCCATTAATATATTTAAACACAAATAGTGCTAAATGTTCCGGCATAACTCAACAAGATGACAGTGTTTCGCCCCGGTGTGCTATTGGGCTCTTCAGTTGGTTAAAGCACACCTCACCAAGACACTGTCTAGTGCACACTGGGAAGGCCATTGCAGGACGTATTTGACACATGTGTATCCGCGTCACGAGCAAGCCAGTGCACTATGGGAGTTGAAACTCCATTCCAAAGCAATTATAACCTTACCTTGGCATTTAATATACAATTTCCATAAGAAAATATGCATTGTCGGTTGAGCCATTAATATATTTAAACACAAATAGTGCTAAATGTTCCGGCATAACTCAACAAGATGACAGTGTTCGCCCCGGTGTGCTATTGGGCTCTTCAGTTGGTTAAAGCACACCTCACCAAGACACTGTCTAGTGCACACTGGGAAGGCCATTGCAAGACGTATTTGACACATGTGTATCCGCGTCACGAGCAAGCCAGTGCACTATGGGAGTTGAAACTCCATTCCAAAGCAATTATAACCTTACCTTGGCATTGAATATACAATTTCCATAAGAAAATATGCATTGTTGGTTGAGCCATTAATATATATAAACACAAATAGTGCTAAATGTTCCGGCATAACTCAACAAGATGACAGTATTTCGCCCTGGTGTGCTATTGGGCTCTTCAGTTGGTTAAAGCACAACTCACCAAGACACTGTCTAGTGCACACTGGGAAGGCCATTGCAAGACGTATTTGACACATGTGTATCCGCGTCACGAGCAAGCCAGTGCACTATGGGAGTTGAAACTCCATTCCAAAGCAATTATAACCTTACCTTGGCATTGAATATACAATTTCCATAAGAAAATATGCATTGTCGGTTGAGCCATTAATATATATATACACAAATAGTGCTAAATGTTCCGGCATAACTCAACAAGATGACAGTGTATCGCCCCGGTGTGCTATTGGGCTCTTCAGTTGGTTAAAGCACACCTCACCAAGACACTGTCTAGTGCACACTGGGAAGACCATTGCAAGACGTATTTGACACATGTGTATCCGCGTCACGAGCAAGCCAGTGCACTATGGGATTTGAAACTCCATTCCAAAGCAATTATAACCTTACCTTGGCATTGAATATACAATTTCCATAAGAAAATATGCATTGTCGGTTGATCCATTAATATATTTAAACACAAATAGTGCTAAATGTTCCGGCATAACTCAACAAGATGACAGTGTTTCGCCCCGGTGTGCTATTGGGCTCTTCAGTTGGTTAAAGCACACCTCACCAAGACACTGTAGTGCACACTGGGAAGGCCATTGCAAGACGTATTTGACACATGTGTATCCGCGTCACGAGCAAGCCAGTGCACTATGGGAGTTGAAACTCCATTCCAAAGCAATTATAACCTTACCTTGGCATTGAATATACAATTTCCATAAGAAAATATGCATTGTCGGTTGAGCCATTAATATATTTAAACACAAATAGTGCTAAATGTTCCGGCATAACTCAACAAGATGACAGTGTTTCGCCCCGGTGTGCTATTGGGCTCTTCAGTTGGTTAAAGCACACCTCACCAAGACACTGTCTAGTGCACACTGGGAAGGCCATTGCAAGACGTATTTGACACATGTGTATCCGCGTCACGAGCAAGCCAGTGCACTATGGGAGTTGAAACTTCATTCCAAAGCAATTATAACCTTACCTTGGCATTGAATATACAATTTCCATAAGAAAATATGCATTGTCGGTTGAGCCATTAATATATTTAAACACAAATAGTGCTAAATGTTCCGGCATAACTCAACAAGATGACAGTGTTTCGCCCCGGTGTGCTATTGGGCTCTTCAGTTGGTTAAAGCACACCTCACCAAGACACTGTCTAGTGCACACTGGGAAGACCATTGCAGGACGTATTTGACACATGTGTATCCGCGTCACGAACAAGCCAGTGCACTATGGGAGTTGAAACTCCATTCCAAAGCAATTATAACCCTACATTGGCATTGAATATACAATTTCCATAAGAAAATATGCATTGTCGGTTGAGCCATTAATATATTTAAACACAAATAGTGCTAAATGTTCCGGCATAACTCAACAAGATGACAGTGTTTCGCCCCGGTGTGCTATTGGGCTCTTCAGTTGGTTAAAGCACACCTCACCAAGACACTGTCTAGTGCACACTGGGAAGGCCATTGCAAGACGTATTTGACACATGTGTATCCGCGTCACGAGCAAGCCAGTGCACTATGGGAGTTGAAACTCCATTCCAAAGCAATTATAACCTTACCTTGGCATTGAATATACAATTTCCATAAGAAAATATGCATTGTCGGTTGATCCATTAATATATATAAACACAAATAGTGCTAAATGTTCCGGCATAACTCAACAAGATGACAGTGTTTCGCCCTGGTGTGCTATTGGGCTCTTCAGTTGGTTAAAGCACACCTCACCAAGACACTGTCTAGTGCACACTGGGAAGGCCATTGCAAGACGTATTTGACACATGTGTATCCGCGTCACGAGCAAGCCAGTGCACTATGGGAGTTGAAACTCCATTCCAAAGCAATTATAACCTTACCTTGGCATTGAATATACAATTTCCATAAGAAAATATGCATTGTCGGTTGAGCCATTAATATATATAAACACAAATAGTGCTAAATGTTCCGGCATAACTCAACAAGATGACAGTGTATCGCCCCGGTGTGCTATTGGGCTCTTCAGTTGGTTAAAGCACACCTCACCAAGACACTGTCTAGTGCACACTGGGAAGACCATTGCAAGACGTATTTGACACATGTGTATCCGCGTCACGAGCTAGCCAGTGCACTATGGGAGTTGAAAATCCATTCCAAAGCAATTATAACCTTACCTTGGCATTGAATATACAATTTCCATAAGGAAATATGCATTGTCGGTTGAGCCATTAATATATTTAAACACAAATAGTGCTAAATGTTCCGGCATAACTCAATAAGATGACAGTGTTTCGCCCCGTTGTGCTATTGGGCTCTTCAGTTGGTTAAAGCACACCTCACCAAGACATTGTCTAGTGCACACTGGGAAGGCCATTGCAAGACGTATTTGACACATGTGTATCCGCGTCACGAGCTAGCCAGTGCACTATGGGAGTTGAAACTCCATTCCAAAGCAATTATAACCTTACCTTGGCATTGAATATACAATTTCCATAAGGAAATATGCATTGTCGGTTGAGCCATTAATATATTTAAACACAAATAGTGCTAAATGTTCCGGCATAACTCAATAAGATGACAGTGTTTCGCCCCTGTGTGCTATTGGGCTCTTCGGTTGGTTAAAGCACACCTCACCAAGACACTGTCTAGTGCACACTGGGAAGGCCATTGCAAGACGTATTTGACACATGTGTATCCGCGTCACGAGCAAGCCAGTGCACTATGGGAGTTGAAACTCCATTCCAAAGCAATTATAACCTTACCTTGGCATTGAATATACAATTTCCATAAGAAAATATGCATTGTCGGTTGATCCATTAATATATATAAACACAAATAGTGCTAAATGTTCCGGCATAACTCAACAAGATGACAGTGTTTCGCCCTGGTGTGCTATTGGGCTCTTCAGTTGGTTAAAGCACACCTCACCAAGACACTGTCTAGTGCACACTGGGAAGGCCATTGCAAGACGTATTTGACACATGTGTATCCGCGTCACGAGCAAGCCAGTGCACTATGGGAGTTGAAACTCCATTCCAAAGCAATTATAACCTTACCTTGGCATTGAATATACAATTTCCATAAGAAAATATGCATTGTCGGTTGAGCCATTAATATATATAAACACAAATAGTGCTAAATGTTCCGGCATAACTCAACAAGATGACAGTGTATCGCCCCGGTGTGCTATTGGGCTCTTCAGTTGGTTAAAGCACACCTCACCAAGACACTGTCTAGTGCACACTGGGAAGACCATTGCAAGACGTATTTGACACATGTGTATCCGCGTCACGAGCAAGCCAGTGCACTATGGGATTTGAAACTCCATTCCAAAGCAATTATAACCTTATCTTGGCATTGAATATACAATTTCCATAAGAAAATATGCATTGTCGGTTGATCCATTAATATATTTAAACACAAATAGTGCTAAATGTTCCGGCATAACTCAACAAGATGACAGTGTTTCGCCCCGGTGTGCTATTGGGCTCTTCAGTTGGTTAAAGCACACCTCACCAAGACACTGTCTAGTGCACACTGGGAAGGCCATTGCAAGACGTATTTGACACTTGTGTATCCGCGTCACGAGCAAGCCAGTGCACTATGGGAGTTGAAACTCCATTCCAAAGCAATTATAACCTTACCTTGGCATTGAATATACAATTTCCATAAGAAAATATGCATTGTCGGTTGAGCCATTAATATATTTAAACACAAATAGTGCTAAATGTTCCGGCATAACTCAACAAGATGACAGTGTTTCGCCCCGGTGTGCTATTGGGCTCTTCAGTTGGTTAAAGCACACCTCACCAAGACACTGTCTAGTACACACTGGGAAGGCCATTGCAGGACGTATTTGACACATGTGTATCCGCGTCACGAGCAAGCCAGTGCACTATGGGAGTTGAAACTCCATTCCAAAGCAATTATAACCTTACCTTGGCATTTTATATACAATTTCCATAAGAAAATATGCATTGTCGGTTGAGCCATTAATATATTTAAACACAAATAGTGCTAAATGTTCCGGCATAACTCAACAAGTAGACAGTGTTTCGCCCCGGTGTGCTATTGGGCTCTTCAGTTGGTTAAGGCACACCTCACCAAGACACTGTCTAGTGCACACTGGGAAGGCCATTGCAAGACGTATTTGACACATGTGTATCCGCGTCACGAGCAAGCCAGTGCACTATGGGAGTTGAAACTTCATTCCAAAGCAATTATAACCTTACCTTGGCATTGAATATACAATTTCCATAAGAAAATATGCATTGTCGGTTGAGCCATTAATATATTTAAACACAAATAGTGCTAAATGTTCCGGCATAACTCAACAAGATGACAGTGTTTCGCCCCGGTGTGCTATTGGGCTCTTCAGTTGGTTAAAGCACACCTCACCAAGACACTGTCTAGTGCACACTGGGAAGACCATTGCAGGACGTATTTGACACATGTGTATCCGCGTCACGAGCAAGCCAGTGCACTATGGGAGTTGAAACTCCATTCCAAAGCAATTATAACCTTACCTTGGCATTGAATATACAATTTCCATAAGAAAATATGCATTGTCGGTTGAGCCATTAATATATTTAAACACAAATAGTGCTAAATGTTCCGGCATAACTCAACAAGATGACAGTGTTTCGCCCCGGTGTGCTATTGGGCTCTTCAGTTGGTTAAAGCACACCTCACCAAGACACTGTCTAGTGCACACTGGGAAGGCCATTGCAAGACGTATTTGACACATGTGTATCCGCGTCACGAGCAAGCCAGTGCACTATGGGAGTTGAAACTCCATTCCAAAGCAATTATAACCTTACCTTGGCATTGAATATACAATTTCCATAAGAAAATATCCATTGTCGGTTGATCCATTAATATATATAAACACAAATAGTGCTAAATGTTCCGGCATAACTCAACAAGATGACAGTGTTTCGCCCTGGTGTGCTATTGGGCTCTTCAGTTGGTTAAAGCACACCTCACCAAGACACTGTCTAGTGCACACTGGGAAGGCCATTGCAAGACGTATTTGACACATGTGTATCCGCGTCACGAGCAAGCCAGTGCACTATGGGAGTTGAAACTCCATTCCAAAGCAATTATAACCTTACCTTGGCATTGAATATACAATTTCCATAAGAAAATATGCATTGTCGGTTGAGCCATTAATATATATAAACACAAATAGTGCTAAATGTTCCGGCATAACTCAACAAGATGACAGTGTATCGCCCCGGTGTGCTATTGGGCTCTTCAGTTGGTTAAAGCACACCTCACCAAGACACTGTCTAGTGCACACTGGGAAGACCATTGCAAGACGTATTTGACACATGTGTATCCGCGTCACGAGCAAGCCAGTGCACTATGGGATTTGAAACTCCATTCCAAAGCAATTATAACCTTACCTTGGCATTGAATATACAATTTCCATAAGAAAATATGCATTGTCGGTTGATCCATTAATATATTTAAACACAAATAGTTCTAAATGTTCCGGCATAACTCAACAAGATGACAGTGTTTCGCCCCGGTGTGCTATTGGGCTCTTCAGTTGGTTAAAGCACACCTCACCAAGACACTGTCTAGTGCACACTGGGAAGGCCATTGCAAGACGTATTTGACACATGTGTATCCGCGTCACGAGCAAGCCAGTGCACTATGGGAGTTGAAACTCCATTCCAAAGCAATTATAACCTTACCTTGGCATTGAATATACAATTTCCATAAGAAAATATGCATTGTCGGTTGAGCCATTAATATATTTAAACACAAATAGTGCTAAATGTTCCGGCATAACTCAACAAGATGACAGTGTTTCGCCCCGGTGTGCTATTGGGCTCTTCAGTTGGTTAAAGCACACCTCACCAAGACACTGTCTAGTGCACACTGGGAAGGCCATTGCAGGACGTATTTGACACATGTGTATCCGCGTCACGAGCAAGCCAGTGCACTATGGGAGTTGAAACTCCATTCCAATGCAATTATAACCTTACCTTGGCATTTAATATACAATTTCCATAAGAAAATATGCATTGTCGGTTGAGCCATTAATATATTTAAACACAAATAGTGCTAAATGTTCCGGCATAACTCAACAAGTAGACAGTGTTTCGCCCCGGTGTGCTATTGGGCTCTTCAGTTGGTTAAAGCACACCTCACCAAGACACTGTCTAGTGCACACTGGGAAGGCCATTGCAAGACGTATTTGACACATGTGTATCCGCGTCACGAGCAAGCCAGTGCACTATGGGAGTTGAAACTCCATCCCAAAGCAATTATAACCTTACCTTGGCATTGAATATACAATTTCCATAAGAAAATATGCATTGTCGGTTGAGCCATTAATATATTTAAACACAAATAGTGCTAAATGTTCCGGCATAACTCAACAAGATGACAGTGTATCGCCCCGGTGTGCTATTGGGCTCTTCAGTTGGTTAAAGCACACCTCACCAAGACACTGTCTAGTGCACAGTGGGAAGGCCATTGCAAGACGTATTTGACACATGTGTATCCGCGTCACGAGCAAGCCAGTGCACTATGGGAGTTGAAACTCCATTCCAAAGCAATTATAACCTTACCTTGGCATTGAATATACAATTTCCATAAGAAAATATGCATTGTCGGTTGAGCCATTAATATATTTAAACACAAATAGTGCTAAATGTTCCGGCATAACTCAACAAGATGACAGTGTTTCGCCCCGGTGTGCTATTGGGCTCTTCAGTTGGTTAAAGCACACCTCACCAAGACACTGTCTAGTGCACACTGGGAAGACCATTGCAGGACTTATTTGACACATGTGTATCCGCGTCACGAGCAAGCCAGTGCACTATGGGAGTTGAAACTCCATTCCAAAGCAATTATAACCCTACATTGGCATTGAATATACAATTTCCATAAGAAAATATGCATTGTCGGTTGAGCCATTAATATATTTAAACACAAATAGTGCTAAATGTTCCGGCATAACTCAACAAGATGACAGTTTTTCGCCCCGGTGTGCTATTGGGCTCTTCAGTTGGTTAAAGCACACCTTACCAAGACACTGTCTAGTGCACACTGGGAAGGCCATTGCAAGACGTATTTGACACATGTGTATCCGCGTCACGAGCAAGCCAGTGCACTATGGGAGTTGAAACTCCATTCCAAAGCAATTATAACCTTACCTTGGCATTGAATATACAATTTCCATAAGAAAATATGCATTGTCGGTTGATCCATTAATATATATAAACACAAATAGTGCTAAATGTTCCGGCATAACTCAACAAGATGACAGTGTTTCGCCCTGGTGTGCTATTGGGCTCTTCAGTTGGTTAAAGCACACCTCACCAAGACACTGTCTAGTGCACACTGGGAAGGCCATTGCAAGACGTATTTGACACATGTGTATCCGCGTCACGAGCAAGCCAGTGCACTATGGGAGTTGAAACTCCATTCCAAAGCAATTATAACCTTACCTTGGCATTGAATATACAATTTCCATAAGAAAATATGCATTGTCGGTTGAGCCATTAATATATATAAACACAAATAGTGCTAAATGTTCCGGCATAACTCAACAAGATGACAGTGTATCGCCCCGGTGTGCTATTGGGCTCTTCAGTTGGTTAAAGCACACCTCACCAAGACACTGTCTAGTGCACACTGGGAAGACCATTGCAAGACGTATTTGACACATGTGTATCCGCGTCACGAGCAAGCCAGTGCACTATGGGATTTGAAACTCCATTCCAAAGCAATTATAACCTTACCTTGGCATTTAATATACAATTTCCATAAGAAAATATGCATTGTCGGTTGATCCATTAATATATTTAAACACAAATAGTGCTAAATGTTCCGGCATAACTCAACAAGATGACAGTGTTTCGCCCCGGTGTGCTATTGGGCTCTTCAGTTGGTTAAAGCACACCTCACCAAGACACTGTCTAGTGCACACTGGGAAGGCCATTGCAAGACGTATTTGACACATGTGTATCCGCGTCACGAGCAAGCCAGTGCACTATGGGAGTTGAAACTCCATTCCAAAGCAATTATAACCTTACCTTGGCATTGAATATACAATTTCCATAAGAAAATATGCATTGTCGGTTGAGCCATTAATATATTTAAACACAAATAGTGCTAAATGTTCCGGCATAACTCAACAAGATGACAGTGTATCGCCCCGGTGTGCTATTGGGCTCTTCAGTTGGTTGAAGCACACCTCACCAAGACACTGTCTAGTGCACACTGGGAAGGCCATTGCAAGACGTATTTGACACATGTGTATCCGCGTCACGAGCAAGCCAGTGCACTATGGGAGTTGAAACTCCATTCCAAAGCAATTATAACCTTACCTTGGCATTGAATATACAATTTCCATAAGAAAATATGCATTGTCGGTTGAGCCATTAATATATATAAACACAAATAGTGCTAAATGTTCCGGCATAACTCAACAAGATGACAGTGTTTCGCCCTGGTGTGCTATTGGGCTCTTCAGTTGGTTAAAGCACACCTCACCAAGACACTGTCTAGTGCACACTGGGAAGGCCATTGCAAGACGTATTTGACACATGTGTATCCGCGTCACGAGCAAGCCAGTGCACTATGGGAGTTGAAACTCCATTCCAAAGCAATTATAACCTTACCTTGGCATTGAATATACAATTTCCATAAGAAAATATGCATTGTCGGTTGAGCCATTAATATATTTAAACACAAATAGTGCTAAATGTTCCGGCATAACTCAACAAGATGACAGTGTTTCGCCCCGGTGTGCTATTGGGCTCTTCAGTAGGTTAAAGCACACCTCACCAAGACACTGTCTAGTGCACACTGGGAAGACCATTGCAAGACGTATTTGACACATGTGTATCCGCGTCACGAGCAAGCCAGTGCACTATGGGAGTTGAAACTCCATTCCAAAGCAATTATAACCTTACCTTGGCATTGAATATACAATTTCCATAAGAAAATATGCATTGTCGGTTGAGCCATTAATATATTTAAACACAAATAGTGCAAAATGTTCCGGCATAACTCAACAAGATGACAGTGTTTCGCCCCGTTGTGCTATTGGGCTCTTCAGTTGGTTAAAGCACACCTCACCAAGACATTGTCTAGTGCACACTGGGAAGCCTATTGCAAGACGTATTTGACACATGTGTATCCGCGTCACGAGCTAGCCAGTGCACTATGGGAGTTGAAACTCCATTCCAAAGCAATTATAACCTTACCTTGGCATTGAATATACAATTTCCATAAGGAAATATGCATTGTCGGTTGAGCCATTAATATATTTAAACACAAATAGTGCTAAATGTTCCGGCATAACTCAATAAGATGACAGTGTTTCGCCCCGGTGTGCTATTGGGCTCTTCAGTTGGTTAAAGCACACCTCACCAAGACACTGTCTAGTGCACACTGGGAAGGCCATTGCAAGACGTATTTGACACATGTGTATCCGCGTCACGAGCAAGCCAGTGCACTATGGGAGTTGAAACTCCATTCCAAAGCAATTATAACCTTACCATGGCATTGAATATACAATTTCCATAAGAAAATATGCATTGTCGGTTGAGCCATTAATATATTTAAACACAAATAGTGCTAAATGTTCCGGCATAACTCAACAAGATGACAGTGTTTCGCCCCGGTGTGCTATTGGGCTCTTCAGTTGGTTAAAGCACACCTCACCAAGACACTGTCTAGTGCACAATGGGAAGACCATTGCAAGACGTATTTGACACATGTGTATCCGCGTCACGAGCAAGCCAGTGCACTATGGGAGTTGAAACTCCATTCCAAAGCAATTATAACCTTACCTTGGCATTGAATATACAATTTCCATAAGAAAATATGCATTGTCGGTTGAGCCATTAATATATTTAAACACAAATAGTGCTAAATGTTCCGGCATAACTCAACAAGATGACAGAGTTTCGCCCCGGTGTGCTATTGGGCTCTTCAGTTGGTTAAAGCACACCTCACCAAGACACTGTCTAGTGCACACTGGGAAGACCATTGCAAGACGTATTTGACACATGTGTATCCGCGTCACGAGCAAGCCAGTGCACTATGGGAGTTGAAACTCCATTCCAAATCAATTATAACCTTACATTGGCATTGAATATACAATTTCCATAAGAATATATGCATTGTCGGTTGAGCCATTACTATATTTAAACACAAATAGTGCTAAATGTTCTGGCATAACTCAACAAGATGACAGTGTTTCGCCCCGGTGTGCTATTGGGCTCTTCAGTTGGTTAAAGCACACCTCACCAAGACACTGTCTAGTGCACACTGGGAAGGCCATTGCAAGACGTATTTGACACATGTGTATCCGCGTTACGAGCAAGCCAGTGCACTATGGGAGTTGAAACTCCATTCCAAAGCAATTATAACCTTACCTTGGCATTGAATATACAATTTCAATAAGAAAATATGCATTGTCGGTTGAGCCATTAATATATATATAAACACAAATAGTGCTAAATGTTCCGGCATAACTCAACAAGATGACAGTGTTTCGCCCTGGTGTGCTATTGGGCTCTTCAGTTTGTTAAAGCACACCTCACCAAGACAGTGTCTAGTGCACACTGGGAAGGCCATTGCAAGACGTATTTGACACATGTGTATCCGCGTCACGAGCAAGCCAGTGCACTATGGGAGTTGAAACTCCATTCCAAAGCAATTATAACCTTACCTTGGCATTGAATATACAATTTCCATAAGAAAATATGCATTGTCGGTTGAGCCATTAATATATATAAACACAAATAGTGCTAAATGTTCCGGCATAACTCAACAAGATGACAGTGTATCGCCCCGGTGTGCTATTGGGCTCTTCAGTTGGTTAAAGCACACCTCACCAAGACACTGTCTAGTGCACACTGGGAAGACCATTGCAAGACGTATTTCACACATGTGTATCCGCGTCACGAGCTAGCCAGTGCACTATGGGATTTGAAACTCCATTCCAAAGCAATTATAACCTTACCTTGGCATTGAATATACAATTTCCATAAGAAAATATGCATTGTCGGTTGAGCCATTAATATATTTAAACACAAATAGTGCTAAATGTTCCGGCATAACTCAACAAGATGACAGTGTTTCGCCCCGGTGTGCTATTGGGCTCTTCAGTTGGTTAAAGCACACCTCACCAAGACACTGTCTAGTGCACACTGGGAAGGCCATTGCAAGACGTATTTGACACATGTGTATCCGCGTCACGAGCAAGCCAGTGCACTATGGGAGTTGAAACTCCATTCCAAAGCAATTATAACCTTACCTTGGCATTGAATATACAATTTCCATAAGAAAATATGCATTGTCGGTTGAGCCATTAATATATTTAAACACAAATAGTGCTAAATGTTCCGGCATAACTCAACAAGATGACAGTGTTTCGCCCCGGTGTGCTATTGGGCTCTTCAGTTGGTTAAAGCACACCTCACCAAGACACTGTCTAGTGCACACTGGGAAGGCCATTGCAGGACGTATTTGACACATGTGTATCCGCGTCACGAGCAAGCCAGTGCACTATGGGAGTTGAAACTCCATTCCAAAGCAATTATAACCTTACCTTGGCATTTAATATACAATTTCCATAAGAAAATATGCATTGTCGGTTGAGCCATTAATATATTTAAACACATATAGTGCTAAATGTTCCGGCATAACTCAACAAGATGACAGTGTTCGCCCCGGTGTGCTATTGGGCTCTTCAGTTGGTTAAAGCACACCTCACCAAGACACTGTCTAGTGCACACTGGGAAGGCCATTGCAAGACGTATTTGACACATGTTTATCCGCGTCACGAGCAAGCCAGTGCACTATGGGAGTTGAAACTCCATTCCAAAGCAATTATAACCTTACCTTGGCATTGAATATACAACTTCCATAAGAAAATATGCATTGTCGGTTGAGCCATTAATATATTTAAACACAAATAGTGCTAAATGTTCCGGCATAACTCAACAAGTAGACAGTGTTTCGCCCCGGTGTGCTATTGGGCTCTTCAGTTGGTTAAAGCACACCTCACCAAGACACTGTCTAGTGCACACTGGGAAGGCCATTGCAAGACGTATTTGACACATGTGTATCCGCGTTACGAGCAAGCCAGTGCACTATGGGAGTTGAAACTCCATTCCAAAGCAATTATAACCTTACCTTGGCATTGAATATACAATTTCCATAAGAAAATATGCATTGTCGGTTGAGCCATTAATATATTTAAACACAAATAGTGCTAAATGTTCCGGCATAACTCAACAAGATGACAGTGTATCGCCCCGGTGTGCTATTGGGCTCTTCAGTTGGTTAAAGCACACCTCACCAAGACACTGTCTAGTGCACACTGGGAAGGCCATTGCAAGACGTATTTGACACATGTGTATCCGCGTCACGAGCAAGCCAGTGCACTATGGGAGTTGAAACTCCATTCCAAAGCAATTATAACCTTACCATGGCATTGAATATACAATTTCCATAAGAAAATATGCATTGTCGGTTGAGCCATTAATATATATAAACACAAATAGTGCTAAATGTTCCGGCATAACTCAACAAGATGACAGTGTTTCGCCCTGGTGTGCTATTGGGCTCTTCAGTTGGTTAAAGCACACCTCACCAAGACACTGTCTAGTGCACACTGGGAAGGCCATTGCAAGACGTATTTGACACATGTGTATCCGCGTCACGAGCAAGCCAGTGCACTATGGGAGTTGAAACTCCATTCCAAAGCAATTATAACCTTACCTTGGCATTGAATATACAATTTCCATAAGAAAATATGCATTGTCGGTTGAGCCATTAATATATTTAAACACAAATAGTGCTAAATGTTCCGGCATAACTCAACAAGATGACAGTGTTTCGCCCTGGTGTGCTATTGGGCTCTTCAGTTGGTTAAAGCACACCTCACCAAGACACTGTCTAGTGCACACTGGGAAGGCCATTGCAAGACGTATTTGACACATGTGTATCCGCGTCACGAGCAAGCCAGTGCACTATGGGAGTTGAAACTCCATTCCAAAGCAATTATAACCTTACCTTGGCATTGAATATACAATTTCCATAAGAAAATATGCATTGTCGGTTGAGCCATTAATATATTTAAACACAAATAGTGCTAAATGTTCCGGCATAACTCAACAAGATGACAGTGTTTCGCCCCGGTGTGCTATTGGGCTCTTCAGTTGGTTAAAGCACACCTCACCAAGACACTGTCTAGTGCACACTGGGAAGACCATTGCAAGACGTATTTGACACATGTGTATCCGCGTCACGAACAAGCCAGTGCACTATGGGAGTTGAAACTCCATTCCAAAGCAATTATAACCTTACCTTGACATTGAATATACAATTTCCATAAGAAAATATGCATTGTCGGTTGAGCCATTAATATATTTAAACACAAATAGTGCAAAATGTTCCGGCATAACTCAACAAGATGACAGTGTTTCGCCCCGTTGTGCTATTGGGCTCTTCAGTTGGATAAAGCACACCTCACCAAGACATTGTCTAGTGCACACTGGGAAGCCTATTGCAAGACGTATTTGACACATGTGTATCCGCGTCACGAGCTAGCCAGTGCACTATGGGAGTTGAAACTCCATTCCAAAGCAATTATAACCTTACCTTGGCATTGAATATACAATTTCCATAAGAAAATATGCATTGTCGGTTGAGCCATTAATATATTTAAACACAAATAGTGCTAAATGTTCCGGCATAACTCAATAAGATGACAGTGTTTCGCCCCGGTGTGCTATTGGGCTCTTCAGTTGGTTAAAGCACACCTCACCAAGACACTGTCTAGTGCACACTGGGAAGGCCATTGCAAGACGTATTTGACACATGTGTATCCGCGTCACGAGCAAGCCAGTGCACTATGGGAGTTGAAACTCCATTCCAAAGCAATTATAACCTTACCTTGGCATTGAATATACAATTTCCATAAGAAAATATGCATTGTCGGTTGAGCCATTAATATAATTAAACACAAATAGTGCTAAATGTTCCGGCATAACTCAACAAGATGACAGTGTTTCGCCCCGGTGTGCTATTGGGCTCTTCAGTTGGTTAAAGCACACCTCACCAAGACACTGTCTAGTGCACACTGGGAAGACCATTGCAAGACGTATTTGACACATGTGTATCCGCGTCACGAGCAAGCCAGTGCACTATGGGAGTTGAAACTCCATTCCAAAGCAATTATAACCTTACATTGGCATTGAATATACAATTTCCATAAGAATATATGCATTGTCGGTTGAGCCATTAATATATTTTAACACAAATAGTGCTAAATGTTCTGGCATAACTCAACAAGATGACAGTGTTTCGCCCCGGTGTGCTATTGGGCTGTTCAGTTGGTTAAAGCACACCTCACCAAGACACTGTCTAGTGCACACTGGGAAGGCCATTGCAAGACGTATTTGACACATGTGTATCCGCGTCACGAGCAAGCCAGTGCACAATGGGAGTTGAAACTCCATTCCAAAGCAATTATAACCTTACCTTGGCATTGAATATACAATTTCCATAAGAAAATATGCATTGTCGGTTGAGCCATTAATATATATAAACACAAATAGTGCTAAATGTTCCGGCATAACTCAACAAGATGACAGTGTTTCGCCCTGGTGTGCTATTGGGCTCTTCAGTTGGTTAAAGCACACCTCACCAAGACACTGTCTAGTGCACACTGGGAAGGCCATTGCAAGACGTATTTGACACATGTGTATCCGCGTCACGAGCAAGCCAGTGCACTATGGGAGTTGAAACTCCATTCCAAAGCAATTATAACCTTACCTTGGCATTGAATATACAATTTCCATAAGAAAATATGCATTGTCGGTTGAGCCATTAATATATATAAACACAAATAGTGCTAAATGTTCCGGCATAACTCAACAAGATGACAGTGTATCGCCCCGGTGTGCTATAGGGCTCTTCAGTTGATTAAAGCACACCTCGCCAAGACACTGTCTAGTGCACACTGGGAAGACCATTGCAAGACGTATTTGACACATGTGTATCCGCGTCACGAGCAAGCCAGTGCACTATGGGATTTGAAACTCCATTCCAAAGCAATTATAACCTTACCTTGGCATTGAATATACAATTTCCATAAGAAAATATGCATTGTCGGTTGAGCCATTAATATATTTAAACACAAATAGTGCTAAATGTTCCGGCATAACTCAACAAGATGACAGTGTTTCGCCCCGGTGTGCTATTGGGCTCTTCAGTTGGTTAAAGCACACCTCACCAAGACACTGTCTAGTGCACACTGGGAAGGCCATTGCAAGACGTATTTGACACATGTGTATCCGCGTCACGAGCAAGCCAGTGCACTATGGGAGTTGAAACTCCATTCCAAAGCAATTATAACCTTACCTTGGCATTTAATATACAATTTCCATAAGAAAATATGCATTGTCGGTTGAGCCATTAATATATTTAAACACAAATAGTGCTAAATGTTCCGTCATAACTCAACAAGATGACAGTGTTTCGCCCCGGTGTGCTATTGGGCTCTTCAGTTGGTTAAAGCACACCTCACCAAGACACTGTCTAGTGCACACTGGGAAGGCCATTGCAGGACGTATTTGACACATGTGTATCCGCGTCACGAGCAAGCCAGTGCACTATGGGAGTTGAAACTCCATTCCAAAGCAATTATAACCTTACCTTGGCATTTAATATACAATTTCCATAAGAAAATATGCATTGTCGGTTGAGCCATTAATATATTTAAACACAAATAGTGCTAAATGTTCCGGGATAACTCAACAAGATGACAGTGTTCGCCCCGGTGTGCTATTGGGCTCTTCAGTTGGTTAAAGCACACCTCACCAAGACACTGTCTAGTGCACACTGGGAAGGCCATTGCAAGACGTATTTGACACATGTTTATCCGCGTCACGAGCAAGCCAGTGCACTATGGGAGTTGAAACTCCATTCCAAAGCAATTATAACCTTACCTTGGCATTGAATATACAATTTCCATAAGAAAATATGCATTGTCGGTTGAGCCATTAATATATTTAAACACAAATAGTGCTAAATGTTCCGGCATAATTCAACAAGTAGACAGTGTTTCGCCCCGGTGTGCTATTGGGCTCTTCAGTTGGTTAAAGCACACCTCACCAAGACACTGTCTAGTGCACACTGGGAAGGCCATTGCAAGACGTATTTGACACATGTGTATCCGCGTCACGAGCAAGCCAGTGCACTATGGGAGTTGAAACTCGATTCCAAAGCAATTATAACCTTACCTTGGCATTGAATATACAATTTCCATAAGAAAATATGCATTGTCGGTTGAGCCATTAATATATTTAAACACAAATAGTGCTAAATGTTCCGGCATAACTCAACAAGATGACAGTGTTTCGCCCCGGTGTGCTATTGGGCTCTTCAGTTGGTTAAAGCACACCTCACCAAGACATTGTCTAGTGCACACTGGGAAGACCATTGCAAGACGTATTTGACACATGTGTATCCGCGTCACGAGCAATCCAGTGCACTATGGGAGTTGAAACTCCATTCCAAAGCAATTATAACCTTACCTTGGCATTGAATATACAATTTCCATAAGAAAATATGCATTGTCGGTTGAGCCATTAATATATTTAAACACAAATAGTGCAAAATGTTCCGGCATAACTCAACAAGATGACAGTGTTTCGCCCCGTTGTGCTATTGGGCTCTTCAGTTGGTTAAAGCACACCTCACCAAGACATTGTCTTGTGCACACTGGGAAGGCCATTGCAAGACGTATTTGACACATGTGTATCCGCGTCACGAGCTAGCCAGTGCACTATGGGAGTTGAAACTCCATTCCAAAGCAATTATAACCTTACCTTGGCATTGAATATACAATTTCCATAAGGAAATATGCATTGTCGGTTGAGCCATTAATATATTTAAACACAAATAGTGCTAAATGTTCCGGCATAACTCAATAAGATGACAGTGTTTCGCCCTGGTGTGCTATTGGGCTCTTCAGTTGGTTAAAGCACACCTCACCAAGAAACTGTCTAGTGCACACTGGGAAGGCCATTGCGAGACGTATTTGACACATGTGTATCCGCGTCACGAGCAAGCCAGTGCACTATGGGAGTTGAAACTCCATTCCAAAGCAATTATAACCTTACCTTGGCATTGAATATACAATTTCCATAAGAAAATATGCATTGTCGGTTGAGCCATTAATATATTTAAACACAAATAGTGCTAAATGTTCCGGCATAACTCAACAAGATGACAGTGTATCGCCCCGGTGTGCTATTGGGCTCTTCAGTTGGTTAAAGCACACCTCACCAAGACACTGTCTAGTGCACACTGGGAAGGCCATTGCAAGACGTATTTGACACATGTGTATCCGCGTCACGAGCAAGCCAGTGCACTATGGGAGTTGAAACTCCATTCCAAAGCAATTATAACCTTACCTTGGCATTGAATATACAATTTCCATAAGAAAATATGCATTGTCGGTTGAGCCATTAATATATTTAAACACAAATAGTGCTAAATGTTCCGGCATAACTCAACAAGATGACAGTGTATCGCCCCGGTGTGCTATTGGGCTCTTCAGTTGGTTAAAGCACACCTCACCAAGACACTGTCTAGTGCACACTGGGAAGGCCATTGCAAGACGTATTTGACACATGTATATCCGCGTCACGAGCAAGCCAGTGCACTATGGGAGTTGAAACTCCATTCCAAAGCAATTATAACCTTACATTGGCATTGAATATACAATTTCCATAAGAATATATGCATTGTCGGTTGAGCCATTAATATATTTAAACACAAATAGTGCTAAATGTTCTGGCATAACTCAACAAGATGACAGTGTTTCGCCCCGGTGTGCTATTGGGCTCTTCAGTTGGTTAAAGCACACCTCACCAAGACACTGTCTAGTGCACACTGGGAAGGCCATTGCAAGACGTATTTGACACATGTGTATCCGCGTCACGAGCAAGCCAGTGCACTATGGGAGTTGAAAATCTATTCCAAAGCAATTATAACCTTACCTTGGCTTTGAATATACAATTTCCATAAGAAAATATGCATTGTCGGTTGAGCCATTAATATATATAAACACAAATAGTGCTAAATGTTCCGGCATAACTCAACAAGATGACAGTGTTTCGCCCTGGTGTGCTATTGGGCTCTTCAGTTGGTTAAAGCACACCTCACCAAGACACTGTCTAGTGCACACTGGGAAGGCCATTGCAAGACGTATTCGACACATGTGTATCCGCGTCACGAGCAAGCCAGTGCACTATGGGAGTTGAAACTCCATTCCAAAGCAATTATAACCTTACCTTGGCATTGAATATACAATTTCCATAAGAAAATATGCATTGTCGGTTGAGCCATTAATATATTTAAACACAAATAGTGCCTAATGTTCCGGCAAAACTCAACAAGATGACAGTGTTTCGCCCCGTTGTGCTATTGGGCTCTTCAGTTGGTTAAAGCACACCTCACCAAGACATTGTCTAGTGCACACTGGGAAGGGCATTGCAAGACGTATTTGAAACATGTGTATCCGCGTCACGAGCTAGCCAGTGCACTATGGGAGTTGAAACTCCATTCCAAAGCAATTATAACCTTACCTTGGCATTGAATATACAATTTCCATAAGGAAATATGCATTGTCGGTTGAGCCATTAATATATTTAAACACAAATAGTGCTAAATGTTCCGGCATAACTCAATAAGATGACAGTGTTTCGCCCCGGTGTGCTATTGGGCTCTTCAGTTGGTTAAAGCACACCTCACCAAGACACTGTCTAGTGCACACTGGGAAGGCCATTGCAAGACGTATTTGACACATGTGTATCCGCGTCACGAGCAAGCCAGTGCACTATGGGAGTTGAAACTCCATTCCAAAGCAATTATAACCTTACCTTGGCATTGAATATACAATTTCCATAAGAAAATATGCATTGTCGGTTGAGCCATTAATATATATAAACACAAATAGTGCTAAATGTTCCGGCATAACTCAACAAGATGACAGTGTATCGCCCCGGTGTGCTATTGGGCTCTTCAGTTTGTTAAAGCACACCTCACCAAGACACTGTCTAGTGCACACTGGGAAGACCATTGCAAGACGTATTTGACACATGTGTATCCGCGTCATGAGCAAGCCAGTGCACTATGGGATTTGAAACTCCATTCCAAAGCAATTATAACCTTACCTTGGCATTGAATATACAATTTCCATAAGAAACTATGCATTGTCGGTTGAGCCATTAATATATTTAAACACAAATAGTGCTAAATGTTCCGGCATAACTCAACAAGATGACAGTGTTTCGCCCCGGTGTGCTATTGGGCTCTTCAGTTGGTTAAAGCACACCTCACCAAGACACTGTCTAGTGCACACTGGGAAGGCCATTGCAAGACGTATTTGACACATGTGTATCCGCGTCACGAGCAAGCCAGTGCACTATGGGATTTGAAACTCCATTCCAAAGCAATTATAACCTTACCTTGGCATTGAATATACAATTTCCATAAGAAAATATGCATTGTCGGTGAGCCATTAATATATTTAAACACAAATAGTGCTAAATGTTCCGGCATAACTCAACAAGATGACAGTGTTTCGCCCCGGTCTGCTATTGGGCTCTTCAGTTGGTTAAAGCACACCTCACCAAGACACTGTCTAGTGCACACTGGGAAGGCCATTGCAGGACGTATTTGACACATGTGTATCCGCGTCACGAGCAAGCCAATGCACTATGGGAGTTGAAACTCCATTCCAAAGCAATTATAACCTTACCTTGGCATTTAATATACAATTTCCATAAGAAAATATGCATTGTCGGTTGAGCCATTAATATATTTAAACACAAATAGTGCTAAATGTTCCGGCATAACTCAACAAGATGACAGTGTTCGCCCCGGTGTGCTATTGGGCTCTTCAGTTGGTTAAAGCACACCTCACCAAGACACTGTCTAGTGCACACTGGGAAGGCCATTGCAAGACGTATTTGACACATGTTTATCCGCGTCACGAGCAAGCCAGTGCACTATGGGAGTTGAAACTCCATTCCAAAGCAATTATAACCTTACCTTGGCATTGAATATACAATTTCCATAAGAAAATATGCATTGTCGGTTGAGTCATTAATACATTTAAACACAAATAGTGCTAAATGTTCCGGCATAACTCAACAAGTAGACAGTGTTTCGCCCCGGTGTGCTATTGGGCTCTTCAGTTGGTTAAAGCACACCTCACCAAGACACTCTCTAGTGCACACTGGGAAGGCCATTGCAAGACGTATTTGACACATGTGTATCCGCGTTACGAGCAAGCCAGTGCACTATGGGAGTTGAAACTCCATTCCAAAGCAATTATAACCTTACCTTGGCATTGAATATACAATTTCCATAAGAAAATATGCATTGTCGGTTGAGCCATTAATATATTTAAACACAAATAGTGCTAAATGTTCCGGCATAACTCAACAAGATGACAGTGTATCGCCCCGGTGTGCTATTGGGCTCTTCAGTTTGTTAAAGCACACCTCACCAAGACACTGTCTAGCGCACACTGGGAAGACCATTGCAAGACGTATTTGACACATGTGTATCCGCGTCACGAGCAAGCCAGTGCACTATGGGATTTGAAACTCCATTCCAAAGCAATTATAACCTTACCTTGGCATTGAATATACAATTTCCATAAGAAAATATGCATTGTCGGTTGAGCCATTAATATATTTAAACACAAATAGTGCTAAATGTTCCGGCATAACTCAACAAGATGACAGTGTTTCGCCCCGGTGTGCTATTGGGCTCTTCAGTTGGTTAAAACACACCTCACCAAGACACTGTCTAGTGCACACTGGGAAGGCCATTGCAAGACGTATTTGACACATGTGTATCCGCGTCACGAGCAAGCCAGTGCACTATGGGAGTTGAAACTCCATTCCAAAGCAATTATAACCTTACCTTGGCATTGAATATACAATTTCCATAAGAAAATATGCATTGTCGGTTGAGCCATTAATATATTTAAACACAAATAGTGCTAAATGTTCCGGCATAACTCAACAAGATGACAGTGTTTCGCCCCGGTCTGCTATTGGGCTCTTCAGTTGGTTAAAGCACACCTCACCAAGACACTGTCTAGTGCACACTGGGAAGGCCATTGCAGGACGTATTTGACACATGTGTATCCGCGTCACGAGCAAGCCAATGCACTATGGGAGTTGAAACTCCATTCCAAAGCAATTATAACCTTACCTTGGCATTTAATATACAATTTCCATAAGAAAATATGCATTGTCGGTTGGGCCATTAATATATTTAAACACAAATAGTGCTAAATGTTCCGGCATAACTCAACAAGATGACAGTGTTCGCCCCGGTGTGCTATTGGGCTCTTCAGTTGGTTAAAGCACACCTCACCAAGACACTGTCTAGTGCACACTGGGAAGGCCATTGCAAGACGTATTTGACACATGTTTATCCGCGTCACGAGCAAGCCAGTGCACTATGGGAGTTGAAACTCCATTCCAAAGCAATTATAACCTTACCTTGGCATTGAATATACAATTTCCATAAGAAAATATGCATTGTCGGTTGAGCCATTAATATATTTAAACACAAATAGTGCAAAATGTTCCGGCATAACTCAACAAGATGACAGTGTTTCGCCCCGTTGTGCTATTGGGCTCTTCAGTTGGTTAAAGCACACCTCACCAAGACATTGTATAGTGCACACTGGGAAGGCCATTGCAAGACGTATTTGACACATGTGTATCCGCGTCACGAGCTAGCCAGTGCACTATGGAAGTTGAAACTCCATTCCAAAGCAATTATAACCTTACCTTGGCATTGAATATACAATTTCCATAAGGAAATATGCATTGTCGGTTGAGCCATTAATATATTTAAACACAGATAGTGCTAAATGTTCCGGCATAACTCAATAAGATGACAGTGTTTCGCCCCGGTGTGCTATTGGGCTCTTCAGTTGGTTAAAGCACACCTCACCAAGACACTGTCTAGTGCACACTGGGAAGGCCATTGCAAGACGTATTTGACACATGTGTATTCGCGTCACGAGCAAGCCAGTGCACTATGGGAGTTGAAACTCCATTCCAAAGCAATTATAACCTTACCTTGGCATTGAATATACAATTTCCATAAGAAAATATGCATTGTCGGTTGAGCCATTAATATATTTAAACACAAATAGTGCTAAATGTTCCGGCATAACTCAACAAGATGACAGTGTATCGCCCCGGTGTGCTATTGGGCTCTTCAGTTGGTTAAAGCACACCTCACCAAGACACTGTCTAGTGCACACTGGGAAGGCCATTGCAAGACGTATTTGACACATGTGTATCCGCGTCACGAGCAAGCCAGTGCACTATGGGAGTTGAAACTCCATTCCAAAGCAATTATAACCTTACCTTGGCATTGAATATACAATTTCCATAAGAAAATATGCATTGTCGGTTGAGCCATTAATATATTTAAACACAAATAGTGCTAAATGTTCCGGCATAACTCAACAAGATGACAGTGTTTCGCCCCGGTGTGCTATTGGGCTCTTCAGTTGGTTAAAGCACACCTCACCAAGACACTGTCTAGTGCACACTGGGAAGACCATTGCAAGACGTATTTGACACATGTGTATCCGCGTCACGAGCAAGCCAGTGCACTATGGGAGTTGAAACTCCATTCCAAAGCAATTATTACCTTACATAGGCATTGAATATACAATTTCCATAAGAATATATGCATTGTCGGTTGAGCCATTAATATATTTAAACACAAATAGTGCTAAATGTTCCGGCATAACTCAACAAGATGACAGTGTATCGCCCCGGTGTGCTATTGGGCTCTTCAGTTGGTTAAAGCACACCTCACCAAGACACTGTCTAGTGCACACTGGGAAGGCCATTGCAAGACGTAGTTGACACATGTGTATCCGCGTCACGAGCAAGCCAGTGCACTATGGGAGTTGAAACTCCATTCCAAAGCAATTATAACCTTACCTTGGCATTGAATATACAATTTCCATAAGAAAATATGCATTGTCGGTTGAGCCATTAATATATATAAACACAAATAGTGCTAAATGTTCCGGCATAACTCAACAAGATGACAGTGTATCGCCCCGGTGTGCTATTGGGCTCTTCAGTTTGTTAAAGCACACCTCACCAAGACACTGTCTAGCGCACACTGGGAAGACCATTGCAAGACGTATTTGACACATGTGTATCCGCGTCACGAGCAAGCCAGTGCACTATGGGATTTGAAACTCCATTCCAAAGCAATTATAACCTTACCTTGGCATTGAATATACAATTTCCATAAGAAAATATGCATTGTCGGTTGAGCCATTAATATATTTAAACACAAATAGTGCTAAATGTTCCGGCATAACTCAACAAGATGACAGTGTTTCGCCCCGGTGTGCTATTGGGCTCTTCAGTTCGTTAAAACACACCTCACCAAGACACTGTCTAGTGCACACTGGGAAGGCCATTGCAAGACGTATTTGACACATGTGTATCCGCGTCACGAGCAAGCCAGTGCACTATGGGAGTTGAAACTCCATTCCAAAGCAATTATAACCTTACCTTGGCATTGAATATACAATTTCCATAAGAAAATATGCATTGTCGGTTGAGCCATTAATATATTTAAACACAAATAGTGCTAAATGTTCCGGCATAACTCAACAAGATGACAGTGTTTCGCCCCGGTCTGCTATTGGGCTCTTCAGTTGGTTAAAGCACACCTCACCAAGACACTGTCTAGTGCACACTGGGAAGGCCATTGCAGGACGTATTTGACACATGTGTATCCGCGTCACGAGCAAGCCAATGCACTATGGGAGTTGAAACTCCATTCCAAAGCAATTATAACCTTACCTTGGCATTTAATATACAATTTCCATAAGAAAATATGCATTGTCGGTTGGGCCATTAATATATTTAAACACAAATAGTGCTAAATGTTCCGGCATAACTCAACAAGATGACAGTGTTCGCCCCGGTGTGCTATTGGGCTCTTCAGTTGGTTAAAGCACACCTCACCAAGACACTGTCTAGTGCACACTGGGAAGGCCATTGCAAGACGTATTTGACACATGTTTATCCGCGTCACGAGCAAGCCAGTGCACTATGGGAGTTGAAACTCCATTCCAAAGCAATTATAACCTTACCTTGGCATTGAATATACAATTTCCATAAGAAAATATGCATTGTCGGTTGAGCCATTAATATATTTAAACACAAATAGTGCAAAATGTTCCGGCATAACTCAACAAGATGACAGTGTTTCGCCCCGTTGTGCTATTGGGCTCTTCAGTTGGTTAAAGCACACCTCACCAAGACATTGTATAGTGCACACTGGGAAGGCCATTGCAAGACGTATTTGACACATGTGTATCCGCGTCACGAGCTAGCCAGTGCACTATGGAAGTTGAAACTCCATTCCAAAGCAATTATAACCTTACCTTGGCATTGAATATACAATTTCCATAAGGAAATATGCATTGTCGGTTGAGCCATTAATATATTTAAACACAGATAGTGCTAAATGTTCCGGCATAACTCAATAAGATGACAGTGTTTCGCCCCGGTGTGCTATTGGGCTCTTCAGTTGGTTAAAGCACACCTCACCAAGACACTGTCTAGTGCACACTGGGAAGGCCATTGCAAGACGTATTTGACACATGTGTATTCGCGTCACGAGCAAGCCAGTGCACTATGGGAGTTGAAACTCCATTCCAAAGCAATTATAACCTTACCTTGGCATTGAATATACAATTTCCATAAGAAAATATGCATTGTCGGTTGAGCCATTAATATATTTAAACACAAATAGTGCTAAATGTTCCGGCATAACTCAACAAGATGACAGTGTATCGCCCCGGTGTGCTATTGGGCTCTTCAGTTGGTTAAAGCACACCTCACCAAGACACTGTCTAGTGCACACTGGGAAGGCCATTGCAAGACGTATTTGACACATGTGTATCCGCGTCACGAGCAAGCCAGTGCACTATGGGAGTTGAAACTCCATTCCAAAGCAATTATAACCTTACCTTGGCATTGAATATACAATTTCCATAAGAAAATATGCATTGTCGGTTGAGCCATTAATATATTTAAACACAAATAGTGCTAAATGTTCCGGCATAACTCAACAAGATGACAGTGTTTCGCCCCGGTGTGCTATTGGGCTCTTCAGTTGGTTAAAGCACACCTCACCAAGACACTGTCTAGTGCACACTGGGAAGACCATTGCAAGACGTATTTGACACATGTGTATCCGCGTCACGAGCAAGCCAGTGCACTATGGGAGTTGAAACTCCATTCCAAAGCAATTATTACCTTACATAGGCATTGAATATACAATTTCCATAAGAATATATGCATTGTCGGTTGAGCCATTAATATATTTAAACACAAATAGTGCTAAATGTTCCGGCATAACTCAACAAGATGACAGTGTATCGCCCCGGTGTGCTATTGGGCTCTTCAGTTGGTTAAAGCACACCTCACCAAGACACTGTCTAGTGCACACTGGGAAGGCCATTGCAAGACGTAGTTGACACATGTGTATCCGCGTCACGAGCAAGCCAGTGCACTATGGGAGTTGAAACTCCATTCCAAAGCAATTATAACCTTACCTTGGCATTGAATATACAATTTCCATAAGAAAATATGCATTGTCGGTTGAGCCATTAATATATATAAACACAAATAGTGCTAAATGTTCCGGCATAACTCAACAAGATGACAGTGTATCGCCCCGGTGTGCTATTGGGCTCTTCAGTTTGTTAAAGCACACCTCACCAAGACACTGTCTAGCGCACACTGGGAAGACCATTGCAAGACGTATTTGACACATGTGTATCCGCGTCACGAGCAAGCCAGTGCACTATGGGATTTGAAACTCCATTCCAAAGCAATTATAACCTTACCTTGGCATTGAATATACAATTTCCATAAGAAAATATGCATTGTCGGTTGAGCCATTAATATATTTAAACACAAATAGTGCTAAATGTTCCGGCATAACTCAACAAGATGACAGTGTTTCGCCCCGGTGTGCTATTGGGCTCTTCAGTTGGTTAAAACACACCTCACCAAGACACTGTCTAGTGCACACTGGGAAGGCCATTGCAAGACGTATTTGACACATGTGTATCCGCGTCACGAGCAAGCCAGTGCACTATGGGAGTTGAAACTCCATTCCAAAGCAATTATAACCTTACCTTGGCATTGAATATACAATTTCCATAAGAAAATATGCATTGTCGGTTGAGCCATTAATATATTTAAACACAAATAGTGCTAAATGTTCCGGCATAACTCAACAAGATGACAGTGTTTCGCCCCGGTCTGCTATTGGGCTCTTCAGTTGGTTAAAGCACACCTCACCAAGACACTGTCTAGTGCACACTGGGAAGGCCATTGCAGGACGTATTTGACACATGTGTATCCGCGTCACGAGCAAGCCAATGCACTATGGGAGTTGAAACTCCATTCCAAAGCAATTATAACCTTACCTTGGCATTTAATATACAATTTCCATAAGAAAATATGCATTGTCGGTTGGGCCATTAATATATTTAAACACAAATAGTGCTAAATGTTCCGGCATAACTCAACAAGATGACAGTGTTCGCCCCGGTGTGCTATTGGGCTCTTCAGTTGGTTAAAGCACACCTCACCAAGACACTGTCTAGTGCACACTGGGAAGGCCATTGCAAGACGTATTTGACACATGTTTATCCGCGTCACGAGCAAGCCAGTGCACTATGGGAGTTGAAACTCCATTCCAAAGCAATTATAACCTTACCTTGGCATTGAATATACAATTTCCATAAGAAAATATGCATTGTCGGTTGAGCCATTAATACATTTAAACACAAATAGTGCTAAATGTTCCGGCATAACTCAACAAGTAGACAGTGTTTCGCCCCGGTGTGCTATTGGGCTCTTCAGTTGGTTAAAGCACACCTCACCAAGACACTGTCTAGTGCACACTGGGAAGGCCATTGCAAGACGTATTTGACACATGTGTATCCGCGTTACGAGCAAGCCAGTGCACTATGGGAGTTGAAACTCCATTCCAAAGCAATTATAACCTTACCTTGGCATTGAATATACAATTTCCATAAGAAAATATGCATTGTCGGTTGAGCCATTAATATATTTAAACACAAATAGTGCTAAATGTTCCGGCATAACTCAACAAGATGACAGTGTATCGCCCCGGTGTGCTATTGGGCTCTTCAGTTGGTTAAAGCACACCTCACCAAGACACTGTCTAGTGCACACTGGGAAGGCCATTGCAAGACGTACTTGACACATGTGTATCCGCGTCTCGAGCAAGCCAGTGCACTATGGGAGTTGAAACTCCATTCCAAAGCAATTATAACCTTACCTTGGCATTGAATATACAATTTCCATAAGAAAATATGCATTGTCGGTTGAGCCATTAATATATATAAACACAAATAGTGCTAAATGTTCCGGCATAACTCAACAAGATGACAGTGTTTCGCCCTGGTGTGCTATTGGGCTCTTCAGTTCGTTAAAGCACACCTCACCAAGACACTGTCTAGTGCACACTGGGAAGGCCATTGCAAGACGTATTTGACACATGTGTATCCGCGTCACGAGCAAGCCAGTGCACTATGGGAGTTGAAACTCCATTCCAAAGCAATTATAACCTTACCTTGGCATTGAATATACAAATTCCATAAGAAAATATGCATTGTCGGTAGAGCCATTAATATATTTAAACATAAATAGTGCTAAATGTTCCGGCATAACTCAACAAGATGACAGTGTTTCGCCCCGGTGTGCTATTGGGCTCTTCAGTTGGTTAAAGCACACCTCACCAAGACACTGTCTAGTGCACACTGGGAAGGCCATTGCAAGACGTATTTGACACATGTGTATTCGCGTCACGAGCATGCCAGTGCACTATGGGAGTTGAAACTCCATTCCAAAGCAATTATAACCTTACCTTGGCATTGAATATACAATTTCCATAAGAAAATATGCATTGTCGGTTGAGCCATTAATATATTTAAACACAAATAGTGCTAAATGTTCCGGCATAACTCAACAAGATGACAGTGTATCGCCCCGGTGTGCTATTGGGCTCTTCAGTTGGTTAAAGCACACCTCACCAAGACACTGTCTAGTGCACACTGGGAAGGCCATTGCAAGACGTATTTGACACATGTGTATCCGCGTCACGAGCAAGCCAGTGCACTATGGGAGTTGAAACTCCATTCCAAAGCAATTATAACCTTACCTTGGCATTGAATATACAATTTCCATAAGAAAATATGCATTGTCGGTTGAGCCATTAATATATTTAAACACAAATAGTGCTAAATGTTCCGGCATAACTCAACAAGATGACAGTGTTTCGCCCCGGTGTGCTATTGGGCTCTTCAGTTGGTTAAAGCACACCTCACCAAGACACCGTCTAGTGCACACTGGGAAGACCATTGCAAGACGTATTTGACACATGTGTATCCGCGTCACGAGCAAGCCAGTGCACTATGGGAGTTGAAACTCCATTCCAAAGCAATTATTACCTTACATAGGCATTGAATATACAATTTCCATAAGAATATATGCATTGTCGGTTGAGCCATTAATATATTTAAACACAAATAGTGCTAAATGTTCCGGCATAACTCAACAAGATGACAGTGTATCGCCCCGGTGTGCTATTGGGCTCTTCAGTTGGTTAAAGCACACCTCACCAAGACACTGTCTAGTGCACACTGGGAAGGCCATTGCAAGACGTAGTTGACACATGTGTATCCGCGTCACGAGCAAGCCAGTGCACTATGGGAGTTGAAACTCCATTCCAAAGCAATTATAACCTTACCTTGGCATTGAATATACAATTTCCATAAGAAAATATGCATTGTCGGTTGAGCCATTAATATATATAAACACAAATAGTGCTAAATGTTCCGGCATAACTCAACAAGATGACAGTGTATCGCCCCGGTGTGCTATTGGGCTCTTCAGTTTGTTAAAGCAATCCTCACCAAGACACTGTCTAGCGCACACTGGGAAGACCATTGCAAGACGTATTTGACACATGTGTATCCGCGTCACGAGCAAGCCAGTGCACTATGGGATTTGAAACTCCATTCCAAAGCAATTATAACCTTACCTTGGCATTGAATATACAATTTCCATAAGAAAATATGCATTGTCGGTTGAGCCATTAATATATTTAAACACAAATAGTGCTAAATGTTCCGGCATAACTCAACAAGATGACAGTGTTTCGCCCCGGTGTGCTATTGGGCTCTTCAGTTGGTTAAAACACACCTCACCAAGACACTGTCTAGTGCACACTGGGAAGGCCATTGCAAGACGTATTTGACACATGTGTATCCGCGTCACGAGCAAGCCAGTGCACTATGGGAGTTGAAACTCCATTCCAAAGCAATTATAACCTTACCTTGGCATTGAATATACAATTTCCATAAGAAAATATGCATTGTCGGTTGAGCCATTAATATATTTAAACACAAATAGTGCTAAATGTTCCGGCATAACTCAACAAGATGACAGTGTTTCGCCCCGGTCTGCTATTGGGCTCTTCAGTTGGTTAAAGCACACCTCACCAAGACACTGTCTAGTGCACACTGGGAAGGCCATTGCAGGACGTATTTGACACATGTGTATCCGCGTCACGAGCAAGCCAATGCACTATGGGAGTTGAAACTCCATTCCAAAGCAATTATAACCTTACCTTGGCATTTAATATACAATTTCCATAAGAAAATATGCATTGTCGGTTGGGCCATTAATATATTTAAACACAAATAGTGCTAAATGTTCCGGCATAACTCAACAAGATGACAGTGTTCGCCCCGGTGTGCTATTGGGCTCTTCAGTTGGTTAAAGCACACCTCACCAAGACACTGTCTAGTGCACACTGGGAAGGCCATTGCAAGACGTATTTGACACATGTTTATCCGCGTCACGAGCAAGCCAGTGCACTATGGGAGTTGAAACTCCATTCCAAAGCAATTATAACCTTACCTTGGCATTGAATATACAATTTCCATAAGAAAATATGCATTGTCGGTTCAGCCATTAATACATTTAAACACAAATAGTGCTAAATGTTCCGGCATAACTCAACAAGTAGACAGTGTTTCGCCCCGGTGTGCTATTGGGCTCTTCAGTTGGTTAAAGCACACCTCACCAAGACACTGTCTAGTGCACACTGGGAAGGCCATTGCAAGACGTATTTGACACATGTGTATCCGCGTTACGAGCAAGCCAGTGCACTATGGGAGTTGAAACTCCATTCCAAAGCAATTATAACCTTACCTTGGCATTGAATATACAATTTCCATAAGAAAATATGCATTGTCGGTTGAGCCATTAATATATTTAAACACAAATAGTGCTTAATGTTCCGGCATAACTCAACAAGATGACAGTGTATCGCCCCGGTGTGCTATTGGGCTCTTCAGTTGGTTAAAGCACACCTCACCAAGACACTGTCTAGTGCACACTGGGAAGGCCATTGCAAGACGTACTTGACACATGTGTATCCGCGTCACGAGCAAGCCAGTGCACTATGGGAGTTGAAACTCCATTCCAAAGCAATTATAACCTTACCTTGGCATTGAATATACAATTTCCATAAGAAAATATGCATTGTCGGTTGAGCCATTAATATATATAAACACAAATAGTGCTAAATGTTCCGGCATAACTCAACAAGATGACAGTGTTTCGCCCTGGTGTGCTATTGGGCTCTTCAGTTCGTTAAAGCACACCTCACCAAGACACTGTCTAGTGCACACTGGGAAGGCCATTGCAAGACGTATTTGACACATGTGTATCCGCGTCACGAGCAAGCCAGTGCACTATGGGAGTTGAAACTCCATTCCAAAGCAATTATAACCTTACCTTGGCATTGAATATACAAATTCCATAAGAAAATATGCATTGTCGGTAGAGCCATTAATATATTTAAACATAAATATTGCTAAATGTTCCGGCATAACTCAACAAGATGACAGTGTTTCGCCCCGGTGTGCTATTGGGCTCTTCAGTTGGTTAAAGCACACCTCACCAAGACACTGTCTAGTGCACACTGGGAAGACCATTGCAAGACGTATTTGACACATGTGTATCCGCGTCACGAGCAAGCCAGTGCACTATGGTAGTTGAAACTCCATTCCAAAGCAATTATAACCTTACCTTGGCATTGAATATACAATTTCCATAAGAAAATATGCATTGTCGGTTGAGCCATTAATATATTTAAACACAAATAGTGCAAAATGTTCCGGCATAACTCAACAAGATGACAGTGTTTCGCCCCGTTGTGCTATTGGGCTCTTCAGTTGGTTAAAGCACACCTCACCAAGACATTGTATAGTGCACACTGGGAAGGCCATTGCAAGACGTATTTGACACATGTGTATCCGCGTCACGAGCTAGCCAGTGCACTATGGAAGTTGAAACTCCATTCCAAAGCAATTATAACCTTACCTTGGCATTGAATATACAATTTCCATAAGGAAATATGCATTGTCGGTTGAGCCATTAATATATTTAAACACAGATAGTGCTAAATGTTCCGGCATAACTCAATAAGATGACAGTGTTTCGCCCCGGTGTGCTATTGGACTCTTCAGTTGGTTAAAGCACACCTCACCAAGACACTGTCTAGTGCACACTGGGAAGGCCATTGCAAGACGTATTTGACACATGTGTATTCGCGTCACGAGCAAGCCAGTGCACTATGGGAGTTGAAACTCCATTCCAAAGCAATTATAACCTTACCTTGGCATTGAATATACAATTTCCATAAGAAAATATGCATTGTCGGTTGAGCCATTAATATATTTAAACACAAATAGTGCTAAATGTTCCGGCATAACTCAACAAGATGACAGTGTATCGCCCCGGTGTGCTATTGGGCTCTTCAGTTGGTTAAAGCACACCTCACCAAGACACTGTCTAGTGCACACTGGGAAGGCCATTGCAAGACGTATTTGACACATGTGTATCCGCGTCACGAGCAAGCCAGTGCACTATGGGAGTTGAAACTCCATTCCAAAGCAATTATAACCTTACCTTGGCATTGAATATACAATTTCCATAAGAAAATATGCATTGTCGGTTGAGCCATTAATATATTTAAACACAAATAGTGCTAAATGTTCCGGCATAACTCAACAAGATGACAGTGTTTCGCCCCGGTGTACTATTGGGCTCTTCAGTTGGTTAAAGCACACCTCACCAAGACACTGTCTAGTGCACACTGGGAAGGCCATTGCAAGACGTATTTGACACATGTGTATCCGCGTCACGAGCAAGCCAGTGCACTATGGGAGTTGAAACTCCATTCCAAAGCAATTATAACCTTACCTTGGCATTGAATATACAATTTCCATAAGAAAATATGCATTGTCGGTTGAGCCATTAATATATTTAAACACAAATAGTGCTAAATGTTCCGGCATAACTCAACAAGATGACAGTTTTCGCCCCGGTGTGCTATTGGGCTCTTCAGTTGGTTAAAGCACACCTCACCAAGACACTGTCTAGTGCACACTTGGAAGACCATTGCAAGACGTATTTGACACATGTGTATCCGCGTCACGAGCAAGCCAGTGCACTATGGGAGTTGAAACTCCATTCCAAAGCAATTATAACCTTACATTGGCATTGAATATACAATTTCCATAAGAATATATGCATTGTCGGTTGAGCCATTAATATATTTAAACACAGATAGTGCTAAATGTTCCGGCATAACTCAACAAGATGACAGTGTTTCGCCCCGGTGTGCTATTGGGCTCTTCAGTTGGTTAAAGCACATCTCACCAAGACACTGTCAAGTGCACACTGGGAAGGCCATTGCAAGACGTATTTGACACATGTGTATCCGCGTCACGAGCAAGCCAGTGCACTATGGGAGTTGAAACTCCATTCCAAAGCAATTATAACCTTACCTTGGCATTGAATATACAATTTCCATAAGAAAATATGCATTGTCGGTTGAGCCATTAATATATATAAACACAAATAGTGCTAAATGTTCCGGCATAACTCAACAAGATGACAGTGTTTCGCCCTGGTGTGCTATTGGGCTCTTCAGTTGGTTAAAGCACACCTCACCAAGACACTGTCTAGTGCACACTGGGAAGACCATTGCAAGACGTATTTGACACATGTGTATCCGCGTCACGAGCAAGCCAGTGCACTATGGGATTTGAAACTCCATTCCAAAGCAATTATAACCTTACCTTGGCATTGAATATACAATTTCCATAAGAAAATATGCATTGTCGGTTGAGCCATTAATATATTTAAACACAAATAGTGCTAAATGTTCCGGCATAACTCAACAAGATGACAGTGTTTCGCCCCGGTGTGCTATTGGGCTCTTCAGTTGGTTAAAGCACACCTCACCAAGACACTGTCTAGTGCACACTGGGAAGGCCATTGCAAGACGTATTTGACACATGTGTATCCGCGTCACGAGCAAGCCAGTGCACTATGGGAGTTGAAACTCCATTCCAAAGCAATTATAACCTTACCTTGGCATTGAATATACAATTTCCATAAGAAAATATGCATTGTCGGTTGAGCCATTAATATATGAAACACAAATAGTGCTAAATGTTCCGGCATAACTCAACAAGATGACAGTGTTTCGCCCCGGTGTGCTATTGGGCTCTTCAGTTGGTTAAAGCACACCTCACCAAGACACTGTCTAGTGCACACTGGGAAGGCCATTGCAGGACGTATTTGACACATGTGTATCCGCGTCACGAGCAAGCCAGTGCACTATGGGAGTTGAAACTCCATTCCAAAGCAATTATAACCTTACCTTGGCATTTAATATACAATTTCCATAAGAAAATATGCATTGTCGGTTGAGCCATTAATATATTTACACACAAATAGTGCTAAATGTTCCGGCATAACTCAACAAGATGACAGTGTTCGCCCCGGTGTGCTATTGGGCTCTTCAGTTGGTTAAAGCACACCTCACCAAGACACTGTCTAGTGCACACTGGGAAGGCCATTGCAAGACGTATTTGACACATGTTTATCCACGTCACGAGCAAGCCAGTGCACTATGGGAGTTGAAACTCCATTCCAAAGCAATTATAACCTTACCTTGGCATTGAATATACAGTTTCCATAAGAAAATATGCATTGTCGGTTGAGCCATTAATATATTTAAACACAAATAGTGCTAAATGTTCCGGCATAACTCAACAAGTAGACAGTGTTTCGCCCCGGTGTGCTATTGGGCTCTTCAGTTGGTTAAAGCACACCTCACCAAGACACTGTCTAGTGCACACTGGGAAGGCCATTGCAAGACGTATTTGACACATGTGTATCCGCGTTACGAGCAAGCCAGTGCACTATGGGAGTTGAAACTCCATTCCAAAGCAATTATAACCTTACCTTGGCATTGAATATACAATTTCCATAAGAAAATATGCATTGTCGGTTGAGCCATTAATATATTTAAACACAAATAGTGCTAAATGTTCCGGCATAACTCAACAAGATGACAGTGTATCGCCCCGGTGTGCTATTGGGCTCTTAAGTTGGTTAAAGCACACCTCACCAAGACACTGTCTAGTGCACACTGGGAAGGCCATTGCAAGACGTATTTGACACATGTGTATCCGCGTCACGAGCAAGCCAGTGCACTATGGGAGTTGAAACTCGATTCCAAAGCAATTATAACCTTACCTTGGCATTGAATATACAATTTCCATAAGAAAATATGCATTGTCGGTTGAGCCATTAATATATATAAACACAAATAGTGCTAAATGTTCCGGCATAACTCAACAAGATGACAGTGTTTCGCCATGGTGTGCTATTGGGCTCTTCAGTTGGTTAAAGCACACCTCACCAAGACACTGTCTAGTGCACACTGGGAAGGCCATTGCAAGACGTATTTGACACATGTGTATCCGCGTCACGAGCAAGCCAGTGCACTATGGGAGTTGAAACTCCATTCCAAAGCAATTATAACCTTACCTTGGCATTGAATATACAATTTCCATAAGGAAATATGCATTGTCGGTTGAGCCATTAATATATTTAAACACTAATAGTGCTAAATGTTCCGGCATAACTCAACAAGATGACAGTGTTTCGCCCCGGTGTGCTATTGGGCTCTTCAGTTGGTTAAAGCACCCCTCACCAAGACACTGTCTAGTGCACACTGGGAAGACCATTGCAAGACGTATTTGACACATGTGTATCCGCGTCACGAGCAAGCCAGTGCACTATGGGAGTTGAAACTCCATTCCAAAGCAATTATAACCTTACCTTGGCATTGAATATACAATTTCCATAAGAAAATATGCATTGTCGGTTGAGCCATTAATATATTTAAACACAAATAGTGCTAAATGTTCCGGCATAACTCAACAAGATGACAGTGTTTCGCCCCGTTGTGCTATTGGGCTCTTCAGTTGGTTAAAGCACACCTCACCAAGACATTGTCTAGTGCACACTGGGAAGGCCATTGCAAGACGTATTTGACACATGTGTATCCGCGTCACGAGCTAGCCAGTGCACTATGGGAGTTGAAACTCCATTCCAAAGCAATTATAACCTTACCTTGGCATTGAATATACAATTTCCATAAGGAAATATGCATTGTCGGTTGAGCCATTAATATATTTAAACACAAATAGTGCTAAATGTTCCGGCATAACTCAATAAGATGACAGTGTTTCGCCCCGGTGTGCTATTGGGCTCTTCAGTTGGTTAAAGCACACCTCACCAAGACACTGTCTAGTGCACACTGGGAAGGCCATTGCAAGACGTATTTGACACATGTGTATCCGCGTCACGAGCAAGCCAGTGCACTATGGGAGTTGAAACTCCATTCCAAAGCAATTATAACCTTACCTTGGCATTGAATATACAATTTCCATAAGAAAATATGCATTGTCGGTTGAGCCATTAATATATTTAAACACAAATAGTGCTAAATGTTCCGGCATAACTCAACAAGTTGACAGTGTATCGCCCCGGTGTGCTATTGGGCTCTTCAGTTGGTTAAAGCACACCTCACCAAGACACTGTCTAGTGCACACTGGGAAGGCCATTGCAAGACGTATTTGACACATGTGTATCCGCGTCACGAGCAAGCCAGTGCACTATGGGAGTTGAAACTCCATTCCAAAGCAATTATAACCTTACCTTGGCATTGAATATACAATTTCCATAAGAAAATATGCATTGTCGGTTGAGCCATTAATATATTTAAACACAAATAGTGCTAAATGTTCCGGCATAACTCAACAAGATGACAGTGTTTCGCCCCGGTGTGCTATTGGGCTCTTCAGTTGGTTAAAGCACACCTCACCAAGACACTGTCTAGTGCACAATGGGAAGGCCATTGCAAGACGTAGTTGACACATGTGTATCCGCGTCACGAGCAAGCCAGTGCACTATGGGAGTTGAAACTCCATTCCAAAGCAATTATAACCTTACCTTGGCATTGAATATACAATTTCCATAAGAAAATATGCATTGTCGGTTGAGCCATTAATATATTTAAACACAAATAGTGCTAAATGTTCCGGCATAACTCAACAAGATGACAGTGTTCGCCCCGGTGTGCTATTGGGCTCTTCAGTTGGTTAAAGCACACCTCACCAAGACACTGTCTAGTGCACACTGGGAAGGCCATTGCAAGACGTAATTGACACATGTGTATCCGCGTCACGAGCAAGCCAGTGCACTATGGGAGTTGAAACTCCATTCCAAAGCAATTATAACCTTACCTTGGCATTGAATATACAATTTCCATAAGAAAATATGCATTGTCGGTTGAGCCATTAATATATTTAAACACAAATAGTGCTAAATGTTCCGGCATAACTCAACAAGATGACAGTGTTTCGCCCCGGTGTGCTATTGGGCTCTTCAGTTGGTTAAAGCACACCTCACCAAGACACTGTCTAGTGCACACTGGGAAGGCCATTGCAGGACGTATTTGACACATGTGTATCCGCGTCACGAGCAAGCCAGTGCACTATGGGAGTTGAAACTCCATTCCAAAGCAATTATAACCTTACCTTGGCATTTAATATACAATTTCCATAAGAAAATATGCATTGTCGGTTGAGCCATTAATATATTTACACACAAATAGTGCTAAATGTTCCGGCATAACTCAACAAGATGACAGTGTTCGCCCCGGTGTGCTATTGGGCTCTTCAGTTGGTTAAAGCACACCTCACCAAGACACTGTCTAGTGCACACTGGGAAGGCCATTGCAAGACGTATTTGACACATGTTTATCCGCGTCACGAGCAAGCCAGTGCACTATGGGAGTTGAAACTCCATTCCAAAGCAATTATAACCTTACCTTGGCATTGAATATACAGTTTCCATAAGAAAATATGCATTGTCGGTTGAGCCATTAATATATTTAAACACAAATAGTGCTAAATGTTCCGGCATAACTCAACAAGTAGACAGTGTTTCGCCCCGGTGTGCTATTGGGCTCTTCAGTTGGTTAAAGCACACCTCACCAAGACACTGTCTAGTGCACACTGGGAAGGCCATTGCAAGACGTATTTGACACATGTGTATCCGCGTTACGAGCAAGCCAGTGCACTATGGGAGTTGAAACTCCATTCCAAAGCAATTATAACCTTACCTTGGCATTGAATATACAATTTCCATAAGAAAATATGCATTGTCGGTTGAGCCATTAATATATTTAAACACAAATAGTGCTAAATGTTCCGGCATAACTCAACAAGATGACAGTGTATCGCCCCGGTGTGCTATTGGGCTCTTAAGTTGGTTAAAGCACACCTCACCAAGACACTGTCTAGTGCACACTGGGAAGGCCATTGCAAGACGTATTTGACACATGTGTATCCGCGTCACGAGCAAGCCAGTGCACTATGGGAGTTGAAACTCGATTCCAAAGCAATTATAACCTTACCTTGGCATTTAATATACAATTTCCATAAGAAAATATGCATTGTCGGTTGAGCCATTAATATATATAAACACAAATAGTGCTAAATGTTCCGGCATAACTCAACAAGATGACAGTGTTTCGCCATGGTGTGCTATTGGGCTCTTCAGTTGGTTAAAGCACACCTCACCAAGACACTGTCTAGTGCACACTGGGAAGGCCATTGCAAGACGTATTTGACACATGTGTATCCGCGTCACGAGCAAGCCAGTGCACTATGGGAGTTGAAACTCCATTCCAAAGCAATTATAACCTTACCTTGGCATTGAATATACAATTTCCATAAGGAAATATGCATTGTCGGTTGAGCCATTAATATATTTAAACACTAATAGTGCTAAATGTTCCGGCATAACTCAACAAGATGACAGTGTTTCGCCCCGGTGTGCTATTGGGCTCTTCAGTTGGTTAAAGCACCCCTCACCAAGACACTGTCTAGTGCACACTGGGAAGACCATTGCAAGACGTATTTGACACATGTGTATCCGCGTCACGAGCAAGCCAGTGCACTATGGGAGTTGAAACTCCATTCCAAAGCAATTATAACCTTACCTTGGCATTGAATATACAATTTCCATAAGAAAATATGCATTGTCGGTTGAGCCATTAATATATTTAAACACAAATAGTGCTAAATGTTCCGGCATAACTCAACAAGATGACAGTGTTTCGCCCCGTTGTGCTATTGGGCTCTTCAGTTGGTTAAAGCACACCTCACCAAGACATTGTCTAGTGCACACTGGGAAGGCCATTGCAAGACGTATTTGACACATGTGTATCCGCGTCACGAGCTAGCCAGTGCACTATGGGAGTTGAAACTCCATTCCAAAGCAATTATAACCTTACCTTGGCATTGAATATACAATTTCCATAAGGAAATATGCATTGTCGGTTGAGCCATTAATATATTTAAACACAAATAGTGCTAAATGTTCCGGCATAACTCAATAAGATGACAGTGTTTCGCCCCGGTGTGCTATTGGGCTCTTCAGTTGGTTAAAGCACACCTCACCAAGACACTGTCTAGTGCACACTGGGAAGGCCATTGCAAGACGTATTTGACACATGTGTATCCGCGTCACGAGCAAGCCAGTGCACTATGGGAGTTGAAACTCCATTCCAAAGCAATTATAACCTTACCTTGGCATTGAATATACAATTTCCATAAGAAAATATGCATTGTCGGTTGAGCCATTAATATATTTAAAAACAAATAGTGCTAAATGTTCCGGCATAACTCAACAAGTTGACAGTGTATCGCCCCGGTGTGCTATTGGGCTCTTCAGTTGGTTAAAGCACACCTCACCAAGACACTGTCTAGTGCACACTGGGAAGGCCATTGCAAGACGTATTTGACACATGTGTATCCGCGTCACGAGCAAGCCAGTGCACTATGGGAGTTGAAACTCCATTCCAAAGCAATTATAACCTTACCTTGGCATTGAATATACAATTTCCATAAGAAAATATGCATTGTCGGTTGAGCCATTAATATATTTAAACACAAATAGTGCTAAATGTTCCGGCATAACTCAACAAGATGACAGTGTTTCGCCCCGGTGTGCTATTGGGCTCTTCAGTTGGTTAAAGCACACCTCACCAAGACACTGTCTAGTGCACAATGGGAAGGCCATTGCAAGACGTAGTTGACACATGTGTATCCGCGTCACGAGCAAGCCAGTGCACTATGGGAGTTGAAACTCCATTCCAAAGCAATTATAACCTTACCTTGGCATTGAATATACAATTTCCATAAGAAAATATGCATTGTCGGTTGAGCCATTAATATATTTAAACACAAATAGTGCTAAATGTTCCGGCATAACTCAACAAGATGACAGTGTTCGCCCCGGTGTGCTATTGGGCTCTTCAGTTGGTTAAAGCACACCTCACCAAGACACTGTCTAGTGCACACTGGGAAGGCGATTGCAAGACGTAATTGACACATGTGTATCCGCGTCACGAGCAAGCCAGTGCACTATGGGAGTTGAAACTCCATTCCAAAGCAATTATAACCTTACCTTGGCATTGAATATACAATTTCCATAAGAAAATATGCATTGTCGGTTGAGCCATTAATATATTTAAACACAAATAGTGCTAAATGTTCCGGCATAACTCAACAAGATGACAGTGTATCGCCCCGGTGTGCTATTGGGCTCTTAAGTTGGTTAAAGCACACCTCACCAAGACACTGTCTAGTGCACACTGGGAAGGCCATTGCAAGACGTATTTGACACATGTGTATCCGCGTCACGAGCAAGCCAGTGCACTATGGGAGTTGAAACTCGATTCCAAAGCAATTATAACCTTACCTTGGCATTGAATATACAATTTCCATAAGAAAATATGCATTGTCGGTTGAGCCATTAATATATATAAACACAAATAGTGCTAAATGTTCCGGCATAACTCAACAAGATGACAGTGTTTCGCCATGGTGTGCTATTGGGCTCTTCAGTTGGTTAAAGCACACCTCACCAAGACACTGTCTAGTGCACACTGGGAAGGCCATTGCAAGACGTATTTGACACATGTGTATCCGCGTCACGAGCAAGCCAGTGCAATATGGGAGTTGAAACTCCATTCCAAAGCAATTATAACCTTACCTTGGCATTGAATATACAATTTCCATAAGGAAATATGCATTGTCGGTTGAGCCATTAATATATTTAAACACTAATAGTGCTAAATGTTCCGGCATAACTCAACAAGATGACAGTGTTTCGCCCCGGTGTGCTATTGGGCTCTTCAGTTGGTTAAAGCACCCCTCACCAAGACACTGTCTAGTGCACACTGGGAAGACCATTGCAAGACGTATTTGACACATGTGTATCCGCGTCACGAGCAAGCCAGTGCACTATGGGAGTTGAAACTCCATTCCAAAGCAATTATAACCTTACCTTGGCATTGAATATACAATTTCCATAAGAAAATATGCATTGTCGGTTGAGCCATTAATATATTTAAACACAAATAGTGCTAAATGTTCCGGCATAACTCAACAAGATGACAGTGTTTCGCCCCGTTGTGCTATTGGGCTCTTCAGTTGGTTAAAGCACACCTCACCAAGACATTGTCTAGTGCACACTGGGAAGGCCATTGCAAGACGTATTTGACACATGTGTATCCGCGTCACGAGCTAGCCAGTGCACTATGGGAGTTGAAACTCCATTCCAAAGCAATTATAACCTTACCTTGGCATTGAATATACAATTTCCATAAGGAAATATGCATTGTCGGTTGAGCCATTAATATATTTAAACACAAATAGTGCTAAATGTTCCGGCATAACTCAATAAGATGACAGTGTTTCGCCCCGGTGTGCTATTGGGCTCTTCAGTTGGTTAAAGCACACCTCACCAAGACACTGTCTAGTGCACACTGGGAAGGCCATTGCAAGACGTATTTGACACATGTGTATCCGCGTCACGAGCAAGCCAGTGCACTATGGGAGTTGAAACTCCATTCCAAAGCAATTATAACCTTACCTTGGCATTGAATATACAATTTCCATAAGAAAATATGCATTGTCGGTTGAGCCATTAATATATTTAAACACAAATAGTGCTAAATGTTCCGGCATAACTCAACAAGTTGACAGTGTATCGCCCCGGTGTGCTATTGGGCTCTTCAGTTGGTTAAAGCACACCTCACCAAGACACTGTCTAGTGCACACTGGGAAGGCCATTGCAAGACGTATTTGACACATGTGTATCCGCGTCACGAGCAAGCCAGTGCACTATGGGAGTTGAAACTCCATTCCAAAGCAATTATAACCTTACCTTGGCATTGAATATACAATTTCCATAAGAAAATATGCATTGTCGGTTGAGCCATTAATATATTTAAACACAAATAGTGCTAAATGTTCCGGCATAACTCAACAAGATGACAGTGTTTCGCCCCGGTGTGCTATTGGGCTCTTCAGTTGGTTAAAGCACACCTCACCAAGACACTGTCTAGTGCACAATGGGAAGGCCATTGCAAGACGTAGTTGACACATGTGTATCCGCGTCACGAGCAAGCCAGTGCACTATGGGAGTTGAAACTCCATTCCAAAGCAATTATAACCTTACCTTGGCATTGAATATACAATTTCCATAAGAAAATATGCATTGTCGGTTGAGCCATTAATATATTTAAACACAAATAGTGCTAAATGTTCCGGAATAACTCAACAAGATGACAGTGTTCGCCCCGGTGTGCTATTGGGCTCTTCAGTTGGTTAAAGCACACCTCACCAAGACACTGTCTAGTGCACACTGGGAAGGCCATTGCAAGACGTAATTGACACATGTGTATCCGCGTCACGAGCAAGCCAGTGCACTATGGGAGTTGAAACTCCATTCCAAAGCAATTATAACCTTACCTTGGCATTGAATATACAATTTCCATAAGAAAATATGCATTGTCGGTTGAGCCATTAATATATTTAAACACAAATAGTGCTAAATGTTCCGGCATAACTCAACAAGATGACAGTGTTTCGCCCCGGTGTGCTATTGGGCTCTTCAGTTGGTTAAAGCACACCTCACCAAGACACTGTCTAGTGCACACTGGGAAGGCCATTGCAGGACGTATTTGACACATGTGTATCCGCGTCACGAGCAAGCCAGTGCACTATGGGAGTTGAAACTCCATTCCAAAGCAATTATAACCTTACCTTGGCATTTAATATACAATTTCCATAAGAAAATATGCATTGTCGGTTGAGCCATTAATATATTTACACACAAATAGTGCTTAATGTTCCGGCATAACTCAACAAGATGACAGTGTTCGCCCCGGTGTGCTATTGGGCTCTTCAGTTGGTTAAAGCACACCTCACCAAGACACTGTCTAGTGCACACTGGGAAGGCCATTGCAAGACGTATTTGACACATGTTTATCCGCGTCACGAGCAAGCCAGTGCACTATGGGAGTTGAAACTCCATTCCAAAGCAATTATAACCTTACCTTGGCATTGAATATACAGTTTCCATAAGAAAATATGCATTGTCGGTTGAGCCATTAATATATTTAAACACAAATAGTGCTAAATGTTCCGGCATAACTCAACAAGTAGACAGTGTTTCGCCCCGGTGTGCTATTGGGCTCTTCAGTTGGTTAAAGCACACCTCACCATACACTGTCTAGTGCACACTGGGAAGGCCATTGCAAGACGTATTTGACACATGTGTATCCGCGTTACGAGCAAGCCAGTGCACTATGGGAGTTGAAACTCCATTCCAAAGCAATTATAACCTTACCTTGGCATTGAATATACAATTTCCATAAGAAAATATGCATTGTCGGTTGAGCCATTAATATATTTAAACACAAATAGTGCTAAATGTTCCGGCATAACTCAACAAGATGACAGTGTATCGCCCCGGTGTGCTATTGGGCTCTTAAGTTGGTTAAAGCACACCTCACCAAGACACTGTCTAGTGCACACTGGGAAGGCCATTGCAAGACGTATTTGACACATGTGTATCCGCGTCACGAGCAAGCCAGTGCACTATGGGAGTTGAAACTCGATTCCAAAGCAATTATAACCTTACCTTGGCATTGAATATACAATTTCCATAAGAAAATATGCATTGTCGGTTGAGCCATTAATATATTTAAACACAAATAGTGCTAAATGTTCCGGCATAACTCAACAAGATGACAGTGTTTCGCCCCGGTGTGCTATTGGGCTCTTCAGTTGGTTAAAGCACACCTCACCAAGACACTGTCTAGTGCACAATGGGAAGGCCATTGCAAGACGTAGTTGACACATGTGTATCCGCGTCACGAGCAAGCCAGTGCACTATGGGAGTTGAAACTCCATTCCAAAGCAATTATAACCTTACCTTGGCATTGAATATACAATTTCCATAAGAAAATATGCATTGTCGGTTGAGCCATTAATATATTTAAACACAAATAGTGCTAAATGTTCCGGCATAACTCAACAAGATGACAGTGTTCGCCCCGGTGTGCTATTGGGCTCTTCAGTTGGTTAAAGCACACCTCACCAAGACACTGTCTAGTGCACACTGGGAAGGCCATTGCAAGACGTAATTGACACATGTGTATCCGCGTCACGAGCAAGCCAGTGCACTATGGGAGTTGAAACTCCATTCCAAAGCAATTATAACCTTACCTTGGCATTGAATATACAATTTCCATAAGAAAATATGCATTGTCGGTTGAGCCATTAATATATTTAAACACAAATAGTGCTAAATGTTCCGGCATAACTCAACAAGATGACAGTGTTTCGCCCCGGTGTGCTATTGGGCTCTTCAGTTGGTTAAAGCACACCTCACCAAGACACTGTCTAGTGCACACTGGGAAGGCCATTGCAGGACGTATTTGACACATGTGTATCCGCGTCACGAGCAAGCCAGTGCACTATGGGAGTTGAAACTCCATTCCAAAGCAATTATAACCTTACCTTGGCATTTAATATACAATTTCCATAAGAAAATATGCATTGTCGGTTGAGCCATTAATATATTTACACACAAATAGTGCTAAATGTTCCGGCATAACTCAACAAGATGACAGTGTTCGCCCCGGTGTGCTATTGGGCTCTTCAGTTGGTTAAAGCACACCTCACCAAGACACTGTCTAGTGCACACTGGGAAGGCCATTGCAAGACGTATTTGACACATGTTTATCCGCGTCACGAGCAAGCCAGTGCACTATGGGAGTTGAAACTCCATTCCAAAGCAATTATAACCTTACCTTGGCATTGAATATACAGTTTCCATAAGAAAATATGCATTGTCGGTTGAGCCATTAATATATTTAAACACAAATAGTGCTAAATGTTCCGGCATAACTCAACAAGTAGACAGTGTTTCGCCCCGGTGTGCTATTGGGCTCTTCAGTTGGTTAAAGCACACCTCACCAAGACACTGTCTAGTGCACACTGGGAAGGCCATTGCAAGATGTATTTGACACATGTGTATCCGCGTTACGAGCAAGCCAGTGCACTATGGGAGTTGAAACTCCATTCCAAAGCAATTATAACCTTACCTTGGCATTGAATATACAATTTCCATAAGAAAATATGCATTGTCGGTTGAGCCATTAATATATTTAAACACAAATAGTGCTAAATGTTCCGGCATAACTCAACAAGATGACAGTGTATCGCCCCGGTGTGCTATTGGGCTCTTAAGTTGGTTAAAGCACACCTCACCAAGACACTGTCTAGTGCACACTGGGAAGGCCATTGCAAGACGTATTTGACACATGTGTATCCGCGTCACGAGCAAGCCAGTGCACTATGGGAGTTGAAACTCGATTCCAAAGCAATTATAACCTTACCTTGGCATTGAATATACAATTTCCATAAGAAAATATGCATTGTCGGTTGAGCCATTAATATATATAAACACAAATAGTGCTAAATGTTCCGGCATAACTCAACAAGATGACAGTGTTTCGCCATGGTGTGCTATTGGGCTCTTCAGTTGGTTAAAGCACACCTCACCAAGACACTGTCTAGTGCACACTGGGAAGGCCATTGCAAGACGTATTTGACACATGTGTATCCGCGTCACGAGCAAGCCAGTGCACTATGGGAGTTGAAACTCCATTCCAAAGCAATTATAACCTTACCTTGGCATTGAATATACAATTTCCATAAGGAAATATGCATTGTCGGTTGAGCCATTAATATATTTAAACACTAATAGTGCTAAATGTTCCGGCATAACTCAACAAGATGACAGTGTTTCGCCCCGGTGTGCTATTGGGCTCTTCAGTTGGTTAAAGCACCCCTCACCAAGACACTGTCTAGTGCACACTGGGAAGACCATTGCAAGACGTATTTGACACATGTGTATCCGCGTCACGAGCAAGCCAGTGCACTATGGGAGTTGAAACTCCATTCCAAAGCAATTATAACCTTACCTTGGCATTGAATATACAATTTCCATAAGAAAATATGCATTGTCGGTTGAGCCATTAATATATTTAAACACAAATAGTGCTAAATGTTCCGGCATAACTCAACAAGATGACAGTGTTTCGCCCCGTTGTGCTATTGGGCTCTTCAGTTGGTTAAAGCACACCTCACCAAGACATTGTCTAGTGCACACTGGGAAGGCCATTGCAAGACGTATTTGACACATGTGTATCCGCGTCACGAGCTAGCCAGTGCACTATGGGAGTTGAAACTCCATTCCAAAGCAATTATAACCTTACCTTGGCATTGAATATACAATTTCCATAAGGAAATATGCATTGTCGGTTGAGCCATTAATATATTTAAACACAAATAGTGCTAAATGTTCCGGCATAACTCAATAAGATGACAGTGTTTCGCCCCGGTGTGCTATTGGGCTCTTCAGTTGGTTAAAGCACACCTCACCAAGACACTGTCTAGTGCACACTGGGAAGGCCATTGCAAGACGTATTTGACACATGTGTATCCGCGTCACGAGCAAGCCAGTGCACTATGGGAGTTGAAACTCCATTCCAAAGCAATTATAACCTTACCTTGGCATTGAATATACAATTTCCATAAGAAAATATGCATTGTCGGTTGAGCCATTAATATATTTAAACACAAATAGTGCTAAATGTTCCGGCATAACTCAACAAGTTGACAGTGTATCGCCCCGGTGTGCTATTGGGCTCTTCAGTTGGTTAAGGCACACCTCACCAAGACACTGTCTAGTGCACACTGGGAAGGCCATTGCAAGACGTATTTGACACATGTGTATCCGCGTCACGAGCAAGCCAGTGCACTATGGGAGTTGAAACTCGATTCCAAAGCAATTATAACCTTACCTTGGCATTGAATATACAATTTCCATAAGAAAATATGCATTGTCGGTTGAGCCATTAATATATTTAAACACAAATAGTGCTAAATGTTCCGGCATAACTCAACAAGATGACAGTGTTTCGCCCCGGTGTGCTATTGGGCTCTTCAGTTGGTTAAAGCACACCTCACCAAGACACTGTCTAGTGCACAATGGGAAGGCCATTGCAAGACGTAGTTGACACATGTGTATCCGCGTCACGAGCAAGCCAGTGCACTATGGGAGTTGAAACTCCATTCCAAAGCAATTATAACCTTACCTTGGCATTGAATATACAATTTCCATAAGAAAATATGCATTGTCGGTTGAGCCATTAATATATTTAAACACAAATAGTGCTAAATGTTCCGGCATAACTCAACAAGATGACAGTGTTCGCCCCGGTGTGCTATTGGGCTCTTCAGTTGGTTAAAGCACACCTCACCAAGACACTGTCTAGTGCACACTGGGAAGGCCATTGCAAGACGTAATTGACACATGTGTATCCGCGTCACGAGCAAGCCAGTGCACTATGGGAGTTGAAACTCCATTCCAAAGCAATTATAACCTTACCTTGGCATTGAATATACAATTTCGATAAGAAAATATGCATTGTCGGTTGAGCCATTAATATATTTAAACACAAATAGTGCTAAATGTTCCGGCATAACTCAACAAGATGACAGTGTATCGCCCCGGTGTGCTATTGGGCTCTTAAGTTGGTTAAAGCACACCTCACCAAGACACTGTCTAGTGCACACTGGGAAGGCCATTGCAAGACGTATTTGACACATGTGTATCCGCGTCACGAGCAAGCCAGTGCACTATGGGAGTTGAAACTCGATTCCAAAGCAATTATAACCTTACCTTGGCATTGAATATACAATTTCCATAAGAAAATATGCATTGTCGGTTGAGCCATTAATATATATAAACACAAATAGTGCTAAATGTTCCGGCATAACTCAACAAGATGACAGTGTTTCGCCATGGTGTGCTATTGGGCTCTTCAGTTGGTTAAAGCACACCTCACCAAGACACTGTCTAGTGCACACTGAGAAGGCCATTGCAAGACGTATTTGACACATGTGTATCCGCGTCACGAGCAAGCCAGTGCACTATGGGAGTTGAAACTCCATTCCAAAGCAATTATAACCTTACCTTGGCATTGAATATACAATTTCCATAAGGAAATATGCATTGTCGGTTGAGCCATTAATATATTTAAACACTAATAGTGCTAAATGTTCCGGCATAACTCAACAAGATGACAGTGTTTCGCCCCGGTGTGCTATTGGGCTCTTCAGTTGGTTAAAGCACCCCTCACCAAGACACTGTCTAGTGCACACTGGGAAGACCATTGCAAGACGTATTTGACACATGTGTATCCGCGTCACGAGCAAGCCAGTGCACTATGGGAGTTGAAACTCCATTCCAAAGCAATTATAACCTTACCTTGGCATTGAATATACAATTTCCATAAGAAAATATGCTTTGTCGGTTGAGCCATTAATATATTTAAACACAAATAGTGCTAAATGTTCCGGCATAACTCAACAAGATGACAGTGTTTCGCCCCGTTGTGCTATTGGGCTCTTCAGTTGGTTAAAGCACACCTCACCATGACATTGTCTAGTGCACACTGGGAAGGCCATTGCAAGACGTATTTGACACATGTGTATCCGCGTCACGAGCTAGCCAGTGCACTATGGGAGTTGAAACTCCATTCCAAAGCAATTATAACCTTACCTTGGCATTGAATATACAATTTCCATAAGGAAATATGCATTGTCGGTTGAGCCATTAATATATTTAAACACAAATAGTGCTAAATGTTCCGGCATAACTCAATAAGATGACAGTGTTTCGCCCCGGTGTGCTATTGGGCTCTTCAGTTGGTTAAAGCACACCTCACCAAGACACTGTCTAGTGCACACTGGGAAGGCCATTGCAAGACGTATTTGACACATGTGTATCCGCGTCACGAGCAAGCCAGTGCACTATGGGAGTTGAAACTCCATTCCAAAGCAATTATAACCTTACCTTGGCATTGAATATACAATTTCCATAAGAAAATATGCATTGTCGGTTGAGCCATTAATATATTTAAACACAAATAGTGCTAAATGTTCCGGCATAACTCAACAAGTTGACAGTGTATCGCCCCGGTGTGCTATTGGGCTCTTCAGTTGGTTAAAGCACACCTCACCAAGACACTGTCTAGTGCACACTGGGAAGGCCATTGCAAGACGTATTTGACACATGTGTATCCGCGTCACGAGCAAGCCAGTGCACTATGGGAGTTGAAACTCCATTCCAAAGCAATTATAACCTTACCTTGGCATTGAATATACAATTTCCATAAGAAAATATGCATTGTCGGTTGAGCCATTAATATATTTAAACACAAATAGTGCTAAATGTTCCGGCATAACTCAACAAGATGACAGTGTTTCGCCCCGGTGTGCTATTGGGCTCTTCAGTTGGTTAAAGCACACCTCACCAAGACACTGTCTAGTGCACAATGGGAAGGCCATTGCAAGACGTAGTTGACACATGTGTATCCGCGTCACGAGCAAGCCAGTGCACTATGGGAGTTGAAACTCCATTCCAAAGCAATTATAACCTTACCTTGGCATTGAATATACAATTTCCATAAGAAAATATGCATTGTCGGTTGAGCCATTAATATATTTAAACACAAATAGTGCTAAATGTTCCGGCATAACTCAACAAGATGACAGTGTTCGCCCCGGTGTGCTATTGGGCTCTTCAGTTGGTTAAAGCACACCTCACCAAGACACTGTCTAGTGCACACTGGGAAGGCCATTGCAAGACGTAATTGACACATGTGTATCCGCGTCACGAGCAAGCCATTGCACTATGGGAGTTGAAACTCCATTCCAAAGCAATTATAACCTTACCTTGGCATTGAATATACAATTTCCATAAGAAAATATGCATTGTCGGTTGAGCCATTAATATATTTAAACACAAATAGTGCTAAATGTTCCGGCATAACTCAACAAGATGACAGTGTTTCGCCCCGGTGTGCTATTGGGCTCTTCAGTTGGTTAAAGCACACCTCACCAAGACACTGTCTAGTGCACACTGGGAAGGCCATTGCAGGACGTATTTGACACATGTGTATCCGCGTCACGAGCAAGCCAGTGCACTATGGGAGTTGAAACTCCATTCCAAAGCAATTATAACCTTACCTTGGCATTTAATATACAATTTCCATAAGAAAATATGCATTGTCGGTTGAGCCATTAATATATTTACACACAAATAGTGCTAAATGTTCCGGCATAACTCAACAAGATGACAGTGTTCGCCCCGGTGTGCTATTGGGCTCTTCAGTTGGTTAAAGCACACCTCACCAAGACACTGTCTAGTGCACACTGGGAAGGCCATTGCAAGACGTATTTGACACATGTTTATCCGCGTCACGAGCAAGCCAGTGCACTATGGGAGTTGAAACTCCATTCCAAAGCAATTATAACCTTACCTTGGCATTGAATATACAGTTTCCATAAGAAAATATGCATTGTCGGTTGAGCCATTAATATATTTAAACACAAATAGTGCTAAATGTTCCGGCATAACTCAACAAGTAGACAGTGTTTCGCCCCGGTGTGCTATTGGGCTCTTCAGTTGGTTAAAGCACACCTCACCAAGACACTGTCTAGTGCACACTGGGAAGGCCATTGCAAGACGTATTTGACACATGTGTATCCGCGTTACGAGCAAGCCAGTGCACTATGGGAGTTGAAACTCCATTCCAAAGCAATTATAACCTTACCTTGGCATTGAATATACAATTTCCATAAGAAAATATGCATTGTCGGTTGAGCCATTAATATATTTAAACACAAATAGTGCTAAATGTTCCGGCATAACTCAACAAGATGACAGTGTATCGCCCCGGTGTGCTATTGGGCTCTTAAGTTGGTTAAAGCACACCTCACCAAGACACTGTCTAGTGCACACTGGGAAGGCCATTGCAAGACGTATTTGACACATGTGTATCCGCGTCACGAGCAAGCCAGTGCACTATGGGAGTTGAAACTCGATTCCAAAGCAATTATAACCTTACCTTGGCATTGAATATACAATTTCCATAAGAAAATATGCATTGTCGGTTGAGCCATTAATATATATAAACACAAATAGTGCTAAATGTTCCGGCATAACTCAACAAGATGACAGTGTTTCGCCATGGTGTGCTATTGGGCTCCTCAGTTGGTTAAAGCACACCTCACCAAGACACTGTCTAGTGCACACTGGGAAGGCCATTGCAAGACGTATTTGACACATGTGTATCCGCGTCACGAGCAAGCCAGTGCACTATGGGAGTTGAAACTCCATTCCAAAGCAATTATAACCTTACCTTGGCATTGAATATACAATTTCCATAAGGAAATATGCATTGTCGGTTGAGCCATTAATATATTTAAACACTAATAGTGCTAAATGTTCCGGCATAACTCAACAAGATGACAGTGTTTCGCCCCGGTGTGCTATTGGGCTCTTCAGTTGGTTAAAGCACCCCTCACCAAGACACTGTCTAGTGCACACTGGGAAGACCATTGCAAGACGTATTTGACACATGTGTATCCGCGTCACGAGCAAGCCAGTGCACTATGGGAGTTGAAACTCCATTCCAAAGCAATTATAACCTTACCTTGGCATTGAATATACAATTTCCATAAGAAAATATGCATTGTCGGTTGAGCCATTAATATATTTAAACACAAATAGTGCTAAATGTTCCGGCATAACTCAACAAGATGACAGTGTTTCGCCCCGTTGTGCTATTGGGCTCTTCAGTTGGTTAAAGCACACCTCACCAAGACATTGTCTAGTGCACACTGGGAAGGCCATTGCAAGACGTATTTGACACATGTGTATCCGCGTCACGAGCTAGCCAGTGCACTATGGGAGTTGAAACTCCATTCCAAAGCAATTATAACCTTACCTTGGCATTGAATATACAATTTCCATAAGGAAATATGCATTGTCGGTTGAGCCATTAATATATTTAAACACAAATAGTGCTAAATGTTCCGGCATAACTCAATAAGATGACAGTGTTTCGCCCCGGTGTGCTATTGGGCTCTTCAGTTGGTTAAAGCACACCTCACCAAGACACTGTCTAGTGCACACTGGGAAGGCCATTGCAAGACGTATTTGACACATGTGTATCCGCGTCACGAGCAAGCCAGTGCACTATGGGAGTTGAAACTCCATTCCAAAGCAATTATAACCTTACCTTGGCATTGAATATACAATTTCCATAAGAAAATATGCATTGTCGGTTGAGCCATTAATATATTTAAACACAAATAGTGCTAAATGTTCCGGCATAACTCAACAAGTTGACAGTGTATCGCCCCGGTGTGCTATTGGGCTCTTCAGTTGGTTAAAGCACACCTCACCAAGACACTGTCTAGTGCACACTGGGAAGGCCATTGCAAGACGTATTTGACACATGTGTATCCGCGTCACGAGCAAGCCAGTGCACTATGGGAGTTGAAACTCCATTCCAAAGCAATTATAACCTTACCTTGGCATTGAATATACAATTTCCATAAGAAAATATGCATTGTCGGTTGAGCCATTAATATATTTAAACACAAATAGTGCTAAATGTTCCGGCATAACTCAACAAGATGACAGTGTTTCGCCCCGGTGTGCTATTGGGCTCTTCAGTTGGTTAAAGCACACCTCACCAAGACACTGTCTAGTGCACAATGGGAAGGCCATTGCAAGACGTAGTTGACACATGTGTATCCGCGTCACGAGCAAGCCAGTGCACTATGGGAGTTGAAACTCCATTCCAAAGCAATTATAACCTTACCTTGGCATTGAATATACAATTTCCATAAGAAAATATGCATTGTCGGTTGAGCCATTAATATATTTAAACACAAATAGTGCTAAATGTTCCGGCATAACTCAACAAGATGACAGTGTTCGCCCCGGTGTGCTATTGGGCTCTTCAGTTGGTTAAAGCACACCTCACCAAGACACTGTCTAGTGCACACTGGGAAGGCCATTGCAAGACGTAATTGACACATGTGTATCCGCGTCACGAGCAAGCCAGTGCACTATGGGAGTTGAAACTCCATTCCAAAGCAATTATAACCTTACCTTGGCATTGAATATACAATTTCCATAAGAAAATATGCATTGTCGATTGAGCCATTAATATATTTAAACACAAATAGTGCTAAATGATCCGGCATAACTCAACAAGTAGACAGTGTTTCGCCCCGGTGTGCTATTGGGCTCTTCAGTTCGTTAAAGCACACCTCACCAAGACACTGTCTAGTGCACACTGGGAAGGCCATTGCAAGACTTATTTGACACATGTGTATCCGCGTCACGAGCAAGCCAGTGCACTATGGGAGTTGAAACTCCATTCCAAAGCAATTATAACCTTACCTTGGCATTGAATATACATTTTCCATAAGAAAATATGCATTGTCGGTTGAGCCATTAATATATTTAAACACAAATAGTGCTAAATGTTCCGGCATAACTCAACAAGATGACAGTGTATCGCCCCGGTGTGCTATTGGACTCTTCAGTTGGTTAAAGCACACCTCACCAAGACACTGTCTAGTGCACACTGGGAAGGCCATTGCAAGACGTATTTGACACATGTGTATCCGCGTCACGAGCAAGCCAGTGCACTATGGGAGTTGAAACTCCATTCCAAAGCAATTATAACCTTACCTTGGCATTGAATATACAATTTCCATAAGAAAATATGCATTGTCGGTTGAGCCATTAATATATTTAAACACAAATAGTGCTAAATGATCCGGCATAACTCAACAAGATGACAGTGTTTCGCCCCGGTGTGCTATTGGGCTCTTCAGTTGGTTAAAGCACACCTCACCAAGACACTGTCTAGTGCACACTGGGAAGGCCATTGCAAGACGTATTTGACACATGTGTATCCGCGTCACGAGCAAGCCAGTGCACTATGGGAGTTGAAACTCCATTCCAAAGCAATTATAACCTTACCTTGGCATTGAATATACAATTTCCATAAGAAAATATGCATTGTCGGTTGAGCCATTAATATATTTAAACACAAATAGTGCTAAATGTTCCGGCATAACTCAACAAGTAGACAGTGTTTCGCCCCGGTGTGCTATTGGGCTCTTCAGTTGGTTAAAGCACACCTCACCAAGACACTGTCTAGTGCACACTGGGATGGCCATTGCAAGACGTATTTGACACATGTGTATCCGCGTCACGAGCAAGCCAGTGCACTATGGGAGTTGAAACTCCATTCCAAAGCAATTATAACCTTACCTTGGCATTGAATATACAATTTCCATAAGAAAATATGCATTGTCGGTTGAGCCATTAATATATTTAAACACAAATAGTGCTAAATGTTCCGGCATAACTCAACAAGATGACAGTGTATCGCCCCGGAGTGCTATTGGGCTCTTCAGTTGGTTAAAGCACACCTCACCAAGACACTGTCTAGTGCAGACTGGGAAGGCCATTGCAAGACGTATTTGACACATGTGTATCCGCGTCACGAGCAAGCCAGTGCACTATGGGAGTTGAAACTCCATTCCAAAGCAATTATAACCTTACCTTGGCATTGAATATACAATTTCCATAAGAAAATATGCATTGTCGGTTGAGCCATTAATATATATAAACACAAATAGTGCTAATTGTTCCGGCATAACTCAACAAGATGACAGTGTTTCACCCTGGTGTGCTATTGGGCTCTTCAGTTGGTTAAAGCACACCTCACCAAGACACTGTCTAGTGCACACTGGGAAGGCCATTGCAAGACGTATTTGACACATGTGTATCAGCGTCACGAGCAAGCCAGTGCACTATGGGAGTTGAAACTCCATTCCAAAGCAATTATAACCTTACCTTGGCATTGAATATACAATTTCCATAAGAAAATATACATTTTCGGTTGAGCCATTAATATATTTAAACACAAATAGTGCTAAATGTTCCGGCATAACTCAACAAGATGACAGTGTTTCGCCCCGGTGTGCTATTGGGCTCTTCAGTTGGTTAAAGCACACCTCACCAAGACACTGTCTAGTGCACACTGGGAAGACCATTGCAAGACGTATTTGACACATGTGTATCCGCGTCACGAGCAAGCCAGTGCACTATGGGAGTTGAAACTCCATTCCAAAGCAATTATAACCTTACCTTGGCATTGAATATACAATTTCCATAAGAAAATATGCATTGTCGGTTGAGCCATTAATATATTTAAACACAAATAGTGCTAAATGTTCCGGCATAACACAACAAGATGACAGTGTTTCGCCCCGTTGTGCTATTGGGCTCTTCAGTTGGTTAAAGCACACCTCACCAAGGCATTGTCTAGTGCACACTGGGAAGGCCATTGCAAGACGTATTTGACACATGTGTATCCGCGTCACGAGCTAGCCAGTGCACTATGGGAGTTGAAACTCCATTCCAAAGCAATTATAACCTTACCTTGGCATTGAATATACAATTTCCATAAGAAAATATGCATTGTCGGTTGAGCCATTAATATATTTAAACACAAATAGTGCTAAATATTCCGGCATAACTCAATAAGATGACAGTGTTACGCCCCGGTGTGCTATTGGGCTCTTCAGTTGGTTAAAGCACACCTCACCAAGACACTGTCTAGTGCACACTGGGAAGGCCATTGCAAGACGTATTTGACACATGTGTATCCGCGTCACGAGCAAGCCAGTGCACTATGGGAGTTGAAACTACATTCCAAAGCAATTATAACCTTACCTTGGCATTGAATATACAATTTCCATAAGAAAATATGCATTGTCGGTTGAGCCATTAATATATTTTAACACAAATAGTGCTAAATGTTCCGGCATAACTCAACAAGTTGACAGTGTATCGCCCCGGTGTGCTATTGGGCTCTTCAGTTGGTTAAAGCACACCTCACCAAGACACTGTCTAGTGCACACTGGGAAGGCCATTGCAAGACGTATTTGACACATGTGTATCCGCGTCACGAGCAAGCCAGTGCACTATGGGAGTTGAAACTCCATTCCAAAGCAATTATAACCTTACCTTGGCATTGAATATACAATTTCCATAAGAAAATATGCATTGTCGGTTGAGCCATTAATATATTTAAACACAAATAGTGCTAAATGTTCCGGCATAACTCAACAAGATGACAGTGTTTCGCCCCGGTGTGCTATTGGGCTCTTCAGTTGGTTAAAGCACACCTCACCAAGACACTGTCTAGTGCACACTGGGAAGGCCATTGCAAGACGTATTTGACACATGTGTATCCGCGTCACGAGCAAGCCAGTGCACTATGGGAGTTGAAACTCCATTCCAAAGCAATTATAACCTTACCTTGGCATTGAATATACAATTTCCATAAGAAAATATGCATTGTCGGTTGAGCCATTAATATATTTAAACACAAATAGTGCTAAATGTTCCGGCATAACTCAACAAGATGACAGTGTTTCGCCCCGGTGTGCTATTGGGCTCTTCAGTTGGTTAAAGCACACCTCACCAAGACACTGTCTAGTGCACACTGGGAAGGCCATTGCAAGACGTAGTTGACACATGTGTATCCGCGTCACGAGCAAGCCAGTGCACTATGGGAGTTGAAACTCCATTCCAAAGCAATTATAACCTTACCTTGGCATTGAATATACAATTTCCATAAGAAAATATGCATTGTCGGTTGAGCCATTAATATATTTAAACACAAATAGTGCTAAAAGTTCCGGCATAACTCAACAAGTAGACAGTGTTTCGCCCCGGTGTGCTATTGGGCTCTTCAGTTGGTTAAAGCACACCTCACCAAGACACTGTCTAGTGCACACTGGGAAGGCCATTGCAAGACGTATTTGACACATGTGTATCCGCGTCACGAGCAAGCCAGTGCACTATGGGAGTTGAAACTCCATTCCAAAGCAATTATAACCTTACCTTGGCATTGAATATACAATTTCCATAAGAAAATATGCATTGTCGGTTGAGCCATTAATATATTTAAACACAAATAGTGCTAAATGTTCCGGCATAACTCAACAAGTAGACAGTGTTTCGCCCCGGTGTGCTATTGGGCTCTTCAGTTGGTTAAAGCACACCTCACCAAGACACTGTCTAGTGCACACTGGGAAGGCCATTGCAAGACGTATTTGACACATGTGTATCCGCGTCACGAGCAAGCCAGTGCACTATGGGAGTTGAAACTCCATTCCAAAGCAATTATAACCTTACCTTGGCATTGAATATACAATGTCCATAAGAAAATATGCATTGTCGGTTGAGCCATTAATATATTTAAACACAAATAGTGCTAAATGTTCCGGCATAACTCAACAAGATGACAGTGTTTCGCCCCGGTGTGCTATTGGGCTCTTCAGTTGGTTAAAGCACACCTCACCAAGACACTGTCTAGTGCACACTGGGAAGGCCATTGCAAGACGTATTTGACACATGTGTATCCGCGTCACGAGCAAGCCAGTGCACTATGGGAGTTGAAACTCCATTCCAAAGCAATTATAACCTTACCTTGGCATTGAATATACAATTTCCATAAGAAAATATGCATTGTCGGTTGAGCCATTAATATATTTAAACACAAATAGTGCTAAATGTTCCGGCATAACTCAACAAGATGACAGTGTTTCGCCCCGGTGTGCTATTGGGCTCTTCAGTTGGTTAAAGCACACCTCACCAAGACACTGTCTAGTGCACACTGGGAAGGCCATTGCAAGACGTATTTGACACATGTGTATCCGCGTCACGAGCAAGCCAGTGCACTATGGGAGTTGAAACTCCATTCCAAAGCAATTATAACCTTACCTTGGCATTGAATATACAATTTCCATAAGAAAATATGCATTGTCGGTTGAGCCATTAATATATTTAAAAACAAATAGTGCTAAATGTTCCGCCATAACTCAACAAGATGACAGTGTTTCGCCCCGGTGTGCTATTGGGCTCTTCAGTTGGTTAAAGCACACCTCACCAAGACACTGTCTAGTGCACACTGGGAAGGCCATTGCAAGACGTATTTGACACATGCGTATCCGCGTCACGAGCAAGCCAGTGCACTATGGGAGTTGAAACTCCATTCCAAAGCAATTATAACCTTACCTTGGCATTGAATATACAATTTCCATAAGAAAATATGCATTGTCGGTTGAGCCATTAATATATTTAAACACAAATAGTGCTAAATGTTCCGGCATAACTCAACAAGATGACAGTGTTTCGCCCCGGTGTGCTATTGGGCTCTTCAGTTGGTTAAAGCACACCTCACCAAGACACTGTCTAGTGCACACTGGGAAGGCCATTGCAAGACGTATTTGACACATGTGTATCCGCGTCACGAGCAAGCCAGTGCACTATGGGAGTTGAAACTCCATTCCAAAGCAATTATAACCTTACCTTGGCATTGAATATACAATTTCCATAAGAAAATATGCATTGTCGGTTGAGCCATTAATATATTTAAACACAAATAGTGCTAAATGTTCCGGCATAACTCAACAAGATGACAGTGCTTCGCCCCGGTGTGCAATTGGGCTCTTCAGTTGGTTAAAGCACACCTCACCAAGACACTGTCTAGTGCACACTGGGAAGGCCATTGCAAGACGTATTTGACACATGTGTATCCGCGTCACGAGCAAGCCAGTGCACTATGGGAGTTGAAACTCCATTCCAAAGCAATTATAACCTTACCTTGGCATTGAATATACAATTTCCATAAGAAAATATGCATTGTCGGTTGAGCCATTAATATATTTAAACACAAATAGTGCTAAATGTTCCGGCATAACTCAACAAGTTGACAGTGTATCGCCCCGGTGTGCTATTGGGCTCTTCAGTTGGTTAAAGCACACCTCACCAAGACACTGTCTAGTGCACACTGGGAAGGCCATTGCAAGACGTATTTGACACATGTGTATCCGCGTCACGAGCAAGCCAGTGCACTATGGGAGTTGAAACTCCATTCCAAAGCAATTATAACCTTACCTTGGCATTGAATATACAATTTCCATAAGAAAATATGCATTGTCGGTTGAGCCATTAATATATTTAAACACAAATAGTGCTAAATGTTCCGGCATAACTCAACAAGATGACAGTGTTTCGCCCCGGTGTGCTATTGGGCTCTTCAGTTGGTTAAAGCACACCTCACCAAGACACTGTCTAGTGCACACTGGGAAGGCCATTGCAAGACGTAGTTGACACATGTGTATCCGCGTCACGAGCAAGCCAGTGCACTATGAGAGTTGAAACTCCATTCCAAAGCAATTATAACCTTACCTTGGCATTGAATATACAATTTCCATAAGAAAATATGCATTGTCGGTTGAGCCATTAATATATTTAAACACAAATAGTGCTAAATGTTCCGGCATAACTCAACAAGATGACAGTGTTCGCCCCGGTGTGCTATTGGGCTCTTCAGTTGGTTAAAGCACACCGCACCAAGACACTGTCTAGTGCACACTGGGAAGGCCATTGCAAGACGTATTTGACACATGTGTATCCGCGTCACGAGCAAGCCAGTGCACTATGGGAGTTGAAACTCCATTCCAAAGCAATTATAACCTTACCTTGGCATTGAATATACAATTTCCATAAGAAAATATGCATTGTCGGTTGAGCCATTAATATATTTAAACACAAATAGTGCTAAATGTTCCGGCATAACTCAACAAGTAGACAGTGTTTCGCCCCGGTGTGCTATTGGGCTCTTCAGTTGGTTAAAGCACACCTCACCAAGACACTGTCTAGTGCACACTGGGAAGGCCATTGCAAGACGTATTTGACACATGTGTATCCGCGTCACGAGCAAGCCAGTGCACTATGGGAGTTGAAACTCCATTCCAAAGCAATTATAACCTTACCTTGGCATTGAATATACAATTTCCATAAGAAAATATGCATTGTCGGTTGAGCCATTAATATATTTAAACACAAATAGTGCTAAATGTTCCGGCATAACTCAACAAGATGACAGTGTATCGCCCCGGTGTGCTATTGGGCTCTTCAGTTGGTTAAAGCACACCTCACCAAGACACTGTCTAGTGCACACTGGGAAGGCCATTGCAAGACGTATTTGACACATGTGTATCCGCGTCACGAGCAAGCCAGTGCACTATGGGAGTTGAAACTCCATTCCAAAGCAATTATAACCTTACCTTGGCATTTAATATACAATGTCCATAAGAAAATATGCATTGTCGGTTGAGCCATTAATATATTTAAACACAAATAGTGCTAAATGTTCCGGCATAACTCAACAAGATGACAGTGTTTCGCCCCGGTGTGCTATTGGGCTCTTCAGTTGGTTAAAGCACACCTCACCAAGACACTGTCTAGTGCACACTGGGAAGGCCATTGCAAGACGTATTTGACACATGTGTATCCGCGTCACGAGCAAGCCAGTGCACTATGGGAGTTGAAACTCCATTCCCAAGCAATTATAACCTTACCTTGGCATTGAATATACAATTTCCATAAGAAAATATGCATTGTCGGTTGAGCCATTAATATATTTAAACACAAATAGTGCTAAATGTTCCGGCATAACTCAACAAGATGACAGTGTTTCGCCCCGGTGTGCTATTGGGCTCTTCAGTTGGTTAAAGCACCCCTCACCAAGACACTGTCTAGTGCACACTGGGAAGACCATTGCAAGACGTATTTGACACATGTGTATCCGCGTCACGAGCAAGCCAGTGCACTATGGGAGTTGAAACTCCATTCCAAAGCAATTATAACCTTACCTTGGCATTGAATATACAATTTCCATAAGGAAATATGCATTGTCGGTTGAGCCATTAATATATTTAAACACAAATAGTGCTAAATGTTCCGGCATAACTCAATAAGATGACAGTGTTTCGCCCCGGTGTGCTATTGGGCTCTTCAGTTGGTTAAAGCACACCTCACCAAGACACTGTCTAGTGCACACTGGGAAGGCCATTGCAAGACGTATTTGACACATGTGTATCCGCGTCACGAGCAAGCCAGTGCACTATGGGAGTTGAAACTCCATTCCAAAGCAATTATAACCTTACCTTGGCATTGAATATACAATTTCCATAAGAAAATATGCATTGTCGGTTGAGCCATTTATATATTTAAACACAAATAGTGCTAAATGTTCCGGCATAACTCAACAAGTTGACAGTGTATCGCCCCGGTGTGCTATTGGGCTCTTCAGTTGGTTAAAGCACACCTCACCAAGACACTGTCTAGTGCACACTGGGAAGGCCATTGCAAGACGTATTTGACACATGTGTATCCGCGTCACGAGCAAGCCAGTGCACTATGGGAGTTGAAACTCCATTCCAAAGCAATTATAACCTTACCTTGGCATTGAATATACAATTTCCATAAGAAAATATGCATTGTCGGTTGAGCCATTAATATATTTAAACACAAATAGTGCTAAATGTTCCGGCATAACTCAACAAGATGACAGTGTTTCGCCCCGGTGTGCTATTGGGCTCTTCAGTTGGTTAAAGCACACCTCACCAAGACACTGTCTAGTGCACAATGGGAAGGCCATTGCAAGACGTAGTTGACACATGTGTATCCGCGTCACGAGCAAGCCAGTGCACTATGGGAGTTGAAACTCCATTCCAAAGCAATTATAACCTTACCTTGGCATTGAATATACAATTTCCATAAGAAAATATGCATTGTCGGTTGAGCCATTAATATATTTAAACACAAATAGTGCTAAATGTTCCGGCATAACTCAACAAGATGACAGTGTTCGCCCCGGTGTGCTATTGGGCTCTTCAGTTGGTTAAAGCACACCTCACCAAGACACTGTCTAGTGCACACTGGGAAGGCCATTGCAAGACGTAATTGACACATGTGTATCCGCGTCACGAGCAAGCCAGTGCACTATGGGAGTTGAAACTCCATTCCAAAGCAATTATAACCTTACCTTGGCATTGAATATACAATTTCCATAAGAAAATATGCATTGTCGATTGAGCCATTAATATATTTAAACACAAATAGTGCTAAATGATCCGGCATAACTCAACAAGTAGACAGTGTTTCGCCCCGGTGTGCTATTGGGCTCTTCAGTTCGTTAAAGCACACCTCACCAAGACACTGTCTAGTGCACACTGGGAAGGCCATTGCAAGACTTATTTGACACATGTGTATCCGCGTCACGAGCAAGCCAGTGCACTATGGGAGTGGAAACTCCATTCCAAAGCAATTATAACCTTACCTTGGCATTGAATATACATTTTCCATAAGAAAATATGCATTGTCGGTTGAGCCATTAATATATTTAAACACAAATAGTGCTAAATGTTCCGGCATAACTCAACAAGATGACAGTGTATCGCCCCGGTGTGCTATTGGACTCTTCAGTTGGTTAAAGCACACCTCACCAAGACACTGTCTAGTGCACACTGGGAAGGCCATTGCAAGACGTATTTGACACATGTGTATCCGCGTCACGAGCAAGCCAGTGCACTATGGGAGTTGAAACTCCATTCCAAAGCAATTATAACCTTACCTTGGCATTGAATATACAATTTCCATAAGAAAATATGCATTGTCGGTTGAGCCATTAATATATTTAAACACAAATAGTGCTAAATGATCCGGCATAACTCAACAAGATGACAGTGTTTCGCCCCGGTGTGCTATTGGGCTCTTCAGTTGGTTAAAGCACACCTCACCAAGACACTGTCTAGTGCACACTGGGAAGGCCATTGCAAGACGTATTTGACACATGTGTATCCGCGTCACGAGCAAGCCAGTGCACTATGGGAGTTGAAACTCCATTCCAAAGCAATTATAACCTTACCTTGGCATTGAATATACAATTTCCATAAGAAAATATGCATTGTCGGTTGAGCCATTAATATATTTAAACACAAATAGTGCTAAATGTTCCGGCATAACTCAACAAGTAGACAGTGTTTCGCCCCGGTGTGCTATTGGGCTCTTCAGTTGGTTAAAGCACACCTCACCAAGACACTGTCTAGTGCACACTGGGAAGGCCATTGCAAAACGTATTTGACACATGTGTATCCGCGTCACGAGCAAGCCAGTGCACTATGGGAGTTGAAACTCCATTCCAAAGCAATTATAACCTTACCTTGGCATTGAATATACAATTTCCATAAGAAAATATGCATTGTCGGTTGAGCCATTAATATATTTAAACACAAATAGTGCTAAATGTTCCGGCATAACTCAACAAGATGACAGTGTATCGCCCCGGAGTGCTATTGGGCTCTTCAGTTGGTTAAAGCACACCTCACCAAGACACTGTCTAGTGCAGACTGGGAAGGCCATTGCAAGACGTATTTGACACATGTGTATCCGCGTCACGAGCAAGCCAGTGCACTATGGGAGTTGAAACTCCATTCCAAAGCAATTATAACCTTACCTTGGCATTGAATATACAATTTCCATAAGAAAATATGCATTGTCGGTTGAGCCATTAATATATATAAACACAAATAGTGCTAAATGTTCCGGCATAACTCAACAAGATGACAGTGTTTCACCCTGGTGTGCTATTGGGCTCTTCAGTTGGTTAAAGCACACCTCACCAAGACACTGTCTAGTGCACACTGGGAAGGCCATTGCAAGACGTATTTGACACATGTGTATCAGCGTCACGAGCAAGCCAGTGCACTATGGGAGTTGAAACTCCATTCCAAAGCAATTATAACCTTACCTTGGCATTGAATATACAATTTCCATAAGAAAATATACATTTTCGGTTGAGCCATTAATATATTTAAACACAAATAGTGCTAAATGTTCCGGCATAACTCAACAAGATGACAGTGTTTCGCCCCGGTGTGCTATTGGGCTCTTCAGTTGGTTAAAGCACACCTCACCAAGACACTGTCTAGTGCACACTGGGAAGACCATTGCAAGACGTATTTGACACATGTGTATCCGCGTCACGAGCAAGCCAGTGCACTATGGGAGTTGAAACTCCATTCCAAAGCAATTATAACCTTACCTTGGCATTGAATATACAATTTCCATAAGAAAATATGCATTGTCGGTTGAGCCATTAATATATTTAAACACAAATAGTGCTAAATGTTCCGGCATAACACAACAAGATGACAGTGTTTCGCCCCGTTGTGCTATTGGGCTCTTCAGTTGGTTAAAGCACACCTCACCAAGGCATTGTCTAGTGCACACTGGGAAGGCCATTGCAAGACGTATTTGACACATGTGTATCCGCGTCACGAGCTAGCCAGTGCACTATGGGAGTTGAAACTCCATTCCAAAGCAATTATAACCTTACCTTGGCATTGAATATACAATTTCCATAAGAAAATATGCATTGTCGGTTGAGCCATTAATATATTTAAACACAAATAGTGCTAAATATTCCGGCATAACTCAATAAGATGACAGTGTTACGCCCCGGTGTGCTATTGGGCTCTTCAGTTGGTTAAAGCACACCTCACCAAGACACTGTCTAGTGCACACTGGGAAGGCCATTGCAAGACGTATTTGACACATGTGTATCCGCGTCACGAGCAAGCCAGTGCACTATGGGAGTTGAAACTCCATTCCAAAGCAATTATAACCTTACCTTGGCATTGAATATACAATTTCCATAAGAAAATATGCATTGTCGGTTGAGCCATTAATATATTTAAACACAAATAGTGCTAAATGTTCCGGCATAACTCAACAAGTTGACAGTGTATCGCCCCGGTGTGCTATTGGGCTCTTCAGTTGGTTAAAGCACACCTCACCAAGACACTGTCTAGTGCACACTGGGAAGGCCATTGCAAGACGTATTTGACACATGTGTATCCGCGTCACGAGCAAGCCAGTGCACTATGGGAGTTGAAACTCCATTCCAAAGCAATTATAACCTTACCTTGGCATTGAATATACAATTTCCATAAGAAAATATGCATTGTCGGTTGAGCCATTAATATATTTAAACACAAATAGTGCTAAATGTTCCGGCATAACTCAACAAGATGACAGTGTTTCGCCCCGGTGTGCTATTGGGCTCTTCAGTTGGTTAAAGCACACCTCACCAAGACACTGTCTAGTGCACACTGGGAAGGCCATTGCAAGACGTATTTGACACATGTGTATCCGCGTCACGAGCAAGCCAGTGCACTATGAGAGTTGAAACTCCATTCCAAAGCAATTATAACCTTACCTTGGCATTGAATATACAATTTCCATAAGAAAATATGCATTGTCGGTTGAGCCATTAATATATTTAAACACAAATAGTGCTAAATGTTCCGGCATAACTCAACAAGATGACAGTGTTTCGCCCCGGTGTGCTATTGGGCTCTTCAGTTGGTTAAAGCACACCTCACCAAGACACTGTCTAGTGCACACTGGGAAGGCCATTGCAAGACGTAGTTGACACATGTGTATCCGCGTCACGAGCAAGCCAGTGCACTAAGGGAGTTGAAACTCCATTCCAAAGCAATTATAACCTTACCTTGGCATTGAATATACAATTTCCATAAGAAAATATGCATTGTCGGTTGAGCCATTAATATATTTAAACACAAATAGTGCTAAAAGTTCCGGCATAACTCAACAAGTAGACAGTGTTTCGCCCCGGTGTGCTATTGGGCTCTTCAGTTGGTTAAAGCACACCTCACCAAGACACTGTCTAGTGCACACTGGGAAGGCCATTGCAAGACGTATTTGACACATGTGTATCCGCGTCACGAGCAAGCCAGTGCACTATGGGAGTTGAAACTCCATTCCAAAGCAATTATAACCTTACCTTGGCATTGAATATACAATTTCCATAAGAAAATATGCATTGTCGGTTGAGCCATTAATATATTTAAACACAAATAGTGCTAAATGTTCCGGCATAACTCAACAAGTAGACAGTGTTTCGCCCCGGTGTGCTATTGGGCTCTTCAGTTGGTTAAAGCACACCTCACCAAGACACTGTCTAGTGCACACTGGGAAGGCCATTGCAAGACGTATTTGACACATGTGTATCCGCGTCACGAGCAAGCCAGTGCACTATGGGAGTTGAAACTCCATTCCAAAGCAATTATAACCTTACCTTGGCATTGAATATACAATGTCCATAAGAAAATATGCATTGTCGGTTGAGGCATTAATATATTTAAACACAAATAGTGCTAAATGTTCCGGCATAACTCAACAAGATGACAGTGTTTCGCCCCGGTGTGCTATTGGGCTCTTCAGTTGGTTAAAGCACACCTCACCAAGACACTGTCTAGTGCACACTGGGAAGGCCATTGCAAGACGTATTTGACACATGTGTATCCGCGTCACGAGCAAGCCAGTGCACTATGGGAGTTGAAACTCCATTCCAAAGCAATTATAACCTTACCTTGGCATTGAATATACAATTTCCATAAGAAAATATGCATTGTCGGTTGAGCCATTAATATATTTAAACACAAATAGTGCTAAATGTTCCGGCATAACTCAACAAGATGACAGTGTTTCGCCCCGGTGTGCTATTGGGCTCTTCAGTTGGTTAAAGCACACCTCACCAAGACACTGTCTAGTGCACACTGGGAAGGCCATTGCAAGACGTATTTGACACATGTGTATCCGCGTCACGAGCAAGCCAGTGCACTATGGGAGTTGAAACTCCATTCCAAAGCAATTATAACCTTACCTTGGCATTGAATATACAATTTCCATAAGAAAATATGCATTGTCGGTTGAGCCATTAATATATTTAAAAACAAATAGTGCTAAATGTTCCGCCATAACTCAACAAGATGACAGTGTTTCGCCCCGGTGTGCTATTGGGCTCTTCAGTTGGTTAAAGCACACCTCACCAAGACACTGTCTAGTGCACACTGGGAAGGCCATTGCAAGACGTATTTGACACATGCGTATCCGCGTCACGAGCAAGCCAGTGCACTATGGGAGTTGAAACTCCATTCCAAAGCAATTATAACCTTACCTTGGCATTGAATAAACAATTTCCATAAGAAAATATGCATTGTCGGTTGAGCCATTAATATATTTAAACACAAATAGTGCTAAATGTTCCGGCATAACTCAACAAGATGACAGTGTTTCGCCCCGGTGTGCTATTGGGCTCTTCAGTTGGTTAAAGCACACCTCACCAAGACACTGTCTAGTGCACACTGGGAAGGCCATTGCAAGACGTATTTGACACATGTGTATCCGCGTCACGAGCAAGCCAGTGCACTATGGGAGTTGAAACTCCATTCCAAAGCAATTATAACCTTACCTTGGCATTGAATATACAATTTCCATAAGAAAATATGCATTGTCGGTTGAGCCATTAATATATTTAAACACAAATAGTGCTAAATGTTCCGGCATAACTCAACAAGATGACAGTGCTTCGCCCCGGTGTGCAATTGGGCTCTTCAGTTGGTTGAAGCACACCTCACCAAGACACTGTCTAGTGCACACTGGGAAGGCCATTGCAAGACGTATTTGACACATGTGTATCCGCGTCACGAGCAAGCCAGTGCACTATGGGAGTTGAAACTCCATTCCAAAGCAATTATAACCTTACCTTGGCATTGAATATACAATTTCCATAAGAAAATATGCATTGTCGGTTGAGCCATTAATATATTTAAACACAAATAGTGCTAAATGTTCCGGCATAACTCAACAAGTTGACAGTGTATCGCCCCGGTGTGCTATTGGGCTCTTCAGTTGGTTAAAGCACACCTCACCAAGACACTGTCTAGTGCACACTGGGAAGGCCATTGCAAGACGTATTTGACACATGTGTATCCGCGTCACGAGCAAGCCAGTGCACTATGGGAGTTGAAACTCCATTCCAAAGCAATTATAACCTTACCTTGGCATTGAATATACAATTTCCATAAGAAAATATGCATTGTCGGTTGAGCCATTAATATATTTAAACACAAATAGTGCTAAATGTTCCGGCATAACTCAACAAGATGACAGTGTTTCGCCCCGGTGTGCTATTGGGCTCTTCAGTTGGTTAAAGCACACCTCACCAAGACACTGTCTAGTGCACACTGGGAAGGCCATTGCAAGACGTAGTTGACACATGTGTATCCGCGTCACGAGCAAGCCAGTGCACTATGAGAGTTGAAACTCCATTCCAAAGCAATTATAACCTTACCTTGGCATTGAATATACAATTTCCATAAGAAAATATGCATTGTCGGTTGAGCCATTAATATATTTAAACACAAATAGTGCTAAATGTTCCGGCATAACTCAACAAGATGACAGTGTTCGCCCCGGTGTGCTATTGGGCTCTTCAGTTGGTTAAAGCACACCGCACCAAGACACTGTCTAGTGCACACTGGGAAGGCCATTGCAAGACGTATTTGACACATGTGTATCCGCGTCACGAGCAAGCCAGTGCACTATGGGAGTTGAAACTCCATTCCAAAGCAATTATAACCTTACCTTGGCATTGAATATACAATTTCCATAAGAAAATATGCATTGTCGGTTGAGCCATTAATATATTTAAACACAAATAGTGCTAAATGTTCCGGCATAACTCAACAAGTAGACAGTGTTTCGCCCCGGTGTGCTATTGGGCTCTTCAGTTGGTTAAAGCACACCTCACCAAGACACTGTCTAGTGCACACTGGGAAGGCCATTGCAAGACGTATTTGACACATGTGTATCCGCGTCACGAGCAAGCCAGTGCACTATGGGAGTTGAAACTCCATTCCAAAGCAATTATAACCTTACCTTGGCATTGAATATACAATTTCCATAAGAAAATATGCATTATCGGTTGAGCCATTAATATATTTAAACACAAATAGTGCTAAATGTTCCGGCATAACTCAACAAGATGACAGTGTATCGCCCCGGTGTGCTATTGGGCTCTTCAGTTGGTTAAAGCACACCTCACCAAGACACTGTCTAGTGCACACTGGGAAGGCCATTGCAAGACGTATTTGACACATGTGTATCCGCGTCACGAGCAAGCCAGTGCACTATGGGAGTTGAAACTCCATTCCAAAGCAATTATAACCTTACCTTGGCATTTAATATACAATGTCCATAAGAAAATATGCATTGTCGGTTGAGCCATTAATATATTTAAACACAAATAGTGCTAAATGTTCCGGCATAACTCAACAAGTTGACAGTGTTTCGCCCCGGTGTGCTATTGGGCTCTTCAGTTGGTTAAAGCACACCTCACCAAGACACTGTCTAGTGCACACTGGGAAGGCCATTGCAAGACGTATTTGACACATGTGTATCCGCGTCACGAGCAAGCCAGTGCACTATGGGAGTTGAAACTCCATTCCCAAGCAATTATAACCTTACCTTGGCATTGAATATACAATTTCCATAAGAAAATATGCATTGTCGGTTGAGCCATTAATATATTTAAACACAAATAGTGCTAAATGTTCCGGCATAACTCAACAAGATGACAGTGTTTCGCCCCGGTGTGCTATTGGGCTCTTCAGTTGGTTAAAGCATACCTCACCAAGACACTGTCTAGTGCACACTGGGAAGGCCATTGCAAGACGTATTTGACACATGTGTATCCGCGTCACGAGCAAGCCAGTGCACTATGGGAGTTGAAACTCCATTCCAAAGCAATTATAACCTTACCTTGGCATTGAATATACAATTTCCATAAGAAAATATGCATTGTCGGTTGAGCCATTAATATATTTAAACACAAATAGTGCTAAATGTTCCGGCATAACTCAACAAGATGACAGTGTTTCGCCCCGGTGTGCTATTGGGCTCTTCAGTTGGTTAAAGCACACCTCACCAAGACACTGTCTAGTGCACACTGGGAAGGCCATTGCAAGACGTATTTGACACATGTGTATCCGCGTCACGAGCAAGCCAGTGCACTATGGGAGTTGAAACTCCATTCCAAAGCAATTATAACCTTACCTTGGCATTGAATATACAATTTCCATAAGAAAATATGCATTGTCGGTTGAGCCATTAATATATTTAAACACAAATAGTGCTAAATGTTCCGGCATAACTCAACAAGATGACAGTGTTTCGCCCCGGTGTGCTATTGGGCTCTTCAGTTGGTTAAAGCACACCTCACCAAGACACTGTCTAGTGCACACTGGGAAGGCCATTGCAAGACGTATTTGACACATGTGTATCCGCGTCACGAGCAAGCCAGTGCACTATGGGAGTTGAAACTCCATTCCAAAGCAATTATAACCTTACCTTGGCATTGAATATACAATTTCCATAAGAAAATATGCATTGTCGGTTGAGCCATTAATATATTTAAACACAAATAGTGCTAAATGTTCCGGCATAACTCAACAAGATGACAGTGCTTCGCCCCGGTGTGCAATTGGGCTCTTCAGTTGGTTAAAGCACACCTCACCAAGACACTGTCTAGTGCACACTGGGAAGGCCATTGCAAGACGTATTTGACACATGTGTATCCGCGTCACGAGCAAGCCAGTGCACTATGGGAGTTGAAACTCCATTCCAAAGCAATTATAACCTTACCTTGGCATTGAATATACAATTTCCATAAGAAAATATGCATTGTCGGTTGAGCCATTAATATATTTAAACACAAATAGTGCTAAATGTTCCGGCATAACTCAACAAGTTGACAGTGTATCGCCCCGGTGTGCTATTGGGCTCTTCAGTTGGTTAAAGCACACCTCACCAAGACACTGTCTAGTGCACACTGGGAAGGCCATTGCAAGACGTATTTGACACATGTGTATCCGCGTCACGAGCAAGCCAGTGCACTATGGGAGTTGAAACTCCATTCCAAAGCAATTATAACCTTACCTTGGCATTGAATATACAATTTCCATAAGAAAATATGCATTGTCGGTTGAGCCATTAATATATTTAAACACAAATAGTGCTAAATGTTCCGGCATAACTCAACAAGATGACAGTGTTTCGCCCCGGTGTGCTATTGGGCTCTTCAGTTGGTTAAAGCACACCTCACCAAGACACTGTCTAGTGCACACTGGGAAGGCCATTGCAAGACGTAGTTGACACATGTGTATCCGCGTCACGAGCAAGCCAGTGCACTATGAGAGTTGAAACTCCATTCCAAAGCAATTATAACCTTACCTTGGCATTGAATATACAATTTCCATAAGAAAATATGCATTGTCGGTTGAGCCATTAATATATTTAAACACAAATAGTGCTAAATGTTCCGGCATAACTCAACAAGATGACAGTGTTCGCCCCGGTGTGCTATTGGGCTCTTCAGTTGGTTAAAGCACACCGCACCAAGACACTGTCTAGTGCACACTGGGAAGGCCATTGCAAGACGTATTTGACACATGTGTATCCGCGTCACGAGCAAGCCAGTGCACTATGGGAGTTGAAACTCCATTCCAAAGCAATTATAACCTTACCTTGGCATTGAATATACAATTTCCATAAGAAAATATGCATTGTCGGTTGAGCCATTAATATATTTAAACACAAATAGTGCTAAATGTTCCGGCATAACTCAACAAGTAGACAGTGTTTCGCCCCGGTGTGCTATTGGGCTCTTCAGTTGGTTAAAGCACACCTCACCAAGACACTGTCTAGTGCACACTGGGAAGGCCATTGCAAGACGTATTTGACACATGTGTATCCGCGTCACGAGCAAGCCAGTGCACTATGGGAGTTGAAACTCCATTCCAAAGCAATTATAACCTTACCTTGGCATTGAATATACAATTTCCATAAGAAAATATGCATTGTCGGTTGAGCCATTAATATATTTAAACACAAATAGTGCTAAATGTTCCGGCATAACTCAACAAGATGACAGTGTATCGCCCCGGTGTGCTATTGGGCTCTTCAGTTGGTTAAAGCACACCTCACCAAGACACTGTCTAGTGCACACTGGGAAGGCCATTGCAAGACGTATTTGACACATGTGTATCCGCGTCACGAGCAAGCCAGTGCACTATGGGAGTTGAAACTCCATTCCAAAGCAATTATAACCTTACCTTGGCATTTAATATACAATGTCCATAAGAAAATATGCATTGTCGGTTGAGCCATTAATATATTTAAACACAAATAGTGCTAAATGTTCCGGCATAACTCAACAAGATGACAGTGTTTCGCCCCGGTGTGCTATTGGGCTCTTCAGTTGGTTAAAGCACACCTCACCAAGACACTGTCTAGTGCACACTGGGAAGGCTATTGCAAGACGTATTTGACACATGTGTATCCGCGTCACGAGCAAGCCAGTGCACTATGGGAGTTGAAACTCCATTCCAAAGCAATTATAACCTTACCTTGGCATTGAATATACAATTTCCATAAGAAAATATGCATTGTCGGTTGAGCCATTAATATATTTAAACACAAATAGTGCTAAATGTTCCGGCATAACTCAACAAGATGACAGTGTTTCGCCCCGGTGTGCAATTGGGCTCTTCAGTTGGTTAAAGCACTCCTCACCAAGACACTGTCTAGTGCACACTGGGAAGGCCATTGCAAGACGTATTTGACACATGTGTATCCGCGTCACGAGCAAGCCAGTGCACTATGGGAGTTGAAACTCCATTCCAAAGCAATTATAACCTTACCTTGGCATTGAATATACAATTTCCATAAGAAAATATGCATTGTCGGTTGAGCCATTAATATATTTAAACACAAATAGTGCTAAATGTTCCGGCATAACTCAACAAGATGACAGTGTATCGCCCCGGTGTGCTATTGGGCTCTTCAGTTGGTTAAAGCACACCTCACCAAGACACTGTCTAGTGCACACTGGGAAGGCCATTGCAAGACGTATTTGACACATGTGTATCCGCGTCACGAGCAAGCCAGTGCACTATGGGAGTTGAAACTCCATTCCAAAGCAATTATAACCTTACCTTGGCATTTAATATACAATGTCCATAAGAAAATATGCATTGTCGGTTGAGCCATTAATATATTTAAACACAAATAGTGCTAAATGTTCCGGCATAACTCAACAAGATGACAGTGTTTCGCCCCGGTGTGCTATTGGGCTCTTCAGTTGGTTAAAGCACACCTCACCAAGACACTGTCTAGTGCACACTGGGAAGGCCATTGCAAGACGTATTTGACACATGTGTATCCGCGTCACGAGCAAGCCAGTGCACTATGGGAGTTGAAACTCCATTCCCAAGCAATTATAACCTTACCTTGGCATTGAATATACAATTTCCATAAGAAAATATGCATTGTCGGTTGAGCCATTAATATATTTAAACACAAATAGTGCTAAATGTTCCGGCATAACTCAACAAGATGACAGTGTTTCGCCCCGGTGTGCTATTGGGCTCTTCAGTTGGTTAAAGCATACCTCACCAAGACACTGTCTAGTGCACACTGGGAAGGCCATTGCAAGACGTATTTGACACATGTGTATCCGCGTCACGAGCAAGCCAGTGCACTATGGGAGTTGAAACTCCATTCCAAAGCAATTATAACCTTACCTTGGCATTGAATATACAATTTCCATAAGAAAATATGCATTGTCGGTTGAGCCATTAATATATTTAAAAACAAATAGTGCTAAATGTTCCGCCATAACTCAACAAGATGACAGTGTTTCGCCCCGGTGTGCTATTGGGCTCTTCAGTTGGTTAAAGCACACCTCACCAAGACACTGTCTAGTGCACACTGGGAAGGCCATTGCAAGACGTATTTGACACATGTGTATCCGCGTCACGAGCAAGCCAGTGCACTATGGGAGTTGAAACTCCATTCCAAAGCAATTATAACCTTACCTTGGCATTGAATATACAATTTCCATAAGAAAATATGCATTGTCGGTTGAGCCATTAATATATTTAAACACAAATAGTGCTAAATGTTCCGGCATAACTCAACAAGATGACAGTGTTTCGCCCCGGTGTGCTATTGGGCTCTTCAGTTGGTTAAAGCACACCTCACCAAGACACTGTCTAGTGCACACTGGGAAGGCCATTGCAAGACGTATTTGACACATGTGTATCCGCGTCGCGAGCAAGCCAGTGCACTATGGGAGTTGAAACTCCATTCCAAAGCAATTATAACCTTACCTTGGCATTGAATATACAATTTCCATAAGAAAATATGCATTGTCGGTTGAGCCATTAATATATTTAAACACAAATAGTGCTAAATGTTCCGGCATAACTCAACAAGATGACAGTGTTTCGCCCCGGTGTGCTATTGGGCTCTTCAGTTGGTTAAAGCACACCTCACCAAGACACTGTCTAGTGCACACTGGGAAGGCTATTGCAAGACGTATTTGACACATGTGTATCCGCGTCACGAGCAAGCCAGTGCACTATGGGAGTTGAAACTCCATTCCAAAGCAATTATAACCTTACCTTGGCATTGAATATACAATTTCCATAAGAAAATATGCATTGTCGGTTGAGCCATTAATATATTTAAACACAAATAGTGCTAAATGTTCCGGCATAACTCAACAAGATGACAGTGTTTCGCCCCGGTGTGCAATTGGGCTCTTCAGTTGGTTAAAGCACTCCTCACCAAGACACTGTCTAGTGCACACTGGGAAGGCCATTGCAAGACGTATTTGACACATGTGTATCCGCGTCACGAGCAAGCCAGTGCACTATGGGAGTTGAAACTCCATTCCAAAGCAATTATAACCTTACCTTGGCATTGAATATACAATTTCCATAAGAAAATATGCATTGTCGGTTGAGCCATTAATATATTTAAACACAAATAGTGCTAAATGTTCCGGCATAACTCAACAAGATGACAGTGTTTCGCCCCGGTGTGCTATTGGGCTCTTCAGTTGGTTAAAGCACACCTCACCAAGACACTGTCTAGTGCACACTGGGAAGGCCATTGCAAGACGTATTTGACACATGTGTATCCGCGTCACGAGCAAGCCAGTGCACTATGGTAGTTGAAACTCCATTCCAAAGCAATTATAACCTTACCTTGGCATTGAATATACAATTTCCATAAGAAAATACGCATTGTCGGTTGAGCCATTAATATATTTAAACACAAATAGAGCTAAATGTTCCGGCATAACTCAACAAGATGACAGTGTATCGCCCCGGTGTGCTATTGGGCTCTTCAGTTGGTTAAAGCACACCTCACCAAGACACTGTCTAGTGCACACTGGGAAGGCCATTGCAAGACGTATTTGACGCATGTGTATCCGCGTCACGAGCAAGCCAGTGCACTATGGGATTTGAAACTCCATTCCAAAGCAATTATAACCTTACCTTGGCATTGAATATACAATTTCCATAAGATAATATGCATTGTCGGTTGAGCCATTAATATATTTAAACACAAATAGTGCTAAATGTTCCGGCATAACTGAACAAGATGACAGTGTTTCGCCCCGGTGTGCTATTGGGCTCTTCAGTTGGTTAAAGCACACCTCACCAAGACACTGTCTAGTGCACACTGGGAAGGCCATTGCAAGACGTATTTGACACATGTGTATCCGCGTCACGAGCAAGCCAGTGCACTATGGGAGTTGAAACTCCATTCCAAAGCAATTATAACCTTACCTTGGCATTGAATATACAATTTCCATAAGAAAATATGCATTGTCGGTTGAGCCATTAATATTGTTACGTGCCACCCCCTAGTGGCACTTTTGTTAACTGGATTACGGTGGGGGTACAAAGCACAACACCAATTACTGCTTAAAGAAATAATTAACTTTATTGTGGCCAGAAAATTACACTAATCAGCAAATACAAGCAATTAGGAGCCTTCTCCAGTTTCCTCAAGTCTCTTCCTTATGCGCTCTTGGCCCCTTTCACTTGCAACAGACCACAGAAGTTAATCCGTCCTAATGAGTCCGGTGGCCTTGGCAGAAGCTACCTGCCCCTCTTCCTCAGGTACAACAAATACAGTTACTTACGAGCACTTGATGTACGCTGTTCACAAGCTGGGAGAAACAATGTCACAGGATTTCGTAATTCGCACAGCACTTCGTCACCACACTTCTGTCGCACAAGATAATCGCTCGCACTAGCTCGTAAAACACAACAACAACAACTGCTTCACGGGTCACTCTCATATAGACGGCCGGTGACTCAATAAATGCTTCTAGATCCATCCAGAGTCCACGGCTTCTCGAGGTTTCCAGCGCTGGTCCAGTCACGAATGTTCTGGACTATCCCTTTCACTTCGCAGTCCGTTGCGTAACGCGCATGCAATACACCGAGGGAGAGCAGTACAGCCCTGGGGCAGTTTTGACTCATGCGGCGAGCGATGACACAAACTCACAGCCGTAACACCACCCCCTTCCTAAAAAGGCTGATCGTCCTGATCAATCATTGGTCCGTCTGTGTCCCTCCATAGGCTGCCAGGCGATCTCGATGCACGATCTTCATCTTCGCCCTCGGGCTCCGCTGGATCCTGTAGACGACATCGTTGATTCGTTGCACGACTCGGTACGGGCCCTCCCAGGACTTCTGCAGTTTGGGTGACAGGCCTTTTTTCCGTAATGGGTTGAAGAGCCAGACCAGGTCGTTCTCGTGGATTCCTCCGGCATCCGTCTGCTGGTCGTATCTTGTCTTCATTCGGTCGGTCTCGATCCGCAGTTTCCTCCTCGCGAACGCGTGCACGTCCTCCAGTTGGTCGACCAGTTCTTGACAATACTGGCTTACCGGGATCGGATCATTCCCAGTTCGGCCGAAGGCAAGATCGACAGGTAGACGGAGCTCCCTCCCAAACATGGCCCGGGCTGGTGTGCACCCGGTGGCTTCATGCAGGGCGGCGCGGTAGGCCAGGAGAAATAGTGGAAGATGCTTGTCCCAATCCCTCTGGTGCTCGCTGACGACTATTCGGAGATGGTTCTCGACGGTGCGATTGAATCGCTCTACCATCCCGTCGGACTGAGGGTGTAGCGGCGTTGTCCTTGTCTTCCGGATCCCCAGCAGCTGGCATAGGTTCTGGAACACCTGCGACTCGAAATTCCTCCCTTGGTCGGAGTGCAGCTCCAGGGGTACTCCGTACCGGCTGACGAATTCCTTCACCAGGGTCTCTGCGATCGTCGCGGCTTCTTGGTTAGGGAGCGCATACGCCTCCGTCTATTTGGTAAAGTAGTCGCTGACGACTAATATGTAGCGGTTCCCTGCCTCGCTTAATGGGAATGGCCCAGCAACATCGATGGCCACTCTCTCCATGGGGCCGCCGACGTTGTCGGTCTTCAGTGGACCCCGCCGTCTTCGTCCTGGGCACTTGCTGGCTGCGCAATCGTGGCACCTCGCGCAGTGGTTCTCCACGTCGGTTCGGCATCCGATCCAGTAGAACCGCTCTCTCAGCTTCTCCAGGGTCTTCTTTATCCCTAGGTGTCCACCAGATGATCCTCCATGGACTTCCTTCAGGACTTCCTCCGTCATAGCCTTTGGAACGACGACTTGTTCCCGAGATGTCTTCCCGTCGGTACTCTCCCAGGCGCGTCAGATGAGGCCATCCCTTACAATCAGCGAGTCCCACTGCGCCCAGTAGGACTTAAACTTTGGGCTGCAGTCACTCACAATGTTCCACCCGGGTCTGGGGACACAGGCCCTCTTCCATTCGGCTATCAGTCCCAGGTCATCATCTTCGGCTTGTGCCCGCGTGAAAGATTCGCGGCTCCAGTCCCTTGAAGTTCCACAGTAGTCCTCCGGCACTGTATCCCGGTGTTCTCCTCCCTCCTAGTACAGAAGGTGCAGTCTTCGGGGCACGGTCTTCGTGACAGGGCGTCGGCGTTAGAATGCAGTTGGCCTTTCCTGTGCTGAATCTCAAAGTTGTACTGCTGAAGCCTCTCTAACCACCGCGCGAGTTGACCCTCGGGCTGCTTAAAGTTCAGGAGCCTCCGCAGGGATGCATGGTCGGTCCTGATGAGAAATTCTTGCCCGTACAGGTACTTGTGGAAGTGTTCAATGGTCTTCACGATGGCGAGCAGCTCCTTCCTGGTGACGCAGTAGTTCCTTTCTGGCTTTGACAAGGCCTTGCTGAAGTAGGCCACTACTCTCTCCTCGCCGTCCACTACTTGCGAAAGGATCCCCCCTATGCCAAAGTCGCTGGCATCGGTATCGACGATGAACCTTGTTCCAGGTCTGGGGTAGGCCAGAATAGGCGCGGTACACAGAGCCTGCTTGAGTTGCTCGAAGGCACTGTGGCATTCTGCTGTCCACGTGAAGAGTTGGTCCTTCTCAGTCAGTCGATGTAAAGGTTTGGCGATGTCGGCGAATCCTCTCACGATGCGACGGTAATAAGTGCAGAGTCCCAGGAAGCTTCGTAGTTGGGACTTGTCCTTCGGAACTGGCCACTCCCTCACAGCTGCGGTCTTCTCTGGGTCGGTGCGCACCCCTTCCTCGGAGACGATATGCCCAAGGTACTGGACCCGCTTCTGGAAGAGATGACACTTCTTGGGGCCCAACTTCAGCTGGGCAGCCCGTAGCTTCAACAAGATCTCCTTCAGGTTGCTGTAGTGCTCCTCGAAGCTTCTCCCCAGAACGATGACGTCGTCTATGTAGACCAGGCAGGTCTTCCAGTGTAGCCCCCTCAGAATGGACTCCATTAGCCTTTTGAAGGTCGCAGGGGCGTTGCACAGACCGAATGGCATGACGGTGAACTGCCAGAGCCCGCTGCCCACAGAGAACGCCGTTTTCTCGCGGTCCTTAGGGTGGACCTCCACCTGCCAGTAGCCACTCTTCAAATCCAAGGTGGAGAACCATCTTGACCCTGATATGGTGTCCAGCGTGTCATCGATCTGGGGTAGAGGGTAGCTGTCCTTCTTCGTGTCGTCGTTCACCCGCCTGTAGTCCACGCAGAACCTGGTGGAACCGTCCTTCTTCTTCACAAGCACGACCGGAGAACTCCAAGGACTATGTGATGGCTCGATCACCCCTTGATCCTTCATCTCTTCAACCATCCGGTCGACTTCGGCTTGCTTGGCGAGCGGGACACGTCGGAATGGGGCCCTAATCGGTGCGCTGTCCCCAACGTCGATTCTGTGCTGGACCAAGCTTGTCCTGCCGAAGTCTTTGCTTCCCACGGAGAAGACATCCTGGAATTCGTGTAGCAGGTCCCGAAGTTTGCGTGATTGTTCCTCGTCTAAATGGTCCTGGGATCCTTGGTACAGCTTCTGTAGTTCTTCTGGCAGTGTGCGTCTTCTTCGGTTGTCCGTCTGCAGGTGTCCGTCTGTCGTATCTGTGATGCGGGCAATCCAGGTAACGGGCTCGCAGACTCCTAGGTTGGTGTCCCGATGAACCGTAATGTCGTAGTCGTTCAGGTTGGACAGGCGGACTACGGCCGAGACGTCGTGTTGATGAGAGTCTTGGCAACTAGCAATCCTTTTGTCAGGATGTCCTCATATTTTGGCTCGATGACAGCCGCCACTCCCTCAGCAGTTCCGTCGACAATTACGGCAGCGCTGACCTCCGTCCTGGCGTGAACGATGACGTCTTCTCTCAGCCTTACTCGTCGTGCGGTGATGGACTCGTGCGCAGGTTGCAAAGCAAGTTCCTCACCTCCGAAGTGCAGAGTGTTGGTACTCAGATCCAAGATGATGTTGTTCTGGTCCAGGAAGTCCAGTCCGATGATCACTTCATTTGATACGTCATCCACAAGCACTGGATGCTTTATCGCCCGTCGACCAATGACGAACTCCAGTGATGCTTCGCCATGTACCGGTGCGGTCTCTCCGGTCGCGGTTATTAGCTGGAGGTTCCTTTGTGTGGGTTGAACTCTCCACTTCGGGATCACGGTGGGACTGACGATGGTCCTCGATGCTCCCGTGTCGATTAGCATGGGCCAGCTCTCTCCGTTGACGACTCCGTCGACCATCAGGCTGCTATTATCCCTCCGTAACTGCGTCACAGGATCTTGGACTGCCGGGGCTTGACGACTGTCACAAGCCAACCTTTGCCCCCCTAGGCTGGCTGATACTTGCTTTCCTGGGCCGCGCGGTTTCCCTACGACTGACTGTCCCGACGGAAACCCTTGGCGGCGGCGATCACCGCAGTCCTTGCTCAGGTGGCCTCTCTTACGGCAGGTCCAGCAGGTCGGTAGTCCTCTTCCGGGCCGCCACTCCGGATGTCCTTCGGCTACGTTTTTGTTGGTGGTACTGCGATTCTTGAAGAAACGGCTTAGCGCCTCCATCAATTCGTCGGACAGGGGCTTGGTCTCGTTGGTTTTTACTGGTTCGTCGACGTCCACTTGACGCACCCGCGCGTGCATTCTGGATGCCTGTTTTGCCGTCTCGAACTCAAGTGCGTGGCTCAGCGCATCTGCCAGGGTCTTATTGCGCGCGAGACGCAGCGCCTGTTGAGTGTCCGAGTCCCGTAGCCCGTCGGTGAAAGTCTGCGTCGCTATCTGCTCCAGAAAGTCGGCCGGCGCTGTTGGGTAGGCGAGCCTTACGAGGCGTGCGATGTCCATCTCGAACTCCTGCAGGGTTTCCGCGTTCTTCTGTACCCGGGTCCGGAGCTGCATCTGATAGGCCTGCTGAAGATGGCTATCTCCATATCGGGACTCCATATGGGCGATCAGGGAAGCGTAGTCCTGGGATCCAGTCGGGATGGCCTGAAGGACTTTAAGGGCGTCACCTCTCAGCGCTACAATGAGAGCTGTAGCCTTTTCTGTGTTGTTCCAGTTATTTATGGAACAGGCCGCCTCGAACTGACGTAAGTAGGCGCTCCACGGGACCTTTCCGTCGAAGGTTGGGGGCGTCACTCTGCTCTGTCCCGTTCCTGATATTCCCGGTGTAACGGTGGGCGGGCGTCGGCGCAGCTCGGCAACTTCCTCTTGAAGAGCGTTGAATTTCTATTCCACCCCCGTGAGTGGGCGTTGGCGCAGTTCGGCAACTTCCTCTTGTAGGGCTTTGACTCTCTCATCCACCCCGGTCGGCGGGCGTCGGCGCAGTTCGGCGACTTCCTCTTGTAGGGCTTTGAATCTATCTTCCATCCCTGTAGGCGGGAGTCGGCGCAGCTCAGCAAATTCCTTTTGTAGAGCGTTGAATCTCTCTTCCACCACCATCAGCGGTCGTTGGCACAGCTCGGCAACTTCCACTTGCAAGGCGTTGAATTTCTCCTCCACCCCCATCAGCGGGCGTTGGCGCAGCTCGGCAACTTCCACGTGCAAGGTGTTGAACTTCTCCTCCACTGCTGCGACTTCCTCACGTAGGCCCTGTTCTAATTTCCTTTGGCTCTCCTCTAATTTCGTCAGCAGACACTCTTCCAGATTTTTCTGGCCATCCAGAAATTTGGCGGTTAGGTCCTCTGTTAACTTATTCTGGCCGTCCTTCAGGTCCTCTGCTAACTTCTTCTGGCCGTCCTCCATCTTCTTCTGGCCGTCTTCCATCTTCTTCAGGTCATCCTTCAGGTCCTTGGCTAATTTCTTCTGGCCGTCTTCCATCTTCTTCTGGCCATCTTCCATCTTCTTCAGGTCGTCCTTCAGGTCCTTGGCTAATTTCTTCTGGCCGTCTTCCATGCCAGTTAACTTTTCTAGCAATGCTGCCAATTTCTCCTCCATTTTAGTTGTTTGTCTTGTAAAGGGCATGCACTCACAGGAAAATTAGAGAAAATGACCTGCTCGGGTTTTGAAACCAGTACCGTCAGGTGTTGTGCTTGAGTTCGTAATCCGGCTTCTGACACCAGTTGTTACGTGCCACCCCCTAGTGGCACTTTTGTTAACTGGATTACGGTGGGGGTACAAAGCACAACACCAATTACTGCTTAAAGAAATAATTAACTTTATTGTGGCCAGAAAATTACACTAATCAGCAAATACAAGCAATTAGGAGCCTTCTCCAGTTTCCTCAAGTCTCTTCCTTATGCGCTCTTGGCCCCTTTCACTTGCAAAAGACCACAGAAGTTAATCCGTCCTAATGAGTCCGGTGGCCTTGGCAGAAGCTACCTGCCCCTCTTCCTCAGGTACAACAAATACAGTTACTTACGAGCACTTGATGTACGCTGTTCACAAGCTGGGAGAAACAATGTCACAGGATTTCGTAACTCGCACAGCACTTCGTCACCACACTTCTGTCGCACAAGATAATCGCTCGCACTAGCTCGTAAAACACAACAACAACAACAACTGCTTCACGGGTCACTCTTATATAGCCGGCCGGTGACTCAATAAATGCTTCTAGATCCATCCGGAGTCCACGGCTTCTCGAGGTTTCCAGCGCTGGTCCAGTCACGAATGTTCTGGACTATCCCTTTCACTTCGCAGTCCGTTGCGTAACGCGCATGTAATACACCGAGGGAGAGCAGTCCAGCCCTGGGGCAGTTTTGACTCATGCGGCGAGCGATGAAACAAACTCACAGCCGTAACAATATATTTAAACACAAATAGTGCTAAATGTTCCGGCATAACTCAACAAGATGACAGTGTTTCGCCCCGGTGTGCTATTGGGCTCTTCAGTTGGTTAAAGCACACCTCACCAAGACACTGTCTAGTGCACACTGGGAAGGCCATTGCAAGACGTATATGACACATGTGTATCCGCGTCACGAGCAAGCCAGTGCACTATGGGAGTTGAAACTCCATTCCAAAGCAATTATAACCTTACCTTGGCATTGAATATACAATTTCCATAAGAAAATATGCATTGTCGGTTGAGCCATTAATATATTTAAACACAAATAGTGCTAAATGTTCCGGCATAACTCAACAAGATGACAGTGTTTCGCCCTGGTGTGCTATTGGGCTCTTCAGTTGGTTAAAGCACACCTCACCAAGACACTGTCTAGTGCACACTGGGAAGGCCATTGCAAGACGTATTTGACACATGTGTATCCGCTTCACGAGCAAGCCAGTGCACTATGGGAGTTGAAACTCCATTCCAAAGCAATTATAACCTTACCTTGGCATTGAATATACAATTTCCATAAGAAAATATGCATTGTCGGTTGAGCCATTAATATATTTAAACACAAATAGTGCTAAATGTTCCGGCATAACTCAACAAGATGACAGTGTTTCGCCCCGGTGTGCTATTGGGCTCTTCAGTTGGTTAAAGCACACCTCACCAAGACACTGTCTAGTGCACACTGGGAAGGCCATTGCAAGACGTATTTGACACATGTGTATCCGCGTCACGAGCAAGCCAGTGCACTATGGGAGTTGAAACTCCATTCCAAAGCAATTATAACCTTACCTTGGCATTGAATATACAATTTCCATAAGAAAATATGCATTGTCGGTTGAGCCATTAATATATTTAAACACAAATAGTGCAAAATGTTCCGGCATAACTCAACAAGATGACAGTGTTTCGCCCCGGTGTGCTATTGGGCTCTTCAGTTGGTTAAAGCACACCTCACCAAGACACTGTCTAGTGCACACTGGGAAGGCCATTGCAAGACGTATTTGACACATGTGTATCCGCGTGACGAGCAAGCCAGTGCACTATGGGAGTTGAAACTCCATTCCAAAGCAATTATAACCTTACCTTGGCAATGAATATACAATTTCCATAAGAAAATATGCATTGTCGGTTGAGCCATTAATATATTTAAACACAAATAGTGCTAAATGTTCCGGCATAACTCAACAAGATGACAGTGTTTCGCCCCGGTGTGCTATTGGGCTCTTCAGTTGGTTAAAGCACACCTCACCAAGACACTGTCTAGTGCACACTGGGAAGGCCATTGCAAGACGTATTTGACACATGTGTATCCGCGTCACGAGCAAGCCAGTGCACTATGGGAGTTGAAACTCCATTCCAAAGCAATTATAACCTTACCTTGGCATTGAATATACAATTTCCATAAGAAAATATGCATTGTCGGTTGAGCCATTAATATATTTAAACACAAATAGTGCTAAATGTTCCGGCATAACTCAACAAGATGACAGTGTTTCGCCCCGGTGTGCTATTGGGCTCTTCAGTTGGTTAAAGCACACCTCACCAAGACACTGTCTAGTGCACACTGGGAAGGCCATTGCAAGACGTATTTGACACATGTGTATCCGCGTCACGAGCAAGCCAGTGCACTATGGGAGTTGAAACTCCATTCCAAAGCAATTATAACCTTACCTTGGCATTGAATATACAATTTCCATAAGAAAATATGCATTGTCGGTTGAGCCATTAATATATTTAAACACAAATAGTGCTAAATGTTCCGGCATAACTCAACAAGATGACAGTGTTTCGCCCCGGTGTGCTATTGGGCTCTTCAGTTGGTTAAAGCACACCTCACCACGACACTGTCTAGTGCACACTGGGAAGGCCATTGCAAGACGTATTTGACAGATGTGTATCCGCGTCACGAGCAAGCCAGTGCACTATGGGAGTTGAAACTCCATTCCAAAGCAATTATAATCTTACCTTGGCATTGAATATACAATTTCCATAAGAAAATATGCATTGTTGGTTGAGCCATTAATATATTTAAACACAAATAGTGCTAAATGTTCCGGCATAACTCAACAAGATGACAGTGTTTCGCCCCGGTGTGCTATTGGGCTCTTCAGTTGGTTAAAGCACACCTCACCAAGACACTGTCTAGTGCACACTGGGAAGGCCATTGCAAGACGTATTTGACACATGTGTATCCGCGTCACGAGCAATCCAGTGCGCGGATAAACATGTGTCAAATACGTCTTGCAATGGCCTTCCCAGTGTACACTAGACAGTGTCTTGGTGAGGTGTGCTTTAACCAACTGAAGAGCCCAATAGCACACCCGGGCGAAACACTGTCATCTTGTTGAGTTATGCCGGAACATTTAGCACTATTTGTGTCTAAATATATTAATGGCTCAACCAACAATGCATATTTTTTTATGGAAATTGTATATTCAATGCCAAGGTAAGGTTATAATTACTTTGGAATGGAGTTTCAACTCCCATAGTGCACTGGCTTGCTCGTGACGCGGATACACATGTGTCAAATACGTCTTGCAATGGCCTTCCCAGTGTGCACTAGACAGTGTCTTGGTGAGGTGTGCTTTAACCAACTGAAGAGCCCAATAGCACACCGGGGCGAAACACTGTCATCTTGTTGAGTTATGCCGGAACATTTAGCACTATTTGTGTTTAAATATATTAATGGCTCAACCGACAATGCATATTTTCTTATGGAAATTGTATATTCAATGCCAAGGTAAGGTTATAATTGCTTTGGAATGGAGTTTCAACTCCCATAGTGCACTGGCTTGCTCGTGACGCGGATACACATGTGTCAAATACGTCTTTCAATGGCCTTCCCAGTGTGCACTAGACAGTGTCTTGGTGAGGTGTGCTGTGTACAGTACCCTAGGGGTATGCACCCCTTGGAGACCATCCCCCCATCATCTATTTAAATCTCCTAACTGGCAATCCTTATAAGTCCAGACCAACATCTACTAACACCGCAAGGACAGCTAGCCATTCTGGAAAGCTGGCCCAATCCTTGCATCACTACTAAAAACAGCGACACACTATTATCTAGGACATATATTCAGCACAATGCTGACAGCACAGCGCCGAAGAATATAAAAGGGCGTCTTAAGGAGGTCAGGCTCTCAATTATCAGTCTTACAGTGTGGCGGCCCGAGGCTATGCTGGTATCATCAGGTGAGTGAGTCAGCAGGTGTTCAGAATCCTATAACTTTGTAACCTTACCCACCAATTTGTATAGACAAGTTTGTACACATTGTAACATCACTACATCCCTTAAAAGGGACTCATAATTCAATATTACTGGCCAATAAACACTTGGTCAGTACATTACACCTGCATTACTGTTCACACGCTTCTTTACGCCCTAACTCCCTTCCTGAACTCTCCGTCACTATTAGACGTGACTTACAGTAGCCAGATACTTGCTAGGGCAAGCATCATCGTATTCCCGTACCGGCCTGACTGCAGGAGCGGCACGCGCCATATAGCTGACGCGTGCAAGTCGATTATCTAACTAGCCAGCTGGACGACCAGCGCGCTGACCTGTACGCTAAGTCCATCCCCTAAAATACACCTAGATCTTTTATAAGAGCAACCCCTAGCACCCTAACACTAAACAACATCCTACACTGATCAGCTTACCCGACTACGGGCAGCTACCCCCTTTTTGGCACTTCTTTATAAATTAACACAATAACTCTTCCGTTTTAGATCCGACCACCCCCCAAATAATGGATCTAAAACAGATGGTGGAGGCGCCTCTACTACGCACAGTAAAATAGGACTCAACCAACGAGCCCTCGTAGTAGAAACGACCCCTTCCGTACCGCATACAGCCAAGCGAGACTGAAAATTCTTTTTTGACCTCATATTGCGTCACACATTTTTTTAATTATATTATATAGGAGCTGGTATTATTACACCAACCCCCATCCACCCCATAATGCAAAGTCAGTGGAAATTATATGTCCACATTTAAAACTACACTAAGAGACTTTGCGCACCATTTGTCGGCTAGTACGACTCCACTCCTGCCGAAGCTAAAAATTAAGAACACTGACTTAATAACTGACCAGACTGCAGTACAACTTCTCAGGGACCTTGAATTCAAAACATCACAGATCCGTGCTCAACACCCTACCACCGCAGCACAAGTTATACATTTTACACGATCCCAGGCCAGTGAACAAACACAAGAGTCACCAGTATCCAGCGCTAGTGAAGTAGATTGCCTGCCAACACTCCATCCCCTATTGTTGCAGCAACTGCAAATCACAGAGCAGAAAACTAATAATCTGCTCGAGCGCATTACAGAGCTACTAGAGACAGACACTATCAAATCAAGTAATCATACGACAGAAGCAGTTCTTGACATCCACACTATTCTGGAAACTGTGAAACAGGACTTAGACAGGACTGTACACATAGTTAAATCCACACAGTACGACAACACACCATCACTCAGTACAGACATATCAGGTGACGAGCCACCTCGTAACATAACACAGGTGTCGTACACGGGAAGCGAGGCTAATTCCCCTCTAAATAGCCCAAACACCTCGGCACACGATAGCGGTGCGAACGGCACAGACAGACCAGAATCACTACACAGCCAACGAGACACAGCCGAGAACGAAATGAACAGACACACTGAGTACCCCATGATCCACCCCACAAAGTTCACGGGGGAAGGCCAGGATCCCGAGGAATACCTCAAGGCCTTCAATAGAACGGCCCGGATCAATGGTTGGAGCGAGGAAGTTAGGAAACGCCTCCTTCCTGCTTACCTCACAAAGGCGGCCATGACATGGTATGAGCTCCATGAGGACACACTAGAAGCTGCCACATGGGAGGAAACCGCTTTAATGTTGAAGAGCGAATTCCAGCTCATACCAGACGATGACGATCTCTACGACCAAATCAGACAGAGGTCACAGGGACCCAAAGAAAGCGCCCAGGCATACATCAATGTAAAATTGATAATGTGCGACAAGTACAATGCAGCCATGACAAATAAACAGAAAGTCAAGCTGTTAATGCAGGGCCTCAGACCAGCCATAGTGGAAAAGCTGTGCATAATGAACAACCCCACGGTCCAACATATGTTAAACAACATAAAGACCATAGAGGAGGGAAGAAAGATCACGGAAAAGGCTACGGAAAAAGCCGTGGGTCTGCACTTCCAAACACAAAAAGACGACACCAATAATAAAATGGACGAATTGGTGGACAGAATGGAGAAACTGACCATAGCTGCCATCCAAGCAGGCGGGAGACCGCTAAGGGATGAGCACGCAGACACACAAGAACACTATTATACTGAGAGGGACAGGGGGTACACAGAGAGGAGACGCTACGGGAGGGAGGAAAATTACTACCCTCCACAGCGGCCAACAACACCTCCCCCACAGGATAGGCCACACTACCCTCCGCGGTATTCACCAGTATCATACACGGACACAGAGCCGACATACCCCTCACGGCGTTCACCATCCCCGTACACACAGGAGTACTACCCTGAGGAGTACGACCACGACATTCCCCGACGAAACAGCCCGCCACCAAATAGACAGTCCTACGCTGCCCCACAATACAGGGCAGACAGGGAGTACCGGGAGAACTCGCCCCCACGCAGGCAGGGCTATGCAGCCCCGCAGTACAGGGGAAATGGGGAATATCCGGAGAACCCGCCCCCGCGCAGGAAAAGCTATACATCCCCACAGTACAGGGGAAATGGGGACAGGCGAGGAAACCCAACCCCGACCAGACAGGGGTATGCAGCTGCCCAGTACAGGGAACACGGGAATCGACGGGAAAACCCGCCCCCGCAGCAGCAGATATACACCCCACCCTGGCGGAAACAGGAGAACAGACCCCCGGGCAATAACAGACAGGGAAGAAAACCCACAAGGGGACGGGACAATGTAGATAAACACACAAAGGGCCCGGAACACTACCCCCTCCCCGACGAATACCCAAGGGAGTTCAGGGATGAGGCACCCCGCAGGACAGACAGGGGGGCAATACTCCCCACGCCTAGCCACACAGCGCAGGCGGGGAGCTGGCGCAGCCACCCCGAGGGGGGGCGCACATACATTACGGGCAGGCGTACACCTACGTTCCAAAAAAACGCCTAGACGGGGAGGTTCGGCTAGCGGGTGAAGCAGCTGAGGTTCCTCCCCCAACACAACACAAGAAAGGCCCTTCCCCCAAGCAAACTCGCAAGAGTAAGGGGAAGAAGCAGCCAGACAAAGCTAAGGCTGACGATCCGCCCCCGGATCGTTTCCAAACACACCCCGTGCAAGGAGACGGCAACTGTCTGTTTAGGGCCATGAGCTTCCTAATCCGGAATACCGAGGATTATCATGGGGACTACAGACAGAAAACGGTCAAACATATCCTGGCCAACTGGAAAGAGTACCGAGACTTTGTGTCGGACGAGCGGGAAAACCCATTCCAGACCGGGGCGGATTACAGAAAATACATGGGTAAGGACGGCACTTATGCCAGTGCCGTAGAGGTGACCGCTCTCGGCAAGGTGCTGCAAGCCAACATCCATGTATACACTGATGTGCACTCGCCTCCGCTATTTTCCACTGCGGGATTCGATAGGGACCTGCATGTACTTTTTACAGGAAACCCTAAGGCGGGACATTATACGCCCCTCATAATTACACACAAACAGCCCGAGAACACACCCACACCCTCCAAACAGAAAGCCATACCCCCTACATCACAACGCAGGGTAGGAATTGACCACACGCAGGCGCAGGACGCGAGCTCGCTCGGCACTGGGAAGCCAGCAACAGGAGTCGAACTCGCGACCGCCTGGAACAAAAAACGGGGTAACAAGGGCAAGCTCAAGGCCACCATTTATTTGAGCCCAACGATGCGCAACCTCTTCCTACCATGCTTTCAGCCCACTCTACGAATAACTACCCCCAGATCCTAATAACAGGGTACCTGACGCCACAGACCCTACTAACACCTCCATTAAGGTAAAAAGAGCATTATCGCCGGAAAGCTGACGTAGCAATAGTAGACCAGAAGTAGTCTATGTACTTAGAAGCTCTACAACCCCACAACACTTGAAATATTTTACATTTTACACAAAAGAAATCATTTACACAGGTTACGCCCATATTTTTTTTTAAAAGGTAAAGGAATCTGAAACACTCTGATTGGTGATAACGGCATAAGCAAAAGGCCAAAGGCACCGCACTTTGAGAGGAAAAAAGGCAATGATGAGCCTTACCCTAGTAACTTGACGACTAGACCAAACAGACGAACCACGTAAGGTTGAGGCACTCGCGGCCTGGCCGGGCAAGCTCTGGAGTCCGAGGTGCACCTAAACTGCCCCTGGGAGGAAGGGATGCTACACCCACTCTGTGCCACGGTCAGCGACGCCAAGACCTGCAGGGAAGTCTTTCTGAGGATGGTGGGAGAAATAGCTCACTCCGCGCTGAACTCAGGGGATGGCCCTAGAGACGACCCCATTATGACTAGACTTCTAGCTAAAATTAAGTAAGTAAGGCTTCTACAGCGGGAAGCAAGCCTCCTGTGCGCTGGAGTGAAATATTATTGCGAAAAGCATACTACTGCGGCCGATAAAGGCGAAGAGAAATATTATTGCGAAAAGCATACTACTGCGGCCGATAAAGGCGAAGAGAAATATTATTGCGAAAAGCATACTACTGCGGCCGATAAAGGCGAAGAGAAATATTATTGCGAAAAGCATACTACTGCGGCCGATAAAGGCGAAGAGAAATATTATTGCAAAAAGCATACTACTGCGGCCGATAAAGGCGAAGATAACATTATGCCATTGGACGAGGTCCAATGCCCACATAAATGGCGACGCATCGGGCAGTCAGAGGGCATTAAATAGACATGCAACGAGCTGTCTACAGGGGTTACAGTGGGCAGACCCAACTATGACAACATATGGAGAACAAGGGCAACGAGCAGGATGGTACAGCAGGCGGAACGTTTTGCTTTGTGGCAACGTAAGCCGCCTGCGACTAGGTTAATACTAGTTCATAATCACCTAGAATAGACGTCGACAACTAGAATTAAGGGGGCGGAATCCGGCGATTCCAGAGACAACCGGTGTTTCTAGGACTCGTGCGGGTGGTGCCCTGAGGAAGTAAATTGCCTCAGGCGATCGCCCTGGTCGAAATTTTAGCTGTAAGACGGTTGCATTTGACACGCAACCTAGGATTAAGCAAATTTACTGACCGCTGTTGCCAGGTAATGGCACAGCACATTTCGGCAATAGAATAAGGCCATCCATTCGGCTTAATAGTAGTAGCCATTTTTTTTTAATTTTCAATCATAAGTAAGATAGATAGTGTTAAGTAACGCCGCTCGGCACCTGGCGACCCAAATTCGTTGCCAGGGTAAGCCCGATAATACAATAGATTAAGATAGAATATCTCGGCACCCGGTAACCACAATTCCGCTACCGGGGTAAGACCGACAACACATTAAGAAACGGCATTACGGCACCGTATAGGGTAAGCCCGGCCATGCAGCAAGTTAACATTAATCATGCTATTTTTTTTTCAGAGAAAGAAGAGCTTCAGCCAGTAAAAACAATGACACAGGAAGCGACATAGAGAATATGTCATACTAATATGTTTTTTCTAAACCTCGCCATTTTTTCCCAGGCATCGTCACCAGATATAGGAAACTGGTGACAGGAATTTCACTACCATATAGCAGTGTCATATTATTTACGGCATGCCATGATTGTGTACTATTTTTTTTATATACGTCAACTTGCACTAATCCTAACACACTCTCACACACTCACCACATTTTTTTTTTCAGCTACACACTCCAAAAAATCTGCACAGCAGGACTGGTGCCTGTGGGGTACCAGGCTTGCTGGCAGATCAACTAAACAGAAACACATAAAGCGTCAAAATGCGACGCAGATTACGACAATGAGGGCGCAACCGATTTGTGGCGGCGACTCTCATTGTCAAGTGTGAAAGCATTCACCCACAGAGGATGCTTCACAGATTAGGTATTAAGAATACATTGCAAGCGGTACGACCACTAAACCGTACCAAGAAGTGGCCGTACAGGATCAGCCGCGAGACGGCAAGCGTACGTACAAACGGGTAGCGTGCACGCGAGGTACCAAACAAAAACTAGAATTATAAGGGATTAGCGCGCTTAAGTTAGACATAAGACCACTGTAATTAATAATTTTAAAGGGTAAACTTAATACAAATTCATGCGCCCACGGGCAATTATTCCACTAGACATAAGGTCATTGCAATTCATAATTTTAAAGGGTAAACTTCAAACAAATTCATGCGCCCACGGGCAATTATTCCACTGGAAATCAATAACATTCCTAAATGTCAGAATCGCAACATAGTACATTAAACACATTATATTTTTTGTTTGTTTATCAAGTTCACATGTACACAATGTCTATGATCTGTTTTCTTTCAATTTTCTTTCTTCTAACTTCCCCATTTGTCAGGGTGTTCCGTTTTATCCCAAACCAATAAATGCCTTTTGAATATTTCCCTTAAATTATACCCTGGAACACCCATTTTTTCTATTTTCTTCTACCTTTCTTATTGCAGGGAGCACTTTTTCCCTAAGATAGGGCGGACGACGCAATCATCCGTTCGGCCCTGGGTTTTTTTCCTCCCTGCACAGCAATGTAACATCAGCACCATGTATTTTTTTTCTTCATCAAACTTCCAAAATGCAATGTCGATTTCTTTTGCAATATTTTTATGCCAATGTCAATGTTATGTATATATGTATATCCCATAACCCTCCCCTCTGAACACGAGCTGATCTCACGCACACACATCAACACGACATCACCACACGACGACGACGACGACCACGAGGAAGACATCTACAGAAGATACGAGGGGACTTCAAAAACAACCACATCGACTACATCTATAACATCAACATCCCAACCCCAAGTTCCGTTCCCGTTCGCGGGGACGCGAACTAAATAGGGGAAGAGGCTTGTACAGTACCCCAGGGGTATGCACCCCTAGGAGACCATCCCCCCATCATCTATTTAAATCTCCTAACTGGCAATCCTTATAAGTCCAGACCAACATCTACTAACACCGCAAGGACAGCTAGCCATTCTGGAAAGCTGGCCCAATCCTTGCATCACTACTACAAACAGCGACACACTATTAACTAGGACATCTATTCAGCACAATGCTGACAGCACAGCGCCGAAGAATATAAAAGGGCGTCTTAAGGAGGTCAGGCTCTCATTTATCAGTCTTACAGTGTGGCGGCCCGAGGCTATGCTGGTATCATCAGGTGAGTGAGTCAGCAGGTGTTCAGAATCCTATAACTTTGTAACCTTACCCACCAATTTGTATAGACAAGTTTGTACACATTGTAACATCACTACATCCCTTAAAAGGGACTCATAATTCAATATTACTGGCCAATAAACACTTGGTCAGTACATTACACCTGCATTACTGTTCACACGCTTCTTTACGCCCTAACTCCCTTCCTGAACTCTCCGTCACTATTAGACGTGACTTACATTAGCCAGATACTTGCTAGGGCAAGCATCATCGTATTCCCGTACCGGCCTGACTGCAGGAGCGGCACGCGCCATATAGCTGACGCGTGCAAGTCGATTATCTAACTAGCCAGCTGGACGACCAGCGCGCTGACCTGTACGCTAAGTCCATCATCTAAAATACACCTAGATCTTTTATAAGAGCAACCCCTAGCACCCTAACACTAAACAACACTCTACACTGGTCAGCTTGCCCGACTACGGGAAGCTACCCCCTTTTTGGCACTTCTTTATAAATTAACACAATAACTCTTCCGTTTTAGATCCGACCACCCCCCCAAATAAGGGATCTAAAACAGCTGTAACCAACTGAAGAGCCCAATAGCACACCGGGGCGAAACACTGTCATCTTGTTGAGTTATGCCGGAACATTTAGCACTATTTGTGTTTAAATATATTAATGGCTCAACCGACAATGCATATTTTCTTATGGAAATTGTATATTCAATGCCAAGGTAAGGTTATAATTGCTTTGGAATGGAGTTTCAACTCCCATAGTGCACTGGCTTGCTCGTGACGCGGATACACATGTGTCAAATACGTCTTGCAATGGCCTTCCCAGTGTGCACTAGACAGTGTCTTGGTGAGATGTGCTTTAACCAACTGAAGAGCCCAATAGCACACCGGGGCGAAACACTGTCATCTTGTTGAGTTATGCCGGAACATTTAGCACTATTTGTGTTTAAATATATTAATGGCTCAACCGACAATGCATATTTTCTTATGAAAATTGTATATTCTTTATTCGTGTCAGAAAAATATTTTGAAAATATATGAATAATGAATACAGGCTATCTACATACCAAGACCCCGTTATATCTCTACAATGCCTTTACACCAATGCATTCTGTTCACAATCGAGGAAATAGATACACAAAATTCACACTCCAGATTCCTATACACCGAACCTTGAAGTTCAATAAATCTTTTGTTTGCACCACCTCACGCCTCTCCAACACCTTCGATTTATATAAGTTCGTCAACATTGCAAGCACTGCAGCTTTCAAAAGACATCTTTCATCCTGCTTCTTGGAGCAGTATACCTCTCACATTTGATTACTGTATTATGTTTAAAAACTTTTTTTAAGTTCAATTATAACATCAGGACAATAGCTGACAACCTGTCTACTTCAATAGCTTTTCTTGTACAGTATATGGTGTTCGTTTTTCGGGCTGATAGTCTGTATGCACTCTCACTCTTTTGTAAATAATTTTTCCATTATCATTACTATTATTATTTTTGTTGTATTGTTACTATCTTTTTGATACTATAATTGTTGGACTATTATAATTTATATTGTGAATGTAAGTGAAATGTTTTATTTTATAAGCCCTAATTTTATTTTATGTAGGGCGCTACTGTAAAGGAGCTCTAAGCTCTAAGTGTAGCCGTGAAAACAAAATCAAATCAAATCGAATCAATACAACAGGTCTATTATACAAACAAATCACATATTGAGCGACAAATTTGAGAGCTAGATGATTTTTGCCCAGTATTGGGCAACGTCAATAGCGCTGGAGGAGACTGCATAGTGCACTTTGAAGGACATACGTTACACTGACATAAATGTTGGATGGTCTGCTGCTCTCCACAGTCACAGAGTGATGATTCGCTTGAGAATCCCCACTTCCGCAGATTTACTTTTATTCTGCCGACTCCTATACGAAGTCTATTGGTCTTTCTACTTCTCCTGCTGTCCACATGGAAGACATTCCTTCGGCTCCATCCAGTTGGAAAGGTGGTTAGTTCTTTCTTCCCACATCTTGATCCTAGCATTCTCTGCTTTCCCTTGAAGCTTAACTGTTGTGTGGAGAAAACACTTTCTAGATTTCAGCCTCCGTGTGGTAGGATGGTATCCATAGAGGGGATGTGCTTCTGAAGAAGATGATTGGAGCCTATCTTTGTTAGCTACTACCTCCCTACGAATATCACCAGCAGCAATACCAGCTAGAAGTTGGATCTTCTCAATAGGTGTTGGGTTTAAGCATTCTGTAATGATCCTGAAAATTTTGTTGAGAGCGATGTCGATCTGCTTCGCATGAGCTGACCTGTACCAAACCGGGGAGGCATATTCGCCTGCTGAGTAGCATACAGCTAGAGCTGATGTTCTGATTGTTTTTGGTTGTGTTCCCCAACTAGTTCCAGACAATTTGCGCAGGATGTTGTTGGTTCTAACAGCTATATTGTGTTTTAAGATTTGGCTTGCCACGGTGGATGAGTGGTTAACGTGTCGGTCTACTAACCCCAAGCTTGCAGATTCGCTCCTGTCCGTGGTCAATGATTTTTGAAAGGCGGCAACAATCACGACACGCATGTCATACGATGCTGATATGCCAAAGAACTCATTTGAATTCAGCAGGCCGTGTTCATAATGGAAAAATTAATCTCGGGAGTTTCCGTCAACACAAAGTTCCTCATTTTCCTACTAGAAAGCGCTATATTGTTCAAGGAGCTTAGATATCTAACCTCCTTGACTTTCATAGTGCTTCAAGGAAGAACGAAATTCGACATGCAAGCTACTGTCTGGGTGTCAAATAACAATGCTTTCACCCGGCACTTGAGGCCATACGATTTTATTATTATGATTATTATAGTTTTGGCAATGTTTCTTGTATGTTAATGTGCGATTGATGAGGATGCAAAAGGAGATTTAATATTGAGATCAGAATTTGACAGCATTGGAAGACTCAAGCAGGAACAAAGCACCAGGCATAGATGATATACCGATTGAGTTGCTACGCTGTATAGTAGATGAAGGTCTGATCAGGTTATTTCACTTGGTGTGTAGGATTTATGAGACAGGTGAGGTACCCTCTGATTTCAAGAAGAATGTTATCATCCCTATACCGGAGAAAGTAGGAGCTGACAGATGTGAGGATTACCGTACAATCAGCTTGATTACTCCTGCTTCAGAGATCCTGTCTAGAATAATTTACAAGAAGATGGAATGGCAGATAGAAGCGTAGTTGGGTGAAGACCAGTTTGGTTTCAGGAGAAATGTAGGAACAAGGGAAGCTGTACTACTGTCGACCAAAGTATTATGTGCACTCGAGTTTGAAGGTCATTTGTGAAGTAACCAATAGGCCTACATAAAATCCAATAACATCATTTTCTTCGTTCTATTTTACAGGTTACATACTAATACTGCTGCTACTACTACTAAATATAATGGTGAGTTTTGGTCTTGATAAAGACCTTTCTGTATCAAGTGATTGGGTGATTAGAAGAGATGTATTTATTATGAGAAAAATCACCTAAAACAAAACCAAATCCAGTTAAGACCCAAATTTGCACTTTCCATCTTCGGCATGTACAGGCCTCTCAGAAGCTCAATATATTCTAGAAAGGGAGTTTACTGGCGCATTGCATTACACCAAAGTACTTGGGAGTTATGCTGGATCGCACATTGTTGTTGTTTGAGTCTTCAGTCTGTTGACTGGTTTGATGCAGCGCTCCATGACTCCCTGTATTGAGCTAATCGTTTCATCTCTACATAGCTACCACACCCTACATCCGAGGCAATCTGTTTAACATATTCTAACCTTGATCTACCCCTAGAGTTCTTGTCCTCGACCCTTCCTTCCATAACTAAGCTTGCTATTCCTGGGTGTCTTAGTATGTGTCCTACCAACCTATCTCTTCTCTTCATTAGCACTAGCCAGAAACATTACTCCTCTCCCACTCGTCTTAATACCTCTTCATTTGTAACCTTATCTACCCATCTTCTCCTGTAACACCACATTTCAAACGCTTCAATTCTCCTCTTTTCAGCTGCACCAAAAGTCCCACTTCCAAGGAGTGCGACACTCCAGACAAAGGTTTTCAAAAATGTCTTCCTAATACCTAAATCTATATTCGATGTCAACGGATTCCTTTTCTGTAGAAATGCTTTCCTTGCCTGATACAACCTACTTTTTATATTCTCATTGCTTCGTCCGTCACTGGTTATTTTGCTTCCTAAGTAACAGAAGTCTCCTACTTCCTTTAGTTTCTCCCCTACCAATTTGATGTCCATAGAGGTTTCTGATTTATTGCGGCTGCATTCCAATATTTTTGTTATACATTTATTAATTTTCATCATGAATTCTTTCCGTAAGACGGAGTCCATACCATTCAAAAACTCATTCAAATCCTGAGGCGTGTCGGCCAAGATGACGATGTCATCAGCAAATCTCAGAGTTGAAATTATTTCTCCTTGAATCTTCACTCCCACTTTAACTTTCACAAAATTTTAAAATTAATAAACCAGTTATAAAATATTCCAATGTATATTGTGGTTAAATTTGGATTCGATCTGATTACGGTTTATTGAGATAATAATTCTTAAATATGACGCATGGTTAAAACACGCTTAAAAACGTGCACTTTTTGTGTTCCAATTGCTATAAAAAATATTGAAATATAAATTAAAAATTCCAAACCTACATGAACTTACTTAAAATAGAGCGATGAAAATGATGATGTTATTGGATTGTATGTAGATCTATTGGTTACTTCACAAACAACCTTCAAACTCGAGTGCACATAATACTTTGGTCGACAGTAAGTCTTAGGCTGATTTTGGTAGGTAGAATAAGAAAAGATAAGAGAACGTTCATGGCATTTGTAGACTTAGAAAAGGCTTTTGATAACGTTGTTTGGACTAAATTGTTTGACATTTTGAAAATTATTGGAATAAAGTACAGGGATAGGAGGGTGATCTACAATCTGTACAGAAACCAGACAGCAGTCATTCGAGCTGATGGACATGAGAGAGAAGCTGCTATTCAGAAAGGTGTGAGGCAAGGCTGCAACTTATCAGGTCACCCATACTTTTCAATCTCTACTTTGAACAAGCAATGAAGGAAATTAGAGAGAAAGTTAAAGTGGGAGTGAAGATTCAAGGAGAAATAATTTCAACTCTGAGATTTGCTGATGACATCGTCATCTTGGCCGACACGCCTCAGGATTTGAATGAGTTTTTGAATGGTATGGACTCTGTCTTGAGGAAAGAATTCATGATGAAAATTAATAAATGTAAAACAAAAATATTGGAATGCAGCCGCAATAAATCAGAAACCTCTATGGACATCAAATTGGCAGGGGAAAAACTAAATGAAGTAGGAGACTTCTGTTACTTAGGAAGCAAAATAACCAGTGATGGACGAAGCAAAGAGGATATAAAAAGTAGGTTGTATCAGGCAAGGAAAGCATATCTACAGAAAAGGAGTCTGTTGACATCGAATATAGATTTAGGAATTAGGAAGACATTTTGAAAACCTTTGTCTGGAGTGTCGCACTCTATGGAAGTGAAACTTGGACTGTTGGTGCAGCTGAAAAGAGGAGAATTGAAGCGTTTGAAATGTGGTGTTACAGGAGAAGACGGTAGATAAGGTTACAAACGAAGAGGTATTAAGACGAGTGGGAGAGGAGTAATGTTTCTGGCTAGTGCTAATGAACATAAGAGATAGGTTGGTAGGACACATACTAAGACACCCAGGAATAGCAAGCTTAGTTATGGAAGGAAGGGTCGAGGACAAGAACTGTAGGGGTAGATCAAGGTTAGAATATGTTAAACAGATTGTCTCGGATGTAGGGTGTGGTAGCTATGTAGAGATGAAACGATTAGCTCAATACAGGGAGTCATGGAGCGCTACATCAAACCAGTCAACAGACTGAAGACTCAAACAACAACAATGTGCGATCCAGCATAACTCCCAAGTACTTTGGTGTAATGCAATGCGCCAGTAAACTCCCTTTCTATAATATATTGAGCTTCTGAGAGGCCTGTACATGCCGAAGGTGGAAAGTGCAAATTTGGGTCTTAACTGGATTTGGTTTTGTTTTAGGTGATTTTTCTCATAATAAATACATAACTCTTCTAATCACTCAATCACTCGATACAGAAAGGTCGTTATCAAGACCAAAACTCAGCATTATATTTAGTAGTACTAGCAGTATTAGTATGTAACCTGAAGCGGACACTCATTCTGGTGTGGATGTCGACAGGCACAGAGCTCACGTGTTGATAAGGTATGCACAAAGTGTTGCTAGCTACGCTACTGCATTGTTTAGCGCACGTCCGGAGTGTTATGGGGGTCCCTCGCCGGTTAACGCAACGTAACTCACAGCCAACATCTTGTTACTTAGGCGACAAGAGGGCTGCGGACAGGTGATCCTCCCCCACAACACTCCCCATTCCACATGCGTAGAATACTGAACTTTGTTTGTGTAATTGTTGATACACTCTGTCCATTGAGAATTCCACTTTATATAAGTGCCGCCATCGTTATTTCCGACTTGACAATTCACCGGCTGGCGATACGGTGTTGCCAGTCCACTAACGCGAATCAGCTGACGTACATGATTATAGCCGTAAAGTTAACAAAACACTCGTAATGTGAACAGACATGTTTACACACAACATCATACTCGTGAATAAGTACATAGTAGCAGAAATTACACATATACCGCGGTTAACATAATATTTCTGATAATGAAGTAGAAAAATATTGTAACGCATAAATTACTCACCATTACCGTCTCGCGTCCGGAGTCGAAGATGTTCTGAGTTCGGGAAAATGTATTATAAACCTAAAAAGGGAACACACCACTCATTTCGGAGTCACTATTGCCGTCTGACCCCACTTAATGAGCACATTCTTTCTTGCTACCATTGTTGGAGCTTTGTCGTGAATGACACTATGATACGAGGCATTGTCCATAACAATTGTGCTCGCACATTACTAATCATTTCCCGGGTTTGACTCCTTAGTGGTGTCCCTTGTCCTAAGGCCTTTCCTCTCTTGGCGCGTGGCTTCCTCGTGCTAGACCCCAGCATGACACTATTAGGCCTACAAACGTGCATAGCAGAAATAACACAAACACTCACCTAAAGCTAACCTACAACAACACGTAATTATACTACACTATGTCAAACGACAAACAAATACTAAGATATCAAATAACAACAGACTAGATTAATATCAAGAAGAACAAGAAGAAAAATATACGAGAAATACGAGATTACACAAAGACCGCCAATGAAACTAACCAAGCACAATGCAAAAAGCTGACAACATGTGAACGCAAGATGTTAGCTGGCAACATCGTCAGAGAAACTCGATTTATCTCGATATATCAATTTGAATGACTTCCTGTGATTGGCTGGTTAGAGTGTAGTTGTGACGTAGCACTGAAACTTCAGGTCGGAAGTAAGGATGGCCCTAGTATAGGTCGTTGGGATAATATCTTTCCACCATGTATTTATAGAACTGTGTTAGGGAGAGAATCTTCCCACCCATTTCATTTCAAGCAGTTCCACATGCGTCCACAAGTTAGCTGCACAGAAATATAGACAACCCATCAATTTGATGTATACTGTCATCAGAAACCAAAGATGTGAGGCATATATCCCAGTGGTCTCCACAGTGCACGTGCTCGCCAGTTCGGTTGTTAGTCCAGTCAACAAACGAATTTCACCCTACATCAGATGCGGGATCGTTTTTTAATTGTTGATGTTGTTTAGGACCATTAGGTGATTATTAATCCAAGTTTCCGTCATCCTCCTCCCCTTGCTTCGTCCGCCATCTTGAAAAAATTGTCAGAAATCGGCACTTTTTTGAGTTTTTGGTCTCTAGCTCTTTCCCTGTTCATTTGTTTGAACATATGTCAAAATAAGAAAATGTAGATTACTGAATTTCCAACAACTTTGATTCGAAAGTTTTTTTTGTAGGACCAAGCGTATTTGAGCTACGAAAAGGCGAAAAAGGGCGAAAATTGGCGATTCGGCAAATTTTTCACTTTCGCTCCACTTTCCATCGCAAAAAGAGGGAGAAGAATTGATCTCATCAAAAAGTTTATGGAATGAAAGTTGTAGATAATTTAATTTCCTTTGAAACTCGTGTATCAAAAAATCAATTAGGAGCAATGGGTAGGAGTGGGGGTAAATTTAAGAAACCTAGAGGAAATGGTTTTTTTTGTGATTCAGCCCTGGAGCGCCGTGGTGGTGAAAGTTTTTCGTTTTCATTATATTACAACCATTTTCTGAACACAACTGTGCATCTAAATAATATTTGAACCATTTTTGTATAAACATGAATAGATGGCAGAGAAAAAATTCGTTACCCATTCATTTAAGAAAGTTAGTGTGTATTTACAAAATATAGATTACAATACAATGCGTTTTATATATTAATTATTTACATATTAATTATTAGGGAATAATGAATACAGTATAATATAAACTTTAAAATAGATGGCGGGTGGGGGCTTGCTACAGTAACCGGAGACGTTTCGCAAGGGAGGTCGGGAGGGCCGACTCTTCGGCAGGGTGTTCGTCGAATGGTATGGATGGGTCGTCGATGTTTTTCTTTCCCTCGTCAGCGACTACCAAAGGACGGTTTTCGCAGGACTTTCCGCCGCAGCAGTTTTTCAGAAAGTGGAGCAATGCATACCGGCTTTTCTGCATCCACATGCTGCGGAACAGTCGGTGACACACCTGCATGATACCGTCTTCAGCAAGGTACGAGGAGCAGCATCTCTGGTGGTTGTTGTCGAAATCTAGCCCCTGCCTCCTCTTGTCCAGCCAAAGATGATCGGGTCTTTCTTTCTGCTCATCCAGGACGTCACTTGGTGGTATACCCTCAAGGAGTGGTATCGCGCTGCATCGGAGATTGGGAGCAGCTTTTCCAGGTTCAAGTTTGTCGTGGTGGCAACGAATTTGTGTGTCGGAGGTCAGAAAGTGATTTCCCTCCCATGGAGGACGACCAATATTTGCTCTCCTACTTTGGAGATGTCCTCTAATGTGGCTGCTGGGTCCATGAAGACATCACTTATCTCCAATAATAATGGATTCCTCCGGAACAGGGAACAACATTTGTTTTTTCCGAATCCATAAATGTTTGACGTTGTGTCACACCCGCTGATGGCGTGGATGAGCAGCAGGTTCTGGGCGAAGTCGTACATAAATGATGAGGGGGAGTACATGACGTCAGGTAAATTGCCTCTTCCTGTTTTTTTTAAGTTATGCGTTGTTCATCGTATTTGCTGTCCCAGTGAGAATGCCTAATAAATCAATGTCTTCCTCCACAATAATTACAGCGTCGTAAGAAGAAGCCATCGATGTTGCAGTGGCCACAATGAGCACGTCAGCATCCTCTTCAGCTTGCTTGTTCATGACGTTGGACGCTTCAAGTGTTGTTCTGAGGAGGGCCACAAATCGTTTTTATTGCTCTCATTGGACAGAAATTTGTCTTGAGGAGTTTTGTTGACTGTGGCTTCATCAAATATCACATCTGCTGAGGCGTTCAGCTTGCGCTTCTTGCTCTTTCAGCATTCTCGGTACTCATCAGAAGATTGTCTGGGTACCCGTCGAAGATGACCATCACCACTGTCCCATAATGCTGGAGGATGTACTTGATATAATCGGCACAAATTTTTCCCAAAGTCGAATTTCTATTCCACACAACTTTGTGGAGCAGATGTCCACCATCGATGACAGTGAGGTGATTTGAGAGAAGCTCGAAATCTAGGAGTGTGAACGCGGCTTATCAAGCAGACTTTGTGCCCTTGCGCATGCCATCCTCGTTGAACAACGACATAGGGTACAGTGCAAGCTCATAAGAGAGGTATTCCTCAAGGTCGTCCTGGGTTGTTTTTGCTATACACATCCTGTGATAGAGTGTGAGTGGGTCCACAGCAATCTTCTTCTTCCCAACTTTCAAGATGTTCTTGTCAGCTGCTAAAGATATCACTTTGTCCTTCTTTTTGAAGGACACTTCACCGAAGGTTGTTCCCACTATTCTTGAGAGTCCAGCCATACCGACTTGCTGAGCCTTGTAGCAGTTCACCTGCTTACTTCCAACTACACCAGAACTGATGCTCTCCTCCCTTCTTACGGGATCCAAACGACCGAGGACGTGCAGCAGCAATGATTGCATGGGAAATGGCAATACTGATCCTCTTCCATTTATCTTAACTTCCTTGTTTGTTTTTAGCACAATTTTTTGGACCATTGTCAATAACGTTGGTGGAATGTCTGACTCGATACTGTTCAAAAATTTATCAGGGGATGGATAGTCAGTGGTTTTGTATACACGGGAGTGAATATCCTCTGTAATTACTGTATATCTGCAGCTGCTTTCACTACTCTCATTACAGTATTTCTTCCTCAGTATTCGATTTTATATTGGCATACCAAGTGTCATTCAATATTTTATAACCAGTATTTTTGAAACAGACCGTCGATTTATTGCCTGTTTAAACGAACATGATGTCTCCTCGTACGTTTTCAGGAAACGGGATTTTACTGTTCTCCGGTCAAGTTCACATTCTTCCTTAAGGGCCCCCATCAATTGATCAAATGAGAATGGGCATTCTTCTTTGTTTCTTTCCAGAAAAGCATTATCCTCTTGCCCCTACCCCAATTCTCGGTGTTCGGTACAACTTTTTCATACAAGCATCGTGGTACTCACTGTCAGCAGCAATAAGATCTAAGTCTGGGGGAACACGATTAATTATTTGTTGAGCCCCCTCATCGCCGCGTGCCCGAGCTGCTAGCAACACGTTGTCCCTTATCTCCATCTTCTCCACCAGGCGAACTGGATTTCGAGAAATCCAGGGGAACTTTTTCTGTTTTTTCATATAATCCTCTTCAATCTTTTCCGCACATAGAAAGCAATGGCCCTTGGAAATAAACGCCTCACTTACTGACCTAAGCTTTGAAGATGGTCCTGGTGTAGGGGATTCTGAGCTTAGAGCTACGTCTATCCGTCTTGGATCGGTGTAATTCTTTGATCAGGCATTGTGAACTTTAATTTCATCTCTTTTCTTCAAAATCTGGCAGTGGTCGTTTCGCCCCCTTCGAACACTTGCGCTTAATAGAGTCTGAACTCCTTTCTTCTTCACAGTAATAACAAATCCTTCGTCCAAACTCTTCCCGCATATGAAGCATTCATGTCCGGTGTTTGGGATGAAGAAGCCATCCTTCACCACTACAACTCACTCCACAGGAAAATTCTTTCCAAGCACTTTGACTAAACCCGATGTGAACACTGGAGGTACGAACATCAACTGAATAAAACAAAAACAATATGCGTGTGTGTGTGAGAGTGTGAGTGTGTGTGGTTACATTTATACAAAAATGATTCAAATGTTATTTAGATGCTGTGTTAAAAAATGGTTGTAATATAATGAAAACAAAAAACTTTCACCAACACGGCGCTCCAAGGCTGAATCACAAAAAACCTATTTCCTATAGTTTTCTTAAATTTACCCCCACTCCTACCTATTGCTCCTAATTGATTTTTGATTCACTGGTTTCAAAGGAAATTAAATTGTCTACAACTTTCATTCAATAAACTTTTCGCTGAAATCAAGTTTTCTCCCTGTTTTTGCGATGGAAAGTGGAGCGAAAGTGAAAAATATGCCGAATCGCCAATTTTTGCCCTTTTTCGCCTTCTCGTAGTTCGAATACGCTTGGTCCTACATAAAAAACTTCCAAATCAAAGTTGTTGGAAATTCAGTAATCTACATTTTCTTATCTGAAAATATCTTCAAACAAATGAACAGGGAATGAGCTAGAGGCCAAAAACTGAAAAAAGTGCCGATTTCTGTCAGGTTTTTCAAGATGGCGGACGAAGCAAGGGGAGGAGGATGACGGAAACTTGTATTAATAATTACCTAATGGTCCTAAACAACATCAAAAAATAAAAAACGATCCCGCATCTGATGTAAGGTGAACCCCCTTTTTGAGCCTCTATTGACTGGACTATGTATTGAGTGAAAGAAATGCATTGTTTTACAGAAGAAGGTGTCTTTATTGAAGATAGGAGATTTGTGTAAGTTGGTATGTAATTGAAATATAATGTTATTAATGGTTTTGGTCACTTGAGTAAATATATTTCAGCTAGAATGCAAATAATTATTCTGTTTAGGGTGTTTGCCGAAGAATAGAAAATCTTTAAAATTAATATTATGTGTATTTATTAAATACTATTATGAAATTATTGAATTATATTCGAATATACTAACTTTTAACATTCCGAAATCACTTTTATAATTTTTGTGCAGTTTTTGGCAAATATATTATAGGTCACTTAACGTGTGTTGCGTGGGAGTTATGTTTGTTTAAATTATAGAGCGTGATGTGTGTTTTGTATATACTATATCATGTTAAATAAACCTCATTATTGAGTGATAAACTATCATCATAATTTGGAGGTGGGGAATTATGACCCCATTGCCCATTTAAGAAAACATACTGTCGGGTATGGGCAGTGTGATAATAATTTCCCACCCAATATTTCATAGAATAGATTCCTCACCTATAAAATTGTTTCATATTCCCACTCACCTATCACCCCCAATTACTAAACTATATATACTGTATATATATACCCCCAGTATTTTGCCCTATAAAGGGTTTATCCTCTCCGAAATTAATTTCTAAATACGTTGGAAGTCCTGACATCGAACGTTCGAACAGTGGCACCGACAACAGCCATCCTGACTGCGATTTTCTACACTCCCTCCAGAATAGTACTGGGAGGGTACCTTAAAGTATTTCAAAGTGTCTGTCTACGGTTAATGTGATGTGAGGACTGATGTGAAATAGTGGAATATTTACAGGCAGCTCAGACAACCACAGGAAAGTCAATACTCAATCCACACAACATATCAGATAGTCACAAACTGTTCCTAGTCAGGTCAAAACGGAGATTTGTACACCCATGGTTCCAGCCCTAAAAGCAAAATTAAACTTTTTGATTGAGACGGGAATCTAACCAGGTCTGAGCTAGTATTATAACGATTATTTTATTGTTATAATTTTTTACATTCGAATTTAGCCACTATGGACTACGGAGTAACAATCAAAATCAATGTTTCGTTCTAGATCGTCTGCCAGCTTTGATGTCCTGCCAGTATCTCTTGAGCCCATCACTCAGCGCCTTCTTCCGATCTTCTGAAAGAGGTCCCCTCCGTCTTTTGGGTTCTGCCCCTACCTTAAATCCCTGGTAATTTTTGATTAGGTGTCTGAATTCACACCAGTTCATAATTTTGCAGTCCGGAATACCAATTTCTAGAAGGTCTTTGTTACATTCTTCAAACCATGCCAATTTTTTCCTCTTTGGTTTCACGAAATTCCAAATTTTCTTTGTTAGGCGATCGTTGGACATTCTGAAAATGTGTCCATAGAACAACAACCTTTTCTTTTTTATTGTTGACGTGACTGGTTCTATCTTTCTATATAACTCTTCGTTTGACTTCAAACGTATGTGCCCGTCAACTCATCTGTTGCCTAAAATTTTTCTCAATACCCTGCGTTCTCTTTTGACCAACTGGTCGACTAGTCCCCGCCTGTTCATAGTCAAAGTCTCCGAAGCATATCATGCTTCAGGTTTGACAACCGTGCTGTAGTGTCTTAATTTGGCTCCAATGCTCAGCGACTTCTTATTATAGAGATATTTCGTCAGGTGATAGGCTCGGTCTAATTTCCAGATTCTAAGATTAATTGCTTCCTGTTCTAGGCCATTTTGTTGGATTACCTCACCCAGGTATTTAAATTTCTTTACACGTTTAATCTTTCCTTGGTTTGTTTTCATCCATTCTGGTCCATCACTGATGTTTGTCATGTACTTTGTCTTCTCAAAGGAAATCTCTAAACCTACTTTCTCAGCCATCTCTGACAAGCGATTAATATTTACAATGGCTGATTTAATATTGTTGGCAAAAATAGCTAGGTCATCTGCAAAAGCCAAACAATCAACGTGCACCCCTTTCAGTTTGGGCCCTAGCCTGAATCGTTCTTCATTACCTTCTTCCCGACTCAGTGTCTTCCTCCATTCACGAATGACCTTTTCCAAGACACAGTTGAAAAGGATTGGAGATAATCCATCACCTTGTCTGACACCAGTTTTGATTACAAAGGGATCTGAGATCTCGCCAATGAATTTTACTTTTGACACTGTGTCGGTCAAAGTCTGTTTAATCAGATTTCGAAACGTGTCATCCACTCCAAATTCTTCCAGAGTATTCAGTAGCGACTCGCGGCCAATTGAGTCATACGCTTTCTTAAAATCAATGAATACGACCACATAGTCATACCTGCCTATCGTCTTATACCTAATGATGTTTTTCAGGTTAAAAATCGGTTCCGGACAAGAACGTCCCTTTCTGAAACCGGCCTGGTACTCACTAATCTGATTATCAAGATGTTCTTCAATTCTGTTCAGGAGTGCTTTGGATAGGATCTTGTAGGGAACAGATACAATTGATATACCCCTGTAATTATTAACGTCCTTCTTATCCCCCTTTATTCATTACGTAGCTTAGAGGTTCGCAGGTCAACATAGGTACATACTGCCTCGTTATCAAGGTTGTAATTGAAGTGAAGACTGGAACTAACAGTGCATATCGCCTTCATAGATCGAATGTCATTAGATACGAGACCATGTCGGTATATAATTTGCTACTATAAGACTACTATGCATAGAACTAATCATCACCCTCTCGAATGATTCTCCACACAGATATTTCGTCAAACGAGTCTTACCTTAACAACAAGATATTAATTCATTGTCTGCTGCCAACATAGATTTATACTTTCGTAACCCATGTAATACCACAACACACAGCTGGCAGTTATGTCACACTAATAGACAGGTGTTAGCCTACTTTATCGGTTATGTTATGCGTTGTAATCTGATTTATGATGTAAAGGTCCATGCTGCCAACTTTCTAGTAGCATTGGCAGTTTCAGAGTCTGGAAACATGAGTGGGAGCACTGAATACAAGCTGGATTCCATTGAACACCAAAACTTACGCTATGCATTACTATGTATATTGTTAATAACAATTATAAACAATTTGTATCACCGATTCCACCATCTATAAACTAATGCAAAGTTTTACACGAAAACTTCCTCATGTGTAGAGTAGGCTACATGTGTAGTAGTTAAAACTGTCATCAGCACAGTTACACATATTTAGAACAAGCAGTTTAGTGAAAAACTAAATAGCCTATTTTCTTAAATCCTACTTATTAATTGCCTGTATCAACATACAAAGTATCAGTTTGATTGCTGTAATAGATTCGCAGATATTGAGAACCGTCTAAATATTTCGGATGGTTGCTATGTTGGATTTTTATATATGTTGGCCATAGAGGTATGTACTATTAGATGACGATTATTGCGTAGGTTAATTATTCAAACTTCAATCGAATGATTGGGACACACGAAATGAAAACGAGATTTTAAAATTTCGCACAGCCACCATCTTGAGGTTATGAAAACAATTGAAATGAATTACATACCAGTGGATAAAAATTTGTATAAGCATTTACCTACCAAGTTTCAATTTATTTCAATTGTTTTCATAACCACAAGATGACAGCTGTGCGAAATTGTATAATCTCGATTTTATTTCTTGTGTCCTAATTATGCGATTGAATTTTGAATACTACACCTACACAATAATCTTCTTGTAGCCTAATAGTACATAAATCTAAGACCTACAAAAATCCAACATGGCGACCATCCGAAATATTTACACGGTTCTCAATGTCTAGGAATCTATTACAGCAATCAACCTGAAATTCTGTATGCTGATAGAGGCAATTAACATAAGTAGGATATATGAAAAAAGGCTGTATAGTTCTTCACGGAACTACATGTTTATTATATCTTCTCAGAATGAAGTTAATCCTATCTTAGAAAATTTGTTCTGTAGGTGGGAACCAATCGACAGGTCACACGTGCTTGTAAGTTTGGGAACTGAGGATCCTTGGTTCGTTCCAGTCCGCTGCATATCCACCACCACATCGTATTGAAGCCTCATGTGTCGCCTGCACTCTCTGTGGCAGTGACCGAGGAGCACCAAGGCCACCACGAGGGTGGACTCGATCGATCTCGCTTATGACGTCATACTGCCACCTTTGGCGCCTTCCAAAACACACAATGTTTAGAAAGTATTTGATCAGTGATAATATTATGTAACCAATAGATTACAAAACAAGGAACAAGTGGAAGAGTCGTAGGCCTGCGAGTGCAAGAAGGATACCGGGTTAGATCCCCGGCCGAGCCCTTCCCAGAGACCCCTTTTCTTCCTTATTATTATATTTATTTAATCGATTGTTCCCCTTTAGGAGAGCGATTAAACATGATTTCATCACCTGGCGTTTTCCCGCTTCTCTTCCCAAAATCTCTTCATCCTCTCAGAATACTCCTTCTTCCGCTCAGCTGTCCATTCTTCCAGGCTGTCGTGACGGTCTCTGATCAAACTTAACATTTTTGATTTTATTCCTGCACTCGGTGCGGTCCTCAAGATTTTCAATGTTGACCTGTTTTAGATCTCTCTGAACCTCTGTCAGCCTCTCCGTGCCACACTTACTCCGTGTTATAACGTTGAGCAATTTCTTCGCCGTTCTGAAATTTTCCATCCTGTAAATGTGAGTATAAAATTGTACTCGGTGTTTTCTGATTACTTCCGTTATCGTGTGCATCTTTTGGTTGAGTTTGCTTTGAGGTCTCTTCATCCAAATACCGTTATTATTGACTGCCCCGTAAATCTTTCTGAGAATTTTTCTTTCCTGGTTTTCTATATCCTTAATTTTGGAATGACCGTCGATCACCATTGTTTCGGCTGCGTAAGTTGCTTCCGGAAGAATCACCGTTGTATAGTGCCTTAATTTTGCGTCCAGCGAGATGCACTTCTTGTTGTAGTGAGCTCACGTTAACTTGTAGGCCTTCTGTAGTTTGGTGATTCTTTGTTCATTGGCGATTCGGTTTAGTCCCGAGGACTGTATGATTTCACCAAGGTATTTAAAATGGGGGACTTGTGTTATTTTACCGTATTGTGTGATTAACGATGAGTTATTTTCTGGCCGTCTTTGCATAGAGTGGGTTTTCTTCCTTATTATTATTACTATTATTATTGTGTTGGAAACCATTGTTCATTGTTGCCTTAGTAATCGAAATTTAATGTTTTTAAGTCGGTCAACACGATTGTACCCAATTATAATGGGTGTTTCCCTAGTTCTAAGTCCACCACCAACCCGTAAACTATCACCACAATATGACTTTAAAACATTAATGTTGATGAAATATGACAATAACTATGAAAATGACCCGAATATGTATTATATGCTCCATAAAAACCACCTAAAAGGAATCAGGAACATTGAACTCAATGCTTAATTACAGTTTTTAATGAAAATATAGCCAGGGAATAAAATATAAGATTTCCCAAATATCCGAACCTTAGTTTTAACTAACAGTTTGTTTTGCCAACACTGTATGATGCCTTCAAAACCTCACATTTTCGCCCTTTGTCATATGCATTGCCAATTTTCACAGCACTTCCTAAATGACTGCATACAAGGTATATCAAAAATGTGCGGCACAAATTGCTGGACACATTCCTCACAGGTAGACGAAGAAATTATGTTATATGAACATGGGTCTGGAGACGCTTTGTTTCCTTTTTGTCATTTTAAATGATCTTGTCGTTACGCTGGGGTCTGGCGTTACGTTACGGTGACGGGAGGAAATGTACCCAGATGCACTGAGGTGTGTGACGTCATAGTACCGCTTGGTGCATGTGTTCCCCGAAAATCTCTACTTCGTTAGTATAAGACAAAAATCCCCGATTCTTGGATGTCACGGGTAATCTCGAGAACCACTGGATGGATTTTGATGCGGTTTTCACCATTCTGTAAAGGATATCTCGAGGAAAGATTCTGTAGAAATTAATTTATGTGTGATCAAAGGAAGCCGAACAGTATCGATTTCAGTAAAAAGTCGAAAACAAACTTGGCGTCCGTGCGCTTCTTAAGCTTACGCTGGGCAAACCGTTAAAAATATCAATATACTATGAGCGTAAGAATTGGTCAGCATGAAAAGTTCTACAAAAATGTCCCCGAGAGCATATCTCTATCTTCAGTACATCGCCCATTATAAGTGTTTTTAGACGTGATGGAAGGGGCACGTCCCCGCGCGCACTGGTGAGCGTGCGGCATCCCGCGCGCTTTACCTTGCTTTGCCCTTGGTTTGCACTTGCCGTTCGCGAGTAATTTGAAACATGATAAGCAAGATAATTATTATGTAGATCATTTTCTAACATGTCAAAAGTCTTTGGCTTCGAGCGAAGCTAGAAGCCTCCAGCCTTTCTAGCATTTTTCAGCATTTGTAGCATTTAAAATGATACATAGTCTAGTCTTTCAGACTGACTGTCACTTTTTACACCTCATTCTCTCCACCTCATTAAGAATGGGAAACACACAACAAAGAGAACGTTAGAATCATGGGGAACATGCACTCTTAGTTACGTCTGGTTACGTTGTCATTATCGTAGGTGCACCGCCAGTGTTTTGTTTTACGTGGCGCTGTTGCCTCGTGACTTAGCAGATGTGCCTTTAGCTGTGCCACAAAACATGTATTTCATGCACGATGGAGCACCTTCTCATTTTAGTGTTAATGTCCGTCGGCTTCTAAATAACAGATTTGGTGAGAGATGGTTTGGTAGAGGTGGACCAAATGCCTGGCCTCCATGCTCTCGGGACGTAAAATCAGTGGACTTTTATTTGTGAGGGCATTTGAAAGCTCTTGTGTATCGAACCCCAGTACAAAATGTTCAGAGTTTCCGTGCCCGTATAATGGAAGGCTGCGAATCCTCCAGGGATACATCAGCGCATCCGGGATTCACTACGACACGACGGTGGATTGATGCATGTATCAATGCGCTCGGTGGACATATTGAATATCTCCTGTGAGAGAGAGTTCCTGGTACGTTCAGTTCTGTTTCCAATGATTAATGTGTTGGAAACAATGAGTTATAACATGGAAACAAAGCGTTTCCGGACCCATATTCATATAACATAATTTCTTCGTCTACGTGTGAGGAATGTGTCCTGGATTTTGTGCCGTATATTTTTGTTACACCCTGTATAATGGCTCAGTTGGTATTTCACCGATGCAGATTACAAACGAATGTGCCGACAGATGCTGCGCTTATTGACAGTTGGGCTGATCGTGGCACGGGAGGGAATCAATATCTAACTGCGGTTCAACTGGATTTTAGTAGCCGTAATGAACGAAACGTAGCTAATAATTACATCGCCGAGTTAGCACCACTGATCATTGGAAGGTCGTGCAAACACATGGTTGCATTCAATAGCCTTATTTTGATGAACAGTACCGTTCAAAATGTAACCAACGATTTTGCCGCAAAGACAGTGTGAATTCTCTTTCTAAGCTCTCACATATCCGAACACCACTTCTCACTTGGTCCTTCGCCTGTTCAGTTATGGTTAATTGACCTTTTAAGTGCTGAGTTGTTTCATTCACATTTTGAAAAAAATATATGTCATACTGTGCCCGTTTGGACCGAGATCCAACGACCACATTTTGCAAAATTCCGAAATCAGATCAGCACGAGAAAATATATCTCAGGGTCTATCTAGGTGAATACTTGGGTCTAATCTGGCATCCCTGATCTCGGTAATTCACAAGTAAGGTAAGGTGAGAAATTATTTTTGAACTAGCACATTCCTTAAAATTCTCAATTTATTTATAAATAAAAAATATGATTCAACTGGTAAAAACCCTCAACAAAAATAAAAACACATCACACATAAGAAATCAACGGTCCCTATAATATTATTAGAATTGTCGTAGATGTGATAATCAGAAAAAATTAATTAGTCCATTCTGATATCCATAAAAAATTCTAAAATAATATTTACACTCGGTAATCACTGTTCAATAAAGAGTTCTGAGTGATCCCTACTATTTACACGTTCGTAGTTCACTTAACAAAGATTGCAATTTGATTTTATCAAATATTCGTAGCAAAAATTTCTCAAAATAAATAGTCACTTGATTCATTCGGTGTTATTCCAAAATTAAACTTATTTGGAAAATTATCATATCACTGATTCGTTGTTTCATAGCAATATCAATACTCGACTGACATAAAGTCAAATGTTAATAATTGTTCATAAAGATTTTCAAATTCAAAAAACAAAATTTGTTCAAAAACTTTCATAATATTTTGAAAATTCAACTTTCTTCTTTTATCACCTTCATTTGTTTAAATGTCATAAACGATTTTAAATTATTCTCATATGTTATTAACATTACACAAAATTTGTTGTTAACAATGTTGTTATTTCTATCCACCATCAGCGGATTAAATCATCTAACTCTTCACCAAATTTTTATGTTAACAACATTTTCTATCAACAAACTTTTCGTATAATCTCACAATTTTTTTATTTAAAAAATTATTATTATTATTATTATTATTTATTAATTTCAAACTTTCCCTTCACTTTATTTATAACAAGTTTTCTCAACCTCTCACATGATGAATATTTTATTTGCTCATTTCCAATGTTATTATTATTGTTATTCAAAAATAAAAATCATTAATTATTTATTTTAATTCATTTGCACTTTTCATCTTATTATTTCTTTTTCTCCTCGGTCAGGTTCAACAAATCTAAATTCAAGTTCTTCAATTATTTATTTAGGCATTCCATTTGAATTTTGAGTTGATCCAGAAAAAAAATAAAAATTGGATTAACAGAATAGTGAAATCTGATAAGAATATGGAGCGGTCCACATCGCCTAACCCTTCTTTTTACAAATATAGCCCACAGGCTCCTTCAAACAACCGCACATCCTTCTGTGCCCACAACTACGGGAATAAAACCCACTTTTGGATGACCCCCTAGGCCTCCACAACTTTGTGTCGCCAAATGCACACTAAAATCATCACCAGAATATTCTGCACACAGCATCATATTATTACTATTATATATTTTTTACATATTATATTTTTTTCTTGTAATATTCTGTCAATTACTAGACTGTGGTTCTTCAGTATTATTTTACCAATTAAATAAATTCTGGTCAATATATCCTTGCCTCCCATTTACATAAATTCTCCCTATTTGATACATTAAATACCTGCCGTTCCCTTCTTTTTTATCTGAATATTTTCTTTTCTTTCTTTTTTTAAGTGATTTTGAAAAAAATAATTCTGAGCTCAAAAATCTAATACTTCATTCTCTTCATCCATAAACTCATTTAAATTTATTTAAACTTCCAAACAAAGTTATTTAATTTAATTCCTTCCAACTAATTAAATTCATCCACAAATTATTATTATCACCACAAAAAATATTTAAGCATCATCAATGTCAAATGATTATTATCGCCCTATTCTTTTAAATAAATAAATACTGTATTTAAGTCTCATCTGAGAATTATTATTATCAACGTCTCCTATTAATTTTTAATTTAATGAATTAATTATTTAATCACAATAAACAATTAACAAAATTTAATTTAATTCCTAATGTTCGGTATTATCACTCCCTAATTATTTATAACTTTAAATAGCGTTGTTATTATTTATAAATATTATCAACGTATTCACTTCACACTTGATTATTATTATTATTATATTATTATTAACTTATTCACTTCACACTCTATTATTATTATTATTTTATTTATTCGTTAATTCCCCATAAGGAGAGCGTTACAACACAATCAATTTTCATGTTTCATTCTGGACCTTTCTTCTTTTTTCCCAAAAACCTCTCATATACACACTATGTTTCCTCTTTCTCTCTTCTGTCCACCTCTTTGCTGGTTGTCTCTCTTTGGGAGTTTGCTCAAACTTCTGTAGTCTAAGTTTTTCTCTGTATTTGCTCCTGTCTGCGATGTCTTCTGTAGAGATGTTTAGTTTCTTAAGGTCTTCAACGGTTTCCTTTACCCAATTGGTTTTTAGTGTGCTATTCGTAACTATATTAAAAATTTTCTTGGTCAGTCTGTCTTCGGTCATCCTATGTATATGTCCATAAAATTTTGCCCTTCTTTTCCTTATGTTGTTTGTAATCGTCTCTGTCTGTTTGTACAGTTCTATTGTCGGTCTCTTCATCCATATTCCCTCTTTCTGAACTGGCCCGTAGATCTTTCTCAGAATTTTTTTTCTCTTGTTTTTCTAATTCCTTGATTTTTGTTCGTCCCTTGATTGCTGTCGTTTCTGAAGCGTATAAGGCCTCTGGTAAGACTACTGTACGATAGTGTCGTAATTTGGCATTGATGGAAATACATTTTTTTTATTGTAGTGGTTCCATGTAAGTCGGTATGCTTTCTGCAATTTAGCGATCCTGTCTTCATTGGATGCCAAGTTCAGTCCTGTTTTCTGTATAATCTCTCCTAGATATTTGAAACTTTCCACTTGTGTTATTTTTCCATACTTGGTTTCCAGTGGGTGCTTGTCTGTAGATTTTGTGTCCATGAACTGTGTTTTTTCGTATGAGATTTGTAACCCTGTTTTGGCAGAGATTTCATGAAGCGTCTCTAGAGCTTCTTTGGCTTCTTTTCTGTTATTTGTTATAATCGCTACATCATCGGCAAAGGCCAGACACTTAATGTTGACTGTCCTTTTCTGGTGTTTTGCCATTTTTATGCCTTTGACTCCTTTTTCCCATGTCTTGATTATTTTATCCAAAACTGAGTTGAATAGAATGGGTGATAAACCATCACCTTGTCGCACTCCTGTATTAATTTTGAAGGGTTCCGAGATCTCTCCCATGAATTTAACTTTGGATATTGTATTTGTTAATGTTTCTTGGATTAGTTTTCTGGACTTATTGTCGACCTTCATTTCTTCTAATGTGTTAAAAAGTGTTTCTCTATCTATGGAGTCATACGCCTTTTTGTAGTCGACAAATGTGATTGTTGTGTTCCTGGTTTTTCTCGTTGCTAGTATTGTTCTCAGGCACCAAATCTGCTCACTGCACGATCTTCCCTTCCTGAACCCTCCTTGGTATTCTCCTATCTGTGGATCTATCTGAGGCTCTATCCGTTTTAACAGGGCTTTGGAGAAAATTTTGTATGCGACGGGTAATAGTGAAATCCCTCTATAATTATTAGGGTTCGTTTTGTCTCCCTTCTTGTGGAGGGGGTGTATTAGAGCTGACTTCCATTCTTCTGGTACCTTCCCTGTTTCCCAGATGTTTTCGATGATTTTGTGTATTTTTGGTGTAACATTTTCGTGGTCTAATTTCCAGATTTCCGAAATCAATCCGTCTTCTCCAGGCGCTCTATTGTTCTTTAGTGATTTTATTATTTCCACGATTTCTTCAAGTGTTGGAGGTTTGGAATCAATGTTAGGTTCTGGCTTTTCGAACTGTAATCTGTGTGTTGGTTTATCACAGTTAAGCAGTGAGTCAAAATATTGTGCCAGTATCGTACAGTTCTTTTTCGGGTTTGTCTCCAGTGTTCCGTCTTGTCTTTTGAAGCATAAGCTCGGTGGTCGATATCCAGTCATATTCTCTCTGAATGTTCTATAGAAGTTTCGTGTGTTATTTTTGGTAAAATCCTCTTCTATCTCCTTGAGTCTGTTGTTATCGTAGTTTCTTTTTTCTCTGCGGATTATTCTCGAAGAGTCTTTTTGTATCCTGTTGAATTCTTCCCATTTTTCTGGTGTTCTATGGCTGTTAAATTTTTTCCAGGCTTGTATTCTATCCTCTATGGCTCTGTCACATGTCACGTTCCACCATCTGTGCTTCCTTTTCCTCGGGGGCTGCCCCATTTTTATCAGTTCTTTCATGTTTTCGGACAATTCCGTCCAGTTGTTACTCTCAATTTTCTTAAGTCCTTGTGTTATTTCTTTCTTGTTTAATTGTAAATACTCGGGGTCTGTTCTGAAAATTCTGGTTGTTCTCTTAGTTTGTCTGTTTGGTATAAACTTAGCCTTGATTTGTAGTAGATGATGATCAGATTCGAAAAAACCTTTTCTCGTTCGTATATTCATAACTTCTCTGGTGTTTTTTGTAGATATCGCAACGTGGTCTATCTGAAATTCTCCGAGGGCGCTGTTTGGAGATTTCCAAGTCCATAGTTTCTTGTAGGGTTTCTGGAATTGTGTTGACATGATTTTGAAGTCAAAATTCCTACAGAAGTTTATCAAATTCTCTCCATTCTTGTTTGTCCTCTGGTGCGCTGTATGTTTTCCTGTTGTGTCTCTGAATTTTCTTTCGCGGCCTAATTGTGCATTAAAATCACCAAGCAATAATTTAACATGCTTAGTGGGGATTTTGTTGGTGATTTCTTCTAAGTCTTCCCAGAATTCTTCTATCATCTGTGGATTTTTGTTATTGTAGTTATTTGTGGGGGCATGAGCATTGATTATTGTATACGCTTTGTTACCAGAACGTATCGTAAGTGTGGAAATTTGTTCAGATTTTGAGGTGAAATCTATTACAGAGTCCAATATTGAGTTGTGGACTACAAAACCTGTTCCGAAGAGTTTGAGATTTTTTCCTGGAATAGTTATGGCTGGTTTCGCCTTGTATATTCTGTAACTTCCCGAATCGAAGTGATTCTCATCTGAGAATCTCGTTTCCTGTATAGCCAGTATTCTGATATTGAATGTGTCCATGATGTTTGTTAGTTGTTTCACTTTACCTAGTTTCAGGAGTGTGTTTACGTTGAGTGTTCCCATGTAAAATATTCTCTTAGTTTTGAGGGTTTTTGAGAAGCAATTCTCCTCTTCATGACATACCTGATCCCCTGGAATCCGATGATCAGGTACAATACCCAGTTTTATTGACTGGGGCCCGGGGTAGTGTGTTCGTTCACGTCGTTCTGTCATGATTATTGATTTATGTTCAAGTTGTGGTGGTGAAACCCCAAGGGATCTCACAGAATTACGACTGGAGTTTTGAATTCCAGAAGATTGGATCACAGCCGAGCTCACAGAGCTAACAGACGCCGACCAGAGTACCGGTGGTTACCACACAGACGTGTCTGGATTTAAAATTTTCACCTAGTAACCCTAGGCAGGGACCCTCACAGGGTGCTACCATCCGGAGCCAGATGGACCCAGGTTTTTTAACGAGGTGTTACTCCTCCCCCTCCTCCTTCCTCAACACTTGCGTGATGAGGCCCCGGGCTTGGGACCGGCACTGGCGGAGTTACTCTATTATTATTATATTATTATTAACTTATTCACTTCACACTCTATTATTATTGTTATTAAATAAATCAAATTATTTAAATAATCCAAGCCTCAATTACTTCTGTTCTCATAATCAGAATTAACGAAAAATATTTATATCCCTTGGAATAATCGAAATAATTCATGTCGAAACATGAACTAATGCCTGTCCTAACAAAAATCGTAGATCGAAAAATAAATTGTCAGAAAGCAGTTCCATTTGTCATCCAGACAAATACAATCGAAGATCTAGCTAATATCTAGCTAAGGTGAAAAATGTGTGTTGATTTCTGATCGTGACTGTTCAATAATATGGAATTCTCTAATACTACTGGTTAGTAGTTAGTACATGAAATGGTTGTCTTACATCATTCTTGATGTAGATGACGGGCGCGTCCTGCGGTGTACACTATTCCCACAGTGTCTTCCCATGGCCATCTGCCGTATCCAAATACCTCGTTCGTCTCCATGTCCTTCCAGTTCTACGAGTAGTTTTAGCGGCGCATGATGATGTTCGCAGTCATCCGTTCGAAATAACTCCCGTTATCACTAGTACCGTGTAACATGACAAAAAGTTGCTCAGTCATAGACTGGTACAGTACTCCTGTAGATTCGAGAATAAATCTCATGTTCAAATAATGCGGTTTCGTTTGCACGCTAAGATAGGAACACCTATTAGCTGCATAAACGAACAAAATGAAATAAACTTCTCCTGATGAATTCGAAGTGCCTGATGTATAGTCACCACAAGAAATACATCGTTCTGTAGGCTAACTTCTGTGAATGGTTTCGACACTACCATCATCTGACTATAGAATAAGTGACCTGAAAGTCAGTGAATATTCTAAGTCCATTCGCTGCCAAAAGTTAAGTTCGTTCATTTGAAAAAAAAAAAAAAACTAAGTCGTGCTGACCACTGGTACGGCGACTAAGTCCTCCGACCGTCAGAATCTCGGCGTGTATACTGTCACTTTCACGTAGCGTAGATCCGAACATGAGCAAATGCTCTGAAGATATGATGACTCTCTGCTCAGCAACGTGGCCTTTTATTGTTCAGCGAGAAATTGTTCGAGAACATTCCATCTCATATCTCGGCTTCTACTGGACCGATTTTAATGCTTGATAGCTCAAAAACCTCCTCTTGTTATAGCCAGAAAAGTGTGCTAATTTCCTAGCGTCCATCTCTTATTCTTAGGGTAATTCTAAAAAAATATTTCTCATGACGTATTTAGGCTCCACGTCATAATCTCGCGTCACTCGCCCCTGCGATGTATGCTTCCCTCAGCACTCTTGAGTCTCCTCCGCGCGTTATTCAAATAATCCATTCCTTCAACCTCTTCAACTAACAACTCCTCTTTCCAAAATAAGAATGTCAACAATGTCACGGACGTGTGAACGATCCGGGTATATCCACCCCTCACGCCAATAAAAACATATGTGACACATCATATATTATTTTTTTCCTCATTGTTGTCTGGCTCTTGAATGATAAATCTTCAAACTTGCCGCGTTGAATTTTCCCACGGTGTTACCAGATTCTTCTTCAACTAATGTATAACTTCCGTTATCAAAACTTGTGTTCCTCTTCTGAGTAACAGATATCCTTTCCAAACGTTCTAAAGTTTCTTCATCTTCTTGTATCAAGGTAATAGGCATCACCTTAAAAGTCGGTTCAACTGCACGACTCAACAAGTCGGCTCCTACATTCGCTTTCCCAGGTTTGTGCTCTATCATAATGTTGAATTGTTTGACAAACAAAGCCCAACGTGTAATCCTTTCACTTGCAAAATTCGTCTTCAAAATAAATTCAAGTGCATGATGGTATGTTCGCACAATGACAGAATGTCCTATAAGCATCATCTTCCAAGTTTCTAGAGCGTGAACAATAGCTAAAGCTTCAAGTTCAGTCGTGTAATAATTTCGCTCTGAAGGTCTTAACTTTCTGCTTATAAATGATAAATAATGCCTAGTGTGATCTTCGTCTTCTTGTAATAGGATAGCTCCTATACCCACATTTGAAGCATGTGATTCGATAATAAAATTCTTCTGAAAATCAGGATATTCCAGTTTTACACTATTCATCAATAACTCCTTGGCTAGTCTGAAAGATTCCTCGTGCTCTTCACTCCATTTCCATCTGTTCCCTTTCTTCAAAATATTCTGCAAAGGCGCAACAATGTTGGTGTAGTTATGACAATGTCCAGCGAAAAATTGGCAAGTCCCCAGAAAACTACGGACATGCTTTATCCTCGTGGGTCTTTGAAAGTTGGCAATTGCTTGTATCTTGGCCTCATTTGGACGATACCCCTGTCCATCTAAGATATGCCCTAAGAATTTGATCTATTCTTTGAAAAACTGGCATTTCTTCAGATTCACCTTGAAATTTGACTTCCTTAAGTCATCGAATAAATTCCTTAAGTGTAACAGATGTTGCTCTTCATCTTCAGACACTACCAGTATGTCATCAATGTAACATATAACTGAGCTCTTCACTTCTGGACTAAGATTCTTGTGTAATGCCCTAATTAGAACAGATCCGGATGTTTTCATTCCAAATGGTAATCTTTTGAAAACATATGTTTGCTGGTTAAACATGAATCCGGTGAATTTCTTCGACTCTTCGCTTAGCTTCACATGATGGTAAGATGATGTAAGATCGATAGTGGAAAACCACCTCTTGCCTTTAAATTTCCTCAACAATTCCTTAATAACCGGAGGTCGGTCATATTCAGGCAAAATTTTGGAATTTAGAGATCTTGCGTCTAAACAAATTCGCAGACTCCCATCTGGTTTTGGCACAGCTGCTAATGGATTCACATAACCTGTGGTATATTTCTCTATTATGTCATTTTTTCCAACTCTTCAATCATGACTTTCACCTGCTCTCTATACTTCTCTGCAATAGGGTAAAGTTTACAATGATATGGTGCTTTTTCGCTCACTTGGATGTAATATTCAAATATCCTTGATCTCCCCTGGTTTCGCATCAAAAATGTCCTCAAATTCACATAAGATCTTTTTCAATTCAGGTGTTTCCTCTACTTTGACTACTTCTTCTTCTTCCCCTTCAATATTATGAATAACCTGTGACCATCGGATGTTTCCCTCGGTGAATTTCTCTTCGTCATCTTCCAAATCTTCTTCTTCAGTGTGATGAAAACGTATGGTCTCTGACTTAATATCGATTATAGCTTTGTACTTAGTCATAAAATCATTTACAAGGATCATATCATGGTTAATGTGCTTCATCACCACGAAAATGTGCTCAAAATAGCATCCTCCCATCTTTAGCTTTAGATATAACTGTACTTTGCATGTAGTCACCTTGTTAAGTATAATTCCTTGTATCTTCATGCATGACACTGGAATTTCCTCCAAACTTTCTGTGATCTTCCATAAAGCATAGAGCTTCTCACTAATTACACACAGCATAGCTCCGGTATCTATAAGATAGATAGATAGATAGATAATGCCTTTATTGGTGGCGAAGTTAGGGCTCAAGGCCCTCTCTTACACTTAACCACTAGAAGAGTATACATCTACATGACTTATAATTACAAATACAAATAGCACAAATAATATTAATAGCAATAAGAATAGTCATAATATGAATAATGGTAGAATCATTGATTTCAAAAATACACAAAGTAAAGTACGGTACCCTTAAATGACGTAACTACAGTAATCCGATCATTCATCTCATTCATTCATTCATTCGTTCATTCAACATTTATCCAGGAAGTCAGCGGGCTCCACCCAGCAAATACTCGCAGCAAGCCACTTTAAACTTGCGATGAGAGGGATTGTCTCTGATGTTCGCAGGTAGCAAATTCCATGACCTGGACGCAGAGATTATGAACGAGCGGTTGTAAACAGCAGTACGGTTTATAGGTATGGCAAGAGAGGAGCCAGATCTCGTATTGTGGTCATGATAGGACGAGAGGTAAGAAAACGGTAAAACAAGATAGTTAGGGGTATTAGTGGAAAGTATTTTGTACAGTAGTGTTAACATGTGGAGTTCACGACGCTGGTGCACTCGAAGCCACGACAGCTCCTTATAATAGGGTGATATATGAACATCATATCGCAGGCCAAAGATATATCTTACACAGTTGTTGAGGCACCGGTCCAGTTTCTTGTTACTGTCGCAGTCAACACAGTGTCACAGTAGTCAAATATAGGTAGTATCAGAGAGCGAATTAGTTGTACCTTAAGTGGAACAGAGAATACATTACCGAACCGTTTCAGAGGATATAAGCATTTATGTACTTTATTACATGTGCTTATCACCTGTTTAGTCCAATTTAAGGTCTCAGTCATAATAATTCCTAAGTTTGTCACTGAAGTAGAGTAGGGTATGATTTTATTGTTTAAAATTATTGGCGAGATGTCACGTTGCTTGAGATAATATAAATGTATGAATCTTCGTATCATAGACTTCACACTCTATAATTGGTAATTTCGATCTTTTCTCAAGTCCAATTCTCTCTTCCTTTACATCTATCAAGTCTTCATCTTCTGCTTGCCATTTAACAATCTTTGAAATGTAACTACTTATTGATTTTTCGACGTTTTTTTTTTTCATCATCTGTAGACTTCTGCAATCCGGAAGTACTAGGTTTGTTGTGTTGCTCATCTAGGTATTGCTTGCTATCCTGATGCCTTCTTTCAAGATCTTCCCTAGCCTGTTGCTTAAATTCCTCCTTCCCTCGTTGTTCTTCTCTTCTATTTTGTTGTTGATTTCCATACTGTTGCTGTGGCCTATTGTATGGTTTTGATTGAAACCCTGGTTTTCTACACATGGGTTAGGTTAGGTTCACGTGACATGTTCTAAAAGTTTAGACTTGTTTTAAGACAGGCTATGACATCACCCATAGCTCACCTAACCTAATGTAACATAACCTAACCTAACCCCATGTGTTGGCTTATGTATTGGCTTTTGTATTAGCTTTTGTATTGGCTTTTGTATTGGCTTATGTATTGGTTTTTGTGCTGGCTTATATATTGGCTTTTGTGTTGGCTTATATGTTTAGACTTGTTTTAAGACAGGCTATAACGTTACACTTAGTTCGCCTAGGCTATGGTAATGGCTTATGGTGATGGCTTACGGTGATGGCTTATGGTGGATTATGTGAATGGCTATGTAGATGGCTATGTGGATGGCTTATTTTAATGGCTTATGTGGATGGCTATGGTAATGGCTATGTGAATGGCTTATGATGATGACATTTGTGGATGGCTATGGCGATGGTGTCATGTGGTGGTAGATGGCGTCAGGGCCATTCATTCATGTCAAACAATTTTTTTTGTAAACTCCTGAGTCATGCGGCGGCCATGACACTGGTTAGAACCCCCTCACTCCCCTACTGAAGTTTTAGTCCTAGAGACTTGAAATTTATTTTGGTGGTAGATGTCGTCAGGGCCATTCATTTATGTTAAACAAAGTTTTTTGTAAACTCTTTAGTTTCCAAAATATAAAAAAATTAAAATTGATTTTTTATGAAAAAAATAAAAAAGTTTTATTATAAAAACAAGATGTTCAGTAAAGAACATATAGCCTACTTTCTCCTAAATGCATGGGTATTAATATAACTCTTTGTCCTTTTCAAGGAGTATAATTGAATGTTGGTTGTAGTAGCTTGATGAAATACAACGTGCTATAGGGATATTAAACATGAATATGAGGTGCCCTTTGCTAGTGCTACCTCTGTACCAAATTTCGTTCAATTCGGTTTCACCGTGTTTGAATTGATAGGGGGAATCGATTTGCACACATACTTGGCCACCATCTGCAAACTATTGGGCTGATGTTCTTGCAGTTTGGTCAGAATATGTTTCCCACATAAAGATATGGTGTTGCAAAATTAGGTAGAGACTAGATTATTAGGTTGGTCGTAATTACATTTTAGCTTTTAACATTTACGTGGCCGCGATTACGTTTCCGTCAAGATAGCGGTGATATAAAACATGACACTGAGGTGCCCTTTGCTAGTGCTACCTCTGTACCAAATTTCGTTCATTCAGTTCCACCGTGTTCGAATTAATAGGGGGAATCAATTTTGACATAAAGATGGCCGCCATCCGCAAACTATTAAGCTAATGACCTATTAGATTGTTCAAAGGATGCTCCCTCCATAAAGGTATGTTGTTGCAAAGTTTGGTAGAGATCGGATGGTTATGTTAGTCGTAATTTGATTTAAGCTTTAAATATTTGTGTGTCCGCCATTACGTTTCTGTCAATATGGCGGCGATATTAATCATGACACTGAGATGCCCTTTGCTAGTGCTACCTCTGTACCAAAATTCGTTCCATTCGGTTTCACCGTGTTTGAATGAATAGGGGGAATCGATTCTGACACAAAGATGGCCGCCATCCGCAAACTATTAGGCGAATGACCTATTAGATTGGTCAAAGGATGCTCCCTCCATAAAGGTATGTAGTTGCAAAATTTGGTATAGATCGGATGATTAGGTTAATCGTAATTTGATTTAAGCTTTGAACATTCGTGTGGCCGCCATTACGTTTCAGTCAAGATGGCGGCGATATAAAACATGACACTGAGGTGCCCTTATCTAGTGCTACCTCTGTACCAAATTTCGTTCCATTCGGTTCCACCGTATTCGAATTAATAGGGGAATCAATTTTGACATAAAGATGGCCGCCATCCGCAAACAATTAGGCTAATAACCTATTAGATTGGTCAGGGGATGCTCCCTCCATAAAGGTATGTTGTTGCAAAGTTTGGTAGAGATCGGATGGTTATGTTAGTCGTAATTTAACTTAAGCTTTGAACATTTGTGTGGCCGCCATTACGTTTCTGTCAATATGGCGGCGATATAAAACATGACACTGAGATGCCCTTTGCTAGTGCTACCTCTGTACCAAATTTCGTTCCATTCGGTTTCACCGTGTTCGAATTAATAGGGGGAATTGATTTTCACACAAAGATGGCCGCCATCCGCAAACTATTAGGCTAATGACCTATTCATTTGGTCAAAGGATGCTCTCCCCATAAAGGTATATTGTTGCAAAATTTGGTAGAGATCGGATGATTAGGTTAGTCGTAATTTGATTTAAGCATTGAACATTTGTGTGGCCGCCATTACGTTTCAGTCAAGATGGCGGCGATATAAAACATGACACTGAGGTACCTTTTGTTAGTACTACCTCTGTACCAAATTTCGTTCCATTCGGTTGTACCGTGTTCGAATTAATAGGGGGAATTGATTTTCACACAAAGATGGCCGCCATCCGCAAACTATTACGAAGATGACCTATTAGTTCGGTCAAAGGATGCTTCCCCTATAAAGGTATGTTGTTGCAAAATTTGGTAGAGATCGGATGATTAGGTTAGTCGTAATTTGATTTAAGCTTTGAACATTTGTGTGGCCGCCATTACGTTTCCGTCAAGATGGCGGCGATATAAAACATGACACTGAGGTGCCTTTTGTTAGTACTACCTCTGTACCAAATTTCGTTCTATTCGGTTGCACCGTGTTCGAATTAATAGGGGGAATCAATTTTCACACAAAGATGGCCGCCATCCGCAAACTATTCCGCTGATGACCTATTGGTTTGGTCAAAGGATGCTCCCCCAAAAAGGTATGTTGTCGCAAAATTTGGTAGATATCGGATGATTATGTTAGTCATAATTTGATTTAAGCATTGAACATTTGTGTGGCCACCATTACGTTTCAGTCAAGATGGCGGCGATATAAAACATGACACTGAGGTGTCCTTTGCTAGTGCTACCTTTGTACCAAATTTCGTTCAATTCGCATTCACCGTGTTCGAATTGATAGGGGGGGACAGACATTCAGAGTACACACACTCACACACACACAGACACACACACACACACACAGACACACAGACTCACACACACACATACACACACACACACACAGACTTACACACACACATACACACACACAGACAGACACACTTTTTACGCCCAGTGTTGATCTCATAAGTCTACTTTCATTTTTTGCAAAAATCGAAAGTATGCTAATAAAGGACATAGAGGCCATTCTTTTAAGCCCATAGATCACTTTCTAGAATGTTTTTTTAATGAAAAATCGCCTACTTTCCCAATTGAACTTTTTTTCATTTTTGCCATACAGACCTGGAACTTGGTTTACAGGTAGAGGGGATAGAGACTTTTCATTTATGTTAAACGAACTTTTTTGTAGAATTCCTAGTTTCCAAAATAGTGACCATTTTTCAAAATTATTTTCTTTTGTCCTAGAAACTTGATATTTGGTATGGTGCTAGAGGAGGTAAAGACCATTGATTTATGTCAAACAAACTTTTTAGTAAAATTCATAGTTTCCAAAATAGTGACCATTTCTTCAAAATTCATTTTCTTTTGTCATAGAGACCCGAGACTTGGTATGGGGATAGAAGGGGTATAGACCAATGATTTATGTCAAACAAACTTTTTTGTAGAATTCCTAATTTTGGAAATATAGCTAATTATCAAAATATTATTTTTGTTGTCCTAGAGACCTGGACTTGGTACGGTGGTAGAGGGGGAAAAGGCCATTCATTTATGTCAAACAAACATTTTTGTAAACTTTCCAATTTTGGAAATATATCCCATTTTGGAAATATGTTTGGAAAATTTGAAAAGTACACTATTTTTGGACAGAGGGTGGTATAGAGGTAGGTGTTGGAGTTAACATATGTCTTTTCAGGATTTTTAGTTTAAACATATAGCCTATTTTCCCCATTCAACTTTTTAGGAAAAATTAAAAATTATATTGTTTTTGACTAGGCGTGGGATAGAGGTAAGAGTGAGAGTTGAGAGTCAATTATTAACCTTAGAATACTTTTGATTTTTAGAATGTTAGTGTGTTGTTGTTGTTGTTGCTTACAAACATGGTGGTAAGTATTATGCTGTCATAAAAGGGCTCAGATACTTTCTAAGACCAAATAAGCCTACAAGTAAAAGAAAATATGAGAGAGCTAATACAAAAGGCAACATATGGGACCAAAACAAAAGCCAATACAAAAAGCCAACATAAAAAGCCAACACAAAAAGCCAACACAAAAAGCCAATACGAAAAGCAAACATAAAAATCCAACACAAAAAGCCAACAAAAGCCAACAAAAGCTAAAAAAATGCCAACATAAAAGCCAATACACAAGCTGATTGTAAAATGTTAAACACTTGCATAGTATTACATTTTAGGTAAAGCAACATTCTCATACAATCGTCAACCTTCGGCAGTCTCCGGCAATGTTCGAGAGATTGTGTATTTATGTGTGTACTGCTTTCTGCCGACAAGCGTTGTCAGTTACGTCATAATCTAAAAATAGAATTGATCAATGGTATATATAAGAAACGCGACAAATGCATTCGATCAGTGCTTCGTGGTAGTTGAAAGTGTGAAGATGTCTCTCTCTAAAGTGTTTAGTGTCCCCCAACTTATGGGGAACAGAATAAAGCCTACCAACGAGCGGTTTGGGTTGTGGTTGTTGTTGGAAAACCTGGACAATCTGGTTACAGACATCGGTAATATAAACTACACAGAAAACAAGACGCTCCTAAGTGATAAAAATGTTAATCTGCTTACACCGATTACGGACCCGTTTTGTGATAACATTATGGTGGTTAGGATATGTGACCAAGTGGACTGCCAAGAACAATAAATTGGAAAATAGTAAGTCTGTGCTGCTAAAGAAAGAAGTGTGTGGTGCATTCAACCTCTAATTACGTGGTAAATTCTCCAAGTTCATTTCTGCTAAACATGGTGTCAAGGCAAAGCTGCCATTTCCTCTACTCAACAACGAGCGTGCAATGGCACGGGGACTCAGGGCACAACTTGGGGAGAAGGGAATGGTTAACATTATGGAAAAGTATAAAAATCCTGTGGCTATACCATACAAAGTGGAGCTAGCTGATGTTAAATTAGACGTTCTGTTAGCCGAACTTCCAAAGATATTGCAACAGCTTTGTGCCGAGGAATTTTATCTTATGGATTTGGACATAACCCAAGATTTGGCTGGTGTTTTTAACAAGGCAGAGATGTGTGATTATCTAATATTGAATCACAACTTTTGTGTGCAAGGAGAGTATCGAGAAAAGTGTAATGTGATTGTGAACAATGATAAAACGGTTGGTATAGACTGTTTAACATGGATAAACTCTAATTCTAGAATAAAAATATATAACAAATTTATATGTCAAAATGTCCTGGTGTAAACAAAGTAATTGGAAACCATATTATAGACGTTATCCGATGTCCAGACACCCGTCTAAGGGAATCGTTTACGTCTTCCTTAGCTAAAGACTAGAGGCAACAATTTACAACTACAAAATGGATGGTGCATTTGATCCACTCGAAGATTGTGTTAGTGTATTAAAAGCCAACAAACATTACTTAAAAGAAGCGCCCCTGTACTCGGTGCCGATCGTGTCCATGTGGACCAAACTATCGGATAACCTACAAAATAGTTGCTGTGTGGTGTTTAACAAAGTTTTGCAATTTGTGTATTGGGGTAATAAAAATACTCGGAAATTGACTGGTGTGCAAATCGAACTGCGCGATGGACAAGATCGGGAAAAGATGATAAACTATGCTCTCTCTGCTATAGTTTTAATTACTTACCTGTAAACTTTGTAGAAATTGTTAACGATGATTCTGGAAACAACAATGTTCGCATTATACAGAAATGCTACATTAAAGCTGGGGAAACATTCTTTTCTCAATCCAGGACATTGTTTTCCACAATTCTCGCAAACATAAACATTAACGAATTAGGATTGACTCCTAAAAATAATATTCTCCCCCAGGTGTTGAGAAAAAGAACCAATAAAACTAACAGACATAAACCATACCCTCTTAAGGAAATTACCCTATTGAGTACAGTTAATGTGCTATGTGTAAGGAAACGAAAATTGGAGTTGGAGGAAATTGAGATCTAAAAAGGAAAATGGAGTATGTTGCAGAGACTACTGCCCTAAAGGAAGAGTAAGAAGCAGTGTTGCAGAAAGAACAGGCGATTGTGGATGCAAGAAACAGGTTTACAGTTTACTTTAAACAAAGTCCCTGGCAAAATCTAAATGTGAGTGGGAAATACAAACTCTCAGCATTTACTGTTAATTACAAATTACAAATTATCCACGCGTTGGAGTTCTTGTAGAAAGTGAAAAATGTAAACATGTGTGCTACTTCAGAGGATATTTAAAATCTATGTTTTTAAAGAGTCATGGTAATTTAGACTTGCTTAAAAAGGATGGATTTATTGTAACTCGATGTGGTGGATTGGACATTGTACATCTGGAAACTGAAAAACCGTTTGCAGAATTCAACACCAATTAGAATGACTACATTTATTGGTAACTCGTTTGCTAAAATCGAGAATTTTAAGTTGTTCACAAGCATTCAAACAGACTATAGAGTAGAGTCGACATCGTATACGCAAGGTGACGTCGATCTGCTTAATAACATCACTATGCAGGAAATCAAAGGCCAAATAAAAATCCGAAAGTGCACCCGGTTAGAAAGTTTGGAAAAAGGAACAGAACTAATTATTAAGGGAATAAAACCAATAGTATATAGACATAAAGTTAGATATGTGTTGGAAATGGAGAATATTGACTCTTTGTTTATATCCAATTACTGGCTGGAAAAGGAACTAGAAGATTCGGATACAGATTTGAATTATCGGATCAAAATTAAGCTGGATGCTCTTAAAACTACACTAAGCAAAAATAAGGAAAGAGTTGTGTTCTGTGTGTAATTATGCATGACAAATCAAGAATTTGGGCTGCCCTGTTCGTATTAAACAAATGGATACAAAAAGGGACCTAAGAGATTTAAGCAAAAATTTAATTTAAAATGTAGAAAAATGAAAATGATTGTTATTAATAAAATAAAGAAAAGAGTGTATTATATGTAAAAAGTGTAGATATATGTAATTAATAAAACTATTGCATGGGTACCGCTTGTGTTTATTGTTACCCGCCTGACACTCTTAATCCAATCGTTAACTTTCGGCAGTCTCCGGCAATGCTCGGTGAGCGTGGCCTTGAAAAGAAGTTGAAACTAGTGTAGTTGAAAGTATAATATGACCCGTTTCTTACCTATATGAAACGTTTAGAAACAAAACACTAGAAACACACCGAGTGGATGCTGCACATTTTTTTACTTCGCCTGGTTTAAGTTTCGAGGCAATGCTCCTTTACACAGGAATTGAACTGGAATTGCTACAGGATTACGATCAGATTCTTCTAATCAAGTCTGGAATACGTGGAGGCATATGCCAAGTGTCTCATCGGTATGCTGACGCTAACAATAAATACATGGAAACCTATGATTCTGAGAAACCATCGCAGTTTATTACCTATGATGATGCCAACAACCAATATGGGTGGGCTATGTGCCACTCCCTTCCTTATGGTGGATTTCAGTGGGTTTCTCCAGATATTGTTGATCTAGAAAAACTAAAGGAAGACGATCCTGTGGGATACATTCTAGACGTTGATGTTGATTACCCATCTGACCTTCATGATCTACACAACGATTTGCCATTCCTACCAGAGTGTACACAACCTAAGGATTCGTCTCTGAAAAAACTAATTCCTCATCTTGGAAATCGAAGGCGATATGTTGTTCACTACATGGCATTAAAACAGGCTTTAGATCATGGAATAAAATTGATAAAGATTCATCGTGTGTTAAAGTTTAAACAAAGACCTTGGCTAAAGGCATACGTTGATTTTAATAACAACCTTCGAAAACATGCCAAAATGAGTTTGAGAAAAATCTGTACAAATAATTCAACAATGGAAAATATCCGTAAAAGAATCGACATAGGTCTTGTGATTGACAGCAAAAAGGCAGAAAAGCTAATAGCAAAGCCGACATTTATCGACAGAACAATTTATGGTCCTAACCTAGCTGCTTTCCACATGGCTAAACGTAACATTGTATTCAATAAGCCTATATATTTTGGAATTTGTATACTGGATATTTCAAAAACTCTCATGTATTCCCACCACTATGATGTCCTGCTACCCTAATATGGCATGGACAATCTTAAACTCATGGATATGGATACTGACTCGTTCATTTATTTGGTTAACACCCCAGATGTATATCAAGACAAGTTGGATTTTCTAGAACACCTGGACACATCAGATTATCCTACTAAACGCATATGTTACTCTACATCAAAAAAGATAACGTTGGGGAAATTTAAAGACGAGGCTTGTGGACAAATTATAAAAGCATTTGTTGGACTTAGAGCTAAAATGTATGCTTTAGACATAAACGGTAAGGAAATCAAAAAGATTAAAGGTATTAGCAGAGGTGTTGTAAAAAATTGCAAAAGCTTTCAAGATTATAAGGATTGTGTCATGAAAAACAATGTAAAAAGAATACCCATGAACATTATCGCTTCTAAACAACATGACATATCATCTAAAAGACAAAACAAAATTGCTTTGTGTCATGGTGATGATAAAAGAGTGATTGATGCTAATGGTATAGGTACACATGCCTATGGTCATTACTCAATCATTAACCATGCTTAAAGAATTAAGTTATGAATATCAAAATCTTCTGCCTGCAACTAGCAAATACATACAACAAAACTATTTAGTAAATAAAACCATGGCACTACAAAAATAAAAAAATGGTATTCATAATCAAAAATAAATAAAATAGAAAACAAAATAAAAACAACTGTACAATTTATAACAAAAAAGAATAGACTATATATAAAAATGTATTATGTGTAAATAGTGTACATGTATTTAAAATAAAAAATATTGTATGGACACTGCTTGTACATTTTTAATTAGCCTACTACCCTCCTCTCTCCACTCCAAATGCAAAATGAACATGTAAAACACAAATTGGAAAATCTATGTTTCCATATTGACAAAATAGAAAAAACATTAAACTGAAATTTTAAAAACTGTAAATGGGAATTTGGTAAATTGACAAATGTGTAAACAACAAAATGCAAAATCCATGTTTCCATATTATGAAATTGAAAAACTTAAAACTGACATTAAAAAAACTGAAAATGGGAAATTGGAAAATTGACAAAAGGGTAAACAACAAAATGCAAAATCCATGTTTCCATATTATGAAATTGAAAAACTTAAAACTGACTTTTAAAAAATACTGAAAATGGGAAATTGGAAAATTGACAAATGTGTAAACAACAAAATGAAAAAAAAATACCCCGGTTATGGTAGTGATCATGTTGTACAGTAGCCTATAAGACTAGCATAAGGATAGTTGCATGTGCCCTTATATACTTTGTGTAAGTGCATTAGCCTTTGGATTTGCTTAAGTTAGGTTTGGTAAAGTTAGGTTTGGTAAAGTTAGGTTTGGTCAGGTTAGGTATGTGACCTTGTAGTTTACTCTTTTCGAAAAATGTAAAATGTAAAATCTAAAATCAAAAAATATTAAATTTAAAATGTAAAATCTAAAAAAAAAAACTAAAATCTAAAATACAAAAAATCAAAAATGTAAAATCTAAAATCTTTAAATGAGGTTTCTGTGGATTAGGTTAGGTTAGGTTAAGGTTTGGTTATAACTAAGTTTATTATTTGTGCTCTCTCATTGCTCTTACTTTTTTGCACCCTCTTTTTGATCTCACTTTTTGCTGTCACTTTTTGCTCTTATATTTGCACTCACTTTGCAAGTTAGGTTAGGTGAAATTAGGTGAGGAAATGCTTGGTTAGGTTATGTTAGGTTAGGTTAGGGTAGGCTATAACTAAGTTTATTATTTGTGCTCTTACATTTGCTCTTAATTTTTTTTTCATTACACTTTTTGCTCTCACTTCTTTTTTGCTTGAACTTTGAAGTTAGCTTAGGTTAGGTTAGGTTAGGTTAAGTTAAGTTAGGTTAGGTTAAGTGAAGTTAGGTTAAGTTAGGTTAGGTTAGGTGAAGTTAGGTTAGGTTAGGCTAGGTTAGGTAAAGTTAGGTTAGGTTAGGTTAGGTTAGGTTAGGTTAAGTTAAGTTAGTTTAGGTTAGGTAAAGTTAGGTTAGGTTATAACTAAGTTTATTATTTGTGCTCTTACATTTGCTCTCACTTTTTGATCACACTTTTTGCTCTCAATTTTTTTTTTTTTTTGCTTTTTACTTTCAAGTTAGGTTAAGTTAGGTTAGGTTAGGTTAAGTTGGGTTTAGGCAGAATGGCTGAGGTATGAATTAAACCCAGCTGCTCTGAGTTATTTGCCTCACAAGGCTGAGTGTACCCCTTCTCAACCCTCTGTCCAGAATTAAATGTCTTGACAGAGCCAGGACTCGAACCCGGGTCTCTACAGTAACAGCTAAGAATGCTAGCCACTACACCAAAAAGTGGACAATTTAAGGCTGGTCTTGATTGTACATGATCAATGCATGATTACCTAATAATAATAATAATAAATATTCCATTTAGCAACGTAAAACTGTCACCCTCTCTCTGTGACGTCATTCACGGTCTCAGGGCGTGGTGGCCATTTTGCGCATTAGCCCCTGCCCCAGCTCTGACTGCCACCTCTATAAGAATAACATAGGACAGTTGCGCGCGGCGGCCATCTTGCGCATTAAGCCCCTGCCCCAGAACCGCTCTTTTAATCCTACTTTTAATAATGAACATAATGGGAAAAAGAAACGCTGGTGGATTCATTCAACATTAGGGAATCGTTGGTGGCGGTCGATTCTCGATCTCAATAATAAACTTCTCCGTATCAAACATAGTGCAGCGTAGGGGCAGATGACCTCGTAGTTCCGCCTCTTAAAACAACAATAACTAACTAACTATAGAGCATCGCTACAAACGTGAATTCACAGTAAACAACAAGAGGTTACTGACGCGTGTGAACTGCTTGCAAATCGCCACGTGTAATTTAGTTCGTGAGTCTCCCGCTAGTGGGCAGGACGCCTCCTGAGGCGTGCTTCCCTGCCGACGCGTTTCGAACGCCTCCTATCGCGACCGGCCAAACGCTCGTGTAGGCAGACCAATTCATTACTGTAGGTTCTGTCCGATGTCGCGGTAGGAGGCGGGCGAAACGCGGCGTTTTACCCGCTCGTGTAGAATGGCCCTCACTAGTACAAACATTGATATTCGTTGATCCCAAATCACAGCGCATCTTGAAGAATTTGCTTGTTATTCCTGTTTACATCACAGATGAACTCCCGCTATAGAGGAAAGATGTCTGCAAAATGCTCTGTTAGTTACTTCTGGAAGCACAATTCTAAACTCAAGTGATACTATATGATGCCAAATAGATGGCAAAACATACCAGGGATCGACTCGGCACTGGAAAGCGAAGGGGGAATATGATAAAAACGTTCTTGTGCAACGTTTATATGCGAGTGAAGCATTCAACGGGTTAAAGGTTGGAGAACAACACAAAAGGTTCATAATGAGGTGTGTTGCAAATATTGCTATCACGATTATTGGTAGATTTAGTATTAAATAGTCTCACTTTGGCACAAACAATCAAAAATGCGTTATCATGTTAAGTACCGTACCGGGTTTAGTAACAGTGGTTAAATGACGATGCTCACACTCATTTGCAGTGCAATGCGTTTTTATTTTCCGTGTAATCTTGGACCCAACTCAAAGATTCCATACAGGCGCAACTTGACAGACATCTCTGAAGGAGAATCGCCGCATCATTCAAATGCCCCGCGTAACAACAGTGCGATTTCAAGCAACAGTAGGATCTCACGTTATGCAGAAAACAGTTGTGCATCGTCTGTTTGCAAGCCCGTGTTTCTTAAGACCTCACAGCTATGGCCGACGGCTGGCGCGGTGTCGATAATGGTCGGCGTTGGTATCTTGCCCGCATTGATCACCGCATTCGTGTGCGACGATGTGCCGGAGAGAAGGCCCGCCCAGACCTTATTGTCGATAGGCACACTGGACCAACACCGGGAGCTATTGGCTATGATGTGATATCACACTTAGTGATTGTTTAGGGCGCGCCATTATGTTGTAAGGGAACTGAGGGCAGTTGTTGTAGCTTTACAAATGGGATGTTTCAGCTGAACCATGCTCACATTAAAGCCTAGTCCACACCGACAGATTTGTTTGCAGACTGTATGTAGATTGTTTGCATTAGACCCCTAGTCCACATTCATACCTTTACCACAGGGCGATTTCTTATAAAGTCTGCGAATGTGTAAATTGGGGATCAAAGTGAAACGATAATGGTGGGAGGGGGATTGTGTTTAAATGTACCTCTTGTATTAGTCGAATAATTAACCAAAATACTCATTCTACTAATATTTCATATAACAACCGCTATTTTCTTTTTGTGGGGAGGGGGTGAAATTTGACACCCCGCCGGTAGCCCCACTAAACTACATTTTGTGGCAATATAATGAGATCACTGTGTGGTCATTGGTGGGACATGTTTCAAGGCCTAATTAGTTTTGGTCCCTTCATCAGCCGATATGAATTAATAAATGTCAAAGACACACGAAATGTATAGCGTAACAACAAAAAGTCTCTTGTTATTAAACCTTATATGGTGCACCATAAAGAAGGATGGGAAATTGAAACTTAATCAACACAATATGATGTGGAAAAACGTGGCTAGCTGGATGCGTCGGTGGTTTGTATCCGGTCTACAGTTTCAAAACACGTCCACATAGGAAGACTTGTGACAAAATACTTGTTTCTTGTGTGCGTGTTTTCCATTTCGTTGGAAAACAGAAAATATTCTATCTTGTCTCTTGAAACACGAGAGTTGTTTGTCATTTGTATGTCAATTGTATGCAAACTGTATGCAGATTGTTTCCAAACATCACTCGAGTCTCCCGATTGTATGTAGAATGTTTTCAAAAAGTGTGCAAACATCCCGCATACAAATGAGAAACATTTGGGAAACAGTCTACATACAATGTTTCTGGAAACAAATCTGCCGGTGTGGACGAGGCTTAACACTGCACGCATCTCTAGGGAAGCTCTCCACGACATCACAACCTTACAATGGCCTTCCAAGTCCCCGGACCTCAGCCACCCACAACTCTGGAATAACTGAACCGTGCATGGAACACAAGTCCTGTGAAAGAGATCTACGCTCGATGCCTCGGCTATGTATTGCAGCTAGTGGTGGATTCATCAAAGTATCACAGCCAAACACTCCTCTTGCTTGTTTAGTAGTAGCACCACTCCTTCTTGGTGTTCCAATTTCCATTTTTATGAGTGTACATATCGTGCCATCACTTGTCAGTAAGGATAAATACTCATGTAAAGCCAGCATAAATCCCTGAGTTGGGAGATATTATGTGAACTAGTTCCGAACAGCGCCATTCAAACTGCACATTACCTCGCTGCTATTATTCAAGCAGCAGCACTCAACCATATTGCTGTGTCACTCATGGCGACCTTCGTCCTACATCTCACTAAGATAAATATAGCTCCACGATTTTGCACTAGCAGAGGTTCAAGTCTACGCCATTTATATTCGTGGTTATGAATATCACACCATGGATATAAAACTCAATAATATTCGTTGAGTCTATGTAATATTGTTAAGAGCTCGTTTCCGCATATTGATGAACATTTTGACAGTCATCCGTTTTACAATTGATAAATTGAAAATCCGCCTGATCAAAGCTAGGAGAAGTTGTTTGATGAAATATTAAACGACATACATGTTTCGGAATATCAATTATTCCATCATCAGCGGGAAAAATATTATACCTTGAAAACTAGTTAAACATTGTCAAAAAATTGTGTTAATTTAAATTAATGAAAAACTTGTAAATATATGAATTGATGTGCAATGAGACAATAGTACATTATGCAACGAGGCTATAATGACAATAATTAAGACACGAGTAGGTTTATAAAACGAGCGTATGCGAGTTTTATAATTTCCATACGAGTGTCTTAATTACCATAATAGGCGAGTTGCATACGACTGTTTATGTTCAACGATAATTATTATAACTATTTATGTTCGAATATAAATATTCATAAATATCAATCGAGATTTCGCCAGTTTTATGTACTGAACAGAGCGCATGGGACGCAGAGAATGCCTTGTATTTGACCATGGCCTCCTCGATTACCCCACTATGACACTAGTCCACGCAGTGAGATTTAAATTAGAAGGCCTTGAAACTCAGCGCAGGTGCGTTGCAATCCTTACATAATTGGTCAAACAACTGTTTCCTGAGCTGTGATTGGTGGAAGAAACTGTTTCATAATGGAAAATAGTGTTATAATGACCCTAATTATGATACAGTTTTCTGAGATATAATATTTATATTTCGACATCGTCGAACATAAACTACTTTATGTTCGACCCTTACTATTATATGTCAGAAAACTGTATCATAATGATGGTCATTATAACACTATTTTCCATTATGAAACAGTTTCTTCCACCAATCACAGCTCAGGAAACAGTTGTTTTTTTACCAATTATATAAGGATAGCATCTCACCTGCGCTGAGTTCCAAGGCCTTCTAATTTAAATTTCACTGCGTGGCCTAGTGTCATAGTTGGGTAATCGAGGAGGCCATGGACATATACAAGGCATTCTCTGCGTCCTATGCACTCTGTTCAGTATATAAACCTGGCAAAATCTCGACTGATATTTATGAATATTTATGTTCGAACATAAAATACGCTCGTTTTATAAACATACTCGTGTCTTAATTATTGTCATTATAGCCTCGTTGCATAATGTACTATTAAAATACAATGTTGATATTCTATTAGTATTTCGAAAAATATAGTTCGTATTAATGGGATGGAATTATTGATATTCCGAAACATGTACGTCGTTTAATATTTCATTAAACAACTTCTCTTAATGTTGATCAGGCTGATTTTCAATCTATCAATTCTATCAATCGATACGGATATATCGATTTATCATTTACTTTAATGGTTAATGTGTACGCATTATATCCGTTTTACATGAAATAGTAATTATTTAAGATTTCCCTCTGATTTCATCACACGAGAGATAGGCTTATGATATCTCCTTTTATCTGTATGTGATTGCGTTTGATCCCATGGTTGTAGCTACGCGTGCTAAGGCGAAAGATGATGGCCCAAACTGCATACGGACTCGGATGGTTGTAACACTACCACCACTTCGGCAGTCACTGGTTTTCCGTGGTTTCGAGTTTTTAACTTCCGGCAAATATCGGGCTACGGCCGCTTCTTGCGCAGTAGCACTGACCCGTCTGAGGAGGTTGCCGACAGGAAGTGCTTTTAACAGTACAATTTTATGTAATAAATCTCATCTCATCTCAGCCCTGAATCCACAGTTAGGGAAATAAGGAGTACAAATGTCCCTATGAGTGTCTTTAAGTGTAAAAAAAAACAACAAAAAAACAGGTAGTTAAAATAGTTTTCCTCGGAATCCTTTTGTTCTGTTGATATGAAAATTTTCTCACTCCAAAATACTGTCCTTTATGTTTAGTTTTAAACTTGAATATTGGTAATTAACTTTCTCTAGTTATTTTTTTTTTCAATGTGACTAATTTATACATGGCTCATGCTTTTCCTTGATTATTTGTACAAAACTTCACATTTCTGGAAGATTATTATTTTAGAATGTTTATAATACTTGTGTTAACAATGTTAACTTTTGCCTATCGTTTGAAATAATATTTTTTTCTTCCTTTTTTATAAGATTAAATTACTTTTTTGACATTTTAGTGAGGCATGTTCACTCCGAAAATACAAAAAACAAATGTTACACCAATGGTTCCAGTTCACATTTTTAAGACATAAGAGATACATGTGAATACAAAATGTCATCAAAATATCTCAAAAACTGTTTGAGTTATGAAGGAAAACAAGAGAAATAATTAATGTTTGGGAAACGAGCGTTAAACTTACCAATGGGAGGAAAAGCCACGGGACATCATTTTTACGTGGAATCCGAACCACAGGACATGGCATTTCACTTGGAAAATCAACGGATAGGGACTAGGAGGAGAAGATGTATTTAGTAATTCCCATCAAAATTGTTAACTAACCCAAATGAGCATATTTGACTTTGTTACAGGAAGTAGATGACCTCGCTGTTTCGTCATAGATGCCCAGACTTGCTCCTAAATCTTTCCCTGGCCGAGATTCTGTAACTTTTGCACAACACCACTCATTTGTTAGCTGCCGTCACGTAAGCGCACGCACCGTAATTTGTTTTAATTTAGAGTGTATTCACTGATCTCAAGCCGGGAGCATGTGTTCTAATGCATCCCCTTAATGAGCTGTCATGGAGCAAGGGAAGGGTCACACCCCAGCTCTTAAAAATCCCCACTGCAGCTTACAGGGGAATTTAATATCAGACGGCGCAAGGAAACATATTCCTACACTACTCTGACGCCTTCAGCTTAGCCAAGTTGGTCCACTTCGTGGTATAGTGACTAGCAGTCATGTGGGTCTGCGTTCGATTTCCGGATCTGCCAAGAAATTGAATTCTAGTCTGTGGGATAGAACAGTGCATAGTCAGCCTCATGAGGCTGAACTGAGAATATGTGGGCTCGACTCCAAAATCAGCTGTCCTGGAAGCGGTTTCCCACGTCTACTCCTGGAAAATTCTGGGATTGTTGTTAACTTGAGACCACGGACATCTCATTCCCAATATGTTGTATTTTTAAAAGTTACAGTTCAATGAGGTGTGTTCAAAAAGTAACGAGCCGGAGGCTTGAATGTGCAAACCGGTGACTACATAGGCTAATCGTGGCGTGTGTAACGAGGTGCGGTTCCGACCAGAGCGTGGAAGGTCACAGCACGTCGCTAGAGGGCACGCGTGCACGTCACGTGACGATATAAAGCGAGCATCAATCGTCCAACGCTGCCAGTCGCATTGCAAACAATGACATGGAGGTGTCAACCGAAGAGCAAAGAGGTGTTGTTCGGTTTCTGACAGCGAAAGGAGTAGGGGGAACGGACATTCATCGCCGAATATCACAAGTGTACGGCGACCACTGCATGTCCCTTGCAAGGGTCAAGGCGTGGCACAAGCGCTTCATGAAAGGACGGGTGTCGTTAGCCGATGATGCCCGGTCTGGGGCACCCCCTCCCCCTGCATTACCGATGACAACGTCCAGCTGGTTGATGCAGTCATTACCCAGGACCGCCGAGTGACAGTGAACGCCATAGCCGCCGTGGTCGCTCCACGACAATGCACGACCTCATACGGCCAACACAGTCGCGGCACTCCTGCAGAAATTCAAATGGGAGGTTCTCGGCTACCCTCCATACAGTCCAGACCGCTCTCCCTGTGATTACGTCATGTTTGGTCCCCTGAAAAGGGCTCTGTGGAGCCAACGATTCACCTCGGACGCCGACGTCCAGTTGTACGTGCGGAACTGGTTCACATCACAGCCCAGGGAATTTTATGAGACAGCCATTCACCGCCTCGTGTCACAGTGGGACAAGTGCCTCAACAGTCAGGGCCAATACTTGTAACATACAGGTACTGATTTCTGTAATTATGCCTCCGCTCGTTACTTTTTGAACGCACCTTATATATCACATCTACGAGACAAGAGATATCAACATTTCACAATCACTAATACACAGAACATACTGTATAATATGCCAAGAGAGTGAAGATACGTATAGACTTACCAACAGTTCTCCCTTAATTATTAGGCGGCTTCGGTGGCGTAGTAGGTAGCATGCTCAGCTTCTATGCCCAAGGTCGCGGATTCAAACCCGACCGAAGTCGTCGGATTTCTAAAGAGTATAAAAATCCCTCAGTATGCCTTTCTTCGGAGGGGAAGTAATGCAAGTGGTCCCATGTCATAGATTTATGGCATGAAATAGTACCTCCCACTAACTACACATGTGAGAAGCCAAAATTTGTTAGGTTAGAATTGATAACGCTGTATTAGTTCCAACGTTAGCCACCAGGTGGTGACTGCGACGTCATCTAGTAGCCATGTTTACAGCTAGGTGTCGTGGACGGTAGCGTTTGGTAGCAAAAGTAGAAATTACTCGAAATTATCGTCTGCATTCCTTACTTGAATTAAAAACAGATAACACACACTAATACAGCCATCGAAATAAACACCGATTGTTGTTGTTGTTGTTTGAGTTTCAGCCTTTCGACTGGTTTTATGCATCACTCCATGCTTCTCTGTCCTGAGCTAATCGTTTCATCCCTACATAGCTACCACACTCTACATCCGAAGCAATCTGTTTAACTTATTCTAACCTTGGTCTACCCCTACAGTTCTTGTCCTCGACCCTTCCTTCTATAACTAAGTTTGCTATTCCTGGGTGTCTTAGAATGTGTCCTACCAACCTATCCCTTCTCTTCATTAGCAGTCGCCAGACACATCTCTCCTCTCCCACTCGTCTTAATAACTTTTCATTCGTAACCCTATCTACCCATCTGATCTTCATCATTCGCCTGTAACACCACATTTCAAATGCTTCAATTCTCTTCTTTTCTGCTGCAACAATAGTCCAAGTTTCACTTCCATAGAGCGCCACGCTCCAGACAAAGGCTATTGAAAATGACTTCCTGATGCCTAAATCTATATTCGATGTGAACAGATTCCTTTTCTGTAGAAATGCTTTCCTTGCCTGTGCTAACCTACTTTTTATATCCTCTTTGCTTCGTCCATCACTGGTTATTTTGCTTCATAAGTAAGAGAAGTCACCGATTATCAGACAGATTCTACACACACCCAAAGTACTGCGGTGGCGTCTAAAAGCTAAGTTCTGAACTTGGCCTAGTAGGCGTCGACGGTGGCGCTTGGCGATAAAAGTAGGAACTAAGTATTTGAAAAATTCTAAGTTGCAGTCTGTACTTAAACTAAGAAACAGATAACACACACTAATACAGTCATCACAATTAACACCGGTTATCTGACAGATTCTACAAACACCTAAAGTACACGGGGCTACATGACCGCGTTGTCGCAGCCCCTAAACTAAAGAACCAACCAACCATACCCCAGTTATTATTAATGTACCATGAGAGTTCGTTTTAAGTGTTTAACCGTTCTATATATACCCGGTGATTCAGCTGCCCCGAATAATATTGTTTTAGTTGTCAGGAAGGTCGATATTTCTCTGCCTGCATCCTATATCTGCTAGTTTTAGTCTGCAGTCACATTGAGGGGAAAATAACAAGAAGTTCCGTGACGAACTAACGAGCCTACTTTTCATGCCAATGATTATTCTAGAGTATATGAACATATCTAGAATAATGACGAAATTAAGTTGGTAATATCGAAATGTCTAATTAGTTCGAAATATTCCTGGTATAATGTAGCCTAATAGAGCACTACAGTTGGCAGCCCTGGTGACTGAATATATTCTTAGTTCCATCTCTTAAGGTACAGAATAAAAAATTAGCTGAAGTCCAATGGACGTTACATGCAGTTAGACATTGAATCTATAAGCACGCGTAAAAGCATGTTGGCAACAATGTCATGCGTGTGCTGGTCAGAAATAGCCTAATCTGAAATATTATGATATTATGATATGATTTTGGACGAAATCCATTTGTTAATATAGAAGTTACATGTATTTTAAAATTGGACCTATCAGCAGGCATAGAATCATGTTGGCAGCACTGACTTATATTAATTATTCCAAATTAATCTAGAGTGTCAGGTGCTATACGTGTGCAAAGCATAGAGCTGTTGGCTTGCATACTTCCTGATATATTGATATTAGGTTAAAAAAAATATAGGCAGCATATATTAACAGTTGGTAGCCCTGCTTGCTCTTAAGAATACTTATAGTCATATCTGTATGTTACACATAGCACATACGAAATTTGGTTGAAATCCAACTGATAGTATTGGAGTTACATGTATTTAAAAATTGGACCTATCAGAAGGCTTAAAATTATTTTGGCAACACTGTCATGTATGGTCTCCTGGAAACTAAACTGAAATAGTGTTATCTACATGTGTGTTAATTTTGAAATAGCTCCCATGTATACCTTCCAAGATATCCAACATGGAGCTCAAATTTCTAGTGCGTTTTTTCACCAGTTGGTAGCACTGACATCATTTTCAAATATGGACGTGAGATATTCCGGTATACATCTTTACTCATACGATTTCGATTTCTGCAGCCGTTTAGGAGTTTAACATTTGGGTGGCCGCCATTCCGCTTCCGGCAAGAGGGCGGTGATATAAAACATGACCCTGTGGTGCCTTTTGCTAGTGCTATCTCTGTACCAAATTTCGTTCAATTCGGTTTTACCGTGTTTGAATTGATAGGGGGAATCGATTTTCACACATACATGGCCGCCATTTGCAAACTATTGGGCTGACGACCTTGCCGTTTGGTCAAAAGATGCTTCCCACATATAGGTATGCTGCTGCAACATTCAGTAGAGATCAGATGATTAGTTTGATGGTAATTTGATTTAAGGTTTTATCATTTGGGTGGCCGCCATTACGTTTTCGTCAAGGTGGCGGCGATATAAACATGACACTGAGGTGCCCTTTGCTAGTACTACCTCTGTACCAAATTTCGTTCAATTCGGTTTTACCGTGTTTGAATTGATAGGGGGAATCGATTTTCACACATACATGGCCGCCATTTGCAAACTATTGGGCTGATGACCTTGTCGTTTGGTCAAAAGATGCTTCCCACATATAGGTATGCTGCTGCAACATTCAGTAGAGATCAGATGATTAGTTTGGTGGTAATTTGATTTAAGGTTTTATCATTTGGGTGGCCGCCATTACGTTTTCGTCAAGGTGGCGGCGATATAAACATGACACTGAGGTGCCCTTTGCTAGTACTACCTCTGTACCAAATTTCGTTCAATTCGGTTTTACCGTGTTTGAATTGATAGGGGGAATCGATTTTCACACATACATGGCCGCCATTTGCAAACTATTGGGCTGACGACCTTGCCGTTTGGTCAAAAGATGCTTCCCACATATAGGTATGCTGCTGCAACATTCAGTAGAGATCAGATGATTAGTTTGATGGTAATTTGATTTAAGGTTTTATCATTTGGGTGGCCGCCATTATGTTTTCGTCAAGGTGGCGGCGATATAAACATGCAACTGAGGTGCCCTTTGCTAGTACTACCTCTGTACTAAATTTCGTTCAATTCGGTTTCACCGTGTTTGAATTGATAGGGGGAATCGATTTGCACACATACATGGCTGCTATCTGCAAACTATTGGGCTGATAACCTTGTTGTAACGCTCGCCATATGATTAGATGTTGTTGCAAAATTTAGTAGAGATCGGATGATTAGGTTAGTCGTTATTTGATTTAAGCTTTGAACATTTGGCTGGCCGCCATTACGTTTTCGTCAAGATGGCGGCGATATAAAACATGACACTGAGGTGCCCTTTGCTAGTGCTACCTTTGTACCTAATTTCGTTCAATTCGGATTCACCGTGTTCGAATTCATAGGGGGGGGGGGGACGGGGGGGGGGGGGGGGGACAGACATTCAGAGTACACACACTCACCCACACTCAGACAGAAACACAATTTTTCGCCCTGTATTGATCTCATAAGTCTACTTTCATTTTTTGCAAAAATCGAAAGTAGGCTAATAAAGGATCTCCAAAACCTACAGGCCCTAAAATTGACAGTGTCTATGATGTGCCAGGTTGGTGTTCCTAGGCGAACCCCCGCACAAGGAACGGCATAAACCTAAAAAGATTGCTGAGATATACTGTACTAATAGTTTAATTTATTTAATTGATGCAAAGTAAGATGCAAGGGTCATTGTTGGAGAAGACGAAAGAGCTTTATTGTTGAGAGGAAAGTTTCCCGCGCTGAGGAGGGGACCAGCACTCTCTGTAAGTTGTAATGAAATTAGCCGCCTTTAGCAAAGAAATGACCTTCTTGAATGCTTACAACGTGTGACGTCATCTGAAAGTTTGCGGAGCTAATGAAGCTATGAGCGTCCTCTACAAATAATTACTGTTATGGCCAAGCCATTAGAGAGTACCGGGGACAGATTCCATTAAATTACTCGAACTTTGAACTCCACAGCAATGTGTATTGTCTGCAAGAATAATGACAAAGTTCCTCGCACTTACTGTGATTCATTGGTATGAACATTGGCGTCTCGTTTAGGATATCGAGGTCAGAGGAGTACCCAAAAGTGTTTTTCTGGAGAGTATTTATGCTACTTACACGGGTCTCAACTTGTAGACCATGGTGCTCAGAGCTCGGTCTGATGTAATTGCAGCAAATAGGCTGGTTGGTTGGTTCTTAAGTTTAGGGGCTGCGACAACGCGGTCATGTAGCTCCGTATACTTTGGGCGTGTGTAGAATCTGTCTGATAACCGGTGTTAATTGTGATGACTGTATTAGTGTGTGTTATCGGTTTTTTTAATTTAAGTACAGACTGAAACTTAGAATTTTTCAAATAGTTCCTACTTTTGTCGCCAAGCACCACCGTCAACGACTACTAGGTCAAGTTCAGAACGTAGCTACTAGACGCCACCGCAGTCGGCTCTTGGCATCGAACGTAGAAACCCAAGAGCGTTATTTACATTCTTAACCTATCCAATTTAGCTTCACACAGGTGAAATTAGTGGAAGGTTCTTTAATATGCCATAAATCTATGACATGGGACCGCTGGCTTTACTTCCCCTCCGAAGGAAGGCATATTGAGGGATTTTTAACGCTCTTAAAAATCCGACGGCTTCAGCCGGGTTTGAACCCGCTATCTTGGGCATAGAAGCTCAGCATGCTACCGACTACGCCACCGAAGCCGCCAAGCAAATAGGCTACTACTGACACAGTGCACTACTGCAGGTTGTAAGTTGAGTTGTTGTTGTTGTTGATTCTTTAGGGGGTGATTTTTAGACAGGAGCACAAAGTCACCATGGCTAAACTTACAACCATCCTCCTCGTGGCGTAGTGGCTAGCATTCTAGGTTGTCACCGGAGAGGACCGACTTCGATTCCCCGCTCTGACAAGGTATTTAATTCTGGGGTGAGGACTCGAACGGGGTACACTCAGCCTCGTGAGGCAAAACTTCAGCCATCCTGGAAGTAGTTTTGCGTGGTTTCCCACTTTTACTCCAGGCAAATGCCGGGATGGTACCTAACTTAAGGCCACATTCGCTTCGTACCCAAATCCTATCTCAATTACAAATACACACACTAGTAGGCGGCTTCGATGGCGTAGTCGGTAGCATGTTGAGCTTCTATGCCCAAGATAGCGGGTTCAAACCCGGCCGAAGCCGTCGGATTTTTTAAGAGCGTTAAAAATCCCTCAGTATGCCTTCCTTCGGTGGGGAAGTAAAGTAAGATTTATGACATGTTAAAGAACCTTCCACTAATTGCACCTGTGTGAAGCTAAATTGGATAGGTTAAGAATGTAAACAACGCTCTTAGGTTTCTACGTTCGTTGCCAAGAGCCGACTGCGGTGGCGTCTAGTAGCTAAGTTCTGAACTTGGCCTAGTAGTCATTGACGGTGGCGCTTGGCGACAAAAGTGGGAACTATTTGAAAAATTCTAAGTTGCAGTATTTAAATTAAAACAGTCATCACAATTAACAGACTGATTCTACACACACACAAAGTACACGGGGCTACATGACCATGATGTTGCAGCCTCTCAAATGAGCAACAACAACAATTATTATTATTATTATTATTATTATTATTATTATTATTATTTTAGAAACTGACGTGAGGGTTGGAACGGGGTGCACTCAGCCTCGTGAGGACAATTGAGTAGCTGTCTGACAGTGAGGCAGCGCTCCGATCACGAAAACCAAGATTAACGGCCGAGGGGACCCGATGCGCTGACCACGTGTCACCCCAATATCTGCAGGTCAAATGGCTGGGCAGCGGTCGCTTGGTAGGCCTAGGCTCTTCAAGGGCTGTAGTGCCAGTTGTTATTATTATTATTATTATTATTATTATTATTATTATTATTATTATTATTATTATTATTATTATTATTATTATTATTGTTTATTTTGCGCATGCACTTGCACATTCTCAGCATATTTGCTCGATAAAAACATTTATAATCCCACATCTACGTCATAGGAGAAAACTCTTCAATGTCTCGGTGACGGTATTCTGTCTCACACCTTAAGGCTTATTATTATTATTATTATTATTATTATTATTATTATAAACAAACATTTAATATTACATTATACTAACGAAGTGATAGTCAATAAATTCATCAATACCTTTAGTGAAAAAATAAACAGCCTAGCTCATAACTGTAGTATCAACATATGGCAATCAAATAGAAACACATTAATGAATTCCTTTACATTACTTGAAACTGATGAATATGAAATAGAAAACATAATTAAGGAATTAAAAACAGACAAATCGCCTGGGGTAGACAATATACGCTTGAAAGACATAAAGGCAACATCCAAAAAAACTATACCAATCATAACACATCTCATAAACAAGATATTCGAATCAGGCATAATACCAAAATATCTGAAATACACAATTATTAAACCAATATATAAGAATGGCGATCACTTAGACTTTGGCAACTACAGACCAATATGCATTTTATCAATCCTCCACAAAATAATGGAAAAATGCTTGGATAAGAGATTGAAGAATTTCCTAAATAAATATGATATTTTAAAGGGGCACCTATACGGTTTTAGGAAGGGGAAAAGTACTGAACTACTCCTGGCTGAATTTGCCAATGTAATAAATAATGCCTTAAATAAGAACAATCACATAATGGTACTTTTTCTTGACTTTTCTAAAGCATTTGACACAATAAATCACAATAAACTACTTGCTAAATTACACGATATTGGAATAAGAGGCACGACTTACAAACTATTTGAAAGCTATCTGAAAAACAGGGAAACGGCAGTTATGGTCAATAACACTATCAGTGACGCAGTAGAAGGAACACAAGGTATCCCTCAAGGCAGCATTATTTCACCTACACTATATAACCTGTTCGTAAACGACATGAATGAAGCCATTAAACACAGTAAAATATTTATTTATGCTGATGACACCACTATATATACCATACATAAAGACTCTAAAACAGCTTTTGAGAGACTTCAAGAAGACTTCAATAACATCACAAGATGGTGTCATGACAATAATTTGTATATAAATACAACCAAATCTAAAATAATGCACATCAGAGTTGATCACTTCACACAAGAAAAATACAAACTAACGCACCACAGCTTATCATGCATACACCAAAACATCCTGGCAGGTTGCAAATGTAACACCTTCATAAATAGTACTTCGACACAAAAATACCTAGGAATTACCCTTGATGAACACTTTAAAATGAACACACACACAGTAAACATAATAAAAAACCTAAGAGCAAATCTCTACATCTTCTACAATCTCCGATTTTATGTAGATAGGAAAACTTACAAAACAATTTACAGTGCTCTGATTGAAAGCAAATTAAGATATGCTATAGCAGCTTGGGGAAATCAAAACACAACTTTAATTAATAATCTTCAAGATAGCCAAAACAGGTTCTTTAAATATTTCACTGATATCCCTTACTTTAATATTAAAGAGTTGTTTCAAATTACTGTACTGAATCTCTACTACCATGATCCAAGATTCAGGCATAAGGTCTCTCACAACATACAAACAAGAGCCATAACAAGTACTAAACATGTTAAACCTTTATGTATAAATAGCTATGGTTTCAAGAGACTAAATTATATTATACCATCACTACTTAATGAACTACCACCTAGACTGACAAACATTAACAGCAAACAACTAGCTATAAGTCGCATTAAAAAATATTACTTAACCAAACATTAACTCATAACATAAATGTATTAATATAACTACCATAGTGTAATTTTTTGTATCTTTAATTATTTACATTAATATTTTATCATTGACATTACAAAAAAAAAATGCATGCACTCTTGTACTGAAATATAATCTATATATATGTTGTAAATAATAATTAATATGTCTCACAGATAATCTGTACTGTCATCAGATTCGTGAGACATATCACAATAATGTAACATAAATAGTATTTAATAAATAAATTAAATTAAATTAAATTAAATTAAATTATTATTATTATTATTATTATTATTATTATTATTATTATTATTATTATTATTATTATTATTATTATTATAGTTTATTGTTTGACAACATTATCACGGCAAATACCGGCTACATTTTCTTTTACAGCCTGGTTCGGCCTTAGCAAGGAACCATCTGTACTGAGATAATTACGATTACACTGTTCAGAGACCTCACATCCATGTCGTGCCCGCATTCTTCACGAGTCTCCTTCATTTGTAGGATGAGCTAAATTCCCATCTGGATCATCGAGCTTTGCTGAGTATTCGGCCAGGGCATTGTCACCAAGGAACTTCCTAACAATATGGCATGTGTTTAACAGAACTTCCTTCTGAAGTTCAATATATATCTGCGGGTGCAGATTCAATATTGATAGACTACTATGGAGAGTTTTCGGTATAACACCAGTACACGATACAATTATTGGGATGGTAGTCACCGAACCAAGTTTCCACATCTGCTTTATCTCAATTGCCAGCTCAGTGTACTTAGATATTTTAGTAGCAGCTGTTGTTTGGATGTTTTGATTGTTGGGACATGCGACATCTATCAGTAATGCCTCTTTGTGTACTTTATTGATGACAATGATATCTGGTCGGTTGATACTGACTGCGACATCTGTCACAACTCCTCTGTCCCAATAGAGCTTGTGTGTGGCATTTTCGAGTACTGCAGATGGTGTGTATTTCCAATAGGGGACGGAGCTTTGAAGAAGTTTGTACTTCAATGCCAGTTTCTGGTGGATAATGTTGGCAACTTGATCGTGTCGATGTTTGTAGTCAGTGTTGGCAAGGTGGGAACAACCTGATATGACGTGTTGAATGGTCTCACTACATTTGCCACAGCGGCGACATTTCTCACTCTCTGTTGCTGGATCTTTTATGATAAATTTCCGATAGCTTCGAGTAGCAACAACTTGGTCTTGGATAGCTACAACAAATCCCTCTGTTTCCGGAAAGAGGACCGAGTGGGTCAGCCATGCGTGCGACGCTAACTTGTCGATGTGAGGCTGGTCCAACTCATGTGGAAACTTCCCATGAAGCGCCTTCTGTTTCCAATTCCCGATCTTGTATTCAGTAGTTTTCATTTCTTTTACTGGTGGGTCTAAAGATGACAGATGGAGCGGTGTGTAATTATCATCAGCTGAAGATACAGTGTGATGGAGAGGGGATGTTTCTCCTTTGTTGTGGAAAAATGCACGCAGAGTTGTCACTTGTTTTGTATGAAGGTTCATGATGTCTATCAGTCCTCTACCACCTTCAGACCGAGGTAGAGTCAGGCGCTCTGTTGCTGATTTCGGATGGTGCATACGATGGCGTGATAAAAGCACCGATGTTTTTCGTTGCAAATCGTGCAGTTCAGTTTGAGTCCATCTGATTATACCAAAGGAGTATGTAACTACGGGCATTGCAAATGTGTTAACTGCCTTAATGATATGTTTAGCGCTAAGTTTTGAAGAGAGAACACTGCGAAGTCGTGAAGTAAACTGCTCAGTTATGTTCTTCTTGATATCACCATGTCTGAGACGGGTACTCTGGGCGAACCCAAGATATTTGTACAATGCGCCTTCCTCCAACGGCTGAATACTTCTTTGTCCCTCTCCAACATGTATTCCTTGTGCAGAGTGCGAGCCTCTAATAACAGTCTGTGTTCTGCACTTATCAAAACCAAACTGCATATGGATATCTGAAGAAAAGCTCTGAGTGATAGAGATGAGATATTGTAGGTGCACTTTAGTTGATGCATACAGTTTAATGTCATCCATGTAAAGAAGATGGTTCATCTTGTACGCTTCACCATGATTACCCTTAATACTAAATCCGTAGTTGCTACTGTTCAGGATTTGCGAGAGAGGATTCAATGCCAGACAAAACCAGAGTGGGCTTAGCGAGTCTCCTTGAAAAATTCCTCGGCGAATCGGTATTAATGAAGATGTTAAACGAGTGCCACCCACTGTAAGTTGGAGAGCAGTGCTCCATGAAACCATTGCGCACTTCAGGAAATTCACTATAATAGGGTTGACCTTGTAAATCTCCAAGCTCTGTATAAGCCATGTATGAGGCACGGAATCGAAAGCTTTTTGGTAATCAATAAAGCAGGCATAAAGATTTCGTGATCTACGACAGGCCTGCTCTAATGCCACGGCATCAATAGTGAGCTGTTCCTTACATCCTTGAGAATTCCTTCTGCAACCCTTTTGCTCCTCTGCGAGAATGGCGTTTTCCTCACAATGCGCACGAATTCGATTTGCAATAATGGATGTAATGATCTTATAAAAGTTTGGCAAGCAGGTGATGGGGCGATATTTAGATGGATTTGTGATTTTAGAGTCCTTTGGCTTGAGATAGGTTAACCCTCTGGCTAGGAAAACTGGAAATGCAGCAGGATTTTCCAGAAAACACTGTATGTGAATAGCCAGTAAACGGTGGGTACATGTGAGCCTTTTATAGTAGTAATTATGGATCCGGTCAATTCCAGGTGCTTTCCAATTCTGTAGGCTGCTGGTGACCTGGCGTAGTTCCTCAACATCAACGTCTGTATGTGCCATTTGATTTATTCGTCTGGTAGCATTCTCTATTTCCTTAAACCACGGAGCTTCATTGTTGTGTTCTTCCGGCCTAGACCATATTGATGACCAGTAGTCGGTAACACTCTCCGCACTGGGTCCTTCTGGAGAATCATTCTGAACTTGAGGTGTCTTTTTCAGGTCTTCATAGAACTTTCTCTCATTTCTCTTGAAGTCATTGTTCTGTTTCTTCCGTTCGGTAGTGTTCTGGTATCTCTTAAGACGCTTAGAGAGGGCTGCAAGTTTTTGTTTATAAGTATCAAGTACTTCTTTTATCACTGCGTCCTCGGGGACCTGAAATTCTTCTAGTGAGGAGTCCATCATGATCCTTCGTATGCGGTTGTTCAGACGTCTACTTCTCACTCCATTCTTGTACTGTTGCAGTCTGTTCACATTCTGGCGTAGTTGTTCAATGCGATGTTTTAAGCGTTTTGCCCATGGTGGATCACTGGGTTTCCTTGCAGCATACTGTTGGTTTGGACGGCGTGGCCTACCCCCATTAATTCGTACTGCAGCTAGTGCTGCACAATAGATAGCAGTATGAACCTCCATGAAAGATTGGTGCTCTTCTAAATAGTTGGGAAGTACGGTTTCGTTCAGTTCTTTCAACACCATGGCAAACTTGCGGGAAGACTGCTGCCTCGGAAGTATTGGACGTTGGGTAGGGTCAGTACCTGCATATTCAAACAGAGCTGAATTAAATTCGTCTTGGAGCTTGGAATGATGGCTTGTTTCCCCATTATGAGGTTCATTATTATTATTATTATTATTATTATTATTATTATTATTATTATTATTATAGCAGTCTCTGTGGATCGATGGAATATAGACTACCTCATGATCCCAAATGCGATCTATGGATGAATGCTCAAACGATTGATTTTAATTTTTCATTCATAATGTTTCACATAGATTCCTCCTATACCTTAATAAACGTCAACGATCCTCAAATTGCGAAGGGCTCAAATTACAGTATATCAATAAGAATCAAAGGCGTTTGTAACTGTTATCCCGACTCAAAGCGCTCTCATGAACTCTTCACAAGAGCACATTGGATATTTCAAGTACATTCATGATAATGTCTCTTCGTTTGTATGATAACAGAAGTTCAATAATTCACTCCTGTGAGTCAAAAGAGCGCCATCAGTTTAAGCTTTTTAATCTAGTGTAAAATGACGAGACCAATTACACGAGTTATTCCTCTAAGGCCCCCCCCCACCCCCAGGGGCTCACATCTAGTGGGACGTGGGTTGGCAACCACGGGGCCCCAGCTGAGTCTGGCATTGCTTCCACTTACTTGTGCCGGGCTCCTTTCTGTCTTCTTTCCTGTCGACCTCACTTGGTCAACTTTTGTTCTCTTCCGACCCCGACGGTATTAGGGTATCCGAGGCCTAGGGAGTCTCTTCCTTTCCCGCCTTAATTGGCCCTTGTCTCATCTTTCCTGATCCCCGCCTTCTGGGTGGGGTCAGCCTTCTTTTTCTTTTCCTGTTATCTCCTGCCTTCTGCTCAAGGCCCTCAAGGAGGAAGGGTGTATGTAGCCCCACCACTTCTGGTGCACCCTAGAAAGTGCTACACCCTCAGGGGCTCACGGCTGGTGAGTTCGGGAGTTGGCGACCCCGAGGGATTCCTGAGCTGGGTCCGGTTTCCCCCTTTTGCCCCTTACCTGTGGGGTGGACCATCTCCTCTTTCACTTTCCTGTTGTTTTTCTTTTCATTCTATTTTCTTTTCCCTTTAAGATTCCCGCTGTGTTATTTTTGCATCTCCACTCCATTTTGAGGGTGTGTTCAATCTCCGTTGCATTTTGTAAGTCTTTTCAATCTACGTTGCATTTTGTGAGTATTTTTCAACCTCGCTTGCATTTTGTTAGGATCGACAATCTAAATTGTTTTTTAGTAAGTCTTTCAATATCGGGAAGGGGGGGGGGGTCCTTTTGTGTGTATTTTGAATTTCAATTGCATTTTGTATTTTCAACCTAAACCGCATTTTTGCAAGTAGTTATTTCTCAATTGCATTTTTGTGGATATTTTGAATCTAAATTTCATTTTGTAAGTATTTTCAATCTAAATTGTTCCTGGCGCAGTCAGCTGGCATTTGAGGGTGCGCAAATGCGAGGGAGCCGTGTCCGTAGATGTACTGGCACGTTAAAGATCCCCTTCGGGGCAAAATTCCGGCACCCAGGCGTCTCTAAAAGCCAGTGTAGTTAAAAGGGACGTAAAACCAATAACATTATTATTTTATTATTAATCTAAATTGCATTTTTAAGTATTGTCCATCCAAATGAGAAGTTTGAATCTACCATGCATTTTGTAAGCAACTTCAATTGAATTTTGTATTTTCAACCTAAAACGCTTTTTTGCAAGTAGTTAATTCTCAATTGCATTTTGTGGGTATTTTGAATCTAAATTACATTTTGTATGTATTTTCAATCTCATTTGCATTTTGTAAGTATTTTGATTTCATTTGCATTGTGTAAGTATTTCGACTGTGCATTGCATTTTGTACGTATTTTGAACTTAACCTACATTTTGAGTGTATTTTTTCACTCTATTCCTTTTGTGAGTATTTTCGTTCGAAATTCCCTTATGTACGTATTACCGCTCTCCATTTTGTGAGTAGTTTCAATCTGAGTTCCTTTTTTTAAGTATTTTCCTGCTCACTTACTTTTCGTTCAGGTTTCCTCTTCATTGACATTTTCGCTTTCACACAGACCATTAGGGGCCGATAACCTGGATATTAGGCCCCTTAAAACAACAATTATCATCATCATCATCCTTTAAGGGGCTTTGTGTTACTTAAGAGGGTCTCGTCCATTATGAGAATTAATTGAAGCTATTTGGTCCACCACACCTACGCTCACTCCCATTGCCGTAAGACTGTACCACACCAGGACAGTGTTATTCTGATGCAGAGTCAAACTACGGCTTGTTTATGGTAATGTAATGATCGTGTAGCCTCCGGAGAGACCGAGTGCAGGTCTTTCTAGTTGACGCCCGTGGGCAACCTGCGCGGCGTTATGAGAATGAAGTGATGCTGAAGATGTCGCATACATCCAATCCCCGAGCTACGGTAATTAACCTCAAGAGATTAAAATCCCTGACGGCTAGGCGAGGAATCGAACCCGGGGACTTTGAAACAAATGCTAGTGCACTAACCATTTAGCCACGGAACCGGACTTGGTTGGTTGGTTCCTCAGTTTAGCGGCTGCGACAACGCGGTCATGTAGCCCCGTGTACTTTAGGTGTGTGTAGAATCTGTCTGATAACCGGTGTTAATTGTGATGGCTGTATTAGTGTGTGTTATCTGTAATTCAAGTAAGGATTGCAGACAATAATTTTTAAGGAGTTCCTACTTTTGCTACCAAATGCTACCGTTCTCGACAACTAGCTTGCGAACTTGGCTACTAGATGGCATCGCGGTCAGCACCTGGCGGTGAACGTTGGAACTAATACAGCGTTATCATTTCTAACCTGCAAATGTTGGCTTCACACAAGTCTAGTTAGTGTAAGGTTATTCTTAATGCCATAAATCAATGACATTGGACCGCCGGCTTTACTTCCTCTCCAAAGGAAGGCATATGACTTTGCCCGGGTTTGAACCCGCGAACTTGGGCGTAGAAGCTCAGCATGCTACCAACTAAACCACCGAAGCCGCTGAACCGAACTTGTGTATGGTGAACGCTCACGCTTCATCGAGTGTGTTGCCATGGTAACTAGTTATCGGAAGTGTGTCCATGCTTATCCCAGACAGACCTTCCGGCCCAACAATATATTGCTGCTTCGCCCCTTAAACAGAAACTATGCATCACTGTGACACTTCTCCTTCTTATATTCATTATGCTCTTTGTGTTACAACTAGTAGAAATACACTCGACGTTAGCGCCGTCGGTGGCGTAGTTGGTAGCATGCTGAGCTTCTATGCCCAAGATCGCGGGTTCAAACCCGGGCGAAGTCCTCAGATTTTTTATGAGCGTTAAAAATCCCTCAGCATGCCTTCCTTCGGAGGGGAAGTAAAGCCGCGCGGCGGGCCCATGTCATAGATTTATGTCATGTAAAAGAACCTTCCACTAATTACACTTGTGTGAAGCTGAATTTCTTTTCTTTCTTTTTCTTAGGAGTTTACCCTCCAGGTTGGTGGAACCCACGGACTCAGCGAGAGAACTCACCACTACCGCCTCTACGGGCAGTGTCCTAGAACTGGGAACATCTAATCGGAGTGGATACAACTGGTGAGGTGTGATTGGCACCTCGCCCAGGCGGCCTCGCCTGCAAAGCGAACAGGGACCTCATGAGGGAAGGAAATGGATGGTCAGGATGGATAGGCAAGGAAAATGGAAGGAGGCAGCCGTGGCCTTGAAGAAGGTACCATCCCGGCATTTGCCCGAAGACGGAATGGGAAACCACGGAAAACCACTTCGAGGATGGCTGAGGTGGGAATCGAACCCCCCTCTACTCATTTGGAACACCCGAGGCTGAGTAGACCCCGTTCCAGTCCTCATACCACTTTTCAAATTTCGTGGCAGAGCCGGGAATCGAAGCCAGGACCTCCGGGGCGGCAGCTAACCCTGCTGACCACTACGCTATGGAGGCGACTGTGAAGCTGAATTATAGGTTAAATTTCACGAACGCTCTTAGGTTCCAACGTTCGTCGCCAGGAGCCGACGGCGGTGGCATCTAGTAACCAAGTTCAAAAGTAGTTGTCGTTGATGGTGGCATTTGGTAGCTCAAGTAGGAACTACTTGAAAATTGAATGTCTGCAGTCCCAACTTGAATTAAAAACAGATAACACACACTAATACAGTCTCTCACAATTAACACCAGTTATCGGGCAGATTCTACTCACACCCCAAGTACACGGGGCTGCATGACCGCGTTGTTGCAGCCCCTACACTGAGGAACCAACCAACGCCGGCGGGCCCTTGTCATAGATTTATGGGATTTAAAAGAAACTTCCACTAACTAAACAGGTTTGAAGCAAAATTTGTTGGTTAGGTTTGATTAATGATCTTAAATTCCAGCGTTCGTCACCGGGCGATGGTTGCGATGGCCTCTAGTAGTAGGCAAGTTCACAGCTAGGTGTCGTGGACGGTAGCATTTGGGGGCGGAAGTAGGAACTAATTGAAATTATTGTCTGCAGTCCTCACTTGTATTTAAAAAAATCCTCTCGGCACGCCGGAAGGCGGAGGTAGATTTTACCGGGCAAACTAGGGGATAGGCTATAATAGGCAAAATATGCAGGTTTTCGTAGAATGATCACTCCTCATTTATTGCGAGAAAGTATTTTACAATGTAATTGGAGCTCAATTAACTTTTCTTTCGTCTTACTATGCATATTTTTAACATTTTATTGTGTTAGGGGGACGGTAACCTTCTTGTCATTTGGGGTCCATTTTTATACTTGTGGTCACACCGTCCTTATGCAAGGTTTGGAACTGATGTGTAACTATCTAACAGTCTGTTACTTTTTCACGTCAAATTTTATCTCCCGCAGAGATGTTGGTTGGTTCCTCAGTTTAGGGCTGCGACAACGCGGTCATGTAACCCCGTGTACTTTGGGTGTGTGTAGAATCTGTCTGATAAACGGTGTTAATTGTGATGGCTGTATTAGTCTGTAATTCAGGAAAGGACTGCAGACGGTCAATTTCAAGTAGTAGTTCCTAATGTTGGTACCAAATATACCGTCAACAACACCTAGCTGTGAACTTGGCTACTAGATGCCACCGCAACCAGTAACTTGCAACGAACGTTGAACTTCCCCTCAGAAGGAAAGCATACTGAGTGATTTACAGCGCTCTTTGAAAATCCGACGACTTCGGCCGGCTTTGAACCCGCGACCTTGGGCATAGAAGTTCAGCATGCTACCAGCTAGGCTACGTCACCGAAGCCGCTTCCCACATAGTCAGATGGAAAACTGAATGTGATCTCGTTGTCATGGCAACCTCTGATAGCTCATCCCTCATCAATTTAGAAGCGTTGTCATGGTAACCTCTGATGAGACCTGGCATTTTCTTCTAATTCCGAAATCTTTTTTCTCATCCCTTGGCGTAATGGTGGGTTGTATCAAAAATTCTTTCAGACAAACGTTTTAGGTAATTATTAGGGTAATATCGTCCATTTTGTACTGTTTTGATATTGAGCCTATTAAGAGAGATATGATTAATGTTTCCCGAAAAACCCACTTTTTTCCACCCCATTGGCCAATGGTTGGTGCTATCAAAAATCTTTTTAAACATAAATTTTTAGCACTTATCCGACACATAATATGAACATTGAAGGGATTCGATATTTCACATATTAAGAGAGTTATAGTGATATTTCACTTTTTCGAAAAAAGCCCCCCATTTTTACCCCCCTTCAACCGATTTAGCCCATTAACGAACTCGACCGAGATTTTATAGGGATACATATTATGTAAAAAATTCAAAGTGATTGGTGCAAAATTACGGCAGGTATCGTGTCCACAAGAAACTGATATATATATATATAGATACATATATACATATATACATAAATTATATATAAACTATTGGACTGACGGTGGTTTTGGGGTCTGGGGTATGTGAAACGCGAAGATATGTCGAAATTTTCCGGAAGTCGAAACATGGTACCCATTGCAATAGTTAGCTTTCTAATGAAATCTACCTAACAGATATCACACAGTAATATAGTCTCTCACAATTAACACTGGTTATCAGTCAGATTCTACACACACCCAATGTCCTTAAGGACTAGCCTAAGCCTTTTAAGTCTCCGCTATATAAAATTACATCCTTCTTCTTCGATGTCAAATCAGGTCATCATTATTATTTTCCAACAAAGAACATTGTTTGGTTGCCAAGACGATATCAACATAGATGATCTAGAATCCAAGACAAGCAGTTGGATAAGTAAACGAAGGAAGGACGGAAGCTTTTAGTTTAACGTGACCGTTAATCTCTAGATCATGAGCCACGGGACCTCCTTTTTACGTGGAATCCGAACCACAGGACATGGCACTTCACTTCGAAAATTTCACATGCATTGACCGGGGATCGAACCTGGACCACCTTGGTGAGAGGCATACAGCTATACCACTGAGCAACCACGCCCCGGGATAAGTAAACAACACAGCACGAGCCATCTAGCGGAATGCTAGAATAACTCTCAAGACAGTTCCCAGGATATCCGTAAGGTGGGGCACAAATCCAAATAACGACAACGCTCCGTAACTTCCTAAACTGTCACATAGATAAAGCGAGGTCTTACTTAATTCGAAATCAGAGTAGCATATACCAGTAGGTTTTTGAATGAGGTTAAATATAAATATAAACGTCACAACTGGCTATCAGACAGATTCTACACACACCCAAAATACACGGGGCTACATGACCGCGATGTCGCAGCCCCTAAACTAAGGAACCAACCAACCAACACTCGACATTCTTCTAGGAACCATCCCTGTGTTGTCAATGTGTGACATTGGGGTTAGGGAAGTTCCTCTGTTCGATACTAGATGACTGACTGGAGCCACTATAGGCTGACAATGCACCATATTTATTGATGCGTAACATCTTTCCACTCGGTAGCTGGACATTTTTAGCCTCTTTTCAATTTTGAAAAAATAGACTTATGAGATCACCTTTTGTCCGTGTGTGTGTGCGTGTGTGTGTGTGTGTGTGTGAGGTGTGTGTGTGACCCCCCTAATATAATCTAAACGGCTGGAGCGATTTCAATGAAACTCGGTAAGTTCATGGCGCTATTCCCGGCGACCTCGACCGTGCCCTTCAAATTTTGTTACGTCTCACCAATCCAACATGGCGGCTGTGCGAAATATTTCACTAGCATTCAATATCTCCGAAACTATTACCGATATCGACCTGAAATTGTGTACGGTGATAAAGGGCACTACTGGAAGTTCACCTATGAGACTTTCAAAAACCTGGTGACTACAAAACCAACATGGCAGCCAAGCGAAATTGAGACTTTTAATAGACTTTTCTCGCGATTTAACTACCCAAACGTAATGAAACTGGGTACAGCAATTTTTTATACACATTGTAAAGCACTGGAGTCTAATTTAGTTCAATTGTTCACATAACCTCAAAATGGCGGCTGTGCGAAATATTTCACTGACATTCTATATCTCCGAAACTATTACAGATATCACCCTGCAATTTTGTACGGTGATAAAGGGTACTGATACAAGTTTGCCTATGTATATTTCATAAATCTTTAAAGTACAAAACGAACATGGCGACCAAGCGAATTTGAAATATTTTAATAGCCTTTTCTCGTGATTTAACTCTCTGAGCGCAGTGAAATGTGGTACAGTAAATGATTTTGCAGATTGTAATGCACTGCCATATAATTTAATTCAATTGTTAACATAACCTCAAGATGGCGGCTGTGCGAAATTTTAAAATTATGTTTTTATTTCTTGTGTCGTAATCATGCGATCGAAGTGAAAGTTTGAATAATGAACCTGGGCAATAATTGTCCTTGAATGGTACATAACTCTATGGCCTATACATAGGCCTATAACAATCCTAAATGGCGAGCTTCCGAAATATTTAGACGGTTCTCAATATCTATGAATCATTTACAGCAACCAAACAGATTTTTTATGTTCATAGAGACTATGAACATATGTTCACCTATAGGACTTTGAGTAACCTGGTGAGCACAAATCCAACGTGGCGGCGACGCGAAATATAAATATTTAAATGGACGTTTCTCGCGAATTAACTATCCGAGTGCCGTGAAACGTTGCACGTTAAATGCTTATACAAATGTTGATCCACTGGCATCTAATTTATTTCAATTGTTTGCATAATCACAAGATGGCTGCTGTGCGTAATTTTAAAATCTCGTTTTTACTTCTTGTGTTCTAATCATGCGATTGAAGTTTGAATACCACACGTACACAATGATCTTAATGTAATAGTACAAAAATAAAAATCCAACCTGGCGACCATCTGAAATATTTAGACGGTTCTCAATATCTACGAATCTGTTACAGCAAATAAACTGAAATTTTGTATGTTGATAGAGGCAATTAACATGAGCAGGATATATAAAAATAGGCTGTATAGTTCTCCACGGAACTACTTGTTGTGGGAGTGATTTTAGAAAAGGGACGGATGCGGATGGGACGGGAGTGCTTGCGACGGAAACAACGAGTGCGCATGGTGGCGGAGATCAGTACAACGACGTACTGTAGGCCATGTGGCTATGGGGAATGTATATAGCATACTGTTTAGTTCAAGGTTTGGAGACCCCATTTAAGATATTCCTACAATAAATCATCTTCAAGTTTTCGTTCTTTGGTGTGAAAATATTCATTATATCATATTTGCCGAAAACAATTACGATTTATTAAGTCTTCATACTTTTGCTGTATTCTTAATTAATGTAAGCACTCGATGTACTGTCGGCCATGTGGCTATGTGGAATTTATATCGCATCAACAAACACTCCAAAGAACGTAGGAATTCAGTATATTAACACCGACTACTAACAATAATTGAAACTTCGTTGGTCTAAACATATCACTGGGAGAAACACATTTAATATACCTTCCACACACCTAATTTTTAATCGCGCCTATACTTGGCAGTGCGCTCTATCGGAAAAAAGAGGCCATTTTCAATAACATCGCTGGCATGGGTTCACTAACTGGTCGGTATAGAGCGCAGCTCGCATCAATTAGGCAGTGGATTGCTTCCGCCACGGCAAATAACAATTATGATTTATTTCGGTCAGCATTTGGCACTGGAGTTTTACAAGTAGTTATTTCAATGACCAACAGAGTTCACTGTTAACAAGGGATTTGCGCTCCCGGGACACACATAGTAGGGTAACATGTCACATGTTACACATCATATGCGACTACTGTAAGGCTCGTATATTTAGGCTATTATACAGTATATGAATCACAGCCAATGGCCGTAGCAGGGTAATTTAGTTGAACGCCCAAGAGCACACAGAAAGTTCAATTTCAAGTAGTTATAACTTTAGCTACCAGACTCCACTGTCACTAATACCTAGCGGCGAACGTTGGAACTTGATAGAGCGTTACTAACCAGCCAATATAACCTACAATTTTTGTCTACACACTACCAATTGTACTGAAGTGGTAGGTTCTGTTTCATACCATAAATCTATGACATTGGCCCACCGGCTTTCCCCTCCGAAGGAAGGCATTCTGAAGCATTTGCCACGGTGGGTGAGTGGATAGCGTGTCGGTCTACTAACCCCAAGATTGCTGGTTCGCTCCTGGCCGTGGTAAGTGATTTTTGAAAGGCGGAAAAAATACTACACGCATGTCAAACGATGTTGGCATGTCAAAGAACCCATTTGAATTCAGTAGGCCATGTTCATAATGGCAAAATTAATCTCGGGAGTTTTCGCCAACACAAAGTTCCTCATTTCTCTACTAGAAAGCGCTATAGTGTTCAAGGAGCTTAGATATCTAACCTTCTTGACTTTCGTAGTGTTTCAAGGAACAACGAAATTCGACATGCAAGCTATCCCCAGGGTGTGAATTACAAAGCTTGCACCCGGCACTCGAGGCCATACGATATTATTATACTCTTAAAAATCCCACCACGACTTCGGCCGGCTTTGGACCAGCGATCTTGGGCATAGGAGTTCAGCATGCTACCAACCACGCAGCCGAAGCCATATAACGCACACTGTGCTACACTTGCCGGCTCTCGTGTAGTGTTGGTAGCGCTTTGTACTTATTGAGGCTAACTGCTTTCAAGAAACACTTTAAAAAATAAGGACATTATCAACATTTTCACTTTGAAGTAATAAACTGACGAAAGAGCACGTCGCCATGTTGCATAAGACTGGTTGGTTGGTTCTTAAGTTTAGGGGCTGCGACAACGCGGTCATGTAGCCCCGTGTACTTTGGGTGTGTGTAGAATCTGTCTGATAACCGGTGTTAATTGTGATGACTGTAATAGTGTGTGTTATCTGTTGTTTTTTTTATTTAAGTACTGCAACTTCGAATTTCTCAAATAGGTCCTAAGTTTGCCACCAGGCGCCACCGTCAACGACTACTAAGCCACGTTCAGAACTTAGCTACTAGACGCCACCGCAGTCGGATCTTGGCAATGAACGTAGAAACCTAAGATCGTTGTTTACATTCTTAACCTATCCAATTTAGCTCCACACAGGTGTAATTAGTGGAAGGTTCTTTAACATGTCATAAATCTATGACATGGGACCGCCGGCTTTACATCCCCTCCAAGGGAAGGCATACTGAGGGATTTTTAACGCTCTTAAAAATCCGACGGCTTCGGCCAGGTTTGAACCAGCTATCTTGGGCATAGAAGCTCAGCATGCTACCGACTACGCCACCGAAGCCGCCTTGCATAAGATTTGTATCTGGCAATGCTGCCAACTTCACTTTACCGCACTCTGCTCTGCCAAGGTTAAACAACTGTCTGGATGAAAATTGCTGATATAGTAAAATGCGTTAGTCAAAAGCCATTGGTTGCTACTTGGTTAGACGACAATACTGTCTTGATTCTCTGGCTCCTTATATACTCCAAGCGGTCTTCCTTCTAGAAGCTTCCATTCCGTATCTCGGCTTCTACTGAACGGATCCTCATGCTTGATAGCTCTAATTTCATCTCATTCAATTGCCAGTAAACTGCACTACTTTTCTCGGTTCCATTCCTTCTCCTAGAGAAAATTCTAGAAAACTTATCTTCATTACGCAGGCGAGCTCCCACGTCACAGTTCCACGTCACTCGCTCCAACGTTGCATACTTCCCTCAACACTCGGAGTCTCCTAGCGCGCTATTCAAAATATCAGCCGCTCCATCTCTCAAATCAATCAAAATCTCTGCTTTCTAGTAATGACGTCAACATGTCACGGACGTGTGAACGATCCGGGTACAGTATACATATTTAAATGGACGTTTCTCGCGTTTTAACCAAACGAATGCAGTGAAACATTGCACGTTAAATGCTCATACACATATTGATCCACTGGCATCTAATTTATTTCAATTGTTTTCATAACCACAAGATGGTAGCTGTGCGAAATTTTTAAATCTCCTTTTAACTTCTTGTGTTCTAATCATGCGATTGACGTTTGGCTACCACACGTACACAATATTATTCATGTAATATTACATAAATAAAAATGCAACCTGGCGACCATCTGTAATATTTAGACGGTTCTCAATATCTACGAATCTATCACAACAATCAAACTGAAATGTTGTATGTTGATAGAGGCAATTAACATGAGTAGGATATATGAAAATAGGCTGTATAGTTCTTCACGGAACTACTTGTTTAACATACTATAATTATTTTTCAATAGATTTAATAATACATTAGGTAGTGTACCCGTTCGTCCTGGGGATGCGATGACCCATCTGCTATAACATCGCATTCCTGGAGTTCCAGGACAGAGCGGAGTTAAATGAACCTCTAGTCAAATAAGGAATGTGTCGGAAATTCAGCTGAGTTCTCGAAAAAGCAGTGGGTATCACGAGACAAAGTATCTCTAGGGTCGTTACGGGCTTAAGTTTAATAAAAATAATGCAAATATAAATGGTCGCCATCAACTGAATTCCTAGCAAACCACTTCCTTTCCGGATAAGCCTTACTCAAGACAAGGAAAGAAAAAGGAACATCACACCATCATCAGATCACAACTAAGATAAAAACAAATTTATTTTACTTTGATAGTCAGACAGACATTTTAAATATAACTCCTACCTAAGAGTATGGTCGAATACCAAAGTTAAATTGTCATTGTCCAAAAATCGAACCATCTCTTCTCTAATCCAAAATTATTTTTATCCACATAACAAGAAAAATTTATAAAGTTCTCTTGGGTTCTCAGGATCACTGTAGCACTATGTCTTTCGTCACTGACATTTGTGAAACCTGAGACCTAATTTCTCTTTAATTTAACATCAATGTGGATTTAAAAAATGTTATTAATCTGTCTAAACATACACATATAATAATCACACATATTAAATATCACGTAAATTATGGTTTGCATGGCATAATTTGAATGTAGAACATGTTAATCAAATGCTCCTAAACATTGAATAATTAATTTACACTATTTACATCGTCATTAACAATCTCTTATCTGTGAATTACAGAAAATTCAAATTCTCATTGGTCATCATTATCGTCATCCTCAAAATTAAACATTCCTCACATTAATTCTCACTTCAAAATTCTACATATTCCTGTCAGAATCGTTAATTCATCACCATTACATCATTTAAATTCTCAACTCAAGTTGCAATTCCTTCAAATTATATCTCAATTAAATTTATTTAATTCCATATAAATTCATTAATCATCAGCTTCTTTAATTAATTATCACCTTCTAATTCAGTTATTCATCATCATTACAATCGTCTATTAATTTATTTCAATCAGTTTATTTTATCCAAACTTTAATTCATCCATTTATTTAATTCATCGATTTATTTAAAAATTTAATTTATCAACTTATTTAAATTTCAATCATCTGGTTATTTAGTTTTTCATTATTTCATCTAGTCATTCTGATTTTTATTTCATTAGGTCAGATCGTTAATATGCTTAATTTTCAGATTATTATTTCGTTAATTATTATTTTCAGAAAATCTTGTATTATCAACTTCATTTATTTGTTTAATTTCCTAACAAATTGTTTAATATGGTTTATAGAACGTTGTCTTACAGTTTTATCACTTCCAAGTTATATCTCGTATTTAATTTATCATGCCAAAAAATATTATTGCCTCCACGACATCACGTTGGATCAAACTATCCACAACGACATTACATTTCTTCAATACTTCAAATATCACATTTGAATACAATAATTACTCCACAAAACTCCATAAATATTTAGCACATACAGCATGAATCTCTACAATTACGCTAGACTGGGTACGACGACCTCATGTCTGCCTCAAAATACATTATCAACGTTGCAACTATCACATGGCAACTTCCACAAAATGCCTATCACAAACTTCACTTAACCATGTTGCATGATCTACAAAAATATATAACTGGCTTCAAATTATCAACGCACACAATCTCCAATAACTGTAATTACTCGGATCACATCTAGACAACTTCTTAAACAATTGGAAAAAATATATTACCTCAGTAATTTAAGATTTGCTTTCAAATAGCATAAATTCTCTTACAATTCTTATAATTCACATCACAGAAAAACACCAATGTGCTATAATCTCTCATCAAAATCTGCAATACTGATCTGCCTTAAAATAATTATGACCATTAATGATTAATCTTACAAGATTCAATTACTTTAAATCCTTCTCAAAGGTAGCAAACACAATTATAAACTCATCAAAAGCATCAGCTGTAACAGCTGTTAACCTGAAATTACTCTCAAAAGAGTATAGCAACAAAATATTGGATTGGCAAACAAGAATTACTAAATGCAATCCTGTTGACATTTATCGTTACTTTATTTAACAAAATTTCGACTGATATGTGACTAGTAGTTCCTTGTTTGATTCACTTACATCTCGTGTACATTCGGATGATAAAAATGAGTCCCTCAATGGCGAGTAAGATGTGTAACCACCGTACAGTCGTATAAATACGAAAGACCTCGCCCCGTCGACTTGGATGATAGTTCCCTGAACGATGGGTAAGATGAGTAGCTACCATACAATCGTATAAATACGAAGGACCCCATCTCGTAGTCTATATGAGTGAATGTACCAGATAGGAATCAACAAGTTTCTAGTTGTCATATAAAAGCGATGTTCATTCACTAAAGTGAATAACTTCTTAATATCTCCAAACAATCCAATGGAAAAATCCCTACTGATGAATAATACACCCTCGCTAGTATGCAATGAACTGACGAAGTAATTTCTGATAATCAATTGCAGATCACGAGTTCGAAATACTCGTTACACAAAAAAAAACTATTCATGAAAAATATCCTAGCTGGAAAAATGTCTAAAAGACCAAGTATCTGCTTAATAAAGCCAAACAACGGTGAGAATTTCGTATAATGATGCCTGCCATATCATATGGTCACTCCATATTCTAGCAAATTCGAAGTATATAAATTCAAACCATGTCTTAATAATCGTATCACTCCTATTAGAAAAATATACATGTGTGCCCAGTATTCATGAAAATAATCGTATCAGGTAGTTATGACTCTTACAGTACCTTTATAATCAGGTGTAATTAAATTTCCAAGATCGTCGATTTTCCCTACATAAAGAATTTCTCGAAAGATCGGCGTGCATATCATTTCATCCATGAAATGACGATTGCATTCGAAATCCCAAATGAATCAGCTGGTGGACTCCTCTCGTCAGGAATCGAATCCATCGCTCTGCGGTGCCATCTTATCTCTATCAGTGTCTACTCGGACATGTTGAACTTCGGATTACCCATAGCGGATATTGTCCAACTCCTTCTCGAAAATGTTCATGGAAACAGCGGACCCCCTACTCCTCTTCTAAGTTACGCCACTGTTCCGTTAAATGTTCAGTTTGAGTATTGCAAGTTCAATCTCAAATGACATTTTACTTGAGAGTGTTCAAGATTACGAAACACCCTGTAGTTGTCTGTATTAGGTAATTCATGAAAACGGCATAAGAAATAAATCTTATTAATGCACGATCTAATGTTCATCAGTGCCTATGCTAACAACATTCCGTTTACTTGAAATATTTAAAGTGACTTTGAATGCGTTATATAAAAGCATAGTCATTAAGATATTCATGAAAGCTAAGTTCAAACTGCGTTGAAATGTCGCTTATAATAAGGTCTTCAACTACTTGCAGTGCGGTTCTAAAATATTCCGGCCGTCTGCGATTGCTTCCTCGGCCAGCCCGCCTGGATCAATGACCCGCCTGGCCTTCGCTGCTCGGCGATGCAGGAACTGTCGCCTACACTCTGCCACTGACAGTTTCTGTATGTTACGTGACCTTCACTGTGCGTCTCGCTTGCGCTATAGAGCTGCTCCTACCTGCTCGTCTAACTGAGCTCAACTGAACTTGCTGGCACTGTCTTCTTGCTTATGTGCTCGGCGCAGGCACGTGGTGTAGTCCCCCACCACTGTGCTCTCTCGTCACGATCATAGTCTCGAACCCAGATCATCTCGGCTGTTCTGTTATAAAATAACTTACTTCCATAAAATTATTTCCACAAATAATGCATGTTATATATCCTCTTCTAAGATGTTTAATTACTATAATTCCATAAATATCTCAATAAAGCTTCACATCTCTGTCCATAATTCCATCTTCTTACAGACGTCAATGCCTCCTTGATTCTAGACCTCCTACGTCATCTTGACATTCTTCTTGACGCGATCGGTGCGCTATCTTTTCCTAATTCTTCTCAAAACCTCAACTACAGCTTAATGTCTGCTGGTGTAGCCGATAGCCTAAACTAGGTATCGGGTACATCTCTCCCGTACATCTCCTTTTTTTTAAATCAGGATTGAGAAAAAAATACACTCTCAGGCATTCAACATATAATACATGTACACGATAGCTCTACAATTCCCTTACTCAGCATGATGGTTCTTTCTGACTCTCAATAATGATGATTTCCAATGATTAGCATCTTGATTCCGAATTATTCTGACGTTTATTTCTTCCTTCGCCACTCGTGCTTGCTCGATTGACATCTCTCACTGTCTCCTCGAGTGGTGCACTAGGCTGTCTATCTTCTTGCCTTGACCTCTCATGTCCACGATTATCCCGTCTGTCGTTAGGATCGTTTCTTCGGCCATCCTGCCTGTCGTTCCCATTATACTGTTGACCTTGGCTCCAGTTATTCCTGCCCCGATATCTATTGTTATATCGATTCCTGTCCTGATACCTGGAATTCTGGTTATAATTCCTATATCGGCTATCTCTCGCTTCTTGATCGTATGGCCTCTCATATGGTCCTCTATATCGATCATTTCCTCGAGCGTTACGGATGTTTCCTCGATTCCCTTCGTTCCGTCGGTTTTCCGAGGAATCCCTTCTGTCCGTTTGAGCTGCATTGTCTACGACTACCGCATTCACTTCTTGCGTGTTTCTATTGTCGTTTCTGTTACTTCTAGGCGTAACCTGTGCGCTTGTATAGTCCAATCGCCGTAAAATGTCGTCATAGTGCTCCAGTGTATTGGCTCCCGACGCTATTAGTGATCGCTGTACCTCAATCGGTAACTGTCTCGCTATACCTTGCAAAAGCTCTTCTTCTGGCAATGGAGGAATAAGGAACTGTAATTTAGCCAGCTGTGACGTGAAATAGTTGGCATAATGCGTCGGATGTGACGTAGAATAGCGCTTTGAGTACATCTCCGCTCTTACGTTAAGTTGATCCTCGGCACTCCAAAATCTCCTCAAGAAAGCTATGGCAAATTGCTCCATGTTCGCAAAATTGCTTCTGAACGCTCTAAACCACGTAAGCGCAGATCCATCTAAGGCGCGTTCGACTATCCTTAGCTCTCTTTCTTTGGCTACCCTATGTTCCGCCATGTAGTCTCGAATATCTCGCAGAAATTCGACTGGTGTGACTCCTGTATTTCCCGAAAACTTTCTCGGCTTGTCATCCAGATTCCTAATAATGGTGACTGGACCTGAGTATCGTTCGCTTGGACCCAACGTACTCCTATTCGAACTTGGATTATCCTGAGGGGTTGAACTAGCCCTTTCGAATGTCACATTCGGTTGCATTTGACGGTCTTCTCCCATGCTCGCTTCTTGATTCGTCATACTGCGGTCTATCGTTGTTTGATTTATCAATGTTTCCCCTGATGTTATATTATGACTGGTGAAACTGTTAACTATGGATTCTAGTTTAGTTATCCTGTCTTCTGCTAATTTCTCCACGGTCTTGACCTGCGTCTTCAACTCATCTAACGATGTAACATCCTGCGTCTTGTTACTCTCGTCTAAGTCGTTTCTTAACTTGTCAATTTTTCCTTCGCACGTGTTCTTTACTGACGCGACTTGTTCCTTTAATAGATCAACGTCTGTTCTAAATAGAGTTGAATCTATCTTCATCGCTTCCTTGCTTTCCGTAAACCTCGCTTCTAAGTTTGCCATACCTGCGATTAATTTTTCATCTAACCCTTCACGTTTCTCTTTTGCTTCGGCATCGACCTCACTATACCGTTCTTCCACGATTGCACCGACTCTATTTTTAAACAAAGCTAAGTTTTCGTTAACCTTTTGCTCTATATCGTCGTCTATCTTCCTAATGTCTTTCTGCAATTGATTTTCTAATGATTTTAGATTAGAATTGACCTCTCCCAAGACTTCCTCTTTAATGGTCCCAATTACTGTCTTTAAATCTTTAATCTCGTTACCTAGATTCGTTTCTAAACCTTTAATCTTTGTCTCGAAAGATACTTCGGTAGACCAATCTTGAATTTTGCCTACATCTGCCACTAAACCATCGATGTCGAATCTTAACTTCGATACATCTGATTTAATGTCTTTCTGTATGGACATAACGTCAGTTCTTAAAGTAAAAATATTTTCTTCTCCTCTACTTTCTAATTCAATAATATTTTTTCTTAATATTTGAACATTTTCCTCTCCTTTCATGTTTACTGCAATTATGTCTAATTGTAAAGTATTCAGCATCTCATTATTCTTTAAAGTTAAACTATTCTCTAATCTAGTTAATTTGTTTTCTAATTCAGTGTTAGTTTCTTCACTACGAGACTGTAATTTCTCTTCTAATGACTTAAAATTATCTTCACTATTTGACTGTAACCTTTCTTCTAATGACTTAAAATTGTCCTTCAAGTTAGCTACACTATTTGACTGTAGCCTAGTCTCTAATAACTTTAAATTATCTTCAGTACTAGTCTGCAATAATTTTAAATTTTCCTCATTACTAGTTTGTAATGCTTGTACATTCTCTTTACATTTAGCTTCTAATCTAGCTTCTGACTTATTAATTTGTTCTTTAACTTCCGTTTCCATCTTAGAAATAGTTTCTGCAATACCAGACATACCCGTCTGTAACTCTCCTAACACCTTAGCTAAATCTTCCGGCAACATAATTATATTTTCAATATAGGGTTTATATAGAGACGTTAGACAGCAACACATCACAATGTCTCAATTCCTGCATTCACTTGGGTATAGGAAAAATGTCTTATAACTAACATGATATTACTAATACGATTAACATGAACACTGGATTGGGCACACAAGTACATTGTCTGACTAAGTTTAATAAATTTTGTAACACACTTAAATGAACTTGAGATCAATCTCTCAGTAATCCAAATCTGATGTGATTCCATAGAATAAACAAAATCGAAAAGCCCCACTAGTTGGATAAAGCCAATTCTCCCTCTCTCTCTGTACCCGTTCGTTCTGGGGATGCGATGACCCATCTGCTATAACATCGCATTCCTGGAGTTCCAGGACAGAGCGGAGTTAAATGAACCTCTAGTCAAATAACGAATGTGTCGGAAATTCAGCTGAGTTCTCGAAAAAGCAGTGGATATCACGAGACAAAGTATCTCTAGGGTCGTTACGGGCTTAAGTTTAATAAAAATAATGCAAATATAAATGGGCGCCATCAACTGAATTCCTAGCAAACCACTTCCTTTCCGGATAAGCCTTACTCAAGACAAGGAAAGAAAAAGGAACATCACACCATCATCAGATCACAACTAAGATAAAAACAAATTTATTTTACTTTGATAGTCAGACAGACATTTTAAATATAACTCCTACCTAAGAGTATGGTCGAATGCCAAAGTTAAATTGTCATTGTCCAAAAATCGAACCATCTCTTCTCTAATCCAAAATTATTTTTATCCACATAACAAGAAAAATTTATAAAGTTCTCTTGGGTTCTCAGGATCACTGTAGCACTATGTCTTTCGTCACTGACATTTGTGAAACCTGAGACCTAATTTCTCTTTAATTTAACATCAATGTGGATTTAAAAAATGTTATTAATCTGTCTAAACATACACATATAATAATCACACATATTAAATATCACGTAAATTATGGTTTGCATGGCATAATTTGAATGTAGAACATGTTAATCAAATGCTCCTAAACATTGAATAATTAATTTACACTATTTACATCGTCATTAACAATCTCTTATCTGTGAATTACAGAAAATTCAAATTCTCATTGGTCATCATTATCGTCATCCTCAAAATTAAACATTCCTCACATTAATTCTCACTTCAAAATTCTACATATTCCTGTCAGAATCGTTAATTCATCACCATTACATCATTTAAATTCTCAACTCAAGTTGCAATTCCTTCAAATTATATCTCAATTAAATTTATTTAATTCCATATAAATTCATTAATCATCAGCTTCTTTAATTAATTATCACCTTCTAATTCAGTTATTCATCATCATTACAATCGTCTATTAATTTATTTCAATCAGTTTATTTTATCCAATCTTTAATTCATCCATTTATTTAATTCATCGATTTATTTAAAAATTTAATTTATCAACTTATTTAAATTTCAATCATCTGGTTATTTAGTTTTTCATTATTTCATCTAGTCATTCTGATTTTTATTTCATTAGGTCAGATCGTTAATATGCTTAATTTTCAGATTATTATTTCGTTAATTATTATTTTCAGAAAATCTTGTATTATCAACTTCATTTATTTGTTTAATTTCCTAACAAATTGTTTAATATGGTTTATAGAACGTTGTCTTACAGTTTTATCACTTCCAAGTTATATCTCGTATTTAATTTATCATGCCAAAAAATATTATTGCCTTCACGACATCACGTTGGATCAAACTATCCACAACGACATTACATTTCTTCAATACTGCAAATATCACATTTGATTACAATAATTACTCCACAAAACTCCATAAATATTCAGCACATACAGCATGAATCTCTACAATTACGCTAGACTGGGTACGACGACCTCATGTCTGCCTCAAAATACATTATCAACGTTGCAACTATCACATGGCAACTTCCACAAAATGCCTATCACAAACTTCACTTAACCATGTTGCATGATCTACAAAAATATATAACTGGCTTCAAATTATCAACGCAAACAATCTCCAATAACTGTAATTACTCGGATCACATCTAGACAACTTCTTAAACAATTGGAAAAAATATATTACCTCAGTAATTTAAGATTTGCTTTCAAATAGCATAAATTCTCTTACAATTCTTATAATTCACATCACAGAAAAACACCAATGTGCTATAATCTCTAATCAAAATCTGCAATACTGATCTGCCTTAAAATAATTATGACCATTAATGATTAATCTTACAAGATTCAATTACTTTAAATCCTTCTCAAAGGTATCAAACACAATTATAAACTCATCAAAAGCATCAGCTGTAACAGCTGTTAAACTGAAATTACTCTCAAAAGAGTATAGCAACAAAATATTGGATTGGCAAACAAGAATTACTAAATGCAATCCTGTTGACATTTATCGTTACTTTATTTAACAAAATTTCGACTGATATGTGACTAGTAGTTCCTTGTTTGATTCACTTACATCTCGTGTACATTCGGATGATAAAAATGAGTCCCTCAATGGCGAGTAAGATGTGTAACCACCGTACAGTCGTATAAATACGAAAGACCTCGCCCCGTCGACTTGGATGATAGTTCCCTGAACGATGGGTAAGATGAGTAGCCACCATACAATCGTATAAATACGAAGGACCCCATCTCGTAGTCTATATGAGTGAATGTACCAGATAGGAATCAACAAGTTTCTAGTTGTCATATAAAAGCGATGTTCATTCACTAAAGTGAATAACTTCTTAATATCTCCAAACAATCCAATGGAAAAAATCCCTACTGATGAATAATACACACTCGCTAGTATGCAATGAACTGACGAAGTAATTTCTGATAATCAATTGCAGATCACGAGTTCGAAATACTCGTTACACAAAAAAAACTATTCATGAAAAATATCCTAGCTGGAAAAATGTCTAAAAGACCAAACATCTGCTTAATAAAGCCAAACAACGGTGAGAATTTCGTATAATGATGCCTGCCATATCATATGGTCACTCCATATTCTAGCAAATTCGAAGTATATAAATTCAAACCATGTCTTAATAATCGTATCACTCCTATTAGAAAAATATACATGTGTGCCCAGTATTCATGAAAATAATCGTATCAGGTAGTTATGACTCTTACAGTACCTTTATAATCAGCTGTAATTAAATTTCCAAGATCGTCGATTTTCCCTACATAAAGAATTTCTCGAAAGATCGGCGTGCATATCATTTCATCCATGAAATGACGATTGCATTCGAAATCCCAAATGAATCAGCTGGTGGACTCCTCTCGTCAGGAATCGAATCCATCGCTCTGCGGTGCCATCTTGTCTCTATCAGTGTCTACTCGGACATGTTGAACTTCGGATTACCCATAGCGGATATTGTCCAACTCCTTCTCGAAAATGTTCATGGAAACAGCGGACCCCCTACTCCTCTTCTAAGCTACGCCACTGTTCCGTTAAATGTTCAGTTTGAGTATTGCAAGTTCAATCTCAAATGACTGCTAAGTCCCACTTTCGTAAAATAACATTTTACTTGAGAGTGTTCAAGATTACGAAACACCCTGTAGTTGTCTGTATTAGGTAATTCATGAAAACGGCATAAGAAATAAATCTTATTAATGCACGATCTAATGTTCATCAGTGCCTATGCTAACAACATTCCGTTTACTTGAAATATTTAAAGTGACTTTGAATGCGTTATATAAAAGCATAGTCATTAAGTTATTCATGAAAGCTATGTTCAAACTGCGTTGAAATGTCGCTTATAATAAGGTCTTCAACTACTTGCAGTGCGGTTCTAAAATATCCCGGCCGTCTGCGATTGCTTCCTCGGCCAGCCCGCCTGGATCAATGACCCGCCTGGCCTTCGCTGCTCGGCGATGCAGGAACTGTCGCCTACACTCTGCCACTGACAGTTTCTGTATGTTACGTGACCTTCACTGTGCGTCTCGCTTGCGCTATAGAGCTGCTCCTACCTGCTCGTCTAACTGAGCTCAACTGAACTTGCTGGCACTGTCTTCTTGCTTATGTGCTCGGCGCAGGCACGTGGTGTAGTCCCCCACCACTGTGCTCTCTCGTCACGATCATAGTCTCGAACCCAGATCATCTCGGCTGTTCTGTTATAAAATAACTTACTTCCATAAAATTATTTCCACAAATAATGCATGTTATATATCCTCTTCTAAGATGTTTAATTACTATAATTCCATAAATATCTCAATAAAGCTTCACATCTCTATCCATAATTCCATCTTCTTACAGACGTCAATGCCTCCTTGATTCTAGACCTCCTACGTCACCTTGACATTCTTCTTGAAGCGATCGGTGCGCTATCTTTTCCTAATTCTTCTCAAAACCTCAACTACAGCTTAATGTCTGCTGGTGTAGCCGATAGCCTAAACTAGGTATCGGGTACATCTCTCCCGTACATCTCCTTTTTTTAAAATCAGGATTGAGAAAAAAAATACACTCTCAGGCATTCAACATATAATACATGTACACGATAGCTCTACAATTCCCTTACTCAGCATGATGGTTCTTTCTGACTCTCAATAATGATGATTTCCAATGATTAGCATCTTGATTCCGAATTATTCTGACGATTATTTCTTCCTTCGCCACTCGTGCTTGCTCGATTGACATCTCTCACTGTCTCCTCGAGTGGTGCACTAGGCTGTCTATCTTCTTGCCTTGACCTCTCATGTCCACGATTATCCCGTCTGTCGTTAGGATCGTTTCTTCGGCCATCCTGCCTGTCGTTCCCATTATACTGTTGACCTTGGCTCCAGTTATTCCTGCCCCGATATCTATTGTTATATCGATTCCTGTCCTGATACCTGGAATTCTGGTTATAATTCCTATATCGGCTATCTCTCGCTTCTTGATCGTATGGCCTCTCATATGGTCCTCTATATCGATCATTTCCTCGAGCGTTACGGATATTTCCTCGATTCCCTTCGTTCCGTCGGTTTTCCCAGGAATCCCTTCTGTCCGTTTGAGCTGCATTGTCTACGACTACCGCATTCACTTCTTGCGTGTTTCTATTGTCGTTTCTGTTACTTCTAGGCGTAACCTGTGCGCTTGTATAGTCCAATCGCCGTAAAATGTCGTCATAGTGCTCCAGTGTATTGGCTCCCGACGCTATTAGTGATCGCTGTACCTCAATCGGTAACTGTCTCGCTATACCTTGCAAAAGCTCTTCTTCTGGCAATGGAGGAATAAGGAACTGTAATTTAGCCAGCTGTGACGTGAAATAGTTGGCATAATGCGTCGGATGTGACGTAGAATAGCGCTTTGAGTACATCTCCGCTCTTACGTTAAGTTGATCCTCGGCACTCCAAAATCTCCTCAAGAAAGCTATGGCAAATTGCTCCATGTTCGCAAAATTGCTTCTGAACGCTCTAAACCACGTAAGCGCAGATCCATCTAAGGCGCGTTCGACTATCCTTAGCTCTCTTTCTTTGGCTACCCTATGTTCCGCCATGTAGTCTCGAATATCTCGCAGAAATTCGACTGGTGTGACTCCTGTATTTCCCGAAAACTTTCTCGGCTTGTCATCCAGATTCCTAATAATGGTGACTGGACCTGAGTATCGTTCGCTTGGACCCAACGTACTCCTATTCGAACTTGGATTATCCTGAGGGGTTGAACTAGCCCTTTCGAATGTCACATTCGGTTGCATTTGACGGTCTTCTCCCATGCTCGCTTCTTGATTCGTCATACTGCGGTCTATCGTTGTTTGATTTATCAATGTTTCCCCTGATGTTATATTATGACTGGTGAAACTGTTAACTATGGATTCTAGTTTAGTTATCCTGTCTTCTGCTAATTTCTCCACGGTCTTGACCTGCGTCTTCAACTCATCTAACGATGTAACATCCTGCGTCTTGTTACTCTCGTCTAAGTCGTTTCTTAACTTGTCAATTTTTCCTTCGCACGTGTTCTTTACTGACGCGACTTATTCCTTTAATAGATCAACGTCTGTTCTAAATAGAGTTGAATCTATCATCATCGCTTCCTTGCTTTCCGTAAACCTCGCTTCTAAGTTTGCCATACCTGCGATTAATTTTTCATCTAACCCTTCACGTTTCTCTTTTGCTTCGGCATCGACCTCACTATACCGTTCTTCCACGATTGCACCGACTCTATTTTTAAACAAAGCTAAGTTTTCGTTAACCTTTTGCTCTATATCGTCGTCTATCTTCCTAATGTCTTTCTGTAATTGATTTTCTAATGATTTTAAATTAGAATTGACCTCTCCCAAGACTTCCTCTTTAATGGTCCCAATTACTGTCTTTAAATCTTTAATCTCGTTACCTAGATTCGTTTCTAAACCTTTAATCTTTGTCTCGAAAGATACTTCGGTAGACCAATCTTGAATTTTGCCTACATCTGCCACTAAACCATCGATGTCGAATCTTAACTTCGATACATCTGATTTAATGTCTTTCTGTATGGACATAACGTCAGTTCTTAAAGTAAAAATATTTTCTTCTCCTCTACTTTCTAATTCAATAATATTTTTTCTTAATATTTGAACATTTTCCTCTCCTTTCATGTTTACTGCAATTATGTCTAATTGTAAAGTCTTCAGCATCTCATTATTCTTTAAAGTTAAACTATTCTCTAATCTAGTTAATTTGTTTTCTAATTCAGTGTTAGTTTCTTCACTACGAGACTGTAATTTCTCTTCTAATGACTTAAAATTATCTTCACTATTTGACTGTAACCTTTCTTCTAATGACTTAAAATTGTCCTTCAAGTTAGCTACACTATTTGACTGTAGCCTAGTCTCTAATGACTTTAAATTATCTTCAGTACTAGTCTGCAATAATTTTAAATTTTCTTCATTACTAGTTTGTAATGCTTGTACATTCTCTTTACATTTAGCTTCTAATCTAGCTTCTGAATTATTAATTTGTTCTTTAACTTCCGTTTCCATCTTAGAAATAGTTTCTGCAATACCAGACATACCCGTCTGTAACTCTCCTAACACCTTAGCTAAATCTTCCGGCAACATAATTATATTTTCAATATAGGGTTTATATAGAGACGTTAGACAGCAACACATCACAATGTCTCAATTCCTGCATTCACTTGGGTATAGGAAAAATGTCTTATAACTAACATGATATTACTAATACGATTAACATGAACACTGGATTGGGCACACAAGTACATTGTCTGACTAAGTTTAATAAATTTTGTAACACACTTAAATGAACTTGAGATCAATCTCTCAGTAATCCAAATCTGATGTGATTCCATAGAATAAACAAAATCGAAAAGTCCCACTAGTTGGATAAAGCCAATTCTCCCTCTCTCTCTGTACCCGTTCGTCCTGGGGATGCGATGACCCATCTGCTATAACATCGCATTCCTGGAGTTCCAGGACAGAGCGGAGTTAAATGAACCTCTAGTCAAATAAGGAATGTGTCGGAAATTCAGCTGAGTTCTCGAAAAAGCAGTGGGTATCACGAGACAAAGTATCTCTAGGGTCGTTACGGGCTTAAGTTTAATAAAAATAATGCAAATATAAATGGGCGCCATCAACTGAATTCCTAGCAAACCACTTCCTTTCCGGATAAGCCTTACTCAAGACAAGGAAAGAAAAAGGAACATCACACCATCATCAGATCACAACTAAGATAAAAACAAATTTATTTTACTTTGATAGTCAGACAGACATTTTAAATATAACTCCTACCTAAGAGTATGGTCGAATGCCAAAGTTAAATTGTCATTGTCCAAAAATCGAACCATCTCTTCTCTAATCCAAAATTATTTTTATCCACATAACAAGAAAAATTTATAAAGTTCTCTTGGGTTCCCAGGATCACTGTAGCACTATGTCTTTCGTCACTGACATTTGTGAAACCTGAGACCTAATTTCTCTTTAATTTAACATCAATGTGGATTTAAAAAATGTTATTAATCTGTCTAAACATACACATATAATAATCACACATATTAAATATCACGTAAATTATGGTTTGCATGGCATAATTTGACTGTAGAACATGTTAATCAAATGCTCCTAAACATTGAATAATTAATTTACACTATTTACATCGTCATTAACAATCTCTTATCTGTGAATTACAGAAAATTCAAATTCTCATTGGTCATCATTATCGTCATCCTCAAAATTAAACATTCCTCACATTAATTCTCACTTCAAAATTCTACATATTCCTGTCAGAATCGTTAATTCATCACCATTACATCATTTAAATTCTCATTCAAGTTGCAATTCCTTCAAATTATATCTCAATTAAATTTATTTAATTCCATATAAATTCATTAATCATCAGCTTCTTTAATTAATTATCACCTTCTAATTCAGTTATTCATCATCATTACAATCGTCTATTAATTTATTTCAATCAGTTTATTTTATCCAATCTTTAATTCAACCATTTATTTAATTCATCGATTTATTTAAAAATTTAATTTATCAACTTATTTAAATTTCAATCATCTGGTTATTTAGTTTTTCATTATTTCATCTAGTCATTCTGATTTTTATTTCATTAGGTCAGATCGTTAATATGCTTAATTTTCAGATTATTATTTCGTTAATTATTATTTTCAGAAAATCTTGTATTATCAACTTCATGTATTTGTTTAATTTCCTAACAAATTGTTTAATATGGTTTATAGAACGTTGTCTTACAGTTTTATCACTTCCAAGTTATATCTCGTATTTAATTTATCATGCCAAAAAATATTATTGCCTCCACGACATCACGTTGGATCAAACTATCCACAACGACATTACATTTTTTCAATACTTCAAATATCACATTTGATTACAATAATTACTCCACAAAACTCCATAAATATTCAGCACATACAGCATGAATCTCTACAATTACGCTAGACTGGGTACGACGATCTCATGTCTGCCTCAAAATACATTATCAACGTTGCAACTATCACATGGCAACTTCCACAAAATGCCTATCACAAACTTCACTTAACCATGTTGCATGATCTACAAAAATATATAACTGGCTTCAAATTATCAACGCACACAATCTCCAATAACTGTAATTACTCTGATCACATCTAGACAACTTCTTAAACAATTGGAAAAAATATATTACCTCAGTAATTTAAGATTTGCTTTCAAATAGCATAAATTCTCTTACAATTCTTATAATTCACATCACAGAAAAACACCAATGTGCTATAATCTCTCATCAAAATCTGCAATACTGATCTGCCTTAAAATAATTATGACCATTAATGATTAATCTTACAAGATTCAATTACTTTAAATCCTTCTCAAAGGTAGCAAACACAATTATAAACTCATCAAAAGCATCAGCTGTAACAGCTGTTAAACTGAAATTACTCTCAAAAGAGCATAGCAACAAAATATTGGATTGGCAAACAAGAATTACTAAATGCAATCCTGTTGACATTTATCGTTACTTTATTTAACAAAATTTCGACTGATATGTGACTAGTAGTTCCTTGTTTGATTCACTTACATCTCGTGTACATTCGGATGATAAAAATGAGTCCCTCAATGGCGAGTAAGATGTGTAACCACCGTACAGTCGTATAAATACGAAAGACCTCGCCCCGTCGACTTGGATGGTAGTTCCCTGAATGATGGGTAAGATGAGTAGCCACCATACAATCGTATAAATACGAAGGACCCCATCTCGTAGTCTATATGAGTGAATGTACCAGATAGGAATCAACAAGTTTCTAGTTGTCATATAAAAGCGATGTTCATTCACTAAAGTGAATAACTTCTTAATATCTCCAAACAATCCAATGGAAAAAATCCCTACTGATGAATAATACACACTCGCTAGTATGCAATGAACTGACGAAGTAATTTCTGATAATCAATTGCAGATCACGAGTTCGAAATACTCGTTACACAAAAAAAAACTATTCATGAAAAATATCCTAGCTGGAAAAATGTCTAAAAGACCAAACATCTGCTTAATAAAGCCAAACAACGGTGAGAATTTCGTATAATGATGCCTGCCATATCATATGGTCACTCCATATTCTAGCAAATTCGAAGTATATAAATTCAAACCATGTCTTAATAATCGTATCACTCCTATTAGAAAAATATACATGTGTGCCCAGTATTCATGAAAATAATCGTATCAGGTAGTTATGACTCTTACAGTACCTTTATAATCAGCTGTAATTAAATTTCCAAGATCGTCGATTTTCCCTACATAAAGAATTTCTCGAAAGATCGGCGTGCATATCATTTCATCCATGAAATGACGATTGCATTCGAAATCCCAAATGAATCAGCTGGTGGACTCCTCTCGTCAGGAATCGAATCCATCGCTCTGCGGTGCCATCTTGTCTCTATCAGTGTCTACTCGGACATGTTGAACTTCGGATTACCCATAGCGGATATTGTCCAACTCCTTCTCGAAAATGTTCATGGAAACAGCGGACCCCCTACTCCTCTTCTAAGCTACGCCACTGTTCCGTTAAATGTTCAGTTTGAGTATTGCAAGTTCAATCTCAAATGACTGCTAAGTCCCACTTTCGTAAAATAACATTTTACTTGAGAGTGTTCAAGATTACGAAACACCCTGTAGTTGTCTGTATTAGGTAATTCATGAAAACGGCATAAGAAATAAATCTTATTAATGCACGATCTAATGTTCATCAGTGCCTATGCTAACAACATTCCGTTTACTTGAAATATTTAAAGTGACTTTGAATGCGTTATATAAAAGCATAGTCATTAAGTTATTCATGAAAGCTATGTTCAAACTGCGTTGAAATGTCGCTTATAATAAGGTCTTCAACTACTTGCAGTGCGGTTCTAAAATATCCCGGCCGTCTGCGATTGCTTCCTCGGCCAGCCCGCCTGGATCAATGACCCGCCTGGCCTTCGCTGCTCGGCGATGCAGGAACTGTCGCCTACACTCTGCCACTGACAGTTTCTGTATGTTACGTGACCTTCACTGTGCGTCTCGCTTGCGCTATAGAGCTGCTCCTACCTGCTCGTCTAACTGAGCTCAACTGAACTTGCTGGCACTGTCTTCTTGCTTATGTGCTCGGCGCAGGCACGTGGTGTAGTCCCCCACCACTGTGCTGTCTCGTCACGATCATAGTCTCGAACCCAGATCATCTCGGCTGTTCTGTTATAAAATAACTTACTTCCATAAAATTATTTCCACAAATAATGCATGTTATATATCCTCTTCTAAGATGTTTAATTACTATAATTCCATAAATATCTCAATAAAGCTTCACATCTCTATCCATAATTCCATCTTCTTACAGACGTCAATGCCTCCTTGATTCTAGACCTCCTACGTCATCTTGACATTCTTCTTGACGCGATCGGTGCGCTATCTTTTCCTAATTCTTCTCAAAACCTCAACTACAGCTTAATGTCTGCTGGCGTAGCCGATAGCCTAAACTAGGTATCGGGTACAGTAGGTTATTCATTTAATTATTATATTCTAATTTGTATTATTCGTCTTGTATAAAATGTTTGCTAATTGGCTTGTTTAGTTATAAGTGTCATTTATATTTTGTTTTATTAGTTGTTTAGTTTCTTGTTACAAAACTTCAAGCTAGAACATTTTATACGCTACATAAAGGGGCTTTTTAGTCTCAGTGACAGTTCCCAATGACTAAATTCAAATTCAAATTATCTTGGATTTGAAGTTATTATTAATATTATTATTATTATTACTATGCTTCCCACGGTGGGTGAGTGGTCAAAGTGTTGGTCTACTAACCCCAAGCTTGCAGGTTCGCTCCTGCTCGTGGTAAGTGATTTTTGAAAGGTGGCAAAAATTACGACACCATGTCATACGATGTTTGCTTGTCAAAGATCCCAATTGAATTCAGTAGGCCGTGTTCATAATGGCAAAATTAATCTCGGGAGTTTTCGTTAACACAAAGTTCCTCATTTCTCTACTAGAAAGCGCTATAGTGTTCAAGGAGGTTAGATATCTAACCTCCTTGACTTTCATAGTGCTTCAAGGAACAACGAAATTCGACATGCTAACTACCCTTTGGGTGTCCAATAACAAGCTTGCACCCGGCAACCGACGCATACGATATTATTATTATTATCATTATTATTATTATTACACGACCGACAGTAGTGGCTACGCTGGCTAACGCGCTGCATTAGGTCATGGGGCCAAGCTCTCTGCTGACTCGGTAGACGCGTGGATTCGAGCCCCACCGTCGGCCGTCCTTGAAATGGTTCTCCGTGGCTTCCCATTTTCAACACCAGGCAAATGCTGGGACGGTACCTTCTGACAGGCCACGGCCGCTTCCTTCCACATCCTCGCCCAGTTTCATTCACCATCATTCATTTCATCTCTCATTAACCCCTCTCCTGAGGTTGGCGTCAGGAAGGGCATCCGGCCGTAAAAACCATCGCCACAAAGACTTCCATTGCATCTCATCCCCGACCCCGTTGGAAAACGGGAATAATAAGGGGTAGACATACAATACATTATTATTACACGGCGAGAGAGCCTCCAATGTCACTTTGCTTTGAGACATGTGCCAGGCTGTTTTGCATCAATCCCTCGAATGCCGCTAGTAATCAAACTGATCTAGCTTATACGGTTTCCATCAAAGTGGCAATACACCTCTCGTCTGGTTGACTGGTTTCTTTTATCAGGTTATGTAGCAATTCGGCCGCCTTGTGGTGAAATGATTAGCGATATGTTTACATTCCCAGGTTTTATTCCCAACCCTGCCACAGTCTGCGGGTTGATACGTAGAGACTGGAACAGATATTCAGTGGTGCCGCCGAGCTTGCTGTGGATGATGTACAATCAGTCACAAACATGTGGTCTGGACATTTAATAGATAATGTTTTCAATGAAAATCTAACTCGCTCGTACAACAAATGGCATCCTATTAATGAACTGGCCGTTACATTATACAATCAATGTGTATGACCTCTTCGGAACCACATTCAGAGAACACCACCTAACGGCTAAAGTCTTCATTTCTCATCATTACGGTTGTAGAATTCCAATTGTTAGAACATAATGATAGCTCATCGCGGTCATCGCAATAATATAGCTTGATGTATCATCTCCAAGAGAGGATCAAGGTGGCCCCTATAGCGTAGTGGTCAAAGTACATAGCCGGAGGTCACAGGTTCTAGTCTCGCTGGGATCAGGCAGTTTAATTCTGTGCATTACGCGACCTAATAGCCTTCATTTCCCATCATTACGGGGTCATTCAAACACACACCACAATATTACAATTGTGTATCCAAAGACAGGATCACGTATAGTGGAAACTGGAATACTATTCATTATACAGGGTGGGCACAAATGATTGGAGCGGTTTTGTCAATCATTTCTAGCCATATTATTAGAGCTATGGTGATGGTGCAACAGTTGCAACATCCCCGTACCTGTGTGCAGCACGTTCGTGACTCTCCCAAGCTCAATGTTTTCTGTGCCATCTCGAAATTTAAGTTTACGGTCCCATCTTCTTCGCTGAACAACAATCCATTACTTGGCACATCTACCTGGATATGCTGGAAAATTGACTCATGCCACAGTTGGAGACCGATAGCATGAACTTCATCTACCAACAGGATTCTGCTCCATCTCATTTCAATGGTGATGTTCGTGACTTTCTGAATATTAGACTTCCAGACAGATGGATCGGTCATATCGGGAATGAAGATCACGCCCTCATGTCATGGCCTCCACGCTCTCCGGACCTCACCCCTTGCGACTTCTTCGTATGGGGTTATGTGAAAGACGCAATTTTTACGCCGCCATTACCGGCTGATCTAACAGAACTTAGGGCCTGCATCATCAACGCCATTGGACAAATTGACAGCGACATGCTACGTCGGGTGTGGGACGAACTTGAATATGGAGTTGATGTGTGTAGAGTCACTCATGGGGCACATATCAAGCAGTTGTAGGTGCTTAAAAAACGTTGTGAGTTTTTCTGTCGGTCTATAAAATTTTGTAATGTTACAACAAATAATCAACATACAGGAATTGTTTGTAACCGCTTCAATCATTAGTGCGCTCCCTGTATTCTTCCGGGTTTTCGCCGCGTTTAGTTGACTTACACTTGGCACTTCTTTAGGAAATTCCCTGTGTTGTCAATACAATATTGTGTGACGTAGGGATTAGGTAAGTTCCTCTGTTCGTCACTAGATAGCTGACTGGCTGTTAGCCAGGCAATGAGCCATTTTTGAGTAGCACTGCGGGAAGCCGCAACTAGGTAGCCGCCGCCATCAAAATGCGGAAAATTCTCTATAGGAATAGCTGGAGATAGAAAAAATTTACTACCGTGAATTTCACGAATTATTAAATGAAGTAATACACAAGTGGTAATATGTTTTAATAACACAAAAATTAACAAAAGAAATTGTTTTTAAACTCGCGAAATTTCGCGAATTCCGCATGAAAACGTGAATTGTTTGCTTCGACTTTGTTTTCCCAATGCACTCCCGATAATTCGCGGCAATTAATGCAAGAACTTTCACGAATTATCTGCAGTTATGCTTTTAAGCTTAGCAAAAACAAAACTATTGGTTAAAATATTGAATCTTATTTTATGAACATCCAATGGGAATAAAAAAAACAAGCAGTCCCGTGACGAACTAAAGAGCCTACTTTTCTTAAAATTTAAGTTTCATGCCAAAAATTAATCTATATGGATCTATCTAGAATAATGACGAAATTAAGTTGGTAATATCGAAATTTCTAATTAGTTCGAAATACTGTAAACCTGGCATAATGTAGCCTAATAGAGAACTACAGTTGGCAGCCCTGGTGACTGAATATATTCTTAATTCCATCTCTTAAGGTACAGAACATAAAATTTGGTTGAATTTCAATGGATATCATGGACGTTACATGCAGTTAAACATTGGATCTAACAGTGCGCGTAAAATCATGTTGGCAACAATGACATACATGTATTGGTCAGAAATAATCTGAGAAAATATGATCTATTGTTGTGTCAATTTTGCGTGAAATCCATTAGTTAGTATAGAAGTCACTTGCATTTTAAAATTGGACCTGTCAGCAGGCTTAGAATAATGTTGGCAGCACTGGCGTAGGCCTATATTAGTTACTCCAAATTAATCTAGAATGCCAGGTACTATACGTGTGCAAAATTTAGAGCTATTGGCTTGCATACATTCTGATATATTGATATTAGGGTACGGTAACAAGAATAGAGACAGTATTTATTAACAGTTGGCAGCCCTGGTCACTCTTAAGAATCGGCATAATCATATTTGTTATGGTACATATAGCACACACGAAACTTGGTTGAAATCCATTTGTTAGTATAGAAGTTACATGTATTTAAAATTAGACCTCTCAGCAGGCTTAGAATCATGTTGGTAGCACTGACGTATATAAGTTACTCCAAATTTATATAGAATGTCAGGTACTATACGTGTGCATAGTTTTAAGCTGTCGGCTTGCATACTTTAAGATAAATGGGTACTTGGATTTAAAAAAAATTGAGAGCATTTATTAACAGTTGGCAGCCATGGTGGCTCTTAATAATGTGCTCAGCCATATTTCTTTACGTACACATTGCTCATACGAAACTTGGTTGAAATCCAATTGCTAGTGTAGAAGTTATATGCATTTAAAGTTTGGACCTATCAGCAGGCTTATAATCATTTTGGCGACACTGCCAGATATGGCCTCCTGGAAATTAAACTGCAATGCTATTATCGATACGTGTGCCAATTTTGAAATAGCTCCTATTCATACCTTCCAAGATATCCAACATGGAGCTCAAATTTCAATTGCGATTTTTCAGCAGTTGGTAGCACTGAGGTCATTTTAAAATATGGCCGTGAGATATTCAGATATAGATCTTAATTTTGTTTCAATTGCTCCAGCCGTTTAGGAGTTGATAGGGGGTGGGGGCACACACACACAGCCAGACAGACAGAAGGACAGACAGAAGGACAGACACACATTTGCATGATCTCACAAGTCTACCTTTTCCTAATTTTTGCAAAATGTGAAAAGTAGGCTAATAACACTTAAATGAAGAAGCAGATAAACGACAGGACCAAGAGAGATATTGTTGGAGTTTTGCAAGGAATGACATTTGCATTTCCAAAGTTCTCAGAATCTGTGTTGACCATTTGGATACCATTTTCAAACGCTAACTTTGAATGGTTTCTTTCAGTTTATACTAGCACGTTGAGTGATAGGTTGCACCGTTTGTCACAAGAGAATTTGGATCTCTTCACTGAAGTATACTTTGAAGGATGACTGTGAAATGTGTCGTTAGTGTACATTATTGTGATATTTAATGCATGATATACAAATATCCCGCTTAAAACTTATCATTCTAAAGTATCAAAAAGTGTAATTGAAACCACCCGAATTTTCCACTTAAAAATATCGCTTTCTTTACTTTGAAATCACCGATTTTAGCCTATTTTCAATTTTTGAAAACATAGGCTTATGAGATCACCTTTTGTCCGTGTGTGTGTGTGTGTGAGGTGTGTGTGTCCCCTAATAACTTCAATTTCAATGAAACTCGGTAGGTTCATAGCACTATTCCGGGCGAACCCGACCGTGCCCTTCAAATTTTGTTACGTCTCACCAATCCAATATGGCGGCTATGCGAAATATTTCACCAGCGTTCAATATCTCCGAAACTGTTCCAGATATCACCCTGGAATTTATTACGGTGATAAAGGGGACTACTAGAAGTTTACCTATGTGACTTTTTAAAACCTGCTAACTACAAAACCAACATGGCGCCCACGCGAATTTGCGACTTTAAATAGAAGTTGCTCGCGATTTAACCAACCAAATGCAATAAAATTTGGTACAGTATATGTTTATACACATTGTAATGCACCGACATCTAACTTTGTTCAATTGTTTACATAACCACAAGATGGCGGATGTGCGAAATATTTCACTGGCATTCTATATCTCTAAAACTAATAGCGGTATCACCCTGAAATTTTGAACGGAGATAAAGGGCGCTACTGGAAGATCATCTATAAGACTTTCAAAAACCGGTTAACTACAAAACGAACATGGCGGCCAAGCGAATTTGAAAATTTTAAGTAGACCTTTCTCGCGATTTAATGTTCCAAACGCAATGAAATCTGGTACAGGAAATGTTTATGCACATTGTAATTCACTGGTATCTAATTTAGTTCAATTGTTCACATAACCTCAAGATGGCGGCTGTGCGAATTTTAAAATTAAGTTTTTATTTCTTGTGTCATAATCTTGCGATAGAAGTTAAAGTTTGAATAATGAACCTACGCAATAATTTTCCTTTAATGGGACATGACTCTATGGCCTATACATTTAACAATCCAACATGGCGACCATCCGAAATATTTAGACGGCTCTGAATATCTACGAATCTATTATAGCAATCAATCTGAATTTTTTTTATGTTCATAGGGGCTATGCACTTAAGTTCACCCTTAGGACTTTAAATAAACTGGTGATCACAAATCCAACATGGCGGCGAGGCGAAATATAAATATTCACGCTTCTCGCAATTTAACCATCCGAGTGCAGTGAAATTTGGTACAGTAAATTCCTATACGAATGTTAATCCACTGGCATCTAATTTATTTCAATTGTTTCCATAAACACAAGATGGAAGCTGTGCCAAATTTTAAAATCTCCATGTTACTTCTTGAGTCCTAATCATGCGATTGAAGTTTGAATGCTACACGTACACAATAATCTTCATGTAACAGTACATAATTCTAGGACCTACATATATAAAATCCAACATGGCGACTATCCGAAATATTTAGTCGGTTCTCAATATCTACGAATCTATTACAGCAAACTGAAATTTTGTATGTTGATAGTGGCAGTTAACATAAGTAGGATATATGAAAATAGGCTATATATTTCTTCACGGAACTACTTGTTTCGAAATATCTTTACAACGTGTACTTGAACAATCAAAGCAATTCTTCGTGAAGTGAAACTACTAATATGTAAATAGAGGGATCATTCGAACTCTTCATTGAATAGTGATTACCCCATTGTAAATAATTAGACATTTTCGTTTTTGATATCAGAATGGACTAATAATTTTTCTGAATATCAATTTTGCGGAGTTCAAGGGTATTTTTAGGGACTGTTGATTTTTTAAGTGTGATTGTTTTCTTTGTGTTTTGAGTTTATTACCAGTCAATTTAATATTTTAACGATAAATAAATTGAGATTTTTAAGAAATATGCTATTTTTAAAATAATTTCTTTCCTTACCTTACTTGTGAATTACCGAGATCAGATATTCACCTAGATAGACCCTGAGATAGATTTTCTCGTGCTAATCTGATTTCGGTGTTTTACAAAATGTGGTCTTTGGATTTCGGTCCAAACGGGCACACTATGACGCATGGTAACCTTTAATAATAAATTGGATGTTAAAATATTAGGCTCATTCTAATTCGTGTATGCTTTTTCACTGAATACGTCTGTACGGCCTTTTCGATGTATTTGGTGGGTATCTTGGAAACGATTCAAAATAGAGCAAAACGAATTTCGCACTTCCGTGCCACTTTTTTGTGAAACAAACCTATGGTGCAATCGAAATCATCGCTGCCCTCTTGGTTTTCGAACTACAGGGTGATTTTGAAAAGTCTGCGTTTTGGGACCCCCCCCCCCTTCTATTTCGAGCATTTTTTAACTTATTGAAAAGGTGAAAACGGATTATTATAGAGAATTTTCCGTAGAATTCAATCAAGCTTTCAGTTGAATTTTTACAAATTATTATATACATTTGGGCCCCAATTTGTTTTTCTAAAACGGTGTGAGATATCAAAATATGATTAGAGGCAGGAAAGTTGCTAATTACTGTGACCTTACGCCTGTATATTTAATTTTTCTATAGGAAAGACGGGTTCCGAGATGTAAGGTTCAAAAATGATGAAATTCAGGTCCCCAAAAATAGAAAACGATGAGAGATATCAAAACATCATATGGGATAGAAAAGTTGGTAATCACTGAGATCTTACACCAGTAGAGTTAATTTTTTCGATAGGACCGACGGTTTCCGAGATATAGCGATTCGAAAAAAAAGTATGAAATTCAGGGCCCCAATAAAAGAAAATGTTGAGAGGTATCAAAAAATCATAAGAGTTGAAAAAGTTGCTAATCACTGAGATCTTACACCTGTAGATTTAACTGTGTTCGATACGACCAACCGTTTCCCAGATATAGCGATTCGAAGAAAAGGAAGAAATTCAGGGCTCCATAAAATGAAAACGGCGAGAGATATCAAAAAATCATAAGGGGTTAAAAAGATGCTAATCACTGCGATCTTACTCATGTATATTTAACCTGTATCGATACGACCAACCGTTTTCGAGATATATCGATTCCAAAAAAAGGATAAATTTCAGCCCCCCCCCCAAAAAAAAAATGGTGAGGGATATAAAAAATTCATAAGGGTTAAAAAAGTTGCTAATCACTGAGATCCTACACATGTATATTTAACTTTGTTCGAAACGACCAACCGTTTCCCAGATATAACGATTCGAAAAAAGGGAAGACATTCAGGGCCCCAGAAGATGAAAACGGTGAGAGAAATCAAAAAATTATAATGGGTAAAAAAGATGCTAAGCACTGGGCACTTACTCCTGTATATTTAACATGTTTCGATACGACCAACCGTTTCCGAGTTATATAGATTCCAAAAAAGGATAACATTCAGGGCCCCAAAAATAGAAAATGGTGAGAGATATCAAAAATTCATAAGGGTTCAAAAAGTTGCTAATTACTGAGTTCGTACACCTGTAGATTTAACAATGTTCGATATGACCGACAGTTTCCCAGATATAACGATTCGAAGAAAAGGGAAGACATTCAGGGCCCCAGAAAATGAAAACGGTGAGAGATATCAAAACATTATAAAGGGTAAAAACGATGCTAATCAGTGCGATATTACTCCTGTAAATTTAACTTGTTTCGATACGACCAACCGTTTCCGAGAAATGTCGATCCCCCCCCCCCCCCCCCAAAAAAAATGATATAATTCAGGGCCCCAAAAATAGAAAATGGTGAGAGATATCAAAAATTTATAAGGGTTAAAAAAGTTGCTAATCACTGTGATCTTACACCTATAGCTGTACTATTGTTCGATAGGACCAACCGTTTCGCAGATATAACGATTCGAAAAAAAACAGAATGAAATTCAGGGCCCTAAAAAAAGAAAACGGTGAGAGATATCAAAAATTCATAGGACCGACCATGTCCGAGATATAACTATTCGAAAAAAAGGATAAAATTCAGGGTCCCAAAAAAAGGTCCGGGCCTACACCGATTTTAACGCCCAACAATAGGGTTCCTCACAAGCCCTAACTCTTTCACCGACCCAAATTTCAGCTCGATATCTTGAAAATTGCGACCTGTACTTTGCTAAACGCAAAAACGTCACGCACATACGTACATACATACATTTTTTTCGACTCCAATTCGATTGGTAGAGGTTTGAACCCTGGGCGACGCTTAGTTACCGAGATCTCTAAAAAACCTACCACGGCTATATGAAAGCCGGATCGGCTTTCATAACAAGAAGTGGATTGAGTCTTGCTCCCGCCTAGCACAGGAAACTGAAGCTCGCCCCTTCTGGAAAATGTTCAAACAACTTACTGGACAGGATTGCCAGTACCCCATCCGAGGGCACAACGGTCATTTATTCTCCGACAAAGACAAAGCTTACACCTTTGCCCACTACTTGACAAACATGTAAATGTAGTGACTTTTTAGGGTCTTGATTAGCCACTAAAAGTCGAGTTGGCAATGCTGTAATATAGAGTTGAAAATTATGTGCTCCATGATCCTTTCTATATTAAGCTTCCCGCTCTCACTCTCCCTCGTTCCCTTTCCGCCCCACCTCCATCATTTATGAGGCCAATTTTTTCAAAGACAAATTGGGAAGCTTATCGTACATATGTTGAAGAATCCCTTTCTCAGGCTGCAGTCCTACAGAATACCAAACAGCTGTTCGATTTAATCACACTTCTGGAATCCACCATAGCCTCCGCCGACCGATTGTATGTCCCCAAGACCAAAATTACCCGAGCAATTACCCCGGCCAAAGCAATCCAACTTCTGAAACTCTCCCGTAGCTATTATAGGGCTTACCTCAGGACTTTTGACCCAGACCTACTGACAAGACACCGACAATACCAAAGACATGCCCGGTCCTATATTAATGCCATAAAGAAAAAGAAGTGGATTGACTTTTGCTCCCGCCTAGCACAGGAAACTAAACCTCACCCCTTCTGAAAAACGTTCAAACAACTTACTGGGCAAAAAAAAGAACAGGATTGCCATTACCCCCATCCGAGGGCACAACGGTCATTTATTCTCCGACAAAGACAAAGCTTACACCTTTGCCCATTACTTGACTGACATGTAAATGTAGTGTCTTTTCAGGGTCTTGATTAGTCACTAAAAATCGAGTTGGTAGTGCTGTAATATAGAGTTGAAAATTATGTGCTGTTGAGGTAAAGCGGTCTAGTAGTAACTTTTTAGTGATTTCTGTTAACACCAAACAATTGTTGACTTCCGGCCGTCGGAACTGCCTTCTAAAGGAATAAGATTGTTCTGCGTCATCTCTGACTGACTGAAATAGGTTATTTCATTCCCCTTGCCGCGCAAAGCGCGGCAACGGGCGGGCCGTCGGTTAAACGTGTAGCCCTTAGGCCATAGTATGTTTATATTTTAACTGAGTTTTTAATTGCTGAAAGGTATGTTATAAACATACGTGTGTAAAGATAAATTCGAATGTTGGCGCAGAGGTCACCCCGACCTGCAAGGCCGGCCCCCCAGCGGCGAGCCCCCCCCCCGTGCATCGCCCCCCGCCCAGGTGGAATTCCCCACTAGCACCCCATTTATTTATTAAATACATTATATACATTTAACATATCATACATTAATATGTGGGCAAAAGTACATTTTCTTACATTTTATACATTGTTTAAATTGCAATTGCTATGTTAAATTACATTTTGTTGTTGTTATGGCATTATTGTTCTTGTTTTCGAGTCTTATTTGTTTTGCGGTTTCATTATATTATTTTAATTATTCATTGATTTGTTTTGCACTACAGTGCACTGATAATCTTCACTGTTCACTGTATTGTATGGGCACTAGGATGGTAAAAGATTTCACTGAGGGGGGAGCTTTGTTATCACTAGATTTTGTGAGAACGTCATCTCTCATACATACATACATAAAATGGGTTATTTTGCCCTCCGAAGGAGGGCAGAATGCTCTCCCAGGAGGACTGGCCGCCATCACAACTACGGTGATCTTCGGCCGTGGGGAACCCTGTTTATTGTGCATTAAAAAAATGTACCAAAATTTATATAAAAATATACAATTGTTCAATATCTTGCTGTTCTTGATGTAAATATTACTTAAAAATATATAAATGTAGTATCAAAATTTAATAGAATTACAGGTGATAGTTAAATGATGTGTGAAACGTCTGTTCGTAGAGTAAGTAAGTTGTCTTCTTTCTTGATGTTGAAAGGTGGCCCGATGCCAGGTGGTAAGTGGCTGAGTGGAATGGATGAAAAAAAAAATGAGAAAATGTCGGAAAATCTGTGAAGACAAACGGTTTGTGCAAACTGGATGTTTATTGGGTTAACATTTATGGGGGATATGTGTCAGGAGGAATGATGTGTGAGAGGTCAGGGTGAATATTATGATGGAGTAGGGATAGTGCCAAGGCTTGGGGAAGTGGTTTGGATAGGCGACGTTGCCTCCGGGTAATTGGCGTCATGAGAAGGTCATAGGTAAGTGGAAGTTGTGAGTCAACTAGTGACTGCAGGGAACGTAGGCGGAGTTTGTGAAGGTGACGGTAGAGTGAGGGGAGAGTCCTGGGGTAATTTAACAGATTGCTGTCCGTGTCAAGAAGAAGGCCAAATGCAATCTTCAAAACGAAGTGTTCAATGGATTTAAAATTTGGTATTGGGGAAAGCTAGCCTCTATCCAGGCCAATGAGCAATAAGTAAGCAATGGGCGGATGAAGAACTTATAGGTATGGATGAGCTGAAGTGGGCTAAGACCCCAGGAAACCCCTTTCAGTCGACGGATTAGCGCCAAACGTTGGCGCGCTCTGTGGGCTTGCTGTTTGTCTAGCTGCGTGGCTCAGGGGTAACGTTCTCGCTTGCTGAGCCCAAGGTTGCAGGTTCGAAACCTGGCGCAGTCAGCTGGCATTTGAGGGTGCGCCAATGCGAGGGAGCCGTGTCAGTACATTTACTGGCACGTTAAAGATCCCCTTCGGGGCAAAATTCCGGCACCCCGGCGTCTCTAAAAGCCAGTGTAGTTAAAAGGGACGTTAAACCAATAACATTATTATTAGGGCTTGCTGTTTGATGTGAGGTCTCCAGGAGAGCTGGTGATCAAGTGTGACTCCCAAATACACTGCCTGGCGGGAGGGAGTAATGGCTTCGTCGAAGATGTTGAGGCGGAATGGTCGGTAGTGGCTGATGGTAGACTTGAGGCCAAATAGAACTAACTGGGTTTTGGTGGTATTAATAGTGAGGTGCCATTTAGAGAACCAGGCAACCAGTGTATTTAGGTAGGCCTGGATACGGTTGCTGAGGGTTGTGAGATTATTTGCGAATGATAGCAGAGCTGTATCATCCGCAAATTGAAAGAGCTGAGAGAACTGGTTGGGTTGGGGCATGTCATAGACGTAGATTAAATAGAGGAGCGGGGAAATCGGGGAGCCTTGAGGTACTCCTGAAAAGAGAGTGAAGGTGGAGGAGGACGCAGATCTAATTTGTATGAAGGCTCGCCTGTCCAGTAAAAAGTTACTGAGAAGGCGAACTATGGAGCGTGGGAGGTGGAGGGAGATTAGTTTAAAAATGAGACCACGGTGCCATACTAGATCGAAGGCTTTTTCAAGATCTAGTAGGAGGAGGGCCGCAGGATAGCCGGAGTTGATATGGGGAGTGATAAGGCTAACTAATCGAAAGAGTTGAGTTTGTGTGGAAAATTGAGGGCGAAAACCTGCTTGAGTGGGGGGGGGGGGGGAACGTTAATGGAATTGAGGAATGTGTAAAGTCGACGGGCTAAGATGGCTTCAAACAGTTTAGTAAAAACGGATAGCAAGCTGATTGGCCGGTAGGAGGAAAGAAGAGATGGAGGTTTACCTGTTTTAAGAAACAAGATAATTTTGGCTGTCTTCCAATGGGAAGGGAAGTTACCGGTATGTAGAATAAGTGTGTAAGCTATGGCTAGAAAATGTAGGAAGATGAGAGGAGCTTGTTTTATGTGTTGGTAAACCACCCCGTCTGTCCCGGGAGCAGTATTGCGTCGTTTGCCTAGCTGGAATGAAATGTCGTCGATCGTAATGGGTTGGTTTAGTGGTGATTCGGGGTCTAAGGTCGGTATGTGGTCAAAACTGGGTGTCAGGAGGGGGAGATGGGGGTCAGTTTGCTCGCAAACGGTCGCATGGTTTGAGTAATCATGTCGGTTATGGGGTGCGTCACTGTAGATGTCAGTAAAGTAATGGGCAAAGGTGTCAGCTTCGTCTTTGTCGGAGAATAAATGACCGTTGTGCCCTCGGATAGGGTACTGGCTTTCCTGGTTCTTTTGTCCAGTAAGTTGTTTGAACGTTTTCCAGAAGGGGCGAGCTTGAGTTTCCTGTGCTAGGCGGGAGCAAGAGTCAATCCACTTCTTTTTCTTTATGGCTTTAATATAGGACCGGGCATGTCTTTGGTATTGTCGGTGTCTTGTCAGTAGGTCTGGGTCATAAGTCCTGAGGTAAGCCCTATAATAGCTACGGGAGAGTTTCAGAAGTTGGATTGCTTTGGCCGGAATAGGTGGCTTGCTCGGGGTAATTTTGGTCTTGGGGACATGCAGTCGGTCAGCGGAGGCTATGGTGGTTTCCAGGAGTGTGATTAAATCGAACAGTTATTCGGTATACTATGGGACTGCAGCCTGAGAAAGTGATTCTTCAATGTATGTACGATAAGCTTCCCAATTTGTCTTTGGAAAATTTGGTCTCATAAATGATGGAGGTTTGGCGGAAAGGGAACGGGGGTGAGTGAGGGCGGGAAGCTTAATATACTGTAGAAAGGATCATGGTCTTTACCGGCAGGGCCAGCTAAATCAATAGAACAGTTCTGGGCTATGGTGGAGGAAGCGAAGACTATTCTCCGGGGTGCTCTGAAATCTTACCATGGTATGGGGGGAATAGCTATTCGTTTGCCGTGCATGGAAGTGGTGAAGGTTTCAAGTAAATCCTCCTCAGCTGAATTGAAGCAATTGATGTTAATATCGCCGGCGAACATATAGTGTTGAAATGTGTTGTCCAGAAATTCAAGGTATTCAAAGGGTGGGCGGGAACGTGGGGAACTATATGCTGTGGCGACAATGACAGGGGTAGAGGGAAAGTAAACCATGACTGTTAATATTTCATGAGTATAGATAACGCGCCAGGAGTTGGCAGTTGGGTTTGAACTGCAGATATCTTCCCGCTCACTGCGTAACGCGCATTCCAAAAACATTTAGTTAGTCACTACTTGTTTAACTCAGCACATTCCTTCTTTCACTGGCTGCGTGTCGTGTGCTGCAATATCAGCGATTGGCATGCGCGAAGCCGATATATTTAAGTTTGGAATATGAGGTCCGCGCATGCGTACTGCAAGACCCCCCGCACCCCGTCACAGCGTGCTGGACTGCCATCTCCTGACGCGATATCAGTATGAACAAAACGTTGGGGTTGAAGAAGACGGGATGGGAAAAACTTATGGACTCCAATGGCTACTCCTCCCCGAGCGGCGTTGGGCCGATCAGCACGGTAAAGGGTATATTGGGGAAAGACAGGTTTCTGATTACTGGTCAGAAAGGTTTCGTTGAGTATGAAGATTGCGGGATTGTAAATTTGAATTTGAAGATCAAGAAAGGGGCGATTTGTTTTCAGGGAGCAGATATTATGGTAAAGCGCGCCAACGGAAGATACTTTATTTCCCATACTAGCCATAATGGTTTAAATATTGGACATTGGCTGGAAGTGAAAATGAATTTTCTGGCCAGAGGTAGTGGCCTGCATATTTAGGCCGAACGTGGTACGGGCTGCAAAATGCAAAATTTCCAATACCCGGGGGCGGTCGAAGGGAAGCAGGTTCTGTAAGCATATGGCCGTAAAACGGATCATATCCTCGATGGAGGGGGGGTGAAGGGGAAACAGATGATTGAGGGGGAGTGACGGGGTCGATGGTACGAACAGGGGCAGTGAATTCTGGTTTAGAAACGTCAGCAGTGGGGTGGTTAAGGCAACGGGGAGAGTAAGCTGGGTGGGTGCCCTGGCACTGAGTGCATTTGGGGGGAAGTTGGAGATTGGGGCAATTGCGGGTCAAGTGGGGTTGACCACAGTGGGCACAAACTGGTTGGCGAGTGGGGCAATGGGCGGTTGCATGGGAGTTATATACCTGGCATCGGTCACATCGGAGGGGAGCAGGCATGTTGGTGCTGGAGAGCTCTACTCGGTGGCGCTGCCAGTAGGCTCGCGGCTGTGGATATTTGTATCAAAAAATGTATTCTGAACCTACCAGTGTAAAAAACGTTTAAAATCTCCAAGAGCTAACAAAGTACACGTGGGTTCGATTCTTAGTTCAGCCATGCTGGAAGTGGTTCTCTGTGGTTTCCCACTTCTACTCTAGGCAAATGCCGGAATGGTTCCAATTTTAAATTACGGCTACGGCCGGCTCCTTCCCAAGCCTTGCCTGTATTACAAATGCCAACACTAATACAGCCGGGGCCGATAACCTAGATGTTAGGCCCCTTAAAACAACAATTATCATCATCATCAACTAATACAGCCCATTAACACAGGTTATCAGACAAAATGACACACACACCCAAGTACACGGGGCTAAATGACCACTAAAAAGTTTTAAAATGGTATTGTGTAATTTACTGTAGTTGCTTAGTCTGATTTACATTTGTCTGTTAGATAGTCAGCCCGAAGGTTGGTTGGATCCTCAAAAAGTACCACCGTTAAGTTATGTGGGTAGATACCCATATAAAACCCAAGGCAGCGCTATATTGAGTCGTACTAGGCAAGACGAGGAGTGTGGTAGTTTGCCACTGCTTTCATCACGGAGTCAGAACAGCAGTACTAACCCTATGAGTAGTTCGTCAGTGTATAAATATGTGTAGTGTGGATGCTGTCGTTTTTAACATACAAGACATAAGCGGTGTTACGCGTAGGTTAACGGCTATAGGAACAACGATCAGTGTGGAGAGAAACTTATAGAGTGGGCAGAGCTTTGTAACATGAAACTGATCTTCAATCCGAAAGACAGATGTACATTTAAGTCAGGAAGATGGGGATCAGAAACTAATCCTGACTTGTGCTTTGTGTCAAATGATCATCAGGGATCCAATGTACCTTTGTTTCTTAAAGTTCTTATGAACTTCCCACATAGTCAACATCGGCCTGTCTTCCTGGAAATTGGAATGCAGATTCCCATTATAAGATCGTCCCCACTTCTTCGATGGAACTTTAGTAAAGCTAATTGGGAGAGTTTCTCAGACGATCTCGACAGAACCATTAGATGGATTCCTCCAGAGATAGATAACTACTCTAGGTTTATGAAAGCTGTTCTGGCATGTGCTAAAAGACATATTCCTCGTGGAATGAGAAAGGAATTTATCCCAGGTTGGGATGAGGCTTGTGAAGCACTATATGAAGATTACCAGAGAAATGGAGGAAAGGATGTAGCTGATGATCTCCTTCATAACCTAGATGAAGCTAGACGAAACCGATGGACGGAAACCGTGGAAACATTAGACTTCAGACACTCGAGTAGAAAAGCTTGGAGCCTCCTAAGTAAGATAGGAAGAATACCACATAGTCCCCAGCTGAAGCCTGAGATTTCATCCAATCATGTTGCCAGTCGCATTGCCAGCTTGTCTAAAGTCAAGCCTGAAAAGTGTCATAAAAGGTTTATAAACAAGATGTTCAGCAAAGAACATATAGCCTACTTTCTCCTAAATGTATGGGTATCTTTATGACTCTTTGTCCTAATTCCTAACACAATCACCCCAACCACAATGTATTGTTTGTTTTCTTTTATATTGATAATAAGCCAGTAAGTGTCAAAATCAATATTATATACTTTATGATGATTGAATAACCAAACTACTAACTTATAGTAATGCATTCACGTCCGTTAATCTCTATATTGAGCCAGCCTGCAAAGTTAAGAATCTTCCGCGCCGATCACAGTAGGTTGGTGCTGCGATCTATCAGTGAATTAATCTTTATCTTGTACGCCTATGCACTGCCATCGTAATGTACTTCGATGGCAGTGGCCTATGGGTGTTGCATGAGTAGGCAGTTTAAAGTAGCCTAGAGGGAGGCGATCCAGCTGGCAGTGTTTAAAGGTAATCGGACCGCGATAGTGGCTAATAGTTGAACTACCAGTATTACAAAATTGCCATACTTCAGGAGGCCAGGTGTTTACACAGCGGTATGTTTGGAACAATATTGCCCACATAACCCACAAGAGGACAGCACCGTACAGAGGGATTAAGAAGGCTGTGGTTAATGACAACGTGTATCTAGTTCTTCTATTCTCCTTTTCCTAATGTCTTCTGTTTATGGGCGATGCTGGGACTGTGATTTTATTAATAAACGAGTGTATACTTTAGCCTCTCCTTTGAGCTAAATGACATTTTATTCAGAATCTGTGGAAAGAGCTCGTGCACATCATTTGTAAAAGAATTCAAGAAAAAAAATTAACTGTAGCAGTACTCGATCCCCAGTCAACTGCATGTCAGACCAACACGCTAGCCCAGAGCTAACCCTATCCTTAACGTCCTTGTGTTCTTAACTGACATATTAGATACAAACTGTTGGCAAATAATGACTTTAAATAAACGATTTCTTCACAGCAGTACATCTTTATTAAAGATCATTTCATACAATGTTTATATTATTGAATCAGTAGGGTATATCACATACAACATACTAAAACTACTGAAATATAAGACAGGCCCATGAGGACAGCTGCCATCTTGTCGTGTGACACAAACGGCTCAGCTCTTTTAAGCCACTCATACAGTATAATATTATAATATTAAATTATAATAAATAACGGATCACGACCTTCAGGATAGCTTAAACCACCCCAGGCTCGATAATCGTAATTGGTGGGTCTTAAGCTATTGATTAAAATGGTTGCATAATTCACACGGCCGCCATCCTGAAATGGCATGTCCGATGACCTTGAAGTTTGGGTGAAAGACGCGTCCTATATAAAGGTATGTTGTCACCAAATTTGGTAGAGATCGGATGATTAGTTTAGCCGTAATTTGATTTTACGTTTTGAACGTTTGAGTGGCCGCCATTCTGTTTTGGTAAAGATGGCGGCGATATAAAGTATGACACTGAGGTGCCCTCTGCTAGTGCTACCTCTGTACCAAATTTCGTTCAATTCGGTTTCACCGTGTTCGAATTGATAGGGGGACAGACATTCAGAGTACACACACTCACACACACACAGAGAGAGACTCACACACACACATACACACACACAGACAGACACACAATTTTTCGCCCTGTGTTGTTCTCATAAGTCTACTTTCATTTTTTGCAAAAATCGAAAGTAGGCTAAAAATGAACTGTCTCGGTTGAGAAAGCTTTTTACTACTTCCTCCAACATTTCTGATCCTTTTACTGAACAAGAGTTACTGCTTGCCCTAAGAGTATTGAAAAATGGAATAGCCCCGGGTTTTGACGGTATACACCCAGAATTTCTGAAACACTTTGGAAAGAATGTAAGGAATTGGTTAGTGCAGTTCTTTTCAAACATCCTTCAAGCAAGTAAACTTCCTTCCGAGTTCAAACGAACTAAAATTCTAGCTATCGTAAAACCTGGTAAACCTCCGAATTCTGTTGAAAGCTGACAAAGTGCAGTCAATCGCCTTAATGAGCGTTTGTTTTAAGCTCCTGGAACGACTTATTTATAATAGAATAAGCCCCGTAATTTGTAAAAGCATTCCTATCGAGCAGGCTGGTTTCAGACCTCAACGTAATTGTGAAGATCAGGTGCTTTCCTTGACAACGCATATTGAGACAGGTTTTGAAAAGCGATTGAAGAGTGGGGCAGTGTGTATTGATCTAACAGCTGCCTACGACACAGTGTGGAGGGAAGGTATTGTGTACAAGTTCTTTAAACTGACAAAGTGCAGTCAAATGTCACGTTTGATTAACAATATGCTTTCAAATAGAATAATCCAGGTAGTTATGCATAAAAACACAGCGAAATATGGGTACTCGGTAATGGTCTTCCACAAGGATCTGTTCTTTCTCCATTATTGTTTAATCTGTATATTGCGGACATACCTACTACCAGCTCTCGTCGGTTTGCTTATGCTGATGATCTAGCAATAGTTACTCAACATGCGGATGCTAATGTGATAGAGAGAACTTTAAATGCAGACCTGGATGTCCTATGCAAATACTTCGAAAAGTGGTGCTTGAAACCCAGCTCTAGTAAAACGGAAACCTGTTTCTTCCATTTAAACAATCGGCAAGCGAACTCTACCCTGAAAGTGTCTCATAATGGAGGCCCTCTCCCTCATAATGCCAACCCCAAATATCTTGGAGTTACTCTTGACCGAACGTTATCGTACAAGAAGCATCTCACCAACCTAGCAGCCAAATTAAGGACACGTAACAATATCATCCACAAACTTGCTGGCTCCACATGGGGAGCGTTTGCAACTACATTGCGTACTTCGGCGATGGCACTGGTACTTTCAACAGCTGAGTACTGTTCCTCAGTTTGGGTCAACAGCTCTCATGTTAAAAAGGTGGACACAGTCCTGAATGAGACAATGCGTATTATTAGTGGCACAATAAAATCTACCCCTCTTTTCTGGTTGTCTGAGCTTAGTCACATAGAATCGCCTAGAATTAGAGGACTGAACAACTTGGTCAGGGAATACAACAAGATATTGGCCAATCCTGAACTCCCCATTCATGTAGATGCTAGCACCAGATATAGCCGTCTCAAGTCAAGATCTCCACCTATTCAAACAGCACAGGAACTGGTTAGGAAGGTTTATGATCCAAAAGCTGATTGGCAAAAAGGGTGGAACAGCACAGCTCCAATGCAATGCCAGGCATAGTTCATCATTCAAAATTTACCACCTGGATTTGATTTGCCCCGCAAGACATGGGTAACTCTCAACAGAGTCCGCACTAACCACGGGAGATGCGGATATGCGATCTTCCCCAACTTCTGATTGTGGTGCAGTTGAACAGACTATGAACCATATTGTCACTGAGTGTATTAGTAGGGCATTCACTGGATCAACACAGGACTTTGTAATAACCTCTACTGAAGCCATAAGATGGCTAGAAAATTTAGACATTAATCTCTGATCACCCTTTCCCTTGCATGATTGTTACAGTTGTAATGTGTTACCTATTGTATATATGTATATTGTTTATGTTGTTTGTTTGTGTTGTACCATACGCTAATAATAATAATAATAATGATAATAATAACGGCGTTACTTTAGAGAGGATTAAATTATTGTTTGTGGCTCTATGGAAATAGGCTATTCTGCATTTATTTTGTGGCATTATAAATTATGTGCGATTATTTCTATGTTGGCTATGGAATTGTTACCGGTACGTAAGAACTCCATTTCAGTTCTAGTAATTTAATTATTGCTCTATTGCTTCACTTATCCACAGTACATACAAATAATGTGCCCTATACCAATGTCGGGGAACATTAACTCAGATACATTTTGCATTAAATGAAATGTGCAACATTGGAAATAATGGCTGCACTCTACACGACGCCGCAACCACCATTTCGAAACACAGAAAAAATAAATAACTTTGACCAATTGCATGTTGCCGAGTGTCGCGTAGTCTAAACTGATGTCTGCAAAAATACGTCGGTTGAGGAGAAGTTCGATTTTCATCTGTCGGTACGACGAACTCCACGGGTTATGGCTTACACTGCTTTGTACGCCACTTAGAAGCGACTACTTTCAGTCGAATACATGAAACGACACGCTTAGGACCTATGTGAATTTAGGTAACATTTCGACAGAAAGTAGTCGACTATCTAGTCGATAGTTTCTACCAACGAATGACGACTGTCGACCAAAATATTATGTGTAATCGAGTTTGAAGGTTGTTTGTGAAGTAACCAATAGACCTACATAGAATCCAATAATATCATCATTTTCGTCGTTCTATTTTACGTTAGTTCATGTAGGTTTGGAATTTTTAATATATATTTTAATATTTTTTATCGCAGTTAGAACACAAAAAGTGCCCGTTTTTAAGCGTGTTTCAACCATGCGCCACATTTAAGAATTATTATCTCACAAACCCGTCATCAGATCAAATCAAACTTTTTAACACAATATACATTGAAATGTTGTATAACTGGATTATTAATTTCAAAATTTTGTGTGTCAAAGAAACAAAGTTGTTATCATTTTCGTAAGGTAACTTTTTCTCGGCTCGGAGTGGTTTGAAAATGTAGTTCTTGGTCGCGTTGTAATCCTTATACATCAAAAAGGTATGCTGTTTGATTGTGAAATACGTAAATTAATTCACTTATTTTATATCGGTTTGTATTTGTACGGGGAATTTAGACATGGTTCACCAGTTAGTCGCTCCGGTGAAAGCTGTACAGCGTTGCCAAGATGGGCTCCATCACGCGTCATGGCGTGCCTCGCTCGGAAGTGATGGTAGAGACTAGATTATTAGGTTGGTCGTAATTACATTTTAGCTTTTAACATTTGGGTGGCCGCGATTACGTTTCCGTCAAGATAGCCGTGATATAAAACATGACACTGAGGTGCCCTTTGCTAGTGCTACCTCTGTACCAAATTTCGTTCCATTCGGTTTCACCGTGTTCGAATTAATAAGGGGAATCGATTTTCACACAAAGATGGCCGCCATCCGCAAAATATTAGTTTGGTCAAAGGATGCTCCCTCCATAAAGGTATGTTGTTGCTAAATTTGCTAGAGATCGGATGATTAGGCTAATCGTAATTTGATTTAAGCTTTGAACATTTTTGTGGCCGCCATTACGTTTCCGTCAAGATGGCGGCGATATAAAACATGACACTGAGGTGCCCTTTGCTAGTGCTACCTCTGTACCAAATTTCGTTCATTCGGTTCCACCGTGTTCGAATTAATAGGGGGAATCAATTTTGACATAAAGATGGCCGCCATCCGCAAACTATTAGGCTAATGGCCTATTAGATTGGTCAAAGAATGCTCCCTCCATAAAGGTATGTTGTTGCAAAGTTTGGTAGAGATCGGATGGTTATGTTAGTCGTAATTTGATTTAAGCTTTAAACATTTGTGTGGCCGCCATTACGTTTCTGTCAATATGGCGGCGATATAAATCATGACATCGAGATGCCCTTTGCTAGTGCTACCTCTGTACCAAATTTCGTTCCATTCAGTTTCACCGTGTTTGAATTAATAGGGGGAATCGATTTTGACACAAAGATGGCCGCCATCCGCAAACTATTAGGCGAATGACCTATTAGATAGGTCAAAGGATGCTCCCTCCATAAAGGTATGTAGTTGCAAAATTTGGTAGAGATCGGATGATTACGTTAATCGTAATTTGATTTAAGCTTTGAACATTCGTGTGGCCGCCATTACGTTTCAGTCAAGATGGCGGCGGTATAAAACACGACACTGAGGTGCCCTTTGCTAGTGCTACCTCTGTACCAAATTTCGTTCCATTCGGTTCCACCGTGTTCGCATTAATAGGGGGAATCAATTTTGACATAAAGATGGCCGCCACCCGCAAACCATTAGGCTAATAGCCTATTAGATAGGTCAAAGGATGCTCCCTCCATAAAGGAATGTTGTTGCAAAGTTTGGTAGAGATCGGATGGTTATGTTAGTCGTAATTTAACTTAAGCTTTGAACATTTGTGTGGCCGCCATTACGTTTCTGTCAAGATGGAGGCGATATAAAACATGACTCTGAGGTGCCCTTTGCTAGTGCTACCTCTGTACCAAATTTCGTTCATTCGGTTCCACCGTGTTCGAATAAATAGGGGGAATCGATTTTGACATAAAGATGGCCGCCATCCGCAAACTATTAGGCTAATAACCTATTAGATTGGTCAAAGGATGCTCCCTCTGTACCAAATTTCGTTCCATTCGGTTTCACCGTGTTTGAATTAATAGGCGGAATTGATTTTCTCACAAAGATGGCCGCCATCCGCAAACTATTAGGCAAATGACCTAGTCATTTGGTCAAAGGATGCTTCCTCTATAAAGGTATGTTGTTGCAAAATTGGGTAGAGATCGGATGATTAGGTTTATCGTAATTTGATTTAAGCTTTGAACATTTGTGTGGCCGCCATTACGTTTCCGTCAAGATAGCGGCGATATAAAACATGACACTGAGGTGCCTTTTGTTAGTACTACCTCTGTACCAAATTTCGTTCCATTCGGTTGCACTTGTTCGAATTAATAGGGGGAATCGATTTTCACACAAAGATGGCCGCCATCCGCAAACTATTACGCTGATGACCTATTAGTTTTGGTCAAAGGATGCTCCCCCCAAAAAGGTATGTTTTTGCAAAATTTGGTAGAGATCGGACGATTAGGTTAGTCGTAATTTGATTTAAGCTTTGAACATTTGTGTGGCCGCCATTACGTTTCCGTCAAGATGGCGGCGATATAAAACATGACACTGAGGTGCCTTTTGTTGGTACTACCTCTGTACCAAATTTCGTTCCATTCGGTTGCACCGTGTTCGAATTAATAGGGGAATCGATTTTCACACAAAGATGGCCGCCATCCGCAAACTATTACGCTGATGGCCTATATGTTTGGTCAAAGGATGCTCCCCCCATAAAGGTATATTGTTGCAAAATTTGGTAGATATCGGATGATTAGGTTAGTCGTAATTTGATTTAAGCTTTGAACATTTGTGTGGCCGCCATTACGTTTCCGTCAAGATGGCGGTGATATAAAACATGACACTGAGGTGTCCTTTGCTAGTGCTACCTTTTTACCAAATTTCGTTCAATTCGCATTCACCGTGTTCGAATTGATAGGGGGGGACAGACATTCAGAGTACACACACTCACACACACACAGACACACACACACACACACACACAGGCTCACACACACACATACACACACACAGACTCACACACACACATACACACACACAGACAGACACACTTTTTTCGCCCTGTGTTGATCTCATAATTCTACTTTCATTTTTTGCAAAAATCGAAAGTAGGCTAAAAATAACAAAATAGGTGTTTGACCGTTTTTTCATAAATCCAATATAAGGGGCCCATGGGGAGGGTTTAAAATATGGGGGGGGGGGGGGAACGTAATATGTCTGAGTGTAAAATTATACATGGCCTATGTTGTAGAAAATAACACATTACATCATTTTTAGCCTACTTTCGATTTTTGCAAAAAATGAAAGTAGACTTATGAGATCAACACAGGGCGAAAAAAGTGTGTCTGTCTGTGTGTGTGTATGTGTGTGTGTGAGTCTGTGTGTGTGTGTGTATGTGTGTGTGTGAGTCTGTGTGTGTGTGTGTGTGTGTGTGTCTGTGTGTGTGTGAGTGTGTGTACTCTGGATGTCTGTCCCCCCCTATCAATTCGAACACGGTGAAACCGAATTGAACGAAATTTGGTACAGAGGTAGCACTAGTAAAGGACACCTCAGTGTCATACTTTATATCGCCGCCATCTTTACCATAACAGAATGGCGGCCACTCAAATGTTCAAAACGTAAAATCAAATTACGGCTAAACTAATTATCCGATCTCTACCAAATTTGGTGACAACATACCTTTATATAGGACGCGTCTTTGACCCAAAATTCAAGGTCATCGGCCATGCCATTTCAGGATGGCGGCCGTGTGAATTATGCAACCATTTTAATCAATAGCTTAAGACCCACCAATTCCGATTATCGAGCCTAGGGGGGTTTAAGCTATCCTGAAGGTCGTGATCCGTTATTTATTATAATTTAATATTATAATATTATACAGTACGAGTGGCTTAAAAGAGCTGAGCCGTTTCTGTCACACGACAAGATGGCAGCTGTCCTCATGTGCCTGTCTTATATTTCAGTAGTTTTAGTATGTTGTATGTGATATACCGTACTGATACAATAATATAAACTTTGTATGAAATGATCTTTAATGAAGATGTACTGCAGTGAAGAAATCGTTTATTTAAATTCATTATTTGCCAACAGTTTGTATCTAATATGTCAGTTAAGAACACCTGACGTCATGGATAGGGTTAGCTCTGGGCTAGCATGTTAGTCTGACACGCAGTTGACTGGGGATCGAGTACTGCTACAGATAGGTTTTTTTTTTCTTGAATTCTTTTACAAATTATGTGCACGAGCTTTTTCCACAGATACTGAATAAAATGTCATTTAGCTCAAAGGAGAGGATAAAGTATACACTCGTTTATTAATAAAATCACAGCCCCAGCATCGCACATAAACAGAAGACATTAGGAAAAGGAGAATAGAAGAACTAGATACACGTTGTCATGAACCACAGCCTTCTTAATGGCTCTGTACGGTGCTGTCCTCTTGTGGGTTATGTGGGTAATATTGTTCCAAACATAACTCTGTGTAAATGCCTGAGCTGGCCTCCTGAAGTATGGCAATTTTGTAATACTGGTAGTTCAACTATTAGCCACGATCGCGCTCCGAATACCTTTAAACACTGCCAGCTGGATCGCCTCCCTCCTGGCTACTTTAAACTGCCTACTCATTCAACAACCATAGAACACTGCCATCGTAGTACATTACGATGGCAGTGCATAGGCGTACAAGATAAAGATTAATTCACTGATAGGTCGCAGCACCAACCTACTGTGATTGGGGCGGAAGATTCTTAATTTTGCAGGCTGGCTTAATATAGAGATTAACGGACGTGAATGCATTACAATAAGTTAGTAGTTTTGTTATTCAATCGTCATAAAGTATACAATATTGATTTTGACACTTACTGGCTTATTATCAATATAAAAGAAAACAAACAATACATTGTGGTTGGGGTGATTGTTTTAGGGATGAGGACAAAGAGTCATAAAGATACCCATACATTTAGGAGAAAGTAGGCTATATGTTCTTTGCTGAACATCTTGTTTATAAACCTTTTATGACACTTTTCAGGCTTGACTTTAGACAAGCTGGCAATGCGACTGGCAACATGATTGGATGAAATCTCAGGCTTCAGCTGGGGACTATGTGGTATTCTTCCTATCTTACTTAGGAGGCTCCAAGCTTTTCTACTCGAGTGTCTGAAGTCTAATGTTTCCACGGTTTCTGTCCATCGGTGATATTGTACATGGCCTATGTTGTAGACAATAACACATTACATCTTTTTTGTCTCTTGCTATTTCATCATACGACGTTTAATTAGGGAGTTATTAATGATTTTGTACTTTTTGGCCGAAATTTTTCTCTGAGTGTGATATTGTACATGGCCTATGTTGTAGACATTAACACATTACATCTTTTTTGTCTCTTGCTATTTCATCATACGACGTTTAGTTACGGAGTTAATGATTTTGTACTTTTTGGCCAAAATTTTTCTCTGAGTGTGTTATTGTCCATGGCCTATGTTGTAGACAATAACACATTACATCTTTTTTTGACTCTTGCTATTTCATCATACGACGAATACTTAGGGAGTTATTAATGATTTTGTACTTTTTGGCCGGAATTTTCTAAGTCCCAGGAATGACATAAAAATTGATTCGAAAATAGTTTTTCTTAATACTTTTATTATATTTTTCACGTCTTTTAGGGTCCGAAACCAACATGATATTTTGATGATTTTTTTCGTCCCATGCATTTTTGGTTTCAAGTGATAGAATTATTTTCCACTAATACCGATGCTTATCTCTTATATAAAAACAAGTAGTTCCGTGAAGAACTATACAGCCTATTTTCATATATCCTACTTATGTTAATTGTCACTATCAACATACACAATTTCAGTTTGATTGCTGTAATAGATTCGTAGATATTGAGAACCGACTAAATATTTCGGATGGTCGCCATGTTGGATTTTATATATGTAGGTCCTAGAGTTATGTACTGTTACATGCAGATTATTGTGAACGTGTAGTATTCAAACTTCAATCGCATAATTAGGACACAAGAAAAAACAAGGAGGTTTAAAAAAAATTCACAGCTGCCATCTTGAGGTTATGGAAACAATTGAAATAAATTAGATGCCAGTGGATTAACATTCGGATAAAGATTTACTGTACCAAGTTTCACTGCATGCGGATGGTTAAATTGCGAGATACGTCCATGTGAATATTTATAATTCGCGTCACCGCCATGTTGGATTTGTGATCACCAGGTTATTTAAAGTCCTATAGGTGAACTTAAGTTCATAGCCCCTATGAACATTAAAAATGCAGTTTGATTGCTAAAATAGATTCGTAGATATTCAGTATCGTCTAAATATTTCGGATGGTCACCACGTTGAATTTTTAAATGTATAGGCCATAGAGTCATGTACCATTAAAGGAAAATTATTGCGTAGGTTCATTATTCAAACTTTCACTTTGATCGCATGACTACATCACAAGAAATAAAAACTTAATTTTAAAATTCGCACTGCCGCCATCTTGAGGTTATGTAAACAATTGAACTAAATTAGATACCAGTGGATTACAATGTGTATAAATATTTCCTGTACCAGGTTTCAGTGCGCTTGGAACATTAAATCGCGAGAAAGGTCAATTTAAAATGTTCAAATTCGCTTGGCCGCCATGTTCGTTTTGTAGTTAACCGGTTTTTGAAAATCTTATAGATGGACTTCCAGTAGTGCCCTTTATCTCCGTACACAATTTTAGGGAGATACTGCTAATAGTTTCAGAGATATAGAATGCCGGTGAAATATTTCGCACATCCGCCATCTTGTGATTATGTAAACAATTGAACGAAGTTTGATGTCGGTGCATTACAATGTATATAAACATATACCGTACCAAGTTTCATTGCGTTTGATTGGTCGAATCGCGAGAAACGTCTATTTAAAAGTCGCAAATTCGCTTGGCCGCCATGTTGGTTTTGTAGTTACCAAGTTTTCAAAAGTCACATAAGTGAACTTATAGTAGTTCCCTCTATCACCATAGAAAATGTCAGGGTAATATCGGTAATAGTTTCGGAGATATTGAATGCTGGTGAAATATTTCGCACAGCCGCCATGTTGGATTGGTGAGTCGTAACAAAATTTGAAGGGCACGGTCGAGGTCGCCGGGAATAGTGCTATGAACTTTCCGAGTTTCATTGAAATCGCTCCTGCCGTTTAGATTTTATTAGGGGGACACACACACACGAATCACACACACACACACACGGACAAAAGGTGATCTCATAAGCCTATTTTTTCAAAATTGAAAATAGGCTAAAAATGATAACAACTTTCGTTCTTGAACACATAAAATTTTGAAATTAATAAACCAGTTATACAACATTCCAATGTATTTTGTGTTAAAATTTGGATTCTATCTAATTACGGGTTTGTGAGATAATAATTCTTAAATATGACGCATGGTTGAAACACGCTTAAAAACGGGCACTTTTTGTGTTTCAACTGCGATGAAAAATATTAAAATATAAATAAAAATTCCAAACCTACATGAACTATCGTAAAATAGGACGACGAAAATGATGTTATTGGATTTTATGTAGGTCTATTGGTTATTTCAAAAACCATTTTCAAACTCGAGTGCTCATAATATTTTGGTCGACAGTAGTCAGTCGATGGTTAAAAGTAGTCGATAGTCCCATCTCTAGACGTAATAATTACCTTATAGATTTGCGAACTCCCCACCACATGTATCCATCACCGTCCATCACGTTGCGTTAAATTTCCTAAGGACCAAAACTATAAACGGAAAGTCCCTAACATTTAATGACAATACATGGTTGGTAACAAAAGTTACCAAGTACAGGCCCAAACACAAGAATGATAATTATTTGATGAACGGAACCGGTGCATTGGAGTTTCTAAGGCCTGATCCCAACAACTAACCCGCCCTTAAAATTAACTTTATCGGCAGACCAGAATCCTCGAAATTGGGCGACTCTTCTGTTTGGTTAATCACCTGTGTTTGCGCAGTGGTGAAAATGGGGACTTGATTTTCTTTCTACCCCTCAGACCACAGCAGGAATAGTGAATAGTGCACTTCATGAATCATTTTTAATCGAACATATTTAACATAAATTATTGTTGGTCTTGAGGTCAGAGTGATGGACTCGTAATCGTGTGGTCGATGGTTCGATTCCAGGTTGTGTAGAGACGTTTTACTCTGATGTAAAGAAATTGACAAAATACCGGATGACGTGAGGTGCAACGGCAAAGAAGGAAGCATGGCGGATACTGACATTTGAGGATTTGAAGAAATTACCAACTATAATAACGGCAAGAGGCCACCACGAAGGTGAATAAATAAGCAAGGATATGAGGGTGAAGCCAAAAGTATATTTCGCCTACTGTAGGTTTGCACTTTTTTGACAGCTAGGGTTGCCAACTTTCATAAGGAAAGACTCAATTTATAACCTGTAGTCCATAACGATTATATACATGTTTTAATCACATGTAAATTTTTCAGGTTATCTTTAGCCTACATTTCACATTTTGCAAAAAAATGAGGAAAAGTAGACTTATGAGATCGATCCGGGCAAATGTGAGTCTGTCTGTCCGTCTGGCAGTGTGTGTGTCCCCCCTATCAACTCCTAAACGGCTGCAGCAATCGAAACAAACTTTGGTAGGTGTAAAGATCCATACCTGAATATCTCAATGCCGTATTTGAAAATAATGACACTGATACCAACAGCTGAAAAATCCTAATTGAAATTTCAGCTCCATGTTGGATATCTTGGAAGGTATGAATGGGAGCTATTTCAAAATTGGCACACGTATATATATAATAATATTTCAGTCAAATTTCCAGGAGGCCATACATGCCAGTGTTGCCAAAATGATTATAATTGTCGTGTGGCCTCCTGAGAGGCCGAGTGCAGGTCTTTCAAGCAGGGACCCGTAACTTAACGTAACGGGTAACGTAACGAAACTCGAGGTGTAACAGTATCATTCGGTTACATGATTTCGTTCGGTACTGCAGTAACGTTATAGACTGTTCGTTACATGAGCACGGTACAAATTGGAACTCTATTCCCATACGGTACACGGTGGAGTAACGTTACTCATTTCGTTCCATGCACCATTCGGTACAGTTATAACGTTACTGCCTCTTCGGTACATGGGCACGGTACAGATTGGAACCCTACTGCCATGCGGTATACGGCGGAGTAACGTTACTCATTTCGTTCCACGCACCATTCGGTACACTTGTAACATTACGACCTCTGCCTTTCATCGATTCGTTACTGAATGGAACTCTAGTTTTGTACCGGAGTAACGATCCTTTCTGTTACACGCAAGTGTACGTACATGAACGCTGTTGTTATTTCGAGATATTATTGAAGTTTGGATGGAAGCCTTGTGTAGGCAAATTGATGGGAACGTTACAACCAGGGCTAGATAACTTAACCGTAACCGTAACGTAATTAGGCAATGTACCGGAAAACTCCATGATTGCATTTAGGTAAATGTGTTACAGAACGAAACACTTCGTTTCGACAAGATTACCGTATTTATCATATACTATCGCAATAACGTTAGCGGCTTGGGTGGCGTAGTTGGTTGCATGCTGAACTGCTGTGCCCAAGATAGCGGGTTCAAACCCGGCCGAAGTCGTCGGAATTTTAAGAGCGTTAAAAATCTTTCAGTATGCCTTCCTTCGGAGGGGATGTAAATGATGATGATGATGATTGTTGTTTTAAGGGGCCTAACATCTAGGTTATCGGCCTCTAATGATCTGGCTGATAGCGAAAATGTCAATGAAGTGGAAATCAGAACGAAACTTAAGAGAGAAGGAAAAGACGTGCAAAAAGGAACTCAGATTGAAACTACTCACAAAATGGAGAGCGATAACTCTTACAAAAGGGAATTTAGAACGAAAATACTCACAAAAGGAATAGATTGAAAAATACACACAAAATGCAGATTAAGTTCAAAATACGCACAAAATGCAATGTACAGTCGAAATAACTACAAAATGCAAGTGAAATTCAAAATACTTAGAAAATGAAAATGAGATTGAAAATACGTACACAATGCAATTGAAGTTCAAAGTACTAACAAAATGTAATTGAAATTGAAAATAAACAATGCAATTTGGATTGAAAAATGCACATTTCAGATTCCAAATAATCACGTAGTGCAATTGATATTCATTTTTTTAATTTTTTATTTTTTTATTTAATCAATTTACTCCTCTAGGTTGGTGGTTCCCACGGACTCAGCGAGGGAACTCACCACTACCGCTTCTATGGGCAGTGTCCTGGAGCTTGGAACATCTGGTCGGAATGGATACAACTGGGGAGGTGTGATCAGAACTTCGCCCAGGCGGCCTCAACTGCAAAGCGAACAGGGGCCTCATGAGGGATGGGAAGGGATGGAAGATTGGGATGGATAGGCTAGGAATAGGGAAGGAGGCGGCCGTGGCCTTACAGTAGGTACTGTCCCCGTAAATCCGGATAGTAGGCTGTCAGATATCCACCCCCTCAATCGGATTGCCAAAAATCATACGCAGCGGCACAGCTACATCAATGAAAATGGCACTGACAGATACTACCGAGATTAGAGCACAGCAGTTAACAAGAAATTATTGTGGAACACACCAAAATATACGGGGGTTCATACGTACCTCTTCAAATTAATCTCGGGTATGGGTTGCCAACTGGATCACTTAAAGTATGCCCACACAATAACCTCCACCATGATATTTAAAATGAACCAAAAATGGAAACAAGAAACTTTAAACTGTACAATAATTTATTTCACATAAAGGGAATGACTTTAACAAAAACTCAACAAAATACACGTGGCAATCAGTAGCCATTGTCAATATAATAATGTCCTCCTGTAGGACTTGTAGACGTTACATACAAAATTTTATCTTTCACTTGCTTATAAAGAACGTAATAATAGTAATACACTTGGAATGGATGAGGGAATTGGAACGAGACATGTAGCAATTGTTTTCCTCTTTCATAAACATCACACTTTATTTATAACTGCAAGCCTGTTATGTGGTCGACCTTGGCCTCTAACATACAGTTGTCAGGCCAGCTGCGATCCACCCTACATCATGTCGCATGCCCACGTCGTTAAATGGACCCACCTGTCCAGCCTGCGTTAGCATAAGCTCGTAACCTCAGAGCCTAGCTCCTTTTCAAACGCTTTAAATGTCCTCAACTCAACTCAAATATTATCACGCAAATCTTTTAAATGCTCCATTCAAATATTACTGGATTACTCTAATAATCCCAAAACTTGTTTAATGGTATAATCCACTTGTATAATTAGCGTTCTTTAGAGTATATTAACAAAACTCTTAATGTTTATAACAAATGCTCATTAATTGTTAATAACAATTATAAATTGTTTATAATATTGTCAAACGACAATTGAAAAATCTATACCCGCCTCTATTAATTCCTTTCATTTCACATTATTGTTAAAGATATTTACACAATTATTTACAATATTAATATTATTTATTTTAGAAATACATTAAACCACACGTCTATCCGGTTGATAATTACTCAAATCAGGGTAATATAATCGACCAATGAAGGTTAGTTATATTTAAGTTTATATTCAGGTTTAATAAGTTTTAATAATTATTATTATTATTTGTGACGGTAACCTCCATTCAAAATCGTTATCTCAAATTATTTAACACTCTTGTTAATTTTAACAGTAATTTCACATGATTAATTTTCAAAGGACCTGGACAATAAACTCAGCGGAAAAATACTTCGCTCAAATGCACAAATTGCATAAAATAGGCCCAGAATTCATCATATATTTCCATATATATGGCATAAAAACCTTCCACAATAAACCTCCACTTACAAATTCATTAACTTCATTCTTATTATTGTGGGAATCTCCTTCACTTATTCCAGGGCATTATTCATCAGCGACTTTTACATGTCCACTGAACTAACGATTATACATCCATAGTTCCACTTCAAAAATTCTTATATTCATTAATTGTTTCAAAACTGTTATTTATTTAACCTTCGAGGGTTTCATTCATGAATCGATATGAAGTAAAAATTTGCCAATCACAAATAAATTTAATAGCAAATACGATTATACACGCCTCTCTGGTCTATCAAAATCGAGATTAATATCTCCTAAGTATCGTAGTATAAAAATACTATCTTCAAACAAAGTTCATCTAAACTGCATAAATAGTCGAATAGACTACAATTAGACTTTGGAATGCAAACATTATTGTTCCAATCTAGTATTGAGAAAAATTCCTATTAAAAGTTCATTACTATAGTGTATTCAATAAATCGTAATCAAAGTTCATATTTCATAAAATTGTCTATAATGCAATGGTAATTTCAGAACTGACGATAAATGTCTATGTTGTAATCATGTTCATAAAACGACTAGTATTTCCAAGATCGTCGATACAGTAATAGATTTTAACGCTCTAAAATCCTTTAATTATTCTTCTTTCTTGAGGATGACAGAAAATTGGTCAAAGTAATTAACTGAAAAGAATTACTTTAATAAAATGACACGCTGTCTGAATTCAAATCTGCCATAGAAAATCATTAACTATACAGTCAAATCGTGACTACAAAAATATGCAAATTACTGAAAGAATATAGATATCAGTCTCAACTGATCTAAAATTATTTAAATATGCCACTGACATAACAATGTCTTAATAAATCGTAGAAAAATGCATAACTCATGGAAGTGTACTGAGTACAGAATTATCAAGCAAGTAAATGGGGCATAATATATATGGGACAAAAATATGGGAAAAATGGTTGCTCAGATATCGCTAAATGGCTCAAATAAAACAAGAAACGTTCACGACTACCTTATCTGTTGATTGAAGTTCTAGAGGAAAATCTTCCAAAGAAGACTGGTGATGGTTCCATTTCACCAAAAAGATGTGCTCCGTCCTCGAAACTGGAACCAGCGCCCTCGGAGAATAGAACTGCTTCCTCCTCCGGAATTTGCACTGCTCCGTGTATACGATAGACATCCTTCTGGCAAAACTCTTCTTTGTGAGCCGGGTCCACCCTGGCCTCTCTTGATAGTTCCCTGAAGTTCTGGTAGCAATTCGCCATGAAGTTTATTGCAGTTATTTCGGTAGAAATATTCATAGTTGTGGAGTATGAATACGTTTCCACTGCCATTTGATATAATTCAGCGTTGGACAACGATGCATGAGTGTAGTTGGATATTCACTACATGCTCGCTTTTGTAGAAAGACGATTAGCGAAGTTCCATGCTGCTATTTCACTCCATCGATATATGTCCCAATTGCATTAAAGTCCTTAGCCTTCCATCTTCATTTCCGTTATAATAGTTGAAAGAACTGCCATATTATATTGTTCCATGTTAGAATGCAGCGTTGTATCACCCAAAAGCAATATGTAGTAGCACGGTTGCAATACCAGTGTCAGCCGTAGCGTAGAATGTGATATTTTAAAAGTGCTTCTCAGGTGGCGAGAAAATCACTTTTGTCTGCCGTCTTAAAATGCCAATATCTTTCGAATTATAATCTTGAAAATGTTCAACCTTTCTACACACTTTAATATAGTACTGCACAATAGAAGTAGCTTAAAGGCATTGGTCAACTCTTGATATATTGTTTCGTAGACTTGAAAATGTGTGCGTTTCAACTTCGCCTAGTTTCAAACACCGTAAAATGGAACTGCGGCGCGCTAGAAGCTCGTTCAATGCGGTTGGCTTTACCACACGCGCTAAAGACGACTTGTTTCACTGTATCACTCGAAAACGACTATAACATCAGAAATATATATGCGGTATAAGACACATGAGCTATGAGATCTGATATATGAGCTATGAGAGCTCCTCTCTGCTGTGCAAGACCTTTTATCAACTTCTTAAGGGGTGTATCCACCCCTTCCATAGCTTGTTTCTCCGTCATTGCTAGAATTTCTAACTTTGGCTATACTTGACGGATTTTCAAATTTCAAAAACTCAAAAATAATTTCTTCAAAATTCCAAATCAATGCCATAACTGAAAGTAGTTTTCCACAATTCTGCATTCCAAAAGTAATTAAATATGATAGTTTCAGTAATCTCCGTCTCCCCCCAAACTATCGTTCATTGGTTCGAATCTCTCCTCCAATCGCGTAACTTCCTCCTTAGCACAATTCCATGTTTCCCTGCGACTGCGTCGTAAATCTCAGATCTTTCTCGAACAAAATCATGACGTCACCAAGAATCTCAGCTCAAGCAGCCTACTTGCGTGAAGTCTGCGTCATCCGTGCTTACGTCATGAGTATCCACGTCACAACTATGACAGCCATAACTTAATTCATTTGCCAATACAGCCACCGTGGTCTCAATATAATTCACTTTACGGGGGCAGTACCATCCCGGCATTTGCCCAAAGATGAAGTGGGAAACCACGGAAAACAACTTCGAGGATGGCTGAGGTGGGAATCGAACCCCCTCTACTCATTTGGGCTACCCGAGGCTGAGTAGACCCCGTTTCAGTCCCCATACCACTTTTCAAATTTCGTGGCAGAGCCGGGAATCGAACCCAGGACATCCGGGGCGGCAGCTAACCATGCTGACCGCTACGCTACGGAGGCGACATTGATATTGTTTTAGATCCCTTATTTGGGGGTGGTAGGATCTAAAACGGAAGAGTTATTGTGTTGATTTAGAAGGAAATGTCTAAAAGGGGGTAGCTTCCCGTAGTCGGGCAAGCTGACCAGTGTAGAGTGTTGTTTTAGTGTTGGGGCGCTCCTATAAATAACGTAGGAGTGTTTTAGGGGATGGAACTCAATGCAAGGGTCACTGTGCTGGTCGCCCAGCTGTCTGGTTAGATAATCGACTTGTACGTGTCAGCTATATGGCGCGGGCCGCTTCTAGCAAGCAGGCCGGTACGGGAATACGATGTTGCTTGCACTAGCAAGTATCTGGCTACTATAAGTCACGTCTAATAGTGACGGAGAGTTCAGGAAAGGAGTTAGGGCGTGAAGAAGCGTGTAAACAGTAATGCAGGTGTGTGTACTGACCAAGTGTTTATTGGTCGGTAATAATGGATATGTGAGTCCCTTTTAAGGGATGTAGTGATGTTACAATGTGTACAACTTGTCTATACAAATTGGAGGTGAGGTTACAAAGTTATAGGATTCTGAACAATTGCTGACTCACTCACCTGATGATACCGGCGTAGCCTTCGGCCGTCACACTGAAAGACTGATAATTGAGAGATCCTTTGACCTCCTTAGGATTCCCTTTTATATTCTTCGGCGCTATGCTGTCAGCATTGTGATGGCATAGCTGCCCTAGTTAATAATGTGTCGCTGTGTGTAATAGTTATGCAAGGATTGAGCCAGCTTTCCAGAATGGCGAGCTGTCCTTGCGGTGTTGATAGATGTTGGTTTGGCTTTACAAGGGTTGCCAGTTAGGAGATTTAGATAGATGATGGGGGGATGGTCTCCAAGGGGTGCATACCCCTGGGGTACTGTACAAGCCTCTTTCCCTATTTAGTTCGCGTCCCCGCGAACGGGAACGGAACTTGGGGTTGGGATGTTGTTGTTATGGATGTAGTCGCTGTGGTTGTTTTTGAAGTCCCCTCGTATCTTCTGTAGATGTCTTCCTCGTCGTCGTGATGTCGCGTTGATGTGGGTGCGTGAGATCAGCTCATGTTCAGAGGGGAGGGTTATGGGATATACATATATACATAACATTTACATTGGCATAAAAACATTGCAACAGAAATTGACATTTGCATAAAAAATATTGCAACAGAAATTGACATTTGCATCTTGGAAGTTTGATGGAGAGAAAAAAAATACATGGTGCTGCTGGTACATTGTTGTGCAGGGAGGAAAAAAACCCAGGGCCGAACGGATGATTGCGTCGTCTGCCCTATCTTAGGGAAAAAGTGCTCCCTGCAATAAGAAAGGTAGAAGAAAATAGAAAAATGGGTGTTCCAGGGTATAATTTAAGGGAAATAATCAAAGTGTATTTATTGGTTTGGGATAAAACGGAACACCCTGACAAATGGGGAAGTTAGAAGAAAGAAAATGAAAGCAACAAAAGCATGATTACTGTGTACATGTGTACATTGGAAAAAAAAATATAACAATATTCGCCGTGGCGCTGATGGCAATAATGGTGCCGTATATAGGCTGGTGATAGTACTATGGTGATTATGGGAGCATTGCATAAGGACATTGGTAATCATGATGATGCCGGGCATGACCGGATAATAATAATGATCATGACATTTATAATATTATTATAATTTATAATTAAACATACTAAACCTAATAATAATAATAATGATAATAATAACCATAGTAGTGATGATGGTTGCCATGTTGGTACTCTATATATGGGTATATTATCCAACCATGTGGAACATGTATGTGTATAACCTTGTCATGATATAATTATGGAATACGAAATAATTTATAACTAATATATATTACCTTATAGAGCTCTTATAGGTGGCCATGTATTAGATACCCTTTTGCGCTGTTAACTCTCAACCTTGCTTCTGAAGCGTCCTTAAGTGGCCGTTCCTGCTAAGGTACAGTGGCTAATCCGCTGTCTCATTTTGTTTTCTCCTATGCCCTAGTGGTTTTCCCACCGTGGTTAGGAATTCCACCTTAGCGTCGAAGGCGCGGCGCTTACAAGTGTTGTGCCGCCCTTAGACAGTGAATCCACGCTTCATTTGCGTGCATCACGTGTTTTTGTGTTCATTGATACTCAGTATTCCACGGTTACTGTGCATCGTTGACCACTGTGTTGTCACCGTTAAAGGGTGCAACTGAAAGTTTAAAAGACATGTTTATTGCGTTGTGGACCTGTGGAAAAAATATATTAGTGGATTGCCGCTCGGGTGATCTGTAATAGAGCATAGAAATATTATACAAGCCATATATATCATTTATAGGCGCAGGCCAATATTGCCTGCCTTTGGCACTCTATATTGCTGTCTCCTAACCTATGCCGGCTAGAGTCCTATCTTATCCTACTTACTCTACTTATTGTGTTGTATTACCGGGCTTACCCTGGTACCGATTTTTGGTGACCAGTGCCGAAATATTCTACCTTAATGTAAGTTATCCTAGTATAATCTAACTTAATGTATTACCGGGCTTATCCTGATGACGGGTTTGTTAGTCATCAGGTGCCGAGCGGCGTTACTTAACATTATCTATCTTACTTATGATTGAAAATTTAAAAAAAATGGCTACTACTATTAAACCGAATGGATGGCCTTATTCTATTGCCGAAATGTGCTGTGCCACAACCTGGCAACAGCGGTCAGTAAATTTGCTTAATCCTAGGTTGCGTGTCAAATGCAACCGTCTTACAGCTAAGATTTCGACCAGGGCGATCGCCTGAGGCAATTTACTTCCTCAGGACACCACCCGCACGAATCCAGAAACACCGGTTGTCTCTAGAATCGCTGGATTCCGCCCCCTTAATTCTAGATGTCGACGCTTATCAACTAGTATTAACCTAGTCGCATGTGTCTTATTGGCTAAATTTGGACCGGAACGATCGCCTGAGGCAATTTACTTCCTCAGGACACCACCCGCACGAGTCCTAGAAACACCGGTTGTCTCTAGGGTCGCTGGATTCCGTTCCCTTAATTCTAGGTGTCGACGTCTATTACTAGTACTAATCTAGTCGCAGGCGACTTACGGTGCCCCTGAGCAAACCGTTTCGCCTGCTGTACCTTCCCGCTCATTACCGTTATCGTTCATCGTTGTCGTAGTTGAGGCGCCCACTTTGGCTCCTATGAGGTGCCCATTGACTGCCCGCTGCGTCGCCATTTAGGTGGGCATTGGACATCGTCCAATGGCATAATATTATCTTCGCCTTCATTGGCAATCGTAGTCTGCTTTTCGCAGTAATATTTCTACCCGCCGTTGTCGGCCGCAGTAGTAGTAATCTCTTCGCCTTTATTGGCCGCAATTATATCCTCTTCGCCATTGTTGGCCGCAATTATATTTCACTCCAACGCACAGGAGTCTTGCTTCCCGCTGTAGAAGCCCTACCTACTTAAATTTAACCAGAAGTCTAGTCATAATGGGGTCGTCTCTAGGGTCGTCCCCTGAGTTCGGCGCGGAGTGAGCTATTTCTCCCACCATCCTCAGAAAGTCTTCCCTGCAGGTCTTGGCTTCGACGACCGTGGCACAGAGTGGGTGTAGCATCCCTTCCTCCCAGGGGCAGTTTACGCGCACCTAGGATTCCAGAGCTTGCCCGGCCAGGCCGCGAGTGCCTTAACCTTACGTGGTTCGTCTGTTTGGTCGGGTCGTTAAGTGGACTAGGGTAGGCTCAACATCGCCTTACCCGCTCTCAAAGTGTGGTGCCTTTGGCCTTTGGCTTGTGCCGTTATCACCAATCAGAGTGTTTCAGATTCCTTTAGCTTTAAAAAAAATATGGGCGTAACCTTTGTAAATGATTTAAAAATGTAAAATGTAAAATATTTCAAGTGTTGTGGGGTTGTAGAACTTCTAAGTACATAGACTACTTCTGGTCTACTATTGCTACGTCAGCTTTCCAGCGATAATGCTCTTTTTACCTTAATGGAGGTGTTAGTAGGGTCTGTGGCGTCAGGTACCCTGTTATTATGATCTGGGGGTAGTTATTTGTAGAGTGGGCTTAAAGTATGGTAGGAAGGGGTTATGCATCTTTGGGCTCAAATAAATGGTGGCCTTGAGCCGGTAATGCTACTAGGAGTGCTCCTACAATGAGTGGACTGGGGCAGGTAATTCCCGGGATTGCAAAGATATGAAAATTCCATGCAGGTTTGATAGTAATACCCCTGTTAAATGGATGGGATACTCATGCATGTATCTGGATATGAGGCATCTGCACTCATATAAGGATAGGTGTAGGTTGAGGCATAATACTAATATATTCCTGTCATGCGGGAGTATTTAATTAACAAAGAATGGTTAATATATATAATTGTGGCCTCATCTCTCATTTGGAGATGCGCATTATGCTTATTTAATGTTTGCCGACCCACCCCTAATACTCAGGTGGTAGCATCGTGATCCAAGGCGTAGTAGGCCTTCTCTTTAGACGCATGAAGTCTATCAACCCCTTGTGTATACTCTGTAATGTAGTGTAGCTGTTTTGGTCGTGTTCATGTGTCTGCGTTGGTTATGTTGGACGTGAGAATGTTATTGGAAGGGAGTAAGGTGGTACGCTGGTAGCCTGTTCTCCTGTCATCCTCCCTTGGTCCATGTTGGCTATCCGCGCCTTGGGATAGTAAAGCTTCCCGACCTAATCTGGTCTGCCATTTGTAGTGTGAATGTGGCCAGTGGTCGAAGTGCGACTGGCCATGTCCTAATCGCCTGGAATGATTTATTTTGGGAATAGAATCGCGAAAAGAAGTTATTGGGGGGGGGAAGGTCTTGTGTCCTCAGAGCCCCTGTCTGTGTTCGCTTCTAATTAGTGAGCGCGTGTGTGTGTGCCTATGTTCCGCTACACCAGGCGGACGGTTGGTCTGTTACAGGCTAAGTTGTATTATGTATCGCGTGTATGGGCAGGAGGTGCCCGTGGCCTGTCAACGTCTTGTCCATTGCTACATGCTTTTGCAGTGTTAAAATAATGTATGTTATTATGACTGTTTTGCGTTTTTAATGTCATGGTCAATGCCGGTAAACAATAGTGTCTTGTCAGCATCGATATGGCAATGTGACGAAGTCTGCCAGTCAGCAGTTTGTATGTGTAATGTCAGGCTGGGATGTTATGTATGTCATCCGCTGGCATGTGCTTTCCTGCACGTATGCAAGTGTTGTCATTGTTTTAGATTCCTGGCGGACTTAATGTAGCAATTCGTACTATTTGCTAATACTATTGTGTGGTCACTATTCCGTAAGACCTTTGTCTTATGAGATTTCTATGCCTGTGTCTGGGAAATATATTTTCCATGTCAGGTGTATTTGAAATTTTATGCCCGGTTTTTGGCGGGAGGAAATGTGGTATTCCCTGTTCATGTATCTGTATGGGTCAATTTCGGTGTGGTTGGCAGCCTGGATAGCTGTTTTCCTGGTGTCCGATTTTCGCTGGGATTTGAGCCCATGATCTATGTAATTCTTCTGTGTTATATGTCTGCGTTGTTCATGTTTTGTGCGCTCCTTGTATGTATTTTGATTGTGTTTCCCGTACCAAAAATACCGTTGGATAGTTAGTTTTTGGTACGAGTGTGGTGTGTGATCATGGGTTCGGACCCGGGGTGCTGTAAAGGCTTGTCACGACGGTATTTGTGCCGTCCATATTATGGCACGTTCCCCGTGTATGTGCAATGTGCAAATGAAAGTACGCATACCTGTGCAGAGTTTGTATGTTTTTGACTTCTCCTCGTAGTGTAATTTTGAAAGTTATAGGGTCCTTGGATCTGCCGTGAATGAACGCGTCTTTCCTGTCCACTTGGAGCTGGCTTAGTTGGTCTGTATGCGTGAAGGTCAGCCAGCCATGCGTGCCTTATCGCTGACAGTGTAGAATTACAATGTCGTGAGCTCTCATTTGTTTTATGTTCTGTCCATGCTCTTGTTTCCGGCACGCGTATGTGGGAACCTGATTGCTGTCTCTTGTAATTGCGGGCAGGCTCTTCTTAATGCAAAAGAACCTTCTATTAACTACCTTTGTGTTCGCAAGTGTTGTGTTGACTTGTAATGTGGGTCAAGTATATTCCTATCCATTGTTCAAAATGTCGTTATACACGAGTGTCTCCGGGCCGCTAGTCGCGTGTTTGGTGACTATGTGCCGGAGGTGATTTTGTTGTTTTTCATTTATGACCCTCTGTTAGTGGAACTGTCCCAATCTATTTTAGCTTCCTACTCTTCTATCCTAGAACTGGATAGCTACCCGACCTTATATTCCTGGTATTCAGAAGGTTGCGGGTTTTGAGACCGTCTTTTCTCAGAGTAATTGTTTCTGGCACTATTCAGGTTGTGTCTCCGGGACAGTTTGGTAGTGTTAGGATCGTATCCCGGTGCGGTCAGTGAGGTTTGAAGGCTATTTCTTGGCCTTCTTTCCACGTCTGCCAGCGGGATCATTTCCTTTTCTTTTAGTAGTGTGCCCGCCTGTACGTGTAGGTGTGTGAGCTTGGCGTGTATGATATGCCTTCATGCGGCGGGCGTGAATAATGTCTTTAATGAGTTTCCTCCCATGGCGCACGCTGACTATATAATTTAGGTCAGATACCTTCCTGCAGACTTTGAAGGGACCTGACCAGCGTGGCAGGAGGAATTCGGACACGTTTTTCTTACGGGCAGAATTGGAGACCATGACCAAGCCCGGGTGTGTATTCCACGGTTTTCCTATTCCGATCGTACCGCTCTTTTTGTTTCTTTTGAGCCTCGGCTATGTTTTTTCTAGCGTCCATGCGGGCTATCTGCAAATGCTCTAGCCGGGCCGCATTGTCTGTGTGGGTGTCCTGTGGGATGCATATATTGTCTATGGGACTTCTGGGTGTGTATCCGTGCAGTAGGAAGTGTGGAGAGTGTTTCGTAGCCGTGGATATAGAGGTATTATAACTAAAAGTAATGGCTTGCAGGTATTCATCCCAGTCTGTTCCTGCGTCCTCTGTAAATTTGGCCAGCGCTATTCCAAGTATTTTGTTCATACTCTCCGTGAGTCCGTTGGTTTGCGGGGAAAAACTCGTGGTAGTGTATGCCTTAATCCTGAGTATCTCCAGAAACTGTTGGAGCACTCTCGAGGTGAAAATAGTACCTCTGTCGGATAATAAGGTTTGGAATAGGCCGTATCGTGTAACTATATCAAATAGGAATTCGGCTATGCTGTTCGTGTCTGCTTTGGGAACAGCCTTTGTAATCATGTATCGTGTGAGATACTCGGTGGCCACCAGGATATATTTATTACCTTTCTGACTTGTCGTAATGGGGCCTTTCACATCTATCCCGACTCTGTGAAATAACTCTCCCACGGGAATTGGGTTGAGTAGTCCATGAGGCTTGCCAGGTCTTGTTTTGAATCGTTGGCAAGTGTGACATGTCTTTACAAAGGTATCTATGTCGGCCTTCATGTTTACCCAATAGTACTTGTCACGGATTCTAAGGTATGTTTTGTGCGTGCCTAGATGTGCCCCTGCCAGTGGGCTATTGTGGTGTCCGATCATGATATTTTCTCTCAATGATTGCGGAACCGCTATAGGTGCGTTATCGTGCATGGCCGTGGGCTTAAATTTCCGTACCCCGTCTTTGTCTAGGAAAAATCGCCTAGACAGCCGTGCTGTCTTGGAGTCCACTTTATCCAAGTCTACTAGTGCCAATAGAATCTGTTTCAAGTACGGATCACTTTCTTGCTCCTGTTTGATGTTAATCACCGTCAGGGCAAAGGTGGGCATATCGTCCCAGTCGTGGTCCTTACTGTCATCCGGGGGATCGGCTACTGGCAGTCTAGACAACCCATCTGCGTCTAGGTGTGTAGCGCCTTTCTTGTGTTTGACCACGAAGTCATATTCATACAGGCGGAATATAAACCTGTTGAGCCGCGAATTTGGGTTTTTAAATTTGTCCCAAAAAAGCAAGCTCGCGTGGTCAGTCACTACCGTGAACTTGATACGATAGAGGTATACCCTGAAATAGTTCACTCCCCACGAAAATGCCAGCATTTCCCGCCCTGTGGCAGAGTATCTAGTCTCAACGGCCGTTAGCTTCCTGCTAGCGAAAGCGACGGGCCGTATGCGCCCTTCTGCGTCTTCCTGCAATAGGGCCGCACCCAGCCCGTACAGGCTGGCATCCACGTGTAAAAATGTGGGCCTATCACTGTGGAAGTGTTGCAGTAATGGTGGTGAGGTCAATAGTTGCTTCAATGTGTTGAAGGCATCTATGTGCTCCTGTTTAATGCTGAAGGGCGTCTTTTCCCGTGTGAGTTCGGTTAAGGGGTGGGCGATGTGCGCAAACCTGTAGATATACTTCCGGTAATACGATGCCAAACCCACAAAACTGCGCAATTGTTTCAAATTTGTGGGCATCGGGATACCGTTATTGCGTCAGTCTTGGCTGGGTCAGGAATAATGCCCTCCCTGTTGACAATATGGCCCAATATGTTAATTTGCTGTCTGGCAAATTGACATTTCGCAGGTTTAAGCCTTAGTTTAGCTTCTCTGATCCTTGCGAAAGCCTCCTCCAAATGTACGATATGTTCGTCGAAGGTATTGGAGAAAACTGTTGTATCGTCCACGTATACTAATACGGAACGCCACTTGAGCCCTGAAAATGTCTTTTCCACCAGCTTTTGGAAGGTTTGGCTGGCGTTACGGAGGCCCATGGGTAACCTTGTGTAGGTATATAGCCCGTTCTCTGTGACGAACGCCAGCTTGTGCCTATCTGGTTCATAGACGGGGATTGAATAGAATCCACTATAGCAATCCATCGAACTGAACCAGCTAGCTCCACCAAGGGCGTCCAAATAGGTGTCTGCCCTTGGTAGTGGATAACTATCATTTTCGACTAACTTATTGAGCCTCCTGTAGTCAGTACAAAACCTGTGCGATCCGTCCTTTTTTTTGGTCAGCAGAACTGGTGAGCTGTAGTTAGAAATAACGGGAACAATGACCCCTGCCTCGAGCATCTCTGAGATCTGAGCATCGATGGCGTGTCTCTCCTTCTGGCTCACTCTGAAGGGAGGCTGGTGTACTGACCAGTCACTAGTGAGTGTGACATGGTGTTCAATGAGGTCTGTCACAGCGAGATCCTTCATTGAATGGGCAAAAATAACTCTGTTGGTCTCCAGGAGCTCCGTGAGACTTTTATTTTGCTCCGGAGTCAGGTCCTGCCTGTGGTTCTGGTTGGCCGCCTTATCTGTGTGTGTGTGTTTGTGTTGGCTGATAGTATGCAGTACAGAGGCCTGGTGCTCGTGATTTTCTCGCTCCGCTCGAATCCCATCTTTGTTTTTGGTGTATATCATGGGATGTGTGGTGAGCCTCTGGTCGTGCTTTAAAAGCATCTGACCACTAGCGAAATTTATGCTAGCCTCATATCTAGCGAGAAAATCCATGCCAATTATGGCTGACGCAGAAAGGTGTTCGATAACGAACATAGGGTGCGTTGTGGCAAAATGGTCTATCCTAAGATGTATGTTTGCCACCCCCTCGTTTTCTAGCGTCTGAGCATTGGCCGCTATCAGCCGGATGTCACTCGTGACACCGTGTATTTGGGCTTCGGTAACGTGTCTCCTATTAACACAACTTACTGCTGCCCCGGTGTCAATTAGGGCCTGTACTTTGTGGCCATTTATGGTGGCGTGTATCGTGAGGGCCGATACCTGAAATCCACTGCCCTGCACCGATGTGTTGTGTAAGATGTATGTAGTTGTTGTTGTTGTTGTTGTTACCGGAGTGACATGTGTACTGGGAAGGCATGGAGCGGGCCTCTTATCGTATCGGGCACGCTTAGCCTCTAGGCCTGCTTCCTGTCCCGAGTGCTTTGCCTCGGTCAGCAAAGTGCGCTCACCCAATACGTTGCCAGCTCTCTTAGTCGGCCTCGCCGTTAGAATGGAAGTTTGCTGGCGAACGTTTAATGTATTAATCGCTCCCAGCCTTCGTGTAGTGGTGTTGTTGTTGTTGTTACCTTCCTCTCGGGAAGGTGTGTCTGCGATCGTGACCCTGAGTTTGCCCTTTTTACCCTGTTTCTTGTTCCAGGCGGTCGCGAGTTCGACTCCTGTTGCCGGCTTCCCAGTGCCGCGTGAGCTCGCGTCCTGCGCCTGCGTATGGTCAGTTCCTACCCTGCGTTGTGATGTAGGGGGTATGGCTTTCTGTTTGGAGGGTGTGGGTGTGTTCTCAGGCTGTTGGCGCGTAATTATGAGGGGTGTATAATGTCCCGCCTTAGGGTTCCCTGTAAAAAGTACATGTAGGTCCCTATCGAATCCCGCAGTGGAAAATAGCGGAGGCGAGTGCACATCAGTGTATACATGGATGTTGGCTTGCAGCACTTTGCCGAGAGCGGTCACCTCTACGACACTGGCATAGGTGCCGTCCCTACCCATGTATTTACTGTAATCCGCCCCGGTCTGGAATGGGTTTTCCCGCTCGTCCGACACAAAGTCTCGGTACTCTTTCCAGTTGGCCAGGATATGTTTGACCGTTTTCTGTCTGTAGTCCCCATGATAATCCTCGGTATTCCGGATTAGGAAGCTCATGGCCCTAAACAGACAGTTGCCGTCTCCTTGCACGGGGTGTGCTTGGAAACGGTCCGGGGGCGGATCGTCAGCCGTAGCTTTAGCTGGCTGCTTCTTCCCCTTACTCTTGCGAGTTTGCTTGGGGGAAGGGCCTTTCTGTTGTTGTGTTGGGGGAGGAACATCAGCTGCTTCATCCGCTAGCCGACCCTCCCCGTCTAGGCGTTTTTTTGAAACGTGGGTGTACGCCTGCCTGTAATGTATGTGCGCCCCCCCTCGGGGTGGCTGCGCCAGCTCCCCGCCTGCGGTGTGTGGCTAGGTGTAGGGAGTATTGCCCCCCTGTCTGTCCTGTGGGGTGTTTCATCCCTGAACTCCCTCGGGTATTCGTCGGGGAGGGGGTAGTGTTCCGGGCGCTTCGTGTGTTTAACCACATTTTCCCGTCCCCTTGTGGGTTTTCTTCCCTGTCTGTTATTGCCCGGGGGTCTGTTTTCCTGTTTCCGCCAGGGTGGGGTGTATGTCTGATGCTGGGGGAGCGGGTTTTCCCGTCGGTTCCCCTTTTCCCTATACTGGGTAGCTGCATACTCCTGTCTGGTCGGGGGTGGGTTTCCTCGCCTGTCCCTGTTTCCCCTGTACTGTGGGGGTGTGTAGCTTTGCCTGCGCGGGGGCGGGTTCTCCCGATATTCCCCATTTCCCCTGTACTGCGGGGCTGCATAGCCCTGCCTGCGTGGGGGCGAGTTTTCCCGGTACTCCCTGTCTGCCCTGTATTGTGGGGCAGCATAGGACTGTCTATTTGGTGGCGGGCTGTTTCGTCGGGGGATGTCGTGGTCGTACTCCTCAGGGTAGTACTCCTGTGTGTACGGGGATGGTGAACGCCGTGAGGGGTATGTCGGCTCTGGGTCCGTGTATGATATCGGTGAATACCGAGGAGGGTAGTGTGGCCTATCCTGTGGGGGAGGTGTTGTTGGCCGCTGTGGAGGGTAGTAATTTTCCTCCCTCCCGTAGCGTCTCCTCTCTGTGTACCCCCTGTCCCTCTCAGTATAATAGCGTTCTTGTGTGTCTTTGTGCTCATCCCTTAGCGGTCTCCCGCCTGCTTGGATGGCAGCTATGGTCAGTTTCTCCATTCTGTCCACTAATTCGTCCATTTTGTCGTTAGTGTCGTCTTTCTGAGTTTGGAAGTGCAGATCCACGGCTTTTTCCGTAGCCTTTTCCGTGATCTTTCTCCCCTCCTCTATGGTCTTTATGTTATTTAACATATGTTGGACCGTGGGGTTGTTCATTATGCATAGCTTTTCCACTATGGCTGGTCTGAGGCCCTGCATTAACAGCTTGACTTTCTGTTTATTTGTCATGGCTGCATTGTACTTATCGCACATTATCAACTTTACGTTGATGTATGCCTGGGCGCTTTCTTTGGGTCCCTGTGACCTCTGTCTAATCTGGTCATAGAGATCGTCATCGTCTGGTATGAGCTGGAACTCCTCCTTCAAGAGTAAAGCGGTTTCCTCCCATGTGGCAGCTTCTAGTGTGTCCTCATGGAGCTCATACCATATCATGGCCGCCTTTGTGAGGTAAGCAGGAAGGAGCCGTTTCCTAACTTCCTCGCTCCAACCATTGATCCGGGCCGTTCTATTGAAGGCCTTGAGGTATTCCTCGGGATCCTGGCCTTCCCCCGTGAACTTTGTGGGGTGGATCATGGGGTACTCAGTGTGTCTGTTCATTTCGTTCTCGGCTGTGTCTCGTTGGCTGTGTAGTGATTCTGGTCTGTTTGTGCCGTTCGCACCGCTGTCGTGTGCCGAGGTATTTGGGCTATTTAGAGGGGAATTAGCCTCGCTTCCCGTGTACGACACCTGTGTTATGTTACCAGGTGGCTCGTCACCTGATATGTCTGTGCTGATGGATGGTGTGTTGTCGTACTGTGTGGATTTGACTATGTGTACGGTCCTGTCTAAATCCTGTTTTACTGTTTCCAAAATAGTGTGGATGTCAAGAACTGCTTCTGTCGTGTGATTATTGGACTTGATAGTGTCTGTCTCTAGTAGCTCTGTAATGCGCTCGAGCAGATTACTGGCTTTCTGCTCTGTGATTTGCAGTTGCTGCAACAATAGGGGATGGAGTGTTGGCAGGCAATCTACTTCACTAGCGCTGGATACTGGTGACTCTTGTGTGTGTTCACTGGCCTGGGACCGTGTAAAATGTATAACTTGTGCTGCGGCGGTAGGGTGTTGAGCACGGATCTGTGATGTTTTGAATTCAAGGTCCCTGAGAAGTTGTACTGCAGTCTGGTCAGTTATTAAGTCACTGTTCCTAATTTTTAGCTTCGGCAGGAGTGGAGTCGTACTAGCTGACAAATGGTGCGCAAAGTCTCTTAGTGTAGTTCTAAATGTGGACATCTAATTTCCACCGCATTTACACTATGGGGCGAATGGGGTTTGGTGTAATAATACAAACTCCTATATGTATATGCAAAAATGTGTGACGTAATATAAGGTCAAGAAAAAAAAATTCAGTCTCGCTTGGCTAAGTGCGGTACGGGCCGTTTTTACTACGAGGGCTCGTTGGTTGAGTCCTGTTCTACTGTGCGTAGTACCCGGCCTCCACCATCTGTTTTAGATCCCTTATTTGGGGGTGGTAGGATCTAAAACGGAAGAGTTATTGTGTTGATTTAGAAGGAAATGTCTAAAAGGGGGTAGCTTCCCGTAGTCGGGCAAGCTGACCAGTGTAGAGTGTTGTTTTAGTGTTGGGGTGCTCCTATAAATAACGTAGGAGTGTTTTAGGGGATGGAACTCAATGCAAGGGTCACTGTGCTGGTCGCCCAGCTGTCTGGTTAGATAATCGACTTGTACGTGTCAGCTATGTGGCGCGGGCCGCTTCTAGCAAGCAGGCCGGTACGGGAATACGATGTTGCTTGCACTAGCAAGTATCTGGCTACTATAAGTCACGTCTAATAGTGACGGAGAGTTCAGGAAGGGAGTTAGGGCGTGAAGAAGCGTGTAAACAGTAATGCAGGTGTGTGTACTGACCAAGTGTTTATTGGTCGGTAATAATGGATATGTGAGTCCCTTTTAAGGGATGTAGTGATGTTACAATGTGTACAACTTGTCTATACAAATTGGAGGTGAGGTTACAAAGTTATAGGATTCTGAACAATTGCTGACTCACTCACCTGATGATACCGGCGTAGCCTGCGGCCGTCACACTGAAAGACTGATAATTGAGAGATCCTTTGACCTCCTTAGGATTCCCTTTTATATTCTTCGGCGCTATGCTGTCAGCATTGTGATGGCATAGCTGCCCTAGTTAATAATGTGTCGCTGTGTGTAATAGTTATGCAAGGATTGAGCCAGCTTTCCAGAATGGCGAGCTGTCCTTGCGGTGTTGATAGATGTTGGTTTGGCTTTACAAGGGTTGCCAGTTAGGAGATTTAGATAGATGATGGGGGGATGGTCTCCAAGGGGTGCATACCCCTGGGGTACTGTACAATATTCAAAATACTTACAAAATGCAATTGAAATTGAAAATGCTTACAAAATGTATTGTAGATTCAAACTTCTTAATTGGATGGACAATATTTACAAAATGCAATTTAGATTGAAAATACTTACAAAATGTAATTTATATTCAAACTACCCACAAAATGCAATTGAGAGTCAAAATACTTGCAAAATGCACACCCTGCAAAATGCAATTCAGATTGAAAATACATGCAAAAATAGGTATAGATTGAAAATACAAAATGCAAATAAAATTCAAAATACTCGCAAAAGTCCCAGCTCCTATATTGAAAGACTTACTAAAAAGCAATTTAGATTGTCAATCCGTACAAAATGAAATTGAGGTTGAAAACACTCACAAAAAGCAACTTAGATCGAAAAGACTTACAAAATGCAACGGAGATTGAAATCACCTACAAAATCGAGTGTAGAAAAAAAACGCTAAATGGAATTTAGATACACGGGGGTCCAATTAATAAAAAACAGTGCGGGAATCTTAAAGAGCAAAGGAAATATAATGAAAAGAAAACAAGAGGTCTGACCCCTCGAAGAAGGAGGGATCAGGGAAGATTAGACAAGGGCCAATAAATGCGGGAAAGTGAAAGACTCCCTATGCCTCGGATACCCTAATACCATCACGGTCGGAAGAGAACAAGAGTTGACCAAAGGAGGTCGACAGGAAAGAAGACGGAGAGGAGCCCGGCACAAGTACTGTAAGTGGAAGCAAAGCTGGACTCAGCTGAGGTCCCGTGGTCGCCAACCCACGTCCCACTAGATGTGAGCCCCTGGGGGAAGTAAAGCAGGTGGTCCCATGTCATAGATTTATGGCATGTAAAAGATCCTTCCATAGACAAAATTTGTTTGCAGCTAAATTGCTAGGTCAGATTTCGTCTGAACGCTCTATCAAAAGTTTCAACTTTCTCCACTAGGTATCATTGATATTTGGTAGCAAAAGTTGGAACTACTTGAAATTGAACGGAAATTGTAGCTCACCCTAGGGGTGTCCACTGGAAGCAGCTACAGACTCAGGCGAGCCGAGCATGTCCTCGGACACTCCCAGCAATAAAAGCCATACGATAAATAAATAAATAACAATAACATTAAATTCAGGAACCGAATTAAAGAACTCTATTATTCCGGTCCTTACCAATAACGTTATTAGGCGGGTGGCTCACATAGTGAATAACTGAATAACGTTATTGGCATCATTTCGTTATTAGTTCAACCTGATGTCGAAGAACGAAATGTAACGAACTACTGACAATAACGTTATCGGAAGGCGGTTAATGGACCTTCTTCATAGAAACGTTATTCGCCTATTTTCGTTCTTCGTCATACCCATTTTTTTTTTGTTCTTTTTTGTTTTAGTCGTTTACCTTCCAGGTTGGTGGAACTCACAGACTCAGCGATTCAGGAGGGATACAACTGGTGAGGAGTGATTGGTACCTCGCCCAGGCGGTTGCACCTGCAAAGAGAACAGGGGCCTCATGAGGGAAGGTAAGGGATGGTCAGGATGGATAGGCAAGGAAGAGGGAAGGAGGCGGCCGTGGCCTTGAAGAAGGTACTGTCCCCGATATCAGGATAGTAGGCTGTCAGATATCCGCCCCCTCAATCGGATTGCCAATAATCAATCGCACCGGCACAGCTACATCAATGAAAATGGCACTGAGAGATACTATCGAGATTAGAGCACAATAGTTAACAAGAAATTATTGTGGAACACACCAAAATATACGGGGGTTCATACTTACCTTTTACTTACCTTTTAATTTTATCTCGGGGACTGGGTTGTCAACTGGATCACTTAAAGTATGCCCACACAATAACCTCCACCATGATATTTAAAAATGAACCATAACGAAGACGAGAAACTTTAAACTGCACAATAATTTATTTCACATAAAGAATGAATTTAACAAAAAAAAATCTTCGTGGCAATCAGAAGCCATCGACCACATAACTATGTCCTCCTGTAGGACTTGTATACTCTACATACAATGTTTCAGCTTTCTCAAGCTCAAAATAACGTAAAAATAATAATGCACTTGGAATGGAAACGGGATTTGGGACGAGACACATATATCAATTGTTTTGCGTGTTTATATACTTCACATTTTATTTATAGCCACAAGGCTATTATGTAAACGTCCTTGGCCTCTATCATACAGTTGTCCGGGCCAGCTGCAATGCACCTGCATCGTCAAAGTGGACTCACCCGTCCGTTCAACTCTAGCATATGCGAGTTACATCAGAGCTTAGCTCTCCTTTCAAAACACGTTAAATGTCCACTTCTCAACTGAAATATTATCACGCAAATCTTTTAAATGCTTCATTCAAACACCAGTGGATTACTCCAACAATCCCAAATCATGTTTAATTGTTCAAAGCACTTGTTTAATTAGCGTTGTTTAGAGTATAATAACACAACTCTTAATGTTAATAACAAAAGTTCATTAATTATTTATAACAATAATAAATTGTTTATAACAATGTCAAACGACAATTGAAAATTTTATACACGCCTCTATTAATCCCTTTCATTTCAAATTATTTTCAAAGATATTTACATAATTATTTACAATATTTATATTGTTTATATTATTTATACAAGAAATACATTAAACCACACGTTTATCCGGTTGATAATTACTTAAATTGTGTTGATATAATCGACCAATGAAGGTTAGTTATATTTAAATGTCAAATTCAGGTTTAATAAGGTTTAATAATAATTATTATTATTTGTGACAGTAACCTCCATTCAAAATCTTCATCTCAAATTATTTAACACTCTTGTTAATTTTAACAGTTTCTTCATATGAATAACTTTCAAAGAACCAGGACAATACATTCAGCGGAAAAATACTTCGCTCAAAACGCACAAAATTGCACAAAAATAGGCCCAGAATTCATCATATATCTCAATATATATGGCATCAAAATCTTCCAAATTACATACAAAAACTTCCACTTATAAATTCAACAACATCATCCATCTTACTGTGGGAACCTCCTTCATTATTCAAGGGCATTATTCATCAGCGACTTTTACACGTCCACTGAACTAACGATTATACATCCATTGTTCCTCTTTAAAAATTCTTATATTCATCAATTGTAATAATGACTGTTATTTTATTAACCTTCGTGGGTTTCATTCATGGATCGATATGAAGTAAAAATTTGCCAATCACAAATAAATTTAATAGCAAATACGATTAGACACTCCTACCTGGTCTATCAAAATTGAGATTAATATCTTCAAAGTAACGCTGTATAAAAATACTATCTTCAATCAAAGTTCATCTAAACTGCATAAATAGTCGAATAGAATACAATTAGATTGTGGAATGCAAACATTATTGTTCCAATCTATAATTGAGAAAAACTCCTATCAAATGTTCATTACTATAGTGTATTCAATAAATCGTAATCAAAGTTCATATTTCATAAAATTGTCTATAATGCAATGATAAATGTCTATGTTGCAATCATGTTCATAAGACGACTAGTATTTCAAAGATCGTCGATAACGTATTAGATTTTAACGCTCTAAAAGCATTAGTTATTCTTCTTTCTTGAGGATGACAGAAAATTGGTCAAAGTAATTTACTGAATAGAATTACTTTAATAAAATGACACGTTGTCTGACTTCAAATCTGCCATAGAAAATCGTTAACTTTACAGTCAAATCGTGACTACAAAAATATGCAAATTACTGAAAGAATCTAAATTATCAGTCTCAACTGATCCAAAATTATTTAAGTATGCCAATGACATAACAATGTCTCAACAAATCGTAGAAAAAGGCATAAATCATCGAAGTGTACTGAGTACAGAAATATTAATCAAGAAAATGGGGCAAAATATAGGACAGAAAATATAGGAAAAAAGGTTGCTCAGATATCGCTACATGACTCAAATAATACAAGAAACGTTCACGACTACCTTATCTGTTGATTGAAGTTCTAGAGGAAAGTTTTCAAAGAAAACTGCTGTTGGTTCCATTTCACCAGCGTGAAGATGTGCTCCGACCTCGAACCTGGAATCAGCGCCCTCGGAGAATCGAACTGCTTCCTCCTCCGGAAATTGCACTGCTCCATGTATACGAAAGACATCCTTCTGGCAAAACTCTTCTTTGTGAGCCGGGTCCACCCTGGCCTCTCTTGAAAGTTCCCTGAAGTTCTGGTCGCAATTCGCCATGAAGTTTATTGCAGTTATATCCGCAGAAATATTCATAATCGTGGAGTATGAAAATATTTCCACTGCCATTTGATATAATTCAGCGATGGATTCACGATGCATGAGTGTAGTTGAATGTTCACTACATGCTCGCTTTTGTAGAAAGACGATTAACGAAGTTCCATGCTGCTATTTCACTCCATCGATATATGTCCCAATTGCATTAAAGCCTTAGCCTTCCATCTCAACTTCTGTTATAATCATTGAAAGCACTGCAAGATTATAATGTTCCTTAGTAGAATGTATCGTCGTAACACCAAACGTATTCTTCAATATCACGGTTGCGATATACGTGTCAGCCGTAGTGTATAATGTGGTAATTTAAAAGTGCCTCTCAGGTGGCGAGAAAATCACTTTTGTCTGCAGCCTTAAAATGCCAATATCTTTCAAAGTATAACTGTGAAATTGTTCAAATCTTCTACACACCTCAATGTTGTACTGCCCAATTGAATTATAATAAAGGCCGAAGTTAACTCTTTATATTTTATCTGGTAGAAACGTTAATGTGAGCGTTTCAACTTCACCTAGTTTCGAACAGCGTAAAATGGAACTACTCCGTGTTCGTTCGATGCGCCGGGCTTTAACCACACGCTAAAGATGACTTGCTTCACTTATTCACTCGACAATGACTATCTGACATCTGAAATATATACGCGGTATCAGCGGTATGAGAGATATGAGAGCTCCTCTCTTCTGTGCACGACCTTTTATCAACTTCTTAAGGGGCGTATCCATCACTTCCATAGCCTGTTGCTCCGTCATTGCTAGAAGTTTTAACTTTGGCTATACTTGACGGATTTTCAAATTTCAAAAACTCAAAATTAATTTCTTCAAAATTCCATATCAATGCCGTAACTGAAAATACATTTCCACAAATCTGCATGCCAAAAGTAATTAAATATCGTAGTTTCAGCAATCTCCGTCTTCCTTCCAAACTATCGTTCATTGGTTCGAGCCTTTCCTCCAATAGCGTAACTTCTTCCTTAGCAGAATACCTTGTTTCCTGCGACTGCGTCGTAAATCTCAGATCCTTCTCGAACAAACTCATGACTTCACCAAGAATCTCAGCTCCACCAGCCTACTTGAATGAATTCTACGTCATCCGTGCCTACGTCATGAATATCCACGTCACAACTATGACAGCCATAACTTTATTCATATTTGCCAATACAGCCATCGTGGTCTCAATATAATTCAATTTACGGGGGAAGTACCATCCCGGCATTTGACCGACGACGAAGTGGGAAAACACGGAAAACCACTTCGAGAATGGGTGAGGTGGGAATCGAACCCCCTCTACTCATTTGGGCCACCCGAGGCTGAGTAGACCCCGTTCCAGTCCTCGAACCACTTTTCAAATTTCGTGGCAGAGCCGGTTATCGAACCCAGGACCTCCGGGGCGATAGCTAACCATGCTGACCGCTACGCTCAGTGTAAGCTCAGTTCGGAAGTGGACGTGTGTCTTTCACGATTTGTGGAATTCGGAAATATTTCAGAAATAAAATTACACAAAGCCACCATCTATTAGATGAGTATGCAATGTGACTCCTCTTTTAAAGGACCGGGGTTCGATCCCCATCTCTTCCTGCAAAGATATTTCTAGCCTCAGCGCTAGAAACTGTACAACAAGCCTAGTCAGTTAGTTAATTAGTTAGTTAGTAGGTTATTGGGGTTGAAAGGGGAGGAACTACGAGGTCATCGGCGCTAAACACAACACTAAGCCTCGTGAGGATAGTTTGGAAGAGATAGGTTAGATTCCTACCTAGCTATGCTGGAGGTGGAAAGGCGTGGTTTCTACTTCAAAGCCAGGCAAATGCCCGGATGGTACCTAAGTGAAGGCCACGATCATTTTCTTCCCAAACCTAGCCGCAATTACGAATACGCACATTACCACAGCCAACACAATGCCACTGGTTAACACACTGATTCCACACACACCTATGACAATAATAACATTAATAATAATAATGATAATAATAATAATAATAATAATAATGTTGTCGGTACGAATAACAACGAAATGAGCGTTATCAATGATGGATTTTGCGTAACGCTACAAGAGATGGTAGAGGTTGTAACTTTGTACCGCCAGCATTGACCCTCAGAGAAGAAACGGTACAGGCTGTAACGTTAAGATGGGATGTAGCCGCAGTTTCGGTACAGGGCTTGGTAACGTTACTGACATGTATACCGGCTCTTTCGATTGGCTCAGCAGGGCTAGGTGCAAGGAATCAAACATGGTGGACGGTTGTCAATTGAGGGTGGTATCTGCTGTTGATGGGCATTATTAGAATGCAAATCAGTCATTAAGATACGTAACTGTAAGTTGAAAACATGCCAGGCACTGATGAATGCATTCCTGGCGGTGTTGAAGATTGAACTGAAATCATTCGACCTTCAACCATTGCATTCGGATTCAGTTAGGTAAGCTACCTGTGAGCTGGTCGATATACTAGAAAAGTGTAGGAGGGGTAAGGCTGTAACTTCGTAACGGACAGGTCCGGGGTTCAAGAAACCCTAGTGACTAAGATTTTATTTCTTTTAAAATTATTTTATTGTATCCATCCGACTTTGTGCTGTCTATTCTCTGAGTCGGAAACCATTAATATTTATCCTATTCGTGTAAAATAATACAATTTGATAGCACTATGATATTTTCACTCCACAATAAATAATTCTCCTTTACTTCTTTTCTTTTCTTAGTCGTTTACCCTCCAGGTTGCTGGAACCAACGGACTCAGCGAGGGAACTCACCGCTACCGCCTCTACGGGCAGTGTCCTAGAGCTGGGAACATCTAATCGGAGTGGATACAACTGGTGAGGTGTGATTGGCAACTCGCCCAGGCGGCCGCACCTGCAAAGCGAAGAGGGGCCTCATGAGGGAAGGTAAGGGATGGTCAGGATGGATAGGCAAGGAAGAGGGAAGGAGGCAGCCGTGGCCTTGAAGAAGGTACTGTCCCCGTAAATCCGGATAGTAGGCTGTCAGATATCCGCCCCCTCAATCGGATTGCCAATAATCAAACGCACCGGCACAGCTACATCAATGAAAATGGCACTGACAGATACTACCGAGATTAGAGCACAGCAGTTAACAAGAAATTATTGTGGAACACACCAAAATATACGGGGGTTCATACTTACCTTTACTTACCTCTTCAAATTAATCTCGGGTATGGGTTGTCAACTGGATCACTTAAAGTATGCCCACACAATAACCTCCACCATGATATTTAAAATGAACCAAGACGGAAACAAGAAACTTTAAACTGTACAATAATTTATTTCACATAAAGGGAATGACTTTAACAAAAATTCAACAAAATACACGTGGCAATCAGAAACCATTGTCAATATAATCATGTCCTCCTGTAGGACTTGTAGACGTTACATACAAAATTTTATCTTTCAATTGCTTATAAAGAACGTAATAATAGTAATACACTTGGAATGGATGAGGGAATTGGAACGAGACATGTAGCAATTGTTTTCCTCTTTCATAAACATCACACTTTATTTATAAATACAAGCCTGTTACGAAGTCGACCTTGGCCTCTAACATACAGTTGTCAGGCCAGCTGCGATCCACCCTACATCATGTCGCATGCCCACGTCGTCAAGTGGACCCACCTGTCCAGCCTGCGTTAGCATAAGCTCGTAACCTCAGAGCCTAGCTCCTTTTCAAACGCTTTAAATGTCCTCAACTCAACTCAAATATTATCACGCAAATCTTTTAAATGCTCCATTCAAATATTACTGGATTACTCTAATAATCCCAAAACTTGTTTAATGGTATAATCTACTTGTATAATTAGCGTTCTTTAGAGTATATTAACAAAACTCTTAATGTTTATAACAATTATAAATTGTTTATAATATTGTCAAATGACAATTGAAAAATCTATACACGCCTCTCTTAATCCCTTTCATTTCCAATTATTATTAAAGATATTTACATAATTATTTACAATATTAATATTATTTATTTTAGAAATACATTTAACCACACGTTTATCCGGTTGATAATTACTCAAATCAGGTTAATATAATCGACCAATGAAGGTTAGTTATATTTAAGCTTATATTCAGGTTTAATAAGTTTTAATAATTATTATTATTATTTGTGACGGTAACCTCCATTCAAAATCGTTATCTCAAATTATTTAACACTCTTGTTAATTTTAACAGTAATTTCACATGATTAATTTTCAAAGGACCTGGACAATAAACTCAGCGGAAAAATACTTCGCTTCAAACGCACAAAATTGCATAAAATAGGCCCAGAATTCATCATATATTTCAATATATATCGCATAAAAATCTTCCACAATCCATACACAAAACCTCCACTTATAATCTCATCAACTTCATTAATATTACTGTGGGAATCTCCTTCAATTATTCAAGGGCATTATTCATCAGCGATTTTTACATGTCCACTGAACTAACGATTATACATCCATAGTTCCACTTCAAAAATTCTTATATTCATTAATTGTTTCAAACTGTTATTTATTTAACCTTCGTGGGTTTCATTCAAGAATCGATATGAAGTAAAAATTTGCCAATCACAAATAAATTTAATAGAAAATACGATTATACACGCCTTTCTGGTCTATCAAAATTGAGATTAATATCTCCTAAGTAACGTAGTATAAAAATACTATCTTCAAACAAAGTTCATCTAAACTGCATAATAGTCGAATAGAATACAATTAGACTTTGGAATGCAAACATTATTTTTCCAATCTAGAATTGGGAAAACCCCTATCAAATGTTCATTACTATAGTGTATTCAATAAATCGTAATAAAGGTTCATATTTCATAAAATTGTCTATAATGCAATGGTAATTTCAGAACTGACGATAAATGTCTATGTTGCAATCGTGTTCATAAAACGACTAGTATTTCCAAGATCGTCGATACAGAAATAGATTTTAACGCTCTAAAATCTTTTAATTATTCTTCTTTCTTGAGGATGACAGAAAATTGGTCAAAGTAATTTACTGAAGAGAATTACTTTAATAAAATGACACGCTGTCTGAATTCAAATCTGCCATAGAAAATCGTTAACTTTACAGTCAAATCGTGACTACAAAAAAAATATGCAAATTACTGAAAGAATATCTATTATCAGTCTCAACTGATCCAAAATTATTTAAATATGCCACTGACATAACAATGTCTTAATAAATCGTAGAAAAAGGCATAACTCATCGAAGTGTACTGAGTACAAAAATATCAATTAAAAATATGGGGCAAAATATAGGACAGAACATATGAGAAAAATGGTTGCTCAGATATCGCTAAATGACTCAAATAAAACAAGAAACGTTCACGACTACCTTATCTGTTGATTGAAGGTCTAGAGGAAAATCTTCCAAAGAAGACTGGTGATAGTTCCATTTCACCAAAAAGATGTGCTCCGTCCTCGAACCTGGAACCAGCGCCCTCGGAGAATAGAACTGCTTCCTCCTCCGGAAATTGCACTGCTCCGTGTAGACGATAGACATCCTTCTGGCAAAACTCTTCTTTGTGAGCCGGGCCTACCCTGGCCTCTCTTGATAGTTCCCTGAAGTTCTGGTAGAAATTCGCCATGAAGTTTATTGCAATAATTTCCGCAGAAATATTCATATTTATGGAGTATGAATATGTTTCCACTGTCATTTGATATAATTCAGCGTTGGACTACGAGGCATGAGTGTAGTTGGATATTCACTACATGCTCGCTTTTGTAGAAAGACGATTAGCGAAGTTCCATGCTGTTATTTCACTCCATTGATATATGTCCCAATTGCATTAAAGTCCTTAGCCTTCCATCTCCATTTCCGTTATAATAGTTGAAAGAACTGCCATATTATATTGTTCCATGTTAGAATGCAGCGTTGTATCATCAAATGCAATATGTAGTAGCACGGTTGCAATACCTGTGTCAGCCGTAGCGTAGAATGTGATATTTTAAAAGTGCTTCTCAGGTGGCGAGAAAATCACTTTTGTCTCCGTCTTAAAATGCCAATATCTTTCGAATTATAATCTTGAAAATGTTCAACCTTTCTACACACTTTAATATTGTACTGCACAATCGAATTAGCTTAAAGGCATTAGTCAACTCTTGATATATTATCTCGTAGACTCGTTAATGTGTGCGTTTCAACTTCGCCTAGTTTCAAACACCGTAAAATGGAACTGCGGCACGCTCGAAGCTCGTTCAATGCGGTTGGCTTTACCACACGCTAAAGACAACTTGTTTCACTTTATCACTCGGAAACGACTATATGACATCAGAAATATATATGCGGTATGAGATATATATGCGATATGAGAGCTCCTCTTCGCTGTGCAAGACCTTTTATCAACTTCTTAAGGGGCGTATCCATCCCTTCCATAGCTTGTTTCTCCGTCATCGCTAGAAGTTCTAACTTTGGCAATACTTGACGGATTTTCAAATTTCAAAAACTCAAAAATAATTTCTTCAAAATTCCAAATCAAAGCCATAACTGAAAATAGTTTTCCACAATTCTGCATTCCAAAAGTAATTAAATATGATAGTTTCAGTAATCTCCGTCTCCCTCCTAACAATCGTTCATTGGTTCGAGTCTCTCCTCCAATCGCGTAACTTCTTCCTCAGCACAATTCCATGTTTCCCCGCGACTGCGTCGTAAATCTCAGATCTTTCTCGAACAAAATCATGACGTCACCAAGAATCTCAGCTCAAGCAGCCTACTTGCGTGAAGTCTGCGTCATCCGTGCTTACGTCATGAGTATCCACGTCACGACTATGACAGCCATAACTTTCTTCATATTTGCCAATACAGCCATCGAGGTCTCAATATAATTCAATTTACGGGGGCATTCTCCCTTCACCACGTTTTAAAAACAGTTGCAAATTGTTTTTAAACTCTGTGTTATAAATATCTCAATTCACTTGAACACGAAATTGAATTATTATTGGCTTACTCTTGGATAATATTTCTTCAAGTTTCCAGCGTTGAACTTGCCATAAACGACATTATTCTCATCATCGTAGAGTTCATAACAGTTGTTTCCATAAGCATTCGTAATTCTGAACGGACCCATGAATACTATTCCAAATTTGGGATAGATCTTCTTACTCACATCAGCCTTAACAGGTCTGCGTAGTAATACCAGATTTCCAATTTCTAAGGGAGCACCAAAACGTTTTCCAGCAACTCTTTTCAATCGTTTCTCTGCTGCTTTCTGGAGTTGTTCCTTCGCTCTGTCAATTCTCTGCTGCCTTCCTAGGTCGGGATCTCTAGGAACGTGGTTAAAAAGATTATCCCACGGCCTTTCTGGGTTTCTTCCTAGATGAAGTCTCATTGGCACCTCTCCTGTGCTCTCCTGCCCTGTAGAATTCAGACATTCCTCAATAAGGGGTACAAATCTCACCCAACCAGAATGATCATTCGGACAGAAAATTCGACAAAATTTCGAAAATTCAGCCATATATCTTTCTGAAGAATTCGATTCTGGATAGCGCACACTTGAAAATAAGTGCTTAATACCAAGCCTTTCCATATCTGCAGCAAATTCTAAGGATGTAAACTGAGCTCCATGATCCGATAGTAGATATTCTGGTTTACCAGCTTTTGGAAATACAGCATGTTCCAGTCTGCTTACAACATTCCTCGTGTTAGCTTTTTGCATGGGACTCATTGTTACAAATTTCGAGAAGACATCCACGGTAACCAACAGGAACTGATTACCCTGATATCCCTTCGGACAGGGACCAAATATGTCCGTCGCCATGAGTTCATTTGGTTTGGAGGGAATCATAACCTTAGGTTTTCCTTTTAATAGAGCGGAAGCTACTTTGCTCTTTGACATTTATCACATGAACGAATGACATTAGCAATGCTGGAACGCATGTTAGTCCAAATAAACCTCTCTTTAAGAGTGTCAAGAGTTTTATCTAAACCTGCATGTCCAGTTGCGTGATGAGCTACCCACACTAAATTGACAACAAGTTTAGGTGGCACGACTATTCGGAGCTTTGTATGCGCAGAGTCAGCATACTTACATACGATGTCTCTACTCAAGACAAAGTGTCGTGATTCTCTCTGTGTATACGATAGACATCCTTCTGGCAAAACTCTTCTTTGTTGATATGGACGGTAACCTTGCGATCTTTGGTTGCGAAAGTGATGGTTCCTGTGAGGACCTACATTTTCAGTTTTTTCTTCATCAGGCTTGTCAGTTTGCTGAACTTGATCTATATAGACTGTATTGATGTCTTTGAATTCGTGCCTCTGACCTTTTTGTACCACATTTGGCATTGGACTCGTGTAGTCAAGCCTTCTCAACAATTCGTCTATACTGGTCAAATCCCTGATGTTTGACGATATGATGAGTCTTCTCACCTCCACAGGCAGCATACGAGAAATCGCATCTATCAACTGCTCTGTTGACAATGGGGGTTGCAAAAATCTCAAGCGTGATAACTGGCTCGTGAAGAAATCAGCGTACCGTGTTGGAAGAGTACCTGAATACTTCCTTGAGTATACCTCAGCTCTTAATGAATTCTGTGCTTCAATGGACCAGAATCGTTTTATCAGTGCCTCTGCAAATTCGTCAAAATTACTGAACGTATAGCGAAATGCTCTGACCCATTCAAGGGGTCCTCCAGCTAGAAATCTCTCCACTATCCTCATCTCTCTTTCTCTGGGAATGTGAGCTTCAATGAAATAGTCTTTCAGGTTCCGGATATATTCTATCGGTGTTAGACTATCAGTATTACTGAATTTTTGAGGTTTGTCCTCGAAGTTCCGGATGACTGTCACATTTCTCGGATATGAATCCATGTAATTCTTCCCACTATCACGATATCTCCATTCAGGTTCAATATTCCTATCCTCATCTTCTTCTCGGAATCTGGATATACGTTCCTCAGGACTAATATCACTCTCTTCTGTAGCGAGGTTACATCGTCTGACGTAATTCCTATCATCGTCACCAGTCAAGCCTTCTGGATCCTTATCCGTGATTTCCTTGATGACTTTCCTGATCAACTCTTCTTTATAGGTTTCCATCATGCTGGCTTCTCCTAGTTTCAAATTCTGAAGTTTGCTCGTGGTTTCATTAACATCAGAGACAACCTTATGAATTTGTTCCTCTAACGCGGATTTTAATGCTTGCACGTCCTGACCTAATTGAGTTCTATCCTCTACCTGCTTTTCGGATAGCGAATCCATCCTTATACTCAAGTCCTTCCTAATTTGCACTACCTCATTATTAATGCCTACTTGTGTACTGGCAAGTTTTCTTTCAATTCGTTCCTGAATCTGAGTTACATGTTCCCCACTTGACCTATTCCATTCATCTTTCCAAACCGTTACATTTGCAGTTAACATTTCCGCAATATCTACTTCAATGTCTTCCTTAAGTAAACGATTATGATCTAAGACTTGGGTTCTCATGACCTCTACATCATACTTTAATCCTGCTAAAGAAGCTGTTGTCCTAACAGACTCTTCAACTAACCTAGTTGTTAATGCACTAATGTTACGAGTACAAAGTGTTTTTGAAGTTTCAATTCCTTCTCTTACTTTATTAACATCAGTTTGAACTTTAGCAATGTCTACAAAAACAGTGTTAACTTCTACTTGTATCTTAGTTATATCGCTTTGCATCTCATTTACATCGGAATGAATATTATTAATGTCTACTTGAACATTTGACACATCGGTTCGAACATTTATAATCTCTCTTTGAACCTCTTCTACTTTATCTTGCACAGTAGCAACATCATTCCTAACAACAATTACTTCAGCTCTAGCACATGAAATATCACCCCGGACATTAGCAACATCAAGATTCAACATTGTAAGATCTTTCTGTACCTTAGAAACATCAGTCTTAACATCAGAAACATCTTTATGAATGTCACTTACAGCATTCTCGATTCCCTGGGTACTGATCTGTAAACGCGACATATCATTTTCTAAGTTTGCAGAACTGGTCTGAAGAACTTTCAGATTTTCATCCAGCATCTGCTTTGTTCGACTAGCATTCCTAGCTTCCATCTCCCTCGCACATTCATTCATGCTAGCTTTCAACTCCTCTAACATCATCCTCATACTCTCATCTGCCATTTCAATATTATTTCAAGAATAGACTGCTTTAGGGACATACATCAAACAGAGCAAAATAACAACATCTGAGCAACATTTTTCACCATATATAAAGTTTGAGCAATTTTCTGTCTTAAATCTAACTTATAATTACCTTATAATTAACCTTCGTAGACATCTTATGTTGAAATAAACTCAAGCACATGTTCAAATTTCTTTGGTTCATTTTAAAATATCCTAACACAAATAATTTACATTTACAATCCATATAGTTTAATTTTATCTTTAATATGACTAAACATGTCATAAGCCGGTCAAATAAAATAAGACTCCAGATCATAGGCGATTTTTCTAAGTTTCCAGCCTATTTAACCTCTCTCAAGTTGTATAAGATCTGATCTTTTCTGAGTGTAATTTTCCTAATACAACACAACATTTAATTCCTATATAATCACACTCTCAAATTCTACAATTGGCCAAGACATCTAACAAAGAATCAACCTCTTTATTTGAGTCTTCACAATCCCATTGACATCGATAACTTGGTAATCCAATGTTATTCGAGCACTCCACAAAATTGCGGTGCCAATTCTACTGCAATAACTTGGTAATCCAATGTTTTGCTGATCGAACGTGTCAATTCTACTGGCGTTCAACCTGGTAATCCAGTTTTGTTGAACGTGCCCCACGTTTCAGGGTCGCCAATCCTACTGTCCCCGTAAATCCGGATAGTAGGCTGTCAGATATCCGCCCCCTCAATCGGATTGCCAATAATCAAACGCACCGGCACAGCTACATCAATGAAAATGGCACTGACAGATACTACCGAGATTAGAGCACAGCAGTTAACAAGAAATTATTGTGGAACACACCAAAATATACGGGGGTTCATACTTACCTTTACTTACCTCTTCAAATTAATCTCGGGTATGGGTTGTCAACTGGATCACTTAAATTATGCCCACACAATAACCTCCACCATGATATTTAAAATGAACCAAGACGGAAACAAGAAACTTTAAACTGTACAATAATTTATTTCACATAAAGGGAATGACTTTAACAAAAATTCAACAAAATACACGTGGCAATCAGAAGCCATTGTCAATATAATCATGTCCTCCTGTAGGACTTGTAGACGTTACATACAAAATTTTATCTTTCAATTGCTTATAAAGAACGTAATAATAGTAATACACTTGGAATGGATGAGGGAATTGAAACGAGACATGTAGCAATTGTTTTCCTCTTTCATAAACATCACACTTTATTTATAACTACAAGCCTGTTACGAAGTCGACCTTGGCCTCTAACATACAGTTGTCAGGCCAGCTGCGATCCACCCTACATCATGTCGCATGCCCACGTCGTCAAGTGGACCCACCTGTCCAGCCTGCGTTAGCATAAGCTCGTAACCTCAGAGCCTAGCTCCTTTTCAAACGCTTTAAATGTCCTCAACTCAACTCAAATATTATCACGCAAATCTTTTAAATGCTCCATTCAAATATTACTGGATTACTCTAATAATCCCAAAACTTGTTTAATGGTATAATCTACTTGTATAATTAGCGTTCTTTAGAGTATATTAACAAAACTCTTAATGTTTATAACAATTATAAATTGTTTATAATATTGTCAAATGACAATTGAAAAATCTATACACGCCTCTCTTAATCCCTTTCATTTCCAATTATTATTAAAGATATTTACATAATTATTTACAATATTAATATTATTTATTTTAGAAATACATTAAACCACACGTTTATCCGGTTGATAATTACTCAAATCAGGTTAATATAATCGACCAATGAAGGTTAGTTATATTTAAGCTTATATTCAGGTTTAATAAGTTTTAATAATTATTATTATTATTTGTGACGGTAACCTCCATTCAAAATCGTTATCTCAAATTATTTAACACTCTTGTTAATTTTAACAGTAATTTCACATGATTAATTTTCAAAGGACCTGGACAATAAACTCAGCGGAAAAATACTTCGCTTCAAACGCACAAAATTGCATAAAATAGGCCCAGAATTCATCATATATTTCAATATATATGGCATAAAAATCTTCCACAATCCATACACAAAACCTCCACTTATAATCTCATCAACTTCATTAATATTACTGTGGGAATCTCCTTCACTTATTCAAGGGCATTATTCATCAGCGATTTTTACATGTCCACTGAACTAACGATTATACATCCATAGTTCCACTTCAAAAATTCTTATATTCATTAATTGTTTCAAACTGTTATTTATTTAACCTTCGTGGGTTTCATTCATGAATCGATATGAAGTAAAAATTTGCCAATCACAAATAAATTTAATAGCAAATACGATTATACACGCCTTTCTGGTCTATCAAAATTGAGATTAATATCTCCTAAGTAACGTTTAAATATCTTCAAACAAAGTTCATCTAAACTGCATAATAGTCGAATAGAATACAATTAGACTTTGGAATGCAAATATTATTTTTCCAATCTAGAATTGAGAAAACTCCTATCAAATGTTCATTACTATAGTGTATTCAATAAATCGTAATCAAAGTTCATATTTCATAAAATTGTCTATAATGCAATGGTAATTTCAGAACTGACGATAAATGTCTATGTTGCAATCGTGTTCATAAAACGACCAGTATTTCCAAGATCGTCGATACAGAAATAGATTTTAACGCTCTAAAATCTTTTAATTATTCTTCTTTCTTGAGGATGACAGAAAATTGGTCAAAGTAATTTACTGAAGAGAATTACTTTAATAAAATGACACGCTGTCTGAATTCAAATCTGCCATTGAAAATCGTTAACTTTACAGTCAAATCGTGACTACAAAAAAAAAAATGCAAATTACTGAAAGAATATCTATTATCAGTCTCAACTGATCCAAAATTATTTAAATATGCCACTGACATAACAATGTCTTAATAAATCGTAGAAAAAGGCATAACTCATCGAAGTGTACTGAGTACAAAAATATCAATTAAAAATATGGTGCAAAATATAGGACAGAACATATGAGAAAAATGGTTGCTCAGATATCGCTAAATGACTCAAATAAAACAAGAAACGTTCACGACTACCTTATCTGTTGATTGAAGTTCTAGAGGAAAATCTTCCAAAGAAGACTGGTGATAGTTCCATTTCACCAAAAAGATGTGCTCCGTCCTCGAACCTGGAACCAGCGCCCTCGGAGAATAGAACTGCTTCCTCCTCCGGAAATTGCACTGCTCCGTGTAGACGATAGACATCCTTCTGGCAAAACTCTTCTTTGTGAGCCGGGTCTACCCTGGCCTCTCTTGATAGTTCCCTGAAGTTCTGGTAGAAATTCGCCATGAAGTTTATTGCAATAATTTCCGCAGAAATATTCATATTTGTGGAGTATGAATATGTTTCCACTGCCATTTGATATAATTCAGCGTTGGACTACGAGGCATGAGTGTAGTTGGATATTCACTACATGCTCGCTTTTGTAGAAAGACGATTAGCGAAGTTCCATGCTGTTATTTCACTCCATTGATATATGTCCCAATTGCATTAAAGTCCTTAGCCTTCCATCTCCATTTCCGTTATAATAGTTGAAAGAACTGCCATATTATATTGTTCCATGTTAGAATGCAGCGTTGTATCATCAAATGCAATATGTAGTAGCACGGTTGCAATACCTGTGTCAGCCGTAGCGTAGAATGTGATATTTTAAAAGTGCTTCTTAGGTGGCGAGAAAATCACTTTTGTCTGCCGTCTTAAAATGCCAATATCTTTCGAATTATAATCTTGAAAATGTTCAACCTTTCTACACACTTTAATATAGTACTGCACAATCGAATTAGCTTAAAGGCATTAGTCAACTCTTGATATATTATCTCGTAGACTCGTTAATGTGTGCGTTTCAACTTCGCCTAGTTTCAAACACCGTAAAATGGAACTGCGGCACGCTCGAAGCTCGTTCAATGCGGTTGGCTTTACCACATGCTAAAGACAACTTGTTTCACTTTATCACTCGAAAACGACTATATGACATCAGAAATATATATGCGGTATGAGATATATATGCGATATGAGAGCTCCTCTTCGCTGTGCAAGACCTTTTATCAACTTCTTAAGGGGCGTATCCATCCCTTCCATAGCTTGTTTCTCCGTCATCGCTTGAAGTTCTAACTTTGGCAATACTTGACGGATTTTCAAATTTCAAAAACTCAAAAATAATTTCTTCAAAATTCCAAATCAAAGCCATAACTGAAAATAGTTTTCCACAATTCTGCATTCCAAAAGTAATTAAATATGATAGTTTCAGTAATCTCCGTCTCCCTCCTAACAATCGTTCATTGGTTCGAGTCTCTCCTCCAATCGCGTAACTTCTTCCTCAGCACAATTCCATGTTTCCCCGCGACTGCGTCGTAAATCTCAGATCTTTCTCGAACAAAATCATGACGTCACCAAGAATCTCAGCTCAAGCAGCCTACTTGCGTGAAGTCTGCGTCATCCGTGCTTACGTCATGAGTATCCACGTCACGACTATGACAGCCATAACTTTCTTCATATTTGCCAATACAGCCATCGTGGTCTCAATATAATTCAATTTACGGGGGCATTCTCCCTTCACCACGTTTTAAAAACAGTTGCAAATTGTTTTTAAACTCTGTGTTATAAATATCTCAATTCACTTGAACACGAAATTGAATTATTATTGGCTTACTCTTGGATAATATTTCTTCAAGTTTCCAGCGTTGAACTTGCCATAAACGACATTATTCTCATCATCGTAGAGTTCATAACAGTTGTTTCCATAAGCATTCGTAATTCTGAACGGTCCCATGAATACTATTCCAAATTTGGGATAGATCTTCTTACTCACATCAGCCTTAACAGGTCTGCGTAGTAATACCAGATTTCCAATTTCTAAGGGAGCACCAAAACGTTTTCCAGCAACTCTTTTCAATCGTTTTTCTGCTGCTTTCTGGAGTTGTTCCTTCGCTCTGTCAATTCTCTGCTGCCTTCCTAGGTCGGGATCTCTAGGAACGTGGATAAAAAGATTATCCCGCGGCCTTTCTGGGTTTCTTCCTAGATGAAGTCTCATTGGCACCTCTCCTGTGCTCTCCTGCACTGTAGAATTCAGACATTCCTCAATAAGGGGTACAAATCTCACCCAACCAGAATGATCATTCGGACAGAAAATTCGACAAAATTTCGAAAATTCAGCCATATATCTTTCTGAAGAATTCGATTCTGGATAGCGCACACTTGAAAATAAGTGCTTAATACCAAGCCTTTCCATATCTGCAGCAAATTCTAAGGATGTAAACTGAGCTCCGTGATCCGATAGTAGATATTCTGGTTTACCAGCTTTTGGAAATACAGCATGTTCCAGTCTGCTTACAACATTCCTCGTGTTAGCTTTTTGCATGGGACTCATTGTTACAAATTTCGAGAAGACATCCACGGTAACCAACAGGAACTGATTACCCTGATATCCCTTCGGACAGGGACCAAATATGTCCGTCGCCATGTGTTCATTTGGTTTGGAGGGAATCATAGCCTTAGGTTTTCCTTTTAATAGAGCGGAAGCATACTTTGCTCTTTGACATTTATCACATGAACGAATGACATTAGCAATGCTGGAACGCATGTTAGTCCAAATAAACCTCTCTTTAAGAGTGTCAAGAGTTTTATCTAAACCTGCATGTCCAGTTGCGTGATGAGCTACCCACACTAAATTGACAACAAGTTTAGGTGGCCCGACTATTCGGAGCTTTGTATGCGCAGAGTCAGCATACTTACATACGATGTCTCTACTCAAGACAAAGTGTCGTGATTCTCTCTGTGCATACGATGGACATCCTTCTGGCAAAACTCTTCTTTGTTGATATGGACGGTAACCTTGCGATCTGTGGTTGCGAAAGTGATGGTTCCTGTGAGGACCTACATTTTCAGTTTTTTCTTCATCAGGCTTGTGAGTTTGCTGAACTTGATCTATATAGACTGTATTGATGTCTTTGAATTCGTGCCTCTGACCCTTTTGTACCACATTTGGCATTGGACTCGTGTAGTCAAGCCTTCTCAACAATTCGTCCTTACTGGTCAAATCCTTGATGTTTGACGATATGATGAGTCTTCTCACCTCCACAGGCGGCATACGAGAAATCGCATCTATCAACTGCTCTGTTGACAATGGGGGTTGCAAAAATCTCAAGCGTGATAACTGGCTCGTGAAGAAATCAGCGTACCGTGTTGGAAGAGTACCTGAATACTTCCTTGAGTATACCTCAGCTCTTAATGAATTCTGTGCTTCGATGGACCAGAATCGTTTTATCAGTGCCTCTGCAAATTCGTCAAAATTACTGAACGTATAGCGAAATGCTCTGAACCATTCAAGGGGTCCTCCAGCTAGAAATCTCTCCACTATCCTCATCTCTCTTTCTCTGGGAATGTGAGCTTCAATGAAATAGTCTTTCAGGTTCCGGATATATTCTATCGGAGTTAGACTATCAGTATTACTGAATTTTTGAGGTTTGTCCTCGAAGTTCCGGATGACTGTCACATTTCTCGGATATGAATCCATGTAATTCTTCCCACTATCACGATATCTCCATTCAGGTTCAATATTCCTATCCTCATCTTCTTCTCGGAATCTGGATATACGTTCCTCAGGACTAATATCACTCTCTTCTGTAGCGAGGTTACATCGTCTGACGTAATTCCTATCATCGTCACCAGTCAAGACTTCTGGATCCTTATCCGTGATTTCCGTGATGACTTTCCTGATCAACTCTTCTTTATAGGTTTCCATCATGCTTGCTTCTCCTAGTTTCAAATTCTGAAGTTTGCTCGTGGTTTCATTAACATCAGAGACAACCTTATGAATTTGTTCCTCTAACGCGGATTTTAATGCTTGCACGTCCTGACCTAATTGAGTTCTATCCTCTACCTGCTTTTCGGATAGCGAATCCATCCTTATACTCAAGTCCTTCCTAATTTGCACTACCTCATTATTAATGTCTACTTGTGTACTGGCAAGTTTTCTTTCAATTCGTTCCTGAATCTGAGTTACATGTTCCCCACTTGACCTATTCCATTCACCTTTCCAAACCGTTACATTTGCAGTTAACATTTCCGCAAAATCTACTTCAATGTCTTCATTAAGTAAACGATTATGATCTAAGACTTGGGTTCTCATGACCTATACATCATACTTTAATCCTGCTAAAGAAGCTGTTGTCCTAACAGACTCTTCAACTAACCTAGTTGTTAATGCACTAATGTTACGAGTACAAAGTGTTTTTGAAGTTTCAATTCCTTCTCTTACTTTATTAACATCAGTTTGAACTTTAGCAATGTCTACAAAAACAGTGTTAACTTCTACTTGTATCTTAGTTATATCGCTTTGCATCTCATTTACATCGGAATGAATATTATTAATGTCTACTTGAACATTTGACACATCGGTTCGAACATTTATAATCTGACTTTGAACCTCTTCTACTTTATCTTGCACAGTAGCAACATCATTCCTAACAACAATTACTTCAGCTCTAGCACATGAAATATCACCCCGGACATTAGCAACATCAAGATTCAACATAGTAAGATCTTTCTGTACCTTAGAAACATCAGTCTTAACATCAGAAACATCTTTATGAATGTCACTTACAGCATTCTCGATTCCCTGGGTACTGATCTGTAAACGCGACATATCATTTTCTAAGTTTGCAGAACTGGTCTGAAGAACTTTCAGATTTTCATCCAGCATCTGCTTTGTTCGACTAGCATTCCTAGCTTCCATCTCCTTCATGCTTTCGTTCATGCTATCTTTCAAATTAGCAGACATATTACTGGAATTCTCCTCCATCATCTGCTTCATTCGACTAGCATTCCTAGCTTCCATCTCCCTCGCACTTTCATTCATGCTAGCTTTCAACTCCTCTAACATCATCCTCATACTCTCATCTGCCATTTCAATATTATTTCAAGAATAGACTGCTTTAGGGACATACATCAAACAGAGCAAAATAACAACATCTGAGCAACATTTTTCACCATATATAAAGTTTGAGCAATTTTCTGGCTTAAATCTAACTTATAATTACCTTATAATTAACCTTCGTAGACATCTTATATTGAAATAAACTCAAGCACATGTTCAAATTTCTTTGGTTCATTTTAAAATATCCTAACACAAATAATTTACATTTACAATCCATATAGTTTAATTATATCTTTAATATGACTAAACATGTCATAAGCCGGTCAAATAAAATAAGACTCCAGATCATAGGCGACTTTTCTAAGTTTCCAGCCTATTTAACCTCTCTCAAGTTGTATAAGATCTGATCTTTTCTGAGTGTAATTTTCCTAATACAACACAACATTTAATTCCTATATAATCACACTCTCAAATTCTACAATTGGCCAAGACGTCTAACAAAGAATCAACCTCTTTATTTGAGTCTTCACAATCCCATTGACATCGATAACTTGGTAATCCAATGTTATTCGAGCACTCCACAAAATTGCGGTGCCAATTCTACTGCAATAACTTGGTAATCCAATGTTTTGCTGATCGAACGTGTCAATTCTACTGGCGTTCAACCTGGTAATCCAGTTTTGTTGAACGTGCCCCACGTTTCAGGGTCGCCAATCCTACTGTCCCCGTAAATCCGGATAGTAGGCTGTCAGATATCCGCCCCCTCAATCGGATTGCCAATAATCAAACGCACCGGCACAGCTACATCAATGAAAATGGCACTGACAGATACTACCGAGATTAGAGCACAGCAGTTAACAAGAAATTATTGTGGAACACACCAAAATATACGGGGGTTCATACTTACCTTTACTTACCTCTTCAAATTAATCTCGGGTATGGGTTGTCAACTGGATCACTTAAATTATGCCCACACAATAACCTCCACCATGATATTTAAAATGAACCAAGACGGAAACAAGAAACTTTAAACTGTACAATAATTTATTTCACATAAAGGGAATGACTTTAACAAAAATTCAACAAAATACACGTGGCAATCAGAAGCCATTGTCAATATAATCATGTCCTCCTGTAGGACTTGTAGACGTTACATACAAAATTTTATCTTTCAATTGCTTATAAAGAACGTAATAATAGTAATACACTTGGAATGGATGAGGGAATTGGAACGAGACATGTAGCAATTGTTTTCCTCTTTCATAAACATCACACTTTATTTATAACTACAAGCCTGTTACGAAGTCGACCTTGGCCTCTAACATACAGTTGTCAGGCCAGCTGCGATCCACCCTACATCATGTCGCATGCCCACGTCGTCAAGTGGACCCACCTGTCCAGCCTGCGTTAGCATAAGCTCGTAACCTCAGAGCCTAGCTCCTTTTCAAACGCTTTAAATGTCCTCAACTCAACTTAAATATTATCACGCAAATCTTTTAAATGCTCCATTCAAATATTACTGGATTACTCTAATAATCCCAATACTTGTTTAATGGTATAATCTACTTGTATAATTAGCGTTCTTTAGAGTATATTAACAAAACTCTTAATGTGTATAACAATTATAAATTGTTTATAATATTGTCAAATGACAATTGAAAAATCTATACACGCCTCTCTTAATCCCTTTCATTTCCAATTATTATTAAAGATATTTACATAATTATTTACAATATTAATATTATTTATTTTAGAAATACATTTAACCACACGTTTATCCGGTTGATAATTACTCAAATCAGGTTAATATAATCGACCAATGAAGGTTAGTTATATTTAAGCTTATATTCAGGTTTAATAAGTTTTAATAATTATTATTATTATTTGTGACGGTAACCTCCATTCAAAATCGTTATCTCAAATTATTTAACACTCTTGTTAATTTTAACAGTAATTTCACATGATTAATTTTCAAAGGACCTGGACAATAAACTCAGCGGAAAAATACTTCGCTTCAAACGCACAAAATTGCATAAAATAGGCCCAGAATTCATCATATATTTCAATATATATGGCATAAAAATCTTCCACAATCCATACACAAAACCTCCACTTATAATCTCATCAACTTCATTAATATTACTGTGGGAATCTCCTTCACTTATTCAAGGGCATTATTCATCAGCGATTTTTACATGTCCACTGAACTAACGATTATACATCCATAGTTCCACTTCAAAAATTCTTATATTCATTAATTGTTTCAAACTGTTATTTATTTAACCTTCGTGGGTTTCATTCATGAATCGATATGAAGTAAAAATTTGCCAATCACAAATAAATTTAATAGCAAATACGATTATACACGCCTTTCTGGTCTATCAAAATTGAGATTAATATCTCCTAAGTAACGTTTAAATATCTTCAAACAAAGTTCATCTAAACTGCATAATAGTCGAATAGAATACAATTAGACTTTGGAATGCAAATATTATTTTTCCAATCTAGAATTGAGAAAACTCCTATCAAATGTTCATTACTATAGTGTATTCAATAAATCGTAATCAAAGTTCATATTTCATAAAATTGTCTATAATGCAATGGTAATTTCAGAACTGACGATAAATGTCTATGTTGCAATCGTGTTCATAAAACGACTAGTATTTCCAAGATCGTCGATACAGAAATAGATTTTAACGCTCTAAAATCTTTTAATTATTCTTCTTTCTTGAGGATGACAGAAAATTGGTCAAAGTAATTTACTGAAGAGAATTACTTTAATAAAATGACACGCTGTGTGAATTCAAATCTGCCATAGAAAATCGTTAACTTTACAGTCAAATCGTGACTACAAAAAAATGCAAATTACTGAAAGAATATCTATTATCAGTCTCAACTGATCCAAAATTATTTAAATATGCCACTGACATAACAATGTCTTAATAAATCGTAGAAAAAGGCATAACTCATCGAATTGTACTGAGTACAAATATATCAATTAAAAATATGGGGCAAAATATAGGACAGAACATATGAGAAAAATGGTTGCTCAGATATCGCTAAATGACTCAAATAAAACAAGAAACGTTCACGACTACCTTATCTGTTGATTGAAGTTCTAGAGGAAAATCTTCCAAAGAAGACTGGTGATAGTTCCATTTCACCAAAAAGATGTGCTCCGTCCTCGAACCTGGAACCAGCGCCCTCGGAGAATAGAACTGCTTCCTCCTCCGGAAATTGCACTGCTCCGTGTAGACGATAGACATCCTTCTGGCAAAACTCTTCTTTGTGAGCCGGGTCTACCCTGGCCTCTCTTGATAGTTCCCTGAAGTTCTGGTAGAAATTCGCCATGAAGTTTATTGCAATAATTTCCGCAGAAATATTCATATTTGTGGAGTATGAATATGTTTCCACTGCCATTTGATATAATTCAGCGTTGGACTACAAGGCATGAGTGTAGTTGGATATTCACTACATGCTCGCTTTTGTAGAAAGACGATTTACGAAGTTCCATGCTGTTATTTCACTCCATTGATATATGTCCCAATTGCATTAAAGTCCTTAGCCTTCCATCTCCATTTCCGTTATAATAGTTGAAAGAACTGCCATATTATATTGTTCCATGTTAGAATGCAGCGTTGTATCATCAAATGCAATATGTAGTAGCACGGTTGCAATACCTGTGTCAGCCGTAGCGTAGAATGTGATATTTTAAAAGTGCTTCTCAGGTGGCGAGAAAATCACTTTTGTCTGCCGTCTTAAAATGCCAATATCTTTCGAATTATAATCTTGAAAATGTTCAACCTTTCTACACACTTTAATATAGTACTGCAAAATCGAATTAGCTTAAAGGCATTAGTCAACTCTTGATATATTATCTCGTAGACTCGTTAATGTGTGCGTTTCAACTTCGCCTAGTTTCAAACACCGTAAAATGGAACTGCGGCACGCTCGAAGCTCGTTCAATGCGGTTGGCTTTACCACACGCTAAAGACAACTTGTTTCACTTTATCACTCGAAAACGACTATATGACATCAGAAATATATATGCGGTATGAGATATATATGCGATATGAGAGCTCCTCTTCGCTGTGCAAGACCTTTTATCAACTTCTTAAGGGGCGTATCCATCCCTTCCATAGCTTGTTTCTCCGTCATCGCTAGAAGTTCTAACTTTGGCAATACTTGACGGATTTTCAAATTTCAAAAACTCAAAAATAATTTCTTCAAAATTCCAAATCAAAGCCATAACTGAAAATAGTTTTCCACAATTCTGCATTCCAAAAGTAATTAAATATGATAGTTTCAGTAATCTCCGTCTCCCTCCTAACTATCGTTCATTGGTTCGAGTCTCTCCTCCAATCGCGTAACTTCTTCCTCAGCACAATTCCATGTTTCCCCGCGACTGCGTCGTAAATCTCAGATCTTTCTCGAACAAAATCATGACGTCACCAAGAATCTCAGCTCAAGCAGCCTACTTGCGTGAAGTCTGCGTCATCCGTGCTTACGTCATGAGTATCCACGTCACGACTATGACAGCCATAACTTTCTTCATATTTGCCAATACAGCCATCGTGGTCTCAATATAATTCAATTTACGGGGGCAGTACCATTTAGGCATTTGACCGAAGACGAAGTGGGAAACCACGGAAAACCACTTCGAGAATGGGTGAGGTGGGAATCGAACCCCTCTACTCATTTGGGCCACCCGAGGCTGAGTAGACCCCGTTCCAGTCCTCGAACCACTTTTCAAATTTCGTGGCAGAGCCGGTTATCGAACCCAGGACCTCCGGGGCGATAGCTAACCATGCTGACCGCTACGCTCAGTGTAAGCTCAGTTCGGAAGTGGACGTGTGTCTTTCACGATTTGTGGAATTCGGAAATATTTCAGAAATAAAATTACACAAAGCCACCATCTATTAGATGAGTATGCAATGTGACTCCTCTTTTAAAGGACCGGGGTTCGATCCCCATCTCTTCCTGCAAAGATATTTCTAGCCTCAGCGCTAGAAACTGTACAACAAGCCTAGTCAGTTAGTTAATTAGTTAGTTAGTAGGTTATTGGGGTTGAAAGGGGAGGAACTACGAGGTCATCGGCGCTAAACACAACACTAAGCCACGTGAGGATAGTTTGGAAGAGATAGGCTAGATTCCTACCTAGCTATGCTGGAGGTGGAATGGCGTGGTTGCTACTTCAAAGCCAGGAAAATGCCCGGATGGTACCTAAGTGAAGGCCTCGATCATTTCCTTCCCAAACCTAGCCACAATTATAAATACGCACATTACCACAGCCAACACAATGCCACTGGTTAACACACTGATTCCACACACACCTAAGATAATAACATTAATAATAATAATAATAATAGTAATAATAATAATAATAATGTTGTCTTTACGAATAACAACGAAATGAGCGTTATCAATGATGGATTTTGCGTAACGCTACGAGAGATGGTAGATGTTGTAACTTTGTACCGCCAGCATTGACCCTGAGAGAAGAAACGGTACAGGCTGTAACGTTAAGATGGGATGTAGCCGCAGTTTCGGTACAGGGCTTGGTAACGTTACTGACATGTATACCGGCTCTTTCGATTGGCTCAGCAGGGCTAGGTGCAAGGAATCAAACATGGTGGACTGTTGTCAATTGAGGGTGGTATCTGCTGTTGATGGGCATTATTAGAATGCAAATCAGTCATTAAGATACGTAACTGTAATTTGAAAACATGCCAGGCACTGATGAATGCATTCCTGGCGGTGTTGAAGATTGAACTGAAATCATTCGACCTTCAAACATTGCATTCGGATTCAGTTACGTAAGCTACCTGTGAGCTAGTTGATATACTGGAAAAGTGTCGGCGGGGTAAGGCTGTAGCTTCGTAACGGATAGGTCCGGGGTTCGAGACACCCTAGTGACGGAGATTTTATTTCTTTTAAATTTATTTTATTGTATCCATCCGACTTTGTGCTGTCTATTCTCTGAGTCGGAAACCATTAATATTTATCCTATTCGTGTAAAATAATACAATTTGATAGCACAATGATATTTTCACTCCACAATAAATAATTCTTCTTTTCTTCTTTTCTTTTCTTAGTCGTTTACCCTCCAGGTTGGTGGAACCAACGGACTCATCGAGGGAACTCACCACTACCGCCTCTACGGGCAGTGTCCTAGAGCTGGGAACATCTAATCGGAGTGGATACAACTGGTGAGGTGTGATTGGCATCTCGCCCAGTCGGCCGCACCTGCAAAGCGAACATGGGCCTCATGAGGGAAGGTCAGGGATGGTCAGAATGGATAGACAAGGAAGAGGGAAGGAGGCGGCCGTGGCCTTGAAGAAGGTACCATCCCGGCATATGACCGAAGACGAAGTGGGAAACCACGGGAAACCACTACGGGAATGGGTGAGGTGGGAATCGAACCTCTCTACTCATTTGGGCCACCCGAGGCTGAGTAGACCCCGTTCCAGTCCTCATACCACTTTTCATATTTCGTGGCAGAGCCGAGAATCGAACCCAGGACCTCCAGGGCGGCAGCTAACCATGCTGACCGATACGCGATGGAGGCGACTTCACAATAAATAATTATAATTATAATTTTATATTGGGTCATCTCCGTTGTGTAGCATGCTTAGCTGCCACCCCAGAGGCCCAAGTTCCGATTCCTTGGTCTGCTACGTAATTTGAAAAGCGGTATGATTGGAACGGGGTCTACTCAGCCTCGGATGGTCCAAACGAGTAGAGGGTGTTTGATTCCCACCTCAGCCATACTCGAAGTGGTTTTCCGTGGTTTCCCACTTCGTCTTGGGGCTAATGCCGGGATGGTAGCTACCGTCAGGCCACGGCCGCCTCCTTCTCTCCCATACTTCCGATCCTGTCCCGTCCCTCATGAGGCCCACAGTTTGCTTTGCAGTTGAGGCTGCCCGGGCGAGGCGTTAATCCCGCCTCCCCAGTTGTATCCCCCAATGGATGTCGAGCTCCTGGACACTGCCCATATAGGCGGTATATGTGGTATCCCTCGTTGAGTCCGTGAGAAAAGCCTAACTGGAGAATAAACTGACTACGAAAAAAAAAAAATAGGCGTTCTTTATTTTCTGTATATAGCAAGCACTTTTCGCACAGACGCCGATTAGGGAAAATATAGTTTCGTTCTGAGGTATTATTCGAGGGCCTACACAGGGACCTGCACAGCGGTCCGATCCCATGTGCTGCTTTCACACGACCGCACTGGGATTCACAAGTTTCGAGCCTAGCTACCCGTAACGTCGCCGCACGTGGTTGGGTCGGACCATATTATGTCGCCTTTAACGCGGCGGACGAATGAGAGCGCTTTGCTAGTCCATGGGTTGGCAGCTTCAATACGTACTACATGAAGACAGAGTGACTTACGTGCGACGCCAATGCTAGAGTGACTGCTGCCAACTTAAATGGCCTCCTATTTTAAATGTATATGCGTGACTAGTGTCATAGTGGGGTATTCAGGGTGCCCGTGGTCGAATGCAAGTTATTATTTCCCTCTCAACTATCATTTTATGTAGCGGGGACAGCTACGTAATAGCATGAGGGGGCCATGGCAGACACATGAGTGTTATTCTATTTTTGTGGACGACGTTATCACACCGTGAAAAATAAACTGTGCTATGTTCCATTATTAGGCTTGAAATGGCCTTCTGTGCGAACTGCTGGGGTTCATAAATGAAGAGAAAGAGCATGTGCTATGGTTTGCCATCTCCTTTTCTGATCTTAATAAAATACAAGTAGTTCCGTGACGAACTAAAGAGCATACTTTTCTTAAAATTTCAGATTGATGCCAATCTATATAGACCTATCTAGAATAATGACGAAATGAAGTAATAGTGTAATAGAGTAACTTACTACAGTAGGCAGCCCTGGTGACTGTGAATATATTCTTAGTTCCATCTCTACAGGTATAGAATGCACATACAAAATTTGGCTACAGTCTAATGGATAGTATGGACGTTACATGTTGTCGGTTATTGGATTTAGTCTAACAGTGCGCGTAAAATCATGTTGGGAACAATGTTATGTATGATGCTCTGAATTAATCTGAAATATTACGATCTATTATAGTGCCAGTTTAGGATAAAATCCATTTGTTAGTATAGACGTTACATGTAATTAAAAATTGAAACTATCAGAAAGCTTATAATTATGTTGGCACCACCGAGGTATATTAGTTACTCCAAATTAATCCCTTTGTTAGTATAGAAGTTACATCTAATTAAAAATTGAAACTATCAGAATGCTTAAAATCATGTTGGCAGCACTGAAGTATATTAGTTACTCGGAATTAATCTAGAATGTCAGGTACCATACGTGTGCAAAGTTTAGAGATGATGACTTGCATACTTTCTGATATATTGATATTAGGATTAAACAAATAGAGAGAGCATTTATTAAGAGTTGGCAGCCCTGCTTGTTCTTACGAATACGCATCGTTATAACTGTTATGTTACACAAAGCACATACAAAATTCGGTTGAAATCCATATTTAGTTAATATAGAAGTTATATGCATTTAAAAACTGGACCTGTCAGCAGGCTTAGAATCGTGTAGGCTACAGTAAGTTACTACAAACTAAGGTAGAATGTCAGGTAGTATAGGTGTGCGTAGTTTAAAGCTGTCGGCTTGCATACTTTCTGATATAGGCTATCGGTATTTGGATAAAAACATAGAGAGAGGCTAAAAACAGCAAAACCCCCCTGCACCCAAGTATTAACTAAACACGTTCAACACCGAGTTCTTGCTTTATATGACAAATGTGGCTATAATTCGTCAATACATTGTTAGCCTACTTTCCAAATTTTGCAAAGATGAGGAAATGTAGACTTTTGAGATCGATCAGGGAAAATGTGTGTCTGTCTGTCTGTCCTTCTATCTATCAGGGGCAGATGACCTCGTAGTTCCGCCCCTTAAAACAACAATAACTAACTAACGAACTAACTAACTTCTGTCTAGCTGTCTGTCTTTCTTTGTGTGTCCTCCCCTATCAACTCCTAAACGGCTGCAGCTATCGAAACTGAATTTGGTATGAGTAAAGATATATTCCTGAATACCTCAAGGCCATATTTGATAATGATGTCAGTGCTACCAACTGCTGAACAAACAGCAATTGAAATTTGAGCTCCATGTTGGATATCTTGGAAGGTATGCATGGGAGCTATTCCAAAATTGGCACAAATATAGATAATAATATTTCAGTTTAATTTTCAGGAGGACATACATGAGTGTGTTGCCAAAATGATTCAAAACCTGCTGATAGGTCCAATCCCTATCATAATTAAAATTGTGAAAATCTGTGTGTGTGTTTGTGTTTTAGTTTGTTACCTCTTGACACTAAGACGGCTGGACGGATTTGGATGAAATTTGAAATGGAAGCAGCTTATCCCTGGGATAACATACAGGCTGCCTTTCATCCGGAAATAATCATTGTTTCCGTGTAACGGGCAACGTACCTTAAAAGTCACCAACAAACTCAACCGGGACAAAATATCGAAGTTGTCGCATAAAGACCGGACAAAGCTCGTTTTACGCCCCTCGATGCGAGAAACAGTACTGGGACACCGAAAACCACATTTTAAGACCCTAAAACCAACAGTTTCAAAGATATTCGCAGAAAACTATCTTCACTCTGATAAACTGATGAACTAATGGCAAGTCCGTTTCCATGGCAACTGAACCTCATGGTATGACATCCGATTTTCTATATATCCCTGTAGGAGGCAATGCCAATCCATCTATTATCTTTTTCAAGATATATATATATAAGCACAATAAGAACAGAATCGCGCGCCTGCCTCCCATCCGGAGGCTCTGGGTTCGATTCCCGGCTCCGTCAGAGATATTAGACATTGACGTGAGGGCTGGAAAGGAGTGCACTCAGCTTCGTGAGGACAATTGAGTAGCTGTCTGATAGAGTGACTGCGCCCAGGTCACGAAGAACAAGATTAACGGCCGAGGGGACACGATTCACTGACCACGCGTCACCGCAATATCTGCAGGCCAAATGGCTGGGAAGCGGTCGCATGATAGGCCTAGGCCCTTCATAGTGTGTAGTGCCAGGGGTAAAAAATTAGGGATAGCGCCTTCTAATATCAATTTTAATTTTTTAAACACTATAGTAGTGGCTACTATAGAAAGGTAGCGATATAGCTACGTTCAATTTCACAAACACTGGGCCTACAAATCCCATATAGTTAAGTACAAATATCAGTCTGGTCGTTATTTCAGTAGCAACGAAGCTCTGTGGCGGCTATTGCCGTTTCGGTAACACTTAAGGCATCCCGCCGTCACATACCTCAATGTGCACTTACAAAATTGTGGACCGGTCTATTTTACTGAAAAGAATTTCTGCGAGCGAGTATCCACTCCGGCAAAAACCACACTCACCACCTTTTCCAAAATTTACACAAGACATGATTTTTAAAGCACTCTTCTGTATGTTGAGGTACAGAGATATACCACATGGAAAGGCACAATAAAATGATGGCAAATCTGGTTTCAAGGAACTGCTGTCTAGAATAGGCTTTCGGTACAGGTTATGCGGCCCATGTTCGTAACATGGAATGTTTTCCTTTGACAATGCATCTACATCATGTGCGAGGGCAACGCATTTCAAAGATCTCTAAAAACACAATAATCTTGAAATTGGAGAAACATTTAAAGTGGGAGCGGAGATTCAAGAAGAAATAATTTCATCTTTAAGATTTGCTGATGACATCGTCATCTTCGCCGATACGCCAGAGGATTTGAACGAGTTTGTGAATGGTATGGACTCCGTCTTGAGGAATGAATTCATGATGAAAATCAATAAATGAAAAACAAAATTATTGGAATGCAGCCGAAATAAATTAGAAACCTCTATGGACCTCAAATTGGCAGGTGAAACGCTACGGGAAGTAGGAGACTTCTGTCACTTAGGAAGCAAAATAACCAGTGATGGACGAAGCAAAGAGGATATAAAAAGCAGGTTAGCTCAGGCAAGGAAAGATTTTCTAAAGAAAAGGAGTCTGTTGACATCGAATATACATTTAGGTATTAGGAAGTCATTTTTGAAAGGTTTGGTCTGGAGCGTGACACTATAAGGAAGTGAAACTTGGACTAATGGTGCAGCAGAAAAAGGACAATTGAAGCGTGTGAAATGTGGTGTTACAGGAGAATGATGAAGATCAGATGGGTAGATAGGGTAACAAATGAAGGGCTATTAAGACGAGTGGGAGAGGAGAGATGTTTCTGGCGACTGCTAATGAAGTGAAGAGATAGGTTGGTACGACACTTATTAAGACACTCAGGAATAGCAACCTTAGTTATAGATGGGAGGGTTGAGTACAAGAAATGTAAGGGAAGACCAGGGTTAAACAAATTGCTTCGGATGTAGGGTGTGGTAGCTATGTAGAGATGAAACGTTTAGCTCAGGAGAGGGAGGCATGGAGGGCTGCATCAAACCAGTCAAAAACTGAAGACTCAAACGACAACAATCGGGAGTTTTAATTAATTAGAGAGGCATGTGAGGCAACAGGGTTGTTGGAGAATTTCAATCCCTGGGATGTAACACTGGAAGAGACTGCATAATGTACTCCAGCGGCCAAGGTGAGAGATATTTTACTATAGGTCTATTAATAGCGACAGTTTGACGTTCAAATCATCAATAAGTGTGGCAAAATTACACCCAGAATAACTTAAGGAATATACTTTTAATTCCCCATATTCCGATAGATTTGCCATTCCCGTGTGCAAGAGTGCAGTTCCCTCTTCAAACAATATTCACAATTTCTATTAACAAAGCGCAATGACACACACTTAACAGCAGCAGGTTTATATTTAGACAAAACCATTTTTTCCCCATGGGCAACTGTATGTGGCGTGCTCGCTAGTATCTGGACAGCAAAATAGTTATGTCTCAGCAGAAGATGGCAAAACCAAAAACGTAATTCTAAAATGTGTTCACATAATGTAACATCGTACCCTGCAGGCTTTCACAACTCTATAAAATTCCCACTTTGCTGCTCATATCAATATACTGTATGTATCAGAATTTTCAGAATTCGAATGGACCCACCTGTAGCCGCGATTGCTGGAATATAATAGACCAATTATCAGCAATAATGCATCGTCCTCATTGTCTTGATCGCGAGCGAAGCCGCGGGTACCTGCTAGTTTTGATTTTACGCGCACTCATAAATCCAATATCAGACAGCATGTAAAGTCCATACTATCCACTAGACTTCAACCAAATTTTGTATGTGCATTCTGTACCTTAAGAGATGGAACTATGAATATATTCAGAGCCACCAGGGCTGCCAACTGTAGTAAGTTACTCTATTAGGTTAAACTATTTCTGGTAGCCTATATTTCAAACTGCAGTACTTAGAAATGTTAGTATTATCAACGTGATTTCGTCAATATTCTAGATAGGTCTATATAGATTGCCATGAATGTTCAATTTTAAGAAAAGTAGTCTCTTCAGTGTCGCCTCCGTAGTGTAGCGGTCAGCATGGTTAGCTGCCGCCCCGGAGGTCCTGGGTTCGATTCCCGGCTCTGCCACGAAATTTGAAAAGTGGTATGAGGACTGGAACGGGGTCTACTCAGCCTCGGGTGGCCCAAATGAGTAGAGGGGGTTCGATTCCCACCTCAGCCAACCTCGAAGTGGTTTTCCTTGGTTTCCCACTTCGTCTTCGGGCAAATGCCGGGATGGTACCTACTGTAAGGCCACGGCCGCCTCCTTCCCTCTTCCTAGCCTATCCATCCCAATCTTCCATCCCTTCAAATCCCTCATGAGGCCCCTGTTCACTTTGCAGGTGAGGCCGCCTGGGCGAAGTGCTGATCACACTTCCCCAGTTGTATCCCTCCCGACCAGATGATCCAAGCTCCAGGACACTGCCCATAGAGGCGGCAGTGGTGAGTTCCCTCGCTGAGTCCGTGGGAACCACCAACCTAGAGGGTAAATTGACTAAATACCAAAAAAAAAAGTCTCCTTAGTTCGCCACAGAACTACTTGTTACCTTCCATGCTAGGTTCTGCCTTCCATAATAGCTTCCATACAACTCACGAAATTGAACAGGTGCTATTTTTCCAGGCAGTTTGCATGGAAGTTTGAGTACAACAACCAATCGGATTGCTCTTCTCGTTCTAGTAGAGATCTTAGCGACAGCATAAACAAATAGGCTATATTTGTTATGTTGGTAGGAAGAGTACTGCTGCGTGGTCCACCGCACCGCGCTCAGAGCCCATGGACTTTAGAAGCCCAGCCCGTTCAGCGCCGTTCTCGTCTAATGCGGCCGCGTTCTGGCCCATAGCACTGGGCTCAAAAAGCCCACCGTAGCCATGGCCGGCTATAGGGTTGGCCGCGGCGAACGAAAATTGGCAACCTCGCCGTGAATGGCCAGTCTGCTCTGCCTAGCCCATTGAGTTGCATGCAAAATGTGTCACGCGCTCATGTTTCCTTCAAAATACTCTATGTAAATGAAATGATACCATTGATGAATACTGTATAGTGGCTAGCTACAATGCCAAAGACATTGTGTTGTGCCGAATTGTAAGTGTAATTATCGTTCATCGATACAAACTGAAGGATTTGTGACAGTGTTTGGGTTTCCTAAAAATCCACAATTGAAAGCCATATGGGAACGTGCTATTCGTCGAGCCTATTGTGTACCTACGACATATTCCATCGTACATATGTATGTATGTATTAAAAACTTTCATCCTGAAGACGTAAGTTATGTTGAAAAATACTAGAATGGTGATGGGAATAATAAGGAATTCACACGGAAGAAGCCTGTATTGTTACCTCGTGCGGTTCCAAAGGTATTCCCAAACTTACAATCGTATTTCAGTAAGTGCTCCTCCAAGATAAGGAAATCTCCAAATGAAAGCAGAGAAGAAGAAAAAGAACGGAAAATGTCTGAAGAGGAATGTGAGAAGACCCTTGTTGAGGGAGCCAACAAAATTACGACTTTCGAGTCCTTTGTTTGTGATATACAAAATAAATTGGTGGAGCATAAAACAGACTGGTCTATAAGTACTCTTGAAAACTATTGTATTTTGAATAAATTAGATGTGACAAGCATACCTAAAATAAGGTCGAGTATAAGGGTAAACAATTATTTTACGGTCAAAATTCATACCAATGGAGGCGTAATTCCTAACACTGATGCTCTTCATTCTGGCTCAGAAATATTTCGAAATTCATTGTTATAAGTAAGCAGTGGCAGTTGTTCCAAGCAATAGAATTTTGCCACGACTTTTTCTTACCTGTAAGTTCTGTAAGTTCATTAGTCGTCCAGATCAATAGTTTAATAGATAACCTAAAAACTGACCTTGAAAACCAGGTAGACGAAACTTCAGAGATTCTGTTAAAAATGTTAATGTTTCTGCAAGATCGGTTAACACATACTTTTTAAAGAAACCTATATATAGACTATCGTTACTACAACTCTAAATGCATTCATTTATATGCAGTCTACAAAGTGTTATAACGCAATTAGATTCAACTATATTTTATCCCTACCTCATCCCCGAGTTTTACAAACATTAACAACTTCCTTCGCCATATCTCCGAAAGCAGATGAAGAGGACAGTAACTTTCTAAGTCACATTGTGAAAGATTTATCAAATTTAGAAAGGGCTGTAAATTTACAGATTGATGAAATACATGTCAAACAAACTTTAGATTTAAACAAGATGTTCAGTAAAGAACATAGCCTACTTTCTCCTAAATGCATGGGCATTGTTATAACTCTTTGTCCTTTTCAAGGAGTATAATTGAATGTTGGTTGTAGTAGCTTGTTGAAATACAACGTGCTAAATGGATATTTAACATGAATATGAGGTGCCCTTTGCTAGTGCTACCTCTGTAAAAAAATTCATTCAATTCGGTTTCACCGTGTTTGAATTGATATGGGGAATGGATTTGCACACATACATGGCCACTATTTGCAAACTATTGTTTGATGACCTTGTAGTCAGTCATAAGATGCTTTATACTAAAAGGCATGTTGTTGCAAAATCTGGTAGAGATCAATTTATTAGGATGGTCGTAATTTGATTTAAGCTTTTAACATTTCGGTGGCCGTCATTCCATTTCCGTCGAGATGGCGGCGATATAAAACATGGCACTGATGTGTCCTTTGCTAGTGCTACCTCTGTACCAAATTTCGTTCAATTCGGTTTCACCGTGTTTGAATTGATAGGGGGAATCGATTTGCACACATACTTGGCCACCATCTGCAAACTATTGGGCTGATGATCTTGCAGTTTGGTCAGAATATGCTTCCCACATAAAGATATAGTAATCACAGAAAACTTGCCATCCATTGTTAGAGGCCAACCTGTTGTATATTTTGTAAATGTCATATAAACATTGAAAGCAAATTGGTTTTGTTACGCCAAGTAAGCCCAACTCACTCTTGACAATCCTTTTACTTTAATGTTGAAAAGAACAAATACATTATTTCGTTATTTCAATTTGTTTTCGTTGCGAAGTACACGCACCAAGAGCTGGCCGGCTGCTATGGCCATCCCAGGTCGGAGAAGTGCAGCGTTGCAAGGTCGAACGCCGGGCCCACTGCACTGGACGGGCTGGGCCGAGCAGGCAGACTAAACCTCACCACGCGTGCACAGCAAATGCTCGCTTTACACTTCTATTCAGAATTTTAGCAATACTTATGTCACTAAGGTAATGGTATAGTCCAAACTGGCTAATCTGTATCTGAAATACATCGATAGTTGTTGATGATTGATTTAGGGGTTTTGATATCATGGTAATGTAACCCCGTGTATTTGTGTGTGTGTAATTTGTCTGACAACCTGTGTTATTGTGATGGCTCTCTTAGTGTGCGCCTTTGTAATTCAGATGAGGATTGGAAGGAAGCGGCCGTGGTTTTAAGTTAGGAACCATCCCGGCATTTGCCTGGATTAGAAGTTCAATAACAAATAGGAAATTAAGTACTGTACCGAGTTTAACCGAGTTTTACAAGAATATTACTTTCGCCAAACGAATTTAGAAAACTATTTGAAGTTATTAGACATTGGACAAAACGAAGTTTTAACTTATACATTACGGCGTTCTATATATTGGCTTTATCTTAAAAGTGTGTCACTGTTAGTAAATTGCGCAAATAGTAAGAACAATAGGAGCCTCCGTGGTTTAGGGTGCAGCACGCGGGCCTCTCACCGCTGGGTCCATGGTTTAAATCCCGGTCACACCATGTGAGATCTGTGCTGGACAAAACGGAAGCAGACAGGTTTTTCTCCGGGTACTCCGGTTTTCCCTGTCAACATTTAATTCCAGCAACACTCTCCACTACCATTTCATTTCTTCTGTCATTTATTTAATTATTGCCTCAAAGGAGTGTGACTGGCTTCGGCAGCCGGCACAGTTCATATCCTCACCGCTAGATGGGGGCTTCATTCATTCCATCCCTGACCCGGTTGGTCAACTGGGAGCAGGCTGTGGATTTTCAGTAGGAACTATTATAAAATTATTAATAACAAAAAGTTCCGTGCGGGACAAAAGAGCCTACTTTTCTTAACATTTTAGAAACATGCCAATGTTTAATCTATATGGACCTGTCTAGAATAGAGACGAAATTAAGTTGCTAATATCGAAAATTCTAATTTTGAAATATAGCCTACCTGGCATTATGTACACTAATAGATTACTACAGTTGGCAGCCCTGGTGACTGAATACACACATCAAAAAAAGTTTTGCATCACCTCGGTTCCAAGAGTTCCGGAACCGTTAAATACAAAGGGAATAGAGATCAACTCAAACAACATTTCAGCTCGTTTTATTGCTCATGAGACCCACACATTGCATGTTGTACCATCATACAGCTAGACTTTCAGCATTTGTGGTCCAGATTGCAGTACACACCACTACCTCTAATACCCAGTAGCACGTCCTCTTGCATTGATGCATGCCTGTATTCGCCGTGGCATACTATCCACAAGTTCATCAAGACACTGTTGGTCCAAATTGTCCCACTCCTCAACGACAATTCGGCGTAAATCTCTCAGAGTGGTTGGTGGGTCAAGACGTCCATAAACAGCCCTTTTCAACATATCCCAGGCATGTTCGATAGGGTTCATGTCTGGCGAACATGCTGGCCACTGTAGTCGAGCGATGTCGTTATCTTGAAGGAACGCATTCACAAGATGTGCACGATGAGGTCGAGAATTGTCGTCCATGAAGACAAATGCCTCTCCAATATTCTGCCGATATGGTTGCACTATGGGTCGGAGGATGTCATTCAGGTATCGTAAAGCCGTTTCGGAGCCTTCCATGACCACCAGTGGCGTACGTCGGCCCCACATAATGCCACCCCAAAACATCAGGGAACCACCACCTTGCTGCACTCGCTGGACAGTGTGTCTAAGACGTTCAGCCTGACCAGGGTGCCTCCAAACACGTCTCCGACGATTGTCTGGTTGAAGGCATATGCGACACTCATCGGTGAAGAGAACGTGATGCCAATTCCGTGGGGTCCATTCAGCATGTTGTTGGGCCCATCTGTACCGCGCTGCATGGTGTCGGGGTTGCAAAGCTGGACCTCGCCATGGACGTCGGGAGTGAAGTTGCGCATCATGCAGCCTATTGCGCACAGTTTGAGTTGAAACACGACGTCCTGTGGCTGAACGAAACGCATTATTCAACATGGTGGCATTGCTGTCAGGGTTCCTCCGAGCGGCAATCCGTAAGTAGCGGTCATCCACTACAGTAGTAGCCCTTGGGCGGCCTGAGCGAGGCCTGTCATCGACAGTTCCTGTATCTCTGTACCTCCTCCATGTCCGAACAACATCGCTTTGGTTCACTCTGAGACGCCTGGAAACTTCCCTTGTTGAGAGCCCTTCTTGACACAAAGTAACAATGCGGACGCGATCGAACTGCGGTATTGACCTTCTAGGCATGGTAGAACTACAGACAACATGAGCAGCGTACCTTCGTCCTGGTGGAATGACTGGAACTGATCGGCTGTCGTACCCCCTCCGTCTAATAGGCCCTGCTCATGCATGGTTGTTTACATCTTTGAGCAGTTTTAGTGACATCTATGAACAGTCAAAGGGACTGTATCTTGGATACAATATACACAGTCAACGTCTATATGCCGGAGATCTGGGAACCAAGGTGATGCAAAACTTTTTTTGATGTGTGTATATTCCTAGTTCCATCTCATAAGGTACAGAATAAACGTATTGGTTGAAGTATAATGGATAGCATGGACGTTACATGCAGTTAGACATTGGATCGATCAGCGCGCGTAAAATGATGTTGGCAACAATGTCATGCATGTGTTGGTCAGTAATAATCTAAAAAATCATGATCTGTTGTTGTGCCAATTTTGGAAGAAATCCATTTATTATTATTGAAGTGACATTTATGTTAAAATTAGCAGGCTTAGAATCATGTTGGCAGCACTGACGTATATTAGTTACTCCTAATTAATCTAGAATGTCAGGTAATATACGTGTGCAAAGTTTGGAGCTGTTGGCTTGCATACCTTGATATATTATATTAGGGTAAAGGAATAGAGACAGCATTTATTAACAGTTGACAGCCCTGGTTGCTCTTAAGAATACGCATAGTCATATCACTTATGGTACACATAGAGCATACGAAATTTTGTTGAAATCCAATTGATAGTATAGAAGTTACAGGTATTTAAAAATTGGTCTTATGAGCAGGCTTAGAATCATGTTGGTAGCACTGACGTATATTAGCTTCATCAAATTAATCTAGAATGTTAGGTAATATAGGCTACGTGTGCATAATTAAAAGCTGTCGGCTTGCATACTTTCTGATATATTGGTATTTGGATAAAAAACATAGAGAGAGCATTTTTTAACAGTTGGCAGCCCTCGTGGCTCTTAATAATACGCTCAGTTATATCTGTTTATGTACACATAGTACATACGAAATTTGGTTGAAATCCAATTGATAGTGTAGAAGTTATATGTATTTAAAAACTAGCAGGTACCCGCGGCTTCGCTCGCGATCAAGACAATGAGGACGAAGCATTATTGCTGATAATTGGTCTATTATATTACAGCAATCGCGGCTACAGGTGGGTCCATTCCAATTCTGAAAATTCTGATACATACAGTATATTGATATGAGCAGCAAAGTGGGAATTTTATAGAGTTGAGAAAGTATGCAGGGTACGTTGTTACATAATGTGAACACATTTTAGAATTACGTTTTTGGTTTTGCCATCTTATTCTGAGACATAACTATTTTGCTGTCCAGATACTAGCGAGCACGCCACATACAGTTGCCCATGGGATAAAATGGTTTTGTATAAATGTACACCTGCTGCTGTTAAGTGTGTGTCATTGCGCTTTGTTAATAGAAATTGTGAATATTGTTTGAAGAGGGAACTGCACTCTTGCACACTGGAATGGCAAATCTATCGGAATATGGGGAATTAAAAGTATTTTCCTTAAGTTATTCTGGGTGTAATTTTGCCACACTTATTGATGATTTGAACGTCAACATGTCGCTATTAATAGACCTATAGTAAAATACCTCTCACCTTGGCCGCTGATGTACATTATGCAGTCTCTTCCAGTGTTACATCCCAGGGATTCAAATTCTCCAACAACCCTTATACCTCACATGCCTCTCTAATTAATTAAAATTCCCCATTGTTGTCGTTTGAGTCTTCAGTTTTTTGACTGGTTTGATGCAGCCCTCCATGCTTCCCTCTCCTGAGCTAAACGTTTCATCTCCACATAGCTACCACACCCTACATCCGAAGCAATTTGTTTAACCCTGGTCTTCCCCTACATTTCTTGTACTCAACCCTCCCATCTATAACTAAGGTTGCTATTCCTGAGTGTCTTAATAAGTGTCGTACCAACCTATCTCTTCACTTCATTAGCAGTCGCCAGAAACATCTCTCCTCTCCCACTCGCCTTAATAGCCCTTCATTTGTTACCCTATCTACCCATCTGGTCTTCATCATTCTCCTGCAACACCACATTTCACACGCTTCAATTGTCCTTTTTCTGCTGCACCATTAGTCCAAGTTTCACTTCCTTATAGTGTCACGCTCCAGACCAAACCTTTCAAAAATGACTTCCTAATACCTAAATGTATATTCGATGTCAACAGACTCCTTTTCTTTAGAAAATCTTTCCTTGCCTGAGCTAACCTGCTTTTTATATCCTCTTTGCTTCGTCCATCACTGGTTATTTTGCTTCCTAAGTAACAGAAGTCTCCTACTTCCCGTAGCGTTTCTCCTGCCAATTTGAGGTCCATAGAGGTTTCTAATTTATTTCGGCTGCATTCCAATAATTTTGTTTTTCATTTATTGATTTTCATCATGAATTCATTCCTCAAGACGGAGTCCATACCATTCACAAACTCGTTCAAATCCTCTGGCGTATCGGCCAAGAAGACGATGTCATCAGCATATCTCAAAGATGAAATTATTTCTTCTTGAATCTCCGCTCCCACTTTAAATGTTCCTCCAATATCCTGATTATTGTGTTTTTAGAGATCTTTGAAATGCGTTGCCCTCGCACATGGTGTAGATGCATTGTCAAAGGAAAACATTCCATGTTACGAACATGGGCCGCATAACCTGTACCGAAAGCCTATTCTGGACAGCAGTTCCTTGAAACCAGATTTGCCAACATTTTATTGTGCCTTTCCATGTGGTATATCTCTGTACCTCAACTTACAGAAGAGTGCTTTAAAAATCATGTCTTGTGTAAATTTTGGAAAAGGTGGTGAGTGTGATTTTTGCCGGAGTGGATATTCGCTCGTAGAAATTCTTTTCAGTAAAATAGACCGGTCCACAATTTTCTAAGTGCACATTGAGGTATGTGACGGCGGGATGCCTAAAATGTTACCGAAACGGCAATAGCCGCCACAGAGCTTCGTTGCTACTGAAATAACGACCCGACTGACATTTGTACTTAACTATACGGGATTTGTAGGCCCAGTGTTTGTGAAATTGAACGTAGCTATATCGCTACCTTTCTTTAGTAGCCGCTACTGTAGTGTTTAAAAATTAAAAGTGATATTAGAAGGCGCTATCCCTAATTTTTTACCTCTGGCACTACACACCATGAAGAGCCTAGGCCTATCATGCGACCACTTCCCAGCCATTTGGCCTGCAGATATTGTGGTGACGCGTGGTCAGTGAATCGTGTCCCCTCGGCCATTAATCTTGTTCTTCGTGACCTGGGCGCTATCACTCTATCAGACAGGTACTCAATTGTCCTCACGAAACTGAGTGCACTCCTTTGCAGCCCTCACGTCAATGTCTAAAATCTCTGACGGAGCCGAGAATCGAACCCAGGACCTCCGGGGCGGCAGCTAACCATGCTGACTGCTACACTACAGTGGCGAAAATATAAAATTATAATTATTATTATTAGTCGCCTCCTTAGCGTAGCGGTCAGCATGGTTAGCTGCTGGGTTCGATTCACGGCTCTGCCACGAAATTTGGAAAGTGGTACAAAGACTGGAACGGGGTCTACTCAGCCTCGGGTTTTCCAAATGAGTAGAGGGGGTTCGATTCCCATCTCAGCCGCCCTCGAAGTGGTTTTCCGTGGTTTCCCACTTCGTCTTCGGGCAAATGCCGGGAGTGTACTGTCCCCGTTTACCCGGATAGTAGGCTGTCAGATATCCGCCCCCTCAATCGGATTGCCAACAATCAATCGCACCAGCTCAGCTACATCAATGAAAATGGCACTGACAGATACTACCGAGGTTTGAACACAGAAGTTACCAAGAAAAATTATTGTGGAACACACCAAAATAGACGGGGTTTCATACTTACTTTTACTTACCTCTTATAAATATCTCGGGGATTGGGTTGACAACAGGATCCTTAAAGTATGCTCTCACAATAACCTTCACCATGACATTTAAAAATGAACCAGACCGAAGACGAGAACTTTGAACTGTACAAGAGCTTTATTTTCACATAAAGAGTATGATTTTCACAACTCAACAAAATAAACGTGGCTATCAGTAGCCCATGTCAATCTGACTACGTCCTCCTAAAGGACTTGCAAATTATCAAACAGTATGTTAGCTCCCTTGAGCTCAAAATAACGTAACATTTTATAACACATTTGGATTGGATGAGGAAGTCAGGGTACGACATATATAGAGCATTTGGTTTCTTTCAATAAACATAACACTTTTATTAATAGGCACAAGGCCGGAGTATCGACCTCGCCTGCTTGTAACCAGATGTCGAGCCAGCTGGTCTACTCCTCAACCTGGCGCATGCCCGTCAAATGGGGCTCCCTACTCACACCACACTGTGTAAGAATTCAGCTCCTTTTAAAGCTTTAAATGTCTACAAGACAACTCATACATATTGACGCAAATCTTTCAAATGTTTAACTCACATCCCACTGGATTATTTTAACTATCCTTAAACTTGTTAAGTTATCATCCAAATGTTTAAAAAACATAGTTTAGAGTATGAAACACACTCTCAAATGTTTATAACAAAATCACATAAATTATTTATAACAATTAGAAATTGTTTATAATATTGTCGAAAATAATTACAAAAATTTTAAACACGCTTTTAACATTACTTTCGTTCCACATTATTGTCAAAGATATTTACATTTATTATTTACAATATCAACATTTAAATTATTTAAATAATTAATTTAAGAAATACATTGAACCACATGTTTTATCCGGTTAGTAAATTCAAAATCGTGTTTAATATAATCGACCAATGAAGGTTAGTTATACATGTAAATGTCACAATCTGGTTTAATAAAGGTTGTAATAATTTTAATTATTTGTGACGGTAATCTTCATTCAAAATCTTATCTCAAATTCTTTCAAACTCTTGTTAATTATAACAGTAAATTCCCTTGATTAATTTTCAACGAACTATGACAATACACTCTAGCGGAAAATACTTCGCTTACAAAATAATGCACAAACTGCATTCAAAATAGCCCAAAATTCATCATATATTAATCTATATGGCATTAAAACTTCCACCGAACTTACAAAACTTCCACAAATAATTCTTTATCATTATTAACTACTGTGGGAATCTCCTTCATTTATTTAAGGGCATTATACAACAGCGACTTTCAACATGTCCGCTGCACTATCGATTATACATTCATAGTTCCACTTAAAAATTCTTATATCAATAATTGTTTCAAAACTGTTGTCATTTAAACTTCGTGGATTTCATTCATGAATCGAAATGAAATAAAAATATGCCAATCACAAACAAATTTAATAGTGAATACGCTTATATACGCCTGTCTGGTCTATCAAAATTTAAGATTAACATCTTAAAAGAATTGTAGTATAAAAATACTATCATCAAACAAAGTGCGACTAACTGCAAAATAGTCGAATAGAATCCAATTAGACTGGGGAATGCAAACATTGTTATATAAATCTCTATATGAGAAAGAACCTAACACAAGTTTCACGAATTTAATGCATTCAATAATTCTTAATTAATGTTCATCTTTCACAAAATTGCCTAAGATGCAATGGTCGTTCATGACTGACGATAAATGTCTGTGTTGTAATCAATTCAAATAACGACTAGTATTTCCAAGATCGTCGACAACGTACTGGATTTTAACGCTCTAAAATCTTTTAAATGTTCTTCCTTCTTGATGATGACAGAAAATTGGTCAAAGTAATTAAACTGGGGTAGAATTACTTTAATAAAGTAACACGCTGTCTGAATTTAAATCTGCCATAAAAATCATTAACTTACAGTCAAATCGAGACTACAAAACTAAGCGAATTACTGAAAAATCTAAATATCAGTCTCAACTGATTCAAAATCATTTAACTATGCCCATGACATAACAATGTCTTAATAAAAACGTCGAAAAAGGCATAACTCATCAAGGTGTACTGAGAATAGGAATCTCAAACAAGAATATCGGGCAAAAATACATGAGGACAAAAATATGGGAAAAATAGTTGCTCAAATATTGCTAAGAAACTCAAATACAATAAACGTTCACGACTACCTTATCTGCCGATTGACGTTCCAGAGGAAAATTCCCCAAAGAAGACTGTTGATGGATCCATTTCACCAAGTTAAAGCTGAGCTCCATCCTCGAAACCAGAAACAGCACCATCGAAGAATCGAACTGCTTCACGAAGACGAACGACATCCTTCCGGCAATAATCTTCTTTGTGAGTCGGGACAACCCTTACCTCTCTTGAAAAATCCCTGAAGTTCCAGTTGACAATCGCCATGAAGTTTTTGTATAAATTTCCGAAGAAATATTCATATTCAGAAAGTATGAAATCATTTCTATTGCTGTTTGATAGTATTCAGCCTTTACTCACGAAACATGGGTGTAGATGGTTATTTACCACATGTTCGCTTGTATGGAATAGCAATTAGCGAAGTTTCATGTTGCTATTTTACTCCGTTGAAATATGTCCCAATTGCATTAAGTCCTTTAGCCTTCCATTTTCTCCTCGGTAATAGTATTAGAAGAACAAACTGCCATATTAAATTGCTCCATTATACTGCAGTGTTGTGTCACAAAAGCAATCTGAAGTCTCCCTATTTCACTAGCCCTGTCAGCCGTAGCGTTGAGTCTGGCTATACAAAGTGTTTCTTCTGTGGCGAGAAAATCACTTTTGTCAGTCGTCTAATATTGTCAATAACTTCCAAAATACTTCTTCGAAATTGTTCAGCTTTTCTACAGTCCTTACTGTAGCAATGCACAAGAGAATTAGCTTATAGGCGACCGCTAACTGTTCACAGCTAATCTTGTAGAAGCGTTATAAGTGTCGTTTCAACTTCACCTAGATTTACTTCACAGTAAACCTGCACTGCTTATATGTTCGACTCTCGTTTCATGCAGTGGCTTCGCCACGTGTTACAAAGACGACTTTTTCACAACTAAACTCACTCGACGTTTCACTGAAATGACTATTTGAGATCTCACAATTGAGAATGAGCGAATGAGCGAATGAGCTCCTCTCTTCTGCGCAAGGCCTTTTATGAACTTCATGAGGGGCGTATCTATCCCTTCCATCGCGTGTTACTACGTCATCGCTAGAAGTTCCAACTTCGTCAATACATGACGGATTTTCATAATTCAAAAACTGAAAATAAATTTCACCAAAATTCCAGAACAATGCCTCTACTGCAAATGGATTTCCACAATTCTGCATTCCAAAAAGTAATAAAAATACCATAGTTTCAGCAATCTCCGTCTTCCTTTAGACTATCGTTCATTGGTTTACGTCTCCCCTCCAATAGCATAATTTCTTCCTCAGCAGAATTCCACGTTTCCTGCGACTGCGTCGTACATCTCGGATCCTTCTCGAATAAATGCTGACGTCACTGAGAATCTCAGCTCAAGTAGCCTGCCGGCATAACGTCTGCGTCATCCGTGCTTACGTCATGACTACCCACGTCATAACTATGACAGCCATAACTTTCGCTATAATTTCCAAAATAGCCACCGTGGTCTCTATATAATTCAATTACGGGGGCATTACCTTCTTCAAGGCCACGGCCGCCTCCTTCCCTCTTCCTTGCCTATCCACCCTAACCATCCCTTTCCTTCCCTCATGAGGCCCCTGTTCGCTTTGCAGGTGAGGCCGCCTTGGCGAGGTGCCAATCCCACCTCACCAGTTGTATTCACTCCGATTAGATGTTCCCAGCTCTAGGACACTGCCCGTAGAGGCGGTAGTGGTGAGTTCCCTCGATGAGTCCGTTGGTTCCACCAACCTGGAGGGTAAACGACTAACAAAAGAATAGAAGAAAAGAAGAATTATTTATTGAGGAGTGAAAATATCATTGTGCTATCAAATTGTATTATTTTACACGAATAGGATAAATATTAATGGTTTCCGACTCAGAGAATAGACTGCAGAAAGTCGGACGAATTCAATAAAATAATTTAATAAGAAATACAATTTTGGTCACTAAGGTGTCTTGAACCCAAGACCTATCCGTTTCGAAGCGACGGCCTTACCCCTCCTACACTTTTCTAGTATATCGACCAGCTCACAGGTAGCTTACCTAACTGAATCCGAATGCAATGGTTGAAGGTCGAATGATTTTAGTTCAATCTTCAAGACCGGCAGGAATGCATTCATCAGTGCCTGGCATGTTTTCAACTTACAGTTACGTATCTTAATGACTGATTTGTATTCTAATAATGCCCATCAACAGCAGATACCACCCTCAATTGACAACCGTCCACCATCTTTGATTGCTTCGAGCTCGTCCTGCTGAGCCAATCAATCAGGCGGTACACGTGCGAGAAACGTTCCTCAAGCCTGTACCGAAACTGCGGCTACATCCAACCTTAACGTTACAGCCTGTACCGTTTCTTCTCTGAGGGTCAATGCAGGCGGTTCAAAGTTACCACCTCTACCATCTCCTGCAGCGTTACGCAAAATCCAGCATTGATAACGCTCATTTCGTTGTTATTCGTACCGACAACATTATTATTATTATTATTATTATTATTATTATTATTATTATTATTGTCTTAGGTGTGTGTGGAATCAGTGTGTTAACCAGTGACATTGTGTTGGCTGTGGTAATGTGCGTATTTGTAATTGTGGCTTGATTTGGGAAGGAAATGACCGTGGCCTTCACGTAGGTACAATCCGGGTATTTGCCTGGCTTTGAAGTAGGGAATCACGCCATTCCACCTCCAGCATAGCTAGGTAGGAATCTAAACTATCTCTTCCAAACTATCCTCACGTGACTTAGTCTAGTGGTTAGTGCCGATGACCTCGTAGTTCCTCCCATTTCAACCCCAATAACTAACTAAATAACTAACTAATTAACTAACTAACTAGGCTTAGTGTACAGTTTCTAGCGCTGAGGCTAGAAATATCTTTGCAGGAAGAGATGGGGATCGAACCCAGGTCCTTTAAAAGAGGAGTCACATTGCACACTCATCTCATGGAAGGTTGCTTTGTGTAATTTTATTTCTGAATTATTTCCGGATTACACAAGTCGTGAAAGACACACGTCCACTTCCAAACTGAGCTTACACAACTGCTTTGATTCCTTGTTGTGCATTATTTTCATTCTCTCAACTATCTTGGACATTTTGAGTTACGTAACAGTCTTCAATATAATATCCAAATTGAATCGTACTAAAAATGTGACCCACTTGAGTGATGAATTACACTAGGTGTAATATAAAATTATTTGTTTCATTTATTCCTTTTCTTTTTCTACCCTCCAGGTAGGCTTTTCCCACGGACTCAGCGAATGATCCGGCCTTTACTGCCTCTACGGGCAGTGTCCTGGATCTTGACATCCAATTATGGGATACAACTGGGGAGAGAGGCTGGACTAGCGCCTCGCCCAGGTGGCCTCGCCTGCAAAGCGAATAGTGGGCCACATGAGGGACGGGACAGGATGGGAAGTATGGGAGGGATAAACATGGAACGGGGAAGGAGGCGGCCGTGGCCTGACGTTAGATACCATCCCGACATTAGCCCGAAGACGAAGTGGGAAACCGCGGAAAAACACTTCGGGGATGGCTGAGGTGGGAATCAAACAACCTCGAATCATTTGGACCTCCCGAGGCTTAGTAGACCCCGCTCCAATCATGCCGCTTTTCAAATTACGTAGCAGACCCAGGAATCGGACCTTGGGCCTCTGGGGTGGCAGCTAAGCATGCTGCCCACTACACAACGGAGATGACCCAATACAAAATTATAATTAAAGTTATTTATTGTGAAGTCGCCTCCATCGCGTAGCGGTCAGCATGGTTCGCTGCCGCCCTGGAGGTCCTGGGTTCGATTCTCGGCTCTGCCACAAAATATGAAAAGTGGTATATGGACTGAAACGGGGTCTACTCAGCCTCGGGTGTTCCAAATGAGTAGAGGGGGTTCGATTCCCACCTCAGGCATCCTCGAAGTGGTTTTCCGTGGTTTACCACTTCTTCTTCGGGCAAATGCCGGGATGGTACTGTCCCCGTTATCCGGATAGTAGGCTGTCAGATATCCGCCCCCTCAATCGGATTGCCAATAATCAAACGCACCGGCACAGCTACATCAATGAAAATGGCACTGACAGATACTATCGAGATTAGAGCACAATAGTTAACAAGAAATTATTGTGGAACACACCAAAATATACGGGGGTTCATACTTACCTTTACTTACCTTTTAAATTTATCTCGGGGACTGGGTTGTCAACTGGATCACTTAAAGTATGCCCACACAATAACCTCCACCATGATATTTAAAATGAACCATAACGAAGACGAGAAACTTTAAACTGCACAATAATTTATTTCACATAAAGAATGAATTTAACAAAAATAAACAACAAAATACACGTGGCAATCAGAAGCCATTGTCCACATAACTATGTCCTCCTGTAGGACTTGTATACTCCACATACAATGTTTCAGCTTTCTCAAGCTCAAAATAGCGTAATTATAATAATGCACTTGGAATGGAAACGGGATTTGGGACGAGACACATATATCAATTGTTTTGCGTGTTTATACACATCACATTTTATTTATAGCCACAAGGCTATTATGGAAACGTCCTTGGCCTCTATCATACAGTTGTCCGGGCCAGCTGCAATGCACCTGCATCTTCCAAGTGGACTCACCCGTCCGTTCAACCGCAGCATATGCGAGTTACATCAGAGCTTAGCTCTCCTTTCAAAACACGTTAAATGTCCACATCTCAACTTAAATATTATCACGCAAATCGTTTAAATGCTCCATTCAAACACCAGTGGAATACTCTAATACTCCCAAATCATGTTTAATTGTTCAATCCACTTGCTTAATTAGCGTTGTTTAGAGTATAAAAACAAAACTCCAAATGTTAATAACAAAAGTTCATTAATTATCTATAACAATAATAAATTGTTTATAACAATGTCAAACGACAATTGAAAACTTATACACGCCTCTATTAATCCCTTTCATTTCAAATTATTTAACAAAGATATTTACAAAATTATTTACAATATTAATATTGTTTATATTATTTATACAAGAAATACATTAAACCACACGTTTATCCGGTTGATAATTACTTAAATTGTGTTGATATAATCGACCAATAAAGGTTAGTTATATTTAAATGTCAAATTCAGGTTTAATAATTATTATTAATATTTGTGACGGTAACCTCCATTCAAAATCTTCATCTCAAATTATTTAACACTCTTGTTAATTTTAACAGTATCTTCATATGAATAACTTTCAAAGAACCAGGACAATACATTCAGCGGAAAAATACTTCGCTCAAAACGCACAAAATTGCACAACAATAGGCCCAGAATTCATCATATATCTTCATATATATGGCATCAAAATCTCCCAAATTACATACAAAAACTTCCACTTATAAATTCAACAACATCATTTATTACTGTGGGAACCTCCTTCATTATTCAAGGGCATTATTCATCAGCGACTTTTACACGTCCACTGAACTAACGATTATACATCCATTGTTCCTCTTTAAAAATTCTTATATTCATCAATTGTATTAATGACTGTTATTATTTAACCTTCGTGGGTTCCATTCATGAATCGATATGAAGTAAAAATTTGCCAATCACAAATAAATTTAATAGCAAATACGATTAGACACTCCTCCCTAGTCTATCAAAATTGAGATTAATATCATCAAAGTAACGCAGTATAAAAATACTCTCTTCAATCAAAGTTCATCTAAACTGCATAAATAGTCGAATAGAATACAATTAGTCTGTGGAATGCAAACATTATTGTTCCAATCTATAATTGAGAAAAACTCCTATCAAAAGTTCATTACTATAGTGTATTCAATAAATCGTAATCAAAGTTCATATTTCATAAAATTGTCTATAATGCAATGATAAATGTCTATGTTGCAATCATGTTCATAAGACGACTAGTATTTCAAAGATCGTCGATAACGTAATAGATTTTAACGCTCTAAAATCATTTAATTATTCTTCTTTCTTGAGGATGACAGAAAATTGGTCAAAGTAATTTACTGAATAGAATTACTTTAATAAAATGACACGCTGTCTGACTTCAAATCTGCCATAGAAAATCGATAACTTCACAGTCAAATCGTGACAACAAAAATATGCAAATTACTGAAAGAATCTAAATTATCAGTCTCAACTGATCCAAAATTATTTAAGTATGCCAATGACATAACAATGTCTCAACAAATCGTAGAAAGGCATAAATCATCGAAGTGTACTGAGTACAGAAATGTTAAGCAAGAAAATGGGGCAAAATATAGGACAGAAAATATGGGGAAAATTGTTGCTCAGATATCGCTACATGACTCAAATAATACAAGAAACGTTTACGACTACCTTATCTGTTGATTGAAGTTCTAGAGGAAAGTTTTCAAAGAAAACTGCTGTTGGTTCCATTTCACCAGCGTGAAGATGTGCTCCGACCTCGAACCTGGAATCAGCGCCCTCGGAGAATCGAACTGCTTCCTCCTCCGGAAATTGCACTGCTCCATGTATACGAAAGACATCCTTCTGGCAAAACTCTTCTTTGTGAGCCGGGTCCACCCTGGCCTCTCTTGAAAGTTCCCTGAAGTTCTGGTCGCAATTCGCCATGAAGTTTATTGCAGTTATTTCCGCAGAAATATTCATAATCGTGGAGTATGAAAATATTTCCACTGCCATCTGATATAATTCAGCGATGGATTCACGATGCATGAGTGTAGTTGGATGTTCACTACATGCTCGCTCTTATAGAATGACGATTAACGAAGTTCCATGCTGCTATTTCACTCCATCGATATATGTCCCAATCGCATTAAAGCCTTAGCCTTCCATCTCAACTTCTGTTATAATCATTGAAAGCACCGCAAGATTATAATATTCCATAGTAGAATGTATCGTTGTATTACTGAACGTATTCTCCAAGATCACGGTTGCGATATACATGTCAGCCGTAGTGTATAATGTGGTAATTTAAAAGTGCCTCTCAGGTGGCGAGAAAATCACTTTTGTCTGCAGCCTTAAAATGCCAATATCTTTCAAAGTATAACTGTGAAATTGTTCAAATCTTCTACACACCTCAATGTTGTAATGCCCAATTGAATTATAATAAAGGCAGAAGTTAACTCTTGATATCTTATCAGGTAGAAACGTTAATGTGAGCGTTACAACTTCGCCTAGTTTCGAACAGCGTAAAATGGAACTGCTCCGTGTTCGTTCGATGCGCCGGGCTTTAACCACACGCTAAAGATGACTTGCTTCACTTATTCACTCGAAAATGACTCTATGACATCTGAAATATATATGCGGTATCTGATATCAGATATGACGATATGAGAGATATGAGAGATATGAGAGATATCAGATATGACGATATGAGCGGTATGAGAGCTCCTCTATCCTGTGCACGACCTTTTATCAACTTCTTAAGGGGCGTATCCATCCCTTCCATAGCCTGTTGCTCCGTCATTGCTAGAAGTTTTAACTTTGGCTATAATTGACGGATTTTCAAATTTCAAAAACTCAAAATTATTTTCTTCAAAATTCCAAATCAATGCCATTACTGAAAATAGTTTTCCACCATTCTGCATGCCAAAAGCAATTAAATATCGTAGTTTCAGTAATCTCCGTCTTCCTTCCAAACTATCGTTCATTGGTTCGAGCCTTTCCTCCAATAGCGTAACTTCTTCCTCAGCACAATACCTTGTTTCCTGCGACTGCGTCGTTAATCTCAGATCTTTCTCGAACAAAATCATGACGTCACCAAGAATCTCAGCTCCACCAGCCTACTTGCATGAAGTCTACGTCATCCGTGCCTACGTCATGAATATACACGTCACAACTATGACAGCCATAACTTTATTCATATATGCCAATATAGCCATCGTGGTCTCAATATAATTCAATTTACGGGGGCAGTACCTTCTTCAAGGCCACGGCCGCCTCCTTCCCTCATCCTTGCCTATCCATCCTGACCATCCCTTACCTTCCCTCATGAGGCCCCTGTTCGCTTTGCAGGTGTGGCCGCCTGGGCGAGGTGCCAATCACACCTCACCAGTTGTATCCACTCCGATTAGATGTTCCCAGCTCTAGGACACTGCCCGTAGAGGCGGTAGTGGTGAGTTCCCTTGCTGAGTCCGTTGGTTCCACAAACCTGGAGGGAAAACGACTATGAAAAGAAAAGAAGAAAAGAAGAATTATTTATTGTGGAGTGAAAATATCATTGTGCTATCAAGTTGTATTATTTTTACACGAATAGGATGAATATTAATGGTTTCCGACTCAGAGAATGGACAGCACAAAGTCGGATGGATACAATATAATAATTTAAAAAGAAATAAGACTTTTGTCCTTAGGGTGTCTCGAACCCAGGACCCATCCGATACGAAGCAACAGCCTTACCCCTCCTACGCTTTTCCAGTATATCGGTGGGCTCACAGGTAGCTTACGTAACTGAATCCCAATGCAATGATTGAAGGTCGAATGATTTCAGTTCAATCTTTAAGACCGACAGGAATGCATTCATCAGTGCCTGGCATGCTTTCAACTTACAGTTACGAATCTTAATGACTGATTTGCATTCTAATAATGCCCATGAACAGCAGATACCACCCTCAGTTGACAACCGTCCTCCATGTTTGATTCCTTGCACCTAGCCCTGCTGAGCCAATCGAAATAGCCGGTATACATGTCAGTAACGTTACAGATGCCTGTACCGAAACTGCGGCTACATCCCATCTTAACGTTACAGCCTGTACCGTTTCTTCTCTGAGGGTCAATGCTGGCGGTACAAAGTTACAACCTCTACCATCTCTTGTAGTGTTACGTAAAATCCAGCATTGATAACGCTCATTTCGTTCTTATTCGTACCAACAACATTATTTTTATTATTATTATTATTATTATTATTATTATTATTATTATTATTATTATTATTATCTTAGGTGTGTGTGGAATCAGTGTGTTAACCAGTGACATAGTGTTGGCTGTGGTAATGTGCGTATTTGTAATTGTGGCTTGGTTTGGGAAGGAAATGATTGTGGCCTTCACTTAGGTACCATCCAGGCATTTGCCTCACGTGGCTTAGTCTAGTGTTTAGCGCCGACGACCTCGTAATTCCTCCCCTTTCAACCCCAATAACTAACTAACTAATTAACTAACTGACTAGGCTTAGTGTACAGTTTCTAGCGCTGAGGCTAGAAATATCTTTGCAGGAAGAGATGGGGATCGAACCCAGGTCCTTTAAAAGAGGAGTCACATTGCACACTCATCTCAAGGAAGGTGGCTTTGTGTAATTTTATTTCTGAATTATTTCCGGATTACACAAGTTGTGAAAGGCACACGTCCTCTTCCAAACTGAGTTTACACAACTGTTTTGATTCCTTGTTGTGCATTATTTACTTTCTCTCAACTATCTTGGACATTTTGAGTTACGTAACAGTCTTCAATATAATATCCAAATTGTATCGTACTAAAAATCTGACACACTTGAGTGATGAATTACAATAGGTGTAATATAAAATTAATTGTTTCGTTTATTCCTTTTCTTTTTCTACCCTCCAGGTAGGCTTTTCCCACGGACTCAGCGAATGATCCCGCCTTTACCGCCTCTACGGGCATTGTCCTGGATCTTGACATCCAGTTATGGGATACAACTGGGGAGGGAGGCTGGACTAGCCCCTCGCCCAGGTGGTCTCACCTGCAAAGCGAATAGTGGGCCACATGAGGGACGGGACCGGATGGGAAGAATGGGGGGGGGGGAATGGACATGGAAAGGGGAAGGAGGCAGCTGTGGCCTGACGTTAGATACCATCCGGACATTAGCCCGGAAACGATGTGGGAAACCACGGAAAACCACATCGGGGATGGCTGAGGTGGGAATCAAACCACCTCGACTCATTTGGACCACCCGAGGCTGAGTAGACCCCGTTCCAATCATACCGCTTTTCAAATTACGTAGCAGACCCAGGAATCGGACCTTGGGCCTCTGGGGTGGCAGCTAAGCATGCTGCCCACTACACAACGGAGATGACGCAATTTAAAATTATAATTAATATTAGTTATTGTGAAGTCGCCTCCATCGCTTAGCGGTCAGCATGGTTTGCTGCCGCCCTGGAGGTCCTGGGTTCGATTCCCGGCTCTGCCACGAAATATGAAAAGCGGTATGAGGACTGGAACGGGGTCTATTCAGCCTCGGGTGTTCCAAATGAGTAGAGAGGTTCGATTCCCACCTCAGCTATCCTCGAAGTTATTTTCCGTGGTTTCCCACTTCGTCTTCGGGCAAATGTCGGGATGGTGCCTTCTTCAAGGCCATGGCCGCCTCCTTCCCTCTTCCTTGCCTATCCATCCTGACCATCCCTTACCTTCCCTCATGAGGCCCCTGTTCGCTTTGCAGGTGTGGCCGCCTGGGCGAGGTGCCAATCACACCTCACCAGTTGTATCCACTCCGATTAGATGTTCCCAGCTCTAGGACACTGCCCGTAGAGGCGGTAGTGGTGAGTTCCCTTGCTGAGTCCGTTGGTTCCCCCAACCTGCAGGGTAAACGAAAAAGAAAAGAAAAGAAGAAAAAAAGAATTATTTATTGTGGAGTGAAAATATCATTGTGCTATCAAGTAGTATTATTTTTACACGAATAGGATGAATGTCAATAGTTTCCGACTCAGAAGAGACAGCACAATGTTGGATGGATACAATGAAATAATTTAAAAAGAAATAAAATTTTGGTCCCTAAGGTGTCTCGAACCCAGGACCCATCCGTTACGAAGCAACAGCCTTACCCCTCCTACACTTTTCCAGTATATCGATTAGCTCACAGGTAGCTTACGTAACTGAATCCCAATGCAATGGTTTAAGGTCGAATGATTTCAGTTCATTCTTTAAGACCGGCAGGAATGCATTCATCAGTGCCTGGCATGTTTTCAACTTACAGTTACGCATCCTAATGACTGATTTGCATTCTAATAATGCCCATGAACAGCAGATACTACCCTCAATTGACAACCGTCCACCATGTTTGAATCCTTGCACCTAGCCCTGCTGAGCCAATCGAAACAGCCGGTATACATGTCAGTAACGTTACAGAAGCCTGTACCGAAACTTTGGCTACATCCCATCTTAACGTTACAGCCTGTACCGTTTCTTCTCTGAGGGTCAATGCTGGCGGTACAAAGGTACAACCTCTACCATCTCGTGTAGCGTTACGTTTAATCCAGCAGTGATAACGCTCACTTCTTTGTTATTCGTACCGACAACATTATCATTATAATAATAATAATAATAATTATTATTATTATTATCTTAAGATTGTGTGGAATCAGTGTGTTAACCCGTGACATTATGTTGGCTGTGGTAATGTGCGTATTTGTAATTGTGGCTAGGTTGGGAAGGAAATGACCGTAGCCTTCACTCAGGTACCATCCGGGCATTTGCTTCGCTTTGAAGTAGGGGACCACGCCATTCCACCTCCAGGATACCCTGTTGGGAATGTAACCTATCTCTTCTAAAATATCCTCACGAGGCTTAGTGTAGTGTTTGGGGCCGATGGCCTTGTAGTTCATCCCCTTTAAACCCTAATAACTAACTAACTAAATAATTAACTAACTGACTAGGCTTAGTGTACAGTTTCTAGCACTGAGGCTAGAAACATCTTTGCTGGAAGAGATGGGAAACGAACCCAAGACCATTAAAACTGTAGTCTCAGTACTCACTCTGTTGACGGAAGGCGACTTAGTATAATTGTATTTCTTAAATCTTATTGTTTTATACAAACCGTAAAGGAACACAATTTTACTTCCAAACTCTACTCCGCCATGTTTGATTCCTTGCACCCGGGCCTGGTGCTGTACCGATGGTAACACGCGGTACGGCTATATATAACGTTACTAATGGCTGTACCGGAACTCCTGTCTTAGCCAAACGTAACGTTACAGCCTGTACCTTCTCTACTCAGCTGGCCAATGCTGACGGTACAACACACCCGACATAGCTGTAACGTTACTAATGTCTGTTCCGTAACTGACGTTATATGAAATGTAACGTTACAGCCTGTACCATTTTTACTGTACCGATCAATGCCTGCGGTACAACTGTTACGTTACTACTGTAACCTTACACTTGGTTAGAACGTTAGTTGCGGTACACGCAAGAGGCACGTTACCCAACCACATCGGTTCCACGTTACATTACGTGTAACGTAACGTAAAACTCGGCGTTAATAACGCTTATTTCGTTAAGTTACGGGTCCCTGCTTTCAAGTCGACGCCCGTGGGCGACCTGCGCGTCGGGATGAAAGATGGAATGGATGAAGATGAATGAAACTGGGCAAGGATGTGGAAGGAAGCGGCCGTGGCCTGTCAGAAGGTACCTTCCCAGCATTTGTCTGATGTTGAAAATGGGAAAGCACGGAAAACCATTTCAAGGACGGCCGACGGTGGTGTTCGAACCCACGCATCTACCGAGTCAGCAGAGAGCTTGGCCCCATGACCTAACGCTGCGCTTTAGAAAGCGTAGCCACTGGTGTCGGTATAATCCTGCAGATAAGTCCAATATTTGAATGCATATAACTTCTACACTATCAATTGGAATTCTACCAAATTTCGAATGTGCTATGTTTACATAAACAGATATGACTGAGCGAATTCCTAAGAGCCACCAGGGCTGCCAACTGTTAATAAATGGTGTCTCTATTTTTGTTACCCTAATATCAATATACCAGAAAGTTAGCAAGCCAAGAGCTCTAAACTTTGCACACGTATAGTACCTGGCATTCTAGATTAATATGGAGTAACTATTATACGTCAGTGCTCTCAACATGATTCTAAGCCTGCTGATAGGCCCAAATTTTAAGGTGCATGTAACTACTATACTAACTAATGGATTTCATTCAAAATTGGCACAACACTAGATAATATTATTTCAGATTATTTCTGACCGATACATGCAAGACACTGTTGCCAACATGATTTTACGCACTGTTAGATCCAATGTTTAACTGCATGTAACGTCCATGCTATCCATTGGACTTCAACCAAATTTTGTATTCTGTACCTTTAGAGATGGAACTAAGAATATATATAGTCACCAGGGCTGCCAACTCAAGTGCTCTATTAAGCTACATTATGCCAGGAAAGGAAGGAAGCTTTTAGTTTTACGTGACTGTTAAATATGCGATCATGAGCACATTATGCCAGGTATACAGTATTTCGAACTATATAGAAATTTCGATATTACAAACTTAATTTCGTCATTATTTTAGGTAGATCCGTATAGATTAATCATCGGTTGAACATGTCGGTCGGACTGAAGAGTTACATTATCAAACTGAACTACTACGTGTCCGTGACATTGGAGTGCGGTTGGTAATGGACGCTTTACCGTGTTCATCCGCCTGTGCGAATAACGTGATAATTATATTAAATAATAATAATTATAATTGATAATATTGCGCAAAGTCGTCTGAAAGTATTATTTCCATTTGAACGCGTGTTCACTTTTCCGATAAATTTATCGTGGTTATCTTAAATGTTGAGTAGATATGTAGCCTGAGAGGTCTCCAGGTCGGACATCTTTGTTTTGACTATAGAGTCGGAAGCAGATACGGAATTTCTTCTTCAAGATATTTATTTTATTTCTCTCTTTTTGAAAGTAAAAGAAAAGGCAGCAGAACTATTGATTTCCACAAGGAAATTGCCTTGGTGAATAATTTTTAGCCTACTTTTCACATTTTGCAAAAATGAGGAAAAAGTAGACTTATGAGATCGGGCAAATGTGTGTCTGTCTGTCTGTCTGGCTGTGTGTGTCCCCCCCCCCCCCCCCCCCATCAACTCCTAAACGGCTGCAGCAATCGAAACAAAATTTGGTAGAAGTAAAGATCTATACCTGAATATCTCACGGCCATATTTGAAAATGATGTCAGTGCTACCAATTGCTGAAAAATCGCAATTGAAATTTGAGCTCCATGTAGGATATCTTGGAAGGTATGAATGGGACCTATTTCAAAATTGGCACACGTATAGATAATAATATTGCAGTTTAATTTCCAGGAGGCCATACATCGCAGTGTTGCCAAAATGATTATAAGCCTGCTGATAGGTCGAAATTTCAAATTCGTATAACTTCTACACTATCAATTGGATTTCAACCAAATTTCGTATGTGCTATGTGTACCATAACAGATATGCTATGCCGATTCTTAAGAGTAACCAGGGCTGCCAACTGTCAATAAATACTGTCTCTATTTTTGTTACCCTAATATCAATATATCAGAAAGTATGCAAGCCAATAGCTCTAAATTTTGCACACGTATAGTACCTGGCATTCTAGGTTAATTTGGAGTAACTAATATACGTGAGTGTTGCCAAATTGATTCTAAGCCTGCTGATAGGTCCAATTTTAAAATGCATGTAACATATATACTGCACCCTTCAATAAAGCATTGTTTTCTCAAGATTCATCTACGGGGTCGTGCTCAGTCCTGGATGCTTTTCAAAGCAAAGTTCGCAAAAACAACATGCTCTAATGAATAGAAAGGTCCATGACAGAGGCTATACTAGAAATAAAATGAATAACAAGTAGAATAAAAGATATTTAATGACTGAAAATATGTGCATAATAATAATAATAATAAACAGAACTCCCCCCCCCCCCCCCTGACTTTCACTCCCTAGAAATAGATATATTACTGAGCGATAGGCACTCGCTCCACACAACAAAACAATGTGAATACAGCTTCACACAAAATGATTAATCATAACATAAAATTGAGCGGTAAGACTCGCTCCTCACAACATATGGATGCAAGTCCATTTTTTTCTGGTCAAGAAGTTATATAATGCGTGGTGTACTGCTTCTTAATAAGAAAATGAGTACTGATGCGTGTCCGTTTACAACTGAAACAGTCATCTTGCTCACGGAGTTGCATCTTTTAAATCACACTACGGCTATGGGACCCACCCTTAATTAACACACTATACTTTACTACTGACACATGCAAGATCTAATAATACAAAAACATGAAGGACCTCCATGAGATTCTAGCCGGTGCTAGTGCACACAAACATAAAGAACCTGCCGAGAATAGGCCAAAAAGCTCGCATCACAAATTGGGAACACAGCCTCGCACATACTAATGCCACACGGGGTCATTGAACGCGTAAAATAAACACACAAGAAATCAAGCAACAACAACAAAATACAAGCCTAACGGCTGAAAATTATATTTACATTTTTATAAAACGCCAGACAAACAGATGTTTCGGGAGCTACCTTACAACTATGGACACACCCATTTAATCAATCAAATCTCTTTATAACCGATCAGGTTTGTGAATTTTAAACAACGTCTTTAATTGAAATACAGGACCCTGGCCTGCTACAAATGACTACGTCGGGTTATCTGATTTGAGCGCACCCCTCCTGTATGAGTCATCGCTGCCTCTACTCACTCTCAGTCCTTCAAGCTTGGTGCTATTTATATGAGACCACACTGATCCCGGAATCCACCTGGAAACGCAGACATATCTCACTCATCCACTTGGATGGTAAGAAAACACAAATATATACCACGAGTTCAGCCTCGCGAGGTTATTAACTGGGCCGATATGCATCAAGCCGGAATAATCTCAATGATATATCCCCGCGAACACATCGTAACATCACACACACCATAAAGCTTGGACTGACTCACTCATAAAAATACCAACTGGGTCGGCTCAAAACAGATCAACCAACATTGCGTCCATAGACACATTAAACAAAATAAACAACAAAAACTCGGGTGCAAAGTGCCATCCCGTACAGATCTGCTAGAAAAGCAACTATCAAAATAATCCTGATCCGTCATAAAATTCTGCTCACAAATAATCTTTACCCTCCAAATTCTATTTTTAATCTCAAATTAATTCAGTTCCATTTTTGTAATAAGGCATGCTTCCGAATTTAAAATGCTTGACCGCGATTTACGCAAGCGAATGCAAGCACGAGCTGCGCATAGCCCCGTATAGTTCGTATAGTTGAACAAAACAAAATCACAATATTTACAAAATACAAAGCGCTCGGCTTGTCCCATACTTAATGTGTCAGTAAACAAGAACTAAGAATCTACATTACCAAACAAGCAAACAAATATCTACAAAAATACGTCCCATAAAACCATAGCTGACCTAATAAATAAATAAATTCATTTGTACTCATTCCTATAGAACAGCGTCAGGGAAACATCCGCAGCCATAACTCCTTTAAAATGCTTAGCTCGTCATCGACATCTTCTGGCAAATGTCCTGCTGGTTCCAAGATCCGGCCTCGTTCCTAGACGTCATCTCGTGCTGAATTAAAATAACGTTTGTCAGATACACACACGATATATTTCCTATTAAATTCACCGATCAAGTACTAAATACTAACAGTCAATTGGTGAATTATTTCGATGAACTGGTCCTATCTGTTAGTACTGGGACTACAAATAAATCACTGAATTTACACTTATAACTTGACGAAAATGTTCCATGTTCAAATACATGAAAACTATGAAGTTGTGCCTTGTGTCCTCAGACACCTGAATAACGGCCTTACTTCCTCAAAAGCTCAAATAAACGTCATCTCTCGCAGCTTCCTGGACCATTTATAAATGAAACTGGCTAGGGTAGGTATGGAAGGGGGTTTATGGAAAAATATTCCATAATAATTATCAGACTAGCATGCGATCGGTATCATTGAGTTCGTAGCAATGTGGAGGTTACGATTATGCTGTAGCTAGCTCGAATCGATCGTGGAATTAATCCGTAGATAACTCCCGCGTTAATTCACCAGGGTGTGTTACCACGCCAAGTTGCCGCTTAAACAGGGCGTCTTGATATTATTGGTTCAGACTCTTGTAGATCTTTGCGCGCTCTTACTTGTATTTCTGCCACATGAAGTGGTTAACATGAAGATTGACCAATTACATCGTAACATTCAATTTTCTTCTTGGCGCCAACACTCATAGCAACAAGCCATATTGTGCGTACCCTATCCATCTTCGGGCTAAAAGTTGCACCTGTCCTATGTGTCACGAATTTTATGCTACTTTCTAAAATACCACAGGAGCTTAACCCATTGTGTTCTCTCTGCCACTCCAACTCCGTCTGGCTCTCATATCTACTGTCTGTAGAAATGTATCAAAAGATGATGAATAATTTATTAAAATTCTTTATACAGCCTGTGGATAAAGGGTTCAATACTAACTATTGGATTTCATTCAAAATTGGCACAACAATAGATCATAATATTTCTGATTATTTCTGACCAATACATGCATGACATTGTTGCCAACATGATTTTACGCACGCTATTAGATCCAATCTTTAACTGCATGTAAGCTATCCATTGGACTTCAACCAAATGTTGTATTCTGTACCCTAAGAGATGGAACTAAGAATATATTCAGTCCCTAGGGCTGCCAACTTTAGTGCTCTATTAGGCTACATTATGCCAAGTATAGAGTATTTCGAACTAATTAGAAATTTAGATATTACCAACTTAATTTCGTCATTATTCTAGATAGATCCATATACAGTAGATTAATCATTGATATGAATTTTAAATTTTAAGAAAAGTAGGCTCTTTAGTTCGTCACGGAACGTCTTGTTATATTTATATTTAGGCCTAAAATATGAATTGTAGTGTAGGCCTAAAATTTAACTTACATGGTGAAATTTTTCGTACGTTTTATTTTAATATCAATCCAATAGGTCAAATAATAATCTTATCGTCCTAAGGACATCTTACACCATACCTTAGTAAGCATTTTCCTTGAGCTGTGGAATGTTGAGCCAAAAAATTATTCCGCTCTAACATTTAAGTTTTCAGCTGCTGTATCACATCGCCCAAGGATGCTGCATCGTGTCAGCGAGTCGTCAGTGGGTTTGATAAATGCCACAAAGAAATACAAGTTTCCTTTAAAAAGGACAATGAATTGATATTGCGAGCAATGGGTGCCCGCAGGATTTTTCCCAGGAGGGGTCGGGGGGGGGGGGGGGCAAGTTGCAATTTTCATTTCATTACCTACCAGTCACTACGTGATAAGACGTACCCCCACCAAAGAAAAATAAGAATAGTTTAAATTATTACTTGTTTCGTTAATTGAATTATTTGACTCCTCCGAAAACATTGGCTACTTTGTGGCAAGAATGGGAGGAATATTTATTTTTAGTTTTTGCCCTTAAAACTTCGCTCTTCTTGGTGATTCATCGTCGTAATGTACAGTTATTAAAACAGGTAAAAAGTAGTGGTATCTACAAAAAATCAAATAGTTCATTAAAATGGTATTGTTAATCCAGTTCGTCAACTTTCTAAATAACTGGACACATTTTCATATAATCCCAAATTATTAAGTTAAATTAAACTGTGGAAATATCCCTACGTGTGAATCAGGGCAATTATTTAATTGGCACAGTTTCCAAATACGGTATCTAGTTTGTAATGGCCGTTACAGCAGATCGTTACGTGTTTCCCCTCCTTCACAACCAATCAAAAATACTTTGCATTGCTCTTATTAGAATCATAAAACACTTGTAGCCTACGAAGGGAAGAACTCGTAGCGTGAGCCTATGGTTTTAGTAAAAATTAGTTTTGGCAATAAAAATATATCGCTTGATTATTACTCACCACTAAGTAAAATAGATAAAAACCACTATATCACGTACGGTACTTATTACTACCGGTATTCGCATTCTCAAGTAGCGGAGCTGCCGTTCGACTGAAACAAGAGGAAAGGTGATACGAACGTAAACAAACCACTTCTTTCAATGTGTAATTGAGCGTTATGCTCAAGCTTTTCTCTGTTTATGAAAGTAATGGACGATAAAAAGAAAACCAACAGATATTGTACAATTCCGTAGAGTATTCTAAAATTAACAAGTAATATTTCGCCGTATTATTTTTCCCAAATGTAAGACATAAGGTCGAGTGCGTGATGCCACTCGACTGATTTCGAAGAAATACGCAGATTGGCGTTTTACAAGAGATGATTACTTTCTCCAGGCCAGTGAGGATTCTTTTGTACCTGTGACGTAAATCATATACTGTCTTACCAACCTAATACAAATACTTCTGAGTTTTTTAGAATATGTATGTAAAGGGAAAAATTAATCTTCTTATAACTCAGAAATTCTTCTTATATTCAATCAATGGCATTGTTGTAAATGTTGTTGCTTTATTAGTGAACACGTTTATTCTTCGCCCCTTGTACTTGACTGTGAGTGAAACCTGTGTGGTGTCAGTACGCGAGTGTGTATAAGTAATGTTTTTTAAGAGTACGGTACCGTAGTTTTGAGATGAGTGCCCCGGTACATGAAGCATGGTAAAAACGTGGTATTTCCCTGAAGGTAGTGTGGAAAATATTGTACTAGTGATGGCTGCTGTCAGCGTCGGCAATCAAATTTCGAATATTCCGGTTACCAGTCCTCAGTCCTCATCGTGGAGCGTAAATTGAGGGAGGCCTACTCAGCTACGCAGATGGGCTTACGGATCAAAATACTACAATGTGTCCTTTCTTACAATACAGTACATGCCTCGTATGGATTTACGACGAATTTCCACTTTTTAAAATGTTAGTTTAAAGTTTTTCAATTTCATGATATGGAAACATGGATTTTCTATTTTGCTGTTTACACATTTGTCAAATTCCACTTTGCATTTTTTAAATGCCTGTTTAATGTTTTTGAAATTTGTTGATATGGAAAAATGAATTTTCCATTTTTTTGGTAACACATTTTTTCATTTTGTGTACGGTATGTTGAAAGATGATATTTCCAAAATAAGATTTTTCCTTTTTTTTGTAAATGGTATTAATGTGAGTGCTTAACGATGACAACAACATTCAAACATGTCACTTCTCATTAAAAACATCAAATGTATCGCGCTCCAATCATCATTATCACCATCATTATTAATCATTAAGAGTAACGTGGATTCATCTCTATAGTGTTGGCCAGCCGTTGCCAAGGCATCAGGAATTTTCATCTCCTGGGATTAATTCTTGTGGCTCAAAGACTGAGTGTATGTCACATCTTCATCATCACTTCATCCTCATTACAATACACAGGTCTCCCACAAGCGTCAAATACAAAGACCTACACTCAGCCTCTCCAGAGGTGACACAATCGTCATCATCACCATCATTATTAATCATTAAGAGTAACGTCGATTCATCTCTATAGTGTAGCAGTCGGCATGGTTAGCCTCTGCCCCAAACCTTCTGGGTTTCTTTCCCAGCTCTGCTACACAATTTTTAAAAATAGTATTAGGATTAAAACAAAGGCCTACTCAGCCTCAAGCTGAGTGATGGAACTGGAAAAGAAGTATCCAGGTAAGTGTATTTTCAAGGGTTTATATTCAATGACTTTATGAATAATTCCACAGCTAGTATACCTTAGACATTAGTTAGCACCATGTAAAATGAAATAATATTTTAATAATGTCCTAACCAAAGTTCTAAGGTCGAGGGTATCCATTTTAACTATGGTTCTCATCCAATCAAGTACATAAAATAAAATAAAACTGTCATCAAAATGCACCAACCTAAGGCATTAACCTACGCCACTAAAATAACCCATTACAAATAGGGTATTAACTTAAACCACCAAAAATAAGCCACCAACATAAACCACAGTAGTGGTTTTGTGGGGGTTCAGATACCTCCTCCTCCTCCCCTCCTCACAAGATGGCGGCAGCCCGATAACTCCCGAACCCGTGGTCGGATTTTGACGAATGAGGTGTCATTGAACTCGGGCTGACACTCCCTTTCCAATGGACAATATATTTCAACCCCAAAAATAAAACCTACCCCTACTAGGGGTGAAATTGAATTTTTTAGAGAATCTCTCTTTCCAATTGCAACATGTGAGAGTTTGAATGCCGATATGGATTTAAACGTTGTTCTACATAAAGTGCATGTGTTCGGTCGATAGCCACTATGAATTAACATGCTTGTTTTTGTTTTTTACGCATGCCCACTCATGGCTTTTATAAGAGGGTAGGGGAGTGGATCCCTATGGATGGGTTATTGTTGACGGGTCATTGTTGGCGCGGTCATTGTTGTCGGGTCCTTGTGGACGAGTCCTTGTGGACAAGTCCTTGTGGACAGGTCCTTGTGGACAGGTCCCTGTGGACGAGTCCTTGTCCTTTTGGACTGATCCCTTTGGACGGGTCCCTTTGGCCTGGTTCCTACGGACGAGCCCATGAATTTATTTAAATTATGTCAAAGGGCCTAACTACATTTGTGTGTGTTGAATTGACGTTGTTCACCACTACTATAATGGGATAACGATATGAAAGGAAAGTGACGAAATACATGTGAACATACAAGGGATCTAACTTGGTGGATGGATGTGTTCTAACGAGTCATTTGTAGTTGAAAGAGAATAATACGTGTTCTTAAGATGTTAAAACTGAGGAGAAGGCATGTACAGTAAGACGTCTTGTTACTTCCTGTGTCATATTACAGACATGACAGAGAGCGCACACATCTGTTGCTATGACTAACACTGCAGTAATTTGAAACCGCAAGTGTTCATTAAGACAATGGATGATGATCATGCAAAGTTAGCAGTTATTGGATATTACACAGGTGTTCCTTCCGGTGTCATGTTGCTGACATACCAGAGAGTGCACACTGCTGTTGCTATGACTGACGCTGCAGTAATTTGAAACCCCATATGTTGATTAAGACAATGGGTGATGATCATGCAAAGTCAGCAGTCATTGGATACCACACAGGTGTTCCTAGTGTACTTTGGACTCTCAGCTGTATTGGGAAAGGAATTGTAATGATCTGCAAAAAACTGCTGACACGAGTGATGAGAGTTTATATAAGAGAGGTGTCCTATATCTCCCCACTGTCAGTCTTTATTACTGTCTTTGAGTGAACAGTGCTCTATTACTGCTCAAGAGTTGTAAAAAAAAGCCGTTTTGGTAGAAAATCATTACATTATTTTGCAAGGTAAGTACTTATTATTAATGGATTGTAGACTTATATTACTAATTGATGTTGAAGTTATTGATTGGAATGTATTTATTGATTGATTGTTTGATTGTTTTGTTTACAGATAATTGGGTACCAGTAGGCTACCAGATTCCTACAATCTGTTCATTCAGTGGCAGCAGTTGATAAATTATAAAAAGGTAATTGCCCCTCTAAGAACTTTTAAACAGTTAGAGTGATATTTTCCAATGTTCACTACTAGATGTCAGTGAAAATGGTATATTTGGCAGTCAAAAGTTGGAACTACTTGACCATGGTGTGTAAAGCTAATTTTGTAGGTTAGAATTTGATTACCGCTCTATTAAGTCTGAATGTTCATTGCTAAGTGTCAGTGACATAGGGAATATTTAAAGTCTTAACCTCAGTTCACCTAACATAACCTAACTTTACCTAACTTAACCTTATCACTTGACATATTTTACAAGTTTAGACTTGCTTTATAACTGACTATGACATCACACTTAGCTCACTTAACTGGTGGCTGCTGGTTTCTATCACGTGACATGTTCTACAAGTTTAGACTTGTTTTAAGACTGGCTATGACGTCACACTTAACTCACTTAACTGGTGGTTGCTGGTTTCTATCACGTAACATGTTCTACAAGTTTATACTTGTTTTAAGACTGGCTATGACATCACAATTAGCTCACTTAACTGGTGGCTGCTGGTTTCTATCATGTGACATTTTCTACAAGTTTAGACTTGCTTTAAGACTGGCTATGACGTCACACCTAGCTCGCTTAACTGGCGACCGCTGGTTTCTATCACTCTATCAAGTTCCAATGTTCACCGCTAGGTGTCAGTGACAGTGGTATATAGTAACCCCCAGTTAGAACTACATGAAGTTAGACTAGCTAGGAGTTCACAGATGATCGATTTAAATACCCTGCTATAACCATTGACTGGAATATAATTAAACTATTTATATATTGTACTTTGTTTTTATCATTTATTAACATTTATGATTTCTTTCTTTTATAGGTAATTTCGAAAGGGATCATCATGTTCAAGTGTGGTGACTGTAAGAAACAGTTCTCAAGACCTGACAACCTTCAACGACATGCAAATGTTAAACATAACATTAAAATGTTTGTGTGCAGTCATTGTGCTACCACATTTAACAGACAAGATAATCTTACACGTCATGTAAATTTAAAGCATGTTAGTTCAGCACCATTTTCATGTTCAGTTTGTGAACTTGGTTTTTCTGCTGTAAAGCAATATCAATCCCACATGGTTGAAGTGCATGGTGAACAACAAGAATTGAAATCTGTAAAACCAACAACTAGCACGGAATCTTTAAACGAAAGTGATGCTCTAAAGCGTAAACGTTCTCAAGATTGTGAAAATAGTTGTGCAACAAAAAGAAAAAAGAATGGTGAACCTTCGATAACCCATTGTAATGTATGTAATATTGATATACCTTCTTCAATCATTCATGGACATTTACGCAGTATTCAACATAAAAATAACGCTTGCCATGAAAGAAATTCTGGAAATGTTCAACAAATTGGTAGTGCGTTTAAAAGTCGAATTGCTAGTTATAGACTTTATAGTAAAGAAAAAACTCAAAGTATTGAATCATTTTTAAAAAAATGTACAACCAACTGTGTTTGGCTTAGTAGAAAATGTTTTATTTGAGCATAAAACAATTAAAATGAATTTTGAACTTTTTGGACTCTATGTAAAAACTGGGAGTGAAGGTGAAATTACGGATATCAAATCTTTTAATACAAAAAACATAATTGTTAGAGAATCAACTAATATTAGTGATATATATCAAAATATTTCAAGTGCCATCATCGTGAAGAGTGAAGAGTTCCAGGAAAGGGAGTCGGGCTGGGCATTGGTTGAAGTACTTTATTTAGAAACCAACATGAATAAATACAACCCCCTTCGAGCATCATCATACGTTGATTTGCCAGGATGGATCAAACGTAAACACGCTTGTGTAAACGTTATGAATAATGATGACGCATGCTTTGCATGGGCTGTAACCTCAGCTCTCCATCCAGCAGTGAGGGCCACGATGAGAACATCATCATATCCTCACTATTCTTCAGTGTTAGATTTAAAAGAAATTGAATTTCCTATGGCGATAAAAGACATTCAACGTTTTGAAGAGCTGAACAATGTAAGTATTAATGTTTATGGAATTGAAAATAAGAGTATAGTTGGTCCTCTATATTATACTCAGGAAAAAAAGGATGCTCATGTAAATTTACTGTACATAACTAAAGGTGAAAACGCCCACTATTGTTGGATAAAACATTTAAGTAGACTTGTCAGTAGTCAAGTATCAAAACATAAATCTAAGAAGTGGTTGTGTGATGGCTGTTTGCTACATTTCCAGAAAGAGGATCAACTATCACAACATCAAAAATGGGGATGTAATCATGTTCGTACGGTATTACCGACTCCTAAAAATAACATTCTAAAATTTAAGGATTATGAGAAACAGCTTCGAGTACCATTTGTTATATATGCTGACTTCGAGGCTTTGCTAAAACCATTTAATACATGTTCATCGAATCCAGCCCAATCTTTCACCAACACTACTCACATTCATGAACCTTTTAGCTTTGCATATTATATTAAATGTAGTTATGATGACTCTTTAAATAAGTTTGAGCTCTATAGAGGACCTGATGCCCCTAAAGTTTTTATGGAAAGGCTTGAGAAAGATGCCATCCGTATATCCTCTATTTTAAATACGATCATTCCAATGGAGTCACTAACTTCCTCAGAGCAAATGAATTTTGAAACTGAAACTAATTGTTTTATATGTGGTGAATATTTATATTCAGACAGGGTTCGCGATCATGACCATTCAACAGGACAATATCGTGGTGCGGCTCACCAAGAATGTAATTTAAATTATAGAGTAAGTAAATTCATTCCGGTCATTCTACATAACGGTAGCAAATACGATAACCACTTTATCGTTAAAGAATTTGGAGCTTCAGATGTGAAAATTGATGTGATTGCAAATAATAAGGAACAATACATATCGTTCACAAAATACATCAAAACTGACAATAAGAAAACGATAAAACTGCGATTTTTAGATTCATTCCGCTTTATGTCGAGTAGTCTTGATAAGCTGGCTAGTAATTTAAAATCAGATCAGTTTCATGAAATTCAACGTGTCTTTCCTAAAGAAGATGATTTTAATTTGATTCGTCAAAAGGGTATATTCCCTTACGAATATATTAACTGTGTGGAACGTCTTGAGGAGTGTTCGTCACCACCGAAAGATGCATTTTACAGTTCCTTAAACACAAGTCATATCAGTGATCAGGAATATTTACATGCACAACGTGTATGGGCACAGTTCCACATTCAAACTTTAGGAGAATTTTCAGACATATATTTGAAGACAGATGTGTTATTATTAGCAGATGTTTTTGAAAATTTTCGGAATGTTTGTATGAAAACTTATGACCTTGATCCTTGTCAGTATTTCACAGCTCCTGGGTTAAGTTTCAGTTCAATGTTGAAAAAAAAACGAAAGTAAATTTAGAATTAATGACTGATATAGACATGATCAATTTTATAAAATCATCAATTCGAGGTGGATTAAGTCAATGTAGTGGACGGTACTCTAAAGCGAATAATAAATACATGCCTAGCTACAACCCTTGTGAAGAGTCAAAGTATATTGTCTACCTCGATGCAAATAACCAATATGGTTGGGCTATGAGTCAATATCTACCACTGAAAGATTTTCGCTGGCTGACACAACCAGAAATTGATGTCTTACATGTTGACACTCTTAATGATAACGATGATAAAGGATATAGTATTTTAGAGGTAAATCTTGAGTACCCTAAAGAGTTACATGATGATCATAATGATTTACCATTTTGTCCTGAGAATATGAAATCTCCATACATCACATCACGAACAAAAATGTTAATTGCTAATGTAAATGATAAATGTAAATATGTAATACATTATCAAAACTTGAAACAGTGTCTACAGCATGGATTGAAATTAACTAAAATTCATCGCGTATTGCAATTTCATCAGTCAGCATGGCTCAAACCGTATATTGATCTAAACAATAATTTAAGAACGCAGTCAACAAACGCGTTTGAAAAAGATTTGTATAAACTCATGAATAATAGTGTTTTTGGAAAGACTATGGAGAATGTTGATAAACGAGTTGATGTAAAGCTGATAACAAAGTGGGAGAATGATGGTAAAAGGTATGGTGCGAGCAACTTAATAAGCAAGCCTAACTTTCATAGCTGTTCAATTATTCATGAGGATTTAGTTGTAATACAAATGAATCGTCTTAAAGTAACTTACAACAAAACCATATATGTGGGTTACACCATTCTGGAATTATCAAAAACACTTATGTATGAATTTCACTATGATTATGTAAAGAAAAACTATCTTGATAATGCTAAGTTACTCTACACAGACACAGATTCTTTTATTTATGAGTTTAAAACTGATGATTTTTACGAGGATATCAAAACTGAGCTAAATAGGTTTGATACAAGTGACTACCCCAAGGATAATATTTACCATTTACCTCTAGTAAACAAAAAGGTTCTTGGGAAATTCAAGGATGAATGTGCTGGTGTTATTATAGACACCTTTGTAGGCACAAAATCTAAATCATACAGCTATATGACAATTGATGATGTAGTAGTAAAAAAATTAAAAGGAGTGAAAAAGAATGTTGTTAGTAAAGAGTTAGATGTAAGTGATTATAAAAACTGTATAGTTAGTAACCCACCTGTATTATATAAGAAAATGTGCGTATTTAGAAGTAAAAATCATCAGCTACATACCAATTTGTTGAACAAAGTTGCTTTAAGTAATGAAGACAACAAACGATTCATTATACCCAACACATTTAATACTCTTGCTTGGGGAAACAGTCGTATTGACGACTATTACTTTTCTTAAGTCTAATGATCACTATATAGTAATATTTGTAGTGTGTTTTATATTGTAATATTTTTTGTAAAAACTGTGAGTAGAATGTATAATGTTAGGCTACAATAGTTTAGTAAAAATAAGATAAGTAATACATTTTAGTGTAAAATGTTTGCTTTTGTATATTACGAAAAAGATTTTTAAAAAATTACAGAATGTGTGAACTAAACAAGGGGAATGTAAAAAATGTAAAGTGGAAATTGTAAATATCCATGTGTGAAAAAGTGAAATGGCAATCACCATTTTAAAATTAAAAAGACATTGTGATCTGGTAAACCTTGTTTTTTATTTCACAACAACAAAAATGTACAGAATGTGTAAACTAAACAAGGGAATGTAAAAAATGAAAAGTGGAAATTGTAAATATTCATGTGTGAAAAATGAAATGGCTATCACCATTTTTAAAAATTAAAAGACATAGTGATTTGGTGAACCTTATTTATATTTCACCAAAAAATGTACAGAATGTATGAACTAAACAAGGGGAATGTAAAAAATGTAAAGTAGAAATTGTAAATATTCATGTGTGATAAAATGAAAATAAAGAAATGGCTATCACCATTTTTAGAATTAAAAGATATAGTGATCTAGTGAACTTTCTTTTTTATTTCACAACAAAAAATGTACAGAATGTGTGAACTAAACAAGGGGAATGTAAAAAGGGGAAGTGGAAAATGTAAATATTCATGTGTGAAAAAAATGAAATAGTTATCACCATTTTTTAAAATAAAAGGAATTGTGATCTTGTAAACCTTGTTTTTATTTCACAACAAATAGAGCTTTACAAAAATAGAATACAAAGAAATACCAATTCCTCAATCCTTTTCAACGTCCATGTCCACTCATTATTAACTTTCCTTTTATAACACTAATCACAATGATGACTGCCAACCTCTCTCCCACTGAGACATCACAGAATGTCAAACGTTGTTTAGCTTTTCAACGATACTTGATCCGCTACACGTCTTAATGCAGAATGACTGTGGTGATAAGAAAGGTGCATGCTTGATCCAAAGGATTAATAGGTATATCACTATGCTGCAAAGGTTCTTCAAGACAAGTTCCAGGACTACACAAATAATAACCAGGTAGGTAGATTTCGAAAGTCAAGTATTGAATTACTTTGTTAATGACGCCATTGCCAGTACAGGTCTGGCATATCCTTTTCCATCGATGGTAAAAAGGTTTGATCTTCCTCCTCCTCTGTGGATGATGTTTGTTGTTGTTGTTTTTTTCTTCATTACTCCCGTGGTATGAGGAAACAAAGTCTTTACACTGGCTTTTATGACCATGATACAGTTTGACTAGCTGACAAGTAGCACACTGTCGCATAGAGAGTATTTTTGCCATAGCCACTTGCTTATGGTGATCATAATCCGTACATGGTTGCAATTCACTTAACACAGGGTCTTGAGTCCATGATTTTGGTACATGTTGCCAGATTTCTTTCACTGCATTTGCTGCGACATAATAAATGAATGATTTTGGAAGAGCCAATAATTCTTCTTTAGTAAAACTGTCTAGTTTCTTTTTACACACAAAGAACTTTCCAATCGCTTTATCGGTAGCATCCCCTTTCTCCGTGGTATCACGTTGATGTTTACACGTCGCTTGTAGAAATCTCACTGGTGTCATCCACAGGTAAACTTTTAGTTTTAATTTTATTTAAAAACTCCCAGCAGGCATTGGTGGATAGCCAATGAAACAATTGCCACACCTGTGCCAAGGCTTTATGGGTAATATTGTCACAGGGGCAGCGATCCATGAGTGTTTGCAGCGATGGACAGCCCATGTCCATTAAATCGATACATTGACAGTAAGACGCTAAAAATGGTAGTAGCCATTGACGTTTTTCACTACCTTTCACAAATATTACATGGGCAGAAGACAAGTGAGCTTTCATGACTATGTCCAGGTGCTTATATGAAATGGTTCCTTGCTTCCAGTCTAGTTGCATATGAGTTTCAATCCACTGGGTTTGTTTACGGTCTTTATCACACAACAAATCAAACGCATAAGGTGGTTTAAACACCAAATGAGTAGCTTGTGATATCCAAAAAGTGGAACAATCGATGATGGCCACTTCTTTAAATATAAATTTGTTATCTCCAATTTTAAGCCCTTGACAGTCGACAATCAGTGTACGCAACATGTTCACTCTTGTCTGGATCAAGTCCAACTGACCACAGACTGACAATTGTTCAGTAAGGTGTACCCATGTCATTTACTTACATTCCATTCTAGTAAAAGAAAAGAAAAACATCGAGTAGTCACTATAGAGGTTAGAATATGACAGGGGGGCATAAGAAATAATAATATAACAACAACAACTAATTTTTTTTATTTCATTATTTTATTAGCATAACAAGTTTTACATTCTTTGCTTCATTCTAGGATAGAGGCGGTACCATTTCATAAAACAAAAAATTATTTTGTGTTTATAGTGTCCATAACACCGATGATATCCCAATGTCTCTAAACTGAATGTTCTTGAATGTGAGCTGCTCACTGAAGCACTGCCGGCACCATAAAGTCCACATGTATCATAACTTTTTCCATTACTTAGAGGCACGAGTGAGGGGTAACTTGAATGACAGAGTATATTACCCACCTCCATTCTGCATAGGTAGGGACAGGCAGGTGACCAGCGCTGATGTTCCTGCATGGGTTCATCGCTCTCTTGCCATTGGTCTAAGATGATGGGACAAAACACACATTTCACTTCATCTCTTCTTTTTAAATAGTAGAATCCAGCGGCTGCTAAGGCTTGAGGGTTTATAAAAGGCACCGGCCACGTCGCAAAGGTCTTGAAACGTTGTTCCTCAGATTTTAAATTCATGGATGTAACTTCTCTTGAGGCTTGAAAGCAAGACATGACTGAGTGGTTTGATGTGTGTTGACCTGCTATTTATACACTCGTCACATGGTTGGACAGTGGATAATAGTTGATTTGTTTGTGATGAATAATCAAACAGTAGGCAGTGGTATTGGCTGGAACATTGTCATGCGTTTCAAAATCTAGTCGAATGTCAATATTGGATGGTTTGAGAGACTCTTCCAAGTAGGAACAGTCAAAGACAATCAGTGGCGCCCTTGTCTTAAAAGCTTGGGGTGACAACATTGGACAATTCTCTTTTTGATAATACGACCATCTAAATTTAGAAAACAAGTCGTACAGGGGGGCAAACTTATTTTTTGAAAAATCTAAATCCAGCCCTTCATAGGGAAACACAGCACCGTTGAGGAAAAGACGTGCATTTCTCAATTGCAGGTGATCAAATTGCGTGACATCTTTGGTTTGTTGATACTTGCGATTCGTTTGAAAACCCACAATCATGTAGAGAGGTCTCTCTGTATAGCGGGCTGTTTTTACAGACCAACTGTGTGTGTTGGAGGTGGGCAATAACGGGTACTCATGGAGTGCCCAGCTTCTAAATTCCATGGGTAGAGGTATTATGAGTATGTCCAGTTTTTTGCTATCGTTAAGGGTCACATGAGGCACTTTCCATAGCAAGCGTTGTAGTTGAATTTTTGAATCAATGGGGGAATTGTCGACTCCCTTGAGTGCATTATTATCACTCCTGTCTCTCACCAGATAAAGCACTTGCCTTGCGTTGACCACAATGCGCTGGTGATCTTCAGCAAAGCCTAAAATCAGTTTAAGAGGTAAATATCCAGTGAAGGTGCCATCGGTGTGTACCATCCAGTCATTGGTCGAGTCAGGGCACCAACCCGCCATGCAAAGTGTTTTAGCTTCTTCCTCACTATAAGAGGGATATAGTTTCACGACACTGGAAATACCCACATTTCGAGTGCTATCCACCACGATATCGTTAATGACATAACGTACTTCAGAAAACAGGAAGGCGAAAGCATGGTTGGCTAACTTGGATGTAGTGGGTGTAGAACCATCGGCTTTGGTGAGCCGACCTTCAATCTGAATAACACTTTCATGCGGTAGAGTGTAAATTTCTTGGTTGTTGATAACAAATTGAATTTCATCATTGTTATTGAGTCCAGGTGTTTGAGCTTGATAAGAATGCAGATCAATTCTTACCACTCCTGGTTGCTCCTCGATGTGGTTCGCTACCTCTAGAATAGAATTCATCGCGGGGGTTAATGTGGTAACCCAAATGCTGTAAAATCTGCTTGTTCTGAGATGTTAACGTGTATTCACGTGGTAAACAACTAACGCCATTCCCAGACGGTGCTGTTGCTTTATATACAAACTTCATAGTGGTTTTAGCACCAACTTGTAAGTCACTGGTGTGGTAGAATCTAGATCAATGAGTTGTTGCTCTCTATTGATCCGTCTTAATGTTATATTACTAATACCATCGACAGCCACAGAATGAAAAAGCACCACTGGATGGTTTTCACGAATAATATAGCCATTGGGCGATGTTACAATAAAGTCATAAAGCGAATGCGACGGTTCTTGATTGGTGTACACTTGACTAATAATATTACACGTCACCGACACATGATGGTCCTCAATGAATTTCACTTCATGGTCTGATTCATGTTTTTTGTTCGGCTCTAACACACGTGGTTTAAATCCTAGTAATGGACCAATGGAATCGGGGTGAGTTTTAAAGTCAATTTTGAATGTAGAAAAAATACTGCAGCGATGAGTGTTGGTATTTCCTACAAGTTCAAACTTGCGCGTTCCATCGAGAAATGACTTTAAACCATATTAATTGATCAACACCACATAAATGTGTTCATAAATGTCATCTATCGTGTATCCACCAGAGTTCAGGGTGAGCACAGAATCATCATAGTAAAACTTGTTGTTCACATTTTCACGTATGTTGTACTGTATATTCGATTGTACGTTTCAAGAGAAACAAGTCCCAAACCATAAGGTTTTTCACTCAATTCGATAGGTGGGTAAAAGTCTAGACTCACTTCAGGTCCACGTCCATGCAGTGTAAACGTCTTACTTTCCACCGACATACTGTTGACGTTTTTGCTTATGTTGCGTCTTATATAAAAAAATTAAACACAAACGTCCACACTGTTGGCTGTTAAACGTTTGCTCACATTTCATCACATTATAATATATCTTGATCCTGTTTCCAAAATAGGCCACTAGTTCCATGGGCGGGGGCAAATTCCCAAAACTATCAAAGTACCATACAGTAGATCCCTCTTTAACATAACCTACATAATGTGTTCCAGGTGCTCGGTGATCATCCAAATTGACAACAGCACATTCATGTTTCCCGGGTTGTGAGGGTAATTGGTTTCGCATAAACACACCTCGAAAATGAGAAAGCTTCAGTTGTTTAGCATAGCTTTCCACTTGCTGATGCGTCAGGGCATGTCTTGCTATGGCTGAGGTTAAAGATGTTTTTATTTTATTTCGAAAAGGTGAAATTCCAAATCCTTGTTGATAAAAGGCTGGCTCCAAATTGACATTTCTAGCCCCCATAGCAATGGCCTCCATTGTTTCATTGTGTCGCTGACTTTCATTGAGTTGTTGCTTGCCCTGTTGCACGGCTTTAATGGTTTTTGCCACTGCACTGGCGCCGCATAAAAGTGAACCTAGAGCATCCAGACCAGCGAATAATGCAGGTAAAAATCCCGCTCGTTAGGGGACGGGGATCACTCGCCCTTGTTTTGAACCCTGTCGCTGACGTTTTGGAATAACATGTCTCTGTGCTACTCGAAGAGCTTTCCTTATGGTCAACACATAATTTTTTCTTTTTTTCTTTCGCAAGGGCTTGTCCGCGAATGTCATAAGCCCAGGCTTTGCCAAGGACAGGCTCATATTTTTTGTCTTTCTCACCACATATCTTTGTTTCACCATGACGATGATGACAAATAACCTTTCACAAGAAAGTTTAAGTCACAACTAACATTAGATTGTTATTTCATGGCTGTATATTCCAATTCTACATAAAGTGGGAAATCATTTATGGTTTTTTCAGCTTGCTTTTCATTCCATGTCAACAGGAGATGAAAGGATAATTCGTCTCCTGCATTGACCATTTCATGGTTATGGACCAACATCCTATGACCCTTTATCTCTATTTGATGATGATAATTGTTGTTTTAAGGGGCCTAACATCTAGGTTATCGGCCCCTGATGGTATGGGTGATCGTGAAAATGAAAATGAAAATGAAAAGCGAACTTAAAACTAAAACTGACTACTAACCTACATACTAGAAGAAGAAATGCAAAACTAAAGGAGAATAAGGCAAATAAAAGACAGAAGGAAAAGAAATGCCCTCAACCCTCGGAGAAGGCGGATTGAGGGACTTGGAAGGAAGGAGAGCCATGAAAGGCATATAGGAAAGTGAAAAAGGAGAGGGTCCGCCCCAAAGGTAAGGGACAAAAGGGGAAAACGGACCCAGCTCAGGAATCCCTCGGGGTCGCCAACTCCCGAACTCACCAGCCGTGAGCCCCTGAGGGTATAGCATTATCTAGGGTGCACCAGAAGTGGTGGGACCACACACACCCTGCCTCCTCAAGGGCCCAGAGCACAAGGCAGGAGGCAAAAGGAAGAGAAAAAGAAGGCTGACCCATCGCAGAAGGAGGGCATCAGAAAAGATGAGACAAGGGCCAATTAAGGCGGGAAAGGAAGAGACTCCCTAGGCCTCGGATACCCTAACACCGTCGGGGTCGGAAGAGAACAAGAGTTGACCGAGTGAGGTCGACAGGAAAGAAGACAGAGAGGAGCCCGGCACAAGTAAGTGAAAGCAATGCCGGACTCAGCTGGGGCCCCGTGGTCACCAACCCACGCCCACAAGATGTGAGCCCCTGGGGGGTATCTCTATTTGTAAATGGTTCTCACCAGGTATGGCATATTTGATGTGAATGGTCCCATTATAGTGTAGTCGATAGTGGCTTAAACCCGAAGCAAGCACATAGGTCAAGTGCTGGTCATGAACTAGCGGTATACGGTTTCTCTCATTCACAGGTTTTACATTTGTCAGATGCACTAAAAATACAGATGGGATACATTTATAAAGCCTTTTCATTTCATAGGTCACGTATCGCTTGGTACAGACATCATCATCTTCTTGTGGGTCTTCCACGTGAATAATGCGGTGATGATTAGCGCTATAGCCAACCACCGTAAGCTGAGGCACTTTATCATAAAACTCATACACCTTGTTATCCACATACTTTTTTGTAGTAACGTCTGTAGACACTTGAGGATGTTTTACATGAGTTAACCGCTTTCCTTTAAAGTCATAATCTGCTCGTTTTGTGGTGGCACTACTGACCTATCCACATAGTGTTTATTAGCAGGATCTGTTTCTTGTTTAGGATCATGTATGGGAACAGACCTATCTTTGACCATCAACGCACGTCCAAAGACATCCATCGTCAACCTGTAGTACGAGTCTACTGTTTCTATGACAAGGCTCGGTGCGATGTATATACACAGCCTGCTAGCCTCTCTAAGCCTTAGTTGAGATGAAGCTAATTAAGCAGCAAGAGTCATTCCCTGTGAGGGACATGGTTTCCCATCTCTGCCCCACATCACGTGAACAACGCCATGGTTCACTGTTTCCATTTTCCATTCGCTGCATCATTGTGGGACCTTCCGGCTGTGGAAAGACCAATCTTTTGCTGACACTTATTACAGCGCCCAATGGTCTGTGTTTTCAAAATATTTATATTTTCGCAAAATCTCTCTACCAACCCCTCTACGTGTTTCTGGATCAAGTCATGTCTGGATTAAAAAAATGAGAATATGGGGTATTTTACATTTTCCACGCAAGAAAATGTTATTTCACCGGATGAGGTAAAGCCTGATTCACTCATGATTTTCGATGATGTATCCACTGAACGACAAGGTATCATTCAAAGCTATTTCAGCATGGGTCGACACAAACATATCGATTGCTTCTATCTTGGACAAACGTATTCTAAAATGTCCAAACAGTTGATTCGTGACAATGCCAATGTCATTGTTTTATTTCGCCAGGACGAGAGGAACAGTCGTTACATTTATAATGAACATTGTGAGGTTTGAAGCCATTTTTCAGTGTTGCCTAAGTAAACAAAAGTTTGGTGCTCTTCAGTCGGTCAACACGAATGTACCCAAATAGAGCTGGGTTATGCCCTGATCCTGAAATAAATTACATGAGATTAATAAATACACTAGGATGACCAGTTTCGATCGTCAAGCGATCATCATCAGATCCATTACACTTAGGCTATAACATCTACGTTTGAGAATACAGGTGAAAAATATATACAATATGTACAATTATTTAGTTGCAGTGTGGTAATACAACAGTCGGTGTATGTTAAATGTGGTGTATCTAATGTTAGGTAAACTTCTAAAATAGTGATGAAAATCCGGAATTTGTCTGTTAGGGGTGATTATATGGTTTTACAAAATCAACTATGGTTATACTGAAATAATGCAAGCTTATACTTATCGAGTTGTCTCTTTAACTGGAACTTGAAGCAGTTGCGTGTTGCTATAGACACCAGTTGTAGTCGACTAAACCCGAGTGTTTGCTGGGTGGAACTGGTTTTCCCCTTCCTCCCCCTTTAGTTGCTATGTTCTTCCAGAGGTCAGTGCCATGTATATTTGTGTGACTTTGCCAAATCTAGATAAAAGTGTATGCTATTGAATGCAGGAGTCTGCAACTACTAAAGACCGTGGAACTATCTTCGCCACGCATGGGCTAAAAAGCCATTTCTCACTAAGCGGTACACGGTCTATTGAAGACGTCCCGGCACCTTTAGTACTGCCGCGCATATCGGCCTAGGTTTATTGCAGAAAAATGTACATAGTACACCTGATCCAAATAACATTTACCTATAAACACCGCTATTTTCCCCCCTTTTTTATCTAGCTTGGCTGTATCGCTAAGTTGTGTCTTGTTTTCGACAGGGTGTGTTTTTTAGTAGAGCGAAAAGGGGTGAACTCTCCATAAAAGTGTGTTCATTTAGATTGTTGGGATTGTTTTGTTTGGCTAGGTGAATCTCGATTGCTTCTTTTATGTCGAGAGCTCTGCCTTTCGATTCGTGATGAATTATTTTTAGATCAGTCTCGATTTTAGTGAAGCTGTGCCCCGTGTCACACATATGTTCGCATACGGCTGAATGTGTTCCGTATCTTATCGCATTCTTATGTTCATTATAACGTGTATCTACTCGCCTTCCGCTCTGTCCAATGTAATTAGCTTGACAACCAATGTCTTGGCATGTGATAGAATATAACCCTGACTTTGACTTCCACCCAGCAAACACTCGGGTTTAGTCGACTACAACTGGTGTCTATAGCAACACGCAACTGCTTCAAGTTCCAGTTAAAGAGACAACTCGATAAGTATAAGCTTGCATTATTTCAGTATAACCATAGTTGATTTTGTAAAACCATACAATCACCCCTAACAGACAAATTCCGGATTTTCATCACTATTTTAGAAGTTTACCTAACATTAGATACACCACATTTAACATACACCGACTGTTGTATTACCACACTGCAACTAAATAATTGTACATATTGTATATATTTTTCACCTGTATTCTCAAACGTAGATGTTATAGCCTAAGTGTAATGGATCTGATGATGATCGCTTGACGATCGAAACTGGTCATCCTAGTGTATTTATTAATCTCATGTAATTTATTTCAGGATCAGGGCATAACCCAGCTCTTTTTGGGTACATTCGTGTTGACCGACTGAAAAGCACCAAACTTTTGTTTTATTTATAATGAACATGTGAATCCGGATATGACCTTTCAAATGTTTACAGAATTGTGTTGCAAGTGCTGGAACACACAACGTCATGCCTGTTTAGTGATTGACAAACAAAGTGAACTCAACCAAGGGCGGTATCGCTTAGGGTTTGATCATTTTATTGCTATTTAAGGCACTGTATCATTCCCTCTCAAGTCATTTGTCGCGACATCATGGCGTTAGCAGAGAGTCAATTGAAAAAGCATATTATTAGAGCAAAAAATACTATTCGCCAAAAGTTTCGTCAATTGAAACGATCGCGTGCGGATCATGCTTTGTTTATTCAACAACATTTAGCACCTCCGCTAAAAGTTATGTTGAAACCCTCTATCAAGCCATCTGAAACGCTACCTACCGTTTCACAAGCCAGTCAGACGCACCACGAGGACTCTGAGGAAGAGAAAGAGGAAGATGAAGAGGAACAGGAAGATTTAACTAGTGTTAGCGAAGTTGAGGATAATGAGGAACAAGTGTTTACGCCTCAAAAAAAGGCATCACCCCTTGCAGAGTTTTTAAGAAAAAGGAAATCCTTGGTCATGGTCGAAACCCCTTGCCCTTCCAGATCGTCTCCATTTTCACAACTCTTGGCCACTCCTCAACATAAAGCTCAACTGAAAAACATTTTAATAAAATATTATGGATCAACACTGGAACCCTATTTCACCAATCTATTTGTTGGAAACACAGATACCACATATGGCGTTCGCTATGAGAATGATAGTTTTAAAATTGGTGATTCATCGATTAAATTTAGTCGTACTAAAGCTGTCATTAAAAAGATCAACTATAAATTAACACCAGGACTGTTAAAGCTACTATTCTCTAGGACTCCCTCATCTCAAGATTATACATCAGAGGACCTTAGTAAATATAAATCCATTTTATTGGATACCCATGCTCACAAAAGACAGTATGATCCCACTCAACAAGTGAATGCTAATATATCCCAAAAATATAAAACCATCATTGCAAAAATGTTCCCCACTAGTCAAAGTGGTCGTCGTAAAGTGTCCGCTTCAGGGGTGACATTTAAACCATTAAAACCCCTTGTGGATGTTACCTACTGGCACAATCCAAATAAACTCGTCCAGCGACTACAGCTGTTGCATGCTTCACGTCAAGCCGGCCATACTGGTCACGATTGGGAAATTCAAGAAATTGAGGAAGAACTTCGAAATGCCAAAATTATTGTTTAAGCCCTCACCCATTAAAATGGGTATTGCTCACGAGTTGCATCGTCCAGCTAGACGTCACTATCAGCGACTCAAGGTGATTTCACAGGGTGTGGATGAACTTTGGCAAGCAGACTTGGTTGAAATGATTCCTTATGCTAACGTTAACGATGGTGTACGCTATATGTTGACGGTCATTGATGTTTATTCCAAAATGGCGTTTGTTGAACCTGTGCGTCGCAAGTCTAGTCCACTAGTCACCAAAGCCTTTCAACATATTATTCATCAATCTAAACGTCAACCTCAGCTGCTACAAACCGACCAGGGAAAATAATTTTTCAACAAGGAATTCTCCAGTTTTCTCAAATCTAAGGATATTCACCATTACACCACGTACAGCAATCTCAAAGCCTGCGTGGTAGAGCGGTTCAACCGAACATTGAAAACCCATATGTGGAAAGCGTTTACCGCTCAGGGCACTTATCGCTGGATGGACTTATTACCTGAGTTAGTGTCACGTTACAACGACACCAAACACAGAACCATTGGGACCAAGCCACGACTTGTAACTAAAAATATTCCACAACTGGATAAACTGTTTAACCCCATAAAAACAGCAGACCCTAAACGTCATCGCCTTAACATTGGGGACCATGTTCGTGTGAGCAAATTCAAGTCCGTCTTCGACAAGGGCTACACATCAAATTGGGGGACAGAACTATTTCGAATTCGTCAAGTCAACCTGAACAGTCCAGTCACCTATTTACTCGAGGACCTCAACCATCAACCCATAAAAGGCAGGTTTTATCTTCAAGAACTTCAAAAGACAGCGTTTCCTAAACATTACCTTGTGGAAAAAGTGTTGAAACAAAAAGGAAATAAACTATATGTAAAATGGTTGGGATTTAGCTCAGCCTTTAATTCTTGGATTAATAAATTACATGTTGTGTGAACCTGTGTGTCTTGTATTTATTTATTTACTCATGTTGTACTTAACCTACAGTCCTATGTACAGTCCTCAGCTATACATGTATTATGAGCAAATACATATTTCTTTCTCTCTTCACCTGTGTTCTCTCTTACACTAACTCTCCCCCCTTCACCTCTCACCACTGTCAAAACAGGTTGTGACTTGTTAGCTCTTATCGTGCACGTGTACAGGTGAACACCTGTGTGTTAGATCATATTACACATGAACTTGCATTTTCTCACGTATGAAGCAAAACGGGATGTGACTTGTTTCACAAGGAGGACGGTAATAAGGTCATCTCACACGTGTTCACATGTATTTCGCCACTTTCCTTTCATATGGTTATCCCATTATAGTAGTGGTGAACAACGTCAATTCAACACACACAAATGTAGTTAGGCCCTTTGACATAATTTAAATAAATTCATGGGCTCGTCCGTAGGAACCAGGCCAAAGGGACCCGTCCAAAGGGATCAGTCCAAAGGGACAAGGACTCGTCCACAGGGACCTGTCCACAAGGACCTGTCCACAAGGACTTGTCCACAAGGACTCGTCCACAAGGACCCGACAACAATGACCGCGCCAACAATGACCCGTCAACAATAACCCATCCATAGGGATCCACTCCCCCACCCTCTTATAAAAGCCATGAGTGGGCATGCGTAAAAAACAAAAACAAGCATGTTAATTCATAGTGGCTATCGACCGAACACATGCACTTTATGTAGAACAACGTTTAAATCCATATCGGCATTCAAACTCTCACATGTTGCAATTGGAAAGAGAGATTCTCTAAAAAATTCAATTTCACCCCTAGTAGGGGTAGGTTTTATTTTTGGGGTTGAAATATATTGTCCATTGGAAAGGGAGTGTCAGCCCGAGTTCTATGACACCTCATTCGTCAAAATCCGAACACGGGTTCGGGAGTTATCGGGCTGCCGCCATCTTGTGAGGAGGGGAGGAGGAGGAGGTATCTGAACCCCCACAAAACCACTATTAACCACTGCAAGTCCTACGACACCACATACAAGTCTCTAGCCTTATTGGTTCACGAGATATCAAAAAGCGCATGACCTATTAGTTTTCAATCTTTTAGTTAATTTTAAAAATAATATAACTCATCCATAAATAATTATTTAAAAAGCCCGCCCTCTTACAAGAAAAACCAAGTTTGCATGCGTAAAAAACATAAAAACAAAAATGTTAATTCATTTTGACATCCAAACCTACGCATGTCTTTCATGTGGAACAACGTTTAATTTCATCATAGCATTGAACCGCATGCATGTTGTGCATGGAAAGCAATGTTTACAAAAAATACTATTTCACCCTGTAGTGGGGGTAGGTTTTATTTTGGGGTGGAAATAAGTTGTCCATAGGAAAGAGGAGGGCGTCAGCCCGAGTCCTACGGCATGTCGCATGTTAAAATCCAACCATGGGTTCGCGAAATATTAATTTTTTAGGCTACATGTATTGCGGGTGGCCTAATCAGTTGCCCCTGCACTTAGATTGCCACTGATCCCTTACTGGTATCATAACGATTGTTATGTTTCCTTTTTAAACCTACCACTGGGAGTAAAGCCGTTCGTCCTCCAGATGAAGCATTAAATATCGCCATGGAAGAAATATTTACACACAGTATATCGAAAATAACATTGATTGTCAGTTTACATTGGAAGAATTTAAAAATGTTTGTAAACCTTCAAAATAATATACATAACAGAACTATTAAACTGCGATTATAGTTGAATTATGGTGATAAAATTATTACCACTGGAAAACCGGGACAATTGACATTTATCTGTTTTATTGACAATCAAAATGATATTTTAAATCAAGCTTGGAGTGAAAGAAGAAAATCTAATGGCAAAGAAGAGTGATTTAAGATCCTGGAACCTGCTGCAGCAATCATTCGTGAATATATTCAATCTGTAGTAATCGATAATTCTCATTACCCCCCACCAGGTCGTATGTTTGAAGATATTAATAGTCATAATCCGGAGTCACTAACTTATTTTTGGAACAAATTATTTAAAAAATAAACGGTTCAATTTAGAACATTCAAAATTAATATGCACAAACATTAGTCACAGCATTATGACTGCCCTCGGTCTTTCAAGTCCAAGCTACAATTGGGTGGTTTGTGCTCATCATTTAATGAAACTATGATGTACGAGGCAGCAACAGTTTTTCATCGTCCACCTCATTTCTTACCACCGGAAAGTGGCACGTTTATTCAATATCTTGCAGACAATGCTGATATAAATGTAACAATACGATTCACATAATGGGTATCATTGAAATTGTTACTCCAAAAAGTTCAGTTTTACTAGAAGAGCCTATACCACGAATAAACGAAGTTGGTTCGGCAAAGGATTTCACTGCAAAAGCTCATGTTCCAACACAGGTTTAACAAAATAATGGTAGCTTCCCACGGTGGGTGAGTGGTTAACGTGTCGGACTACCAACCCCAAGCTTGCAAGTTCGCCCCTGGCCGTGATAAGTGATTTTTGAAAGGCGACAAAAATCACGACATGGATGTCATACGTTGTTGGCATGTTAAAGAACCCATTTGAATTCAGTATTCCGTATTCAACGGCAAAATTAATCTCGGGATTTTCCGCCAACACAAAGTTCCTCCATTCTCTACTAGAAAGCACTGTAGTGTCAAGGAGCTTAGATATCTAACCTCCTTGACATTCATAGCGTTCAAAGGAACTTTGAAATTTGACATGCAAGCTGCCCTCTGGGTGTCAAATAACAAAGCTTGCACCCGGCCCCCGAAGCCATACGATATTATTATTATTATTAGTAGTAGTAGAGAATCTCATAAACAAGATATTCGAATCAGGTATAATACCAAAATATCTGAAATACACAATTATTAAACCAATATATAAGAATGGCGATCACTTAGACTTTGGCAACTACAGACCAATATGCATTTTATCAATCCTCCACAAAATAATAGAAAAATGCTTGGATAAGAGATTGAAGAATTTCCTAAATAAATATGATATTTTAAAGGGACACCTATACGGTTTTAGGAAGGGGAAAAGTACTGAACTACTCCTGGCTGAATTTGCCAATGTAATAAATAATGCCTTAAATAAGAACAATCACATAATGGTACTTTTTCTTGACTTTTCTAAAGCATTTGACACAATAAATCACAATAAACTACTTGCTAAATTACACGATATTGGAATAAGAGGCACGACTTACAAACTATTTGAAAGCTATCTGAAAAACAGGGAAATGGCAGCAGTTATGGTCAATAACACTATCAGTGACGCAGTAGAAGGAACACAAGGTATCCCTCAAGGCAGCATTATTTCACCTACACTATATAACCTGTTCGTAAACGACATGAATGAAGCCATTAAACACAGTAAAATATTTATTTATGCTGATGACACCACTATATATACCATACATAAAGACTCTAAAACAGCTTTTGAGAGACTTCAAGTCTTTCCACTAATTACACCTGTGTGAAACTAAATTGGATAGGTTAAGAATGTAAACAACGCTCTTAGGTTGCTACGTTCGTTGCCAAGAGCCGACTGCGGTGGCGTCTAGTAGCTAGTTCTGAACTAGGCCTAGTAGTCGTTGACGGTGGCGCTTGGCGGCAAAAGTAGGAACTATTTGAAAATTCAAAGTTGCAGTCCCTACTTGAATTAAAAAAACAGATACACACAGTAATACAGTCATCACAATTAACACCGGTTATCAGACAGATTCTACACACACCCAAAGTACACGGGGCTACATGACCGCGTTGTCGCAGCCCCTAAACTAAGGAACCAACCAACCAACCAAGAGACTTCAAGAAGACTTCAATAACATCACAAGATGGTGTCATGACAATAATTTGTATATAAATACAACCAAATCTAAAATAATGCACATCAGAGTTGATCACTTCACACAAGAAAAATACAAACTAACGCACCACAGCTTATCATGCATACACCAAAACATCCTGGCAGGTTGCAAATGTAACACCTTCATAAATAGTACTTCGACACAAAAATACCTAGGAATTACCCTTGATGAACACTTTAAAATGAACACACACACAGTAAACATAATAAAAAACCTAAGAGCAAACCTCTACATCTTCTACAATCTCCGATTTTATGTAGATAGGAAAACTTACAAAACAATTTACAGTGCTCTGATTGAAAGCAAATTAAGATATGCTATAGCAGCTTGGGGAAATCAAAACACAACTTTAATTAATAATCTTCAAGATAGCCAAAACAGGTTCTTTAAATATTTCACTGATATCCCTTATTTTAATATTAAAGAGTTGTTTCAAATTACTGTACTGAATCTCTACTACCATGATCCAAGATTCAGGCATAAGGTCTCTCACAACATACAAACAAGAGCCATAACAAGTACTAAACATGTTAAACCTTTATGTATAAATAGCTATGGTTTCAAGAGACTAAATTATATTATACCATCACTACTTAATGAACTACCACCTGGACTGACAAACATTAACAGCAAACAACTAGCTATAAGTCGCATTAAAAAATATTACTTAACCAAACATTAACTCATAACATAAATTTATTAATATAACTACCATAGTGTAATTTTTTGTATCTTTAATTATTTACATTAATATTTTATCATTAACATTACAAAAAAAATGCATGCACTCTTGTACTGAAATATAATCTATATATATATGTTGTAAATAATAATTAATATGTCTCACAGATAATCTGTACTGTCATCAGATTCGTGAGACATATCACAATAATGTAACATAAATAGTATTTAATAAATAAATTAAATTAAATTAAATTATTATTATTATTATTATTATTATTATTATTATTATTATTATTATTATTATTATTATTATTAAAATAATGGTGTAGTAGGTTACAGTAAAATGAAAGTCGAAGATTTTGATTATGGAAGTGAAACAGCATCTTTACTCAAGAAGGTGACGTTGTTTTGTTTTATGGCAAATGGAAAAATGTATCGTTACCTGGTTGGAATGGTTAAACACTTAACGGCAAGTAGTTCCGTGAAGAACTATACAGCCTATTTTCATATATTCTACTTATGTTAATTGCCTCTATCAACATACAACATTTCAGTTTGATTGCTATAATATATTCGTAGATATTGAGACCGACTAAATATTTCGGATGGTCGCCATGTTGGATTGTTAAATGTACAGGCCATAGAGTCATGTACCATTCAAGGACAATTATTCCGTAGGTTCATTATTCAAACTTTCACTTCGATCGCATGATTACGACACAAGAAATAAAACTTAATTTTAAAATTCGCACGGCCGTCATCTTGAGGTTATGCAAACGATTGAAAAAATTAGATACCAGTGCATTACAATGTGAATAAACCTTTCCTGCACCAAGTTTCATTGCGTTTGGAACATTGAATCGCGAGAAAGGTCTATTTAAAATGTTCAAGTTCGCTTGGCCGCCATGATCGTTTTGTAGTTAACCGGTTTTTAAAAGTTTTATAGATGAACTTTCAGTAGTGCCCTTTATCTCTGTACAAAATTTCAGGGTGATACCGCTAATAGTTTCAGAGATATAGAATGCCGGTGAAATATTTCGCACAGCCGCCATCTTGTGGTTAAGTAAACAATTGAACGAAGTTAGATGTCGGTACTTTACAATGTGTATAAACATATACTGTACCAAGTTTTATTGCGTTTGGTTGGTTAAATCGCGAGAATCGTCTATTTAAAAGTCGCAAATTCGCTTGGCCGCCATGTTGGTTTTGTAGTTACCAGTTTTTCAAAAGTCTCATAGGTGAACGTCTAGTAGTTTCCTTTATCACCGAAAAAAATTCCAGGGTGATATCCGTAATAGTTTCGGAGATATTGAATGCTGATGAAATATTTCGCACAGCCGCCATGTTGGACTGGTGAGACGTAACAAAATTTGAAGGGCACGGTCGGGGTCACCCGGAATAGTGCTATGAACTAACGGAGTTTCATTGATATCGCTCCAGCCGTTAAGAAGTTATTACGGGGGGCACACAAAAATCCTCTAACACACACACGCACAAAAGGTGATCTCATAAACCTATTTTGTCATAAATGAAAAGGACTACAATTTTTATTTGAATTATAATATCATCAATTATTAAATCAGTACATGAGTGACATGAATACTCGAACTACTATCAATTCCACGGAAGTTGTATCTTGGATACTAAAAATATTATAAAAAGCTGTATGGCACGGATACATTTCAAAAACTTTGTATGAAAGGAAGAGGAAGATAATTAGGAAGATATTGGGACCAGTCAAGGAAGGGAGGGAATACAAAAGCCGACCCAACCAGGAGCTCTATAGTTACTCTGAAAGAATTACAGACGTGGCCAGGAAGAGACGTCTAGCATTTTATGGACACGTCTCCAGAATGCTTCCAACCAACCAGCTTCTCACATACTGGCAAAGAAGGAAGGCGCACTCTGGGCAATAGAGAGAAAGGAACAACACAGTCAGAGGATGCGTGACTACTAGGCAAACATCAAGACCCACTCAAAACACAATAGTTGAAAGTCGTGGTCCGTATTTGGGATATGCGGAACAAGAAAAAATTGGATAAATTAGAAGTAGTAGAAAGAAGAAACTTATACACAAAATACTCGGTCCTTTAAAGACTGCAGAGTTCTGGAAATTAAGAAGTAATGATGAAATATATCGAAAAATAGAAAACATACCAGAAACAATACGGAAGAGGAGATTGCTTTTTTCTGTGACATTTTTACAGAATGGATTACAGAAGGTTAACCAATCAGATCTTCATATTCCTGTGAAACTATAAGTCGACAACAACCTGGGTAAGAGAAGTCAAAAAGGATTGGGAAGAAACAATATCAAAGAAGAAGATTCACCACAGAGAGATGCAAGGATTCCGAGGGAGGAAGGGAAAGAAAACCGGCTGGAAATGGTCCGAGGAAAGGAAGAGGAAACATAGTGAGATGATAAAGGAATACCGGAGGAAGAAGAAGGAACAGCAAAGGACAAAGCATTGAAATTGGCTCGTGGTCCCTAACGACCGAAACTAAAATAATAATAATAATAATAATAATAATAATAATAATAATAATACATCAAGAGAGCTAAGAGTAAACCAGGGGAAAATCGAACTGACAGAAAAGTTTAAATATCTTGGTGAGTGGATAGAACCCAACGTCTGTGGGAAAGAAACCTTCACTTTGCGCATGAATAAAATGGAAATGGCGTATCAACTCACCAAGGACGTTTGCAACACAAAGTCAATTTCCCTGAACGCGAAACTCAGGCATAATGGCACTGTCATACAACCAGAGGCTCTGTACGCAGCGGAATGCCTGACTGTGAACAAGAAAGGCCAGGTAGAGAAATTGGAGATTAAAGAAAGAAAGAAAGAAAGAAAGAAAGAAAGAAAGAAAGAAAGAAAGAAAGGAAGAAAGGAAGGAAGAAAGGAAGGAAGAAAGATCTTGGGGAAAATTCTTGACCCGATTAATGACAAAGGTGAATATAGATGACAGCATAACCATGTGCTGTATATTCATGTCCAAAATATCTCTGATGTAATGAGGAAATGGAGAATTGCACTTTATGCCACTTGCTTAGAATGAAACCCACACGATTTACGAACCGGATATTTTCCTATTTTAAAAATATGAAGACCAAGTCAGCCTGGTTCGAAGAGGTCGAAAGTGACCTGCAAGAGATGGAGATTACCTGTGGAGATATTCAAGATCACCTCAGGAAGAAACAAAACGATCTCCAGGGTTTTCTAGAGAAACCAAAGTTGAAGTCGGGAAAGATGTGGACGGTAGAAGGAAAAGAGCAACACCGGCAAAGCATGAAGGAGCCCAGATAAGACAGCTGTGGTCCTTAGTGGGCCGATACGATTAAAGAATAAGAATACTTCAAGCATACCAAGGTTTCCAAGAAGAAACGAAGCTGTAAACGGGAAAGATTTGAATCCGGGAGAGGAAGGAAACCCACAGGGCAAACATCAATGTCTCTACTAAGAGAATCAACAAGAAGGCGGCAGTTGGTCCATAGATGGCCAATACGAATACTTATAATACTATTAATGATGAGAAATGAAGGTTATTAAGTCGTGAATTACACAAATAGCGCAAGCCTTGTAGACGGAAGTTCCAGAATTAAAATAACTGGCTATAGTAAAAGGAGTAGGAGACTTCTATTACTTAGGAAGCAAAGTAACCAGTGATGGACGAAGCAAAGAGGATATAAAAAGTAGGTTGGCTCAGGCAAGGAAAGCATTTCTACAGAAAAGGAATCTGTTGACATCGAATATAGATTTAGGTATTAAAAAGTCATTTTTGAAAGCCTTTGTCTGGAGCGTGGTGCTCTATGGAAGTGAAACTTGGACTATTGGTGCAGCAGAAAAGAGGAGAATTGAAGCATTTGAAATGTGGTGTTACAGGAGAATGATGAAGATCAGATGGGTAGATAGGGTTACAAACAAAGAGGTATTAAGACGAGTGGGAGAGGAGAGATGTTTCTGGCGACTGCTAATGAAGAGAAGAGATAGGTTGGTAGGACACATACTAAGACACCCAGGAATAGCAAGCTTAGTTATGGAAGGAAGGGTTGAGGACAAGAACTGTAGGGGTAGACCAGGGTTAGAATATGTTAAACAGTTGGCCTCGGATGTAGGGTGTGGTAGCTATGTAGAGATGAAGCGATTAGCTCAGGACAGGGAGGCATGGAGAGCGGCATCAAATCAGTCAAAAGACTGAAGACTCAAACAGACAGTAACTTACGACTGATTCCTCTTATACGATGGTAGGCCTACTTGATATTTGAATTTAGTAGGACACTGTTTTTTTGTTCAGCTGACTTAGGCAATGAAAATGTTGGTAGTCGCCATATTGTTTTCTCTAAGAAGGCACTACCTTTTCAGAAAATTTTAAATTTTGTTTCTGGCGTTTAGAAATGAATGCAAAGAAATTTCTCGGCTATATGATTTCAATATGGCATGTGCATAATTATATTTTTCAAGTATTATAATCGATATATTCCAATATATCGATGCTCATTAATGTAGACATTCTGCAAACTTCACGAACGTATTTCCCCAAGTCACAACGTAATCATATTAACTGAATCCGCCATCTTGAATACATAAAACATTAATGTGCCTATTGACCGTCTAATCAACTTACGTTTAGCATAGAAGTTCTACTCAACTGAGGGCATAAGTGTCTTGATTTCATATATTCGATGTTGCGGCCATGCATGCTGTTAAAACATTAAAATCGATAAATAGGGATGGAATTGCCTAATTATCGCGGAAATTGATGAATGGGGAACCTTGTACGAGATTACTTACCATCTAATAAGCTAAGAAATTCTAAGTAAGACAAATTGACTGTATTCTATAGTAAATGTATACATCTGAAGGCATTTTTTATAGCAGAATTTTCAGGATGGCCACCACATGTACTATTAAAAGAAGGCTGAAAACGTTGGATATAAATGAGGTTTCACCACGAAATGTGGTTAAGGGCAGATTTGTGTTATAGAAATCATATGCTAGAGTTACAAGTTCATGCGGTGAAAAGCAAACTGACGCACAATCCTGAATATACAAAGTATTACAGGCCGGACGTTTGTTTTAGACGAGTGAAACATCTTAATGGAAGCCTGGAGGCGAGTTACTGCAGTACCTGTGTTGTTATCAGCTGCCCCAAGCGGTCCGATGATTGACAAAGCTGTTTCACACTAGTAGTGAAGTACAGTCATTGGCAAATATAATGGCGTTCTGTTCGTAACTACGTAACGTGTACTTCCGCGTCACACGATACTTCGACGTGGACTGTACTGTCTGCTCAAGTCTGGAATTCCATTACATCAGTTCGGTGGTGACAAGTGTGAGGCGATAGGGTGAGAGAGTGAGTGTGCGTAGGCTCACCCGCAGGCTTCAAGGTCAAGGGCAATCGTCTAAAACAAACGTCCGGCCTGTAACAAGAAGCGGGATGTTTCAATAAATCCTGCTGCACAAGAGGAACAGAAGTTGGGGGATGATAGCGAGTGTTGCTTTAAGGGGTGTGGCCGTCTACCTCACAACAGAAGATAGGTGATGACTTTTAAAGAAAGTAGGGTATATATTGTTATGTTTGACCCTGACTATTATATGTCAGAAAACTGTATGATAATGATGGTCATTATAACACTATTTTTCATTATGAAACAGTTTCTCCCACCAATCACATCTCAAGAAACATTTGTTTGACCAATTAGATAAGGATAACATCGCGCCTGCGCTGAGTTCCAAGGCCTTCTGATTTAAATTTCACTGCGTTGCCTAGTGTCATAGTGGGGTAATCGAGGAGGCCATGGACAAATACAAGGCATTCTCTGCGTCACATGTGCTCTGTTCAGTACATAAAACTGGCGAAATCTCGACAGATATTTATGAATATTTATGTTCGAACATAAAATAGTTATAATAATTATCGTCGAACATAAACAGTCGTATGCAACTGGCCTATCATCATCATCATGTATTGCATTAAACAGGCCATTGAGGCCTACAGCAGAATAACAAAAGGAAAAGATAAATATTACAAATATTACCATAACCAAACATATATTACAAAGGAAAAATTATTACAAAACACAAAAAGGATCCAATAAAAGGAAAGTCAGTAAATCATGAGAGGATGTATTTGCTGCAGATGGCACTCCATCTTTTCCGGTCTCTAGCATCACCCTCCACAGCTGTTGGTTCCACTTCTTGAAGGATCGTCGTCACTCGATCCTTCCATCGTGTTCTTGGGCGTCCTCTCGGGAGTTTTCCCGTGGGTTGAGATTGGAGGACTCTCTTAGGAAGAGATCCGTCCGCTCGTAAGATGTGTCCAAACCATTGTAGTCGACTCTGTCCCATTATCCGCCAAATGTGTGGCTTTCCAAACCTCTGGTACAGGTCTTCTTTCTTTCTTCTCTCCCATTTACCTTCCATGTTATTATTGACGGGTTCATATATCTTTCGAAGTATCTTTCTTTCAAAAGCACATATTGAATCTTCTGTCGTTGCTGATGTCGCCCAAGTTTCACAACCGTATAAAAGTGCTGGTTTCACCAGTGTCGTGTACAGATGGACAGATATATACCCTACTTTCTGAGATATCAGACGAGATTTGAAGATATTGTTCAGACTAAAGAACACGCGATTAGCACTTGTTATGCGTTGATGTACTTCCTTCGTCACTTCACTTTTGTTGGTTAATATTGAGCCCAGGTACTTGAACTCTTCAACTCGTTCGAAGGTATGTCCGTCTACAACAATGTATGGAGGGAGAACGCGACGACGTGATACTCCAAGATATTTAGTCTTATCCACGTTCACCTCCAGCCCAATTTTCTCTGCATTTTGGAGAAATCGGGAAGTATCAGCGCACATTTGCTCTAGAGTGTCACCAAGTATCGCAACATCGTCAACAAATGCTAGAATTGTATCTGCTTCCACCATCTCCATTTCTCTGATTCGGCAAGTGTCACGGCTTACTTTTTCCAAGGCCAAATTGAATAATATTGGCGCCAATGGATCTCCTTGTCTCAATCCATTTTGGATAGTGAAAGATGGTGATATTGATTGCCAAACCGTACTTTAGAAGTTGACTGGGAGTAGCAGGCTGCGATTAGACGGATGTATTTCGATGGGATGCCAAGTTCCTCTAACGTTTCCCATAGTGCGACGCGGTCAATGCTGTCATAAGCTTGCCGAAAATCGCCTATAATGGTAATTAAGACACTCGTATGGAAATTATAAAACTCGCATATGCTCTTTGTATAAACATACTGGTGTGTTAATTATTGCCATTATAGGCTCGTTGAGAGCCTCCGTGGCTTAGGCGGCAGCACGCCGGCCTCTCACCGCTGGGTCCGTGGTTCAAATCCCGGTCACTCCATGTGAGATATGTGCTGGACAAAACGGAGGCAGACAGGTTTTTCTCCGGGTACTCCGGTTTTCCCTGTCAAAATTTCATTCCAGCAACACTCTCCACTATCATTTCATTTCATCTGTCATTCATTTAATCATTGCCCCAGAGGAGTGCGTCAGGCCTCGGCAGCCGGCACAGTTCATATCCTCGCCGCTAGATAGGGGCTTTATTCATTCCATTCCTGACCCGTTCGGAGACTGGAAGCAGGCTGTGGATTTTCATAGGCTCGTTGCATAATATACTATTACGAGATAAGCCCAGCGATCCAATTTCCGTGCATTTTCACGAATCCCTCTGGCGAGGACTGGACGGAAAGACATGGTATTATTGTTATTTGCGTACATTACCCTTTAAGGAGACCGCTCAAAACACAAAAAATTAGCTTTTCCTATTTTTATCTTCCCAAAAACGTTTCATCCGTTCACTGTGCGCGTTCTTCTCTTCATCTGTCCATTTACACCTGTTTCTTTTGGGTTGTGATCGCAATCCTTCACTAAGGCAGTTTGCCAAATCTGACATTCTAAATCAGCTCAATGTACTCGACCTGAGATGCCGCTTACAATTTACTGACCTGTGTTTCCTACATAAAAGTATGAATGGTTACACAAAATGTAACATGCTCTTAAGCTACTTCCCACTCCACGTTCCCTCCCGTTCAACACGTCAGAACCATTTACACCACATACCTCGCCCACGTCTTGAAGTACAGAAGCGCTCTATTTTCCACTGTCTACTTACCCTTAGCAACTCCCTTCCAAATATTGACATATTTTCTCCCTATAGAACATTTAAACATAACATTAGAAGATCCCTTTGATCCCCAATTCCTACCCTCCTAATCACCCACTACCCCACTCATTCCCTGCGTCTTTCCGAGATGTGTCCCTTGCTGCCATCACTGCCAATTGTTACCTGTTATTGTTGTTGTTTTTGTTAGTATTATTTCAAATTGTTAAAATATTAGTGTAAAATGACCTATCATGGTTGTATCTAATAATTATTAAATAAGAAAATAAATAAATATATACAAATTTCTGATTTTTCATTTCTAGTCCACAAATGCTGCGGTCGTGGATGTCTTCTATGGTGATATGTAATTGCTGTAAATCTTCATAGTTTCTTTGTACCAAGAAGTACCCAATTTCGACGTAGAAATTATGTTGAATATTCTTTTAATCAGTCTGGTGTCGTACATTCTGGCGATGTGTGTAAAGAATTTCACTCTGCGTTTTCTGATGAGTGTCGTGATAGAATTAGTCTTTCCGTATAATTCTTCTGTGGGTCTTTTTAACCAGAAATTATTTCTGAAAACGGCATCGTTAATTTTTCTCAGAATGTCCCTTTCTTGTTTTTCAACTTCTTTTATTTCGGCCATTCTCTTGGTGCTTGTGGTTTCTGATGCGTATAAGGCTTCCGGCAAGACTACCGTTTTATAATGTTGTAATTTCGCAGCCGTGGAGGTGCATTTTTAGCCTACTTTTCACATTTTGCAAAAATGAGGAAAAAGTTGACTTATGAGATCGATCCGGGAAATTGTGTGTCTGTCTGTCTGTCTGGCTGGCTGTGTGTGTGCTCCCGCCCCCCCCCCCCCCATATCAACTCCTAAACGGCTGCAGCAATCAAAACCAAATTCATTATGAGTAAAGATGTGCACCGGAATATCTCACGTCCATATTTGAAAATGATGTCAGTGCTACCATCTGCTGAAAAAACGCACTAGAAATTTGAGCTCCATGTTGGATATCTTGCAAGAAATGCATGGGAGCTATTCCAAAATTGGCACACATGTAGATAAGACTATTTCAGTTTAATTTCCAGGAGGCCAACCATGACAGTGATGCCAAAATAATTTTAAGCCTTCTGATAGGTCCAATGTTTAAATGCATATAACTTCTACACTATCAATTGGATTTCAACCAAAATTTGTATGTAGTATGTGTTCATAAACAGATATGACTGAGCGTATTCTTAAGAGCCACTAGGGCTGCCAACTGTCAATAATTACTCTCTCTATTTTTTTAAATCCAAATATCAATATATCAGAAAGTATGCAAGCCAATAGCTGTAAACTATGCACACGTATATTCTGACATTTTAGATTAATTTGGAGTAACTTATATACGTCAGTTCTACCAACATGATTATAAGCCTGCTGATAGTACCAATTTTTAAATACATGTAACTTCTATACTATCAGTTGGATTTCAACCAAATTTCGTATGTGCTATGTGTACCATAACAGATATGACTATAGGTATTGTTAGGAGCAATCAGGGCTGCCAACTGTTAATAAATGCTGTCTATATTTGTTTTACCCTAATATCAATATATCAGAAAGTATGCAAGCCAACAGCTCTATACTTTCCACACGTATAGCACCTGACATTCTAGATTAATTTGGAGTAATTAATACTAGGCAGTGTTACCAACATGATTCTATGCCTGCTGATATGTCCAATTTTAAAATACATGTAACTTCTATACTAACAAATGGATTTCATCCAAAATTGGCACAACAAGATATCATAATATTTCAGATTATTTCTGACCAGCACACGCATGACATTGTTGGCAACATTGCTTTTACGCGTGCTGATAGATCCAGTGTCTAACTGCATGTAACGTCCATTGGACTTCAACCAAATTTTGTATTCTGTACCTTAAGAGATGGAACTAAGAATATATTCAGTCACCAGGGCTGCCAACTGTAGTGCTCTATTAGGCTACATTATACCAGGTATAGTTTGAACTAATTAGATTTTTCGATATTACCAACTTAATTTCGTCATTATTCTAGATAGGTTCATATACTGTAGAATAATCATTGGCATGAAAAGTAGGCTGTATAGTTCTTAACGGAACTTCTTGTTTATTTATATATGAATTGCAGCCAATGGTCATGGCAGGGTATTTAATTGAACGCCCGAGGGCTCCCAACAAGTGCAAGTTCAAGTAGTTCCAACTTTGCCTGCCAAATTCTACCGTAACTAACACCTAGCGGCAAACGTTGAAACTTGATAGAGCGTTTCTAACCAGCCAGATATAACCCACAAATATTACTGCCTACTACCAGATTTACTTCCCCTCCAAATGAAGGCATACTGAGGGATTTTTGTTGGTTGGTTCCTCAGTTTAGGGGCTGCGACAACGCGGTCATGTAGCCCCGTGTACTTTGGTGTTAATTGTGAAGACTGTATTAGTGTGTGCTATCTGTTTCTGTTTAATTCAAGCAAGGACTGTAGACATTTAATTTTCAAGTAGTTCCTAGTTTTCCTACCAAACGCCACCGTCAACGACAACTAGTTCTGAACTTGGTTATTAGATGCCACCGCAGTCGGCTCCCGGCTGCGAACATAGGAACCTAAGATCGTTATTCGAATATAACCTATAATTTAGCTTCACACAAGTGTAATTAGTGGAAGGTTCTTTTACGTGACATAAATCTATGAGATGGGAGCGCCGGCTTTACTTCCCCTCCGAAGGAAGGCATACTGAGGGATTTCTAACGCTCTTAAAAATCCGACGACTTTGGCCAGGTTTGAACCCGGGACCTTGATGGATTTTAACGCTGTTAAAAGTCCGACAACTTCGGCCGGGTTTGAACCCGAGACCTTGAAGGATTTTAACGCTCTTAAAAGTCTGGGTTTGAGCCCGCGATCTAGGGCATGCTACCGACTACGCCACCGGAGCCGCTAAAGACATGATATGACCTCGATTAGAATTTGATGAGCGGCGATCGAAGCTGAGGCACCCTGTGCCGTCTGGCTCCGTGCCACTCGCCGCCTGATCAATAGCCTGACCCGCCGTACAACAGAAGAATGTAATGCTGTACAACTCAGATGGTCACCTCTTGGCTATCTTCCCTGAGGTCCGGGTTCGATTCCCACCTTAAACTAAGTGACTTACCGTGGTTTCTCACGAGGCCATTGCCTGAACGGTACCTAACTTACGACCCAAACTGTAAATAAACATCCCTCAGGGGCCCACAGCTAGTGGGACGTAGGTTGGCGACCACGGGACCCCAGCTGAGTTCGGCATTGCTTCCAGTTACTTGCGCTGGGCTCCTCTGTGTCATCTTTCGACCACCCTTGGTTAACTCTTGTTCTTGTTCTATTAGGGTATCCGAGGCCTAGGGAGTCTCTTCCTTGCCCATCTTAATTGGCCCTTCTCTCTTTCCTTATCCCTCATTCTTCGAGGGGCCAGACCTCTTCTGTTTTCTTCATATATCCTGCCTTCTGCACAAGGCCCTCAAGGAAGCAGAGTGTATGTTGCCTCACCACTTCTGGTGCACCCTAGATAGTGCTACACCCTCAGGGGCTCACAGCTGGTGAGTTCGGCAGTTGGTGACCTCGAGGGATTCCTGAGCTGGGTCCTGTTTTTCCCCATTTATCCATTGTATCTGGGACAGACCCTCTCCTCTTTTAATTTCTGCCTTTCTGCCTTTCAGGGCTCTCCTTCCTTCCAAGTTCCTCAACCCTCATTCTACGAGGGTTGAGGGCATTTCCTTTCCTCCTGTCCTTTATTTGCCGTATTCTCCTGTCGTTTTCCATTTTTTCTTCTAGTATATAAGTTAGTAGTTAGTTTTAGTTATAGTTTACATTTTATTATCATCTTCACGATGACCCAAACCATTAGGGGCCGATAACCTAGATTTTATTCCCCTTAAAACAACTATTTTCATCATCATGTAAATAAACACTGGTTTATAAGACAGATCACTAAGTGCCCACAATGGCGCAAGGCCCCTAAATGAATCAACAACAACCAATATAAAACATGCAGTGGTTCAGAATAAGACGTGACCATGTCAATTGTTATAATAAAATCTGGTTCTAGCAACTGTTCATATTGAAGGATACACTTCCGCCAATGGCGTTCAGTTTGACTCTCCAGCGTCTAGGTTTGCAATACAACTACAAGTACTAATTAAAAGTATTTCGAGTTCGGAGATAGCCTTGCCTCATGGTCTTGCTATAACCCTGGATGCTTGAAACTTTCTTTAGCGCATCACAATTGACCCCACGGAAAGCACGTGGTAAGTCCTTTTTTTTTTTTTTTTTTTTTTTTCAAAAATGAGTTTATGGCGCATTCTGGTGGCGAGGCATCGTCACTACAGATCAGTTGCAATTAATTTCAAATACAGCGGAAATTCACCGAGATACAGAGGTTATAAACAGAAAGAACGTCCCACATCCTCTCACTTTATCATAATTTAACTTAATTTTTATTTGTTTTACAAGCACTTCCCTTATAAAAAACACATTTGGCAAAATAACTATATCGCTTACCCTCAATTGGGGTGTTTTAAGAATTTCTTTCTAGTGTTGAAAGTTTAAATTCGCTCTCCTGAAAAATTTACAGAATGTGACTTAACTCGTTTTCCGCGTGGAGTCTTCGAATGTATGGAATCATGGCTCTTATTGATCTTGACTGGATATCCTTCATGACTATACGTGAGTTCTTACGTGACCGGGATTTTAATGTGGCCGTACGGGTGAAAGTGAAGCTACTTCGACACTCCCCACATTTACACACACACAGATTGTGAAGCAAGTCAGAAAAGGAATTAGTTAAATAGCTTGTTGCGTCATCCAGCTCTTACCTCAGCCGGGGATCGGTCCATCAAAATAGATTACATGATTTAGTATACAATGACTTTTGTTCTATACCTTTTTAAATAAATGTAATCATTTGAATAAAAGAGCGAAAAGCGATTGAAGGCTGCATGCTGTGGCATTGGTTTTATTTAAGAGACGTCTTCTACTGAAATGCTATTCACTGCAGATGTTTCGACGTGAAACCACAACAAACAGACAAACATTTACCTGAGGGCAAATTTGATTATTGATAAATATTGGTAAATATTCAAAATGTTCATACATGAGGCTTACTTTATTTACACAGATATAGCCTATGTTTCTGGAACAATGAAGATACGATGGGATAAATTAAGAAAGAAAGAAAGAAAGAAATGCGGTAAGTAAATAATGAAATAAATAAATAAATAAATAAATAAATAAATAAATAACAAGAAGTTCCGTTAAGAACTATACAGCCTACTTTTCATGTCAATGATTATTCTACAGAATATGAACCTATCTAGAATAATGACGAAATTAAGTTGGTAATATCGAAATATCTAATTAGTTCAAAATATACCTGGTATAATGTAGCCTAATAGAGCACTACAGTTGGCAGCCCTGGTGACTGAATATATTCTTAGTTCCATCTCTTAAGGTACAGAATACAAAATTTGGTTGAAGTCCAATGGACGTTACTTGCAGTTAGACACTGGATATTTCAGCACGCGTAAAAGCATGTTGCCAACATTACCATGCGTGTGCTGGTCAGAAATAATCAGAAATATTATGATATCTTGTTGTGCCAATTTTGGATGAAATCCATTTGTTAGTATAGAAGTTACATGTATTTTAAAATTGGACATATCAGCAGGCATAGAATCATGTTGTCAGCACTGCCTTGTACTAATTACTCCAAATTAATCTAGAATGTCAGGTGCTATACGTGTGCAAAGTATAGAGCTGTTGGCTTGCATACTTTCTGATATATTGATATTAGGGTAAAAAATATAGACAGCATTTATTAACAGTTGGCAGCCCTGATTGCACTGAAGAATACTTATAGTCATATCTGATATGTTACACATAGCACATGCGAAATTTGGATGAAATCCTACTGATAGTATAGAAGTTACATGTATTTAAAAATTGGCCCTATCAGCAGGCTTAGAATCATGTTGGTAAAACTGACGTATATAAGTTACTCCAAAATTAATCAAACATGTCAGGTACTATACGTGTGCATAGTTTAAAGCTGTCGGCTTGCACACATTCTGATATATTGGTATTTGGATAAAAAAAAAGAGAGAGCAATTATTAACAGTTGGCAGCCCTGGTGGCTCTTAAGAATACGCTCAGTCATATCTGTTTATGTAAAGATATTACATACAAACTTTGGTTGAAATCCAGTTGATAGTGTAGAATTTATATGCATTTAAACATTGGACCTATCAGAAGGCTTAAAATTATTTTGGCAACACTGTCATGGTTGGCCTCCTGGAAATTAAACTGAAATAGTATTATCTACATGTGTGCCAATTTTGGAATAGCTCCTATGCATACCTTGCAGGATATCCAACATGGAGCTCAAATTTCTAGTGCGTTTTTTCAGCAGTTGGTAGCACTGACATCATTTTCAAATACGGACGTGAGCTATTCCGGTGCACATCTTTACTCATACTAAATTTGGTTTTGATTGCTGCAGCCGTTTAGGAGTTGATAGGGGGGGGGGGGACACACACACAGCCAGACAGACAGACAGAAGGACAGACAGACAGACAGACAGACACACATTTGCCCGATCTCATAAGACTACTTTTTCCTCATTTTTGCAAAATGTGAAAAGTAGGCTAAAAATAAAAATAAATAAATACATAAATAAATATTCATAATATTGAATTTTGGGCTTATGCCATGTATTATTATATTAAAATTCGACGCGTTTCGAAAGAAACCTTGTCTTTCTTCGTCAGGAATAATCTGGAATACGACAAATGATTGCTAAGAGAAAGCAACAAAGAACATATAGAAGGTGCCCAAAGATGGACGCCATTATAGCCCCATGTTAGGGACAACGGGAAGCAGCAGTGAATTACTTTCTCAGGGTTCTGACAATAGGTAGCCAGGATTCACTGAGATTGTAGCCAGTGTCGCGGATGAAATTATCTGGGTGTTTACGTATTTCAACCGCCTCCCTGATGATTCTGGGACGATACTGCTTTATACGGGCAAGAACATCCACTCCTTGAAACATAATAGGTGTTAATGCATGATCAGCAACAGCTGATTTATCAGGTTGAAGGAGCCTGATACATCTATTATGTTCCTTAATGCGAGTGCATATTGTTCTCGAAGTCTGCCCGATATACACCTTGCCACAAGTACAGGGAACTCTGTAGATATCCGGTTGTTGCAATTTAGGCAAATTGTCCTTAGTTGGTCGCAGGAGTTGCCTAATCTTTACAGAAGTTCCAAATACAGTCTGTATGTTATACCGACGTACGATTTTAGCAAAATGATACGTCCCAAAATTCAACATTATGAATAGTTTAACGGGCCGTGAAAGTCTAAATGATAACATAAATAAATACTTAAATAAATGATTATATAAAACATCATCATCTATTGCATTAACAGACCATTAAAAGCCACCACAGACAATAAAAGCATAAATCAAAAACTCATATAAAAAACAACACAGGCATAACAACAGGAAGGAAAGAGACTCTTCACAAGTATCGGTCGCAGATGATCCACCTTTCTCTGTCCCTTGCATCCTCCACATTTGATGTTGGTGCCACCTTTACCAGAGACATTATCGCTCGATCCTTCCATCTTGTTCTAGGGCGGCCTCTCGGGCGTCTCCCAGTTGGTGTGGAGCTGAAAACACGATTGGATATGGAATGACATGTCCCAACCATTGCAACAATCTTCTTCTCCAGAATCCGGTTGATGCTTGTCTTCCCAGAGCGTTGATAAAGGTCTTGGTGAGATCTTCATTCCCAACTTTCATTTTCTGCATTATATAGTGGACCAAATAAATAAATAAATACATAATAGTAGGTTAATAGGAGGGGTTTAAAACAGTGACACTAGCCGCTCGGCTACGCAGACCTTTTATGTATATTTTGCGAAACCATGGGCATGCGACATGTCGTTGGACTCGGGCTGACGTCCTCTTTCCTATGGACGACTCGTTTTTTTTTCTTTTTTTTTTTTCAAAAATTTTGTTTTTGAAAGTAGGCGATAGTTTTTTAACTAATTATTATAGGACTTTGTGCAATGGTTTAAAAGAATGACGTCTATGTCCTTTATTTTTTATAATAATACTTTTTATTTTTTGAGATTTTTTGAAAACACTCAAATTTTGAATTTTGAATTTTAAAAAGTGTACAAAAAAGTTTGTTTGACGTAAATGAATGGTCCTGACCCCCGTTACCCCGAAAATACATTTCAAGTCTCTAGGACAAAAAAGTTGTAGTAGTAGTGCTGCAGTGAGTTCCTCTCATGACTCGTCCGACCAGCGCACCGAGCTTATCTCCCGTTGACTCAGCACTCCCCGCTCGGCATGCATAGCAATATGAACAGAACAGCACTTGGCTCACTTTATCCGTGCATGACTGAGATAACTATTAAAATGAAGAAAGGAAGAATTAATAAACTAAGGTCGTACCTTATGACAGGAGATGTTCTAATCTTTCTGAGATTTCATTTACTCTTTCCTCATTAAGTACACGTTTTTTAACACTCGCTTCTTATCGAGAAAAGAACCAGTTCTGCTCAATTTGTTTACGAGATTCCGCAGGGTATCTCTATGTAAAGAGCGTACACCTGGAAAATGTGTTATGAAACGTCTAACGACTTCCCTGCAAGACTCTGTTTTCACATAATTATCGTACATAAATACCCTTTCCTCTACCGTGTGGAGGAATTTATGAGAATTATACCCCAAGTAACACTTCACAACTCGAAAACAGTTGGAGCGACAGATCAACACTAACTTAATACACGTTATAAGCAAGGACCAGAACTGGGAAGTGTGCGCTGTGTAACAGGAAGTGATCAGTCAACGCGAGGCAGATAAGCTCGATGCGCTGGCCGGAAGAGTTATGAGAGGAACTCTCTGTAGAAGGCCGGTTCTGTGACCCAGCCTACTTTCCTACCTACTTTGCTGATATCTCCCGAACGCATGGTCGGATTTTAACTAACGTGACTAATCTTTTATATCCTACATAATTTTGCTTTTAAAACTAAATATTGATCTGAAGTTGTGGCGAGATGAACGAAACATGACTTCACCAATTTTTGTAATGTCGTGAAGTGTATCTTCGAATATTTCAGGTATTTGATGAGAATACATCATCAAAGTTATTGGACGCCCTTCTGTGTGTTTGTCATCTGAAAAACAACATTTTACATAATTGTGCAAACTAAGGGAAAATAACGTATTTCATGCTAAAGGCTACAATCTCCTATATAAGTCCACTAAGAATTGAGAACAGTTTTGAAACAATATGAAAGAAATTGCAGGGCAGAGCATTTATTAGAAGCGTCAGGACACAGGGTGTGCGACAAATAATAATACAGACTTAATTAAAATAAGTTTCCGCAGTTCCACTTTCATCCGTCACGGTAGCCACTGCGCTGGCTGGCTATCTCTGTATCGATCTTTGTCAGCAAACTACTCAAAAATGAACGTAGGAATGACCAGTTTAATAGCAACACAGCAATTACTGAAACATTTCGAACATTGTCGAGGGCAAATGCTCAGTGACATGACCAGAAATGGTGGTTTAAGGAGTAGCATACACACCCCTGGATTAGGTGGATCGAATCCCACCCCTTCCAATATAGAGTATTGCTTATACCACTTTTCGTTTCCTTCTTATCCCTAGTGTTTTATCATCTTGTGGACGTCTCGTGGCGTATTGGTTAGCATTCTTGGATGACACCTTGGAGGCCTAGGTTCGATTCCCGGCTCTGCCAAAATATTTAATTCTGGTCTGAGGGCTGGAACGGGGTGCATTTAGCCTCCTTAGGAAAAGTGAGAAGAGTTGGGTTTGATTGCTACCTCAGTCATACTGGAAGAGGTTCTCCGTGGTTTACCCACTTCTAAACCAGGAAAATGCCGGTATGGTACATAACTTAAGGCCATGGTCGCTTCCCACCCAAATCCTACCTCGATTACAAATACACACACTAGTACAGACACCACAGTGACACAGGTTCTCATAAAATCCTATATACGAGGGCAGATCGAAAAATAAGTTGCACTTCCCAGTTATGGCCATTTATTACACCACCTATACAACAGCAACACGCCTATAACGACATACAATGTAACGTCACTTTCCACATCGTTTTCAAGAGTCTCCAAACATTTCTGCAAACGCACAACCAACTTGTCGATGCCGGATGCATAGAAAGTTCCTCCAGCGTTCTGCAACCACACGGAGACAGCGGCCCTTCACCTCCTCATCTGTCTGGGAATGTCGACCACCGTTCGGTTTAATGATCGCGTTCACACTGTTGACATTTGCACGGGTCCTGGACGTTGCGGGCCTACCCTGCGATATTCGTCCGTGATATCCGTCCGTCCGCCTTCGAATTGCTGACACCACTTTACGATCCCTTGCCGGAAAATGGCCCGCTCCCCATACACAACACTAATTTCACATGAATGTCCGTACAATTCTTCCTTTTGGCCCATAGGAATCGGATTGTCGCACGCACCTCATACGCATTTGGAGTGATCGTCCAGTCGACGCGCCATTGCGTTTGGCCGCTATTCACACCATAAAAGACGAGACACCACAGCGACCTGCGTAACAGACGTGTGGGCAGTGTCTGTCCCTTTCTCCGCTGTGCCCATACTTGCGAAACACAGCGCGCTGCTGCAGCTCGTTAGTGCAACTAACTTTTTGATCCACCTTCATACATACATACATACATACATACACACACACAAGTAAACGGGGCTAAATAACCGAGATGTCGCAAAGCTCCTAATCAAACCAACAACAAAACAGTACAGGAACGTTTGTGAATGAGTGAGAGGTTTGGAGTTAGAGAGAGCAAACAAGCGTTGAAGTATTTTGGTTTATATGGTAAGAATTAATGTATGCTGGGGCGGATTCAAAACCGGCCGAAGTCGTCGGATTTTTTAAGAGTGTAAAAATCCCTCAGTATGCCTTCCTTTGGAGGGGTTAGTAAATCTGGCGGTCCCTTGTCATAGATTTTTGGCATGAAAAAGAACCTTCCACTAGCTAAACTTGTGTGAAGTCAAAAAGTGTTGTTTAGGGTTGATTAATGCTCTTAAGTTCCAACGTAACGATCAACCACAGCCTCAAGGGTATAAAAGCTTCATTTACGCTGACGATCTTGCTCTTTCTGCCCAATCAGAACAGTTTGAAGTTGTAGAGCATACACTCACTCGTGCTATCAAACAGCAGGGTACTTACTATGAAAGGAACCAACTCATGCCCAATCCTAATAAACTCAAGTATGTGCCTTCCACCTGAAACATAAACAATCTAGTCGGAAACTTGAAGTATTCTGGAATGGTATGTTATTGGATCATTGTTTCCATCCCAAATATCTAGGTGTCACCTTGGACCGTACAGACACATTCAAGGAGCAGTGCTTTAAGCTAAAACAGAAGATCTCTTCGAGGAACAGCCTCCTCCGTAGACTGGCAGGGACTAACTGGGGCACCCATCCCCAAACGTTAAGGACAACAGCAATGGCCTTATGCTATTCAGCAGGAGAATATGCCAGTCCTGTGTGGTACAAGTCAGCCCATGCAAAGCAGGTGGATGTAGCCTTAAATGAGAGCTGCAGGATTATTACAGGTTGCTTGAGGCCAACTCTCATCAGTAAAGTGCACTATCTTGCAGGGATTGCTCCACCTGACATCAGAAGAGAAGTGGCTGCAAACAACGAAAGAAGTAAATCATCTGTTATGACCTCACACCCACTTTTCGGATATCAAACTGCTGAGAAGGGATTAAAATCGAGAAAGAGCTTCCTAACAACTACTCAACCATTACAAGGAACAGCAGCAACTGCTCGAGTGGCCGTGTGGAAGGAGAGGACCAGCAGTCTGTCTGAATGGATGGAACCGAAGGAATCTCTACCTCCTGGTCACACAGAGAACTGGCTAATCTGGAAGTCCCTGAACAGACTGAGGGTGGAAGTTGCAAGATCCAGGGACAACTTATATAAGTGGCATTTTCCGACCAAGACAGTCCTGTGTGATTGTGGCGCAACCCAGACAACACAACACCTCTTCTCCTGTCCATTGTGCCCGTACAGCTGCACAATGAATGACTTGACTGAAGCTAATTCAAGTGCTATCGAAGTGGCTACGTTCTGAGCAGAAACTGTTTGAAGTCGTCTGTTCAACACATACTTTGTACTTCTGACACGAATAAATAAATAAATAGTTCCAACGTTCGTCACCGGGCGCTGGTTGCGATGGCATCTAGTAGTAGCGAAGTTCACAGCCAGGTGTCGTGGATGGTAGCATTTGGTAGCGAAAGTAGAAATTACTTGAAGTTATCGTCTACAGTCCTTACTTGAATTAAAAACAGATAACACACACTAATACAGCCATCACAATTAACACCGTTTATCAGACAGATTCTACACACACCCAGTGTGAAATAACTGCTCTTTAGTCAGTCAACAACCAATAAATAATTGGGAGTGGAATAGCACTATCCGCTCACAGCTGATAACCTGGAAAACACTCCACTCAACGAAAGCTGCAGAATCATTACTGGTTGCTTGAAGCCTACTCCAGTTGAGAAAGTCCACTGCTTAGCTGGTATTGATCCTGGGGAGATACGCAGGGAGGTAGCAGCGAACAAGGAAAGATTTAAGGCATCCACATCAGAAACACCCCCACTATTTGGATATTCCCCCGCCCGAACTCGCCTTAAATCTAGGAAAAGCTTCCTTCGGACTACAGTCAGCCTTGAAGTCAATGCTGACACTGTTAGGGCAAGAATGTGGAAGGAAAGAATTGGTCATCTCTCCGGCTGGATGACTCCAAAAGAAAGCCTTCCTCCGGGCCATATGGAAGGCTGGGCAACATGGAAGGCGCTCAACAAACTGCGGACTGGAGTTGGAAGAACCAAGATGAACCTGCAGAAATTGGGTTTTTCGAGTGACTTTCTCCTCTGTGATTGTGGGGAACTACAGACAATCCAACATCTTTACCAGTGCCCACTATGTCCAGCAACATGCACAATGGAAGATTTAACACTTGCCAATCCGAATGCTATTGACGTCGCCCTTTACTGGACAAAGAACATTTAATTTGGTTGCGGGCTACCTGGCAGTCAGATGTTTGTGTGTTGTTCAACTGACTTGTATGTCGGTGTCCTTACTTAATATTAGATTTAGAATAGTTTGCCGAGTACTTTGTGTCTTTATTAACAATTCACTGTACCCTTATTCTTATTCTTCTGTTTTTACGGCCTCATTGGACCACTTCAGTCAATCATTTCTTGGTCATCTTCTTCATTAAGTTTCCTTTCCGAGTCGCCCAGTAGCTTTTCATTCGCTCCGATCTTCTCAGGCGTTCCTCATCTGTAAATACGCTTTTTATTGTATTACGTTTGTCTATTTTAGCCTGAAATCTTATTTTTATATCTCTCAGTTTTACATTTTTTTGTTTTGGTTTGCAAGTCATCCAAGGTTATTTCTAATTCTTTCATATCTTCTCTAATTTCCTTAATCCATCCTACTTGTTGTTTCATATTCCAAAGTTTCACTACAATTTTTCTAGATAACCTGGTTTCTGGTGTCCTCATGATGTGACCAAAAAACGAAATCTGTATCTTACGAATAGTATCAGTGATGGGCTCCAGTTATCTGTATACCACTTCATTTGGTACTATCCGCCACTGTCCATCTTCCTGATATTTTTTATTTATGCATGTTCTAGCTATTCTTCTTTCTACTTTTAAAATTTTGTCGATTCTCTTTCTGTGAGTAACTTTAAAAAGAGTTTCACTTCCATAGGTCACCTCTGGTTAAACCACCGTCTTGTAATGTTTTAATTTTGATGCGATTGATAGACATTTTCTTTTATATGTAGACCATGTTAATTTTTGGCTTTTATAATTTTATTAGTACTTTCTTGCCATGCAGGTTTCTCATTATTATTATCATCTTTAATTTCTCATAATTATGGTACAATTCAGTTTACAAGGTACGGATTTGTTAATCAAGAACCCTCTAAACCTATTACTGGGATAAAAATAGCCTAACAATATGGCACGTATCCAGCAGCACTGCCTTCTGTATTATGGCAATCAGATGTTTCATTTTCAGTTCCTCCAAAGCCATTGCCAACGTCTTTGGAACAACTCCCGTGGAAGAGATCACCACCGGCAAAACCCTCACGCATTTTAATCCCCACAGTTTTCGTATTTCATCCGCCAACGGTGCGTACTTGTTTGTCTTTTTAGCTTGGGTAGTTTGCATATTTTGGCTAAGTAGGACAGCAACGTCTATCAAGTAGGCCTTTTGCTCTCTTTTATTGAGATAGACAATAACAGGTCGATTGGCCAAGATTTTCTGGTCGGTTAAAATAGGTCTATCCCAATACATCTTATAATGCTCATTTTCAAGCACGTTGGCAGGCTGGTAATTGTAGTACACAATGCACGTATCCAGAAGTCCAGATTTTATAGCAATTTCTTGATGTAAGATCTTAGCAACATCATTGTGCCTCTTGGTATATTCTATACCAGCCAGCGTAGAGCAGCCCCGATGATATGATTGATGGTTTCCAGCGCTGAGGTGCATCTACGACATCGATCAGCTGCTACATTCTCTTTAAGGATGTGCTTTCTATAATTTTCGGTTGCAATGACACGATCCTGTATCGCAATTACAAATCCCTCAGTTTCACTGAAGAGCGAACCATGCTTCAACCATAAGTTCGACAATGATCGGTCGACATGATGTTGGCTGAGCAGGTGAGGGTGTACACCATGCAGTTCTTTTCGTAACCATGCCATCTGGCGCTGTTCAAACGAAGTAACGTGCTCTTTTGTGTCATATTGCATGTCTGCAAGTCGTAGTGGTGTGAATCTCTTATCACTTTCAACAATGACTTCATACAGAGGAGTATTTCTTGCGCCAAAGAAGTACTGTCGCAGACCTTTCACTTGCTTACTTTGGGCGATTGCGAGATCAATGACCCCTCAACCGCCTTCGCTCCGTGGTAGTGTTATACGCTCTATCGCTGCCTTTGGATGATGAAGCCGATATTTTGTCATTGAGACTCGTACTCTCCGTTCGATCTGCTCTAAATCTGTCAGACCACTTAACGATCCCGAAAGAATACGTAAGTACAGGTACTGCCCAGGTGTTAAGGGCTTTGACCTTCTTGCCTGCATCCAAGTATGATTTCAAAACCATATCCACTCGATTAAAGAACTTTTTCTGTAAATTGGCTTTAATTTGTGTGTGTCGGATCCCACGAAGCTGAAGAAAGCCCAAGTATTTGTAGGTCTCGCCCTCATCTAAACACTCGATTAGCTCATCTAGACCAACCTTGAAGCCCTCTGCCCTATCAAGTTTCCCTCTTGCCAGTATGATCGCCTTGCATTTTTGAAGTACAAATTCCATCGCTATATCGTCGCTAAACGTCTGCGTAATATCTAACAGCCCTTGCAGTTGACGCCGTGTGCTTGCATAGATTTTTAAGTCATCCATGTACAGTCTATGTGAAACCTTGTGCTTCACCTCACCAACTCGCATTTCAAATCCCAATCCACTCCTATTTAACTACCCACTGAGCGGGTTTAAGCACAGACAGAACCATAGAGGACTGAACGAATCTCCCTGATATATTCCACGGTTAATTCGAATTGCACGGGACGGAGTGACTTGGTATCGGTCTTTTAGATTTTAGATTATTATTATTATTATTATTATTATTTGTATTTGATTCTCACTGTTTACCATTTGTGACATGTATTTGTGATTGGTGCTCCTGATACGAATAACGAAAAAAGAAAGATTACATGGATTAGCTATACACTTTCATACACTTCTCGAGTAAATTAAGGGGGGAAGGTTAATTTGGCTGGCATGTTTCCTTCATCAGACGAACATCGCCAGGTCATGTCCACCTACGTATATAACCTTGACCCTTACATTCCCAAAAATATCTTCCTGTGCCAAGTAATTCTCGGCCAAGAGATATGTTGTGACATTGTATTCAGATTCAATCTTGGGGTCGTGTTCCTGCACATTTGTCTAGTTTAACGCGCTGACATCGATCACGATGCTCCCTGCTGCGTGAGATGGCTGATAAAAGGAATATCGGAGCGCAGGTTGTCTCGTCAATACGGTCGTAGCCACTCTCACGCTGTCTCCAGTTCACAGAACATGTCAATAAAGCAGTTTTCTGTGAAATGCGACTGGATTTTATTCATTTGACGTAAAGCACACATCTCAAGCTAGCCTGATTTCTACATTTTACTGGACAAAGGAAAAGGGACACGATCAGGGGTTGCATGTGAAATTGTGATGGTAATGCTGGACAATATTCAAAGTAAATGTATCAGAGAGATATGACTCACACAAAGTGAGACAGTTTGATTCCTAATTCGTAAGACGTATGCGGCTTCGGTGGCGTCGTTGGTAGCATGCTGAACTGCTGTGCCCAAGATAGCGGGTCCAAACCCGGACGAAGTCGTCGGAGTTTTTAAGAGCGTTAAAATTGTTCAGTATGCCTTCCTTCAGAGGGGAAGTAAGGCCAGCGGTCCCATGTCATAGATTTATGGCATGTAGAAGATCCCTCCACAGACTAAGCTTGTGTGTAGCTAAATTTCTAGGTTACATTTTGTTGGAACCCTCTATCAAAGTTCGTTCACCACTAGGTATCAGTGACATCTGGTGACGAAAGTTGGAACTACTTGAAATTGAACAGAACTGGTAGCTCACCCTATGGGTGTCCACTTGAAGCTGCTACAGCCTCTGGCGACCCGAACATGTCCTCGGACACTCCCGGCTCTAAAAACCATACGCTAAATAAATAAATAAATAAATAAATAACACTAGCATTACCCGTTGCGAATATTCTAGTTGTAAAGAGTACACTTAGCAAAATCTCAATCATGAATGCTGCGACTGATTTATGCTTGGTATGAATAATCAGACTTTATCAATTCAGCTACTGGTGCAGTGGTTAGGGGTTTGTCATTCCTTCATAGGTATATCAGAGCGAAGTTAGTTTTCTGGGAATATCACAGACACTGTTAATTTAATGGCCTTTAAATGTGGTTTTCGGAGACCCTTTATAGTCGGGTGAAAAAGACCTTACGTGCCACACTCACACGTGAAAATTGCGTGAAAAAATTCTAGAGTGTCCCTTGACCCCCTTAAGCGCATTATACTGTACGTATTGATGAATTTTACAGCTTAATTTGGTTCCGTGATAACCTTATAACCGTCTGGAAACTTTCACAGTAATGTAATAATTGGAATTGCCTTGCGTCTTTCAGAAATTGATGGACCTGTGACATTCTGTTACCATGGTTACCGTGTTGCATTATTTCATTGTAAACATACATGGTTTAAGATATTTATTTAATTGTGAGGCATTTAAAGAGTACGTGAGTGCGTTACGCTGAACCTGTAGGTACCCCATATGTGTAGGTTGGTGTTAATGGGACCGTATTTTCGGTACAAAACTGGAATGGGACCATAGCAGAATAATATCATCATCATCATCAGCTTCTTAAGGCTAAAAGCCTTGTCGTTGCAGCCATTTCTTACGGTCTTCAGCAGTTCTCTTCATATTGACATACGATTCACATTCCATTTCCTTGACAATGTTCTTGAGATACGATTGTCTTGGTCGTCCCCTTGGTTTCTTCCCCAAAATTTTTCCTTGAAAAATGACCTGGAGGAGAGTGTCATGTCTGAGTACGTGTCCCATGAATTTTGATTTCCTTTTCTTGATGGTGTTCAACAGGCATCGATTCTCCTTAATTTAGTTCAGAACAAGCTCATTTCTCTTTCTTTCCACCCAGCTTGTTCGGGTCATTCGTCTCCAAAACCACATTTCAGCTGCCTCAAGTTTTGATTCTTCTCTTTTCCCCAGTGTTCATGTTTCACAACCATAGGTCAACACACTCCAAACAAAGGTCTTGAGAAATGACTTCCATATCTTCAAGTTGAGGTGCTCATTGAGCAGCAAATTCTTCTTATTTTGATGATGATGATAATTGTTGTTTTAAGGGGCCTAACATCTAGGTTATCGGCCCCTATATTCTTATTTTGAAAGGCTTTCTTCGCCAACACTATTCTTTTCTTAATTTCTGAGATGCATCTGTTGTCATAATTAATCACACTTCCCAAATAGCAAAATTCCGTAACTTGTTAAATGGCACTATCATTTAACATTATATTAGTTAAAATTGGTTGTTTCTTTTTATCAACCACCATTAATTTTGTCTTCCGAGAATTAACAATTAGCCCGAATTTTCCTAAGGAGTGCTGAAAAATGTTTAACATTCTATTCATTTCACATGCAGAGTGTGCTAAAAGTGCAATATCATCTGCAAAGCGAATGCTATGAACCTGTACTCCATTAAATTTTAATCCTTTTGTTTTCTCTTTTAATGCATTTACTGCAGCTTCTATATAGATATTAAAGAGATATGGTGATAGAGGACAACCCTGCCTTACACCTCTTCTTATTTTTGCTTCTCTTTTATTGCCATTAACTGTTATTTCGGTAGATTGATTTTTATATAAGTTCAGAATAAGGCGCCTGTCTTTCCAGTCAATCCCGACTTTGGCCAATGTAAGAAATATGGTTTTCCAATTAACATTATCAAATGCCTTTTCTATATCAATGAATACTATATAGATTTTCGATTAACTTCCAGTCTTCTTTCTAAAATCTGACGTAATGCTAGGATAGCCTCCCTAGTCCCTTTCCTTGTTCTAAATCCATACTGATCACTATCCAGATGTTGTTCAATTTTCTTGCTTAGTCTCTCTTTGATGATTATCAATAAAATATTTGATGCATGTGAAAGAATGGCTAAAGTTCTATAATTAGAAAATTCACAAGCATTTCCTTTCTGGGTAGTGTGATTGTTCGACTTTTAATAAAATCAGGAGGTACAATTCCGTCCTCACAGCATTTAGTAATGATTTGAAAAAGGCATTCCTTAATGCTTACATCACAACATTTTAAGAGCTCTGCAGGAATGTTATCCACACCAGTTGCTTTATTTCCTTTCAGTTTAGTGAGTGCTGCATAAAACTCTGCTTTAGTTATAGTTGGACCTTTATCATCTTCTTCAATTAGTTCTTCATCTTCTATATAACTACTATTGTCAGTAATGTCTGGTCCATCATACAAATCTTCAAGGTATTCCTTTCATCGCTCACATACCTTATCATTTTCAAACAATAGCTTCCCTTTGGAATCCTTAACTACGTTGCTTGTAATGCGTTGCTGATAGCTCAAACATTTCACTTTAAAATAAGCTTTGTCAGGTTTCCCATTCTTCAGGTCATACTCAATATCCATGCATACCTGCATCATCCAATTTTGTTTCTCCTTGCGACATTTCGTTGTTATTTGATTCTTTAGAGAATTATACGCTTGAGTGTCTATATTTCTAAATTTGTTCCTTTCTTCAATAAGCTCCAGGATTTCCTGGGTCATCTATTTCTTCTTCGGTTCCAATTTTCTTTTGCCTAGTACTTCCGTTGCGGCTGTTTCTAAGCCATTTCTTATATCATCCCATCCTAAAGTCTCATCCTTAACCAATTTGCTAAAATCTTTAAATTTTTGTACTACATTAGGATCCTGAAGCTTATTTAAACACCATCTCTTTCGTCTAAATATTTTATTCCTCTTAAACCTTATATCACATTTAGCTGCAACTAGGATATGATCACTATCAATTTTCGCCCCAGGGTAACTATGGCTGGCTTTCACTTGGTTGCTATATTTTTGTTAACTATGATTTAGTCAATTTGCAGCCTTCTTCTATCTCCAGGTGCTATCCAGGTGAAACGTCTTCTCTTGGGAACTTCGTAACAGGTATTAGTTATTACCATCTCATGTTGCTCACAGAATTCCAGTAATCTTTCTCCTCTCACATTGACATCACCCATGCCAAACTTACCAGCATATTTAACATCATTATAAGAGCATACGGAAGCATTAAAATCACCCATTAAAATAATGTTTTAATTCTCCTTTACTATGTCAAACAATTCTTCTATTTGATCATACATTTCTTCAATTTCTTCATCATCAGCATTTGAAGTGGGGAAATATGTTTGTATTATCACCAAATCAACTGGAATTGCTTTTACTTGTATCATTAGAATTCTGTCACTAACGTGATAAGTGTTGACTACGTTGTGAGTCCATTTTCCTCTTAATACAATCGCTACACCACTATTTCCGGCTTTGGTATTGCCTGCGTGGATTATCCTGAAGTCATCAGAAATGAAGTCTCCATTTCCTGCCCATCTAGTTTCACACATTCCCAGGACATCTAGATTCTTCTTAATCATAGAGTTTTTTACCTCCTCAAGCCGTCCAGGTTGTAGAAGAGTTCATAAGTTCCATATACAAACAGTGAATTTGCAGTTGTAATTGCGAGGGTTTCGTTGAATGACGACCGAAAAGGCCTCGCTACTGTTTCCTCTCTTGCCGGATCTTGGTTTCCGATTCCCATGATCAGTAGAATCACAATCAATAGAGAAACTCATCATGGCTGCTATATTTGGGATATCCTAGGATCTTTAATGGAGTGGTTTCCCGTTGCCTTCTCCATTCTATGCCGTTGGCCACCTAGTAGCTCTTCCGCCTTTAGGAGCAGTTTCCCCCTCCAAGGACAAGAGAGTGCCCTTCTTCTACCCGCTCATCCGCCCTCCGAAGAATCCGTTGGCACTTGATAAAAGTGGTCGCCTTATCCCGGGCGACGTTCGGTGCCTGATGTATGTCCAATATACGGACATATACCTTTTGCTCTATTAACCCGAGCATTGGGTTGCCTCCTCCACCATCTGCACTGTACCAAAGGACTCCTTCTCCACCGCAGGTGCTGTTGAGGTCTTCACTCATATCCCAGAGCAGGGCCCTCCATATTTATAGCCCCTGGAGAGAGGGTGTCACGGTATTCTAAAGCCCCCAAGAATTGGGCTACCTGTTGGTCCACGGGTTCTATTGGAGGGTATTCGAACCAACCCTACCGTTACTGTAGGGGCCCCCCTATCCGCCACCTGGGGACGCGCCCTCTAGGGGTTGCAGGTTCCCCCGAGGGGGGGATAAATCGTAAGACGTGCAATGGAAATTGACAAGTTTCAAATTGTAACTCAAGGACAAATTATTCTTCTTGGATATAAAACTATCCTTTCTATTTTCATATTATCCCTACATACATTTTCATTTGAGACTGATTTGCCTTTAAGTGTCCAGCCCAGTCTGCAAGTCTCTGTTTGCGAACAATTAGCATTGCGGCCTTCTCTGCTACTATACCTCTCACTTTCAAATCGTTCATCACTGAATCTAACCATCACCTCCTAGGTCTACCCCTACTTCTCTTACCCTCTACAGCCGAACTCATTAATCTCTTAGGTAATCTCTACTTCCCATTCTCTTTTCACGGCCCCGCCATCAGCTCATACGAACATCTTCATCTAGCAGCGAGGTCATCTACTCCATGATGATAGAGAATTATAAATTAAGTTCTCGTACGCAACATTTCCAACTGTTGTTGTTGTTGTTTGAGTGTTCAGACTTTTGACTGGTTTGATGCACCTCTCCTTGCCTCCCTGTCTTGAGCTAATCGCTTTATCTCTACATAGCTACCACACCCTACATCCGAGGCAATCTGTTTAACATATTCTAACCTTGGTCTACCCCTACAGTTCTTGTCCTCGACCCTTCCTTCCATAACTAAGCTTGCTATTCCTGGGTGTCTTAGTATGTGTCCTACCAACCTATCTCTTCTCTTCATTAGCAGTCACCAGAAACATCTCTCCTCTCCCACTCGTCTTAATACCTCTTCGTTTGTAACCCTATCTACCCATCTGATCTTCATCATTCTCCTGTAACACCACATTTCAAATGCTTCAATTCTCCTCTTTTCTGCTGCACCAATAGTCCAAGTTTCACTCCCATAGAGCGCCACGCTCCAGACAAAGGCTTTCAAACATGACTTCCTAACACCTAAATCTATATTTGATGCCAACAGATTCCTTTTTTGTAGAAATATTTTCTTTGTCTGAGCCAACCTACTTTTTATATCCTCCTAGCTTCGTCCATCACTGGTTATTCTGCTTCCTAAGTAACAGAAGTCTCCTACTTCCCTTAGTTTTTCACCTGTCAATTTGATGTCCATAGAGGTTTCTGATTTATTGCGGCTGCATTCCAATATTGATTGTCATCATGAATTCTTTCCTCTAGACAGAGTCCATACCATTCAAAAACTCATTCAAATCCTCAGGTGTGTCGGCCAAGATGACGATGTCATCACCAAATCTCAGAGTTGAAATTATTTCTCCTTGAATCTTCACTCCCACTTTAAATGTTTCCCCAATTTCCTTCATTGCTTGTTCAATGTAAAGATTGAAAACTGTAATAAGTATGAAACCAACATGGCACTCACACTAAATCCAAATATTTAAGTTGACTTTTCTGGTGGCAGTGAAACGCAATTTAATTCATTTATTTTACAAAAACTCAAGAATGTGGCAGCTTGAAAAATATTAAAGAAATACTCTTATTCTCGTGTACTATTCAATTGATCGAAGTGAACGTAAAACAAGAAATGTATGATTACGCAGAAAACTGCAGTTAACTAACCCGGAGTTCAGAGCCATAATCCAGAGCCTTGGAATCAATCACACAAATACATAGAATTAGGTGGAAATATACGGAAAAGTGCAATTTAAATTATTTTAAAGCAAGGTAAACCACAGTGGCCCTATCAAATAATTGAATCTCTTGAGTCCCAGAGAAAACAATAGACACAGTGATAAAGCGTGGAGAAACTGTGCTGCGGTGTGAAGGCTAAAGGGGGTGTATTAGAGGAATACACTGGAACTTTAGTGTTGTCTTGTTAAACTGTTCTTCAGTTGGTGAACACTTGTAGCAGGGGCGTATATAAGGGGGGTGCCCCCTCCCCCCCCCCCCTTGAACTTCTGCCCCAAATAATATTTGTTTATGAATTAAAATATTAAAAACTTCTCCAGGTACTATTTTTACTAAGCGACGTATGGCTACGCTACAAAGCAAGGCGAAGGTAGAGCGATGTAAACCGTGTGACTCAGTTTGCTCTGATCTTATGAGTAACAACATAACCTCTTATTACTCTTCTGTGCCTTCGCTTTTATGAACGAACCAAGAACAGCAACAAGTGCCCTTGAAGCGTGTGACAAAAGTTTTTTCCCTAACTTTTATACCTTTATCAAACTTTTGGCAAATGTGCCTCTCTCTGTAGCTACCGGTACTGCCGAACGGAGTTTGAGTTGGTTGAAAACATACTTAAGAAATTCTACATCTGAAAACAGACTCAACGGTCTAGTATTGTTATCTATTTACAGATACGTACAAATCACTGACGATGAAGTCATAAACCGATTTGATAATGCTTCAAGAAACCTTGACTTATTATAGTTTAAATCAAAACAGTAGTCTAATGTTAATTCTTTCCATGTAAACAGTGAGCAAGATGATTGTATTAAGTTTTAGAAAACATAAAATGTCTTAATTGTGCTTGACATTAACCAAACGTAAAACATCACAACAAATTGGTTGAAATCGTGATGCCAGATAGCCTTAAATATTATCATTTTGCACCAAATTATACTAAAGTTTCCCAGGGAGGAACCCCAGACCCCCTATTCATTGGGGCCTATACCATGCCTCCTAACCCCTGGTTGGGTACCCCCAGATAAAAAAAAACTCTATATACGCCGCTGGCTTGTACGAAAGTCCTATTATTTACAGCTGTTAATTTTAATATACAGTAAATACTCTACTCAAACTATTGTTACGGCTGTGAGTGTGTTTCGTCGCCTCGCCGCGTGAGTCACAGCTGCCCCGGGCTATCTCTGCCTCTGTGTACTACCTGCGCCTTACGCAACGGGCTGCGAGGACAAAGGGATGGTCCAGAATATTCCTGACCCAGCCAGTGATGGAAATCTCGAGAAGTCGTGAATCCTGGACGGGTCTAGAATCATTCATTGAGTCACCAGCCTGCTATATAAGAGCGACCTGGCCAGCGAGGTGGACAGTGTTTTTGAGCTAATGCGTGCTTTTACCTGAGCGACAGTTGTTGGTGACGTGACTTGCGAAACCCTAGTGAAGCTGATTCTTTTGACAGCGAAGGAGTGTGAAGCCTACGGAGGGACTGTAATTGAAGAGTGTGTGTTTAACTAGTGCGACAGTGATATTGTGGTGAATTGCGAAAACACAGGGGGCTGTTTCCCTAGCCAGCGGACAGCGAAGCAGGGTGTAGTGGTGAGTGACTGGCTATCGTAAATAACTGTAGCTTGTGTATTCCAGGAAGTGTTGCAGGTATTTCTACCGAGGCCACCGGTCCCATTAGCGAGGATTAACTGTAAGACCAAGTGAAAGGGAAGTGTTCCAAGCAAGAGGGGACCTAGGGTGAGATAATAATTGCTTGTATTTGCTATTGTGTGGTGTATCTCTCTGGCCCGCAATAAAGCTACTATATTTCTTTAAAAACAACAATTTGTGTTGTGCTTCTACCCACCGTAATCCAGTTAACGGAAGTGCCACTAGGGGGTGGCACGTAACAACTGGTGTCAGAAGTGGGATTACGAACTCAAGCACAAGCACAACTCCTGAAGGTCCTGGTTTCAAAACCCGAGCAGGTCATTTTACGACAGTTCTGTAATTTTCATGTGAGTGCATGCCCTTTACATGACAAACATCTAAAATGGAAGCGCAATTGGCAGCATTGCTAGAAAAGTTAAGTGGCATGGAAACCAAGATGGAGGCCGGCCAGAAGAAGATGGAAGGCGGCCAGAAGAAGATGCAAGACGGCCAGAAGAATTTAACCAAGGACCTAACTGCCAAACTAGAAGACGGCCAGAAGAAGCTAGAAGACGGCCAGAAGAAGATGGAAGACGGTCAAAATAAGCTAGCGGAGGACCTGAAGAGGATAGAGGACGGCCAGAAGAAGATGGAAGACGGTCAGAATAAGTTAGCACAGGACCTGAAGAAATTTGAACTGGGTCTGCGCGAGGAAGTCATGGCAGTGGAAAAGAAGTTCGACGGCTTACAAGTGGAAGTTGACGAGCTGCGCCGACGCCCGCTGATGGGGATGGAGGAGAAATTCAACGCCTTACAAGAGGAAGTTGCCGAACTGTGCCAACGCCCACTGACGGGGGTGGAAGAGAAATTGAACGCTTTACATAAGGAAATTGCTGAGCTGAGCCAACGCCCGCCGACGGGGATGGAAGCGAGATTCAACGCTCTTCAAGAGGAAGTTTCCGAGCTGCGCCGACGCCCGCCCACAGGTACACCGGAAATATCAGGAACGGGACAGAGCAGAGTGACGTCCCCAACCTTCGACGGAAAGGTCCCGTGGAGCACCTATTTACGTCAGTTCGAGGCAGCCTGTTTCATAAACAACTGGAACAGCACGGAAAAGGTTAGAGCTCTCGTTGTAGCGCTGAGAGGGGACGCCCTTAACGTCCTTCAGGCCATCCCGACTGGATCCCAGGACTACGCTTCACTAATCGCCCATATGGAGTCCCGATATGGAGATAACCATCTTGAGCAGGCCTACCAGATGCAGCTCCGGACCCGGGTGCAAAAGAACGCGGAAACCCTGCAGGAGTTCGAGATGGACATCGCACGCCTCGTAATGCTCGCCTATCCAACAGCGCCGGCCGACTTTCTGGAACAGATAGCGACGCAGACCTCTACCGACGAGCTACGGTACTCGGACAGTCAACAGGCGCTGCGACTCGCGCGCAATAAGACTCTGGCAGATGCGCTGAGCCACACACTTGAGTTCGAGACTGCAAAACAGGCACCTGGAATGCACGCGCGGGTGCGTCAAGTGGACGTTAACGAACGTGCAAAAACAACGAGACCAAGCCCCTGGCCGACGAATTGATGGAGCCGCTAAGCCGTTTCTTTGATACTCGCGGCACCACCAGCAACGATACAGCCGGAAGACAACCGGAGAGGTGGCCCGAAAGAGGGCTACCGACCTGCTGGACCTGCGGTAAGAAAGGCCACCTGAGCAAGGACTGCGATGATCGCCGCCGCCGAGGGTATCCGACGGGAAATCAGTCGTCTGAAAACCGCGCGGCCCAGGGAAACGAGTATTAGCCAGCCTCGGGGGGCAAAGGGTTGGCTTGTGACAGTCGTCAAGCCCCGGCAGTCCAAGTTCGTGTGACGCAGTTACGGAGGGATAATAGCAGTCTGATGGTCGACGGAGTCGTCAACGGAGAGAGCTGGCCCAAATTAATCGACACGAGGGCATCGAGGACCATCGTCAATCCCACCGTGATCCCGAAGTGGAGAGTGCAACCCACACAAAGGAACCTCCAGATAATAACCACGACTGGAGAGACCACACCGGTACATGGCGAAGCATCACTGGAGTTCGTCATTGGTCGGCGGACGGTGAAGCATCCAGTGCTCGTGGCTGATGTAGCAAACGATGTGATCATCGGACTGGACTTCCTGGACCAGAACAACATCATCTTGGACCTGAACACCAACACTCTCCGCTACGGAGGTGAAGAACTTGCTTTGCAACCAGCACACGAGGCCGTCACGGCACGACCAGTAAGGCTGAGAGAGGACGTCATCGTTCCCGCCAGGACGAAGGTCAGCGCTGCCGTAATTGTCAACGGAACTGCTGAGGGAGTTGCGGCTGTCATCGAGCCAAAATATGAGGACATCCACACAAAAGGATTGCTAATTGCCAAGACCCTCATCAACACGATGCCTCGGCCGTTCGTCCGCCTGTCAAACCTGAACGACTACAACATTACGGTTCACCGGGACACCAACCTAGGAGTCTGCGAGCCCGTTACCTGGATTGCCCGCATCACAGAAACGACGGACGGACACCTGCAGACGGATAACCGTGGAAGACGAGCCCTGCCAGAAGAACTACAGAAGCTGTACCGAGGATCCCAGGACCAGCTAGACGAGGAGCAATCACGCCAACTTCAGGACCTGCTACGCGAATTCCAGGACGTCTTCTCCGTGGTGAGCAAAGACTTCGGCAGGACAATCTTGGTCCGGCACAGAATTGACGTTGGGGACAGCGCACCAATTAGGGCCTCATTCCGACGTGTCCCGCTCGCCAAGCAAGCCGAAGTCGACCGGATGGTAGAAGAGATGAAGGAGCAAGGGGTGATCGAGCCATCACATAGTCCTTGGAGTTCTCCGGTCGTGCTTGTGAAGAAGAAGAACCGTTCCACCAGGTTCTGCGTGGATTACAGGCGGGTGAATGGCGTCACGAAAAAGGACAGCTACCCGCTACCCTGGATCGACGACACCCTGGACACCATATCAGGATCAAGATGGTTCTCCACCCTGGATTTGAAGAGTGGCTACTGGCAGGTGGAGGTCCACGCTAAGGACCGCAAGAAAACAGCGTTCTCAGTGGGCAGCGGGCTCTGGAAGTTCACCGTCATGCCATTCGGTCTGTGCAACGCCCCTGCGACCTTCGAAAGGCTAATGCAGTCCATTCTGAGGGGACTACACTGGAAGACTTGCCTGGTCTACCTAGACGACGTCATCGTTCTGGGGAGAAGCTTCGAGGGGCACTACAGCAACCTGAATGAGATCCTGATGAAGCTACGGGCTGCCCAGCTGAAGTTGAGCCCCAAGAAGTGTCAGCTCTTCCAGAAGCAGGTCCAGTACCTTGGGCACCGACGGGAAGACATCTCGGGAGCAAGTCGTCGTACCAAAGGCTATGACGGAGGAAGTCCATGGAGGATCATCTGGTGGACACCTAGTGATAAAGAAGTCCCTGGAGAAGCTGAGAGAGCGGTTCTACTTGATCGGATGCCGAACAGACGTGGAGAACCACTGCGCGAGGTGCCACGATTGCGCAGCAAGCAAGGGCCCAGGACGAAGACGACGGGGTCCACTGAAGGCCTACAACGTGGGCGGCCCCATTGGAGAGAGTGGCCATCGATGTTGCTGGGCCATTCCCGTTGAGCGAGGCAGGGAACCACTACATATTGGTCGTCAGCGACTACTTCACCAAATGTCCAGAGGGGTATGCGCTCCCTAACCAAGAAGCCGCGACTATCGCAGAGACCCTGGTAAAGGAATTCGTCAGCCGGTACGGAGTATCCCTGGAGCTGCACTCCGACCATCGGAGGAACTTCGAGTCGCAGGTGTTCCCAAACCTATGCCAGCTGCTGGGAATCCGGAAGACAAGGACGACGCCGCTACACCCTCAGTCCGACGGGATGGTAGAGCGATTCAATCGCACCATCGAGAACCATCTCCTAATAGTCGTCAGCGAGCACCAGAGAGATTGGGACAAACATCTTCCACTATTTCTCCTGGCCTACCGCGCCGCCCTGCATGAAGCCACCGGGTGCACACTAGCCCGGGCCATGTTTGGGAGGGAACTCCGTCTACCTGTCGATCTTGCCTTCGCCCGACCTGGGAATGATCTGGTCCCGGTAAGCCAGTATTGTCAAGAACTAGTCGACCAACTGGAGGACGTGCACGCGTTCGCAAGGAGGAGACTGCGGATCGAGACGACCGAATGAAGACCCGATACGACCAGCAGACGGATGCCGGCGGATTCCACCAGGACGACCTGGTCTGGCTCTTCAACCCATTACGGAAGAAAGGCCAGTCACCCAAACTGCAGAAGTCCTGGGAGGGCCCGTACCGAGTCGTGAAAAGGATCAACGATGTCGTCTACAGGATCCAGTGGAGCCCGAGGGCGAATATAAAGATCGTGCTTCGAGATCGCCTGGCAGCCTACGGAGGGACACAGACGGACTAATGATTGATCGGGACGATCAGCCTTTTAGGAAGGGGGTGGTGTTTTGGCTGTGAGTTTGTTTCGACGCCTCGCCACGTGAGTCACAGCTGCCCCGGGCTATCTCTGCCTCTGTGTATTACCTGCGCCTTTCCCAACGGGCTGCGAGAACAAAGGGATGGTCCAGAATATTCGTGACCTAGCCAGTGATGGAAATCTCGAGAAGCCGTGAATCCTGGACGGGTCTAGAAGCATTCATTGAGTCACCAGCCTGCTATATAAGAGCGACCTGGCCAGCGAGGTGGACAGTGTTTTTGAGCTAGTGCGTGCTTTTACCTGAGCGACAGTTGTTGGTGACGTGACTTGCGAAACCCTAGTGAAGGTGATTCTCTTGACAGCGAAGGAGTGTGAAGCCTACGGAGGGACTGTATTTGAAGAGTGTGTGTTTACCTAGTGCGTCAGAGATATTGTGGTGAATTGCGAAAACACAGGGGGCTGTTTCCCTAGCCAGCGGACAGCGAAGCATGGTGTAGTGGTGAGTGACTGGCTATCGTAAATAACTGTAGCTTGTGTATTCCAGGAAGTGTTGTAGGTATTTCTAACGAGGCCACTGGTCCCATTAGCGAGGATTAACTGTAAGACCAAGTGAAAGGGAAGTGTTCCAAGCAAGAGGGGACCTAGAGTGAGATACTAATTGCCTGTCTTTGCTATTGTGTATCTTTCTGGCCCGCAATAAAGCTACTATATTTCTTTAAAAGGAATAATTTGTGTAGTGCTTCTACCCACCGTAATCCAGTTAACGGAAGTGCCACTAGGGGGTGGCACGTAACACTATTCTATTTCAGGCTACACACACAGTTTACTACTGAAAATAATATTACGGAAGAAATACACGTTCCACTACTTTACATAAGAATCTTCAGAGCCATACTTATTATTTAGTTTGTATCAGTGATTATATAGCCAAAATGATTAGTGCTGCTTACTTACAGCCATCACATTCTGTGAATGTGGAGTTCTCATCCCTGAGAGAGATTTAGTGATAAGCGTTCTGAACTTGATCTGTGAAGACAAATGAGTAATGGCTTATTACTGTAATACATACACCTATCTGCTTATGAATTGCTCCTTTCGATGCACAGGAAGACGACAAGATGAGGCATGGTAATGGACATGAAGGCTCTTCACTTCCAAGTTAGGATGAATATGAGGAAATATTGCTTGTGGCCATTAATCTCGCAATCATGTGCCACGGGTCCTCCAATTACACGAGGAATCCGAACCACAGGACGTGATATTTCCCTTCAAAAATCTCACATGCATTGACCAGGAGAGAGGCTTGGTGAGAGGCAAGCAGCTTGACCACTAAGTCTGTGGGCATCGTGATCATCATCCCCACGAACTTGTGTGCGTAATCTGACTGATAACCTCTGATATAGTGGTGTATTTGCAATTGGGGCTGAGATTGGGAATGAGGCGGCCGTAGCCCATCATTTACTTGGTGTAAAAGTGGGGAAAACACCGCTTCTATGACGAATGAGTTGGAAATTGAAGCCACCTCTTCTCTGTTTTGACTCAGGGGGTTGACAAAAGTTTGGTGCTTTTCAGTCGGTCAACACGATTGTACCCAAATGAGATGGGTTAATCCCTAATCCTGAAGAAAATTACATGAGATCAATAAATACACTCGGATGACCAGTTTCGATCGTCAAGTGATCATCATCAGATCCATTACACTTAGGCTATAAAATCTATGTCTGAAAATAAGGGTGAAAATATTTACAATATATATACTTATTTAGTTGCTGTATTGGTTGAGATAATGCAACTCGTCAGTATTTGTTAGTTAGTTATAGTCTATGTAATTGTTTGTTTAGATACTGATAGTGGTGATTGACCTTCACGTTTGCTTGCTTGGTGTGATTATGTGATTGTTAATAAATGGTCAGGTTATTGTGGATTGTGTACTTAGCTGTTCGAGCGGTGTGTGGTGGCTGCATTGAACCTGGACGTATTTTCTATGTATGTTATCTCCCTCCTTGGCCTCCTCTCGCATTCCTAACTGCATGTGTATGTCGAGCAATGTATGTTAAATTAAACTTTACATTTCGATTATTAAGGCAACTGTGAACAAGTAGTTCCGTGAAGAACTATACAGCCTATTTTCATATGTCCTACTCATGTTAATTGCCTCTATCAACATACAAAATTTCAGTTTGAAGGTTGTTATAGATTCGTAGATATTGAGAACCGTCTAAATATTTCAGATGATCGCCGGGTTGGATTTTTATTTATGTACTATTACATGAAGATTATTGTGTACGTGTGGTATTCAAACTTCAACCGCGTGATTAGAACACAAGAAGGAAAAACGAGATAAAATTTCGCACAGCTGCCATCTTGTGGTTATGAAAACAATTGAAATAAATTAGATGCCAGTGGATTAACATTTGTATAAGCATTTAGCGTGCAAAGTTTCACTGCACTCGGATGGTTAAATCGCGAGAAACGTCCATTTAAATATTTATAATTCGCGTCGCCGCCATGTTGGATCTGTGCACACCACGTTACTGAAAGTCCTATGGGTGAACTTATGTTCATAGCCTCTATGAACATTAAAAAATCAGTTTCATTGCTCTAAAAGATTCGTAGATATTGAGGACCGTCTAAATATTTCGGAACCTCGCCATTTTGGATTGTTATATGTATAGGCCATAGAGTTAAGTACCATTAAAGGAAAATTATTGCGTAGGTTCATTATTCAAACTTTCACTTCCATCGCATGATTACGACACAAGAAATAAAAACTTAATTTTAAAATTTCACACTACCGCCATCTTTAGGTTATGTAAACAATTGAACTAAATTAGATGCCAGTGCATTACAATATGTATAATCATTTACTGTACAACATTTCACTGCGCTCGGGAGGTTAAATCACGAGAAAAGTCTATTAAAATGTTTCAAATTCGCTTGGCCGCCATGTTCATTTTGTACTTTACAGGTTATTGAAAGTTACATAGATAAACTTGTACCAGTGCCCTTTATCACCGTACAAAGTTTCAAGGTGATATCTGTAATAGTTTCGGAGATACTGAATGCCAGTGAAATATTTCACACAGCCGCCATGTTGTATTGCTGAGACACAATACAATTTGATGGGCACGGTCGGGGTCGGGCAGCTTGGTGCTATGACCTTACCGAGTTTCATTGAAATCGCCCCAGCCGTTTATATGTTATTAGGAGGACACACACACACACACACCCACGCACACACACGGACAAAAGGAGATCTCATAAGCCTATTTTTTTTCATAAAATGAAAGTAGGCTAAAAATGATTTCCAACATGATAAAGATGCTTATAAATAAATATTATTTAAAAAAGTATCACTTGTTATCTGTGTCCCTAGATACTCACATTTTTTCACAGTGTCTAATTTCGGCCCACACATGCACCACTTTTCATTTTTGGCTAGTTAACTGACCGTTATGCACACCATATCTTTGGTTGGTTCATCCGTTTAGGGACTGTAACAACGCGGTCATGTAGCCCCGTGTACTTTGGGTGTATGTAGAATCTGTCTGATAACCGGCGTTAATTGTGATGGCTGTAATAGTGTGTGTTATCTGTTTCGTTTTTTAATTCAAATATGTACTCCAGTCGATAATGTCAAGTAGTTCCTACTTCCGCTACAAAATAATATCGTCCACGACACCTAGATGTGAACTTGGCTACTACTAGATGGCATCGCAACAAGCGCCTGGTGACGATCGTTGGAACTTAAGAGCAATAATCAAACCTAACCTAAAAATATTGGCTTCAACAATTGAAGTTAGTGGAAGGTTCTTTTACATGCCATAAATCGCTGGCTTTACTTCCCCTCCGAAGGAAGGCATATTGAGGAAGGTTTAAAGCTCTTAAAGTACCCAAGGACTTCGGTCGGGTATGAACCCGCGACCTTAGGCATAGAAGCTCAGCTTGCTACCAACTACGCCACCATAACTTTAGTCTTGTGTGGATTAATTGTTACTTCCGTGTAGGTTCTGTGACTAATTTCTTAAATTATTGTTGTGAGTTATTACTCTTACTGAGAAGGATTTCCGTATTGGGCTATTAGGGATTCATTGCAACTACTAATCACATGTATATGAGGGCAGTTCCTTCTTGGCCGGTACATATTACATGCGCAATTGTGTCTCCACGCTCAGTGAGCTTTCATATAAGGTGCGTTCAAAAAGTAACGAGCCGGAGGCTGTAATGCGCAAACCGGTGACGACATCGGCTAATCGTGGCGTGTGTAACGAGGTATGGATCCGACCTGAGCGTGGAAGGTCGCAGCCCGTCGTTAGAGATCACTCGTGCACGTCACGTGACGATTCAAAGCGAGCAGCAGCATGCATTAATCGTCCAACGCTGCCAGTCGCATTGCAAACAGTGACATGGAGGCGTCAAACGAAGAACACAGAGGTGTTATTCGGTGTCTGACAGGGAAAGGAGTAGGGGGAACGGTCATTCATCGCCGAATGTCATAAGTGTACGGCGAACACTGCATGTCCCTTGCAAGGGTCAAGGCGTGGCACAAGCGCTTCAGGGAAGGACGGGTGTCGTTAGCCGATGATGCCCGGTCTGGGGCACCCCCCTGCATTACCGATGACAACGTCCAGCTGGTTGATGCACTCATTATCCAGGACTGCCGAGTGACAGTGAACGCCATAGCCGCCGTGGTCGGATTTAGCGTCGGAAGTGTGCACACCATCATGAAGGAACGACTGCACTTGCGGAAAGTGTGTGCCCAATGGGTGCCCCACAGTCTTCAACGACACCAGGAAGCATGTCGAATGGCCTACTGTCTTGGTCTTGGTTGGACGATTGATGCAAGCTGCTGCTCGCGACGGGCTGTGGCCTTCCACGCTATGGTCGGAACCACACCTCGTTGCACACGCCACGATTAGCCGATTTCGGCACCGGTTTGCGTATTACAGCCTCCGGCTCGTTACTTTTTGAACGCACCTTATATATGTGGGCAGTTCCTTCTTGGCCGGTGCATATTACATGTGCAGTGGTGTCTCCACGTACAGTGAGGCATAATACCTTTGTGATCAATGCAAATAAAGTACGGGGCAGATGACCTCGTAGTTCCGCCCCTTAAAACAACAGTAACTAACTAACTAACTAACTGATGATGATGAGGATGTTGAAAAGGTCTACGATGAAATAGACGAAATTCTGAGGTATATCAAGGGTGATGAAAATGTTATAGTAATGGGAGATTGGAATGCTGTGGTAGGAAAAGGGAGAGAAGGGAAGATAGTAGGAGATTTCGGATTAGGTGAAAGGAATGATCGAGGAAGCAGGCTGGTAGAATTCTGCACTGAGCATGAGTTGGTCATAGCTAACACCTTATTCAATAACCACAATAGAAGAATATACACATGGATGAGACCAGGAGATACAGGGCGTTACCAAATCGACTTCATTATGGTCAAGCAGAGGTTTCGAAACCAGATTTTGGATTGTAAAACATATCCTGGTGCTGACATAAACTCTGACCACAATCTGGTCGTAATGAAATGCAGATTAAAGTTGAAGAAACTGAAGAAAAGTCAAAAGCCAAAGAGGTGGGCAATAGACAGACTGCAAGAGAAGGATGTAAACGAAAGATTCAAGAAGAGTATAAAGGAAGGACTAATGAAAAACCCTAAACAAACTTCAATTGCAGAAGAATGGGCACTTTTGAGGAATGAAATAACAAAATCCGCAGAAGAAAACATTGGTAGGAAAGAGAGAATAGGTAGAAAACCGTGGATCACTCAGGATATACTCGAATTGATGGATGAAAGGCGGAAGCACAAGAATGTAAGAGATGAAAAGGGGAAAGCAGAATACAGACGTCTGAGAAATGAGGTTAACAAGAAGTGCAAGGAAGCGAAAGAAGAATGGTTGAAAGAGAAATGTGCAGGTATAGAAAATTGTCTGAAATTAGGAAAAGTAGACACAGCTTATCGAAGGATTAAGAATACTTTTGGGGAAAAGAAGACTAAGTGCTGTAATATTAAGGACACAAATGGAAAGCCTCTAACAGATAGGGAAGAAAAGGTTGAGAGATGGAAAGCTTACATAGAGAGTTTGTATAAGGGAAAGGAGATTGAGATTCATGTAATGGAAAGGGAGGAGGAAATTGATGAGGATGCGAAAGGAGATTTAATATTGAGAACAGAATTTGATACAGCTTTGGAAGACTTAAGCAGGAACAAAGCACCAGGCATAGATGATATACCGATTGAGTTGCTACGCTGCATAGGAGAGGAAGGTCTGATCAGGTTATTTCACTTGGTGTGTAGGATTTATGAGACAGGTGAGGTACCCCCTGATTTCAAGAAGAATGTTATCATCCCTATACCGGAGAAAGTAGGAGCTGACAGATGTGAAGATTACCGTATAATCAGCTTGATTACTCATGCTTCAAAGATCCTCTCTAGAATAATTTACAAAAGGATTGAGAGCCAGATAGAAACGGAGTTGGGTGAAGACCAGTTTGGTTTCAGGAGAAATGTAGGAACAAGGGAAGCTGTACTAAGTCTTAGGCTGATTTTGGAAGGTAGAATAAGGAAAGATAAGAGAACGTTCATGGCATTTGTAGACTTAGAAAAGGCTTTTGATAACGTTGATTGGACTAAATTGTTTGACAATTTGAAATCGATTGGAATAAAGTACAGGGATAGGAGGGTGATATACAATCTATACAGAAACCAGACAGCAGTCATTCGAGTTGAAGGACATGAGAGAGAAGCTGGTATTCAGAAAGGTGTAAGGCAAGGCTGCAACTTATCACCCATACTTTTCAATCTTTACATTGAACAAGCAATGAAGGAAATTAGAGAAAAATTTAAAGTGGGAGTGAAGATTCAAGGAGAAATAATTTCAACTCTGAGATTTGCTGATGACATCGTCATCTTGGCCAACAAGCCTGAGGATTTGAATGAGTTTTTGAATGGTATGGACTCCGTCTTACGGAAAGAATTCATGATGAAAATTAATAAATGTAAAACAAAAATACTGGAATGCAGCCGAAATAAATCAGAAACCTCTATGGAGATCAAATTGGCAGGTGAAAAGCTGAAGGAAGTAGGAGATTTCTGTTACTTAGGAAGCAGAATAACCAGTGATGGACGAAGCAAAGAGGATATAAAAAGTAGGTTGGCTCAGGCAAGAAAAGCATTTCTACAAAAAAGGAATCTGCTGACATCGAATATAGATTTAGGTATTAGGAAGTCATTTTTGAAAGCCTTTGTCTGGAGCGTGGCGCTCTATGGAAGTGAAACTTGGACTATTGGTGCAGCAGAAAAGAGGAGAATTGAAGCATTTGAAATGTGGTGTTACAGGAGAATGATGAAGATCAGATGGGTAGATAGGGTTACAAACAAAGAGGTATTAAGACGAGTGGGAGAGGAGAGATGTTTCTGGCGACTGCTAATGAAGAGAAGAGATAGGTTGGTAGGACACATACTAAGACACCCAGGAATAGCAAGCTTAGTTATGGAAGGAAGGGTCGAGGACAAGAACTGTAGGGGTAGACCAAGGTTAGAATATGTTAAACAGATTGCCTCGGATGTAGGGTGTGGTAGCTATGTAGAGATGAAACGATTAGCTCAGGACAGGGAGGCATGGAGAGCTGCATCAAACCAGTCAAAAGACTGAAGACTCAAACAACAACAAACTAACTAACTAAAGTACGCAATGTGTCTTCTGCAGCGATCTTAGTGTTTTACTCGAGCTTCAAGAAGAATTCTCAAGTAGGACACTTACGGCCATGAATGACCGGCCCATCTATATTAGGTGATGATTGCTCTCGCCCCAATCTCCGATTCTCCGAGATATTGCGATATATTCTGTTATGTCATTCTTTCTTTCTTTTCTCTTTGTTGCTATGTTTATTATAATTATTGGACCATTTGAATGATTCAATTATTAACTGAATAGTCGTGTTATTTCACTAAGAAGGCGGCTTCGGTTGCGTAGTTGGTAACATGCTGAGCTTCTATGCCCAAGGTCTTGGCTTCGAACCCGGCCGAAGTCGTCTGATTTTTTTAAGAACGTTAAAATTCCCTCAGTATGCCTTCCTTCGGAGGGGAAGTAAAGCCGGCGGTCCCATGTCATAGATTTATGGCATGTAAAAGAACCTTGCAGTAACTAAATTTATGAGAAGCAAAATTTTGTAGGTTAGGTTTGTTTAATGCTCTTAATTTCCAACGTTCGTCACCGGGCGCTGGTTGCGATGGCATCTAGTAGTAGCCAAGTTCACAGCTAGGTGTCCTGGACGGTAGCATTTGGTAGCGAAATTAGTAACTACTTAAAATGATCGTCTTCAGTCCTTACTTGAATTAAAAACAGATAACTCACACTAATACAGCCATGACAATTAACACCGGTTATCAGACAGATTCTACACACACCCAAAGTACTCGGGTCTACATGACTGCGTTGTCGCAGCCCCTAAGCTGAGGAACCAACCAATCATTTCACTAATGAGAAGAATTCAAATAATCAATATTGTTCGAATACTTCGTATAATCGATTGCGCGAATAAATCGATAACTCGAACTATAGGTTCGTTAGAAGCACTGCCAGCTGGATCGCATCCCTCCTGGCTGCTTTAGACTGCCTGCCCATTCAACGGTTACAGCATTGGTTTATGCGTACAACCTCGTTTCCAAATATAGACGCTAAGAGCAGCACCAACCCACTGTGATCGCCACTTTTTCAAGTCACTGTTGCAGACATTTGTTTTGCATTGATGTTAATGGCGTCAATAATAGCCTGTTCTTTCTTCGGTGTTAAGTGTATTGTAGAAGCATAACTTTTCTGGGATTTCCTAGGCACATTGTGGGTAGATCTGTCGGAGGGGTTAGGTACGGTCTGACTTCCTTGGTAAGAAGCCATTGCTTTGAGTGTGAAAGGCTTTGGAACCTCGCTGAATTACGATGTTCAACCGTTTGTTGTTTGTTTTCCGCGAAGTAGTGTTTTGGATTTTAGAATGCCGTACTGCTGCGTGCTCTTTTGTAAATCAGAAATGAAATCTGCAATTAATATATATCTTGTACGCCTCCAAGTGTTGAATGGGCAGGCAGTTTGAAGCAGCCAGGAGGGACGCAATGAAGCTGGCAGTGAAAAAGCCGCGGTAATCAGAGTGGGTTGGTGCAGCAACCTATCTTGTATGCCTCTGAGCGTTGAATGGGCAGGCAGTCTAAAGCAGCCAGGAGGGATGCGATCCATCTGGCAGTGACTCAGACCTTAATGCAGGTATCGAAAGGGTGGAAATGGCGTATGCGGAAGCCCGACATATTGTTTGTTTACATTCGTTGCTGGGATATAATATTAGCTTTGATTAGCTTCGTTTGATGAAAGTTGGGATAAACTATCGCTCATCTGTAATTCTTAGTGTCTTCAGTATGTCTGTAAAGTCCAGTTCGCGTTAATATACTGTAATCGGGTGTAAATAAGTGATAATACGCTTATAAATAAATATTTATTACAGCCAATGGCCAAAGAAAATTAAATTACAATACTACCGTACATTTCAGACTATATTGCCGCTACACAGTTCCTTGAGCGACAGCTTCCGTTCGCATTCCAGGGCGTGATACCGTTCACAACGTTTCCCACAAAATTTGCAAATACACTCCGCAGCAGGCGAGTGGTAAACTTCCGTTTTACAGACTCGAAAATGAAAACCATGCACTGCAAATCTTGTCCATGTGTGAAGCAGCTCATAGTCTGGTCTTTTCCATTCTGCAGGGTTCAACATAGCTTCTGTGGAGTAGAAATCTAGCCAAATCGCCTCACGCTTGGCTTGAATCTCTTCCAGTAGTTCCTGGTAGGCACCTGTAGCTGGCAAGAGCAGCTTTACACGGAGTTCTTCTATGAAGAATGGCTCACCTGTAAGTTCGTAAGTCAGACTGGATGGTGTATTTTTGGAAACACGGAGAATCTTCTTGTGAAACGTCGATTTAATTGTCTCAATTTTCTTTAGGTTGGTTTTATTAAGGTAGCCCCAAAACAACTCAATACCATAGGTCACAATGGGAATTATTTTACTGGAGAAAATCTTCATAGCTGTAATAATACGCTTATTATGGACTAGTTTGTGTGATGATTGTTCAGTCGACCGATGGCATTGTGTCATTTACTGCAGATGATGAAGTACCTAAGACTAAAGCATTAATAGAAGTGTCTCAAGAATATACACCGCAATGATTTGCTAGTTAGTGACAATATAATAATAGCTTAGTACAGTTCAGTAGTGTCTAACTTAAGTACGTAAAGGGAAAACGCAATGAGCATCTACGGCTAGACCAAACCGTTGACGTTATATTCAACGCTCAGCAATAAGTGCCTCCGTAAATCCTTAACAGTCTGGCAGATGTCCTACACTGCCTTGTATACACGCCAAATAATACAGTGAACTTATGTTTTATTGGATAATGAAGATGTTCCCTCTGTGCCAAACAGTGAACTCATTGTGTTCCGTCATTATTCATACTTTTGTGATTATTACAGCTTGCAAGTTATTTTTTATTATGATGTGTGTAATAAAGTGTTGTGAGTACCTTGCCAATTATGTACTTATATAGCGAGATGGTGTGCCGCGATAATTCCATAAGAGGGAGATGGTGCTTTCCAACTTATAGTACTTTACTAATTCAACTATTTCCAGCGTACAACTATTCCAAACAGTAACAGCGAATGGTAACATATTATCGTGTCCCTTGTGTATCGTAATCTCCATATGTTCTGATATCCACACAACGACTTCTTTGCATGTTTCAATCAACTAATTCGGTGTGATGTTTTACCCGAGATTTTTGACAATTCAATGAGAGGTGTTAATTGAGTTGTATCTCTATGGCGTTTGTTCGATTTTTTCAGTCAACTATTCTCATTCCGATTGTGTACACAAATACTCTGCATGTGCTGGGACGGCACTTATAACTGGGGCACTTTCTTCTCTCCTACTTGGGAATCTGTTTGATTTTATGCTAATAATATTTATCTATAATTATTGAACTTAAATACAAATCGTGATAACTCGCCAAAAAGCTCCTTATTCAACCACAAAAAGAACGATACTATTGTAGCTTCCCCTTGGGTGAAGACGAAGATACCTATAATTCAAGGTCAGCAATATATAGATAAATTAATTGAGGTAAGTCTAAATTATTGATGCATATTACTTCAGAACCTAGTCTCGTCTTGTGATATCTTGTATGCTCTTAGGTGAGTTAAACTAATAATTTACTGGAACTGTGACAAGCCCGATGACATGATCTTAGCAATTGGGAGGACAACTATCGCCGCCACGTTCTTTCTACATTATGGTCTGAGGATTGTAGTTGGTCTTCAACCAACATCCGTAATCGAAATTACTATTCGACCAATTCGAATAATTTTATGTTGGAATACGTCCAGTCCCAACTCACAGGCAAGACTAATTTTAGACTGTGACTAGTTTACGGCCATGACATTCCACTATTCGGTATAATACGTCTACAAGATTAATTAAATTGAATTATTCAGTAGATCAGTTAAATATAAATTAAAGTACGGTACGTGTATTCTCCAAATCAGAATTTCAATTTATGTGATCGTGTGTTAGAGATTCTGTCTGGCTGAACGGAAATAAATGGCTTCTCTCCCTCTACCTTCTGGGCCCATTATCCGCGAGGCTCGGTTAGCCAAAATTAAACACGTCCATCGACAATAAAAGTGTGTACATTCCGCCAGAGCGCACCACAGACGCTCGTACGGGAACGCAATTACATTTCAGTTGTTGCCGACAGTTCCACCACACAGCCGTGGTCTAGCGTCTCTCCGTGCAGATGGCACCGGATCAATTACCAACTCTTCCCTGGATCGGGGTGTATATTACCATGGCCACTTCCTTCCCAATCCAACCTTCTCACTCTGGCTCATGCACATCTTCCTCCCTCTTAAATATCAGCAAGATCGTGTTGTAGTTGTTTAAGTCTTCAGTCTTTTCACTGGTTTGATGCAGCTTTCAATGCCTCCCTGTCCTGAGCTAATCGTTTCTTCTCTACATAGCTACCACACACCCGACACCTGAGGCAATCTGTTTAACATATTCTAACCTTGGTCTACTCCTACAGCTCGTGTCCTCGACCCTTCCTTCTATAACTAAGTTTGCTATCCCTGGGTGTCTTAGTATGTGTCCTACCAACCTAATCACAGCCAGAAACATCTCTCCTCTCCCACTCGCCTTAATAACTCTTCGTTTGTAATCCTATCTACCCACCTGATCTTTATCATTCTCCTGTAACACCACATTTCAAACGCTTCAATTTTCTGCTGCACCAATAGTCCAAGTTTCACTTACATAGAGCGCCACGCTCCAGGAGTCCAGACAAAGGCTTTCAGAAATGACTTCCTAATACCTAAATCTACGGTATATTCGATGTCAACAGATTCCTTTTCTGTAGAAATGCTTTCCTTGCCTATGCTAACCTACTTTTTATATCCTCTTTGCTTCGTCCAACACTGGTTATTTTGCTTCCCAAGTCTCCTACTTACTTTAGCTTTACACCTGCCAATTTGATGTCCATAGAGGTTTCTGATTTATTTCGGCTGCATTCCAATATTTTTGTTTTACATTTATTGATTTTGATCATGAATTCTTTCCTGAAGACGGAGTCCATACCATTCAAAAACTCATTCAAATCATCAGGCGTGTCGGCCAAGATGACGATGTCATCGGCAAATCTCAGAGTTGAAATTATTTCTCCTTGAATCTTCACTCCCACTTTAATTTTTTCTCCACATGCAGTTCAATATTGAACCTATCAAGACGCGTGGGATCAAGTTGGTTGCACTGTCATGAATGGGTTCCACACACTTAATTTTAAAGATTAATGCTGTATATGTGTGCCAAGTTTGGAAAGGTTCCATGCATACCTCTTGAGTTATCCAACCTAGAGATCAAATTTCAATTACTTTTCGGCAAGTTTTAGCACTGACGTCATTTTCTAGTAATTAAATATTGCCATTTGTAGCTCTTCAGTCCGGTAAACACGATTGTGGCCAATGAATTGGCGGGGTGCAGGATATAAATAAAAATACACTCCGGAAAAAAACGAATGCATGTATTAGTTAATTGTCACAATTAAATGGGGCAATTTAGGATTACACGTTTCGACTCTCAAGTGGCCATCATTAGATTATGATCACTGTGCTAAAGTTAAAATTTTCACTAATGTATAAGGTGCGTTCAAAAAGTAACGAGCCGGAGGCTGGAATGCGCAAACCAGTGAAGACATCGGCTAATCGTGGTGTGTGTAACGAGGTGCGGTTCCGACCAGAGCGTGGAAGGTCACAGCCCGCCGCTAGAGGGCACGCGTGCACGTCACGTGACGATACAAAGCGAGCAGCAGCATGCATCAATCGTCCAACCAAGACCTAGACAGCAGGCCATTTGACATGCTTCCTGGTGTGGTTGAAGACTGTGGGGCACCCATTGGACACACACTTTGCGCAAGTGAAGTCGTTCCTTCATGATGGAGTGCACACTTCCGACGCTCAATCCGACCACGGTGGCTATGGCGTTCACTGTCACTCGGCGGTCCTGGATAATGAGTGCATCAACCAGCTGGACGTTGTCATCGGTATTGCAGGGGGGTGCCCCAGACCGGGCATCATCGGCTAACGACACCCGTCCTTCCCTGAAGCGCTTGTGCCACGCCTTGACCCTTGCAAGGGACATGCAGTGTTCGCCGTACACTTGTGACATTCGGCGATGAATGTCCGTTCCCCCTACTCCTTCCGCTGTCAGAAACCGAACAACACCTCTTTGCTCTTCGGTTGACGCCTCCATGTCACTGTTTGCAATGCGACTGTCAGCGTTGGAAGATTGATGCATGCTGCTGCTCGCTTTGTATCGTCACGTGAAGTGCACGCGTGCCCTCTAGCGACGGGCTGTGACCTTCCACGCTCTGGTCGGAACCACACCTCGTTACATACGCCATGATTAGCTGATGTCGTCACCTATTTGCACATTCCAGCCTCCGGCTCGTAACTTTTCGAACGCACCTTATAAATATAAAAATACACTCCGGGAAAAGAATGCATGTATTAGTTAATTGTCACACTTAAATAGGCAATTTAGGATTACGCGTTTCGCCCCTCAAGTGGTCATCATCAGATCTTGATCACTGTGTTAAAGTTTAAATGTTCACTGATGTAAATGCACTTCTTTGTACAACAGTGAGTTGTTAGATGGTTACAATACGATTTGCAATTTGAATCTCGTTATACTTTAGGTTTGTTTTGTGTTCCATGGTTTTGTGAATTGCATGAGTAATGGTGTGTATGCACGTGTATACAATTTAGAATATCACACTGCACAGTGGGTCAAAATCGAAATCAAGGAGGACAAAGTTATTTATTTTCATAATTAAAAAATCAAAATTTATTACTTCTAGAGCGTTCTCATACAATTGCCGCTCACTATTCTGGGATATAAACGCATCTTAGTGTAAATCTGTCACCACTGTTCGAGCAGTCTGAATTGGAGCAGAGGAGGGTGAATGTAAGTGGCTGTGGTTTGGTTGTCTTTGTGGTTAGTGTGATGCTTTAAGATGGAACATGCAGCTGAAGGTATGAACTATGTAATGTGCTTCAGTTATTAATGGGCGTAATTGTTGCGTAATTTTAGCTCTATTTGCATTATATAATATTTAACTATTATTTAAAAAAAAATCACTTGTTAGATTTTTAGTATTTCGCGGCACTCTGCGTCACTTTCAACTTCATGTTAAAATGTAGATAAAGTCTTGTAGTTTAGGCCTGTTGTGAGATTTTTTGCATCTTTTTGCAACGTACTTAGTTATTTTACGTTTTAGAAGATGCCGCTAAACCAGTTGTCACACGTTTACAACAGTTTGAGGCACTGGGTTCGACGATTATGTCAAAGTGGAACTTTGTGACTTTGTTAAAAGTAAATTAGGGGCAGAAAATTGTTCTTAAGAGATAACTGAATGCTCCTTCCAACTCCTAGTCATAGACAATTTCTTGCATCGGTAGCTTAAAAAAAAAGGTCTTAACTCATGTTTATTATGAAGTACACAAATTATATACGTTGCTTTCACTCTAAATTATTGATTAAAACGTAAAAATAATTTTGTCCCCCTAGATTTCGATTTTGACCCACTGTGCACTGTAATAATAATAAATAAATTAATAAATTCAGCATGCACTAGGAAAATCTAATTATGAGGTTTACTTAACTTGGTGAAGTTCTCCTCACAGCGGTGTTGTCTTGTCGTCCTGCTCACTGCTACCGGTGAGGTGAGCTCTGGGCTTAGCTTAGTTCGCAAGACGTCCTGCGCAACATCAGTTATCGGAAGTTGTAACTAAGGTTTCAAAAGAATTATCTTTGTACCTTAACCAACTGAGGTTGGAATGACTTAAGAACTTGACTTGGAACTGGTTTCATTACTATCGTAGGCCATCTGCCATAACATGGACATCTGTCCATTTGGTTGCCACCCAGTCTATTAGACGGTATATTAAATACTAATGAGATAGGGATAATTTTATTGATCTGCCAATAATGTGACTTCACATTGTTCCCCTTCATGGAGAAATGCTTCAGAATCTCCATTGGTGCTGTCGCCATTCTCAAGTGTAGTTGTGGTTGTGTTTGTAACCACATTAATAAGGCTTTCATTTGGACTCACTATTGATTCATTCGCATCAACAAAATATCCATATTCGTGTAGTCTTGACCGACTTCTCATTTGATGAAGAGTTGATTGGATGTGATGTTTGTTTCCTATGTTCCGTCCCGTCTCCGAAAGTCTTGGCCATTCTCCAGGTGGAAGAACTTTCACCGTTACATTGTGTTGCCACCAATAGAAGAAGAGAGATGCGTGATACGTCACAAGACTCTTGGTCCAGTGATATGATGAGTACACCAACACGCAAAGAATAATCATGGCTATGAATGTAGAGATTTGGATTATAGGGTAGCCTCTGAAGTGGCCTTCGGTGAATAAGTCAGCTAATACAAGACAAAAATACATGATGATAAGTATGAAGGTATCGTATATTAGAATTAGGATGATGTCCCTCGAGATACTCCTCGTGTTGAGTAAGCGCAATCCTCGGCGGGTGTTTCGAGTGAAGAACCAGATTCTGACACCTTGTAGCAAACTGTAGGCAAGAGTTATCTCTAGGTTGTATTTATCCCCGCACAGTTCACAGGAATCTCGCCCCGACTCCGCTAACCACTCCTCCAAACATTTCACGTGCACGTTTGCCAGCGTTCCCTGCAAGTTGTATGCAGTGTATTAATTAATTTTTCTGCAAAATTAAGACATCAAATTGAATATATATTACAGTGTCTGAATGTTTTTTGTTTTCAATTTTAGCAAAAGATTAACGAGAAAATCAGTAAGAAATCGCCCAGTGGACAATGTGATAGAGATGTCGATGGTGAAGTTTAAGTTAGTCAGATGATCATTCTATTGGAGAAGAGGACAGTTGTTGTTGTTGTTCTGTTGGTCAACTTGATGAGTAGAACATTGTTTTGAAGAGGCCTTGCCATTTTGTTGACCATGTATCATAACTAACAAATGTTGGATGGAAAGTCCGAAATCACGTATATGATAAAAAAAAACTGGATTTCAACAAAGTAGAGATAAACGATAAGCTATCAACCTCAAGAGAGATCACCCAAACTAACTGAGTCCCACTCTGTTCAACGTCGCGATAGCGGATGTTATAAGGACTATTGAAAGAAACAAAATCAGTATCCCTTTATCTGTACGCGGATGACATGGTTATGGGGTCTACAAACAGGCAGGAGCTACAAGAAGTGCTCAACAACCTGCAGGACTGGGCGGAGGAAAATGAGCTCAGTATAAATGAAAAGAAGACAGTGTATAGGGCCTTCCGAAAAGGTGGAAAACTAGCCGCCGAAAACAAAATGATCCTGGGACACTGAACTCGAGACAGTCAATTCCTACAAATACCTCGGTCTCACCCTAAGGACAACGTGCCAATCCTTTAGACTACCTATAAAGGAATGAGCAGCAGCAGCCAATAGAGGAATGTACGATTTGAACATTATTACCAAACTATCTTTACAAACAGTAATGATTCTCTTCCACGCGAAAATAACCCCGTCATTTCATACGGCTTAAAAGTGATAAGAGAAAGGCTAACGACCTAATCACAAGAGAAAACGTAAAGGCTTCTTTCCTGAAAAGGGTGCTAGGAATTGCAAGAACGTGCCCGTCCAGCCTGGCATATGTCCTAACAAAAGAAACATACTACATCGAAGATCTCACAATAAGACTACAACTGCCATCTACCAAGCATATGAACAAACTCTTCGAGATAAGACATCAGAAGCAGAACGAAATCCCACTCGAATTCTACGCAACAGAAGCAATGATGGACAGAAGATGGACAAACAAGAACCAGCAGATGAGACATGTGTTAACAAGACTCACCAACCACGGTTTTCACCACAAGATTTGGAGAAATGTTAAATGCCACGAACCGAATGAAGAGTACTTATGTTTTCCGTGCAATAATCCCATCGACAAATGCCACATAACTTCATGCAGCAAATGGACAAAGAGCATAGTTGAATACAGTAAAGATTAGTCTACCTGTAATAATCATTTGTACGCACACCTTGTAACCGTCCATTATGGCCACTTGGCTGCAATAAATATGTATTATAACTAACCAGTTAGTGAATAAGGCAAAGGAATCGGAACTTCGTTTCACAGGAAAGGACAAACTATTTATGTAGTGCATGACACCCGAATGGAATACCGGAACATGTAAAGGAACATGACATTGGGAAATTACGTAAACATATTGTCGAACGGTTTCTTGTCGGAAAATTAGTAAGTGAAAGACATGGGGTTAACTGTAAACATAAAAAGATTGTTGTTGTTGTTGTTTCCTATGGCTAGCCCGGATTCCAATCTATCAGCTTTTTTGCGTTCCAATAGAGTTGTGTGAGGTTTCCTGAAGTTCTAGCAGTCACTTCAAGTTTGTTGCAATGTAGCAGGTGCCCCTTATCCACTTTACTTCCAGATTCGTGACAAGGTGTGCATTCTTCAGATCTCTGGATGTTGATTCGTTTCAGATGAGCTTCAAGGCAGTCATGGCCAGTGTTAAGTCTGAAGAAGGCTACAGCTTCTCTTTTTGGTGTTAATTTTTATTGATCCCATTTAGCATCAATGTCCTTCCATAATTTGGTTTCTGCTGTTTTCTTTGCCATTTCTTCATACCTGTTTTTCAAGATCCTTTTTGCTGACATAAAATCAGTCTGACTGACAGGTTGTTGTAGTGTGGTACCTTTTTTGCTAATCTGTCTGCCTCTTCATAATCTGCTATTCCAACATGAGAAGGGATCGACTGAAATAAGATCTGTTTGTGGAGTCTTTGAAGGGTTTTTATCATACAAAAATTTCTTTCAGTTCTTTATTGTGAGGCTTATAATTTGATGAGATGGCTTGGATGGCTGCTTTCGAATATGTAATGATAACACATTTTTGATAATCATTGTTTCTGACTAATAACTGATGGAGTGCATGTGTAATTGCTCTTATCTCAGCATCAAAGTTTGTATTGTTTTGGCCTACTGGGAAGTAGAGTGATACGAGAGATGAATGTATTCCTGCTCCAGTTCTATTTTCTTTGTCTTGTGATTATTTATTAAAACGGAAAGTTTAAACTCAACGTATTATCACATTGTTGGACTGATTATTCCTAGAGTAATTAAACTCCTAATCTTGTTAAACTCCCAATTATCTCAACTGTATAAATCATACCAGTCATTTCATTTATATTCATTTTCTCTTTCCTTGCAGATTTGTCCCATTGCTTTGTGCACTTACCAGTGTTCATCGAACTGAAAGGAACACCCCACTTCATGACTGAATCCCTTTATTAGAACATGCTTGACATCACAAAGAGAATATTTAAACATGCCAAATCTCATCATTTAAACATGATTCAGTCCCAGTGAAGTTACCTACTTGCTCTGCTTTCCTCAACTGGACTACACCAACAGAAGCCCACATATAGAGTAAAGTAACAACATCTATAGAAGTGAACTATACTGGCTGTGAATAAGTTTGGCACGTTACGCAAGTTTCTACAAACTTACGTAATCTAAACATTGAATATATTATATATAGTATATATGAGAATCACTAAGCTCCGGAAGGCCTACAGTCTAACGTGGGTCCATTACAACAAGAAATGCATTTCGACGAACGCCAAATTACGACATTATAAAACAGTTTTTCTTCCAGAAGCAACGTATGCGGCTGAAACAATAGTAATCGATACTCATTCCAAGATTAGGGAACTGGAAAAGCAGGGGCGAAAAATTCTCCGGAGGATATACGGAGCGATCAACAGAAACGGCATTTGGACTGAACTCTATAAAAAGACCAATACGATAACAGACGAAATTAGAAAACGCAGAGCCAAAGTTTATACTCACATCCACAGGATGGCCACCTCCAGATTGCCAAAGTAACTTCTTGGTATCATAACACAGAGTAAATGCGACACAGAATGGCTTAAAGAGTTACAGAGAGTCTTACAAGTAATCCGCATACAAAATTTCGAAGACCGAACTGAGTGCCAGACGAAAATCGCGAATCTTAAGTTGGAACCAAGATCATTACGACAACCTGGGGAAAAGAGGACGGATGAGACGAAGAAGGAACATTCCGCGAGAATGAAGAGATTTTGGGAGGAGCGGAGGAGCACACCTCCCAATGACATCATGTTATCAAGTTAAATCGCTCTCCTCTAGGGGAATTTTCGCTTAAATGAACAATAATAGAGCCTATAACTAGATATACTGTATATGGACACCTGTGGAGGATGGATGAAAACAGACTCGCTAAGAAAATGTTTAACATCGTTAATACAAGTAAGTTAAAGACCAGCTGGATGAGGGAAACACAGGAGGACCTGGAACGATTCAAATCTCTGAAGACGATATTAAGGATAGAAATTAATTCAAAGATAAAATCAGAAACAATACATTTGAACAAGTCTCAAGAAAAGAAACAATAGGGAAAGAATGGACAGAGGAAAGTAAGAAATAACACAGTGAATTAATGAAGAGGAAAATGATGTGAAGCTGTGATTGGCTCAAGTTCGCACGCTCCCCCAAAGACTATGTAAACACGATCTGGAGATGAACATGTCATCCAATGTAGTGCCCCATTTTATACATAAAAGCGTGTTAATTTGTAATGATATTTCGTTCTATTTTCAGATGTGCATGAGGGATGGGAAGGGTGGGGAAGATGGGAATGAAAGCGGGAAGGAGGCGGCCGTGGCCTTACAGGAGGTACCATCCCGGCATTTGCCCGAATACGAAGTGGAAAACCACGGAAAACCACTTCAAGGAAGGCTGAGGTGGGAATCGAACACCAAGAGTAGACCTCATTCGAGTCCTCATACCAGTAGTGGGGTAGTGACAGTTCTAAACAGTGTCATGGCCGCCGCGTGAGTCCAAGCCAATATCTCGTGAACCCATGGTCGGATTTTAACAAATGAGGTGTCATTGGACTTGAGCTGACGTCCTCTTTCCTATGGACCATGTATTATATTTTTCAAAAATTTTTTGAAATTTTTCGTTTTCGAAAATAGGCAATAGTTTGAAAACCAAACATGATACAACGTTATTCAATGGCTCAAACGAATGGTCTTTATGACCTTTATTTTTTGTAATAAAACTCTTTTATTTGTTATGTTTTTTTGAAAAAACTCGAATTTTGAAAATTCTATATTTTGGAAACTAGGAACTCTACAAAAACGTTTATTTGACATAAATGAAAGGTTCCTATGCCCCCTACCCCCAAAATAAATTTCACGTCTCTAGAGAAAAAAATTGTGTTTTGTAAGTAGTGTGATGGGGAGAGAGCTGCTACACTTAGGAAGTTGTGAGCCCCTGCGACCTTGGAAAGGAAGGAGTCATGCTAGGAAGGCGTGCTTGGATTCGTTTTTTTCGTCTCGTTGCGTTCTTTACGGAAATGTAGGTGTCGAAAAGGTGAAAATCTGGAAACACGTTTTTTGGGGGGGAAAACGTGATTTTAAACTTTTTGCTATATTTCGCGAACCAATCATGCTAGAGGCGTGTACGATGGGTCCAAGGACTCGAGGTGACGTCTTCTTTGCTATGGACCACTCGTTGTAATTTAAAAAAATGGAAACTCGATTTTGGGGTAAACACGTGTTTTTTGTGATTTTTGCCGATATCTCACGAACTAATAACGCTAGAGACGTGTACGAGGTGTCCTAGGACTCGGGCTAACGCCCCCTTTCAAATGTGGCAGATATTTTTGTCCAAAAAATAATTCACAAAGGGCCTAACGCCATACATGTTGAGAAAAAATTTATTTACCGATACTTGTTTATAATGTTCATGAAGCGTGGTGGTTGAGAGAGACGATACGGCTGGGTGTGTGTGTGTTTCAACGAACATGTCGCTAACCACAAGGACCATGCTTAATAGAACAATCACTATTTCGGCGGGTCAGTGTATGACAGAGCGAGCGTGCGTTTTCTGATATTTTACCTTTAACGTGTAAACGGTGATGAGAACTTGGTTCTATGTTGATCGAAGCGAGTACAGAAAACAAACTTGCAGACGAGCAGGAGGTGAAGGTCATTTGAGCTTATTGGAAGGCGTTGATCTGACTTGACAACAGGTGACGCCTGAAAGTGAAATAATCTGACCATTGTAGTGGCAGGGAAGTGCGAAATGCATGTGAACATGTGTGAGATGACATGTACGCTAAACTAGTGACATCCTGTCTTGCTTCGTACGTGACAAAATGCAAGTCCATGTGAAATTTGATCTGCCACAGGTGTTGGCCTGGGACGTTAGCTGTCCACGTGCGCGATAACTGTTAACAAGTTACATCCTGTTTTGCTTCGTACGTGCCAAAATGCAAGTTGACGTGAAATTTGATCTGCCACAGGTGTTCACCTTGGACGTTAGCTGTCCACGTGCCTGATAACAGAATGTTCAAAGCGTGGGAAAAAAAAGATTATACATGCAACGTAACATATATAAAGACATGTCGTTATCATTTCCACTCTCACTTAGGTGACTACCTTTGAACACACTGCGTTGCATGAAACCCCTGGTCTTGTTTAACAGTTTTGGTGTTGGTGGAAAATACTTAACCTTGTTGTGGGGTAGGTATATATTTATTCATTTATATATTTATTGATTTATATATATACATGCAATTATTTATTCATTAGGTAATCAATGATTTTATTTATTTATTTGTTTGCAGATAACGTGTATGGCCTACCTGTCGTGTGTCTGTGGGAAATATATTAAAGAAAGAGAAAGACAGACAGCTAGAAAAGGAAACCATTTCCACACTAGCCCACGAGAAGGGAATAAAGCAAAGCATTACACGTCAAGGTGAGATTTGTTTTTATTATATAATATAACCTGTTCGAATTTGTTTTGTTTATGAAATGCATAAACTATATGGAATGGATATATTTATGGTGGTTTGTTTTATTTCTTTTTAGAGTGTTGGAAAACGCTTGACCACTGTTGATAACCTGGAACGTGTGTGTTTAGGATCATTGTCAAGCAGTCTACAGCTGAAAACTCAGGTGAGAGTGTTCTTTCAAAATAATGTCTTTTACTGCTGAGGATACGTTAACTTGGGAGCCCCTTCAGTCTTGTTTCAAATCGCGTGTGTGCTCTGGCCGCGTGGTCAATGTTAGAAAAAGTTTGATTCCCAAAGAATTTTTAGAATCTTGTTTTGAAATTTTCAAAAATGAAAATTGTACAGCGCAAAGGTTGCATACAGGTTTAAAGGTGAATACAGAACTAGTGTGCGATTTCATATATAAAAAAGGACGTAGAGCATAAAGGGACATTCTATATTTGCAGTAAAATGCAAGAGCTATTCATAGCCCATAATTTGGAACAGTGGTATGAAACCCACGTGGTGAATGCCTTGCTATCAAAATTTGATAAACTGCAACAAGGACCGAGTGGTCTAACCTTAGACAAAATTCATCATTTGCAAATCAACATTTGTCAATTCAACCCGTTGAATGCTGGGTCTAGCTATATTAAAACACCACCAGCAATAGCTTCGAAAAAGGCTGTGGTCAATATTAAGAATCGTGACAATGATTGCTTTCTGTGGTCTGTACTGCCTATTTGCAGCCGGTACAACATCATGGTTGTTGGCCGGGAAAGTACAAGGCCAAGTTTGATGAATTGAAACAAACTTTAAATTTAACTCGAGTATCGTTCCCTATGGACTTAACCGAGATCCATAGGTTTGAACAAGATAACCAGGACTTTTCGTTCATGGTCTATGGCCTTAATGGTGATGAGATTGTGGGTCCTCTTTATGCCACAAAAGAACCGAAACGACATCACATTCATCTTTTATATTTATCTATAGGAGAGGTGAATCACTATTGCCTCATTAAAAGCTTGAGTAGATTGCTAAGCAGTCAAATGTCCAAACATGATGGTAAGAAGCACATTTGTGATCGATGCTTGCAATATTTTACCACTCTTACGCTTTTGGAACGTCATACGGTAGATTGCGTTTCTCAGGAGGCGGTGAGATTGATATTGCCACAAGGGGACAAGGCTGTGTTAAAGTTTAAGGACATTCACAAGCGTGACACTGTCCCCTATGTGGTGTATGCAGATTTCGAAGCTCTCACCACACCCATGGCGGGGATGTGAACCAGATCCAACCATTAGCTCAACCACACCCATTCAAAAACATGAACCCTTTGCCATAGGATTTAATGTGGTGTGTGCCTATGACCCCCACACAATCCGTTTACAAATACCGCGAGGGGCCAGATTGTGCCAAATGGTTCTTGGATGAACTTGTCAAGTTGGCTCATGATGTACAGGAATTACTGGACCACCCAGTACCCATGAGCCTATCTCCAGAACAGCAGCAGCGGTATGAGCATGCCACGACATGCCATATTTGTGAAAAGCCTATTTTAAGTGGAGAGGAAAAAGTTAGAGGCCACTCGCATTTTACAGGGGAGTTTCGTGGAGCTGCGCATAGTAAATGCAATTTAAACTTTCCAGCTCCTCGTTTCATCAGTGTCTCTTTCCACAATCTGGCAAATTATGACATTCAGTTTTTGATTCGTGAATTGGGCCATGTCAACAAGGGCTCGTTTACCATTATTCCCCAAAACCATGAGCGTTTTACAGCCCTGACATGGAGGTTGGGCGACTTTAGCATTCGATTTTTGGATTCCTTTAAGTTTATGGCATCCTCGCTAGACAGCCTTGTGAATGGCTTGAATGAGGAGGAATTAAAAAATACTAGAATGCATTTTAATGATCCTGAGCAATTTCAATTGTGCATTCGGAAAGGTATATTCCCGTATGATTTCTGCAATAGCTGGGACGTGTTAAAGCAAAGAAAACTCCCACCACAAGAGAAATTTTACTCGAAACTAACACGCAGTACCGTTTCCGATGAAGACTATGCACATGCATGTCAAGTTTGGCGAGTGTTTGGCATGAACATGCTAAGTGAATATGCTTTGCATTACCTAAAACTGGATGTATTGCTGCTCACTGATGTGTTTGAAAAATTCCGTAACTTGTGTCAACACATTTACGGTCTTGACCCGGCTCACTATTATACGAGTCCTGGGCTCTCGTTCGATGCCGCTTTAAAATACACTCAAGTGGAATTGGATATACTCACTGATGTATACATTGTTCTATATTTTGAAAAGGGCATTCGTGGCGGCTTTGTATCACTTAACCAACGCCATGCCGAAGCGAACAATGTCTACATGCCTGATTATTCACTAGACAAACCAGAATCGTACTTAATGAACTATGACGTGAATAATTTGTACGGTTACGCCATGAGTCAGCCTTTGCCCTATGGGAAGTTTGCTTTGCTGACAGAGAAACAAGTGTCAGAATTTGATGTGAACATGGCTAGCCAAGAAACAGGCCGTGGATATGTGCTAGAAGTGGATATTGAATATCCATCATCCATGTATGATGAACTTGCCGATTTCCAATTCTGCCTTGAGCAAATGGCCCCCCCTGACAGTAAAGTGAAAATTGAAAAACTCATGGGCACACTTTACAACAAAAATCGATATGTGCTACATATCCAAATGTTGGTGCAATGCCTCGCCCAAGGCTTGGTGTTGAAGAAAATCCACAGGGGTACTTCTTTTGCTCAAAAAGCATAGCTTGAGCCATACATGCGACTCAACACAGAGCACCGACAAATGGCAACACAGCAGTTTGAAATTATTATTTTTTAATTAATGAACAACTGCATCTATGGCAAGTCTATGGAGAATGTCCGCAAATACCGTGACATTAAATTGGTCAATGTCTGGGAGGGGCGGTGGGGTGCCCGGCGGTTCATTGCAAAGCCAAATTTCAAATCGGTCAAAATTATCGATGAGGATTTGGCTACTATTGAAATGAGTAAGACCAGTGTGACCATGGATAAGCCCATTTACTTGGGTCAAGTCATTTTAGACTTTTCTAAATCGGTCATGTATCGATTCCACTATGAGTTTGCGAAACGCCATTTTGAGGACGTCTCTCTTTTGTATATGGATACGGACTCATTCATTTACCACATTCGCCACTGCAACCCCTATGACGTCATGAGGCAGCATAGTGACTGGTTTGACACTTCTTGCTATAGTGCTGACAACGTGTTTCAGCTGCCCATAAAAAAACAAGAAGGAAATGGGCGTTTTAAAAGATGAATGCGGTGATTCTATTATGACGGAATTCGTAGGTTTGGCCTAGAAAATGTATCCTTATCGCACACTCGACTGTAAGGAAGCCAAAAGAGCAAATGGTGTTGGTAGAGCAGTGGTAAAATCGCTACGTGTTAATGACTATCTAGCGGTTTTACGCACTGGCAAAGCTATGTCTCATACACAGTGCAGGATACAATCTAGCAACCATCATTTGTATCTTGTGGAAGAGAGAAAACGCACCCTCGCCTCCATGGATAACAAACGTGTGTGGGCTGATGACCTGCTCACCAGCCTGCCCTGGGGTTATGATCGCAAGGAGGTGGAGGTGTGATTTCACTGTTTAATCGTTTATGGGACATAGCTTTATGTAACTTGTAGATTTAGTATTTTGTAAATATTTTTTTTTATTGTAAATAGTAGATTTTGTAAAATAGTGACAACCCACTTGGACCTTTTGCTCTTTGAAAAGTTCTATGTAACCTTTATTTTTATTTTTTTGATTGGTGAATAGTTTCATTCTTTTAAGGTGTACAAAGTTGTTTTTTATTGTAAATATGAATAAGTAAGATTTATAGTAACTTTAATGACTAGTATTTAATTATTTTTCGTAATGTAAATGATAAACTAAAAAAAGTTCTTTTGGGATGAGTGTGCATGTCGAGAATGTGCTTTTGGGAATAAATAAAGTGGTTGTGTTTGTTCCCAAAGACAGGTGTGAATGTATGAGTGGAGAGAGAAAGCTGGTGTGTATGGTTGACCAGAGCAATCACAGTGAGGTAGGGTGGGGAGGGGGTAAATGGTCACTTATATACTCATTTTGTTTTCAATAGTTTCGTTTTTTTTTCATTGAAATGTGGCAGTCAAAAGACATTATTTTTGTAAAAACAGTCTTACCTGCAGTAGTCGTAGACCTCGACGTTTCTCCAAACACCCATAAACACATTGCAGCATCGCCATGGTCAAGCACTTGCATCAACATCATTGCCAAATCTCAACTTTCGACATACACCAAATGGAAAAATGTGAAAACAGCAAAATGGAAAATCTATGTTTCCATATCACCAAAAACGCAAAACTTAAAACGGACATTTTTAAAAACTGGAAATGACCATGTGTGAAATTTGAAAATTCAAAAAACTTCAAACAGACATTGTTTAAAATGTGTCATGAACAAACTGGAAAAATCCATATCATTACAAACGTTAAACTTGAAACGAACGTTTTCAAAAACTGTAAATTGCAAATTGGCAAAATGGCAATGTGTGAAATGTGAAAATGAGAAATCAGCCATCAACATCATGATTTTTAAAAATAATGAAAACAACAAAACATCGTGCTCTGGTAAACCTTTGTTTTTATTTCATAGTCATAGTGGATTGACAAAAGAAATATAGAATACAAACAAATCCCAATTCCTCACTCCTCAATGTTTATGTCCATGCATCATCAACTTTCCTTTCATAGCACTCATGACAATCTGGGCTGCCATTCTTTCACCCACTGAGGCATCACTGGATGTGAAACGTTGTTTAGCTTTCTTCAATAACAATTTATCTGCCACATGTCTTAAACCAGGATGACTATGGCGATAAGAAAGGTCATGTTGCTTGCATGCTTGATCCAAAAGATTAATGGGTACATCATCACGTTGTAAACGTTTTTCACGATGAGTTCCAGGGCCGCAAAAACGATAACCTGGAAGATGGATTTCGAAAGGTAGGTATTGAATCATTTTGTCAATGACGCCATTGCCAGTACAGGTCTGGCATATCCTTTTCCATTGATGGTAAAATGGTTTGGTCTTCCTCCTCCTCTGTGGACGATGTTTGTGTTTGTTGTTATTGTTGCTTTTTCTCACCATGACACCCGTGGAATGATTCAACAAAGTCTTTACATGGACTTTTATGAACGTGATACAGTTTCACTAGCTGGCAAGTCGCACACTGACGCATAGACGGTATTTTTGCCATGGCCACTTGCTTATGGTGATCGTAATCCGTACAGGGTTGCAATTCACTCAACACAGGGTCTTGAGTCCATGATTTTGGTACATGTTGCCAGATTTCTTTCACTGCGTTGGCGGCCACATAATAAATGAACGACTTGGGGAGCGCCAAGAGTTCCTCTTTGGTAAAACTGTCTAGTTTATTTTTGCACACAAAGAACTTGCCGATGGCTTTGTCCGTAGCATTGCCTTTCTCCATGGTATCACGTGCTGTAGATGTTTACACGTCGCTTGTAGAAATCTCACTGGCGTCATTCACAGGTAAATCTTGAGTTATAATTTTGTTCAACAACTCCCAGCAGGCATGGGTGGTTAACCAATGAAAGAGATGCCACGCATGCGATAGGGCTGTATGGGTAATCTTGCCACAGGAACAAGTATCCATGAGCGTTTGCAGGGAGGGGCAGCCCAACTCCATGAGGTCGATACATTGGCAGTAAGACGCCAAAAATGGTTGCAACCATTGACGTTTTTCATTACCTTTCACAAATACCACATTGGCCGAGGACAAGTGTGCTTGCATGACCACGTCCAAATATTTATAGGAAATGGTTCCTTGATTCCAGTATAGTTGCCTATGATTTTCAATCCACTGGGTTTGTTTACGGTCTTTTTCACACAACAAATCAAAAGCATGGGGTGGTTTAAATAGCAAATGCGTAGCTTGCGATATCCAAAACGTGGTACAATCGATCATGGCCACTTGTTTAAATATAAATTTGTTGTCACCAATTTTAAACCCTTGGCAATCCACAATGAGTGTGCGCAACATGTTGACGCTTGCCTGGACCAAGTTCAACTGACGACTGACTGACGATCAGGAGTGATCATGGCATGGACCTACCTGCCATGCTAGTTTTAAATTGAGGTTAGGGTAGGACAGGGAGACATGCAAAAATAAGAATTTAAGAATTACATCATTTTATTATCATAACACGTCTTACAGGCTTTTGTCATTTTGGGATAAGGACGATACCAACTGATACAACAATATAGTCTCTTGTGTTTGTAACGTCCATAACACCGATGATGTCCCAATGTCTCTAAACGAGGCGTTTTTGATGGTGAGCTGCTCACCGAAGCACCATGGATACCATACGGTCCACACGTATCGTAACTTGTTTTTTTTTCATTACCCAGGGACACAAGTGAGGGATAGCTTGAATGACAGGGTATATTTCCCACTTCCATTCTACACAGGTAGGGGCAGGTGGGTGACCAGCGCTAATGTTCCTGCATGGGTTCATCGCCCTCCTGCCATTGGTCTATGATGATGGGGCAAAAGGCACATTTCACTTCATCTCTTGTTTTTAAATAGTAGAATCCAGCGGCTGCCAAGGCTTGAGGGTTTATGAAAGGCACCGGCCACTTGGCAAGAGTCTTGAAACGTTGTTCCTCAGAGTTTAAATTCATGGATGTGATGTCTCTTGAGGCTTTAAAGCAAGACATGACTGAGCGGCTTGACGTGGGTTGAGCTGTTATTTATACACTCGTCACTTGGTTGGACATTGGATAATAGTTGACTTGTTTGTGATGAATAATCAAACAGTAGGCCGTGGTATTGGCTGGTACATTGTCATGCGTTTCAAAATCTAGTCGAATGTCGATATTGGATGGCTTGACAGACTCTTCCAGGTAAGAACAGTCAAAGACAATCAGTGGCGCTCTTGCCTTAAACGCTTGGGGTAGTAGCATGGGGCCGTTCTCTTTTTAATAATACGACCATCGAAATTTAGAAAACAAGTCGTACAGGGGGCCAAACTTATATTTTGAAAAATCCAAATCCAGTCCTTCATAGGGAAACACAGCTCCGTTGAGGAAAAGACGTGCATTTCTCAATTGCAGGTGATCAAATTGCGTGGCATCTTTGGTTTGTTGATACTTGCGATTCGTTTGAAAACGCACGATCAGGTAGAGAGGTCTCTCTGTATAGCGAGCTGTTTTTACAGACCAACTGTGTGTGTTGGTGGTGGGCAATAGCGGATACTCATGAAGTGCCCAGATTCTAAATTCCATGGGTAGAGGCATATCTCTCTTTACCATTTTGAGTATGTCCAGTTTTTTGCTATCTTCAAGGGTCACATGAGGCACTTTCCATAGCAAGCGTTGTAGTTGAATTTTTGAATCTATGGGGGCATTGTCGGCTCCCTTGAGTGCATTATTATCACTCCTATCTCTCACTAGATAAAGCACTTGCCTTGCGTTGACCACAATGCGTTGGTGATCTTCGGCAAAGCCTAAAACCAGTTTAAGAGGTAAATATCCAGTAAAGGTCCCATCGGTGTGTACCATCCAGTCATTGGTCGAGTCAGGACACCAACCTGCCATGCAAAGTGTTTTACCTTCTTCCTCACTATAAGAGGGGTATAGTTTCATGACACTGGAAATGCCCACATTTCGAGTGCTATCCACCACCATATCATTAATGACATACCGCACTTCAGAAAACAGAAAGGCCAAACCATGGTTGGCCAACTTGGATGTGTTGGGTGTAGAGCCATCGGCTTTGGTGAGCCGACCTTCAATCTGAATGACACTTTCATGCGGTAGGGTGTAAATATCTTGGTTGTTGATAACAAATTGAATTTCATCATTGTTATTGAGTCCAGGTGTTTGAGCTTGATAGGAATGGAGATCAATTCTTACCACTCCAGGTTGCTCCTCGATGCGGTTCGCTATCTCTAGGATAGAATTCATTACGAGGGTTGACGTGGTAACCCAAATGCTGTAAAATCTGCTTGCCTACAGATGTTAACCTGTATTCACGTGGCTAACAACTAACACTATTCCTAGACGGTGTTGTTGCTTTATATACAAATTTCATAGTGGCTTTAGCACCAACTTGTAAGTCACTGGTGTGGTAGAATCTAGATCAATGAGTTGTTGATCTCTATTGATCAGTCTTAATGTTATATTATTAACACTATCGACAGCCACAGAATGGAAAAGCACCTCTGGAGGGTTTTCACGAATAATATACCCATTGGGCGATGTCACAATATAGTCCTAAAGCGAATGCGATGGTTCCTGATAGGTGTACACTTGGCTAATAATATTACACGTCACCGACACATGATGGTCCTCAATGAATTTCACTTCATGGTCCGAATCATGTTTTTTGTTGGGCTCCAACACACGTGGTTTAAATCCTAGTAATGGGCCAATGGAATCGGGGCGTGTTTTAAAGTCAATGTTAAAGGTAGAGAAAATAATGCAGCGATGAGTGTTGGTATTGCCTACAAGTTCAAACTTGTGGGTTCCATCGAGAAATGACTTTAAACCATATTGATTGATCAACACCACATAAATGTGTTCATAAATGTCATCGATCGTGTATCCACCAGAGTTCAGGGTGAGCACAGAATCATCATAGTAAAACTTGTTGTTCACATTTTCACGTATGTTGTATATTCGATTGTACGTTTCAAGAGAAACAAGTCCTAAACCATAGGGTTTTTCATTCAATTCAATAGGCGGGTAAAAGTCTAGGCTGATTTCAGGTCCGCGTCCATGCACTGTAAACGTTTTACTTTCTGCCGACATACTGGTGGCGTTTTTGTTTATGCTGCGTCTTATATTAAAAAAATAAACACAAACGTCCACATTGTTGGCTGTTAAACGTTAGCTCACGTCTCACATTATAATATATCTTGATCCTGTTTCCAAAATAGGTCACTAGTTCCATGGGCGGGGGCAAATTCCCAAAACTGTCAAAGTACCATACAGAGGATCCCTCTTTGACATAAGCTACATAATGTGTTCCTGGTCCTCGGTGATCATTCAAATTGACAACAGCACATTCCTGTTTACAGGGTCGTGGGGGTAATTAGTTTCGCATAAACACACCTCGAAAATGAGAAAGCTTTAGTTGTTTAGCATAGCTTTCCACTTGTTGATGCGTCAGGGCATGTCTCGCTATGGCTGAGGTTAATTTTTTTTTAATACAACGAAATGGTGAAATCCCAAATCCTTGTTGATAAAAGGCTGGCTTTAAATTGGCATTTCTAGCCCCCATGGCAATCGCTTCCATCGTTTCATTGTGTCGCTGACTTTCTTTGAGTTGTTGCTTGCCCTGCTGCGCGGCTTTAATGGTTTTCGCCACTGCACTGGCACCGCCCAAAAGTGAACCCAGAGCAGCCAAACCGGCAAATAATGCAGGTAAAAATCCCGCTCGTTTGGGGACGGGAATCACTCGCCCTTGGTTTGAACCCTGTCGCCGACGTTTTGGAATAACATGACTCTGTGCTGCTCGAAAGGCTTTCCTTATGGTCAATACATTATTTTTTCTTTTTTTCTTTCGCAAGGGCTTGTCCACGAATGTCTTAAGCCCAGGCTTTGCCAAGGACAAGGTCCTTTTTTTAGTCTTTCTCACCGCATACCTTTGTTTCACCATGATGATAATGACCAACAACCTTTCACAAGAAAGTTTAAATCTCAACTAACGTCAGATGGTTATTTCATGGCTGTATATTCCAATTCCACATAAAGTGGGAAATCGTTTATGGTTTTTCCCACTTGCTTTTCATCCCATTTCAACATGAGATGAAAGGATAATTCGTCACCTGCATTGACCATTTCATGGTTATGGATCAACATCCTATGACCATTTACCTTTATTTGTAAATGGTTCTCATCAGCTATGGCATATTTGATGTGAATGGTTCCATCATAGTGTAATCGATATTGGCTTAATCCTGAAGCAAGCACATAGGTCAAGTGCTGATCATGGACTAGCGGTATATGGTTTCTCTCATTCAAAGGTTTTTCATTTGTCAGATACACTAAAAATACAGATGGGATAAATTTATAAAGCCTTTTCATTTCATAGGTCACGTAACGCTTGGTACAGACATCGTCTTCGTCTTGCGGGTCTTCCACGTGAATAATCCGATGGTGATTAGCGCTATGGCCATTCACCGTAAGCTGGGGCACTTTGTCATAAAACTCATATACTTTGTTATCCACATACTTTTTCGTAGTAACGTCTGTAGACACTTGAGGATGTTTTACATGGGTTAACCGCTTTCCCTTAAAGTCATAATCTCCCTGTTTTGTGCGTAGCACTACTGACCTATCCATATAGTGTTTATTAGCAGGATCTGTTTCTTGTTTAGGATCATGTATGGGGACAGACCTAGCTTTGGCCATCAACTCACGTCCAAAGACATCCATCGTCAACCTGTAGTACCAGTCTACTATTTCTATGACAATGTTAGTAGTGGAGTAGTGGTGCTTCTGCCCCACTTGACACTCCTGTGCCCAACAAACCAACATGGCCGCCGCGTGAGTCCAAGCCAATATCTCGTGAACCCATGGTCGGATTTTAACAAATGACGTGTCATTGGACTCGGGCTGACGTCCTCTTTGCTGTGGACTACTCGTTATATTTTTGAAAATTTTTTTGAAAATTTTTGTTTTCAAAAGTTGGTGATAGTTTGAAAACCAAAGATGATAGAACGTTGTGCCATGGCTCAAACGAATGGTCTTTATGACCTTTATTTTTTGTAATAAAACATTTTTACTTTTATGTTTTTTTGAAAACACTCGAATTTTGAAAATCCCATATTTTGGAAACTGGGAACTCTACAAAAACGTTTATTTGACATAAATGAAAGGTCCCTATGCCCTCTACCCCCAAAATAAATTTCAAGTCGCTAGAGCAAAAATTTGAGTTTTGGTAGTAGTGTGGTAAGGGGAAAGCTGCTCCACTTAGGAAGTTGTGAGACCCTGCGACCTTGGAATGGAAGGAGCCATGCTAGGAGGGCGTGCTTGGATTGGTTTTTTTCGTCTCGTTGTGCTCTTTACGGGAATGTCGGTGTCGAAAATGTGAAAATCTGGAAACACAGTCTTTTTGGGGTAAAAACGTGATTTTAGACTTTTTGCTATATCTCACGAACCAATAACGCTAGAGGCATGTACGACGGGTCCAAGGACTCGGGGTAACGTCCTCTCTGCTATGGACCACTCGTTATAATTTTTAATAAAATTGGGAAACTCGATTTTGGGGTAAACACGTGTTTTTTGGGATTTTTGCCGATATATTACGAACCAATAACGCTAGAGACGTGTACGAGGTGTCCTAGGACTCGGGGTAACGCCCCCTTTCAAATGTGGTAGATATTTTTTTCAAAAAATAATTCACATGGGTCTAACGCCATACATGTTGAAAAAAAACGTTTTCTTTTTCTTTACCTGTTTATAATGTTTATAAAGCGTAGTGGTTGAGAGAGACGATACGGCTGGGTGTGTGTTTCAACGAACCTGCCGCTAACCACAAGGACCATGCTTAATAGAACAATCGCTAATTCGGCTGGTCGGTGTATGACAGAACGAGCATGCGTTTTCTGATATTTTACCTTTAACGTGTAAACGGTAATGAGAACTTGGTTCTATGTTGGTCGAAGCGAGTACAGAAAACAAACTTACAGGAGGTGAAGGTCATTTGAGCTTATTGGAAGGCATTGATCTGACTTGACAACAAGTGCAATGGAAAAAATGACCAAGACGCTTGAAGGTGAAATAATCTGACCATCGTGGTGGTAGGGGGGGTGTGAAAGGCATGCACACACATTTGTGAAACCGCATGTATGCTAAACCAGTGACATCCTGTTTTGCTTCGTACGTGACAAAATGCAAGTTCATGTGAAATTTGATCTTCCACAGGTGTTCCCTTGGGTGTTATCTGTCCACGTGCGCGATAACTGTTAACAAGTCACATCCTGTTTTGCTTCGTACGTGACAAAATGCAAGTTCATGTGAAATTTGATTCGCCACAGGTGTTCGCCTGGGACGTTAGCTGTCCACGTGCCTGATAACAGAATGGTCAAAGCGTGGGAATCGCTGAATCAGTAAAAAGTATGATGCAACTTGTGGGAATGATGTCACAACCAATAGATAGGCAAGAGCTGCGAACAGCAGTGGTGGGAGGTTGAGGGGGGGAGAGGGGGAGGGGTAATGTAAGGGAGAACACATGTGGAAAGAGAAAGAAATATGTAGAGCTGAGGACTGTACACATAGAGCTATAGGTGGTGTTCAACATGTGTGAATAAATAAAAAGTACACAGGTTCACACAACATGTAATTTATTGATCCAAGAATTAAACGTAGAGTTAAACCCTAACCATTTGACGTAGAGTTTATTTCCTTTTTGTTTCAACACTTTTTCCACAAGATAATGCTGAGGAAATGCTGTTTTCTGAAGTTCATGGAGATAAAATCTACCTTTTATGGGTTGATGGTTGAGGTCCTCGAGTAAATAGGTGACTGGAGTGTCCAAGTTGACTCGACGAATTCGAAATAGTTCAGTCCCCCACTGAGGCGTGTAGCCCTTATTGAAGGCAGACTTAAATTTGCTCACACGAACAAAATCCCCAATGTTCAGTCGGTGACGTTTAGGATCGGCTGTTTTTATGGGGTTAAACAGTTTATCCAATCGCTGAATATTTTTAGTTACGAGACGTGGCTTGGTCCCAATCGTTCTATGTTTGGTGTCATTGTAACGTGATACTAGCTCAGGTAACATGTCCAACCAGCGATACGTGCCCTGAGCTGTAAACGCTTTCCACATATGGGTTTTCAATGTTCGGTTGAACCGCTCGACCACACTGGCTTTCAGATTGTTGTACGTGGTGTAATGGTGAATATCCTTAGATTTGAGAAAACTGGAGAAGTCCTTGTTGAAAAATTCTTTCCCCTGGTCGGTTTGTAGCAGCTGAGGTTGACGTTTGGAGTGTTGAATAATATGTTGAAAGGCCTTGGTAACTAGTGGACCAGACTTGCGACGCACAGGTTCAACAAAGGCCATTTTGGAATAGACATCAATAACGGTCAACATATAGCGTACACCGTCGTTAACGCCAGCATAGGGTATCATTTCAACCAAGTCAGCCTGCCAAAGTTCATCCACACCTCGTGAAATCACCTTGAGTCGTGGATAATGACGCCTAGCTGGGCGATGCAACTCGTGAGCAATACCCATTTTAATGGGTGAGGGCTTAAACAATAATTTTGGCATTTCGAAGTTCTTGTTCAATTTCTTGAATTTCCCAATCGTGACCGGTATGGCCAGCTTGACGTGAGGCATGCAACAACTGTAGCCGCTGGACGAGCTTATTGGGATTGTGCCAGTAGGTAACATCCACAAGGGGTTTTAATGGTTTAAATGTCACTCCCGAAGCGGATGCTTTACGACGAGTACTTTGACTGGTGGGAAACATTTTTGCAATGATGGTTTTATATTTTTGAGATATATTGGCATTCACTTGTTGCGTGGGATCATACTGTCTTTTGTGAGCATGGGTATCCAATAAAATGGATTTATATTTGTCAAGATCCTCTGACGTATAATCATGGGAAGAGGGGGTCCGAGAAAAGAGCAGCTTTAACAGTCCTGGCGTTAATTTATAGTTGATGTTTTTAATGACAGCTTTAGTACGAGCAAATTTAATGGATGAATCGCCAATTTTAAAACTATCATCCTCATAGCGAACACCATACGTGGTATCTGTGTTTCCAATAAATAGATCGGTGAAATAGGGTTCCAATGTTGATCCATAATATTTTATTAAAATGGTTTTCAGTTGTGCTTTATGTTGAGGGGTGGCCAAGAGTTGTGAAAACGGAGACGCCCTGGAAGGGCAAGGTGTATCGACCATGGCCAAGGATTTCTTTTTTCTCAAAAACTCTGCAAGGGGTGCGGCCTTTTTTTGAGGCGTAAACACTTGTTCCTCCTCATCCTCAACTTCACTAACACTAGTCAAATCTTCCTGTTCCTCTTCCTCTTCCTCAGGGTCCTCGTGCAGCGTCTGCGTGGCTTGTGAAACGGTGGGTAGAGTTTCAGATGGCTTGAAAGAGGGTTTCAACATGGCTTTTAGTGGAGGTGCTAAATGTTGTTGAATAAACAAAGCATGATTGGCACGTGATTGTTTCAATTGACGAAACTTTTGGCGAATAGTATTTTTTGCTCTAATAATATGCTTTTTTAATTGACTCTCTGCTAACGCCATGGTGTCTTGGCAAATGGCTTGCCGGGGAATGAGACAAGGCCTTAAATAGCAATAAAATGATCAAACCATAAGCGATACCGTCCTTGGTTGAGTTCACTTTGTTTGTCAATCACTAAACAGGCATGACGTTGAGTGTTCCAGCACTTGGCACACAATTCTGTAAACATTTGAAAGGTCATATCCGGATTCACATGTTCATTATAAATGTGACGACTGTTCCTCTCGTCCTGACGAAATAAAACAATGACATTGGCATTGTCACGAATCAACTGTTTGGACATTTTAGAATACGTTTGCCCAAGATAGAAGCAATCGATATGTTTGTGTCGACCCATGCTGAAATAGCTTTGAATGATGCCTTGACGTTCAGTGGATACATCATCGAAAATCATGAGTGAATCAGGCTTTACCTCATCCGGTGAAATCACATTTTCTTGCATGGAAAATGTAAAATAACCCATATTCTCTTTTTGTAATCCAGACATGACTTGATCCAGAAACACGTAGAGGGGTTGGTAGAGAGATTTTGCAAAAATATAAATATTTTGAAAACGCAGACCATTGGGCGCTGTGATGAGCGTTAGCAAAAGATTTGTCTTTCCACAGCCGGAAGGCCCCACAATGATGCAGCGAATGGAAGATGGAAACAGTGAACCATGGCGTTGTTCACGTGATGTGGGACAGAGATGGGAAACCATGTCCCCCACGGGGAATGACTCTTGCTGCTTAATAATCTTCATGTCAACTACGGCTTAGACAGGCTAGCCGGCTGTCTATATACAGGACACCGAACCTTGTCATAGAAACAGTAGACTGCTACTACAGGTTGACGATGGATGTCTTTGGACGTGCGTTGATGGCCAAAGATAGGCCTGTCCTCATACATGATCCTAAACAGGAAACAGATCCTGCTAATAAACACTATGTGGATAGGTCAGTAGTGCCACGCACTAAACAGGGAGATTATGACTTTAAGGGAAAGCGGTTAACCCATGTAAAACATCCTCAAGTGTCTACAGACGTTACTACGAAAAAGTATGTGGATAACAAAGTGTATGAGTTTTATGACAAAGTGCCCCAGCTTATGGTGAATGGCTATAGCGCTAATCACCATCGGATTATTCACGTGGAAGACCCACAAGACGAAGACGATGTTTGTACCAAGCGTTACGTGACCCATGAAATGAAAAGGCTTTATAAATTTATCCCATCTGTGTTTTTAGTGTATCTGACAAATGAAAAACCTGTGAATGACAGAAACCATTTACCGCTAGTCCATGATCAGCACTTGACCTATGTGCTTGCTTCGGGTTTAAGCCACTATCGATTACACTATAATGGAACCATTCACATCAAATATGCCATACCTGATGAGAACCGTTTACAAATAAAGATAAATGGTCATAGGATGTTGGTCCATGACCATGAAATGGTCAATGCAGGGGACGAATTATCCTTTTATCTCATGTTGACATGGGATGAAAAGCAAGCGGGAAAAACCATAAACGACTTCCCACTTTATGTGGAATTGGAATATACAGCCATGAAATAACCATCTGACGTTAGTTGTGATTTAAACTTTCGTGTGAAAGGTTGTTGGTCATTATCATCATGGTGAAACAAAGGTATGTGGTGGGAAAGACTAAAAAAAGGACATTGTCCTTGGCAAAGCCAGGGTTTTCAACATTCGAGGACAAGCCCTTGCGAAAGAAAAAAAGAAAAAATAATGTATTGACCATAAGGAAAGCCCTTCGAGCAGCACAGAGACAGGTTATTCCAAAACGTCGGCGACAGGTTTCAAACCAAGGGCGAGTGATTCCCGTCCCCAAACGAGCGGGATTTTTACCTGCATTATTTGCTGGTTTGGCTGCTCTGGGCTCACTTTTGGGCGGTGCCAGTGCAGTGGCGAAAACCATTAAAGCCGCGCAGCAGGGCAAGCAACAACTCAAAGAAAGTCAGCGACACAATGAAACGATGGAAGCGATTGCCATGGGGGCTAGAAATGCCAATTTAAAGCCAGCCTTTTATCAACAAGGATTTGGGATTTCACCATTTCGAAATATTAAAAAAAAAAAAAAAAAACCTCTGCCATAGCGAGACATGCCCTGACGCATCAACAAGTGGAAAGCTATGCTAAACAACTAAAGCTTTCTCATTTTCGAGGTGTGTTTATGCGAAACCAATTACCCCCACGACCCTGGAAACAGGAATGTGCTGTTGTCAATTTGGATGATCACCGAGGACCAGGGACGCATTATGTAGCTTATGTCAAAGAGGGATCCACGGTATGGTACTTTGACAGTTTTGGGAATTTGCCCCCGCCCATGGAACTAGTGACCTATTTTGGAAACAGGATCAAGATATATTATAATGTGAAACGAGAGCAAACGTTTAACAGCCAACAGTGTGGACGTTTGTGTTTAATTTTTTTATATAAGACGCAGCATAAGCAAAAACGCCACCAGTATGTCGGCAGAAAGTAAAACGTTTACAGTGCATGGACGTGGACCTGAAGTCAGCCTAGACTTCTACCCGCCTATCGAATTGAGTGAAAAACCCTATGGTTTAGGACTTGTTTCTCTTGAAACGTACAATCGAATATACAACATACGTGAAAATGTGAACAACAAGTTTTACTATGATGATTCTGTGCTCACCTTGAACTCTGGTGGATACACGATCGATGATATTTATGAACACATTTATGTGGTGTTGATCAATCAGTATGGTTTAAAGTCATTTCTCGACGGAACGCACAAGTTTGAACTTGTAGGAAATACCAACACTCATCGCTGCAGTATTTTCTCTACCTTCAACATTGACTTTAAAACACACCCCGATTCCATTGGTCCATTACTAGGATTTAAACCACGTGTGTTGGAGCCCAACAAAAAACATGAATCGGACCATGAAGTGAAATTCATTGAGGACCATCATGTGTCGGTGACGTGTAATATTATTAGCCAAGTGTACACCAATCAAGAACCATCGCATTCACTTTATGACTTTATTGTGACATCGCCCAATGGCTATATTATTCGTGAAAACCCTCCAGTGGTGCTTTTTCATGCTGTGGCTGTTGATAGTATTAGTAATATAACATTAAGACTGATCAATAGAGATCAACAACTCATTGATCTAGATTCTACCACACCAGTGACTTACAAGTTGGTGCTGAAGCCACTATGAAGTTTGTGTATAAAGCAACAACACCGTCTAGGAATGGTGTTAGTTGTTTGCCACGTGAATACACGTTAACATCTCAGAACAAGCAGATTTTACAGCATTTGGGTTACCACGTCAACCCTCATGATGAATTCTATCCTAGAGATAGCGAACCACATCGAGGAGCAACCAGGAGTGGTAAGAATTGATCTCCATTCCTATCAAGCTCAAACACCTGGACTCAATAACAATGATGAAATTCAATTTGTTATCAACAACCAAGATATTTACACCCTACCGCATGAAAGTGTCATTCAAATTGAAGGTCGGCTCACCAAAGCCGATGGCTCTACACCCACCACATCCAAGTTGGCCAACCATGGTTTAGCCTTTCTGTTTTCTGAAGTACGTTATGTCATTAACGATATCGTGGTGGATAGCACTCGAAATGTGGGCATTTCCAGTGTCATGAAACTATACCCCTCTTATAGTGAGGAAGACGGTAAAACACTTTGCATGGCAGGTTGGTGTCCTGACTCGACCAATGACTGGATGGTACACACCGATGGAACCTTTACTGGATATTTACCTCTTAAACTGATTCTAGGCTTTGCTGAAGATCACCAACGCATTGTGGTCAACGCAAGGCAAGTGCTTTATCTGGTGAGAGACAGGAGTGATAACAATGCACTCAAGGGAGCCGACAATGCCCCCATCGATTCAAAAATTCAACTACAACGCTTGCTATGGAAAGTGCCTCATGTGACCCTTAACGATAGCAACAAGAAGTTCCGTGAAGAACTATACAGCCTACTTTTCATGCCAATGATTATTCTACAGAATATGAACCTATCTAGAATAATGACGAAATTAAGTTGCTAATATCGAAATTTCCAATTAGTTCGAAATACTGTATACCTGGCATAATGTATCCTAATAGAGCACTACAGTTGGCAGCCCTGGTGACTGAATATATTCTTAGTTCCGTCTCTTAAGGTACAAAATACAAAATTTGGTTGAAGTCCAATGAATAGCATGGACGTTACATGCAGTTAAACATTGGATCTAACAGCGCGCGTAAAATCATGTTGGCAACAATGTCATGCATGTATTGGTCAGAAATAATCTGAAATAATATGATCTATTGTTGTGCCAATTTTGAATGAAATCCATTAGTTAGTATAGAAGTTACATGCATTTTAAAATTGGATCTATCAGCAGGCTTAGAATCATGTTGGCAGCACTGACGTATATTAGTTACTCTAAATTCGTCTAGAATGCCAGGTACTATACGTGTGCAAAGTTTAGAGCTATTGGCTTGCATACTTTCTGATATATTGATATTAGGGTAACAAAAATAGGGACAGCACATATTAACAGTTGGCAGCACTGGTTGCTCCTTGGAATACGCATAGTCATATCTGTTATGGTACACATAGCACATACGAAATTTGGTTGAAATCCAAATGATAGTATGGAAGTTACATGTATTTAAATTTGGACCTGTCAGCAGGCTTAGAATCATGTTGGTAGCACTGATGCATATAAGTTACTCCAAATTAATATAGAATGTCAGGGACTATACGTGTGCATAGTTTAAAGCTGTCGGCTTGCATACTTTCTGATATATTGGTATTTGGATAAAATAAATTAGGAGCATTTATTAACAGTTGGCAGCCCTGGTAGGTCTGAAGAATACGCTCAGTCATATCTGGTTATGTACACATACAACATACGAAATTTGGTTGAATTCCAATTGATAGTATAGAAGTTATATGCATTTAAAAATTGGACCTATCAGGAGGCTTATAATCATTTTGGCAACACTGCCATGTTTAGCCTCCTGGAAATTAAACTGAAATATTATGATCTGTACGTGTGCCAATTTTGAAATAGCTCCCATTCATACTTTCCAAGATATCCAACATGGAGCTCAAATTTCAATTGCGATTTTTTAGCAGTTGGTAGCACTGACATCATTTTCAAATATGGCCGTGAGATATTCAGGTATAGATCTTTACTCCTACCAAATTTTGTTTCGATTGCTGCAGCCGTTTAGGAGTTGATAGGGGGGGACACACACACAGCCAGACAGACAGAAGGACAGACAGACAGACAGACAGACAGACAGACAGACAGACAGACACACATTTGCCCGATCTCATAAGTTTACTTTTTCCTCATTTTTGCAAAATGTGAAAAGTAGGCTAAAAAACTGGACATACTCAAAATGGTAAAGAGAGATATGCCTCTACCCATGGAATTTAGAAGCTGGGCACTCCATGAGTATCCGCTATTGCCCACTACCAACACACACAGTTGGTCTGTAAAAACAGCTCGCTATACAGAGAGACCTCTCTACCTGATCGTGGGTTTTCAAACGAATCGCAAGTATCAACAAACCAAAGATGCCACGCAATTTGATCACCTGCAATTGAGAAATGCACGTCTTTTCCTCAACGGAGCCGTGTTTCCCTATGAAGGACTGGATTTGGATTTTTCAAAAAATAAGTTTGGGCCCCTGTACGACTTGTTTTCTAAATTTCGATGGTCGTATTATCAAAAAGAGAACGGCCCCATGCTACTACCCCAAGCGTTTAAGGCAAGAGCACCACTGATTGTCTTTGACTGTTCTTACCTGGAAGAGTCTGTCAAGCCATCCAATATCGACATTCGACTAGATTTTGAAACGCATGACAATGTACCAGCTAATACCACGGCCTACTGTTTGATTATTCATCACAAACAAGTCAACTATTATCCACTGTCCAACCAAGTGACGAGTGTATAAATAACAGGTCATCCCACGTCAAGCCGCTCAGTCATGTCTTGCTTTAAAGCCTCAAGAGACGTTACATCCATGAATTTAAACTCTGAGGAACAACGTTTCAAGACTTTTGCCACATGGCCAGTGCCTTTCATAAACCCTCAAGCCTTGGCAGCCGCTGGATTCTACTATTTAAAAACAAGAGATGAAGTGAAATGTGCCTTTTGTCCCATCATCATAGACCAATGGCAGGAGGGCGATGAACCCATGCAGGAACATCAGCGCTGGTCACCCACCTGCCCCTACCTGTGCAGAATGAAAGTGGGAAATATACCCTGTCATTCAAGCTATCCCTCACTTGTGTCTCTGGGTGATGAAAAAAAAACAAGTTACGATACATGTGGGCCGTATGATATCCATGGTGCTTCGATGAGCAGCTCACCATCAAAAACGCCTAGTTTAGAGACATTGGGACATCATCGGTGTTATGGACGTTATAAACACAAGAGACTATATTGTTGTATCAGTTGCTATCGTCCTTATCCCAAAATGAGAAAAGCCTGTAAGACGTGTTATGATAATAAAATGATGTAATTCTTAAATTCTTATTTTTGCATGTCCCCCTGTCCTACCCTAACCTCAATTTTGAAACTAGCATGGCAGGTAAGTCTATGTCATGATCACACCTGATCGTCCGTCAGTCGTCAGTTGAACTTGGTCCAGACAAGCGTCAATATGTTGCGCACACTCATTGTGGATTGCCAAGGGTTTAAAATTGGTGACAACAAATTTATATTTAAACAAGTGGCCATGATCGATTGTACCACGTTTTGGATATCACAAGCTACGCATTTGCTATTTAAACCACCCCATGCTTTTGATTTATTGTGTGAAAAAGACCGTAAACAAACCCAGTGGATTGAAAATCATAGGCAACTAGACTGGAATCAGGGAACCATTTCCTATAAATATTTGGACGTGGTCATGAAAGCACACTTGTCCTCGGCCAATGTGGTATTTGTGAAAGGTAATGAAAAACGTCAATGGTTGCAACCATTTTTGGCGTCTTACTGCCAATGTATCGACCTCATGGAGTTGGGCTGCCCCTCCCTGCAAACGCTCATGGATACTTGTTCCTGTGGCAACATTACCCATACAGCCCTATCGCATGCGTGGCATCTCTTTCATTGGTTAACCACCCATGCCTGCTGGGAGTTGTTGGACAAAATTATAACTCAAGATTTACCTGTGAATGACGTCAGTGAGATTTCTACAAGCGACGTGTAAACATCTACAGCACGTATACCATGGAGAAAGGCAATGCTACGGACAAAGCCATCGGCAAGTTCTTTGTGTGCAAAAAGAAACTAGACAGTTTTACCAAAGAGGAACTCTTGGCGCTGCCCAAGTCGTTCATTTATTATGTGGCTGCCAACGCGGTCAAAGAAATCTGGCAACATGTACCAAAATCATGGACTCAAGACCCTGTGTTGAGTGAATTGCAACCCTGTACGGATTACGATCACCATAAGCAAGTGGCCATGGCAAAAAAAACGTCTATGCGTCAGTGTGCGACTTGCCAGCTAGTGAAACTGTATCACGGTCATAAAAGTCCGTGTAAAGACTTTGTTGAATCATTCCACGGGTGTCATGGCGAGAAAAAGCAACAACAACAACAACAAACACAAACATCGTCCGCAGAGGAGGAGGAAGACCAAACCTTTCTACCATCAATGGAAAAGGATATGCCAGACCTGTACTGGCAATGGCGTCATTGACAAAATGATTCAATACCTACCTTTCGAAATCCATCTTCCAGGTTATCGTTTTTGTGGCCCTGGAACTCGTCTCGAAAAACGTTTACAACGTGGTGATGTACCCATTAATCTTTTGAGTCAAGCATGCAAGGAACATGACCTTTCTTATCGCCATAGTCATCCTGGTTTAAGACATGTGGCAGATAAATTGTTATTGAAGAAAGCTAAACAACGTTTCACATCCAGTGATGCCTCAGTGGGTGAAAGGATGGCAGCCCTAATTGTCATGAGTGCTATGAAAGGAAAGTTGATGATGCATGGACATAAACATTGAGGAGTGAGGAATTGGGATTTGTTTGTATTCTATATTTCATTTGGCAATTGCCTTATAGTTATGAAATAAAAAACAAAGGTTTGCCAGAGCACGATGTTGTGTTATTTTTAATTTTAAGAAATCGTGATGTTGATGGCTGATTTCTCATTTTCACATTTCACACATTGTCATTTTACCAATTTGCAATTTACAGTTTTTTGAAAACGTTCGTTTTAGGTTTAATGTTTTTGATGATATGGATTTTTCCATTTTGCTGATGACACTTTTTAAACAATGTCCGTTTGAAGTTTTTGAATTTTCTAATTTCACACATGGCCATTTCTAGTTTTTAAAAAATGTCCGTTTTAAGTTTTGCATTTTTGGTGATATGGAAACATAGATTTTCCATTTTGCTGTTTTCACATTTTTCCATTTGGTGTATGTCGAAAGTTGATATTTGATAATGATGTTGATGCAAGTGCATGACCATGGCGATGCTGCAGTGAGTTTATGGGTGTTTGGAGAAACGTCGAGGTCTACGACTACTGCAGGTAAGACTGTTTTTACAAAATAATGTCTATTGTCTGCCACATTTCAATGAAAAAAACGAAACTATTTAAAACAAAATGAGTATATAAGTGACCATTTACCTCCTCCCCACCCACTCTACCTCACCGTGTTTGCTCTGGTCAACCATACACACCAGTTTTCTCTCTCCATTCATACATTCACACCTGTCTTTGGGAACAAACACAACCACTTTATTTATTCCCAAAAGCACATTCTCGACATGCACACTCATCCCAAAAGAACTTTTTAGTTTATCATTTACATTACGAAAAATAATTAAATACTAGTTATTAAAGTTACTAAAAATCTTACTTATTTCATATTTACAAAAAAAACTCAACTTTGTACAGCGTTAAAAGAATCACACTATTTACCAATCAAAAAATTTAAAAAATAAGTTTGCATAGAACTTTTCAAAGAGCAAATGGTCCAAGTGGTTTGCCACTATTTACAAAATCTACTATTTACAATGACAGAAACCAATATTTACAAAATACTAAATCTACAAGTTACATAAAGCTATGTCCCATAAACGATTATACAGTGAAATCACACCTCCTCCTCCTTGCGATCATAACCCCAGGGCAGGCTAGTGAGCAGGTCATCAGCCCACACACGCTTGTTATCTATGGAGGCGAGGGTGCGTTTTCTCTGTTCCACAAGATACAGATGATGGTTGCTGGATTGTATCCTGCACTGTGTATGAGACATAGCTTTGCCCGTGCGTAAAACCGCTAGATAGTCATCAACACGTAGCGATTTTACCACTGCCCTACCTACACCTTTTGCTCTTTTGGCTTCCTTACAGTCGAGTGTGCGGTAAGCATACATTTTTGAAGCCAAACCTACGAATTCCGTCATAATGGAATCACCGCATTCATCTTTTAAAACGCCCATTACCTTCTTGTTTTTATGGGCAGCTGAAACACGTTGTCAGCGCTATAGCAAGAGGTGTCGAACCAGTCACTATGTTGCCTCATGACGTCATAGGGGTTGCAGTGGCGAATGTGGTAAATGAATGAGTCCGTGTCCATATACAAAAGAGAGACGTCCTCAAAATGGCGTTTGGCAAACACATAGTGGAATCGATACATGACCGATTTAGAAAAGTCTAAAATGACTTGACCCAAGTAAATGGGCTTATCCATGGTCACGCTGGTCTTACTCATTTCAATAGTAGCCAAATCCTCATCGATAATTTTGATCGATTTGAAATTTGGCTTGGCAATGTACCGCCGGGCACCCCACCGCCCCTCCCAGACATTCACCAATTTAATGTCACGGTATTTGCGGACATTCTCCATGGACTTGCCATAGATGCAGTTGTTCATTAATTTAAAAAAATTAATTTCAAACTGCTGTGTTGCCATTTGTCGGTACTCTGTGTTGAGTCGCATGTATGGCTCAAGCCATGCTTTTTGAGCAAAAGAAATACCCCTGTGGATTTTCTTCAACACCAAGCCTTGGGCGAGGCATTGCACCAACATTTGGATATGTAGCACATACCGATTTTTGTTGTAAAGTGTGCCCATGAGTTTTTCAATTTTCACTTTACTGTCAGGGGGAACCATTTGCTCAAGACAGAATGGGAAATCGGCATGTTCATCATACAGGGATGAGGGATATTCAATATCCACTTCTAGCACATATCCACGGCCTGTTTCTTGGCTAGCCTTGATCACATCAAATTCTGACACTTGTTTGTCTGTCATCCAAGCAAACTTCCCATAGGGCAAAGGCTGACTCATGGCGTAACCGTATAAATTATTCACGTCATAGTACATTAAGTACGATTCTGGTTTGTCTGGTGAATAATCAGGCATGTAGACATTGTTCGCTTTGGCATGGCGCTGGTTAAGTGACACAAAACCGCCACGAATGCCCTTTTCAAAAAATAGAACCATGTCTACATCAGTGAGTAAATCCAATTCCACTTGAGTGTATTTCAAAGCAGCATCAAACGAGAGTCCAGGACTCGTATAATAGTGAGCCGGGTCAAGACCGTAAATGTGTTGACACAACTCACGGAATTTTTCAAACACATCAGTGAGCAGCAATACATCCAGTTTTAGGTAATGCAAAGCATATTCACTTAGCATGTTCATGCCAAACACTCGCCAAACTTGACATGCATGTGCATAGTCTTCATCGGAAACGGTACTGCGTGTTAGTTTCGAGTAAAATTTCTCTTGTGGTGGGAGTTTTCTTTGCTTTAACACGTCCCAGCTATTGCAGAAATCATACGGGAATATACCTTTCCGAATGCACAATTGAAATTGCTCAGGATCATTAAAATGCATTCTAGTATTTTTTAATTCCTCCTCATTCAAGCCATTCACAAGGCTGTCTAGCGAGGATGCCATAAACTTAAAGGAATCCAAAAATCTAATGCTAAAGTCGCCCAACCACCATGTCAGGGCCGTAAAACGCTCATGGTTTTGGGGAATAATGGTAAACGAGCCCTTGTTGACATGGCCCAATTCACGAATCAAAAACTGAATGTCATAATTTGCCAGATTGTGGAAAAAGACACTAATGAAGCGAGGAGCTGGAAAGTTCAAATTGCATTTACTATGCGCAGCTCCACGAAACTGCCCCGTAAAGTGTGAGTGATCACGAACGGTGTCTTCAGCACTGATCAGTGGCTTTTCGCAAATATGGCATGTCATGGCATGCTCATACTGCTGCTGCTGTTCTGGAGATAGGCTCATGGGTACTGGGTGGTCCAATAATTCCTGTACATGGTCGGCCAACTTGACAAGTTCATCCAAGAACCATTTGGCACAATCTGGCCCCTCGCGATATTTGTAAACGGATTGTGTGGGGTCATAGGCACACACCACATTAAATCCTATGGCAAAAGGTTCATGTTTTTGAATGGGTGTGGTTGAGCTGATGGTGGGATCTGGTTCACATCCCGCCATGGGTGTAGTGTGAGCTTCGAAATCTGCATATACCACATAGGGAACAGTGTCACGCTTATGAATGTCCTTAAACTTTAACACAGCCTTGTCCCCTTGTGGCAATATCAATCTCACCGCTTCCTGAGAAACGCAATCTACCCTATGACGTTCCAAAAGCGTAGGGGTTTTAAAATATTGCAAGCATCGATCACAAATATGTTTTACACCAGCGTGCTTAGACACTTGTCTGCTTAGCAATCTACTCAAGCTTTTAATGAGGCAATAGTGATTCACCTCTCCCTCAGACAGATATAAAAGATGAATGTGGTGACGTTTTGGTTCTTTTGAGGCATAAAGAGGACCCACAATCTCATTACCATCAAGGCCATACACCATGAACGAAAAGTCCTGGTTGTCTTGTTCAAACCTATGGATCTCGGTTAAGTCCATAGGGAACGATACTCGAGTTAAATTTAACGTTTGTTTTAATTCATCAAACTTGGCCTTGTACTTTGCTGGTCTGTTAACATGACGATCTTGAGCTGGCTGCAAGTACGCAGCCACAGCCCACAGAAAGCAATCATTGTCACGGTTCTTAATATTCACCACAGCCTTTTTCGAAGCTATGGCTGGTGGTGTTTTAATATAGCTAGACCCAGCATTCAACGGGTTGAAATGACAAATGTTGATTTGTAAATAATGAATTTTGTCTAAGGCTAGACCACTCGGTCCTTGTTGCAGTTTATCAAATTTTGACAGCAAGGCATTCACCACGTGGGTTTCATACCACTGTTCCAAATTATGGGCTATGAATAGCTCTTGCATTTTACTGCAAATATAGAATGTCTCTTTATGCTCCACGTCCTTCTTTTTATATACGAAATCGCACACTAGTTCTGTATTCACCTTTAAAGCCGTATGCAACTTTTGCGCTGTACAAATTTCAATTTTAAAAATTTCAAAACAAGATTCTAAAAATTCTTTGGGAATCAAACTTTTTCTAACATTCACTATGCGGCCAGAGCACACACGCGATTTGAAACAAGACTCAAGGGGCTCCCAAGTTAACGTATCCGCAGCTGTAAAAGACATTATTTTGAAAGAACACTCTCACCTGAGTTTTCAGCTGTAGACTGCTTGACAATGGTTCCACTCTAAAGCCACTTGGTTTTCAACTGTATTTGCTATAGCAGTGAACCCTTTTTTTTTTCAAATATCTAAAAAGAAATAAAATAAACCACCATAAGTATATCCATTCCATATAGTTTATGCCTTTCATAAACAAAACAAAATCAAACAGGTTATATATATAAAAAACAAATCTCACCTTGACGTGTAATGCTTTGCTATATTCCCGTCTCGTGGGCTAGTATGGAAATGGTTTTCTTTTCTAACTGTCTGTCTTTCTCTTTCTTTAATATATTTCCCACAGACACACGACAGGTAGGCTATACACGTTATCTGTAAACAAATAAATAAATAAAATCATTAATTACCTAATCAATAAATAATTGCATGTATTTATATAAAATCAATCAATAAATAAATAAATAAATAAATACCTACCCCACAACAAGGTTAAGTATTTTCCACCAACACCAAAACTGATAAACGCAGTGTGTTCAAAGGTAGTCACCTAAGTGAGCGTGGAAATGATAACGACATGTCTTTATATATGCTACGTTGCATGTATAATCTTTTTTTCCCACGCTTTGACCATTCTGTTATCAGGCACGTGGACAGCTAACGTCCCAGGCGAACACCTGTGGCGAATCAAATTTCACATGAACTTGCATTTTGTCACGTACGAAGCAAAACAGGATGTGACTTGTTAACAGTTATCGCGCACGTGGACAGATAACACCCAAGGGAACACCTGTGGAAGATCAAATTTCACATGAACTTGCATTTTGTCACGTACGAAGCAAAACAGGATGTCACTGGTTTAGCATACATGCGGTTTCACAAATGTGTGTGCATGCCTTTCACCCCCCCCCCCTACCACCACGATGGTCAGATTATTTCACCTTCAAGCGTCTTGGTCATTTTTTCCATTGCACTTGTTGTCAAGTCAGATCAATGCCTTCCAATAAGCTCAAATGACCTTCACCTCCTGTAAGTTTGTTTTCTGTACTCGCTTCGACCAACATAGAACCAAGTTCTCATTACCGTTTACACGTTAAAGGTAAAATATCAGAAAACGCATGCTCGTTCTGTCATACACCGACCAGCCGAAATAGCGATTGTTCTATTAAGCATGGTCCTTGTGGTTAGCGGCAGGTTCGTTGAAACACACACCCAGCCCTATCGTCTCTCTCAACCACTACGCTTTATAAACATTATAAACAGGTAAAGAAAAAGAAAACGTTTTTTTCAACATGTATGGCGTTAGACCCATCTGAATTATTTTTTGAAAAAAATATCTACCACATTTGAAAGGGGGCGTTACCCCGAGTCCTAGGACACCTCGTACACGTCTCTAGCGTTATTGGTTCGTAATATATCGGCAAAAATCACAAAAAACACGTGTTTACCCCAAAATCGAGTTTCCCAATTTTATTAAAAATTATAACGAGTGGTCCATAGCAGAGAGGACGTTACCCCGAGTCCTTGGACCCGTCGTACATGCCTCTAGCGTTATTGGTTCGTGAGATATAGCAAAAAGTCTAAAATCACGTTTTTACCCCAAAAAGACTGTGTTTCCAGATTTTCACATTTTCGACACCGACATTCCCGTAAAGAGCACAACGAGACGAAAAAAACGAATCCAAGCACGCCCTCCTAGCATGGCTCCTTCCATTCCAAGGTCGCAGGGTCTCACAACTTCCTAAGTGGAGCAGCTTTCCCCATACCACACTACTACCAAAACACAAATTTTTGTCTAGCGACTTCAAATTTATTTTGGGGGTAGAGGGCATAGGGACCTTTCATTTATGTCAAGTAAACGTTTTTGTAGAATTCCCAGTTTCCAAAATATGGGATTTTCAAAATTCGAGTGTTTTCAAAAAAACATAAAAGTAAAAAAGTTTTATTACAAAAAATAAAGGTCATAAAGACCATTCGTTTGAGCCATAGCACAACGTTCTATCATCTTTGGTTTTCAAACTATCACCAACGTTTGAAAACAAAAATTTTCAAAAAAAATTTCAAAAATATAACGGGTAGTCCACAGCAAAGAGGACGTCAGCCCGAGTCCAATGACACGTCATTTGTTAAAATCCGACCATGGGTTCACGAGATATTGGCTTGGACTCACGCGGCGGCCATGTTGGTTTGTTGGGCACAGGAGTGTCAAGTGGGGCAGAAGCACCACTACTCCACTACTAATGTTCGGTGTCCTGTATATAGACAGCCTGCTAGCCTGTCTAAGCTTTAGTTGAAATGAAGATTATTAAGCAGCAAGAGTCATTCCCCGTGGGGGACATGGTTTCCCATCTCTGTCCCACAACACGTGAACAACGCCATGGTTCACTGTTTCCATCTTCCATTCGCTGCATCATTGTGGGGCCTTCCGGCTGTGGAAAGACTAATCTTTTGCTAACGCTCATTACAGCGCCCAATGGTCTGCGTTTTCAAAATATTTATATTTTTGCAAAATCTCTCTACCAACCCCTCTACGTGTTTCTGGATCAAGTCATGTCTGGATTACAAAAAGAGAATATGGGTTATTTTACATTTTCCATGCAAGGAAATGTGATTTCACCGGATGAGGTAAAGCCTGATTCACTCATGATTTTCGATGATATATCCACTGAACGTCAAGGCATCATTCAAAGCTATTTCAGCATGGGTCGTCACAAACATATCGATTGCTTCTATCTTGGACAAACGTATTCTAAAATGTCCAAACAGTTGATTCGTGACAATGCCAATGTCATTGTTTTATTTCGCCAGGACGAGAGGAACAGTCGTCACATCTATAATGAACATGTGAATCCGGATATGACCTTTCAAATGTTTACAGAATTGTGTGCCAAGTGCTGGAACACTCAACGTCATGCCTGTTTAGTGATTGACAAACAAAGTGAACTCAACCAAGGACGGTATCGCTTAGGGTTTGATCATTTTATTGCTATTTAAGGCCCTGTCTCATTCCCCGGCAAGTCATTTGTCAAGACACCATGGCGTTAGCAGAGAGTCAATTGAAAAAGTATATTATTAGAGCAAAAAATACTATTCGCCAAAAGTTTCGTCAATTGAAACAATCACGTGCAAATCATGCTTTGTTTATTCAACAACATTTAGCACCTCCGCTAAAAGCCATGTTGAAACCCTCTTTCAAGCCATCTGAAACGCTACCCGCCGTTTCACGAGCCACGCAGACGCTGCACGAGGACCCTAAGGAAGAGGAAGAGGAACAGGAAGATTTGATTAGTGTTAGTGAAGTTGAGGATGAGGAGGAGCAAGTGTTTACGCCTCAAAAAAAGGCCGCACCCCTTGCAGAGTTTTTGAGAAAAAAGAAATCCTTGGCCATGGTCGATACACCTTGCCCTTCCAGAGCGTCTCCGTTTTCACAACTCTTGGCCACCCCTCAACATAAAGCTCAACTGAAAAACATTTTAATAAAATATTATGGATCAACATTGGAACCCTATTTCACCGATCTATTTATTGGAAACACAGATACCACGTATGGTGTTCGCTATGAGGATGATAGTTTTAAAATTGGCGATTCATCCATTAAATTTGCTCGTATTAAAGCTGTCGTTAAAACATCAACTATAAATTAACGCCAGGACTGTTAAAGCTGATCTTTTCTCGGACCCCCTCTCCCCATGATTATACGTCAGAGGATCTTGACAAATATAAATCCATTTTATTGGATACCCATGCCCACAAAAGACAGTATGATCCCACTCAACAAGTGAATGCCAATATATCACAAAAATATAAAACAATCATTGCAAAAATGTTTCCCACCAGTCAAAGTACTCGTCGTAAAGCGTCCGCTTCGGGAGTGACATTTAAACCATTAAAACCCCATGTGGATGTTACCTACTGGCACACTCCCAATAAGCTCGTTCAGCGGCTACAGTTGTTGCATGCCTCACGTCAAGCTGGCCATACCGGTCACGATTGGGAAATTCAAGAAATTGAACAAGAGCTTCGAAATGCCAAAATTATTGTTTAAGCCCTCACCCATTAAAATGGGTATTGCTCACGAGTTGCATCGCCCAGCTAGGCGTCACTATCCACGACTCAAGGTGATTTCACGAGGTGTGGATGAAATTTGGCAGGCTAACTTGGTTGAAATGATACCCTTATGCTAGCGTTAACGACGGTATACGCTATATGTTGACCGTCATTGATGTCTATTCCAAAATGGCCTTTGTTGAACCAGTGCGTCGCAAGTCTGGCCCACTAGTTACCAAGGCCTTTCAACATATTATTCAACACTCCAAACGTCAACCTCAGCTGCTACAAACTGACCAGGGGAAAGAATTTTTCAACAAGGATTTCTCCAGTTTTCTCAGATCTAAAGATATTCACCATTACACCACGTACAGCAATCTCAAAGCCAGTGTGGTCGAGCGGTTCAACCGAACATTGAAAACCCATATGTGGAAAGCGTTTACCGCTCAGGGCAGTTATCGCTGGTTGGACATGTTACCAGAGCTAGTATCACGTTTCAATGACACCAAACATAGAACGATTGGGACCAAGCCACGCCTCGTGACCAACAATATTCAGCGATTGGATAAACTGTTTAACCCCATAAAAACAGCCGATCCTAAACGTCACCGACTGAAAATTGGGGATTTTGTTCGTGTGAGCAAATTTAAGTCTGCCTTCAATAAGGGCTACACGCCTCAGTGGGGGACTGAACTATTTCGAATTCGTCAAGTCAACTTGGACACTCCAGTCACCTATTTACTCGAGGACCTCAACCATCAACCCATAAAAGGTAGATTTTATCTCCATGAACTTCAGAAAACAGCATTTCCTCAGCATTATCTTGTGGAAAAAGTGTTGAAACAAAAAGGAAATAAAATCTATGTCAAATTGTTGGGGTTTAACTCTACGTTTAATTCTTGGATCAATAAATTACATGTTGTGTGAACCTGTGCAATTTTTTATTTATTCACACATGTTGTACACCACCTATAGCTCTATGTGTACAGTCCTCAGCTCCACATATTTCTTTCTCTTTCCACCTGTGTTCTCTCATACATTACCTCTCCCCCTCTCCCCCCCCCCTTCACCTCCCACCACTGCTGTTCGCAGCTCTTGCCTATCTATTGGTTGTGACATCATTCCGACAAGTTGCATCATACTTTTTACTGATTCAGCGATTCCCACGCTTTGAACATTCTGTTATCAGGCACGTGGACAGCTAACGTCCAAGGTGAACACCTGTGGCATATCAAATTTCACGTCAACTTGCATTTTGTCACGTACGAAGCAAAACAGGATGTAACTTGTTAACAGTTATCGTGCACGTGGACAGCTAACGTCCAAGGTGAACACCTGAGGTAGATCAAATTTCACATGGACGTGCATTTTGTCACGTACGAATTAAGACAGGATGTCACTGGTTTAGCCTACATGTGGTTTCACACATGTTCACATGCCTTTCGCACTCCCCTGCCACCACGATGGTCAGATTATTTCACCTTGAAGCATCATTGTCATTTTTTCCATTACACCTGTTGTCAAGTCAGATCGACGCCTTCCAATAAGCTCAAATGAACTTCACCTCCTGCTCCTCGGCAAGTTTGTTTTCTGTACTCGCTTCGACCAACATAGAACCAAGTTCTCATCACCGTTTACACGATAAAGGTAAAATATCAGAAAAACGCACGCTCGCTCTGTCATACACCGACCCGCCGAAATAGCGATTGTTCTATTAAGCATGGTCCTTGTGGTTAGCGACAGGTTCGTTGAAACACACACACACACACCCAGCCGTATCGTCTCTCTCAACCACCACGCTTCATGAACATTATAAACAGGTAAAGAAAAGAAAACGTTATTTCAACATGTATGGCGTTAGGCCTTTTGTGAATTATTTTTTGGAAAACATATCTACCACATTTGAAAGGGGGCGTTAGCCCGAGTCCTAGAACACCTCGTACACGTCTCTAGCGTTATTGGTTCGTGAGATATCGGCAAAAATCACAAAAAACACGTGTTTACCCCAAAATCGAGTTTCCAATTTTTTTTTAATTATAACGAGTGGTCCATAGCAGAGAGGACGTCACCCCGAGTCCTTGGACCCGTCGTACACGCCTCTAGCTTGATTGGTTCGCGATATATCGGCAAAATCACAAAAACACGTGTTTACCCCAAAATCGAGTTTCCAGTTTTTTTTTAATTATAACGAGTGGTCCATAGCAGAGAGGACGTCACCCCGAGTCCTTGGACCCGTCGTACATGCCTCTAGCATGATTGGTTCGCGAGATATAGCAAAAAGTTTAAAATCACGTTTTCCCCCCAAAAAAACCGTGTTTCCAGATTTTCACCCTTTCGACACCTACATTTCCGTAAAGAGCGCAACGAGACGAAAAAACGAATCCAAGCACGCCTTCCTAGCATGACTCCTTCCATTCCAAGGTCGCAGGGGCTCACAACTTCCTAAGTGTAGCAGCTCTCTCCCCATCACACTACTTACAAAACACATTTTTTTTCTCTAGAGACTTGAAATTTATTTTGGGGGTAGGGGGCATAGTAACCTTTCATTTATGTCAAATAAACGTTTTTGTAGAGTTCCTAGTTTCCAAAATATAGAATTTTCAAAATTCGAGTTTTTCAAAAAACATAAAAAATAAAAAAGTTTTATTACAAAAAATAAAGGTCATAAAGACCATTCGTTTGAGCCATGGAATAACGTTCTATCAAGTTTGGTTTTCAAACTATTGCCTATTTTCGAAAACGAAAAATTTCAAAAAAAAATTGAAAAATATAACACATTGTCCATAGGAAAGAGGACGTCAGCTCGAGTCCAATGACACCTCATTTGTTAAAATCCGACCATGGGTTCACGAGATATTGGCTTGGACTCACGCGGCGGCCATGACACAGGTTAGAACTGTCACTACCCCACTACTCATACCACTTTTCAAATTTCGTGGCAGAGCCGGGTATCGAAACCAGCACCTCCGGGGCAGCAGCTAACCATGTTGACCGCTACGCTATGGAGACGACGGAACGGAAATTTCACAGTCGAAAAGACGAACAGCCGAGTTGCACTTCCAGGGAAACTCCAAACACAACCACACTTCTCTGAAGTTTTAACTCAACACGAGTCGACAGTTTGCTGCTGGCTCTATCTGGGGTAATAGGCTCGTCCGCTAGCTAGGCTGTACTGGGGTTATAGACTCGCCCCAAGCCAGCTCGTAAACTGTCACCTCAGTATTTGAATGGAGATTGTTGGAAGAAATGAAAACGTAAAAACACTTATAGTGGGCGATGTATTGAAGATAGAGATATGCTCTCGCGGACGTTTTTGTAGAACTTTTCATGCTGAACAATTCTTTCACTCGTAGTATATAGATATTTTTAACGGTTTTCCCAGCGCAAGCTTAAAAAGCACTCGGTCGCCATGTGTTTTCTTCGACTTTTTCACTGAAATCGTTACTGCTCGGCTTCCTTTCATCATAAATAAATTATTTTCTTCAGAATTCTTCCTCGAGATATCCTTTACAGAATGGTGAAAACCGCATCAAAATCCATTCAGAAGTTCACCCGTGACATCCAGAAACGACAGAAGCGACACTCGAGCGCAGCAACAGGAGAGAGAAAAAAGGAAGGCAGCTTTTAGTTATATAGTTCCCTCACTTTCCTGGTTAACGAGCGGCGACTCAAACGTAAGGCAGTAGCACAATGACCAATAGAATGCTTCCTCCATCCCTCCACGTGCACTCTTAAGTCCCGCCCTGGTGGCTAGCTTGTGTCTCCGACAGGTATCAGTGTCCAATATTGCACATCTGCACATACTGTAGTTCTGTCCAGTCTCGCTGCTTGCCCTCAGTGGCTACGGTGGAAATTTGACAACACTGTGCCTCACGCTAAGGGAAAGCCTTGGCCCCAGGCAAGGAGTAATAAGAAGAGGCCCTAACGGCAAGGAAGTGAAGCCAGAAGTTACTCCTTCACATATGCTCAAAACATTGCGCTAGTCCCATAAGAAAAGCATGTAATGGTGTGACGTACGTACTTAAAAGTGGTGATATTTCGCGTGTGGGACGTAATGTCCACGTGTGGGGCATATGTTTGCACAAACAGAACTCCCTCCTGCCAAAGTAATGTCATTTCACAAGTTAATGAACTTTATTTGCCATTATTGTGTTAAGTTTTCATCCTTAGAGTTGCCACCTTACGGTACTGTTCTAGTATCATTCGTTAAATGTTCAAATATTGGCATATGTGTCCAACAATATAAGTATTTTGATTGCTAGGAATTAATCCCGGATATTTTCCTTCGTTTCTTACTGGAAATAGTTTCTGCTTGTCAATTAATGAACGGTATTACTATAATCTAATTACCCCAATCTATTTTTAACGTGGCTTGAGCCCTGGATTTATTGCTCGTGGGTGTTAGAAGATTGATATGCCATTATTTGGATATTTTAGCGTGTTAATCTCAAACCTCAGCCTAGACCTTGTTTAGTTTGTTACCGGAACTGAACAGGCCTATTTAAAAAAAACATCGTGCAATAAAAACAATAACGCCATCACCCAATTAGTTCACATGCCTTAGGCCTATTCATTTATTTAATACACATTCGTGAATATAATGGTAGGCCTACTGGTAGTTATTTGCCGATTATTTGGTAAGTTATAAGTTAAGAACAGTGGTGAGTGTCTGGTTGCCTGAAATCCCACAATAATACAGGTTATAAAAACTGCATACCGGTATAAAAAATTCATTTCCCACGTGCCATACTATACTTAAGATCGGTGTATTGCTCGAGTTTATGCTGTAAAATTAAACGTTTTACGGCAGTTTACATGATTATCGAGTGCGACGAAAAGAATCTTGACTGGCGTACACTTCACGTTAGCCAGCAAAGATCAACATATATTCCTTGATTTCCATCGTCATATAGGCCAACCTTACAACTTCGTACACTATACCTGCACACGAATCTTTTACTGGTAATCATACTTAAATCCCACGAGTAAATACGTCTACGGTACCGTAGGCTCAATTTACCGCTCGAGCCGGGCAAGTATGGGGGCGTGGTCAGTGCTTCAACTCTCCGCATGCTATAGTGCTGGCAGGGCGTCTCCTTATTTCTCCTTGGCCCCAGGTGCCATGGAATGTAAACATATCCGCCCAGCTAGATTTCAAAGGCGAGCCGCACGTTAACCAGGAAAATGAGGCAAATATACGTGACCGTGAATCATGCGACCATGAGCCACGGGACCTCCTTTTTACGTAGAATCCGAACCACAGGACATGGCATTTCACTTCGAAAATCTCACATGCATTGACCGGGAATCGAACCCGGTCCACCTTGGTGAAAGGCCAACAGCTTGACCACTGCGCCACCACGCCCCAACAGAAGAGACAGAGCGTTGCAGCAGAAGAGAGATAAAATGATATCATCACCTTTAGTGTAACTTAACAATTTTTCACAAACGTCACTTTTTTCCAACAATTGTCACGTCAAAATTAAAGAACAAGATCTAGTCATTACGAAAGCAGATTAGGGTAACACCATAGAACTCTTGAACAAAACAGAATACATCGACTAAACAATAGAATGTTTGAACAACAACTATCAAGGAACTAGGGAAAGACCCAACCAACAACTTCCAAATACAAATAAAAAGTGCATTAAACGAAACAGAATGCGTACTAACCAAAGCCGAAAAATCAAAATTAACAAACATGTAGCCTACCCGAAATTACCGTCACTGAGAGGTCTACCAAAAATACACAAAATTTTAAAACACCACTTAACCATCAACAAAAGCAATTCAGTAAAGAACACATCAGAACTAGAAGTCACATTAAAACTTTCTTCGGCTTTCCCCAATTAATTGCGGTCACCGGAGCCAACCAGGCTCATTTAGGTTTTGGACGGGGACTTAAGACCGGTTGCCCTTCCTGACGCCACGTGATTCTTCAGGTGAAAATTCCACCCCGCTGTCACCGGGATCCGAACCCCGGCCGTCCGGGTGAAAGACGAGCAGCTGTAAGGCATCCAACGTTTAGAATGAAGCATTCGTCTTATGGCGCGTTACGACAGGGTTGCCACTACATGAGAGGAGGCAGTACAAAGCGCTTCGTGTACACTTTCCGCACATTCAGCGATTGTGCAGTGACGAAGACTTGAATTAAGTACTGTATAATAATACTAATAGTAGGCTAACATAACACATACAACATACAACGAAATTAAATTAACTAAAACGTATGCTGAATGCGACATAAAGAAAACAATCAAAATAAAATAAATGAAGTACAAGCCCAAGGAAATGTGTGAAGTTTCGACTGCAGTTAAAGTTGAAGTACCGTACGTTATTAAAGGAAATACTTCTCATTGACTTACCTTTCATGATTTATACTTTCGTTGGGTTTAAGGTTCTTAAAATAATTGAACACATTAATTACGACCTGTTTTTCCCTCCTTCTGAGCACTTGACCACGCTTTCTTTCCACAAAACTATCCATTGTTGTACGTGAAATACGTAAAATTCAACACGTTAAATCTAACAGAACTGCTGCACACACACACAAGATAGACATCCGAACTACTGAAATACAAGCTCGAATGGCATAGTAATAAAGCTGTGAGTAGCAAGCTGCACCCCGCTGTCCTTCGAAACTTCATTTTTATAATCCGCGGTCAATGAACAGCCCGGCCTGTGTATACAATTAAACCTACACTCTGGGTAGGCAGGTAGAAAACTTCTTCCAACATTCCTCTACAACTCTCAAACTGGCATGACATAGTTATCTTTAAAAATAGAAAAGTTTGCAGCATACGAACTTTTTCAATGCTGCTATGCGGTTATGAGAGAATATTCAGAAGTTTTACCTATATGAAAATTGTAATATTGCCAGTATAAAATATTTCAATAATCCATCATCAAGACGGCACATTTAGCTACACGTGTGTGAAAAATAGGCATCACAAAGTCAATGCAACATGATATAAGATCGGTTTTACTAAAAAGGGGACTCAGTTTATAGTTTTTTTTAATATGGTTATCTAATATTTCTGGCATTTCTATCAAGTTTACGTAGTTCTAATACAGGACAAAAAAGATCGGCAAAACATAGTTCTACCCGAATATACTGTTTTTTCGACAATGAAAAGTTTTCGACTGATATGGCAACAGTTGAGTGCTAGAAAATGAGAGCGTCATACATGTCTCGCGTGCAACAGAAAGAGAGAAGAATATCCCTATCTAACCAGTGCTTCATTCTAAACGTTGGATGCCCTATAGTAGTCGCATTGGAAGCACGATCCGAAATAGTACATTATGCCACGAGCCTATAATGGCAATAATTAAGACACGAGTATGTTTATAAAACGAGCGTATGCGAGTTCATAATTTCCATACGAGTGCCTTAATTACCATTATAGGCGAGTTGCATACCACTGTTTATGTTCGACGATAATTATTATAACTATTTTATGTTCGAACAAAAATATTCATAAATATCTGTCGAGATTTCGCCAGTTTTATGTACTGAACAGAGCGCATGAGACGCAGAGAATGCCTTGCATTTGACCATGGCCTCCTCGTTTACCCTACTATGACACTAGGCCAGGCAGTGTGATTTACTTCAGATGGCCGTGGAACTCAGCGCATCTAATTATCTAATTGGTCAAACAACTGTTTCTTGAGCTCTGATTGGTGGGAGAAACTGTTTCATAATGAAAAATAGTGTTATAATGAGCCTCATTATAGTACAGTTTTCTGACAGATAATAGTCAGGGTCGAACATAAATGAGATTTAATTCACGGGCCGCGAAAGTCAGGTTGGTTGGTTCCTCAGTTTAGGGGCTGCGACAACGCGGTCATGTAGCCCCGTGTAGTTTGGGTGTGTGTAGATTCTGTCTGATAACCGGTGTTAATAGGGATGTAGCCTGAGAAAGTTCGCGCCAGATAGCGCTCGTGTAGTACTGGGTAAGCGCAAGGCGATCGTTCTATGTTTCCCCCAGTCAGCAACGAGGAATGTATAGATTGTGACCGAGTTTTCTAAGCTAAAGTAAACTATATCTTCTCTAATTTTACTCCAAGACTATATTAATTAATTCTATAGGTATATCCTCTAATATATTATGAACGATTTTCAGCGTTTAAGCTTTAAACAGCTGTAAAATGAGCTACGGACTAGAGGCGCTAAAACTAGTGGGAGGAGGGAAGAATTAGTAGGCTACAGCGGTAATAACAAAATTCTAACACGCTTTATTGTACAAATTATGAATAGGAGTCAGCATGCTTGAGTATTGTAGGCCTATATTGATAAATAGCCTATATCTCCATAAGACTTAAATCATAAATAGAGATTTCCCCGTCAATGCATGTGAGATTTTCAAAGCGAAATGCCTTGTCCTGTTCGGATTCCACGTAAAGAGGAAGTCCTCTGTGCCTTATGATCTCTAGATTAACAGTCACGTAAAACTATAATCTTCCTTTTATAAATAGAGATTTAAATATTCGCTGGCTCCCCTTGCTTATAGACTTCGATTCGTGTATTTTTTTGGTTGATAGCGTACATGAAACGGTCTTGTTTTAAGGTAAACATAATCAAAGAAAGTTGATACCGGTATTGTTTACCTCAAAATGCATCGCAACGTTTGGTTCTTTTGTAATTTGTCAATTTCTTAATACAAATTGTTTCCGTACCCCTTGGAAACGACTCAGGGGTACAGTATTTAAAAAGTTTGAGAATCCCTGTTTTAAGGCCATGAACTGTTTCCATTCATCTGGCTAACTTAGGCCTATGACTCAAGAATGTAGAAGTCAGTCACTACCGGTACCACATTCTCCGTCGGGCAGATGTAAGTTGACGATTAATTCTGATTTCAAGAAACCAACCATAATACGTTTTTGACTGTTAATGTTGTGACATTTATTCTTGAAGTATTTGTCCGAGTATTGATGCCTTTGAAAATGGGAGTCACAAATGTTACATTCACTTCTTCCTGTATATTGACGATTTCTTCCCGTACCGTACTTCAATGGAGATAATTTATACAGATTCCGATATTGTAGGCTTATCGTGGTAAACTGGCAATTTTCTTGTGTATGGCCTCTTCCTTACTTTTGTTGTGTTCGTGGTCCACGGAAAAAGCGATAGAACAGTGCCCGGTTTTAATCTTGCTCTCTCACCTTCAAATACAAACGCATAAATTCAGTGGTTGTTATCGATATGTCTATTCAGTTTATAGGTAGGAATTATTTCCCTTTGTAAATCACACTTGCCCAACACAGTTTTCGTGAAGTCATCGAGTTGAAAACGATGGGAACACACTTTAATATTTTCGGTCAGATTTTCTTCACCGAAATGTTTCCTTCTAATAGCATGTAACCATTTCTTCCTCATTTCTTTATTTTGTGAAAATTGGTGACACAAAATCGGATTTCCCTGATTTTTGCAAAGAGGAACACTGCAATAGCTCGGCATAGTCACGAAAATAGCAATTTAAACAACTTAAATTCGTGGATATTAGCGGCATGTGAACACAGGAGACAAATGAAGAGCGCCTTGCGCTTACCCAGTACAACAGCAGTGCGCTCTATCAGTGCTAGTTCTATACATCCCTATTATGATGACTGTATTAGTGTGTGTTATCTGTTTTAATTCAAGTAAGGAATGCAGGCATTGAATATTTTCAAGTAGTTCCTACTTTTGCCGCCAAATGCCACTCTCAACGACCAATAATTTCTGAAATTAGTTACCAGATGCCACCGCAGTCGGCTCTTGACGACGAACGTAGTAACCTAAGAACGTTAGTCAAATGTTTAACCTATATTAATTTAACTTCACAGAGGTGTAATTAGTGGAAGGTTCTTTAAATGCTATAAACCGATGACATGGGACCGCCGGCTTTACTTCCCCTCCGAAGGAAGGCATACTGAGGGATATTTAACGTTCTTAAAAAGTCCGACGACTTGGGCCGGGTTTGAACCCGCGACCTTGGGCATAGAAGCTCAGCATGCTACCGACTACGCCACCGAAGCCGCTCTGTGAAAGTCAATATGCCATCTTTTATGGGAGGCTTTATACAGTAGGGAGGTGAAGGCTGCTTGAGCTCTTAACTTTAGGAGCAAAGAGGCGCAGCTGCGCTTCATAAAAAGGGAGGTAGCGCGCAGTTCGCTACTCCTGTGGGAGTCCGGGGACGGACACCAAAAGGCCGCTGATGAGCCAGCTTGGTGTTCTTAGGCGAAACCCCACACAAGACATGGCATAAACCAAGAACAATTGCTGAGTTTCAAATGAATCCTAGCTAACGACTAGCATCTTTCGATATAAGAAACATGTATACCAATATCCCAATAAATGAAGCCATCAGTATAATTGAAAACAAGTGTAAAGACAAACAACTCTATGAAAGAATCTGAAGAGATCGCGAACTTACTGAGTTCGTTCTCAACCTAAAGTTTCTTAATTCGACAATAAAACATTCACGCAAACATAGGGCTTAGCCATAGGGTCACCACTAAGTGGGCTAATAGCCGACATGTTCATAAATACAGTACACTGGAAAATGAGGTCCTAGAAAAGAACTCGACAAAGGGAATCATACAGTGGCAAAAATACGTGGATGATGTACTTTATGTCTACGACAATGAGTTAACAAGACTCCAAGCCATCAATGGCCTACACAGAGCCTAAGTGTAATTGATCTGATGATGATCGCTTGACGAATCTTGCAACATAAAACAGTTATGTACCTTGTTATGGACTGTGAGTATTACGACACTGCCAAGATTACTCCTAAAACAGAGTGGAAGATTCTTGCTACATAAAACATTAATTCTACAGAACAGGAGAACAAGCCTTGGTAACTTTCAACAAGGTATATTACTGAAAATATAGTATTTATGATTGACAAACCTTTCTCGGAGTTGTTGGGAGTCGTTTCACAATCTCAATTGCCACTGCTGCACCAGAAATAATTACTTTTAACGTAAATAAAGCGTTATTGGTCGTGTTCATTTGAACAAGGTTGGCCATTTAATAATCACACCGGACACTACGTCATGCCCACGTGACACGTTGCCAACATGAAAAATGAAATAAAAGGCAAAACCATTGGCCTGGATAAAGATTATTGATGCGTGACTTCCCCCACTGTGCGTGACAAAAACCAGGGGTGTTATATTTTAGCTAACGCGGCCCGCGGTCCATTGGTCTGGACGAAACTATTGGTCTAGTCAAAACCATTGGTACCGAATGCGTGGGGTTGGCATTGTGGACTCCTTCACAAACATTCACAAAGGTGGCCGTCAGAGCAGCAATTTCAACTATATAAGTCTTGCTCCTATTAGGGCGGGATGGTGGGTCTACGGCAGCGGACCGAGAGAACATCTATTACTATATCATCTCCAGATACCATTACTACAGTTATTTTGGCCAATTTCATTACTTACAATTTTTTAAACACATGTTCTCCTGTTCTGTAGCGCCATCCATAAAACAGTACCTTGCAACTACAAGGAGAAATGATGTTCCCCTTTACGGAGGATATTTCTTGACAGATGCGGCAGGCATTGTAGTCGTCTGGCTCTATGAAACTAATTTCTGAGGGTTTGGATTGTATACATTTTATCATACTCAATTTACGATTCAGTGCACCTCGAAATGACATAGTTTAGTGAAGAATCTAGTTACTGATGATTCAAAATTTAGTTAGAATGGTCTCTGAAATTGGAAGATTGTATCTTACATTAAATTTCTTTCATCACGTTACGGTGTTTCTATGTCAACGGAAAATGACAATGATCAAGTTATATGAACATCTAGCTTCATTACCTTGCGTACGGAGTTCGATGAAGCTCAAAAATCAATATCCATGGGTAAAACACCAGGTATTGACAATGTTTCTGCCGAACTAATCAAGAATAATGGGGATAGTACACTTGAATGGATATTCAAATTAGTAGCAAGAATTTTCGAAGAAGGTAAATGGCCTCAGGAGTTTTACACCAGCATCATAATTCCAATTCCAAAGAAGACTGTACCAGTTGAATGTAGTGACAATCGGACCATTAGTCTCATCCCTCATGCATCAAAGATACTTCTGCAGATTTTAAGGAAAAGGATGGAAATATACATCGAACATTATCTAGACAACTCTCAATTTGGTTTTCGAAAGAATATGTCTACACGTGATGCTATCGGGTCCTTGCGTTGTCTTGGAGAAAAGATGTTAAGTGTAAACAGAAACCTTTACGTGTGCTTTGTGGACTTCGAAAAAGCATTTGATAAAGTTAGCTGGCACAAGCTGTTTCCTCTTCTGAATCAAATAGGTTGTCCCCATCGATTAATCAGATTAATATTTGATCTGTATATAAATCAAACTGCTGTTGTTCGGCTTGGAAATGACGTATCAGAACCCGCTAAGATCCGCAAAGGTGTGCGACAAGGTTGTTTGCTGTCCCCTGGACTGTTCAATGCCTTCGCTGAAGCTATAACTAAGTTGGCTTTTAAAGGTTCTAATATGGGAGTGAAAGTTGGTGGAAGACTTATCCAGAATATTAAATTTGCTGATGATCTGGCATTACTTGCAGTAAATCCGCATACATTAACAAACATGTTGCAATGTTTAAATGATACAGCTACAGAATATGGAATGAAAATCAATTTTAAGAAGACCAAGATTCTGGTGATAAGTAAGCATCAACACGAACTAAATATTACCATAAATAAAGAACCAGTACAACAGGTCAATCGTTTTAAATACCTTGGTCAGATCTTCACAGAAGACCTACGATGTGAAGTTGAAATCAGGAGCCGTATAGCCATGGCCAAGCAGGCATTCCGTGAAAAGCATTCTCTAATTTGTCAACGCTTGATGTCCCTCAGCCTTAGAAAACAACTGGTTAAGACCTACATATGGCCAGTTGCAATGTACTGCAGTGAGACCTGGTCAATGAATAGAGGTGACATTAAACGACTAGAAGCGTTTGAGATGTGGTGTTGGCGCCGAATGGAAAATATCAGCTGGGTAGAGAAAATGACCAACATAACGGTGCTGGATCGAATAAAGGAAAAACGGCAAATGATCCGCCAGATATACCTAGACATAGAAGGAGATCCACCTGGCTTGGCCACAGGTTACGACATGGTGGCCTAATGATCGACATACTAGAAGGCAAAATACCTGGAAAACGCCCTCGCGGGAGGCCACGGAACACTTTCATGAGATCTTTCCTACATAGCTCTGGCCTACGAAATTATGAAACGGTCAAAAGGACAACACAAGACCGAACAACGTGGAGAAGACTCATTGTAGGGGCAGACCAGTCGCTTGACTGAAAAACATGATGATCATGACGGAGCAATCTCATTGGTGGCTTACTTATAGGTATCCCAATGTGGCTAGGAAACCTTGGTGCTCTACAGAGCAGTCTCATTACTGGCTTACCTGCTGGTACCTACATGTGGCTAGACAACCACCGAGCTCTATTGAGCACCATCTGTGGGTGGGGCAACTATGCCCCCCCCCCCCCTGTCCTTGAAGGAGATTAAAATGAATAAATTATACGAGCCTTACAGTAGTCGCATATGATGTGTAACATGTGATATGTTATCCTGCTATGTTATTGAAAATGGCCTCGTTTTGCCGATCAGTGCACTGCCAAGTATTGGTGCGATTAAAAATAGATGTGCGGAAGGTATATTAAATATGTTTCTCCCAGTGATATGTTTAGACCAACGAAGTTTCAATTATTGTTAGTAGTCGGCGTTAATATACTGAATTCCTACGTTGTTTGTATTGTTTGTTGATGCGATATAGATTCCACATAGCGACTGTACTTGGCCGAAGGTACATCGAGTGCCTACATTAAATAAGAATACAGCAAAAGTATGTAGAATTAATAAATCGTAATTGTTTTCAGCAAATATGATAAAATTAATATTTTCACACCAAAGAACGACAACTTGAAGATGATTTGTTGTAGGAATATCTTAAATGGGGTCTCCAGACCTTTAACTAAACTGTATGCGATATACATTCGCCATAGCCACATGGCCTACAGTACGTCAGTGTTTCCGTCCCATCCATTTCCGTCCCTTTTCCAAAATCACTCCCACAAGAATGTCCAGCTACCGAGTGGAAATATGTTACACATCAAAAAGCTGACAAGACCGACTAACATGACTAACTTTAACTTGGAGGGGGCCATTTTCAAAGGTCGATTTCGATTTCTTTGTCCCAATTTTGGTTTGACTCTGAGAATAACACATAGCCTACATGCCGTTTGGGGAAGGACGCCAACTTGGCCTTCTGGCCAAAAAGCTTAGACGGTATTCCCCATCCCGTCAGGTGGGTGAGCCAAGTGCCCTTCCGGTACGAAGGTCCCCATATGGCCGAATACTGGAGCCGAGTAGATCATTGTGCATGCCTGTTTGAGGGAATACTTACTATCGCCAGGTAGATATTACCTTGCCTGAGGGGCGCCAACAGTGATGGCCCACGTTTGGAGTAGGCAGTATTCGAGAAGGATAATTTCGGGATGACGTCTAAGTGTGTTTTAAAATCATCATCGTAGGGTGGAACCCTTAATAAGCCGTCTCTAGAGTATCGAATTAATTCCAAGTTATATACACCTTGGGTTGAAGCATTTAATCAGCGTTTTCCTATCCTCCTGGTGACTACAAGACGGGGGAGATTTTAAAATGGTGAAATCAATTATATTCTTTTAGGAAATCGTGGGAACATTAATTTGGAGACCTTAACCGGATTTCCAAACTCCGGAACGGGCAGCTTCCGTTGCCTACTGTTGACCGGAAGCAAACCGAAGCGTTTCTGGCATGCACGAAGTTCATTCATTCATTCATTCATTTATTTGCAATGGGGGGTGTGTCCCCCGGTGGCAAATTGGATATACATAAATAAATAATTATACATAACAATTCAATAACAATTATCCACTCCCTCTTATTGGCTTCCTGTCCTCAGCCACATTATGCCACCTCACCTGCGGAGAGAAGTCGCTCTTCTCAAAGAATATGACAAGATCATGGCTAATTTGGACCTTCCCATTCACGATGACATCCCAGATCTTCAGAGAGGCAGGCTGAAGTCCAGACATCCGCCAATTGTTTTTGCACAGGAACTAACTGAGAACCAGTTTAATCCATTCAACGAATGGAAAGGAGAGTGGACTCTCAATACTGACCACCTGCTTTGGCCTCTACTTTCCATAAACAGTCCAGTTCCAGGATTTCACCTCCCAAGGAGGGCATTGACTGCTCTAAATAGGATCCGCACAAATACCGGAATCTGCGCAGAGTCCTTGTTCAGATGGGGCAAAGTTCCGTCTCCCCAGTGTGACTGCGGTGCTCCTTCCCAGTCTATACAACACATTGCATTCGAGTGCAGACTGCGGGCCTATGAAGGTGATCCACTGGACTTTATTCAGGCCACACCTTCTGTGATACTGTGGCTGGATAGTTTGGACTTAAAAATATAGATATGTTGCTGTTTCTTGTCATGTGTATTTATGTATATATTGTATATGGTACTTTCTGTCATCTTTCATTCTTGTTTCTGCATGTAAAAGTCATACGATAAATAAATAACAATTATACAACAATTAAACGGGAGTATTTACACAAATAGTCAGTCTTTTCTTAAACACACCTATATGTTTGGGAAAAGGCTCTAAGGCTGCGGCAGGTAGAGAGTTCCAGTTATCAATGGCACGGTTTACAAAAGAATATTTACCATAATTTGTTCGCTGTGGTCGGCCCTTAACTTTGAAAGGATGATCGCTCCTACCCATGTAAGTGGGCTTTCCCAATCGTTTGCTAAGCTCACCCCATGCTGGTTGATTTGTATACGTGTTGTACATAGCGCAGAGTCTAGATTTCATCCTCCTAGCCTCCAGTGATTCCCACCCAAGTTTCTTTAACATACGGCTCACACTGCTCCTGGGATTAAAGTCACTGAGCACAAATCTAGCGGCCTTTCTTTGTACCATTTCCAAGTCATTGCTGAGCCCTACTTGATATGGAACCCAAACCGCCGAGGCATATTCCAGAATAGGTCTTACAAGTGACAAATAGCCTAATTCTTTAGCAGAGGTACTAGGCCTACTTCCTTTTAATACCCTCATTACAAAGTGCAGGGATTTGTAAGCTTTTGAAACTACACATCCTACATGACTACTCCATTTCATATCATTCCTTACGTGAAGGCCCAAATATTTGCAAGAATCTTCTTCTACAAGTATTTCCGAGCCAATGTTATATTGAAAATCCTGCCTTCGCACTTTCCCTATTTTTAAGAGACTACATTTTCTTGTGTTTATTTTCATTTTATTTACAATCGCCCACTTATAGACCAGGTTGAGGTGGAATTCGGTGAAATTCCGGTTGAGGTTACAAATCACGAAACGCTGAATGAGGGGTGTGTAGTTATATTTCAACGCGACCTCATTCTAAACATCAACGCGAAGCTTTTGAGAGATGTGGGTAAGAGAGGCGACACTAAGATTAGGCGCATTACCCAGAAAATTGGAGGGGATAGCAGGGGCGTATATAAGGGGGGTGCTGAGGAGTCTCCAGCCCCCCCCCCCCCCCCCCAAAAAAGGCAATAAAAATTAAGAAAGTGCTGCTTTGGTAAGAGCATAAAGTAAAGGTAAATTTGGTTGTATCCTAATCTTAACTTATCGGCTAAGTTATAAACAATATTAAAATTGAAATTATACTAACTCGTGGTGTAGTGGGTAGCATTCTTCGCTGCCGCCCCGGAGATCCGAATTCGATTCCCGGCTGTGCCAAGAAATTTTAATTCTAGTCTGAGGGCTGGAACGGGGTGCACTCAGCCTTGTAAGGTAAAGCTGTGAATTTCAGCTTTGAGAAATACATGTAAAAAAAAAAACTGTTTACCTTTCTGCTTAGTAAATTGACAAATATTTAGATATCTCCATAGATCATAATCGAAAGTTCATTAAGTATAAAATTTTATTAGTGTGTTGTATTTTAAAACTTTTTTGTATTGCCAGTAATAATTGTAGGCTATATAAACTTTGAATCTTATCTAAAATAATTACACAAAGTTATATGCTCTAAGATATTGGTTGATATTTCTGGGTATTTTGCGGTGACAATCCCCTGAGAATACTCACAATTTTCAAGGATAGTCAGCCCCTCCCCCCTCCGAATTTTTAGCCTATTTTCAATTTTGAAAAAATAGGCTTATGAGATCACCTTTTGTCCGTGTGTCTGTGTGTGCGTGTGTGTGTGTGTGAGGTGTGTGTGTGTGTCCCCTAATAACTTCTATACGGCTGGAGCGATTTCAATCAAACTCAGTAAGTTCATAGCACTACTCCGGGCGACCCCGACTGTGCCCTTCAAATTTTGTTACGTCTCACCAATCCAACATGGCGGCTGTGCGAAATATTTCACCAGCATTCAATATCTCCGAAACTATTCCCGATATCACTCTGGAATTTTTTACGGTGATAAAGGGACCTACTCGAAGTTCACCTATGTGACTATTGAAAAACTGGTAAGTACAAAACCAACATGGCGGCCACGCGAATTTGCGACTTTTAAATAGACGTTTCTCGCGATTTAACCAACCAAACGCAATACAACTTGGAACAGTATATGTTTATACACATTGTAATGCACCGACATCAAACTTCGTTCAATTGTTTACATAACCACAAGATGGCGGATGTGCGAAATATTTCACTGGTATTCTATATCTCTGAAACTATTAGCGGTATCACCCTGGAATTTTGTACGGATATAAAGGGCACTACTGGAAGTTCATCTATAAGACTTTCAATAACAGGTTAACTACAAAACGAACATGGCGGCCAAGCGAATAAAAAAAATTAATAGACCTTTCTCGCGATTTAATGTTCCAAACGCAATGAAATCTGGTACAGGAAATGTTTATACACATTGTAATACACTAGTATCTAATTCAGTCCAATTGTTTACATAACCTCAAAATGGCGGCTGTGCGAATTTTGAAATTGAGTTTTTATTTCTTGTGTCGTAATCATGTGATCGAAGTGAAAGTTTGAATAATGAACCTACGCAATAATTTTCCTTTAATGGTATATGCCTCTATGGCCTATACTTTTAACAATCCTACATGGCGACCATCCGAAATATTTAGACGGCTCTGAATATCTACGAATCTATTATAGCAATCAAACTGAATTTCTTTATGTTCATAGGGGCTATGAACATAAGTTCACCTATAGGACTTTAAATAACCTGGTGATCACAAATCCAACATGGTGGCGACGCGAGGTATAAATATTCACATAGACGTTTCTCGCAATTTAACCATCCTAGTGCAGTGAAACATGGTACAGTAAATCCTTATACGAATGTTAATCCACTGGCATCTAATTTATTTCAATTGTTTCCATAACCACAAGATGGCAGCTGTGCGATATGTTAAAATCTCCTTGTTACTTCTTGTGTCCTAATCATGCGATTGAAATTTGAATGCTACACGTACATAATAATCTTCATGTAACAGTACATAACTCCAGGACCTACATATATAAAATCCAACATGACGACCATCCGAAATATTTAGTCGGTTCTCAATATCTACGAATCTATTACAGCAGTCAAACTGAAATTTTGTATGTTCATAGTGGCAGTTAACATAAGTAGGATATATGAAAATAGGCTGTATAGTTCTTCACGGAACTACTTGTTTTTATATATACGCCCCTGGGGAATAGTGTCGACAGCGCCACTTTTATTCTCCATTTTGAGGTTGAAGTTACCATAAACAGGTGAAAGTCACATCGTAGCACTGCGATATTAGACCGTACATCCCTCCTCCTACTGGATGTACACTTGCGTCTAACTACCGACAAGTCAGCGGGGCTTCGGAGCCCTTCGCCTGCTATCGGCAAACCTCGCCTTAGCTCAGCGTGCAGATACACAGCAGGCTGTGGAACTGTGAGTAGGTAATATAAGGCGGTTCTGGGACAGGGGCTAATGCGCAAGATGCCCGCCGCGCGCAACCAGTCCTATGTTATTCTTATGGAGAGGTCATTCAGAGCTGACGCAAGGGCTAATGCGCAAGATGGCTGCCAAACCCTGAGACCGTGAATGACGCCACAGGGGGAGTTCGACCGTGTAGTCGCTCAATAGAATATTTATTATTATTATTATTATTATTATTATTATTATTATTATTATTATTATTATTATTAATTTTATTAGGTAATTATTGATTGATAGTTTGCCACGGTGGGTGAATGGTTATTGTGTCTGACTACTAACCCCAAGCTTGCAGATTCGCTCTTGGTCGTGGTAAGTGATTTTTGAAAGTTGGCAAAAATTAAGACACGCATGTCATACGATGTAGGCATGTAAAAGAACCCAGGGAGAGGTCGGCTATGTAGTTGCTAAATGGAATATTTATTATTATTATTATTAGGTAATTATTGATTGATTATGTACAATCAAGACCAGCCTTATATTCCCCCACTTTATGGTGTAGTGGCTAGCATTTTTGGCTGTTACTGTGGAGGCTCGGGTTCGAGTCCTGAATCTGTCAAGACATTTAATTCTAGGCTGAGGGTTGGAATGGGGTACACTCAACCTTGTGAGGCAAAACTGACAGAAGCTGGCTTTTGATTCATACCGCTGCCATTCTGCCTAACCCAACTTCACCTAACCTAACCTAACCTAACCTTATCTAACCTAACCAGATCCCACCTTACCTTACCTAACCTAACCTAACCTAACCTAACTTAACTTCTAAGTCAGAAGGTACAATACATTTATTGTTTTTTATACCCTCATAAATTAGATATAGAGAATGTCCACTACGATTTAGATCCTCGAGCACAATTTTCTGCCATATATCATTAAACGTGTAGAAAGGAATGTCTGATAATTTTCACTAACACATAATACAAGTTCACCATACATTGTGTCCACTTTTTGAATGTTAATGGTACGGAAAAGAGTATGCATTGGTAATTCGGTGAGATTTTTTTCTCTCTAATCAACAGTTCTACCCCCGTAGCATTGTGAATATTTATTGTAGTAGCCTAAAAAGAAACAAAAAAAATCATATCTATTACAGTTTAGCTATAAGTGACCAGAACCACTATAACATTTTATTCTAATAAAGAGATTTCCATAATGATAAGAAAAAAAAAGGTTACCATAATGATGGATTGTGTGTAAGTAAACGTCTTTCGCTGCATGATGCCACTACTAAACTGATAGTCATACAACAGACAAGTGAGTTCATGTTTCGCTGACGTAATCGTATGTTCCCACGCACTTCCTGTGTGTTGCACGCGCCGTAGTGGTTAAATTTGAAACTAGATGAGATGATTTGCTGATGTAATCGTATGTTCCCCCGCACGCACAGGCAAGCCCCTGTGGATGGGTCCTTGTGGACGAGTCCCTGTGGACGGGCCATTGTTGACGGGTCATTGTTGACGGGTCCTTGTTGACGGGTCCTTGTGGACGAGCCCCTGTGGACGGGTCCTTGTTGACGGGTCCATTTTGACTAATCCCTTTAGACCGGTTCCTTTTGACTGGCTCATGACCCCTAATGCTATAATGAAATTAAACGTTGTTCCACATGATACGCAAGCAAAGTGTCGATCGCTACTATGAATTAACATTTATGTTTTTGTTTTGTTTTACGCATGTGCACTTGTTTTTTTTGTAAGAGGGCGGGCTTTTTGAATACAGATTTATAAATGAGTTATTTATTTTTAAATTACCAAAAGATCCAAAACTAATAGGTAATTAGCTTTTTAACATTTCATGAACCAATAAGGCTATGGGACTTGTATTAGAGGTCGTTGGACTTGAGGTGACATTTTGTTTTTGAATCTATTATTATTTTTGTTAAAAGGGTCTAACTACACTTTTGTTAATATCTCGCTAACTAATAATCAGAGAGGGTCAAGTGAGGTGTCATGGGACTCAGGATGGTCAACCTTTTTCCATGACCAACGAATTTACCCAAAAGATTCAAAACAGCAAGGTCATTGACCTAAGATTTTATAAACTAATAATTGAATATTAACATGTGAGGTGTCATAGGACTTAGAATGGTCAACCCTTTCCCATGTCCAATGCATTTACCAAAAGTACCCAATACATCAAGGTCATTGACCTGAGATTTTATAAACTAATAATCGGGTACGAACATGTGACATGTTTACCATGTGTGATGAAACATAGCTAGGTAGAGAAAGAATTAGTGTAGGCTACATGTATTGTGACTGACAAGTCTTTTACCATTGAAACTTGTTTTCAGATCAAACTGCAGTATAGAGAGAGTATAGGTTGCAGGTATGGGTTAATAAATGAGAAACGGTGTACGCAAACTCTGATTTATCAAGAATTAAGAGTAGACTATCTTTATTTGATTGGTTAAAGAGGATAGCTGAAACACAAAAATGCTCAGTGGTTACCGAGACAAAATGATCGCTACACACAACAAGCTTTAAATACTTGAGGCTAATAATCAATACACACACACACTCGCTTGTTCTAAACTAAACTGTGTTGCTGTCAGTGCTCAGACAGTAGGCTGATGACGAAATGCATTGCTAACAGAAATATAATCATTTCCGGTTGTCTAATGTTACCAGCTATCCATTTATTTATTTTTTGTGTTGCAGTGGTAAGCACTTTTAGCTCTTGTATTGGTAGTCTTAACTCGATTTCCAGGTCTGAGGCCTAGAACGAGTTGAACTAAGAAACAAGGGCATGGTGGTGCAGTGGTTAAGCTGTTAGCCTTTTCACCAGAGGGTTCGATTTCAGGTTAATATGCATGTCATAAACATATTAAACAAAACAAAACAAAACAAAGATAAGGTTTAAAACTGATTACATTTGTGACTTTTCAAATTATTACTTGGATTACAAATACAAAGGTGAACTGGGTTTGATATACAGTTAATGCTGTCTATCACACACTCGACTGTAAGAAAGCCAAAAGAGCAAAAGGCTTAGGTAGAGCAGTGGTAAAATTGCTATATGTAGAGAACTACCTGGCAAAGCTATATCGCATAAACAGTGCAGGATACAATCCAGCAATCAAATTTGTATCTTGTGGAACAGAGAAATGTACTTACGTGAGAAAATGCAAGTTCATGTGTAATATGACCTAACTCAAAAGTGTTCACCTGTGCACGTGCACAATAAGAGCTAACAAGTCACATTCTGTTTAGTTCGTACGTAACGTTAGGTTAGGGCTAATGCACACACCCTAGTACACGAGGCACATGCCATTTGAGAGCAGGTCAAGGGATCTAACTTGGTGGATGAATGTGTTCTAACGAGTCATTTGTAGTTGAAAGAGAATAATACTTGTTCTTAAGATGTTAAAACTGAGGAGATGGCAAGAGCAGTAAGACGTCTTGTTATTTCCTGTGTCATATTACAGACATGGCAGAGAGCACACAGTTCTGTTGCTATGACTACGCTGCAGTAATTTGAAACCCTACGTGTTCATTAAGACAATGGGTGATGATTATACAAAGTTAGCAGTCATTGGATATTACACAGGTGTTCCTTCCGGTGTCATGTTGCTGACATGTGAGAGCAGGTCAAGGGTTCTAACTTGGTGGATGGATGTGTTCTAACGAGTCATTTGTAGTTGAAAGAGAATAATACTTGTTCTTAAAATGTTAAAACTGAGGAAATGGTATGCACAGTAAGACGTCTTGTTATTTCCTGTGTAATATTACAGACATGGCAGAGAGCACACAGTTCTGTAGCTATGACTACGCTGCAGTAATTTGAAACCCTACGTGTTCATTAAGACAATGGGTGATGATTATACAAAGTTAGCAATCATTGGATATTACACAGGTGTTCCTTCTGGTGTCATGTTGCTGACATGGCAGAGAGCGCACAGTTCTATTGCTACGACGGACGCTGCAGTAATTTGAAACCCAAGGGTTGATCAAGACAATGGGTGATGATCATGCAAAGTCAGCAGTAATTGGATACCACACATCAAAATTGACTAAATCATAAACGTGTTGTCATAACCAGCAGAAACCTCATTTAAAGATTTTAGATTTTACATTTTAAATTTAAGATTTTTTTGATTTTTAGATTTTACTTTTTACATTTTCCTAAAAGAGTAAACAACAAGGTCACATACCTAACCTCAGTTTTTAATGTCAGTTTTTAGTTGTTTTTTTTCAATTTGATAATATGGAAAACATGGATTTTTGCATTTTGTTGTTTACACATTTATTAATTTTACAATTTCCCATTTTCAGTTCTTAAAATGTTAGTTTAAAGTTTTTCAATTTCATGATATTGAAACATGGATTTTCCAATTTGTTGTTTTCACATTTGTCAATTTACCAAATTCATATTTACAGTTTTTTTTTAAATTTCAGTTTAATGTTTTTTGTTCTATTTGTTAATATGGAAACATGGATTTTTTTACAATTTGTGTTTTTTACATGTCATGCAATTTTTCTTATGCTAGTCTTATAGGTTACTGTACAACATGATCACTACCCCACTGTTTTTTTTTCATTTTGTTGTTTACACATATGCCAATTTTCCAATTCCCCATTTTCATTTTTTTTAATATCAGTTTTATGTTTTTTAATTTCATAACATGGAAACATGGATTTTGCATTTTGTTTTTTACACATTTATTAATTTCACAATTTCCCATTTACAGTTCTTAAAATGTCAGTTTAAAGTTTTTCAATTTCATGATATAGAAACATGGATTTTCCAATTTGTTGTTTTCACATTTATTAATTTACCAAATTCCCATTTACAGTTTTTAAAATTACAGTTTAATGTTGTTGTTTTTTTCTATTTGTTAATATAGAAACATGGATTTTTCCAATTTGTGTTTTACATGTTTATTTTGCATTAGGAGTGGAGAGAGGTGGGTAGTAATTAAAAATGTGCAAGCAGTGTCCATTGTTGACAGGTCATTGTTGACGAGTCCTTTTCATACAACAGAAAAGTGAGTTCATGATTCGCATGCATTACCTAAAATGTAATACCATGCAAGTGTTTAACATTTTACAACTAACCTGTTAGTATGATTTGCACACTACAAAGGTTATATCTGTTCTGGTAATAGAATTATTTAGCGTTGGCTTTTATATTTAATACTAGCAGGTACCCGCGGCTTCGCTCACGTCATAGTCGTGTCATATTGATATTCAATGAAATGCAGGATTAACCCCGTTAACACCCCTTTAGAACATGAATATCCAATAATCCCTCCTTAGTTGACGTTTTCGACACACAACAAACCTATCCCCAAAATATCACTCTTCTAACTTTAATAGTTTTGGTTGGTCGATGAGAGTGAATATCCAAAAATCCTTCCTTAGTGGACGTTTTTCTTCCAGAATTTCACCCTCCCCATAGGCCCCTTAAATTGGATTTATGAAAAAAGAACGGTCTAACACCTATTTATTTAATTATTTATTCATTTATTTTTAAACTGATTGTTTTCCGCTGAGTTTGAAACTTCTCGCCTATGTCGTTTAAGAGGTACACGCTCCATTAGCAATCTTTCAACCCCCAATTTTCATCCCTTCCACCTCATAATATACACCACATCGAAAAACCATTAGACATGTGTCAGCTTATTTTTAATGATTAGTTTATATGCCAAGTATCACATCATCAAATGAAACCATTCGTGAGATATTCTTATTCAATGAAATGCACGTTTACCCCCTTAACACCCCTTTAGAACCTGAATATCCAAAAACCTTTCCTTAGTGGACGTTTTCGACATACAGCGAACATATTCCCAAAATTTCATGTTTCTAACTTCAATAATTTTGGCTGGGCGATGATGAGAACGTGAGTCGGTCAATACATTTTATTTAATTTTCTTTTTGAGAATTTCACCCCTTCCATGAACCCCTTAAATTGAATTTATGAAAAAAAAACCGGTCGAACCCATATTTACTTATTTTTAAGCTCTTTTCCCCCCTGAATTTGATGAGTGAGTAAGTGAGTCAATCAGTTAGGACACTTTCTTCCCTGTTTTCCCCCAGAATTTCACCCCTCCCCTGGGCCCCTTAAATTGGATTTATGAAAAAAAAAACGGTCGAACGCCTAATTACTTATTTTTAAGTTGAATATTTTCCAGCTGAATTTCAAATTTCTCGCCTATGTCGTTTAAGAGATACACGCTCCGTTAAGTATCCTTCAACCCTCACTTGTGACCCCTTTCACCTTATAATATACACCACATCGAAACCCCTTAGACACATGTCTGCTTATTTTTAATGATTAGTTTATAAGCTGAGTATCACATCCACAAATGAAACCATTCTTGAGATATTGTTATTCAATGAAAATCAGGTTTAACCCCCTTAAGACCCCTTTAAAACCTGAATATCCAAAAATCCTTCCTTAGTGTACGTTTTTTTTACATACAACGAACATATCCCCTAAATGTCATGTTTCTAACTTCAATATTTTTTCTGGGCGATGATGAGTGAGTGAGTGAGTGAGTCAGGACATTTTCTTTCAATTATTTTGTTCAGAATTTCACCCCTCCCCATGAACCCCTTGAATTTGATTTATGAAAAAACAACTGTCGAACACTTATTTACTTATTTTTAAGCAGTTTTTCCCCCTGAGTTTGAAGAGTGAGTGAGTGAGTCAAACAGTTAGGACACTTTCTTTCCTTTTTTTCCCCCAGAATTTCACCCCCTCCCCATGTGCCCCTTAAATTGGATTTATGAAGAAAAACGGTCGAACATCTATTTACTCTTTTTTAAGCTGATTTTTTTCCGCTGAATTTCAAACTCCTCGCCTATGCCGTTTAAGACATACACGCTCCGTTAGGATTCCTTCAACCCCCACTTTTCACCCCTTTCACCTCATAATATACACCACATCGAAAAACCCTCAGACACATGTCTTCTTATTTTTAATGAAGAGTTTATATGTCGAGTATCACATCCCCCAATGAAACCAACCGGGAGATATTGTTATTCAATTAAATGCAGGTTTAACCCCCTTAAGACCCCTTTAGAACCTGAATATCCGAATATCCTCCCTTAGTGGACGGTTTTGACATACAATGAACAAATCCCCAAAATGGCATGTTTCTAACTTCAATAATTTTGGCTGGGCAATGATGAGTGGGTGAGTCAGGACATTTTCTTTGAATTATGTTTTTTCAAAATTTCACCCCTCCCCATGAACCCCTTAAATTGGATTTATGAAAAAAACTGTCGAACATCTATTTACATTTTTTAAGCATTTTCCCCCCTGCGTTTGATGAGTGAGTGAGTCAGTCAATCAGTTAGGACATTCTCATTCCTGTTTTTTCCCCTAGAATTTCACCCCTCCGCACGGCCCCTAAAATTGGACTTATGAAAAAACGGTCAAACATATATTTACTTATTTTTTATGCTGAGTTTTTTCCGCTGAGTTTCAAATTCCTCGCCTATGTCGTTTAAGGGATACACGCTCCGTTAGGAATTCTTCAACCCCCACTTTTCACCCCTTTAACCTCATAATATACACCACATCGAAAAACCCTCAGACACGTATCTTCTTATTTTTAATGATGAGTTAATATGCCGAGTATCAAATCCCCCAATGAAACCGTTCCGGAGATATTGTTATTCAATGAAATGCAGGTGTACCCCCTTAACACCCCTTTAGAACCTGAATATCCAAAAATCCTTCCTTAGTGGGCGTTTTCGACTTACAACGAACATATTCCCAAAATTTCATGTTTCAAACTTTAATAGTTTTGGCTGGGCGATGATGAGTCAGTCAGTCAGTCAGTCAGTCAGTCAGGACACTTAGTTTTATATAATAGATGTACAGTTTAAAGTGATAGAAAAGTGGTAGAAATGTGGTAGCAAAGTGGTAGACAAGTGGTAGACAATTGGTAACAAAGTGGTAGAAAAGTGGTAGCAAAGTGGTAGCAAAGTGGTAGAAAAGTGGTAGAAAAGTGGCAGAAAAGTGGTAGCAAAGTGGTAGAAAAGTGGTAGAAAAGTGGTAGCAAACTAGAATAGTGGTAACAAAGTGGTAGAAAAGTGGTAGCAAAGTGGTAGAAAATATTACATGTATTGTTAAGAAATAGTTTAAGCGGTTACATGGATTCATTACACAATAATTTTAGCATGACAAAGCTCATTTTCTATATCCAATAGTTCTTCCTCATATTTAGTATGAACAGTTTACACATTTATCAATTTCACAATTTCCCATTTACAGTTCTTAAAATGTCAGTTTTAAGGTTTTCAATTTCATGATATAGAAACATGGATTTTCCAATTTGTTTTTTTTTTCATTTATCAATTTACCAAATTCCCATTAACAGTTTTTTAAATTTCAGTTTAATGGTTTTTTTTTCTATTTGTCAATATGGAAACATGGATTTTTCCAATTTGTGTTTTACATGTTCATTTTGCATTAGGAGTGGAGAGAGGTGGGTAGTAATTAAAAATGTGCAAGCAGTGTTCATTGTTGACAGGTCATTGTTGACGAGTCCTTTTCATACAACAGAAAAGTGAGTTCATGTTTAACATGCATTACCTAAAATGTAATACCATGCAAGTGTTTAACATTTTACAAATTAGCTTATGTGTTAGTTTATGTGTGGGGTCTTATGTTGGGCATTTTGTGTTGGCTTATTTGACAAGCTATTTTGTCAATGCATTTAGTGGATTTTTCTCTTGGTCTTGGAAAGTAAATCAGTCCATTTTATCACAACATAATGCTTACTGCCATGTTTGTAAGCAACAACAACACACTAAACTTTCAAAAAATCTAAAGTACTCTAAGGTACTCTCAACTCGTACTCTTACTCTATCCCATGCCAAGTCAAGAACATTTTTTTTTTTTTTTTTTAAAAAGGTGATTGGGGGAAAGTAGACTATATGTTTAAACTAAAAAAAATCATATAAAGTCATATGTTAACTCTAACACCTACGTTTATCCCATTCTTAGTCGAAAAATATTATATTTTTTTTAATTTTTCTAAAAAATATTTGGAAAGTAGGCTATATTTTTGAAAACTAATCATTCTATAAAGTCATATATAGACTCAACCAATGGCTTTTATATCCTTAATCGTTAGAATAAAATATGGAATTTTTGACATTTTTTTCCAAAAATATTCTTTTTTTTTAAATGGACTATATTTTGGAAACTAGGAATTTTACAAAAAAGTGTGTTTGACATAAATGACAGGTATTTACCCCCTCTACCTACAAACCAAGTCCCAGATCTCTGGGACAAAATCCAAAAATGTTTAATTGTGAAAGTAGGCGATATTTTGAAAACGTATCATTCTAAAAAGTCATATATAGACTCAAACAAATGTTCTTTAAGTTATTTAACGTTAAAACAAAACTTAACATTTTTTCATTTTTCCGAAAAAAGTCCAATTTTCAAAATTGTCTATATTTTGGAAACTAAGAATTTTACAAAAATGTTTGTTTAACGTAAATGAAAGGTCTTTACCCCCTATACCCCCAAAAATAAATTTCAGGACCCTAGGACTAAAACTGTGCAGTAGTGTGTTTTGGACAGTTCTAGCACCTCCTCCTCCTCACCCTCCTCACAAGATGGCGGCCGTAGCTTAACTTAACCTAGCCTAACCTAACAAGATGGCGGCCGTAGCTTAACTTAACCTAGCCTAACCTAACAAGATGGCGGCCGTAGCATAACTTAACCTAGCCTAACCTACGAGGTGTGATCAAAAAGTTCCAAAAATGTGGCTGCGACTTAACCAAACCTAGCCTAGCCTAACCTAACCTACAAAGTGTGTTCAAAAAGTTTCAAAATGTCGGCCGCAGCTTTACTTAACCTAACCTAACTTAACCTAAACCTACGAGGTGCGATCAAAAAATTTTCAAGATGGTGGTCATAGCTTAAACGGGTCCTGGAGGACGGGTCCTTGTTGACGGGTCCCTGTGGGCGGGTCCCCTTTGAAATAATTTGGATAAAATGCAAGGGCCAGTCCATAGGGATCAGTCTAAAGGACCCATCTTGAAAATTTTTTGATCGCACCTCGTAGGTTTAGGTTAAGTTAGGTTAGGTTAAGTAAAGCTACGGCCGCCATTTTGAAACTTTTTGAACACACTTTGTAGGTTCGGTTAGGCTAGGCTAGGTTTGGTTAAGTCGCAGCCACATTTTTGGAACTTTTTGATCACACCTCGTAGGTTAGGCTAGGTTAAGTTAAGCTACGGCCGCCATCTTGTTAGGTTAGGCTAGGTTAAGTTAAGCTACGGCCGCCATCTTGTTAGGTTAGGCTAGGTTAAGTTAAGCTACGGCCGCCATCTTGTGAGGAGGGTGAGGAGGAGGAGGTGCTAGAACTGTCCAAAACACACTACTGCACAGTTTTTGTCCTAGGGTCCTGAAATTTATTTTTGGGGGTATAGGGGGTAAAGACCTTTCATTTACGTTAACCAAACATTTTTGTAAAATTCTTTGTTTCCAAAATATAGAAAATTTTGAAAATTGGACTTTTTTCGGAAAAATGAAAAAAATGTTAAGTTTTGTTTTAACGTTAAATAACTTAAAGAACATTTGTTTGAGTCTATATATGACTTTTTAGAATGATACGTTTTCAAAATATCGCCTACTTTCACAATTAAACATTTTTGGATTTTGTCCCAGAGATCTGGGACTTGGTTTGTAGGTAGAGGGGGTAAATACCTGTCATTTATGTCAAACACACTTTTTTGTAAAATTCTTAGTTTCCAAAATGTAGTCCATTTAAAAAAAAGAATATTTTTGGAAAAAAAATGTCAAAAATTAAATATTTTATTCTAACGATTAAGGATATAAAAGCCATTGGTTGAGTCTATATATGACTTTATAGAATGATTAGTTTTCAATAATATAGCCTACTTTCCAAATATTTTTTAGAAAAATTAAAAAAATTATGATATTTTTCGACTAAGAATGGGATAAACGTAGGTGTTAGAGTTAACATATGACTTTATATGATTTTTTTTAGTTTAAACATATAGTCTACTCTCCCCCAATCACCTTTTTTTTTGGAAAAAAAATAATGTTCTTGACTTGGCATGGGATAGAGGTAAGAGTACGAGTTGAGAGTACCTTAGAGTACTTTAGATTTTTTGAAAGTTTAGTGTGTTGTTGTTGCTTACAAACATGGCAGTAAGCATTATGTTGTGATAAAATGGACTGATTTACTTTCCAAGACCAAGAGAAAAATCCACTAAATGCATTGACAAAATAACTTGTCAAATAAGCCAACACAAAATGCCCAACATAAGACCCCACACATAAACTAACACATAAGCTAATTTGTAAAATGTTTAACACTTGCATGGTATTACATTTTAGGTAATGCATGTTAAACATGAACTCACTTGTCTGTTGTATGAAAAGGACTCGTCAACAATGACCTGTCAACAATGGACACTGCTTGCACATTTTTAATTACTACCCACCTCTCTCCACTCCTAATGCAAAATGAACATGTAAAACACAAATTGGAAAAATCCATGTTTCCATATTGACAAATAGAAAAAAAAAACATTAAACTGAAATTTAAAAAACTGTTAATGGGAATTTGGTAAATTGATAAATGAAAAAAAAAAAAAAAAAATTGGAAAATCCATGTTTCTATATCATGAAATTGAAAACCTTAAAACTGACATTTTAAGAACTGTAAATGGGAAATTGTGAAATTGATAAATGTGTAAACTGTTCATACTAAATATGAGGAAGAACTATTGGATATAGAAAATGAGCTTTGTCATGCTAAAATTATTGTGTAATGAATCCATGTAACCGCTTAAACTATTTCTTAGCAATACATGTAATATTTTCTACCACTTTCCTACCACTTTTCTACCACTTTTCTAGTTTGCTACCACTTTTCTACCACTTTGCTACCACTTTTCTACCACTTTGTTACCACTATTCTAGTTTGTTACCACTTTTCTACCACTTTTCTACCACTTTGCTACCACTTTTCTGCCACTTTTCTACCACTTTGCTACCACTTTGCTACCACTTTTCTACCACTTTGTTACCAATTGTCTACCACTTGTCTACCACTTTGCTACCACATTTCTACCACTTTTCTATCACTTTAAACTGTACATATTAAATATAAAAGCCAACGCTAAATAATTCTATTACCAGAACAGATATAACCTTTGTAGTGTGCAAATCATACTAACAGGTTAGTTGTAAAATGTTAAACACTTGCATGGTATTACATTTTAGGTAATGCATGCGAATCATGAACTCACTTTTCTGTTGTATGAAAAGGACTCGTCAACAATGACCTGTCAACAATGGACACTGCTTGCACATTTTTAATTACTACCCACCTCTCTCCACTCCTAATGCAAAATGAACATGTAAAACACAAATTGGAAAAATCCATGTTTCCATATTAACAAATAGAAAAAAACAACAACATTAAACTGAAAATTTAAAAACTGTAAATGGGAATTTGGTAAATTAATAAATGTGAAAACAACAAATTGGAAAATCCATGTTTCTATATCATGAAATTGAAAAACTTTAAACTGACATTTTAAGAACTGTAAATGGGGAATTGTGAAATTAATAAATGTGTAAAAAACAAAATGCAAAATCCATGTTTCCATGTTATGAAATTGAAAAACTTAAAACTGATATTAAAAAAAACTGAAAATGGGGAATTGGAAAATTGGCATATGTGTAAACAACAAAATGAAAAAAAATCCAGTGGGGTAGCGATCATGTTGTACAGTAACCTATAAGACTAGCATAAGAAAAATTGCATGACATGTAAAAAACACAAATTGTAAAAATCCATGTTTCCATATTAACAAATAGAACAAAAAACATTAAACTGAAATTTAAAAAAACTGTAAATATGAATTTGGTAAATTGACAAATGTGAAAACAACAAATTGGAAAATCCATGTTTCAATATCATGAAATTGAAAAACTTTAAACTAATATTTTGAGAACTGAAAATGGGAAATTGTGAAATTAATAAATGTGTAAACAACAAAATTCAAAAATCCATGTTTTCTATATTATCAAATTGAAAAAAAAAACAACTAAAAACTGACATTAAAAACTGAGGTTAGGTATGTGACCTTGTTGTTTACTCTTTTAGGAAAATGTAAAAAGTAAAATCTAAAAATCAAAAAAATCTTAAATTTAAAATGTAAAATCTAAAATCTTTAAATGAGGTTTCTGCTGGTTATGACAACACGTTTATGATTTAGTCAATGCTGATGTGTGGTATCCAATTACTGCTGACTTTGCATGATCATCACCCATTGTCTTGATCAACACCTTGGGTTTCAAATTACTGCAGCGCTCGTCGTAGCAATAGAACTGTGCGTTCTCTGCCATGTCAGCAACATGACACCGGAAGGAACACCTGTGTAATATCCAATGACTGCTAACTTTGTATAATCATCACCCATTGTCTTAATGAACACGTAAGGTTTCAAATTACTGCAGCGTAGTCATAGCAACAGAACTGTGTGCTCTCTGCCATGTCTGTAATATTACACAGGAAATAACAAGACGTCTTACTGTACATACCATTTCCTCAGTTTTAACATTTTAAGAACAAGTATTATTCTCTTTCAACTACAAATGACTCGTTAGAACACATCCATCCACCAAGTTAGATCCCTTGACCTGCTCTCACATGTCAACAACATGACACCGGAAGGAACACCTGTGTAATATCCAATGACTGCTAACTTTGTATAATCATCACCCATTGTCTTAATGAACACGTAGGGTTTCAAATTACTGCAGCGTAGTCATAGCAACAGAACTGTGTGCTCTCTGCCATGTCTGTAATATGACACAGGAAATAACAAGACGTCTTACTGCACGTGCCATCTCCTCAGTTTTAACATCTTAAGAACAAGTATTATTCTCTTTCAACTACAAATGACTCGTTAGAACACATTCATCCACCAAGTTAGATCCCTTGACCTTCTCTCAAATGGCATGTGCCTCGTGTACTAGGGTGTGTGCATTAGCCCTAACCTAACGTTACGTACGAACTAAACAGAATGTGACTTGTTAGCTCTTATTGTGCACGTGCACAGGTGAACACTTTTGTGTTAGGTCATATTACACATGAACTTGCATTTTCTCACGTAAGTGCATTTCTCTGTTCCACAAGATACAAATTTGATTGCTGGATTGTATCCTGCACTGTTTATGCGATATAGCTTTGCCAGGTAGTTCTCTACATATAGCAATTTAACACTGCTCTACCTAAGCCTTTTGCTCTTTTGGCTTTCTTACAGTCGAGTGTGTGATAGACAGCATTAACTGTATATCAAACCCAGTTCACCTTTGTATTTGTAATCCAAGTAATAATTTGAAAAGTCACAAATGTAATCAGTTTTAAACCTTATCTTTGTTTTGTTTTGTTTAATATGTTTATGACATGCATATTAACCTGAAATCGAACCCTCTGGTGAAAAGGTTAACAGCTTAACCTCTGCACCACCATGCCCTTGTTTCTTAGTTCAACTCGTTCTAGGCCTCAGACCTGGATATCGAGTTAAGACTACCAATACAAGAGCTAAAAGTGCTTACCACTGCAACACAAAAAATAAATACATGGATACCTGGTAACATTAGACAACCGGAAATGATTATATTTCTGTTAGCAATGCATTTCGTCATCAGCCTACTGTCTGAGCACTGACAGCAACACAGTTTAGTTTAGAACAAGCGAGGTGTGTGTGTATTGATTATTAGCCTCAAGTATTTAACGCTTGTTGTGTGTAGCGATCATTTTGTCTCGGTAACCACTGAGCATTTTTGTGTTTTAGCTATCCTCTTTAACCAATCAAATAAAGATAGTCTACTCTTAATTCTTGATAAATCAGAGTTTGCGTACACCGTTTCTCATTTATTAACCCATACCTGCAACCTATACTCTTATACTGCAGTTTGATCTGAAAACAAGTTTCAATGGTAAAAGACTTGACAGTCACAATACATGTAGCCTACACTAATTCTTTCTCTACCTAGCTATGTTTCATCACACATGGTAAACATGTCACATGTTCGTACCCGATTATTAGTTTATAAAATCTCAGGTCAATGACCTTGATGTATTGGGTACTTTTGGTAAATGCATTGGACATGGGAAAGGGTTGACCATTCTAAGTCCTATGACACCTCACATGTTAATATTCAATTATTAGTTTATAAAATCTTAGGTCAATGACCTTGCTGTTTTGAATCTTTTGGGTAAATTCGTTGGTCATGGAAAAGGGTTGACCATCCTAAGTCCCATGACACCTCACTTGACCCTCTCTGATTATTAGTTAGCGAGATATTAACAAAAGTGTAGTTAGACCCTTTTAACAAAAATAATAATAGATTCAAAAACAAAATGTCACCTCAAGTCCAACGACCTCTAATACAAGTCCCATGGCCGTATTGGTTCATGAAATGTTAAAAAGCTAATTACCTATTAGTTTTGGATCTTTTGGTAATTTAAAAATAAATAACTCATTTATAAATCTGTATTCAAAAAGCCCGCCCTCTTACAAAAAAAACCAAGTGCGCATGCGTAAAACAAAACAAAAACATAAATGTTAATTCATAGTAGCGATCGGCTCTTTGCTTGCGTATCATGTGGAACAACGTTTAATTTCATTATAGCATTAGGGGTCATGAGCCAGTCAAAAGGAACCGGTCTAAAGGGATTAGTCAAAAAGTACCCGTCAACAAGGACCCGTCCACAGGGGCTCGTCCACAAGGACCCGTCAACAAGGACCCGTCAACAATGACCCGTCCACAGGGACTCGTCCACAAGGACCCGTCCACAGGGGCTTGCGTGTGCGTGCGGGGGAACATACGATTACATCAGCAAATCATCTCATCTAGTTTCAAATTTAACCACTACGGCGCGTGCAACACACAGGAAGTGCGTGGGAACATACGATTACGTCAGCGAAACATGAACTCACTTGTCTGTTGTATGACTATCAGTTTAGTAGTGGCATCATGCAGCGAAAGACGTTTACTTACACACAATCCATCATTATGGAAAGCTTTTTTTTCTTATCATTATGGAAATCTCCTTATTAGAATAAAATGTTATAGTGGTTCTGGTCACTTATAGCTAAACTGTAATAGATATGATTTTTTTTTGTTTCTTTATAGGCTACTACAATAAATATTCACAATGCTATGGGGGTAGAACTGTTGATTAGAGAGAAAAAAGCTCACTGAATTACCAATGCATACTCTTTTCCGTATCATTAACATTCAAAAAGTGGACACAATGTATGGTGAACTTGTATTATGTGTTAGTGAAAATTATCAGACATTCCTTTCTACACGTTTTAATGATATATGGCAGAAAAATGTGCTCGAGGATCTAAATCGTAGTGGACATTCCCTATATCTAATTTATGAGGGTATAAAAAACAATAAATGTATTGTACCTTCTGACTTAGAAGTTAAGTTAGGTTAGGTTAGGTTAGGTTAGGTAAGGTAAGGTGGGATCTGGTTAGGTTAGATAAGGTTAGGTTAGGTTAGGTTAGGTGAAGTTGGGTTAGGCAGAATGGCAGCGGAATGAATCAAAAGCCAGCTTCTGTCAGTTTTGCCTCACAAGGTTGAGTGTACCCCATTCCAACCCTCAGCCTAGAATTAAATGTCTTGACAGAGCCAGGATTCGAACCCGAGCCTCCACAGTAACAGCCAAAAATGCTAGCCACTACACCATAATGTGGGGGAATATAAGGCTGGTCTTGATTGTACATAATCAATCAATAATTACCTAATAATAATAATAATAAATATTCCATTTAGCAACTACATAGCCGACCTCTCCCTGGGTTCTTTTACATGCCTACATCGTATGACATGCGTGTCTTAATTTTTGCCAACTTTCAAAAATCACTTACCACGACCAAGAGCGAATCTGCAAGCTTGGGGTTAGTAGTCAGACACAATAACCATTCACCCACCGTGGCAAACTATCAATCAATAATTACCTAATAAAATTAATAATAATAATAATAATAATAATAATAAAAATAATAAATATTCTATTTAGTGACTGCACGGTCGAACTCCCCCTGTGACGTCATTCACGGTCTCAGGGCTTGGCAGCCATCTTGCGCATTAGCCCTTGCGTCAGCTCTGAATGACCTCTCCATAAGAATAACATAGGACTGGTTGCGCGCGGCGGGCATCTTGCGCATTAGCCCCTGTCCCAGAACCGCCTTATATTACCTACTACTGTGCATTGAGGTTCGATCTCTTCTTGAAGGTTTAGCACACTATATTATTATGTACATTGTCTTTCATATAAAGTAGGAACGGCAAGCTGCAGGTTTGTTATTTGCTGCTGAGCTTGTGGCGCGCCATGGCCCCCTGCTGTGTTATTGAAATGGCGCGCATAGTACAGGCCGGACGTTTGTTTTAGCTGAGTGAATAATCTTAATGGATGCCTGGAGGGGAATTTCTACAGTACCTGTGTTGTTATCAGCTGCCCCAAGCAGTCCGATGATTGACATAGCTGTTTAACGCCCCTACTGAAGTACAGTCATTGGCAAATGTAATGACGTTCTGTTCGTAAATACGAAACTTGTACTTCCGCGTCACACAAATACTTCGACGTTGACTGTACTGTCTGCAAGTCGGTGTCGCCACGTGCTCAAGTCTGGAATTCCATTACATCAGATCGGTGGTGACAAATGTGATGCGATAGGGTGAGAGAGTGACTGTGTACAGGCTCACCCGCAGGCTTCAAGATCAAGGGCATTCGTCTATGTCCGGCCTGTACATACGACGGCTGATTTTTTAGGTAGATTTCATTAGAAAGCTAACTATTGCAATGGGTCCCATGTTTCGACTTCCGGAAAATTTCGACATATCTTCGCGTTTCACATCCCCCAGACCCCAAAACCACCGTCAGTTCAAAAGTTTATATATAATTTATGTATATATATATGTATATATATATGTATATCAGTTTCTTGTGGACACGATAACTGCCGTAATTTTGCACCAATTACTTCGAATTTTTTACCGAAGATGTATACCTATAAAATCTCGGTCGAGTTCGTTACTGGGCTAAATCGGTCGAAGGGGGTGAAAATGGGGGGCTTTTTTCGAAAAAGTGAAATTTCGCTATAACTCTCTTAATACGTGCAATATCGAATCCATTCAAAGTTCATAATATGTGTCGGATAAGTGCCAAAAATTTATGTCAAATAAGATTTTTGATAGCACCAACCATTGACCAAAGGGGTGGAAAAAAGTGGGTTTTTCGGGAAACATTAATCATATCTCTCTTAATAGGCACAATATCAAAACCGTACAAAATGGACAATATTCCCCTAATAATTACCTAAAACTTTTGTCTGAAAGAATTTTTGATATGACCCACCATTACGCCAAGGGACGAGAAAAATGATTTCGGAATTATAAGAAAATGCCAAGAGCTATCAGTGGTTGCCATGGCAACACTACTAAATTGATGAGGCATGGACCATCAGACGTTGCCATGACAACGCACTTGCACGAGATCAGATTCATTATTTCCATCTGATTAAATGGTTGGTTGGTTGGTTCTTAAGTTTAGGGGCTGCGACAACGCGGTCATGTAGCCCCGTGTACTTTGGGTGTGTGTAGAATCTGTCTGATAACCGGTGTTAATTGTGATGACTGTATTAGTGTGTGTTATCTGTTTGTTAATTTAAGTACTGCAACTAACAATTTTTCAGATAGTTCCTACTTTTGCCGCCAAGCGCCACTGTCAACGACTACGAGGCCAAGTTCAGAACTGAGCTACTAGACGCCGCCGCAGTCGGCTCTTGGCAACGAACATAGAAACCTAAGAGCGTTGTATACATTCTTAACCTATCCAATTTAGCTTCACACAGGTGCAATTAGTGGAAGGATCTTTAACATGCCATAAATCTATGACATGGGACCGCCGGCTTTACTTCCCCTCCGAAGGAAGGCATACTGAGGGATATTTAACGCTCTTAAAAAATCCGACGGCTTCGGCCGGGTTTGAACCCGGTATCTTGGGCATAGAAGCTCAGCATGTTACCGACTACGCCACCAAAGCCGCCTGATAAAGTGGGAAGCGGCTTCGGTGACGTAACTGGTAGCATGCTGAATGTCTATGCCCAATGTCGCGGTTTCAAAGCCGGCCGAAGTCGTCGGATTTTCTAAGAGCACTAGAATCCCTCAGTATGCTTTCCTTTGGAGGGGAAGTTCCAACGTTCGTTGCGAGTTGATGGTTGGGGTGGCATCTAGTAGCCAAGTTCACAGCTAGGTGTCGTTGACGGTTGTACCTGGTAGCAACATTAGGAACTACTGCTTGAAATTGACCGTCTGCAGTACTTACATGAATTAAGACTAATACAGCCATTACAATTCACACCGTGTATCAGACAGATTCTACACTCACCCAAAGTACACGGGGTTAGATGACCGCGTTGTCGCAGCCCCTAAACTGAGGAACCAACCAGAGGTAGATTTCGTTAGAAAGCTAACTATTGCAATGGGTACCATGTTTCGACTTCCGGAAAATTTCGACATATCTTCGCGTTTCACATCCCCAGGCCCCAAAACCACCGTCAGTTCAAAAGTTATATATAATTTATGTATGTATATGTATATCAGTTTATTGTGGACACGATAACTGCCGTAATTTTGTACCAATCACTTTGAATTTTTTACCGAATACGTATACCTATAAAATCTCGGTCGAGTTCGTTACTGGGCTAAATCGGTCGTTGGGGGGTGAAAATGGGGGGCTTTTTTTTTCGAAAAAGTGAAATATTGCTATAACTCTCTTAATATGTGAAATATCGAATCCGTTCAACATTTATACTATGTGTCGGATAAAGCCCAAAAATGTATGTTTGAAGAGTTTTTTTTATAGCACCAACCATTGACCAAAGGGGTGGGAAAAAGTGGGTTTTTCGGGAAACATTAATCATATCTCTCTTAATAGGCACAATATCAAAACCGTACAAAATGGACAATATTCCCATAATAATTACCTAAAACTTTTGTCTGAAAGAATTTTTGATATAACCCACCATTATGCCAAGGGATGAGAAAAATAATTTCGGAATTATAAGAAAATGCCAAGACCTATCAGTGGTTGCCATGGCAACACTACTAAATTGATGAGGGATGAGCCATCAGACGTTGCCAAGATAACGCACTTGCACGAGATCATATTCAGATTTCCATCTAAGTGTGAAGCGGCTTCGGTGACGTAACTGGTAGCATGCTGAATGTTTATGCCCAAGGTCGCGAGTTCAAAGCCGGCCGAAGTCGTCGGATTTTCTAAGAGCGCCAAAAATCCCTCAGTATGCTTTCCTTTGGAGGGGAAGTTCCAACGTTCGTTGCGAGTTGCTGGTTGCGGTGGCATCTAGTAGCCAAGTTCACAGCTAGGTGTCGTTGACGGTAGTACCTGGTAGCAACATTAGTAACTACTGCTTGAAATTGACCGTCTGCAGTCCTTACCTGAATTACAGACTAATACAGCCATCCCAAAGTACACGGGGTTACATGACCGCGTTGTCGCAGCCCCTAAACTGAGGAACCAACCAAAATCTCTGCGGTAGATATAATTTTGCGTGAAGAAGTAACAGACCGTTACATAGTTGCACATCAGTGTCGAAACCTAGCATAAGGACAGTGTGACCACAAGTATAAAAATGGACCCCAAATGACAAGAAGGTTACCGTTCCCATAAGACAATAAAATTTTTAAAATAAGCATAAAATGACGAAAAACAAAGTTAATTAAGCTCCAATTATAAAATACCTTCTCGCATTAAATGAGGTCTGATCCTTCTACGAAAATCTGCATATTCTGCCTATTTTCGCCTATCCCCAAGTTTGTCCGGTGAAATCTACCTCCGCCTTCCGGCGTGCCGAGAGGACTTTTTTCTTTTTCCGATGGACTGTATAAAATACCAAACTGATTTTACAACTAAATGTTTGCTTGTTTTTACTCTTATGTCTCAACATAATCGGCAAAACGAGTGAAACATTTGCCGTATCGTTACATCAGCTTTCCAATGCCCTCGGCGAAATATTCTGCCACCTCTGAGGTGGGCACGTCTGGAGAGTCTCCTGAAGTTTTTCTGTTTTGGCGAGGCGTTGCCGTCCAACCATGATGCCATCAATTCTCGCAAAAGGTGAAAATTCTTCACGACTACACTGTACCAACGTTACGATAGACTTTTACAAAGAATTCAAGCGTGAAGTTTCGGACTATCTGCCGTTTAGTCCAAACCAGCACTGAATGATTGGTATGTCGATCTGATATTTTTACACAGTCCATCGGTACTTGAAAAAGAACAGCCCTCATATGTACTATGCGCGCACTTTCAATAGTACAACAGGGGGCCATGGCGCGCCACAAGCTCGGCCAATGCCACCGCAGCAGCAGCAAATAACAAACCTGCCGCTTGCCGTTCTTATTTTATATGAATGACCCTGTATATTAAAACTACATTCATAACATTCTATAAAGACATCATCATCATCATCATCTTGCACAGTTTCCAGCCCCAGGCTGGGTCTGTTTGGAACATAAGCCTCGACACTTAGTCCTTTCTTCCCACCACCTCTCCGCTGTCACTCTGGTCCAGTCCTCGCCTCTCTTCTTGACACATTCCTCCACTCCTTTCAGCCATCTATCTCTTGGTCTTCCCCTTGGTCGTTTCTTCTGCATCTGCATCTCATGTATCCTCTTGGGAATCTTCTTCTCATCCATTCTCTTTAAGTGTCCATACCACCTCAGTCTTGATGTCTCAATCCTATCATGCAAGGGCTCCTCTTTCACCATTTCCATGACCTTTTCATTCCTCACTCTGTCTCTTCTTGTTACTCCGATTCTACTTCGCAGGAACTTCATTTCACCTGCCTGTATTCTGCTTATGTCTCTTTTCTTCATTGTCCACGTTTCTGAAGCATAGGTCAGTATCGGGATATAGTAGTTTCTGTATAACACTTCCTTGCTTTTTTGTGGGACATCTTTTTTCCACACTAAGCTCCTAATGCTGCTCAGAAATGCTTCTGCCTGTCTGCCACGTTCCGTAATCGCTTTGTCATTTCTCCCATTTTCCTCCACTATACTTCCCAAGTACTTGAGACTTTCCACCTTCTCCAGCTGTCCACCTCCAAGTGTTATCCCACTCATTGGTCTGTCCTTTTTCCTGGTTGTTAACAGGATCTCACATTTACTGATGTTGAACTTCCATCCGTACTCTCCCACTGTTTCTTCCCAAGCCTTCAGTTGCTCCTGAAATTCCTCCTCCTTGTTGCCCCAGACCATGAGATCATCTGCAAACACCATTTCTTTCATCTTATCTTCTCCTATCTTTCCTGCTATCCGTGTCATTACCTCGTCCATAACCACAATAAAGAGAAGGGATGACAGCGCACTACCCTGTTTCAGGCCACTCATTTGTCTGAACCAGTCTGTTCTATACCCTCCAACTTTCACACAACTCACACTTCCACAATACATCTCCTTCACTCTGCCTACGGTCCCTTTTTCCACTCCCATGTTTTCCATTGCTTTCCAAACCTTCTCCCTACACACACTATCATAGGCCTTTTCGACGTCCAGGAAGGCCATCAACAGATCCTCTCCAAATTCGTAGTGGTGTTCCTGGAGCTGTCTCACTGAAAATATGAGATCCACTGTTGATCTGCCAGGTCTAAATCCATACTGCTCCTCTCTCAAATGTCTCTCCACTTAGGCTCGTATTCTACTTTCTAATATCTTTTCATATATCTTGGCACAGTGAGGAATGAGTGTGACTCCCCTGTAATTTCTGCACTCCTTTCTGATTCCTTTCTTAAATATTGGGACAATTAATCCTTTCTCCCAATCTTCTGGGGTCTTTTTCTGTTTCCATATAACCCTCATCGTACGGTACAGCCACTGTTTCCCAACCTCCCCTGCTGCCTTCACCATTTCAACACTCACTTCATCCACACCCGGTGCCCTTTCTCCTTTCATCTTGTCTATAGCCATCTCCAGTTCTCTCCAATTCAGGTCCTTTTCCATTCCTGTGTTGTCTTCTCCATCTTCCAATACATTGTCTTCCTCCCTATGACCATTTGGATTCAGCAAATCCTCAAAGTTCTCTTTCCACACTGTCTTGAGTGTTTCTTTGTTGTGTACCTCATTTCCGTTTTTGTCCATCATTACCACATCCTCTCGCAGACCTCTTCTCTTACTTTTGACCATCCCATAAAGTACTTTCTTATTTCCTCTGCTCTATTCCTCCATCACCTCTGTCCACTTTACCATCCACTTCTTCCTCTCCTCTGCGACAATCTTGTTTGCTTCTTTCTTCTTTATCTTATAATCTTCCCGTGCCAGATCAGTTCTTTCCTGGAACCACACTCTGAAAGCCTTGTTCTTTCCCACAGCTTCTTTTACTCTCTCATTCCACCATGGTGTCTCTTTACACCGCTTTCTGTTGCTTGTTCTTCCACATACTGCCACTGCAGCTTCCACCATTGTGTTCTTGAATTGCTTCCATTCCTCTTCCCCTGTTTTAGGATTGTCTGTTGGCATCCTTTCCCTTATTATCTTCTGGAATTCTTCCTTGACTTCCTTTTCCTTGAGTTTCCATACTTTGATTCTCCTTTCCTGGTACTCTGTCCTCTTGCTATCCTTAACAACTCCCAGGTTCATTACAAGTATTCTGTGGTCGCTATCTAAGGCCTCTGATGGTATTACCTTTATATCTCTGACACTTCTCTTCATTTCCCAGTCGTACAGCCTGTAATCTACCAAAGATTTCTTTGTTAAATCACTGCTGTACCACGTTACCTTGTGGGTTTCTTTCTTCCGGAACCAGGAGTTGCCTACCACTAAACCGTTTCTCTTGCAAAAATCCAGCAACTTTTTCCCTTCTTCATTCCTGCTACCCCATCCTTCTGCTCCCAATACATTTTCATATCCTTGTCTTTCACTTCCTACATGTGTATTCAAATCTCCCATGACAATGATGCTCTGACCATTCAACTGCTGTTGTAGCTCCTCCTCAAAGTCTTCCTTCTCTTGAGCTGTACATCCAACTTGAGGGGCATATACCTGGGCTATCTCCAGGTTTCTTCCCTTTACAGTTACTCTGATCTTCATGATCCTGTCACTTATTCCCTTTACCTCAATGTCTATAAAGACATGAATCATAATAATTTTCCATTACATCAATCTACACGGTAGTTCGTTAACTAAACAATTTAATCACAGAAGAATTACAAAGCTGCATTGTAGCACGAATAACTTGAAATACTTCAGAGAACAGAACTTGGTATTTATTGCATCCCACTAGCATGGTGAAGCATGGCTCAGTAGCACATTAGTACAGGACAGCTGCAAAGAAAAAAAAACTTTTGTTCCAAAAACTGTGCTATGGTTGGCTTTTCTTTAAATCGTTAGAAAAGCACAAAAAAAGCTTAACTCTGAATTTTAGAATAATTTGCACGGTCATTTTGTCGGAAAACTTAAAAAAAACACATTGAAAAGCGTTTTTCTCTGAATCGACGTATTTTAGAGAAAAGTTTTTTAACAAAAATTGTAGACGACATTGTCACCTACAATTCGTCTCATTGAGGTCATGTCATACGTTTTGAAATGCAGAAGCTAGGTGGCGCCAAAATTTCCAAAAAAGTGTTTTTTCACTTTTTGTCCTAGAAAAAATGTTTTTATCACAAAGGAGTGAATCAGAAATTTGTTCCTCTCACAATTGTCTACAACATTTATTGAGACATTTTTCCCTCCGCCTTACCGTTCCAAAGTTATAGTCTGCCGAAGTGTGAAAATTGTACTATTCAGAAGGCAGAAAGGTTAATATGTGTACAGTTACGATTGATACGTTGCGATTGAAATATATATGATTGTTTGAGCTAATTAACAAACACAGCCCGCGTCCTGTTTGACCGAGCCTTAGACAGCTGTCCGACACCGGTCCCGGTCTATATTATGCCCACCGCTCTCTCCGCAGTAACAATAGTAGCCTTGACTACGCAGCGTTGCATTTGCTGCGCTATAACTTTGGAACGGTAAGTCCGAGGAAACTAACGTTTAAATAAATGTTGCAGACAATTTTGAGAGGAACACATTTCTGATTCACTCATTTGTGAAAAAACTAATTTTTTCTAGGACAAAAAGTGAAAAAACCCTTGTTTGGAAAATTTGGTGCCACCTAGCTTCTGCATTTCAAAACGTATGACATGACCTCAATGAGACGAATTGTAGGTGACAATGTCCTCTACATTTTTTTGTTTAAAATACTTTTCTTTAAAATACGTCGATTCAGAGAAAAACGCTTTTCAATGTTTTTTTGAGTTTTCCGACAAAATGATCGTGCAAATTATTCTAAAATTCAGAGTTAAGCTTTTTTTGTGCTTTTCTAACGATTTACAAAAAGCCAACCATAGCACAGTTTTTGGAACAAAACCATTCCAGCTGTACTCTACTACATATTTAGCTGACAATGGAAGGATAACGCGAGGAGTGCCGATAGCAGGCGAAGGACCCCGAAGCCCCGCTGACTTCTCGGTTGCTAGACGCAAGTCTGTATGCACTGCTATCAATGCCAGAAATTGGGGCAAGTTTTCGCCAGGTGCACTGCGAAGGCCGTGTGTAGAGGGTGCGGAAAGGGGACACAGAGTGTACGCCTCTCACGTATTTGTCCCCACGGTCAAAGAAGCCACGCTCCACGGTTGAAACAGGGCCCTGAATTCACCAAGGAGGCTAAGCTCCAGGAGATCCGGACTCCAGACTGGCTTTCTTATCAATACGCTCGCAAGAGGTACCGTGATATGAATGCCCCCGAATTGCGGGTATCATTTGGGGCTGCAGCGACGCCCTCAATCTCTCCTGCCAGTTCAGTTCCGAGAGCAGTAACCTCACGCCTGCATTAAAAACTCCCCCCCCCCCCCCTTATTAGCCCGAAGAAGGCCCCAGGACCTAGAAGGTGCCGGTTAAGCCATCTACACCTCTTAAATCCTCTTCTTCTCGGAAAACATTCGGCAAAGAACTCTTCCCCAGCTAAAGGGGCAATGAAGACCCCTTAGTGTAAAACATAATTCAAGTAAAATTTCTTGCGGATATTAGGGTGTTCAAACAAGTGTTACTCCCCGCCCAATCTAATTGCGCACAATGGTGCCCACCGACTGAAAAGTATATGTTAATAAATTAATTAGGCAGCAGTGAAAATGGCCCCTAGCACTACAATTCCGTGAAAGATACCCCCTTAATATCATACAGGGTGTAATTGATATAGTTTGAGTCCCTTGGACTGGTGACAGATTCTAAATGTAGGCCTACTGCACTTCTAAAAATTCCTCTACACCTGTATTTATGTTCTGTCTGACGTTTTGATGACTTATTAATACTTCGAAAAAACTTGTTTCATTGACGAGCCCTAAGACCTGAATCACGCTACGAAAACTACGTTGTTGTTTACGTCCTTACGCTCGAGGAAACTGAAGCCAGATGCGTAGAACTACGTTACTAAAATCATGGACGTTTTATAACTTAACTTTAACTTGGAAGGTGCGGCTTCGATGGCGTAGTCGGTAGCATGCTGAGCTTCTATGCCCAAGATCGCGGGTTCAAATCCGGCCGAAGTCGTCGGATTTTTTAAGAGCGTTAAAAATCCCTCAGTATGCCTTCCTTCGGAGGGGAAGTAAAGCCGGCGGTCCCATGTCATAGATTTATGGCATGTTAAAGAACTTTCCGCTAATTACACCTGTGCAAAGCTAAATTGTATAGGTTAAGAATGTAAACAACGCTCTTAGGTTCCTACGTTCGTTGCCAAGAGCCGACTGTGGTGGCGTCTGGTAGCAAAGTTCTGAACTAGTAGTCGTTGATGGTGGCGTTTGGCGGCAAAAGTAGGAACTATTTGAAAAGTTCTAAATTCTGCGGTCCTTACTTGAATTAAAAAACAGATAACACACACTAATACAGTCATCACAATTAACACCGGTTATCAGACAGATTCTACGCACACCCAAAGTACACGGGGCTACATGACCGCATTGTCGCAGCCCCTAAACTTAAGAACCAACCAAAATCATGGATGTTTTGTAACTTAACTTTAAATTGGAAGGCATGTTGAGAACATTATGAACATAAAACTCAGGAATATTTCTAGGTCTGTACCGTGTATTGTGTGGAGTTTCACCCAGGACACCAAGCTGGCTCATCAACAGGCTCTTGTTGTCCCCACCCGGACCTAGAAAAATTGCTGAGTTTTAATTCACTGGCCGTGAATGCCAATATACCATCATTATGGACATGATTTGCCTAGTATGTCTTATTCCATGACAGTTTTGCGAACTTCATGTAAACCAATTCACCCTTGTTGCCTATACAGGTGTCTTTTATGTACCTTAGGAGAATGATAGGTCGTGTAGGGGACGGGTAGAGAAGTAATTTGAGATCGGGAACTTGGGCTCGGAGCGGCCTCCTTAATCCCTAAAATAAGGGTTGATTCAGGCCCTCCACCCTGTAAGTTAGGCAACCGAGCCAAGCCTCTATTACCTTTCTCAATCCTTTAACTCTTGGCAAGATTCATTTCTCCATGTGGCGGTGGCTTAATGGATAGCGTTGTGGTTTGCCGAAGGTATCAAGCTTAAAAGTCGCCTCCGTAGCGTAGCGGTCAGCATGGTTAGCTGCCGCCACGGAGGTCCTGGGTTCGATTCCCGGCTCTGCCACGAAATTTGAAAAGTGGTACGAGGACTGGAACGGGGTCTACTCAGCCTCGGGTGGCCCAAATGAGTAGAGGGGGTTCGATTCCGCCTCAGCCATCCTCGAAGTGGTTTTCCGTGGTTTCCCACTTCGTCTTCGGGCAAATGCCGGGATGGTACCTTCTTCAAAGCCATGGCCACCTAATTCCCTCTTCCTTGTCTATCCATCCTAAACTTCCCTTACCTTCCCTCATGAGGCCTCTGTTCGCTTTGCAGGTGAGGCCGCCTGGGCGAGGTGCCAATCACACCTCACCAGTTGTATCCCTTCCGATTCGATGTTCCCAGCTCTAGGACACTGCCCGTAGAGGCGGTAGTGGTGAGTTCCCTCGCTGAGTCCGTGGGTTCCACCAACCTGGAGGGTAAACGACAAAAAAAAAAGGTTAAAAACCTTACACCTAAAATAACATAAAATTAAAAAAAAAAACTACCGGCCTTTCGCACCACAACGCTATCCATTACGCCAGCGCCACATGGTGAAATGAATCTTGCCAAGAGTTAAGGAATTGAGAAAGGTAATAGAGGCTTGGATCGGGTGCCTAACTTACAGAGTGGAGGGCCTGAATATACCTTTATTTTAGGGGTTAAGGAGACCGCTTCGACCCAAAGTTCTCTATCTCAAATTACTTCTATACCCGTCCCCTACACTACCCATCATTCTCCAAAGGTACATAAAAGACTCCCTGTATAAGAAGTCAATTAGGCGATCTTCTTTTCATTTTGTAGTGTTCCGTTTTGCCGTATCATCTGTCAGGCAATTGGGAACTCCGTGGAACTCACTTGTACCACTGAGCTGTATTAAACAGTCAGTGAAAGACTCTCCAATAAACTAAATAACGTCCCTGTTGTTGTATGTTTCATAGTCACATACTGAACACAGTTTCCGACCAGGGCCGGAATGCGGCTGCAAACGACAAGTAAAATGAATCATGAGGCAAAATAAGCGTTTGTTTCTGGAGTGAAACTACATGGTCAAGCAACTAATAGTGCGCCACACAATGTGTGTGGAATGTGACCAATGGCATCGTTGGACAAAGCACATGTGTACTGAATAGCGACCTTAATAGAGACCCAAAGCAATTGACATACTTCATAACATTCGCTTAGGGCTTGTTATTGAAACGAGTGGATTCCATTGGACTCGAGTTCCACCAATAAACTGCTCCTGCTGGAATGATGGCCACAACCGATTCACGAGGCTAGTAAATGCTTCAGAGATAAAATTCAAGCCTCAGAGGCTCAGAACGAGGCACTTAAGTATATTTATGTTCGACAATGTAGAAATGTGAATATTATACTGTATGTCAGAAAGTGTCAGGAAGTGCACTGTCACCGTTACTTTTCATTGTGGTGATGGATGACATAATGACCCGCGTGGCACAAGTAATTGGGGAAGGAAAGATGAAAGCAATGGTGTTTGCAGATGTTTTGATGATTTCGGGAAACAAGGAGGAGGAGGTACAGGAACAGTTGGACGTGTGGGAAGGAATAATACAACGATATGGGATGAAATTTAGCATAAATAAGAGTGAGATGGTGATCACAACAAGGAAGAAGGAAAGTACCACAACGGGAATAACAATTGGAGGGGAACAGCCGAAGATAGTGGAGAGTTTCAAGTATTTGGGAAGCCTGATACAAGATAATGGAAAAAATAAATGAGCGGGGGAGACAGGCAGAAGCATTTCGGAGGAGTGTGAGAAGCATGTTATGGAGCAAGGATGTCCCTCAGAACAGCAAAAAGATCATATATCGGACGTACTATGTCCCTATCCTGACGTATGCCTCGGAGACCTGGGTTATGAAAGGAAGGGAGAAGAGAAAAATCCAGGCCAGTGAGATGAGGTTCTTGAGGAGCAGTATTGGAGCTACAAAGATGGACAGAATAAGAAATGAGAGGACCAGAGAATTAATGAAGGAGGAACCATTACAGGATGGTATAGAGAAATCTAGACTTAGATGGTGTGGACATGTAAAACGAATGGAGGAGAAGGGGATACCCAGGAGGATACACGAGACAAAGTGGGAAGGAAAGAGACCGAGAGGAAGACCGAGAGACAGGTGGCTGAAGGGGGTGGAAGAAAGCGTGAAGAAGAGAGGAGAAGACTGGACAAGGATGGAGGCTGAGAGATGGTGGGAAGACAGAAGACGTTGGAGAGGCTTGTGTTCCTAACAGACCCGGCCAGTGGCTGGAAACTGTGCGAGATGATGATGATGTCAGTAAACTGTACTATACCGTAATGAAAGTCATTAAAGTATTAGTTTTCATTATGATACAGTTTCTCTCCAACAATCAGAGCTCAAAATTTGCATTCATAATGAAAAAACAGTTGTGTGACCATATTAGGTAAGGATAGCTTCACACATGCACCGAAAATCCAACATGTCGGACATGAATTACATGATTTGAATGTTTTCAATGTAAAGGATATCTGATCCCTAATGTTTGCATAAATAGACTGGGGAACATGGGAAAATGAATAGCACTGTATCTTAATATCCCCAACTCCAATTTCTACACAAAGCATTGCTTTCGTACGATTTCGGTGACAATTTTAGTGAATGCTGGTGTTGATATAACCACGTCATGGAGGCAGCAAACATATGGCATTAGATCCACGGAAATCAATAACCCAGCTCTCTGTTCAGTAAAGGTATTTCTCATGTGAAAATTTTCCGCCAGATGTCATGACTGTGCAATGTGGGAATCCATTGATTTGCCTTCCGTTGACATTCTATACGCATCGAATTTGAAGAATAATTAGCTGAAAATACGATACATTTTAATTGTAAAGCGTTTGTTACAGCCTATTGTGTGTTATTTGACCAAAATAACACAATGATCCACCATAGTACCTGTGCGCTATCTGTTGGTGCTAGTTCAGGATAAACAATGTTTCAAAGCTTTGGAATTTGTTATTGGGTAGAGAGCAAATGCTGAGCCCGCACAATTCCCAGCGCATGCACTTCCTTCAACAGTGAGAATCTCGACCGATATTTATGTTAGAACATATAATAAAGTTATAATTATCGTCGAACATAAACAGTCGTATGCAGCTTGCCTATAATGGTAATTAAGACACTTGTATGGAAATTATATAACTCGCGGTATTCGTGTCTTAATTATTGTCATTATAGGCTCGTTGCATAATGTACTATTATGTTCGACCCTGACTATTATATGTCAGAAAACTGTATCATAATGATGGTCATTATAACACTATTTTTCATTATGAAACAGTTTCTCCCACCAATCAGAGCTCAAAAAAACAGTTGTTTGACCAATTAGATAATTAGATGCGCTGAGTTCCACGGCCTTCTAATTTAAATTTCACTGCCTGGCCTAGTGTCATAGTAGGGTAATCCAGAAAACCATGGTCAAATACAAGGCATTCTCTGCGTCTCATGTGCTCTGTTCAGTGCATAAAATTGACGAAATCTCGACAGTTATTTATGAATATGTTCGAACATAAAATAGTTATTATAATTATCGTCGAAAATAAACAGTCGTATGCAACTCGCCTATAATGGTAATCAAGAAAATAGTATGGAAATTATAAAATTCGCACATACTCGTGTCATAATTATTGCCATTATAGGCTCGTAGCATAATGTACTATCCTGGGGGTGAATTGGGAAACTGGGATTTTGACAACTTAACAAATGGGGTTCAATATATTGAGCACAAAAGGTTTGGAATTATTTGAAACATATTTCGCTTGTAATTACTGTAGTTTTGTTTACCCTTCTGTGGTTTAGAGGTGCACATTGAGACTTCTTCCTAGAGGTCGTTGGTTCGATTTTAGGGTCTGACGATAGATTTAACTTTAGTCGGAGGGCTGGAAAGGGACACAACCAACCCCACCTAGTCAACATAAATTCTTACTAGAAACGTTCCTAGTTTAAATGGCATTCATCCTGATTTCCAAATACATACAGGTAGATGCACGAGAGGTTGGTTTGCACATTTCCTCACATACAGACTGGGACATCGCCATTATAGAGTTGAATACTTCTAAAATAATTACCATACTAAATCCGGAGAAAGCAAGTCATCGCCCATTTCACTTCCCATCTGCTGCTACAAACATGTTGAAAGGCTCATTCACAATAGAATCAGGAGTTCTATCAGATCAGGCAGGTTTTAGACTAAAGAAAAACTCTTGTGACCAACTTCTTTCGCTAGCAATATATCTCGAGGCACGCTTCAAGAGGCGTATGGAAACTGAGGCGATGTGCAGTGACTTGACTGGAGCTTACGATACTGTCCGGAGATAGGGTCTTATAAACAAACTCCTGAATATCATACCAACAGCTCACACTATTAATAACTTGCTGAGCAACAGAAATGTTAAGGTTTATTTATTTATCGTATGGCTCATAGTGCCGGGAGTGTCCGAGGACATGTTCGGCTTGCCAGAGGCTGTAATTGCTTCAAGCGGACACCCATGGGGTGAGCTACAAGTTCCGTTTAATTTCAAGTAGTGCCAACTTTCGCTACCAGATGTCACTGACACCTAGTGGTGAACGTTGGAACTTTGATAGAGCACTCCCACGAAATCTAACCTAGAAATTTAGCTTCACACACGTTTAGTCTGTGGAAGTATCTTTTACATGCCATAAATCTGTGACATGGGACCACCGGTTTTACTTCCCCTCCGAAGGAAGGCATACTGAAGGATTTTAATGCTTACGATACTGGCTGGAGATAGGGTCTTATGCAGGGTGTTCAGGAGGAATAGTAAATATTTTAGGAGGTGGTAGTATAGATGAATTCCAATTAAAAATTCCATATAACATGTGTTTCTGCGTACCGAGATACAGCTGGTAGTATTTAACCCATACAAATGTAAGGCCAAGGCAAATGAAGACGTTCAAAGTTGATTTTCAAAACTTCCACCACCAATTTCAATGCATTTTTCACTTCTCTTGATAACACCCTGTGTAGCTCTTCGGAGGGCGTCTTGGCGTTCTTTGATGAGGGCTGCACTATGCATAATCCGAACGACCAACTCGCCTCTTGTGTTAACGTTTTCTTTGTAGACTTCGCCTTTCAACCATTCCCAGAGGCAAAAATCCAAAAGGGTAGGGTTCGGGGACCTTCGTGGCCAAGAAACTTGGCCCTATCTCCCGATCCATCTTCCGGGGAATGTACGGTTTAGATGTTGTATCACCATATCGACAGCTGGGTACTGCACCAGAGTCACGCAGTGTATTGTAAACACTCTTGAATCTGGTCGTCTGCGGTTAGGAAATCTTATGCCGTATTCTCTACAAGCAGCAGCAGCGTTTCCATTACAAAACACATAGGGTATGGACGGACGGATCGGGTCAACAGATGAATCGGGTAAATTTTTAATTTTTTTCCTAGCCACCAAATGAAACACATTCAAGGAAGTACTCCCATCTAGCGGCACGCATCATAACTTTGTCTGTGAGCTGGTGACAAGTATCTACTGTGAGCCGTATTTGTTCGTGTGTTATTATTTATTTATTTATTTAATAATTATTAGATACAACCATGATAGGTCATTTTACACTAATATTTTAACAATTTCAAGTAATATTAACAAAAATAACAACAATAAAAACAACAATAACAGGTAACAATTGAGTAAGTTCGTGCTGTTACAGGTAAGTTTGGATTTGTTTTGTTTTCAAAGTAGTATCAACTTTATATTGAACTGGCTGCGATAATTGTATTATTAATAGATTGAATATTTGCCATAAAAGAAACTGATATATTATTATGAAAGAGGTTATGTCGTTACGCGCATTTACTGACTCGTGCAGGTTTGCCAACGTAGAGAATTAAATGCTTAATTTCTGGGGATTAAGGTCACTTATATGCAGGTGAATAGGGTCAATATTTCCCACGTATTTTCCTCTCAATAATTTATTCTATTTCGCTTCAAATTACAGATGGGGAAAAATCAGCTCTCAGTGGACCGAGGATGAAATGCAAAAAGCAATTAAAGCTTTCGGTGAGTGTAGGAGCCAGTGCCATGCAACAGAGTTCTTTGGAGTTCCGCATTCATGCCTTCAAAGGCGACTGAAAATTGGTGTGGATACTCCTGCAAAGACAAAGGGTGGTCAAAGTATATTTGATAAAGACCAAGAAAATTAGTTTGTTTCTCGAATCCTGAAACTGTCTGGTTGTGGGTTCCCGTTATATTCAACGGATGTAAGAAACTGGAAACTGGAAAAGAGACTGCAATTTACAAAAAAACTTGCGTAAGGGCAATGCACGATCATCATAATCAACATCATCATCATCAGAGTCAACCGAATCCAAGAAAGAAGTGGATGGCGAGGTAAATGACACCTCATGTGAACTCGGCAGCATCAAATACACGGATCCAATGTCAGTTAAACTTGCGCAAGGGGAGGGAATGGTACCATGAGAACTGTGTTGGTGCTAAAGGAAGAAACGTTTTATTTGTGTAAAATGTGTTGCTCTTGAGTGATATTTCAAATTTTGGATTGACCCTATTCGCCAGACACTGTGACCCGATTCACCTCGCCTGAGAAAGGCGAATAGGGTCATGCAGGACTCTTTTAAAACTTATTTTTATAAACAGTGAACAATATTTATAAACTGTTATGTATTGATGTTTGTAGGTGAAAGGTGGCTCTTTAAAGATATTTGCAGTAATCAGAGTTTATGGTGACGAGTTGACTGCAAATCATAGTTTTCCTATTTTTGACCCGATTCCCCCGACCTTACCCTACGCAAATACCATATCGGCACACTAAGCATGTGTAAAAACGTGCGGCATGTTTAAATGATACAGTACAGACGACTTGGTCAACAAAGCACACTGACAGGTGAGCACATTCAATGGAAACTAAAGCACAACTTCACAACGTGAACAACAATACACGACTGTTGACAATCGTTAAATATGTCCATAGCAACCGGTGTACCTACACACGAAACGACAACTGCCCTGGTTACATACCAACATCTGTATCTCGGTACGCAATACAAACAGTACATATGTTATATGGAATTTTTTATTGCAATTCATCTATTCTACCACCTCCTAAAATATTTACTATTCCTCCTGAAACACCCCCTATGCAAACTCCTGAATAGCATACCAACAGCTCACATCTACTATATAAAGATCAAATACCACTCAGTGACTCACTCATTCATTCAACACGAAATCTCAGAAACCACCGAACGGATTGGAATGACATTTGGTATCCAGCTTCCTCAAGGGCCGCAAACGCCCACTAAGAAAGGATTTTTTGATATTCAGGTTCTAAAGGGGTGTTAAGGGGGTAGACCTGCATTTCATTGAATAGCAATATCTCCCGATTGCTTTCATTGGGGGATGTGATACTCGGCATATAAACTCATCATTAAAAATAAGAAGACATGTGTCTGAGGGTTTTTCGATGTGGTGTATATTATGAGGTGAAAGGGGTGAAAAGTGGGGGTTGAAGGATTCCTAACGGAGCGTGTATCTCTTAAACGACATAGGCGAGGAGTTTGAAACTCAGCCGAAAAAAATCAGCATAAAAAATAAGTAAACAGGTGTTTGACATTTTTTCATAAATCCAATATAAGGGGCCCATGGGGAGGGGTGAAATTATGGGGGGAGGGGGACGTAATATGTCTGAGTGTAAAATTATACATGGCCTATGTTGTAGACAATAACACATTACATCTTTTTGGCCTCTTGCTATTTCATCATACGACGAATACTTAGGGAGTTATTAATGATTTTGTACTTTTTGGCCGGAATTTTCTAAGTCCCAGGAATGACATAAAAATTGAATCGAATGAAATTTCGAAAAATAGTTTTTTTTAATACTTTTATTATATTTTTACGTCTTTTAGGGTCAGAAACCAACATGATATTTTGATGTTTCTTTTCGTCCCATGCATTTTTGGTTTCAGGTGATAGAATTATTTTCCACTAGGACCCATGCTTATCTATCTATTTAACTAATGTTATAACAGGATTACAAATGTTATTGCGGGCGATGCCGCGGGTAACAGCTAGTTATTGATAACTTTCTGAGCAACAGAAATGTTAAGGTTATTTCGGAAAATAAACTGCCTATATGTTTGCCATATTGGACTAGTAAAGACTGATCCGTATTCACTATAGATTATTTAATCCGCCTAATCAATAATAAATAATATATGATGTTTATTATCGTACATGTTTCCATAATTAACAATGTCCTCTTCAGCGTTTAACATCATTAAAATAAAATGGATAGCCTTACAATAGTTAGATTAAAATAAAATTTCCGAATACTTAAATAAAATGAATGTTTGACCCTGGCTAAATGTAAATATTGTATGTCAGAAAATTGTACTGCGTATTATGATACAGTTTCTCCCACCAATCAGAGCTCAAGAAACAGTTGTGTGACCAATTAGGTAAGGATAGCATCGCGCCTGTGCAGTCTTGCACGGCCTCCTATTTTAAATTTCACTGCGTGGCTCATCGTGTCATAGTGGGGTATTTGAGGAGACCGTGGTCGAATACAAGGTATTCTCTGCGTCCCATGCGCTCTGTTCAGTACATAAAACTGGCGGAATCACGACAGATATTTATGAATATTTATGTTCAAACGTAAAATAGTCATAATTATCTTCGAGCATAAACAGTCGTATGCAACTCGCCTATAATGGTAATTAAGACACTCGTATGGAAATTATAAAACTCACTTCGCTCGTTTTATAAACAAACTCGTGTCTTAATTATTGCCATTATAGGCTTGTGTCATAAAGTACTCCGTTCATAAACACTTAGAAGATGTTTATAAACTATCATTGGAGTTGCGATGAATGGTAGTGAAATTGTAGACATCGATACAGGGAATTGATTATTTTAGTATATTTTCGTTGTCTCTCTAATTAACTACAATCTAATGACAAATAGGACGTAGAATCTTGTTTGGAGGAATTACTATGACCTCTTGTGCAAGCTGTTACTCAGTGTGACTCGCAGATTTGTTAAATAATCCTTTTATTGTGATGAATTTCGTATTTCGTTTGAAATGTCAAATTCGTTTGATGTTCAGTGATAATGAATTACGTCAAATATTTGTGTGCTATCTGCGAGCGAAATACAATTATATCTGGACTTTATACTCCAATTATTTTGTAATCGCCTTATCAGTTGATTGAGCTCGTTCACGGCCATATTCGACAGTAATTGCTCTCGCAGGCCACGTGGCGCATTCAACACTAGGCCTATCGATACAAACATATATTCGATTGTTGTACGTGTTTCGATATATTTATTGATGCTGTACCTTCTTCAGTACCTAACATTACTAAAATAAGTAAAACAAGTAGTTCCGTGAAGAATTATACCGCCTATTTTCATATATCCTACTTATGTTAATTCCCTCTACCAACACACAAAATTTCAGTTTGATTGCTGTAATAGATTCGTAGATATTGAGAACCGACTAAATATTGCGGATGGTCGCCATGTTGGATATTATATATGTGGGTCTTAGAGTAATGTGCTGTTACATGAAGATTATTGTGTAGGCTACGTGTAGTCTAGTATTCTAACTTCAATCGCATGATTAGGACACAAGAAGTAAAAACGAGATTTTAAAATTTCGCACAGCTGCCATCTTGTGGTTATGGAAACAATTGAAAATAATTAGATGCCAATGGATTAACATTTGTATCAGGATTTACTGTACCAAGTGTCACTGCACTCGGATAGTTAAATTGCGAGAAACGACCATGTGAATATTTATATTTCGCGTCGCCGCCATGTTGGATTTGTGATCACCAGGTTATTGAAAGTCCTATAGGTGAACTTATGTTCATAGCCCCTATGAACATTAAAAATTATGTTTGATTGCTGTAATAGATTCGTAGATATTGAGATCCATCTAAATATTTCGGATGGTCGCCATGTTGGATTGTTATATGTATAGGCCATAAAGTCATGTACCATTAAAGCAAAATTATTGCTTAGGTTCATTATTCAAACTTTCACTTCGATCGCATGATTACGACTCAAGAAATGAAAACTTAATTATAAAATTCGCACGGCTGCCATCTTGAGGTTATGTAAACAATTGAACAAAATTATATACCAGTGCATTAAAATGTGTATAAACATTAACTCTACCAAGTTTCATTGCGTTTGGATCATTACATCGTGAGAAAGGTCTATTTAAAATTTTCAACTTCGCTTGGCCGCTATATTCGTTTTGTAGTTAACCGGTTTTTGAAATTCTTATAGATGAATTTCCAGTAGTGCCCTTTATCTCCGTACAAAATTTGAGGGTGACACCGATAACAGTTTCAGAGATATAGAATGCCGGTGAAATATTTCGCACAGCCGCCATCTTGAGGTTATGTAAACAATTGAACGAAGTTAGATGTCGGTGCATTACAATGTGTATAAACATATACTGTACCAAGTTTTATTGCGTTTGGTTCGTTAAATCGCGAGAAACGTCTATTTAAATGTCGCAACCTCGCTTGGCCGCCATGTTGGTTTTGTAGTTACCAGGTTTTCAAAAGTCATATAGTTGACCTTCTAGTAGTTCCCTTTATCACCGTAAAATATTCCAGGGTGATATCGGTAATGGTTTCGGAGATATTGTATGCTGGTAAAATATTTCGCACGGCTGCTATGTTGGATTGGTGAGACGTACCAAAATTTGAAGGGCACGGTCGGGGTCGTCCGGAACAGTGCTATGAACTTACCGAGTTTCATTGAAATCGCTCCAGCCGTTTAGAAGTTATTAAGGGGGTCACACACCATCACACACACTCACGCACACACAGACACACGGACAAACGGTGATCTCATAAGCCTATTTTTCATAAATGAAAATAGCCTAATAAAATGGATATAATTACAATAATTCGATTTTAAAAAGTTCCAAATACCGGTACTTAAATATATGCTGTATACTGTATATTAGTAGCGGTAGCCAGCAGGCGTCGCAATGACAATCAAAGAAAGTGCTTGTGTTGAAATTTAGTTTATTAAAATGTGTTTGGATACAAAATATGTTTTTTTTTTTTTTTTTTGTTTTTTCGTCTGGTGCGTACACACAGCTGGCCATGTGAGAAGCATTGATTTTCCATATTTAGTTTATACACACGTAGGGATTAACCCTAGGCTTTATCGATTGTCATCGCAAATGCGAGTCTTACCGAACACTACAAACGTTTGGAAACACACAAAAACTGCCACTATGTATGAGATACACTTATTTTAGTCTATTGTCTATAGGCTATATATAAAAATCAATGTAACGTGATAGTTTGTCTGTGGGTATGTCTGTGGGTATGTCTCCTATGCGTTCATATACCATTCGTCCGATTGCGATGAAACTTGGGTGAGATGTTGAGTACACTCCAAGGAAGGTTTCTGACTTAGTAAATCCATTTTACAATAGGTAGCGCACGCGTAGATTCAACAAATGAGCGACGATGCGCGAAGCATTTCAACAAAGTCCCGTATGTGTTCATATACCATTCGTCCGATAGCGATGAAACTTGGGTGAGATGTTGTGTACACTTACGTGAAGGTTTCAAAATTAGTGAATACATTTCACAGTAGATAGCGCACAAGTAGATTCAACAAATGAGCGACGACACGCAATGCGTTTCAACAAAGTCCCGTATAAATTCATATACCATTCGTCCGATAGCTATGAAACTTGCGTAAAATGTTGTGTACACTGCAGGGAAATTTTCTGGCTTAGTACATCCACTTTACAATAGGCAGCGCACGAGTAGATTCAACAAATGAGCTACGACGCGCGAAGCATTTCAACAAAGTCACGTTTAGCGCGAAGCATTTCAACAAAGTCACGTTTGCGTTCATATACCATTCGTCCGATAGCGATGAAACTAGGCTGAGATTTTGTGTGCACTCCAGGGAAGGTTTCTAGCTTAGTAAATCCCTTTAAAAATATGTAGAGCACGAGTAGAATCAACAAATGAGCAACGGCGCGCGAAGCGTTTCAACAAAGTCCCATATAATTTCATATACCATTCATCCGATAGCGATGAAACTTGGGTGAGATGTTGTGTACACTCCAGGGAAGGTTTCTGGCTTAGTACATACATTTTACAATAGGTATCTCACCAGTAGATTCAACAAATGAGCGATGACACGCGAAGCGTTTCAACAAAGTCCCGTATAAAGTCATATACCAGTCGTCTGATAGTGATAAATGTTTGGTGAATTGTTGTGTACACTCCAGGAAAGGTTTCTGGCTAAGTAAATCCATTTTACAATACGAAGCGCACGTTTATATTCAACATATGAGTGACTACGCGCGAAGCGTTTCGACAACGTCCCGTATACGTTCATATACCATTCATCCGATTGCGATGAAACTTGGGTGAGATGTTGTGTACCCTCCAGGGAAGGTTTCTGGCTGAGTACATCCATATTACAATATGTAGCGCAAGAGTGGAATCAACAAATGAGCGACGACACGCGAAGCGTTTCAACCAAGTCCCGTATGCATTCATGTACCATTCGTCCGTAGCTATGAAACTTGGGAGAGATGTTGTGTACACGTCATGGAAAATTTCTGGCTTAGTAAATCCACTATACAATATGCAGCGCACAAGTTGATTCAACAAATGAGGGACGACGCGCGAAGCGTTTCAACAAAGTCCCGTATAAGGTCATATACCATTCTGCCGTTAGCGGTGAAACTTGGGTGAAATATGGTGGACACTCCAAGGTAGGTTTCTGGCTTAGTAAATACATTTCACAGTAGGTAGCACACGAGTAGATTCGACAAATGAACGACGACATGCGGAGCGTTTCAATACAGTCCCCTACAGTATGTCTTCATATCCCATTAGTCCGAAGCGATGAAACTTTGGTGAGATGTTTTAGATACTTACGTGACGGTTTCTAACTAAGTAAATACATTTTACAGTAGGTAGCGCACGAGTAGATTCAACAAATGAGTGACGGAGCGCGAATCGTTTAAACAAAATCAGGTATGCGTTCATATACTATTCATCCGATTGCGATGAAACATTGATCAGTTATTGTGTACCCGCCAGGGAAGGGGACTTAGTAAATCCATTTCACAATATGTAGCGCAAGAGTAGATGCAACAAATGGGTGACGACGCGCGAAGCGTTTCAACAAAATCCCCTATTGCGTTCATATAACATTCTTCGATTGCGATGAAACCTTGATGAGTTATTGTGTACACGCCAGGGAAGGGCTTCGACTTAGTAATACATTTCTCAATAGGTAGCGCACGAGTAGATTCAACAAATGAGTGACAGCGCACGAATCGTTTAAACAAAACCCCGTATACGTGCATATACAATTCATCCGATTGCGATGAATCATTGATGAGTTATTGTGTACACGCCAGGGATGGGTTTCGACTTAGTAAATCCATTTCACAACAGGTAGCGTACGAGTAGATTCAACAAATGAGTGACAGCGATGAAACTTTTGAAAGTTGTTGTGCACGCTTACACGAATGGTTCTAAATTAGAAAATCCATTTTACGATAGCTTAGAGGCAGTTAACATGCTGTGTATCCAAAAGCACTTCAAGAAACAGAATTTCAACGCCAACACTTTCTTTGATTGGCATTGCAACGCATGCCGGGTACAGCTTGTCATTTATAAAAAGATAGGCTTATGGGATCACCTTTTGTCCGTGTGTGTATGTGCGTGTATATGTGTGTGTGTGTCCCCTAACAAAATCTAAACGGCTGGAGCAACTTCAATGAAACTCGGTAAGTTCATAGCACTATGTGACCAGTTCTGTGACATATATCACATCACACTATGCGATTATGATAAGGACAAAAGTAGTGTAAATCTATGTTATGCACATTCGTGCGCTATTCTGTTAATAATATAAGTCGGTTGTATCATTTAGATGTAACTAGTAAATTTTTGTGTGCTTTAATTGTTGAGATACTCTTACCATTGCTTTCTTAAGAGTTGGTTATATTGTATGATAATTACGAGATGCAAAGGGATAATATGATGGGGTTTTAGAAGAATCATAGATGTGCGGATGCATGTTCCAATTGCATTTAGTTGTTTCGATTTCAGTGGTTGCGCTGTTATGAGCCGTGCTGTGGTCTACGTACTTAAAAACTGGACTATTTGTGTACATGTCCATGTGTTCAATATAAATTATGCTCTTATAACTTGATTTTTCTCTATGGTAAATGTCATTACTACAATGAAGTGGAAAATGATCCAGGGTATCCAAATTTAATCTTCCTTCACAATGAAAAGGGAAAACTACGATGGTGGAAATGGAACATCGTCAAAGGAGCGCCAAACAAAGCAAAGACTTTATTTCAGAAGTAAAATTGCGATCAGTATTGCCAACGTAGTGAATTTTCAACTAAATTCAGTATATTTGGAATATCACCTACAGTATATCGTTTCAATATGAAGGGAGTGAGTTCGATTTCGGAAAACGTTAGTGTGCAAGTTGATAAAACTTGTTCTTGTTTCATTGCGGGACTTGAAACCCGTGATAATTTCAGTGTATTTGTATTTGAGGCTAGAACAGGGAAGGAGGCGGCCATGGCCTTATTCCGACACTTCTAGAATGGCTAAGTAGGAATCAAATGCTCAGTTTTGTCTCACCTCGAGCCAACAACCCTCAGACCAGAACCAGAAATCAAACCTACGACTTTTGATTGTTGTGTGAAGTTATTAAGCCATTTCTTCAGTGCTGGCTGTACATGCTATAGATTTATACTTTTCAGTCGGTCAACACGCCCAGTTAGATTAGGCGGGGTAACTATAGATATAACTTACTATTCCAGAAAGAAATCACATGTAATTATAATAGCATAGCGCGTTTCGACCGACACGTGGTCATCATCAGATCATGATTTTAAGGTAAGAAAGACTCGTCTAGAGGCGAAAAAAATGAAAAAGTATTTTTTTTTTGGCGTTTTTAGTTATTTATAATGTAGAGAACATAAATTTGTCAAAGAAAGTGAAAAATGTATGAAAAATGGTCATTTTAAAAGGTATACTGCACCATGAATGACACCGCCCACTTTTACAGAGATTTATGTTTGTACGCATAATTTCTGAACTCACTTCTTGTCTGCTCTGTTGAGCGCAGACTTTGTGTTGGTAACAATGACGACTTCCTATATTGTTAATGTCACTAGTGGTTACTGAACATCGTCATAATATTATAATCACTGTGATGACCTATTGAAGAAATATTGTTTAAGGGGCGGAACAGTGAGGTCATCTGCCGTAATTATTAATAATTGAATCGTTGATTTGACGAGGGAAATAAGTCCACTTGTTTGCAAACAGATAAGTTGAAATACGCATTTATCTACTTATTTATATTTACTTATTTATTTATTTGTTCACTTATTAATTTGTTCATTTATTTATTTATTTATTTATTTGTTTAAAGGCCAAAGGAAGTAGGAGAAGCAAAATAACCAGTGATGGACGAAATGATGCAAATTATGGGACAGGAATGTTCCAAGAATTGTCAGAGGTAACAAAATGTAATGAAAAACTTCAACATCGTCTTTCTCAGTTTAACATTTTTTACTACTTTGGTACCATTTGTAAGAAAACTAATAAAGATAGGTCCATAATTTTTTTTATGTATCAACATCATTCTAATGAACAGTAATAAGAAGGGATGTCCCTTTAAATAATATACAAAATGAAATATAAATATTTTTCGACATAATTTTGGATTAAAACATCGTACCTTAAAAAAATCATATTGGCTAAAGTATTTCGTTTTTTGTCAAAAATCCTTCTTATTATTGCAGATAATGATCCAAACAGTAATCCCTGAAAATTTCAATTGGCTAACCCAAACAGAGTTTGAGCAAAGATTACCAAAATTTTGAAGATTAAAATGGGCGAGATAGGCAGGTCTTTCTTACCTTAAATAATTTATTGGCTTTATTTGCAAATGGGAGTAATTCCCTGGTGGATAATTAATTGCACACTTACTGATTATTACCAATAATAATATGAAACACACTTAATGCACAAGAGTCACGATTTGGGAACAATAGTAATTACATAGCAGTATTTACACTAAATGTCAGTCTTCTCTTCAACACGTCACATGCTTAATTAACCCGAAGTTAAAGCCTTTCGACATACTTATGAGCGAAGAGGAACAGCTAGTGGTACGAACTAAAATAGGGGTATTCATCTGTGTTTATTATACACCGGTCTACAGTGCAATTGATATAATAGACAATATTCAAAGAGCAATTGATGTTACACAAGCTACTGATAGCATTATACTTGGGGGTGATTTGAATTGTCCGGTGGACAAACTCAATAGGAAATCGGAACTGGTCCTCAATTACCTGGAGGAGGAAGGGCTAAGGCTCGTGAATGACAAGAAGGCACTTACGTATACAGGGTCATTCATATAAAATAAGAACGCCAAGCGGCGGCTTTGTTCTCCGCCGTTGCGGTGACCTTCGCCGAGCAGATGGCGCGCCACGGCCCCCTGCTGTAGTATTGAAAGCGCGCGCATAGTACATAAGAGGGCTGGTTTTTTTTTCTTCTTTTTTTTTCCAAGTTCCGATGGACTGTATAAAAATAACAGATTGACATTACCAAATTTGACCTTGCAATAAGCGTGCAGGTGCTCAGTCGCCAGTCTAAACCCCCAGTGCTAACATGGTGAGACAGTTATCATTGCAACATCGTATTTTTTTTAATGTAAAACGTATTTTAAGTACGAGTCGGCTCGGCGGGTACGTGAAGCATTTGTTCAGCAATTTCCTGATGTAGTGCCACCTTCACTAGCACAGATTCACGTAATTGTAAATAAGTTTGACACTACTGGCTCGGTGCTCAATAAAAAACATACGCGCACACGAACAGTTTTAACAGAGGATAAGTTGGCGAGAATCTTGAACGGTCTCCGAATAAATCACTCACAAAATTAGCACAACAAGTAGGGGTTTCGGTTTCATCTGCATACAGAGCTACAAAGCTGTTACATATCAAACCGTACAAGTTTACACGGGCCCAATGTTTAAAACCTGCTGATCCAGCCACAAGAGTGAGATATTGTGAGTGGTATCTTGCATCATTGAATGATCGTTTATTTGAACCACAGCTTGTGTTCTTTTCGGATGAGGCCTGGTTTCACCTTAATGGGCGTGTGAACAGTCATAACTCTCGCTATTGGTGTGCAGAAAACCCTAATGGTGTTTATGAAGTCCCTCATTATGATAGGAAGATCGGTGTTTGGTGTGCTGTTCGTGTCGGAAGAATAATAGGGCCAATTTTTTTCGAGACGACAGTAAATGCAGAGAGGTACCAAGAGTTAACGGAAGAAGAAAAATCGCGAGGGTGGTTTCAACAATATTCAGCCCCTGCTCATACAGCAGAAGATTCCCTTCTTACAATCTCGGAAGTGATTGCAGACAGAGTGATCAGTGTTTGTCTATTTCACCCTCGTTCTCCAGATCTAACAGTGTGTGATTTTTACTTGTGGGGTAAACTGAAAGAACAAGTGTATCGAACAAATCCTCACACATTGGAGGAACTGAAAGAAAACATTACGCTGGCAATCAGGAATATTACAGTGGCAGAACTCGCTCGCGTCAGCCAGAATGTGGTTACCAGATACAATGCTTGTATAACCCAGGAAGGACGACACTTCCAACATCTTTTATAAGGTAAGACTCAACGACTTGTTCGTTTTTTAATGATGAATATTTGTTTTTCCGTAAATTTTAGTTATTTTTATAATTATTAGTTTTTTTTTGTTTCATTAATTTTCGGTCTTTCCACCTCTAAATTTTAAATTAATTCCAAATTTGTACACTTCAATCTGTGTTAAGAGGGGCAGATGACCACGTAGTTCCTCCCCTTAAAACAACAATAACTAACTAATTAACTGAAGTAAGATTTCAGTATTGTACACACGCTAGCAAGGCCGCTGCATCTTGAGCATATCTGGATTGTACACACGCTTAAAGCAGGGGGCCGTGGCGCGCCACATGCTCGGCGAAGGTCACCGCAACAACGGAGAACAAAGCAGCCGCTTGGCGTTCTTATTTTATATGAATGACCCTGTATATGTTATAATGGAGGTAGCACCATAGACCTCATGTTTGTACGAGGTCTCGCTATTCATGATCATGGACTAATGACAAAGTGTGATGCAGCTGTAATTAGGAAGCATATCCCAGTATTTACCATATTGACTGTTACACACCCCTTAAAACTTCAAGCAAAGAGGCAAAGAACGAGAAGAACACTAGACCAGAGCCTGTTAGAGGCAAATGCAGACAAAATACCAACTATCATGCTATCAATTAGAGGGTAATTTAGATGTGGCTATGGCGAGAATAATGGAATTTATAGAAGAAGGAACTTCAACTATAGAGTTTACTCGTCAAGCGCAGATATGGTTTGATAGAGAGTGCTTCAAGGAGAGACAAACTACATTACAGAAGCTACATATCGCAAAGAGAACTAGGGATAAAGGTGATCTGGAACGCTACCAGACAGCAAGGAGGAAATATAAAGAGCTCATAAAGTCAAAGAAGAGAGAGTTTAGAGAGAAAGAAGACAAAATTCTCATACTTGATATTGAGAAAGATCCGTATAAAGCACTCAGGCCAAGACAACCGCGCTTCCCAGCGGACATCAGGATGGAAACGTGGGAGGAACACAAGAGGGGGGTTCTAGTATCCAAAGAGACCAGACCGGAGTTGGACAAGTCTACAGAGGTAGAGCATACTACGTGCTTCACTATAGAAGAAGTTAGGCAGATCATCACGAAAAGCAAGGATAACAGAGCTTCAGGTGTAGATGGACTCTGTAATGAACATTTGAAGATTTCGCTACACTTCCTGGAAAACGTATGGGCAGAGTTAGTGAATAAGTGCTTAGAGATTGGAACCATCCCCAGTACTTGGCATAAGTCCATAATCAAACTGCTATACAAGGGTAAAGGCGATGTCAGTAAACCTGAATCATATAGGGGTGTGGCATTGGAATCGGTTGCATGCAAATTGCTTACCAAGCTTCTGACTCGGAGAATAGATGCATGTGTAGACCACCTGCTTCCAGAAGAACAATTTGGATTTCGGAAGGGCAGATCTACTCTATTGGCTGCAGAATGTCTCTTAAAGGACATACAGGACACGCTTGAAGCTCACGGGAAGAAATATGTAATTTTTATCGACTACACCAAAGCCTTCGACACAGTCAATAGAAGGAAACTTGTCATAAAATTAGAAAACTTACTAGGACGTTCTGACATGACAAGACTGATATCGAACATTCTGGCGGACAATCAAGTTCAGATCCATGATGGCATCGCACACTCGGACTGGATTGACCAGACAATCGGAGTACTGCAAGGAGACCCGCTAAGTCCGTTACTCTTCAATATCATGACCCACGATATTGTCTTCAAATTAAAGGAGGGAACACAGAAAGTAAATATATATATTTATGCAGATGACATGGCCCTGGCCTCCGATAATATAGAGGAACTACAGAAGGGAATAGATCTTGTTGAGAAATGGGCGGAGGAGAATGAACTAAGGATGAATGCTCGGAAGACTGAATTAATGATATTCAGAAATGGAGGAAGGCTGAGGAAGGATGACTACATCGTTTGCGGGGAACACATACTAACACCGAAAAAACAATTTAAGTACCTTGGAATTACTATGCAAGTCACAGGGACTTCCTTTATGGTTCATATAAAGGAGAGACTTGCAGCAGCACTTAGAAATATAAGCGACATTAGACATTTACAAAGAATGTCAGTGAATTCAGCTATGGAACTTTTCAGAGTCAAAGTACTCCCATCACTCACGTACGGGCTAGAGGTCATATGGACTTATCTATCAATCAGACAATTAAAAGACATTGAAAGTTTGAAATCAAGTTATTTGAAAAGGGTATTGGGGGTATCAAAATTCGCTCTTTCACGTTATGTGTATGCTTTAGCCAGATAAACATTTCTGGTAGAAGACCTTCGACTGCAATGCACCTACCATCCACACAGGCATGCGTAGACCTGTTAATCGAACTTTGCAGGAAGAGAGACTCCATCCCAGTAAGATTCTTCGTAACAGATGCAATGTTATACAAAGAATGGATTCGACCAGAGTATGAGCTGAGGCACCTAGTGACCAGATTTGCGATCCATGGCTTCCACCATCGCATCTGCACTAGGAAGTCCTTCCATCAGCCCAGCCAGGAGTGTGTTTGCCGATTATGCAACAATCAGTGCGATATATATCACGCCATGCAATGCAGTAGAAGACTAGTATCACTCACTCAGTTTTGTTTAGACGAGGAATGATTATGTTGTCTTGATCAAAGTGTAGTGCAGTGGAATGGGTGAACGGACTCGATGAACACAAGTCTCTGGTGTTACCTAGGTATACGATTGATTCATTATTGTTCACAATGTTATAATGTTGTTCCTATCTATGGCCATTGGCCGCAATAAATATTTTATTTAATATGTTATGTTTGGGGAAAGGCTCTAATACCTCTCGGTGTTCCTTATCGACGACATATCTGACTGGTTGTTACTGACGGCAACACCAGTCACAACTCCTTCGTCTCAGTGGATATTGTGTGTGGTATTTTCGAGTACTACGGATTGTGCGTTTATTTTTCCCCATCTTTAAGCCCATCTGTGAAGCGCTATCCCTCCCTATATTATTCTGCTAAGGTCCCATTCCAGTTTTGTACCGAAAATAAGGTCCCATTAACACCAACCTACACATACGGGATACCTACAGGTTCAGCATAACCCAATGCGTAAGCGAAACGCACTCACTTACTCTTTAAATGCCTCACAATTAAATAAATACCTTAAAACACGTATATTTACAATGAAATAATGAAAGAATGCAACACGGTAACCATGGTAACAGAATCTCACAGGTCCATCTATTTCTGTAAGACGCAATGCAATTCCAATTATTACATTATTGTGAAAGTTTCCAGACGGTTATAAGGTTATCACTGAGCCAAATTAAGCTGTAAAATTCATCAATACATACAGTATAATACGACTTTTTTGGTTAAAAAATAGCACCAGTCGCGATGTATGGCCTGGAAATTATTTTGAAACATCATAGGCACAGACATCTGGCAACGCTGGAAAGGATCAAGGCAATGTATCTAAAAAGAGCATTATGCCTAACCAAGTTCACGCCCTCGCGGCTTGTGTATGTCATGACAGGGGAACTACCCTTTATGGAAGAAGTCAGATTACAGATGCTTCTGCCGCACACACCGGGATTTAGGGAGTTTTTGCGTCTCATGACAGCAAAGATAAATGACATTTGGCAAGAATTTTATACGACGGACGCTATGACTACACAGGACTGGATGCAAGGATCCTACGAGCTGAGACATATCTTGACGCGCTTTGCGGTCCATGGTTTCCACCACCGGATCTGCATGAGAGATGTCTCTCACCAACCAGACGAACTATGCGTGTGCAAGCTTTGTAAGGGTCCTTGCGACAGATACTTCGTGACGACGTGCAAGTGCAGAGAGGTGTCTCTTACGAAATTCTGTGAAAATTAGAAATATATGGACACCCCTCGGAAAAAGGCATTTACAGTGACAACGTCAAAATTTTGTATTAATGATGGTTCTTAAGAACCACGTTTATGCACATTGTGCGCAATAAAGTATTTATTATAATGCGCTTAAGGGGGTCAAGGGGTACTCTAGATTTTTTTTCACGCAATTTTCACGTGTGAGTTTGGTACGAAAGGTCTTTTTCACCCGACTATAAAGGGTCTCCGAAAACCACATTTAAAGGCAGTTAAATTAACAGTGTCTGTGATATTCCCAGAAAACTAACTTCGCTCTGATATACCTATGAAGGAATGACAAACCCCTAACCACAGCACCAGTAGCTAAATTGATAATGTCTGATTATTCATACCAAGGATAAATCAGTCATAGCATTCATGATTGAGATTTTGCTAAATGTACTCTTTACAACTAGAATATTCGCGGGCGAAGCCGCGACGGGTAATGCTAGTATAACTTATTTTGATAATTATGTTACTTTCTTCTCCAAAATCTCTTCATCTGGGCTCTGAACATCTACCTCCGTTCATGATTTCTGGCAATAATTTTCTCGGAGAAATGATGGTTGTTGAATATTGTTCGAACTGGAGTCGATCTTGTATCATTTCCTCCATAATCCCAATTTTTTTTAGATTTTTTTTTTCTATTTCACTAAGCAGGTGGTTCTTGACTTTCATTGAGAGAGCAAGGTTGGTGAGCCTGTCATTGTTCATTCTGAGAATGTGGCCGTAGAACTTGAATTGCCTTCTCCTGAAGGAGTCAGTGATGTTTCCAGAATACTGACTTCCGTTTCATCCAGATTCCTTCTCAGTAGACTATAGTGGATTCGGTGGCGTAGTTGGTAGCAATCTGAGCTTCTATCCCCAAGATAGCGGGTTCAAACTCGGCCGAAGCCGTCGGATTTTTTTAAGAGCGTTAAAAATCCCTCAGTATGCCTTCCTTCGGAGGGGAAGTAAAGCCGGCGGTCCCGTGTCATAGATTTATGGCATGTTAAAGAACCTTACACTAATTACACCTGTGTGAGCTAAATTGTATAGGTTAAGAATGTAAACAACGCTCTTAGAATCCTACGTTCATTCCCAAGAGCCGACTGCGGTGGCGTCTAGTGGCTAAGTTCTGAACTAGGCCTAGTAGTCGTTGACGGTGGCGTTTGGCGGCAAAAGTAGGAACTATTTGAAAAATTCAAAGTTGCAGTCCTTACTTGAATTAAAACAAGTAGTTCCGTGAAGAACTATACAGCCTATTTTCATATATCCTACTTATGTTAACTGCGAGTATCAACATACAAAATTTCAGTTTGATTGGTGTAATAGATTCCTACATATCGACAACCGACTAAATATTTCGGATGGTCGCCATGTTCGATTTTATATATGTAGGTCCTAGAGTTATGTACTGTTACATGAGGATGATTGTGTACGTGTAGCATTCAAACTTCAATCACATGATTAGGACACAAGAAGTAAAAACGAGATTTTAAAATTTCGCATAAATGCCATTTTGTGGTTATGGAAACAATTGAAAAACATTTGATGCCAGTGGATTAACATTCGTATAAGGATTTACTGTACCAAGTTTCACTGCACTCGGATGGTTAAATTGCGAGAAAAGTCCATGTGAATATTTATACTTCGCGTCGCCGCCATGTTTTATTTGTGATTACCAGGTTATTGGAAGTCCTATAGGTGAACTTATGTCCATGGCCCCCATTAACATAATCCGTTTGATTTCTATAATAGATTCGTAGATATTCAGAGCCGCCTAAATATTTCGCACAGCCGCCACGTTGGATTGGTGAGACGAAAACAAATTTGAAGGGCCCGGTCGGGGTCGTCCGGAATAGTGCTATGAACTTACCGAGTTTCATTGAAATCGCTCGAGCCGTTTAGAAGTTATTAGGGGGGACACACACCCCTCTCTCTCTCTCTCTCTCTCTCACACACACACGCACACACACACGGACATAAGGTGATCTCATAAGCCTAATTTCTCAAAATTGAAAATAGGCTAAAAACAGTTACACACACTAATACAGTCATCACAATTAACACCGTTTATCAGACAGATTCTACACACACCCAAAGTACACGGGCTACATAACCGCGTTGTCGCAGCCCCTGAACTGAGGAACCAACCAACCAATCATCAGTGGACTGGACCAAGGAATTTACTCAATATTTTGCCTATCTTGTTTCTCCACGTCTTTAATGAGAGGTCTGCCTCCAATCATCCAGGTTTCCTAGGCATATAGTTCTTCAGCGTGTGATTTTGAGCCATTCATGGCTCCACTTCCTTTTTGTCTTCTATTTTCTTCCTTTCCTCTGTCCATTTTTTTCCCTATTGTTTCTTTTCTTGAAACTAGCTCCAAATTCAACTTTTTGATTTTGTTTCTGAATCGTTCCAGGTCCTCCTGTGTTTCTCTCATCCAACTGGTCTTTAACTTACTTGCTTTGATTATGTAAATAATTTTCTCAGTCTGTTTTCATCCATCCTCCACGGGTGTCCGTCCATAGAACTGTAGGAGTGTTTTCCTAAATTATTATTATTATTATTATTTAATATTACTCATTCAATTTCGCTAATCGGTCAACTAGGGATCACAATAAGCCTCATTTTACATTCTGGCATTTGTTCATTTTTCGCTTGATCCACACACTGTCTTCATGAGCTCACTGTGTTTAGCACGAAGTTCTTATGTCCATTTCGCACCAGTTGCCCGTTTTTCGTCCCGGAAAGTCCCAATCGTCTTGATGGCTGCTCTATAAAGATTTCGGTTTTGTGCATCTTTTGCTCGTATCCCCATTTCTTTAAGATCTTTCTGGACGTTAACGAATTACATACCTCGCCCGGTATTGAACTCCAGACTGCATCTCCTAATGAATTTAACTTTTAAATCGCTATTATTATTATTATTATTATTATTATTATTATTATTATTATTATTACAGGACATGGCTTGTAGAATGTTTCAATATGAAACCTACATGAGAAAACACAAAGTCTTGGCCATCATTAACATAAGTGAAAGTGTATGTAAGCTTTTAGGGTGTAAAGAGCCCATAGCCAATAGAAGCGCCAGCGTTCTAAGAAGTAGCCATTTACGAAAACAATAACAATCCATTACTAGAAAATTCACTTTATATAATCTTAGAACAAGCGTCCTCAATTTCATGTAAACAGATTGAAGGTTCTTGGAAAGCTTGGTGTTTACTAGAAGGAATTCGTGGTGACCCCTGTGTGGGGATTGTCATCCCATTGGTCAGACAAAAGGTTTCGGGTAGCCTCGAGAGAGGTCGGCTACCCCCTCTTAAGTAAAACAAATGTATGTAATAGCATGTATCGCAAGGAATCGGTCTCTGATAACTCTGTAGACTTCAGTCTTTTAAACACCATGTAAATATCGCTCTTCGAACAAGTAGCCAGGTGTGCTGTATACAATGGCAATCATTAAAATGTTGAAATAGGAATCTCCGTTTCGCGGGCTTATAGGTCGTGTTCCAAGGACATTTTGTCGTCCTTGGAACACGACCTAGAAGCCCGCGAAACGGAGATTCCTATTTCAACGCCGGTCGTGAAAGTCTACATTTTTAATTAAAATGTTGACTTCAAACTGAAAAACTGGTCTTCTCCATTTCTGTTGAATAAGATACACTGAAGAAAATGGAAATTGCAAAACCCAGAACGAGTGGTGCTACATTGCTGCAATTGAACATGCAAGACGAGTGTTCGGTTGTGATTCGATGATTACACTTTCAGGTCCCTCTGACCGCAAGTTTGGACAACAATCAATACAGGATGTGCCCACCACGAGCTGCAATACACTGATGAATTCGGCGAGGCATGGAGTCAATAAGGCCCTGGATTGCTTTCTGAGGAATTGTGGCCCATGCTTGCTGCACTGCACGGGTCAGTTGTTCCAGAGTTGTGGGTGGCTGAGGGCGGTTCGCCAGTTGTCGACCCATCATGTCCCACACATGCTCAATAGGACTGAGGTCCGGGGATCTGGCAGGCCATTCTAAGGTTGTGATGTCGTGGAGAGCTTCTCTGGAGATGCGTGCAGTGTGAACCCGGGTATTGTCCTGCTGAAACATCCCGTTAGCAATGTTCGCCATCATAGGAACAACCACTGGATTGAGTACCCTATCAATGTACTGTCGAGCAGTCATAGTGCCCTCAACAAGCACTAATTGTGATTTCACATTAAAGCCAATAGCTCCCCAGACCATAATGCTTGGTGCTTGCCCCGTGTGCCTCTCGACAATAAGGTCTGGGCGGCCCCTCTCCCCGGTACGTCGGCGCACACGATTCCGGCGATCACTGCGGGCTAGACAGAAGCGCGATTCGTCACTAAAGACGACCCTATGCCATTCGTCAACCCACATCGATCGTTCTCGACACCAGGCCAGCCTTACACGTCGCTGTTGTGGGATCAGTGGAACACCTTCTGCACGGACACGGGATCGTAAGCCAGCTGCACGCAGGCGATTACCAACTGTTTGTTGTGTAACGTGGGGTGCCACAGCTGCTCGAATTTGCACTGCTGTTGCATGGGGTTCCATCCGGGCCATCCGAATGATGCGGCGATTCTCTCTCACAGTTGTCTGTCGCGCCGGGCCTGTGCCAGGTCTACGAGTGTGGGTACCTTCATTTGACCACTGCTGCCATACACGTTGTACCGTAGATGCCTGTCGGCCAACACGTGCAGCGACAGTCCTTAGCGATAATCCAGCCTCACACAGCCCAATTATCCAAGCCCTCTCAAACGGCGACAGTTGTTGATAGCGTGCTCTTCTCTGTCGTCGAGGCACGTTTGATGGGGAACACTTCACTGCACAGACTGCAAGTTAACTACGCTACACCCCAGTCCGTATACTGGAGTTGATTCCTCCGCGACCAATCACGTGGGGAGACCTGTAGCAACAATTCAATGGGTCTGAAACTTTGATCGTTTACATACCTACATGGCATCGTTCCATATCTTGAAAATCAATACAAACGACCAATGCCTTCATGGTGTTGCAATTTCCATTTTCTTCTGTGTATCACAGCCGCGTGGAGAACCTGTGAAGGACCAAAACTTTGTAGTTTGCCACGCATTGTTAAGCTACAAACTTAACTAACGTACCATGGCATTGTCGTTTTTGGTTTTGAGTCAAAGATACTGAAGATACGTTTCGCCCATCGGGAATCGATCATCCGTCGTATATGACCGTAAAAGCAAACTCTGCGTTTTTGCATTGTGTCTGTGATCTTCTCGATCTTAGAGTATATTCCTTGCCTGGATTTTCTGACGTAGATGCCTTTTTTTGTAGACCGGGCCAAGTATGATGTGTAGGATCTTTCTTACACTTCTCTCTAAATTCGCTAGCAAACATTTTTCGGATAGGATAAGGCCAGATGCATATAGCAGTACTGGTTTGATGACAGTGTTGTAGTGATGTATTTTTGTGTCCATGGGTGGTTTGGAAAGCGACTTACATTTTCTTGCTTCTTGCTTCTATGGCTTCCTTGTCAAGACCATTTTGCTGGATCCTTTCCCCGAGATATTTAAATCTATTTAATAATATTATTAATATTGTTCATAGCTGAGTGTTCTGATGTAATGAGTGTTCTGGGAATATTGGGCCACCTCAGGGGAAATACGATGATTCTTAGCTAGGATTGCCAGCGCTGCCAACATTCCCTGGATAACTTTAAGCAGGAGCTGTAAGTCTCCTGCGCCACTCTATTAACAATTTAATTGGAGGATTACAGCGGTAAATCCTCAGCTTCTCGGATACGGAATGGGATGGGAGGTAACACAATGCTCAGAGACAACCAGACTTACATGTCTTAAGTCTTCCTGACTTGTAATTGTTGGAGAAGAGATTTTGTTCCTTCACACAACATACGGCAGAAAAGGGTGTTTGGGAAATAAGGTGCACTATTGAGAAATAAAGGAAATTAGGTCGTGTATTGCACAATTAGCGCAGACCATTTACATGGAAGCTCATCATCATCCACTCTCCGCTCCAGCAAGCCAGGTGCGGGTATGAATGAGCCTCTTCCAGTTTGTCCGGCCCTCCCACATATTGTGCTCCAATTTCTTCTGCCAATCCGCATACCTCTTGGGCAAGTCTCTCCAGATTTCCTTCTCCCAAATGTCTCAAGGCCTTCCCCTTGGTCTCTTACCTAGGATGACCTGGCCAAAATATAATCTTGGTGTTCTCTCAGGGGCCATTCTCTTTACATGCACATACCATTTCAATCTAAATTCTAGTGCAGGGCCATGAAGTCATTGCGCTCGGGGAGCACTGGGCAGTCAGACTAGCGCTCCTCTCCCTTCCACCACTACACTGTGGTAGCGAGGAAACCTGAGACAGACGGACGATGCTCGGACCGCGCTGACTAGATACGTGCGGTACGTACAATCGTGCGGCCGACGGTTTTGGTTGGTTTGTTCACATCATATTGATAGGGCTGTTTTGCCATAAAAAATATACCGCATATACAAATCAAATGGCACTCCGATGCATGGAATGTGCAGGACTCGAACACAAATATTAAATAAAGAATATTGTGAATTATTCCAAACTGAAATGTGAACATATTAGAGAGGAAAATTCAACAACATTTTACCAATATGAACAGATAGTACAGACCTTGATTGACTTATGCTCCGTCGTTTTTACGAGTTTTAGTTTTGGAGGAAACAATCTTCTCCAAATTGGGTACAATATTTGTGGATACAGCTATTCGTAAACATAATTAAGTCCAGATAGGATATCTCCCACAACCAGACTTACATGTCTTAAGTCTTCCTGACTTGTAATTGTCTGGACCACGGCCTACAAACCCGAAAAACTTGTTCTTAATTATGAACGCCGGCCGTGAAAGCCTAAGCTGTTATATTCTATCGCTCATCGTTGCACGATGTTTACTTTTGGTAAGCTTAATAACCGAAAAGAGACGCTAAAAAATGCTCGTTGAGCCAAACATTGCTCTCTTCGGCACGGCGGGCAGACCATGCGCTGAACCAGCCAAGATCCTTCTACCTGTACCTTCCACCAAAGCGCTCGGAGCACTGGCTTAGAGCGCGACCGTAGCGCTTGCGCGCTGTGTGGATGGCCCTTTACTAGTGTGTCAAACAGACTTCTATCCAAATTGAGCTGTTGCCCAATTTCCTGATTTCGTATTTTATCTCCCCTGGTCTTCTGAAGGAAAGTTCGGAGGAACTTCATTTCAACTGCTTGAAGTGTGCTACTGTCTGGTACTGTTAAAATGGCTGCTTAGAGTCCATAAGTCAATATTGGCATGAGATAGGTTTTGTCAAGTGTGATTTTGGATGTTAGAGGAAAGGATTCATCCCACAGTAAATTGCATACAGAGCGATAGAAATGTGATGCCGTATGTACTCTATACCTGATTCCATGTGTAATGGTGTTATCTGCAGAGACTTAGAAATACTTAAAGTTATTAATAACTAGCTGTACCCAGCATTCGTTGCAATGCCAATCAAAGAAAGTGTTGGAGATGTGACTTTGTTTGTTGAACTGATTTTGGATACCCAATATTTTTTTCTTCTTACGTTAACCACCTCTAATCTATTATAAAATTGATTTACTATCTCCGAAACATTCATGGGAGCGTGCTCAACAACTCACCAAAGTTTCATCGCAATGAAATGAATGGTATATGAACGCATACGGGTCTTTGTTGAAACTATTCGAGCGCCGTCACACATTTGTTGAATATACTCGTACGCTACCTATTGTAAAATGGATTTACTAAGCCTGAAACCTTCCCTGGAGTGTACACAATAACTCACCCAAGTTTCATCGCTATCGGACGAATTTTATATGAACGCATACGGGACTTGGTTGAAACGCTTCGCGTGACGTCTCTCATTTGTTGAATCTACTCGTGCGCTACCTATTTTTAAGTGGATTTACAAGGCCAAAAACTTTTCCTGAAGTGTACACAACATCTCACCCAAGTTTCATCGCAATGGCATGAATGGTATATGAACGCATGTGGGTCTTTGTTGAAACGAACCGCATGCCATTTTATTGAAGCTACTCGCGCACTATCTAATGCAAATCGGATTTACTATGCCTATAACTTTCCCGGGAGTGTGCACAACAACCCACCAAAATTTGGTCGCAATCGGATGAATTGTATATGAACGCATCGCCAACACTCATTTGTTTAAACTACTGGCGCGCTCTCTATTGTAAATTGGATTAACTATGCCTATAACCATCCCGGAATTGTTCACAACAACTCACCAAAATCTGATCACAATCGGATGAAATGTTTATGAACGCATAGAAGACGAACAGACGAACATCCTTTTATATATTATATGAGACTAGCTGTTACCCGCGGCTTCGCCCGCAATAACATTTGGAATCCCGTTATAACATTAGTTATATAAATAGATAAGCATCGGTCGTAGTGGAAAATAATTCTATCACCTGAAACCAAAAATGCATGGGACGAAAAATAAAAACATCAAAATATCATGTTGGTTTCGGAACCTAAAAGACGTGAAAAATATAATAAAAGTATTTAAAAAAGCAATTTTTTGAAATTTCATTCGAATCAATTTTTATGTCATTCCTGGGACTTAGAAAATTCCGACAAAAAAGTACAAAATCATTAATAACTCCGTAAGTATTCGTCGTATGATGAAATAGCAAGAGACAAAAGAGATGTAATGTGTTATTGTCTACAACATAGGCCATGTATAATTTTACAATCAGACATATTACGTCCCCCCCCCCATAATTTCACCCCTCCCCATGGGCCCCTTAAATTGGATTTATGAAAAAAACGGTCAAACACCTATTTACTTATTTTTTATGCTGATTTTTTCCCGCTGAGTTCCAAACTCCTGGCTTATGTCGTTTAAGGGATACACGCTCCGTTAGGAATCCTTCAACCCCCACTTTTCACCCCTTTCACCTCATAATATACACCACATCGAAAAACCCTCAGACACGTGTCTTCTTTTTTTTAATGATGAGTTTATATGCCGAGTATCACATCCCCCAATGAAACCAATCGGGAGATATTGCTATTCAATGAAATGCTGGTCTACCCCCTTAACACCCCTTTAGAACCTGAATATCCAAAAATCCTTTCTTAGTGGGCGTTTGCGGCCCTTGAGGAAGCTGCATACCAAATTTCATTCCAATCCGTTCGGTGGTTTCTGAGATGTCGTGATGAATGAATCAGTCAGTCAGTCAGTCAGTGAGTGAGTGAGTGGTATTTGAGCTTTATATAGTAGATAAGATATTTATACCATCACCGAGTCTGCGATGGATTTTTTCGGGTTTCCTACTCATTACCAAGCCAACTGTCTTCAGTCGGCTGATGCTTAGACCCTTCTTATCGACCCTTCCAATGATCTAGCTTTGTTTGTACTTCCGTTTCAGTCTCGTCCCATAACATGACGTCATCGGCAAAGACTAGTGTATTGGTTGTTTTATGTTCGACCCTGATTATTATATGTCAGAAATCTGTATCATAATGATGGTCATTATAACACTATTTTTCATTATGAAACGGGGGACACGAGAGAAACCTCCCAGTAGGGTGTATTTGCATGTGATATTGGTATACATCCGGGTGTCTCCTGGGCAACGGACTAGGACTCTTCCTAGACGGCTGATTCTCTCACACCAGAAGTAACAGAGTTATTTAAAATGACATCTAACAAACGGTTCTTTTCAGAACCAACTTTAACAGTCATTTCTGTTAACATTGAAGGCATATCATCTTGTAAAGAACAACTTTTGTATGAACTTTGTCACGACAAGCAGTGTGATGTTCTATGTGTTCAGGAAACACACAGAGATATGATGCAGAAACGCCCATGTGTTCCTGGCATGAAACTGATTGCTGAAAGATCACACGCTCTATATGGAAGTGCCATTTATGCTAAGCCGAATTTGGAAGTCAAAAGTGTCTGCCAGTCAGATGAAAACAATATTGAAATTATCACCGTGGAGCTAAGTAACTGTATAATCACCTCAGTTTATAAACCACCTGCAGCAGAATTTTCCTTCATTCCACCCCAAAATTTTGATAAAAGTAGAGCCTCCATTGTTATAGGTGATTTCAACAGCCACAGTCATGTATGGGGTTACGCACATGAGGACAAAAATGGTGAGGCAGTCCTTTCGTGGGCTGAACATTTTCAACTCGCCCTCATCCATGATAGCAAACTTCCTTCTTCTTTTAATAGTGGAAGATGGGGACGAGGCTATAATCCAGACCTCCTGTTTGTTAGTGAAAGCATTGTGCATACATGTACCAAAGCTGTGTGTGCACCAATACCTAACACACAGCACAGGCCCATCATGTGCCAAATTTTGCCATCAATAAGACCTCAAGAAGTTAGATTTAGGCGAAGATACAACTTTAAGAAGGCTGACTGGACAAGATTTTCAAACATTTTGGATGAGAACATTCTGAACATAGCTCCTGTCCCTGAAGAGTACGACAAGTTTGTAGACATTGTCCAAACCTCCTCAAGGGCATCAATTCCAAGAGGCTGCAGAACAAATTTTATCAAAGGCATTAAACCTGAAACGGCCACTCTGCTTGAGGAATATTATAAGAAGTATGAACATGATCCTTTTAGCGAAGAAACATCAATCATTGCACAAAGCGTTCTTTCCTCAGTATCAATGGCGAAAAGGGATGAGTGGATACAACTAATGGCAGACTGTGACATGAGCAAGAGTAGCCAAAAGGCATGGAGACTATTACGACGTCTCAGTAATGATAACACTCAAGCCAGCACATTTGCTAGTATAAAGGCAGAACAAATTGCCCACCAGTTGCTAGTTAATGGTAAACTAACCCGATCTAGAAAGCTAGATAAGAAACCAATAGCACAGCAGTACAACCAAGAGAGCAACATCCTATCTTCATCATTTACTGAAGCCGAACTGGAATTAGCACTAAGGAAGTGCAAATTGGGAAAAGCAGCTGGACTAGACGATATTCGAGTTGAGCAGATCAAGAATTTTGGTCCTGTTACGAGGCGATGGCTATTGGAATTAATGAACAATTGTGTCCAAGAATGCAAAATTCCCAAAATCTGGCGAAAGGCTCGAGTCATTGCTATCCCTAAACCGGGCAAAGATAGGTTGGATCCCAAAAGCTATAGGCCTATCTCCTTGCTCTGTCACCTGTACAAGGTCCTAGAGAGGCTCATCCTTCAGAGACTTATTGGAAAAGTGGAGCCATTTCTTATACCACAGCAAGCTGGATTTCGAGAAGGGAAAAGTTGCACATCACAGGTATTAAACTTGACACAGTACATTGAGGATGGATTCGAAAAGCGGCTCATTACAGGCGCTGTTTTCATTGATCTCTCTGCAGCTTACGACACAATCAATCATCGGCTTCTTCTAGCAAAATTGTATGACATCACCAAAGACTTTCACCTAGTGTGCAACATTAGAAATATTCTCCAAAACCGTAGATTTTTTGTGGAATTCCAGGGACAAAGAAGCAGATGGAGAACACAGAAGAATGGGTTACCGCAAGGCAGTGTGCTCGCACCACTGTTATTCAACATCTATACCAATGATCAGCCTTTACCTGAAGGTACCCAGAGTTTTGTCTATGCTGATGACTGTGCAGTCACTGCTCAGGCCAACTGCTTTGTAAATGTAGAACAGACTTTAACTAAGGCCCTGAAAGAATTTACTAGCTACTACAGTGACAATCACCTGAAGCCAAATCCTGCCAAAACTCAGAGTTGTGTATTTCACCTCAATAACAAACAAGCAGCTAAAACCCTACAAATCACTTGGGAAGGAATCCCTCTTCAGCATTGTCCGACTCCAAAATATCTGGGAGTAACTCTGGATCGTACGCTTACATTTAAGAAGCACTGTCTAAACGTGAAGCAAAAAGTGTCTGCCAGAAACAACATAGTGCGGAAACTGAGAGGCACCACCTGGGGAGCTCATCCATGTACTCTGAGAACAAGCGCGCTAGCACTGTGTTACTCCACTGCTGAATATGCATGCTCGGTGTGGCACAAGTCCAGCCATACCAGAAACATAGATGTGGCATTAAATGACACCTGCCGTATTATCACGGGCTGTTTAAGACCTACACCCGTAGATAAACTTCACTGTCTCGCTGGAATTGCACCACCTGAAATCCGACGCGAGGTTGCTGCTAGATATGAGAAAAGCAAGGCTATGACTTTGGAAACTCACCCATTGTATGCTTGTCAGCCAGCACATCCTAGGCTGAAATCAAGAAAGAGCTTCTTGAAAACCACTGAAGCTCTTAAAGGAACATCACAGCAAGCAAGAATCTCAATGTGGCGGGGAAAATGCCAATATTTAAGAGAATGGATGGTCCCAAAGGAAGAGCTTCCCCCTGGACATTCAGAAAAGTGGACAACATGGAAGGCTCTTAATCGGCTACGCTCCAGTACCACGAGATGCAAGACTAACCAGCAGAAATGGGGCCTTCCTGTGGAATCAGTTTACTGCGAGTGTGGTACTGAGCAGACCAATGATCATCTTCTACTGTGTCCTTCTTCTCCAGACACTTGCACCATTAAAGACTTAATGGGAGCTACTTCAAATGCACTCGTCGTGGCAAATTATTGGTCAACCAGTGTTTAATATTTCTATTGTTTCATTTTTCTATGTTTACTTTGTACTTCTGACACGATAAATAAATAAATAAATAAATTATGAAACAGTTTCTCCCACCAATCAGAGCTCAAGAAACAGTTGTTTGACCAATTAGATAAAGGAGAGCATCGCACCCGCGCTGAGTTCCACGGCCTTTTAATTTAAATTCCACTGCGTGGCCTAGTGTCATAGCAGGGAAATCGAAGAGGCCATGGTCAAATACAAGGCATTCTCTGCGTCCCATGGGCTCTGTTCAGTACATAAAACTGGCGAAATCTCGACAGATATTTATGAATATTTATGTTCGAACATAAAATAGTTATAATAATTATCGTCGAACATAAACAGTCGTATGCAACGAGCCTATAATGGTAATTAAGACACTCGTATGGAAATTATATACTCGTGTCTTAATTATTGCCATTATAGGCTCGTTGCATAATGTACTATTATATATCTTCTTTACAGAAGATGCCTGAGATTACCGGGACTCAAACCTGCGAACTCCGGCTTTGTAGGCCAGTGCGCTGACCACTGAGGGACACTACAATGCCATTCAGTGACGTGTCGGAGGGTACTGTGATAGGCTGGCGCAGACAATCATCATTGCCAAGTGAGAAATGAATGTCTCCCAATATAGCTCAATTGGTCCCGCCACGTTCTTTGAGACCGGGTATCGTTGGTTATTTATATCTGCTGAGCACGATAGGTTCAACGTTCCACTCCATAGAGCCTTCCACTTGCCACCGCGCATCTGTTACCAGTTTCCCCGTTATCCTAACGGACAGTATGTTCCATACATTTCATGAAATTCTATTGCTTTAGGGGTTTATGACGTTCATAACTTGCACTGTTATAACTAGGGTTCGGATTTTTAGCCTACTTTTCACATTTTGCAAAAATGAGGAAAAAGTAGACTTATGAGATCGATCCGGGAAAATGTGTGTCTGTCTGTCTGTCTGTCCTTCTGTCTGTCTGTCTGTCTGGCTGTGTGTGTCCCCCCCTATCAACTCCTAAACGGCTGCAGCAATCAAAACCAAATTTAGTATGAGTAAAGATGTGCACCGGAATACCTCACGTCCATATTTGAAAATGATGTCAGTGCTACCAACTGCTGAAAAAACGCACTAGAAATTTGAGCTCCATGTTGGATATCTTGCAAGGTATGCATGGGAGCTATTCCAAAATTGGCACACATGTAGATAAGACTATTTCAGTTTAATTTCCAGGAGGCCAACCATGACAGTGTTGCCAAACTAATGTTAAGCCTTCTGATAGGTCCAATGTTTAAATGCATATAACTTCTACACTATCAATTGGATTTCAACCAAATTTTGTATGTAATATCTGTACATAAACAGATATGAATGAGCATATTCTTAAGGCCACCAGGGCTGCCAACTGTTAATAATTGCTCTCTCTATTTTTTTCATCCAAATACCTATATATCAGAAAGTATGCAAGCCAACAGCTTTAAACTACGCACACGTATATTCTGACATTTTAGATTAATTTGGAGTAACTTATATACGTCAGTTCTACCAACATGATTATAAGCCTGCTGATAGTACCAATTTTTAAATACATGTAACTTCTTTACTATCAGTTCGATTTCAACCAACTTTCGTATGTGCTATGTGTACCATAACAGATATGACTGTATGTATTGTTAAGAGCAATCAGGGCTGCCAACTGTTAATAAATGCTGTCTATATTTTTTTACCCTAATATCAATATATCAGAAAGTATGCTAGCCAACAGATCTATACTTTGCACACGTATAGCACCTGACATTGTAGATTAATTTGGAGTAATTAATACAAGGCAGTGCTGCCAACATGATTCTATGCCTGCTGATATATCCAATTTTAAAATGTATGTAAGTTCTATACTAACAAATGGATTTCATCCGAAATTGGCACAACAAATATAATATTTCAGATTATTTCTGACCAGCACACGCATGGTATTGTTGGCAACATGCTTTTACGCGTGCTGATAGATCCAGTGTCTAACTGCATGTAACGTCCATTGGACTTCAACCTAATTTTGTATTCTGTACCTTAAGAGATGGAACTAAGAATATATTCAGTCACCAGGGCTGCCAACTGTAGTGCTCTATTAGGCTACATTATACCAGGTATATTTTGAACTAATTAGATATTTCGATATTACCAACTTAATTTCGTCATTATTCTAGATAGGTTCATATTCTGTAGAATAACCATTGGCATGAAAAGTAGGCTGTATAGTTCTTCACGGAACTTCTTGTTAGGTTCTAAAAATCGGGAAAATATTTATTTTTGATGTATTAAAAATACCTGAAATATGTGATAAAAAAACTAAAAATATTTAATTATAATGTTGTTTATTAATGTGAATATAAACAATATACAGCACTCACGAATGCAATTTATGCTATGTCTCACTGACTGCTGAAGCATTACAATACACAACGAGATACATCTTCAGGTTGTCCATCACAAATGACTGACGATTATCGCGAAAATTTCTTCCAAAGGTGCGAAACTGCGGCAATATGTTTCTTGCCCTCGAGGTGTTGTGTAACTTGAGATCGCTGTTCAGCCTTGATTGCTTTCCCACATGGTTGGCAGAACAGAACGTCCCCATCTGAAGTAAAAGTATCGTTAAATTCTGCAACGGACGATAACTTGTAGTGTTTTTAATTTAGACATTCATTGAACTGCCTTACATTTTACAGTACCAGAAATGAACTGTATGTGAGTGACACTGGTTCCAGGTAGCTGTGGGGAGGGGGAGGTCTAGCACGTGGTGCAATATGGCTATGGACAAGGAAATCCCCGGCTTTCACAGTGAGTGGCACGGGGCGACAAGTTAAGAATAACACAGTTGCAAGATGACATACGCTCTGCATGATGATTAGATAGCTCACAGCTTCTTCCCCGTTGAATTAACACAGAACAAAAATGCAATAAACTGAACGATCTAGGATACTGATTTTAAAAATGTAAATATTTTGTCTTTTTATGTGCTAATAAGTGAAAAGCAGGAATTTATGTATTTATAGAAAAATGCTTAAAATATGTATTTACATAAAAAAAATATTTACCTAAAAATCCGAGCCAAAGTTATAACAACTGAGGTACATTGTCCCGTTTCTACTTAGACATGGACTTTAATAATTGACGTTTCAGTAACTCCACCCTGGTTTTAACTGTACCCGGACCTGTGGACCATCGCTATCTAATAACTGCCGCATCTTTCAGACAAGGGTTAATGTGGCAAAAGGTGTTTGGCAGTGAGAAACATTAATCTTGTAGTTCACAACATCACGTGACGGAGCGTATATGTTTTCCACTTGGTGTAAATGCCCCGGGACATGAACTAAGGTACCATATCAGCAATTTCCTCGAGGGATGCTTGGTTCTTCAGTTCAGGGGCTGCGACAACGCGGGCATGTAGCCCCGTGTACTTTGGGTGTGTGTAGAATCTGTCTGATAACCGGTGTTAATTGTGATGACTGTATTAGTTGAGTTATCTGTTTTCAATTCAAGTAAGGACTGCAGGCCAGAAGGCATTGAATTTTTTCAAGTAGTTCCTACTTTTGCCGCCAAACGCCACCGTCAACGACTACAAGTTCAGAACTTGGTTACCAGATGCCACCGCAGTCGGCTCCTGGCGACGAACGTCGGAACCTAAGAGTGTTTGTCAAATGTTTAACCTATATTTAATTAGCTTCACACAGGTGTAATTAGTGGAAGGTTCTTTAATATGCCATTAATCTATGGCATGGGACCGCCGGCTTTACTTCCCCTCCGAAGGAAGGCATACTGAGAGGCTATGAACATAAGGTCACCTATAGGACTTTCAATAACCTGGTGAGCACTAATCCAACATGGCGGCGTCGCGAAGCAGTGAAACTTGGTACGGTAAATGCTTGGGGTATACAAATGTTAATCCACTGGCATATGATTTATTTCCATTGTTTTCATAACCAGAAGATGGCAGCTATGCGAAATTTAAAAAAGTCGTTGTCTTTACTTCTTGTGTACTAATCATGCGATTGAAGTTTGAATACTACACCTACACAATAATATTCATGTAATAGTACAACACTCTAAGACCTAACTGTATAAAAATCCAACATGGTAACCGTCCGAAATATCTACGAATCTATTACAATGAAACTGAAATGTTGATAGAGGCAATTAACATAAGTAGGATACTGTATATGAAGATAGGCTTCAGTTCTTCACGGAACTACTTGTCTTCACCTCGCATCCACTTAGATGGTCCTTCCCAGCATATCCCAGGAACTGATCTACGTGATGCCAACCAACTGGTCGTGGAAGGTGCAAAGCAATGCCACACAAATTGGGATCGTTAGAATCACCAGCTTGTGACAGCGGAGCTCAAGAACAGATCATGAACCACATCATTCGGGAGTTTCCACAGCGTAGCTTTACAGGCGATTGGGAAGAGTTCATGAAAGCATCGGCTCCAGCGTTTTCCTGGTTGAAGAGCCTTGATGTTCATTCGAATTGTACGCTCGAGACAGATTGTAGATCATTTTGTACCATATTGCGTAAATGCTGGTAAATATACCGTAGTTGTTATACAAAGAAATGTGAGTCCTACTCGCCACCAGCTGTGTGAGTATATTCACGTGGAAACAAATTAAAATTGATGCTTTTCAGTCGGTGAACACGATTTTACGCAATTGTAATGGATGTTTCCCTAAACATAGAAAACAAAATTACATAAGATTAATAAATAAATTCTGTTGAATCCATGAGAAGCTACGTCAGCGTACTCTGGTGGCAAGAATCTGAAGCAACAAGTCCGAGTCGTGGAAACAAATGAGTTTATTTATTAATCTCATATAATTTTCTCTTTCATGTTTAGGGAAACACCCATTAAAATTGGGTACACTGTTCACCGACTGAAAAGCATTAATATTGATTACTAAGAAAACACTGAAAGATACCTTCCAAACCGTGAAGCTCTAATATGAGGAGCTGGCGTTCAACAAGTCAGCGTTAACCATCTTTTTAGTAAGTGATAAACTTATAATAAGTATACATATAAATCTTTGGAATGCAGTTTAAAATGATGTATGCATTCTACTGGCGATGGCATGAACATTAGGCTCTAATATTCCTACCTTTATTGCACTTTATAATTTGGACATGTAGCATTTTGAATGAATTTGGTGCACAAATTGCAATGTGACATACATCATATGCAGAGCCCTGCGCGGATAAACGAAACGTTATCCGCATCCGCCCCGCATCCGCACAGCTGTTATCCGCATACACCCCGCATCCGCACAGCTGTTATCCGCATCCGCCCCGCATCCGTACAGCTGTTATCCGCATCCGCACTGCTGTTATCCCCATCCGCCCTGCATCCGCACTGCTGTTATCCGCATCCGCCCCGTATCCGCACAGATGTTATCCGCATCCGCCGCGCATCCGCACAGCTGTTATCCGCATCCGCCCCGCATCCGCACAGCTGTTATCCGCATCCGCCCCGCATCCGCACAACAGTTATCCGCATCCGCCGCGCATCCGCAAACCTGTTATCCGCATCCGCCCCGCATCCGCACAGCTGTTATCCGCATCCGCCCCGCATCCGCACAACAGTTATCCGCATCCGCCCCGCATCCGTACAGCTGTTATCCGCATCCGCCCTGCATCCGCAAACCTGTTATCCGCATCCGCCCCGTATTCGCACAGCTGTTATCCGCATCCGCCCCGCATCCGTACAGCTGTTATCCGCATCCGCCCCGTATTCGCACAACTCTTATCCGCATCCTCCCCGCATCCGCACAGCTGTTATCCTCATCTGCCCCGCATCCGCACAACTCTTATCCGCATCCTCCCCGCATCCGCACTGCTGTTATCCTCATCTGCCCCGCATCCGCACAGCTGTTATCCGCATCCGCCCCGCATCCGCACAGCTATTATCCGCATCCGCCCCACATCCGCACAGCTGTTATCCGCATCCGCCCCGCATCCGCACTGCTGTTATCCGCATCTGCCCCGCATCCGCACAGCTGTTATCCGCATCCGCCCCGCATCCGCCCCGCATCCGCCCCGCATCCGCACAGCTGTTATCCTCATCTGCCCCGCATCCGCACAGCTGTTATCCGCATCCGCCCCGCATCCGCCCCGCATCCGCACAGCTTTTATCCGCATCCGACCCGCATCCGCACAGCTGTTATCCGCATCCGCCCCGTATCCGCACAACTGTTATCCGCATCCGCCCCGTATCCGCACAACTGTTATCCGCATCCGTCCCGCATCCGCCCAGCTGTTATACGCATCCGCCCCGTATCCGCACAGCTGTTATCCGCATCCGCCCCGTATCCGCACAACTGTTATCCGCATCCGCCCTGCATCCGCACAGCTGTTATCCGCATCTGCCCCGTATCCGCACAACTGCTATCCGCATCCGCCCCGCATCCGCACAGCTGTTATCCGCATCCGCCCCGCATCCGCACAACTCTTATCCGCATCTGCCCCGCATCCGCACAGCTAATATCCGCATCCGCCCCTCATCCGCACAGCTGTTATCCGCATCCGCCCCGCATCCGCACAACTCTTATCCGCATCTGCCCCGCATCCGCACAGCTGTTATCCGCATCCGCACTGCTTTTATCCGCATCCTCCCCGCATCCGCACAGCTGTTATCCTCATCCGCCCCGCATCTGCACAGCTGTTATCCGCATCCGCACAGCTGTTATCCGCATCCGCCCCGCATCTGCACAGCTGTTATCCGCATCCGCACAGCTGTTATCCGCATCCGCCCCGCATCTGCACAGCTGTTATCCGCATCCGCCCCGCATCTGCACAGCTGTTATCCGCATCCACCCCGTATTCGCACAACTCTTATCCGCATCCGCCCCGCATCCGCACAGCTGTTATCCGCATCCGACCCGCATCCGCACAGCTGTTATCCGCATCCGCCCCGCATCCGCACAGCTGTTATCCGCATCCGCCCCGCATCCGCACAGCTGTTATCCGCATCCGACCCGCATCCGCACAGCTGTTATCCGCATCCGACCCGCATCCGCACAGCTGTTATCCGCATCCACCCTGCTTCCGCACAGCTGTTATCCGCATCCGCCGCGCATCCGCACAGATGTTATCCGCATCCGCCGCGCATCCGCACAGCTGTTATCCGCCCTGCATCCGCAAACCTGTTATCCGCATCCGCACTGCTGTTATCCGCATCCGCCCCGCATCCGCACAGCTGTTATCCGCATCCGCCCCGCATCCGCACTGCTGTTATCCGCATCCGCCCCGCATCCGCACTGATGTTATCCGCATCCGCCCCGCATCCGCACAGCTGTTATCCGCATCCGCCCCGCATCCGCACTGCTGTTGTCCGCATCCGCACTGCTGTTATCCGCATCCGCCCCGCATCCGCACTGCTGTTATCCGCATCCGCCCCGCATCCGCGCTGCTGTTGTCCGCATCCGCCCCGCATCCGCACAGCTGTTATCCACATCGGCCCTGCATCCGCAAACCTGTTATCCGTATCCGCACAGCTGTTATCCGCATCCGCCCCGCATCCGCACTGCTGTTATCCGCATCCGCCCCGTATCCGCACTGCTGTTATCCGCATCCGCCCCGTATCCGCACTGCTGTTATCCGCATCCGCCCCGCATCCGCACAGCTGTTATCCGCATCCGCCCCGCATCCGCACGTTTGTTATCCGAAACCACTGGCTCTACAATAATATTTTTAGTTAGATAAAGCATAAAGCATAAAGCAACATATTTAGTCTTTTGAGGAAAGATCGTTCCCCAAGGTTATGTATGTCATGTGCTATGTTTAAAATTAATGTTACACAGCCAGAATTGCAACCCTTTCCTGTTCGGAGTGTTAATTATGCTTAGTGACATAATTTGAATGAGATTACACCCTGGTCTCAAAGTCCCGTTACTCCTATACATTTCATGAAATACATTGATTCTTTTAAACATTTTCTGTTTCAGATATAATCAATGGCTGATACCAGTGACTATAGCATTGAGAAACGCATTGCCACAAGCACTTGGGTTCATGAGAGACCAAGAACAGGGAAAACGTTGGAAAAGGTGCATACTGACTTTGAGCAGCGATTCGAACGACAGCCTCCTCGAAAGACAACACTACAGGTAGCGTGAAGAACAAACCAAGAAGTGGTCGACCGTGAACAAGAGAGGAACAATGCTGAGAAGTCGCGGAGTCAGAGGAAAGATCACCAACGAAGTCAACTCGTAAACGATCCGCGGAACTGGGTATACCCCGGTCAACTCTGCGCAAACACATGAAACATGACTTAAAGTTGCTCCCATATCGACCAAAGAGTTGTCTAGTATTCAACCGGAAGGTACTCACGGACACACTCGAAGTACAGGAGAGAAAGATAATGAGGAAGACATTGGGGTCTGTTAAGGAAGGGACCTAACCAAGGGCCCTACACGTACTGTCGCTAAGAAACGACGTTTAGCAATTCATGGGCACGTCTACAGGATGCATCCTACCAGGTTGACCAACCAGCTCCTCGGTTACTGGCAAAAGCGGAAGACCAAGTCACCATGGTTGTGGGAAGTGAGCAAAGATCTGCAAGAACTTGTTGGGACGGAAAGAGGCTTAAAAGACCGGACATCTCTCAGGAAGATGCTTCAGCAATTGAGGTTCCAGGACAAGCCACCAAGAAATAAAACAGGTGCCCTCTGGACACAGGAGAGGAGGGAACAACACAGCCAGAGAATGCGTAACTACTGGGCAAACATCAGAGCCCTCTCCAAATGTAACAGTTGAATGTCGTGGTCCTTAGATGGCCTATACGAAACAAGAAGAAACAAGTAGTTCCGTGAAGAACTATACAGCCTATTTTCATATATCCTACTAATGTTAATTGTCCCTATCAACATACGAAATTTAAGTTTGATTGCTGTAATAGATTCGTAGATATTGAGAACCGTCTAAATATTTCGGGTGGTCGCCATGTAGGACTTTTATATATGTAGGGCTTAGAGTTATGTACTGTTACATGAAGATTATTGTGTACGTGTAGTATTCAAACTTCAATCGCATGATTAATACACAAGAAGTAAAAACGAGATTTTAAAATTTCGCACACATGCCATTTTGTGGTTATGGAAACAATTGAAAAACGTTAGATTCCAGTGGATTAACATTTGTATAAGGATTTACTGTACCAAGTGTCACTGCACTCGGATGGTTAAATTGCGAGAAACGACCATGTGAATATTTATACTTCGCTCCGCCGCCATGTTGGATTTGTGATCACCAGGATATTGAACGTCCTATAGGTGAACTTATGACCATAGCCCCTATGAACATTAAAAAATTCAGTTTGATTGCTGTAATAGATTCGTAGATATTGAGAACCGTCTAAATATTTCGGATGGTAGCCATTTTGGATTGTTATATGTACAGGCCTTAGAGTCATATACCTTTAAAGCAAAATTATTGCGTAGGTTCATTATTCAAACTTTCATTTCGATCGCATGATTACGACACAGGAAACAAAAACTTAATTTAAAAATTCGCACAGCCGCCATCTTGAGGTTATGTAAATAATTGAAATAAATTACATACCAGTGCTTTACAATGTATATAAACATTTGCTGTACCAAGTTTCATTGCGTTTGGATCATTAAACCGCGAGAAAAGTCTATTTAAAACTTTCAACTTCGCTTGGCCGCAATATTCGTTTTGTAGTTAACCGGTTATGGAAATTCTCATAGATGAACTTCCCGTAGTGCCCTTTATCTCCGTGCAAAATTTCAGGGTGATAGTATCAAAGATATAGAATGCTGGTGTAATATTTCGCACAGCCGCCATATTGAGGTTATGTAAACAATTGAACGAAGTTAGATGTCGGTGCATTACAATGTGTATAAACATATACTGTACCAAGTTTCATTGCGTTTGGTTGGTTAACACGCGAGAAACGTCTATTTAAAAGTCGCAAATTCGTTTGGCCGCCATGTTGGTTTTTTAGTTACCAGGTTTTCAAGGGTCACATAAGTGAACTTCTAGTAGTTCCCTCTGTCACCATACAAATATCCAGGGTGATATCGGTAATAGTTTCGGAGATATTGAATGCTGGTGAAATATTTCGCACAGCCGCCATGTTGAATTGGTGAGACGTAACAAAATTTGAAGGGCACGGTCGGGGTTGCCCGGAATAATGCAATGAACTTACCAAGTTTCATTGAAATCGCTCCAGTCGTTTAGATTTTATTAGGGGACACACACAAGCGCACACACTCACGGACAAAAGGTGATCTCATAAGCCTATATTTTTTTTTTTTTTTTTTTTTTTTCAAAACTGAAAATAGGCTAAAAATGGGAAAGAGCCGACTACAATAGTGACACCCAAGTTTGCTCAAAGGTACATTCGAAACATGCAGTACTTCAATATGAAAATAAACGAATGAATTAATATTAATAGATACTTTTTTAATTTGAGACTGTTTTACCTTTCAGCGCCTAGTCAGTCTGCAAGCATCTGTTTGCGAACAAGTCGCCTCCATTAGCCCCTATTAGCTGTTGGCATTGCGGTCTCCTATGCTTCTAAGCACCATTCAAAACTGAATTTAACCATCGCCTCCTGGATCTAACTCGGCTTCTCCTACCTCTTATCTACTAATTAATTCCCCCACGACATAGCTTAATTTGATTTTCGGTGGCGTAGTTGGTAGCATGCTGAACTGCTGTTCCCAAGATAGCGGGTTCAAACACGGCCAAAGTCGTCGGATTTTTTTAGAGCGTTAAAATCTTTCAGTATGCCTTCCTTCGGAGGGGAAGTAAAGCCGACAGTCCCATGTCATAGATTTATGGCATGAAAAAATCCTTCCACAGACTTAACTTGTGTGAAGCTAAATTGTTAGGTTAGATTTCGTCAGAACGCTCTATCAAAGTTCCAATGTTCACCACTAGGTATCATTGATATCTTGTAGCGAAAGTTTGAACTACTTGAAATTTAACGGAACTTGTAGCTCATCCTAAGAGTGTCCGCTGGAAGCAGCTACAGACTCAGGCGAGCCGAACATGTCCTCGGACACTCCCGGCACTAAAAGCCATACGATAAATAAGTAAATAAATAAATTGAATGAATTTATTAGAAATCATTGGAGTATTTATTGTAAAATATTTTCAAAAACGTTCATAGGAATGAAGCACATTTTTGTCTAAAATCCTAAGTCTAAAGATGACGTCACTGTTTCCCCCACTCAATCACCGTGCCGAGGTATTTATTGTCGGGGAGAGACGCGACGTTCCAAATAATGTTTATGGAGTACAAGGTGGGACTAACAAAGCAAATACCGTCACTGGCGTTTGAGGCCACAAACCTAACTTTCACCTCAAGGGTTAGACTCTGAAAGGTATTCTAACATCGTGTGGCGTGGCACTGCGTTCAGTTCAGTGGTAAGGAATTTACAAGCGGCTCATTTCACTAGCTCGCCATTCTGAATTGATTAATTATATCCACGGCACATTTACCCGCAACATACCCCACATCCTCCTTCAAACATAAGAATCGTAAAATAATAATAATAATATCGTATGAGGCCTATGATTCGATTGATAGAATAGCTCTTATTCAAATTCTAAAGGAATTTGGATTGGATAATAAAACCAACAGACCTTAGCTAACACAACCTCCAGAGTCAAGTTCAGAGGAGAAATTTCAGACTCTTTCGAAATTAAGACAGGAGTTAAACAGGGCTGATGGGCTTTCTTTCACCCCTGCTCTTCAACTGTGCACTTGAAAAACACATCAGCGAGTGGCGCAAAGAAATGAACGATGGGGTCCAAACTGGAGTACGACTGGGTTACAAGAACATGAACCTTTCTATTGATTGCCTAGCTTTTGCAGATGATCTTGCAATTTTCTCCGATTCTTTAGACATGGCCACATAACAAATTAACCAGCTGCAGGTACAGGCAACAAAAGTTGGTCTTCAGACCTATTTGGAGAAAACACACTTCATAACTAACATCAAGCCAGCACCAAGGGAGCTAAAAGTAAACCAGGGGAAAATCAAACGGACAGATAAGTTTAAATATCTTGGCGAGTGGGTAGAACCCAACGTATGTGAGAAAGAAACCTTCACTTCGCCCATGAACAAAATGGAAATGGCGTACCAACTCACCAAGGACATTTACAACAAAAAGTCAATATCCCTGAACGCAAAACTTAGGCATTATTGCACTGTCAATACGACCAGAGGCTCTGTACGCAGCGGAATGCCTCACCATGAACAAGAAAGGCCTGGTAGAAAAATTGGAGATCAAGGAAAATTCTTGGCCCGATTAAAGACAACGGTGAATATAGACGACGGCATAACTGTGAGCTGTATATTCATGTCCAGAAGATCTCTGATGTAATGAGGAAAAGGAGGATTGCATTTTATGGCCACTCGCTTAGAATGAAACCCACACGATTGACGAACCGGATCTTTAACTATTTTAAAAATAAGAAGACCAAGCCAACCTGGTTCGAAGAGGTGGAATGTGACCTGCAAGAGATGGAAATTACCTGTGGGGATATTCAAGAACGCAATCCCCTCAGGAAGAAACTACACGACCACCAGGGTTTTCAAGAAAAACCGAAGTTGAAAACGGGAAAGAAGTGGACGGAAGAAAGAAAAGAGCAACACCGGCAACGTATGAAGGAACACTGGGCAAAGATCAAAGCCCAGAGAAGCCAGTTGAAATAACGTGGTCCTTAGTTGGCCGATACGATTAAATAAGAAGAAGAAGAAGAAGAAAAATATCGTATGGCCTTGGGTGCAGGGTGCAAGCTTTGTTATTTGGCACCCAGAGAAGCTTGCATGTCGAATTTTGTTGTTCCTTGAAGCCTTGAATCACGAGAATCTTGGAATGTAAAGTTTTGAAGCCGTTCTTTCAGTGTTGCCCACACTGCTCTTCAGTCGGTCAACACGACTTGGTGGGGTTCAATGTTTATAACATAATCTCTACTTAGTATAACATAACACAAACGGGTAATCTCGTCAACCTCTGGATGGCTTTTGATGCGGTTTTCACCATTCTGTAAACGATTTTCGAGAAAGTTTTGTGTAGAAAAACATTCTTTTATGACCAGAGGAAGCCTAGCAGTAACGATTTCAGTGAATCGGTCGAAGAAAAACTTGGCGTCCGTGCGTTTCTTAAGCTTACGCTGGGCAAACCGTTAAGAATATACTATGAGCGTAAGAATTGGTCAGCATGAAAAGTTCTACAAAAAAGTCCGCGAGAGCATATCTCTATCTTCAATACATCGCCCACTAGAAGCATTTTTAGACTGGATGGAAGGGGCACGTCCCCGCGCGCTCTGGTGAGCGTGCGGCATCCCGCGCACTTGACCTTGCTTTGCACTTGCCGTTCGCGAGTAATTTGAAACAAGATACGCAAGATAAGTCTTATGGAGATAATTTTCTAACATGTCAAGAGTCTTGGCTTCGAGCGAATCGAGAAGTCTCCAGCTTTCTAGCATTTTTCGACATTTGTAGCATTTAAAATGATACAATGTCTAGTCTTTCAGACTCTGTCACTTTTTTTTCTTTGAGACGGGGGGAGGATCCCGTTTCCTATGTTTTTTATTTGAATCATAGCCGCTTCACCCGCTACTGTGGAAGTAAATAATGGTAACTTGGAATGATAATACAGAAACTAAGAGCGTATATAGAGTTCTATTTTGGGGGGCGCCCAACTGGGGGTTAGGGGGCCTAGAATAAGCCCCAAAGAAATGGGGTTTAGTGTTCCTGCCCGGGAAACTTCTGTATAATTTGGTTCAATATGATGAGTTTTTCAACCAATTTGTTGTGATGTTGTATGTTTGGTTAATGTCAAACACAACTAAGACCATTTTATGTTACTTTTGATGTGTAACATCTTTCCACTCGGTTGCTGGATATTTTTGTGGGAGTGATTTTGGAAAAGGTACTGAAATGGGACGGAAATGTGTAAGAGGAAACAATGAGCGCGCGTGGAGGCGTAGATTGGTACCACGACGTACTGTCGGCCATGTGGCTATGTGGAATGTATATCGCATACGGTTTACTTCAAGGTTTGGAGGCCCCATTAAAGATATTTCTAAAATAAATCATCTTCAAGTTGTCGTTCTTTGGTGCGAAAATATTCATTATATAATATTTACTGAAAACAATTATGATTTATTAAATCTTTATACTTTTGCTGTATTCTTATTTAATGTAAGCATTCGAGGTACTGTCGGCCAACATTCAGCCCTATGTGGAATGTATATCGCATACGGTTTACTTCACGGTTTAGAGGCCCCTTTAAATATATTCCTACAATAAATCATCTTCAAGTTGTGAAAATATTCATTATATCATATTTGCTGAAAACAATTATGATTTATTAAATCTTTATACTTTTGCTATGGAATGTATATCGCATACGGTTTACTTCAAGGTTTGGAGTCCCCATTAAAGATATTCCTACAATAAATCACTTGTACCACGACGTGCCTCGCGCATGCGCACCGACCAGGATTTGGCACTGGAGTTTTTCAAGTAGTTATTTCAATGACCAACAGAGTTCACTGTTAACAAGGGATTTGCGCTCCCGGCAGACACAAGTCATCCGGACGAGACTCGCTTCGTTGCTGGGCCATCAAAATTTCATAGCATGTGCAGAAATAATAGTAATGGGAACTATAATAATAATAATAATAATAATAATAATAATAATAATAATAATAATAATATCGTAGGTCCTCGGGTGCCGGGTGCAAGCTTTGTAATTTGACACCCAGAGGGTAGCTTGCATGTCGAATCACTATGAAAGTCAAGGAGGTGAGATATCTAAGCTTCTCGAACACTATAGCGCTTTCTAGTAGAGAAATGAGGAACTTTGTGTTGGCGGAAACTCCCTAGATTAATTTTGCCATTATGAACACGGCCTACTGATTTCAAATGGGCTCTTTGACATGCACAAAATCGTATGACATGCATGTCGTATTTTTGCCGCCTTTCAAAAATCACTTACCACGGCTAGGAGCGAACCTGCAAGCTTGGGGTTAGTAGACCGACACGCTATCCACTCACCCATCGCGGCAAGCTGTAATGGGAACTTACCTATGGTAATAACATGTTTTTGTGGAAATGATTTTTTTAAGGGACGGAGCTGTGAAACAGGAAACAATGAGCGTGCGCGGTGGCAGAGATTGGTACCACGACGTAACTCGCGCATGCGCACTGGTCAGGATTTGGCAGTGCAGTTTTACAAGTAGTTATATCAGTGACCAACAGGGTTCACTGTTAACAAGGGATTTTCACTCATAGGATAACATAGTAGGATAACATGTCAGATGTTCCACATCATATGCGACTACTGTAAGGCTAGTCATTTTTAGCCTACTTTCGATTTTTGCAAAAAATGAAAGTAGACTTATGAGATCTACACAGGGCGAAAAATTGTGTGTCTGTCTGTGAGTGAGTGAGTGTGTGTGTGAGTGAGTGTACTCTGAATGTTTGTCCCCCTATCAATTCGAACACGGTGAAACCGAACTGAACGAAATTTGGTACAGAGGTAGAACTAGCAAAGGGCACCTCAGTGTCATGTTTTATATCGCCGCCATCTTGACGGAAACGTAATGGCGGCCACCCAAATGTCCATAGCTTAAATCAAATTACGACTAACCTTATCATCCGATCTCTAACAAATTTTGCAACAATATATATTTATATGGCGAGCGGATTTTGACAAACCTACAAGGTCATCAGCCCAATAGTTTGCAGATGGCGGCCATGTATTTGTGCAAATCGATTCCCCCCATCTTTTCAAACACTGTGAAACAAAATTGAACGAAATTTGGTACAAAGGTAGCACTAGTAAAGGGCACCTCAGTCTCATGTTTTATATCGCCGCCATCTTGACTGAAACGTAATGGTGGCCACCCTAATGTTAAAAGCTTAAATAAATTACGACCAACCTAATAATCTGATCTCTACCAAATTATGCAACCACATACCTTTATGTGGGAAGCATATTTTACCCAAACTACAAGATCATCAGCCCAATACTTCGCAGATGGCGCCCATGTATGTGTGCAAATCGATTCCTTCTATCAATTCAAACACGGTGAAACCGAATTGAAAGAAAATTTGTACAGAGCTAGCACTAGCAAAGGGCACCCAAGTGTCATGTTTTATATCGCCGCCATCTTGACGAAAACGTAATGTCGGCCACCCAAATGTTAAAAGCTTGAATCAAATTACGACCAACCTAATTATCTAATCTCTACCAAATTTTGCTTCATTATACCTTTTGACCAAACTACAAGGCCATCACCCCAACAATTGGCGGATGGCGGCCATGTATGTGTGGAAATCGATTCCCCCTATCTTTTCAATCATGGTGAAACTGAATTGAACGAAATTTGGTACAGAGGTAGCACTCGTATAGGTCACCTCAGTGTCATGTTTTATATCGCCGCCATATTGACGGAAACGTAATGGCGGCCACCCAAATGTCCATAGCTTAAATCAAATTACGACTAACCTTATCATCCGATCTCTACCAAATTTTGCAACAATACATATTTATATGGCGAGCGGCTTTTGACAAAACTACACGGTCATTAGCCCAATAGTTTACAGATGGCGGCCATGTATTTGTGCAAATCGATTCCCCCATCTTTTCAAACACTGTGAAACCGAATTGAACGAAATTTGGTACAAAGGTAGCACTAGTAATGGGCACCTCAGTCTCATGTTTTATATCGCCGCCATCTTGACTGAAACGTAATGGTGGCCACCCGAACGTTAAAAGCTTAAATAAATTACGACCAACCTAATAACCTGATCTCTACCAAATTATACCTTTTGACCGAACTACAAGGCCATCACCCTAACAATTGGCGGATGGGGGCCATGTATGTGTGGAAATCGATTGCCCCCTATCTTTTCAATCATGGTGAAACCGAATTGAACGAAATTTGGTACAGAGGTAGCACTAGTAATGGTCACCTCAGTGTCAGGTTTTATATCGCCGCCATATTGACGGAATCGTAGTGGTGGCCAGCCAAATGTAAAAAGCTTAAATCAAATTACGACCAACCTAACCATCTGATCTCTACCAAAAATTGCGACAACATAACTTTATATGAGAAGCGTTCTTTGACCAAGCTACAAGGTTTTCAGTCTAATAGTTTGCATATGGCGGCCAGGTATGTGTGCAAATCGATTCACCATATCAATTCCAACACGGTGAAACCGAATTGAATGAAATTAGGTACAAAGGTAGCACTAGCAAAGTGCACCTCAGTGTCATATTTTATATCGCCACCATATTGACGGAAACGGAATGGCGGCCACCCAAATGTTAAAAGCTTTAATCAAATTAGACCAACCTAATCATTTGAACTCTACCAAATTTTGCAACAACAAACCCATTTGTGGGAAGTATCTTTTGAACGAACTACAAGGTCATCAGCGCAATAGTTTGCAGATAGCAGCCATGTATGTGTGCAAATCGATTACCCATATCAATTCAAACACGGTGAAACCGAATTTAATGTTTTTTTTACAGAGGTAGCACTAGCAAATATCCGTATAGCACGTTGTATTTCAACAAGCTACTACAACCAACATTCAATTATACTCCTTGAAAAGGACAAAGAGTTAGAACAATACCCATGCATTTTGGAGAAAGTAGGCTATATGTTCCTTACTGAACATCTTATTTTATTAATACAATCGTCTTGCTAACCTTAGATGGAAGGAATTAGCATTACTGTTCTGATTTACAACTTACACTATAATATAAATTCAAGGTTTCTTGAAGCATTACCAAATTGGTTTATGACTTCTTCGTCAGTGATGTTTGTCACTGTGAATAGATAACGATACTAGACCGTTGAGTCTGTTTCCAGAAGTAGAAACGATATGTTTTCAACCAAATGAAATTCAAACTCCGTTCAGTGGAACTGATAACTATAGAGAGAGGCAAATTTTCCAAAAGTTTGAAAAGGGTATAAAAGTAAGGGAAAAAACTTTTGTCTTACGCTTCAAGAGCATGTGTTGCTGTTCTTGGTAGGTTCTTAAGAGCGAAGGCACTGGAGAGTAATAAGAGGTTATGTTTTACACATAAGTTCAGAGCAAACGGATTGTCACATCACTCTACCATCGTCTCGCTTTGCAACATTGCCATACGTCGCTTAGCAGCAATAATACATGATAAGTATATTGGTTTTAGCCTACTTTCGATTTTTGCAAAAAATTAAAGTAGACTTATGAGATTAACACAGGGCCAAAAATTGTGTGTGTGTCTGTGCGTCTGTCCCCCCATATCAATTCAAACACGGTGAAACCGAATTGAACGAAATTTGGTACAGAGGTAGAACTAGCAAAGGGCACCTCAGTGTCATGTTTTATATCGCCGCTATTTTGACGGAAACGTAATGGCGACCACCCAAACGTACATAGCTAAAATGAAATTACGTCTAACCTAATCATCCAATCCGTACCATATATTGCAACAACGTATATTTATATTGCGAGCGTCTTTTGACTAAACTACAAGGTCATCAGCCCAATAGTTTGCAGACGGAGGCCATGTATGTGTGCAAATCGATTCCCCCTATCAATTCAAATACGGTAAAACCGAATTAAACAAAATTTGACAGAGGTACCTGTTACGTGCAAGAGCCCGTCCCAACGTTTCAAACATGTAATTTCCCCAGGATGCAATTCTTGACATTTTGAATCGACCGCCTGCTGACTTGGTTCAGTTTGTCAACACGAGATAGCACCTGCTGTCGGACTTCGGTGGTTATTTCAAGTAGTTCCTGCAGTTCCGCTAGGGAGTGTGTGCTGTGTCTTATAAAACTCTTCATATGCATGACATAATTGAAAGACAATTATATTCTTCGTCATGAAACAAATGCCGGTGTATTCATGATACCGCCAAATTATTTACTAAATTATGACATTGTTGTTTGATGTGTCAATCTGTGATTGGACATTTTCCAAATATCATGCATGCAGCGCGCCTGGCTTACTTGTCGGCGCCATTATGTGTTGTCATCGCTAACTGAACAGTCTGGATTGAACTGAGTGATCGTGAATTTGATTGTCTATTGAGGAGGGGGCCTGTGGCCCTCGCCTCACCAAGAAATTAAATTACATTACAAAAAACGTGTACCGCAGTGGGTAGGAAGTGGGATCGTCGCCCCTGAAGCATGATCTACTTTATTTTCGCCGGAATGGAGAAAACTTGAAGATGTTTGGTGTCAATGGTTGCATGTGCCAGCGGCAGCCATCTGGGCAGTTTTCTTTTTTTTTAGATTATTAAGTGTTATGTTTGTTTTATCATCAGTGTCTCCCCAAACGCCTTATTAAGGTATGTCTTGAAACCTTATTTAATTTAAATTATTGGAGCTCCTTATTTTGCATTGTGTGATGAGTGTTTTGTTTTAGTTCTGAAAGGTTGACCTTGGAATAGATATGTCACCTATGAAAATGTAAAAGTTTGTTAAACTGTTTTTTGTCCGGGGAACACTACTGTTTTTCTTCTTAACTTATTATTTGGCATCTAGCTAAGGCAGTTTCTTCTTGTAATATTATGGTACTGGCCAGACGAGTCTATTTTCACTAGGCCTAAATTGGTTCATTAGTCGGTCGTTTTTTTTTTTTATGATCCGTTGCCTTTCACTATTGTAATAGTTTTTAGAAGTAATTGTTTTCCTCCTTTCATTTCGCTCTGGGGATTCTAAATTAATTTAATGGTAATTGTTTGCCGTAGTTTCGATCAGGCATGCGGTCTTCCGTTTTAGTGGGCATGTTTTTGTTTTGTTATGAAGAGATGCATTCTGGTCTCGAGGTCAGTCTCTTGGCGTCCACCGCGAAACTCAAACGTGTTGTGTTAACTTAAGATGTTTTTTTTTTATTTAACCTTGTCGGTTTAACATTGTGTTTTTAGTAATTGTTCCTGTGTTTATCTCCATCATGCAAATTAATGAATTGTTTTCTGATACAATTTAATTTGGTTAATTTAATTTTTATTTCTCGTTTCATCGTGGCCGGGATCTACGCATGCCGGATCGCTATTGCATTCCCTTGCAAATTATCAAGCCCTTTCTCATTGTGTTATGCATGTAATTTTTATTTTAACCTTTGGGCTTTAACATTTTTATTTTAATTTAAGTCTTTTCTTTTCTTGGCTTTGCAAGCATGCATGTTAAGCGGTCTCTGGCCTTCCTTGTAAATTTGTGCTGGTTGATGCATGTTCTGTTTCTGGTGAAGGTGCTCCTTTAAATTTTTAATATTAAACCTTTTATTTGTAAAATTTTAATCTATTGTTGTGGCATTATTTCGCCGACAGCAGTTCTGTCGGTTATTGGGGGGTGTCTGTACAATAGCCTGTGTGTGTTGTCCCCTTCTCCATCTTCCTTCCACTCCTTTGGAGCTCTTCTGTTGGGACACATCATCTGGAGGTGATTTGTTGTGGAAGCGACCCGGACCTCTCAAACAAAGGTAAGTAGGGCCCCGGATTCCAGGTGTCGCAGTACCAATAGCAAAGAGCACCTCGGTGTCATGTTTTATATCGCCGCCATCTTGAAGGAAACGTAATGGCGGTCACCCAAATGTTCAAAGCTTAAATCAAATTACGACCTTTGATCTGTACCGGGTGTGTTTGCCGAGGTCGTTACGGCGTGGCTGCTGGCAGTCGCTCACATCCGGGAGACGAGGAGGTTCGAATTCCCCCGCCGGCAACCTTGAAGATGGTCGTCTGTGGTTTCCCATCTTTCTTCCAGGCAAATGCCGGGGTCGGTCCCTAACTATAGGCCACAGCCGCTACCTTCCAACTCCTCGTCCTTACATTCAAAACTTTCCTCCCCAGACAACACTCCACACGTGACGGTACTTGTAGCTCACCCCATGGGTGTCCACCTAGAATCAGCTACAAACTGGCGAGCCGCACATGTCCTCGGAAACACCCGGCACTAAAAGTCATACGCTAAAAAAAATGTTCTGTACAAAATTTTTCAACAACATACCTTATTGAGGGAAGCATCTTTTGACTGAACTACAAGGTCATCAGCTCAATAGTTTCCAGATATCGGCCATGTATGTTTGCAAATCAATTCCCCATATCAATTCAAACACGGTGAAACCGAATTGAATGACATTTTTTTACAGAGGTAGCTCTTGTAAAGAGCACCCCATATTCATGTTTAATATCCCTATAGAACGTTGTATTTCAACAAGCTACCACAACCAACATTCAATTATACTCCTTGAAAAGGACAAAGAGTTATAACAATACCCATGCTTTTAGGAGAAAGTAGGCTATATGTTCTTTACTGAACGTCCTGTTTAATTTTTAAATTAATAAACAAATATTATATGCGACAAAAATTTCGGAGCGGGGGGGGGCACCCGCTTTATATTTTATATTCGCCCCTGACAGAAACTGATGGTGAAATCTTAAATAACTCGATTTAGAGCAGAACTGCAATTGATGAAATGATTTACGCTCGGCGAGAAAACATAAAATGAACTTGGCCATGGATGTCTGAACTAGTCCGGTACTCAGCTCAGGTCCTCGTGGTGCAGTGACTATCACCCCTGAGGTGCGGGCTCAATTCCAAGCTCTGCCAAAAAATATAATTCTGATCTGAGTGTCATTGCATTCTCAATATTTACAATATAATTAGGAGCAGATGTTGTTGTTGTTGTTGTTGTTGTTGTTGTTGTTGTTTGAGTCTTCAGTCTTTTGACTGGTTTGATGCAACTCTCCATGCCTCCCTATCCTGAGCTAATCGTTTCATCTCCACATAGCTACCACACCCAACATCCGAGGCAATATGTTTAACTTCCTAATATCCAAAACAATATTCGATGTAAACATATTCCTATTTTGTAGAAATGCTTTTCTTGCCTGAGCCAACCTACCTTTTATATCCTCTTTGCTTCGTCCATCACTGGTTACTTTACTTCCTAAGTAACAGAAGTCTCCTACTTCCTTTAGCTTTTCACCTGCCAATTTGATGTCCATAGAGGTTTCTGATTTATTTCGGCTGCATTTCGATATTTTTAGCCTACTTTTCAAATTTTGCAAAAATGAGGAAACAGTAGACTTATGAGATCAATCCGGGAAAATGTGTGTCTGTCTGCCCTTCTGTCTGTCTGTCTGTCTGTCTGGCTGGCTGTATGTGTGTCCCCCCTAACAACTCCTAAACGGCTGCAGCAATCAAAACCAAATTTGGTTTGAGTAAAGATCTATACCTGAATATCTCAACGCCATATTTGATAATGATGTTAGTGTTACCAACTGCTGAAAAACCACAATTGAATTTTGATCTCCATGTTGGATATACATGGGAGCTATTCCAAAATTGGTACACATATAGATAATAATATTTCAGTTTAAGTTCCAGGAGGCCATGCATGACAGTGTTGCCAAAATGATTCTAAGCCTGATGATAGGTCCAATATTCAAATGTGTATAACTTCCATACTATCAATTGGATTTCAACCAAATTTCGTAAGTGCAATGTGTACCATCACATATATAACTATGCGTATTTTTAAGAGCAGCCAGGGCTGCCAACTGTTAATAAATGCTGTCTCTATTTGTTTTCCTTAATATCAATACATCAGAAAGTAAGCAGGCCAACAGCTCTAAACTTTGCACACGTATAGTACCTGACATTCTAGATTAATTTGGAGTAACTTATATACATGCAGTCACCAGGGCTTCCAACTGTAGTGCTCTAATAGGCTACATTATGCCAGGTATATTTCGAATTAATTATAAATGTCGATATTACCAGCTTAATTTCATCATTATTCAAGATAGGTCCATATAGATTAATCATTGGCATGAATCTTACATTTTAAGAAAAGTAGGCTCTTTTGTTCGTCACGGAACTACTTGTTGTTTTACATTTATTGATTTTCATCATGAATTCTTTCCTCAAGACAGAGTCAATACCATTCGAAAACTCATTCAAATTCTCTGTCAGATGACCTAGATGTTTTGATTCATAAGCAGAAATCGCTCTGCCCTCGTATGTGTAATGTTGTGGGATGTGTAAATGGGGAAGGAAGTGGAGTATTCACAGATTTCTCCGTATCGTTCCCTGAGCTATCGACATCTGAGGCATGTTCGTGATGCTCGCTCGTCACGCCACCACTGCAGTGTCTGCCACATTCCATTTTAAACAAAAAGAATGCAGTGCTTCAAATATTTTGTCCAGAGTTGGTGAATTCCATCACAAGGCTCAAGAATTCTTGACTCAATGGATGTGAATGGAGTTTTACAAGTAACATAAGTTTCTTAATCCACTTTGGCTGCAAGTTTGTTAACTCCAAATATGTTAGCACGCCCACCCCATCCCACCCCTCCCCCACTTGAAATACGTGGTGAGCATTCGCGAGGAAAATCCAATTAAGAAATTGTGTCTGCATCTTAAACAGAAACTATGAACACTCTTCCGCTTTCGATACTTTGCGGGGATATTTTATTCAATACAGCTGATTTCACTCGATCATTAGCGCACTCTCGGATTGTCTCGGTCGTGAAGACGCTCTCAGCTCAGCGTCCCGACGCGATGCGCCTTGGACGAGCAGAAGGAAACAGAGGAAGATCGCTCGCCGCTGGCGGTTTCCAACTTCTCTATAATTGAGTACGCTCTTACAAAAATATGGAAGGTCAGCTCCATCTCTGTTATGGCAGGAATTGGGAGACTTCCATATCAAAATGGAGCGAACCTTGAGGTAAGTAACTCAATAGAAATGCAGAAGTCCAACTTGGTGGAATACTTCATATTTATATAGTTAGAACATAAACTGTATATAGTTTGTTATGGATGCCATAAAGTTTGACGTTAATATCACGCAATCATGACACAGCGACAGATTATAGAATTGTGAGCCCTTGATTTCTAATAAATAATATTATTTCATGGGCGTCTTGACCTCAATATACATACTTGGAAAACGCCCGTAGCTCAACCAATCAGATTCCAGCAATTTACTGAGATCACAATAATGTTTTTATCATTATAGAAAATTGTCTAAAGATTGGAGGAGTATTTAAAGCTTACTGAATGGAGAACTTGTGGGGAAAGGAAGACCAAGTGCTGTAATATTAAGGTTTCAGATGGGAAACCTGTAACACGAAGAGAAGAAATCCAGAGAGACAGCGAAAGGTTGTGGGAATTTGAAATATTATCGATGTTCTCTGAGTGGTTTACATTCCTAAAGTGTTACCCTCGGCTTGTGGTGAATTTTCACATTACCTTCATTTTAACAGTAGTAAAGAATAATATTAATATTAATAGTATTGAAAAAGAGATTCATAAGCTGAATGTCTAGGTAAATGTAGTCCCTGGTTTGATACCGTGCAAGGTATATAACTCGAGTACACTCTACTTTCCGTGAACAGTATGCAACAGCGTTTTTGTTTCAATTGGTCTATTCACATCTGTCATAAAATAGCTCCAAGTATAGATAATTACAGTTCCTGTTTCATTTGATGGGCTTGGACGTCGCGTCATGGTCATTCAGCCCCGTGTACTTGGGCGTATGTATTTATTGATAACCTGTGTTATTGAGATTGCTGTATTAGTGTGTGTATTTGTAATTTAGGTGAGGATTGGGAAGAAGGCGGCCGTGGCCTTTAAGTAGAAACCATCCTGCCATTCGCCTCAAGTGCAAGTGCGAAACCACGGAGAGCCATTTCTAGGATGGCTGAGGTGAGAATTGAATGGGCATCTCTCTGGAGTAGATGTGTAAAATTGCCATCTCTTAACGATTCAATCAGGGGTGACAGTTTAAGTGCTCATTCAGCTACACATGTGCTCAGGCGACCACGGGATCTCAGCTGAGTCCACGTACTTGAGCCAGGCTCCTCTCTTTCATCTGCCTTGTCCATCTTCCTTGTTCTCTCCCGACCTCGACGGTATTAGGGTAGGCTGGCTGCGTGGCTCAGCGGTAACGTCCTCGCATGCTATGTCCAAGGTTGCAGGATCGAATCCTGACTCAGCCAGTTGGCATTTGAGGGAGCCGTGTCAGTAGAATTACTGGGACATTAAACATCCCCTTCAGGGAATAATTCCGGCACCCTAGCGCCTCTAAAAGCCGCAAATGGTATGAGGGACGTTAGGCAAATAACATTATTATTATATAAACAATTCATGCTTTTGGGCTAATGCCGTGTGTATTTTTAATTTAAACCATACGTTTCGGAGAAACCTTGCCTCCTTTTTCAATGGAAATAAACAATGTGGCCAAAGAAAGTATATCAATGAGATTCCAAAAAAGTATAGATAAATTCCTCTGTTCGTCACCAGAGAGCAGCTGCCAGAAATTACTGTATGGACCATGGTGGAACGGCGGACAAAGTAGTAAGTAACCAGAAGTGTAACTTGAAGTGTGCAAGCCCGCCACACATGGTCCACCTTAGGTAGCACTACACCCTCAAAAAAAGCCAATTTATGTTTCCTTATATCCATCTAACCCCCCCCCCCCCTCCCCCCCCCCCTCCTCATTCTTCGAGGAGTTTCTATATTTTCACACCGACCCCTTTACCTTCTGGTTACTTACTACTTTGTCCGCCGTTCCACCATGGTCCATACAGTAATTTCTGGCAGCTGCTCTCTGGTGACGAACAGAGGAATTTATCTATACTTTTTTGGAATCTCATTGATATACTTTCTTTGGCCACATTGTTTATTTCCATTGAAAAAGGAGGCAAGGTTTCTCCGAAACGTATGGTTTAAATTAAAAATACACACGGCATTAGCCCAAAAGCATGAATTGTTTATATAATAATCCGGGCCGTGAAAGCCTTAATATGCAAACATTATTATTATTAGGCATTAGGGTATCCTAGATCTAGGGCCTGTCTTAAGTGGCCTTGTCTATTCCTTTCTGTTACGGTACCCTCACTCTTCGAGGGGTGACATCTGATCTTATTTTTCATCCACTAATAGAATCATTATAAAAACAACCAGTTATGCGCGAAGCAAAGAAGATATAAAAAGTAAGTTTTTTTGCATGTCTCGGTAATTGGGATTATGTTGTGTTGACCGATTGAAAAGTAGTAATAGCCTATCAATTATTTTTAAGGTATCTCCTGTGTGCTTGAAGTGTGCAAGCCCGCCACACATGGTCCACCTTAGGTAGCACTACACCCTCAAAAAAAGCCAATTTAATGTTCTATATGAATGCTAATTTGAGATTACTTTTTTAATGTGTAACATTTTTCCACTCGGTTGCTGGATATTTTTGTGGGAGTGATTTTGAAAAATGGGACGGAAGTGGATCGGACGGAAGTGTTTAAGACGCACTTCCAGTTGGATCGCATCCAGAAGGGATGTGATCCAGCTGGCAGTGGTACCATGTGGAATGTCGATCACTTACGGATTACTTTGTAACAGCAGAGTATCAAGAAGGCAATGCGAGAGTAGAAATATCAAGTAGGCAGTGAAGAAAAGAAAACAGATTCTTGGAATTGTTATGTATTAGGAGAGTGTAAAAAATAAACAGATATTTTGTGTGTTGATGAATGTCAAGGATAATAAAAACGGTAACAACTTCAATGTAAGATAACATGTCAGATGTTACACATCATATGTGACTACTATAAGGCTCGTATCTTTTTATTTCTTTGTCATGTGGCCTTCTGAGAGGTCGAGTGCAGGTCTTTCTACACTAGTCGACGCCCGTGAGTGACCTGCGCGCCTGGATGAGAGTTGGAATGGATGAAGATGAATGCAACTAGCCAAGTATATGCAAGGAAGCGGCCGTGGCCTATAAGAAGGTACCATTCGAGCATTTGCCTAGTGTTGAAAATGAGAAAACGCGGGAAACTATTTCAAAGACGGCCGACGGTGGGGCTCGAACCCACGCGTCTACCGAGTCAGCAGCGAGCTTGGCCCCATGACCAAAACGCTGCGCTTTAACGACCGTAGCCACCGCTGTCGGTATTATATCTATAATATATATAGAGAGTTATATGTTTGTATTCTTTATAATTTCAATATGGCCGCTGTGCACTATATTCAGCTATATATTGTGCCCGTATTGATCCAACATGCCACTGGTCCAAAGGCCATACCAACCGTTGGGTCCCCACCAGAACGTTGCAAGTGCCAAATGTCAGTCTCAGAACGTTTCTTATCCACTTCTCCGTCAATCTGGTGGCATCTCCCGGAAGAAATACTAACTTTCCAAGGAGTTCTGAGGTGTCAATTGGCGGTCAGTTCAAGAACGTTGCAGATGAGCAAAACATGGCCACGCCAATACACGTGTTACCAGTGGGTTCCGAGCTGAATCCTGTGAATAAAGGCAAGAAATGTCGTATTAACTACGAACAACTGGAAATGTATTACAAGGAAAGGACTGAAGAACGGTAGAAGTGGTTATTAGTCAGCGGGAGGAAAACAGGTACTGTAAAGAAGGCGCCTAATATCGTAAGTTTTAAAGCGTTGCACTTCTTCTTTTCGTGGAATTCACAGTGGCGAATTTCTATAATTCAAAATTAACTTGTAGGAATTAATTTACGACCATTTGAAAAGTATCAACGTCGAAGGTTTGTTTGTGATAATATTATCGTTTTATATAGTTTCTGTCCCATAATGTTATCCCTTTTAATTCACGACCCAATATTTAAATAAATCACTTAAATATAATAAAAAAATACGTATGGTTTGAAAATCAAGAAATGAATTTCATTCTAAAACTCAGCAATATTTCTAGGTTTGTGGCATATCTTGTGAGGAGTTTCGCCTGGGACACCAAGCTGGCTCATCAGCGGGATCTTGGTGTCCACGCCCGGAGCCCCACAGGAGTGGCAAACTGCCCGCTACCTCCCTCTTTAAAGCTCAAGCCACTATAACCTACCTATGAAAGCTGGCAAAAAGGTGGTATATTGGCTGATGAGGCAGCATGGTATACTAGGTGAAACCCCTCACAAGACATGCCACAAACCTAGTAAAATTGCTGAGTTTAATTCACTGGCCGAGAAAGCCAATATACCATGTTTTAGAATTTAATTCAGTTTAGATTTAGGAATTATTTTAATTAAATACGAAGATAATACCTTAAGTCAATTAATAAAATTATAATTCCTGTGTACAGGTTTCTTCAGCAAACAGTTGTTGTTGTTTGATGCAGCTCTCCATGCCTCCCTGTCTTGAACTAATCGTTTCATCTCTACATAGAAATTTCCAGAGAGACCCATTCCTGTAAATCGGGCAATAAAACAACTGGCTAAGAGATTCAAACATTCAGGTTCAGTAAACAATAAAAATAGACGTAAAGGTCGTTATTTCCTTACTGAAGCTAAATTAACCGGAAACTTCATAAGGAGATGCCTATTATGTTTGGCAGTGGATGGGGAACATTTTCAGCATCTACTGTAAACATGGTGAATAACAAGAAGTTCTGTGAAGAACTAAAGAGCCTACTTATCTTAAAATGTAAGATTCATGCAAATGATTAATGTATATTGATCAATCTAGAATAATGACGAAATTAAGTTGGTAATATCGAAATTTCTAATTAGCTCGAAATACTGTATAAGTGGCTTAATGTAGCCTAATAGAGAACTACAGTTGGCAGCCCTGGTGACTGAGTATATTCTTAGTTCCATCTCTTAAGGAACAGAATACAAAATTTGGTTGAAGTCCAATGGATAGCATGGACGTTACATGCAGTTAGACATTGGATCTAACAGCGCGCGTAAAATCATGTTGGCAACAATTTCATGCATGTATTGATCAGAAATAATCTGAAATAATATGATCTATTGTTGTGCGAATTTTTAATGTAATCCATTAGTTACCGGTACTATAGAACTTACATGCATTTTAAAATTGGGTCTATCAGCAGGCTTAGAATCATGTTGGCAGCACTGACGTATATAAGATACTCCAAATTAACATAGAATGTCAGGTACTATACGTGTGCACAGTTGAAAGCAGTCGGCTTGCATACTTTTTGATATACTGGTATATAGATAAAATAAATCGATAGCATTTATTAACAGTTGGCAGCCCTGGTGGCTGTTAAGAATACGCTGAGTCATATCTGTTTATGTACACATGGCACATACGAAATTTGGTTGAATTCCAATAGATAGTGTAGAAGTTATATGCATTTAAAAATTGGACCTATCAGGAGGCTTATAATCAGTTTGACAACCCTGCCATGTATGGCCTCCTGGAAATTAAACTGAAGTATTATTATCTAAACGTGTGCCAATTTTGAAATAGCTCCCATGCATACCTTCTAAGATATCCAACATGGAGCTGAAATTTCAATTGCGATTTTTCAGTAGTTGGTAGCACTGACATAATTTTTAAATACGGCATTGAGATATTCGGTTATAGATCCTTACTCCTACCAAATTTTATTTCGATTGCTGCAGCCGTTTAGGAGTTGATACGGGAGGTGGGGGGGGGGGACGACGACACACACACACACAGCCAGAGAGACAGACAGAAGGACAGACAGACAGACAGACACACATTTTCCCGGATCGATCTCATAAGTCTACTTTTTCCTCATTTAATCAAAATGTGAAAAGTAGGCTAAATGAGTATGATTCTGATTGTCGTACACACGCGCGCGTGGTCGCCGGCAACTGAGCCGTCACTGGTGGAGCGCGTGAGCTAGAATGTCCTTGCCAAGCAAATATAAAGACCCTGTAGTTAGTCCAATGAAATGGAGTAGATCTAAATGAAAGCTTGATCATGGAATAAGTTGTTGATAGTTACTAACAAGGGAAGTATGAGGTAAGACAGGTGGAAACCTATCCTGAAACTTTGTGGACGCAATCGATGTACTATAAGAGTACAACGTGCGGAAAATCAGCCGCCAGATTGAGCCTAGCTACCGCGGGCGGTAAATGACATGTAGTATATGTTTAGAAGGTCTGCTCTGCTGTCTTTGCACATTTTTTCTTGGACCGTTGTTTGTGTAAACGTGCCTGCCTGGAATGCAAGATATTCTACTTGTGGCCTATTGTTTGTAATAAACCTCGGAGTTGTAAACATTCCAGATAGCGTCACGCTACTGCGAGAGTAATTGGGATGTTTACTTGCTGTGAAGTGGCGCAGCTACAAAATATCTCGGCTCGCACAAACTGAACGCACTTGACTTGCTCCTCGGAGATTCAGAACACAATAGCGGGGAATCTTAGACGAGGCTGTTCTTACCACATTGGCTATTGTGGATATAAATGGCGTTGTTTGGTCTAGCGGAGTCTCAAAGAATTACAGCGGCGCTGACGTGGAGAACAATAGGCCTACCGCTCAGGTTAGTCATGCACAATAGATTCTGGGAGCGGCAAGTGGCAAGTTCCGTTCCCGCGAGGTTGTCAGTGGCGTGTGGCACAATTTTATATTGAGTAAACAATGGTGTAATATGTAAAACATACACTCATGAGAATAAAAATTGCAACACCACATTACACATCGCTCAAAAAATAAGCTAAGTTCATGCAAGTTTGATGTTTTCCAGTCGATAAATCTCATGTAATTTTTTTCAGGATAGGGAAAACCCATATTTTTTGAGAAAACTTGTGTAGACCGACTGAAAAGCATCTCACTTTCGTTTACTAAGGCAACACTGAAAATGGCTTCAAGCACCTTAAAGCTGGAACTCAGCATTTTTCTAGGTTCGTGCCGTGTCTTGTGTGGGGTTTCGCCTAGGACACCAAGCTGGCTCATCAGCGGGCCCTTGGTGTCCCCGTCCGGACCCCCACAGGAATAGCGAACTGCGCGCTACCTCCCTTTTTATGAAGTGCACCAGTGCCTCTTAACTGCGAGAGCTAAAAGCTCAAGCAGCTTTAATCTCCCTATGAAGGCTTCCAAGAAGATAGTATATTGATTTTCACGGCCAGTGAATTAAAACTCAGCCCGCTGTTGAGCCGGCTTGGTGTCCTAGGCGAAACCCCACTCAAGACACGGCATAAACCTAGAAAGATTGCTGAGTTTTAATTCACTGGCCGTGAAAGCCAATAAACCATCTTAAAGCTAAGTTCATATTCAGCTCCAACCTGACCGTTCACTAACAATCCCACTAAACAAGGTCAATAACCCCTAACAATATCATAACAAAATATCACATACAACTAACTAATCTTGATATCTACGTGAGTTTATGATAACTGCCGTAAGTAAATAAATGTACAAATTGTAAGTACCGTCTCCCACACTTGTAGACTTGTAGATTTAACAGCCCAAGTGTAGAGGCTCTGATGATGATCACTTGACGATTGAAACTGGTCAACCAAGTGGATTTATTAATCTCGTGTAAAAAAAATAAGCTTACAACGGGAGGATACGATGCATGGGTCACGATTCGAACCATCTTTAGTACACGTGTAGGACATGACCGGGAGTATACCAGGTGTAAGTAGCAAGGAGCGCTTCTCAGCCGTTTCCAAGAAATTAATTAATTGCAATTACAGTGCGGCGTCTATGTGCGTTGTACGCTAGCAAGAAGCCGACGAGCGCGTGGTGCAGCGAAAACAGCGCTCCTTCGTAAGGCCGAATCGCTGAATCGAATCCCACCGGTGAGCTTTTGCAGTGTTTTTTTTTTGTCAACATTGACAATTCGTACAACTGTAGGTGTCGTGATTAATGTTTATTTTGCAGTCAATTGTAATAACGTGTTATGTGAGCGGGAAAAGAGATTCTTTGTGACATTACATAATGTACAGTATCGGCATTGCAAATACATTGGTATTATACAGGTCAAGTGTAGGCTATTCTATTATATGTATGCATTTATACATTGAAAGCCCCGTCCGTTCCGTTCATTGCACATCTGTCAACCATCAGACCACCCCGTACCCCACAAGCAGTGACTCATGCTTTGGGTATTGGTTGGAAATTGATAATGGTTACAAACAATCGTTACACAACACACTGAAAAGGCTCACCGGTGGGATTCGATCCAGCGATCCTGTGCTTACGAAGCAGGGCTCTTACCGCTGCACCACGCACTCGTTGGCTTCTTACTAGCGTACAACGCACATAGACGCCGCACTGTAATATCAATTAATTAATTTCTCGGAAACGGCTGAGAAGCGCACCTTAATTCTTGCACCTGGTCATGTACTTCACATGAACTAAAGATTGTTCAAATTGGTGACCCATGCATCGTATCCTCCCCTTGTTAGGGAAACACCCATTACAATCGTGTTGACCGACTGAAAAGCATTAATTTTTACTTAGTTTTGAAAAATGAAGACTAGGGAACAATAGAACATTTTAACGAAAGGGCAGCGCCATACGCTTTTGTTATTGGCGAGGAAATTAAAATTGCAATGTCGAATGCAAGTTTTTACTTCCGTGGCGAAAATTCAGTTGAGGAGATGGACTAGGCTACTTCTCGATACTCGGCCAATACTCAGTGGGCAGCGCATCAGCGTAGAACGCCGGTAGTCTCCATTTCGAATCCCACAATGTCAGACATTTTACCTTCTTACCTTGTATCTTACAGTACTCCACCTAACTGCTGGTTGGATGGTTTCTTAGTTTAAAGGCTGCGACAACGCGGTCATGCAGCCCCGTGTACTCTGGGTGTGTGTGGAATCTCTCTGATAACTGTTGTTAATTTTGATAAGGGTATTAGTGTGTGTTATCCGTAATTCAGGTAAGGACTGCAGACGATAATTTCAAGTAGTTCCTACTTTCGCTACCAAATGCTACCATCCACGACACCTAGATGTGAACTTGGCTACTACTAGATGCCATCGCAACCAGCGCCTGGTGTCGAAGGTTGGAACTTAAGAGTATTAATCAAACCAAACCTACACATTTTGCTTCACACAAGTTTAGTTAGTGGAAGGCTTCTTTACATGCCTTAAATCTATGACATGGGCCCGCCGGCTTAACTCCCCCGTGAGCTTTAGTTTGTCATCAATACCGTCGTGAAAGTGTTTCCAAGCCATCCTACAGTATCGAGGAGGACATGCTGTGCTATTGTGCTGCTACAAGTGACGGAGTAGGGAACTCGCAGCAAGCATTGAAGACACCGAAAACGATCATTTCATCTCCCAGATCACGGTTACTTAAGCTGTGTGTTATTCATGCTCTTGGGTATCTAATGTTTACCTTACATTCAGGAATACACGCACCTGGCGCAAGTGAGAGCTGGGATTGTAGCGTCACAGTGTAGGACACCTCTCGAATTCTTCACAATGGCAGATCAGAAGTCATGCACAGGAGTTGTTCCAATGGTACTGATGACTGCTCTGGAGGAACTGCAAATGAGACATCTGATTGCCGGAATAGAGAAAGTAGTGTTGCTGGATACTTGTCATATTGTTAGGCTATTTTCATCACAGTTATGATACTTGATTTTGAAGAGGATCGAAGAGTGGTGTCAAGATCAATTCCCTAGCTTTTGCTGATGACCTCGCTTTATTGTCGAGGAATACTGACGCAGCTATAGAATAACTGAATGTCTTAGAACGCCAAGCCGGACTACACAATTCTTTTGAAAAAACAAGGTATGTGACCAACATCGAAACAGCTTCTTGTCACCTGCAGACCGAGGATGGTAAGATAGACAGAGTTGACAGCTTAAATTATCTGGGTGAAATCGTGCAGTTGAAAACTAGCGAAAGGATGGCTGTGGCTTTCCGCAGAACATCCACTTTATGGAAGAAAAAAGTCATCTCGAAACGGGCTAAATTACGGCACTATAATACGGAATGCCTATATGCTAGTGAATGCCTCCACATGACAGGGAAGTTTGATGGACGCTGAGACATTCGAAAGAAAGATCCTTCGCAAGGTAATGAATGAGTCCATAGATTATCGACGATCAATAGAGGTTGCGAGGAAGAGAATAACTCTACCAGGGCAATGAAAGGCTGATGGAATCGATGAGGAAACGGAGACTCAAATTCCATGGGCATTTTTTTCGAATGGATGAGCGGAGACTTAGGAAGAGGATTTTTAGAATACTCGACAGTAGACCTAAGGTGTCTGCTAAATGGTTCAGGGAGGTGCGGAAGGATCTTCATCAGGTTGGACTAAAGTCAGAGGACATTTCAAACCGCGCTAAGTTTAGGTCAGTTATCGACAAATTCCAAGGGTTGCACGACGAACCAAAAATGAACAGGGATGTGACGGAAGAACGAAGACAGGATGCCAGAGAAAGATTGCGATGATTTTGGGTGGCGAAGAAGGCTTCCAATAATGTGTAATTGTTGCTTAAAGTGGTCTTAAAAATATAAGGCCGTAATCGAATATATATATATATATATATATATATATATATATATATATATATACACTTGATTTTGAAATCCGTACCTATCAGACTTAGTTATACCGCATTGATAATGATAATAATAGTTTACTAATTCGTCCAGAGGCTCTGTACACAGCAGAACGGCTTGTATCTAATATGAACAGTCTGATTGAGAAGCCTAAGAAAGAAAAATCCTGACAAAAATTCTAGGACCATTCAGAGAAAATGGCTAGCACAAAGAGACGGCATAACAATGAACTGTACCTGCAAGTGGAGAAGATAACATTCGGAAAGGAGGATTAATTGCTATGGTCACACGCATTAGCTCACAGAGGCTGACCTGCCGGATCTGTCCCTACTTTGTAAACAGGAAAACAAAGAAACCTTGTTCACCCAGGTTGAAAACTACATCCTAGAAGTAGAGATCACGCCTTGAAGACATCCAGGAACGTATTCCTCTCCGGAAGAAACTTAGAGCATACCAGCGAGTCCAAGAAATGGAAACAGGCAAAATGAAAGGACTGATGAAAGGAAAGAGAAAGTGATTGCGGGTGTACTGGAAAAATAATAAATCTCTATGATGCAAGCTGTTGAAATAACATGGTCCATGGCGGGCTGAAACTAATAATAATAATAATAGCAAATATTGCCTTGCTGATTGAATATTTGAACCGATGTGGAGTTATATAATACGCGGCCTGATTATCAAATCATTGCGGTCTATTTTCCCCTTACAATTTTAATAATGTATGCGAGCCCGAGGGAGCGACATATCAGTCAATATTCATAAAAAACAAGAGAAATGTAATTAACCAGCTAATGTGGTCGCAATAAAATGCAATACATTCATTAATTTGCGAGTGTTTGCATCCCGCTGTTTCCTTTTATATTAATAATAGCTGCACTCACTGATCAGCATTCCAACATCACTCGTGTGGAGGTATTTCATTTTGGTGTTTGGGACATTGTGGTCATCAAGCCTGGGCACTCAATGAGTGTACTCTACTGGTTAGCTACTAGCAGTACCCAGCAGGCGGTTCAATGCCAATCAAAGAAAGTGTTTGTGTTCAAATTGTGTTTATGTTCGACATTAAAATACTACTCTCCATTATAACACAGTTTTTCCAACCAATCAAAGCTCAATATTTTCATTCATTGACCAATTAGGTAAGGATAGCTTCTCACATGCACTCAAAATCCAATATATCGGACATGGATTACTTGATTTGGAAGTTAACAAGTAGTTCCGTGAAGAAATATACAGCCTATTTTCATATATCCTACTCATGCTAATTGCCTCTATCAACATACAAAATTTCAGTTTGAAGATTGTGGTAGATTCGTAGATATTGAGAACCATCTAAATATTTCACATGGTCGCCAGTTTGGATTTTTGTGTTTGTACTATTACATTAGGATTATTGTGTACGTGTGGTATTCAAACTTCAATCGCATGATTAGAACACAAGAAGTAAAAACGAGATTTTAAAATTTCGCACAGCTGCCATCTTGTGATTATGCAAACAATTGAAATAAATTAGATGCCAGTGGATTAGCATTTTTAAAAGCATTTAACGTGCAACGTTTCACTGTACTCGGATAGATAATTGGCGAGAAACGTCCATTTAAATATTTATATTTCGCGTCGCCGCCATGTTGGATTAGGGCTCACCAGCTTACTGAAAGTCTTCATAGTCTCTATGAACATAAAAAAAATCAGTTTGATTGCAGTAAAAGATTCATAGTTATTGAGAACCGCCTAAATATTTCGGATGCTCGCCATTTTGGATTGTTATATGTATAGGCCATAGAGTTATGTACCATTCAAGGACAATTATTGCCTAGGTTCATTATCAAACTTTCACTTCGATCGCATGATTACGACACAAGAAATAAAAACTTATTTTTAAAATTTCGCACAGCCGCCATCTTGAGGTTATGTAAACAATTGAACTAAATTAGATGCCATTGCATTACAATATGTACAATCATTTACTGTACCACGTTTCACTGCGCTCAGAGAGTTAAATCACGAGAAAAGTCTATTAAAATGTTTCAACTTCGCTTGGCCGCCATGTTCGTTTTGTACTTTACAGGTTTATGAACGTTACATAGATAACTTTGTATCAGTACCCTTTATCATCGTACAAATTTTCAGGGTGATATCTGTAATAGTTTCGGAGATATAGAATGTCAGTGAAATATTTCGCACAGCCGCCATTTTGAGGTTATGTAAACAATTGAACTAAATTAGTTTCCAGTTCAATACAGTGTGTATAAACATTTGCTGTACCAAGTTTCATTACGTTTGGATGGTAAATCGCGAGAAAAGTCTATTTAAAATTCTCAACTTCGCTTGGCCGCCATGTTGGTTTTGTAGTCACCAGGTTTTTGAAAGTCTCATAGGTAAACATCTAGTAGTGCCCTTTATCACAGTACACAATTCCAGGGCGATATCGGTAATAGTTTCGGAGATATTGAATGCTTATGAAATATTTCTTTCAGCCGCCATGTTGGATTGGTGAGACACAATAAAATTTGAAGGGCACGGTCGGGGTTGGACGGGATAGTGCTGTGATCTTACCGAGTTTCATTGTAATCGCTCCGGCCGTTTAGAAGTTATTAGGGGGACAAACACACACACACACACACACACGGACAAAAGGTGATCCCATAACCCTATTTTTTTTTTTTTTTTTCATAAAATGAAAATAGGCTAAAAATGTAGCCTAGGCTATTGGATCAACCATTGTAGTTACTATTATTGAAGTGCTTTTGGATGCACAATATTTATTGTTTTACAGTAAACTGCCACTAAACACTCACTTCTTGAAACTACTCGTGCGCAAGCTTGTGTAAAATGAATGTACTAACACTATGGTGTTTGAAGCCATTTTCAGAGTTGCCTTAGTAAACGAAAGTTTGATGCTTTTCAGTCGGTCCACACGAGTTTTTACCAAAAGAGATGGGTTATTCCTAAAAATAAACTAAAAAAAACCGGATATTTCACACAGCCAACATCGTGAATTACTCATAAGAAACGAATTACACTAGACACTAATGCATTAGGCCTTAAACAAAAGTTTTGTCACGCCAAGATTCACCGGGCTGTGATGATTAAGTTGCGAGACAAACCGATTTAAATATTTCAATTTGGTTGGTTGGTTCCTTAGTTTAGGGACTGCGACAACGCGGTCATGTAGCCCCGTGTACTTTGAGTGTGTGTAGAATCTGTCTGATAACCGGTGTTAATTGTGATGGCTGCATTAGTGTGTTTTCAATTCAATTTCGATTTTCAAGTAGTTACAACTTTTGCTACCAAACGCCACCGTCAACGACCAACTAGTTCTGAACTTTGTTACTAGATGCCACCACAGTTGGATCCTGGCGACGAAATTGAAACCTAAGAACGTTAGTGAAATATAACCTATAATTTAGTTTCACACAAATGTAATTAGTGGAAGGTTCTTTATCATGCCATAAATCTATGACATGGGACTGCCGGTTTTACCTTCCCTCCACCGGGTGAGTTAGCCGCGTGGTCGTTAGGGCGTGCTGTAGGCAGTCGCTCACATCCGGGAGGCGAGGAGGTTCGAATCCCCCCGCCGGCAACCTTGAAGATGGTCTTCTGTGGTTTCCCATCTTCCTTCCAGGCAAATGCCGGGGTTGGTCCCCAACTATAGGCCACAGCCGCTACCTTCCAACTCCTCGTCCTTACATTCAAACTTTCCTCCCCAGACAACACTCCACACGCGACGGTACGTGTAGCTCACCTCATGGGTATCCGGGTTTGAACCCGCGACCTTGGGCATAGAAGCTCAGGATGCTACCAATTACGCCATCGAAGCCAACTGGACGGGGTAGTAGAAAGTCCCTGGCATGTTTCATAAACATCGTTCCACTCAATCAAGCTTTGTTGGGTTCGAGGGGACGCACACAGACGGTCAAAACGTGATCTCATGAACCTATATTACGTAAGATGACAATAGGCTAAAATGGCGGGCTATTAATGTTCACATGTATCTCTCATATTATAGATGGAGTTTGCATGGAATCCGTTGTTGTTTTAGTCTTCAGTCTTTTAACTGGTTTGATGCAGCTTCCATGCCTCCCTGTCCTGAGCTAATCAGTTCATCTCTACATAGCTAACACACCCTACATCCGAGGCAATGTGTTTGACATATTCTAACCTTGGTCTAACCCTACAGTTCTTGTCCATAACTAAGCTTGCTATTCCTGGGTGTCTTAGTATGTGTCCTACCAACCTATCTCTTCTCTTCATTAGCATTCGCCAGAAACATCTCTCCTCTCCCACTCGTCTTAATACCTCTTCGTTTGTAACCCTATCTACCCATCTGATCTTCATCATTCTCCTGTAACACCACATTTCAAACGCTTCAATTCTCCTCTTTTCTGCTGCACCAATAGTCCAAGTTTCACTTCCATAGAGCGCGACGCTCCAGACAAAGATTTTTAAAAATGTCTTCCTAATACCTAAATCTATATTCGATGTCAACAGATTCTTTTTCTGTAGAAATGCTTTCCTTGCCTGAGCCAACCTACTTTTTATATCCTCTTTGCTTCGTCCATCACTGGTTATTTTGCTTACTAAGTAACAGAAGTCACCTTTACTTCCTTTACTTTCTCCCCTATCAATTTGATGTCCATAGAGGTTTGACTTGTGCTGAGAAATTCACATTGTCGAAGGTATTACCAGGAGAGAGTATTGAGGTGTTGCGGTAAATCCTCTACAGCTCTATCTCGAGTGGTCTGGCTGGCAAATTGTATTAGAGCGTTCAAGAGATTCTAAGCGTGCACCTACTTGACAACGTGGTAACTTGATAAGGGGCTTTCTATTATTATTATTATTATTATTATTATTATTATTATTACTATTATTATTATTATTATTATTATTATTTATTTAAGCGAAAATTCCCCTACAGGAGAGCGATTAAACTTGATAACATGATGTCATTTGGAGGTGTCTCTCCTCCGCTGCTCCCAAAACCTCTTCATTCTCTCGGAATGTTCCCTCTTCCTCTCATCCGTCTAATTTTTTTCCAGGTTGTCGCAATAATCATGGTTCGAACTTAACATTCTTGATTTTCGTCTGGCACTCAGTTCGGTCTTTGTATACTGATAACTTGTAAGTCTCTCTGTACCTCTTTAAGCCATTCTGTGTCGCATTTGCTCTGTGTTGTGATACCGAGTAGTTTCTTGGGCAATCTAGACTTGGCCATCCTGTGGATGTGAGTGTAAAATTTGGCTCTGCGTTTTCTAATTTCGTCTGTTATCGTAATGGTGTTTTGATAGAGTTCAGTACTAGGTCTCTTCATCCAAATGCCGTTTCTGTTGATTGCTCCGTAGATCTTCCGGAGAATATTTCGCTCCTGCTTTTCCAGTTCCCTAATCTTGGAATGACCAACGATTACTATTGTTTCAGCCGCATATGTTGCTTCTGGAAGAATAAATGTTTTATAATGTCGTAATTTGGCGTTCGTCGAAATGCATTTCTTGTTGTAATGGGCCCACGTTAGCCTGTAGGCCTTCTGGAGCTTAGTGATTCTGTCTTCATTGGCGATTCGAGTAAGTCCTCAGGGCTGTATAGTTTCGCCAAGGTATTTAAAACTGCAGACTTGTGCGATTTTACCGTATTTGGTGTTTAAAGGGAATTTATTTTCTGGCCTTCTCTCCATATATTTGGCCTTGTCGTAAGATATATGTAATCCGGTCTTTTGTGCAATCTCATGAAGCTTTACCACTGCGTAAGTCACTTCCGATCTGTTGTCTGGAACAATTGCAATATCATCCGCGAAAGCGAGACATTCGACTTTAGTTCTGTCCTTTTTTAATACCGATTTGAATGCCCTTAACAAGAGGTTCCCATTCCCTAACTATCCTCTCCAGAACCATATTGAAGAGGATTGGGGATAGTCCATTCTTCTTGCATCGTTATGCCCGACTCAGGAGCACGGTTGAACCTGTTTAGCTGATGTGTTGGCCTTCTTTTCCTTCCAAAATCTCTTCATCCTCTCGCTGAGCGCCTTTCTTCGGTCTTCTGTCCAAGTTATGGTGGCCCTGGTGTTGGGTTTGTTTAGTGAGAGGGCCAGGTTGAGAATTCTTTTAGTCAATCTACCATTGTTCATTCTGATAATGTGCCCGTAAAATTTCAATCGTCTTTTCCGAAAAGTATGAGACATTTTTTCACATTGGCGATATATATATCCTGGGATGACTTTTTCCTCCAAATTCCCTCTATAAAAACTGGGCCAAAAATTTTTCGTAAAATTTTCCTTTCTTGTTTTTCAATCTCTTTGGTTAAAGAGTTGCCACCAATGATTAATGTTTCTGATGCATATAACGCCTCCGGTTTGATTACTGTATTATAATGTCTAAGTTTTGCTTTCCGAGATATTGATTTTTTGTTATACCTATTCCAAGAGATTCTGTAAGCTTTCTGTAATTTGGAAATTCTCTCTTTATTTGCTTCACGGTTTAAACCAGAGGGCTGAATAATTTCTCCCAGATATTTGAATTCGTTCACTTGAAAGATTTTGCCGAATTTAGTTCTCATAGGTTGTTCGTCTAAGTATCGTGAGGCTCCTTCCATGTACTGAGTTTTCTCATAAGAAATTTGAAGTCCCGTTTTGATGGCAATTTCATGCAATTTCTCAATGGAATGAATTGCTTCTTGCCTGTTATTAGAAAGGATTGCTATGTCATCAGCAAAGGCCAAACAATGTATATGAATTCTATCTTTGAGTAGTCTGCCAAGGGTTATTCCCTTAGTTTCCTTTTCCCAGGTCCTGATTATCTTCTCAAGTACGAGGTTGAACAGTAACGGAGATAATCCGTCTCCTTGGCGGACCCCAGTGTTAATTGCAAAAGGCTCAGATATTTCGCCGAGGAATTTAACTTTTGACGTAGTGCCAGTCAGTGTTTGTCTGATTAATTCACTTGTTTTTCTATCCACTTGAAATTCTTCTAGAGTATTGAAAAGTGTTTGACGATCTATAGAGTCATATGCTTTTCTGAAATCTGCAAAGGTAATGACTGTCTGTCTGGTTTTGCGCATTTGTAGGCTAGTTTTGAGATTAAGAATTTGTTCCGTACATGATCTTCCTTTTCGGAAACCTGCCTGGTATTCTCCAATCAGACGGTCTGTTTGTTTCTCAAGTCTAGTGAGCAGGGCTTTGGAGAAAATTTTATAAATAACTGGTATCAAGGAAATTCCTCTATAATGGGGATAGTCCATTATTATTATTATTATTATTATTATTATTATTATTATTATTATTATTATTTGTTTATTTACATTGTTTAGACCCAAAGGACCACATTAAGCAAATTATGATCTGTTACTGTTCTTCTTGTTCCTCCAGAACTCCTTCATCATCCTTCATCAACTCCTTCCTCCGTCCGTTCTTTCCCTGATCTCCTTGGTCGATCTTCATGAGTGACTTCCCAACTTCTTATGTCAGAATGTCATTCGATCGTCTATGTCTATTGGTGTGATGTTGCCACTTTCGACATCAATTTGGACTTTGGTAACCCACACTGTTGTCACTTTAAGTTTCAGTAAGTAAGTCAACATTCTTTCTGTTAGTCGATCGTCATTCAGTCTCCATAATGTGGCCGTAGAATCTCAGTCGTCGCTTGCGGAAATCTGACTCGATGTTGGAGTTTCTCTCTGTGACTGTGTGTGATTGCAGATGATATCCATCATCTGTGAGTTTAGGGCCCATTTTTTCCGGATTTTGTTTCTCTCATCCTTCTTGATGTTCTCGAGATCTCCTTTGTAGTTGCGGTTTAGGGTCTCGCTGGCGTAGAGTGTCTCAGGTTTGATTATTATTATTATTATTATTATTATTATTATTATTATTATTATTATTATAAGAATAAACTACATTACATCCGATAATATAATAAATTCATAAATACGAGGATGTTCCAAAAGTAAGTTTCATCATTTTATTGCACGAGCAGATGGAACACATGATGACAGAAACAATCACCATAAGAATCCACACACGTGAGCGGAGAGAGAATGACGCATGCGCAGAGAGGGAGGAGCAGCAGACTGGCGTGCTCGATGTCATTCGAGTACAACTTACGATGGCAGACAGATGAGTACTGACAACGTGTTTGCCAATGGAAGTGCTCGCTATTATCCGGTATGAATGGGCACGGGGCACTAGTGTGTCAGTGCATGGTGAAGCGGTCTGGTCTCATTAAATGGTCTGTCGCTGGTGTTGCATGTTGCGTGAAGAATGGCAGAGTGTGGAGGATGAAGATCGAAGTGGGCGTCCCTCAATATCCACGAATTAAAATAACATTGCAGGACTTACTGTTAGTGGAAAGGCGCATAACTTTGGCGACAAACTGCTTATTGGTCGTGCCTGGACCCATCACATGCTCTATGGTATGTTGGGTTACCGAAGAGTGTCCGCAAGATGGGTACCGAGAAACATACTGTAACCCCGGAGCAGGCTGTGCGACAATCCCTTGTATCGGAAGGCACCGAGTTTTACCTGAGTGGTTGCACACTACAACACGTGTCTCAATGTAGTGTAGCCTTATTGGGATCGGTACAATTTCCAATCGTTGGTTCCAACTGAGACATCGAAGTTTAGGAGAAGGAATACCGTAAACTATTACTTTTCTCGTAACAGTATTTGACCTGAGGACGACACTGTATAATATGCTTGATTGCTGTGTTTAAAAAATAGCCTGCACATTGCGTTACCCAATAAGCAACTAAAACAACTGAGTGGGCCATTAAAATGGGAATCGACTGAACTTTTAGGTTGGAGGACTGTATTACAAAAATTTTGTTCCGTTTGAGGCGACAATTTGACCTACATCCTTTGCGCTTCTTCATTCTTCTGGCAGCGACATCTTCTGTCACTACAGTTTTCAATCAAAATTATTGGAGTATTGACGTAGGCTGTTTATAAGGTAGATCTCTTACTTTAATAGCATCATTTTACTATCATTTTTTAATACATGGCATTTAATTATTTGCAAGCTTTTCCATTTTTGATTTAAAACAATTTTTGTAAGGATATTCATTTCTTTTTGGTTTTGTTAACTAGTTTTAAGATTTAATATCAATCACGCTGAGGAAGGTGTCAATGAAATACCGAAACATGTACGATTAATAATGTAACTAAACGCTTCTTTAGTGTTTGACCAGGTGGTTTTAATAAGATAATTCCAGCAGTCAACACGGTTATTAATTATTACAATTGCCATAATGGTCAATGTTTACGCATTTGAATGTGTTCTGTGGTGGCTTCGGTGGCGTAGTTGGTAGCAGGCTGAGCTTCTATGCCCAAGGTCGTGGGTTCAAACCCTGCTGAAGTCGTCGGATTTGTAAGAGCGTTAAACATCCCTCAGTATGCTTTCCTTCGGAGGGGATGTAAAGCCGGCGGTCCCATGCCATACATTTATGGCATGTAAAAGAACCTTCCACTAACTATACTTGTGTGAAGCCAAAATTTGTATATTAGAATTGATAACGCTATATTAGTTCCCACGTTTGCCGCCAGGTGCTAACTGCGATGGCATCTAGTAGCCAAGTCCGCAATCTAGGTGTCGCGCACGGTAGCATTTGTTAGCAAAAGTAGGAACTGCTTGAATCTATTGTCTGCAGTCCTTACTTGATTTAAAACAGATAACACACACTAATACAGTCATCACAATTAACACCGGTTATCAGACACATTGTACACACCCAAAGTGCACGGGGCTACATGACCGCGTTGTCGCAGCCCCTAAACCAGGCCACGCCAACACCGGCCGGCACCGGTGCTCTGCTGTAGGAGAGGAACGTGTAGTGACAGCGCTTAGCGAGGCGAGAGTCGTGTTGTTATTTGGTGAATGAGGCTGGGCAAATCAGCGCGCGCCAGGCGGAATGCCGGAAAGGAAACGAATAATAATAATAATAATAATAATAATAATAATGCCTGATTGTCTGTACAGACAGAAATAATAGTTTTATTGCGCTCCTGATTTTGCACTAATTTTCAACGTTCTTTGTTTATCTTTGGCATCAGTTTGAAGCCACTAATTTTCCGATATTTGTAACAATTCGTCAAACCCTTTGTGTAGGGGTGGCTGAACTGGGGGATAAGGGTGTATGTAGAGGGCGGTGTTTAACTGGGGGAAGATTAATGGATGTGTCAGACCGTTGGACGGGTGTCGAAAGGTGCTGAACGCAAAGTGGTACCGGGTGAAGCACTGTGAATAAGGCTGCGCAATTAAGCGAAGTGACCTCAGGCCTGAGAATAATCCCGTGCGGGCTGGAAGCCTCGGCGAACAATCCAAAGTGTTGCTGACGGCGCGCAACTACAATAAGTTCTCGACCGTGCTAAGTGAGCAAGGCCCGTGTCAAGGAACAGGCTAATGTTGCTGGCTCAGCGGTTGTGAGGTAGTGTGATGACTGGACGAGGTGTGAGTAGGGCAGTAAGCAGTAAAAAGGATAATGACAAATAATAAATAACAATCGGGCCTTTTGGGTAAAGTGTAATTATTTACTAAGGCTTATTTGGGTGTACTGAGTTCCTTGCAAGTCGGGCGAGTACAACGATGTAACAATTCACAAGTGTGAAGGGTGCGGTAAGGGGTTGGATGTATAAAACGTGTATGGGATCTGAAATGCAGTTGGACCGAGTCTCCGACGGAAACAGATACTTTCCCCTTGGGAGGTGGTCCTTTTAAGCATTTCCGAAGTGTCGACTCTGCAGTATTGCTTCATAGCTGTTTTGGTAGCAGCTTCTGTGTACATGTTTGCGAAGTTATGTAAGCATTAGCGCAAGAGCTGTGGCTTCAGATCTGCTAGCTTTGTATAATGAAGGTGTCTTGTAGTTGCTGTTGATTCCAGCTTGGAGGTGTTTATGGGGTGAAAACGGTGTTGGGTGAGGAACAGATGGTTTGATAAATGTTGCTGTTGAAGGAATATTTGTAGATGTCTGTAGAATGGTAGTTGTATGTGTATACACTTCCTAAGGGTGTTATACACCCTTGGATGTGTAACACAATCGTTTTGGCTGTTGCAAACCGAAGTATAGCTTCCAAGAAAGCATCATACAAACTTGACCTTGATTTTGCTTTATCAATATTCTTAATTGAAAACATTTGTTCACAAACGAACGTTGTTCTGAACATAGCAACAAATTTCAGGAGAAGGATTTTAGAGAGGGAAAATTGTCCCAATTCCCTTCTTGAGGCTGACTTTTAAAAAGCACAAGCTGCAATTTGAAATTTTCAATACGGTCACACATAGTATTTTTGCATTGCAACGAGATATTTAAATCATTTAAATACCCTGTGATATCTTTCTTGTAAGCGCCGTCAGCGATCCATTGCTCATCATCCAAGTCTGACTGCGGAGAAAGGGGGGTGGGAGGGGAAAAGCACCGGTGGCGCTCAGTGAGACTACGGGGCGTGCAAGCACTAAGTGCTCACGTTGGCGTGGCCCCTAAACTAAGGAACCAACCAACCTAAGCGTTTTGTCTATCACAACTAGTGTATAAAATCTTGTCTTCTAGACTAGTATCTCCTTGTTGTAGAACACTGACGATTGTGTGCCTGTTTTGCCATGTAGACCAAGTTGCAGTATTCTCCTCTAACATCACTATTTTGTTCCAGCTGTGTAAGGTGTCATCTGTAGCACGTCTAGGATTCAGAACCATATCCTCATCAGATTTAGGCCACACATATGTGGACCTTAATTATATATTTTTTCAGCAACAATATTGGTAGAGTATTATGTGAATTCTGAACTAATTCTATCCGTTAATATTCCCATGTCTATGGGGTTGGTGAGTGAAGAGAAATGAGTCTTATGTTGGTGAATGGTTTTTAGCCTACTTTTCACATTTTGCAAAAATGAGGAAAAAGTAGAGTTATGACATCGATCCGGTCAAATGTGTGTCTGTCTGTCGGTCTGTCCTTCTGTCTGTCTGTGTGTCTGTCCTTCTGTCTGTCTGGCTCTGTGTGTGTCCCCCACTATCAACTCATAAACGGATGAAGCAATCAAAACAAAATTTGGTAGGATTAATAATCTATACCTGAATATCTCAACGCCGTATTTGAAAATGATGTCAGTGCTACCAACTGCTGAAAAATCGCAATTGAAATGTGAGCTCCATGTTGGATATCTTGGAAGGTATGAAGAATGGGAGCTATTTAAAAATTAGCACACGTATAGATAATAATATTTCAGTTTAATTTACAGGAGGCCATAGATGGCAGTGTTGCCCAAATGATTATATGACTGCTGATAGGTCAAATATTTAAATGCATATAACTTCTACACTATCAATTGGAATTCAACCCAATTTTGTATGCGCTATGTGTACATATGACTCAGCGTATTCTTAAGATCTGCCAGGGCTGCCAACTGTTAATAAATGCTATCAATTTATTTTATCCAAATGCCAATATATCAGAAAGTATGCAAGCCGACAGTTTTAAACTATGCACACGTATAGTACCTGACATTTTATATTAATTTGGAGTAACTTATTTACGTCAGTGGTACCAACATGATTCTAAGCCTGCTGAGAGGTCCAACTTTAAATACATGTAACTTCTATACTTTCATTTGGATTTCAACCACATATCATATGTGCTATGTGTACCATAACAGATATGTCGCGTAGCCAGCCGTGACACTTGATTTAATTTTGGATGTTATGAGTTTTCGAAAGAGTAGTTGAGTAAGGGCTCTGCCTTGGCAAGAGCCTACCACCAAGAGACGTTGAAAGAATTAGAAGTCGAAGAGTAAAGATGATAGGTTTTATTTCCACAAGTAGATATTTCAAGTCAAGCCTTCAAAGATGGTACAGTTGTGTGTAGTAGCGATGTTAGTTCACAAAAGACAATGAGTATAATATTCTAGTATCTTATATACCACTCTTATTGATTACAGTAAGTCTACAGGGCACTCCCTGACCTCGATTACTTGGAAATTACTTATTAATGTTAGCCAGTGACAATTATCTCTCTGGTCATTAGGTTAGTTAAACATGGACCGGAGATGACTACCACTTTGGAAAGTTTCTGTTTATGAAGCGGCACATTGTTAGCCAAGCTTCCTGTCCTAAGTACATATGTTTGCCTCGAGCGATATGACTATCAGCCTTGCTTCATACTAGCAATAACTGGCACTGAAGAGTCATTTCACTACTTAGACCGGTAATAATAATAATACTAATTACTCTAAATGAGGACGGGTGCAATTATGCCACACCTCCCCTCTTCAAGACAAAAATTACAGATTATGAATATCTTAATTTTTGTATATCGACCAAAATTCTCTCTTCTTAAGTCTGTTGGACCTCCTTAAAGGATGATCCGTAGGTTCATCTACATTAGATTCTTGCAACTCTGATAACTCTGGAGCTGAAGGCAAAGAACGTATTGAGTCAGATCGTGTTGGTCGATTTACAATTACATCAGTTAATTTTGGTATAGCCATTAAACTTTGCCTCTCTGGGACTTTCGAAATATCATCTTTTGAAATATTAAATTTGTTTACATTATGAACAGTGATTTTAGTGCAAAATTGATGAGAATCGTTCCACCATTTCTTAGGGGAACATTGATTAATTAACCAAAAACTACATTTTCTACAGCTTGAACAACAGCAGCATCCACATAACCATATACCTATAAATAAGAGAAGTGATAATACATATGTATACCATGCAGTACCAATTCTTTTCCATGGATAGGATCTCTGTTCCTCTCTAAGTTTTTGTTCATCAATAAATTTATTTACCTCATCTATTTTAAAGCTTGCTGTTCTTAAATCATCTACTGATGACATTATATTGGATAAAGGTAGGTCTAATGGGACATCCTTTATTATTTCTTGGTCTGGAAGGGATAGACAACAATCAATGTTTACGTCAATGAATGGGAATATGTCATCCTTGGTTAAATTCATTTCATGATGTGAAAATGGAAATAAAGTAGTTTTACTACCTAATCCTTTGCAATCCTTTCTTAAGGTAAGTATGCCTCTTCCATGTAATCTATCTGAATGTTTTCCACCGTTTTGACAGACAGTTGTGAATAATTCCATTGTTGGTGCTACATATAGCCATGAGTTACTTCTATAAAGAGGTAACCATATAATTTCCTTTAAAGGTAAGTAATTAAATACACAAGTATCTGGAATTTGCAAGGTATTAGGGTGCAGTAATGTAGATACACAATCCGTATTAGGGATATATGTGACTATTGGCGTAATTTCTGCACACACATAGTTTAAATTGTTAGCCTGAAGACATTTATCAAGTTCATATTGAGTAATATGTCCATATTTTTCATTCAACATATCCACAAAGATATATTCTTTTTTAACATTTAACACTTTAGTAGTTGAGTTTGATTTCATTAATACAGGGAAAGGTATTACCTTATGTAACACAAATTTTGTTTCTAATACCAAAGGTATTTTCACTGCATACACTAGATATTGCCCTTGGGTGTAAATAGTTGGTTGAATTAATGATAGGAGTTCGGAAGAAGTGAAGGGAGGGAACATTGTCGACTCTGGCATCGCTTGTTGATTCAGAACTTCTCTTATCTTTTGAATTGTAATTATCTGTGGTTGGAGAACACCATCCTGAGCATGTAAGTATACATCTATTAATAAGTCAAATGTGTGTTGACATTCCTCTGTTCCGCGTTCAATTTGTTTAATTAATTCGTTTAATACGAGACTAGTATCAAGTTCCTTTTTAATTCTCTATTCTGTGTTGTCATGTTACTGTTTAAAATTTTCAAAGCTTCTTTTAACTTCCTTTCATTAAATGACACGTCTCTTAAGGTTGTGTTCATTGTAACAATAGTCGATTTTAATACTAGTAATTGCTCTGATGCAATTCTCAAAAATTCTAAATGATCCTTTTCCATTGTTTCTATGTGTTCGTAATTTGCAATTACTTCATCTTCTGTGGCTGTTCCAAATAAGAATTTTAATATTTTGCCACCGAAACCGAATATATCTCGTTTCTTTCTCGAGTTAGAATCTTTTCCATCAAATCTATTAGAATATCTTTAAGTTTGTCAATTACACGTCTTTTAGATTGGAAATAAGGAGTACTGGGTTTGCAATCAGTATAAGCAAACCAAGTCTCATTGCTCAGTCTAGTACATATCTCATTAAGTGATGTTATTTGATCTTTAGTTCTTTTCCATAAATTTCTTACAGGTTTTAAATCTACATAATTTACAAAACTCCATTCCGTCGGATAAAAATATATACTGCCTATATTATCAAAATACACTCCTGTTTGACTTTTAATTTCAGTTATGTATGATCCCTTACTGAGATCCATGCTTTCTGGATCTAGTACGTTGACTTATTTTCATAGCGTAGGCTCCCATCTTGAGAGTTCCTGCTGTACACCACCAAGTAATTATCAGTCCTGCCGTCCACCACCAAGTCAGTATCAGAAGTTTAAGCACGTTCCTGCACACCATCATGTTTAGATCAAGTCTGTAACATATGGTTTCGTTCTATTAATATGTGTCTTAATTTGCTTTTTTCCTACCGTACCTACTTTAATTAGGGTAACATTTGTTCCCTTTATCTCTTTTACTTCATATGGTCCTACCCATAGAGGATCTAACTTTCGTCTCTGCTCTTTAGTTACCAACACTAAATCTCCAAGTTTGTAATAGTTTTCTTTCCTATTTTCATTTACTTTATCACACTGTTTAACTTTAGCTATTTGTAATCTTTCCTTTGCCTGCTGCCATGCTGTCTGGAACTTTTGCTTTATATCATGAATTAAATTCTCGTGATTATACAAGGGTTGAGGAATCTTTTGCAATTGTCCTGGTATGTTGGCTTTTCTACCAAATAATAATTCATAGGGTGTGAATTTTGTAACACTGTGTGGTGATGTGTTGTACGCAAAACAAGCAAATGGAATCCATTGATCCCAATCATTCTGTAATTTGTTTCCAAAGCAACGCAAGTACTCTACTAGTACTTTGTGTGATCTTTCCAAACTACCATTTGTTTCCGGGTGATAAACACTAGTATTAAGTTTCTTAATCTTTAATAGTTTACAACATTGCACAAACATTTCACTCATGAATTGTGTTCCTTGGTCTGTCAAGATTTGACCTGGAATTCCGTATTTTAATACTACCTCGAATATGAAATTTCGGGCTACTGTTTCTGCTGTCATATTCTCCATTGGAATAGCAATAATGTACTTACTCAAATTATCTTGACATGTTAAAAGGTATTTATTCTCTCTTTCTGTCATAGAGAATGGGCCTACTATATCTAAATAAATCTTGTCCCATGACTGATCTTGTGTGTCTGTTACTTGCAATTCTGCTTTCACTTTTGGAAGCGTTTGCTTATTCAACTGACAAACTGGGCATCTTTTAATATAAGCTTCTATGTCTCGAAACATATTCTTCCAAGAGACATATAATTTCAAGCGCTCATACGTTTTCTGTACGCCTTGATGACCTCCTATTGGACATTCATGCATCTCCTTTAGCAATTTTAATTTTCTGTCCTCCGGGATTTCCTGTCTAGTGTCTTGAATATTATTTACCTCTGGGTACCTACTCAATGTGTCTGCATTAACATTCTTTACTCCTGCTTTATATACAATTTTATATTGATATTCTTCTAACAAAAGTCTCCATCTCATTAAACGCGAACTCGGGTCTTTTACATTAAATACCCATGTCAAAGGTTTATGATCTGTGACTATAGTGAACGTTCTTCCAAGCAAATATGGACGAAAATGTTTGCATGCCCACATAATGGCCAAAAGTTCTTTTTCTATCGTTGCATAGTTAATTTCAGCTTTATTTAAGGTTCTACTTGCAAATGCTATTGGTCTATCACTGCCTATCTCGCCTTGACTTAATATGCTTCCAATCGCATAATTACTAGCGTCTGTAGTTAACACGAACGGCTGTGTAAAATCTGGAAATTTTAAAACTGGAGGGGTTGTGATCTGTTCCTTTAATTTATTAAAGCTCTCTCTCTGTTCAATCTCCCATTTCCAAATTTCATTTTTCTTTAGCAAATCGTTTAGTGGTTTTGAAATTTTACTAAATTGTGGTATAAATTTCCTATAATATCCTATAAGTCCAATGAATGATTTGATATCCTTTGGTGTCTTAGGAGTCGGAAATGCTATAATAGCTTCAATTTTCATAGGGTCTGGAGAGACTCCATCAGAAGTTACAATGTGACCAAGATATTGTAACTCTGTCTTTAAGAATTCACATTTATCTGGTTCTAATTGAATATCATGTTCTCTAAGTTTTTGCAAAACTTGTCTAAGCCTCGTATGGTGTTCATTAAGTGTTTCTGCAAAGATAATTATATCATCGAGATATACCAAACAGCGTAATCCTACTAATTCGCTCAGTATTGTATTCATCAATCTTTGAAAAGTAGCTGGTGCTGATTTCAAACCAAATGCCATTCTTTTGAATTCGAAATGTCCTTTCTGAGTGCTAAAAGCTGTCTTACATTGATCTTCTTGTGCTATAGGAATTTGCCAATATCCACTCGCACAATCCAAAGCAGAAAAATATCTTGACTTTCCTAATTTGTCAAGTATATCCTGAATATTTGGTAGTGGATAACTGTCTCCTACTGTGAGATCGTTTAGTTTTCTAAAATCTATACAGATTCTCCATTTCTTAATTCCTGACGCGTCTAGTTTCTTTGGGACTACCAAAATTGGAAAGTTCCACGCGGATTTACTAGGTTTAATTATTTCTTGTTTTAACATTTCATCTACTTGTTGATTTACTTCATTTTGATGTTGTTCCGGGATTCTATAATTTTTAAGTGTTATTTCCCTACCTGGAATTACTGAAGGTGTTGGAATCACATGCTTTACGGATTTTGTTTCTGTTAATCTATCTCCTGGTAAACGAAAAATGTCATTGTATTCTAGACAAATATCTTTTATTTCGTCTGCACCTTCCTTTATGTGTGACAGGCGCATTTTACTGAGTAATAATTCATTTCGATTTTCTACATTGATTACTGTTTTATTCTCTTTTAAGCTTATAGTAGTTAACTCGGGTGTTTGTTCTATAAGAGTTTCATCTTCATTGCAATTAATTATCAAGCAACAATATTTACCGTTTTCGCATTGAACTATGCTCTCTGCACATATTACTTTATCTCCTAATGTTTGTTTCGCACAATGTCGTGTTCCTTGTTCCTCTGTCGGGAATTGAACTACGGTCTCACTAAATGGCGGTAATTTTAAGAATTTCTTCCTCCAAGGAATTCTAATTTCGCATTCATGGTCCTCTAGCCAGTCTTGTCCAAGCAGCATGTCAACATTATAAGGCAATTTATCAATCACATAGAATGGTAATTCTTGTGCATTCTGAACGTTATTTACTGAAAGATGTACCAGTCCTCTTACTGGAAATATTTCATTAGTTACACTTCTAAAAGATACATCTACATGTCTTACTTTAATGTTTCTTAGACTGCTCTCTCGAACCAAAGATATTTGTGATCCAGTGTCAATCAGCGCTTCACCATACCCTCCTGGTAAGTGATCATTTAATATATATACTAGGTACGGATTTTCATCTACAGCTCTCTTGCTGTTCTCTAACTTCTTACTAACATTATTCTCATTATTCTCAATATTCACTTCACTTCGTTCGCTAGCTAGCTTTATCATATTGCAACCATTAATATTTGCCTCTTGAGTTGGACTGAACCTAGGTCGCTCAGGCAGCCCTACTGCCGGTTTCCCTGATTGTTCCTACAATCTTTGGTTACATGTCCACTCTTTTTACACGTACTACAAAAAGGTTTGCCCCTGCATTCCCTTATCACATGTCCAGGTTTCTGACAACGGAAGCAAATAACCGCTGTAGTTGCATTAACCCCTGGTTCTCTTTTCACCTGTGCAAAAGAGGTACTAATGCCACCTCCACTTCGTACATTTTGCTGTGGGCGGCTTGCTCTACCTGCCCCATAGGAACTACTTCTGTTTTGGTGTGGACTGTTATATGTTCTTTCTCTAGGTCTCCTAGCACTCTCCTCCTCAACTGCTATCTCAATTAATTGTTTAAACGGCTTCTCTTCACCTTTAACTTTAGTCAGTGTTTTAATTGATTCGTCATATAATCCCTGTATAAAACAACTTTTACTTAGAAGAGAAATGGTTCTGTTACCTCCCTCTTGCATTTCTAAAGTCCAATTTAACATTTGTCTATCCAAAGCTTTATTTAGTTCAGTTGTCGCTTTTTCTACTCTGTTACCCCACTGAGTTACACTTTCATTATTAAACTGTTTGCTCGTGAACAATTTATTTGCATAAAAATCAAGAGTTCTTTGAACTGCATAATTAATCTCTAATTTGTCTTTGATCGTTTCCCACGTCTGAAATTCTTCAGGTATAGTGCGAAAAGATAGAACTGTTTTTGCATCACCCGTTATGTGTGCTAGTACAAATTTCAAAAATGTTGGATAGTCAATCGGATTTAAAATACTAAAAGCATTTTCTACATTATCTACGAATTCTTGCAAGTCGTTAGGATTACCACTGAAAGTTGACTTTAATAATTTAACTGCCGTGTCTACTTTAACAACTCTGTATTGAGCTGGTTCCTCTATTTCAGGATCTCCAAGTGCTCTCGCTTCGTTTAGAGACATATTTGTTGCTACTACAAATTTAAATACAATGCCAGATACAACAATGCAGAAGACTTACTTGGGAAGAAGATAAGGGAGAAGATCACTCCTCGGAGCTGCCCCCGTAGTCGAACACCACCGCGAAGAAGGATAGCTGCAGGCTTGCTGGGTTGCGCACGTTCCCTCGAGAACCACAACTGATGATCGCTCGGAAGTTGACACCTTCTCGACGCCAGAAGACGGACGGGCTGCGTCGGCCTTCGGTTAGAGGAAGAAAAAGACGTTCCCAGTCCCTGGTGGAGAGACCAGTGAAGTACTAGCGACCAGGCACCTCGATGTAGATCGCTGAAAGAATTTTGAAGTTTGAAAGAAATAGATGTTTTGGCTATTAAGAATAGTTTCTTTTAGCCAGAAGAAATCTCTTGAAGTATATCCACCCGCTGCCACCAAAATCTTATGTCGCGTAGCCAGCCGTGACACTTGATTTAATTTTGGATGTTATGAGTTTTCGAAAGAGTAGTTGAGTAAGGGCTCTGCCTTGGCAAGAGCCTACCACCAAGAGACGTTGAAAGAATTAGAAGTCGAAGAGTAAAGATGATAGGTTTTATTTCCACAAGTAGATATTTCAAGTCAAGCCTTCAAAGATGGTACAGTTGTGTGTAGTAGCGATGTTAGTTCACAAAAGACAATGAGTATAATATTCTAGTATCTTATATACCACTCTTATTGATTACAGTAAGTCTACAGGGCACTCCCTGACCTCGATTACTTGGAAATTACTTATTAATGTTAGCCAGTGACAATTATCTCTCTGGTCATTAGGTTAGTTAAACATGGACCGGAGATGACTACCACTTTGGAAAGTTTCTGTTTATGAAGCGGCACATTGTTAGCCAAGCTTCCTGTCCTAAGTACATATGTTTGCCTCGAGCGATATGACTATCAGCCTTGCTTCATACTAGCAATAACTGGCACTGAAGAGTCATTTCACTACTTAGACCGGTAATAATAATAATACTAATTACTCTAAATGAGGACGGGTGCAATTATGCCACAGATATGACTATGCGTATTCTTAAGAGCAACCAGGGCTGCCAACTGTTAATAAATGCCGTCTCTATTTTTGTTACCCTAATATCAATATACAGTATCAGAAAGTATGCAAGCCAATAGCTCTATACTTTGCACACGTATAGTACCTGGCATTCTAGATTAATTTGGAGTAACTAATATACGTCAGTGCTGCCAACATGATTCTAAGCCTGCTGATAGGTCCAATTTTAAAATTCATGTAACTTATATACTAACTAATGGATTTCATTCAAAATTGGCACAACAATAGATCGTATTATTTCAGATTATTTCTGACCAATACATGCATTACATTGTTGCCAACATGATTTTTCGCACGCTGTTAGATCCAATGTTTAACTGCATGTAACGTCCATGTTATCCAATGGACTTCAACCAAATTTTGTATTCTTTACCTAATAAATGGAACTAAGAACATATTCAGTCACCAGGGCTGCCAACTGTAGTGCTCTATTAGGCTACATTTGGCTACATTGTGCCAGGTATACAGTATTTCGAACAAAGTTGACATTTCTATATTACCTACTTAATTTCGTCAATATTCTAGATAGATCCATATAGATTAATCATTGGCAAGAATCTTAAATTTTAAGAAAAGTAGGCTCTTTAGTTCGTCACGGAACTTCCTGTATTTTTAGTCGGATGCGCTTCCCGACACCTAGCTCATCAGGGGTGTTATTGTGACATAAAAATGAGTGGAGATGAATTAAATTGGTGAAGAATTTGGAAGGAAGCGGTCGTGGATTGGTAGAAATTACCGTCCCAGTATCGCCTTGATTTGAAAATGAGAAGCGTGGAAAAGCATTTCAAAAATGTTCGACTGAGGGATTTGAATCCATTTGTTTTTCCAGTCCGGAGATAGTCTGGCCCATGTGTACGACCTGGCGCTCGTAAGTACGCCGGTCGGCAATATTGATGAGTAATTCTTATATTTTATTAAAATATGTCATTTGTCTTAAAATATATTATAGGGCTATGCCGTTATTTAATAAGAAAGACAGATCCAGAAAATCTCAGATACAATTTTTTTTCGTGCGTCTGAAGAGGATAAATTAAGCATTTAATGCAGCCAATTGGGCATAGGTTTACAAAAATACTATTTACAAAAACGTATTTCATTTGATTCGCATAATCACTGATTGTCCTTGTTCTTTTTGTACATATTTCCAAGTGGTCATAGTGATCGCATGCATATCCACACAGTTGACACTTGCATGTAATTGAAGGCTCATTATAGGTTTTGTTGTGACAAATGATGTGATGGAAACCGGGTACTGCCATTATTGTATAGACGTGACGCATTTCAAAGTTTGCTTTCGTCCATGATCGATCAATCATGGCGCCAGATGCAAAAAAAAAAAACTCCGGATATACGTTTTCTCGCTTTTGGATGAGTGTTACCAATAGGTTCTCTGATGCATTTGTGTTGGGTAGATGTATTTGTGTCCTAAGATCTTCTATGAAGAAGGATTCTCTTGCCAGGAGATAAACTAATCTGGATCTTCTAGTCTTTGAAACTCCAATTGCTTTCTTAATGTATACTGCTTTTACTCTTTCTAATGTGGAGAGGTTCTTCATTGAGAGATACGGCCAGATAATTTCTAAGCCATACGTCAATATTGGCAGTACTTTTGCTTTAAATAGAGACATTGCTGACTCTAATCTGAGGGATCTTATATAACCTATTCCATACATAGCCATTATTGCATGTGTAGCTTTTTCTAATACATGTTTTGGAAAACATTTAGCGGTTGTTTGAAATGTGACTCCTAGATATTTGAAATCTGGAGTGATCTTTAGTTGCTGTCCTTGTATGTAGATTTTTGCTGTTGCAGGAAGAGATCTTTATAACAACATTGATATCATGATTGTCAAGAGCTTCAGATCTTAGTCTGGCAAAGGTAACTCTAGATCGGTTAACTCAGAATCAATATTTGCGTTTAAAAAGAGACTGCTGCCAAGGTGAGGGAACGTGTCAAAGGTGACACTGATCGTTCGGTGCCCTTCTTCTGAAGCTGGTAGGAGAAATATCTGGGTTTTACTGAGTCGGCTTCCTGTCTGCAGAGGCGAAAGAATGTAAAGTGAACACAAATGTTACCACTGACTGAGCTACAACTGCGTTATCATCAGCACTAATGATGCAAGACTTGGGACATCATGGAAAAAGTGCCTCCGCTATTTTTTACCGACTTCGGTGGCGTGGTTGGTAGCATGCTGAGCTTCTATTCCCAAGGTCATGGGCTCAAACCCGGCCGAAGTCGGCAGATTTCTTAAGAACGTTAAAAATCCCTCTGTAAGCCTTCCTTCGGAGGGGAAATAAAGCTGGCGGTCCAATTTCATAAATTTATGGCATGTAAAAGAACCTTCCACTAATTACACTTGTGTGAAGCTAAATTATAGTTTAGATTTGACTAACACCATTAGGCTCCAACGTTGGTCGCCAGGAGCCGACTACAGTGGCATCTAGTAAACAAGTTCAGAACTAGTGTTCGTTGACGGTGGCAAAGTAGTAACTACTTAAGAATTGAATGTCTGCAGTCCTCAATTGAATTAAAAACACATAACACACACTAATACAGCCATCACAATTAACACCGGTTATCAGACAGATTCTACACACACCCAAAGTACACGGGGCTACATGCCCGCTTTGTCTCAGCCCCTAAACTGAGAAACCAACCAACCATCCCTCCATTTTAACAGCAATTTATAATATTAAAGTACATACCACTTTTAAAACTGGAAATAAATGGACTAGATTCTTCACAGAACCTTCCCTTAAATCATTCTTGAAGACAATGTGTTGGAGCAGCTATGATTGCTCCTCCTAAGAAACCAGATTAGTACGATTATCACGCCGTAGGGTTGGTACCACTGCCATACACAATCCAACTTATTTCTGTAATGCGTTCATTATTTTCTGTAACATCCCTTCCACTATTCATTTCTCTTATTTTTATACAGCGTCCTTTTTCAGACTCGCTCTATGTATTTGTCCCATTTACATTTATAATTATGTGGTTAATTCTCTAAGCATGGAACTGACAACGCAACAGTTTAAACTCAAAAACAACGGAATATGCTCTATAAATTTGATTGCAATTAATGTTAGCGCTTTCCCTTTGTCTTGTATCCGCCAACTGTGTGTTTGAGTCTTCAGTCTTTTGACTGGCCTAATGCAGCTCTCCATTCATCCCTGTCCTGAGCTAATCGTTTCATTTCTACATAGCTGGCACACTTTACATCTGTTTAATATATTCTAACATAGGTCTACCCCTACAGTTCCTGTCCTTTAGCCTTCCTTCCATTACTAAGTTTGCTATTCCTGGTTGTCTTAGTATGTGCCCTAGCAACCTAACCCTTCTCTTCATTAGCAGTCACCAGAAACATCTCTCCTCTCGCACTCGTCTTAATACCTCTTCATTTGTTACCCTATCTACCTATCTAATCATCATTCTCCCGTAACACCACATTTCAAATGCTTCTATTCTCCCTTTTCTGCTGCGCCAACAGTCCAAGAATCACTTCCATAGAGCGCCACGCTCCAGACAAATGCTTTCAAAAATTACTTCCTAATACCTAAATCTATATTCTATATTTGATATCAATATATTGCTTTTCTGTAGAAATGCTTTCCTTGCCTGAGTCAATCTACTTTTGATATCTTCTGCACTACTACAACCAAATACCTAAAACAATCAACAACTACAATTTTCTGGACAATCTAGAACTTCATATTACGATTTTTAAAATCTACCCGAAACTCCACGTTTTCTTTCGTGATTTATACTGCTTGATGGCGGAGATTTCATGAGTGACTCACGTAGAGCCCTTGGCCATGGCAAGCAATAACTACAGTAAGCACACATCCTGAGATTGATGGATTGATTGATGAATTGATAGTTCACTTTTAGGATGATATGCATACCCCATTTTTTGCAAGAAATCCACTATTTTACATTAAATAACAATGTTTAAAATAAATGCTTTTGTTGTTGTTTGAGTCTTCAGTCTTTTGACTGGTTTGATGCAGCTCTCCATGCCTCCCTGTCCTGAGCTAATCGTTTCATCTCTACATAGCTCCGACACCCTACATCCGAGGCAATCTGTTTAACATATTCTAACCTTGGTCTACCCCTACAGTTTTTGTCCTCGACCCTTCCTTCCATAACTAAGCTTGCTATTCCTGGGTGTCTTAGTATGTGTCCTACCAACCTATCTCTTCTCTTCATTAGCAGTCGCCAGAAACATCTCTCCTCTCCCACTCGTCTTAATACCTCTTTGTTTGTAACCCTATCTACCCACCTGATCTTCATCATTCTCCTGTAACACCACATTTCAAATGCTTCAATTCTCCTCTTTTCTGCTGCACCAATAGTCCAAGTTTCACTTCCATAGAGCGCCACGCTCCAGACAAAGGCTTTCAAAAATGACTTCCTAATACCTAAATCTATATTCGATGTCAGCAGATTCCTTTTTTGTAGAAATGCTTTCTTTGCCTGAGCCAACCTACTTTTAATATCCTCTTTGCTTCGTCCATCACTGGTTATTCTGCTTCCTAAGTAACAGAAGTCTCCTACTTCCTTCAGCTTTTCACCTGCCAATTTGATCTCCATAGAGGTTTCTGATTTATTTCGGCTGCATTCCAGTATTTTTGTTTTACATTTATTTATTTTCATCATGAATTCTTTCCGTAAGACGGAGTCCATACCATTCAAAAACTCATTCAAATCCTCAGGCTTGTCGGCCAAGATGACGATGTCATCAGCAAATCTCAGAGTTGAAATTATTTCTCCTTGAATCTTCACTCCCACTTTAAATTTTTCTCTAATTTCCTTCATTACTTGTTCAATGTAAAGATTGAAAAGTATGGGTGATAAGTTGCAGCCTTGCCTTACACCTTTCTGAATACCAGCTTCTCTCTCATGTCCTTCAACTCGAATGACTGCTGTCTGGTTTCTGTACAGATTGTATATCACCCTCCTATCCCTGTACTTTATTCCAATAGATTTCAAAAAAATGCTTTTATTAACTAGAATCTGTACCCGGCAGTCGTTGCAATGCCAATCAAAGAAATTGTAGGCGTTGTAACTTTGTTTGTTGAAGTGCATTTAGACCCACAATATATATTTTTTCCGTTAACTGCCCCTAAAATGTATGAAACACTCTCATTTGCTGAAACGCCTCGTGCGTCACCTATTGTTAAATGAATTAACTAATTGAGAAATTTTAGCGGGCAATGTCCATTTATTGAAACAATTCAAGCGCCGATACTCGTTAGTTTAAACTACCCGAGCGCTAGCTATTATAAAATGGATTTACTAATTCAGAAACCTTCACTGGAGTGTGAACAACAACTCACCAAAGTTTCATCGTAATCGGATGAATGGTATATGAACGCATACGGTACTTTGTTGAAACGATTCACGCGCCGTCATACATTTGCTGAATCTACTCGTGCGCTACCTATTCTAAAATGGTTATACTAATTCAGAGACCTTTGCTGGAGTGTGAACAACAACTCACCAAAGTTTGATTATAATTTGAAGAAAGCTATATGAGCGCACATGAGACATTATGAAACATTCATTTGTATGGAGATTATCTCCATGATGCGCTTGCAAAGAACCTGTAAGCATCCAATAATACATTAGAAAGGTTTCTGGTGACTACTGAGCGATTTGCAGATTATCCTCCAGACATTATTCTGCTAAGGTCCCATTCCGGTTTTGCACCGAAAATAAGGTCCTGTTAACACCAACCTACGCGTATGGGGTACCTACAGGTCCGCAAAACACCATGTGTGCCCGAAACGCACTCAGTTCCTCTTTAAATGCCACACAATTAAATAAATACCATAAAAATGTACATTTAAAATGGGAGCACCGTAAACGTGCGAGCCTGCCACTAGAGCGAAGGGCAGCACGGCGGCGGCAGCCATCTGGTGGGAGCGCGGCTTACTGCTAGGCGAACCTGCCGCTAGAGCGCAGGGCAGCGCGTCGGCGGGAACGCGGCGTACTGCTAGCTGAGGAGTCTCTCAGCAGATGGCTCCGGTGTGGTCTCGCCAAGACTTTCTCTAGGGTTCCATCCCTTCCAAATGTAAAACTTGCTGTAGAAGGAACTCCCGAGCAAACAATAACCGATGAATTCGTTGTAACATCGAATATTGTCTACAAAGAGGTGCTGTGACAAATACAAAACACTGTTCTACATAATTCTTTGTGTTCTTCTCATGTACGTATGCCGTTTAACAACAATAAATATATTTCTTCAATATGTAAAACTTCGTTCTCCCACATTCTTGCCTACTCCCATAAACCTACATTCACGTTGCGAAAGCTCGCAAGGGCCCACTAGTACATTATACAAGTAGTTCCGTGTAGAACTAAACCCTATTTTCATACATACGACTTATGTTAATTGCCTCTAACAACATACATAATTTCAGTTTGATTGCTCTACTACATTCGTAGATATTGAAAACCGTCTAATATTACGGATGGTTGCCATGTTGGATTTTTATATACAGTATGTAGTTCTCCGAGTTATGTGTTATTACATGAAGATTATGGTATACGTGTGGTATTCAAATATTAATCGCATGATTAGGACATAAGACGTATAATCGAGATTTTAAAAATTCGCACAGCTGCCATCTTGTGGTTTTAAAATCAATTGAAATAAATTAGATGCCAGTGGATTAACATCTGTATAAGGATTCACCGTACCAAGTTTCACTGTACTCGGATGGTAAACTTACGAGAAACGTCCATTTAAATATATATAATTCGCGTCACCGCCATGTTGGATTAGTACCCACCAGGTTATTGAAAGCCCTATAGGTGAACGTATGTTCATAGCCTCTATGAACATAAAGAATTTCTGTTTGATTGCTGTAAAAAAATTGTAGATATTGAGAACCGTCTAAATTTTTCGGATGGTAGCCATTTTGGATTGTTATATGTTTAGGCCATAGAGTTATGTACCATTAAGGGAAAATTACTGCGTAGATTCATTATGCAAACTTTCACTTCGATCACATGCTTACGACACAAAAAATAAAAACTTTATTTTAAAATTTCGCACAGCCGCCATCTTGAGTTTATGTAAACAATTGAACTAAATTAGAAGCCAGTGCATTACAATATGTATAATCATTTACTGTACCGCATTTCACTGCGCTCATTAGGTTAAATTGAGAGAAAAATCTATTAAAACGTTTCAAACTCGCTTGGCCGCCATGTTGGTTTTATACTTTACAGGTTGTTGACAATTACATAGGTAAACGTGCAGTAGTACCCTTAATCATCGTAAAAAATTTCAGGGTGTTATCAGTAATAGTTTCGGAGATATAGAATGCCAGTGAAATATTTCGCACATCCGCCATATTGAGGTCATCTAAACAATTGAACTAAGTTAAATGCCAGTGCATTACAATGTGTATACACATTTGCTGTACCAAGTTTCACTGCGTTTGGATGGTTAAATCGCGAGAAAATACTATTTAAAAGTCTCAACTTCGCTAGACCGCTATGTTCGTTTTGTAGTTACCAGGTTTTTGAAAGACTAATCGGTGAACGTCCAGTAGTGGCCTCTATCACCGTACAAAATTTCAGCGTGATATCGGTAATAGTTTCGGAGATATTGAATACTGGTAAAATATTGCGCACAGCCACCATGTTGGATTGATGAGAGGTAGTAAAATTTGAAGGGCACGGTCGGGGTCGGCCGAATGGTTTTATTGAAATCGCTCCAGCCGTTTAGAAGTTATTAGGGGGACACACATCACAGACACACATCACACAGACACACAGACATACGCATACACGCACACATGGACAAAAGGTGATCTCATAAGCCAATTTTTCATAAAATGAAAATTGGCTAAAAATTATAAATGTATGCACTACATATAAACGGTTTATTGTATTTAGAAGTACGGTGATGAAGTGAACTCGGTAAATATGTTGTATCGGTCACAGACTGTTTCCATTCGACAAAATTCTTCGTAAAGTTTACGTAGTTTACGTGCGGTAGGGTGTCCAGTATCTTTCCTTTCTTCCTGCTGCCACAGTATCATATCAATTTGGTCTCAGGAGGTTCGAAGACCAAATAACTTCCAATTTAAAAAGTTATTTTGTCCGAGCCGCGAATTGAACCTTGGACTTGAGGGTTAGTAGCCAGCCTCTCATCATGAGGCCATTCTTTGAAGAACCATCTCAAACTTCTCCTCTTGAATTTTGAATGGCTTTGACTCGGACTTGATATTTTTGGTTAGTTTGTTTCCTTAGTTTAGGGGCTGCAACAACGCGGTCATGTAGCCCCGTGTACTTTGGGTGTGTGTAGAATCTCTCCGATAACCGGTGTTAATTGTGATGACTGTATTAGTGTGTGTTATCTGTTTTAATACAAGTAAGGACTGCAGACGATAATTTCAAGAATTTCCTATTTTTACTTCCAAGTGCTACCGTCCACGACACCTAGCTTGCGAACTTGGCTACTAGATGGCATCACAGTCTGCACCTGGCGGCGAACGTTGGAACTAATAGAGCGTTATCAATTCTAACCTACAAATTTTGGCTTCACGCAAGTGTAGTTAGTGGAAGGTTCTTTTTCATGCCATAAATCTATAACATGGGACCGCCGGCTTTACATCCCCTCCGAAGGAAGGCACACTGAGGGATTTTTAACGCTCTAAAGAAATCCGACGACATCGGCCGGGTTGGAACCCGAGCCCTTGGGCATTAAAGCTCAGCATGCTACCAACTACGCCACCAAACCGCTTTTTTATTGTTGTTGTTGTAAATCCATTTTAGTTCTCAGGGCATAGGAGGGACGTGGTGGCGCAGCGGTGAATCTGTTGGCCTCTCACAATGGCGAACCGGGTTCGATTCCCGGTCAACGCATGTGAGATATTCAAAGTGAAATGCCATGTCCGGTGGTTCGGATTCCACTTGAAAAGGAGGTCCCATGGCTCATGATCAAGAGATTAACCGTCTCGTAAACTACAATCTTCCTTTCTCGGTGCATCTTTGATCATCAGCCCTGTGAGTGTTGAATCTGTGTGTTAACCCCTTTTTCTCTGATAACTTGGTTGCACGTGGATGGGACAAGGAGAATTAATAAGAACCAACCCCGGAATTTGGCACACTTAAGATAGCCAATATTAGCACTGGGATTCGAACCTCCGTTCACCTTTTTGCAGGTCCCCGCTCCGGACGTAATGGACAATTTAGCACGCACGGCTACGCCTCGCGTTTCTCGAACTATGAAAGTTATTTAGGAATTAGGAAGTCATTTTTGAAAGCCTCTGTATAGAGCGTGGCACTCTATGTAAGTGAAACTCGGACTATTGGTGCAGCAGAAAAGAAGAGAATTGAAGCGTTAGAAATGTGGTGTTACAGGAGAATTATGAAGATCAGATGGGTAGATAGGGTTACAAACCAAGAGGTATTAAGACGAGTGGGAGAGTAGAGATGTTTCTGGAGGATGCTAATGAAGAGAAGAGATAGGTTGGTAGGAAGCTTAGTTATGGAAGGAAGGGTCGTGGACAAGAATTGTAGGGGTACGCCAAGGTTAGAATATGTTAAACAGATTGCCTCGGATGTAGGGTGTGGTAGCTATGTAGAGATGGAATGATTAGCTCAGGACAGGGAGGCATGGATACTGCATCAAACCAGTCAAAAGACTGAAGACTCAAACACACGAGAGTTAATAAAATTCACTCCAAGAACACGGGAGAAGATTGCTGGCGCGTTAGTTTCCACAGCGCCTTTATTGAACAAGGAGGAGAAATCTGTTCCACAATCAAAGTTAATCGAGTGATTACGTTTGTTAGTTCTTAAGATGAGTATCTGCTTTGTGATTGAAATATTAAATGTCAAAGACGAAATTAGGGGCTGGGTTTAATTAAGAAACTTCATTAAGGTGCTGTAAAAACTAACTCGCTGAAACACTCGCTGACGACTTTTAATGAGAAAACACTTTTAATTATATTGTCTCTAAGTAGCGCAATCTGGTCCAAGGTTAGCTTCACTCACAATCTGTCAATCAGCCAATCAATCATGTTTTAACGCCAATGGTATCGTTCCGTCCATGTTCATTTTATACAAAGTGATAATTTTGATAACTCGTGTACACTGGAGTAAGACAAGGAGACGGAATATCACCGCTGTTATTCAACCTAATAGTACAAGAAGCACTGGAAGTGGTAGACGCAGCAAATGAAGAAATCGGCATAGGAATAAAAATAAATATATATGCATTCGCAGATGATGTAGCAATAATTGCTGAAAATTCGGAAGATTTAAAGCGAGTGGCAAAAAAGTTCTTCAAAAAAGCAGGGGAAGTTGGACTAGAAGTCAATGATGAAAAAACAAAACTCATGAAGGTAGAGAGAAATTACAAGACAAGAGGACATGGGACTTTACACATTGATAACCGTGTGTTTGAAGAAGTAGACGAGTTCAAATACCTGGGAACACTAATAAACAATAGAAACGAAGAAGAACAGGAGATAGAAGCGAGGATTAAAGCTGCCTCCAGAGCATCATATTCAGTTAACAAACTACTCACATCAAAATTGTTATCAAAAGGGACCAAATTACTATAATTAGGCCAGTATTACTATATGGTGCAGAAACACGGGGATTAGGCTAGTATTACTATATGGTGCAGAAACACGGGGATTAGGCCAGTATTACTATATGGTTCAGAAACACGGGGATTAGGCCAGTATTACTATATGGTGCAGAAACACGGGGATTAGGCCAGTATTACTATATGGTGCAGAAACACGGAGATTAGGCCAGTATTACTATATGGTGCAGAAACACGGAGATTAGGCCAGTATTACTATATGGTGCAGAAACACGGAGATTAGGACAGTATTACTATATGGTGCAGAAATACGGAGATTACGTCAGTATTACTAAATGGTGCAGAAACACGGGGATTCGGCCAGTATTACTATATGGTGCAGTAACACGGGGATTAGGCCAGTATTACTATATGGTGCAGAAACACGGGGATTAGGCCAGTATTAATATATGGTGCAGAAACACGGGGATTAGGCCAGTATTACTATATGGTGCAGAAACATGGAGATTAGGCCAGTATTACTATATGGTGCAGAAACACGGAGATTAGGCCAGTATTACTATATGGTGCAGAAACACGGAAATTTGGCCAGTATTACTATATGGTGCAGAAACATGGAGATTAGGCCAGTATTACTATATGGTGCAGAAACACGGGAATTAGGCCAGTATTACTATATGGTGCAAAAACACGGAGATTAAGCAAAAGCACCGAGAGAAAGATAAAGGGTTTTGAAAATAAAACCCTCAGAATGATTTTCGGATCAATTTGTGAAGCAGGTGAGTGGCGAAGGAGAAAGAACAAGGAAGTAAAGGAGTTGTATAAAGAACCCGATATTGTTGCGGAAGCTAAGACAAGAAGGCTGAGATGGGCTGGTCACGTGTATAGAAGAGAAGAGGGATCTAGACTGCGAGAAGTGTGGGAGAAAATGTTAGACGGACGAAGATCTATAGGCAGACCAAAAATGAGATGAAGAGACCCGGTAGCCAAGCACATCCAGCTATTTGGAGCGCGAGAGGAAGATGCCAAGGACAGAACGAGGTGGAAGAGGCTACTTGACGAGGCCAAGAACCGACTGCGGTTTGTGGAGCCAGGAGAGTAAGAGTAAGTAGGGCTAAGTGTAACAGTGCATAAAGAGAATTAGAAAATTGTTCTGCAAAGTCGGGTTGACAGACACATACGTTTGAAATGAAATGAAGAGATCTTTGAGTTGCCACTTCGTATCAAGACCTATAGTTCCGTTTTGACACATCGACTGCCAAAACTGTTGAATTGAAGCTCCCTACACCATATACTATACAAGAAAGAAGATACGATTGTTTACCTTAAACATGACCATGTAATTCTCAATGAAGGTAATGGACTATCTGAACAATAGAAAAATGCTTAACATTAATGCATTAAATAATGTTTTATAAATTACAAATAAGCATATCTGAGCAATATTTTCAGTATTATGTCACAAATGCTGAAAATGAGTTCAACAAGTAGATCCGTGAAGAACTAAATAGCCGATTTTCATATACTCTACTTATTTTAATAGCCTTTATCAACATACACAATTTCAGTCTGATTGATGTAATAGATTAGTAGATATTTGTCCCAGAAACCCGGGTGAATCCAATTTGTCAATATTTTGTAAATTACTAATATCTACTTTGAATTTTTCAGCTATAACTTATACTCCGCAAGGCTGGTGGAAGGAGAAAGAGGTCACTCATCTCTCCTACAGTGCTTATCACCTTTCAATCTGCTTGCTGCTACCAACCTGTCAGCATTTCCACAAACTCCACAGTATCGTAAGTCGTACTCCAATTTTCACACTTCATTATGGCTCCCGGGGACAAAGATAGAGACACAGTAAAGGATGAGAAGCTTACCGCCAAACGAGCGTCTTATAAGGGGCAAATCACCCAATTTAGAAAATATATCAAAGAGCTGGTTTCTTCAGAATCTCATTTAGACGTAATAAAACATCGCTTAGAAGACTATGAACGATATTTTGAGAATTATAACACTGTTCAAACAGAAATTGAAACCTGCATGCTCGGTCACACAGACGATCGAGTAGATGTAGAACCCAACTTGATGAAGATCCAAAAAAGGACGTTTCAGTTCCTAGCTCACCCCTAGAACAACTAACCTTGCCTCAAGAGGGCACTCATAAACCTAAACCTTTACTCCCTAAAATAAACTTGCCGCATTTTTCAGGTAATGAATCCTAATGGGATTCCTTTTTTGAGCTATTTTGCTCTCTTATCCATGACAATAAAGATATACAAGATTTCCACAAATTCCACTACTTGAGATCAATTCTCCGTGATCAAGCATTGCAGTTAGGTGAAGCACTTCCGTTAAGCACTGAAAACTACCCTATCGCCTTTAATTTACTAAAAGAAAGATATGGTAATGTACGTTGAAGAATTCAACGTCACATGAAATCTTTGTTTAACTTGCCCCCCTCACAGCATAATGACGTCACTAGCCTCCGTACCCTTGTTGATAAAACCCAGCTTCATATGAAGACATTATCCCAATTACATCAGCCCACTGAACATTGGGACACCTTCTTAATACATTTAGTAATTTCAAAAGTCGATACTGCTACTCTCAAAGCCTGGGAGATTGAACTTTCCAATAATGATGATTATTCATATGAGCATTTAGTCACTTTTATAAATAGCATATGTCAGCTTTTAATTGCCTTAGCCAACCAGAGTGAACCCGCCTCTTCCAATTCTAAATGTGAACCCACGTCACCCAAATCTAAACGTGAATATTCATCTGCCGGTACTCAAAAACCTGGGTCTGGCTCTTCTAAACCTAAGCCATACGCCACTGGTTACCAAACTAGGTCCAGTGAACACCGTACTACAAGTTCTCTTAAATTAAGTACTCAAGGCGAACATCGCCAAAGTATTAATTATCCAATAAAATGCATATTGTGTAAAGACCATCGCCCTTTATACTCATGTAAATCTTTCAAAGAACTATCAGTTGATGAAAGAAGGAAATTGGTATATCAAAACAAGTACTGTCTCAATTGTCTTTCACTTAAACATTCTGCTTCTAATTGCAAGTCCACTAGACTTTGCTTTCACTGTGAAAGGGCACATCACACATTATTGCATCGTTACGATCAACCAAGGTCATCAACAGCATCCACTTCCAAAAAAAGTGGCATTACTAACAAGCCTAATGCGTCATCTTATATTCAAAACGCCAAATCTTTGCGTAGTGCTCAAGTATTATTGTCTACGGTTCAAATTGAAGTTCAAGATAAATCTGGTAACTGGTTTCGCGACCGAGGCCTTCTCGACTCAGCTGCGACCCATGATTTTGTTTCCAATTCTTTATTCAAAAAACTTGGTCGTCCAGTAACCCCCACTTCTATCAACGTATCGGGCATTAACAGTTTAAAATCACAAGCTTTGCAATTCTCAAAATTAACTATAAAGGATACCTGTCAAAGAAATAGGTTTCTTAAGCAAAACTGTCTCATTCTCAACAGCATGTGTAAGATACCCCTGTCACTCTGTTGACACCTCCTGCTTAAATATTCCCCCTAACTTAAGGCTTGCCGATCCTCTGTTTAATATTCAAGGTCCTATTGATATACCATTTAGTGCAAATGTCTTCTGGAATTGCCTACGTAAGCAAATTCGTCAATACTAACGTTTTTGCCAGAGACACTAATTTTGGGTGGATTGTTACCGGTCAACTCCCTCATTACACAACTCAACCAGTGTCGCAATGTCATTTTGTAAGTACCGACTTGGAACAGTTCTAGAAACTTAAAAACATTGTTTCCCCCAGTTCAACCTATTCAGAAAACGAATTCTGCGAGAAACGTTTCACTTCTACCACTACTCGCACACCCGAAGGCCAATTCATAGTCCAAATGCCGAGACTACTCAATCCTCCAAAACTAAGTAAAGCTCTCTTCGCTATTGAGAGTAAATTCAAAAAAGAACCTCTTGTCAAAAACAATATACAGAGTTTATGGAAGAGTATGAAAGTCTAGATCACATGGAGGTTGTCAATAAATCTGATGACGAATTACATCCCTCAGTCGAAATAGTCTTCTTAAATCTTTATCCTGGGTGGAGAACCCCCTTGTTAAAGACAAAATTCGAGTTGTATGTAATGGGTCATCACCCGACGCTAAAGGCAATAGTCTTAATGCTACTCTTCACTCCGGTCCAGCTATTCAGTCCGATCTTTCCGCTATACTTTTGAATTTTCGCCTATTCCCTATAGCCGTCATTGCAGACATAAAGCAAATGTACCGTCAAGTTTTAATTCAATCTGAACAGCAAGATCTTCAAAGAATCTTATGGCGTGACGAAACAAGTAAGTCTATTAAAATATTTCGTTTCAAAACCGTTACTTATGGTATTAAAACCTCCGATTTCCTAGCCATCCGCTCCTTACACATGCTAGCTTCTCAAGATGGTCCTTTGTTTCATGCTAAAGCTTCAGAATCATTAACCTCTTCATTTTATTATCTGCAATCCTTTCAAACTATTGAAGAAGCGTCTCTCATATCACTTGAACTAAAAGTATTGTTAAAGAATGGAGGATTTCCACTTCTTAAGTTTCCTGAGTTTCTTGCTCAATTTCCCGTCGAAGATGTAGATCCCTCTTCTGTCGAAATTGGTGGCGATTCTGACTCAATAAAAACATTAGGAGTACACTGGTGCACTCTCACTGATACTCTCATTTACAAAGTCTCGCTCTCCGAAGAGCTCCCTAACACAAAAAGGCAAATTTTGTCTGAAATAGCTAAAATTTTCGACCCGCTTCAATTTCTCACTCCAGTTATTGTTATCGCCAAACTTTTTATGCAAGAGCTATGGTCTCTTTAGTGTGAATGGGATGAAGCTGTTCCCTCTTCTTTCCTTAATAGATGGCTTTCTTTTCGATGTAGTTTACTGAACCTTTCGCTTATTGATATCCCTAGAAATATAATTGACACTTCTTCTAATACACCTTTCGTTCTTCATGTCTTTGCAGACAGCTTCGAAAAAGCTTACGGTTGTTGTGCATACCTTGTTCGTTCCAATCCTCTAGCCAAATGCTCAAGCTCAAGTCTTATTTGTGCTAAATCCTAAGTAGCCCCGGCTTGAATTGTGTGCCACTCTCATGGCCGCAGAACGCTCTACAAAACTGCAAAAGTTTTAAAAAATTAAATTCTCTCAAATCTATTTATGGAGCGATTCCATGATCACTCTTTCTTGGATTGCCTAAACCCCCACCCACTGTCAAACTTTTGTCGCCAATAGAGTTTCTAAAATTCAAAACCTTTCTTTGGGATGTCAATGGAGACATGTTCCTAGAGCTGATAGCCCCGCTGACATTATCACACGTGGTTGCTTACCCTCTCAGTTAGCCGCATCTCTACTGTACTGGCACGGGCCCACGTGGTTAGTCGAAGACTCTTCTTGCTGGCCTTCTAAACTTCCAGTCCCAATGTCCAACTTGCCCGATGCCAAAGTAACTAAATCTACCGCTTCGTGTCTTATTTCCAGCGTTTCATTTCCCTTATTGTCTCGCTATTCGTCCTTCATAAACTAATTCGGATTTTTGCGTATTTTCTCAGATGGAAATATCTGGTTGTTGACCAACCCGTTTTTCCTGAAGCGCATCTAACCAATCATGAATTAACCCTTGCTACTAACAAAGTTTTGCAACTCACAGAGCAAGAAGCTTTCCCTATCGAATTGTCTTTGCTTTCAGCTAAGAAAGTTCTTCCGAAATCTAGTCGTCTTCATGCCCTAGCTCCCTTTCTGGATGAAAATGGGTTACTAAGAGTAGGCGGAAGGCTTTCTCATTCTTCACTATCTGAAGACAAAAACATCCTGACTTTTTTGTCTTCTAAACATCACGTAACTTCTCGGATTATTCGTAACTTCCATTATCGAAATCTGCATGTTGGCACTCGCACCTTGCTTTATTTATCAAGGGAAAAGTACTGGATAATAAATGGAGTTCGTGAAGTTTCTTCAGTGATACACAAATGCATTCCTTGCTTTAACTTAAAACCTAAGGTTACCACTCAAATTATGGACGATCTACCTTCTTTCCGCTCTTCCCCAAGTCGTCCCTTTGCTTTAACTGGCGTGGATTACATAGGTCCATTTCAATATCAGCGTAATTCCCCTGAAGCTAAACGCAAATTGTTTGGAAAACTCTATGTTTCTCCCTTCGTCTGCATGGTTACTGGTGCGATCCATCTGGAACTAGTAACAAATGCCTCTACTTCGTATTTTCTGTCAGCTGTTTCTCGTTTTACTGCCAGGCGTGGAATTCCTTCTCAAATATTCTCCGATAATGCCTCCACCTTTCATTGTGGAAGAAAGCTCTTACATCTTCTCCTGCCATGGAACAAATTTCTAACATTTTCCACGCTAAAGGTTTTAAATGGCGATTCATACCCCCTTACGCCCCTCATCACGGCGGCAGGTGGGAATCTTGTCTCAAGCTTACCAAACGTCATCGAAAAAAGGTAATCGTATTCTAACCTATGAAGAATTTAACTCACTGTCTATCCTAATCGAAGGTGTTGTTAATTCTCGCCCTTTGACCCCGATTTCTAATGATCCTGATAATTTACTTCCATTAACCCCTGGTCATTTCCTTATTGGTAGTTCACTTTCTTCCCCCTCCCCCTTCCTAAATCTCATAGAGATTCTCGCTTGCCCATCGTTTGGCATAAAGTTGAAGCCTTTCGTAATTCTTTCTGGAAAAGGTGGAAGTTGGAATACTTAACTTCTTTACAGAGCAGACAAAAGTGGCTTCTTTCTAATCCTGATATCAAGGTAGAAGACTTAGTCCTGGTAAGGGACGCTTCTCCCCCACTGGTTTGGATCTCTGGCAGGGTGGTCGAGTGCTACCCCGGAAGGGATGGAAGGGTTCGAGTCGTAAATGTTTTTACAGTTAACGGTCATATTACAAGACCGATTTTCCCAATTTCTCCCCTACACATTGAAATTTAAGCTGATCTTTCTTCTCTGTTGGTGTCAGCCCCAGCTTGGTGTATTCTTTGGAATACACGGTTAGTTAGAGTTAGCTCATGCTGCTCTTTGCTTTTTCTCTTTCATTAGTTTCTCTTATTTCCCTCGCAGACACCAACAGGGACCCCTTTTTTGTATTTCCCATTTTATTTGAATGTATATTAAAATTCGTGTAAGTTTGTTTCAGTTATGTATTCCCTGCAAAGTAACGGCGCTCCACGCGGCAACCTGCCGAAGTTTTTGGATTCATCGATTTCAAGAGGGTTTACAAACCATTCCATCAGACTTCATCGCTGTCGTCATCTATCATCTCCATGAAAATATTAATTGAAGTAGTGGAGTAGTGACAGTTCCAAATAGTGTCATGGCCGCCGCGTGAGTCCAAGCCAATATCTCGCGAACCCATGGTCGGATGTTGACATATGAGGTGTCGTTGAACTCGAGCTGACGTCCTCTTTCCTATGGACCATGTATTATATTTTTCAAAAATTTTTTAAAATTTTTCGTTTTTGAAAATAGGCTATAGTTTGAAAACCAAACAGGATAGTACGTTGTTCCATGGCTCAAACGAATGGTCTTTATGACCTTTATTTTCTATAATAATTTTTTTTTACTTTTTATGTTTTTTTGAAAACACTCGAATTTTGAAAATCCTATATTTTGGAAACTAGGAACTCTACAAAAAAAATTGTTTCACGTAAATCAATGGTCCATACCCCCTCTACCCCCAAAATAAATTTCAAGTCTCTAGGATGAAAACCTGCAGTAGTGTGGTAAGGGGGGAGCTGCTTCCAAAAGCAAGTGGTGAGCCCCTGCGACCTTGGAATGGAAGGAGCCATGCTAGGAGGGCGTGCTTGGATTCGTTTTTTTCGTCTCGTTGTGCTCTTTACGGGAATGTAGGTGTCGAAAAGGTGAAAATCTGGAAACACGGTCTTTTTGGGGTAAAAACGTGATTTTAGACTTTTTGCTATATCTCGCGAACCAAGTATGCTAGAGACATGAACGAGGGGTCCAAGGACTCGGAGTGACGTCCTCTTTGCTATGGACCACTCGTTATATTTTAAAAAAAAATTTGGAAACGCGATTTTGGGGTAAACACGTGTTTTTTGTGATTTTTGCCGATATCTCACGAACCAATAACGCTAGAGACGTGTAGGAGGTGTCCTAGGACTCGGGGTAACGCCCCCTTTCGAGTGTGGTAGATATTTTTTTCAAAAAATAATTCACAAAGGGCCTAACGCCATACATGTTGAAAAAACGTTTTCTTTTTCTTTACCTGTTTATAATGTCCATGAAGCGTGGTGGTTGAGAGAGACGATACGGCTGGGTGTGTGTGTGTTTCAACGAACCTGTCGCTGACCATGGTGGCTGTGCTCAATAGATCAATCGCTATTTCGGCGGGTCGGTGTATGACAGAGCGAGGGTGCGTTTTCTGATATTTTACCTTTAACGTGTAAACGGTGATGAGAACTAGGTTCTATGTTGGTCGAAGCGAGTAGAGAAAATAAACTTGCCGACGAGCAGGAGGTGAAGGTCATTTGAGATTATTGGAAGGCGTTGATCTGACTTGACAACAGGTGACGCTTGAAGGTGAAATAATCTGACCATTGTGGTTGCAGGGGAGTGTGAAAGGCATGCACACACACATTTGTGAAACCACATGTAGGCTAAACCAGTGACATCCTGTTTTGCTTCGTACGTGACAAAATGCAAGTTGACGTGAAATTTGATCTACCGCAGGTGTTCGCTTGGGACGTTATCTATCTACATGCGCGATAACTGTTAACAAGTTACATCCTGTCTTGCTTCGTACGTGACAAAATGCAAGTTGACGTGAAATTTGATCCGGCACAGGTGTTCGCCTGGGACGTTAGCTGTCCACGTGCACGATAAGAGAATGTTCAAAGCGTGGGAAAAAAAAGATTATACATGCAATGTGATATATAAAGACACGTCGCTGACATTTCCACTCGCACTTATGTGACTACTTTTGAACACGCTACAGCGTTGTGTGAAACACTTGGCCTTGTTTAACAGTTTTGGTGTTGGTGGAAAATACTTATTCTTGTTGTGAGGTAGGTATATATTTATTCATTTATACATTTATTGATTTATATATAAATACATGCAATTATTTATTGATTAGGTAATTAATGATTTTATTTATTTATTTGTTTGCAGATAACCGGCATACCTTACATGTCAGAGGGAGAAGAAACTATTGCACTTTTGAGCCCACTAGAAGGGAAGAGTAACAAGTCACTGCAAGTAAAGTTGAGATGATTTTTTTTAAACTAACTTGTTTCATTTTTTTTGTTTTATGTTTTATTTTATGAAATGTATGTATTAACCTGAATTTAGGTATTTATAGCGGTTTATTTTATTTATTTTTAGAAACTTGGAAAGAATAGCCTTACCGCCGTAGCAGTCGCTGAAAAAAACCAGAAACGCACTAAAGCGAAACCACTGCCAAAGAGTGAACTGTTTAAAACTCAGGTAAGTCCAACTTAAAAATGCTATTCCATTTTACCACTACTGAAAACTCGTAGACAAAAAAAAATTCATTACCTGTACATGACTGGGACAATGATTGCTTTCTTGATTAATGGCTATGTTGTTGTTGTTGACTGGGAAAAGTACAAGGCCATGTTGGATTTTCTAAAAATAAAATAATAAATTTAATTTATGGGTGGTTCCCTATGGACTCAACGAATATCCACAGGTTTGAACATGATAATGTGAACAAAATGACATGACATTCATTTTTGTTTATATATTGGTTAAAGGGAGGGTGGGGGAATGTAAATGACTGTAGCTTTATAAAAAAGAAAATAAGTACATGGGTTACTGTTTGTGCCAACATACAGTTTATTTTTAATGGTGTTTTGATATATTAATGCCAATTAACGTTAACGTTTTATTTACAAGTATTGATTGATTGATTGATTGATTGAGTGAGTGATGGGTTATTTTGTTTGCTTTTAGGTGTCGTCATGTGCCATTAACGTAATGAACAGACAGTGAACAAGCATGCATTATGCTTTAAAGTACTCTGTGCAATGTTAATAACTTACAATAAGAAAACGTTTTATTATAACACATGGCGTTAGTACCAAATACAACAAGTGAGCAAGTTGGTTTACCACGTGGGTTAAATTTAAAATCAGAACATGATCGATGGTTAACATTTGAATCCTGGCCTGTAGGCTTTTTGTCGACGCATGAACTTGCAAAAGCCGGTTTTTTTTACTTGAACCGAGGAGATGTGGTGCGCTGTGTGTTTTGTCGTATTGAACTTTCACACTGGGAAGAAGGGGATGATCCCTTTAGAGACCATTTGCGATGGTCTCCTCACTGTCCTTACATGCTTGGAAAGCAAGTGGGTAACCTACCCGTGCATTCATTTTACCGAACCACAAGGCCTATGGCCGCTACTTACGTTGCTGAATCACAAATAAATAATAATAATGATGTATTACCAGCCAACGGTAGTGTCGATATATGTGGTCCATATGCCATAGACAGTGTTGAATTGGCGTGTGCTTTTGAAAAATTGGGAGTTTGCAAGACTAAAGCACTAGCACACCCAGAGTACAGCTCTGTTGAAAAACGTTTCGAATCTTATAAAAATGTTTGGCCATTAATATTAAAACACCTTACCAAACAGCTAAGTGAAGCTGGATTTTTTTATACTGGTGAAGGGGATAAAACAATATGTTTTTATTGTGGATTTGCTTTAAAGGATTGGCAAATGACTGATGACCCTTTTGTGCAACACGCTCGTTGGTTACCAAACTGTAAATACATGGTGTTGCTTAAAGGTCAGGAATTTGTGAACACTATTCGTAAAGAAAAAGTGATTGCAGCACAAGACATAAAAGTGCCTTTAGAGTTAGAGCACGTGGAGCAAATACATAAGGCTGAAAGAAAAGACTTGTCTCACGAACAGATACAAAAGTGTGACCAACAATTATGTAAAATTTGTTATCAAGATGAACTAGGTGTTGTATTTTTACCCTGTGGACACATGATAGCCTGTGTCAAGTGTGCATTAGAACTTAACACTTGTGCTATATGCAGAAAAGTAGTATCTGCAACAGTTAGGGCATTTCTTGCATAACTAGTATAATTTATTCGCCATGGATAGTGCAAAATCCCTAATTGCACAATATTATTAAAGCTGTTTTAGAGTGTAATAGATATGCTTTTGTTTTGTTTATAGACTACTACAATGAATGTTTTGAATGCTGTGGGACAATCATGTGGCTTAGAGACAAAGAAGCTCAGCGAATTGCCAATGCATATTCCATTCCGCATTATCAAGATTCGGAAATTGAAAACAGCATATGGTGATCGTGTACTTTGTGTATGTGAAAACTTTGAGACATTTCTGCCTATACGGTTTAATGATATGTCGGAGAGTGTTTTTGATGAAGTCAATAATGCTGTGCAACCTGTACACTTAATTTATGAAGGTTTTAAAAACAATAGGTGCATGGTTCGTTTTAATTAAATAAATAAATAATGTGAAATAATAATGGAAATTATAAGTAATGACAATATACTGAAAAAGAAAGAAAATATGTGCATAGAATAGTAATGTTTTAGTGTTTAGTGTTGTCTTTAAAAATATTATGATGAAACCAAAAAAAATGTATATAAAGTTTGTAAATAAATGCAAAATGATGTTACAATGCTGTTTTATTTTATACAAAGTTAGTATATTTAACATTGCAGAGTATACATGATTATGACAATAAATGCATACTGAATACAAGCCTTTCTCACATTACAACAGTCTGTTATAGTTTTAAACACAAGGCTTGTTGTAGATCATTTTATAGCAATGTCCCTTTAATGTTGTTTTCGAAAAGTGGGGAAGCCACAATGGTTGTATTGACATAAAAACCTTATGGTTATTACTATTTAGTCACTTTGATCCCCTTGCAGATCAACAGCAGATGACCTAGTTGTTCCACTCTTTAAAACGACAACAACAACACTACCTCTTGCATAGTTTGTGATGTTGATGGCTCTTGCGACGTGGAAGATGGATTAAAAATAACTTTGAGAACAGGGGTTAAACGTTGATCATTAAACAATGCACTATTTTGAGTAGCAATATGGTTTTCTTGATTTTTTGTCGACGGCAACTGTGTTTCATGCGGTACACTACATTGATGATCACTGACACTTAAAACCTCACTATTTTTACTTTTTAGGTCACCACGACAATGTTTGGAACGTTGCTTTGAACAACGCCAAATAACAGTTCCATTTTTATTGGTTCGTTTCACAATATATGAATATCCTTTATAGTATGCGTAAGGCTTACCATACCTAGTCACTGATACTTCCATATCAACTGTCGAGCATAGACTAAGCTCTAGTAAAGTCAACTTGGTAATAAGAATACTAGTTTAATGTGAGAGCAAATATGGATCCAAAGAGTTCAGGTAAAAGTGAAAGCAAATAAGCAAATATTAGAAACAAGAGTTGGGGTGAAAGTGGTCGCAAAGTGGTAGACCCATTACACAATAATTTCAGCACGACGAAGCTCTTGTTCAATTTCTTTGATTTCCCAATCGTGACCAGTATGGCCAGATTGACGTGAGGCATGCAACAACTGTAGCCGCTGGACGAGCTTATTGGGATTGTGCCAGTATACAAATTTAACAAATGGATTTTTAGGTGTAAACAAAGCATTACCATTATCATGATCATTATCATCATCGTCATTATCATCATCATGATCACCATTATCATCATGACCATCATCACTGTTACTATATAGTCCTTTTTGATCCTCTTGCAATACCACTTTATTTATAGTCTGAGTTGATTTTGACAGTGTTGAAGGTTTCTTGGACGTTGACAACTGTCCTAACATGACGTTTTGAGGACATGATAAGTCCTTTTGAACAAACACTGTACTATCTTTAGCCGCAATATCGTTTTCTTGAACTTGCTTTTTAGCATTTTGATAATTGTTTGTAAACAGTAAGCGTGGTTCGTTTCGAGCACTACATTGATGAACACTCACACTTAAAACCTTTCCATTTTTACTTTTCAGATTGCCTCGACATTTTGTTGACCTCTCTTTTGAGCATCGCCAGAATATTATTCCATTCACATTCTGGCGATTATAGTTATAGGAGTAGCCTTGATAGAGTGCACGTAGCCTACCTTTGTTGGTTGTAATAAGTTCCATAGTAGTAACTGACCTGTCAGTACGATGTTCACACTACAAAGGTTACAACTGTTTTGCTGATGGAGTGACCTACTATAAGCTTATATATTGGCTTATGTGTTGGCTTTTTGTGTTGGCTTTTCGTGTTGGCTTTTGTGTTGGCTTATGTGTTGGCTTTTTGTGTTGGCTTTTTGTGTTGGCTTTTCATGTTGGCTTTTCGTGTTGGCTTATGTGTTGGCTTTTTGTGTTGGCTTTTTGTGTTGGCTTTTCGTGTTGGCTTTTGTGTTGGCTTATGTGTTGGCTTTTTGTGTTGGCTTTTTGTGTTGGCTTTTCATGTTGGCTTTTCGTGTTGGCTTATGTGTTGGCTTTTTGTGTTGGCTTTTTGTGTTGGCTTTTCGTGTTGGCTTTTGTGTTGGCTTATGTGTTGGCTTTTTGTGTTGGCTTTTTGTGTTGGCTTTTCATGTTGGCTTTTCGTGTTGGCTTTTCGTGTTGGCTTTTTGTGTTGGCTTTTCGTGTTGGCATTTCGTGTTGGCTTTTGTGTTGGCTTTTCGTGTTGGCTTTTTGTGTTGGCTTTTCGTGTTGGCATTTCGTGTTGGCTTTTCGTGTTGGCTTTTTTTGTATTGGCCTTTCGTGTTGGCTTTTTGTATTGGCTTTTCGTGTTGGCTTTTTGTGTTGGCTTTAGTATTGGCTTTTGTATTGGCTTATTTGACAAGTTATTTGTGTCAATGTATTTAGTGGATTTTTTCTTGGTGTTGGAAAGTAGTTGAAAGAGAGGGAATATTTAAAGACTTAACCTCAGCTCACTAACCTAACCTAACCTTTCAACTCTCAGATGTTAATTAAATTCTGTGCATTGTCGAGTTGGAGCCCAAGACCTCAGGGGTAAAAAAAACAATTATTTTTGACGACTTATTTTGGTAACTTATTTTAATGGCTAACCTAACTTTACCTAACCTAACCTAACCTAACCTAACCTCAGCTCACTTTGGATATTACTAGTAAGTGTTCATATCCTCTGCTAGGTAGCATGCTAGTAGTACAGGTAGTGCTCATATTTACCGCTAGATAGCGGAAACATACTTTGCATGTTGCATGTGACACTTGTGAAGTTTAACCACATGCAAGACGTGCTTGTATAAGTTCTCTATTTAAACTCAATATACAATTAACCACTAAATGTTCAGAACTAACATGTATAGCCATGTTTAGGGTATATAGGAGACCCTTAGCAAGAAAGGCTGTCTAACCCACGAGTGTACAGCCTTGTCATACGCAGTAAGCCCCTGTTGGCTTTCTCAAATTGTTGTTGTTGTTGTTTTCTGCCAACAGGGGCTTACTTACGCACCCTCGTTCTGTCATACACCGACCCACCGAAATAGCGATTGATCTATTGAGCACAGCCACCGTGGTCAGCGACAGGTTCGTTGAAACACACACACACCCAGCCGTATTTTCACCTTTTCGACACCTACATTCCCGTAAAGAGCACAACGAGACGAAAAAAACGAATCCAAGCACGCCCTCCTAGCATGGCTCCTTCCATTCCAAGGTCGCAGGGGCTCACCACTTGCTTTTGGAAGCAGCTTCCCCCTTACCACACTACTGCAGGTTTTCATCCTAGAGACTTGAAATTTATTTTGGGGGTAGAGGGGGTATGGACCATTGATTTACGTGAAACAATTTTTTTTGTAGAGTTCCTAGTTTCCAAAATATAGGATTTTCAAAATTCGAGTGTTTTCAAAAAAACATAAAAAGTAAAAGAAATTTATTATAGAAAATAAAGGTCATAAAGACCATTCGTTTGAGCCATGGAACAACGTACTATCCTGTTTGGTTTTCAAACTATAGCCTATTTTCAAAAACGAAAAATTTTAAAAAAAATTTGAAAAATATAATACATGGTCCATAGGAAAGAGGACGTCAGCTCGAGTTCAACGACACCTCATATGTCAACATCCGACCATGGGTTCGCGAGATATTGGCTTGGACTCACGCGGCGGCCATGACACTATTTGGAACTGTCACTACTCCACTACTAATTGATGTATCGCATTTTCATTATGTTGAAAATGTTGGTACCTAATGTTTCCTACTGTGCTTAGCCTCTTATGTTTCCTTCCCCCTCCCCCACGTCTTTCTGGCTCTCTCATGTGCAATTATCCTTCACCCACTTCTTGTCTAGACGTTTGAGTGAACAGTTTGTCTTCTCACAGAGGCCCACCTCCTCTTAAAATGAGGTAATTTTCAAATCGACGCCATGTCTGAATTTTAAGTGTAACAGCTGCAGGAATCTTCAAACTTCAATCACCATGCAAGTTAAGTAACTACCTACATTGATTTTAACCATGTTTTAAAAAGAGTTTTAATCGAAACAGAGAAACTTTATGGATTTTATAGGCAGTATTGGGATTTTCGCAAAATTGTGAAATAACTACCCCCTGAGGGAATTGTCATGCATAAGCTAACTAAGCTTATTTCTAAACCTGAAATTTGGTGCTTCTCACACTAAATACGGGATGCCTTCTCTGCCTACGAGGGATTTATGCCAATTAATAACTGTCTAAAACTTAACTTTCTGTGATTTCATCTCTGGAAATTTCCATTACAAACAGAAGCTAAATAGTGATGAACTATACTAAAAATCGTTTAAAATACTGTCAACCTCAAGTTAAATGGAACTACTGATCGCAACCTAGAACTCTATAACACAAGAAACAAATTAAAGCTCAAATAAGTGCATCATCATAAGCTGCAATAGGAACATTAATCTCGTTTATAGAAACTTTCCGGGCTTCAAAAGTGAATGTGTGGCTACTTCCGCGCCGCGATTCGATCGTTTCAACAAAATTGACCACAACTCTAATCCCTTATCTACTACACTCCCAATACCCTTTACTAACAATTTAGGGTATATTTAAACTTGTAACTTTCTTTCTATGAGGCTTCGCCTAAAATTGGGCGCCCTCCCATCTTGCTAAGCTTAACACATATTCACTCTGTATAAATATATGTGGTTATAACCCACATTTTTTCTTTTTTCCTGCTTCGTCTAAGAAGTAACCGTTTTCTAATTGTTAAACATTTATCTAATTAGTGTAATCCAGGTTTCGTTACTGCAACCTGTCCCATTTGAATGTGGCATTTCTTAAACTCTGCGTAAATAACAGGGGTTATAGAAACCTCTTATTAATCTTCTTTTTCTCATCCTGCTGCTTTCAGGAATTTGAGATTAATTATTTCCAGCCTTTTCTATTGTTACAAAAGCATTTTAAAAGCTTTTTTTCTAACTAAATAACTTAACGAAACATTAAACCAAATTGTAATTCCTTTACTATTATCATTATAGTCTTTAAACTTCTTAATTGTATGCACATTTTGAAAACCCTTGTAAGGTTGTTTAGTGCTTGTAACAGGATCGAAACCTTGAAATTGTTTAATATTATTTGTTATTGTAAACCTCCTTATTATTATAGGTCTGAGACCTTCAATTTTTATAAGACAAAAAAGTTGTTCTTAAGCTCAAAATAAGATCCGAGATCTAAAATTGTCAATGTTTTTCAATTCAATTACTTTGTTAAATAAAATCTCTATTATTTGTTTTCTACTTCTATTGCTAGAAAAACTGTTAGGCAGGACATTTTCCTTCATACTTTTTCTCCTGAGTTATCCTATATTCAAAAATAAAGGAAAATCACTGAATGATAAGCTTACTACAATCTCAATCACTTGTTGCATTTAGAACAAAACTTTCACTAACACCATTGAAAAAGTTTCTTTTAGATATCATAGCTAATTCTAGTAAATTATTAAAGCAAGTATAGCTTGCTCAGCTAGCTTCCTACTTGTAGAGATTTTCTCTCTGGCTTATGATTTACTGTCTAAAAATTTGGTTTTGTTCAAGTTAGGTTTGAGGATTGCCTCCGTTCTAAACTTTCAGTAAGCACTCTGCTTGGTAAGAGTTTAGCCTGCTTTAAATGCAACCATTGGTACTCTTTAAAGATTTTTACTTATCGTAATAGAAATATTGCAAAAAAGCACTATAGTAGCTTTATCTCTGCCCACTCTGGGGGCATTCGGCTTTTCTGTTGGGGATCCGACAGTGTCTGTTAATAAAATTATTCCGTCTAATTTAAATCTTTCTGGCATTTGAGAATGCGTTCTAAAATCTCACCCTTTTGAAGGTAAAATATATAAAGCATTGGTATTCGGCATACCTTGGTTCGCCAGTGCACTACGTCCCTACAATATACCAGCAATCACGCTCAGGAGGGAAAGAGCACTTAGCGATAGCTTGCCGGTAACCTGAGCTCGTGCGGCTCTTTCCGTTAGCAGTGCTCAAGCTCCCGCTAGTTTTAGTTACTCACGGGCTCTTCGCAGTATAATTACCCTTTATATTACTATTCCTTTATTATTGGTGTTGGATTATCTTGCTCTCTGCCAAAAATTGTTTCCACTCCTAAACCTACCTTCCTTTCTTTCTCATCATCTCCCCTCAGGTAGTGTTGAAACTCAGGATTAACCTACCAGATATTGAGAACAGTGTAAATAATTCAGATGGTCACCATGTTGAATTTTTATTATTTAGGACATAGAGTTATGTACTATTAGATGACGATTATTGCGCAGGTTCATTATTCAAACGCTGATTTCTATCGCATGATTTGGACCCAAGAAATAAAAACTTAATTTTAAAATTTCACTCAGCAGCCATCTTGAGGTTATGTAAACAATTGAACTAAATTAGATGTCAGTGAGTTACAATGTGTATAAACATTTGCTGTGCCAAGTTTTACTGCGCTCGGATGGTTAAATAGCGAGGATGGTTTGTTTAAATGTTTCATCTTCTCTCGGCCGTCATGTTCGTTTAGTACGTAGCAGTTTTCTGAATGCTACCTAGCTGAAAGTTTAGTAGTGCCCTTTATCAGCGTACAAAATTTCAGGGTGATAGCGGTAATAGTTTCGGAAATATAGAATGCCAGTGCAATGTTTCGCACAGCTGCCATGTTGGATTGGTAGGACGTAATAAAATTTGAAAGGCACGGTTGAGGTCGGACGAGTTTTTTTTTTCTTTTTACCGAGTTTCATTTACTCCCTTAGATTTTATTACGGACACACACACACACGCGGACAAAAGTTGATCTCATAAGCCGATATTTTCATAGATTAAAGTGGGCTAAAAATGTTTAATTTTAATGCATTAAAAATGTTATAATTATAAACTAGGTCTCCAGTTATAACAAAATTGGCTACTCGGCTGTATTCTAGTGGTACGGAATAATTGAGTAGTAAGTTAATGTATATTATCAAACGCTAAATAATTAACAACTTACCATCAGGTGTCAATATAACGATTTTACACTCTTGCAACCTCTCACAATAACTGCCATGAAATTATTCGATGCAAAAATCGCAACCATCCTAACGTATGAAATAGAAATAACCTGGGAAAACTAGGAATGGAAGATCTATCAGCCATGGAAGCCGTCAAAGCTTGGTCCCTGAAGTCCGCCCTACCAATATCCAAATACACCGGCTCACGACTCGTCTATGTCAATGCAAGAGAAACCTTTCTGATGGAAGATCTCAGGACCAAATTTAATTTACCTTTTACAATAAACTGGGAAAAACAAGTGGAAATAAGAAAACAGAAGTCAAAAGACTTCTATGCAACGGAAGCCATGGTGAATAGATCATGGGTGGAAACCAACCAAGACCTGCGCCATTTCGTGAACTCATTGAAAACGCACGGAGACCACCACAGAGTGTGCAAAGTGAAGAAACATCACGAGCCGAACCAAACATGTGTATGTGATCTTTATGAACGCCCATGTGATCGATACCACATTACAACATGCAAAAGACTATCCAAGTCAATAATCGAGACCTGCTTAGAACCTTAACACTGAAACAAAGTGATAGCCTATGTAAAATAATCAATGTAGTGTAAATGCATTTGTATGGTTAATGCACAACTTGTGCGTGTTTCCTTAATAATAATAATAATTACAGCGTAAACGAACAAAACAAAGCAGGCGTGTAACTGCCAGCAGTCAACTGAATTATCCTGAAGAGTTTTCTGCTTCTCTCGGAAGATACTAGCACTGTCCACGGAAGTTAAAGTGAGGGGACGGATTTCGGGCACTTAAGCTTACTCCGGGCAAATGTCGGGATGGTTCCTAAATTAAGGCCACGGCCAACCACTTCCTAATCCTCATCTGAATTACAACTCCACACACTAATACAGCCATCAAAATAACACAGAAAAGAATTCATGATGAAAAGTAATAAATGCAAAACAAAAATATTGGAATGCAGCCGAAATAAATCAGAGACCTCTAAGAACATCAAATTGGCAGGTGAAAAACTAAAGGAATTAGGAGACTTCTGTTTCTTAGGAATCAAAATAACCAGTGATGGACGAAGCAAAGAGGATATAAAAAGTGATTAGCTCAGGAAAGGAAAGCATTTCTACAGAAAGGGAATCTGTTGACATCGAATATAGATTTAGGTATTAGGAAGTCATTTTTGAAGGCCTTTGTCTGGAGCGTGGCGCTCTATGGAAGTGAAACTTGGACTATTGGTGCAGCAGAAAAGAGGAGAATTGAAGCGTTTGAAATGTGGTGTTACAGGAGAATGATGAAGATCAGATGGGTAGATAAGGTGACAAACGAAGAGGTATTAAGACTAGTGGGAGAGGAGTGTTGTTTCTGGCGACTGCTAATGAAGAGAAGAGATAGGTTGGTAGGACACATACTAAGACACCCAGGAATAGCCAGCTTAGTTATGGAAGGAAGGGTCGAGGACAAGAACTGTAGGGGTAGACCAAGGTTATTATGTTAAACAGATTGCCTCAGATGTAGGGTGTGGTAGCTATGTAGAGATGAAACGATTAGCTCAGGACAGGGAGGAATGGAGAGCTGCATCAAACCAGTCAAAAGACTGAAGACTCAAACAACAACATTGACTGGCTGCGTGACTCAGCGGTAGCGTTCTATCTTGCTGGGCCCAAGGTTGCAGGTTCGAATCCTGGCGAAGTCAGCTGGCATTTGAGGGTGCGTAAATGCGAGAGAGCCGTGTTAGTAGATTTATTGGCTCGTTAAAGATCCCCTTCGGTGGAAAATTCCGGCACCCCGGCGTCTCTAAAAGCCAGAGTAGTTAAAACGGATGGAAAATTAATAACATTATTATTATTATCAGGTACTGTAGATGAAGGCTTTCATGGCCCGGATTACTATATAAATAATTCATGTTTTAGGGCTAATGAAAGGTTTCTCCGAAACGTATCGTTCTAATTTAATTTCACATGGCATTAGCCCAAAAAACATGAATTATTTATATTATTATTATTAAGGTTCGGATGTTAAGGAAAAATCATATTTTTTTCCTGAGCTCATTTTACCCGAAATCTGAAAAATAAGTTTGAATGTCGGGTCCCTGACCACGTTTAAAGCAATTTGATGTTGCCTATAAATGCATATTTCGGCCATTTTTATTGTTTTGGTCATATTTGGTCATATTTTAGTGATATAAGGTCATATTGGGTTATAATTTCAGAATTTTTGTTTAAATCGAGGCGTCGTTAACAAGGTACGTGTTATCTGCGTCGAGTTTCAAACACAGGATTCTATGATACGATGGAGTGCGAATATCTCGAGGAAATCAGGTGCGAAAGTGCGGTGTTACCCGGGGATTAAGATTGACCAGCTTGCCCAACAAGTGGAAGAAGCAAATGTAGAGGACTGTGGCAAAGTTAAAGTGTTGTTGCTCCATGTTGGGACGAACGATTTGAAGAAGAGGGCTACAGCTGATTACATCATGGGGGAGCTCTACGAACTAGGCAGAAAAGCTAAAAGCAAGTTTAGAAATGCAAAAATTATAATGAGTGGCATTGTTCGGCGGGGAGATGTTCCGTTGAGGCGAGTTAAGACTGTAAATGACCGCATGGACTGGGTTTGTGCACAACTGGGATTAGTGTACGTAGAAGCTGACTGCTGGATTGGTGGCCGTGACTTCGCCCGAGACGGGCTGCATCTAAATCGACGGGGCGCTTTCAATCTAGGGAGTCTACATGACAGGGTCATCGGTTCGTGCCGGCTATTGTGAGGAGGAGCAGGTCCATACGTTGCCAGCCGATGGGAACAGAAGGAGCTATTTCGAGATATTTGCTGCGGAGGTAAGACTCTAAGATTACTGCAGGTTAATTGTCAGAGTTTAGGAAATAAATTAATTGAATTTTGGAATCTTGTAGAGACGTATTCTCCGGACATTGTCATTGCAACTGAATCTTGGTTATATGAGGGCATAAATAGTAGCGAAATAATTCAAGGGACCTACGAGATGTACAGAAGGGATCGGGGGAAGCGAGGTGGTGGGCTATTTATTTGTGTGCGCAAAAATATAGCTAGTTTCTTAAAGTGGGCTGATATGGATCATGAAATGTTATGTGTACAAATTTCGGATAAAGGAAATAAATTCCCTCTTCAGGTGATAGGGGCGTATAGAGCACCGAAAGATAACCTTTCTCTCCTCAAAACACTGTATGATAAAACTTGTACGGGTAATGCTATGAAAAAGAGCACAATAATTGCTGGAGATTTAAACCTCCCCAAAGTAGACTGGTCTGGTGAGTCAACTAGCTGTGGTCAGGCTCAGAGCGCTGCAAATAAATTCCTAAGGGAGGGGGGATTTTCCCAAGTAGTTGACTTCCCCACTAGAGACAATAATACCTTAGATGTTTATCTCGTAAGGCCTGTAGAGCTGTATATTAACTGTCTGAAAGTACCAGGAATTTGTGACCATTCTGGGGTTGAATTAAATATTAGATATGGTGACATTACAAAATTAGACTCTGATGTAGCAAAAAAGATCATATTCCAGTATCGCAGGGCGGATCAGGGCAAGTTTCAGGGGTATTTGAATGAGCTATTTGTAGTATGGGCACCGGAAGGATATCACATTAATATCCTGTGGACTAACTTTTTGAAAATTTTAAGTAGCGCTGTTGATAAATTTGTCCCATTTAAATTGCTGAAACAAAACCCAGATCCTGAGTATTACACACGATAAATTAGGAGTCTAAAACGGAAAATTAGGAAATTATACAATAAAAGACATGATTGTGACAAGTATATGTTGAAATTTAAGTCCTTATCAAGAGAGCTCGTCTTAAAAAAGAGGGCTGCTCATGACAGTTATATGCAAGGTTTACTTGGTTCGGAAGGTGATGGGTGGAAAAAAAATTACAGTTATGTTAGGAGAAGAAAGGGAAATTCAAATAATTTGTCGATGATAATGTCCGGTGACGGTAAATTAATTACTGAGAAACAGGCCATTGCTAATGAATTAAATATCTTTTACGGTAGTGTGTTCAATAAATCAAATAGCTGTGTGTTGGACCTTAACGACGAATCAGGGGCTCCCCTGTTCCAAATAAACCAGTCAGCAATTGTAAAGCTAATACAAAAAAACGTTTCAATGTATCAAAGGGTCCTGATAATATTGTTAGTGAAGTACTTAAACTAGGAGGTAGGGCCGTGGCACAATACTTGGAGGTGATGTTTAATGTGTCCATAAACAATGCGCAAATCCCAGATGACTGGAAAAGAGCTACGGTAGTCCCAATATTTAAGGGAGGGAGCAGACTTGAATTGAGCAACTACATGCCGGTTAGCCTTACGTCCGTCGTTTGTAAACAGATGGGGCATCTCATTTGCGACTACTTGAGGGAACAGTGGGAAACATTATCATGGTTTAATGATAGGCAACATGGATTTCGGAAAGGTTACTCATGCGAGAGTCAGATGCTATCACTTTTTCAAGACATCAGCGAATCGTTAGACCATGGAGTTTCAGTCGACGCCGTGGTTATAGATTTTGAGAAGGCATTTGATGTCGTTCCGCATGACATGCTACTCCATAAATTAGCTTCGACGAAGATTGATAGAAGAGTAATTTTATGGATCCAAGAATTTTGACGGGTCGTTCCCAGAAAGTGAAAGTCGAAGGCATATTCTCGGATGAAATTACCGTAACGTCGGGTATCCCTCAGGGCAGCGTAATCGGAACTTTGTTATTTTTGGCGTTTATAAATGACTTACCAAATGGGATTCGCAGTGACTGTCGATTGTTTGCGGATGATTGTGTAATATATCGAAAGATACATGACTCACAAGACAATGCAGTGCTTCAAGAGGACCTGAACCTGGTCTATAAGTGGGCGATTGTAAATAAAATGAAAATAAACACAAGAAAATGTAGTCTCTTAAAAATAGGGAAAGTGCGAAGGCAGGATTTTCAATATAACATTGGCTCGGAAATACTTGTAGAAGAAGATTCTTGCAAATATTTGGGCGATCACGTAAGAAATGACATGAAATGGAGTAGTCATGTAGGATGTGTAGTTTCAAAAGCTTACAAATCCCTGCACTTTGTAATGAGGGTATTAAAAGGAAGTAGTACCTCTGCTAAAGAATTAGGCTATTTGTCACTTGTAAGACCTATTCTGGAATATGCCTCGGCGGTTTGGGATCCATATCAAGTAGGGCTCATCAATGAGTTGGAAATGGTACAAAGAAAGGCCGCTAGATTTGTGCTCAGTGACTTTAATCCCAGGAGCAGTGTGAGCCGTATGTTAAAGAAACTTGGGTGGGAATCACTGGAGGCTAGGAGGATGAAATCTAGACTCTGCGCTATGTACAACACGTATACAAATCAACCAGCATGGGGTGAGCTTAGCAAACGATTGGGAAAGCTCACTTACATGGGTAGGAGCGATCATCCTTTCAAAGTTAAGGGCCGACCACAGCGAACAAATTATGGTAAATATTCTTTTGTAAACCGTGCCATTGATAACTGGAACTCTCTACCTGCCGCAGCCTTAGAGCCTTTTCCCAAACATATAGGTGTGTTTAAGAAAAGACTGACTATTTGTGTAAATACTCCAGTTTAATTGTTGTATAATTGTTATTGAATTGTTATGTATAATTATTTATTTGTTATGTATATACAATTTGCCACCGGGACACACCCCCCATTGCAAATAAATGAATGAATGAATGAATAGTGTAGTAGATACAGTATATTTTTCTTTCTTTTCCCAGAACAGGCAGATAGCATGTTAAGAAGACCTGCTCTACGAACGTCTTTTAACACATCTTTCTGGACAAGTTAGATTGCGACACTGAACGCAAGAGGTCACGGAACATGACGATAGTGTGCTTCCGCCTTTCAATAGGATGTCACTCCAGTAGATATATTTAGCTCAGAAGCAATTAGCATACAAGGAAATGCCGTGTTATGTCTTTTAGGAAAACCAAGCAAGAACTGCATCTCAAGGATATGATACTGAATGAATGTTGAAAATTGTAATGTACTGTATCTCTCTGTCAGTTTGTGTGATTAAATGTGTCTGGTGTATTATCGCTGACCACGTTTTGGCACTTAAGACGTTTACTGTATGTTAGTGATACTCTACCGATCCCAAAAATTCATGTCATATTTCATAGCTTTTAGGTCATATTTTATAGTTATAGGTAATATTTAGATAGTTTTTAGGGCTTATTTGCTTGCATATTTTGTACTTCTTTAGGTATTGAACTTCCGAACACTAAATATTATCATTACAGGTTATCAGACAAATTCCCTACCCACACACACACACACACACACACACAAGAAGACGGGGCTACATGACCACGATGCCGCAAATCCCCTCTAATGAATCTACAATTACAAAACAGCTGATGGGGCAGACATGTAGGGGCCAAACATCTTGACATTACCACTGACAACTGTGACAGACAAGAGCCTCTAACAAGTGTATTTCATTCAATTGGTGCTCAATTAAATTTTAACTCTCCGATGTTCATTAATTGCGTTGGCAGGACAATTCTATCAATAATAATTAGAGGAAGTGAGGTAGGATAAGTGGGGAACAATTCATTCCCGTGACAAGCGCACTTCCTCATTCTTCAGCCGCTCCATTAAATAACTCAGTTATTGATGCGTGAATAATGCCAGAGATTTAATTCCAATTCCAGTCCCGTAAAGTGATTCCTGGTCATTTTCTTGCCGCCTGTCAGTATTAATATCATTCGTTACAAAATGATATGGAATTATTATATCAGAGTCCTTACTACAACATTATTAGTATCCCTCCCTATATTATTCTGCTTATGTCCCATTACAGTTTTGTACCGAAAATAAGGTCCCATTAACACCAACCTACACATATGGGGTACCTACAGGTTCAGCATAACCCAATGCGTAAGCGAAATGCACTCACTTACTCTATAAATGCCTCACAATTAAAACAAGTAGTTCCGTGAAGAACTATACAGCCTATTTTCATATATCCTACTCATGTTAATTGCCTCTATCTACATACAAAATTTCAGTATAATTGCTGTAACAGATTCGTAGATATTGAGAACCGTCTAAATATTTCAGATGGTCGCCAGGTTGGATTTTTATTTTTGTACTATTACATTAAGATTATTGTGTACGTGTGGTATACAAACTTCAATCGCATGAAGTAAAAACGAGAATTCAAAATTTCTCACAGCTGCCATCTTGTGCTTATGAAATAATTGAAATAAATTAGATGCCAGTGGATCAACATTTGTATAAGCATTTAACGAGCAACGTTTCGCGGCACTCGGATAGTTAATTCGCGAGAAACGTCCATTTAAATATTTATAATTCGCGTCGCCGCCATGTTGGGTTTGTGCTCACCAGGTTACTGAAAGTCCTATAGGTGAACATATGTTCATAGTCCTTATGAGCATTAAAAAATCAGTTTGGTTGCTGTAAAAGATTCATAGATATTGAGAACCGTCTAAATATTTCGGAAGCTCGCCATTTAGGATTGTTATATGCATAGGCCATAGAGTTATGTACCATTCAAGGACAATTGTTCCCTAGGTTCATTATTCAAACTTTCACTTCGATCGCATGTTCACGACACAAGAAATAAAAACATAATTTTAAAATTTCGCACAGCCGCCATCTTGAGGTTATGTAAACAATTGAATTAAATTAGATGGCAGTGCATTGTCTGGTCGCCATGTTCGTTTTGTACTTTACAGGTTTATGAAATATACATAAGTACACTTGTATCGGTACCCTTTATCACCGTACAAAATTGCAGGGTGATATCTGTAATAGTTTCGGAGATATAGAATGCCAGTGAAATATTTCGCACAACCGCCATTTTGAGGTTATGTAAACAAATCAACTAAATTAGACTCCAGTGCATTACAATGTGTATAAACAATTGCTGTACCAAGTTTCGTTACGTTTGGATAGTTAAATCGCGAGAAAAGTCTATTTTAAAGTCTCAAATTCGCTTGGCCGCCATGTTGGTTTTGTAGTCACCAGGTTTTTGAAAGTCTCATAGGTGAACTTCTGGTAGTGCCCTTTATCACAGTAAACAATTTCAGGGCGATATCGTTAATAGTTTCGGAGATATTGAATGCTAGTGAAATATTTCGCACAGCCGCCATGTTGGATTGGTGAGACGTAACAAAATTTGAAGGGCACGATCGAGGTCGCCAGGAATAGCGCTATGAACTTACCGAGTTTCATTGAAATCTCTCCAGCCGTTTAGATTTTATTAGGGGGGGGGGGCGCACACACACCTCACACACACACACACACGCACACACACACGGACAAAAGGTGATCTCATAAGCCTATTTTTTTTTTCAAAATTGAAAATAGGCTAAAAATACCTTAAATCATGTATATTTACAATGAAATAATGAAAGAATGCAACACGGTAACCATGGTAACAGAATCTCACAGGTCCATCTATTTCTGTAAGACGCAATGCAATTCCAATTATTAGCCTATTTTCAATTTTGAAAAAATAGGCTTATGAGATCACCTTTTGTCCGTGTGTGTGTGCGTGTGTGTGTGTATGTGTGTGTGTGTGAGGTGTGTGTGTGTGTCCCCCTAATAACTCTTGAACGGCTGGAGCGATTTCAATGAATCTCGATAAGTTCATAGCACTATTCCGGCCGACCGCGACCGTGCCCTTCAAATTTTGTTACGTCTCACCAATCCAACATGGCAGCTGTGCGAAATATTTCACCAGCATTCAATATCTCCGAAACTATTACCGATATCGCCCTGGAATTTTTTACGGTGTTAAAGGGAACTACTAGAAGTTTACCTATGTGACTCTTGAAAAACTGGTAAATACAAAACGAACATGGCGGCCAAGCGAATTTGCGACTTTAAATAGACGTTTATCGCGATTTAACCAACCAAACGCAATAAAACTTGGTACAGTATATGTTTATACACTTTATAATGCACCGACGTCTAACTCCGTTCAACTGTTTACATAACCACATGATGGCGGCTGTGCGAAATATTTCACCGGCATTCTATATCTCTGAAACTATTAGCGGTATCACCCTAAAATTTTGTATGGAGATAAAGAGTACTACTGGAAGTTCATTTATAAGATTTTCAAAAACCGGTTATCTACAAACGAACATGGCGGCCAAGCGAATTTGAAAATTTAAATAGACCTTTCTCGCGATTTAATATTCCAAATGCATTGAAACTTTGTACAGGAAATGTTTATACACATTGCAATGCACTGGTATCTAATTTATTTCAATTGTTTACATAACCTCAAGATGGCGGCTGTGCGAATTTTAAAATTAAGTTTTTATTTCTTGTGTCGTAATCATACAATCGAAGTGAAAGTTTGAATAATGAACCTGCGCAATAATTTTCCTTTAATGGTACATGACTCTATGGCTATACATTTAACAATCCAACATGGCGACCTTTCGAAATATTTAGACGGCTCTGAATATTTACGAATCTATTATAGCAATCAAACTGACTATTTTTATGTACATAAGGGCTATGAACATAAGTTCACCTATAGGACATTCAATAACCTGGTGATCACAAATCCAACATGGCGACGACGCGAAATATAAATATTCACATGGACGTTTCTCGCAATTTAACCATCCGAGTGCAGTGAAACTTGGTACAGTAAATGCTTATACGGATGTTAATTCACTGGCATTTAATTTATTTCAATTGTTTCCATAACCACAAGATGGCAGCCGTGCGAAATTTTAAAATCTCGTTGTTACCTCTTGTGTCCTAATCATGCGATTGAAGTTTGAATGCTAGACGTACACAATAATCTTCATGTAACAGTACATAACTCTAGGACCTACAAAGTTCAAAATGGCGACCATCCGAAATATTTAGTCGGTTCTCAATATCTACGAATCTATTACAGCAATCAAACTGAAATGTTGTATGTTGATAGTGTCAATTAACATAAGTAGGATATATGAAAATAGGCTGTATAGTTCTTCACGGAACTACTTGTTACATTACTGTGAAAGTTTCCAGATGGTTATAAGGTTATCACTGAACCAAATTAAGCTGTGAAATTCATCAATACATACAGTATAATGCGCTTAAGGGGGTCAAGCGACACTCTAGAATTTTTTCACGCAATTTTTACGTATGAGTGTGGTACGAAAGTTCTTTTTCACCCGACTATGAAGGGTCTCCGAAAACCACATTTAAAGGCCTTTAAATTAACAGTGTCTGTGATATTCCCAGAAAACGAACTTCGCTCTGTTATACCTATGAAGGAATGACAAACCCCTAACCTCTGCACCAGTAGCTGAATTGATAAAGTCTGATTATTCATACCAAGGATAAATCAGTCATAGCATTCATGATTGAGATTTTGCTAAGTGTACTCTTTACAACTAGAATATTCGCGGGCGAAGCCGCGACGGGTAATGCTAGTTATTATTATTATTATTATTATTATTATTATTATTATTATTATTATTATTATTATTATAAAGTCACCATAGCTAATAGAAGTGGACAGAGATCTTCTGAAGCTGGGATTTACTGAATAGTACATTATGCAACGAGCCTATAATGGCAATAATTAAGACACGAGTATGTTTATAAAACGAGCGAAGAAAGTTTTATAATTTCCATTCGAGTGTCTTAATTCCGATTATAGGCGAGTTGCATACGACTTTTTATGTTCGACGATGATTATAATTTTATTTTATTTTATGTTCGAACAGAAATATTCATAAATATCTGTCGAGATTCAGTCATCTTCTGCACGTAGATTCATAAATTGCTTGCATATTTCGTAGTATTTTCTTTGTTACCGTAAAGGTTCGTACTGATTTTGTCTTTGTGTTTGGGATGGTTGGTCCGATATCGTTTACATTGCCAACTTTCAAATCATGTAATTCATGTCCGACATGTTGCATTTGGAGTGCATGTGCGAAGCTATCCTTACCTAATTGGTCACTGAATGAAAATATTGAGCTGTGATTGGTTGGAGAAACTGTATCATAATGGAAAGTAGTACGTTAATGACTGTCATTATGATACAGTTTTCTGACATATAATATTTATATTTCGACATCGTCGCACATAAAAAATGATAAAAGATCGAACGTCTCTCAGGAGTGAACTGAAGCAAATGAAGTTCCAGGACAAACCCCCAGGGATGAAGACAGTTGGCCTCAGGACAAAGGAGAGAATAGAACAACACAGTCAGAGGATGCGTGACTACTGGACAAACAGCAAGACCCACTCTAAACACAATAGTTGAATGTCGTGGTCCGTAGTTGGCAATACGGAACAAGAAGAAGAACATCAATAATTGGCCCTTGCAGATGATCTACAGTGCCGCCATCGTTACTTCCGACTTGACAGTTCATCGGCTGGCGATACGGTGTTGCCAGTCCACTAACGCGAATCAGCTGACGTACATGATTATAGCCGTAAAGTTAACAAAACCCTCGTAATGTGAACAGACATGTTTACACACATCATCCTCGTGAATAAGAACATAGTAGCAGAAATTACACGTATACTGCGGTTAATAGAATATTCCTGATAATGAAGCAGAAAAAAATTGTATAACATAAATTACTCACCATTACTGTCTCGCGTCCGGAGTCGAAGAAGTTCAGTGTTCGAGAAAATGTATTATAAACCTATAAAGGGAACACACCATTCATTTCGGAGTCTCTATTGCCGTCTGACCCCACTTAATGGGCACATTCTTTCTTGCTGCCATTGTTGGAGCTTGGTCGTGAATGACACTGCGATACGGGTCATTGTCCATAACAATTATGTTAGCACATTACTAATCATTTCCCGGGTTTGACTCCTTAGTGGAGTCCCTTGTCCTAAGGCCTTTCCTCTCTTGGCGCGTGGCTTCCTCGTGCTAGACCCCAGCATGGCACTATTAGGCCTACACACGTGCATGGCAGAAATAACACAAACACTCACCTAAAGCTAACCTACAACAACACGTAATTATACTACACTATGTCAAACGACAAACAAATACTAAGATATTAAATAACAACAGACTAGATTAATATCAAGAAGGAAAATATACGAGAAATACGAGATTACACAAAGACTGCCAATGAACCTGACCAAGCACAATGCAAACAGCTGACAACAACATGTGAACGCAAGATGTTAGCTGGCAACATCGTCAGCGAAACTCGATTTATCTCGATATATCAATTTGAATGGCTGCCTGTGATTGGCTGGTTAGATTGTAGTTGTGACGTAGCACTGAAACTTCAAGTCGGAAGTATTATTATTATTGAATATCTAGAAAACAATACAGGAACCCTATTTTACCAGAGGTACTTTAGGGTTATAGATTAAAAACAAAGCAAATACAAATATTACTAACACAGTTTACAAAAAAAATTGTTGATGAAAGTGAGAAATTGTCCTAAACAGCACTGCCTCTTGAAAATATGGTACAGCGGTTTTGAAAGTTCCAGGTTACAGCTATAAAGGTGGCATTGTAAATTGTATCTTTCCTTTTCAAAAACAGGACACTCATATATAAGGTGACACACCGATTAAGGCAATCCACAAGTCGGAAGTAAGGATGGCCCTAGTATAGCTAAATACTTAATAACAATAGGCAGGAAGCACTTCAGGCCCTTGAAAGACTTAACGAAATTGCAGAAAAGACCAGCATCCAAATATCATATGAAAGAAGAAGTTCTGTGAAGAACTAAATACCGGTTGCCTATTTTCATATATCCCACGGGATTTTTCCATTAGAACTCTCCTGTCTATTAAAAGGAGTTTCCTTGTGATATACAAAATAAAGTTTGGTTCTCAATCTATGTCTTCACCGATACCATTACAATGACGAGTTATGAGCTAGAATATATGGCCTTCAATATCAGTGATTAAGACTCCTCCCAGGAGATGTCATCTTTATGTAACGAACCACGGGAATTAGTTTATAGAAAAGTGAAATGCACAGCTTCTATGATTTTATAAAAAGTAAGCTACAGAATATAGTACCATTAGTGATACCACAGCCCATCATACCAATCAACTTTTTAATCACCTGAATAAGATATGAGAAAAAAAGTTTTAAAATTTCGAACTGATGCCATCTTGAATTATTGAAAATAATTGATCATTATTACAGTCCAGCCACTGAGTTCCGGCTGTGATATTTCGCATGAGGGAGGGAGACAGCGTTGCCGGGTCTGTACCGCAAAATATAATTCAAAGTGGACTACATCAAATATTTCACATGTTTTTAAATGAGTTCTGACGAACCGCTGATCATACTGCTAAAGTAATATACTTACACACAGTTATCCGTTAAGTGAGCACACACAATACAATAAAACAACAAACCTGCACTAACACAAAGAGGAAGTGGACTACTTGATATGATGAAAATTGTTGTTTTAAGGGGCCTAACATCTAGGTTATCGGCCCCAACTGGACTACAGAAGAGAGCCTTGGCAACGTCGAGCTAAATTTAAAGACCAGCTTACCGGGAAAACCGCTGATTGGTACAGGTGATAACATTCTTCATGGTAGTAAGCGACTTCGCCAACATAGGCTGAATTACACTGCGATCGGAGAATTTTGATTTTGCAACCGCAAAACGCCGGAATAACAAAATGATGTATACAATTGCAAATGTGATTGGGCCTTCCACGTTGCATAGAGAAGAAGCTAGAGAAGAATTACAATGATGGTAAGTTTAAAGGTTCTACAGGGCACCCAAGAATGTTCTCCGAAGTGGGTACTGCACCCGAATTCCGCATAGTCATAGCTAGAGACACGATTTTATGGTGAATAAAAAACCACAATAGCGGTGTAAAAACTAAGGGCAAAGCGGGATAAAAGCGGTGAATAAATGCCATTGCTTAAGGTGTAGAAAAACGGTTTACTAGACTATATACATACTTTTGCCTTATGTTGCAATGAAGGAAACTACAAACACACCAAGTATAGCTTGGTTTACAGTATTCATTTGCTGTTGAAGTAGTAACTCAGTAATGTTTCTAAGTTATCATTTGACAGGTTGGTACGCTTGTCAGACAAAATATCATTGTAGGCAGAAAGGGCCCTTTCACTGTCAACATTTGAAATGGAAATGTACAGAGATTGAAGACATTTCACAGCTATAGGATATTCCTCTAACATTCCCTTCAATACATCTTCAACTACATTACCGTCATTACATGAAAAATATTTACAGGTGATTTGCAGTTGAATGTAGAATTTCAAAAAGTCATGAGAATTCACTCCAGCAAAAAAAGGGGGATTTTCTCTATCTTGTTGAAGAGAGATGACTCTATGTTCACAGTTCTTAGCAGGGGCAGATGAAACAGTGAAGAGAGTGAATTAAAAATCTCATGAGCAGAGTCTTTTGCCAGCATATCTGAGAGTTTTGTGTGACATGCATTGGCAAGGGCTACGAACCTTTTTTCAGCACTTTTCTTTCTATCACTTGATAGTTCATTCAATGCCTTCAATATGTCTGGTTTCATCTCTAGTTTTTCGATTACCGTGTACTCAGAAATGAGTTCATTTACCATTGGAACAACTTTATGTGCCAAAGCATAATTAGAACCCTCGAAGCAAGTTATCTTTTCAGAAGTTGAGGCACAGTGTTCTTTCACAAAAATTGCCTCACACAAAATTGATTTTACTTCACTTTCTCTTAATTTTTGAAAGTATTTAACACTTTCAGCATCACTCTCCACTGTTTTAAAATACTGAACCAAGTCCATGACATAGTCTGCCAAGTAGGAAACTGATGTGAACCACGTATTCCACCTTGTGATAACTGGCTTTATATCCTTTTCTCCTGCACCATACTTTTGCTGCAAGAACCTAATATACCTATGCTTCCGTTTTCTTGTATTAAGAAAAGCTTGCTTTGTTTTGATAACACACTCATTCACACGATGAAGTTTCTTCGGCCAGATTCCTGCTACTAAATCAAGCTTGTGTGCCCAACACTCAATGTGAAGAAGATTGTCTGTAAAGTTTGCACACACTTTTTCATATATCGTGCACCATCTGTTGAAATACCTATGATATTTTTGTATGTTTATGTGTCTTAATAACCTCCACTATGGCTGCGAGTTAACATTCTGAAGCATTAGGACACCACCTACTAGCACTTTAGGAGTCTCGCCTCTACCCTTGGGAAGAGTTCTAAATAGCACAATGAACACGGCTCGACCCATTCTATCTGTGGTTTCATCACAGTGTTGAATAACATGCTGAGTCTTTAATTTCTCACTACTTGATTCTTCTTTTTCTTGATGTAATAGGGGCAAATATTTCTCTCGTAACCAGTCAGCTGTGGGAAAATTTCCACTTCCTAAAACAGTGTAATGAAAAAAATGCGTTAGCAAGCAAATCATTTTAATTTAAAATATTAATAAATCAGACTTATTTGTTGTTTATGATATGAACTTAAAAGTATTTAAAAGTAAACTAAGTCATTACTACACTTTCTAGTATCCCACATCACGTTTCCATGGTGGCTGCAAAACTTTCCGCTGTAACTGTCACGGCGGGTTGGTGGATTCTCGGCAATCGTAAAATAATTACCTTCCCTCCGTGTTAAAATTCGTTACATAAAACTACGTCTTTCCATCTATTATTATTTTTATCGCTACGAAAAGTGGGGCTGCGGGATACTGGTAAGTGTAGCGGCATCCGAAAAAAATTAACTCCCCTGGTATATGTTTGTTCATCCAATCCTTCATTGTTGGATGATCTAGCTTTTCTAAAGGAATGTTGGCACTCAAAAAGGCCTCCACTGTTGACATTACAAATTCGTCGGAGTCATTTCTCACTTTTTTGGCATTCCCGACTGCCTCTTGAACTGATATCTGTCTTTTGGTACCTCCTTCAGTCAAAATCCTTTTCTTCTTTTTGTGATTTTCACTTAAGTTGTGTTTCACACATGAATCGCGACGCTTCCAATCTAGTCTAATGTTGCAGAATTTGCACTATCTTCTGCCGCGCATCGAAAACATGATAGCCTTCGTCTTTAAACTCGTCAGCCCTATCAAAACAAGTCGTTATTTTCGGCATTGCGAATTCACATTAGAAATTTCAACTACAAATCACAGCGCACCCACGTGGTCAGCAATGCGCGGCCCAACTCTCTCACTTGTCTTCCAGTACGACAGGATAGCCAATATTGAAACTGTGTAGTAATTTCCTGCTACGTGATGTTAGGATATGCTTATACCCCGTTTAGACGTCTCGGTCGCGATCCCGATTATCTCTGATCTGGATTATGTCCAATCGCGATCAACGGCATTTATCATTGGTACGTGTTTAGACGTCCCATCATGAAACAACAGGATAATCGAGTAAAACAGCATGGCATCGCTAAAGTCTGCCAACTTTTGAATTCCAAGTGTTATAGCAGAAATTTACAGTAGTTGGTTTCCTCCAGTTTTGAAGTATTTCAGTTATTCTTTATACATAATTCAACCTACTAATGTATATTCTTAAATATATACAAATCCTGAGGAGAAGTGTAGGCAAGGCCTACTCTTGGTGTGGAAATAAAAATATTTTGAAATAGTCTATTTATGCCCATGTCTGGGATATTTATTGCATAAATACTTCTTTGTTCGTCCAGAGTCATTTAGCCCGATCGGAATCCCTTCTATATCTATGACAAATTTATGTCTTTATTAATCGTCTTCGTCGACTTTCCCCAACGCTAATATATAATATATATATTCAGCGTTTAAAGATACCAATGTTTGTCTCCAATCATCATTTCGTGTCTCTCAATGTTCATACATCTGATATCAACCAACATAAATACAACCATCATGGCCAACATCTCGTACTTCTCGCTTTCAAAACACAGATAATACAAAATGGCCATCATTTCCACTGCCTACTTCACTCACACAGCAGGAGGATAGAACACACCGGCGATCGCAATGGCCGCGAACGCGATTATCTCGTTGTGGGAACGGGATCGGGCTGATCCTGTTGGAGGGAAAGTTGATCGCGATAATATCATCCTGTTGCGTTTAGACGTCCCAACTTAATCTGGATCGGCGCCTGATCGCGATCGCAACTGGGACGTCTAAACGGGGTATTAGGCTTTAAAAACTTAAAAATACATTTGAATTGGGTTCTACCAGCAATGCTAACAAGGTGAAAACCACTGAAGGCTCGCGATATCGCCCCCAAATCGTGTAGAGACGTAATAAACAAGCCGATTTCGTGATATGTCGCAAATACGGACGTACATCGCAAATAAGGTGGAATTTCGCGTTTAGTCGTGATGACAAATTCAGTGCTTTATGATCAAACAGTATTAAACAAACATTTAAAACACCTTTGATGCACATATAAACACATTTCGCATTTTCGCGATACACCATAAAATCGTGTCTCTAGTCATAGCCTATATCCGCTGAGATGGAAAAGGATTGTAGGGAGGTCGATACCCAGCCAGATTAACCAACACTACCCTACTAGGATAATGACTAGGAAACTCTCGATACATACCGGCCATGAAACAACACTACCGATTAGTTACACATTTACTAGAAATAAAATACCCATAACATGATGGTAGGACGAGAATCTCGGATCTCGAGCGTGAACGGTGAAAGTTGAGACTACGTGAATTCTAGTAACCAATTCGCAGTATTTTCGCATGTCGATTGCAAAATGAAAAGATGATTAGAAAACGGACAGGCAAACAAAAATAGTGCCTGGGATTTATTACCAAAAATCACAAACAATAAATTCCCTATCACCAATAAAAATATGTATGCAAGTTAAAATTAAATATCTCACACGTCAGATAGTCCTACTATCTGTAGAATAAATGTTCATAAACAGAATCATTGCAACAATGTAATTATATTAGAAATTATTAAAATGTTTACGCAATTTATAATCACCCTATGACTCTGTCGCTGAAGCAGTCTGATGAACATAAGCTGTTCGATCATCAAAAATGAAGTTAACACTGCAAAAACCCCACATTATACACATACGTGTGTAAAACGTGAATATCTATGCTAGTAATAATAAGATAAATTAAATATAGTTGAAATATATACATTGTATACAATTTTTCCATGTTTAACACGGTATTATAAATACTTTTTGCACTATCAGTCGCGATCTGACAGTCTTATAGTGTCTCTGTTAAATAACAGTTCTTTGAACAATGTTTCACACAACAATGAATTCTCAGGTATCTCTAGTAATTAGTCAAAATAAATAAAGCTTGTATATCAAACACTGAAGTTAAATATAGCTTAAAATATGTCGTGTCAATGAATAAAAACAATAAAATAAAGAGCGATGCGAAACTACTTAAAAATCTCTAAACACTTCGTGGATCATATACTGATACTCTCTGACATGAACAATGTAAATATTTACCTTTATGTCAGCGCTTTTTATACATACTGTAACAATTCGTTGCTCCACATGGCAATATATTTCCTTCTCTCACAATACAATGAACAATATTCATAAATATATTTAGCGTCTGCTACGCTCCAAACATATCATACTTCCAACTTTTCATTACTACCAACAATCTTCAATACTCCGCATGCATTACTTCAATAAAAAACAGACCTGTAGAAGAATTAGTGACTTTACTAGGTAAATACGCAATTGTATACTACCGTTCAGAATGCACTCCTAACTCCAACTCTCCTCTGAATTATTAAACCTCGTGCATCTATAACAACAATTACATGTTCGTTCACAACTATACATCTCACACAGTATTTCTTATTTCTCTCATTAGCGCTTTTCGTTCACATAATTCTATAATAGATTGTTTTTCCACGTTACCAAATGTTAACAATACTAACTCGTAGTTCGCTCGTCTTTAGTAGTTAATAAAAAATTAATACATATCCTCACGCTTCTGGTGTACATTTAAATAAATGAATTATTCATATTTAAGCTTATTTTAGAACATACTAGACGCCAGGTAGACTAACAAATCTCCTGGTCTATCATTTCAGTTTAACAATGTTCCCAATTTAATTGTTAATAAATATAGGCATCATTTGACCTCAATTGCCACTAACATTATCCTATTTATAGTGTACTTTCGTAATAACAATAGTCCAAAACTATATCGTTGTCAAATAAATTGTATTCCGCAATTGGAAATTTATAACATCCATACTGTTATAAATAAATGTTTCAGTTGTATTCTGACATAATAATGTCTGAAAAACAATGTTACAGCATTTTACAATAATGCTCTCCTTTATAAAAATGCAATATAAATATACAAATGTATTCTGTCGCTGTTACGCATTTGTAACTATTAATAACAATCTTAATGTTCAAATGTTCTTACAATTGGAAAGAATTTTCAATGAAATATGTCATTATCGAAGCAATCTCTTCGAAATACGGTACTATCGAAGCGTTCCCTTTATAAAACGAGTTTCTTTCGAAAGTGAGTATTTTAAAACGATTTCTTCAAACACAAATATATGAAACGAAATATCTGAGTCAAAATGCATGAAATAACGTCTTAAACGACACACGAAGACGTATCAAACAATTACAATGAATCTCAAAATTTTAGCTATAATAAACATAGGATAAAGATAAGAATATCTACAATGAAGTTGGTCACTCCTCAATGGATTTCAAATACTACTGCAAAACTACATATCTTAGAGCATTCAGTTTTTCTACCTTTGAGATGACTTCTGGTGTCGGAATACCTCTATAAGATGTATTCGATGTTCCGTTGAGACTGCCTGAGCGCGCCGTCTTCCCTGGAAACCAGTTCCTGCCGGTCGCATGCGAAACAGCTGCTCGCTACACCGTCTAGATCGTGATGCGGTCACCTGCACTCCTGCTCGGCTGTGGCGGCTAACGGCAAGTCTTCTAGCTTCACGGTCAGTGACCTGGGAACTGCGTCTCTTGGTCAAATCGACTGCAACCGTTCGTCTGCTTCTTATCTCCGTATAACAGAGTGGCATCATCAATGTAGATCTGAATGTCCTGGGTTGACATCTCCCCCTGATGGTAATGGATGTCTTGCTTGTAGTACTGAAATTCATCTTGGAATACTGCAAGTTGTTGAGCAGCTGTAGATGTATCGATTCTCGATCTTCTAAGTCACTCTGACTTTCCAATCTATGGTATAGACTAACTTCCTTTCATTTATTTAGTTACTCATAATAATCTTCTCAGTTTTCGTTGAAAAAGTTTGTCCTCTCTGACTCAGGATCGTTGCGTTCATGTTGACTATATTGTTGAACCGTAGAATAGATATTGTAGCAATACTGTAGCTGTAGTAAGTAGTTATTGCTTTGCTGTAGACTAACGCTGTATTAGTGAAGTCTTCTTCTGATAATTTTGTTACAAAATAAATGCTGTTCTCTTCAATATTCAGCACATTTGCACTTCACCGGCTCCTCTAATATCTTCCTCGGCGATAGGTCGATCTCCTGGCGGTACGTCCTCGCCTGTGCTCCGTATTTCTTTTTCGTATACAAGTGCTGCTCGGCCGCTGCTGCTGCTGGTCGCGTGGCTGACACGTCCATCCGGTTCAAGTAGCTGGATGAGTCCTCGCTCGCTTCTCCGCGATAGCGCGCGTGCCAAAGCTAGCCTTCCCTCCTAGCCTCGCACGGCTGCATTTTAATAGAAATATACTCATAGTTTCTCTACTAGCCAATAATTTATATTTCTATTTAACCAAATAAATTCCATATTGCATTCTACATCTGTAGATGTGTTCATTTCGCTTTATATATGCCAAATTTATATAAAAACGATTCCCACAAAATTGATGTGCCTCAATCTGATTGGCTGCTGAAATATCGTGATAGAAGCTCCTGGAACTAGCCTCTAATCAACGGGTCGTGTGCATAATTTTGTTACTGTCGCCTAGCTAACCAAAACTGGTTTTCTGCTGCCTAATATGAAGCCTTGTACAATTTCCAGCTTCGAATGATGCAACACTTCCTTGGTTAAAATCTACTTCACCAAAATATTTTCAAAATAATAATTCCTTAAAATGCTCCAAAATTTTCCTAAATACTTTCATTATGGATCATTCACGTCCCAGAATGCATATATAAATATTAAATTATTTTAATTCCATATTTCCAATTTTTCCTTCCCATGGTTCACCAGTTGGTTCGAACCTCGGCTCAGTCAAAGTCCTAAGCTGGGCTGAATTCGAGTTCAGTACGTGCAGCTGTGAGTGATTGAGTCATGAGTTTAGTTGGCTGCACTGCACTGTGTCCTTCAAAGCGGGACTCTCCCTTGTGGGCTGTCAGTGTGAATTGCGATAAGCGAGCGAGCCGGCATTTCTTCAGCGTGTATTACAGTAAGCGAGCGTTCAGTGGAAGAGTGCAACAGTATACAGGCGGCAATGTTTACTGCTGAAGAGAGAGTTTTTTTGGTGGAATACGATTTTCGCGAAGGCGATCGGTTTACAGAAAATGTAAAATTAAGATTTCAGGCGCGGTTTCCTAATTCAAAGTGTCCAAACCGTGATACCGTTCGGGACTTGGTAAGTAAATTTCGTGTGACTGGCTCAGTTCACGATGTACCGGGAACAGGCAGGCCTCAGCTTTTAACATACGAAAAACTTGATGAAATCTCCGATATAATGCTGCGTAGTCCAAGTAATTCAACACGAAAATTAGCTCAACAAACAGGAATCTCTAAGTCGACAGCACATAAAGCTGTAAGAGACAAGCTTCAGTTGTTCCCTTATAACGTTACCGTGGTTCATGAATTAGAACAAACTGATTACGGAACAAAAAGTTCCGCGACGAACTAAAGAGCCTACTTTTCTTAAAATTTAAGATTCATGCCAATGATTAATCTATATGGATCTATCTAGAATAATGACGAAATTAAGTTGGTAATATCGAAATTTCTAATTAATTCGAAATACTGTATACCTGGCATAATGTAGCCTAATAGAGAACTACAGTTGGCAGCCCTGGTGACTAAATATATTTTTAGTTCCAACTCTTAAGGTACAGACTACAAAATTTGGTTGAAGTCCAATGGATAGCATGAACGTTACATGCAGTTAAACATTGGATCTAACAGCGAGCGTGAAATCATGTTGGCAACAATGACATGCCTGTATTGGTCAGACATAATCTGAAATAATATGATCTATTGTTGTGTCAATTTTGAATGAAATCCATTAGTTAGTATAGAAGCTACATGCATTTTAAAATTGGATGTATCAGCAGGCTTAGAATCATGTTGGCAGCACTGGCGTAGGCCTATATTAGTTACTCCAAATTAATCTAGAATACCAGGAACTATACGTGTGCAAAGTTTAGAGCTGTTGGCTTGCATTCTTTCTGATATATTGATATTAGGTTAACAAAAATAGAGACCGCATTAATTAACAGTTGGCAGCCCTGGTTACTCTTAAGACTCGGCATAGTCATATCTGTTATGGTACACATAGCACACACGAAATTTGGTTGAAATCCAAATGATAGTATAGAAGTTACATGAATTTAAAGTCGGACCTCTCAGCAGGCTTAGAATCATGTTGGTAGCACTGACTTATATAAGTTACTCCAAATTAATATAGAATGTCAGGTACTAAACGTGTGCTTAGTTTAAAGCTGTTGGCTTGCATACTTTCTGATATATGGGTATTTGGATAAAAAATATTGAGAGCATTTATTGACAGTTGGCAGCCCTGGTGGCTCTTAAGAATACGCTCAGTCATATCTGTTTATGTACACATAGCACATACGAAATTTGGTTGAACTCCAATTGATAGTGTAGAAGTTATATGCATTTCAAATTTGGACCTATCAGCAGGCTTATAATTATTTTGGCAACACTGCCATGTATGGCCTCCAGGAAAGTAAACTGCAATATTATTATCTATACGTGTGACAATTTTGAAATAGCTCCCATTCATACCTTCCAAGATATCCAACAAGGAGCTCACATTTCAATTGCGATTTTTCAGCAGTTGGTAGCACTGGCATCATTTTAAAATATGGCCGTGAGATATTCAGGTATAGATCTTTACCCCTACCAATTTGTGTTTCGATTGCTGCTGCCATTTTGGAGTTGATAGGGGGGAGGGGGGACACACACACAGCCAGACAGACAGACAGACAGACAGACACACATTTGCCCGATATCATAAGTCTACTTTTTCCTCATTTTTGCAAAATGTGAAAAGTAGGCTAAAAATAGTGATGTACTGTGAATGGTTCCAGCATCTGTTATGAATGGCTGTGGTGAGTACAAAGTTTACTGTTTATTTGTTATGATGCAAGCGGCAGCCGTGCTACCAAAGTAACTCTTGTAGCTAGCTCTCGCAGACGCATGTAGGCACTGTGGAGAACATTTCCGGACTCACTGTATTAACAGCCGTAGGTTGGCTATATTTTTCTCTTTACCCCCTCTTCTCCCACCATCGCCAAACGTCAGAGGCGGACTCTCAGCGCCTGGACTATAGATGTCTCAACACTAAGCTCTGAATTAACATTCGTTGTGCCACGTTTTATTGCACTGGGGCGACTAAATAGCCAAAATAGTTACATTCAATATTTGAAAATCACTAACTTAACCGCTATGATGCTTTTGTGTTTCCTGGGAATCTGGAGAGTCACATATTTTTCGTTGCTTGACAGTCTTCAAACACCATAGAATAATTCTGTTTGATTGATTGGATAGTTTCGGAGATATTGAGAACCGGTGAAATGTGTCGTATTCTATAGAATTATATGCCAGCAGAATATTATTATAATCGTAGGTTTGAATCCCGGCGCTGACAGCGGCTATCCTGTGAGTGGTATTTCCCGGTTTTTCCCACAGTTCCTCCAGGCAAAAGCCGGGATAGTTGTCCACCTTAGTTCCCTAACTCGTCACTGTCTCTCATACAAACACACTCCTACAGGCATTACAAAATACCGGTAATCAAATTTGACGCCGGCCCCGTGATGTTGAGGTAGCGCGCCTGCCTCTCACCGAGAGCTCCCCGGGTTCGATTCCCGGCTCTTCAGTGATTTTAGAAACTGACGCGAGGGCTGGAATCGGGTGCACTCAGCCTCGTGAGGACAATTGAGTAGCTGTTTGACAGTGAGACAGCGCCCGGTCACAAAAAAGAAGAACTGCCAAGGGGACCCGTTGCGCTGACCATGCGTCACCACAATATCTGCAGGCCAAATGGCTGGGCAGCGGTCGCTTGGTAGGCCTAGGCCCTTCCTGGGCTGTAGTGCCAGGGGTTATTTTTTATGTTATAGTCTATTAATCAGAAAATATCTACACACACCCAACTACACGGAGACGATGACCAAGATGTCACAAGCCCCTAAAAATGATTTTACAATGTTAGATGTTTCGCAGCACAAACTCCTCGCGCGTGTTCACAGACCTGCTTCATTCTTCCGAATCGATAGACCACGACTCGGGCAATTTGATTGAGGGATTACGCAACTGTTATCAGCCTTAAAGTGGCGACCGACCACCATAGCTCGGGGCGTTAAAGCTCTGTGACATGTGAATACTGGTATCTGGAGAGGATCGCACCGTAAGCTCCAATGGCACTAGGAATTATTCTAACGCGGTGTACTTTTTTAAAGTCCATGTCAAGCTTTCGGCTACGGAATAATCCTGTAGGGCTTTAACAAGTCTTTGTATAACACGTTTTCTTTTTTATTAAGTTGCCCAGAATGAGAACTAAATACTGACAATGCTTATGTAATTGGCTGCAGAGTGTTGCCACTGTTACATGTAGCGCAGTCTGGCCACACCTGTACACTGTTGCCACTGTTACATGTAGCGCAGTCTGGACATACCTGTACAGTGTTGCCACTGTTACATGTAGTGGGGTTTGTTGTTTTAAGGTAAGAAACCTACAAGTCACCTGACTTTCAGTGGAATCCTCGTACATTTTAGTCGCATCTTGTGATAATAAATTGATATGAGATAATATGTATTAGTTAATCATTTTATGGGGAATGTTAAGTGTCTGATAATCTGTGTTACTGTACTTGTATATATAACTCTTATAACTGGGATCCAAGTTTACAGTAGACAACCCTGGACTTAAATTACAGTATTCTTACCATCCCAGCATTTCCCAGGTTGGAATGTGAAGAAACCTTACTCAGGATGGCCAATAGGCAGCCCTGAGATTCGCTCCAATAACTCCACTCCCCACTTAAGTTAAGGAGCTTGACTTAATCCACTGGATTACATGTTCATATTTTGTAGAAATATTCTTGCGCGTGGTTGTTTAGAACTACAGAGTGTCTGACTTGGATGAAACGACAACTAATGGAGATAATGTTACTGGCGGTTTGTTCCTACAAGCAGAAAAATTAAAATGTTTTTAAAGGTTCGTCCGACACTAAACCCTGATGACAGGTCGCGACGGAAGCAGTTGTAGCGATAATAAGCAAAAATGGGTGATTTTTCTGACCAGGCTACGTTCCAATTTTCCTGGATGGTGAACAGACACAACTGCCATATACGGGACACAGAAAACCCTCCCACCCCTGTCCTGCCATGGTACTGCCCGAAAGTGAATGTGGGGTTTCCATTGTTGAAGGACCAAGACAAATTACCCTTCCTAGACATGTTGTATTTGTACGTTTAGCCACAACTTCCTCGTGATGTAATCTTCTAACACGTTTGAGCCCTGTTATTATGCAGATATTGTGGGAAATTTCTTTGACCATAACTTTCCAGGCCTCTGAATTGGAAGAGGAAGTCATCCGATATCTTGGGTCCCTAAAAGCCCAGATCATAGCCACTTGAGTTTTTCCTGTGGGGTTCAGCCTAAAGTCTTTTCGCCCAGTCAAGGCAGTGGAAGTAAACACAGTTGTACACGTGGCTCCCCGCAAGGTGTGCATAGAGCTGTGCCTGTTGAACATACGCCAACTTCAGTGCTGTGTATAGCCTACATGTGAAGCGGGCTGACTTTTCGGTTACATGCTACAGTGTGGTTTATTTATTGTTCGTTTGTGTATTTAATTAATTAATTAGTTCTTAATTGCTTATGGCAGGCAAGAGTATAAAGTGCAGCACAGCACTAACGAGAGAAGTTCCCCAGCTCGAACGGCTAAAACCGACTGGCAGTGCACTTAACATACGAAGATATGTCTGTTCTACTTCCCATCACGGGCATTTATCGGTAAAACCCCGCATTAGTGTACAATCAAGGTTTGGAAGTTATGGCGTCCAAAGATTGCAGAAACACAATTCGCAGCAGAAACTACCGTGCAACAGGCAATTCGGACCATTATATTAACAAGAAACAGATGTGGTGCAGTTTCATCTGGCAAAAGGTTGAACACTTGCTTGCAACAAGAAATATTAACACATTCAGTACCGTGTACACATAGTCATCTTTCCCACAATAGAAGATACTGTGTTGTCCTTCATTCGACGTCGAAGTGTAAATGTGGAGTTTCAATGAAGTGATTAAAACACAGCGAAATGGAACAGTACGCACCCTTAACAAGAGCAACATGTAGACATACTCCATTATTTACAATGTTCCCACATTGCAATAGTCCAAACTCAAATGCTCACATTATCACATACTCAGATGGCGCTGGCGACCGAACACGTACTTTTACAGATGAATGGCAATGATAGCTATTGACATAGGTACAACTGTGTACTTTAAGCCCACTTTCAGTCGGATTTCGCCGTTCGAGCTGGGGTACTTCCCTCGTAAGTGCAGCAAGTCTTGTCTTTTATAAGGCTACGCCATGACTAATGATCTCGGAGCTTCTTGGCTACCCCTGTCCAGGCAGAGCCGATGACGTGAACTTGGAGTGCTTCCCTGTCCAGGTAGTCAACGTGACAACGTGCAAGTATTTACGCACACTATCTCGACTCGGCGAACAGACTTTAGAATCAAGTGTATAAAACGCCAGTTCATATTCTACGAGATCTACGCCATCACATTCGAACAGCTCGCTAATAATAATATTTTTTATTTTTTTACGAGGGACTGTGGAAAATCTTCAAAAGACACTTGTGAAGGGTCCGCACTCCACAGTAGTGTGGGATTCTTACCCACTAAAAACCACCTCCCTTTTCCCACGATGCGTTCATCACCCCGGAACCGCTCTCGCATTACTTCAGGGTGATGTCGTGCTTACTTAGCCTTTCAGACTTCTTCTTTCTTCATTTCTTCTTAAGGACGTTCGTACGCTTTTTCTGGTGAAGGACATCCTCCACATACACTGCTACCTGATCCCATGATTGCTGCATCCGTAACATCACAGAAATAATATTATCTGGTGTCAGTTCTCCCAATTCAGTTTCCACATATTCTCTCTTTATCATCCAATGGCCGCACACGAAGAACGTGTGAAGTACCTCATCGGTGTCGTCACAATATATGCATGTTGCACCACTCGCTCCGCCTACTCTATGCAGGAATTTCCGGAAATATCCGTGTCCTGTTAGAAGTTGTGTGAGGTAATAATTGACTTCACCATGGACTCTTTCGACCCAGGTATCCAGGCGTGGTATCAGTCGCTTGGTCCATTTACCACGAGGGTCACTTTCCCATCTGAGTTGCCATCGCCTCATCCGTTGATTAAAGGCACGCTTCTTTGCACATTTCTCTCCCAACTCTCCTTGGGCATGCCAGATAATAATAATAATAATAATACCGTATGGCCTTGGGTGCCGGGTGCAAGCTTTGCCCAGAGGGCAGCTCGCGTGTCGAATTTTGTATTTCCTTGGAATGCTAAGAAAGTCAAGGAGGTTAGATATCTAAGATCCTTGACACTATAGCGCTTTCTAGTAGAGAAGGTGTAACATTTTTAATATAAGTATAACGTGGTGTTAACTTGTGGTTCTATTTAACAAACATAATAAGAATACATAATTATACACTGTGGTATGACCTTACCTGTGATAGTGTAATATAATAAGTTGTTGAGCGCCAGATCCCTATTTAAGACAGTGAATCGAAATTTATTAATTAATCCTCGGCTATCAGCAGTAGAGTCGAAACCACTTACCCGGGCCGTAGTGAGACAAAGTCATCTAACCAATCCAGTATTTAATCAAGGAATATGATTGCCTTAAAGTACTAATTACAATGAAAGAAATAGGCATTACGTTGAAGAGAATGAATTTATTGACTCAAGAACAAAATATTAATAAAACAGAATAGTGATAGTCACACAATTGAATTTAAAATTACTCAATGCGGCAATTAATTTAAAAGGAACTGAACATTTAAAATGAATTGAAAGTTAATTGAAGTTAAATTATAATAGAGACGATAGTTTTATTTAATTGTTTGCTCACCCATTCGAAGATTCGTCATATTTAAGAAATGATCGATGATCTCGATGTTACGTCGCTTATGTTTAAAAAAATGATGTGATATTTCAATTACTATGAAATATCCTCATTAAATACGTTGCCATCTGTAGAAAGACTCTTGATCAGGGATATAACCCATTATGTATTGATATAGATTTCGGCAAGACATCGTACTTTTCCAACTCTGTTTGCTCAGTTCATTAACACCCAGAGAGCAAGGTTACCACTTCCTCCCTTCATTGATAGCTATTGATGAATGCCACTCTTGTCCGATGTCGCAGGTACAAATACTTCCTTGTCACGTGGTGTCACAGCCCCCACTCTAGAAGCAAGCTACCCTCTCTTCTGTGTTCATTCCTCCACGAGGGCTAGTTGCAGCTTTGACGCGTATATGGGCTACAGTAGTGACGTATTGGTTACACCATAGTTGAAATATAATGTTCCATTCCTTCTCGAAGGAACTATATGGTGCGCACGTGATGGTTACTCATATTGGGTTTCTTTGCATCCCAGGAAAATGACGCAGTTTGCCGTGGTGAAATTATTACTACGTCGTTCAGTTTGTGACGCATTGGGTTGATCCTTATTGGCAATCTTGTTGCAATATATATATTACTTCGTCTCTTTACAAATAATTGTTAATAAAAATATTTCTGACTATAATAATAAAAACCGCTTACAATTATCTGATATAGAAATCATCTCATGGATGTACTAATTAATAATAATAATAATATGATAAATGAATAACCCTTTAAATATAATAGGTATGGGATCGAATCGTTACAATCGCCCCTAAGATAAATAATTTAAATGACATTTCACATTATTTCTCTTACCCCATCCAACATTAAAAAAAAAACTATAAATTTAAATATTATAACCCCCAAAAAGACAACATACAATATACTCTTCATCAATACACAAAAATATACAAGAACATACTCTTTTCACTTTACATATTTGTACTATCATTTCTCATTCTTCCAAATGTTCATAATGTTCATTCTTCTTTATATATGTTGGAAAAATAATATACATAAATGTATTCTTCACAAAAAATTCATATTTTAACTTTCATTCATCTCATTCTTCCAAATGTTCATAATGTTTATTCTTCTTTATATATGTATACTGTAAAAAAAAAATATACATATAATGCCCTTCACTTTACATTCTTCGAAGTAATTATTTCGTTGCACACGCATATCACTGCACGCGATGTGGTGATACAATCAACATAATATCCCTTTCGTCTCTATAAAGGTATTACTCAAATGCAGTAAAATTTCAATAATTGAAGAAAAAAATAACTTAGCAAGATACCTAAGGCAATTCCAATTTCAGTGCATATCATACATGTAAATATTTCCCCAAATACATAATGACATCGAAATACCTTAAAGCAGTTATTAAACAGTTCACTTAAATATCCAAGTTACTACTCACCTGCCTTCGTGGCTTAATTCTTTCTTAGGCCACGGCCGCCTCCTTTCAAATTAATACTTCCTAAGTCTCCACGACTTCTTAACTTTTCATAAAACATAATTCCTCTTTACTACTTCTCGAAAACAATAACTTGAATTTTCAAAATCACAAATGAACTTATAATCTGACTTCTTGTTCACATTATTAAATTTAACTTAGCGTCGAGATATAACTTGACTGTATTGTCATTCCTTACTTACCATAACAAAATGATTAAGACTTGGACAAAATACTACTCAATAAACCTGAATTACGTATATCACTAAACTATTTCACAAAAACACATGACAAACTCCTCGGAATAAATATTTCGTTCCACAAAATATTAATGCTCTTATACTTTGTACTTAGTCTATTCATGATTTGACTTCTTGCTGAATGCCTAAAAACCCCCCTTAGTTTTCTCTCAAAACTCTTAATTAAGTCCTACAGACATCACTTCCTACTTGTTCTGACCGCCTGGAGTATAGCTTATTCCTACTACACCAGAATCTCTCAGAACTCTCAACAATTCATCGTGACATCATACGTCACATACAAAAAAACCTCCCCTATTCGTGGTATAATCCCACATCTTCTTACTGTTACAGGTCACCTCTTACTGACCAATAACACACTAAATTTCAGCTAAAAAAATCTTACATGCTTCGACTAATTCCTTGGAATAATAACATCACACTATGTTTTCCTAACTATTTTCTTCCTAAAATAATGACAGTGTTCCAGTTGATAGTCAATAACACCGACATTCCTAATTAGCAAATATTCTCCCATAATCACTTCATAAAGCAAGTCCTGAGTTATAACACAGTTCAGACATTCTCTGCTCTACCAAATTAAATGCGTAAATAACACATGCCTTTAATTGAAACTTCATTATTACCCCTCAGGTATACACTTATCTTACTAACCTACTCTTGTCTTCAAAAATATAAACTTCTCTTTACTAACTCCGTATGACATAAATAAAACTAATTTCTCGTCTACTAAAAAAATGATTTATCTTTAAAATCCTCAAAACGTCGAATTATAACAAATTCCTTTCAATATTAGTAAATATTATGTCAACCTTTTAATTATAATTATTATCTTTACTTTTACCTGTGTAGGACAACAATCTACCACATAATTAATTCGTTATTAATCATCAGTAACTTTTTACTACAAAGTGGTTTAGCTCGATAACAAGCCTTGTAATATCTTTAAAACGTGCGTAACTGTAACAAAAACTTGGACAATCTTACCTTTGTAATCTCTTATTACCTTGTGTGCATACATCCATATATACTTAAAAAAAACTCCCTTATTAACTTCACGTAGTCCCGTAGATACCATAAAAAATAATTATTGCTCAACGGAATATACCTCGCTGACCTACTTCATCTTACCAAAAACTTCCTCCAACCTACTTCATTTGGCATCTTACCAAAAACTTCCTCAAAAAACAACTTCATTTGGCATCTTACCAAAAACTTCCTCAAAAAACAACTTCATTTGGCATCTTACCAAAACTTCCTCCTTAAAAAACTTCATTTGGCATCTTACCAAAACTTTAAAACCACATTGCTCAACGGCATTACCTTCGTTGGCCTACTTCTTCAAACTCACGTCCATTTACGTGAAAATACACACATACACACACACATATCTGTCAACAAGTACCAGATGTCCTAATTAGTTACTACTTCCTCATTTCAACCCGATGTTGGTTAATTCATACAACGCATTACCATTAACAATTCTAAACCACTTATAAATTTCTCAAAATATATCCACTGATGACCTCGCTGTCCTCAAAATGAAACTTCTTTATTAAATCAATACCTAATTCTTCAACTCATTCGTTTTATTACCACTGTATCATCTTATCTTCACTCACTTTTGAATTAAATCTTCATTACCATTATATTCATAATTATGGTTGCCATAATAATTATTACTTTCTTTCGATTACTTACCTGTGTAATAATCTTCCTACCTTTTTAAATTTAATTCTCACTTCATCCAACTTACCTGCAGTTTAAGGACCCACATTCAACTTACCTGAAATGCTCAATAGCACGACAACCTCTGTCTTCCAAATTAAATGATTTTAGTCAATCTAAATCAATAAGCGTAGGCACTACGCGCCCCTTACCATCCTAACTTCACGACTGAATTAAAATTACACACAGCAGGTTTCTTATCTACCTCTGTTAAATCCTTTAAAACTTCATTACTTAATATTTAAGTCATACGGAACAGCAACTATCGGTAATATAAATTTACATCACTACTTTCTCTGGCATTTCACCGTTCTTACCATCTTCATCTTCAATTCTATCTCTTTCTAGGATTCCATTTTCCTCTTTTCTTATAACATTACTTTCTACCTCTTTCGGACTACACTCATCAACAGTAACATTATACTTCGGCTTTCCTCCTATCATTTCCCCAAGTCTGGCTAATTCAGTACGCCACTGCACATCATATGCTTTCTTTCTCTCTTTCATTCTGATTTCTTTTTCCTCTAACAACTTAATTCTCTTCTCTTTCATTTTACTTCTAAAATATCTACCTACATGTCTTCCCTTCACTTCTCCACTACTAATATTTAATTTTCTCTTTAGCCGTTGCCCATTGCTTCTCCTCTTATCTATCTCTCTCCTCCTCTTAACCTGTTTACTAATTATGTTCTTCTGACTATGACTTAACGCACGCTTCTCTGCCACTAATAATTTCACATTAATTTCCACTATCACAGGACTAAATTCTTCCCTAGTTTGCCTATCTAATTTATCTATGATTGTCTGCATCTTAATCTCTTGGGTGCTTAGTACTTTCTTTATCTTACCTACTTCTATCCCTATCTTTTCTCTCATCTTCTTCACTTCTTTTTCGCTACATTCTATAGTCTCTTCTACAGCTATCCTGCGTTCATCTAAAATCTCCTTCAACTCTACTATGCTTTCTCCTACTATCTCCTCTGACGCTAATCTATTTTCACCTAAAATCTCGCCTGACTCTAATCTGATTTCACCTAAAATCTCCGCTATTTGCCGTTCCTCACCTAAGATCTCCTCCGATTCCAATCTGCTTTCACCTACAATCTCCAATGACTCTAATCTGTTTTCAACTATAATTTCTTCTACCTCCAATCTACTTTCACCTAAAATCTCGTCTGACTCTAATCTGATTTCACCTAAAATCTCCTCTACCTCCAATCTGCTTTCAATTACAGTCTCCTTACAGGCTGTCTTTACTGATTCTACTTTCTTATTAACTTCTATCTCAACTTCCTTAATTTGATTTTCTACTGCTTCTAATTGTTTATCTATTTTTTCAACCATATCTTTAGCCTTCTTCTCTACCACTTCCTTAATTTCACCTCTGATCTCCTGTTTTACCCCCTGAATACTTTCCTGTAGCATATCATACTTCTTACTCAATCCTTCATTTACCTTAACCACACTGTCTAGCTTTTTACTATTTTCTTCCAGCTTTTGGTTGATCGTTTTACTATTTCTATGCAATTGTTCAAACTTCTCATTAAATTCCTTCCTACTTTCCTGATTTTGTCTACCCATCTCTTCTCTCATCTCCTGACTATTCTTATCAAGCTTCAAATTCAACTCCTGACAATTCTTTTCTAATTTCTCAAATTTAACATTGAATTCCTGACTATGCTTATTTAATTTTTCACTCATATTTTGATTTAGCCTACCCATCTCTTCTCTCATCTCCTTACTATTTTTATTCATATCTTTATCTAATTTCTCAAATTTACCATTGAATTCCAAATAATTTCTTTTATTCTCTTCACTATTTTTATTCATACTTTCATCAAATTTCGCACTTAAATCTCTACTCATCTGCCTTATGAGCGCAGTTAATGGATCTTCAGGAATCTCTATAGACTTTTCTTTCTCTAGACTACCACTAGTCTCAGGATGTACCTCTGTATTCTTGTCAGGGTTAACCTCAGGATTATTCTCAAGATTTACCTCCGACATCTTGGTATTATTCTCTACGCTTTCAACATCGCTACCGGTATCAACCTCCTTATAATTAACTTTCTCGACGTTATTCCTACTTCTCAACTGCCTCTGTTCCTCTTCCGACATCTCGAAGTACACCGTATAACAATTGCCCTTCCAAAATTTCACTTCACTTCACTGTCCCCCAAAAGCACTGACAATTTGCACTGAAATTATACACTCCTCTCTTAAATACCGAATGGTTTTCGTGCCCCACGTTGGGCGCCAAATGTAACATTTTTAATATAAGTATAACGTGGTGTTAACTTGTGGTTCTATTTAACAAACATAATAAGAATACATAATTATACACTGTGGTATGACCTTACCTGTGATAGTGTAATATAATAAGTTGTTGAGCGCCAGATCCCTATTTAAGACAGTGAATCGAAATTTATTAATTAATCCTCGGCTATCAGCAGTAGAGTCGAAACCACTTACCCGGGCCGTAGTGAGACAAAGTCATCTAACCAATCCAGTATTTAATCAAGGAATATGATTGCCTTAAAGTACTAATTACAATGAAAGAAATAGGCATTACGTTGAAGAGAATGAATTTATTGACTCAAGAACAAAATATTAATAAAACAGAATAGTGATAGTCACACAATTGAATTTAAAATTACTCAATGCGGCAATTAATTTAAAAGGAACTGAACATTTAAAATGAATTGAAAGTTAATTGAAGTTAAATTATAATAGAGACGATAGTTTTATTTAATTGTTTGCTCACCCATTCGAAGATTCGTCATATTTAAGAAATGATCGATGATCTCGATGTTACGTCGCTTATGTTTAAAAAAATGATGTGATATTTCAATTACTATGAAATATCCTCATTAAATACGTTGCCATCTGTAGAAAGACTCTTGATCAGGGATATAACCCATTATGTATTGATATAGATTTCGGCAAGACATCGTACTTTTCCAACTCTGTTTGCTCAGTTCATTAAGACCCAGAGAGCAAGGTTACCACTTCCTCCCTTCATTGATAGCTATTGATGAATGCCACTCTTGTCCGATGTCGCAGGTACAAATACTTCCTTGTCACGTGGTGTCACAGCCCCCACTCTAGAAGCAAGCTACCCTCTCTTCTGTGTTCATTCCTCCACGAGGGCTAGTTGCAGCTTTGACGCGTATATGGGCTACAGTAGTGACGTATTGGTTACACCATAGTTGAAATATAATGTTCCATTCCTTCTCGAAGGAACTATATGGTGCGCACGTGATGGTTACTCATATTGGGTTTCTTTGCATCCCAGGAAAATGACGCAGTTTGCCGTGGTGAAATTATTACTACGTCGTTCAGTTTGTGACGCATTGGGTTGATCCTTATTGGCAATCTTGTTGCAATATATATATTACTTCGTCTCTTTACAAATAATTGTTAATAAAAATATTTCTGACTATAATAATAAAAACCGCTTACAATTATCTGATATAGAAATCATCTCATGGATGTACTAATTAATAATAATAATAATATGATAAATGAATAACCCTTTAAATATAATAGGTATGGGATCGAATCGTTACAAAGGGAGAAACTTCTGTGTTGGCGGAAAATCCCGAGATTAATTTTGCCATTATGAACACGGCCTACTGAATTCAAATGGGTTCTTTAACATGCCAATAACGTATGACATTCATGCGGTGATTTTTGTCGTCTTTCAAAAATCACTTTCCGAGCCCAGGAGCGAACCTGCAAACGTGGGGCTGGTAGTCCGACACGATAACCACTCATCCACTGTGGCAGCAGCTGGCAAATATTACACCTACAATAGCCGTCGCGCCACTAATGGTGCGCATATCCATGTATATATATATACTGCTCAAAAAAATTAAAGCACCACTTTTTTCAAAGGCCAACAAATTTTGAAAAGTTGACCTACAAGCTCGAAATCTCAGTATGACGTTTGTCCTGACGCCTACCAGGCTTATGCTTCACCACAACTCCCCAACTTGAGTAGTTTCGGGGTAGCACCCCGAAAACCAGCCCATTTTCGAAAACCGCAAATTGAAGTTTGCGAAAAACGCTGCAGGACTTGTCGCAGGTTGCCAAAGCAGTCGAAAATGAATGAGTCTTGCTCTTAAAGGTTCCACAAACACGTTGAAATCGTACATTTGACGTTTGGGCATTTTCAACCCCCTTCATCATCCCCCAAACATGGACTACCATTGGGGGCGTCTGAGAAGGTACCGGGTGTGTTTAACCACCTGAAAACCTGTACACCGTCCTCAGTTGCTGATTGGAGTAAGTTCTTAAGGCCTCCGGCAATGTCCACACCCCCTAACACCCTCAACTGGCATGGGACCAAACCACCCCTTCTCGATTCACCCCTAAGGAAGGTTTTAATCGAGATGTTTATCAGTGATGCTAATGGGGGGGTCTTCCCCTAACGTTTCAAAAAAGGAACTGTGCCTTTGTCACCACCCCTTCCCCTGCAACCCCCGTTTGTATGATTTTTCGAATCAGGCCCTTTTTAAGGGCTGAAACGACGTCTTAATCGCTGAAAGGGCTGTAAAGGTCCTTAGAAGTAATGGTGACACGAAATCAACCCCTTCCGATCGATGATTGACATTCCGTCCCCCAAATTCGAAATTTTTGCACCCCTAACCCTCCCTGTCTGGACGCGTAATGCGTCATGGCAGAGTTTTCAGAGTTGGATGAAAATGAAGCTTATGGCCTGCAATGGAGCCCAAAACAGCAGGGTGAATAGAAATTCATCGGTAGGTTGGGAAACGGGACCAAAATTTTTCTAAAAAGTGTACAGCCTACAGTAAGTACGCCCATGCATAGGCAACCCACATCACGTCCGTGCGTGTGGGTTGCCTATGATCGCCAATAGGTTACAAAGTTTGGCAAAGGGAGAAAAATGACGTGATGTGGGTTGCCTATGCATTGGTGTACTTACTAGGGGCTGTTAACTTTTTTGAAAACTTTTTGGTCCCGTTTCCCACCCTACCGATGAATTTCCATCCAACCTGCTGTTTTGGGCTCCATTTCAGGCCATAAGCTTCATTTTGATCCAACTCTGAAAACTCTGCCATGACGCGTTACGCGTCCAGACAGGGAGGGTTGAGGGTGCAAAAATGTCAACTTTGGGGGATGGAATGTCAATCAAACAGCGGAAGGGGTTGATTTCGTGTCACCACTACTTCTAAGGACCTTTACAGCCCTTTCAGCGATTAAGACCTCATTTCAGCCCTTAAAAGGGCCTGATTCGAAAAATCATACAAAAAGGGGTAGCAAGGGAAGGGATGGTGACACAGGCGCAGGTCCTCTTTTGAAACGTTAGGGGAAGACCCCCCCATTAGCAGCACTGATAAAAATCTCGATTTAAACCTTCCTTAGGGGTGAATCAAGACGGGGTGGTTTGGTCCCTTGCCAGTTGAGGGTGTTAGGAGGGGTGAACATTACCGGAGGCCTTAAGAACTTACTACAATCAGTAACTGAGGACGGTGTGCAGGTTTTCAGGTGGTTAAACACATCCGGTTCCTTCTCAGGCGTCCCCAATGGTAGTCCATGTTTAGGGGATGATGAAGGGGGTTGAAAATGCCCAAACGTCAAATGTAACGATTTCAGCGTGTTCGTGGAACCTTAACAGCAAGACTCATTCATTTTCGACTGCTTTGGCAACCTGCGACAAGTCCTACAGCGTTTTCCGCAAACTTCAATTTACTGTTTTCAAAAATGGGCTGGTTTTGGGGGCGCTATCCCGAAACTACACAAGTTGGGGAGTTGTACTGAAGCATGTGCTTGGTAGGCGTCGGGGCAAACGTCATACTGAGATTTCGACCTTGCGCAGTCAACTTTCCAAATTTGGTGGCCTTTGAAAAAAGTGGTGCTTTAATTTTTTTGAGCAGTATATATTATTTATTTAGTCGTTTCGGCCATCAATGGACCACGATGTTCTTCACTCATATGATCACTGTAATGCTTGTTTTTTTGTCTGCCAGTAGGTCTTCATTCTTGACGAATGTTCAGCTCTCCTTTCTTTCGTCCACTTGCAGTGAGGGCGAGGCATCACATATGTTAATGTGTATAGATTACTGGTTGATTTAACCGCCTTTTTGAACAGGTTCCTATCCCAAACCAGAGCTTGATTGATTCGAGCTTCTGTTAGGTCCTTTTTAACTTGCATCGACCATTTACTATAGGAATTTTTTTTAGAGATTGATGACTGTATTCGATATGAAAGTCGATGATGCTCCATCCGTTCCAAATGTCCAAAGAAAGACATTCTCCTTTTTCTCATCACACTCACCAAATCTTCTATTTGTTCAAATAATTCATTGTTATGTCTTCTTCTGTAAGTACCATTATAATTAACAGGTCCTAATAATTTCCTTAGAATTTTCCGACCCTTAAGTTCTAATTTTCTCAATGGGCCTTTGTTTGTCATTCTGCAGCATACAGTGCTGACGGCCTAATTACTGTGTTATAATGACAAACTTTGGACTTCCGGGACAAGATAAAAACAATTCAAATTTCTCTACTTGTAGAAACAAACTGGCAATAATATAATAATGTTTCTTCTGAAGATAGTGATGTACACGTGGTATGGTAGGTTGTGACGGTATTGATGACCTTCGCTCCTGAGGGATCAACTCGAGCTTGGAGCCACAAGGACGCACAGTGGCGCACTGGGGTCAGGCAGGCGGGCGCCATGCCTGGCTCACAATCAATATTGTGTGTCCTGCTCTCAGGCACCCTTCACCGAAAATATCCCAACAAGGTGCCCCAAAGCAGCGTAGCCGAGCGCTCTACGACACATTCCAGCCGGGGTTCGTTGCTCAGTGTTGGTTTCCCCGGAGATTACAATCATCATCATTATCATTATCATTTATTGAACTTATGGGCCTTTAAGGCCTACAGCAGAAGATGATGATGATGATGATGATGATAATTGTTGTTTTAAGGGGCCCAACATCTAGGTTATCGGCCCCTAATGGTTTGGGTGATCGTGAAGATGATAATGAAATGTAAACTATAACTAAAACTAACTAACTTATATACTAGAAGAAGAAATGGAAAACAAAAGGAGAATAAGGCAAATAAAGGACAGGAGGAAAAGAAATGCCCTCAACCCTCGAAGAATGCGGATTGAGGGACTTGGAAGGAAGGAGAGCCATGAAAGGCAGATAGGAAAGGGAAAGAAGAGAGGGTCCTCCCCACAGTTAAGGGAAAAAAGGGGGAAACCGGACCCCTCGGGGTCGCCAACACCCGAACTCACCAGCCGTGAGCCCCTGAGGGTGTAGCAATATCCAGGGTGCACCTGAAGTGGTGGGGCAACATACACCCGACCTCCTTGAGGCAGGAGATAACAGGAAAATGAAAAGAAGGCTGACGCCTCGCACAAGGAGGGTATCAGAAAGGATGAGACAAGGGCCAATTAAGGCGGGAAAAAAGAGACTCCCTAGGCCTCGGATACCCTAATACCGTCGGAGTCGGAAGAGAACAAGAGTTGACCAAGGGAGGTCGACAGGAAATAAGATGGAGAGGAGCCCGGCACAAGCAAGTGGATGCAATGCCGGACTCAGCTGGGATCCCGTGGTTGCCAACCCAAGTCCCACTAGATGTGTGCCCCTGGGGGACACGGCAGAAGAACAAAGGAAAGAAAATGAAGAGAAAAAGTGGTAACAGAGGAATCAGTCACGAAGGAGGACAGCTGCAGGTCCCGAGCTTCATCTTCCAGCGCATTCGGCTCCACTTGCTGAAGTACAGTGGAACTTGGATAATTCGAACCTCAAGGAACCAGTAAAAAATGTCGAATTATCCAAATATTCGAATGAAGAAAGTTCTTTGAAAAGGATAGAGAAAACATATTGTATTACGTTTACATAATGGTTTACGTTCAACAAAGCAGATTAACAGACAACGATACTTTATAATGATTGTATCGTGAATGACCTGAAAAGTTTCAAATGAAAAATAGAACCAAACTGTACTATTCACCTATTTAACGGCAGTAGTAATCCAGCAATCTAGTTAAGTCTTACAGAAATCTACTGTTTTTCAAAAAAGTTTGAGATTTTTACCTGTTTCCAACAATTAAGTCTCTCGGCCATCACAAAAGAATCTAACAAATTTAAGGAACGGAAAATAGAATCCCTTACGTCATTTCTACTTAAAAAACGCCTAATTTCTGTGATGTGGTTTGTTGCTTGGGCTGCACTCGGAACAGCTTTTGCGGGAACTGACCCAACTGTTTGCCTTCCGATCGGCTTTTTACACTAAAAACTTCGAATTATCCAAAATATAATTCGAATTAACCATGATCTTTTAGCATTGATTGTATATAAAATAGAATTCGAATTATAGAAGTTCGAATTAGCCTCGTACCACTGTATTGTCAATACTCGGACCTTCCATCGCGTCCTGGGACGTCCCCTTAGACATCTTCCAGCAGGTTGTGAATGAAGGACTCGGTTTTGGATGGAATCATCAGCTCGAAAGATGTGGCCAAACCACTGTAACTTCTTCTGTCCTATTTGTTGTTGTTGTTTGAGTCTTCAGTCTTTTGACTGGTTTAATGCAGCCCTCCATGCCTCCCTGACCTGAGCTAATCGTTTCATCTCTACATAGCTACCACACCCTACATCCGAGGTAATCTGTTTGACATATTCTAACCTTGGTCTATCCCTACAGTTCTTGTCCGCAACCCTTCCTTCCATAACTAAGCTTGCTATTCCTGTGTGTTGTGTCCTACCAACCTATCTCTTCTCTTCATTAGCATTCGTCAGAAACATCTCTCCTCTCCCACTCGTCTTAATATATCTTAGTTTGTAACCCTATCTACCCATATGATCTTGATCATTCTCCTGTAACACCACATTTCAAATGCTTCAATTCTCCTCTTTTCTGCTGCACCAATAGTCCAAGTTTCACTTCCATAGAGCGCCAAGCTCCAGACAAAGGCTTTTAAAATGGACTTCCTGATACCTAAATCTATATTCGATGTCAACAAATTCCTTTTCTGTAGAAATGTTTTCCTTTCCTGAGCTAACCTACTATTTATATCCTCTTTGCTTCGTCTATCACTGGTTATTTTGGTTCCTAAGTAACCGAAGTCTTCTATTTCCTTGAGCTTTTCACCTGCCAATTTTCTGTCCTAGTACTCGGCCATTTTGTGGTTTTCCAAACCGCTGATACAGGTCGTACTTCGTTCCCATTTACCTTCCATGGCATTGAAAACGGGTCAATAAATCTTTCGAAGTACCTTCCTCTCGAAGGCAGAGATGGCTTCTTCGGTTGTTGCTGACGTCGCCCAGGTTTCACAACTATACAAAGGTACCGGCCGTACTTGTGTCACGTAGAGCTGAATCTTATTCTTCTGCGATAATAGACGGGATTTTATTATGTTATTCAGACTATAGAACATGCGATCAGTGTTTATTATTATTATCATTATTATTATTATTATCATTATTATTTTAGCCTACTTTCGATTTTTGCAAAAAATGAAAGTAGACTTATGAGATCACTACAGGGCGAAAAAAGTGTGTCTGTCTGTGTGTGTGTATGTGTGTGTGTGAGTCTGTGTGTGTGTGTGTGTGTGTGTGTGTGTGTGAGTGTGTGTACTCTGAATGTCTGTCCCCCCCTATCAATTCGAACACGGTGAGCGCAAATTGTACGAAATTTGGTACAAAGGTAGCACTAGCAAAGGACACCTCAGTGTCATGTTTTATATCGCCGCCATCTTGACGGAAACGTAATGGCGGCCACACAAATGTTCAAAGCTTAAATCAAATTACGACTAACCTAATCATCCGATCTCTACCAAATTTTGCAACAACATACCTTTATGGGGCAGCATCCTTTGACCAAACTAATAGGTCATCGGCCTAATAGTTTGCGGATGGCGGCCACCTTTGTGTGAAAATCGATTGCCCCTATTAATTCGAACACGGTGAAACCGAATGGAACGAAATTTGATACAGTGGTAGTACTAGCAAAGGGCACCCCAGTGTCATGTTTTATATCGCCGCCATCTTGACGGAAACGTATTGGCGGCCACACAAATGTTCAAAGCTTAAATCAAATTACGACTAACCTAATCATCCGATCTCTACCAAAGTTTGCAACAACATACCTTTATGGAGGGAACATCCTTTGACAAATCTAATAGGTCATTAGCCAAATAGTTTGCGGATGGCGGCCATCTTTGTGTCAAAATCGATTCCCCCTATTAATTCGAACACGGTGAAACCGAATGGAACGAAATTTGGTACAGAGGTAGCACTAGAAAAGGCCACCTCAGTGTCATGTTTTATATCACCGCCATCTTGACGGAAACGAAATCGCGGCCACCCAAATGTTAAAGGCTAAAATGTAATTACGACCAACCTAATAATCTAGTCTCTACCAAATTTTGCAACAACAAATCTTTATGTGGGAAGCATATGCTGACCAAACTGCTAGATCATCAGCCCAATAGTTTGCAGATGGTGGCCAAGTATGTGTGCAAATCGATTCCCCCTATCAATTCAAACACGGTGAAACCGAATTGAACGAAATTTGGTACAGAGGTAGCACTAGCAAAAGGCACCTCAGTGTCATGTTTTATATCGCCGCCATCTTGACGGAAACGGAATGACGGCCACCCAAATGTTAAAAGCTTAAATTAAATTTCGACCATCCAAATAATTTGATCTCTACCGGATTTTGCAACAACATGTCCTTTTGTGGAAAGCCTCTTATGAGTGACTACAAGGTCATCAGCCCAATAGTTTGCAAATAGCGGCCATGGATGTGTGCAAATCCATTCCCCAGATCAATTCAAACACGGTGAAACCGAATTGAATGAATTTTTTTACAGAGGTAGCACTAGCAAAGGGCACCTCATATTCATGTTTAATATCTCTATAGCACGTTGTATTTCAACAAGCTACTACAACCAACATTCAATTATACTCCTTGAAAAGGACAAAGAGTTATAACAATACCCATGCATTAAGGAGAAAGTAGGCAATATGTTCTTTACTGAACATCTTGTTATTATTATCTAGTGGGCTACGCTGATGACGTGGCTGCCTTGATAGTGGCCCGCAATGCTGAGATGGCAGTAGTGGGATGATGGGGAAGCGACGGCACTTCTTTTTGAACCCTCCTCGTATCGGCCCCGAACCTGATATCTCGCTATCCAAACATGGGATTAGAACATACAGGGTGTCCTAGTACTCGTAGTGACGCCCCCTACTTTCCTATAGCCTCATTATTTAATTAAAAGACCAAAACTAAAAGGTCATTCACGAGTAGTGGGGTAGTGTTGGTTTTCTCATGTCGCGCTCGTGCTTGAATATGTATGCCTATGTTGGGAAAGGGTTAGGTGGTGGGAAAGGAGTAGGGTCGAGTGAGGGGTCGTTTAGATGGTATTTTTTCCGCTCTAGGTGATGGTGAGGTTATTTTTTAAAATGGATGGAATTTGGAAACGTCATTTGGGGTAAACGTGTGTTTTTTGACATTATGGCGATGAATGTTTTTTGTACGCCTGCGCACTTCGGGATTTTGTAAAAGAGCGGGTTTTTTAAATGATGATTTATAAATGAGGTTTTTAATATGTATTTAAAGAAACCCAAAAAACGAATAGGTCATCGGCTTTTTAGTATCTCGCTAACCAATAATCGGATTTAAACCTATGAGGTGTCGTAGGACTCGTGGTGATCTCCCCTTTTCTATGGACGGGGTATATCCACCCCAAAATAAAAACTACCCTTACCCGGGGGGTGAAATAGTAACTTTTTGTATGTGTGCACACGGACGGCTTTTGTCAAAAGGACATAACTACACGTTTGTTAATATTTTCTGAACCCCTCATGGGATTTTGCCATAGGCAGTATCCTAGCCCTGGGGGTAACGCCCCGTTTTTGAATGTATGATTCATTTTTGTCAAAAGGGCATAACTACACTTTTGTTCATATCTCGCGAACCAATCATGCTAGGGACTTGTATGAGGGTCCTAGCACTTGGGGCGACGTCCCGCGTTTGGGGGTGAAACTACCCACCAAAATTGATATAGGCTTTTACCTCGATTGATCATTTCACCCCTAAAACAGTAAATAGTCATGTTATGGGGAAAAAACGTGTTAAACACCTAAAAATGATAAATGAACCTCAGATCTTTTGTTTTTTATGAAAAATAGCAGGGGGTGAAAACAACCCCCTAAATTGAAAAATCCATATCTTTGAAACGAAGAATCCTAAAATTAGGTGTGATAGCTTAAAAATAGGGGATGATATAGGCTTTTACATCGATTGATCATTTCACCCCTAAAACAGTAAATAGTCATGTTATGGGGAAAAACGTCTTAAACACCTAAAAATGAAATATATGAACCTAAGATCTTTTGTTTTAATGAAAAAGAGCAGGGGCTGAAAACACCCCCCAAATTGAAAAATCCATATCTAGGAAACGAAGAATCCTAAAATTACGTGTGATAGCTTAAAAAATAGGGGATGATATAGGCTTTTACCTCGATTGATCATTTCACCCCTAAAACAGTAAATAGTCATGTTATGGGGGAAAAACTTGTTAAACACCTAAAAATAATAAATGAACCTAAAATCTTTTGTTTTTGAAGAAAAATAGCAGGGGGGTGGAAACTACCCCCCCCCCCAAAAAAATTAAAAATCAATATCTTGGAAACGAAAAACCCTAAAATTAGGTGTGAAAGCTTAAAAAATAGGCCATGACATACGCTTTTACCTGGATAGGTCATTTCACCCCTAAAACAGCAAATAGTCATGTTATGAGGAAAAAATGTGTTATACACCTAAAGGCATAAGCGTTTTGTGAAACCATGCTTTAATGGACATGTGTATGGAGGATGATTGTTATTATTATTATTAGGTAATTATGGATTAATGTGTGGATAGATAACTAACCAGTGGGGAGCGTGATAGCGCAGGTGCTTAACTGCTCGTTTTTACCCGGACGACTGGGGTTCAAATCCCGGTGACAGCGGGGGATGGAATTTTCACCTGAAAAATCACGTGGCGTCAGGAAGGGCATTCGGCCTTAAATCCCCGGCCAAAACCAAAATGAGCCTGGTTGGCTCCGGCGACTCAAAATAATAGGTAAAAGCCGAAGAAAGAAAAAAAGAAGAAGAAAAAAATGGTAACTCACCAGTAATAGTAAACATTTGTTTGAGGTGTTGAAGAAGTCAGGATGGCCAACGCTTTGCCATGGTTCACGAATGGACCCCAAAAAGTTTTACCTGTCAATACTCAGTCTACCCTGTTGCAGCCTTTAGAAAAAAATCGAACCGGGGCCTCTGTGGTGACAGTGGACTTATATTCATGATGCTTTTTAAACAAACATATGCTTGCATACTACCGCTGGGTTGAATCTGCCCAGAGACACTGGCTTTGAATTGTGTAGTGTGCCTTGGTGATAACAGCACAGCGATCTTGTCAGAAAGTTTCATATTACTCGTCTGCTTGATAGTGGACGTGCTCTGCACCGTGTTATCATACAGGACATGACTAGATCGTTGTTAGGTTTGACAAAGGCTTAGCGAAGCTTATTGCAACCTTGAAATGAATGTCATGGTATAGTCGGGGTTGGAAGCCAAAACCTTAGGGTAGACAACCAAGTAGGTTAACCACTACACGGTGAGATGGTCAAATAATAATGTAACAGAACATATAGAAACGTTTTCTATAGTTTAACGAATTGGCTAAGAGCCATACCATGAGAGGTGTAGGTAATGGAAATTGAATCCTTAGCTGATGACTATACTACTTGTAATATATAACAATGCTCACGTCTAAGCTATCATGTTAGAAAAAGAATTGTATGGCTTGTTTTAAACGGAGAATAATTGTGTTTACTGTGAAACACAAATCTGAATTTAAAATTATTTTATGTCCTACATGATGTTTGAACTCTTTTTTATTTATACTTTAGACAAACGCTAACATAGAAGCCATGGCCGCCTCTTTTCCAATCCTACACCGTACGCTGAAGTTAAAATGTATAATGATCACGTTACAGACAGCCAGTTTCAAAGCCATGAGAACTAAGTGAACAAAGAATAAAATTCATGAGCCAGTGAGGAATTCAACTTGCTGTAATTTGGACAAAAGAGAAGCGTTCTACAAACTTAACCACCAAGCTGTCCTATCGACCCTCAATGGTTTGGGTCATCGTAAAGATGAAAATTAAAAGTAAGCTATAACTAAAACTAACTACACTCTTATATACTAGAAGAAGAAATGGAAAACAAAAGGGCAATAGGCCAAATAAAGGACAGAAGGAATAAAAATGGCCCTCAACCCTCATGCATGTGGATTGAGGGAGTTGGAAGGAAGGAGAGCCATGAAAGGCAGATAAAAAGTATAATAGGAGAGGCTCTGCCCCAGAGGTAATGGATAAAGAGGAGGAAAACTGGACTCAGCTCAGAAATCCCTTGGGGTCGCCAAATTTCAAACTGATCAGCCGTAAGCCCCTTGAGGGTGTAGCCATATGCAGAGTGCACCGCAAGTGGTGGGGCTATATACACCCTACCTTCTTGAGGGGGCTTGAGCAAACTACAGGAAATAACATGAAAATAAAAACAAGGCTGCCTCCTCACACTAGTAGGATATCAGAAAAAATAAATAAACAAGGGCCAATGAAGTTGCAAAAGGAAGAGACTCCCTAGGCCTCGGATACCATAATCATGTTCGGGTCGGTAGAGAACAAGAGTTGAGCAAGTGTGGTCGACAGGAAATAAGACAGAGAGGAGCCTAGCACAAGTTAATGGAAGCAATGACGGTCTCAGCTGGGGCTCCGTGATCGTCAACCTACATGACACTAGATATGACGCCCAGGGGTGGAATTAAATACCTCTTTTGTTTTATATCACTGGCTTTTAAGAACGCTAACACATGGCGTGCCTTATAATGCAATACTGGTCCTAGGGTATGCAAAATTGTATTAGAAACTCAGCTAATAATAGTGTGCATGCCCATGATTATTTTCCCAAGTATAGTACATGGGACTGATAACCATGATTTCCAAGCCCCTAAGTAAGACAAAAACAAATGATTTTCAATTTCCAATGAGTTGGGGTGAGGTGAGGTGAGTTTTCTATACACCAAACTGATGTGGTTTCCCACTTCTACTCCAGGCAAATGCACATTTGATGTTAAGAATAGTGAAATGGTTTGCAACTGCCCAATGCTAGGACCTGATTAGTGGCTTTTAAAAATGGAATGGAATGGAGTACACTTCCCCCAAAACCAACAAGAGGAGTGTTCGATCCCCCACAAAAACCATTCTTAAAGTCAATATAAACGACTATGCACTTCAGCCCATGACGGTCTCCTCTCTCCAATCCTACCCCTTAGTGGTGAAAGGCACACTCTAATACAACCATCATAGTGACAGGTTATCTGTTAAATACCTAACTATCCCCAGATTTACCTTAAATTTTCCTAAAATCCACTACATTTTCCGCAAATTGACCAAATGACATAAAATTCCAGCAAAATTCAACAAATGACTACCAGATTTATTGAAATTCCATTGATTTACCTAAGCATGGTTTAAACTACCTCAAATTCATATAAAATTAGACGAATATAGATGAAAATTCACTAAAATTTACCAAACTTACCCAAAGTGGGCTCCAAACCATGAAATGTATCCATTTTTTTTGTAAATTCAATAGATGTACTCGAAAATTCCATAATATTGCCTTTACATGCATGCTTTTATTGTTGCTGTTGTTGTTTCGTTTACCACACTCCCTGCAGAAAAATACCTGAACATGTTTTTCTGTTAGGCTAGGACCTCTACATTGGACGTGATAGTTGAGTTTCATTTTTCATAAACTCGTCTCTGAGGTGGATGTCAGAAAAGACATTCAGCTGTAAAAACCACACTCTGACATAGACTTTCATAACCTCTTATGTTGATGTTGTTAACACTAACGACATTGAATGATTGAACGGTTTCCTTTTCACAATTCCTGTCTATACTTTCCTCTTGAAGGTTGCTAAATTGCAATTAAATGTAATAAATACCTTAAGATGGTTTCATTTGTCTAATGATATGGTGTTGATGATGGATATATACGTTAAGACAAATTTTTGTTAGGTCTTGACTGGCCTTGCAAGAAGAAATTGACAAACCAAACATGGGTTATCTACCAGGGGAACACTTTGGCCACTATGTTGGTTATTGACCAGTAAGTACAGTTCTAGTAATGAGACAGAAATCCAACACAAACAATGAGCGCGCAATGCAGTGGAGATTGGTACCACGATGTACTGTCAGTTATGTAACTATGTGGAATGTACATCACATATGGTTTACATGAAGGTTTGGAGGTTCCATTAAAGATATTTCTACAATAAACCATTTTCAAATGGTCATTCGTTGGTGTGAAAATATGTATTAATTGGTATTTTATGTAAACAATTATGATTTATAAAAAATTTATACGTTTACTGTACTCTTATTTAATGTAAGCAAATCGATCAAAATACAGCACTATCTGGAATGTATATTGCATACTTGAAGGTTTGGTGATCCCATTAAATGTATTCCTACAATAAATGATTTTTAAGTTCTCGTTTTATGGCATGATTATTTAATATATGCTATTTGCTAATAGGATTTGACACTGGAATTATTTTACAAGTAGTTATTTTAATGACCTACAGAGTTTAATGTTAACATGGCACAGCTCTATTTGAAATTTTGAATAACATGTTGCATGTTATTCATAATATGCAACTACTGTAAGGCTTGTGATTTATTTAATGCCTTTAACCCTATATTAAACACTCAGTTTGCAATACTGATAACTGCAATGTAATTGAAACAAAACAAAAATCGGCATTGAAAAAACAAAAAGTGGTTGAGCATATATATAGTGGGGAAAAGAAAAGTTTTGTAAACACTAATGTCCAACAAGACTAATTAAATCAATAACTGTCAGGGTGGCCGAGTGGTTAATTTGTTTGACTTAAGATCAAATTTCCAAATATATAAGGAAGCAAGGGTTCGAATCCCTTCCCTGACATAACTATTGCCTGAACATGCAAGAAAACAAGAAATATACACAAACTATGTTTCATCAATTTAATCATTTTTAAAATTATGTTTTTACAAGAGATAGACACACAGAATACAGCTCTTTTTGTTTATCATTTCTTTTAAACATAACACTTGTTGAAAATTATTTTTTAGGGGATGGGGGTGTTGCTACGTTGACCCATCACACAATAATTGCAGGTTTACGAAGTTCATTTTCTATATTTAATAGCTCTTTCTCATAACCAATATGACCAACCTGTTTACAGGCATGCAAGAGCTGTAGACGTTTGACTAATATATTAGGATCGTTCCATTTGCTATTTTTTATGAATGGTTTCAGAAACTCGGGAAGCAGTTCATCATTATCACCATCATTATGATTATCATCATCCTCATCATTATAATTGTTACGTGCAATGCCCGTTCCAACGTTTTTAAATATGTATCTTCCCTATATGTGACTTCCCGACCTTTGAAACGACCACCTGATGGCTTGGTTCCGCAAATGATCACGAGATTGTAGCATCTATCGGACTTCGACGTCCCTAGTCGGAGTTGCTTCTTCAACCGCTAGAGTGTGTTTGGGGTGCCTTCTGGTATCATCCTAATCTAGACATATTTGAAGGCTATTATATTCTACGTCATGGAACAAATGACTGTATATACATGATACCGCCAAATTAATTACTTAATAATCACATTGTTGCTTGATGTATCATGCTGTGATTGGACAATTACATTAACATGAATGCAATGCTGTTTTTGACTTGTGATTTTCTCCGCCATCTTTTGAGCTTGCTAGTCTGTCGTCAAGAAAGCAACTAGCCAGTTGGTTGTGAAAGAGGGTCTCTCCGTCGTGCTGGGGGCTGTGGCCCCTAGCCTCTACGAAACGTGACTTTATTCAGAACTAAGGAAATGCATGTGCTCCTAGGCTATTATTTAATAATTTGCCTGGAAGATGACGTGTGATCTGCGTATTTTACTGCCTACAACAAGGAAAGCCTCCTGGATGATCGAAGCGGATTCTGTGTTCTACCGCAGCAATGTGCAGGCAGTTCATATCTTTTATGTTATTTAAAATATGTTAATTATTTTATTTTTATTGTGTCTCCTCAGAGAAGTTTTAAGGTACGCTATTATTTTTAATATATTGTTTTTGGAGCTCCGATATTGGCCTTATATTAATGTTTTAATTCTGTATTTTGTTTCGCCTGGTAGGCCTAATTTTTGCTAATATTACCAGTTATGTAAAATTTATTGATTTTCTTCGTACCTTCTGGAGACACGTTTCTAGTTTATTTTACGTTGTAATTTATTATTTATTTTCCTTTGGCAAACCTTGGGATTGACCTATTATTTATTTATTTTACGATCCGTTGCTGTCTAATAAGCCTAATGTCAATAGTGTTAAGGCGTAATTCTTTCCTTCCCTTTTGTTCTCTCTGGTGATTTTAAATTAATTTTTAGCTAATTGTTTGCCGTAATTCGATTTGACATGCGGTCGTCTGTTTGGTGGCCATGTTTGTTTTTTGTTTGGCCCGAGTGCATTCTGGTCTTGAGAGTGCAGACTCTTGGCGGCGAGCGGGAAACTCAAACGTGTTGTGGCGTTAGCTTAATATGTTTTTTATTAACCTTGTTGGTTTTACCTTGTGTTTTTGGTGAATGTTCCTGTGTTTTTCTCAGTCACGAATGTTGTGGATTTCTTAATTAATCATATTTTATTTTATTAATTTAATTTTAAATTTTTCGTTTTGCATCGTGGCCGTGATCTCTGCATGTCGGGTCGGTATTGCGTACTAGTAAATTATCAAGCCCTTTCTCATTTAATTATGGCTGTCTACTGATTTTCTTTCTTTGGGCTTAATTTTTTTTTTAATTTAATGTTTTCGTTTTGGTTCAGCAAGCAAGCATGTAAAGCCTTATCTAGTTTTCTAAGATAATTGTCTTATTTTGGCCTTAAGCCACGTGCATCTTCAGAGGGTGTCTTGGCCATAGATTGTCTTCCTTTTTGTAAATGATTTTGTTAAATTTTCTTTTTTTTTGCATCCTTTGGATAATTAAATTTAATTTAAAATTTTTAAGCAACTGTTGTGGCATTATTTCGTCGGCAGCAGTTCTATTAGTTATCGGAGGGTGTCTGTAGATGAGCCTGTGCCTTCCCCTTCTCCACCTTCCTTCCACCCCTTTTGGTGTTCTTCTGTTGGGGCATGTCATCTGGAGGTGATTTTGCTGTTGAAGCGATGCGGACCTCTGAAGAAAGGTAAGTAGCCATCCACGCTGGCCAACCCTGTCTCAATAATCATTTTCATAATGATGATCATTATCATCATTATCATTACTGACCCACTTCTTAAGTAATGGCTTTTGGGAGGGAAGGCATTGGACCATAGTAAGTTCATACTCAGAGGGCAATTGTCTGAGACCATCTTCGAACCCCGGAACCCAGAAATAATATTATCGTGATCGGGTAAAAACATAATATATTTACAATAAACATGCATACAATATAAACAAAACACTTACAAATCAAGATGTGGATTCTGACATCAAATACTTGTTCCTTCCTTTTGACTGTAGTAATTAGTTTAGTAATCCAGTCAAAGTTGTTACAATGAAGTAAATAAGCGGTGCTTTCAATCAATCATCTGTTGTCATTAGTGAGAATCCAAGCCAAATATCAAGAGGACGACGAATTAAATATTCAATAGCTTCATTATGCCCCTGCATAATGCATCATACTATATTTCATACATTTCCACACAAATAAATAATTAATTCCCGAGACAATACATGTCACAAAGCCAGGCCTACGTATGTTACAATATCCAATATAATACGTTGCCTAAAACTGAAGAATTAATGTCTTCCAACACAAAATATACGGAGCTAATTCAATTTACGTCTTTTCACCTCAATGGCTACCAAAAATCTTTTTTTTATTAACAACAGATGATCACACATAGTTAAAAACAATACGACCACCGCCATCATGAAAAACAGTCGATAAACGATAACCGTACTAGCGCTGTAGTACATCAAAATAAATCCTACATTAATAAACTTTACACAGACCATAAGGCATACTACTCGTAATATAAATGCATTTATATATTAACAGAAAACAGAAAACAAAACATTAATTACGCAAAACAAATATGAGTGTCAGTTAGCCTACCAGTGTGAATACACGAGGATGACATTAAGTTTGAATGTATAACCTTGAAGGCCCTTATCATGCAACGTAGGATAATACAATATAAATACATTTACCTTGCCAGTCGATACAGTCACAAGTACTTACGATGACAAAATAGCCTACCTTAATTCCATAATATACGAATCATATCCTGACGTTTATCTCCAGTAAGATTACAATTAGTAACCAGCCAATAACTTGACGAAGAGGGATAATATCATTCAATATTTTCACATACCGTAGAACTTCAGTTTACTTCTTATGTATTTATAAAACCACGTAGATCCATGATGACTGGCCTAACAACATCAGTACGAAAATCATACATATCTCGAAAAATACCAGCCTTCCTAAATCATAAAAGTCAACGTCGAGATGGTCAAATACTTGTAGCTAGAACATAGCTCTTCCTATCGGGCAGAGAGAGAAACTACAAATCCCTGTCCTTAGGCAGCACCGGCAAGATATGCTACCTATCGAGGCCAGCCACAACTAACTCCGCCGCTCGATTCAAATGTCCATGCCAAAGTATAAATAGTACGTTCGATCAGAGATTAGTGCCAAGAAACGGCACAGTTACCATCATAATTTCCACCTGTGTCCACAGTCTTTTCAATGGTTTGAGTTGCCTTTGATAGCGTTGAAAGCTTCTTTTTAGATGTGCTAGAATGCTTTAACATTGTTATGTTATTATTACCACTATTACCTTTCCCCACTAACTTCTTGATGTGGTATATTGTCTCTGATAGGGTTGAGGGCTTTTGAGATGTGGGTGCGTGTCTGAACATGGGTTTCACAGGAGGTGTTAAAGGTTTCTCATTAAACAACTCGCTAACAGCATGCGTGCGTTGTAGTGTATTAAACTTGAGGTTAATATTATCTTGAGCAGCACTATCTTTCTCTTGGACTTGGTTTCTTGCTTTGGTTTGGGTTTTCCCTACATTTAGACTAGCGTGATTATTAAGTTTACATTCATGATTGTTTGAAGAAAGTACGTCCAATTCTTTTGTTTTAAGCATTCCTCGACACTGTTTCGATCGTTGCTTTGAACAGCGGCAAATAAAAGTTCAATTTTTATTGCTTCGTTTCACAATATATGAATATCCTTTATAGTATGCATAAGGCTTACCATACCTAGTAACTGATACTTCCATATCAACTGTCAAGCACAAACTAATCTCTAGTAAAGACAACTTGGTAATAACAACAATAGTTTAATGTGGGAGCATATATACATGCAAAAAGTGGGAGCAAAGGTGGGGGGTAAAAAGTGGGAGCAAAAGTGGCAGCAAATGTGGGAGAAAAATAACTGTGAGCAAAAAGTGGGAGCAAATATGGGATCAAATGTGGGAGCAAAGCAAATATAAAAAGCGGGAGCAAATATGTCAACAAATATACCAGCAAAAGTAAATACACAACTAAAGATAGATTAAAGTGCAAAGAAAATATGGAAGCAAATATGAGAGCAAAAATGGTGTTTTTCTAAAACAACTAGACATAACAAACTTAGTCATAACCTAACCTAACCTAACCAAACCTAACCTCACCTAACCTCACCTAACCTAACCTAAACTAACCTCACCTAACCTAACCTCACCTCACCTAACCTAACTTCACCTTACCTAACATAACCTAACCTAGCTTCACCTAACCTAACTTGACTGAACATTACCTAACCTAACCCATCATAACTTCACCTAACCTAACTTTACCTAATCTAACTTCACCTAACCGAACTTTCAACTCTCAGATCAAAATCAAATTCTAGGCATAGTTGAGTTGGAAGCCAAGACTTCAGGGATAACACACAAGTATACTAGCCACTACACCGCAAAATAGGCTAATTATCATGCAACACAACATAAAGTAAAAGTTTCCTGTAGTGTAACTCATTGGCTGACAACCATAGTTTGGGAATTCAAACCCAAGACCACAGGACTTTTGTTTTGAACATTATCAGAAATATTATTCCATTTACATTTTGCTGCTGCTTATAGTTATAAGAGTTGGCATTAATATGGGAAGAAAAAAAAGTGGGAGCAAATGTGGGAGCCAATATGGGAGCCAATATGGGAGCAAATATGGGAGCCAATATGGGGGCAAAAGTGGGAGCAAATATGGGAGTAACTGTGGGAGCCAATATGGGATTCAATATGGAGGCAAATATGGGAGCAAATGTGTGAGCAAATGTGTGAGCTAATCATCTCACCTCGGATATCGCCAGTGAGTACTCATATCCACCGCTAGGTAGCGGAAACATACTTTGTGTGTTGTATGTAACTATCTTACAAAGTTTGACTGCATGCAAAACGTCCTTGTATAAGCTGTGCATATAATTTTCATATACAATTAAGACTAGGTGTTCAGAACTAACATGTATTGCCTTGTCTAGGGTATATAGAGGATCCTTAGCAAGAAGGACTGACTAACCCAGGAGTGTAAAGCCTTGCCGTATGCAGTAAGCATCTATTGTCTGAAATGGTTCTAATAATAACGGACTTAATGAATATGAAACGTGTTTTGAGCGTCGTCTTAAATCCTATTTTATACGTTGTGATACGTGTAAGGATTTAAGACGACACAAACGTCTTTTGGGTGTTGTCTTTTATGTGTCGTCTTAAATCCTTACACGTATCACAACGTATAAAATAGGATTTAAGACGACGCTCAAAACACGTTTCATATTCATTAAGTCCGTTATTATTAGAACCATTTCTGCCAGCAGATGCTTACTGCATATGGCAAGGCTTTACACTCCTGGGTTAGTCAGTCTTTCTTGCTAAGGATCCTCTATATACCCTAGACAAGGCTATACATGTTAGTTCTGAACACCTAGTCTTAATTGTATATGAAAATTATATGCACAGCTTATACAAGGACGTTTTGCATGCAGTCAAACTTTGTAAGATAGTTACATACAACACACAAAGTATGTTTCCGCTACCTAGCGGTGGATATGAGTACTCACTGGCGATATCCGAGGTGAGATGATTAGCTCACACATTTGCTCACACATTTGCTCCCATATTTGCCTCCATATTGAATCCCATATTGGCTCCCACAGTCGCTCCCATATTTGCTCCCACTTTTGCCCCCATATTGGCTCCCATAATTGCTCCCATATTGGCTCCCATATTGGCTCCCACATTTGCTCCCACTTTTTTTTCTTCCCATATTAATGCCAACTCTTATAACTATAAGCAGCAGCAAAATGTAAATGGAATAATATTTCTGATAATGTTCAACACAAAAGTCCTGAGGTCTTGGGTTTGAATTCCCAAACTATGGTTGTCAGCCAATGAGTTACACTACAGGAAACTTTTACTTTATGTTGTGTTGCATGATAATTAGCCTATTTTGCGGTGTAGTGGCTAGTATACTTGTGTGTTATCCCTGAAGTCTTGGCTTCCAACTCAACTATGCCTAGAATTTGATTTTGATCAGAGAGTTGAAAGTTCGGTTAGGTGAAGTTAGATTAGGTAAAGTTAGGTTAGGTGAAGTTATGATGGGTTAGGTTAGGTAATGTTCAGTCAAGTTAGGTTAGGTGAAGCTAGGTTAGGTTATGTTAGGTAAGGTGAAGTTAGGTGAGGTGAGGTTAGGTTAGGTGAGGTTAGGTTAGGTTAGGTTAGGTTAGGTGAGGTTAGGTGAGGTTAGGTTTGGTTAGGTTAGGTTAGGTTATGACTAAGTTTGTTATGTCTAGTTGTTTTAGAAAAACACCATTTTTGCTCTCATATTTGCTTCCATATTTTCTTTGCACATTAATCTATCTTGAGTTGTGTATTTACTTTTGCTGGTATATTTGTTGTCATATTTGTCAGCATATTTGCTCCCGCTTTTTATATTTGCTTTGCTCCCACATTTGATCCCATATTTGCTCCCACATTTTGCTCACAGTTATTTTTCTCCCACATTTGCTGCCACTTTTGCTCCCACTTTTTACCCCCCACCTTTGCTCCCACTTTTTGCATGTATATATGCTCCCACATTAAACTATTGTTGTTATTACCAAGTTGTCTTTACTAGAGATTAGTTTGTGCTTGACAGTTGATATGGAAGTATCAGTGACTAGGTATGGTAAGCCTTATGCATACTATAAAGGATATTCATATATTGTGAAACGAAGCAATAAAAATGGAATTTTTATTTGCCGCTGTTCAAAGCAACGATCGATACAGTGTCGATGAATGCTTAAAACAAAAGAATTGGACGTACTTTCTTCAAACAATCATGAATGTAAACTTAATAATCACGCTGGTCTAAATGTAGGGAAAACCCAAACCAAAGCAAGAAACCAAGTCCAAGAGAAAGATAGTGCTGCTCAAGATAATATTAACCTCAAGTTTAATACACAAAAACGCACGCATGCTGTTAGCGAGTTGTTTAATGAGAAACCTTTAACACCTCCTGTGAAACCCATGTTCAGACACGCACCCACATCTCAAAAGCCCTCAACCCTATCAGAGACAATATACCCCATCAAGAAGTTAGTGGGGAAAGGTAATAGTGGTAATAATAACATAACAATGTTAAAGCATTCTAGCACATCTAAAAAGAAGCTTTCAACACTATCAAAGGTAACTCAAACCATTGAACAGACTGTGGACACAGGTGGAAATTATGATGGTAATGATAATGATGTTAATGATCATCATTATGAAAATGATAATAATGATGAGGATGATGATAATCATAATGATGATAACTGCTTCCCGAGTTTCTGAAACCATTCATAACAAATAGCAAATGGAACGATCCTAATATATTAGTCGAACGTCTACAGCTCTTGCATGCCTGTAAAAAGGTTGGTCATATTGGTTATGAGAAAGAGCTATTAAATATAGAAAATGAACTTCGTAAAGCTGCTATTATTGTGTGATGGGTCAACGTAGCAACACCCCCATCCCCTAAAAAATAATTTTCAACAAGTGTTATGTTTAAAAGAAATGATAAACAAAAAGAGCTGTATTCTGTGTGTCTATCTCTTGTAAAAAATAATTTAAAAAATGATTAAATTGATAAACATAGTTTGTGTATATTTCGTGTTTTCTTGCATGTTCAAGCAATAGTTATGTCAGGGAAGGGATTCGAATCCTTGCTTCCTTATATATTTGGAAATTTGATCTTAAGTCAAACAAATTAACCACTCGGCCACCCTGACAGTTACTGATTTAATTAGTCTTGTTGGACATTAGTGTTTACAAAACTTTTCTTTTCCCCACTATATATATGCTCAACCACTTTTTGGTTTTTCAATGCCGATTTTTGTTTTGTTTCAATTACTTTGCAGTTATCAGTATTGCAAACTGAGGGTTTAATATAGGGTTGAAGGCATTAAATAAATCACAAGCCTTACAGTAGTTGCATATTATGAATAACATGCAACATGTTATTCAAAATTTCAAATAGAGCTGTGCCATGTTAACATTAAACTCTGTTGGTCATTAAAATAACTACTTGTAAAATAATTCCAGTGTCAAATCCTATTAGCAAATAGCATATATTAAATAATCATGCCATAAAACGAGAACTTAAAAATCATTTATTGTAGGAATACATTTAATGGGATCACCAAACCTTCAAGTATGCAATATACATTCCAGATAGTGCTGTATTTTGATCTATTTGCTTACATTAAATAAGAATACAGTAAACGTTTAAAATTTTTATAAATCATAATTGTTTACATAAAATACCAATTAATAAATATTTTCACACCAACGAATGACCATTTGAAAATGGTTTATTGTAGAAATATCTTTAATGGAACCTCCAAACCTTCATGTAAACCATATGTGATGTACATTCCACATAGCTACTGAACCCATGTACCATTGGCTCAAAAGGGGTCGAATCCATGTATATTTGTAAAAAGGAAGGAAAGAAATATACAGTATTAAATGGAACATAGAAAGATTTCAGGCGAGGATGCTAGCCTAACGTTGTGTAAGACGTTAGACCCAGGTGGCCAGGAAATGAGATCATTCCTGACTCATTGATAAAGAGCCAGTCACGAGTATAAATAGACTGAGTGGAAAGTTTCGGCTGTATGAGAGAGAAGCACGTCTCGGAAATCGCCCTTACCTTGCATTAAAACGGCAACAGCGCAACTGTGCCAGAAGAAGAATAATTAGATTTAACCCATTTGGAAGAATAAAAGTAAGTTAATAAATACAGCGTTGTGAATTATTTCAGAAGAGAGATTTTTGTGTGGAAAAAAGGCTTTTAATAAATGTCCAGGAAAGAAGTGCAAACGTAGCCATACGTCATAGGGGAATTACCGAAGCCCGAGGAGTGGGGAATTAAAAATCAACAGCAACACCCACACAGCGGAAGATTAAAAATTATTTAATATCTCAGAAATGCACGATCGATTTTCATGCGCAGTGAGATCATTTTACGTTTAGAAAACGAGCTTTCTGGAGATATAATTTTTATAATGGTGCGACAATTATTCCAAAAGTTGGTCACGAAAAGGACTAGGATTTTATCTTTTTTTGACTAAAGAGTATAAAACTCCTGGCAGCACCAAGCTAATCATGCAGTATTCCGACAGCCTGAGAGGGGGCGTCACGCTGTATCACATCGAAGGCAGTATTATTCCGTCCAGGGGACGTGAAGCCACATCATGCAGTTTACGACAGACTCCTTGAGGGGAGATGCTACATCACGTCAGGCAGTTTACCAGTATTCCTTGAGAGGAAACGCTGTATCACATCGTACAAACATTATCCGATAGCCAAGAGCGTCGCGGTATCGATAACCAACGAGCATCTGTAAGGAGTAGCCAAGAAGTATTATTACAGTATCGCCGTGTGGAGAATTAGGAAAATCCTAATTACAGGATTTAGTTCCGACAGTATAAAGTTTACAGTGAAAAGTTCAGAAATTACAGTCAAAGCAGGCTGCGAACTTAGAGCCCAGGGCGATATGTCCTAAATTAAACGACCAAAAGTATCATAACGTATTGAAGTAACGTAACTGCGAGATAAACATTCTATCAACTTTAAAGAACCCGAGTAGGGACGGACAGAACAAGGTTCGCAAGGCATTCCGGAAAGATAGGAATTCGAGAACCGAATAAGCGGAAAGGAGAAGGAAATTATAGACATTGCTTCAAGAAAGCAGACGAACTATTAAAAAAGCACTAAGTTACGAGGAGTATTAGTTGCTAGAAAACAATAGGTCACCGATAGATTATCTGGGGGACCGTGGACGGAATAGACTTTCGCTAGACCAACCAATAGGGTCTAAAAGGGAGCCGTTCGAGTCAGAGATAATTGCAGATCGTCAGGAAACTGGACTTGAAGGAGAACTATTCCAGGGAGGAAGTAGATGGTTCGAGACTTTCACATTCTGACAGGATAGGAAGCCGACATTTACTAAATTTCACCCTTGGAGACGGGAGGTCAAGAAATCACGTGTGAAAGGCTTAAGAGCAGCCTCAGTGATTAGAATCTGTGAAGTGTAAATATATAAAATTTGTGTTAAAAGGAAATATTTTCAGTGTTTTATCGTGTATTCTAAACGAATACACCAGTGTATGTTAAAATGTTATCAGTGTTAAATGTATGCGAGTTAAATGTGCGTCAAGATATGTCTGTACATGAAATGAATTTGTACAAGATGGTGTAATTCCAAAATAGTGGGCAAAAATGAAACATCGCAAGAAAAAGGAAGGTCAGGGACCGACCTATAACATGTGAGTAAAGATTTTCATTATGTTTTGTGTGGGGAAAGTGTTTGTGTACAATCCACCGGAGTTTGAGATAGAGGGATGTTTCTAAATAACAAATAATAGAATAAGAGCACGGTCTGAACGAATAAAACTTGAGAAATTATAAATAATTATGTGAAATCCTGTAGAGGAAATGAATGAAATAAAATATCAGTGTATTTGACAAATACTGTAAAAGCAAGCGTAATAATAATAATCATAATGAAAGGTATATAAATAAAGATACATTTGAATTATATGAAAGAAATAGCTTTTGAGCTTTTGTAAGGAATGAAGACATGATATGAATATATAAATAATAATAATAATAATAATAATAATAATAATAATAATGAAAAGAAATATAAATAAAGATTAAATTGAATGATATGAAACTAAGAGCGTTTGAGCCTTCATAAAAGTATAAGACATGGTGTTAATGCATGTTCTTAAAATATAGCGATTATTGTCAAGGGAAAGGATTAATATAAAAATTGAGATATGGATCAATTGTTAATGTGGAATTTATCAGTTCTTTGGAAGACGCTAGGCCTTAAAATAATGTATATCGCAATGTAGCGCATTAAAGTAAATTGTCACGCTAGGAATGCGTAGAATCTAAATGTACTTGGTAAATTACTTATGAGGGGTAGTTGATTGCGGTAATTGAGCCATGATAAAGTCCTCAAATAGTGACGTAGATCACGAGGCTATGTGTGTTATGTTATATTGTAATAGGGAGCAAATGTATGGTATTTTGTGCGCAGGTAATGTAGGCCACGGCCGACCCTAAGTCTCATATATATAAGTCCTCTAGTATGGGAATGGTTCCCGAGGCATGTTCAGAGAGTCGAACCTAGACTCGTCTAGTTGTTGAAGCCCCTAAGTATTCGTCGTTGTATCTGAATTACTCTTACCAATCAATGATGACCCTTCATAATTAATCAATGCCAAGGTTACGAAAGTGGTTTATGAACCTAATAATGTTTGTTGAAAGTAAATGAGAGAAGTGAAAACGCCAGGTCTCTCCAGAGAACTGAAGAAAGAAATATCTGTTTTAAAAGCATTGAGTATAGCTGCCACGTGCGGGCTAGGCAGGAGGTTCCCCTCTCAGCCATAAATCTCGCCCAACTGATTACGGTCCACCCTTGTTATTGTAAGTTGTGTTAGGTCGGAAAGGGACCGTCAGAGAGAAGTAGTAACACACCGTGAGTGTTTAAAGGTTGTAAAGGACCCGGGGTTTGAACCGAGGTCCATGTATATGAAATATTGCTTGCCAGTTCAGATCGTAGCTTTCTTATGTGATAATGGTCTTATAAGACAAATAAATTAAATAAAATCCCTAATGTAATGTTGTATGGATGTAGGATTCCATGAGTTTAATGAAGATAACTAGATTCCGGGAGTAATCATAGTTTTTGACTTTGTCAAGTAATCTTTTGTAACTCTGGAGTACACAAGTAGTTTCCCGATCACTGTAGTGGATTTGTGAAACTTGAGAGAGATGGTAAATGTTGAGAACATTGTGGAATGCCCAAACATTTAAGTAGAGAAGTAATATGTACTTTAAATATGATTATATGATTATTTGATGAGAAGAAAACTCATAAAATAGTTATTGAGGTGTGTGGAAGAAGGACGCCGTCATTATTTGGAAAGTATCGAGGCATTAGAGCTCGTGATTACATTGGACTTTAGGATAGAGACTTTATGGAAGTGAAAATAATTATGAGTTGCTGGTTTGAAAGAAACCATATGTTCTAATATAATGTTTGTCTAATTTTTATATTTTTATTGTTCACTTTGAACAAGTTTAGTAGGATTTGGTCAATAGTTATTTGTTTTATTTGTTTGTAGGGCCATAATTTTGGTTAATTAAATGTTTTAAAATAGGCGTTTTTTTTTTTTTTTTTTGGAAGTGTATCCTCTAATTAATCCAAAATGTGTAAGTCACAGAGTGGATGAACGTACCAAAACCCCGAAAATCCCGATTTGAGCATTGCTGGCATACTGTGATTTGCATATTTCTTGCTGAAAGGGCACACTACATAACCGACAGTACATCGTGGTACCAATCTCCACCGCATTGCGCGCTCATTGTTTGTGTTGGATTTCTGTCTCATTACTAGAACTGTACTTACTGGTCAATAACCAACATAGTGGCCAAAGTGTTCCCCTGGTAGATAACCCATGTTTGGTTTGTCAATTTCTTCTTGCAAGGCCAGTCAAGACCTAACAAAAATTAGTCTTAACGTATATATCCATCATCAACACCATATCATTAAACAAATGAAACCATCTTAAAGTATTTATAAAATTTAATTGCACTTTAGCAACCTTCAAGAGGAAAGTATAGACAGGAATTGTGAAAAGGAAACCGTTCAATCATTCAATGTCGTTAGTGTTAACAACCTCAACGTAAGAGGCTATGAAAGTCTATGTCAGAGTGTGGTTTTTACAGCTGAATGTCTTTCCTGACATCCACCTCAGAGACGAGTTTATGAAAAATGAAACTCAACTATCACGTCCAATGTAGAGGTCCTAGCCTAACAGAAAAACATGTTCAGGTATTTGTCTGCAGGGAGTGTGGTAAACGAAACAACAACAGCAACAATAAAAGCATGCATGTAAAGGCAATATTATGGAATTTTCGAGTACATATAGTGAATTTACAAAAAAAAATGGATACATTTCATGGTTTGGAGCCCACTTTGGGTAAGTTTGGTAAATTTTAGTGAATTTTCATCTATATTCGTCTAATTTTATATGAATTTGAGGTAGTTTAAACCATGCTTAGGTAAATCAATGGAATTTCAATAAATCTGGTAGTCATTTGTTGAATTTTGCTGGAATTTTATGTCATTTGGTCAATTTGCGGAAAATGTAGTGGATTTTAGGAAAATTTAAGGTAAATCTGGGGATAGTTAGGTATTTAACAGATAACCTGTCACTATGATGGTTGTATTAGAGTGTGCCTTTCAGCACTAAGGGGTAGGATTCGAGAGAGGAGACCGTCATGAGCTGAAGTCCATAGTCATTTATATTGACTTTAAGAATGGTTTTTGTGGGGGATCGAACACACCTCTTGTTGGTTTTGGGGGAAGTGTACTCCATTCCATTCCATTTTTAAAAGCCACTAATCAGGTCCTAGCATTGGGCAGTTGCAAACCATTTCACTATTCTTAACATCAAATGTGCATTTCCCTGGAGTAGAAGTGGGAAACCACATCAGTTTAGTGTTTAGAAAACTCACCTCACCTCACCCCAACTCATTGGAAAATGAAAATCATTTGTTTTTGTCTTACTTAGGGGCTTGGAAATCATGGTTATCAGTCCCATGTACTATACTTGGGAAAATAATCATGGGCATGCACACTATTATTAGCTTAGTTTCTAATACAATTTTGCATACCCTAGGACCAGTATTGCATTATAAGGCATGCCATGTGTTAGCGTTCTTAAAAGCCAGTGATATAAAACAAAAGAGGTATTTAATTCCACCCCTGGGCGTCATATCTAGTGTCATGTAGGTGGACGATCACGGAGTCCCAGCTGCTGAGACCGTCATTGCTTCCACTATCTTGTGCTAGGCTCCTCTCTGTCTTATTTCCTGTCGACCACACTTGCTCAACTCTTTTTCTCTACAGACCCCAACATGATTAGGGTATCCGAGGCCTAGGGAGTCTCTTCCTTTTGCAACTTCATTGGCCCTTGTTTATTTATTTTTTCTGATATCCTACTAGTGTGAGGAGGCAGCCTTGTTTTTATTTTCATGTTATATCCTGTATTTTGCACAAGCCCCCTCAAGAAGGTAGAGTGTATATAGCCCCACCATTTGCGGTGCACTCTGCATATGGCTACACCCTCAAGGGGCTTACGGCTGATCAGTTTGAAAGTTGGCGACCCCAAGGGATTTCTGAGCTGAGTCCAGTTTTCCTCCTCTTTATCCATTACCTCTGGGGCAGAGCCTCTCCTATTATTCTTTTTATCTGTCTTTCATGGCTCTCCTTCCTTCCAACTCCCTCAATCCACATGCTTGAGGGTTGAGGGCCATTTTTATTCCTTCTGTCCTTTATATGGCCTATTGCCCTTTTGTTTTCCATTTCTTCTTCTAGTATATAAGAGTGTAGTTAGTTTTAGTTATAGCTTAGATTTAATTTTCATCTTTACGATGACCCAAACCATTAAGGGTCGATAGGACAGCTTGGTGGTTAAGTTTGTAGAACGCTTCTCTTTTGTCCAAAGGACAGCATGTTGAATTCCTCACTGGCTCATGAATTTTATCCTTTGTTCACTTAGTTCACATGGCTTTGAAACTGGCTGTCTGTAACGTGATCATTATTCATTTTAACTTCAGCGTACGGTGTAGGATTGGAAAAGAGGCGGCCATGGCTTCTATGTTAGCGTTTGTCTAAAGTATAAATAAATAGAGTTCAAACATCATGTAGGACATAAACTAATTTTAAATTCAGATTTGTGTTTCACAGTAAACACAATTATTCTCCCTTTAAAACAAGCCATACAATTCTTTTTCTAACATGATAGCTTATACGTGGGCATGGCTATAGATTACAAGTAGTATAGTCATCAGCTAAGGATTCAATTTCCATTACCTACACCTCTCATGGTATGGCTCTTAGCCAATTCGTTAAACTATAGAAAACGTTTCTATATGTTCTGTTACGTTATTATTTGACCATCTCACTGTGTAGTGGTTAACCTACTTGTTTGTCAACCCTAAGGTCTTGGCTTCCAACCCCGACTATACCATGACATTCATTTCAAGGTTGCAATAAGCTTCACAAAGCCCTTGTCAAACCTAACAACGATCTAGTCATGTCCTGTATGATAACACGGTGCAGAGCACGTCCACTATCAAGCAGACGAGTAATATGAAACTTGCTGACAAGATCGCTGTGCTGTTATCACCAAGGCACACTACACAAACCAAAGCCAGTGTCTCTGTGCAGATTCAACCCAGTGGTAGTATGCAAGCGTATGCTTGTTAAAAAAGCATCATGAATATAAGTCCACTGTCACCACAGAGGCCTCGGTTCGATTTTTTTTCTAAAGGCTGCAACAGGGTAGACTGAGTCTTGACAGGTAAAACCTTTTGGGGTCCATTCGTGAACCATGGCAAAGGGTTGGCCATCCTGACTTCTTCAACACCTCAAACAAATGTTAACTATTACTGGTGAGTTACCATTTTTTCTTTTTCTTTTTTTCTTTCTTCGGCTTTTCCCTATTATTTTGAGTCGCCGGAGCCAACCAGGCTCATTTTGGTTTTGGCCGGGGATTTAAGGCCGAATGCCCTTCCTGACGCCACGTGATTTTTCAGGTGAAAATTCCAACCCCCGCTGTCACCAGGATTTGAACCCCAGCCGTCCGGGTAAAGACGAGCAGCTAAGCACCTGCGCTATCACGCTCCCCACTGGTTAGTTATCTATCCACACATTAATCCATAATTACCTAATAATAATAATAACAATCATCCTCCATACACATGTCCATTAAAGCATGTTTTCACAAAACGCTTATGCTTTTAGGTGTATAACACATTTATTCCTCATAACATGACTATTTGCTGTTTTAGGGGTGAAATGACCTATCCAGGTAAAAGCGTATGTCATGGCCTATGTTTTAAGCTATCACACATAATTTTAGGATTCTTCGTTTCCTAGATATGGATTTTTCAATTTGGGGGGTTGTTTTCACCCCCTGCTATTTTTCATTAAAAACAAAAGATCTTAGGTTCATATATCATTTTTAGGTGTTTAACACTTTTTTCCCAATAACATGACTATTTACTGTTTTAGGGGTGAAATGATCAATCGAGGTAAAAGCCTATATTATCCCCTATTTTATAAGCTATCACACCTAATTTTAGGATTCTTCGTTTCCTAGATATGGATTTTTCAATTTGGGGGTTGTTTTCACCCCATGCTATTTTTCATTAAAAACAAAAGATCTTAGGTTCATATATCATTTTTAGGTGTTTAACACTTTTTTTCCTATAACATGACTATTTACTGTTTTAGGGGTGAAATGATCAATCGAGGTAAAAGCATATCATCCCCTATTTTTAAGCTATCACACCTAATTTTAGGATTCTTCGTTTCCTAGATATGGATCATTCAATTTGGGGGGCTGTTTTCACCCCCTGCTATTTTTCATCAAAAACAAAAGATCTTAGGTTCATTTATCATTATTAGGTGTTTAACACGTTTTTTCCCATAACATGACTATTTACTGTTTTAGGGGTGAAATGATCAATCGAGGTAAAAGCCTATATCATCCCCTATTTTTTAAGCTATCACACCTAATTTTAGGGTTCTTCGTTTCCAAGATATGGATTTTTCAATTTTGGGGGGTAGTTTCACCCCCAAACGCGGGACGTCGCCCCAAGTGCTAGGACCCCTCACACAAGTCCCTAGCATGATTGGTTCGCGAGATATGAACAAAAGTGTAGTTAGGCCCTTTTGACAAAAATGAATCATACATTCAAAAACGGGGCGTTACCCCCTGGGCTAGGATACTGCCTATGGCAAAATCCCATGAGGGGTTCAGAAAATATTAACACACGTGTAGTTAGGTCCTTTTGACAAAAGCCGTCCGTGTGCGCACATACAAAAAAAAACTATTTCATCCCCCGGGTAAGGGTAGTTTTTATTTTGGGGTGAATATACCCCGTCCATAGAAAAGGAGGGTTCACCACGAGTCCTACGACACCTCATAGGTTTAAATCCGATTATTGGTTAGCGAGATAGTAAAAAGCCGATGACCTATTAGTTTTTTGGGTTTCTTTAAATACATATTAAAAACCTCATTTATAAATCATCATTTAAAAAGCCCGCTCTTTTACATAATCCCCAAGTGCGCAGGCGAACAAAAAAACATTCATCGCCAAAATGTCAAAAAACAACATGTTTACCCCAAATGGCGTTTCCAAATTCCATCCATTTTAAAAAATAACCTCACCATCACCTAGAGTGGAAAAAATACCATCTAAACGACCCCTCACTCGACCCTACTCCTCCCCCACCACCTAACCCTTTCCCAGCATAGGCATACATATTCAAGCACGAGCGCGACTTGAGAAAACCAACACTACCCCTCTACTCGCGATTGACCTTTTAGTTTTGGTCTTTTAATTAAATAAAGAGGCTATAGGAAAGTAGGGGGCGTCACTACGAGTACTAGGACACCCTGTATGTTCTAATCCCATGTTTGGTTAGCGAGATATCAGGTTCGGGGCCGATACGAGGAGGTTTCAAAAAGTGCCGTAGCTTCCCCATCTTCGCACAACTGATGGCTCAAATCAAATTGAACCAAATGATGCGGTGCATAAAAAACTGGATGACGAGTCACAGGCTAACACTAGCAGAACATAAAACGGAGATAGTTCTTCTGACAAGGAAAAGGATTGAGACTCTTGTACCAATGACTGTTGGAGATACAGTGATTAAAATATCTACGAGTACAAAATATTTAGGAGTGATACTTGACTCCAAGCTCACATTCTGGAACCATATTCAGAGAGCGACAGATAAGGCAGTAAAATACATGACAGCACTTAGTAGGCTGATGGGCAATATTAACGGTCCAAAATCAAGTAAAAGGCGCCTCCTCATGGCGACGGTTCAGTCAGTGCTCCTGTATGGCTCTGAAGTTTGGGCCGAATCCTTGAGATTTGCATGGTATCGGAGAAGGATAGCTGCTGTACAGCGGAGACCAGCTTTACGTATTGTGTGTGCATACCGCACGGTTTCTGAACCTGCAATCCTCAGGGTGGCAGCAATAGCCCCAATACAGATGATCGATTTTTTCCTAAGTATTTTATACTTATTGCTTGTTTACGTGGTATCCGAGAAAAAATCGATCATCTGTACTGGGGCTATTGCATTGGAGCGACAAGAAATCTGGCGTACCCAAGGAGAGCTGGGAAAGAAATGTGCAAAGAAGCGTGCCTTTAATCAACGGATGAGGCGATTTCAACTCAGATGGGAAAGTGACCCTCGTGGTAAATGGACCAAGCGACTGATACCACGCCTGGATACCTGGGTCGAAAGAGTCCATGGTGAAGTCAATTATTACCTCACACAACTTCTAACAGGACGCGGATATTTCCGGAAATTCCTGCATAGAGTAGGCGGAGCGAGTGGTGTGCAACATGCATATATTGTGACGACATCGATGATGTACTTCACACCTTCTTCGTGTGCGGCCATTGGATGATAAAGAGAGAATATGTGGAAACTGAATTGGGAGAACTGACACCAGATAATATTATTTCTGTGATGTTACGGATGCAGCAATCATGGGATCAGGTGGCAGCGTATGTGGAGGATGTCCTTCACCAGAAAAAGCGGAATCTGGAAGCGTACGAACGCCCTTAAGAAGAAATGAAGAAAGAAGAAGTCTGAAAGGCTAAGTAAGCACGACATCACCCTGAAGTAATGCGTGAGCGGTTCCGGGGTGATGAACGCATCGTGGGAAAAGGGAGGTGGTTTTTAGTGGGTAAGAATCCCACACTACTGTGGAGTGCGGACCCTTCACAAGTGTCTTTTGAAGATTTTCCACAGTCCCTCGTAAAAAAAATATATTATTATTATTATTTTGATATTATTATCAATATTATTATTATTCAAATTTGAGGGCATTATAGCACAGTGGTGTAGCTGCTTGACTATTAAATGCGTATGCATTGTCAATGCTTATCAGATTTTCCAAGAGAAAAATTACATCCAATGTCTCGGATACCACGTAAACAAGCAATAAGTATAAAATACTTCGGAAAAAATCGATCATCTGTACTCTTGGCCGAAGACAGAGTTAAAGTAGCGTACAGGGGCTGATGACCTCGCTGGCCCGCCCCTTGAAGAGTAACAAGTATCTAAGTAGTGTTCTTGTGCATTTTCTCCACTGTCCGCGCAAAGTAACATCTTATACACATATTCATCGGGTGCTTCTCTAATCCTGAAAAGAATTTACATGAGATTAATAAATACATGTAATTTTTTCAGGTTTAGGGAAACGCCTATTTCAATTGGGTACAATCGTGTCGACCAACTGAAAAGCATTACATTTCTACTAAGCGGATTCGCTGGCGTAGTTGTTAGCATGCTGGACTGCTATGCTTAAGATCGCGGGTTCAAACCCGGCCGAAGTCGTCGGTTTTTTTAAGAGCGTGAGCTGTTGCTCAAACAATTCCCCATCCCAAAGTTTTCACCACTGTTACAGTCCTCATCCGGGATAAACAGAGAGCTTTAACTGACATTTCTAAATATTAGTACAGAAGACTCACAGAGCTGGAGGCGGCCGCATTTTCTTTCAATACGACCATTTAAAGTGTTACTTTATTATGTATTGTCTGGAGTGTTTGCACATGGAATTACAAGCTTAGAATTGATGCCTACATTCTATCACAATTCAAGTCGTCTACCAGAACGGTATGGTGGATGATCAAATAGATCCCAGCTGAACTCCTGCAGAACAGTCGCTGGGAGTAAGACAAGGAGATTGAGTATCACCACAGTTATAGCACAGGAAGCGGGCCGGCCCCGTGGAGTTGGGGTAGCGCGCCTGCCTCTCACCCGGAGGCCCCGGGTTTTATTCCCGGCTCCGTTAGGGATTTTAGAAACTGGGTGCACTTAGCCTCGTGAGGACAATTGAGTAGCTGTCTGACAGTGAGGCAGCGCCCCGATCACGCAAACGAAGATTAACGGCCGAGGGGACCCGAAGCGCTGATCACGCGTCACCCCAATATCTGCTGGCCAAATGGCTGGGCAGCGGTCACATGGTAGGCCTAGGCCCTGGAAGCACTGGAAGTGGTCGACGCAGCAAATTATGTAGCAATAAAAGCCTCACCACACACTCACACATGCAAAGGAAGTAGTTCGGGACTTACCTTGATGGACTCTGGGACTGTCAGACAACTCAGGATTACGATAAATAAACGAAATTCACGCCAGTACGCGCACCTTTATAAACACGTAGATAAAAGGGGTTAGAAGGAAAAATGGAGCAAGGTATCCTGAAAACGGGAGCGGGAGCTCAAAAAAATCAAACCTACATTGGAGAAAAAAACAGAAGACTGCCCAGAGACAAACAAGGGGTTGTCCCTGGTAACAGAAAAAAGAGAAGCAAAAGGGGAAGAGGTGCCACTAATCACGATTCGGCATAGCAAAAATTTACTATAACGAACCTTGATCAGCAATTATAGAAATGTCCAGTAACAACCAAGAGGAAAAAGAAAACAATTCCGATAATTGGCACGCAGAAGGAAAGAGGGGGGGGGGGTAACTACAATTGGAAGAAAACAATTCAGAATAAAAATTAATATATTAGCATCCGAAGATGATGTAGCAATAATTGCTTAAAAGGTCTGGCAAAAAAGTTCTTCAAGAAAGCAGGGGAAGTTGGACTAGAAGTGAATGATGAAAAAACAAAATTCATGAATGTAGAGAGAAATTACAAGACAAGAAGACATGGAACTTTACAAATTAGAAGAAGTAGACGGATTCAAATACCTGGGGCACTAATAAACAATAGACGATGATGATAATTGCTGTTTAAAGGGGCCTAACATCTAGGTTAAGGGCCTTAACAATAGAAACGAAGAAGAACAGGAGATAGAAGCGAGGATTAAATCTGCATCTTGAGCATTATATTCATTTAACAAACTACTCACATCCAAATTGTTATCAAGAGGGACCAACATACGAATTTATAAAACTATAATTAGGCCAGTATTACTATATGATGCAGAAACACGGGGATTATGCCAGTATTACTATATGGTGCAGAAACACGGGGATTAGGCCAGTATTACTATATGGTGCAGAAACACGGGGATTAGGCCAGTATTACTATATGATGCAGAAACACGGGGATTATGCCAGTATTGCTATATGGTGCAGAAACACTGAGATTAGGCCAGTATTACTATATGGTGCAGAAACACGGGGATTAGGCCAGTATTACTATATGGTGCAGAAACACGGGGATTAGGCCAGTATTACTATATGATGCAGAAACATGGAGATTAGGCCAGTATTACTATATGGTGCAGAAACATGGAGATTAGGCCAGTATTATTATATGGTGCAGAAACATGGAGATTAGGCCAGTATTACTGTATGGTGCAGAAACATGGAGATTAGGTCAGTATTACTATATGATGCAGAAACATGGAGATTAGGCCAGTATTATTATATGGTGCAGAAACATGGAGATTAGGCCAGTATTACTATATGGTGCAGAAACATGGAGATTAGGCCAGTATTACTATATGATGCAGAAACATGGAGATTAGGCCAGTATTACTATATGGTGCAGAAACATGGAGATTAAGCAAATGCACACAGAGAAAGATAAAAGTTTTCGAAAATAAAATCCTCAGGAAGAATTTCGGACCAATTTGTGAAGCAGGTGAGTGGTGAAGGATAAAGAGCAAGGAACTAACGGAGTTGTATAAAGAACCCGATGTTGTTGCGGAAACTAAGACAAGAAGCCTGAGATGGGCTGACCACGTGTATAGAAGAGAAGAGGGATCTGGACTGCGAGAAGTGTCTGAGAAAAAGCCAGACGGACGAAGACCTATAGGCAGACCAACATAAGATGGAGAGACCAGGTAGCCAAGGACATCCAGCTACTAGGAGCGCGAGAGGATGATGCCAAGGACAGAACGAGGTGGAGGAGGCTACTTGACGAGGCCAAGAACCGACTGCGGTTTGTGGAGCCGGTAGAGTAAGAGTAAGTACTAATATTATTATTAAGGCCCGGAAGTTCATGCAAAATCATATTTTTGCATGTTTATGCATTCTTACACTTGGTAATGAAAGAATTGAAAGGGTTTCATCATATAAATATTTGGGATGTCAAATCAGTGATAAATGGGACTTGAGTCAGGAAATTCGTTGTAGAATTAAGCAGGTCAGAAGTTCTTTCATTAAAATGAGAAAAGTTTTTACCAGCCGTGATTTAAGTCTGTCATTACAAACCCGACTGCTTCGATGCTACATTTTTAGTGTCCTGCTCTATGGAGTTGAATCATGGACACTTACCGAGGTTTTAAGTAAGAAACTGATAGCATTTGAAATGTGGACGTATCGCAGGATTTTAAGGATATCATGGACAGCGAAAGTCACAAATGTGGAAGTACTACGGCGTATGAACAGAAACTTGGAAATTCTCAGTATCATCAAAATGAGAAAACTAGAAAACTTTGGTCATTTCATGCGCAACAACAAATACCACCTCTTGCAATTAATTATCCAAGGGAAGATTGATGGCATTAGGAGTCCAGGACGCAGACGAATATTCTGGCTAAAGAACTTAAGCCAGTGGTTTGGACTTAATCCAGTGTCACTGTTTAGAACAGCAATGGACAAACAGCAGATCATGCTACTGATCGCCAATGTTCTTGGAGGACGAGGCACTTGAAGAAGAAGAAGATGAATATTTTGGTTACTTTGGCACAATGCATCATATATTTCTCCTTTGCCTGTTTGAATGCAAATCTCTGGTTGAGAAGGGCGCATAATCTCTTTTCCTTTTGTTTTGAAGCGCCTTCATGTTTTTAAGTCGCATATTTTGATTCGAACTCCGAGAGTCTATCACAAAATAATACTGAAATTATTTTAATAACTCGCACGCCTCAGTCCTTCTTGCAAGTTAATATGAATTATTGTCATTCAGCATTCACTATTTAAATATTGTAAAATAATTTTCATTTTAAAAACATACAATGGCTATTCAAATTCTATATCAGTTACACTTAAAAATTAGCTTAATAACATCATTATTCACGGTCGACACCGCTTGAAGTTGCATAAAATAATATTTCCTACTATTTAGAACTGTTTCTTAGTTGAAATATTTTAAAAAGGTGTAGTTTTATGTCCGCCTGTTCATATTTTCTTTATATTCAAAATGGAAACGCTAAAAGAATTCGGAGGGATCATAATTGACGTAGTTATTTCAGAGTGAATATTTTTAGCCTATTTTCAATTATGAGATCACTTTTTGTCCGCGTGTGTGTGCGTATGTGTGTGTGTGTGTGTGTGAGGTGTGTGTGTGTCCCTAATAACTTCTAAACGGCTGGAGCGATTACAATGAAACTCGGTAGGATCATAGCAATATTCTGGCCGACCCCGACCGTGCCCTTCAAATTTTATTGTGTCTAACCAATCCAACGTGGCGTCTGTGCGAAATATTTCACTGGCATTCAATATCTCCGAAACTGTTCATGATATCAGCCTGAAATTGTGTACGATGATAAAGAGCACTGCTACAAGTTTATTTATGTAACTTTCAAAAACCTGTAAAGTACAAAACGAACATGGCGGCCAAGCGAATTTGAAACATTTTAATAGACTTTTCTCGTGATTTAACCATCTGAGCGCAGAGAAATGTGGTAGAGTAAATGATTATACATATTTTAATGCACTGGCATCTAATTTAGTTCAATTGTTTACATAAACTGAAGATGGCGGCTGCGCGAAATTTTACAATTAAGTTATTTTTTCTTGTGTCGTAATCATGCGATCGAAGTGAAAGTTTGAATAATGAACCTACGCAATAATTTTCCTTTAATGGTAGACCTACATTACTCCATGGCCTATACATAAAACAATCCAAAATGGTGAGCATCGGAAATATTTTGACGGTTCTCAATATCTACGAATCTTTTACAGCAATCCAACTGATTTTTTTATGTTCATAGAGGCTATGAACATACGTTCACCTATATGACTTTCAGTAACCTGGTGAGTACAAATCCAACATGGCGGCGACGCGAAGTATACATATTTAAATGGACGTTTCTCGCGATTTAACCATCCGAGTGCAGTGAAACTTTGCACGTTAAATGCTCATACAAATGTTAATCCACAGGCATCTAATTTATTTCAATTGTTTTCATAACCACAAGATGGCAGCTGTGTGAAATTTTAAGATCTCATTTTTACTTCTTGTGTCCTAATCATGCGATTGAAGTCTGAATACCACACGTACACAATAATCTTCATGCTATAGTACATAAATAAAAATCCAACCTGGCGACCATCTGAAGTATTTAGACGGTTTTCGATATCTACGAATCTATCACAATAATCAAACTGAAATTTTGTATGTTGAGGCAATTAACATGAGTAGGATATATGAAAATAGGCTGCATAGTTCTTCACGGAACTACTTGTTATTTTTGTCGATACCTGGTGATACAACTACGTTTTACCTGTTTTTAAGAAATGAACATTATGACGATGATTCACAAAGAAAAGCAAACTTCAATGGACAAAAACTCTGAACTAGAAAGAACTATTCCTCCCATTCAAGCCATAATGATAATGTACCCAACGGTATCAGAGCAGCCAAATAATGAACACTATGAAGGAAGTGAGAAATGAAACGAAAGTTGCGGGGGAGGGTACGTCTTATCATCACCTAGCGACAGGTAGGTAATGACATTAAAAATATTACTGGTTGGAACAGAGAAACGGCCTGAAACAAGAAAGTGCACTGTCACCGTTACTTTTCATTGTGGTGATGGATGACATAATGACCCGAGTGGCACAAGTAATTGGGGAAGGAAAGACGAAAAATGGTGTTTGCAGACGATTTGATGATTTGGAGAGACAAGGAGGAGGAGGTACAGGTGCAGTTGGACGCGTGGGAAGGAATAATACAAGGATATGGGATGCAATATAGCATAAATAAGAGTGAGGTGGTGATCACAACAAGGAAGAAGGAAAGAACCACAACGGGAATAACAATTGGTGGGGAACAGCTGAAGAAAGTGGAGAGTTTCAAGTATTTGGGAAGCCTGATACTGTGCCCAAATCCAGTTGTCCAGATTTGAGAGCCCAGACCCTGATGCTAAGTCCAGAGCAAAAGTTTTGAATAGCGCGCTCCCAATGATCTAAGAAGCATTTCGAAGCTTTATGCAGCCTACAGAACGTTAAGTGACGTAGCAAGTTTGTCATAGTCGAGGCTATTTTGATAAAAGATTTCCCGATTGATTAGAAACATGGGACTAGTACCAGATTACTGGCACGGAAAAGGGAAGAAGAAAGTGCTATATTTCAAGAAAATCGAACCAGCGAAAGCCGAGATATGAGATGTTTTAGTTTTGAGCAGATATCTCACAGTGACGTCAGGAGTCCGCCTGGAGAGTATAAAACATGGAGGAAAGAATAAGAGGAGATGCCCTGAGCTCGTATGAGTGAAGCCAAGCGCTGCAACCAAAGTGGGCGTACCCTTAACTCGTATTCGGTGTTCTGTGACTTGCATGAGGCATTGTGCATGGCTAAACCTTATTTTGGCCCTGGTTTTTATCGCGCTCCAGTTATGCAACATTGGAAACGTAATAACAGTAGCGATAAGTTATTTAAAAAATCTTCAATTCTAATCTGAGCATGTGTAGGCCTACCCTATATACCAAATAAATAAAAATCATTCCTCTGGAAATTCCAACTTCCCCCCCCCCACACACACACACACAAAGAAAATACCGTACGGTACCGAAACGTATAGGCTATACCGTATTTTTGTGCAAATATGCGTCCTTTTTTAATTGTTCTGTTTATTAATTTTGAGGTTCGTATACTTGAATATCAAAATGTGTACGACCAATGAGTGAAAGTGGCTGTGCTCGAAATTAGGCCTAAAAACTGATGAATGCCTCAACACCAATAAGAACATAAAACTCAATTTGGTGTAAATAGCCTACCGTAATTAGTTCGACATCATTAATTCCCAAGATGTTCCTACTTAGGTATAACTCGCATCTTCAGACACCTGTATTCAATTTAATCATTGTTTCAGCGTATTATTACGTTTTGACGCGTCTTCCTTACAAAACTAGCCTCGCAAAGGTGCTCTCATATTTATATTTAAATTGGCTTTTAAAACGATAACGCAGCTTATTTGTGCCAAGTACCGTGATGTACAGAGTGTATTCTGCCTATCCAAGAAAAAATCTTGACCTGTCATTGCAGTTTTATGTCATTAAATCCATTACTAGTTGGAGTGGTTTACGGCTTTAAGCATAGGGACAGCCATTTTCTTGCAACCAAAGTGGGCGAGCCGCTTGGCTTCAGGAGCTTGCGCTAGGCAGCGCAGCGAAGGCATCTCCTTCCTTTCTTTCCTCCATGGTATAAAACGGCTGCGGACCATGACATGTTATGTTACTTCTTCGTAAGCGCTCTGTCGCTAAGTACATTATGTTACTTCTTCGAAAGCGCTCTGCTGTTCAGTACATCGCTGTTTCGTCGTGAAGATAATCTACGAGCACATGGTTGCCATATTCTATGTTACGCTTATAACTAGCACAGGGTTGTTAGGACTTAGTGCGATTCAACGACAGTACATGGTTACTGGACTTCGAAAAGTGTTTGAAATTATTTCAAGTGAACTTAGGATTCTTCATAAGTTATCACTCAGGTGATAGACTTTTGTGGCAGAACATTGGTAATTATAACTGCTACACGGACATATTATGATAGACTTTGTCTATTTTTTTCCCCACAGTCCACAAATATTTAAACTGGATTATTTTTATCCAATGGCCAGAAGCAAGCTTTTGTCTTTGGTAACTATTTGACCAACCAAGATAATAAGTCAGTACTTTTCAAATACCATTCTTGCACGGTTCAGTTCATTTAGCCGACAAAGGGAAACCAGCTGTGCCTAGCATGGTCTGGAGAGTGAGAAGCTCTGCCCAGGGACTTGAACATCAGACTTGTACCGGTGCTGAATAGGATTGTCACAGTATTGATGGTACTGAATGCATCAGAGTTGGGTCATGTTACATCTGGTATTTTGCATCATGGATCAATTCGATCTTGCTTGCCACGGTGGGTGAGTGGTTATAGTGTCGGACTACCAACCCCAAGATTGCAGGTTCGCCCCTGGTCGTGGTAAGTGATTTTTGAAGGCGACAGAAATCACGACACTCATGTCATACGTTGTTGGCATGTTAAAGAACCCATTTGAATTCAGTAGGCCGTGTTCAAAGGCAAAATTAATCTCGGGATTTTCCGCCAACACAAAGTTCCTCCATTCCCTACTTGAAAACGCTGTAGTGTCAAGGAGTTTAGATATCTAACCTCCTTGACTTTCATAGCGTTCAAAGGAACGACGAAATTCGACAGGCAAGCTACCCTCTGGGTGTCAATTAACAAAGCTTGCACCAGGCACCCGAGGCCATACGATATTATTATTATATATTAATTCGATCTTGCCCCTGTCAAGAGTATTACTTCAGCTGATGAAGCAGCTAATATGAACAATTTTCATCAGGAATATCAGGCAATGAATATGATTACCGCTATGTCTGGTTAGACATCTTGCGGGAGGCCGATACAAGAATTTAAGTACGTTGTCCAAATGGAGACAAAAGACTGGAATGATCTGGTTTTGACCAGATTATCTTCAACATCAAGATCTACAAGAATGTAAGCTACAATTTGCATTATTTGTATGCGTAGTTAGCTGGAATTTCTCATTTTTCTACAGTCTTGCCAACACACATTTTCTTCGATATTTTGCTGTTGCAAATATTTATGCGAGGCATGGGTAGCCCTGTTATGAGCAGTTTTTACACTCAGACATGAGGATACAATGATTTGAATCAACGGACGAGCACAATGAGCATTTATTTGATTTTGATATATTTTTCTAATCGCGGTCATCAGCCGTCGTAACTGTAAATTTAATGATAAATTTAAGTTAAGGAATGGATATTTATCCATATTTAAGAAGTCGAGTATGATATTTCTCGAATAATTTAGCAACATTAAATTCAGTTGTGGAATTAATAATAATAATAATAATAATAATAATAATAATAATAATGACGATTTAATAATAATTATTAATTTCCATTTTTTTTAGATAATAATAATTATGATTTATATTTCTAATAATAAAAATCATGTAGCGTGATTTATAAATTGGATATTTAAGCAGTTTACTAGATCGGATACTTCCGAAGGCTAGTGGTTAACGCACGCCCACATTCAACTAACAGAGTAATTCAATGGAAACATTTTACACTTGCATTATGTAGTAAAATCTTTTGGGCTGGCTGCGTGGCTCAGGGGTAACGTTCTCGCTTGCTGACCCCAAGGTTGCAGGTTCGTATCCTGGCGTTGTCAGCTGGCATTTGAGGGTGCGCAAATGCGAGGGAGCCGTGTCAGTAGATTTACTGGCACGTTAAAGATCCCCTTCGGGGCAAAATTCCGGCACCCCGGCGTCTCTAAAAGCCAGGGTAGTTAAAAGGGACGTAAAACCAATAACATTATTATTAAAATCTTTTGGAAGACACGGAAATTAATGATACGGGAAGCAAATAGAATGTATAAAACAGGGTTTTGACTAGAGTTTCTATAAATCATTATGAGCAACGTCTTTTGATATAAAGTTTGACCAGAAATAGACGCGTTGTGAAATTATTAATGTTTAAACGGATGGTAAAATTACAGTAAACTCATTGAGGAGCTTACTAGCTTATAAATCTTCCAGTTTGAGTAACACGCAAAGGCTTGATTATTATGTATAATTTGGGAAGAAATTATTGTGTGTGGAAATAGTTAAATGTGCCATTCTGATTGTGCAATTAAGTCGCAGGAATGAGGTTGTTAAAATGGAGCATCAACCATATTGTGGGTTGGATGACTTTAAAATATGTCGGGAGTTGAAATATTGTTACAAGCCCCACTTTCATCGAATTTATAACCAAGGGTTATTTTATGGAGCCATCATGGTTAATTCGCATTTTATCCAAGTGTTCTATAAATATTTCCTAGTACTTGTTGACCCGGATTTTGTTATTAACATTTACCTTTCATTATAAGAAGACTTTACCGTTGTCTAATGCTAATGTTGATTATGTGAATTTTGACACATTTAAATAGAATGGGCCGATGCTATAAATAAATTAATACTGTTATTTCATGAACAGCCACTACAATTTAGAGGATATTTGTGATCCTAGTAAAGATATAAATATTATGTAAAATAATTAATTGATAAACATTTTGACATTCTGTAAAAGAATTGCAATTTTTGATAATAGCAACAAATTCTATTTTTGTAAACAATTTCCTAAATAATATTTTCAAATGATATTTGAATGTTTGAATGGTTAAATTAATATTTAAAGATTTGATGTTTTGTTTATAATAATTTTTGACCATAATTGATAATCGAGTCAAGAACTCAGAATAGTTATTTTGGATCAAGAACAGATGGTACAATACATTTTTCTGTTTATCGAAGTTCTTTGAATCCGTGCTCAGATGTCCATATAAATTGATGTTGTGTTATACCCATTATTATGACTATACAATTGAACCAATTTTAAGATACTGATTCCTGGAAAAGTGTTAGTTATTTTCTGCAACTATTTGAAAAACAAAAACAAAGTGATTTTTTCTACATCAAGTGAAACCATTTAATTTCTACAAGTGAATACATAAAAGTTATGAATCAGGCTGGACAATTTAATTTGCACTGAAAAACCTACGACTGTAAATAGTACATTTGAACGAAGACAACAGGACTAACAATCTGGCTTTCGTTTCAAATATTTAGTGTTCATGTGTTGGTAAATCTGTAAATTTGTGTACATAAATGTATGATCCGTCATGCATCAATAATGCTATTCTAGCATTAGTTCAGTGAATTTTTAAACATTTTAATAACATGAGATAATTTTACGAATTGTGTTATTTTCAGAAAGTCTCCTTCTATCCTTATTGTTGCATCTGCCGAAAATCAGTAAAGCAATTTTTATTGTGTTATTGTAGTCACTTTAACCCTTATGGTGCCCTGGTATGTTTAGATTCTCGTGCTGACTGATTTTTGGTGAAATGCATATGTGGTCGTCCGGACTTCGGTCTAAACGGGCACAATACAAGATAATGGAAGAAACGATAGAGAAATAAATGAGCGGGCGAGACAGGCAGAAGCATTCCGGAGGAGTGTGAGAAGCATGATATGGAGCAAGGATGTCCCTCAGAACAGCAAAAAGATCATATATCGGACGTACTATGTCCCTATCCTGACGTATGCCTCGGAGACCTGGGTTATGAAAGGAAGGGAGAAGAGCAAAATACAGGCCAGTGAGATGAGGTTCTTGAGAAGCAGTATTGGAGCTACAAAGAGGGACAGAATAAGAAATAAGAGGACCAGAGAATTAATGAAGGAGGGACCATTACAGGATGGTATCGAGAAATCTAGACATAGATGGTATGGACATGTAAAACGAATGGAGGATTCACGAGACGAAGTGGGAAGGAAAGAGACCGAGAGGAAGACCGAGAGACAGGTGGCTGAAGGGGGTGGAAGAAAGCGTGAAGAAGAGAGGAGAAGACTGGACAAGGGTGGAGGCTGAGAGATGGTGGGAAGACAGAAGACGTTGGAGATGCTTGTGGTCCAAACAAACCCAGCCAGTGGCTGGAAACTGTGCAAGATGATGATGACTTGCCCCCCACCTGGAAAAAATTCTGCCGGCGCCCATGTTCTCAGCTGAAAGTGACGAAGAGCCTCTTCGAAGTTGCTTATAAACTCAGTGTTCTCAAACGATATTCTTCTTTCTTCGTTTAGGCCAGCTATGGACCGCGTCATTTCGACTGCTTTCGTCTTTGGGCCTTGATCTTAGCCCAGTGTTCTCGCATTCGCTGCCAGTGAAACTCCTTTCTTTCATCACACCACTAACCGGTTTCCGTGGCGTAGTTGGTACTATGCTGAACTGCTGTGCCCAAGATAGCGGCCGAAGTCGACGGATTTTTAAGAGCGTTAAAAATCCTTCAGTATGCCTTCCTTCGCAGGGAAAGTAAAGCCGGCGGTCCCATGTCATAGCTTTATGTCATGTAAAAGATCCTTCCACAGACACTAAACTTGTGTGAAGCTAAATTGTTAGGTTAGATTTCGTCGGAACGCTCTATCAAAGTTCCAACGTTCACCACTAGGTATCATTGATATCTGGTGGCGAAAGTTGGAACTACTTGAAATTGAACGGAACTTGTAGCTCACCCTAAGGGTGTCCGCTGGAAGCAGCTACAGACTCAGGTGAGCCGAACATGTCCTCGGACACTCCCGGTACTAAAAGCCATACGATAAATAAATAAATAAATAAATAAATAAATAATCAAACCACTTCTTGCCGGTTTTTAATTTCGCTTTTTCTTGGAATTGGTGGTGTCCTCCAAGCTTTTCCTTCAAAAGATCACGTTCCATAACGTCTGCGTGGGTGATCCTTGCAAATCATTGTTTACCTCACAAAACCATGTGCCCTTGGTTACCTTGTTAATAAAATACAACCTTTGACAATAAAGTTCGGTGAATGGGGCTATATTACGAACGGATTGTTGGCTTACCTGAAACAGCAGTTACTGTCCATCGAAGTAATCCCCGTGGATGTTTATGCACTTCTAACAATGTCTGTTCAAGTCCTGGAAATTCTTTAGGGATAGCCTTCAGTTCGGTCGTCACATTACGTTGGATGGCCAAAATGTTCGAAAACCGTTGGCCCTTTAGGGCTTTTCGCTGACCCTGGACCTAGACCCCGCCACTCCATACTTTCAAGCTTGACTTCGGGGTCGTACCTCAGACACCAGGTCTCGTCACCAGTGACGATGGTTTCCAGAGAAGCCATTCCATTCCACAGAACATTCACCCTTCTCACTGCAACCCGCCAAACATATGTGCATGGTAGGTTGCATAAATTCATCCTTCTCACTGCAACCCGCGGAACAGGTGTGCATGGTAGGTTGCATAAATTCATCCTTCTAAACACGCACTGTGCCAAACAGGTCTTACACGTTGCATTGTGTCTCGCCAGGTCGACTGTTCTGACTTTATTCACCGAACGCAACGTGACAAGCCTTTTGTACACCATCCCAAAAGACGCCTTCTTTCAAAGTTTCCAGAACATGTATCGCCGATCTCAGCATTGCATGGTTACGGGAAGGGACCATTTCGAAGGACAATAGGGTCACTGTTGTGCGTTGTTCTTCTATGTTGATAGTACAGGACTATTCACCGAAATTTATTGTCACAGGTTGTAGGTAAATATCTGATAAGCGATTCTCTCGGGTTTCATACGAGTTAAGTGTCCACAGAAAGATATTCTTCACTTCCGAATTACTTGAGATATCCTCTCTACATGATGGTAGAGCTCGTTGTTATGCAGTCTCCTGTATTAACCATTGTCTCAAACGATATTATTATTATTATTATCTTTAATTTCTCATAATCATGGTACAATTCAGTTTACAAGGTACGGATTTGTTAATCAAGAACCCTCTAAACCTATTACTGGGATAAAAATAACCTAACAATAAGTCACGTATCCAGCAGCACTGCCTTCTGTATTATGGCAAGCAGATGTTTCATTTTCAGTTCCTCCAAAGCCATTGCCAACGTCTTTGGAACAACTCCCGTGGAAGAGATCACCACCGACAAAATCCTTACGCATTTTAATCCCCACAGTTTTCGTATTTCTTCCGTCAACGGTGCGTACTTGTTCGTCTTTTTAGCTTGGGTAGTTTGCATATTTTGGCTAAGTGGGACAGCAACGTCTATTAAGTAGGCTTTTTGCTCTCTCTTACTGAGATAGACAATATCAGGTCGATTGGCCAAGATTTTCTGGTCGGTTAAAATAGGTCTATCCCAATACATCTTATAATGCTCATTTTCTAGCACGTTGGCAGGCTGGTAATTGTAGTACACAATGCACGTATCCAGAAGTCCAGATTTTATAGCGAGCTCTTGATGTAAGATCTTAGCAACATCATTGTGCCTCTTGGTATACTCTATACCAGCCAGCGTAGAGCAGCCACCGATGATATGATCGATGGTTTCCAGCGCTGAGGTGCATCTACGACATCGATCATCTGCTACATTCTCTTTAAGGATGTGCTTTCTATAATTTTTGGTTGCAATGACACGATCCTGTATCGCAATTACAAATCCCTCAGTTTCACTGAAGAGCGAACCATGCTTCAACCATAAGTTCGTCAATGATCGGTCGACATGATGTTGGCTGAGCAAGTGAGGGTGTACACCATGCAGTTCTTTTCGTAACCATGCCATCTGGCGCTGTTCAAACGAAGTAACGTGCTCTTTTGTGTCATATTGCATGTCTGCAAGTCGTAGTGGTGTGAATCTCTTATCACTTTCAACAATGACTTCATACAGAGGAGTATTTCTTGCGCCAAAGAAGTACTGTCGCAGACGTTCCACTTGCTTACTTTGGGCGATTGTAAGATCAATGACCCCTCGACCGCCTTCGCTCCGTGGTAGTGTGATACGCTCTATCGCTGCCTTTGGATGATGAAGCCGATATTTTGTCATTGAGACTCGTACTCTCCGTTCTATCTGCTCTAAATCTGTCTTAGACCACTTAACGATCCCGAACGAATACGTAAGTTTCAGGTACTGCCCAGGTGTTAAGGGCTTTGACCTTCTTGCCTGCATCCAAGTATGATTTCAAAACCATATCCACTCGATTAAAGAACTTTTTCTGTAAATTGGCTTTAATTTGTGTGTGTCGGATCCCACGAAGCTGAAGAAAGCCCAAGTATTTGTAGGTCTCGCCCTCATCTAAACACTCGATTAGCTCATCTAGACCAACATTGAAGCCCTCTGCCCTATCAAGTTTCCCTCTTACCAGTATGATCGCCTTGCATTTTTGAAGTCCGAATGCCATCGCTATATCGTCGCTAAACGTCTGCGTAATATCTAAGAGCCCTTGCAGTTGACACCGTGTGCTTGCATAGATTTTTAAGTCATCCATGTGCAGTCTATGTGAAACCTTGTGCTTCACCTCACCAGCTCGCATTTGAAATCACAATCCACTCCTATTTAACTGCCCACTGAGCGGGTTTAAGCACAGACAGAACCATAGAGAACTGAACGAATCTCCCTGAAATATTCCACGGTTAATTCGAATTGCACGGGACGGAGTGACTTGGTATCGGTCTTTTAGATGAAGTTTCACATTCCATCTGGACATGATAGATTGTAGGCATTGGACAATGATGGGATCACACTTTTAGATTTTTAATATTTCGATCAAATATGAATGAGGTACGGAGTCATAGGCATTCTTGTAATCAATGTAGGCCATACACAAGTTTCTTTGTCCTTTCATAGCCAAATTTACAATGACTGAATCTATTATCACTTGATCCTTACAGCCTTGCGTTTTCCGTCGGCACCCTTTCTGCCCTTCAGCGAGTATCCCATTCGCCGCGCAATGCCCATACACTCGTTCCGCAATTATAGCCATAAATAGCTTTTAAAGCACCGACAGGCAAGTGATGGACCTGTAGTTCGACGGATCTCTTGATTCTTCACCTTTTGGTATCAAGAAGGTATCTCCCATGAACAGAAATTCCGGAGCTTCCTCAGGAAATCGTAAAATTCGCGTGAAGGCTTTGGCTATTGCTTCATGGGCACCTGTGAACTTCTTATACCAGTAGTTGTGTATAATATCTGGCCCAGGTGCTTTCCAGTTCTGTGTACGTAGAGTCGCTGCCTTCGCCTCATGCTCCATGATGTCAGGACTATTCATTTCATTAATCACACCAGAAAACCTCGCCTCTTCTTCTATCATCCAGTTGGCATGAAAATTGTGGTCTTTGGGCTGTTCCCGAATATTAGACCAGAAATTGGTGGCCTCTTCGATTGAAGGAGTATTATTCTGACGTTCTGGATTAGAGTTTTGCAAGCTGTTGTAGAATTGTTTCTGGTTCAATGCAAATGCTCTATTCTGATCCTTCCGCTTTTGACTTTCTTTGTACCTGTGTAGCCGTTTACTATAGACAGCCAATCTCTGAGTGCGCGTGTCTATTATTTCCGACAGCTTGTCTTGATCCAGCTCTTCTAAACGACTTGGCTGTATTATGCGCACTACATTCCTGATTTGTCTAAGGGACCGATTTCCTCTTTTGAATTGTGTCAGTTGACCAAGTTCTCTACGAAGCTCCTCAAACTTCTTCTCCAGGCGCTTTTGCCATGGGGGAGGCATCACTGAGCTCGCACGGACCCTTGCATATTGTGACACAATTTTAATACCAATCGCTTGTACGGCAGCTAACAATAAATCACCAGTTGTACGTACTCTATATCATCAACACCATCTAGAGCTTTAGTGACCACCGTGTTGTTAAGATGGCTAACGATTACGCCAAACTTTACAGAGGTGTTTACCTTCGGGATCTTGAGACGACAACATGGGTTAGTCCCATAGTACTTGCTTGTTGGAAATAGAGGACTGCTTGTTCACACAACGCCGCGTATTGTATATCTTGATGCAGACGAGCTTGTGACTGAGGTTCTCTTTATTATTATTATTATTATTATTATTATTATTATTATTATTACAAATGTGATCAAAACAGTAGAATACATTCATTTCCCAATTCTATTTTGTAACCCGATATCTTTAGTCACTCGATAATTAGATGACTGACTATCTCTCTCATAAAGCGGGTGACGTCTGCTACCTTGTGTTGGAGTCCTACAGCAGTCTCATCATCAACTCTCACTCAGAGGGAAGCATAGCGGAGTTAGGTTGGTAATAATCTTGTTGGAATGTCAGATGAGATAACACTGTTCTCGATTTACAGTGCGAGTTGTCTGTGTGTAATTGTAAGTGTCGGCGCGCGCAAGTTCCCAGAGGAGCGTCAGATTCCCACAAACCGACTACTCCGGTTACCATGGAGACACACCTTCCGCTATAATGTAATCAATCTGCTGCATCACCAGTGAGACACCTATAATGGCGGCATCGTGGCGTAGTTGGTAGCATGCTGAGATCCTCTGCCCAAGGTCGTGGGTTCAAACCTGGCCAAAGTCGTCGGATTTTTTAAGAGCGTTAAAATTCTTCAGTGTGCTTTCCTTCGGAGGAGAAGTAAAGCCGGCGGTCCCATGTCATAGATTTATGGCATGAAAGAGAACCTTCCAAGATGTGTAGGTTAGAATTGATAACGCTATATTAGTTCTAACGTTCGCCACCAGGTGCTGACTGCATGGCATCTAGTAGCCAATTGGGAAAGCAAGGTGTCGTGGACGGTAGCATTTGCATTTGGCAGCAAAAGTAGGGACTACTGGATGGAAGGAAGATTTAAGTTTTTCGTGACCGTTAATCTCGAGATCATGAGCCACGGGACCTCCTTTTTACGTGGAATCCGAACCACAGGACATGGCATTTCACTTTGAAAATCTCACATGCATTGACCGGGAGTCGAACCCGGTCTGCCGTGGTGACAGGCCAACAGCTTGAAATGATCGTCTGCAGTCCTTACTTGAATTAAGACAACACACACGAATACAGTCATCACAATTAACACCGGTTATCAGACAGATTCTACACACACCCAAAGTACACGGGGCTACATGACCGCGTTGTCCCAGCCTCTAAACTAAGCAACCAACCAACCGAGACACCAGTAACGCGGGGTTATTTTTTTTTCCATTGGCCGAAACATCAACATATTCCTGTATAGTTTACCTGTTTGGGACATCGTGGTTACCAGCCCCTTGTACTTGGAAGTGGAGAGATGTTTCTGGCAAGTTCTAATGAAGAGAAGAGATAGGTTGGTAGGACACATACTAAGCCTCCCAGGAATAGCAAACATAGTTATGGCAGGAAGGGTCGAGGACAAGAAATGTAGTGGTAGACCAAGGTTAGAATATGTTAAACAGATTGCCTCGGATGTAAGGTGTGGTTGCTAAGAAGAGATGAAATGATTAGCTCAGGACAGGGAGGTATGGAAGGCTGCATCAAACCAGTCAAAAGACTAAAGACTCAAACAACAGCAACAACGTCACTACGACTGATGTCGGAGAATTGAGTTAGTTACTTTACTTATTGTTATTTATACTTTACAATATCACTTTAACTTTGTTCTTTATAATTTCAAGGAACAATGATCCATAAGCTTGGGGAGTATGGCTTAGCTGCTTGTCTTCCACCAGGACGGAGTTCGAATCCCGGTGACAATGGGGTGAAAGTTTCACCTGAAAAATCACTTGGCGTCAGGAAGGGCTTAAATCTCCGGGCAAAATCAAAATTGAGCCTGGTTGGCTCCGATAACCCCAATTAATTGGGATAAGCCGTAGACAGTATAATGTTCCATAAGCTCCCATCACTCGCGATCCAGCGAAACTGAGATATCGGGCCCTTAGCATCAATGTATGCATTTGTCTGAAACTACAGTACTTTGGAGCTGAGAAACATTCTTAACAGCCCAGATAATCCCTGTCTTCTCATGCATGTGACCTGTACCCCGCTACTACTATCAGATATTGTATTATGGTTGCTTGAGTTTAGGCCTTAATTACGAACATATCAATAGACCTATTGCAAAATGATTTATAAAAATATTTTCATTCTTTAATTCTGCGTTAGACTATATAATCCAATTATTCTCAAGTGTAATGATTATTTATGGTTGTATTTGTGGTTGTATGGAAAATTGTCTGAGGTACCGCTCACTTAAAACTATATACATGCACAACTACTTGGCTGAGGGTAATGCAAGTTTTATATGTTACAGACACAAGTATTGGTAGTGTCAATCTCAAGTTTGAAAGTATTTCAACTACCCAATAAAAATTCTTTATACTTTTTCCGAAGTAACGCTTTCTCAGCCCAGGATAAATGTACAGCAGGAAACTTGGGCTCATTTTGAAGCTCTTATTCGTGGTTATCGGAAACTACGACCACTGTAAACGTACAGTGTGATGACGTATTTATGAAGAGTAATATTAATGGGAGGTTTTGTGCGTAGACCCACTGTTATAACATTTGACTAGTGAGGTACACCGCAGTATTGAATACTGAAGGCCGCTGTAACCACATGTAGAACTTCTTAAATTGATAGATTGTCTTGAGACATTGGCACTTAACGCACAAAACGACAATTAACGGGTGGACGTGTGCTGCTTTGTAATTCGTGACTTGAATTATTGATATCCACGGTTTGTATAATCCTCTCGTAAAAACATGATGATGATGATGATGATAATTGTTGTTTTAAGGGGCCTAACATCTAGGTTATCGGCCCCTAATGGTTTGGGTGATCGTGAAGATGATAATGAAATGTAAACTATAACTAAAACTAACTTATATACTAGAAGAAGAAATGGAAAACAAAAGGAGAATATGGCAAATAAAGGACAGGAGGAAAAGAAATGCCCTCAACCCTCGAAGAAGGCGGATTGAGGGACTTGGAAGCAAGGAGAGCCATGAAAGGCAGATAGGAAAGTGAAAGAGGAGAGGTCCGCCCCACAGGTAATGGATAAAAGGGGGAAAATCGGACCCAGCTCAGGAATCCCTCGGGGTCACCAATTCCCAAACTCACCAGTTGTGAGCCCCTGAGGGTGTAGCAATATCTAAGGTGCACCAGAAGTGGTGGGGCTACATACACCCTACCTCCTTGAGGGCCTAGAGCAGAAGGCAGGAGATAACAGGAAAAGAAAAAGAAGGCTGACCCCTCGCGAAGGAGGGTATCAGAAAAGATGAGACAAGGGCCAATTAAGGCGGGAAATGAAGAGACTCCCTAGGCCTCGGATACCCTAATACCGTCAGGGTCGGAAGAGAACAAGAGTTGACCAAGTGAGGTCGACAGGAAAGAAGACGGAGAGGAGCCCGGCACAAGTAAGTGGAGGCAATGCCGAACTCAGCTGGGGCCCCGTGGTCGCCAACCCACGTCCTACAAGCTGTGACCCCCTGGGGGCTCGTAAAAACGAAAGCCTCAATAACAAGTTATATTTTTTTCTGTAATGGGCGTTGCTACTACTGCTATAAGTTAGTACAGAATCGCTCGATTCCAAATGATGAATTGATACACTGGACGGTGTAATCGTCTGGCCTAAGAGTGATGTATTCCAGGCAATATTTCTCGTAATGCAGTGCAATCAATTTTGTACGAGTTCCTTTTATCTCTATTTAGCTCTCATAAAGAGTGACTAACGTAGGAAATCACAATATGTCGCTGTGTCACTAAAAATGTATCTTTATGTGAATTTGATTCTGCAAACTAACACATCCAGCAAACATATGAGTATAGTGAGCCCGTATGCGCTCTTTTCCTTAATATTTCTTCAAGAGCATGTTTGCTTGCTGTGCTCACTTGCATGGAACGCACTCAGAAGCTTCCTCCCGTTTCAAGCTTTCTTTTGACTTTGGAGAGGCCAGTGTATTTTCTTCCTGGGTATATAAGGTGCATTCAAAAAGTAACGAGCCGGGAGCTTTAATGCGCAAACCGGTTACGACATCGGCTAATCGTGGCGTGTGCAACGAGATGTGGTTCCGACCAGAGCGTGGAAGGTCACAGCCCGTCGTTAGAGGACACGCGTGCACGTCACGTGACGGTACAAAGCGAACAGCAGCATGCATCAATCGTCCAACGCTGCCAGTCGCATTGCACACAGTGACATGGAGGCGTCAAACGAAGAGCAAAGAGGTGTTGTTCGGTTTCTGACAGCGAAAGGAGTAGGGGGAACGGACATTCATCACCGAATGTCACAAGTGTACGGCGAACATTGCATGTCCCTTGCAAGGGCCAAGGCGTGGCACAAGCGCTTCAGGGATGGACGGGTGTTGTTAGCCGATAATGCTCGGTCTGGGGCACCCCCTGCATTACCGATGACAACGTCCAGCTGGTTGATGCACTCAATACCCAGGACCGCCAAGTGACAGTGAACGCCATAGCCGCAGTGGTCGGATTGAACATCGGAAGTGTGCACACCATCATGAAGGAACGACTGCACTTGCGGAAAGTGTGTGCCACATGGATGCCCCTCAGTCTTCAACCGCACCAGGAAGCATGTCGAATGGCCTACTGTCTTGGTCTAGGTTGGACGATTGATGCATGCTGCTGCTCGCTTTGTATCGTCACGTGATGCGCACGCGTGCCCTCTAGAGACGGGCTGTGACATTCCACGCTCTGGTCGGAAGCACACCTCGTTACACAAGCCACGATTAGCCGATGTCGTCACCGGTTTGCGCATACCAGCCTCCGGATCGTTACTTTTTGAACGCACCTTATATTTTAATACATATCTTGCATCTGCATATCACAGGCATTTATCACAAGAAATTCTGTATAAATTACCAATTCATTGTGGCCTTGAATATTATAATTCATCATTTGGTAAAGGTATTTGCATCGCAGATATGCGGAAGGCGTGAAAGTGAACACTACACGACTTGGAAGATCTTTGGAACCTTTGACGAAGCTTCCGACCACACCACACAGTTTTGTGAGTCTGACCAAGACGCACACGTTTTGTGAATCCGCCGATACTAGGTGGGATAGCCCGTTTTGTTAAAGTCCACAGTGCTGAAGTGAAGTACAAGTATCTGCTGCCATCGAGCTGATTTATTGCAACAAATTGTGTATAATATCATTTGAACGTCGTGTGAGGCGAATGCAGCGAAATTCGTCGCCAACAATTTTTCGAAAGTGTGAATTGGTAAATTTTTCACCACTTACACGTGGTCAGCTAACATTGATACCATGTTGCCGATAGCATGGAAAACTCCTGTGTAATAGTGCACAGAAATAATCATTCTACGTACTGCATTAATTGCGAGCTAGAAGCCGGAGTGAAAATAATCACGAATAATAGTTTGTGCTTCGATTATTTCTTGATGATTGCTGTGATATTACGTGATTTTGTTTTTAAGGTATTAAAGCCTGTGAGCTTAGATACCACCTGTTGTATCTGTTAGAGTCTGTGCCAGAGTCTTATAATCATTTTGAACTATCTGCACCTGTGTTTGAAATCAGTGCTTCATTTTGAATATTGTGAATATCGTAAAAGCTGCGAAAATTGTATATTCCTTCGCACCATGCATCGTAACGACGACCACGTGTACGACATGTTTCTACCCGTACTCATGATGTCATGGAGGGGGATGTCAAGGAAATAACACTGCCATGAGGAGGAAATCAAGAGGAAACCGTACCGGAAGACAACGTGAGGAGGAATTTCAAGAGGAGAATAGGCGAGAACTGTGGAACTTAATTATGGAGCCGAACAATCCCTCTTGTAGAACGGAGTTGTTTAACCCCTCTGTTCTGAGAGAACACGAGGTGAACTACAAATTATATCCACTGAGAGTCTGTATCCTCATTACTATACAGGGTTTGTCCGGGTAGATCTAGTGTAGTAACCGAACTTGATAGCAACCACTCAGGCAGGTTTAGTTATTAGTAATTTATGTCTTTCTTTCTTTCTTTCTTTCTTTCTTTCTTTCTTTCTTTCTTTCTTTCTTTCTTTATTCTCACCTGGTCAATCTTTGTGGGACACCCAGTACCATGCTTGCATGGGGGTGCATCTGTATTTTTGTCACACATCAATGTATTTCCAATTTATAGAATCCAGCCATGGAGAGCTGCATATTCAGTCAATAGTAATGGGCATATTAGGAATGAAGATTCATCTTCAATTTTAGGGTACACTCAGTGTAGGAGCCCTCCTTCTATTTCATTTACCACTATTTAACGTATCATTTGGTCAGTCGACAGTTACTACCACATTTTGTGAAGCTTTGTTGACATTATTTCTAGATTTTCAATGCCACGAAGTTCCGAGAGGGAACAGTACAATTGTAATATGAGAATTATCTAGCCTGGTTATAAACCAGAGTACATTTCATCGTATCAGTTTAAACAACACAGAAGTGTGAAGTTTTGTCTGTATACCCTCTAGTTGTGTCGTGATGACATGCACCGTTTCTAACATTGACTGTAAATATAAGGGAGCAAGTGGAATATCTTTGAATTTCAATGCAGTTGTGTTTTATCTGTCCTACAAGTGTATTTGGTAACCTTATAATGTTATATTTTTGAACAGGGCAGGTTAAGATGTAATACAATCTTGTAGTAACGGAGAATGACATCTCAGAGATAAACGGATCACTTCAGGACTGTAATCAGTGATTTCCGCTATATTCTAGAAGCACAATTTTGACATGTTAAGAGTGTGAAATGATACTGCACTCAAATGAGCATTGTAAGACTTTGTGAGTGGGGCGTGACGCTCAAGGTCATGAAGGGACCAGCAACATAGTTTATTACCCAGAATTCTGAGCGAGACAGACTTTTATTGATTAATTCCAATGACAATCTGTTACGTCACAGATATTTGAGGAATGTAGTAGCCATGTGTGGGAAGCTTTACTGAACTAGGGAGCACAGCTGATTGCTTATAATTTATGGTAGGATTGCCGCACATCTGGTGCGAGTTTAGCTCGCTTTTGAAAGCAACTGTGTTACACGAATGACTGCGTTCATTCAGCATATGAGTAAAGGTTTATCCCATGGTGTAATTGACCCAGTTATATTGTATCAGGCTAGCAACTCATGTATTTGTTGTGTCTTAGAACACACTTGCTAGGGAGTATGGAGTCCCATTCCTATTTATGCCGGAGACACTGAGCTTGTGAGCCAGATCGTCCGAGGAATGTTATGCGTGCCATTGTGTAAGTCACGCCTGTGTTATTGTTTCAGCCAATTGGTAGCTCAGAGTATTATTGTGATTATTAGAGTCACGTTTCTTCGAGGTAATCTCTGTGGAGATTTATGGTATTTGCTATGCAGCCTGTGTCTGGTGTCTACAATTTAAACCTTATTAGTGAAATTAAACCTACACTATAAACCTGATCTAAATCATATCTATAATTGATCTAATCCTACGTGCTTAAATATGGGATAACTGAGTATCTTAATCTTGCACCTATTGTCTTGTGAGCTGCTTTGACGCCATGTGCTGTTCATTTTCAGGTGGAAGTGATTTTAACTGAGCTGACACTTTTTGACTGACAAGAATCGCTGGAGCCAAGATTTCGTAACTGATGGTCCACATGATTCCATGTGATATTAGTCGTAGTCTTTATTACGCATTCGCCAACCTTTCTAACATTCTTGATATGGCGACCGGGGGCAAGAGCTTTCCAGATCAGCGTAAGCAGGCTTGTATAAAATAACATGCGTGTGTGTTCATTTTCTTCATTTATCAGTGTATAACCTGAATTGTTCCCTGTTAGTTATAAGAGTGTGTTGTATTTTAGATGTTTATTTTTTCGATAGACTGTGGTTGTTATCCTTAGATTTGATTTAATACTTTGATTACTAACGCATCTCGTCGTAATATTTTATTCGTGTGAGGAATTAGCTAGTTGATTAAATGTACATGTAAATGTGGGCGTGGTACCATCCTAGGGTTTGTTTTGCTATGATGCTAAATGTAAATTCTACTGAGTCATTTGATTGTAACTTTGTGCTACCGTGTGGAATTTCTTTCATGTACCACGTGCCTAGAATTGTTGTTGCTTTGTTTTTCATGTGTTCAAGGACTTTCGCGAGGGTTAGCTTAACGTCAGTTAGGGTTTCTTCCTTCGTTTCTTTATTGTGATTAGCTTTGAGGATTAGCCAATTTCTGAACCCTACGAAGTAGGATAGGGGTTTGAATTATTGAATAAATCTTTCACGAAATTTTACTTAAGCCTGGATCTTTTCATTTGCTAGCTTTGTGTTTAGGGTGTGCTTCTTTGGGCGTCTATGACATATTCCGTGCAAAGAACCCAATCCTTTGGGACCACGCTTCTCGTGCTACGCTAGCCCTGAATAAGTGCATCCGATCCTCTCAGGTTGTGGGTTGGAAGGACGGGGTTATTCGAAGTGCCATTTGTCGGTTGATGGTACCCGGATAATCTCCTCTAACGGGCTCAATAGATGGAAGAAAATCCTTTGCAAAATCATTTGTAAGGAGCACACTGCTCTATGGAAGTGAAAGTTGGACTCTGTGCAAATTGGAAAAGAATCGAATTGAAGCTGCTGAAATATAGATATGGCGGTAAATGATAAGAACGAGCTTGATGGAAATAAATACCAACCCTGAAGCCTTCTCTTTCGTTACATTATTATGACTACTATTAATCTTATTTTCCTCCTTAGCAGTTTCCCGAAGGAGCTGCGACCATTTTACACGATCCTGGTGTTGGTGAGAAGCCTATCGCCTTTCCTGTGGTCCTTCGTGCAGGCATTTGTCATTAATTTGGCTTTTCGGAAATCGGCTCACCGAATATGATCTCTTGCATAGAATCCTATCTGCTGCCAGGTTGTGGTGACGTAACATACGTGTGCAATGAGTGATCTATCAATATTGCGAACTGCACGAGAATCTTGCCCTCGCGGTACGACAGGTGCAAGTGACGCTCAGTGTTCTGGGTGGGTTTAGGAGAGACAAGAGAAATGTTAGAAGACATTTCAAGACATATTCCTAGAGCAAGCCTACGCAGCATGTCCTCAAAGAACAATTTTAATTATCTGATAAATAAGGCAAACATTTAAATTTGCTAATTGCCATAGGATAACTTCAATGTACCTATATAGTACGGCATTTTTAAATGTGCACAGTGCGTTCTCAATCACCGTTGAGAGAAGTTCGCCGTGACGTAATTTGGGTATGCAACACTTCACGCAGTACTGAGTGGCGGGTTGCATGCACTCCAGTACACCTTTAATTTGAGCATCAAATTTCTCTCAATATTGAAGATCTACAACTTGAAATATGGAGTTACTGGAGTTATTATTAATATTATTGTAAATAATAATAATAATAATAATAATAATAATAATGTTAATATTATTGTTCATGTTGTTATGGACCTTGTGACACTGTGGCCATGACGAAGATCCAATTGATGTTTGCCAGATGAGAGCTTTGAAGCAATTTTACAATGTTGCCATATTGACAATTATTTTTTTCAGTCGGTGAACACAATATAATCCCAATTACTGGGTCAGGCAAAAAAAACTACCTGAAAATAATTACATGTGATTAAAAATATTTGTTACGGATTACAAAACGGGGAGAGATACTGTATGTTTCGCTCGTGAAGTGAGCATCATCAGATCCAAATATAGAAGATGGTACAAACAACTACCAAACCCAAATCGAAATCTAGGGGGACAAAATTATTTTTACGTTTTAATTATGAATTTAGAGCGAAAGCAACGTATATAATTTGTTTACTTCATAATAAACATCAGTTAAGACCTTTTTAAGCTACGTCTACACATGCAAGAAATTGTCTATGACTAGGAGATGGATAGAGCATTCAGTTATCTCTTCAGAACAATTTTCTACCCCTAATTTACTTTTAACAGAGTCACAAAGTTCCACTTTTGACATAATCGTCGAACCCGGTGCTTCAAACAGTTGTAAACGTGTGAGAACTGGTTGCGAGGCATCTTCTAAAACATAAAATAACTAAGTAAGTTGCAGAAAGATGCACAAAATCTTATAACAGGTGTAAACTACAAGACTTTATCTACATTTTAACATTAAGTAGAAAGTGACGCAGAGTGACGCGACATACTAAAAATCTAAGTGAAAATATAATTTTAAAAATAATAGTTAAATATTATATAATGCAAATATAGCTAAAATTACGTAACCATTACGCCCATTAATAACTGAAACACGTTACAAGGATCATACCTTCAGCTGCATGTTCCATCTTAAAGCATCACACTAACCACAAAGACAACCAAACCACAGCCACTTACATTCACCCTCCAATTCAGAGTGCTCGAACAGTGGTGACAGATTTACACTATGATGCGTTTATATCCCAGAATAGTGAGCGGCAATTATATGAGAATGCTGTAGAAGTAATAAATTTTGATTTTTTAATTATGAAAATAAATAATTTTGTCCTCCTAAATTCCTATTTTGACCCAATTTGCGACGGTCTCTGACATACAAAAACAAAAGGAACGAAAAAAATACATTATCGTGTTGGAAGCCATTTTCACTGTTTCCTAAGCAATCGAAATTTAATGTTCGTCAGTCGGTCAACAGGAATGTATCCAATTTTTTGGGTGGTTCCTTAGTCTGGAAAACAATTTACGTGAGAATAATTTACTTATCTATTAATTTATTTTGACAAAAAAATATTTATTTTAATGTGTATAATGTAGCAAGACTGAGAAATGATGATGGAGCATCAACAAACAGACTCTCTCCAGCAGCAAATCTGTAAGATATAGACACTATTACTGTGATACACTTTAGCCCTAGACTACAGTAGAATTGTAAACTAATACATAAATGACCTACGAGTGCTCTGCAGCAGTGATGGTAAACAAATAGATCCATGAAGAACTAAATAGCCTGCACTCCAGTTATCCCTCCCTATATTATTCTGCTAAGGTCCCATTCCAGTTTTGTACCGAAAACAAGGTCCCATTAACACCAACCTACACATATGGGGTACCTACAGGTTCAGCATAACCCAATGCGTAAGCGAAACGCACTCACTTACTCTTTAAATGCCTAACAATTAAATAAAGACCTTAAAACATGTATATTTACAATGAAATAATGTTAGAATGCAACACGGTAACCATGGTAACAGAATCTCACAGGTCCTTCTATTTCTGTAACACGCAATGCAATTCCAATTATTACATTACTGTGAAAGTTTCCAGACGGTTATAAAGTTATCACTGAACCAAATTAAGCTGTAAAATTCATCAATACATACAGTATAATGCGCTTAAGGGGGTCAAGGGGCACTCTAGATTTTTTCACGCAATTTTCACGTGTGAGTGTGGTACGAAAGGTCTTTTTCACCCGACTGTAAAGGGTCTCCGAAAACCACATTTAAAGGCCCATAAATTAACAGTGTCTGTGATATTCCCAGAAAACTAACTTCACTCTGATATACCTATGAAGGAATGACAAACCCCTAACCACTGCACCAGTAGCTGAATTGATAAAGTCTGACTATTCATACCAAGGATAAATCAATCATAGCATTCATGATAGAGATTTTGTTAAGTGTACTCTTTACAACTAGAATATTCGCGGGTGAAGCCACGACGGGTAGTGCTAGTATTAATTATATTAATTACCACTATCAACATACAAAATTTCAGTTTGATTGTCGTAGTCTAATAGATTCGTAGATATTGAGAACGGTCTAAATATTTCGGTTGATCAACATGATGGATTTTTATATACAGGCCTTAGAGGTATGTACTATTACGTGGAGATTATTGTGTAGGTGATTTATTCAAACTTCAAGTCCATGGTTAGGACACGAGAAATAATAACGAGATTTTAAAATATCGCCATCGTGTGGTCATGAAAATAATTTACATCAATTAGAGTCTAGTGGATTAAGAGTTATATAATCATATAACGTACTAAGTTTCGCTGCGCTTGGATGGTTAAATCACGAGAAACATCCATTTGAATATTCATAATGTTGAATTTTGGGCTTATTATAAACACGGCATAAGCCCGAAATTCAACATTACGAATAGTAACACGGGCCGTGAAAGTCTAAATGACAATATCCATTTGAATGTTTAAATTTAGTGTCACCGCCATGCTCGATTTGTGCTCACCAGGTTATTGAACGTCCCATAGGTGAACTTTGTTTATAGCCTCTATACACATACAAAGTTTCAGTTTGATTGCTGTCTTAGATTAATAGATATTGAGAACCGTCTAAATATTAAGGATGGTCGCCATGTTAGATTTCAATATATATAGGCCATTTAGTCATGTACTATTAGATGCGGATTATTGCGAACTTTCATTATTCAAACGTTGATTTTGATCGCATGATTATAACAAAAGAAATTAAAAGTTGATTTAAAATTTCGTACAGTCGCCATCTTGAGGATATGTAAACAATTGAACTAAATTAGATACCAGTGTATTGCAATGTGTATGAACATTTGCTGTACGAAGTTGCATTGCATTAAATCGCGAGAAAAGTCTATTTAAAACTTTCAACTTCGCTTGGCCGCCATGTTCGTTTTGTAGCTAACAGGTTTCTGAAAGTCACATAGACCAACGTCTAGTACTGGCCTTTATCACCATACAAAAAGTCAGGGTGATATGAGCAATAGTATCGGAGATATACAATGCTGGTGAAATATTTCGCACAACCGCCATGTTGGATTCGTGAAACGTAATATAATTTGAAGGGCACTGTCAAGGTCGGCCAGAATAGTACTATGACCTTACCGAGTAAGTTATTAGGGGTCACACATACACACACACACACACACACACTCACACACTGACAAATGGTGATCTCATAAGCCTATTTTGTTCATAAATGAAAATAGGCTAAAATCTAGAACTGCAACACACAATAACAGTGTTTGTCTACTAATAATGTGTTTATATGGATACTTATCTGATTGTGGAATGTCTACAAACTGCTATGGCAACCTCTGTTCAGAGGAAGAAACAATCGAAAAGGGGAACCACTTACCAATCACCAATATCAAGATTGACTTGAACAATTTGAGGTGCGTTTATGAAAGGAGATTGTTATTACAACTTTTCAGACTAGGTATTTTTATTTGCATGGACGTGTAATGACTGATATTGGTCGTTCGGGAATCCAAGAATAGTTCATGAATCTTCATTTATGACCATAACATAGGGGTTTTAGTGCGCTTAAGTACGAGTAACTGTAAGACCGTTTAATAACACCACCAATTCAGACCAATATACATGTATTAAATTCTTCTTCTTCTACTTAGTCGTTTACCCTCCAGGTAGGTGGAACCCACGGACTCAGTGAGGGAACTCACCACTACCGCCTCTACGGGCAGTGTCCTAGAGATGGGAACATCTAATCGGAGTGGATACATCTGGTGAGATGTGATTGGCACGTCGCCCAGGCGGCCTCACCTGCAAAGCGAACAGGGGCCTCATGAGGGAAGGTAATGGATGGTCAGGATGGATAGGCAAGGAAGATGTAAGGAGGCGGCCGTGGCCTTGAAGAAGGTACTGAGACCGTATTTTGTATTTAGTTGGATATAGGTTAAGTTGGCAATACCACTGATGGCAGTACGGCGACATTCCTTTGAAATGCAGGTGCGCGGTAGGACTGTGGCGAGGTTAGGAGCTGTCAGCAACCCGCCGTACAGACCGACGACCACATGTTTGACATTTTAATACCTGTAATGGATGGACACAGCACCACTGTCGTTATTTTGAACACCGTGGTAGAGCAATATACACAATGCAGTATGAAACAAAGAATGGGAAATGTATCCTGTGGATAAAAGAATATAACTGAGAACTTTTATATGAGTATAAATGCTTACAGTACTATAACATGTGATTATCGAACTCGGCAATGATACATATATCGATAGTTACTGTCGATCAGAGAACAAGGTGCATTGTGGATCACCTGGAGACAGTATGATTTGCGGGAGCAAACGAACGGTGGACAAGTGAATACAATTTCAGCCAGGAGGTTCATAGAGCTCTCTGGTCTGAGCACATGTACGTGCGTTGCCGTGAAATCGTGTTTGTTCGGTAACGTGGAGTTGATTCGACATATACGTGTTACATTATAACGTGATAGGATTTTCGTCTGATCTTATTGTTTCAGACAGTGCTAACCTTCAATTTGAGCACAGTGAACTTGCATTCACGTATGATAACTTCTTCTTAAGCCAATGGTAAAACAACGTGTTCTACATTGCAGTACAGTATAAACAGCTTTAGCCATGATTGTCATAAATGATATGAGAAGAGAGAGATATTGCTAGGTTATGAAGATGCAGAATATGGGCTAAACACAGACAAGAAATGTAACACACAGCAGCGTTGAATACTCGGGATGATTACTTGATTCCAATATGAGCAACTACAGTATAAGGCTTTATAAGAGAAGATTGAAGTGACTGTGAAAGTCTGAATGACAATTTGTACTTCTACATAATGAAACTAGCTTGGCTTACTACATCAATGTTGTCGTGCTCTTTAGCAAGTGAAAGAACTATGAACTTTGTCAAACGAACATCTCTTAGCTTCGTCTCGTTCGCGACCGGTAATCGGGTCTTCTTGATATCCAGTCGTTTCGTGATCGGTGCAGCTGAGCAGATAGGGTTCGATCCCAGGCAGGAGTATGTGTTATAGCATTCTCACTTCATTTTTGTTTTAGTAGATAATATGAATTTGTCATGCTTTGAATGTTCCTTTTCACCAATTTTGATTAGAGTAGTTAATAATTACAGATGAGGGCTAGGGTGATTCTTTAATCATTTCTGTCCGAGTATGTAATTCACTTTGTAGTTCAATTTAGTAGTTATTGTAGTGTTAATTTGAACATTACCTTGCCTTCATTAAGATATAATTTGGGAATAAGATAAAAGAATATAGTTTGTTGGGAAGACAACATGAGAAAACTTATAGGGAGAAGACGACGTTAAAATTATATAAGAATAATTCTAACTCAAGCAGATGTCCCATAATCCGTCGTATACGTGAATTCGACTTTGAACAAATTCTCTGGACTTTTTGAATTTGACTTCGAATATTTCTGAAAGCTCATGCAAGTTTATTGGATATACATTCAGGTCTAAATTTTTGTCAGATTGAGCATAGACTTGGAACATTGTGATTTCTAGTATGATTCTTTACGGTTGTGCGAATGTATTTCTGGTAATCCAGATTTTTAAAATTATTTTGATTTCGACTTCCTTTGTGAGCTCGTTCAGTTTTTTTTAATTTTTGTGGTTTCTTATGGGAAACTCAAACTTGGTTCAGCGTTCAAATCTAATGGTTAATTTGTACCTTCTCAAGATAGGCTCTTTTCCATGCTGTAGTTTTGACGTGTTTTCCTTTGAGGAGAATCTCCAGTGGAATTATTTTCAATTATGCGAAAACTGAATCGTTCTTTTCACAGTGGTCGGTTGAGAAATACGAAAGAAATAATTTGTTTAAGAAAATGTAATTAGCAATGATATGTAATGTAAGGAGAGAAATGTTTAAAATATATTGAACCTTTATTGATTTGCCGATCAATAAGTCTTCATGATTTTTATTATTATTATTACTGATATCCAGGCAGTACATGTTGGAGATTGACAAAGGGAAGACAGATAGGTGTCGCAACGATTGCAACAGGAGTAGCGTGGTAGTTATTCCTGACGATGACCGGTTAAGCCGAGTTCAAGGACAAATTCAGGGTGAACGCGCATCCAAGTCAGCGTCATTATGGGCGTGCCAGAGGTGAAGTTCCAACCGATACACGATTGAATCAGTGAATCAGAGGAAAGGACGCCTAAACCACGCGGAGAGTTGCGTACCTTAAAAAAGGCGCTAAAACACGTGTATGAAGAACCGCCGATGCGATAGGATTCCGCATGAGTCCATTGAGACGTTTGGATGAAAAGAAGAAGATTGATACTAGTCCCAAGTCTGTGAGTTGAAAACAACAGATTATTTTCACAAATTGCCCCCACTCCACCCCTTTCTGTCAGTTTCTAATAAATTGATCGGTGATGACTAGTTTGACACACAACTTTATCGGGCTCCGAGGAGCATCGTTCACGCCAGTTTGAGTCAAGATTTTCATCAGGCTCTAGTGAGCATACTTCACGTCTGTTTGAACGAACATTTTATTGTGCTCGTGGGAGCAGAGTTCACGTTTAGCGGAGGGAGATCTCTAGTCGAGATAAGCGCTACGCGGTAGACGTAATTTGAGAGACTTGTTAAAAGCCAATTGCGTGGTGAACGAAGAGTGTAATATTTTCTGTAAATTTTGTGTTATATTTTGTGTGATGTATATGTGCGTGTGAAGTAAGCAAATGCTTTGATAGGGCCAGTTCAACGTTGAGTAATCGCCCAGGACATTATTTTTGAGTGAAAGTCAGTAGCTCATAGTGATTCTAGCTAGGTAGACTAATAACTTTGAACATTTCTTTCCAAGAAGCCACGCCAAGATGTCTACGGGAAGGTCGATTGGTGGAATGAAGTGCTACGCCTCTACCAGAAGGTCGACGATGGACGAGTAGATTTCCCGTGGGGAAATGCCTTGGAATGGAGGTTGATTTTTTACAAGCTGCACGGTGATGTAAAAACCATTGATTTATTCAATATGTAGCTAGATAAGACGCGGGAACGTTGTAAATATTTTATTCATTGTTTTCTGGTGTATGTAGATTTTGTGCGCCGACACTGTAAATGTACGTTGGCACGTGGCCAAAATGTTTGTTTGATTGTATATTTTTCTTATGAGTCATATTTAGTATGCACGGCGTGTGTATTTCGGTTTTATTCATGCGAATGCGAAATTCGTCGTGGTCGATAAATGGTGCTTTATTCAAATTCATTTTAGTAGGAAAAGGGGGTAAAAGTGGTTAGATGTTTTACGAACAGGTTTTTATTCATACTAGGGTTGCCGAGTGCAGCAAGTTAAGATGTCACTGTAGAACACCTTAGTTCTATATTTTTGAGTTTTTTTAGTCCTTTTCAGGTTCTTTAGCCACGGACTAGAATGGGAGCGCAAGTCGGTGGAAATATTTTATGTCCTTTATTTCAGGTTTCTGTCAAACCCATACGTGAGATTCTGGTGTGTGTATTGTGTCAAGGTGTGTGTTTTGATTCTTCGTGATGAGGGGTAAAATGTGCCTACCACCCTCAAATATTGTGGTTGTATTTTTTATGGAAAGGCAGAGCGCTCTTAGAGGCTACTGTACCTTGTCCGGTGCTGATTCTTGGATTTCCTTGGGAAATGCTAAGATATTTTATTTTCACACACACACGTATATTATGTGCTTTGGGAGCACGCTTCTTCGAGACTCGAGCCTTTGCTACGGCAGGTCGAGGTAATTGACACGTGGGTTGACAGATGTGCAGATTCCACTTTGCGCCCGTCTATGTCTGGTGATTCATCGTTTAGGCAGTCCAGCTGACCGACTGACCCCTGTAAGCTATCTGTAGCAAACCTGTTCTTTTAATGGTCATTGGATCATAATTTTAATTGGGAGTTCGCCATGTCCGTTACGAATTACCGCATATCGTATGAAATGAAATATTTATTTTATGATTTAAATGTTGGCTTTGAGCCTAGTGATTTTTGTGACTCATTCCATTGTTAGATTTGTCTGTTGTGACGCCGTTTGGTGTATTTTGAATTTCCCTTGTAAAAATGGCAAGCGGCCATATGCGTATTTTTCTTGATTGGTCACGTGTTGATTTACTTGTGTTGATTTGAAAAGTCCTAATTTTAGGCGTTAATGTTGTTTGCTACGGCAATTCTTTGATTCCAATTTCATGCGGAAATTATGTTTGTCTTATTTAGTGTAGGAAGTGTCGGATTAGTTTAATTAGTGTTTCGTTAGTTCCCCGTGTCTGTCTAGCACTAGACATTGCAGATTCGTCCCCTGAAGGTTCACTGGATGGTAACGAATCTCGCATTAATTTGTACACATCGTAACGCATATAGAAGAGCCGCACACGCACATGTCATCGCAGTATTTTGGGACACTTGGTCCAGATGTTTACGATCTCTCCTGAGATCAGGCCTAGTTTGGCATTTTTATTGATTCAAGTGGGTGTCATTTGGGAGACCTTGTTTTGTTTTTGTTGTAAATAGTGTAAATTTGTTGATCTGTTATTAAATTCATATGTTTTAATCCTGGTATTCACTTTTTCCTTTATGTTATTTTGTTATATGTTACCCTGCATGTTAAAAGAAGCGCTTAAAAACAACTTTACGAAATGGACTGTTACAACCCCCGAAACTGAGTCTCATATGCTTCTTTGCAAGGGTTCAATATGTAAGTCATAATCGAGGTGACAGACTTTGAATTCTCACACAGTTATTTAGACTTGTGAATACAATATTTTATCATTGTTCTGATAAAGATTATTCTCGACACTTTAACTTTCGGCTAATTTGAAGCGACATATTTATCCATGATTGTATAAATACTTGTGTAATATTCGTAATGTTTGGAATTTATTAAGAGCTCTTAAGCAATGATATGGTAATAATGGATTTTTGTCTGCGTATTTGAATTGCAATTTAGGAGATATTTGACATATTATGTGGATAGTCAATATCAATTTTTCCAGCACTGAATTAGCTTTAGAGCTATTGCTGAGTGCACTACGGTGTATTATTTTGAACGTGAAATTGAGTCACGATTTTAGCTCGTAGAAAGCTAATGTACAATTTTGAATCCAACATTTAAGAAACCAAGTATTGTAACAACATCTTTAATATTTGTTAAGATTTAGTGACATTTGTTTTTAGAATAGAGTTTAATTGGAAAGACTGTAATATAAATACTTGTATAAATTTGAGCTATTTATAACTAAAATATTGAGTGATAGAAAATCTAATATCTGTGAGAAAGTGAATTGAAATATAATCATTATAATTAACAATACGACGTCCGATTAGCTTAATTGTTTGTCATTTAGGACGGAATGGACTTGAAATTGAAACCAAATAAATGTATATGAATACATGAAATTAACAGAGATGAATAATTCTAGGCGCAACTAAATCTCAGAAATAAAATGTAATTATGTAAAATATGTAGATATTAATTGCTACGATTGAATAGAATATTTTTATAAATATGTCAAAAGGGTTTACGATCATAACAGAATATTTTGTGTGTAAATGTTTTATTTTTATTTTTTTTGGAACTTCGTTAATAATATTTTTCATTTTTTTATAGGCCACTGGTATCTTCTTATCACATTCTTTTTAATTTTTGTGGTATTCCTATCCATGGTCTATCCTTGGTGGTGGTGTCTTGGGGGTTATTTTCAGCCGGGGCTTCCAGATTCTACGATCCTGCATTTTCTTCGGATTTCATCAGGTAAGACCACGTGGTTACGGGTGCAGTACTATCCCGGCATTTGCCCGAAGACGAAGTGGGAAACCGCGGAAAACCACTTCGAGGATGGCTGAGGTGGGAATCGAACCCCCTCTACTCATTTGGAACACCCGAGCCTGAGTAGACCCCGTTCCAGTCCTCATACCACCTTTCGAATTTCGTGGCAGAGCTGGGAATCGAACCCAGAACCTCCGGGGCGGCAGCTAACCATGCTGACCGCTACGCTACGGAGGCGACTAAGTATTAAATTAACCATGGAAATAATATTATTCAGAAGCTAAATGGTACTACTTGGGGATCTGCTGCGAACATCCTGCGCTCTTCAGCCTGAGCACTGGTTTTCACTACTGCCGACTATTGTGCTCCAGTGTGGCTTAATAGCCCGAATACGAAGTGTATTGACCCACAATTGAACACCAAGCATGCGTCTTATATCTGGCACCATCAGATCAACTCCAGTCCACTGGCTCCCACTGTTGTCTGGTATAATGCCACCTGACTTAAGAAGATCCAGTGCTCTTGTTCGAGAGTACAACAAGATCTGCAAGAATCCTCTGCTACCTGTTCTAGGCGACATGCCAGCTCTTAGTCTCCAAAGATTGAAATCACGACATCCACCTCTTTGTGATGCTGCTCTGAAGACATCCACCAACTTCGATGCTTTGGAGGAATGGAAAGGCCGCTGGAATAACTCCACTGACTTGCCCCTACATAACATCTTCAGAGGGGAATATATTGCTAACGGATTCCAACTACCGCGTGCAACTTGGTCCAGACTGAACAGGATCAGGACAGGTCATGGAAGGTGCAGGGATTGCCTCTATAAGTGGAACTTTGTACCATCTCCAGAATGTGATTGTGGAGCCCCTCGCCAGACCATTCCCCACATTTTATGCGAGTGTCAACTACGGGCTTATCCAGGTAGATTGGAAGACTTTCTATCACCAACAGCGGAGGCACTGCAGTGGGTTCAAAAGTTGGACATTCAGCTATAACGCATAACACTAATGCCTGAAGTGAATCAATGTTTTTGTTATTGTATATATATTGTATATATTATATATATAATGTCCTTGCCATACGCTAATAACAACAACTATGGAAGATTGCTTCCTAAACTGACTGAATAGGAAAGGTCACTCGGCTATTTCCAGCTACGGCACACACTGCTTGTAATTCAATAAATGCATATATTATCTGGGACAAAATAGTTAGTGCCAGCTTCCTCCCCCGATTTAACGACATGAGATTGTACTCGAGGAGTAGTTTGAAAAAAGAGGGTGCAAAAATAACTCGTGATTCAGAGAAGAACTGAAACAATGCAATTCTCACCGAAATGTTGAAGAATCAGGACGCCAATTCCAGAGAGTTGTTCAGAATACCATCGCACGCTTGTCTGCAGAGAGTATTTTCAACTGTTCCAGTAGTTTGGTTTTCTAACCTCTTTGCAATCTGATTATCTATTCCATTCACACCGAAGTACTTGAAGCTGATGATCACGATGTACGAGCAGGTAAATGAGGCAACAACAACAAACTCATCACCGCTGCAAGTGTTGATAATAATTCAGGCGAGCAGGAAGCACACCGCCGCGCCTCACCAAAGCTTCGCCGTGTTCAAGTCACAGGGGCATGTTATGTAACCTTGCAAGACGAGCGTGTTGTGCTCATTGCCTAAAAGAATTATGTCACGGCGCTCTCTATGGCAATGTTCGCCCGGCCGTTTACAAGTGAACCGCAAGCGTACTCTTTAGGCTATGCTCTAACAATCCCAGCATAAACACATTCTTAACCCTTACCGTGTATTTCCCAGAATATTCCGCAGGCTATCATAAGTTTACATTTAATTACGGTAGGTGGCAGGAAGGATGGATGTACGATGCAAACAGTGCAATTGAGCAGGGGACTCGTGCGAGAAATATGTGACTACGATTTGAAGGAAATTGGAAGAATTGATTAGTGATTAGAGTGGATTTGAAGAGAGTGATGAAAAGATTGGTTGGTTCCTCAGTTTAGGGGCTGAGACACGCGGTCATGTAGCCCCGTGTACTTTGGGTGTGTGTAGAAACTGTCTGATAACCGGTGTTAATTGTGATGGCTGTATTAGTGTGTGTTATCTGTTTTTAATTCAAGTAAGCACTGCAGGCATTCAATTTTCAAGTAGTTTGTACTTTCGCTACCAAACGCCACCATCAACGACAACTACTTCTGAACTTGGTTACTAGATGCCACCACAGTCGGTTCCTGGCGACGAACGTTGGAAACTAAGAGCGTTAGTCAAATCAAACCTATAATTTTAGCTTCCCACAAATGTAATTAGTGGAAGGTTCTTTTACATGCCATAAATCTATGACATGGGACCGCCGGCTTTACTTCCCCTCCGAAGGTAGGCATACTGAAGGATATTTATCGCTCTTAAAAATACAACCCGCGACCTTGGCATAGAAGCCGTAAAGAGATTGACAATGAAACTGATTGACATAAGAACAGTGGCGATTCGAATTTTCTAGGTTTGCCAGCTTTCCACTTTCCGCGATGTAAATTGCTCGTTTTTTCCTGAACCGATTCATATTTTGTAGTATTTTTCCGTTTTTACACACAATATAAAAAGTAAAAAAGTAAGCATGGCTTCATTTATTATCCCTATATCCCTATATCTTATATATAACAAGATGTTCAGCAAAGAACATATAGCCTACTTTCTCCTAAATGTATGGGTATCTATGACTCTTTGTCCTCATCCCTAACACAATCACCCCTACCACAATGTATTGTTTGTTTTCTTTTATATTGATAATAAGCCAGTAAGTGTCAAAATCAATATTATATACTTTATGATGATTGAATAACAAAACTACTAACTTATTGTAATGCATTCACGTCCGTTAATCTCTATATTAAGCCAGCCTGCAAAATTAAGAATCTTCCGCCCCAATCACAGTAGGTGGTGCTGCGACCTATCAGTGAATTAATCTTTATCTTGTACGCCTATGCACTGCCATCGTAATGTACTACGATGGCAGTGGCCTAAGGGTGTTGAATGACTAGGCAGTTTAAAGTAGCCAAGAGGGAGGCGATCTAGCTGGCAGTGTTTAAAGGTATTCGGAGCGCGATCGTGGCTAATAGTTGAACTACCAGTATTACAAAATTGCCATACTTCAGGAGGCCAGCTCAGGCATTTACACAGCGTTATGTTTGGAACAATATTACCCACATAACCCACAAGAGGACAGCACCGTACAGAGGCATTAAGAAGGCTGTGGTTGGGTAGTTCTTCTATTCTCCTTTTCCTAATGGCTTCTGTTTATGTGCGATGCTGGGACTGTGATTTTATTAATATACGAGTGTATACTTTATCCTCTCCTTTGAGCTAAATGACATTTTATTCAGTATCTGTGGAAAAAGCTCGTGCACATCATTTGTAAAAGAATTCAAGAAAAAAAAAACCTAACTGTAGCAGTACTCGATCCCCAGTCAACTGCTTGTCAGACTAACATGCTAGCCCAGAGCTAACCGTATCCATGACGTCAGATGTTCTTAACTGACATATTAGATACAAACTGTTGGCAAATATTGACTTTAAATAAACGATTTCTTCACTGCAGTACATCTTCATTAAAGATCATTTCATACAAAGTTTATATTATTGTATCAGTACGGTATATCACATACAACATACTAAAACTACTGAAATATAAGACAGGCACATGAGGACAGCTGCCATCTTGTCGTGTGATACAAACGGCTCAGCTCTTTTAAGCCACTCATACTGTATAATATTATAATATTAAATTATAATAAATAACGGATCACGACCTTCAGGATAGCTTAAACCCCCCTAGGCTCGATAATTGGAATTGGTGGGTCTTAAGCTATTTATTAAAATGGTTGCATAATTCACACGGCCGCCATCCTGAAATGGCATGGCCGATGACCTTGAATTTTGGTTGAAAGACGCGTCCTATATAAAGGTATGTTGTCACCGAATTTGGTAGAGATCGGATGATTAGTTTAGCCGTAATTTGATTTTACGTTTTGAACATTTGAGTGGCCGCCATTCTGTTTTGGTAAAGATGGCGGCGATATAAAGTATGACACTGAGGTGTCCTTTACTAGTGCTACTTCTGTACCAAATTTCGTTCAATTCGGTTTCACCGTGTTCGAATTGATAGGGGGGGACAGACATTCAGAGTACACACACTCACACACACACAGACACACACACACACAGACAGACTCACACACACACATACACACACACACACAGACTCACACACACACATACACACACACAGACAGACACACTTTTTTCGCCCTGTGTTGATCTCATAAGTCTACTTTCATTTTTTGCAAAAATCGAAAGTAGGCTAAAAATGGATACGTATATCTGTCCGAAGCTAATGGACTGCGACACCGTTTAACCGATTGCATTGAAATTTTGTAGGGTTGTAGGGCACACCCCTAGGAAGGTTTTGGGCAACAATAATATTAGATAGCCCTCCCCATTCCTTTTATTTAGACCCTTTGGCACAAATCTACACCGTTTTCCTTGGATCAAATCTACACCGTTTCACCGATCTGAACCGAATTTTACGTACTTACCATTTGGAACAAGACGAGTAACACTATTAGCCCAGGCATTATATGCAAAAAACACGGCCAACCTAAAATAAATAATGTAAAGCTGAAATTTGGCATAGATGTTCCCTAGTACCCTATAAACAAATACTGAAAAGTCCCCATCTCTGCGGCGTCCGCGTCATAGCTTTTGGAGGGTTCAAAAGGGCTTAAATGGGGCCTAAAGTGCCAAAAACAGCATTTTTGCTTCCTGCGTTCAAAATATTGATCCAAATTTAGTTCTCGCGAGCTTTAGCAGGTAATAAAAATGAATCAGTAGGATAACGGACTTATCAGGCCTAATTATTGCTATTGTTGAAGGGAAAAAACACTAATTTATCATTTTTAGCACAATTTATACACGAAAATTTGGTTAATTTGTCATTAGCCGGTCATTATTTTTAAACAACTGCTGATATTGACTGAAGACCCAGAATGAAAGTTATAAAGCATATTCGCGTTGTCGCAGCCCCTAAACGTAAGAACCAACCTATAAAGCATACTTTTAGCTTTACATTGGTACATTACCAATGTCTATGCGTGAAATGGTTACCGAGTTACGGTCCCAAAGCATAACCGCTGGTGAAAAGGCACCCGATCGCGTTTCTAGATGACAGCGCTCGGCTTGTCGGAGCAGGCCAACAATACCTAGGAAGGAATCTTAAGGATTACTACGGTCCTGGAATAGTCATCACAGAAATTCCGGGAAAGTCAAGCGTTGTAAATTTTAATGGGACAGCAGACCAGCTGCTGCACGATAAGTGGTAAGGTGACAAGATCTTATCCTTTGCAGAAGAGCGCCAATGAATTGTGGAAACTGCAGCCAAGATAATCAAAGAATATATTCGCGAAATGACCAGGAATTGTGATGAGTATATAGCTCCAATGAGGCGGCGAGGACCGATGATAACATCATTCCCGCTACCCTGAAGAATTTTCTCAAAAATTGCACTTCTAATCGGAATATCGAATCAGAAAGCACTCGCAGAAAGGGAACCGCAATAGGCCAAGCAATAGTTTCAGCTTGTCGACCCCGTTCATATGTGTCTCCAGTTCTTCTCGGTGTTGGCGTATACATTCACCGCCGATGCGCTTCGAAACAATTAATTCAGCTTCTAAACAGTCTTGGATTTTCAGTAAATGTGCAGGAAGTCCACAGGTACGAAGTTTCAACGCTTCGTGAAGAACGTCCAATCCCGAATACTGGAGCGTTCACGCAGTTTTGCTTTGACAATGCTGACTATAACATAAGGACATTGGACTGGCGAAACACATTTCACTGCATGGGAGGCATCAAGTGCACAGGTGCAGCGCCTGACAGTGAAATATCTCCACTCCCACGTACAGGAGAAGTTCCTAATGCTGGTGTTATTGCGGCGATGGGAAAGTTCAACATTTCGTGGTATTGGAAACCCTCTTCTCCTGGTTCAAAGGACGTCAAGATTAAGGAGTTAACTGCGGAAGCCCCAAACTCTGTGACTACTGCGTCGATGATGGACTCCTTGTGGTTATCTGGACGGCGGTGAGGTATTAATTTACCCGCTTCGTGGAACGGTTTTATGAAGACGTCACTGTCTGCTCATGCTCAACCAGCTCCCCAGACGACGTCAGTTGATGCCCTGCGTTCATTAACTTGGAACCGAGCAATCCATCAACTATATATTCCGCGTTGAAGTTTGCCGCAAGAGAGTGCGCCGAACTGAAACAAAGCACTTGTTTCGTAACCTTTGACCAGCCCCTATACGCGAAAGCTGCAGAGATAGTCGCATCGGACACTTCAGAGGAACTCAAAAACGTGTTTGTTCGTCTAGGTGGATTTCACCTTCTAATGTCGTTTCTTGGGGCAATCGGCTACGTAATGAATGGAAGCGGTTTGGAGGAGCTTTGGGCGGAAATATACGCTAAATCGTTAGTGACTCACATGATGTCTGGACACGCATATATTAGGTAGGCTTGAAATTAACTCGCTCTTAAAAATGATTACGTTACTCCTTCAATTTCAAATGTGCACGTTCTAGGGCCCTCAGAGCGCATTTTCTAACAAAACAGGCTGTCGGGACAATGTTACTCAACATGAACGACGGGCTGAAGGATGTCAAGGACGAAATACAGGTGCTTTTTACCGCATTCCAAGAAGGCACCGCCAACGACTTGCTATCATATCCTTGCCTTCAACGTCTCAAAGAGTCGCTTCATGACACATTTTCTTCAATGAGCCAGAAATCTCGCACAGGAAAGCTGTAGGTAGATTACATCAAACAGCAAGCCTGGAAAATATTGAAGGATTCTGCATCTTTACGCGAGGAAGATAAGGTATTCGTCTCTACGGCTCCAGATGAAAAGGCCATAATATCAGCTGGAGAGAAGTTCGCCATTTGTCTCTACGATAGTGCCAAATCGGAGTGCAAGAGCCTCGACGAACTTCGGGTAGTGAAATACAGCGAAAACATTGCCAAACAACCGGTCACAGCGTCATTTCAGCTGGCTTCACTTCCGCCGACTTCGGCGGCATGCAAACAACATTCACTGCGGGTATATTTGAAAGTTCATGAATGGTTAGGATTTTCTTTGAACCCGATCCAATGGGGATGGAAAATCCAACACTCAGCTTTAGTACCAGTGACAACTGATCTTCCAGCTGCTTCAGATCATCTCCTCAATTTGGTGTCCTGCAACTGCAAGAGCTCTTGTGGCAGCCGGTGTGAGTGTGTACGTTCCGGTTTAGAATGCTCCTTAATGTGTGGGCACTGCAGTGGAAAAGCGTGTGGCATCGTCACATTTGATGGCTCAGACGATGAGGAGGACGATTGAGTCCGATGTAAGCTTTGTTTTGAAAGTGTTCTTTGTCTAATGAAAGCTTTTTAAGCTTTGTTTTGTTATTAATTGCATTATGCACGAATGTACGTTTAACTGCTAACTGCATTAAACTCGTTTTGTTCTATGCAAACTGTTTCTGCTAGTTCACCTGGATTCAAAGGAATACGATCCTAAAAGCTCTTGATCAAAGATACAAAATGGTGTCAGCAAAGGTGAATAGATGGAGCCCACCAGCGTAAATGGGCGTTCGTTCGGAAAGCGACTGCCACACTTGCACTTTTATATTTGTAACTGTATCTCTGCTGCTGTTTGTCGGATGAACATGGGCAATGTATCGTTTTAAAGCTACCAGTATGCTTTACAACTTTTACTTCGTGTCTTTAGTCGCTATCAATAGCTGTTTACACGGTAAGTCCCGGCTAATGACAAATTAGCTAAATTTTCGTGAGAAAGGTTGAGCTAAAAATGTTTGATTACTCATCTGTTTAAATGTATGGCAATAATTACGACCAATAAGAGCGTTATATTTAACGCAGTCCTTCTCTTATTACTATCAAAGCTCATTAGAACTGATTTTGGATCAATATTTTGAACGCAGGAAGCAAAAATGCTGGTTTTGACACTTAGGCCCCATTTGAGTCCTTTTGAACTCTCCAAAAACTATGACGCGGACGCCGCAGAGATGGGGACTTTTCAGGATTTGTTACTAGGGTACTAGGGAACATCTATGCCAAATTTCAGCTTTACATAATTTTTTTCGAGGTTAAAACATAATATGCCTGGGCTATATCTACTTGAAAATTCGGACAGCCCTCTCCATTCCCTTCATTTTGGCCCTTTGGCACAAATACTGAATTTCCATTCCCCACAAGCTTTATAATTGTATTAAAGGGCGTCGTTACCAGGGTGGGGACTTACAACTAGAGATGGGCAGCAGTCGACTGAAAACAGTCGAATTAGTCGATAGTTAAAACCATAGACTTATTCGACTACTTTAAAAAAACAGTCGAATGAATTCAACGACTACTCACCGTATCTGCGCCAGTCATAAACAAGTCGTTTGCAAACGACTGATCCCAAAGCAATCGTTGGAATCATTGGAATGAAACAAGTCGTTTGCAAACGACTGATCCCAAAGCAATCGTTGGAATCATTCGAATGAAACATGTCGTTTGCAAACGACTAATTCCAAGCGAATGGAATCATTCGAATTCAAGTAGTCGTTCAAATCAAACGACTTCTTCAGGATAACTTCATGCTACAATTGTGTTGTATATTTACTGTAGAGCTTTAATTAATAAGTTAAGTATACCTGTCGGTGCCTATAGTTTTATACAGTTCGTAGATTATTTCAATGAAATAGCCTACATCCAGTTGTCCAAATATATAGGCATGTTATTGGAAAGGTTAAGCATTCAATATTTAGGTTATATTTGAACTCCTTAACACAGTATATAAACCTTTAATGAGAATTGAGTGCATTCCTGAATTATTACACGGCTTGAACATGGGCTTACCAATTATGAATTAGAGTTCTATTTATTTTATGATCGAATTTCATTCATTTATTCTGCCACGGGATAAATTAATTACAAGAAAACTATAATGAAATTCTCCCCATAGCGTGATGGTAATGATCGATGCAAACATAGAATATATTTTCCAGCAAAATTAAATCAGATAATATTTTATATTGGGATCCAAAATAAATAGCATCGGTATAGCAAGTCGGAGGGCGTGTACGCTCAAATTGTTTCTGGTCGTCAATTGTTTTAATAGAGATGGGCAGCACCGCAGCAGTCGACTGAAAAAAGTTAAGTCCATCGACTTGCTTGACTGCTTTTAAAAAACAGTCGAATGAATTCAACGACTACTCACCGTAACATAAACAAGTCGTTTGCAAACGACTTATCCCAATTGTGTTTTAACTTTTAACATGTACTGGTTGTCAATTGTTTCAGCATGTGGACAGCGCGCGCATTAAAGAAACTTCGTATTTACATTGTTGCCAATATCTCCACTGAAAGTTCGCTCTCGTTGCTGTTCTAAAGTGCTCTATTTTCGTGTGTATTTTCTGTAGACCGTAGTTTTCTTGTTCAAGTCGTATTTCAGCTCTACGTTCTTAGTACTTCAGAGAGGATTAAATTAGTGAACACATAGCCTAACTTGTTTATGACTCTATGGACGTAATTTGCATTTATTTTGTGGCATTAAAATATAAAGTGTGATTATTTCAATGTTGGCTATGGAATTGTTCCCGGTACTTAAGAACTCCCTCTCAGTAATAGTGATTTAATTTACTCTTAGGTTAATTAAGTATTGCTCTATTACTTCACTTATCAACAGTACATACAGGTAATGTGCCCTGTATCAATACCGGTATCAGGGAACATTTACTCGCACATTTTGCATTAAATTAAATGTGCAACATTGCAAATAATGGCTGCACTCTACACGACGTAAACCACCATTTCGAAGCACAGTAAAAATAAATAAATAACTTTGACCAATTGCATGTTGCCGAGTGTCGCGTAGTCCAAACTAACTTCTGCAAAAATAGGTGGGTTAAGGAGAAGTTTGATTTTCATCTGTTGGTACGACTCAACTCAGCGGGTAACGGCTTGCAGTGCTTTGTACGCTGCCTAGAAGCGACTACTTTCAGTCGAATACATGAAACAACACGCTTAGGAGCAATGCGAATTCAGGTAACCATTCGAATGAAAGTAGTCGACTATCTAGTCGATTGTTTCTTCCAATGAATGACTAGTCAGTCGATGATTAAAAGTAGTCGATAGTCCCATCTCTACTTACAACATTGGCGAGGATTCGTTATTTTACAGTAAGAGTGAGGAATGTACAAATTTTATATCCCTACATGAACTGTATTGTATATAAAGGTGGATTGTGGGGTCGGACACGAGCGTGATTTTGAGTGTGATTTTGAATCTAATTTTATAGTCTCTGCATCGCTTATTGTATGTGAGTATTTGTATCTTTACGACGGTTCATCAGGATATGATTGTTTACATTTTGCACGGGATACTTTTTACTGTTTATAGATTTATTTTTTGATACTTGAATGCTTCTATTTGCAAATATTTAACTACTGTTTGGTCGTTTTCTGCCATTATGTGCAACCTAAATTCACAGATTACTGTGGCGTATCCTACCGAGTCTCCCATTAGTTTATTAAGTTTTCCTTATAAATCTTACTGGCCAAACCCGTCACAAGACACGGCATAAACTTGGAAATATTGATATGTTTACAATGGTTTTGTTATTATTACTTGAAATGATTATAGTTTGTTTTGTTACTGTTACTCTAAATCATGACATGATACGTAGTTTGCACAATATCACTTAGTGCGGATATGACAATTGCTACCATGTTTGATAGGGTTAGTTTGTCTCGTGGCCACAAGGTGTCTCTGCACTCCTATAAGTGGTTCTTAATTAAGTGTGTGTGGATATATAGACTCTTAGATGATATTTATTATGTATTTTCTTTTAGTATTCGTTATTCCCCTAATCAAATGCATATTTCATTATGAAGCTGGGATTCTAAAAGTTTATCTGCGGACTGCCATTATCCTCTTGAAATGATGCTGTTCAATTATAAATGTGAGGTAAATACAATGAAGTAAAAGAAATTCATTGGTCTTTAAAATATAATAGTTAGGCCTACTGTCGACCAATGTATTATGTGCACTCGAGTTTATGGGTTGTTTGTGAAGTAACCAAATGATCTACATAAAATACAAGAACATCATCATTTTCTTCGTTCTATTCTACGTTAGTTCATGTAGGTTTACAATTTTTAATTAATATTTTAGTATTTTTTATCGCAGTTGGAACACAAAAAGTGCCCGTTTTTAAGCGTGTTTCAACCATGCGTCACATTTAAGAATTATTATCTCAAACACCCGTCATCAGATCGAATCCAAATTTTAACACAATATACATTGGAATGTTGTGTAACAGGTTTATTAATTTCAAAATTTTGTGTGTCCAAGAAACAAGGTTGTTATCATTTTTGTAAGGTAACTTTTTCTCGGCTCGGGGTGGTTGGAAAATGTAGTTCTTGATCCCGTTGCAATCCTTATACATCAAAATGTTATGCTGTATGACTGTGAAATACGTATATTAATTCACTTATTTTATATCGGTTTGTATTTGTACAGGGAAATAAGACATGGTTCACCAGCCAGCCGCTCCAGGGAAAGCTGTACAGCGTTGCTGAGATGGAGCCCATCACTTGCGAGCGAGGCACGCCATGATGCGTGATGGGCTCCATTTCGGCAACACTGTCAGCTTTCCTCGGAGCGGCTAGCTGATGAACCATGTCTTATTTTCCTGTACAAATACAAATTGATATAAAATAACTGAATTAATTTACGTATTTCACAGTCATACAGCATAACATTTTGATGTATAAGAATTTCAACGGGACCAAGAACTACATTTTCCAACCACTCCGAGCCGAGAAAAAGTTACCTTACCAAAATTATAACAACTTTGTTTCTTGGACACACAACATTTTGAAATTAATAAACCAGTTATACAACATTCCAATGTATATTTCGTTAACATTTGGATTCGATCTGATGACGGGTTTTTGAGATAATAATTCTTAAATGTGACGCATGGTTGAAACACGCTTAAAAACGGACACTTTCTGTGTTCCAACTGCGATAAAAAATATTAAAATATAAATTATAAATTATGAACCTACATGAACTAACGTAAAATAGAACGACGAAAATGCTGATGTTATTGGATTTTATGTAGGTCAATTGGTTACTACTGTACCCGATCGTCACCATGTGGACCATGTGTTCGTATCCCAACTAGCTCACGGTCTTTCGAGGTATGGGACGTTCATGCCCACAATACGACCACATGTTCAGGATTTGAGTCTATCAGGCAACTACTCTACAGGAAATACACAACATTCCTATGAATAAAACATTTACTGGTCTAAAATCATGGCTGTACAACAAATACAAAACAAAGGACAAATTACAATTAATTCCCACAAATAAATAGGGTTATTCTGTGAGCTTTCTCCATAAAAATAGCGCTACAATGCACTCAAACCTACTTCTAATATCCTGTCAATAATAGTTCAGATTACAAGGTTTTCATAGTGTCCGTCATGTGACACAATTTTATTTAATGGAAGTATCTTAACACAAAAACCACATGTCACATAAACAAGAATTTCTAAGACATTATTCCGTCTTCTACGACATTTACTTTAATTATCATTACTTCAATGTTTCCTACATTTATTAGCAAATATTTTGTTGTGTCGTGCGAATCATCTTCCTTCTTTCCATCCCTATGAACGCTCTAGGAAAATGAGTCATGCTTCTTAATCATAAAATAAACATAAACATGGATAGAATATTTATAGTTTCACCATATAACGATTATCTGGGTCTTGTCGGACTTATTATAGATACAACTGTGTCATGTTCTGGGAAAAACACATACCCGTTTTTCCTAAATTAGCATAAACTGGCAAAATGCACTTTAAAGAAGATGCCTACATTATTTTGGTTCAGCCTTCCCCCTCAGAGGATAACTTCGCCAAATATCATCAGATTTCTATGGTTCAACCACGTATGTGAGTTGCCATACACCAATTAATTCCATTTGCATCACTAAAATACTCATATTTTAATTGCATTATTGAATACCGAGACCTCTCAGTGTCCTATTGTGACCGTAATTGACAAGGGATCGGTCGAGCGACCTCTCTCCCCTCAGCAGGTCATAAAATTAGTTCCAGACAGCTCTCCAAGATGGCTGCCACGGAAATGGTCTATATTTCCTGTCTCTCTCTACCTTCAAGGCCATCCTTGTTTACAATTATATAACAATAAAGATCCGCTAGGCATGGTCCTAATTAATTGAGTCATTTAATTAATTAACACCTAACTTTACAGTGTATTTGGGCTCAAATGGCTCCTATTAAACATTCATGGCAGGGGTGGAATTCTAATGATAGCATTGCCGTTCTAAGGTGATTACTTGTGGCTTTAAAGACGCGCATCATAATGAAACCCCATGGTTATCATCAGCAGCTGTCATTTACATATATATATATTGGGAACCACGTTCCTCGTCGACGATTATGATTCTACCTCTCGGGCAGACCATAAGTAAAAATGCTCACCGCGCCTCGCTGGGCGTCCATAGTGGCTATAATTCAATGCAAGCGTTGGCAATAGACAGAATCTATCCAAATCGTTGCGTAACACATACAGTATGCACAAAGGCGATACTTCTCGAAGATTAAGCCCATTTTCACCTCACGCGCAAGCTATACTAGTCTTTCCCGTGCTTATCTTACGTAAATCACTGGATTCTACGTTAATCTGCACGCTATATGCGGCTAAACAATATTTCACATATATGACTCCATTATCAAGGTACCTGCGTTCTTCATGTTATATTATTTAAGCCAAAGCTTTACATAGCTCCTAACACAAATGTATAAATATACTGGCTTACTTTAATTTCACATATTCATTCAAATTTTCACTGACACTGAGAAAAGCTCTCGTATTCGCGATATTCCACACTACATTCTTTACTGTTTACCAAATGACAGTATCTTAAATTAGACATGACACTATTTGAACATTACTTAGGCCAATTCTGCCCTTACTTTATGGTTGCCGACCCCAGTTATTATTATTATTATTATTTTAACGTTTAGATCCATCACTATTTTTGACCTACATGGTCCTAAGCAAATCACCTTCCAAGTCATACTTTATTCAAGACGAGTGGTGAAAACTCGTTCAGTAAGTGACTATTACTTCTTTAATTTCAAAGTGATTAATCGTTACATGGTGAACTATGCCATTATAATGTTATTATTTGCATGTTTACTCACGTTTCCTTCTGGCTGGAAAGTACCAGTATCTCCGCCTGAGCTCTACCATGATGATTGACTTAATCCATCATGATATCCGATACACAACACTGAGATTCACACTTTTTACACATGATGCACATATTACCACAAGTGGCCTTTACCACTGATAAACACTGAATATTAAACATTAAACACATTAACACTTTAAATTATTATTTCACAATTTATACACTTCATCTATCATTTCACATGTTGATCCTTAATCTGGATTTCACCTACGCTTGACCTCAGAGATGCGATGACTTATGATAACCGCTGGTCTCCGTGAAATCTAGTAGCGGTTTTATAGATGTTCGATCCTAGTTCCCTGCACTCCCGTTTACCTCACTGTCCTGGATAGGTGGCAATAACTTCCACTCTCCCATCACTGGAGTATTCCTAATGCTGATGTCATATAATTGACAATACCTTCCGGTATACGAACTGTTCCAAACATTATCAGTTCCTATTCGCTGTAGCGAATTTATATCTGTGTCAGATAATAAAGCAATATCTGCACTTTGTTACCATATGCACTTCATTATCACTGATGAAGCTTACAATTTGCCTCCATTGTCTTCAGCGGCGGTACGCTGATATCTTAATAATTGGCGTGCTTACTGCAAAGCGCTTGTAGACAAAGAACTAACTTCCAACTCGAGCGACCGTCTGACGTCTTCAACTGCTTTCCACTGAACCATAACAGACGTTCGACTGCCCAACAAGTGACCCTCGGCGTAGGGTGCTCTTCCCTTATATTGGTTTCTTGCACAAAATAGTTCACGGGACACGTGAGAGCGACTCCCTTCTTGAAATACTCCGTCTTCAGCCGAAATAACAACTGCATCTTGTTTATCTAGGCGTGGAGGTTTTAAAAACACTCGCGTGCCGGCGATCGCTTCGGCCAATTAATTACAATTAATTGCCTTAGTTCAGCGCGTGGGATGCTACGGTGGGGATTTCCCGCTGGTTGGTTAAAGTATTCATGCTCTCGAGCGTGAGTTAGGTTGCAATGCGGTCATTTTGAGAAATAGGCGTAATTTTAGGTGAAAAACCACTCCTAAATTACTCCTCCGTGAATACATTCATCTATGTGTATGTTCCATTGCATTACAATGCTCCATTTATCTGTAATTAATTAATTTCTTGTGGGCTGGGTCCCGCCAAAGCTTCGCTCGTTGTCGACCGGTGGATTCCCGGGTCATTAATTTTGAGCTGTCTGACCGCCCTAGACAGAAATAGTTCCGTAGGCGCCTGGGCTACTCCGCCTACTTTTAAAAGTCATTTGTCAGACTTCAATACTAGCCTCTCTCGACTTCGTATGCACTGAAAACGTACATTTCCTTGCATTTTGCTTATAATTTCTCCTTTAAATTGCTATGATTTGCACCTAAATAATCGTGAAATCACGCTAGACTATTATGTGTCAGTAGACCTCTCATTGCTCTGTGGGTTCCGTATAATGGCTCCCCCTTAGAGACCACTGGTTCGACCTTAGGCATAACCATTTGCCTGGTCTTCTCTGATAAGGCCCTGAGTTCGATACCAGACTGCCGTGACCAATTGGGCACATCTTTCTCCTGCTAAGTTCGAAAAATTCATTTCATAAGTGAATTTTTCGGGCCTATCAGCTGGTATCAACTCCTTGCAGTGTTTGCTTTAAGCGGTCATTGCTCTTGGCAATGGGCTTTCACTTTTTCCCACTCCACTCTTGTCTGCTGTCTCGTAGACTTTCGTTTTCCTGTCTCAATTGTTCATTCATCTCCTCTAACTCCGCAGCGGCTCCCTTTAACTGGTCGTAAAACTCCTGCAGTCGACAGCTGCATTCTCCCCTCGTGTCCGCTGGGCTGGCGAATTGTTTTCTTTTCTTCGACCCTTCTCGAGTCTGCAAGCTTTTCTCCACAACCTTTCCGTGCATACGTAATGATTCCTCGTTCACTTGAATGTGTGTAGCTTGCTCTTCTCTCGCTTCATAGTCTTCTGGTGGACTATATAACTTCAGATATGCGGCATTTACCACAACTTCTCTACCTGTTGCCTCATCTTTAATCCGATATGCGTTATTCTGCAGATCCCTTATAATCAGGTAGGGTCCGAGATAAGCGTGCTGAAATTTCTTATATTTCCTGCTCTCTGGATCTGAACTGGCGGGTTTTTTCAATAAGACGTATTCTCCCACGAGTAGCGGTCTATGATAGCGTTTCCTCCTGTTTCTCCGCTGTCGTTTATCTGCTTGTTTCTTGAGATACTCGAACGTCCTCTGGATTCTCAACTCACGTCCAAGTTGTGCATCAACGGGTGTCTGGATGACATTATTCCATGGCCTCTCGGGTCTTCTGTCGAGATGTAAGCTCACTGGCACCTCTCCTGTAGCTTCGTGCACAGTATTGTTGATACAATATTCAATAATCTCAAGCACGTCAATCCATTTCCAATTCTCAGTAGAGCAGTATATCTTCATGTATTTCTGCACCTCCCTCATAACTCTCTCAGCTGAGTTCGATTCCGGGTGCCTAACCGTGGACAAAATCTGTCTTATGCCCAGATTTTCCAACTCCCTGCGAAATTCTACGCTGGTAAAACAGCTTCCGTGATCCGATAAGATGTTTTCTGGCTGTCCTAATATAGGAATGATTCTTTCCTTCAGCCTCTTAAGTACTTGTTTTGTACTGGTTTTCTGAATTGGACACAGGACTACCATTTTGGAAAACACGTCTAGTGCAACTAGGATGTGTTTATTTCCTCTTCTAGCTCTAGGCAGGGGCCCAAAGTTGTCCAGCGCCAGAAGCTGACATGGCTTCTCTGGTAAGAGTGGTATAGGTTTCTGCCTCATTAAGTACGAGTTAGGCTTTACTCGTTGGCACATATCACATGTCCTGATAGTATTTCTGACTGTTTCTCTAAGTTTAGGCCAAATAAACGCCTCTTTAAGCAGGGCAACAGTCTTATCTACACCTGAATGTCCAAAAGCTCTGTGTGCTAGCCAAACTAGCCTTCTCTGCAATGCTGGTGGTACAACAATCCTAGGTTTTGTGTGGTCAGAGTCGCTCCATTTATGTAGCATCTGGTTAAACCATAGATATTCCGTTGAAAGTGCTTCAGCTTCCATATACATCGGGGTTCCTCTATTCAGCTTTCCCTCGAAGTAATTTATCATCAACCGTATCCAGGGATCTTCACGTTGAAAAACGGTGATGTTCCTCAGATCATCTAAGGTCTTCTGATCTCTATCTTCTATTTCAATAGCTAGAGTTTCTTCTTCCTCTGCTGTAGGGTATCTGCTTAGCAAATCAGGTATGATATTGTCCTTCCCCGGGCAATATTCTATTTCCACTTGAAATTGTTGTATGTATAGGGACCACCTTGTCAGTCTTTGACTCGACAAGTCAGTTTTTAGCAGGAACGTTAGGGCTTTATGGTCTGTTCTCAAAATAATTCTAAAACCACAAATCAGCTTGTGCCAATACTGTAATGCATACAGTATCGCAAGTAATTCGATCTCCGTGACCGTATAATTCTTTTCATTAGGCCTCAACCTTCTACTGATGAATGCGATATAAGTTCTCTCCTCTGGCCTGTCCTTATTTTCCTGATACAACATAGCTCCAATGCCTACGAAGGATGCGTCAGTCTGGATGATAAATTTCTGAGTGTAGTCAGGATATCCCAATTTCACATAATCTAACAACATCTGTTTAGATTTCACGAAGGCTTCCTCGCATTGCTCCGTCCATCGCCATCTTCCTCCCTTTTTAAGTAAGTCTTGGAGTGGTGCTACAGTCTCGGTGTACTTCGGACAATGGTTCGCAAAGAATCCAATAACGCCTAGATATTGCCTGACGTTCTTCACCTTCGTTGGTCTCGGGAAACGTTTTATGACTTCCAGTTTTCCCGGATTAGGCCTAACTCCTTGTGCATCGATTACATGACCTAGAAATTTAACTTCTCTCTGAGCAAAGTTAGACTTCTTTATATTGACCTTGAAGTTAGCCTGACTTAGGTCATATAACAACTTGCGTAGATCTCTGACATGTTCTTCAACTGTTTCAGAGGTCAGTAGTATATCATCTACGTAGCATATGGTTGTAGCTTTTACTTCTTCGGATAGGTTCCTATCTAGCGCTCGTATCAACGCTGAACCTGCTGTTTTTAATCCAAACGGAAGACGGACGTAGGAGTACGTGTGCTGGTCAAATAAAAATCCGGTTAACAGACTTGTTTTCTCTTCCAGAGCAAGATGGTGAAAACTTGCCGTGAGATCAAGATTTGAGAATACAGTCTTTCCTTTGAACCTTCTGAGTACCTCCTTAATGGGTGGAACTGTATCAAATTCCGGTATAACCTTGGAATTCAAATTTCGTAGGTCCAGGCATATCCTCACACTTCCATCCTGTTTCGGTACAACTACCAGTGGGCTGACATAAGGTGTGGCTGTCTTTACAATGACGCCTGCTTCTAGCATTTCCTGTATCGCTTCTTTGACCTTTAAGTAATGTTTCTCAGCTACAGGATACGGCTTCTGTTTGAATGGCGTCCAATCGCTGACTTGAAACGCATACTGGAAATTCTTGATCCGGCCAGGTCTCGAATCGAAGACTCCTTTATACTCGAATAGCAGTTCCCTTAGCATTCTCTTATATTCTGGACCAAATTTAGCTTCCTCAATCTTCTCTTCCAGGCATTCTTCAAATTTTGGTTCGAGATCTTTTTCAATGTCTGCGGCCAGTGTTGCCAACTCTTCCTCAATATCTTCTATTGTCGACACTGCCTCCCCAGTCATATCTCCGTATGTATGCCATACGTATTCTTCTTGTCTCGCTTCATTATGCCTTAATGAGAGTTCTAAGTCTTCCTTTCCCTCACTTGCGCGAAACATTACAATGTCTTGCGAGAGATCTATAATAACTTTATACTCTCTTATGAAATCCATCCCAACAATAAGATTATATGGCAGCTTATTTACAAGTAGGAAGCTCTGTGAGAATGTAGAGTTCCCTATCTGCAGATCTAAAAATACTTGGTATCTGCATATCATAACTTTGTCTGGTATGACACCTTTTATTTTCACGCTTGAAATGGGTATTTTCAATACGTGGATTTTACTCTGGATTTCATTGTATAATGCCTGGGTTATCAAACTCACTGTTGATCCTGTATCGATGAGACTTCTTACTTTCGTTCCCGCAATGTTTACAATAATAATAGGTAGATCCCTTCTTACATTGACCGTTCTTTCATCGAGGTCTTCGATAAGCTCCTCAGGTTTGGCAATCCAGTTAATAACATTTACTGTACTCCATCCTGAACCTATCTCTCTCTGGTCATTTAAAATTGGTGTGTTTTTTTTTCAATTGCTCCATTCTTTGTGGAGTTCTTCTGCCTGTCTTCATGCTGTTGAAGTTCCAGACTTTTGGCACCATCATCATTTTGATATATGTCGGGTGACCTTCTATTCCTAATCGCTTCATCCCAGTGAACTCGCGATTGTCTTGGATCATCTCCGCGCTCTTCCATGTATCTTAAAGATGCATGATAGCGTTCTTCCGCCTCTTCATCGAACCCACGACTCTGCTCTTGGGATCTCCATCCTTGGTTATTCCCATTTCGGCCGTAATTTCTTCTGTTATCCAGCTGCTGGTCTCTGGTACCACGCTGATTCCAGTTTTTCCTTCCTCGGTTACCACGGTTCGAACCTCCTCGATACGCTGGCCTCCAATTTTGGTTTTCGCGTCCTTCGCGCTGCCAGTCGGATTTTTCTGTTTCGGTGCTTGTAGACTTGGATTTCGTCTGCACCTTCGTTGGCTCGATCGGCGTATTCGTCATATTAACCTGTTCCACATGTCGGCTTTGTCTTGCGTGCTGCACTGTGGTTAAATCAAGTTGTCTCAGCACCTCCTCCATATCGATTGCAGTTTTTGCGTTTGCTGAGATTAGCAGGCGCTGCACTTCATACGGCAGCTGCTTAGCTATTGCTATGCATAAGTCTGACTCTCTGAGTCCTTCGTCGAGCTCGCGAAAACGGCATAATTGGTTCACAAAAAACTCTCCGTACTTGGTCGGGTTACTAGTACTGTAACGCCTGGAATACAAGTCCAGTCTGAGATTTTGTTGTACGCTCGCGTTCCAATACCTGCTTAAAAATGCTTGGCGAAATTCCTCAACGGTGTCGAACGTGTACCTAAAACTTCTAAACCATAGAGCACACTCTCCTTCGGTGAGTTTTTCAATCGCTCTCAACCTGCGCTCTGGCGGTACTTTTGCATCATTCAAGTACTCGGAAACTTCTTTAAGCCAGTACTTGGGTGTCATATTAGAATTACTCCCAGAGTATTTCTTTGGTTTTTCATCACTAGCCCTTATAACTGTGACTATTTGGTTCTGTACAGCATTTTCCTGCGGTGTTGACATAGCCATTGGCATACCAGGTGTGGCATACGGGCTGTCACTTGGCATTGCTGCATTCTTTGGAGTGGGCTGTATTTCTATCTCTGCCCATTTGTTCCTCCTATTCTCGTCTATACTTCCTTCGCTAGACCTAGGATTCCGCAACATGGATTCTTCCTGCGCTATCATTCTCGTTTCTAACTGGCTGTGCCTGTTTTCAGTCCTTTCCAAACGAGCTAATACCTCTCGTTCTATTTTCTCGAGGCGATCTCGGTTTCTTTCTGCCATAGAAAATACCTTTTCTTTATTATCCTTAAGGTTTTCCTTCAGGTGGATAATTTCCCCTGCTAGACTTTCTCTTACTTCGGCAAGAGTCTTATCACTGGCTTCAGTCTTTAAGCCTTCTCGAAGCTCTAACTCTTCGCGTAAGCCTGTAACTTCCCGTTGAATGTGACCTTGTATATGAGATATTTCAGTCCTCATTTTTGTGATTTCTCCTTGGTCTTCGTCCTGTCTTTTATGGAGAACTGCTAAGTCATTCTGAGTGTTTTCCAACTCTTTCTGCACTTTTCCAACTTGTATCTTCATATTAGACATTATTTCCTTATTATCTCGATCAGACGTCTTTATTTCCTGCATTTCCTTGCATTGGTCAAGGATATTCTGGTCCTGCTTTTTTAGAGCTTCGTCCACAGCCTTGGCATAACCTGCCATTCGCGTATTCCATTTGAGTTCATTATCCTCGAACCTATGATCCACGGTCTGAGTAAACGTGTTAAATTGTTCTAACTGACGTTTCGTGTTAGCTTCATTCTGACTTTGAATGTCTTTAAGCTCCCGGGACATACTGTTTAAATTATCGTTAATTTCACGCTGTGACTCTCTGCACATTTGCAAATTGCTTTCTAATTTTAATTCAATAGACTCAAAGCGTTTTTCGTTATCATTTTGCATTTCTGAGATCACGCTAACAATATTCTTAGTTACCTGTCTCTGGACAGACTCCTTAACGTCGTCCATTTTCTTATTAACCTCTACTAGGTTTAATTCTAACTGTGTGTTTACATTAGTTTGACTAGCCTCTAGTCTAGTATTTATTTCGGCTTGATTAGCCTCTAGTCTAGTATTGACTGTGGCCAACATCTGGCTTACCTCAGTTTGATTAGCCTCTAGCCTATCCGCTATTTCATCTTTAAATGCTTTGGATTCTTCCTTACTTTTAGCATTTATAACATCGAAATGTTCCCTTAACTCGGCGATACACCTGAGTACTTCTTCCGTTCCGGCCATCCTGTACTACTTAATTTGAGATTCAGGTAGGCCCTAGCTGAAGACACTGGCGCGTTCTATTGGAAAGAAAGGATTCCGATCCCGCGACAACAACAACAACATATTATAAAATGTCAAAACTAACTATGAAATGGGTATAGACCCTCGTACCCGTCTGACAACATCTGTCTGACGTCTGAACATCATCTAGAAAGACTCACAATCGCTCAAACCAAGTTTGAGGAAAAAAATTATTTCTATGGTTTTCCCCATGAAAACCATGCTATTATTATTATGGGGATTTTCTAAATCCCATAAGCCATCCACGTACGGGCGCCATGTTAATTATAAGCGTCATATCACACGTGGGTGCCATGTTAATCTTTAGGGTCATGGTGGCCCACTCATGGGTGACATGTTAAATTAGGGTAGTCAACATGCTTATTTATGCCATGCTCATGATGCTTAAGTGGAGGTTACCTGTATTTTGAACTGGCCCCACATATCAGCGTCATGTTATTTTATATGTGTATCTATGGCTATGGTTTATGAAAGTTACAACTATATAAGCATGTCTTATGGAGGATTAACAATTATTTTTAATGTGGTGGCTTATTAACAAATGGGATGCGGTCTTCCTATTCTGTCCTAATTTCTATGCTATATTTGCTTCTACCATTAATACCTTGACCGACTTAAGTAATTACCTGTGACTCAATCCAAGTACAGAGACAACTCCCCCATGTACCCGATCGTCACCATGTGGACCATGTGTTCGTATCCCAACTAGCTCACGGTCTTTCGAGGTATGGGACGTTCATGCCCACAATACGACCACATGTTCAGGATTTGAGTCTATCAGGCAACTACTCTACAGGAAATACACAACATTCCTATGAATAAAACATTTACTGGTCTAAAATCATGGCTGTACAACAAATACAAAACAAAGGACAAATTACAATTAATTCCCACAAATAAATAGGGTTATTCTGTGAGCTTTCTCCATAAAAATAGCGCTACAATGCACTCAAACCTACTTCTAATATCCTGTCAATAATAGTTCAGATTACAAGGTTTTCATAGTGTCCGTCATGTGACACAATTTTATTTAATGGAAGTATCTTAACACAAAAACCACATGTCACATAAACAAGAATTTCTAAGACATTATTCCGTCTTCTACGACATTTACTTTAATTATCATTACTTCAATGTTTCCTACATTTATTAGCAAATATTTTGTTGTGTCGTGCGAATCATCTTCCTTCTTTCCATCCCTATGAACGCTCTAGGAAAATGAGTCATGCTTCTTAATCATAAAATAAACATAAACATGGATAGAATATTTATAGTTTCACCATATAACGATTATCTGGGTCTTGTCGGACTTATTATAGATACAACTGTGTCATGTTCTGGGAAAAACACATACCCGTTTTTCCTAAATTAGCATAAACTGGCAAAATGCACTTTAAAGAAGATGCCTACATTATTTTGGTTCAGCCTTCCCCCTCAGAGGATAACTTCGCCAAATATCATCAGATTTCTATGGTTCAACCACGTATGTGAGTTGCCATACACCAATTAATTCCATTTGCATCACTAAAATACTCATATTTTAATTGCATTATTGAATACCGAGACCTCTCAGTGTCCTATTGTGACCGTAATTGACAAGGGATCGGTCGAGCGACCTCTCTCCCCTCAGCAGGTCATAAAATTAGTTCCAGACAGCTCTCCAAGATGGCTGCCACGGAAATGGTCTATATTTCCTGTCTCTCTCTACCTTCAAGGCCATCCTTGTTTACAATTATATAACAATAAAGATCCGCTAGGCATGGTCCTAATTAATTGAGTCATTTAATTAATTAACACCTAACTTTACAGTGTATTTGGGCTCAAATGGCTCCTATTAAACATTCATGGCAGGGGTGGAATTCTAATGATAGCATTGCCGTTCTAAGGTGATTACTTGTGGCTTTAAAGACGCGCATCATAATGAAACCCCATGGTTATCATCAGCAGCTGTCATTTACATATATATATATTGGGAACCACGTTCCTCGTCGACGATTATGATTCTACCTCTCGGGCAGACCATAAGTAAAAATGCTCACCGCGCCTCGCTGGGCGTCCATAGTGGCTATAATTCAATGCAAGCGTTGGCAATAGACAGAATCTATCCAAATCGTTGCGTAACACATACAGTATGCACAAAGGCGATACTTCTCGAAGATTAAGCCCATTTTCACCTCACGCGCAAGCTATACTAGTCTTTCCCGTGCTTATCTTACGTAAATCACTGGATTCTACGTTAATCTGCACGCTATATGCGGCTAAACAATATTTCACATATATGACTCCATTATCAAGGTACCTGCGTTCTTCATGTTATATTATTTAAGCCAAAGCTTTACATAGCTCCTAACACAAATGTATAAATATACTGGCTTACTTTAATTTCACATATTCATTCAAATTTTCACTGACACTGAGAAAAGCTCTCGTATTCGCGATATTCCACACTACATTCTTTACTGTTTACCAAATGACAGTATCTTAAATTAGACATGACACTATTTGAACATTACTTAGGCCAATTCTGCCCTTACTTTATGGTTGCCGACCCCAGTTATTATTATTATTATTATTTTAACGTTTAGATCCATCACTATTTTTGACCTACATGGTCCTAAGCAAATCACCTTCCAAGTCATACTTTATTCAAGACGAGTGGTGAAAACTCGTTCAGTAAGTGACTATTACTTCTTTAATTTCAAAGTGATTAATCGTTACATGGTGAACTATGCCATTATAATGTTATTATTTGCATGTTTACTCACGTTTCCTTCTGGCTGGAAAGTACCAGTATCTCCGCCTGAGCTCTACCATGATGATTGACTTAATCCATCATGATATCCGATACACAACACTGAGATTCACACTTTTTACACATGATGCACATATTACCACAAGTGGCCTTTACCACTGATAAACACTGAATATTAAACATTAAACACATTAACACTTTAAATTATTATTTCACAATTTATACACTTCATCTATCATTTCACATGTTGATCCTTAATCTGGATTTCACCTACGCTTGACCTCAGAGATGCGATGACTTATGATAACCGCTGGTCTCCGTGAAATCTAGTAGCGTTTTTATAGATGTTCGATCCTAGTTCCCTGCACTCCCGTTTACCTCACTGTCCTGGATAGGTGGCAATAACTTCCACTCTCCCATCACTGGAGTATTCCTAATGCTGATGTCATATAATTGACAATACCTTCCGGTATACGAACTGTTCCAAACATTATCAGTTCCTATTCGCTGTAGCGAATTTATATCTGTGTCAGATAATAAAGCAATATCTGCACTTTGTTACCTTATGCACTTCATTATCACTGATGAAGCTTACAATTTGCCTCCATTGTCTTCAGCGGCGGTACGCTGATATCTTAATAATTGGCGTGCTTACTGCAAAGCGCTTGTAGACAAAGAACTAACTTCCAACTCGAGCGACCGTCTGACGTCTTCAACTGCTTTCCACTGAACCATAACAGACGTTCGACTGACCAACAACTGACTTCGACTGCCCAACAAGTGACCCTCGGCGTAGGGTGCTCTTCCCTTATATTGGTTTCTTGCACAAAATAGTTCACGGGACACGTGAGAGCGACTCCCTTCTTGAAATACTCCGTCTTCAGCCGAAATAACAACTGCATCTTGTTTATCTAGGCGTGGAGGTTTTAAAAACACTCGCGTGCCGGCGATCGCTTCGGCCAATTAATTACAATTAATTGCCTTAGTTCAGCGCGTGGGATGCTACGGTGGGGATTTCCCGCTGGTTGGTTAAAGTATTCATGCTCTCGAGCGTGAGTTAGGTTGCAATGCGGTCATTTTGAGAAATAGGCGTAATTTTAGGTGAAAAACCACTCCTAAATTACTCCTCCGTGAATACATTCATCTATGTGTATGTTCCATTGCATTACAATGCTCCATTTATCTGTAATTAATTAATTTCTTGTGGGCTGGGTCCCGCCAAAGCTTCGCTCGTTGTCGACCGGTGGATTCCCGGGTCATTAATTTTGAGCTGTCTGACCGCCCTAGACAGAAATAGTTCCGTAGGCGCCTGGGCTACTCCGCCTACTTTTAAAAGTCATTTGTCAGACTTCAATACTAGCCTCTCTCGACTTCGTATGCACTGAAAACGTACATTTCCTTGCATTTTGCTTATAATTTCTCCTTTAAATTGCTATGATTTGCACCTAAATAATCGTGAAATCACGCTAGACTATTATGTGTCTGTAGACCTCTCATTGCTCTGTGGGTTCCGTATAATGGCTCCCCCTTAGAGACCACTGGTTCGACCTTAGGCATAACCATTTGCCTGGTCTTCTCTGATAAGGCCCTGAGTTCGATACCAGACTGCCGTGACCAATTGGGCACACTACACAAACAACCTTCAAACTCGAGTGCACATAATACTTTGGTCAACAGTAGGTTAATAATACACACTTAGATTAAAATAGGCTAATTAAATATTCAGTTATATTAGCGAAGTTTCAGGATTAATCTATTTTAAGCAACAAGCAGTATAGAGCCGTAGTACCCACCTACTTAAAAATTTCAACACAAATGTTTATCAGATGTAGAACACGCACAGCGACTTTGAGTGGCAAAATATTGCTCATTATAACCTTCCTCCGTGTTGCACACAATACGTCACAGCGAGCAAAGCTACGACATCCTAATATCTAATTGTGATCCCGAGCAACGCCGGGCTTAAGACCTAGTATATTATAATTGTGAAAGTTTGTGTGTGTGTGTGTGTGTGCTAGTTTGTTACCTCTTGACACTCAAACGGCTGGACGGATTTGGATGAAATTTGAAATGTAGACAGCTTATACCCTGGGATAACATATAGGCTACCTTTCATCCGGAAATAAATCATTGTTCCCTGGAACGGGCAACATAACAGAAAAGTTACCAAAAATACTCCACCGGGACAAAATATCGAAATTGTCGCATAAAGACCGGACAAAACTCATTTTACGCCCCTCGATGCAAGAAACAATACTACCACATTTTAAGCCCCTAAAACCAACAGTTTCGAAGATATTCGCAGAAATCTATCTTCGCTCTGATAAACTGATGAAAATGGCACGTCCGTTTCCATGGCAACAGTATGACATCCGATTTTCTATATATCCCTGTAGGAGGCAATGCCAATCCATTCATTATCTCTTTCAAGATATATATAAATACAATAAGAACAGGGTAGCGCACCTGCATCTCATCCGGAGGCCCCGGGTTCGATTCCCGGCTCCGTCAGATATTTTAGACACTAACACGAGGGCTGAAACGGGGTGCACTCATCTTCGTGAGGACAATTGAGTAACTGTCTGATAGTGAGGCAGCGCCCCGGTCACGAAGAGCAACATTAACGGCCGAGGGAACACGATGCACTGACCATGCGTCACCACAATATCTGCAGGCCAAATAGCTGGGAAGCGGTCGCTTGATAAGCCTAGGCCCTTCATGAGCTGTAGTACCAGGGGTAAAAAGAAATAGGGAAAGAGCTTTCTAATACCACCTCTAATTTTAAAACACTACAGTAGCGGCTACTAAATAATGGTAGTGATATAGCTACGTTAAATTGAAGCAAAGAGGGTATAAAAAGTAGGTTGGCTCAGGCAAGGAAAGCATTTCTACAGAAAAAGAATCTGTTGACATCGAATATACATTTAGGTATTAGGAAGTCATTTTTGAATTTTTTTCTGGAGCGTGACACTATAAGGAAGTGAAATTTGGGCTAATGGTGCAGCAGATAAGAGGAGAATTGAAACGTTTGAAATGTGGTGTTACAGGAGAATGATGAAGATAAGATGGGTGGATAGGGTAACAAACGGAGAGGTATTAAGACGAGTGGGAGAGGAGAGATGTTTCTGGCGACTGTTAATGAAGAGAAGAGATAGGTTGGTAGGTCACTTATTAAGACACCCAGGACTAGCAAGCTTAGTTATGGATGGGAGGGTCGAGGACAAGAAGTGTAGGGATAGACCAGGGTTAAACAGATTGCCTCGGGTGTAGGGTGTGGTAGCTATGTAGAGATGAACCTAGCTCAGGAGAGGGAGGCATGGTGGGCTGCATCAAACCAGTCAAAAAACTGAAGACTCAAACAACAACAATCAGGAATTTTAATTACTTAGAGATGCATGTGAGGCAAAAGGGTTGTTGGAGAATTTCAATCCCTGGGATGTAACACTGGAAGAGACTGGATAATGTACATCAGCGGCCAAGGTGAGAGATATTTTACTATAGGTCTATTAATAGCGACATGTTGTCGTTCAAAACATCAATAAGTGTGGCAAAATTACACCCAGAATAGCTTAATGAAAAATACTTGTAATTCCCCATATTCCGATATATTTGCCATTCCAGTGTGCAAGACTGCAGTTCCCTCTTCAAACAATATTCGCGATTTCTATTAACAAAGCGCAATGACACACACTTAACAGAAGCAGGTGTACATTTAGACAAAACCATTTTTTTCCCATGGGCAACTGTATGTGGCGTGCTCGCGAGTATACGGACAACAAAATCGTTATGACTCAGAAGAAGATGGCGAAACCAAAAACTTAATTCTAAAATGTGTTCACATAATGTAACATCGAACCCTGCAGACTTTCATAACTCTATAAAATTCCCACTTTGCTGCTCACATCAATATACTGTATGTATCAGAATTTTCAGAATTAGAATGTACCCACCTGAAGCCGCGATTGCTGTAATAGAATAGACCAATTATCAGCAATCTTCCCCATTGTCTTGATCCCGAGCGAAGCCGCGGGTACCTGCTAGTTTTTAATAAATTAACTCAAGGATAGGGGCCGATAACCTCGATGTTAGGCCCCTTAAAACAACAATTATCATCATCATCATCATCATTAACTCAAGGAATAGTAGAAAATACTTCAATGACACTGGAAGGGTTAAATATTGTAAAATATTATAAAGGGACGTTTTTAAACTCCAATAACTTTTCTGGCAAAAGTACTTGCATGTCAAAGAACTCAGGTGTTGCCAATTTGAGGCACCTATGCATCTCCAGTATTACGTCACATAGATGCAGATGTCCTCGAAGTTCCACCTTAAAATAACAATCATCAGCTAGGCGGTAATTTTAAGTGGTGAAACATCGAGATCATCTTCTCCTACATCAGAACCCTTTATAGGTCCTTGGGATACTATCTTCCCACCAAGTATTTATAGAACAGTGTTAGGGAGATAATCCTCCTACCCCTTTCACTTCAAGCAGTTCCACATGCATCCACAAGCTAGCTGCAGAGAAATATTGAAAACCCATTAATTTGAAGTATACTGTCTTCAGAAACCAAAGGTGGGAAGCATATATCGCAGTGGTCTCCACAGTGCACGTGCTCACCAGTTCGGTTGTGTTGAGTGAAAGAAATGCAATGCTTTACAGAAGAAGGTGTTTTTTTTTATTGAGGATAAGAGAATTGTAAACGTTGGTATATACCTGAAATACAATGTTAATAATGCTTTGGTCACTTGAGTAAATATATTTCAGCTAGAATGGAAATAATTGTCCTGCTCAGGGTGTTTGCCATAGAAGAGAAGATTTTTAGCCTACTTTTCACATTTTGGAAAAATGAGGAAAAAGTAGACTTATGAGATCGATCCGGGAAAATGTGTGTCTGTCTGGCTGTGTGTGTGTCCCCCCCCCCCTTTCAACTCCTAAACGGCTGCAGCTATCGAAACCAAATTTGGTAAGAGTAAAGATCTATATCTGAATATCTCACGGCCATAATTGAAATTGACGTCAGTGCTACCAACTGCTGAAAAATCACAATTGAAATTTGAGCTCTATGTTGGATATCTCAGAAGTTATGCACGCGAACTATTCAAAAATTGGTACAAATATAGATAATAAGATTCCAGATAATTTTCTGAAGTCCATACATGCCAGTGTTGCCAACATGATTCTAAGCCTGCCGTTAAGTCCAATTTCTAAATGCATGTAACTTCTATATTATGGATTGGATTTCAACCAAATTTCGTATGTACTATGTGTATTACAACACATATGACTGTGCATGTTCTAGAGAACCACCAGGGCTTCCAACTGTTAATAAATGCTCTCACTATGTTTTAACCCTAATGTCAATATATCAGAAAGTATGCAAGGCATCAGCTCTAAATTTGGACACGTATAATACCTGACATTCTATCTTAGTTCGGTGTAACTTATATACATCAGTGCTGCCAACACGATTCTAAGCCTGCTGATAGGTCAAGTTTTTAAATGCATATAACTTCTATACTAACAAATGGATTTTAACCAAATTTCGTATGTGCTTTGTGTACCGTAACAGTTATGACTCTGCGTATTCGTAAGAACCAGCAGGGCTGCCAACTGTTAATAAATGCTCTCTCTATTTGTTTAATCCCAATATCAATATATCAGAAATGTATGCAAGCCATCATCTCTAATCTTTGCACCAGTATAGTACCTGACTTTCTAGATTAATTTGGAGTATCTAATATACCTCAGTGCTGCCAACATGAGTCTAAGCTTTCTGATAGTTTCAATTTTTAAATACATGTAACTTGTATAAAAACAATTATTACCAATTGGCACTATAATAGATGGTAATATTTCAGATTAATTCTGAGCATCACGTACATGACATTGTTCCCAACATGATTTACGCGCACTGATAAACCCAATATCAAACAGCATGTGACGTCCATACTATCCATTAGACTTTAACCAAATTTTGTATGTGCATTCTTACCTTAAGAGATGGAACTAAGAGTCACCAGGGCTGCCAATTCTAATAAGATACTGTATTAGGCTGCACTATTTTAGGTGTATTTCAAACTGTAGTACTTAGAAATGTTGGTATTACCAACTTGATATCGTCAGTATTGTAGATAGATCTATATAGATTGGCATGAATCTTAAATTTTAAGAACAGTAGGCTCTTTAGTTCTTCACGGAACTACTTGTTAAAATTAATTTTGAAATTATTGAACTATATTCGAATACTAGCAGAAGTACCCATTCTTCGAACGGTCTTCGGTATTAATAACCAGACGTTATCAATTGAACTACTGTTGCAATGGTTAAGGGCTTGGAACCTGTTTGTAGACAAAGAAAAATGATTAGTTAAAATGTTCTCTCAAACTAAATTTAGCTAACGTGTTCTTCCTGACGTGAAAAGAAAATTGAATACCTCGTAGACAAATCGCAATACACGTCACATAAAAACTGACCCTCACCGTTGTGTCAAGTCCCCAACCACAGGAAGACCCCTTTTATAAATTATAAAGGCTTGTGGTGCATGCAAAATCAAGTTCTTTAGCCTTCAATGACCCAAATTCCTAAAAGCAGCAAAAAATACTATTACAAATCAGGAGTTTTGAAAATAATGTTGCTGTTTAAGATATAATAGACCTTCTGTACGACATATCGCACGTGTAAGTCGTGTGAAAAAATCTCGGGTACTCCTTGAAACCCTTAAGTGCATTGATGAATTTTACAGTTTTAGTTGGTTCCTTGATAACCTTCTAGCCATTTGCAAACTTTCACAGAAATGTAATAAGTGGAGTAGCATTACTTCTTGCAGAAATAGATGGAATGTTGGATGTCACCTCATGAGATACTGTTGTCATGGTTACTGGCTTGCATTCCTTCATTAGTTTTTTAATGAAATTAGTTTTCTGGGAATATCTAAGAAACTGTTGGTTTTAGAGCCTTAAAATATAGTTTTCGGGGACCTTTTACGGCTCATTAGGGCCCCGAGGATTGCTTCTGACACCAAGGGGTTGAAAATGAACTTTGTCTCGTCGTTGTACGCCATGATATAATAATAATAATTGACACACCGGTTGGCTGGGGGTGGATGGGCCAACTTACCTTATTTCAGTGGTCCGCGTCGCTAACAGCAAAATCACCTCCAGTTGACATGCCCCAACAGAAGAACAACTAAAAGAGGAAGAAGGTGGAGAAGGAGAAGAACCACAGGTTCGTCTACAGAACCCCCCCCCCCCCGATAACTAACAGAACTGCCACCGACGAAATGATGCCACAACAGTAACTTGCCTTAAAAGAAAATATAATGTTAAATTTAAAAGAACACCTCCACCAGAAAACAGAACATGCATCAGCCAGCATTAAATTACAAAAAATAAAATAAAACCTCAGCTAGAATTCTCACTGTAGAATAAAAAAAATTAAAGGTCGATATCAATTAACAATTACCTGAGGTAAGAGAATGAAAAGCTACAAACCAAATAAACACTTAATAAGCACCTGACATACTCCCAACTGGACCATGAGGGCCTTGGAGAATCAGAAAAAATAAATAGTGCAAAATTTTACCATAAACAAGGTACCGAAAGAATAACGGAGTACAAAAAGAAAACTCCAAAAAAGGAAAACCAAAGGATAATTTAAAAACAAAATAAGTTAACCAACACCACCATGACCCAAGAACGTGCACTTCAAGATAAAAAACGCCAGAAACAAAACCCACAATGCACTTCAGTCAACAAGTTACCATGGCGACCAAGAACAGTTGAAGGTATATCAGTACGTATTTATGTGAAACGCGTAATTTTACATTTTTAAATTAAATCTTCTCCAGTGAGAAAACAGCAAGATATAAACAAACTCTAGACATTATGAGATCAAATAGTTTTTAAAGGCAACGGATCAAACTAAAAACCGACCGACTATTGAACAAATTTAGGCCTAGTGTTCAAAGATTCGTCTGGTCATTACAATAATATTATAAGAAGAAAATGCCTTAGTCAGATGCCAAATAATAAAATAAGAATAAAAACAGTAGTGTTCCCCGGACTAATATAGTTTAACAAAAAAATTACGTATTCAGAGGTGACATATCTAGGCCAAAGCCAACCTTCAGAACAAAACAAAAAACACTCAGTACACAACGAAAAATATGGAACTCCAAAAATTTAAATTAAATAAAATGCCAAAACATACCTTAATAAAGCCTTTTGGGGAGACACTAATTTTTACCACACTACTTAGATATCCTTAAAGGATTTATATCACCAAAAAATAAAATAAAATAACAGATGGCTTCCACCCGCGGTCGAAGAGATGCACACCAAACATCGCCTTTCCATATTAAGGCCCAAGAAAATACTTTCACGATTATCACAGATGATAGTTGCACACTCAATTCTTCATGTACCATCAAATAACGGGATGTATCCCCAAGTTAGCGGAGACGAGGGCAAAGCCCTCGTCCCTTGACGAGATCCTGAATTTGTGTCCTTCTTCAATCAACAGTCAGTCGCAACTCAATCTTCATAAGATGGAGGACAAAAACGAAGGAGGCCACCCACCATGCACCAGGATTATTTAAATTGGATCAATCCCAATCCGCCACACACACAACGACAATGTGAATACAAAATAAAATTCACACGACACCATTAAAATGTTTTGGCGGCATGATGCATATATAGTCTTTTGTTTAATGACGTAGAAATATATTTTTTTAATAAGTCTCGATGAGACGAGATCAGAAGGCACCAAAGCCTCACTCTAGCGGCAGAAGGCACAACTCCAGCCCGAGGACCCGAGAGATGCTGCCATCTTAAGTTCATTAGCCAAACCAAGGCATCTTAGCGGGCATTTCAAATGTATGGGATACATAAAAATAATGTTGGGACGGGCTTTGCACGTAACAGTCTCCCTCCCTTAAGCGTGAACACCGTTCACGAATATGCCTAGGCATAGGCAGTACTCCATAACTAGTCGATTCACCAAACATTGTTTCCAGAAGATAATGTTCACCAGTTAACTCCAATTGATGGATAAAACCACCTCGTTTTGGTTAGGAAGAGTGCAGGGTCAGATTATCAGTGAAGGGATAATTGATCACCTAGCAAACCACGTAGTTAACAGCTTCACTGTGTCCATAAGTCCTCAGAAACGCATTACACCAGCACCTGCAGTGCTTTCAGAGTCCGAGACGCGTTAGGTAAATGTTCAATAAGTCCAATGTTGTTAGCTTTTGACGAAGTAGGTGGATGCAATGTGCAAGATATCATGCGACGAGTGGGCAGCAATTTACAAAACAGTAGTTAATCTTATTTCAAAAATAAAGGTTTACTGAAATTACTAATTCTTAATACATTTTACATATGAGAAACAAGGTTGAATTTATATACAAAAATCCTGACCATGCCCTAGATCCGTGCTCAAAATAGTTAATTAAATAACAAGATTTACCCAAGTAAGGTTCATTACCCAGGTTACGTTTTTACAGACTAGATAGACTTTTCTAGAATACACGAGTTAAACGACAATACATTCAGAAGGAGTTACGGTAGAGGCATGACCACTCAAATTCCCAAGGAAACAGGTATACAAGATCACCATGAGTTAGGTATCCCACCGAGTCCAACTTACATGCAAGCATCTTCTACGTGAACATCAAAATTAGTTCCAATTTCACAAAGGTAGGCTATTACACGATGTTAACATTTTACCATTAAATGGGAATTACCCAACAGTTACAAGCTGTATCCCAGTAGAGTTTGCATATCCAATTCAAAATTCCAGAAGGAACAGACGCCTGTAGGCATCAATGAATGTAAGGGATACTCTACATTATATAAAATATCAGTTTACAAATTTATGGTAGCATTTCTTCATTACAAATCTCTCCACCTCGTTTTATGTGCGACAGATGCACTCTGGATATTTTGTTGGCCTTAGGGTTTAGAAAAAGAAAGTTAAATTAAGCTGACATGTATGCATCTACACTTGTTGTTTCGTGATCGCACACATTGCTTGACATGGGGATAATGAGGAATAAAAACACAGTTACCGTTACAGAAACAACAAAAAACGAAGGGGAAATGGCAGCGCAGAAAACCAAAACACCAATACACTAACACAAGGAACGAAATTGAGGTTCGACACCAGATGACTATACAGCCGAAATCCACCTGGGTGAGAAAAATCCAACATAAAAAGAACTAAGTTCAACAGTACAAGAGGTACAATGCGGTTTCCTCGTTCAGGTTTAAGACACGAACAAAACAACCAAAGAATGCCTAACATGGCCCGAAAATACGGTTAGATGAGAAAACAAGCCGCTCTTGTCGAAAGACGAGGCTAACAGAGAGCACTAACGCACCATTCCTAACGATTTAAGCAGAAAAAAAATTAGAATTACCAGTCAAAATCAGAAAATTTTACTTACGTTACAGTGGCCGATGACCGTGATTGCCATAGCATGAACTAAACAGTAAGCCGATGTCATTTACAGTTAGCAAGAGGCAACTGATGACCCTGATTTCCAGCAACAACATATTACTGGCTTTAAATGCAAAACAAGCTGACTTACAGAAGCTGATGGCCACAATGTCCAATAGAAATTTAACCCCAGTAAATTTTGAAGACCCTATATTAATTAACTAACCCGAAAAGCACATTACATTATGGCTGTTCACGAACTGAGACCTCATATTCACCACAAAACATTCATCGCACAACATACTCAAATAACAGCGATACATAATTTTTACCACCCACAAAAATAATTCCCATTAATACTCAAATATGCAAGTTATGTAGTCGTAGAGATATCATAACACAAACAAATACAATTTAAAACACAATACCCTAACAATTACATTACATGAAACATACTTGCATGTCATCGAACAGACCAGTCCCATACCTGAGGCTCTTCGGATCGTGCAAGTCCTATATACAACCTGCCCAGGGATCAAACTAAGAAAGAATCCCATACTTCTAACCTAGCTAACCCCAGACAGTAGATATCTCCACGTAAAACACACCTACATATTAGCTTTAGCTCAAAATTACAAGGAAAGCAACTAATAAAAATACGATCCTAGATTTACTTTTGCAAACACAACAATCCCTAAATTACCCCACCCTACAAATCTAAATCAAAATCTAACGTTAACACATACATCCAGACACTATTTGCACAACATACACACTTATCCCAGAACGATTGCAGCATTATATAAGAGTATGAACCAAAAAATTTACAAATCGCACACTGCGATAAAAACATCTCAAAACAAACACTTACCTTGAATAAATTTGGGAAGAATTCCTAGCAAATAATTGTGACATGCACGTTAAATGTGCCTTTTGGCACCACCGTAGGGACATAGGGAGGTCTGATTTCCATAGTTTAGCCCTTTTAATCGGACTACACTTCTCAATAACACCATGATGATGATGATAATTGTTGTTTTAAGGGGCCTAACTCAATAACACCAGTAGGCGTGATAGTTGCATAATAAATATATCACGAGGACAGCATATCACAACAGGATTTCATGCAAAGGAAGCATACAGGAACACAACAGTCTTCTTAAACACCGACACTGCCTCGATACCTGAAATTTCGACAAATAACATCATGCACAATGCTGCTCAGGACAGCAGACGTCATCCCTTGCTGGCTCCAGAACAGGAAGCTAAATTACAACAAATTGCTACAAATCACAGGGCGAACAGCTTCAGACAGGGCTCCTCGATGCCTTCACTCGCAGCATGTAGGCTATCAGAAAATGAACAAACCCACATTTCCCATGCCAAGAACACATGCCAGTCACTTACAAAGCTTCTTTTTCATTGGGAGTGTTGCATCATAAATAGGATAATATTCAGCACAGAACCCTTGCTTGGAACAGGTCACTTCACATATCACCACATGGATTTTTAGAGGCATACATGAAACCAAACAAACGACAAGGATTAACATAAAATAACATCAAGTGCACTGACATGACACACCCCATCAGCAACCACTCTATCAGCACCAGAAGGGTCTATAAACGAGCCTGCGGGTACAGGGGAGGGGATAGCTGCAGAAGCGATACACGAGCTCGCTCTGCTACCAGAATAACACACCGGTTGGCTGGGGGTGGATGGGCCAACTTACCTTATTTCAGAGGTCCGCGTCGCTAACAGCAAAATCACCTCCAGTTGACATGCCCCAACAGAAGAACAACTAAAAGAGGAAGAAGGTGGAGAAGGAGAAGACACACAGGTTCGTCTACAGAAAAACCCCCGATAACTAACAGAACTGCCACCGACGAAAAGATGCCACAACAGTATCTTGCCTTAAAAGAAAATTTAATGTTAAATTTAAAAGAACACCTCCACCAGAAAACAGAACATGCATCAGCCAGCTATAATTACAAAAAATAAAATAAAACCTCAGCTAGAATTCTCACTGTAGAATTTTAAAAAAATAAGGTCGATATCAATTAACAATTACCTGAGGTAAGAGATTGAAAAGCTACAAACCAAATAAACACTTAATAAGCACCTGACATACTCCCAACTGGACCATGAGGGCCTTGGAGAATCAGAAAAAATAAATAGTGCAAAATTTTACCATAAACAAGGTACCGAAAGAATAACGGAGTACAAAAAGAAAACTCCAAAAAAGGAAAACCAAAGGATAATTTAAAAACAAAATAAGTTAACCAACACCACCATGACCCAAGAACGTGCACTTCAAGAAAAAAAACGCCAGAAACAAAACCCACAATGCACTTCAGTCAACAAGTTACCATGGCGACCAAGAACAGTTGAAGGTATATCAGTACGTATTTATGTGAAACGCGTAATTTTACATTTTTAAATTAAATCTTCTCCAGTGAGAAAACAGCAAGATATAAACAAACTCTAGACATTACGAGATCAAATAGTTTTTAAAGGCAACGGATCAAACTAAAAACCGATCGACTAATGAACAAATTTAGACCTAGCGTTAAAGGATTAGTCTGGTCAGTACAATAATATTATAAGAAGAAAATGCCTTAGCCAGATGCCAAATAATAAAATAAGAAGAAAAACAGTAGTGTTCCCCGGACTAATATAGTTTAACAAAAAAAATACGTATTCAGAGGTGACATATCTAGGCCAAAGTCAACCTTCAGAACAAAACAAAACACTCAGTACACAACGAAATATATGGAGCTCCAAAAATTTAAATTAAATAAAATGCCAAAACATACCTTAATAAAGCCTTTTGGGGAGACACTAATTTTTACCACACTACTTAGATATCCTTAAAGGATTTATATCACCAAAAAATAAAATAAAATAACAGATGGCTTCCACCCGCGGTCGAAGATATTCACACCAAACATCGCCTTTCCATATTAAGGCCCAAGAAAATACTTTCACGATTATCACAGATGATAGTTGCACACTCAATTCTTCATGTACCATCAAATAACGGGATATATCCCCAAGTTAGCGGAGACGAGGGCAAAGCCCTCGTCCCTTGACGAGATCCAGAATTTGTGTCCTTAATCAATCAACAGTCAGTCGCAACTCAATCTTCATAAGATGGAGGACAAAAACGTAGGAGGCCACCCACCATGCACCAGGATTATTTAAATTGGACCAATCCCAATCCGCCACACACACAACGACAATGTGAATACAAAATAAAATTCACACGACACCATTAAAATGTTTTGGCGGGATGATGCATATATAGTCTTTTGTTTAAAGACGTAGAAATATATATTTTTTTAAGTAAGTCTCGTTGAGTCGAGATCAGAAGGCACCAAAGGCTCACTCTAGCGGCAGAAGGCACAACTCCAGCCCGAGGACCCGAGAGATGCTGCCATCTTAAGTTCATTAGCGAAACCAAGGCATCTTAGCGGGCATTTCAAATGTATGGGATACATAAAAATAATGTTGGGACGGGCTTTGCACGTAACAATAATAATAATAATAATAATAATAATAATAATAAGTTAATAATATAACGATATAGGGATAGGTATATAATAGACCTTCTGTACCATACCCGCACGTGTAAATTGGGTGAAAAAATTCTAGAGTATCCCTTGACCCCCTTAAGCGCATTATATGTATTGATTAATTTTACAGCTTAATTTGGATCCGTTATAACCTTATAGCCGTTTGCAAACCTTCACAGTGATGTAATAAATGGAATTCCATTGCGTCTTACAAAAATTGTGTTGCCATGGTTACCGGCTTGCATTCTTTCAGTAGCTTGATAAATGAAATTAGTTTTCTGGGAATATCTCAAAAACTGTTGGTTTTAGGGCCTTAAAATGTGGGTTTCGGGGGACCCTTTTCGTTTCTCACATTGAGGGGCTGAAAGTGAGCTTTGTCTCGCCCTTCTACGCCTATTTCAGCATGTATTTTAAGGGATTGGCCCCCTTTTATGAGAGGTATGGTGAAGAGTTACATCAATGATTAGTGTCTTGCCTCTGATGGATCTGAACCAAATTTTACGTTGATCCACCCAGTCGTTCTCGAGTTATAAGGACACGAAGTTGTCCACAGACAAACAAACAGACATACAGACAAACAGACAAAAAATTTATTTTTGCGCGCATCCGTCATAAAACAGTCTGAACGCGCAAATATCACAAATTTCCGTGGAAATTCAGAAAAAACAGACAAACTTTCATTTGTATATATACAGAGAGAGAGAGAGACATAGAGATACTAACTTTTAACATTCCAAAATCACTTTTATATTTTTGTGCAGTTTTCGGCAAAGATGATATAGGTCACTCACCTTGTGTTGCGTGGGAGTTACGTTTTTTTTAATTAAAGGGCGTGATGGGTGTTTTTATATATTATATCCTCATAAATAAACCTCATTATTGAGGAGTCGGGTATGGGCAGTGGGATACTAATTTACCACCCCATATTTCATAAAATAGAATCCACACCCATAAAATTGTTGCATCACCCCCAATTACAAATGTGAAAAAAAAAAATTATACCGCCAGTCTTTTGCCATATAAAGGGTTAAAAGGGCTGTAAAATGAATGTCATTATCAATGCAATATAAATTTACAGTCGGTCAACACGATTGTACCCAATTGTAATGGGTGGCTCCCTAATCCTGAAAATGATTTTACCTGAGATTAATAAATACCAGTACTGTATACAAAATGCAGCCTAAAATCATTTATGTCTTTGCTCGTTTCCTTTTTAATTCAAATCCGAGCCAAATTAACTTATTTACAACATTTCTCCTTTAATGTGTTCCTTGGTTCAATCTTCTCACCGGAAGTAGGCTAGTTCTAAGGGCTAAAGTGGAACTCTGCATTGACTCAAACTAGCGCTCTTAGTGGTAGAAAAGGCAAACTGATAATCTAATCGTTAGGATTCAAAATGCCAAAATATATATTCGATGACTAAGAAAAGGACTGTAATATTTGTTGTTGTTTGAGATCCAAAATACAAAGTCTATATTCCCTAAAGGAACAGTGTTCAAGGAAGTTCTAGTCTATGACATTAAAGGATAACATTGAGTTGCTTGCCTGAAAGGCTGTGGATTTTTAGTCGTTGTTGTTTGAATCTTCAGTATTTTGACTGATTTGATGAAGCTCTCCATGCCTCCCTGTCCTGAGGTAATCGTTTCATCTCTACATAACTCCCACACCCTACATACGAGGCAATCTGTTTAACATACTCTAACCTTGGTCTCCCCTTACAGTTCTTGCCCTTGACCCTTCCTTCCATAACTAAGAATGTCCAATTTTAAGAAAACATACAGAATTATCCATTTTATGAATATATTCTGCACAAATACAAATAATAATAATAATAATAATAATAATAATAATAATAGTGTCGAGAGGCATTTGTGGCCCGTGGATGACCTGCGTGCTCTAATGAGGATGATGACGTCACATACACTCAGTCCCTGGGCCAGAGGAATATTATCCCCAGGAGAAAAAAAATCCCGATGATCTGACCGGGAGACAAACCTGGGACCTTACGGGAAATATCCAATAGTAGGACAATACCTAAAACAATACATAAACTTACAAATTGTATTACGTATTATTTCTTGTTAAATCGTGTTTTTGATGTGTAACATCGTTCCGCTCGTTTGCTGGATAGTTTAGTGGGAGTGAATTTGTAAATTGAGGACGGAAGTGGATCGGAACGATCGAGCTGGCAGTGGTGGATCGAATGGAAGTGTGCACTGCCCGCTCAATCGATCGAAAGGAAGTGTACTAGCTGGCAGTGCTGGAAAACGGAAGTATGCACTGCCCACTCGATCGATCGATCCAGCGAGCAGTGGTAAGACCCAGCTGGCAGTGGTACGAGAAACCATGAGCGCGCGGTGTCGGAAATTGATACCATGACGTACTCTCGGCCATGTGGAATGTATATGACATACTGAACGGAAAACGCTCATGCGAACTCTGGTGTCAAGTGATTGAAACAAATGACATGGTAAATGTCCGAAGTCTTCGTATCAGTATTTAAATGGTAAAATGCCTTAATATCAAACATTGTAAGTAGTCGGCATTGCCGGTATTATGTTTCTACACAATGGCTATTCGAATATTAACCCACATAACGGTAATGCAGTCATCAATATAATATAATCGTTGTGGTTATACGAGAATTGAGCAAGCCTTCATGAACTATTGCTGAATACATTCTCTTTACTCACAAGAGGGCCTATTCATAAGGCATTTTAAACTCAATTTAACGCAGGAACATTATCGAAACAAGCAAAATATAAATAATTCCGTAATTTAGTATTTTTGGAACGTGGAAATGAGTCACCATCTTGTGCACAAAATTTGGGTAGTCGAAATAGCCATGGGGTTAGTGCTTATGACTGTAAATCTAGAGATCTTGGGTTCGAATCCCGGACGGGATAGATATTTTTGCTAGGCCTACCAGATTATCATTTTAAACGATATTTATCATATCAATATGACTCATTTTAACAGAATCCATATGAAATTACGTGTTGGTCTGTGAATCAAGAGGACCTGTTTATAAGGAATTTAAGGTTATGAGCGGTGTCGCGTCTATTAATCTAGTTGATCCATATCGTATTCTTTATTTAGGCTAGTGCTGGTGGAAGCTACAAATTATCTAATAAAATGAGTTCCGTATTATAAACTACAATATCTGTAAAACACACCCTTTTACAATAGATTAATATTTGTGCCAATAATACTATAAAATACCGGTGTATCAACAATTTCACGTGAGGTTTCTTCTATGTCAGATGTTACACATCATATGCGACTACTGTAAGGCTCGTAATTTTTTTGTGATTCATGACGTTTAAAAAATCACAAATATTTTCCTACCAATAAATCACGCAATACAGTACGTTATATATGTTATTAAATAATATCCCTATAAAATGACTAGACCTTTGTAACATATTAGTGAAGCTATGATCTAATTGTTAACTGTGTGCTAATCTCCCACTCACAGTGTATGAGCGCCCTTAACGATCGAAACTGGTCAAAGTGTATTTATTAATCTAGTGTATTTTAGCCTATTTTCAATTTTGAACAAGATGTTCAGTAAAGAGCATATAGCCTACTTTCTCCTAAATCCATGGGTATTGTTAAAACTCTTTGTCCTTTTCAACGAGTATGATTGAATGTTGGTTGTAGTAGCTTGTTGAAATACAACGTGCTATAGGGATATAAAACATGAATATGAGGTGCCCTTTGCTAGTGCTACCTCTGTACCAAATTTCGTTCCATTCGGTTTCACCGTGTTCGAATTGATAAGGGGAATCGATTTTCACACAAAGATGGCCGCCATCCGCAAAATATTAGGCTGATGACCTATTAGTTTGGTCAAAGGATGCTCCCTCCATAAAGGTATGTTGTTGCTAAATTTGCTAGAGATCGGATGATTAGGCTAATCGTAATTTGATTTAAGCTTTGAACATTTGTGTGGCCGCCATTACGTTTCTGTCAATATGGCGGCGATATAAATCATGACACTGAGATGCCCTTTGCTAGTGCTATCTTTGTACCAAATTTCGTTCCATTCGGTTTCACCGTGTTTGAATTAATAGGGAGAATCGATTTTGACACAAAGATGGCCGCCATCCGCAAACTATTAGGTGAATGACCTATTAGATTGGTCAAAGGATGCTCCCTCCATAAAGGTATGTAGTTGCAAAATTTGGTAGAGATCGGATGATTAGGTTAATCGTAATTTGATTTAAGCTTTGAACATTCGTGTGGCCGCCATTACGTTTCAGTCAAGATGGTGGCGATATAAAACATGACACTGAGGTGCCCTTTGCTAGTGCTACCTCTGTACCAAATTTCGTTCCATTCGGTTCCACCGTGTTTGAATTAATAGGGGAAATCAATTTCGACATAAAGATGGCCGCCACCCGCAAACTATTAGGCTAATAACCTATTAGATTGGTCAAAGGATGCTCCCTCCATAAAGGTATGTAGTTGCAAAATTTGGTAGAGATCGGATGATTAGGTTAATCGTAATTTGATTTAAGCTTTGAACATTCGTGTGGCCGCCATTACGTTTCTGTCAAGATGGCGGCGATATAAAACATGACACTGAGGTGCCCTTTGCTAGTGCTACCTCTGTACCAAATTTCGTTCCATTTGGTTTCACCGTGTTTGAATTAATAGGGGGAATTGATTTTCACACAAAGATGGCCGCCATCCGCAAACTATTAGGCTAATGACCTAGTTATTTGGTCAAAGGATGCTTCCTCTATAAAGGTGTGTTGTTGCAAAATTTGGTAGAGATCGGATGATTAGGTTAATCGTAATTTGATTTAAGCTTTGAACATTTGTGTGGCCGCCATTACGTTTCCGTCAAGATGGCGGCGATATAAAACATGACACTGAGGTGCCTTTTGTTAGTACTACCTCTGTACCAAATTTCGTTCCATTCGGTTGCACGGTGTTTGAATTAATAGGGGGAATCGATTTTCACACAAAGATGGCCGCCATCCGCAAACTATTACGCTGATGACTTATTAGTGTGGTCAAAGGATGCTCCCCCCATAAAGGTATGTTGTTGCAAAATTTGGTAGAGATCGGATGATTAGGTTAGTCGTAATTTGATTTAAGCTTTGAACATTTGTGTGGCCGCCATTACGTTTCCGTCAAGATGGCGGCGATATAAAACATGACACTGAGGTGTCCTTTGATAGTGCTACCTTTGTACCAAATTTCGTTCAATTCGCATTCACCGTGTTCGAATTGATAGGGGGGGACAGACATTCAGAGTACACACACTCACACACACACACACAGACACACAGACACACACACACAGAGACTCACACACACACATACACACACACAGACAGACACACTTTTTTCGCCCTGTGTTGATCTCATAAGTCTACTTTCATTTTTTGCAAAAATCGAAAGTAGGCTAAAAAATAGGCTTATGAGATCACCATTTGTCCGTGTGTGTGTGCGTGTGTGTGTGTGTGAGTGAGGTGTGTGTGTGTCTCCCCCCCCTAATAAATTCTAAATGGCTGGAGCGATTTCAATGAAACTCGGTAAGTTCATAGCACTATTCCGGACGACCCCGACCGTGCCCTTCAAATTTTATTGTGTCTCACCAATCCAACATGGCGGCTGTGCGAAATATTTCGCCAGCATTCAATATCTCCGAAACTATTCCCGATATTACCCTGTAATTTATTACGGTGATAAAGGGAACTACTTGAAGTTCACCTATGTGACTTTTGAAAAACTGGTAACTACAAATCCAACATGGCGGCCACGCGAATTTGCGACTTTTAAATAGACGTTTCTCGCGATTTAACCAGCCAAACGCAATAAAACTTGGTACAGTATATGTTTATACACATTGTAATGCACCGACATCTAACTTCGTTCAATTGTTTACAAAACCACAAGATGGCGGATGTGCGAAATATTTCACCGGCATTCTATATCTCTGAAACTATTAGCGGTATCACCCTGAAATTGTGTACGGAGGTAAAGAGCACTACTGGAAGTTCATCTATAAGACTTTCAAAAGCCGGTTAACTATGAAACGAACATGGCGGCCAAGCGAATTTGAAAATTTTAATAGACCTTTCTCGCAATTTAATGTTCCAAACGCAATGAAATCTGGTACAGGAAATGTTTATACACATTGTAATGCACTGGTATCTAATTTAGTTCAATTGTTTACATAACCTCAAGATGGCGGCTGTGCGAATTTTAAAATTAAGATTTTATTTCTTGTGTCGTAAACATGCGATCGAAGTGAAAGTTTGAATAATGAACCTACGCAATAATTTTCCTTTAATGGTACATGGCTCTATGACCTATACATTTAACAATCCAAAATGGCGACCATCCGAAATATTTAGACGGCTCTGAATATCTACGAATCTATTACAGCAATCAAACTGAATTTTTTACGTTCATAGGGGCTATGAACATAAGTTCACCTATAGGACTTTAAATAACCTGGTGATCGCTAATCCAACATGGCGGCGACGCGAAATATAAGTATTCACATGGACGTTTCTCGCAATTTAACCATCCGAGTGCAGTGAAACTTGGTATAGTAAATCCTTATACGAATGTTAATCCGCTGGCATCTAATTTATTTCAATTGTTTCCATAACCACAAGATGGCAGTTGTGCGAAATTTTAAAATCTCCTTGTTACTTCTTGTGTCCTAATCATGCGATTGAAGTTTGAATGCTACACGTACACAATAATCTTCATGTATCAGTTCATAACTGCAGGACCTACATATATAAAATCCAACATGGCGACCATCCGAAATATTTAATCGGTTCTCAATGTCAACAAATCTATTACAGCAATCAAACTGAAATTTTGTATGTTGATGGTGGCAATTAACATAAGTAGGATATATGAAAATAGGCTGTATAGTTCTTCACGGAACTACTTGTTGAAGGTTCATGGAACCACCCATTACAATGCTGACCGACTGAAAAACTTTTAATTTCAATCACCGAGGCAATGGTGAGAAATGGCCTCCAGCACTTTGTAGTAATGAAGTGTAACATCTGTGGTATTGTGAAGCATTAACCGCCCAAAACAACTGAGCTATTCCATGCGAACAGCATTCACTTGCTACATCACAATGCTAACTCACAATGGCGGGGCGACACTGACTGTCTCTACAAGAGGATATTGGTCTTTCCATTCCATCGAACAAGTTGTCAATATCTGCTCTACAGGGCAAGTCCGGCAGCCAGAACACCATGAACTGATGAGGTCAGTGCTTTTTATGGTTCCTCCTTCACGACGTCCATAGCCTGTACATCACAGACATATAACCTCGCGCGTGAAGGAAATATCAGCCTCATGAAGTTCCCGTGTTAAAACTTGTGGCCATAAGTCTGCAGACAGCTATTTATGCCCACTGAAAGTACAGAAAACACTCGACTTACACGCTCTAACATTCGGAACCGGCGCGAAGACGCCGCACATTTATGAACTTAGAAGAGAGTTCGTCATGCCATAAACTTACCTCGTACGAGAAATAATGTAGGACAGCAGTTGTAAAGTCCCTAACTTTCTCTCAAGCCATTGTCCGCATCAGTTACATTCTCCTCATTGGTCCTTTAGGGGATGAATATCACCTTCCCGTGATGTTTGGGGACTTACGGACAGAAGGTAGGTTATTGTTAGTGATTTGCTGCCTATTTAGGGCAAAATACAAACTCATACAGCTGGGCACCGATTCATAAAACGTTGATGAAATTTTCGCCTTAAACTTTAGAATGTTGCTGACTGTGACAGTACATTTTAAAATCCTAATTTAATTAGTTCACCTATAATATAAGGTGCGTTCAAAAAGTAACGAGCTGGAGACATAATTACAGAAACCAGTACCTGTATGTTAGAAGTATTGGCCCTGGCTGTTGAGACACTTGTCCCACGGTGACACGAGGCGGTGAATGGCTGTCTCATAAAATTCCCTGGGCTGCGATGTGAACGAGTTCCGAGGTGAATCGTTGGCCCCGCAGAGCCCTTTTCAGGGGACCAAACATGGCGTAATCACAGGGAGGGAGGTATGGACTGCATGGAGGGTGGCCGAGAACCTCCCATTTGAATTTCTGCAGGAGTGCCGCGACTGTGTTGGCCGTATGAGGTCGTGCATTGTCGTGGAGCTATGGCGTTCACTGTCAGTCGGTGGTCCTGGGTAATGAGTGCATCAACCAGCTGGACGTTGTCATCGGTAATGCAGGGGGTGCCCCAGACCGGGCATCATCGGCTAACGACACCCGTCCTTACCTGAAGCTCTTGACCCTCGCAAGGGACATGCAGTGTTCGCCATGCACTTGTGATATTCGGCGATGAATGTCCTTTCCCCCTACTCCTTCCGCTGTTAGAAACCGAACAACACCTCTCTGCTCTTCGGTTGACACCTCCATGTCACTGTTTGCAATGTGACTGCCAGCGTTGGACGATTGATGCATGCTGCTGCTCGCTTTGTATCGTCACGTAACGTGCACGCGTGCCCCCTAGTGACGGGCTGTGACCTTCCACGCCCTGGTGGGAACCACACCTCGTTACATACGCCACGATTAGCCGATATCGTCACCGGTTTGCGCATTACAGCCTCGGGCTCGTTACGTTTTGAACGCACCTTATATATATTTTTCGAAAAGCCGAGAGAAGTAGTTTTGTTCCATGCATGCGCATCTTTAGGTACAGTTTTCTCATAAAGTTACAAATACACACGCACTAAACTTGTAGAGAGGATGCGATCTACTGAATTAAATATTATTTTTAAAATCACATATTATTTAGCAAAATACTTTTTTCAAAATATGTTTTTTGCAATAAAGATTTATGAATATTAATTTATAAATCTGAAGGATGTTCACTTTAATTGATATAAAATTACATTTACCATTCTGAGTGTGGTCCCAAGAGATAACATAGAAAGTATCAGAATTCTATCTCAAACAGTTCCTGAGGAAAGTGTACCTAGAGATGAGCATGCGTGGATCAAAATTATTCTTTTGGCGAACTAATTGCACTATGATTTTAGCCTACGTTTCACATTTGGCAAAAGTGAGGAAAAGGTAGACTTATGACATCGATCCGGGCTAATTTCAGTCTGTTTGTCTGGCTGGCTGTCCCCCCCTATCCACTCCCAAACGAGTGCAGCAATCGAATCCAAATTTGGTACGAGTAAATATCTATACCTGAATATCTCAAGCTCATATATGAAAATTATGTCCGTGCTACCAACTGCTGAAAAACCGCAATTGAAATTTTTGCTCCATGTTGGATATCTTGCAAGGTATGCATGAGAGCTATTCCAAAATTGGCACACATATAGATAATAATATTTCAGTTTTATTTCCAGGAGGCCATGCATGTCAGTGTTGCCAAAATGATTCTAAACCTGCTGATAAGTCCAATTTTAAATGCATATAACTTCTACAGTATCAATTGGATTTCAACCAAATTTCGTAAGTTTATTTATTTAATCGTATGGTGAATTACATAAAAACAAATCACAAATCCAAGTTCAAGTTTTGGAGCCATTCCACAGTACATTCTCGAAGATGAAACAGATCACTAGGGCTCCCGGAGTAGGCGTGTAGAGGGCAGCGCTGGATGATATGGTCCATGGTCTGTTCCTCCCCATTGCATTGACACAATGGGGAATCTATCCAACCCCACTTATGGCATAGGTAATTGCAACGGCCGTGCCTGGTTCTCAGTCTATGTGTACATAAACAGATATGACTGAGTGTATTCTTAAAAGCCACCAGGGCTGCAAACTGTTAATAAATGCTCTCTCTCTATTCTCTTATCCAAATACCAATATGCAATTATGCAAGCCGACAGCTATAAACTATGCACACGAATAGTACCTGACATTCTAGATTAATTTGGAGTAACTTATGTACGTCAGTGCTACCAACATGATTGTAAGCCTGCTAATAGGACCACTATTTAAATATATGTAACTTCTATACTATCAATTGGATTTTAACCAAATTTCGTATGCGCTATGTGTACCATAACAGATATGACTATGCTTATTCTTAAAAGCAACCAAGGCTGCCAACAATATATATATATATATATTGTGCCCTTTTAGCAAGAAATATGCCAATCACAGTATACCAGCGTAGCTCAATTCGGAATTTTCGGGGGAGCGGTAAGTACCCCCACTCTGTGACTCACATATTTTGGATTAATTAGAGGATACACTTGCAAAAATAACAACAAAATCAACTCCTATTTAAACACATTTAATTAATAAAATTAATGGCGCTACAAACACTTTAACAATTTAATTACTGACCCATAATCATCTACTTGTTCCAAATGAACAAGGAATCACAAATATAATAAAACAAATATTGTATTTAAACATATGGTTTCCACATAAACCAACAATTCCTACTTAGTCTTACTTCCATAAAGCATTAACTGTAAGTTTTATATAACTCCGAGCTCTTTTGGCTCCATGCTTTACATAATAATGGTGTCATTCTTGTACACCTCAAATACTATCCCTTATATTTTCTTAATTCTCAAAAACAAATTTATAATTACTTTTAAAATTTTATGTTAATTATCTAACTCAATATTTTTGGGCATGTCCACACATTCAGCTGTTATCATCTCTCTTTATTTTCACAAATATATTAAGGTAATCAGGAAATCAATTGTGTACTCCAGAGCGTGAAGATACTTGACACAGTCAAAAAACTATAGTTACTCCCGAAACTTAGTTGCCTTCAATTAACTCGTGGAATCCTACGTCCATACATCATTACAATAGGGATTGTTATTTATCTCTTATGTCTTATAAGACCATTATCATATAAGAAACTACGATCTGAACAGGCAAACGAAAATATCACTCTACAAGGACCTCGGTTTAATGCCCGGGTCATTAACAACTTTAAACACTCCTGGTGTATTCATTTCTCTTTACAACATCTTACGAGACGGTTTCTGCCCACTCTCGCTCTAAGAGAGCTAGGCCATTCTACTCGGGCGCGATTTATGACACGGAGGGTGACGGGCGACTCTCTGTCTAACCCCCGTTAGCAGCTTATTTCCAAGGCTTTCAAAACAAACCTTCACATTATATTCAATTCAAGGGAGAGACCGGGCTTTTACTGTACCGTATTCATTCAAACAACTATTCTTTGGTTCAAAGACCACTTTCGTAACCTTGGCATTTATTAATTATGAGAGGGTCCTCATTGATTGGGAAGATTAATACACATTCGACGACGAAGAATTAAGGGGCTTTTATCATAAGAAGATTCTGCGTTCGAATCTCTTCACATGCCTCGGGAACCATTCCCTTACAGAGGACTTATACAAAATGCGATTTAAAGTCGGCCGTGGCCTACATGACATACGCTCAATACATTAGCTCCCTTTTTATACATACACAATGCCTCGTGATACTACGTCACAAATAGAGGACTTATACAATTATCAATTCACTGCAATCAACTACCCTCCATAAGTAATTTACCAAGTATTTAACCTCTACGCGTTCCTAGCGTGACATTTTAATATTATTTGCGCTCTTTTGCGCTATACATTATTTTAATCCGAAATGTCTTCCCAAGAACTGATAAATCTCATTAGTAACAATTCATATTATTTTAATTCTTATATTAATCTTTTCCGTTGCCGATAAATCGCTCCCTTTTAAAATATTCCATTGAACATTATATCTTACACATATGATAAGGCTTTAACGCTCTTATGTTCACATCAAATTATTTGATCTTTATTTAATATTTCCATATTTAGTTATTATTATTATCTTTATTCTTTACACAAGCTCAAAAGCTATTTCTTTCATATTTCAACTTTACTTTATTTAAATATCTTTCATGATAATTACTGATATTTCGCTTGCTCTTATGACATTCGTTAAATACATTAACATTTTATTCACTTATTTCCTCTACGGGATTTATTCTTTATATAATTATTTATAATTTCTCAAATTTCTATTATTGTTCAGACCGCGTTCTTGTTTATTCAGTATTTATTTATTAAAACACATCCCTTTTACTCAAAAACTCCTGTGGATTTGTACACAGTCAATTCCTGACACCAAAATAGAATGAAATTCAGTACTCACATGTTTTTAAGATCGTCCCATGATCTTTATTCTTGTGCGGTGCTTCATTTTGGGCCCACTTTGAACTTTTTACTCCATATTAAAGGAATTCATCTTATGTATAAACACTTCTTGACATATATTTAAAACACTTAACATTGACGACATTTTTATACACTGATGTGTCCCTTTTGAACACATAATAAACACTAAAAATATTAATTTAACACACAATCTTGATAAATTTACACTTCACAATTCTTGATCACTAGGCCGTATTTCTAAGCCTATCACACGTGACCTTCTTAATTTCCCGTTTCCAAGGGTGAAATTTATTCAATGTCGGCTTCCTATCCTGCAGAATACGAAAGTCTCGAAACATCTACTGTTCCCTGGAATCCAAATTCTTCTACTCCTATCCTGGATGACCGGCTATTTATCTAGCTTGAACGGCTTCTTTGTAGATCTGTTTATCGATCCTAGCGAAAGTTTATTCGGATCGAGGTCTCCTCAATGACCTATTGATTTAGTTTATAGCAGCTAGCACTTCTCGAGTCTAGTACTTTTAGAATAGTTCGCCTGCCTTTTGGAGATAAGGTTTATATTCTCCGATCTTCTTTATTTGATCGGTTCTAGCACTCCTACGTTTCTGATGTACGTTCCGAACCTTATTCTGTTCTTCCCTTTTTGGGTTCTTTAATTTAGATGACAGTTTATCTTTCTGGTACGGTACTTCCGTACGTTATGATATATTCGTTCGTCTATTTAACGACCTATCGCCTTTAAGTCCGACGTTCGCGGCCTGCTCTGACTATATCTTACGAACTTTCACTATAACTTGTATACAGTCGGGCCTAAATCCTGTAACTAGGATTTTCCTAATATTTCAATACGGCGATACTTTAAATTTCTTCTTGACCACTCCTTATGGAGGCAAGCAAGTCGTTAATACTGCGACGCCTATGGCTATCGGATATTACTTCTGCGGTATAACACAGTGTTTCTCCCCTCAAGGAGTACTGGTAACTGTCTTCGATGTGACGCAGAGTTACGCCCCTCACGGCTGTCTGAATACTGATGTGCTGTGATGTAGTCTTACGCCCCTCACGGGCTGTCTGAATTGCATTCGGTGTTTGATGTAGCCTAGTGACGTGCCCTCAGGCCGTTTGAAACTGCATGATTGGCTTGGTGAAGCCCAAAGCTTTATACTATTTTACTACAAAAAAATAAGACTCTAGTCCTTTCTGTGGCCAATTTCTAAAATAATGGTGCCACAATTATAAAAATTATACCTTCCGAAAGCTCGTCTTCTCAATGTCAAATAATCTCATTGCACCTAAGAATCGATCGTGCAATTCGGAGATATTAATTAATTTCTCGTCCTCCATTGTGTGGGTGTTGCATTTCTTTTGCTTTCTCCCCTCCACACAGGCCTTGGTAATTCCCCAATGACGTCGTCTTGCGTTTGCAGTTTTCTCCTGGGCAATTATTAAATGGTCTCTCTTTACTGAAAAATCTCTCATTCAAAATGATTCACTGTACTGTACTTGTTTACTCATTATTATACTTGTAAACGGGTTAAATTTAATTATTCCTCTCCTGGCGCATAAGCGGTGTTGTCATTTTCCAGCAACGTCAGCTCGATTTCCGATTCAGGCCTCCTTGTCTATTCGTTGGAAATTTCCACCCGGTTATTAATACTCGTGACTCGCTCCCTTCTGAATGTCAAGAGGGATGATATCATCCTCTCGAACACCTGGTCCTCGTTGGTTGCGCAACCTTATACTGGCCTCCTAGATGGATCTTTCTTTAAGTTACATTAGAAACTATACGCTTCTTTGATTTCTTCCTCAAATGCATGGATTCGACCATCCATGGACCTGATGGCACATGGGTTCATCTCTCCCCTCCTTAGGTAAATAAATTTTCGAAAAATTTTGAGGAAATTTATTTCAATTAATCTTATCTTTCTTTATTCGTCGAAGCCATCATAACGTTGTCCGTACCTTCTGTTGTTTTTACTTCTTTAAAGTCGTATCCGGTAATTGTGTAGGTCGGGTATGCTCTGTCCCTACCCTTTCTTTCTTTATTTATTTGTCTGGTCTTTAAGTCCCCAGAACCTCATTCTTCCTTACGGGTTTGGTCTATCCCTACCCGTTTCCTTATTTCATCATTTTTTTTCTTAAATTGGAATTTTCTTCTTCAATAAATTCAATTATTTCTTTAATTTCCCAATATAATTTCTCCAATTCGCATTCTCACTCGAATACCTGAGCTCTATTTTCTATTTCTTCCTTATTCTTGTTTATGTCAAAAGCGGATTCATCTCTAAATGTTTCCATAACCAGGGCTTGTTCATTTTCTTCATCAAAATCTTCGGGAGGGTAATATAATTTCAAATTTGCTGAATTCATGGTCACTTCGTGATCCGTTTCACAGTGCCGAATTCTATATGCGTTATTCCTCAAATCTCTGATTATTTGATACGGTCCGTGGTACATTTTCTGGAACTGCTTGTACACACGGTTCCCTGGATCCGAAATGGCTGGTCTTTTTACTAACACCATTTTTCCTACTAATAATGGTCGATGATACCTCTTATGCCTATTTCTTCTCTGCCTCCTGTCGGCTTGAGCTTTTAGGTGCTCAAAGGCTCTTCTAATGCGTACATCTCTTCCAGGCTGAGCGTCTGCTGGCCTAGGAATTACCAGACTCCAAGGTCTTTCTGGTTGCTCATTCCGATGTAACGTTATGGGTATCTCTCCTGTGGATTCATGGATTGTATTATTTATACAAAATTCGATAATATCCAAGATATCTATCCACTTCCAATTTTCTTCGGCACAGTATATTCTACAATACTTGGCCGTCTCTCTCATCACTCTTTCTACAGGATTTGCCTCAGGATGGCGAATACTTGACAAAATCTGACGTATTCCAAGTCTTTCTAATTCTCGTCTGAACTCTACACTGGTGAAACAACTGCCGTGATCCGACAACAAATTCTCAGGTTTCCCCAGAATCGGTATCACTTTTTCTTTGAGTCGTTTTAACACCTGTTTGGTACTAGTCTTCTGTATGGGAGCAAGGACAACCATTTTAGTGAAGACATCCATAGCCACCATTATGTGTCGATTTCCTCTTCTTGCCTTTGGCAAAGGTCCAAAATTATCAATAGATATGATTTGGCCGGGCCGTTCGGGCAACAATGGTATAGGCTTCTGTCTCATCAGAAATGCATTAGGTTTGATCCTTTGACATAGATCACATGTCTTTAGCGTGTCCCTTACAGTTTCTCTCAGTCTCGGCCATACAAATGCTTCTTTCAGCATCGAGACTGTTTTGTCGACTCCCATATGTCCGAACGATCTATGGGCTAACCATACTATTTTCCTCTGCAAAATTGCAGGAACAACAATCCTTAATTTTGTATGGTCAGAGTCCACAAACTTATATAATAACCCATTATAAAACGTGTAGTCTTGTGCTATCTTATCAGCTTCCGTGTACGCTGGTGTTCCTCTTATCAAGCTTCCCTCAAGGAAAGATATGAGCATGTTCATCCATGGATCCTCCCGTTGTCTTTGACTAATGCTTCTTAACTCATTAAGAGTACGCTGATCCCTGTCTTCCAAATCTATAGCCATTACTTCCTCTTCTATGGACTCTGGCTGTCTACTTAAGTAGTCGGGAACTATATTTTCTTTTCCTGGGCAGTACTCTATCTTGACATCAAATTGTTGAATGTATAAAGCCCAACGCATCAACCTTTGACTGGATAAATCAGTCTTCATCAAAAAGGTTAAGGCTTTATGATCCGTCCTTAGAATGACCTGAAACCCATATACGATCTTCCGCCAATATTGCAACGCGTGCAATATCGCTAACAGCTCGATCTCGCTGATCGTATAATTTTTCTCGTGTGGTTTCAGTCTCCTACTTGTGAAAGCTAGATAGTTTTTCTTATCAGGGTTTTCCGGGTTCTCCTGATATAGCATTGCCCCTATTCCAATCTGGGATGCATCTGTTTGAATGATAAATCTCTGATTAAAATCAGGATATCCTAGCTTCACGTAATTTAAGAGCATTTCCTTGGCCTCTACAAATGCTTTTTCTGCTTCCCCCGTCCATTTCCACTTGCCCCCCTTCTTCAGAAGTTCCTGTAGTGGTGCAACAGTTTTGGTGTATGATGGACAATGTCCTGAGAAGAACCCAATCAATCCCAAAAACTGGCGAACGTACTTTACCTTCAACGGCCTTGGAAAATCCCTTATCGATTCCAATTTGCATGGATTTGGTTTAACACCATCCTTGTCAATCACATGCCCTAAAAATGTCACTTGCCTTTGACAAAAATTCGACTTCTTTAAATTTATTTTAAAATTTGACCTTTTTAAGTCTTCCAATAATTTCTTCAAATTTTCTAAATGTTCCTCAATGTTCTCCGAGGTAAGCAAAATGTCGTCCACGTAACGGATAGTGCAATCTTTCACCTCCTCTGACAGGTTTCGATCAAGCGCTCTTATTAATGCAGATCCTGCAGTCTTCAATCCAAACGGACATCTTCTAAAACAATATGTTTGTTGGTCGAACTGAAATCCAGTCAACAAGCTGGTTTTCTCTTCCAGTTCGAGATGATGATACGAAGAAGTCATGTCAATATTTGTAAAAATCTTCTTGCCTTTGAACTTCCTCAGTATTTCTTTTATGGGTGGTGCCGAATCATTTTCTGGTATGATTTTTGCATTTAAATTTCTGCATCTAAACACACCCTTACTGAGCCATCCGGTTTACTCACAATCACTAATGGACTAACATATGGTGTCGCCATCTTTTCTATAACACCTGCATTCATCATCTCCTGCAGTGTTTTCTTAGTTTGTGGGTAATGTTTTTCCGCAACCGGGTATGGTTTTTGTTTGAACGGTGCCCAATCATTGACTTGGAACGCGTATTTAAAATTTTCAATCTTCCCTGGCTTGGAATGAAATACGTCCCTATAATCCAATAATAATTTCTTTAACTGTTCCTTAATTTCGAGGCTGACTTTAGCTTCCTCCACTTTTCCTGACAGGTTGGTCTCGAACTCATTTTCCAAATTACCTTCGAGTTCTATGTTGAGGACTTCAAATATCTTTTCTATGTCCTTATATTCTTCCTCACTCACTTCTTCCATATGCCATACCTGTTCTTCTATTTTCGTATCCTGTTCCTGTAGGTTAATGTTTTGCTCATCCACATCCTCTCTTTGAACTCTAATGCAGTTTTGCGCTAGGTCTATGATGACCTTGTTCTCACGGATAAAATCAATACCTAATATGACATTATACGGTAATTGATTTACCAGCAAAAAGCACTGCGAAATTTCAGCGTTACCCATGATCAGATCAATGTATACCTGAAATTTACATGTCAAAGATTTTTCAGGGATAATTCCCTTAATCTTTACACTTGATGTGGGAATCTTTAATACTCGGCCCCTTGTTTCCAATTCATTTAAAAGGGTTTGTGTAATTAGACTTATTGTGGATCCGGTATCAATCAATGCTCTGACCAGTAATCCTTCTATCCTAAGCATAATTATAGGTAATTCTCTTTTAACAGGTGGGATTCCTTCCACATCCTCGTTAATTAGCTCATCTGGTCTAGCTATCCAATTTACAATTTCTACCTCCTCCCAGCTCCTGGTATGTTTCCACTTTTGACAATTTAAATTTGGAGTTTTTTTTTTATCCTGAGGGCTCCCTTTTCCCTCATTCTTTACCTGAGCTTGTAGTTCCAAGCTTTGAGCTCCGTCTAGTCGGTCGGGTGATTTCCGGTTCTTAATTGCCTCACTCCAACGGACTTTTTGCCTATCAGGTTCATCTGGTCTTTCGTTCATATAACGAAGACTTTCCTGATATCTTTCTTCTATTTCGGCCCGATATTCATCATCCCTATCGTCTGGCCTTACATTTCTTCTGGGATAATTCTCCCATTTCTTTCTGTTGTCTTGCCTTTGATGGTTATTGTTATAGGGTCGGCTTTCTTGTTGCCTATAACCCGTAGTCCTAGGATTTCTTCCTCGATATCCTCCCCTGTAATATGGCTGTATCCTTCTAGGCTCCTGGTGCCCATACTCTCGATCTAGTCCTTGAGTATCCGTGCTGGTGGACTGATTCCTGGTCGCTGGTTTTTCTCCTGTTTCCTGACTGCTGGCCATGTGTACTTGCTCAGTTTGTCTTTGATGCCGAGGAGTTACGTGCGAAGTCGTCATATCTAACTGACGTAATACACTTTCCACTTCCACAGCACTTCTGGCTTTGGATGAGATTAGCAGCCTCTGAATCTCATACCGAAGTTGTCTTGCAATGGCGGCACACAGGTCGTTTTCTGCCGGAGCAATATCCAGTTCGCGGAATTTACACAGCTGAGCGGTGAAAAATTCCGAGTATTTAGTAGGTGCATTGGTGCTGTACTTCCTAGAGTACAGATCTAGCCTTAAATTCTCTTGGACGTCTGATGCCCAATATCGTTTTAAAAATGCTTCCCTAAAGCCTTCCACCGTATCAAAGGTGTATCTGAAGCTTCTGAACCAGGTGAGACAATCACCTGCCAACAGCTTTTCAATAGCTCTCAGTCTCCGATCCTGAGGAACCTTCATTTCGTTTAGATACTCTGCCACTTCTTTTAGCCAGTATTTTGGAGTAATAGACATGTTATTACCCGTAAACTTTACTGGTCTGTCCTCATTGGATTTAATAATGTTTATTATCTGGCCATTTGTCTGATTCATGTACGGGGTTGACATCGCCATCGGATATCCTGGGTTCTTATAAGGGCTCTCCCCTCCTAAGTCCCTCTCCGTATCTGTGCCTTGTTCACGAGAATCTACCCATCCTGTCTTTGGAAACTCCTCCTGATTCTCAAATTCTAACTTCCTTTCCCTCCGGGCACTTTCTTCATTAGCCATAAGTTGGATTTCTCTTTGACTATTCTTATGTTCAGTCCTCTCTAATCGGGACCTTAATTCATTCTGAATTCTTTCTTGATTCCTTTTAATATCTTCCTCTACCTTTTTGAGTTGGAATTTCTCATCCCTGAAGCTATCCCTAAACTCATTTATTTGGTCTTCTACCTCTTTCTTAATGATCTTAGTCTGTTGGTCTATAATTTCTGGTTTCACGTCACCTATGGTATCCAGGCCTTCTCGTATCTCCTTTATTTGCTTCTCCACTTCTTTTCGTCCTTTGACCATATCTACTTTAATTCCTTCAAGCTTTCCCTCAGTTTTCTCTTGACTCTTATACAATTTCATCACTTCATCTTGGACCTGATTTACTTCCTTATTGGTTTTTCCTACATGAACCTTTAATGTTCCGATGGTTTCCTGAACCTCATTAATACCCTGACTTATTTCGTCTATCTTATGGGTGTTATCCTTATTTTCGTCCTCTCGTTGTTTTCTTTCACTCTGGAGATGCCCCTCGTAGATACCTAATCTTCGATTTATTTCACCCTCATACTTCTTTAAGTTATCATCTACCTGCCCGGTAAACAGCTCAAATTGACCTTTCATATCCCGCGCATCCTTTATATTTTGATTTTTCATCTCAGTTACCTCAGTCAGAACTACACCGATTTTGTTCTCGAGGGTCCCTACTTTCTCCTCAACCTTTCCAAATCGGGTTCCTAGCTCATTCACACTTTTCTTTATTTCATCCCGGGAACTTTCACAAATATTCTTGTTAGATTCTATCTGAGCTTTCAATTCTTTCTGCACACCTTGGATCTGGGTTACAAGTTTTTCCTCACATGCCTTTACATTTTTTTTACAAGATTCTTCCATGCTATTTAATTTAGTTTCCATGGAACTCAAACTGTTATTCAAATTTCCAAAATTTTCCATGCATTGAGTTTGGGAATCCACCATGCTGTCCTTCAATACCTTTATTTGGCCTTGCAGTTCAGACTTAAGTGTCCCATTTTCATTTTCAATTTTACTTGTGATTTCCCCTTTTAACTCAGTAAACTTATCCCCCAACTTAGTGTCAAACCCTTCATCAAGAATTTTAAATTTATTATCCATTGTCTCTTCTATTTCAGCCTTCAGTACTCCATTGTTTTCTTTACTGTTGGCTTTCAGAGACTCTAACGTCTCCGTTTTTATCACTTCCCACTGTTGTTTAATGTTATCCCCATTTTCTGTTTTCAATTTTTCTATCTCAGCCTTCAGTTCCTTATTCATGTTTATACAGTCGGCTTCGATAGCTTCTAATCTGGTTCCCATGGTATCAGTTTTAACTTCGATATCTACTAATTTAGTTCCCATATTAGCACTATCAGTTTTTATTGACTCTAAACATTCATTTATGGATTCGAACACTTTGTTATTTTCATCCTTTTGGCTGTCCAACTTATTGTTTATAGCTCCTAACCCTTCTTTATTTTCAGTCTGTTGGCTATCCAACTTATTCAAACTCTCATTTAGGGATTTGAACTCTTCTTTATGTTCAGTCTGTTGGCTATCCAACTTATTGTTTATGGCCTCCAAGAGCCGTTGCACTTCTTCACTCAATGCCATCTTATGAGAATACAGTGGGCCACTAATGCCACCACACTAGTACATGCTTGAGAGATGATACTCTGAATTAGTGTGTCTCAATTTCTTTTAAAATATTACTTTGGTACGGGTATTCACTTACAACGTACCCTTTTGATACATTTATTCAATTTCATAAACCTTTATGGAAGTAATTAAAATTCAAAATTTCGAAAAACCATTTTTTTCAAAAAATGAAAATTTTTGATTTTTCGAGAAAAACTCGGGTTTTCCCTAGGAAAACTCAGCTCTGCGTACTGGGCGCCATGAAATGTTTGCTAGGGGGGTGTTAATATAATACAGGGCTGCTCGGTATGAGTTTCTAGGGACCCATGCGGTCAGTTAAGATTTTATGTTGTAGATACACTTATCATTACTTTAATTTACATGAAATGACCGTCTTAAGTCTTCCTCTAGTATTTAATCCAGCACATTACTTATATGACCCCCATGTGCCCTTTTAGCAAGAAATATGCCAATCACAGTATACCAGCGTAGCTCAATTCGGAATTTTCGGGGCAGCGGTAAGTTCCCCCACTCTGTGACTCACATATTTTGGATTAATTAGAGGATACACTTGCAAAAATAACAACAAAATCAACTCCTATTTAAACACATTTAATTAATAAAATTAATGGCGCTACAAACACTTTAACAATTTAATTACTGACCCATAATCATCTACTTGTTCCAAATGAACAAGGAATCACAAATATAATAAAACAAATATTGTATTTAAACATATGGTTTCCACATAAACCAACAATTCCTACTTAGTCTTACTTCCATAAAGCATTAACTGTAAGTTTTATATAACTCCGAGCTCTTTTGGCTCCATGCTTTACATAATAATGGTGTCATTCTTGTACACCTCAAATACTATCCCTTATATTTTCTTAATTCTCAAAAAAAAAAAATTATAATTACTTTTAAAATTTTATGTTAATTATCTAACTCAATCTTTTTGGGCATGTCCACACATTCAGCTGTTATCATCTCTCTTTATTTTCACAAATATATTAAGGTAATCAGGAAATCAATTGTGTACTCCAGAGCGTGAAGATACTTGACACAGTCAAAAAACTATAGTTACTCCCGAAACTTAGTTGCCTTCAATTAACTCGTGGAATCCTACGTCCATACATCATTACAATAGGGATTGTTATTTATCTCTTATGTCTTATAAGACCATTATCATATAAGAAACTACGATCTGAACAGGCAAACGAAAATATCACTCTACAAGGACCTCGGTTCAATGCCCGGGTCATTAACAACTTTAAACACTCCTGGTGTATTCATTTCTCTTTACAACATCTTACGAGACGGTTTCTGCCCACTCTCGCTCTAAGAGAGCTAGGCCATTCTACTCGGGCGCGATTTATGACACGGAGGGTGACGGGCGACTCTCTGTCTAACCCCCGTTAGCAGCTTATTTCCAAGGCTTTCAAAACAAACCTTCACATTATATTCAATTCAGGGGAGAGACCGGGCCTTTACTGTACCGTATTCATTCAAACAACTATTCTTTGGTTCAAAGACCACTTTCGTAACCTTGGCATTTATTAATTATGAGAGGGTCCTCATTGATTGGGAAGATTAATACACATTCGACGACGAAGAATTAAGGGGCTTTTATCATAAGAAGATTCTGCGTTCGAATCTCTTCACATGCCTCGGGAACCATTCCCTTACAGAGGACTTATACAAAATGCGATTTAAAGTTGGCCGTGGCCTACATGACATACGCTCAATACATTAGCTCCCTTTTTATACATACACAATGCCTCGTGATACTACGTCACAAATAGAGGACTTATACAATTATCAATTCACTGCAATCAACTACCCTCCATAAGTAATTTACCAAGTATTTAACCTCTACGCGTTCCTAGCGTGACATTTTAATATTATTTGCGCTCTTTTGCGCTATACATTATTTTAATCCGAAATGTCTTCCCAAGAACTGATAAATCTCATTAGTAACAATTCATATTATTTTAATTCTTATATTAATCTTTTCCGTTGCCGATAAATCGCTCCCTTTTAAAATATTCCATTGAACATTATATCTTACACATATGATAAGGCTTTAACGCTCTTATGTTCACATCAAATTATTTGATCTTTATTTAATATTTCCATACTTAGTTATTAGTATTATCTTTATTCTTTACACAAGCTCAAAAGCTATTTCTTTCATATTTCAACTTTACTTTATTTAAATATCTTTCATGATAATTACTGTTATTTCGCTTGCTCTTATGACATTCGTTAAATACATTAACATTTTATTCACTTATTTCCTCTACGGGATTTATTCTTTATATAATTATTTATAATTTCTCAAATTTCTATTATTGTTCAGACCGCGTTCTTGTTTATTCAGTATTTATTTATTAAAACACATCCCTTTTACTCAAAAACTCCGGTGGATTTGTACACAGTCAATTCCTGACACCAAAATAGAATGAAATTCAGTACTCACATGTTTTTAAGATCGTCCCATGATCTTTATTCTTGTGCGGTGCTTCATTTTGGGCCCACTTTGAACTTTTTACTCCATATTAAAGGAATTCATCTTATGTATAAACACTTCTTGACATATATTTAAAACACTTAACATTGACGACATTTTTATACACTGATGTGTCCCTTTTGAACACATAATAAACATTAAAAATATTAATTTAACACACAATCTTGATAAATTTACACTTCACAATTCTTGATCACTAGGCCGTATTTCTAAGCCTATCACACGTGACCTTCTTAATTTCCCGTTTCCAAGGGTGAAATTTATTCAATGTCGGCTTCCTATCCTGCAGAATACGAAAGTCTCGAAACATCTACTGTTCCCTGGAATCCAAATTCTTCTACTCCTATCCTGGATGACCGGCTATTTATCTAGCTTGAACGGCTTCTTTGTAGATCTGTTTATCGATCCTAGCGAAAGTTTATTCGGATCGAGGTCTCCTCAATGACCTATTGATTTAGTTTATAGCAGCTAGCACTTCTCGAGTCTAGTACTTTTAGAATAGTTCGCCTGCCTTTTGGAGATAAGGTTTATATTCTCCGATCTTCTTTATTTGATCGGTTCTAGCACTCCTACGTTTCTGATGTACGTTCCGAACCTTATTCTGTTCTTCCCTTTTTGGGTTCTTTAATTTAGATGACAGTTTATCTTTCTGGTACGGTACTTCCGTACGTTATGATATATTCGTTCGTCTATTTAACGACCTATCGCCTTTAAGTCCGACGTTCGCGGCCTGCTCTGACTATATCTTACGAACTTTCACTATAACTTGTATACAGTCGGGCCTAAATCCTGTAACTAGGATTTTCCTAATATTTCAATACGGCGATACTTTAAATTTCTTCTTGACCACTCCTTATGGAGGCAAGCAAGTCGTTAATACTGCGACGCCTATGGCTATCGGATATTACTTCTGCGGTATAACACAGTGTTTCTCCCCTCAAGGAGTACTGGTAACTGTCTTCGATGTGACGCAGAGTTACGCCCCTCACGGCTGTCGGAATACTGATGTGCTGTGATGTAGTCTTACGCCCCTCACGGGCTGTCTGAATTGCATTCGGTGTTTGATGTAGCCTAGTGACGTGCCCTCAGGCCGTTTGAAACTGCATGATTGGCTTGGTGAAGCCCAAAGCTTTATACTATTTTACTACAAAAAAATAAGACTCTAGTCCTTTCTGTGGCCAATTTCTAAAATAATGGTGCCACAATTATAAAAATTATACCTTCCGAAAGCTCGTCTTCTCAATGTCAAATAATCTCATTGCACCTAAGAATCGATCGTGCAATTCGGAGATATTAATTAATTTCTCGTCCTCCATTGTGTGGGTGTTGCATTTCTTTTGCTTTCTCCCCTCCACACAGGCCTTGGTAATTCCCCAATGACGTCGTCTTGCGTTTGCAGTTTTCTCCTGGGCAATTATTAAATGGTTTCTCTTTACTGAAAAATCTCTCATTCAAAATGATTCACTGTACTGTACTTGTTTACTCATTATTATACTTGTAAACGGGTTAAATTTAATTATTCCTCTCCTGGCGCATAAGCGGTGTTGTCATTTTCCAGCAACGTCAGCTCGATTTCCGATTCAGGCCTCCTTGTCTATTCGTTGGAAATTTCCACCCGGTTATTAATACTCGTGACTCGCTCCCTTCTGAATGTCAAGAGGGATGATATCATCCTCTCGAACACCTGGTCCTCGTTGGTTGCGCAACCTTATACTGGCCTCCTAGCTGGATCTTTCTTTAAGTTACATTAGAAACTATACGCTTCTTTGATTTCTTCCTCAAATGCATGGATTCGACCATCCATGGACCTGATGGCACATGGGTTCAATATATGTGCTGTCCCTATTTTTTACCCTAATATTAATATATCAGAAAGTATGCAAGCCAACAGCTTTAAAATTTGCACACGTATAGTACCTGACATTCTAGATTAATTTGGAGAAACTAATATACGTCAGTGCTGCCAACATGACTCTAAGCTTGCTGATAGGTCCAATTTTAAAATACATGTAACTTCAATACCAACAAATGGATGTCATCAAAATTTGGCACAACAAGAGATCATAATATTTCAGATTATTTCTGACCAATACATGCATGACATTGTTGCCAACATGATTTTACGCGCGCTGATAGATCCAATGTCTAACTGCTATCCATTGGACTTCAAGCAAATGTTGTATTCTGTACCTTAAGTAATGGAAATAATAATATATTCAGTCACCAGGGCTGCCAACTGTAGTGCTCTATTAGGCTACATTATATCAGGTATATTGCGAACTAATTAGAAATTTCGATATTACCAACTTAATTTCTTCATTATTCTAGATCGGTCTATATAGATTGGCATGAATCTTAAATTTTAAGAAAAGTAGGCTCTTTAGTTCGTCACGGAACTTCTTGTTAAAATGTCCTATCACAGTCAGCAACACTCCAAAGGTATATGGAGAATATTTCATGAACCTTTTATGAATAGGAGCCAAGCTGTATTAGTTTAAATATTGTCCAATATAGGAAGCAGATTAATTGCGATAACCTAACTTCTTTCCTTTACGATGTTTACTAACTGTAGTCTCTGCGGGATGGAGCAATTTAGACTAAGTGGCTGTTGTTTTTGAAGCAAATGCGTCATCCTAGGACAATGGTGTTGACAACTTCTCTCCTTGCGTCACACTCAACACACTCCACCCACATCCTATTCCCCACAACCCAGCTGCCAGGACTGATTTTATTAACATTTGCGCATTCATCCTCAATCAACTGCGCAGATTTCCACGCCAGAATCCAAAACATAGCGACTGGTGTAATATTTAGAATAATCAAAATGAATGGTTGTTGTTGTTGACTCCAAATCTCGCCAACACAATTCGAAATCGTTAAAAGCGAAATCGTTTCCCTCGGATAATGTTTCTAGATATGGCAGCAGTGATAGAGCAGACCACAAGACAAACAAAGAAATTATGAGAATGTTGTTTGTTAGTTAGTTAGTTAGTTAGTTATTGGAGTTTTATGGGGCGGAACAGCAGGGTCATCTGCCCCTCTTAAAACAGATTAAAGTATGCAAATTAAGAATTCAGTTAAAAATTAATGTGGACGCCTAAAAATGAAAGGAGCCTAGAAAATCAAACAAAAACAAAAAAAGTAATAATTATAATAATAAACAAAAATTCAGAATTCAAAAAGGAACAAGTCGTTGAGCCAATGTATACTGGAAAATTTAGATTGCTGGCCCTAACCCACTCTCACTTATAAATCGGATAACGCGGTCAGCAGCCACCGCGTCATCGGCTAATATAAGTTTGAGTGTCATCTGCAAACCAAGGTTTCTTCGTAAGTCAGCAAGATCCACACACTCGGTTAAAATGTGGGCCACGGTGAAAACGGCTCTACAGGTACAAAGTGGGGGGTTTTCCCTTCTCATTAGGTACGAGTGGTTGGATCTCGCATGACCTATCCTTAGCCTACACAAAATGACCGACTTCCTTCGTGACCGGAAAAAGCTCCGCCACACACGAGTAGTTCCGTTAATCACTCTCAGTTAACTGTGCATTGGGTCAGCTAGTCATGGGATTGTTGGTATTTCGTATCTTTGTGTGCATTGGCATCACATACTCTTTCAATAGTGGTGCCGTGGGCGGAAGAACGACTGGGTAGGAGCGATCATCCTTTCAAAGTTAAGGGCCGACCACAGCGAACAAATTATGGTAAATATTATTTTGTAAACCGTGCCATTGATAACTGGAACTCTCTACCTGCCGCAGTCTTAGAGCCTTTTCCCAAACATATAGGTGTGTTTAAGAAAAGACTGACTTTGTGTAAATACTCCAGTTTAATTGTTGTATAATTGTTATTGAATTGTTATGTATAATTATTTATTTGTTATGTATATCCAATTTGCCACCGGGGGACACTACCCCCATTGCAAATAAATGAATGAATGAATAATAACATCTCCTTTCTAAATGCACGAAGTATTTTTTATTTTGACACCACATATTACAATATTTTGGCATGTGATTCACCGTCATGAAACCATATTTTACAAACCAGAAAGATAGATTGAAATCGCTCCAGAGGTAGAGCAGCAGCAATCAGGTGAATAAATACTTCACAAGCAAACCTGTCAAGAAGCAGAAGATGGATGAAATGGATGTGCGTAGCCAAAAAGTGCAACAAGGTTATAGAATTATTATTCCTCGGGCATGAGTATAACAACTCAGAAGAAGAAAATATCTTTCAGTACAAAAGTCTTTATAAAATTTGTAAAAATGTCATTTAATTTACTTTATTGTAAAAAATAATATGGTACTCAAACTCAACAAAATCAAAACAAAAAGAAAAATTAGAAACAAAACAAAAAACATGAACCAGAAACAAAATCGAAATAAAAAATAAAAATCATGAATCAGAAGAAAACCAAATTTAAAATCAAAAACAAAAATAATAAGAAAGTCAAAAAAATCAAAATCATGAACCAGAAAAAACAAAATTAAAATCCAACCTAAAAACAAAATCAAAAATAAAAACAGAAATATATCAAAAACAAAAATAATAACAAAAATCAAATTTTAAAAGATCGAATTCAAAAAAATAAAAATCATGAAAAAGAATGAAATGAAAAACAAAATCAAAATTATTAATCAGGAAAAAAATCAAAATCATGAACCAGAAAGAAAAGCAAAATCATGAACCACAAACAAAATCAAAATCATGAACCACAAACAAAATAAAAAATAAAATACAGAATCAAAAACAATTAAGCCTATTTGGCACGAAACCTAAATCAAAGAGAGATTCTAAGTTTAAACGAAAGCAAACTCAATAAATAGTTGTATCCGGTGAACTTCGAACGATTTTGAACTGACTGTAGCTACAACCACAACTGGATATTTAATGATGAACTCCAGTGAAATGCCCTTGAGATGCCCTGGGATCACAGCAACTCCAGTGAGTTTGGGCAGGACAGTACTTCGTTTGTTAGCAATGATATACTGTGTGGGAGGTTGTGCACAATGTATTTGGAAATGAGCATACCTTCTTCAAGAAGAATGGCGCTTTAATATCTGTGTGAGATAATGGAGCAAGGAAGCAGAGAGCGCAGTTTGCTTTGAAGAAGAATGCTTTCACGCCATCGCCATCAAGATATGTATATTTCAAGACTCGTGCGAATGGGGAGAGAAAATATTTCAGCTGTCACTGCATAAAAACCTTCATAATATCTTGTAATGGCGGAGTCACTTTTACAGCCTGCCTCGAGGTTTCAGTGTATTCAGGATCATTTCTATTGGCGTATTGAGGTTTCTGAATTATTTCCTATAGCCCAACTAATGTTCTTTCAATATTGTTCTTCAGTCGGTCAGCACGTTAACTGGAGCACAAGCATACAGGGTGTGTGGAAAATATCAACTAATAATGTCCCGGTTGAATAGAGGACATTATGCCGATTGATGTCAGAAAACATCGTCTAATAATGTCCCCGTTGAATAGAGGACATCATGCCGATTCATGTAAGGAAACATCGTCCAATAATGTCCCCGTTAAATAGGGGACATTATGCCGATTGATGTCAGAAAACATCGTCTAATAATGTCCCCGTTGAATAGAGGACATTATGCCGATTAATGTCAGAAAACATCGTCTAATAATGTCCCCGTTGAATAGAGTAAGCCTACATTATGCATATTAATGTCAGAAAACATCGTCTAATAATGTCCCCGTTGAATACAGGACATTATGCCGATTAAAGTCAGCAAGCATCGTCTAATAATGTCCCCCGTTGAATAGAGTAGGCCTACATTATGCCTTTCAATGTCAGAAGAAAACGCCTAATAATGTCCCCGTTGATAGAGGACATTATGCCGATTAATTTCAGCAAACATCGTCTAATAATATCCCCCGTTGAATAGAGTAGGCCTACATTATGCAGATTAATGTCAGAAAACATTGTCTAATAAAGTCCCCATTGAATCGAGACCGTATGCCGATTAATGTAAGAAATATTCGTCCAGAACATAGAGAACGTGAAATGACTGCTAGTTCTGCCCTAAAGTTACCCCTTTAAGTCATCGGAATGGAGTTCTACAAATAGTATACACGTGCCTTTCCTGCAGTAAGTGGCGCGAGGCAGTAGAAATTACATTACTGCAACAGAATTGTAGCGGGCAGATCATTGAACGGTAACTTTTCTCGGCGATGTCGCAGGCAGAAACAAACACTGACTCGCGTCCTTGAATCTTGTGCATTCGGTGATGTATTGACAAAATCTCGCCATCATAAAATTAGTCTCCATTGCCGAAGAACTTTGGAACAATTGCTTCGACATGAAGAAGTCCACGACGTTGGATTAAATGGCAGCAGTACGTAGGGATAGGAACTGAAGCGACAATTGGGAGCTGTAGAGACTTGTGACTTACGGACAGAGTGCGTGCAGTGGAAATCCTGTAAATACTGCCAGTTTAAGTCATTCACGTTACCAGTTGTGTGCTCTTTTCACGAGTGAACTCCGAACTCTTCACAATATTTACAGTATAAAACCTCTTTGTCTGCTATCGTTGTGATACGGTTTACATCTGAACAACCCTCATACTTGTGAAGCAACAAATATGAAAATAATTGAAATACTGAACAAACCTGGACGTTTCTAAAATGACACAAGAAGAAAATCCCATGGATTGAGGTCAATTGATCTTGAGAGCCATGATATCAGTAATAGTTGAGTACACAAGTAGTATCGCTACTGTAAATTGACACGTCACATTTGCACCGGGACTAACTGCAATGTGTCTGTGCTGCCATCTGACGGCACCAACATTCATAGTTTTCCTTATCATTATTATTTTGTGACTCTATTGTCTTATAATCCTAGGAAATTATATAGTAGAAATTGGCGGCATGAATTTCAATAACCTTGTAATACACCGGTTACGATATGTTCAAGAGACAAAATATTATCATATGACTTAAGAAAATTATTCCATTTGGAGTGGTCATAGACTTTGAAGTTGATAACATTCTTAGTAGACAAAGTAGCGGTCCCCATCTCAGCGAAAACGCAAAATTAAGCAATTTGCTGAATTTTGCCAAGGGCTAAAAGAACCCAAAAGGTTTCAAATTGTGAGGTAAGAAAAAACGATCTACAACAACCTTGTTTTTAAAACTATAACACACTATCGTAAAGGCAAAGACTTGTATTAAGTATGCATTTATTGTCATAATCATGTATACTCTGCAATGCTAAATATTGTAACTTTGTAAAAAATTAAAACAGCATTGTAACATCATTTGCATTTATTTACAAACTTTGTATACATTTTTTTTGTTTCATCATAATATTTTTAAAGACAATACTAAAATTAAAACATTATTATTCTATACACATTTTTTCTTTCAGTCTATTGTCATCACTTATATTTTTCCATTATTATTTCACATTTGTTTTTTAATTTAATTAAAACGGACCATGCACCTATTGTTTTTAAAACCTTCATAAATTATGTGTACAGGTTGCACAGCATTATTGACTTCATCACAAACACTCTCCGACATATCATTAAACCGTGTAGGCAGAAATGTCTCTACGTTTTCGCACACACAAAGTACACGATCACCATATGCTGTTTTCAATTTCCGAATCTTGATAATCCGGAATGGAATATGCGTTGGCAATTCGCTGAGCTTCTTTGTCTCTAAGCCACATGCTCGTCCCACAGCATTCAAAACATTCATTGCAGTGGTCTATAAACAAAAGAAAACCATATCTATTACACTCTAACGCAGCTTTAATAACATTGTGCAATTAGGTATTTTGCACTATGCATTGCTAATAAAATATACTATTTATGCAAGAAATGCCCTAACTGTAGCAGATACTACTTGTCTGCATATAGCACAAGTGTTAAGTTCTAATAATGCACACTTGACACATGCTATCATGTGTCCACAGGGCAAAAATACAACACCTAGTTCATCTTCATAACAAATTTTACATAATTTTTGGTCACACTTTTGTATCTGTTCATAAGACAAGTCTTTTTTTTTTCAGCCTCATGTATTTGCTCCGCGTGTTCTAACTCTAAAGGCACTTTTACCTTTTGTGCTGCAATCACGTTTTCTTAACGAATAGCGTTCACAAATTCCTGACCTTTAAGCAACACCATGTATTTACAGTTAGGTAACCAACGAGCGTGTTGTATAAAAGGATCATCAGTCATTTGCCAATCCTTTAAAGCAAATCCACAATAAAAACATATTGTTTTCTCCCCTTCACCAGTATAAAAAAATCGAGCTTCACATAGCTGTTTTGTAAGATGTTTTAATATTAATGGCCAAACATTCTTATAAGATTCTAAACGTTTTTCAACAGACCTGTACTCTGGGTGTGCTAGTGCTTTAGTGCATTTTTTCAAAACATATGCCAATTCACTGTCTATGGCATATGGGCTACATATATCGACACTACCATTGTTGGCTGGTAATACATCATTATTATTATTATTATTATTATTATTTATTTGTGATTCAGCAACGTAAGTAGCGGCCAATGGCCTTGTGGTTCGGTAAAACAGATACACGGGTATGTTACCCACATGATTTCCAAGCATTTAAGGACAACAAGGAGACCATCGCAAATGGTCTCCAAAGGGATCATCCCCTTCTTCCCAGTGTGAAAGTTCAATACGACAAAACACACAGCGCACAACATCTTCTCGGTTCAAGTAATACAATCCAGCTCCAGCAAGTTTATGTGCCGACAAAAAGCCTACAGGCCAGGATTCAAATGTTAACCAACGATCATTTTCTGATTTTAAATTGAACCCACGTAGTAAACCAACTTGCTCACTTGTTGTATTTGATACTAACGCCATGTGTTATAATAAAACTTTTTTTATTGCAAGTTATTAACGTTGCACAAGAGCACAGAGTACATTAAACCGTAATGTATGCTTGTTCACTGTCTGTTCATTACGTTAATGGCGCATGACGACACCTAAAAGCAAACAAAATAACCAATCACTCACTCAATCAATCAATCAATCAAAACTTGTAAATAAAACGTTAATGTTAATTGGCTTTAAGATATCAAAACACCATCAAAAAATATTTAATAATAAACTGTATGTCGGCACTAACAGCAACCCATGTACTTATTTTGTTCTTTATAAAGCTACAGTCATTTACATCACCCTTTAACCAATATATAAACAAAAATGAAAGAATGTCATATCATTTTGTTCAGATTATCATGTTAAAACCTGTGGATATTCGTTGAGTCCATAGGGAACCACCCATAAATTAAATTTAAATTTTTGTGTTTAGAAAATTCAACATGGCCTTGTACTTTTCCCGGTCAACAACCAATATGGTCTTGTACCGTTTGCCAATACACAGCCTTTAATCAAGAAATCAATCATTGTCCTAGTCATGTACAGGTAATGATTTTTTTTATTGGTCTACGAGTTTTCAGTAGTGGTAAAATGGAATAGCATTTTAATTTAGGCTTACCTCAGTTTTAAATAATTCACTCTTTGGCAATGGTTTCGCTCTAGTGCGTCTCGGGTTTTCAGCGACTGCTACGGCGGTAAGGCTTTTATATCCAAGTTTCTAAAAATAAATAAAATAAACCGCTATAAATACCTAAATTTAGGTTAATACATGCATTTCATAAAATAGAATAAAAAATATCAAACAAAAAAGATGAAACAAGTTAGTTTTAAAAAACTCACCTTGACTTGTACTGGATTTTTGCTGTTTCCTTCTAGTGGGCTCAAAAGTGCAATGGTTTCTTGTCTCTCAGACATGTAAGGTATACCGGTTATCTGCACAAAAATAAATTTAAAAAATCCTTAATTACCTTATCAATAACTACAAATTTAAGGTTCATTAGCATTACATTATTAAAATAAACATTAATAGGTACTTACGAAAAAAGGATTTTTCATCCACAGTTCTACTGTATACGTCCGTGTGCTAATATGGCAAGTGCATGACTAACGCAATCCTTATCAGTCTGCTTAGCAACAGAGAGAGTTGCATTTTCTCAGCGTTTGACCTTGAATGGTTGTCTGTCTCTCACATGTTTCCCACGCCTCCCCGCATTCCTCAAGTGCAATAAGATTCGCGTACCTTATACTACTTTTAATAAAGAACCAAAATGGCTGCCTCTTATACATTGGTACTCACACTAGCACTCGTAGTGGTAGAAAAGGCAAACTGATAATATAATCGACCGGATATGGTTGAGTTTCATTGACTCACACTAGCACTCGTAGTGGTAGAAAAGGCAAACTGAAAATATAATCGACCGGATATGGTTGAGTTTCATTGACTCACACTAGCACTCGTAGTGGTAGAAAAGGCAAACTGATAATCTAATCGGCCGGATATGGTTGAGTTTCATTGACTCACACTAGCACTCGTAGTGGTAGAAAAGGCAAACTGATAATCTAATCGGCCGGATATGGTTGAGTTTCATTGACTCACACTAGCACTCGTAGTGGTAGAAAAGGCAAACTGAAAATATAATCGACCGGATATGGTTGAGTTTCATTGACTCACACTAGCACTCGTAGTGGTAGGAAAGGCAAACTGATAATCTAATCGGCCGGATATGGTTGAGTTTCATTGACTCACACTAGCACTCATAGAGGTAGAAAAGGCAAACTGAAAATATAATCGACCGGATATGCTTGAGTTTCATTGACTCACACTAGCACTCGTAGTGGTAGAAAAGGCAAACTGAAAATATAATCGACCGGATATGGTTGAGTTTCATTGACTCACACTAGCACTCGTAGTGGTAGAAAAGGCAAAGTGATAATCTAATCGACCGGATATGGTTGAGATCCATTGACTCACACTAGCACTCGTAGTGGTAGAAAAGGCAAACTGAAAATATAATCGACCGGATACAGTTGAGTTTCATTGACTCAAACTAGCACTCGCAGTGGTAGAAAAGGCAAACTGATAATATAATCGATTGGATATGGTTGAGTTTCATTGACTCACACTAGCACTCGTAGTGGTAGAAAAGGCAAACTGCTCATTTAATAGACTGGATATGGTTGAGTTTCATTGACTCACACTAGCACTCGTAGTGGTAGAAAAGGCAAACTGCTCATTTAATAGACTGGATATGGTTGAGTTTCATTGACTCACACTAGCACTCGTAGTGGTAGAAAAGGCAAACTGATAATATAATCGACCAGATACAGTTGAGTTTCATTGACTCACACTAGCACTCGCAGTGGTGGAAAAGGCAAACTGCTCATCTAATTGACCGGATATGGTTGAGTTTCATTGACTCACACTAGCACTCGTAGTGGTAGAAAAGGCAAACTGCTCATTTAATAGACTGGATATGGTTGAGTTTCATTGACTCACACTAGCACTCGTAGTGGTAGAAAAGGCAAACTGCTCATTTAATCGACCGGATATGGTTGAGTTTCATTGACTCACAATAGCACTCGTAGTGGTAGAAAAGGCAAAGTGATAATCTAATCGACCGGATATGGTTGAGATCCATTGACTCACACTAGCACTCGTAGTGGTAGAAAAGGCAAACTGAAAATATAATCGACCGGATACAGTTGAGTTTCATTGACTCAAACTAGCACTCGCAGTGGTGGAAAAGGCAAACTGCTCATCTAATTGACCGGATATGGTTGAGTTTCATTGACTCACACTAGCACTCGTAGTGGTAGAAAAGGCAAACTGCTCATTTAATAGACTGGATATGGTTGAGTTTCATTGACTCACACTAGTACTCGTAGTGGTAGAAAAGGCAAACTGCTCATTTAATAGACTGGATATGGTTGAGTTTCATTGACTCACACTAGCACTCGTAGTGGTAGAAAAGGCAAACTGCTCATTTAATAGACTGGATATGGTTGAGTTTCATTGACTCACACTAGCACTCGTAGTGGCAGAAAAGGCAAACTGATAATATAATCGACCGGATACAGTTGAGTTTCATTGACTCACACTAGCACTCGCAGTGGTGGAAAAGGCAAACTGCTTATCTAATTGACCGGATATGGTTGAGTTTCATTGACTCACACTAGCACTCGTAGTGGTAGAAAAGGCAAACTGCTCATTTAATAGACTGGATATGGTTGAGTTTCATTGACTCACACTAGCACTCGTAGTGGTAGAAAAGGCAAACTGCTCATTTAATCGACCGGATATGGTTGAGTTTCATTGACTCACAATAGCACTCGCAGTGGTGGAAAAGGCAAACTGCTTATCTAATTGACCGGATATGGTTGAGTTTCATTGACTCACACTAGCACTCGTAGTGGTAGAAAAGGCAAACTGCTCATTTAATAGACTGGATATGGTTGAGTTTCATTGACTCACACTAGCACTCGTAGTGGTAGAAAAGGAAAACTGCTCATTTAATCGACCGGATATGGTTGAGTTTCATTGACTCACAATAGCACTCGTAGTGGTAGAAAAGGCAAACTGATAATATAATCGATTGGATATGGTTGAGTTTCATTGACTCACACTAGCACTCGTAGTGGTAGAAAAGGCAAACTGATAATATAATCGACCGGATAAAGTTGAGTTTCATTGACTCACACTAGCACTCGTAGTGGTAGAAAAGGCAAACTGCTCATTTAATAGACTGGATATGGTTGAGTTTCATTGACTCACACTAGCACTCGTAGTGGTAGAAAAGGCAAACTGATAATATAATCGACCGGATACAGTTGAGTTTCATTGACTCACACTAGCACTCGCAGTGGTGGAAAAGGCAAACTGCTCATCTAATTGACCGGATATGGTTGAGTTTCATTGACTCACAATAGCACTCGTAGTGGTAGAAAAGGCAAACTGCTCATTTAATCGACCGGATATGGTTGAGTTTCATTGACTCACAATAGCACTCGTAGTGGTAGAAAAGGCAAACTGATAATATAATCGATTGGATATGGTTGAGTTTCATTGACTCAAACTAGCACTCGCAGTGGTAGAAAAGGCAAACTGCTCATCTAATTGACCGGGTATGGTTGAGTTTCATTGACTCACACTAGCACTCGTAGTGGTAGAAAAGGCAAACTGCTCATTTAATAGACTGGATATGGTTGAGTTTCATTGACTCACACTAGCACTCGTAGTGGTAGAAAAGGCAAACTGATAATATAATCGACCGGATATGGTTGAGTTTCATTGACTCACAATAGCACTCGTAGTGGTAGAAAAGGCAAACTGATAATATAATCGATTGGATATGGTTGAGTTTCATTGACTCAAACTAGCACTCGCAGTGGTAGAAAAGGCAAACTGCTCATCTAATTGACCGGATATGGTTGAGTTTCATTGACTCACACTAGCACTCGTAGTGGTAGAAAAGGCAAACTGCTCATTTAATCGACCGGATATGGTTGAGTTTCATTGACTCACAATAGCACTCGTAGTGGTAGAAAAGGCAAACTGATAATATAATCGATTGGATATGGTTGAGTTTCATTGACTCAAACTAGCACTCGCAGTGGTAGAAAAGGCAAACTGCTCATCTAATTGACCGGATATGGTTGAGTTTCATTGACTCACACTAGCACTCGTAGTGGTAGAAAAGGTAAACTGCTCATTTAATAGAATGGATATGGTTGAGTTTCATTGACTCACACTAGCACTCGTAGTGGTAGAAAAGGCAAACTGATAATATAATCGACCGGATATGGTTGAGTTTCATTGACTCACACTAGCATCTCGTAGTGGTAGAAAAGGCAAACTGCTCATTTAATAGACTGGATATGGTTGAGTTTCATTGACTCACACTAGCATTCGTAGTGGTAGAAAAGGCAAACTGATAATATAATCGACCGGATATGCTTGCGTTTCATTGACTCACACTAGCACTCCTAGTGGTGGAAAAGACAAACTGCTCATCTAACCGACCGGATATTGTTGAGTTTCATTGACTCACACTAGCGCTCGAAGTGGTAGAAAAGGCAAACTGATAATTTAATCGACCGGATATGGTTGAACAATCATCAGTCTACCGCGTGTCATCATGCTGGCACCTCGTAAGAAACGTTCAATGTGTCCTTCAAGGTTGGAAAAGTGGAGAATACAACGAAAATTAATTCCAGATGCATCAACAATAAGTATCGGGTTCGAGTCGGTAGTCCATCGATAATGTGATAGTGGTTAACAGACAACGAGAAGATCGACTCACGAACTGTGACATTAAAGGATGTTTTCAATATCCATTGCTTGCCTTGAGGGCTGCAACTGTGGATTTAATTAAGGATGCGCTACCGCTTAAAAGATGATGATGATAGTTGTTATTCTAAGGGGCCTAACATCTAGGTTATCGGCCGCTAACGGTTTGTGTGATCGTGAAGATGAAAATGAAAAGTAAACTATAACTAAAACTAACTACCAACTTATATACTAGAAGAAGAAATGGAAAACAAAAGGAGAATGCGGCAAATAAAGGACAGGAGGAAAAGAAATGCCCTCAACCCTTGAAGAACGCGGATTGAGGGACTTGGAAGGAAGGAGAGCCATGAAAGGCAGAAAGGAAAGTGAAAGAGGAGAGGGTCCGCCCCAGAGGATATAGATAAAAGGGGAAGACCCGGACCCAGCTCAGGAATCCCTCCGGGTCGCCAATTCCCGAACTCACCAGCCGTGAGCCCCTGAGGGTGTAGCAATGTTCAGGGTGCTCCAGAAGTGATGGGGCTACATACACCCTGCCTCCTTGAGGGCCTTGAGCAGAAGGCAGGAGATAACATGAAATGAAAAAGAAGGCTGACCCCTCGCAGAAGGAGAGTGTCAGAAAAGATGAGACAAGGGCCAATTAAGGCGGGAAAGGAAGATACTCTCTAGGCCTCGGATACCCTAATAATACCGTCTGGGTCGGAAGTGAACAAGAGTTGACCACGTGAGGTCGACAGGAAAGAAGACGGAAGTTAGTGGAAGCAATGCCGGACTCAGCTGGGGCCCCGTGGTTGCCAACCCACGTCCCACTAGATATGAGCCCCTGGGGGAGGGGCTACGGCTTAAAATTAGTCCATGAAGGCCGTGGCAGTTTAACTGGTAAACACGTCTGCCCGGAAAGCAGGAGATTAGGGTCTGAATCTCCACTGCCGTCTCATATTCAAATCATACTTTCTTAACACTTCCCCTTCGTAGGATATGTTTTTCACGTCACTGCTATCGTCTTATCGATAAAACCCTGCGCGGATGCGGATATCCGCAATATTTTTCAGCGTGCGGATATAGTTAACATGGCTGAGCGGATAGCGGATAGGCTGCGGATAATGATTGGAGTAAATTAGCGGATAGTTTTTAGAATACAATCCGAACTTGTGGAATATCATTTACTAGGAGCCGGATGTTTATGACATATCTTTTTCCGTTATGTTTTTCATAACAAATGCAAGATGATTATTTAAGCTAATCTCATTGAAATTATGTTATTAAGCATATTTAACACTCCGAGCTGGGAAGGGCTGCAATTCTGGCCGTTTAACATTCTTTTTAAACATAGCACATGACATAGAAAGCCGAAGGGAACGATTTTCTTTAATGTTGCTTTAATGATGTATTAAATATTTCCTTTATTGAAACAAAAAAAACTGTACATCCTAACTAAAAACACAATAAAGGAAAAAGGATCGCCCGAATGGGCATTAATATTTACTATATAATCACTTAATGATTTGAATATTTTGCGGCACGTCGTAATATGGTACCTGGTACACCTTTCGTTGCATAAAATACAGACACATTTGTCATTTCGACTATGGAAGGATCTGTTGGAGCATATCTTATGATGGCATCCGTGAATGGCCAGTCTCGTTATTATGTGTCTTTGATCTTGATTCTCGTTAGACCACGATCTATCCATCATGGCATCAGTGATATAAAAGTCTGGATCTACCTCTCGCCTTTTTGCTCTTCTCGACTCCAAAAAATCAGTAGAGGAACTTGTAGCCAGAAAAGGTAATTTCAGTCTGGTTCTTCGTTGAAGAAGATTTCCTTTGCTAACTCGTAGACTAATCTTGTGGGAGCCATCTTTCCAACTCTATTTTAAAAATCTCGACTTAACATTTTCTATTCTTTCAAGATCCCTGAATGTGAGATGCTCCCACATTATTTCAAGACCATAAGTAATAACTGACGAGATGGTCGTATGGAAAAGAGTCAAAGCTGTAACTGGCGATATCGCTGGTAGATTCTTAATCTTGTAAACGGCTCTGATAGCTGTTTCTGGCCTCTCTTGTGTATGATTTATGCTTGATCTAATTTAAAAAATATTGTAATACCAGTAGATTAGGATAACAAGCGTGCGGATGCGGATAGCGTTTTGTTTATCCAAGCAGGGCTCTATTTATCGAAGCTCACAGAAGTTGTTGAAAGTGCAAACACAGCCTGGAGGGTTACCTGATTCTCCATTTCGCTCCATGTGAATCCACTCTTGTATTATCTAAGTCCTGGAGGGTGACCACCAGATTGTTTCTCCATTTCCCTCCATTTGAATCAAATCTTGTATTCTCCAAGTCCTGGACTAAATTACTTGATAACTGATGATCGCGTGCAGGCAATGGACCGCACTTCAAGCAGCGAGACGGACCAAGTATTGTAATGGGACTCGTTTACCAAATACTCCGTAACAGGGCTGTTGGAGTTGTGTAGTGTCTCGAGTACAGATGTGATTGTTCAGGGACAACCCCCAGATATCATGGATAATAATAATAATAATAATAATAATAATAATAATAATAATAATAATAATAATATCATTTCAAAAAGCATAAGTAATTTATTTATTTATCGTATGGCTTTTAGTGCCGGGAGTGTCCGAGGACATGTTCGGATCGCCTGAGTCTGCAGCTGCTTCGAGCGTACACCCTTAGGATGAGCTACCAGTTCCGTTCAATTTCAAGTCGTTCCAACTTTCGCTACCAGATATCAATGATACCTGGTGGTGAACGTTGGAACTTTGATAGAGCGTTCCGACAAAATCTAACCTAACAATTTAGCTTCACACAAATTTAGTCTGTGGAAGGATCTTTTACATGCCATAAATCTATGACATGGGACCGCCGGCTTTACTTCCCCTCGGAACGAAGGCATTCTGAAGGATTTTAACGCTCTTAAAAAATCCGACGACTCCGGCCAGGTTTGAACCCGTTATCTTGGGCATATAATAACATCATAAATGCCCCTCCAAACATGTGCACAAAATATGAGGATATCCACCGAGTGGTATCTAGGTGACATCATCATGCACAAGTAGTACCTTGAAGACCTATACAGCCAATTTTCGTAAATCCTACTCATGTTAATTGCCTCTATCAACATACAAAATTTCAGTTTGATTGCTGTAATAGATTCGTAGATATTGAGAATCGTCTTAATATTTCCGATGGTCACCATGTTGGATTCTTTACAGGCCTTAAAGCTATGTACTATTACATGAAGATTATTGTGTAGGCGTTATATTCAAACTTCAATCGCATGATTAGGACACAAGAAATAAAAACGAGATTTTACAATTTCGCTCAGCCACCATCTTGTGGTTATGAAAATTATTTAAATGAATCAGATGCCAGTGGATTGACATTTATATAAGCATGTACCGTACCAAGTTTCACTGCGCTCGGATGGTTAAATCGTGAGAAACGTCCGTTTGAACATTTGAATTTCGCGTCGCTGGCATGTTGGATTAGTGCTCACCAGGTTATTGAACGTCCCATAGGTGAACTAATGTTTATAGCCTCTATCAAAATAAACAATTTCAGTTTGATTGCTGTCATAGATTAATTATTATTGAGAACCGTCTAAATATATCGGATGGTCGCCATGCCGAATCTTAATATATTGCCCTGGCCCCAGCCCTTTATGAAAGGACTGTGCCTATAAATACATAAAATATAATCAGAGGTAACTACGTAAAAGACGACATGGCAACGCGACTACGGAGTAGACCGTAGGTCATAGACCTAGCTCCAATAGCAAGCACTTGGACAGGACACAGAGGACATTACACTCCCAACATACCGCTGAGTGGGCTGACCGAGCACCTTTTACTTATAAATAGAGGTACGAACACGCGCCGCGGTCTCTAAACCTTTTGGCTCTAATTGGAACGTGGACTCTTCTGAACCGGGAGTTACAGTATTACACTCTATCGGAGTTGTGCTACGCCGGACCGATATGGGGGATGGCCCCATATCGAGTCCCAACGCCACCATCATCATGGAAAACCGGTATCTACGGTGGGGTGAGTGATCTCGTGCCTGCTTAATTCCTTTTTCCCCTAGATTATTATTTCCGTCCTCCCCTATTGCAATTGCCACTATTTCTTAATAAACCCCCTTTTTGAACAGTCTATTGACTACCTTTTTATTTCGTTTAGGTTAAGAAGCCCTTCCCTTTAGATTAGTACCTAGTTTTAAGATCTCCATTGAACGCTGACATGCAGGAGGCGCTGCACAGCAAGTGTGCGACCTAGAGGTAAGCTAGGTGAGTATTCATTCCTCCCGCCAATTCCCCTGTATGTAAATTGCTCTCTAAACGTGTCCGCAGTTCTTCATAAAGCATCCTTAACAAATACTGGGAGGTGCGGGTAAGAAACAATCAAACAGCTCTACGTAAAAGTAGATCAAATGGTGGACAGGTGCCGGGTTAAACTCAGTAGACACCGGTATCGCCGTCCAGCCCATTCACAGTAAGAAATCTACACAAAAGTAGAACAAATGGTTAAGACGCGGATTAGTCAAAACAACACACTCTACACAAAAGTAGAACAAATGGAGGGAGGCACGGGTAAGAAACAACAGCTCTACATAAAAGTAGAACAATATGTAGGCATTAACATTATGTACTATTAGATGAAGATTATTGTGAACGTTCGTTATTCAAACGTTGATTTCAATCGCAGGATTAGAACATAAGAAATAAAAACTTAATTTTAAAATTTCGCACAGTTGCCATTTTGAGGTTATGTACACAATTGAACTAAATTGGATGTCAGTGCATTGCAATTTGTATAGTAATTTGCTGCAACACGTTTCACGGCGTTTTGATGTTTAATCGCGAGAAAAGTCTATTTAAATGTTTAAAATTCGCTTGGCCGCCATGTTCGTTTTGTAGTTAACAGAGGTTAGCAAGTCACAAAAGTGAACGCCTAGTAGTACCCTCTATCACCGTACAAAATTCTATGTCTCCTAAACTATCACAGATGTCACCCTGAAGTTTTGTACGGTGATAAAGGGTACTGATACAAGTATATCTATGTAGCATTCATAAACCTGTAAAATACAAAACGAACATAGGGCCCAAGCGAAGTTGAAACATTTTAATAGACTTTTCTCGTGTCTGAGCGCAGTGAAATGTGGTACAGTAAATGATTTTACATATTGTAATGCACTGGCATCTAATTTAGTTCAATTGTTTACATAACCTCAAGATGGCGGCTGTGCGAAATTTTAAAATTAAGTTTTTATTTCTTGTGTCGTAATTATGCGATCGAAGTGAACGTTTGAATAATGAACCTAGGCAATAATTGTCCTTGAATGGTACATAACCCTATGGCCTATACATATAACAATCCAAAATGGCGAGCATCCGAAATATTTAGACGGTTCTCAATATCTATTGATCTTTTACAGCAATCAAACTGAATTTTTTATGTTCATAGAGGCTATGAACATATGTTCACCTATAGGACTTTCAGTAACCAGGTGAGCTCATATCCAACATGGCGGCGAGGCGAATTATAAATATTTAAATGGACGTTTCTCGTGAATTAACTATCTGAGTGCAGTGAAACGTTGCACGTTAAATGCTTATAGAAATGTTAATCCACTGGCATCTAATTTATTTCAATTGTTTGCATAATCACAAGATTGCAGCTGTGTGAAATCCATTTCACAATGGAGCTAGAGTCGGGTGGATGCTTACCTTTTTTGGATGTTCTTGTGAGGAGGAAGGCGGATGGCTCCATGGGGCACAGCGTCTACCGTAAGCCAACTCACACTAACCGTTATTTACATGCGGACTCCCACCATCACCCAGCACAAAAACAAGGAATTATAACAACTCTAGCCAAAAGAGCGGAACGTATTTGTGAGGCATCAACTCTTCAGGAAGAGTTACATGCCTTACAAACCATCTTTAAGGGTAATGGCTATAATGAATCCACTATATATAGGTCCCTACATCCCAGAAGGAGGGATAGACAACCTTCTCAGAGCTCCGACGTGAGAGGAACTGCTTACCTCCCTTATATTCACAACACCACTGACCGCGTTGCTAAGATTCTCCGCAAGCATAAGATAAAAACAGTTTTCGGCACTATGACGAAAATTGGTCAACGTTTAGCATTAAACAAAGATAAATTGTCCCCAACACTACAACCTGGGGTGTATGAAGTCCCATGTACTTGCGGAAAAGTCTACATTGGACAAACAAAACGGTCCATTGCAACTCGCATCAAAGAACATGAAAGGAACATCCGTCTAAACCAACCTGACAAATCAGCTATAGCTGAACATGCCCTGTCTTCAGGGCACGATGTTTGTTTCAAGGATGCTCATGCGCTTGCCCTTGTTAAGCACAACTGGTCTAGAATTATAAGGGAGGCAGTTGAAATTCGTAAAAATCCCAATAATTTTAACAGAGACACTGGATATCAGCTAAGTGACACTTGGCTACCAGTTATTAAGGATCTAGGGAGATAGTTCCTCTCAGTCTCTCTGTTCTTCACATATTTAAAATTGTACATTTTCCCTCTAGGGCTCAGAGCCTGGATTTGATCTCCTTTGTTCGTCACTGGGGGAGTTTCCATCTGTTTTTTCGCCGTTGACTGTATGACGTTAGGTATCGTTCAGATACACTTTCCTTTTGTTTATGTTTCCCTATATATCCATCTAATCCTCCCACCTCCCCCCCCCCCTCCTCATTCTTCGAGGAGTTTCTATATTTCCACACCGCCCCCTTTACCTTCTCGTTACTTACTAATCTGTCCGCCGTTCCACCATGGTCCATACAGTAATTTCTGGCAGCTGCTCTCTGGTGACGAACAGAGGAATTTATCTATATATATATATATTTTTTTTTTTTGGTAATCTCATTGATTTACTTTCTGTGGCCACATTGTTTATTTCCATTGAAAAAGGAGGCAACGTTTCTCCGAAACGTATGGTTCAAATTAAAAATACACACGGCATTAGCCCAAAAGCATGAATTATTTATATAATGTGCATATTGTATAATTATTTTGGCGGCATGAGGTATATATAGTCTTTTGTTCAATGACGTAGAATACAATACCCTTCAAATATGTCTCAATTAGGATGAGATCAGAAGACACCACTCACTCACTCTAGCGGTCGAAGATACAACTCGGCTAGAGGCTACAACTCCGGCTAGAGGAGTCGATAGATGCTGCCACCTCGTGTTCATAAGCCCAACCAAGCCATCAGACGGGCGCTTTAAAGGTCGAGATACATATATATAGGGGTGATGCATTTTAAAAACGTTGGGACGGGCTTTTGCACGTAACAGTCTCCCTCCCTTAAGCGTGAACACCGTTCACGAAAGTAGTGTGTTTTGGATGGTTCTGGCCCCTCCACCTCCATACCCTCCACACAAGATGGCGGCAGCCCGATAACTCCCGAACCCGTGGTCGGATTTTGACAAATGAGGTGTCATTGAACTCGGGCTGATACCCCCTTTCCTATGAACAACATATTTCCAACCCAAAATAAAACCTACCCCTACTAGGGGGTGAAATTGAATATTTTAGAGAATCTCTCTTTCCAATTGCAACATGTGAGAGTTTGAATGCCGATATGGAATGTAACGTTGTTCTGCAAACCAATAATCAAAGAGGGGCATGTTATGCCTTGAGGTGAGAGCCCCTGTTATTGTTGACGAGCCCCCTGCTGTCGGGCCCCTGTTGATGGGTTATTGTTGACAGGTCCTTGTGGACGAGTCCTTGTGGACAAGTCCTTGTGGACATGTCCTTGTGGACAGGTCATTGTTGACAAGTCCTTGTCCCTTTGGACTGATCCCTTTGGACGGGTCCCTTTGGCTTGGTTCCTACGGACTAGCCCATGAATTTATTTAAATTATGTCAAAGGACCTAACTACATTTGTGTGTGTTGAATTGACGTTGTTCATAAATCCCCCACTACTATAATGGGATAACGATATAAAAGGAAAGTGACGAAATACATGTGAACACGTGTGAAATGACCTTATTACCGTCCTCCTTGTGAAACAAGTCACATCCTGTTTTGCTTCATACGTGAGAAAATGTGAGTTCATGTGTAATATGATCTAACACGCAGGTGTTCACCTGTACACGCGCACGATAAGAGCTAACAAGTTACAACCTGTTTTGACAGTGATGGGAGGTGAAGGGGCGGGGGGGGGGGGGGTTAGTGTAAGAGAGAACACAGGTGAAGAGAGAAAGAAATATGTATTGCTCATAATACATGTATAGCTGAGGGCTGTACATAGGACTGTAGGTTAAGTACAACATGAGTAAATAAATAAATAGAAGACACACAGGTTCACACAACATGTAATTTATTAAACCAAGAATTAAAGGCTGAGCTAAATCCCAACCATTTTACATAAAGTTTATTTCCTTTTTGTTTCAACACTTTTTCCACAAGGTAATGTTTAGGAAACGCTGTCTTTTGAAGTTCTTGAAGATAAAACCTGCCTTTTATGGGTTGATGGTTGAGGTCCTCGAGTAAATAGGTGACTGGACTGTTCAGGTTGACTTGACGAATTCGAAATAGTTCAGTCCCCCAATTTGGTGTGTAGCCCTTGTCGAAGACGGACTTGAATTTGCTCACACGAACATGGTCCCCAATGTTAAGGCGATGACGTTTAGGGTCTGCTGTTTTTATGGGGTTAAACAGTTTATCCAGTTGTGGAGTATGTTTAGTTACAAGTCGTGGCTTGGTCCCAATGGTTCTGTGTTTGGTGTCGTTGTAACGTGACACTAACTCAGGTAACAAGTCCAACCAGCTATAAGTGCCCTGAGCGGTAAACGCTTTCCACATATGGGTTTTCAATGTTCGGTTGAACCGCTCGACCACGCTGGCTTTGAGATTGCTGTACGTGGTGTAATGGTGAATATCCTTAGATTTGAAAAAACTGGAGAAATCCTTGTTGAAAAATTCTTTTCCCTGGTCGGTTTGTAGCAGCTGAGGTTGACGTTTATGTTGTTGAATAATATGTTGAAAGGCTTTGGTGACTAGTGGACTAGACTTGCGACGCACAGGTTCAACAAACGCAATTTTGGAATAAACATCAATGACCGTCAACATATAGCGTACACCATCGTTAACGTTAGCATAGGGAATCATTTCAACTAAGTCTGCTTGCCAAAGTTCATCCACACCCTGTGAAATCACCTTGAGTCGCTGATAGTGACGTCTAGCTGGACGATGCAACTCGTGAGCAATATCCATTTTAATGGGTGAGGGCTTAAACAATAATTTTGGCATTTCGAAGTTCTTCCTCAATTTCTTGAATTTCTCAATCGTGACCAGTATGGCCGGCTTGACGTGAAGCATGCAACAGCTGTAGTCGCTGGACGAGTTTATTTGGATTGTGCCAGTAGGTAACATCCACAAGGGGTTTTAATGGTTTAAATGTCACTCCTGAAGCGGACACTTTACGACGACCACTTTGACTAGTGGGGAACATTTTTGCAATGATGGTTTTATATTTTTGGGATATATTAGCATTCACTTGTTGAGTGGGATCATACTGTCTTTTGTGAGCATGGGTATCCAATAAAATGGATTTATATTTACTAAGGTCCTCTGACGTATAATCTTGAGATGAGGGAGTCCGAGAGAATAGTAGCTTTAACAGTCCTGGTGTTAATTTATAGTTGATATTTTTAATGACAGCTTTAGTACGACTAAATTTAATCGATGAATCACCAATTTTAAAACTATCATTCTCATAGCGAACGCCATATGTGGTATCTGTGTTTCCAACAAAAAGATTGGTGAAATAGGGTTCCAGTGTTGATCCATAATATTTTATTAAAATGTTTTTCAGTTGAGCTTTATGTTGAGGGGTGGCCAAGAGTTGTGAAAATGGAGACGATCTGGAAGGGCAAGGGGTTTCGACCATGACCAAGGATTTCCTTTTTCTTAAAAACTCTGCAAGGGGTGATGCATTTTTTTTTGAGGCGTAAACACTTGTTCCTCATTATCCTCAACTTCGCTAACACTAGTTAAATCTTCCTGTTCCTCTTCATCTTCCTCTTTCTCTTCCTCAGGGTCCTCGTGGTGCGTCTGACTGGCTTGTGAAACGGTAGGTAGCGTTTCAGATGGCTTGAAAGAGGGTTTCAACATAGCTTTTAGCGGAGGTGCTAAATGTTGTTGAATAAACAAAGCATGATCCGCACGCGATCGTTTCAATTGACGAAACTTTTGGCGAATAGTATTTTTGCTCTAATAATATGCTTTTTCAATTGACTCTCTGCTAACGCCATGATGTCGTGACAAATGACTTGAGAGGGAATGATACAGTGCCTTAAATAGCAATAAAATGATCAAACCCTAAGCGATACCGCCCTTGGTTGAGTTCACTTTGTTTGTCAATCACTAAACAGGCATGACGCTGTGTGTTCCAGCACTTGCCACACAATTCTGTAAACATTTGAAAGGTCATATCCGGATTCACATGTTCATTATAAATGTAACGACTGATCCTCTCGTCCTGGCGAAATAAAACAATGACATTGGCATTGTCACGAATCAACTGTTTGGACATTTTAGAATACTTTTGTCCAAGATAGAAGCAATCGATATGTTTGTGTCGACCCATGATGAAATAGCTTTGAATGATACCTTGTCGTTCAGTGGATACATCATCAAAAATCTTGAGTGAATCAGGCTTTACCTCATCCGGTGAAATAACATTTTCTTGCGTGGAAAATGTAAAATACCCCATATTCTCATTTTTTAATCCAGACATGACTTGATCCAGAAACACGTAGAGGGGTTGGTAGAGAGAGTTTGAGAAAATATAAATATTTTGAAAACACAGACCATTGGGCGCTGTAATAAGTGTCAGCAAAAGATTGGTCTTTCCACAGCCGGAAGGTCCCACAATGATGCAGCGAATGGAAGATGGAAACAGTGAACCATGGCGTTGTTCACGTGATGTGGGGCAGAGATGGGAAACCATGTCCCTCACGGGGAATGACTCTTGCTGCTTAATTAGCTTCATTTCAACTAAGGCTTAGAGAGGCTAGCAGGCTGTCTATATACATCGCACCGAGCCTTGTCATAGAAACAGTAGACTCGTACTACAGGTTGACGATGGATGTCTTCGGACGTGCGTTGATGGTCAAAGCTAGGTCTGTTCCCATACATGATCCTAAACAAGAAACAGATCCTGCTAATAAACACTATGTGGATAGGTCAGTAGTGCCACGCACAAAACAAGGAGATTATGACTTTAATAGAAAGCGGTTAACTCATGTAAAACATCCTCAAGTGTCTACAGACGTTACTACAAAAACGTATGTGGATAACAAGGTGTATGAGTTTTATGATAAAGTGCCTCAGCTTACGGTGGATAGCTATAGCGCTAATCATCACCGCATTATTCACGTGAAAGACCCACAAGAAGATAATGATGTCTGTATCAAGCGATACGTGACCTATGAAATGAAAAGGCTTTATAAATTTATCCCATCTGTATTTTTAGTGCATCTGACAAATGTAAAACCTGTGAATGAGAGAAACCATAAACGGCTAGTTCATGACCAGCACTTGACCTATGTGCTTGCTTCAGGTTTAAGCCACTATCGACTACACTATAATGGAACCATTCACACCAAATATGCCATACCTGATGAGAACCATTTACAAATAGAGATAAATGGTCATAGGATGTTGGTCCATAACCATGAAATGGTCAATGCAGGAGACGAATTATCCTTTCATCTCCTGTTGACATGGAATGAAAAGCAAGCTGGAAAAACCATAAATGATTTCCCACTTTATGTAGAATTGGAATATACAGCCATGAAATAACAATCTAATGTTAGTTGTGACTTAAACTTTATTGTGAAAGGTTGTTGGTCATCATCATCATCATGGTGAAACAAAGATATGTGGTGAGAAAGACAAAAAATATGAGCCTGTCCTTGGCAAAGCCTGGGCTTATGACATTCGTGGACAAGCCCTTGCGAAAGAAAAAAAGAAAAAATAATGTGTTGACCATAAGGAAAGCTCTTCGAGTAGCACAGAGACATGTTATTCCAAAACGTCAGCGACAGGGTTCAAAACAAGGGCGAGTGATCCCCGTCCCTAAACGAGCGGGATTTTTACCTGCATTATTCGCTGGTCTGGCTGCTCTAGGTTCACTTTTAGGTGGCGCCAGTGCAGTGGCAAAAACCATTAAAACCGTGCAACAGGGCAAGCAACAACTCAATGAAAGTCAGCGACACAATGAAACAATGGAGGCCATTGCTATGGGGGCTAGAAATGTCAATTTGAAGCCAGCCTTTTATCAACAAGGATTTGGAATTTCACCTTTTCGAAATAAAATAAAAACATCTTTAACCTCAGCCATAGCAAGACATGCCCTGACGCATCAGCAAGTGGAAAGCTATGCTAAACAACTGAAGCTTTCTCATTTTCGAGGTGTGTTTATGCGAAACCAATTACCCTCACAACCCGGGAAATATGAATGTGCTGTTGTCAATTTGGATGATCACCGAGGACCTGGAACACATTATGTAGCTTATGTCAAAGAGGGATCTACTGTATGGTACTTCGACAGTTTTGGGAATTAGCCCCCGCCCATGGAACTAGTGGCCTATTTTGGAAACAGGATCAAGATATATTATAATGTGAAACGTGAGCAAACGTTTAACAGCCAACAGTGTGGACGTTTGTGTTTAATTTTTTTATATAAGACGCAACATAAGCAAAAACGTCAACAGTATGTCGGTGGAAAGTAAGACGTTTACACTGCATGGACGTGGACCTGAAGTGAGTCTAGACTTTTACCCACCTATCGAATTGAGTGAAAAACCTTATGGTTTAGGACTTGTTTCTCTTGAAACGTTCAATCGAATATACAACATACGTGAAAATGTGAACAACAAGTTTTACTATGATGATTCTGTGTTCACCCTGCACTCTGGTGGATACACGATAGATGACATTTATGAACACATTTATGTGGTGTTGATCAATGAATATGGTTTAAAGTCATTTCTCGATGGAACGCGCAAGTTTGAACTTGTAGGAAATACCAATACTCATCACTGCAGTATTTTTTCTACATTCAAAATTGACTTTAAAACTCACCCCGATTCCATCGGTCCATTACTAGGATTTAAACCACGTGTGTTAGAGCCCAACAAAAAACATGAATCAGACCATGAAGTGAAATTCATTGAGGACCATCATGTGTCGGTGACGTGTAATATTATTAGACAAGTGTACACCAATCAAGAACCGTCGCATTCGCTTTATGACTTTATTGCAACATCGCCCAATCGCTATATTATTCGTGAAAACCCTCCAGTGGTGCTTTTTCATTCTGTGGCTGTCGATGGTATTAGTAATATAACATTAAGACTGATCAATAGAGAGCAACAACTCATTGATCTAGATTCTACCACACCAGTGACTTACAAGTTGGTGCTAAAACCACTATGAAGTTTGTATATAAAGCAACAGCACCGTCTAGGAATGGTGTTAGTTGTTTACCACGTGAATACACGTTAACATCTCAGAACAAGCAGATTTTACAGCATTTGGGTTACCACATTAACCCCCGTGATGAATTCTATTCTAGAGGTAGCGAACCACATCGAGGAGCAACCAGGAGTGGTAAGAATTGATCTGCATTCATATCAAGCTCAAACACCTGGACTCAATAACAATGATGAAATTCAATTTGTTATCAACAACCAAGATATTTACACTCTACCGCATGAAAGTGTTATTCAGATTGAAGGTCGGCTCACCAAAGCCGATGGTTCTACACCCACTACATCCAAGTTAGCCAACCATGCTTTCGCCTTCCTGTTTTCTGAAGTACGTTATGTCATTAACGATATCGTGGTGGATAGCACTCGAAATGTGGGTATTTCCAGTGTCATGAAACTATATCCCTCTTATAGTGAGGAAGAAGCTAAAACACTTTGCATGGCGGGTTGGTGCCCTGACTCGACCAATGACTGGATGGTACACACCGATGGCACTTTTACTGGATATTTACCTCTTAAACTGATTTTAGGCTTTGCTGAAGATCACCAGCGCATTGTGGTCAACGCAAGGCAAGTGCTTTATCTGGTGAGAGACAGGAGTGATAATAATGCACTCAAGGGAGTCGACAATGCCCCCATTGATTCAAAAATTCAACTACAACGCTTGCTATGGAAAGTGCCTCATGTGACCCTTAACGATAGAAAAAAACTGGACATACTCAAAATGGTAAAGAGAGATATACCTCTACCCATGGAATTTAGAAGCTGGGCACTCCATGAGTACCCGTTATTGCCCACCACCAACACGCACAGCTGGTCTATAAAAACAGCCCGCTATACAGAGAGACCTCTCTACATGATTGTGGGTTTTCAAACGAATCCCAAGTATCAACAAACCAAAGATGTCACGCAATTTGATCACCTGCCATTGAGAAATGCACGTCTTTTCCTCAACGGTGCTGTGTTTCCCTATGAAGGGCTGGATTTAGATTTTTCAAAAAATAAGTTTGCCCCCCTGTACGACTTGTTTTCTAAATTTAGATGGTCGTATTATCAAAAGGAGAATTGTCCAATGTTGTCACCCCAAGCTTTTAAGACAAGGGCGCCACTGATTGTCTTTGACTGATCCTACTTGGAAGAGTCTGTCAAACCATCCAATATTGACATTCGACTAGATTTTGAAATGCATGACAATGTTCCAGCCAATACCACGGCCTACTGTTTGATTATTCATCACAAACAAGTCAACTATTATCCACTGTCCAACCAAGTGACAAGTGTATAAATAGCAGGTCAACACACATCAAACCACTCAGTCATGTCTTGCTTTCAAGCCTCAAGAGAAGTTACATCCATGAATTTAAAATCTGAGGAACAACGTTTCAAGACCTTTGCGACGCGGCCGGTGCCTTTTATAAACCCTCAAGCCTTAGCAGCCGCTGGATTCTACTATTTAAAAAGAAGAGATGAAGTGAAATGTGTGTTTTGTCCCATCATCTTAGACCAATGGCAAGAGAGCGATGAACCCATGCAGGAACATCAGCGCTGGTCACCTACCTGCCCCTACCTGTGCAGAATGGAGGTGGGTAATATACCCTGTCATTCAAATTACCCCTCACTCATGCCTCTGAGTGATGAAAAACGTTATGATACGTGTGGACTTTATGATGCCGGCAGTGCTTCAGTGAGCAGCTCACAGTTAAAAACATCCAGTTTAGAGACATTGGGATATCATCGGTGTTATGGACACTATAAACACAAAATACTTTTTTGTTGTATGAGATGGTACCGCCTCTATCCTAGAATGAAAAAAGAATGTAAAACTTGTTATGCTAATAAAATAATGAAATAAAAAAAATTGGTTGTTGTTGTTATATTATTTTTCTTATGCCCCCCCCCCCTGTCATATCCTAACCTCTATAGTGACTACTCGATGTTTTTCTTTTCTTTTACTAGAATGGAATGTAAGTAAATGACATGGGTACACCTTACTGAACAATTGTCAGTCTGTGGTCAGTTGGACTTGATCCAGACAAGAGTGAACATGTTGCGTACACTGATTGTCGACTGTCAAGGGTTTAAAATTGGAGATAACAAATTTATATTTAAAGAAAAGGCCATCATCGATTGTTCAACTTTTTGGATATCACAAGCTACTCATTTGGTGTTTAAACCACCTTATGCGTTTGATTTGTTGTGTGATAAAGACCGTAAACAAACCCAGTGGATTGAAACTCATATGCAACTAGACTGGAAGCAAGGAACCATTTCATATAAGCACCTGGACATGGTCATGAAAGCCCACTTGTCTTCTGCCCATGTAATATTTGTGAAAGGTAGTGAAAAACGTCAATGGCTACAACCATTTTTAGCGTCTTACTGTCAATGTATCGATTTAATGGACATGGGCTGTCCATCGCTGCAAACACTCATGGATCGCTGCCCCTGTGACAATATTACCCATAAAGCCTTGGCACAGGTGTGGCAATTGTTTCATTGGCTATCCACCAATGCCTGCTGGGAGTTGTTAAATAAAATTAAAACTAAAGGTTTACCTGTGGATGACACCAGTGAGATTTCTACAAGCGACGTGTAAACATCAACGTGATACCATGGAGAAAGGGGATGCTACCGATAAAGCGATTGGAAAGTTCTTTGTGTGTAAAAAGAAACTAGACAGTTTTACTACAGAAGAATTATTGGCTCTTCCAAAATCATTCATTTATTATGTCGCAGCAAATGCAGTGAAAGAAATCTGGCAACATGTACCAAAATCATGGACTCAAGACCCTGTGTTAAGTGAATTGCAACCATGTACGGATTATGATCACCATAAGCAAGTGGCTATGGCAAAAATACCCTCTATGCGACAGTGTGCTACTTGTCAGCTAGTCAAACTGTATCATGGTCATAAAAGTCAGTGTAAAGACTTTGTTTCCTCTTACCACGGGAGTAATGAAGAAAAAAAGCAACAACAACAAACATCATCCACAGAGGAGGAGGAGGAAGATCAAACCTTTTTACCATCGATGGAAAAGGATATGCCAGACCTGTACTGGCAATGGCGTCATTAACAAAGAAATTCAACACTTGACTTTCGAAATCTACCTACCTGGTTATTATTTGTGTAGTCCTGGAACTTATCTTGAAGAACCTTTGCAGCATAGTGATACACCTATTAATCCTTTGGATCAAGCATGCACCTTTCTTATCACCACAGTCATTCTGCATTAAGACGTGTAGCGGATAAAGTATCGTTGAAAAGCTAAACAACTTTTGACATTCTGTGATGTCTCAGTGGGAGAGAGGTTGGCAGCCGTCATTGTGATTAGTGTTATAAAAGGAAAGTTAATAATGAGTGGACATGGACATTGAAAAGGATTGAGGAATTGGTATTTCTTTGTATTCTATTTTTGTAAAGCTCTATTTGTTGTGAAATAAAAAAAGGTTTACAAGATCACAATGTCTTTTATTTTAAAAAATGGTGATAGCCATTTCATTTTTTTCACACATGAATATTTACAATTTCCACTTTACATTTTTTTTTACATTCCCCTTGTTTAGTTTAAACATTATGTACATTTTTGTTGTTGTGAAATAAAAACAAGGTTTACCAGATCACAATGTCCTTTAGTTCTAAAAATGGTGATAGTCATTTCTTCATTTTCATTTTTTTCACACATGAATATTTACAATTTCCACTTTACATTTTTTACATTCCCCTTGTTAAATTCACACATTCTGTACATTTTTTGTGAAATATAAATAAGGTTCACTAAATCACTATATCTTTTAATTTTTTAAAATGGAGATAGCCATTTCATTTTTTCACACATGAATATTTACAATTTCCACTTTTCATTTTTTACATTCCCTTGTTTAGTTTACACATTCTGTACATTTTTGTTGTTGTGAAATAAAAAACAAGGTTTACCAGATTACAATGTCTTTTTAATTTTAAAATGGTGATAGTCATTTCACTTTTTCACACATGGGTATTTACAATTTCCACTTTACATTTTTTACATTCCCCTTGTTTAGTTCACACATTCAGTAAATTTTTTGAAATCTTTTTCGTAATATACAAAAGCAAACATTTTAGACTAAAATGTATTACTTATCTCATTTTTAATAAACTACTGTAGCCTAACATTATACATTCTACTTGCAGTTTTTACAAAAAATATTACAATATAAAACACACTACAAATATTACAATATAGTGATCATTAGACTTAAGTAAAGTAATAGTCGTCAATACGACTGTTTCCCCAAGCAAGAGTATTAAATGTGTTGGGTATAATGAATCGTTTGTTGTCTTCATTACTTAAAGCAACTTTGTTCAACAAATTGGTATGTAGCTGATGATTTTTACTTCTAAATACACACATTTTCTTATATAATACAGGTGGGTTACTAACTATACAGTTTTTATAATCACTTATATCTAACTCTTTACTATCAACATTCTTTTTCACTCCTTTTAATTTTTTACTACTACATCATCAATTGTCATATAGCTGTATGATTTAGATTTTGTGCCTACAAAGGTGTCTATAATAACACCAGCACATTCATCCTTAAATTTCCCAAGAACCTTTTTGTTTACTATAGGTAAATGGTAAATATCATCTTTGGGGTAGTCACTTGTATCAAACCTATTTAGCTCAGTTTTGATATCCTCGTAAAAATCATCAGTTTTAAACTCATAAATAAAAGAATCTGTGTCTGTGTAGAGTAATTTAGCATTATCAAGATAGTTTTTCTTTACATAATCATAGTGAAATTCATACATAAGTGTTTTTGATAATTCCAGAATGGTGTAACCCACATATATGGGTTTGTTGTAAGTTACTTTAAGACGATTCATTTGTATTACAACTAAATCCTCATGAATAATTGAACAGCTATGAAAGTTAAGCTTGCTTATTAAGTTGCTCGCACCATACCTTTTACCATCATTCTCCCACTTTGTTATCAGCTTTACATCAACTCGTTTATCAACATTCTCCATAGTCTTTCCAAAAACACTATTATTCATGAGTTTATAAAAATCTTTTTCAAACGCGTTTGTTGACTGCGTTCTTAAATTATTGTTTGAGCCATGCTGACTGATGAAATTGCAATACGCGATGAATTTTAGTTAATTTCAATCCATGCTGTAGACACTGTTTCAAGTTTTGATAATGTATTACATATTTACATTTATCATTTACATTAGCAATTAACATTTTTGTTCGTGATGTAATGTATGGAGATTTCATATTCTCGGGACAAAATGGTAAATCATTATGATCATCATGTAACTCTTTAGGGTACTCAAGATTTACCTCTAAAATATATCCCTTATCATCGTTATCATTAAGAGTGTCAACATGTAAGACATCAATTTCAGGTTGTGTCAGCCAGCGAAAATCTTTCAGTGGTAGATATTGACTCATAGCCCAACCATATTGGTTATTTGCATCGAGGTAGACAATATACTTTGACTCTTCCCAAGGGTTGTAGCTAGGCATGTATTTATTATTCGCCTTAGAGTACCGTCCACTACATTGACTTAATCCACCTCGAATTGATGATTTTATAAAATTGATCATGTCTATATCAGTCATTAATTCTAAATTTACTTTCGTTTTTTTCAACATTGAACTGAAACTTAACCCAGGAGCTGTGAAATACTGACAAGGATCAAGGTCATAAGTTTTCATACAAACATTCCGAAAATTTTCAAAAACATCTGCTAATAACAACACATCTGTCTTCAAATATATGTCTGAAAATTCCCCTAAAGTTTGAATGTGAAACTGGGCCCATACGCGTTGTGCATGTAAATATTCCTGATCACTGATATGACGTGTGTTTAAGGAACTGTAAAATGCATCTTTCGGTGGTAAACAACACTCCTCAAGACGTTCCACACAGTTAATATATTCATAAGGGAATATACCCTTTTGACGAATCAAATTAAAATCATCTTCTTTAGGAAAGACACGTTGAATTTCATGAAACTGATCTGATTTTAAATTACTAGCCAGATTATCAAGACTACTCGACATAAAGCGGAATGAATCTAAAAATCGTAGTTTAATGGTTTTTTCATTGCTAGTTTTGATGTATTTTGTGAACGATATGTATTGTTCCTTATTATTTGCAATAACATCAATTTTCACATCTGAAGCTCCAAATTCTTTAACGATAAAGTGGTTATCGTATTTGCTACCGTTGTGTAGAATGACCGGAATGAATTTACTTACTCTATAATTTAAATTACATTCTTGGTGAGCAGCACCACGATATTTTCCTGTTAAATGGTCATGATCGCGAACCCTGTCTGTACATAAACATTCACCACATATAAAACAATTAGTTTCAGTTTCAAAATTCATTTGCTCTAATGAAGTTAGTGACTCCATTGGAATGATCATATTTAAAATAGAGGATATACGAACGGCATCTTTATCAAGCCTTTCCATAAAAACTTTAGGTGCATCAGGTCCTCTATTGAGCTCAAACTTATTTAAAGAGTCATCATAACTACATTTAATATAATATGCAAAGCTAAAAGGTTCATGAATGTGAGTAGTGTTGGTGAAAGGTTGGGCTGGATTCGATGAACATGTATTAAATGGTTTTAGCAAAGCCTCGAAGTCAGCATATATAACAAATGGTACTCAAAGCTGTTTCTCATAATCCTTGAATTTTAGAATGTTATTTTTAGGAGTTGGTAATACCGTACACACATGATTACACCCCCATTTTTGATGTTGAGTTAGTTGATCTTCTTTTCTGAAATAGAGCAAACAGCCTTCACACAACCACTTCTTATTTTCTCTTTTTGATAGCTGACTACCAACAAATCTACTTAAATGTTTTATCCAACAATAGTGGGCATTTTCACCTTCGGTTATGTAAAGTAAATTTACATGAGCATCCTTTTTTCCTGAGTATAATATAGAGGACCAACTATACTCTTATTTTCAATTTCATAAACATTAATACTTACATTGTTCAGCTCTTCAAAACGTTTAATGTCTTTTATCGCCATAGGAAATTCTATTTATTTTAAATCTAACACTGAAGAATAGTGAGGATTAGATGACGTTCTCTCCACATGTCCCACTGCTGGATGGAGAGCTGAGGTTACAGCCCATGCAAAGCATGCGTCATCATTATTCATAACGTTCACAACAGCTTTCTTTCGTTTGATCCATCCAGGCAAATCAATATATGATGATGCTCGAAGGGGGTTGTATTTATTCATGTTGGTTTCTAAATAAAGTACTTCAACCAACGCCCAGCCTGACTCCCTTTCCTGGAACTCTTCACTCTTAACAATGATAGCACTTGAAATATTTTGATATATATCACTAATATTAGTTGATTCACTAACAATTATGTTTTTTGTATTAAAAGATTTGATATCCGTAATTTCACCTTCGCTCCCAGTTTTTACATAGAGGCCAAAAAGTTCAAAATTCATTTTAATTGTTTTATGCTCTAATAAAACATTTTCTACTATGCCAAACACAGTAGGTTGAACATTTTTTAAAAATGATTCAATACTTTGAGGTTTTTCTTTACTATAAAGTCTATAACTAGCAATTCGACTTTTAAATGCACTACAAATTTGTTGAATATTTCCAGAATTTCTGTCATGGCGAGTGTTATTTTTATGTTGAATACTGCGTAAATGTCCATGAATGATTGAAGAAGGTATATCAATATTACATACATCACAATGTGTCATAGAAGGTTCACCATTCTTTTTTCTTTTTGTTGCACAACTATTTTCACAATCTTGAGAACGTTTACGCTTTTGAGCATCACATTCATTTAAAGGTTCCGTGCTAGTTGATGGTTTTACAGATTTCAATTCCTGTTGTTCTCCATGCACTTCAACCATGTGGAATTGATATCGCTTTACAGCAGAAAAACCAAGTTCGCAAACTGAACACGAAAATGGTGCTGAACTGACATGCATTAAATTTACATGTCGTGTAAGACTATCTTGTCTGTTAAATGTTGTAGCACAATGACTGCACACAAACATTTTAATGTCATGTTTAGCATTTGCGTGTCGTTGAAGGTTGTCAGGTCTTGAGAACTGTTTCTTACAGTCACCACACTTGAACATTATGATCACTTTCGAAATTACCTATAAAAGAAAGAAATCATAAATGTTAATAAACGATAAAACAAAGTACAATATAGATAGTTTAATTATATTCCAGTCAATGGTTATAGCAGGATATTTAAATCGATCTGTGAACTCCTAGCAAGTCTAACTTCATGTAGTTCTAACTGAGGTTACTATATACCACTGTCACTGACACCTAGCGATGAACATTGGAACTTGATAGAGTGGTAGAAACCAGCGGTCGCCAGTTAAGTGAGCTAAGTGTGACGTCATAGCCAGTCTTAAAACAAGTCTAAACTTGTAGAACATGTCACGTGATAGAAACCAGCGATCACCAGTTAAGTGAGCTAAGTGTGACGTCATAGCCAGTCTTAAAACAAGTCTAAACTTGTAGAACATGTCACGTGCTAGAAACCAGCGATCGCCAGTTAAGTGAGCTAAGTGTGACGTCATAGCCAGTCTTAAAACAAGTTTAAACTTGTAAAACATGTCACGTGACAAGGTTAAGTTAGGTAAAGTTAGGTTATGTTAGGTGAACTGAGGTTAAGTCTTTAAATATTCCCTCTGACACTGACACCTAGCAATGAACATTCAGACTTAATAGAGCGGTAATCAAAATCTAACCTACAAAATTAGCTTTACACACCATGGTCAAGTAGTTCCAACGTTTGACTGCCAAATATACCATTTTCACTGACATGTAGTGGTGAACATTGGAAAATATCACTCTAACTGTTTAAAAGTTATTAGAGGGGAGCACTTACCTTTTTATAATTGATCAACTGATGCCACTGAATGAACAGATTGTAGGAATCTGGTAACCTACAGGTACCCAATTATCTGCAAACAAATCAATCAATCAATCAATCAATCAATAAATACATTCCAATCAATAACTTCAACATCAATTAGTAATAAAAGACTACAATCCATTAATAATAAGTACTTACTTTGCAAAATAATTTAAATGATTTTCTACCAAAACAGCTTTTTTTACAACTCTTGAGCAGTAATAGAGCACTGTTCACTCAAAGCGAGTAATAAAGACTAACAGTAGGGAGATATATGACACCCCTCTTATATAAACTCTCATCGCTCGTGTCAGCAGTTTTTTGCAGATCATTGCAATTCCTTTCCCAATACAGTTGAGAGTCCAAAGTACACTAGGAACACCTGTGTGGTATTCAATGACTACTGACTTTGCATGATCATCACCCATTGTCTTAATCAATATATGGGGTTTCAAATTACTGCAGCGTCAGTCATAGCAACAGCAGTGTGCGCTCTCTGGTATGTCAGCAACATGACACCGGAAGGAACACCTGTGTAATATCCAATAACTGCTAACTTTGCATGATCATCATCCATTGTCTTAATGAACACTTGCGGTTTCAAATTACTGCAGTGTTAGTCATAGCAACAGATCTGCGCGCTCTCTGTCATGTCTGTAATATGAGACAGGAAGTAACAAGACGTCTTCCTGCACGTGCCATCTCCTCAGTTTTAACATCTTAAAAACATGTATTATTCTCTTTCAACTACAAATGACTTGTTAGAACACATCCATCCACCAAGTTAGATCCCTTGTATGTTCACATGTATTTCGTCACTTTCCTTTCATATCGTTATCCAATTATAGTAGTGGGGGATTAGTGAACAACGTCAATTCAACACACACAAATGTAGTTAGGTCCTTTGACATAATTTAAATAAATTCATGAGCTCGTCCGTAGGAACCAAGCCAAAGGGACCCGTCCAAAGGGATCAGTCCAAAGGTACAAGGACTTGTCCACAAGGACTCGTCCACAAGGACTCGTCCACAAGGACCTGTCAACAATGACCTGTCCGCAAGGACTTGTCCACAAGGACTCGTCCACAAGGACCTGTCAACAATAACCCATCAACTGGGGCCCGACAGCAGGGGGCTCGTCAACAATAACAGGGGCTCTCACCTCAAGGCCTAACATGCCCCTCTTTGATTATTGGTTTGCAGAACAACGTTACATTCCATATCGGCAAACTCTCACATGTTGCAATTGGAAAGAGAGATTCTCTAAATATTCAATTTCACCCCCTAGTAGGGGTAGGTTTTATTTTGGGGTGGAAATATGTTGTTCATAGGAAAGGGGGTATCAGCCCGAGTTCAATGACATCTCATTTGTCAAAATCCGACCACGGGTTCGGGAGTTATCGGGCTGCCGCCATCTTTTGTGGAGGGTGTGGAGGTGGAGGGGCCAGAACCATCCAAAACACACTACTCACGAATATGCCTAGGCATAGGCAGTACTCCATAACTAGTCGATTCACCAAGCATGTTTCCAGAAGATAATGTTCACCAGTTAACTCCAATTGATGGATAAAAACCGCATCGTTTTGGTTAGGAAGAGTGCAGGGTCAGATTATCAGGGAAGGGATAATTGATCACCTCGCAAACCACTTAGTTAACAGCTTCCCTGTGTCCATAAGTCCTCAGAAACGCGGAACACCAGCACTTGCAGTGCTTTCAGAGTCCGAGACACGTTAGGTAAATTTTCAAAAGTCCAATGTTGTTAGCTTTAGACGAAGTAGGTGGAAGCAATGTGCCAGATATCATGCGACGAGTGGGCAGCCATTTACAAAACAGAAGTTAATCTTATTTCAAAAAATAAAAGTTTTCAGAAATTACTAATTCATAATACATTTTACAAATGAGAAACAAGGTTGAATTTACATGAAGAAAATTCTGACCATGACCTACATCCGTGCTTACAATATTTCATTAACAAGTTACCTTTTTACAGACCAGTAGTACTTTTCTCGAGTACACGCGTTGAACGATCATACATTTAGAAGGAACTACGGTAGAGGAATGACCACTCAAATTCCCAAGGAAACAGGTATATAATATCACCATGAGTTAGGTCTCCCACCGAGTCCAACTTACATGCTAGCATCTTCTACGAGAACATCAAAATTAGTTCTAATTTTACAATGTTAGGCTATTACACGATGTTAACATTTTATCATTAAATGGGAATTACCCAACAGTTACAAGTTGTATCCCAGAAGAGTTTGCAAACCCAATTCAAAATTCCAGAAGGAACAGATGCCTGAAGGCTTCAAAGAAGGTTAGGGATACTCTACATTATACAAAAATCAGTTTACAAAATTTATGGTAGCATTTCCTCATTAGAAACCTCTCCACCTCGTTTAATGTGCGACATATGCACTCTGGAAATTTTCTTTGCTTTGGGGTTTCTAATAAGCAGAGTAACGGGAGTCAGGAATGCCTCTACATAACATGGGCCCTTGAAACGAGGGGTCAACTTGCTTGAAACTAGATTACTGACGCCCTTGGGCTCGAAATTGCGGACGTACACAACATCTCCAATTTCCAAATCAGTTGGCTTGCGACAGGCATTGTGTCGCTTGGCAAGTTGGTCATGTGATACCTTAATACTCTCTCAAGCCTTGTCGAATTTCGCCCTCATATCCTCGGACGTGAAACTGTCTGGAAGGAGATCGTGCAGGTTCCACAGATTAGACAACGGAGAATTAGCCATAAACGAAAACATTAACGAAAAAGGGGTGGCTTGCGTGCTCTCATGCACGGCGGTGTTGAAAGCAAAATTGAGTCAATGCAAATTAGAATCCCACTTGGAATGGTCGTCGTGGTGGAAAGCAATCAGAGCAGAACGGAGATTACGATTGACTCGCTCAGCGAGAGACGGGTTAGGAAAATAGTGAGTGGTGGTTACATGCGAAATAGCATAATCAAATAAAAATTGACGGAACTTATGAGATACAGAGCACTTGGCATTATCTGACACCAGGAACTCACATGGCCCAAAAGATGAAAAGATGGAATTAAGACACTTTATGACGGAACTGGTCGTAGCCTGTCTGGTGGGGAATATCCAACTAAACCGGGTGAAACCGTCAGTGCAAACAAGCGCAAATTGGTTTCCCCGACCAGAACAAGGGAGCGGGCCAACATGGTCGATAAAAAGCCTCTCCATGGGTCTAGATGCCGGTTCAGATGACAACAGGCCAACCGTAGTAGAAACCGGAGGTTTGCTAATACTACATGAAGCACAATTTCTAATGAGCCTCCTGATGTCGCCATCCATACTTTGCCAAATGAAGAACTGTCTGATCATAGCACGGGTCTTGAATACTCCTACGTGGCCACCAATAGGAGATTCGTGATAGTAACGAAAGATTTCCGGAATGAGGACTGACGGTAGCACAATTATAGGTAGACGGTCATGACGAGACGAACGGCACAATACACCATCTTTTAGAGAGTAGGGCTTGATCACTTCCCCAGAATTGATTCGGTCAATTAGGCAAGATAAGGAGGGATCTTCTTTCTGGAATCTCCTCACATCTTCAAATTGCTGAGAACGACATTGACATAATTTACAGGTGATACAAGGTTTATGGGTTCACATTCTTGAATTTCCTCTTCGGATGTTTCCTCATACATGCGGCTTAATGAATCAGCTACCGCATTTTCGGACCCACGAATATGGTGGACCGTGAACTGGAATGACAGAATCCTAGTTGCCCATCTGGCAATCCTACCAATTTTACGGGGTTTCCCTAACACCCAGCTCAAGGCCTGGTTATCGGTCTCGAGGAGAATCTTAGTGTGCTCAAGATACATACGGAATTTTTCCAGTACGAACAACTCAGCTAAACCGTCAAGTTCGTATATGGAATACTTCCTCTCTGCGTCCGTTAAGGTACGAGAAGCGTATGCAATGGGTTGCCTACCCAGATCAGACTCTTGCAGTAGGACACAACCAACACCACGACCAGACGCATCAGTCTGCACAATGAACTGCTTCCCAAAATCCGGAATGGTTAATACAGGGTCGTTAGAGAGTGCAAGCTTAAGATCTTCAAAGGCTGCCTGCTGAGAGGGACCCCACTCAAACTTCACAGCCTTTTTGCGTAATTGATTTAGAGGAGCAGCACGGTCGGCAAAGTTACTGATGAACTTACGGAAGAAGTTCACCATACCAATGTAACGAGCAACACCCTTGGCGTTCTTGGGCGGTTTAAAATCTATGATGGCCTGAGTACGAGACTGGTCCACGGAGATACCAGATGCGGAAACAATATGACCCAAGAAGGAAATTTTGAGCTTGGAAAAGGAAACCTTGGACAATTTGACGGTAAGGCCAGCGTCACGCAAACGATCAAGTACAACTTTCAGATGATCAACGTGTTCCCCGAAGGACTCAGAATAGATCACCCCATCGTCAAGATAGTGGTACACAAATTTGAATTTAATTTCTGAAAACACCTTGTCCAGAAGTCTGCTCAACACAGCGGCTCCGGTGGATAGGCCAAATGGGACACGGGCATACTCAAACAGGTTCCAGTCAGTGGAAAAAGCAGTAACATGCCTGGATTCCGGAGAGAGGGGAATTTGGAAGTAAGAAGAATTTAAATCGAGGATCGTGAACACCTTCGCGTTGCGAAACCAACTAAAGCATGTATGAAGGTCCGGAAAAGGGGTGGATTGTAAAACAACCTTTTGATTAAGAGCCCTATAGTCGACCACCGGCCGAAAACCACCGTTAGGTTTTGGCACCAGGAATACAGGGGATGAGTAGGCAGAGATAGAAGATTGGATTACACCTTCTTCCAACATCTTGTCGATAAACTTCCGAAGTTCAGCCATCTTGGGTGGGGCAAGGCGATACGGGCTGGAACGCACCGGCACAGAATCGGTTAGCTCAATCTTGTATTCCATCAAATGGGTTACACCCAACTTGACAGTAAATACATCACTATACTCCTGACATAACCTCTTAATGGCATCCTTTTGAAGACTAGTTAAATTTGCCAGATCGAGATCCTCAATAGTCACAGGTTCACTAACTGAATTGACAGCAGGAGAAGATAAAACCGGGTTAAATGATAATTTAATTTGCGGATTAAACTTAAACCGTAAGTTGCGAGCACCAAAATCAAGAAGCATACCAACGTGGGACATGAAATTAGCTCCAATGACCACAGAACAAGAAAGATTCCTGGCAACAAAAAATTTAAACTTCCATGAAAAATTTAGAATATGGATTTTGACTGTAATACTACCCAAAATATTTAAGTTTGAACAATTTGCCGAAAAAAAAGGTTCATTGTTAGGCTCTAACTCAGGTAGATTGCAAACACTCTTCATAGATAAAAACCAGACCTCGCTTATAAAGGATGCGACACTACCAGAATCAAGCAATGCAGAAACGGGCTCGTCATTAACACAAATTTCAATAAACGGGGATATTCCGTTAGCCACAGGAGAAATTCCAAAATCATTATTCACTCTAAAACGATTACAATTAGATGACGAGGTCACCCGCACCACAGGTTTCACATTAAGTTTAGAATTAGGCTGACTTGCCACGACATTGCTCACCGACAGGTTAGGTAGGTCAGCGACATAAGCAGAATTAGCACGTGATGAATTAGTTTTCAAAGAGTTATCAAGATTTTCATTAGTAGGGCGACCAGAAACTTCACACGGTTTTCCCAAATTCTCATGCACAGAAATATCCTTAGAAGTAACATCCGAATTGGTCTCCAAAATATCCCGTCATTGGCGATACACAACCTGGTTATTCGGACACACCTTCTTGACATGTCCCACGCCACCGCACGTGTGGCACTTAACATTGGGTCTTGGATGAAACATAACCTTAGGAGGGGGACGAGACATCAAGGAAGGAGGAGGAACATTAGCTACACGAAGGGAATCTGCATGTTTCAGAGCCATAGCCTCTATAACGACCTGTTTCAGCTCGACAAATGACGAAGGCCTGGTACACATAGTCATGTATGACCTATATTGAGGCAAAACCCCATTTACAATAGATGACACCAACTGTCGTTCAGTTAAAGGGGACGCAAATACCTGGGCATATACCTTAATGTCACTGACATAGTCGCTAAGTGACTCGTCCAACCTTTGGACACGATATAAGAACTTTTGCTCGAGAGTACTAAGAGCACTTCCAGGGGCAAAAAACCACAACACTTCCCTAATGAACATGGCTAAGGACATGCGTAGGTGGATAGCTTCAATCAGCTTATCGCGCAGCATACCGGATGCAACAGGATACAACTGTTGGGAAATCTGAATTTCCGACATCCCAAAAATCGAGGCATGGTTACCCAATTCGACCACTTGCTTTAAAAATAGGACCACCTGGGTAACATCATCTAGGTTGAAATGCTTCAACTTAGTTAAGAAACTAGAAATAGGGTGAGGAATCGAGCCATAATTAACGGTAGGCGAGTACGTAGCATTTGGAAAAGAGACATTATTACCAGGGCAGCTCGCTCGCACACCCTCTACAGGAGACAAAACATTTACATTGCCAGAGAAAAAACTGGGATGCAATGGGTCGGCAGGATCCAGGAAATCATTAGGTGACCTAACATGAGAAGAATGACCGTATCCAGGGGTAAGTGGTCTGGACGAGCCAGAACCAGGAAATAGAGGGGCAGGCAAACCACTACTAGTAATCGATCCCAAAACCTCAGACCTAGTAAACAGAGGTGATTCACGTTCAACCCCAGAAGAACTCTCCAAATTCACAAGGTTATCTCTTAAGTCAATTAAATCAAAAGCACTATTATTGTTGGCCATTTTCAAAAACACAGAATGCAGGCAGACAATACAGAAAGAAACAAATTTTAGGAATTACGAGGACAGTTTACAATTTTACAACAATACTATAACTACCAATTACCAACACCATAGATTAGGTTGACACTAGAACACAGCCACAATACTATACAAAATCATGCACAATGCTGCCCAGAACTGCAGACGTCATCGCTTGCTTGGCTCGAGAAGAGGAAGCTAAATTACAATAAATTGCTGCAAACCACATGGCGAACAGCTTCAGACAGGGCTCCTCGATGTCTTCACTCGCAGCATCTAGGCTATCAGAAAATGAACTAACCCCACATTTCCCATGCCAAGAACACATGCCATTCACTTACCAAGCTTCTTTTTCACTGGGAATGTTGCATTATAAACAGGATAAAATCCAGCACAGACACCTCGCTTGGAACAGGTCACTTACATATCACCACATGGATATTCAGAGGCAAACATGAAATCAAACAAACGACAAGGATTAGCATTAAATAACATCAAGTGCACTGACCTGACACATCCCATCAGCAACCGCTCCATCAGCATCAGAAGGGTCCATAAAATGAGCCTGCGGGTATGGTGGAGGGGATGGCTGCAGAAGCGCTACACGAGCTCGGTCTGCTACCACTGCGCCGCCCGGGATGGAATGGGACTGGAGGCCTACTTACCTTGTTTTCAAGAGGTCCGCGCCACATGCTGCAAAACCACCGCCAGTTGAAATGCCCCAACAGAAGAACACCTAAAGGTGGAAGAAGGTGGGGAAGGGGGAAACGCACAGGCTCGTCTACAGACACCGTCCGACAACTAATAGAATTGTCGCCGACGAAATAATGCCACAACAGTTGTTTAAAATTTAAAAGAAAATTTAATTACCAAAAGGGGTCAAGAAAAATAAAAAAATAACAAAATCATAAAAAAGAAGAAACTCTATGGCCACAACAACCTCTCTCTGGTGATGCATATGGCTTAAGGCCAACACAAGTTATTTACATAAGTAGGCAAGAGACGGTTTAACATGCTTGCTGAGCGAAATGAAAACATTTAATTTAAAATTAAAATAATAATGCCCAAAAGATAAAAAAAAAAACAGAACACAGGTATTATCAAATGAGAAAGGGCTTGATAAATTACTAAGGTACGCAATACCGACCCGACATGCAGGCATCAAGGCCACGATGAAACGAAAAATTTAAAATTAATTTAATAAAATAAAAATAGGATCAATTAACAAATCCACAATTTTCATGACGCAGAAAAACTCGGGAACACTCACTAAAACACAAAGTTAAACCAACAAGATTAACAAAAACATACTAAGCGAGCACCACAACACGTTTGAGTCTCCCGCTCGACGTCTAGAGAATGCACTCACAAGACCAGAATGCACTCGGGCAAAACAAACAAAAACAAACATGGCCACCAAATAGATGACCGCATGTCCAATCGAATTACGGCAAACAATTAGCTTAAAATTAAATTTAAAATCACCAGAGAGAACAGAAAGGGAGGAAAGAATTACGCCTTAACACTATTGACACAGGTATTTTAGGCTGCAACGGATCGCACAGCGAGTTTCAGTGAGCACGAAAACTGCGAGTAGCTGTAATACGGAAGACAATCAGATAAGTAGTTAGCCAAAAATTTTATAGTTTAACCATAGTTTACAACCATATAATCTCTCTAAAGTACAATCTCCGGATAGCTATCACCATTTAGCATTTCACCTAACATATATACTGCATTTAGCATACACTGACAGTTGCAGTACCAATACTGCAACTAAATAATTGTACATATTGTAAATATTTTCACCTGTATTTCAAACATAGATTTTGTAGCCTAAGTGTAATGGATCTGATGATGATCGCTTGACGATCGAAACTGGTCATCCTAGTGTTCTATTAATCTCATGTAATTTATTTCAGGATTAGGGCATAACCCATCTCTTTTGGGTACATTCGTGTTGACCGACTGAAAAGCACTAAACTCTTGTTTACTAAGGCAACACTGAAAATATGGCTTCAAACACCACAATGTTAATAATAGGGCTATCCCAAAGACTACCAAAAACTAAATAAATAAAAATTTACAACGTAAAATAAACTAGAAACGTGTCTCCAGGAGGTACGAAAGAAAACAATAAAATTTACATATCTGGTAACATTAGCAAAACACAAAAATTAGGCCTACCAGGCGAAACAAAATACAGTATTAAACATTAATATAAGGCCAATATCGGAACTCCATAACAATATATAAAATTTTAAATAATTACGTACCTTAAAAACTTCTCTGGGGAGACACAATAATAATAAAATAATTGACAGACAAATTAAAAAACATTATACGGCACTATATTGTCTCAAAAATGGCTAACACGCACATGCGCCGTTTTGTTAAAAAGCACTCCTGTTTGCATCTAGTTGCGATTACTATTCCATACTTCTTCTTCACGTCGAAATGGCGAAAATACAACCTTAAGAGCACAGGCAATTCCTTTTAGCATATATCCACATTTCGTAGCGGCTAGGGGCCAAAGCCCCCAGCGGACGGAGAGACACTCTTTCACCAGCAGCCGGCTTGTTGCTTCCTTGACGACAGACAATAAAGATGGCAAGATGGCGGAGAATCCAAAGTCAAAACCGCACTGCATTTATGTTAATAGGATTTGTCCAATCACAGATTGACACATCAAATAACAATGTGCATATTGTATAATTATTTTGGCGGCATGAGGATGTGCCCAAATCTAGGAATGGGTATTCCAAGTTTCAGACACCTAGATATCAAGGGAAAGGCTGTAGCCGCTTTTGAAAGTTCAGATATTTGAATATCGCGCTACATTGCTTCTCGAAGCCTTTCGAAGGAAATTACCGATAGTTGGATGGTAAATGACGTAGCGAGTCATAGCAGAGGTGGAGACTATTTATTGATTAAATAGTTAACTATGGAGCAGAGACTTGAGACTGGGATCAGATTACTGGCACGGCCAAATGAAAGAGAATGCAATTAGTATCAAGTAAATCGGACCAGGGATTCAAGAGATATGAGGATTTCTAGATATCAGGCGATGACGCGTGACCCTGACCGTTTTTGTATAAAAGCAAGCTGGAGCAGGAATGGATAGCTCAATTCATCACAAGCACTTGGCGAACAAGTTGCGTCTACGCTGAGCCAAGGCACATGGTTGCCGCCTCTACGAAGAAGTACTTTTCAAATCGTGATAGTCACGAGAAGTGCTGCGCAAACGAGTTGGAACTTAGTAAGTTTCTGGTGAGGAGAATCACTGAGGTGATTGTTTTTCTACAGACATTGGTGGAAATATTTATATTTCCTAAAGGACATATGCTAGACTCAGTCTAGAAAATAGTATTTGTCACAGTCCAATAGTAAATTAATACTTGGATGTTTAAATCCATTTAAAGTCAGTTTTCATATTTTGTAACTATTTAACCACTTCGATCCGTCAGTACATTGAAGAATAGTCTATAACGGTGGCGTTCATTAGTCTACGCAAGGGAAACTGCAGGTTGTCTAGCGCATGGCAGATGGTGATTTTAATAAACCATGCCCAGGGAACGATCTTCAGAACAGCCGTTAACTGCTTAGACTGTCAACGTTTTTCTTGTACTGATGAGATTACAGTGAGTTACGTTACAACTGACACATTTAGGAAGAGATCACTTAGATCTGACCCTTTTCAAACAAACTGTTATGGCTTTGTTAGAAGCACATATTAAAATGGAACCACAGTCATTTAAAACGTCGAAGGATACCACCACTATGTCTGACTAGACGATTTGTGGGTCTACAATGGCGGCCGATACAAGGATTATACGTGCTTGTCCGATAGGGCATATCTACGGATAAATCTGGTACAGACCAGGTTTACTACACTTCAAGAACATCAAGAAATGTAAGCCACATTTGAATTATATTATGCTTAGCTAATTGGAACAAACTATTTTTCTGCAGATGACCAACACATTTTTTTCGTCGTATTTAAAGCTTGTAATGATTTACGCAAGACTTGTTAGATTTATTCTGAGCATTTTCAGCACTCAGAACAGTTTAGGATCGATGACCGAGCATTTTGAGCATTTATTTGAATTTTTCATATTTTTGGGAAATCACGGTAATCAGCCGATGTAACTGTAAAAGTTAAATTTATTTTTGTTGAGGAATGGATATTTTTTCCATATTCGAAGGTTCGAACATGTGGATTCTCACATAATGAGATGATAATTAAACATATTTGAAATAATAATAATAATAATAATAATCCACTAATAATAATAATAATAATTTTCATAATTTTTCTAAATAATTCTTGGATATTATATTTTATAATAATCATATGTATTGAGAAAGAGCCTAGGAAGTAGTTGAAACATTTCTAGTTTGGAACAGGAGATTTTCCGAAGGAGAGTGGTTAGCGCAAGCCCGCATTCAACCTACATTTCAGTTCTGGTTGAACAGTTGATATTTGCAATGAGCAAAGTATATGTTTCATATAACACGGAGAGGCATGAAACGGGAAGCAAATGATATTTGTATCAAATAGGATATTGTTGTATTTATATAAAATCATGACGTAAATACACTTCGAAAGTGAAATGAAGCTTTTCATGAGTATGGTAAATTCACTGGTTGAACTGAATGGTAAAATAAAATAAACTTGTAAGTTTATTAATCTTCCAGTGTTGATAACAAGCAGAGGCTTGATTTATTGTATAAATTTTGGGGAAGAAAATTTATGTGTGTGGAATAGTTGTAATGCCATTCCCAGGTGCGCATGTTAAGTCGCAGGAATGAAGGTTTTTTCGAGCATCAATCAAATAGCAGGTTCGATGGCTCAGGTTTATAGTAGGAGTATTGGAGCCACACATTTCGTCGTATGAATAACCCGAAGGTTATTTCTTTGAAACCATCAGTTCTTATTTCAACCTTGTTTACGAATTCCATTTAGACTTTGATTTTGCTAGAACCCGGATTTGTCATGATAGTAGTTTATTCTTCTTCAGAGGAAGACCTTTGCCGTTGTTGTTGTTGTTATAATATTGTGTTCTTACACAAATAGTAGAATGGGCCACTGCCAATTAAAGATAATTCTGTAACCACGAATAATTTGAAGGATATTTTCAATCCTAGTGCCATGAACTAAATGAATTCATTATAAAACTACAATTCTAATTTTCGCATTCTGTCGAAGAATTGCAAGTTGTGAAAGTTGCTAAAAATGGCCATAAATATAGATATTTTGATAATATTGTTCCCAAGTGGAAAATCTAATAGTTGAATGGTTCAACCATTTATTGATCAAGTTAATGATTCAGAAATCATATATTTTGTTTGGAACTTGAAGTTCATAATCGAGTCACTTCTCGAATGTTTAATGTCAGAAGAACAATTAATTGTTGTTGTGCTTCGCACAGTTCTTCGATGCTATGCTCAATGGTCAAATACTTTTCAGATGTTGTTAATATGTGTTAATAATTTGTGTTGCTACGATGATAATAATAGTTTCAACGATATATTTTTGAAAACTGGAAAACAAGTGAAAGTTTAAGAAATTCTATAAACATTTATTCTACGAGTGTTAATATCATGTAAATAGTCAAACAGTGATCGACGTTATTTCCAGTATGGACAATTCATTTTGCACTGGAATAAAATGTTAATAATTTTGGAACACAGTCCACAGGACTAACAATCGGACTTGTGTTTTCAAAAGATTGTCAAATGTGTTTGTAAGATTTCTGTATATTGTGTGTAAATAAGCGTGTGGATCGCCACACGTGGATGATGCTGCTTTGAGCATTATTCTTGCAGTCAGATTTTAACTTTAAATAAACTGAGATAATTTTACCAGATGTGTTTCACCCAATTAAATCTCCTTCTATCCTTATTGTTGCATTGAGCCAAAAATCAGCAAAGCATTTTTATAAATTTGATGTCGTTTTTGCGATTTGCTTTAACCCATCTGGCGCTCCGGGATATTTTGATTCTCGTGCTGACTGATTATTGGTAAAATGCCTATGTGGTCGTGCGGACTCCGGTCTAAACGGGCACATAAAATAAGATAGAGAGAGAAATGGCTTCGAACGTGGGTCCCGATTTAGACATGGTCAATCGCATGCCGATTTGAAATTGTGATAATTTTTATAGAAATATTTTGGGAGTTGAGAGATGTCTGGTTTGGATGAATAAATTAGTAGGAAACCCAATTAGTGGGGAAAATTAAAAATTTAACTTGGTTAATAATTAGAATGGGTTTGATTATTTTGATAATGGCTTAACCATTAGGGCGTCAAGTAAATTCAGTAGTAAACGTTCGATGACTGGAGATACACATTATTAGAATCCAGGTGGAGGATATTTGAGAACTTGCATATTTTTCTTGTGATATTATGGTAAATGTAATTCGTAAAAGTAGAGACTTTTGTTTTTCCATCACGTCGATATTAGGACAAATCTCATTTTATTATAGTGTTCCAATTAGCTATTCATATTTCTTGTTCTAGTTATAAGCTTGTGTTTGCCACTGTTGTATACCCCTAAGTTTTGAATAATTGAAATTATGGAAGAAATGATGAGAATGATGAGGAGTTTGGAGGAGAGTTCAAAACAGGCTGGACTTCGTGTAGCAGCCATTATGAAAGAGAATACTGAGGCTTTAGAAAAGAAACTTAAAGAAAATTCTGATTCTTTAGAGAATAAACTTAAAGAAAATTTGAATGATAAACTTAAAGAAAATTCTGATTCTTTAGAAAATAAACTTAAAGAAAATTCTGATTCTTTAGAAAATAAACTTAAAGAAAATTCTGATTCTTTAGAAAATAAACTTAAAGAAAATTCTGAGTCTTTAGAAAATAAACTTAAAGAAAGTTTGGAGGATAAACTTAAAGAAAATTCTGATTCTTTGGAAAGTAAACTTAAAGAAAATTCTGATTCTTTAGAAAACAGGTTAAAAGGGAACTTGAAAGAAAATTTAAACAGTAAATATAATTCAATGGAAAGTAAATTTAAAGAGAATTCTGAAATTTTGAAAATGACACTTGAAAGTAAAATGAATAAATTATGCGAAAAAACACATGAACTCGAAACTTCATTAGCTACTAACGCAAGTTTAATGGACGATAAATTTCGCGATGCCGATCTTCGATCCCAAAGCTTAGCTGATAGGATAGAACATGGTCTTAGGAAAGTTGGTGAAGACATGGTCAACCTGGAAGTCAGAGTGAAGAAGGAGAGTAACGAGATGGGAATACTAGTTGTTCAGCGTTTAACGGAACAATTCAAGGAACTTGTCATGGGAGAAATAAGAGAAGGTGTGATTAGTGAATTGCAAACTGAAATCAAAACCACAGTTGTCAATGAAATTAAAGACACACTTAAGCTGGAGAATCAAGAGGGAATCAAGGAGATTAGGGAATCTTTGTCATCCCACATTGAAGTAATTGCCAAGGATATTCAAGCAACTCAGAAGGACATATCAGATATGACAGGGTCATTGAAAAGTCATGAGGCTGTTATGAACCAGATATCCATTGATGTTAAAGACAATTGTAAAGAGACTGAAGCAATCAAGAAGATGGCAGAAGAAAACCAGAAGGAACTTGAGGCTATGAAAACTCAAATAAAGGATGAGAAACAGTCTGATCATCTTTTGAAAATGCCGAATGTAAGGGGAAAGGAACAGATACAGATAAATCTAGGAGGAGCTAGAGAGACTGATAGACAGGATGAGGTCAGGACAGTATTTCAATCCAACCCCATAACTGTATTTAAGAATATAGAAGACAAGCCTTCTAAATTTTCAGGGCGAGATTCTGTAACACCCGTGGAATTTCTGAGAGAAGCAGGTGATTATCTGAAAGATTCTAAGATCCCTAAAGAAAGACAGATCAGGGTAATAGGGAAGTTCTTGGAAGGTCCCGCACTTTTGTGGTTTAGAGCATTTAGATCCACTCTAACCACTTTTGAGGAGTTTTCTCGTGGGCTATTGAAGAAGTTTTGGTCCCCTGAAACCCAACAGCAAGTTAGAGCAGAGTTGTATTCGAAGAGATTCTCGACGTCACAACCTACTCGATACTCTACATACTTTTCTGGACAGCTGTCTAAACTCCAACATTTAGATCCGCCAATGCCAGATAACGAGTTGATTACTGCTTTGATACGACAATTTCCAGCAGACGTCCAGAGGACTTTGATCGCTGCTGATATCTACAATATGGAACAGTTTGATGAAGTATTGCAAAAGCTGGATCATACAAACGCTCAATTCTTTCATCAGAAGGGAGTAAAGAGTAATAACGCTGTGTATGCTGTTATGGCTGACAGTTATTCTCAGACACCTCGAGAGATTCGAGAGGAGCGAGAAGAGAAATCGCCGAGGGAAGATTCCAATACGAGAGGATGGAACCAATACCGTAACAGATACAGTTACAAACCATATGCAAGACCAGATGGTGGTAATCGATACAACACTCGATGGAGAAGACCACGTGATACTCAAGGAAGGTACCAGGAAAGAAGATCCTATGGTAATAACTATAATAACAGAGGGAATGTAGATACTCGTCAGTCCAACGAAGAATTTAACAAGGAAACGAGGAAAAATTTGGAAGCAAGACACCAAGATAACTTGCAATTTGTGGAGCAGAGGCCCAATGATCCAGGTCCATCGGGAACACAACAATCCCGGGGGAATGGTAAAATTAAAGATTTTGAATATTGTGGAAGTAAACAATAATGGAAGCTATGAAGTAGCTAATACACGAACTGGTAACATCGTGGGAACTTATAATGCATCGAATTTGAAGATCTATTATTCAAGAACCAGATAATTTAATGTGTAGATAGGAAAAATAAAAATTTTTCAATTTTTATTTTTTGCTAGGTGTGGGGTGGATGTGCCCAAATCTAGGAATGGGTATTCCAAGTTTCAGACACCTAGATATCAAGGGAAAGGCTGTAGCCGCTTTTGAAAGTTCAGATATTTGAATATCGCGCTACATTGCTTCTCGAAGCCTTTCGAAGGAAATTACCGATAGTTGGATGGTAAATGACGTAGCGAGTCATAGCAGAGGTGGAGACTATTTATTGATTAAATAGTTAACTATGGAGCAGAGACTTGAGACTGGGATCAGATTACTGGCACGGCCAAATGAAAGAGGATGCAATTAGTATCAAGTAAATCGGACCAGGGATTCAAGAGATATGAGGATTTCTAGATATCAGGCGATGACGCGTGACCCTGACCGTTTTTGTATAAAAGCAAGCTGGAGCAGGAATGGATAGCTCAATTCATCACAAGCACTTGGCGAACAAGTTGCGTCTACGCTGAGCCAAGGCACATGGTTGCCGCCTCTACGAAGAAGTACTTTTCAAATCGTGATAGTCACGAGAAGTGCTGCGCAAACGAGTTGGAACTTAGTAAGTTTCTGGTGAGGAGAATCACTGAGGTGATTGTTTTTCTACAGACATTGGTGGAAATATTTATATTTCCTAAAGGACATATGCTAGACTCAGTCTAGAAAATAGTATTTGTCACAGTCCAATAGTAAATTAATACTTGGATGTTTAAATCCATTTAAAGTCAGTTTTCATATTTTGTAACTATTTAACCACTTCGATCCGTCAGTACATTGAAGAATAGTCTATAACGGTGGCGTTCATTAGTCTACGCAAGGGAAACTGCAGGTTGTCTAGCGCATGGCAGATGGTGATTTTAATAAACCATGCCCAGGGAACGATCTTCAGAACAGCCGTTAACTGCTTAGACTGTCAACGTTTTTCTTGTACTGATGAGATTACAGTGAGTTACGTTACAACTGACACATTTAGGAAGAGATCACTTAGATCTGACCCTTTTCAAACAAACTGTTATGGCTTTGTTAGAAGCACATATTAAAATGGAACCACAGTCATTTAAAACGTCGAAGGATACCACCACTATGTCTGACTAGACGATTTGTGGGTCTACAATGGCGGCCGATACAAGGATTATACGTGCTTGTCCGATAGGGCATATCTACGGATAAATCTGGTACAGACCAGGTTTACTACACTTCAAGAACATCAAGAAATGTAAGCCACATTTGAATTATATTATGCTTAGCTAATTGGAACAAACTATTTTTCTGCAGATGACCAACACATTTTTTTCGTCGTATTTAAAGCTTGTAATGATTTACGCAAGACTTGTTAGATTTATTCTGAGCATTTTCAGCACTCAGAACAGTTTAGGATCGATGACCGAGCATTTTGAGCATTTATTTGAATTTTTCATATTTTTGGGAAATCACGGTAATCAGCCGATGTAACTGTAAAAGTTAAATTTATTTTTGTTGAGGAATGGATATTTTTTCCATATTCGAAGGTTCGAACATGTGGATTCTCACATAATGAGATGATAATTAAACATATTTGAAATAATAATAATAATAATAATAATCCACTAATAATAATAATAATAATTTTCATAATTTTTCTAAATAATTCTTGGATATTATATTTTATAATAATCATATGTATTGAGAAAGAGCCTATGAAGTAGTTGAAACATTTCTAGTTTGGAACAGGAGATTTTCCGAAGGAGAGTGGTTAGCGCAAGCCCGCATTCAACCTACATTTCAGTTCTGGTTGAACAGTTGATATTTGCAATGAGCAAAGTATATGTTTCATATAACACGGAGAGGCATGAAACGGGAAGCAAATGATATTTGTATCAAATAGGATATTGTTGTATTTATATAAAATCATGACGTAAATACACTTCGAAAGTGAAATGAAGCTTTTCATGAGTATGGTAAATTCACTGGTTGAACTGAATGGTAAAATAAAATAAACTTGTAAGTTTATTAATCTTCCAGTGTTGATAACAAGCAGAGGCTTGATTTATTGTATAAATTTTGGGGAAGAAAATTTATGTGTGTGGAATAGTTGTAATGCCATTCCCAGGTGCGCATGTTAAGTCGCAGGAATGAAGGTTTTTTCGAGCATCAATCAAATAGTAGGTTCGATGGCTCAGGTTTATAGTAGGAGTATTGGAGCCACACATTTCGTCGTATGAATAACCCGAAGGTTATTTCTTTGAAACCATCAGTTCTTATTTCAACCTTGTTTACGAATTCCATTTAGACTTTGATTTTGCTAGAACCCGGATTTGTCATGATAGTAGTTTATTCTTCTTCAGAGGAAGACCTTTGCCGTTGTTGTTGTTGTTATAATATTGTGTTCTTACACAAATAGTAGAATGGGCCACTGCCAATTAAAGATAATTCTGTAACCACGAATAATTTGAAGGATATTTTCAATCCTAGTGCCATGAACTAAATGAATTCATTATAAAACTACAATTCTAATTTTCGCATTCTGTCGAAGAATTGCAAGTTGTGAAAGTTGCTAAAAATGGCCATAAATATAGATATTTTGATAATATTGTTCCCAAGTGGAAAATCTAATAGTTGAATGGTTCAACCATTTATTGATCAAGTTAATGATTCAGAAATCATATATTTTGTTTGGAACTTGAAGTTCATAATCGAGTCACTTCTCGAATGTTTAATGTCAGAAGAACAATTAATTGTTGTTGTGCTTCGCACAGTTCTTCGATGCTATGCTCAATGGTCAAATACTTTTCAGATGTTGTTAATATGTGTTAATAATTTGTGTTGCTACGATGATAATAATAGTTTCAACGATATATTTTTGAAAACTGGAAAACAAGTGAAAGTTTAAGAAATTCTATAAACATTTATTCTACGAGTGTTAATATCATGTAAATAGTCAAACAGTGATCGACGTTATTTCCAGTATGGACAATTCATTTTGCACTGGAATAAAATGTTAATAATTTTGGAACACAGTCCACAGGACTAACAATCGGACTTGTGTTTTCAAAAGATTGTCAAATGTGTTTGGAAGATTTCTGTATATTGTGTGTAAATAAGCGTGTGGATCGCCACACGTGGATGATGCTGCTTTGAGCATTATTCTTGCAGTCAGATTTTAACTTTAAATAAACTGAGATAATTTTACCAGATGTGTTTCACCCAATTAAATCTCCTTCTATCCTTATTGTTGCATTGAGCCAAAAATCAGCAAAGCATTTTTATAAATTTGATGTCGTTTTTGCGATTTGCTTTAACCCATCTGGCGCTCCGGGATATTTTGATTCTCGTGCTGACTGATTATTGGTAAAATGCATATGTGGTCGTGCGGACTCCGGTCTAAACGGGCACAGTATATATAGTCTTTTGTTCAATGACGTAGAATACAATACCCTTCAAATATGTCTCGATTAGGATGAGATCAGAAGACACCACTCACTCACTCTAGCGGTCGAAGATACAACTCGGCTAGAGGCTACAACTCCGGCTAGAGGAGTCGATAGATGCTGCCACCTCGTGTTCATAAGCCCAACCAAGCCATCAGGCGGGCACTTTAAAAGTCGGGATACATATATATAGGGGAGATGCATTTTAAAAACGTTGGGACGGGCTTTTGCACGTAACAATAATTATAATTATAATAATAATTGAATGTTTGCAAGAACACATAGTAAGAAGTGTCTCTCCCGAAAGACTAAAATGAGACACTACCACTCAGTTATACGTCCTGCGTCAGAATGTCTGGTATTCAACCGGAAGGGACTCAAGGACAAAATCGAAGTACGGGATATTGGGGCCTGTTAAGGAAGGGAATAAATACAGCAGGCGACCTAATCAAGAGCTCTACACGTACTGTTTAGTATTTACTTATCGTATGGCTTTTATGCCGGGAGTGTCCGAGGACATGTTCGGCTCGCCAAAGGCTGTAGCTGCTTCAAGCGGGCACCCATGGGATGAGCTATAATTTCCGTTCAATTTCAATTAGTTCCATCTTTCGCCACCTGATGTCACTGACACCTATTGGTGAACGTTGGAAGTTTGATAGAGCGTTTCAACGAAATTTAACCTAGAAATTTAGCTTCACACAAGTTTTGTTAGTGGAAGGATCTTTTACATGCCCTAAATCTATGACATGGGACCGCCGGCTTTACTTCCCCTCCAAAGGCAGGCATACTGAATGATGTTGCTAGGAAGTGACGTCAGCAGTTTATGGACATGTCTACAGGATGCATCCTACCAGGTTGACCAACCAGCTCCTCGGTTACTGGCAAAAGCGGAAGACCAAGTCACCATGGTTGTGGGAAGTGGGCAAAGATCTGCAAGAACTTGGAGGGACGGAAAGAGACTTAAAAGACCGGACATCTCTCAGGGAGATGCTTCAGCAATTGAGGTTCCAGGACAAACCGCCAAGAAATAAAACAGGTGCCTTCTTGACACAGGAGAGGAGGGAACAACACAGCCAGAGGATGCGCAACTACTGGGCAAACATCAAAGCCCACTCCAAATGTAACAGTTGAACGTCGTGGTCCTTAGATGGCCTATACAAAACAAGAAGAAGAATTGAATGTTTGCGACATATCGTGGAGATTTGTCCTCAATGATAAACACAGCTCGTGGTAGTAACTAGCAATCTTGATTGCTACTCCTGAGATCGGAGTTTGATTCCCAGAAATGTAATTCTTGTCTGAGGTAAGGAAAAGGTTTCACTCAGACAAAGCAGAGGAGAGGAGAGTATTCCCACCTCAACCTTCCTGGAAGTAGTTTTCAGTGGGTCGTAACTTAAGTCCTTGGCCTTGGTTCCTAGCCGCAATTACTAACATACCCACTAAATAGTCACCTCAATAACAAACGGTATCACATAAATTCTACAAATATGAGGCCGAAATTATCAAGATGGCCAAGCCCAAAATTAAATCTATGATATTTTATTTCTTGGCCGTCCACTTTAGTTTCTTCTATCCAGTTTATTTTGACCTTCTTTGAGTCGATTACATTAAATAATCCTTTCGTTGGCCTGTTGCTGTCCATTCTATAGATATGACCATAGAATTCCAGACGTCTCTTCTGTACGGCATCAGGGAACCTGTCAAATAAGGAATAGAGGTCCGATGTTCTCCTCTTAATCAACACTACATTTTCTCGTGGGACAATACATATTATTATTATTATTATTATTATTATTATTATTATTATTATTATTATTATTTATTTTTTATTTTACACGTTACAGGCCTATTAGACCACGCGAAGCAATCATGACTTTTTGTTCTTCCTGTCTTTCCAGTACTCTCTCATTCGTGCACTAAAGGCCCTCTTCCTTTCTTCGGTCCACTTTGGTCTTTGGGCTGTGGGTGCAGCTCTCTCTGACAACACTTCCCACTTGTATACTTTGTGTCTAAATACGCTTTTGTCTATGACGTCTTCTGGGTCGACCTGTGCTTTTACTAGATCAATTTCGACTTGCATCATCCAGGGTGTAGTAATCTTGAGCCGCTGTATGTATCTAAGAATTTTGTTGGTGAGTCTGGTTTGTGCGAGTCTGCTGATGTGGCCGTGACAGTTTAGTTGCCTCTTTCTGATGTCTGCTGCGAGGTTGGACAATTTCTCTGTGGTGTCTCTGGAGTGAAGCCTGTATCCTTCATCTGTGTGCTTTGGTCCAATTATTTTCCTTATTATTTTTCTTTCCACTGTGAGGATTTTTTCCAAGTCGCCCTTAGTGTGTAACGTCAACGTCTCACTAGCATAAAGCACCTCAGGTTTAATAACCGTGTTGAAATGACGAAGTTTAGTGAATGTGGACAGACATTTTTTGTTGTAGACACCCTGTGTCTTGTATAAGGCTCTCTTCATTTTCATTAACCTAGTGTTCTGCGCGATTTTCTTTTTTCCCGTCGGTTCAAGCACTTCACCTAGGTATTTAAAGTGGGCGACTCTATTGATCTTGCCATATTTCGTGTTTAAATTCTGTATGTCGAATTTCGTACAGAAAAACTCTGTCTTTTGGAACGAGATCTGTAGTCCTACTTTTTCGGCGCTCTCTTGGAGTACTTCTATCTGTCTGATTGATGTGGTTTCGTTATCTGAGAGTAGTGCCAGATCATCCGCGAAGGTTAGACAGCCAACCTCCAGTTCGTCCTTTAGTCGTCCTAGTCGCACTGGCCTCCAGTAACCATGAAGTCTCAGCTCTTTCTCCCATTCCTTGATAACTTTGTTCAGCACTAGGTTGAAGAGGAGCGGAGAGAGCCCGTCACCTTGGCAAACACCTGTATTGATCATTAGCTACAGCATTCATGGTTCTGAAATGGTTCTGAGATTTCCCTCATGAATTTCACTTTTGATGTCGTGTCTGTCAGTGTCTGTTTGATCAATCGTAAGGTCTTGCTATCCAAACCTTGCTCGTGTAAGATGTTGAACAATGACTGACGGTCAATGGAGTCATATGCCTTCTTGAAGTCAACGAAGGTACATATAACTGGAGTATTCCTGAGGGCTTTGATTTTCAATATACTTTTTAGGTTGAAGATTTGTTCCGCGCAGGAGCGACCAGGACGAAAACCCGCCTGGTACTCGCCAATCTTGTGTTCCAGCTGGTCCCGAGTCCATTGGAGTAGGCACGCTGAGAGGATCTTGTACGTAACTTGTAATAGTGAAATGCCCCTGTAATTGTTTACGTCAGAGCGGTCGCCTTTTTTGTCTAATGGGTGGATCAATGCACATTTCCACTCATCTGGTAGCTTTTCTGATGTCCAGATGTCAGTGATAATCTGTGTGAGTTCCCTAAGTGAGTGTGGCTCTAGGTTTTTCAGTAGTTCGGCCACAATGCCGTCTTCACCAGATGTCCTGTTGTTCTTGAGTTTGAGATGTGCCTGTGAACTTCCTCTTGTGTCGGAGGTAATGAGTCCGCGTTCTTGATTGTAGGTTCTTCCTCTGAGAAACTCTCTATTGGTTCTGGACAGTTGAGAAGTTCAGAGAAGTATTGTGCCATCACCTTGCAATTCTCCTTATTCGTTAGTGCTAATTTTCCATCACATTTTCTGAAGCAAAGGTTTGGTGGTGTGTACCCTCTGATGTGTCCTGCAAACGTTCTGTAGAAGTCCCTTACGTTGTAGTTACGGAAGTTGTCCTCTATGGAGTCCAACTGTTCCTTCAGGTATCTCCTCTTGGATTGTCTGATAATTTTTGCAGTTGTTTTTCGTGTTTCATGGAAAGTCTGTAAATTTTCTGGGGATTTTTTACTGTTATATTTCTGATATGCCAATTTCCTGGTAATGAGTGCATTCTCACAATCAACATCCCACCAAGGATGTTTGGAATTCTTCTTCAAAGGAATGAGAGTTTGTGCTGTTTCTATGATTTTTCGGTGGAAATTTTGCCAGTCATTGGTATGTTCTTTTTCCCAGGCTTCCTTCACTCCAGAGTCTGCGATCTTTTTTTGTGTCAAATTTTGGTAGGGGGGGTTTCTTACAGAAAGTTCTCTTTGGGGTGAACTTGACCTTGACGCGTGTTAGGTAATGGTCAGAGTCAATGTTGGCTCCTCTACGCACCTGTACATAATGAATCTCCTTCTGTACTGGATATGAGATTGCCACATGGTCGATTTGGAACTCACCTAACTGCTGGACTGGAGAACGCCAGGTTTTCTGTTTTCTAGGGTGTTTTCTAAGAGATGTTGACATGAACTTGAGGTTATTCTGCTGGCAGAGTTCTATGAGTCGTGTGCCATTTTTATTTGTGAATTTATGTGCAGGATAGTTTCCGACTGTTTTCCTGTACACCTTTTCTCTACCCATCTGTGCATTGAAGTCGCCCATGAGGAGTTTGACGTCATCCCTGGGGACTTTGGACATCACTGTGTCAAGGGTCGACCAGAATTTGTCTGCGGACTGTGGATCGCTCTTGTTACTTTGGTTAGTAGGGGCGTGGGCGTTGATCAGTGTGTATTTTTTGTTGGCGCACCGGAAGCGCATGCTCATCAATCTGTTGTTTACTGGAGTAACTTCTTCTAAGGATTCTACTATGGTCTTGTGGACCATGAAGGCCATCCCCAGAAGTGGAGCGCCTTTGGCAACGCGCCTGTCAGTCTTGCTCTTGAACAAGCGGTAATTGCCGTAGTCCATGGTGTCTTCATCTGTGATACGTGTCTCCTGCAGCGCGAGGATTAGAAGCTTCTGTCTATCGAGTTCTGTCACTAGATTGTGCAACTTTCCAGGCTGTATGAGAGTGTTGATGTTTAGAGTGCCTACGTATGTTGGTGTCTTATGTGGAAGTTTGCCAGAGAACTCCGATTTTCTCTGTGGCCGTGGTTGCCCGGGTCCCCCAGAGTCCGAACGCCCGGGTGCCGTCAGTTGACGGGTGGATTGGTTACCACCTGGGGTAATACTGTTATTATTTGCACGCGCCATGGTTACTTGTAAGAAATGGGGTCTAGTGGTTATCCACTAGGTTTCTTAGAACCAGGGATTGTTAGTTCCTGGAGCTTGTTTACAGCCGCACCACTTGGTGAACAGACGCTGACCATAAGCCGCCCAATCTGGGAACAAACGCTTTTGGATTTAGAGTTCTTTATTGGTGGGGAAACCACCTGGCTCTTCCGCTCCATCCACCGTTGGGAATCTTAGATTCCTCTTCCGCCATCAGGACCGTTGACCAATTTTCACCTAGTAACCCTAGGCAGGGGCCCTTACAGGGTGCTACCATCCGGAGCCAGATGGACCCAGGTTTTTTAACGAGGTGTTACTCCTCCCCCTCCTCCTTCCTCATCACTTACGAGATGAGGCACCGGGCTTGGGACCGGCAGTGGCGGAGTTATTATTATTATTATTATTATTATTATTATTAATATTATTATTATTATTATTATTATTATTATTATTATTATTATTATTATTATTATTATTATGTTTAAGATGATTCATGACGGAAGAGTGCCCTACAGGCAAATATAAAATGACTCTAGCCTGAAGTAATGTGCTAAACGGTTCCAGGCTAGTGTTCAGAAGTAAAGGGGGAGTTTTAGTCGGTAGTCTGCTACTCAGCAGCAGGAGCCCGACACTCTGTGCGTAAATGCATTTCTTCCCCTAAAAAAAAAAAAAAAAAAAAAAAAAAAAAAATATTATTATGTTACGAATCTGTTGGACCGTAAGAATGGGGAATACTGAGGTGATGGGATTAAACAAGAAGACTGAACTGCTCCTTTTCATCAAGAAGCAGAAATTCTAATATTTTGGACACGTGATACGGAATGAAAAATACAGGGTCCTACTCAGTTGGTGACACCGGGGAATATCCGTGTGGCAGACTCGAATAGCCATGATGACCACCAACAAAAGTTTAGTGCTTTTCAGTCGGTCAAGACGAATGTACCCAAAACAGCTGGGTTATGTGCCTAATCCGGAAATAAATTACATGAGATTAATAAAATACACTAGGATGACCAGTTTCGATCGTCAAGCGATCATCATCAGATCCATTACACTTAGACTATAAAATCTACGTTTGAGAATACAGGTGAAAATATTTACAATATGTACAATTACCGTCATTGAGGGGATAACCTAAAATACACAAAAAGGAGTGCCCAGTAGTCAATTGTAGGAATGCCCCTATTTACAAAATCAGCAAAGAGTTACTAAAAATCTTAAAACACCGTCTTTCCAACGACAAAAACAACTCTGTAAAGAACACAACGGAACAAATAACAGCATTGAACACCCTACAAATTAAACCTTGCTAGAGGCTAGTATCCTTCGATGTAACTAACATGTACACCAATATTCCTATTATTGAAGCAATCAACACTATCGAAAATAATTATTTAAAATCCAACAATTCGGCAAAAGAAACTGAAGAGATTGTGAGATTACTGAGGGTCGTTCTCAGCCAAAACGTGTTTCAATTCGACAATAAAATGTACGCACAAACAGAAGGGCTAGGGATGGGAATTTGATTGAGGGGTGTGGACTATTGATGGATTGGAGAATTGTTTCTTCGCTTGTTAGTTCAGTATCGTAGATGCAAATTACATCATTTGCGTGTCTTTTCCATATTACTATTCCCTTTGTTGAAGTCTTTTCTAAGAACGCATTTTCTAGTGCATTAAGGAAGATGTGAGTGATTAGTCCGCTTAGTGGTGATTGACTATTGGTCTCATTGGGCACTCCTTTTTGTATATTTTAGGTTGTCCCCTCAATGGCGGTAATTGTACATAGTGTAAATATTTTCACCTGTAATTTCAAACATAGGTGTTATAGCCTAAGTGTAATGGATCTGATGATGATCGCTTGACGATCGAAACTGGTCATCCTAGTGTATGTATTAATCTCATGTAATTTATTTCAGGATTAGGGCATAACCCAGCTCATTCGTGTTGACCGACTGAAAAGCACTAAACGTTTGTTTACTGAGGCAACACTGAAAAATGGTTTCACACTCCACAATGACCACCAACCTTCGACAGAATACGGCGCGGCAAAAAGAAGAAGAAAAATATTATTATAATTATTATTATTATTATTATTATTATCTCTTTATTTACTCAACTTACAGTCGGTACCATGACTCATATCGGTACATTACGTACAATAAAATGAGTCAAGTAACACTTAAGCCTATTGCATACATTTTCGAATAGCATAGATGTTTGACAGTTAATTTTGTCTTCTCTTCTTATTTTCCACGTCTCTTTTTCACAAGAGGGTCCAAAGAAAAATCCTAATGTGTATTCAAAAACCCTCTAACGATGCTGCAGGTTTTCAGAATTGCAGCCTTTTGTGCAATAGTATGGGTGAATATGGGAAGATTTAGTGTAGCTAGATTTACTGAAAAGGATTTAGGTGTCAGGCCAGTGGGAGAAAGGAGGAAAGGAAGAATCGTCACATTTTTTTGTCTCCAGATTCTAGCAACCTCCATAGCTAGAGGAGTATATTTTTCAATCTTTTCTCTGTATTTATGGTGGATATTATGGTCATTCGGAACAGATATGTCAATCAAGTACGAGTGATGGTTCTTCTTATCAGTTAAAGTTATGTCTGGTCTATTATGAGGAGTTGTTTTGTCTGTTTGAATAGTGCGATCCCAATACAGCTTGTAATCTTCGTTTTCCATCACACTTTCTGGAGAGTATTTGTAATAAGGCGTCCTGTCGTGTATGAGAGATCGGGTTAGGGCGAGTTCTTGATGAATGACTTTGGCAACATCGTTATGCCTTTCAGTGTAAGATGTTGGCGCTAGAATTCTGCAGCTGCTGGTAATATGCTCTATGGTTTCTGGACTGGTATTGCACTTCCTGCATTCATCACCTATAACAGTCTGATCTTTCAGGATGTGTTTCCAATAACTTTTTGAGGTGATAACTTTGTCTTGTATCGCCTGGTTAAATCCCTCAGTTTCTGGAAACAGCTCTCCCCTTGACAACCATGTGTTCGAAAGCTGTTTGTCAATATTCTTGTCATTGCACTGGTTGTAGAATCTGCCATGAAGTTCTTTTCCAGCCCATCTCTGCACCTTCTCTCTGTTCAGTGTGTTCTTGTCTTTCATGACGAAATTTCCTTCATGGAGATTCAAAGGAGTGTGGTTGAAGTCAGCTTGTGCTACCGCTCGATGTAAAACACTGGTATCTTTCCGAGAATGAAAGTAATTCCTTAGATGTATAACTTGTTGATTGTGCAGAGCTGTAGCATCAAGAATACCTCTGCCTCCTTCATTTCTGGGTGTTGTTACTCTCTCTATACAAGCATTGGGATGCAACATTCTGTGTTTCGTAAGCATAGTTCTTATTGTGCGGTGAATGTTCTCTAGGTCTGTTTGAGACCATTTTAAACACCAAACGAATACATCAGCACAGATATAGCATATGAATTGATAGCTTTTGTTAGGTTATGAGCACTAAGCTTGGTTTTCAGCAGAAGTCGAAGTCTATGATTAAATTTCTGGTAGAGTTTCTCCTTCTCAGATTTACTGTCGATTCCAACTACTTGCTCAAATCCTAGATATTTATATGTTTCATATTTCCCCATGCTGTCTATTCGCTCATCAGCTCTTATGCTTATTCCCTCTGTTCTACACCACTGTCCTTTGTTGATGCTGTTGATTTTGCATTTGCCAGTCCCAAACTCCATGCAAATGTCCTTCGAAATGTTATCTGTTATATTGATGAGTGATGTCAGTTGGTTCCTATTAGCTGCATACAATTTTATGTCATCCATATAAAAGAGGTGATTTACTTTGAGAAGATTTTGTTTATTTTCTTTTATTTGGTATCCGTAGTTGTTCATCTTTAGAATATCTGATAAAGGGTTGAGACATAAACAAAACCACAGTGCACTTAAGGCATCACCTTGAAATATACCACGTTTGATGGGTATGACCTCTGTTTCAGTGGTGGTGATGTTAGATTTCAAGATGATTTTGGTACGCCAAAATTGCATAATGATAGCAAGGAAGTTGATGAGTGTCTTGTTTACCCGGTATATCTCAAGGGTATGGATGAGCCAGCTGTGGGGCACCGTATCGAATGCTTTTCTATAGTCGATATAAGCCAAGAAGAGGTTACGTTGTTGCTTCTGTGCTTGGTGTATAATCACACTGTCAATGGTGAGCTGTTCCTTGCAGCCTTGGCCACCTCTCTTACAACCCTTTTGCTCCTCTGTCAAGATGCTATGCTGGTACATGTGACCATAAATTACATTTGTGATGACCGATGTGATGATCTTGTAGAGCGTCGGCAAACAGGTTATTGGTCTGTAGTTTGCTGGATTAGCTGAGTCAGCACTCTTAGGCAATATGTAGGTTCGTCCCTCTGTGAGAAAGTGTGGGAACTCTTCGGGATCATAGATTACCTGAGTTACAAGATCAGCTAATTTTCTGTGTGTGCTGGTAAATATTTTGTACCAATAGTTCTGAATTTTGTCTGGTCCCGGAGATTTCCAGCTGTGTGTTTTGCTGATGGCTGTTTGGATGTCCTGTTCATTAATGACTAACTCTTGCGTTTGATTAATGCGTGAGTGCTTCTCGTTGATTTTATGGAACCATTCTGCATCTTCTTTATGCTGCACCGGTTTTGACCAAACATTACGCCAAAAGTTGCTTATTTCCTCCTCATTCGGTGTTTTAGAGATTGTTGGTTCACGGCTGCCATCAAGATTCGCGTAGAAAGTTTTCTCATTAGCTCTGAAGAGATAATTTTGTGTTCTTCTCTGATAACTTTCCTTGTATCTCTTGAGTTTTACTGCTTGTAGTCGTCCATGATATTCAGGATTTCTTGCTTCCCTTTGTTTTTTATGTTGGAAATTATCCTCATGATTTTTGAAGTGATCTTTCGAGATCCATTATCTGAAGCATATTGTGTGAGCAGACCTATTACATTACGCAACGACATTATTTTATTATTGATTCGTCGTTCCCATGGAGGTATTCTTTCTGTACGAGGACTGAAGTTTTGGTTGCTGGGCACCTGGTTATGGAGTGATAACACAGTAACAGCTGCGCAGTATATGAGCAAATGGAAGTCCGTAAGATTATCTACTGTTTCTAAGAAAGCTGCCAAGCAATTGTTTACATCCTCAATTATATGTCTGCTATTATTTTTAAATCTTAGCTTGGGAATAATACTCCTTGAATTTGGATCACTATCTTCCCATTTCATTAATTCTGTCTGTAAAATATTCATCACATTTCCACGATCCTCCAGTGTGTTACTATTGCCTTCAATTTCGACTACGGAAGATTTATTACTTTTTGCAATACCTTGACGTGGTGTGGTGTCTATGTTAACGGCAGGATGAACTTCATTATTGGTCTCCTGCATGGGTTGTAGTTCTGAGAGAACCCCATCTTTTATCTGTTGAATTTCAAATTCGCTTAGGAGACTGTTCCTTATTATGGTTCTACGCTGATCACTTACTCGCTGTTCTGTGATATTCAAATGGGAGTATTTACTTATAAACTTAGAATGCAGAGAAGTTCTATATCCAGTCAGATTTCTTTCCATGTCTGTAGCTAGGAAGTAGAAACGCATGACGTCTGTATTCATTTCACGTGTCCATTGCATGCGTTGTCTACTGCGGCCAGCCTTGGTGGTTGCAAATGAATTCTGCAAAGCACTTTCGGCGGTGCTGATCTGTTGATGTTGGGTATCAGCAGAATTTTCGTTGGCAGCGGGGGTTTCTTCAGATGAAATGGCAGTTGTCCGCTGCATCCACAACCTGCCATTACTGGTGGCTTGTAAACTGTCACGTCCTGCGCCAGAACTAGACGTGCCCGGACGATCCTCCGGTAGCGGGCGTTTAATTAATTCAGAATTCACCATTGTCGTAAGACACTGGGTATTGCCTTTTATACCTATGGCAAGGTTTACAACATTCCTGTGAATGCCAGTGTGTTAGTTTGACTGATCGACCGAGGTTCTTTGTACATATGTGATCCAACTGATATCAATTCACTCGATCGTAACCTCCGTTTCTAATGAAATAAACGACATTACACAATGAATATCTGTTATAGGGGCTCAATTGGACTACTTGAGTAAACGGAGTAATAAACACACAATACAGGGCATAGATTAAACTATTTTAAACGAAGTATTTGTGGTAATGTTAACCTAACCTGTACCAGCAATCCCTAGGCAACCACGTAAACAAGTTTCATGCACAGACATATGATGTCCAAATATCACTATAAAAACCTCGCACAATCACTATTAAACACTGTGTACTGTCAGTAAGTCACTAATAAACATCTTCCAAACCATAAAACACTCAAGTAGACATGAAATAACTAAACAAACTATATAAATAGGAGGAGCCTCGATCCGATCAGCCTCACCAAGTCACAGCCTTCTATTATTATTATTATTATTATTATTATTATTATTATTATTATTATTATTATTATTATTATTATTATTATATTATTATTATTACATCATTTTTGCCCTTATGTGGAGTGTTTGAACTTAAATATCTCATGATGACACAATTTTCATTTCTTTCCCTTCTTCCTCTTCACTTCCCAAAATCTCTTCATATTTTGACTGTGCCCCGGTTCCCGTCTTCTTCTTTTCATTTGCTTTAAATTTTGTATTCTTAATTTGGTTTCTGAATTCTCCTCTGTCTCCAACCATTTGCCTGTTGATCCTCACCTGCCTTAAGTCTTCCTCTATTTCATGATACCAATAAATTGTTTTCCTGCTTGAGCTGTTTACTACATCAAAGATCTTCTTTGTAAGTCCATTGTTCATTCTCTGTGTGCCCGTAGAAAGTTAGTCTGCGTTTTCTGATCATGTCGGTGAGTCTGTCTGTGTACTCGTCAAGTTCTTTGGTAGGTCTTTTCATCAATTTGTCATCTCTGTTTATTGCTCCAAATATTTGTTTGAGAATTTTGCGTTCTATTTTCTCAGTTTTTATGATGCCTGGTGCTCCAAATGTTGTCGTTTCTGACGAATATCATGCATCTGGTGGTACGATTGTGTTGTAGTGTCTATGTTTGTCCTGTCTTGATACGCTTTTCTTATTATAATGTGACCATGTGAGTTTGTATGCTTTCTGAAGTTTTACCGTTCGTTCTATTGTTCTTGTTGTTTTGTTAAATCCGAATAATGTCTGACTGCAAAAATAGGGTGATTTAAAGCTTGTAGACCCTCAGAAGCTGAAGAGAGGAGATTACTACCATCTCTCCTCACAATCACTGTAAGAAGGCTATAGGAAACTGACTGCCATATATCACAGCAGGGAAGTTCCAATTTCATCTGCAACGTTGAAAGGATTTTCGTGTTGATAAAATGTGGCTTGAAAGAACGAACAAGTAGACCAAGGTCCCGAACTGAGTTCTACGTAGATTTCAATGCATTTATTGGTTGGTACCTTAGTTTAGGGGTTGCGACAATGGAGTCATGTAACCCCGTGTGTGTAGAATCTGTCTGGTAACCGGTTATAATATTGTGATGACTGTATTAGTGTGTGTTATCTGTTTTGAATTCAAGTCCTACTGCAGACGATAATTTCAAGTAGTTCCTACTTTCGCTACCAAATGCTACTGTCCACGACACCTACCTGTGAACTTGGCTACTACTAGATGCCATCGCAACCAGTGCCTGGTGACAATCATTGGAACTTAAGAGCATTAATAAAATCTAATCTATAATTTTTGCTTCACACAAGTTAAGTTAGTGGAAGGTTCTTTTACATGCCATGGGCCTGCCGGCTTTACTTCCTCTCCGAAGGAAGGCATACTGAGGGATTTTTAACGTTCTTAAAAATCCGACCACTTCGGTCAGGTTTGAACCCGCAACCTTAGGCACAGAAGCTCAGCATGCTACCAACTACACCCCTGAAGTCACTGCTTTGTGTACTTGGGTGTGTGTAGAAATTATTCTGATGACCTATGTTACAGTACTGTGATGTCTGTAGGAGCCTACTCCGTGTATTTATAATTCATGTGAGGATTTGGGAAGGAGAAGGCCGCGGCCACATTTTTGCCTCGCGGGGCTGAGTGTACCCCATTCCAACCCTTAGGTGTTGTTTCAGTCTTCAGTCTTTTGGCTGGTTTGATGCAGCTCTCCATGCCTCCCTGTCCTGAGCTAATCGTTTCATCTCTACATAGCTACCACACCCTACATCCGAGGCAAACTGTTGAATATATTCTAATCTTGGTCTACCTCTACAGTTCTTGTCCTCAACCGTTCCTTCCATAAGTGAGCTTGCTATTCCTGTGCGTCTTTGTATGTTCGTACCAACCTATCTTTTCTCTTCATTACCAGTCGCTAGAAGCATCTCTCCTCTCCCACTCGTCTTAATACCTCTTCGTTTGTTACCCTATCTACCCATCTGATCTTCATCATTCTCCTGTAACACCACATTTCAAACGCTTCAATTCTCCTCTTTTCTGCTGCACCAATAGTCCAAGTTTCACTTCCATAGAGCGCCACGCTCCAGACAAAGGCTTTCAAAAATGACTTCCTAATACCTAAATCTATATTCGATGTCAACAGATTCCTTTTCTGTAGAAATGCTTTCCTTGCTTGAGCCAACCTTTTAGGTAGATTTCATTAGAAAGCTAACTATTGCAATGGGTACCATGTTTCGACTTCCGGAAAATTTCGACATATCTTCGCGTTTCACTTCCCCCAGACCCCAAAACCACCGTCAGTTCAAAAGTTTATATATAATTTATGTATATATGTATCTATCAGTTTCTTGTGGACACGATAACTGCCGTAATTGTGCACCAGTCACTTTGAATTTCTTACATAACATGTATCCCTATAAAATCTCGGTCGAGTTCGTTAATGTGCAAAATCGGTCGAAGGGGGTGAAAATGGGGGGCTTTTTTTTTTCGAAAAAGTGAAATTTCGCTATAACTCTCTTAATACGTGAAATATCGAATCTATTCAAAGTTCATAATATGTGTCGGATAAGTGCCAAAAATTTATGTCAAATAAGTTTTTTGATAGCACCAACCATTGACCAAAGGGGTGGAAAAAAGTGGGTCTTTCGGGAAACATTAATCATATCTCTCTTAATAGGCACAATATCAAAACCGTACAAAATGGACAATATTCCTCCAATAATTACCTAAAACTTTTGTCTGAAAGAATTTTCGATATGACCCACCATTACGCCACGGAGTGAGCAAAATGATTTAAATTATAAGAAAATTCCAAGTGCCAAGAGTGGTTGCCATGACAACTTTACTTTTAATTGATACGGGCTGAGCCATCAGCAGTTGCTATGACAACGCCACTGCACGAGATCACATTCTGTTTTCATATGTCTGTGGGAAGCGACTTCGGTATCGGAACTGGTAGCATGCTGAACTTCTATGCCCAAGGTCGCGGGTTCAAACCCGGCTGAAGTCGTCGGATTTACTAAGAGTGCCAAAATACCCTGAGTATGCTTTCCTTCGGAGGGGAAGTTCCAACGTTCGTTGCGAGTTGATGGTTCCGGTGGCATCTAGTAGCCAAGTTCACAGCTAGGTGTCGTTGATGGTAGTATTTTAAATGATGTAGCCTATTTTAGGTAGATTTCATCAGAAAGCTAACTATTGCAATGGGTGCCATGTTTCGACTTCCGGAAAATTTCGACATATCTTCGAGTTTCACATCCCCCAAACCACCGTCAGTTCAAAAGTTTATATATATGTGTGTGTATATATATGCATATATATCAGTTTGTTGTGGACACGATAACTGCCGTAATTTTGCACCAATCACTTTAATGTTTTACATAATATGTAACCCCTTAAAAAATCGGTCGAGTTCGTTAATGGGCAAAATCGGTTAAAGGGGGTGAAAATGGGGGGGGGGGCTTTTTTTTTTCGAAAAAGTGAAATGTCGCTATAACTCTCTTAATACGTGAAATATCGAATCAATTCAAAGTTCATAATATTTGTCGGATAAGTGCCAAAAATTTATGTCAAATAGGTTTTTTGATAGCACCAACCATTGACCAAAGGGGTGGAAAAAAGTGTTTTTTTTTCGGGAAACATTAATCATATCTCTCTTAATAGGCACAATATCAAACCCGTACATAATGGAAAATATTCCCCTAATAATTACCTAAAACTTTGTCTGAAAGAATTTTTGATCTGACCTACCATTACGCCAAGGGATGAGAAAAATTATTTCGGAATTAAAGAACATGCCAAGTGCCATCAGAGGTTACCGTGACAACGCTTCTAAATTGATGAGGGATGAGCTATCAGAGGTTGCCAAGACAACGCCATTGCACGAGATCACATTCATTTTTCCATCTGACTGTGGGAAGTGGCTAACTGGTAGCATGCTGAACTTATATGCCCAAGGTCGCTGGTTCAAAGCCGGCCAAAGTCGTCGGATTTTCTAAGAGCGCTAAAAAACCCTCAGCATTCTTTCCTTTGGAGGAGAAGTTCCAACGTTCGTTGCAAGTTGCTGGTTGCGGTGGCATCTAGTAGCCAAGTTCACAGCTAGGTGTCGTTCACGTTAGGATATGGTACAAAATTAGGAACTACTACTTAAAATTGACCGTCTGCAGACCTTACCTGAATTGCACACTAAAACAGTCATCAAAATTAACACCGTTTATCAGATTCTACACACCCGGGGTTACATGACCACGTTGTCGCAGCCCCTAAACTGAGGAACCAACAAAAATCTCTGCGGGAGATAAAATTTTGCGAGAAGAAGTAACAGACTGTCAGATAGTTACACATCAGTTCCAAACCTTACATAAGGACAGTGTGATCAGAAGTATAAAAATGAACCCCGAATGACAAGAAGGTTACCATCCCCATAGAGAATAAAATGATAAAAAATATGCATACAAAAACGAAAAAAAGTTGATTTTTAACCTCCAAATGTAAAATACTTTCTTGCAATCAATGAGGTCTGATCCTCCTACGAAAACCTGCATATTTTGCCTATTATAGCCAATCCCCTAGTTTGCCCGGTGAAATCTACCTCCGCCTTCCGGCGTGCCGAGAGGATTTTTTTATATCCTCTTTGCTTCGTCCATCAGTCAATCCTCAGACCGGAATTAAATTTCCTGTCAGAGCTGGGAATCAAACCCGGACCTGAAGAGTGAGTGTAAAGAATGTTTGCTGCTGCAGCACCAGATATTAACAGACTTTAGCTTTTCAGTTCACATACAGTATCTCGTTCAGTTCCACATCCAAGAATGGATACGATACAATGGCACGATGGCCAAGAGTGTAACGCACTGGCTCGTTCATTGCTGGCATCGGGAGAGCGTGGGCTCGAATCCCACCTCAGCCGTCCTGACAATGGTTTTCTTGGTTTCTCAGGCGGCTTCGGTGGCGTAGTGGGTAGCATACTGAGCTTCTATGCCCAAGGTCTCGGGTTGAACCCGGCCGAAGACGTCGGATTTTTAAGAGGGTTAAAATACCTCAGTATGTTTTCCTTCCGATGGGAAGCAAAGCCGGTGGGCCCATGTCAACCTTCCACTAACTAAACTTCTGCGAAGCAAAATTTTTTGGTTAGGTTTGATTAATGCTCTTAAGTTGCAAAGTTCGTCACCAGGTGCTGGTTGCGATGGCATCTAGTAGTAGCCAAGTTCACAGCTAGGTGTCATGGACGGTAGTATTTGGTAGCGGAAGTAGGAACTACTTGAAACTATTGTCTGCAGTCCTTACTTGAATTAAAAACAGATAACACATACTAATAAAGACATCACAATTAACACCGGTTATCAGACAGATTCTACACACACCCAAAGTACACGGGACTTCATGACTGCGTTGTCGCAGCCCCTAAACTGAGGAACCAACCAAACAACTTGGTTTCCCACCAATCAAATGCTGGGACAGGTCCTTTCAACCAATCCATGGCCGACGTCCTCCCAATTCCCTTCCCTGTGTCTTCCTTAATTAAACCCAAGCTAGCGGCCACCTGTCACCATCCCCAGTTGTATCAGCTAACATAGTGTGTTCAGCTCCCAGACACCGTCTTTACGACGGTAGAGGAATGATCCCTCACAGAGTCCCAGGGGCAGGACAAGTAAAGTTACGGTGTTTGAAGCCATTTGAAGTGTTGCTTTAGTAAACGAACGTTGGAGGCTTTTCAGTCGGTCAACACAATTCTACCCAAATGAGATGGATTATTCCCTAATCCTTAAAAAAATTGCGTGAGATTATTAAATAAAGTTGCATGATCAGTTTCGATCGTGAAGCGATCATCATCAGATCCATTACACTTGGGCTATAAAATCAATGTTTGAAAGTATGGGTGAAAATTTTTAAAATATATGAGTACACTAGCAGACGTACCCGTTCTTCGAACGGTCTTTGGTATGAATAACCAGACGTTATCAATTCAGCTACTGTTGCAATAGTTAACGGTTTGTCATTCCTTCAAAAGTTTTATCAGAACGAAGTTAGTTTTCTGGGAATATCACACACACTGTTAATTTAGGGGCCTTAAAATGTGGTTTTCGGAGACCCTTTATAGTCCCCCGAATTTTGTGTCTCACATTGAGAAGCGCAACATATGATTTGGTCGTCCTTCTAGAATAATTTTTATATTTCGCCTATTTTAGCATGTATTTTGAAACTTCATTTCCCTATATCCACCCTTCTATGAGAAGTACAGTGAAGAGTTATATAAATGATTAGTGTATTGACCCTCATGGATACCTACCTAATTTCACGATGCTCCAAGCATCCGAACACGAGTTATAGGTGTACATAATGATACACAGAAATACAGACACACAAATCCACGTTTTGCTTGCATCCGTCAAAAAACAAACCGAAACACGTAAAAGAAACAAAATTGAAACTTTAATAAACAAACAATCATATGTTTATAGATAGGTGTATTTATGCAGGAGCAAAGGCAGCTAGTGGCCATGAGGCAAACTAACTCTATTGCCTACAACGTATCACCCAGATGTCCAAATATGGATATATCAACCACACAGTATCAAACAAATTCAAGGGGCAGATGACCTCGTAGTTTCATCATCCTTACGATGTACCCGTTTGTTGACAAAAAGAATGATTAGTTAAAATGTGCTCTCAAACTAAATTCACCTAACGTGTACTACCTGACGTGAAAATAAAATTGAATACCTCAAATTCCTAAAAAGCCGCAAAAATACTATTTCAATTCAGGAATTTTTGAAAATAATATTGCTGTTTGGAGATATAATAGACCCTTCTGTACAACATATCGCACGTGTATGTCGGGTGAAAGAATTCTGGAGTGCCCCTTGACCCCCTTAAGCGTATTGACGAATTTTACAGTCTTAGTTGGTTCCGTGATAACCTTATAGCCATTTGCAAACGTTCACAGAAATGTAATAAATGGAGTGGTATTGCTTCTTACAGAAAGAGATGGAAAGTTGGATGTCATCTCTTGAGATACTGTTGTCATGGTTACCGGCTTATATTCCTTGATTAGTTTATTAAATGCAATTAGTTTTCAGGGATTATCTCAGAAACTGTGGGTTATAGAGCCTTAAAATTTAGTTTTCGGGGACACTTTAGGGCCCCTGTGTTTTGTTTCCGACACAGAGGGGCTGAAATTGAGCCTTGTCTCGTCGTTGTGTGCCATTATATAATAATAATAATAATAATAATAATAATAATAATAATAATTGTATAATTATATAGAGATAGGGATTAAATAGACCTTCCGTATCACACCCACACGTGTAAAACACGTGAAAAAAATCTAGAGTACCTCTTGACCCCCTTAAGCGCAGTATACTCTATGTATTGATGCATTTTACACCGTAATTTGGTTCCGTGATAACCGTATAGCCGTTTACAAACTTTCACAGTAATGTAATAATTGGAATTGTATTGCGTCTAACAATGACCTGTGAGATTCTGTTGCCATAGTTACCGGGTTGCATACTTTCATTATTTTATTAAATCAAATTAGTTTTCTGGGAATAACTCAAAAACTATTGGTTTTAGGGCCTTAAAATGTGGTTTTCAGGGCCCTTCGGGCCTCCGAGTTTTGTTTCTGATATTGGGGGGGGGGGGCTGAAAATGAGCTTTGTCTGGTCCTTCTACACCTATTTCAGCATGCATTTTAAGGGGGTATGCCCCTCATATGAGAGGTACGGAGAAGAGTTACATCAATGATTAGTGACGTGCCTCTGAAGGATATCTGTACCAAATTTTACGTTGATCCACCCAGCTGTTCTCGAGTTATAAGGGAGCATACTTGTCCACAGACAAATTGACAGACAGACAGACATACAGACAGACAGACAGACAAAAAAATTATTTTCTTGCGCATCCGTCATAAAACAGTCTGAAACGCGTAAATAACGCAAATTTCCGTAGAAATTCAGAAAAAACAGACAAACTTTCATTCTTATATATAGAGAGATAGAGATAGAGATTATGCAACGAGCCTATAATGGCAATAATTAAGACACGAGTATGTTTATAAAACGAGCGTAAGCGAGTTATATAATTTCCATACAAGTGTCTTAATTACCATTAAAGGCGAGTTGCATACGACTGTTCATGTTCGACGATAATTATAACTTTATTATACAGTATGTTTTAACATAAATATTCATAAATATATGTGGGATTCAGTTAGTGAACAGGGCGCGCTGGTTTTGCTGACTGAACAGAGCGCATGCATGGTCAAGGCACTCCGAAAGCAGATACCATTCACACAGAAATATATTGGATTTTGAGCGCAGGTATCCTTACCTAATTGGTCACACAACTGTTTCTTGAGCTCTGATTGGAGGGAGAAACAGTTTCATAATGAAAAATAGTGTTATAATGAGCCTCATTATGATACAGTTTTCCGACACATAATGTTTACATTTCGACACTTCTTTAGTTGCAGTATTAGTTGAGATAATTCAACTCGTCAATATTGGTTAGTTATATTATGTGTGGCCTCTTGGCAATAAATATTTATTATGTTCTGTGTGATGTTTTGTTAAAATACTGGAAGAGGTGATTGATCTCCAAACTTGCTTGTTTAGAGTGAATATGTCAATTCAGGTTTTATTGTGCAGGCTACTTTTCTGATTGAGTCTTGCGCGGTCCTGGTAAGAGCTGTTGTCTTCATCACGATCTACACTCAACTGGGGATCTGTTATATACCTGGGTACTTCCCCCTCTCACACATTTAAGTTTCTGTGTTCGACGTACAAATGTCACTGTAACAATCTCATATTCACACTAAACAAGCAAGTTTGGGGGTCAATCACCACTTTCAGTATTTTAACAAACATCACATATCTCTATACATGGATCGCTCTCCGCTGCACGAGAAAGTACGCCAGGTTGAGCGCGCGGTCCGCCATATTGGCGTACCCATTATCGAGCTCTCCTTGCGGGGAAGCAATGATGAAAATGAGAATCCACAGCCTGCTTCCAGTCTCCGACCGGGTCAGGAATGGAATGAATGAAGCCCCCATCTAGCGGCGAGGATATGAACTGTGCCGGCTGCCGAAGCCTGTCGCACTCCTCTGGAGCAATGATTAAATGAATGACAGATGAAATTAAATGATAGTGGAGAGTGTTGCTGGAATGAAATTTTGACAGGGAAAACCGGAGTACCCGGAGAAAAACCTGTCTGCCTCCGTTTTGTCCAGCACAGATCTCTCATGGAGTGACCGGGATTTGAACCACGGACCCAGCGGTGAGAGGCCAGCGTGCTGCCGCCTAAGCCACGGAGGCTCCTGGGGAAGCAATGATAATCTAGTAAATTTTAAATCGTAATTAATGGTGCTTTGGAGCAAATAAAAATATAGAGATATGTTCACCTATAGCATAAGAGCATTGGGATCTCTGACACGTCATTCCGAGGTCAGTAAATCTCCGGAATATCAATAAAAATTAATTATAATAACGGCTGACAAATATCAACTTAGGTGCTGAGTACACGCAATTAGCGATCAGTAACAGAGTAACGAGTGAAAATCAATTTCTGGAAACATTCTTGTAAATTGTATATACGGTATACATGTATATATGCCACGAAATTATGCATTCTTCAAATGATGTACCTATAAACGTAGCTCACTATACAGGCCTAGATTCGACATACCGTGATCGGTGCTTGGTAATGAATTCATGTTTCCATGAAATAACCAACACTTCCCCCAAGTAATCATAGCACTTTACATCAAATACTACAGCTTTTAATCACGCTAGCAGCACAATAAGCTGAATAATAATGGGAAGTAGATCAAAGACAAAAATCCACTTTAAGCCAAATCAATTTCACTCCTCAGATCCACATAAAACTTAACACAACTAAAAACCTACTCAAAATATACTCTCCCCACCGTTTTACAACTATTAAGCGAACTATTCGCACCCAGAACTGAAAAACCCTGAAATGGGATCAAATTTAAACACGCAATAGCCTAGCCCGATCACGTCTGCTTCAGCACCACCGCATATGTATACTTAACTTCACAATAACTTCAAAATTACGGCTAAGTGACCTATCTGCCTGAGAAATAAAGGTATTTCCGGCTTGCCTGGGATGATGGGTCACCAAAATGGTACTTAAAACTAAGATTTTACGCTTTAAATAACCAAATCCAGCCCATTTTACAACTACAAGAAACACAAAATATTTACTGCCAGTATAAACACATGTGAAACTTCAAACTACCAGTAACCAATCACGGACCCGGATTCGCAATATTGCACCATGCGCTCGCTGCCATCTTGCTATACCTGTCATCGTCTATTAGGCTTTCTGCTGCCTTAGCTACCAGCCATCCTTGTATAGAGATCAGTGCATGATCCAAACTAATACTGCAACTAAAGAAGTCTACATATTGTACATATTTTCACCCACTCTTTCAAACATAAAAATTTTGTAGCCTGATGATGATCGTTTGACGATCGAAACTGGTCATCCAATTGTATTTATTAATCTCATGTAAATTCTTTTGAGGATTTCGGAATAACCCATCTCATTTGGGTACAATCGTGTCGACCGACTGAAAAGCATCGAACATTCGTTCATTAGTAAAGTATATTTCAATTTGCGTGTGAAGGAAATTGGAGAGAATTTTCAAGTTGCTGAAAACACTCAAAATGAGATTATTTCCTCTCTAGGATTTTCTGACGTCATTGTCATCCTATCCATTTCACCAGAGGATTTGAATAACTCTCCAGATGGTCTTGAGGCAGGAATTCACGAGTAATTCTGTAAAATGGAAAACAATAACAAGTAGTTCCGTGAAGAACTATACAGCTTATTTTGATATAACCTACTTATGCTAATAGCCACTATCAACATAAAAAATCAGTTTGATTGCTGTGATTGATTCGTAGATATTAAGAACCGTCTAAATATTTCGGATAGTCGCCATGTTGGATTGTTATATGTAAAGGCCATAGAGTCACATACCATTAAAGGAAAATTATTGCGTAGGTTCATTATTCAAACTTTTGCTTCGATCGCATGATTACGACACAAGAAATAAAAAACTTCGTTTTAATATTCGCACAGCCGCCATCCTGAGGTTATGTAAACAATTGAACTAAATTAGATATCAGTGCATTACAATGTGTATAAACGTATACTGTACCAAGTTTCATTGCGTTTGGTTGGTTAAATCGCGAGAAACGTATATTTAAAAGTCGCAACTTCGCTTGGCCGCCATGTTGGTTTCGTAGTTACCAGGTTTTCAAAAGTTACATAAGTAAACTTCTAGTAGTTCCCTTTATCTCCGTACAAAATTTCAGGGTGATATTAGTAATAGTTTCAGAGATATTGAATGCCGGTGAAATATTTCGCACAGCTGCCATATTGGATTGGTGGGACGTAACAAAAATTGAAGGGCACGGTCGGTGTCACCTGGAATTATGCTATGAACCTACCGAGTTTCATTGAAATCTTTCGAGCCGTTTAGAAGGTATTAGGGACACACACACACGAATCACACACGCACACACAGACACAAGGACAAAAGGTGATCTCATAAGCCTATTTTTTCATAAATGAAAATAGTCTAATAATGAAATGAAGCCAGAAGAAATCAAAATCCCCTTTTAACTGCAATGTCTAGGTGGAAGAAATCGAAGAATTCTGCAAATAAGCAAAATAAGCAATGATGGACAAAGCTAGGAGCGAATTAGCGCAGACCAGGAAAGTATTTCTACAGAAAATACACCTGTCGGAGCTTTATATTGGTATGCACAATGTAAAATAATTTTATGTTCGACGATGTCGAAATGTAAACATTATGAGTCGGAAAACTGTATCATAATGAGGCTCATTATAACACTATTTTTCATTATGAAACAGTTTCTCCCACCAATCAGAACTCAAGAAACAGTTGTGTGGCCAATTAGATATGGATACCTTCGCGCATGCGCTCAAAATCCAACATATTTCTGTGTTGTCAAGCAAAGTGAATGGTCTCTGCTTCCTGAGTACCTTGACCACGCATGCGCTCTGTTCAGTCACCAAAGCCAGCGCGCCTTGTTCACTAATAACTGAATTAATTGAATCCCACAGATATTTATGAATATTTATGTTAAAACATATAATAAAGTTATAATTATCGTCGAACATAAACAGTCGTATGCAACTCGCCTATAATGGCTATAATTAAGACACGAGTATCTTTATAAAACGAGCGTATGCGAGTTTTATAATTTCCATACGAGTTGCATAATGTACTATTATGTTCGACCCTCACTATTATGTGTTAGAAAACTGTATCATAATGATGGTCATTATAACACCGTTTTTCATTATGATACAGTTTCTCTAGCCAATCAGAGCTCGTTCATTGACCAATTAGGTAACGATACCTTCGCGCATGCACTCAAAATCCAACATGTCGGACATAAACACAACATCGAACTATAATAAATAACCGACATGGAATACGCACCATCCATATGTTCGCGTAAATAAACTGGCGAATATGAGACAAGAAATAGCACTGTACAGGTACCTTAATATCCCCAAAACCAATTTCTACACAGCGCGTGGTTTTGACACGTATTCAGTGACAGTTTTACTGAATACTGGAGCGCAATCTGAGCATATGGTATTGAAGCACACAGAGCGCATGCGTCGGTTGTCCAAAGAGCTTGGACAAGAGAGATATACTACCCACCGCAGCACCCGATCACAACATTCTACTGTAGTGACTGAACAGATATTTATGAATATTTATGTTAAAACATATAATAAAGTTATAATTATCGTCGAACATAAACAGTCGTATGCAACTCGCCTATAATGGTAATTAAGTCACTCGTATGGAAATTATAAAACTCGCATACGCTCGTTTTATAAAAATACTCGTGTCTTAATTATAGCCATTATAGGCTCGTTGCATAATGTACTATTATAAAGCCTTTGCCAGGAGTTTGTCACTCTATGGAAGTGAAACTTGGACGATTGGTGCAGCAGAAAACAGGAGAATAGATGCAATTTGTCGGTTGGTTCCTCAGTTTAGGGCCTGCGACAACGCGGTGATGTAGCCCCATGTTCTTAGGGTGTGTGTAGAATCTGTCTGGTAACAGGTGTTAATTGTGATGGCTGTATTAGTGTGTGTGTCATCTGTAATTCAGGTAAGAACTGCAGACGATCAACTTCAAGTAGTTCCTACTTTTGCTACCAAATGCTACCGTCAACGACACCTGGCTGCGAACTTGGCTACTATATGCCACCGCAATCAGCACTTGTCGGCGAACCTTGGTACTAATAGAGCGTTTTTTTCTCGTGTAGCCTCCTGAGAGGGCGAGTGCAGGTCTTTCTAGTCGACGCCCGTGGGCGACCTGCGCGTCGGGATGAGAGATGGAATGGATGAAGATGAATGAAACTGGGCAAGGATGTGGAAGGAAGCGGCCGTGGCCTGCCAGGAGGTACTGTCCCAGCATTTAACTGGTGTTGAAAATGGGAAACCACGGAAAACCATTTCAAGGACAGCCGACGGTGGGGCTCGAACCCACGCGTCTACCGAGTCAGCAGAGAGCTTGGCCCTTTGACCTAACGCTGCGCTTTAGCGTGCGTAGCCACTACTGTCGGTAATAGAACGTTAATCAAATCTATAGTACAAATTTAGCTTCACACAATTGTAGTTATTGGAAGTTTCTTTTACATGCCACAAATCTATGACATGGGCCCTCTGGCTTTACTTACTCTCCGAAGGAAGGCATACTGAGGGATTTTGAACGCTCTTAAAAGATCCGACGACTTCGGCAGGGTTTGAACCCACGGTTTTGGGCATAGGAGCTCAGCATTGTACCAACTACGCCACCGTAGCCGCTTGATGCAATTGAAACGCGATACTTAAATTCCCTGGCATTACACAGCCCATCAGGGGCCTGTGTCCAGCGCATCGGGTCCCCTCGGCAACTGTTTGTGTCTCCTGGTGTACCATCTGTACATGGAATAAAATGACGAAACATACTTTCAGAATGATGGTATATTGGCTCTCACGGCCAGTGAATTATACAGTAACTCCGCAATTTTTCTAGTTTTGTGCCGAGTCTTGTGTGGGGTTTCGCCTAGGACACCAAGCTGGGTTATCAGTGGGCTCTTTGTGTCCCCGCCCGGACCCCAAGGGCCCGCTGATGAGCCAGCTTGGTGTGCAAGGATAAACTCCACACATGACACGGCACAGACCTAGAAAAAATGCTGAGTTTTAATTCACTGGCCGTGAGAGCCAATATAGGCTACCATCTTTTTGGAAGCCTTCATAGGGAGGTGAGGACTGCTTGAGATGATAGTTCTCTCAGTAAAGAGGTGCAGCTGCGCTTCATAAAAAGGGAGGTAGCGCGCAGTTCGCTACTCCTATGGGGGTCCAGGCTGGGACACCAAAAGCCCGCTGATGAGCCTGCTTGGTGTCCAAGGCGAAACTCCTCACAAGTTTTACTTTCAGAGCTTCCCTCGTATTTTTACTTCAGATCAAGGCTTTTCATTGTGTTATCTTAAGTTTGATACTGTTTTGTGTGTTTTAAAACCCATCATGCCGAAACGGAGAGCGAGTATAGGTCGTAGTTTACCGGACTCTAAGAGAGTGCGCTAATGTCGTCCATAACGAAATATTTAAACCCTACGATATAAGGCAGTCTAGGTCCCTAACTGCGATGCCGAAGCATGGCTGGTATAGAATAATTACTTAATATTTTTGATTATTGTCAATGTAATTGAATGGAAATGGTGTCTTATCTTGGAGTGTGGCAAATGTAACTGCTAGGCGCTTCACTGTTAAGTGGAATGCGTTATATATTTGGACACAAAATCAATTTTTATTGAATACTATCTTAAAGTTTTTTTTAAACTTGCTTACATTGACCGTTAACTTTCCAAGACAATTGGACTTCTATATACGTGTTGACTGACTGACGTGACGAACATTTTCTTAAAAGCCAAAACTGAAGATATGGTGGTCACTCTACCAACTCAACAAAATAGCGTTCATCAGATCTATATTATGTTATTTAGGAAACCGAGTCTAACACACGAAATAGCGTAATATTATAGTTCAATAGGCAACAACGCACCGGGACTAAACCCCGAACCCCATGGTACTACAGCGACCGCTGCCCAGATATAGGGGTGACATGTGGTCAGCGCATTGGGTCCTCTCAGCCGGTAATCTTGGTTTTCGAGCCCGCGGTGCTGTCTAGCTGTCAGACAGCTACTAAATTGTCCTCACAAAGCTGAGTGCACCCCGTTCCAACTCTCAAGTCAGTCTCTAAAATCCCTGACGGAGGCGGGAATCGATCCCAGGACCTCTGTGTTCGTTTAAATAGGTGTTGAAATGTAAATGGTATTAAATAAACCCACCAATAGTCAACAAATTAATATGTTATTGTAAGTTGATTAATGTTCTGGTTGGTTCCTCAGTGTAGGGGCTGCGACAACGCTGTCATGTAGCCCCGTGTACTTTGCGTGTGTGTAGAATCTGTCTGATAACCGGTGTTAATTGTGATGACTGTATTAGTGTGTGTTATCTGTGATTCAGGTAGAAGGACTGCCGACGATCGAGTTTTCAAGTAGTTCCTAATTTTGATGCCAAATGCTACCGTCTACGACATCTAGCTACAGACTTGGTTACTAGATGCCATCCCAGCCAGCACCTGGCGCCGAACTGATATGGCGTTATCAAACTAACCTACAAATTTTATCTTGCACAAATGTAGTTATTGGAACGTTATTTTCATGCCATAAATCTAAGACATGGGACCGCCGGCTTTACTTCCCCTCCGAAGGAAGGCATACTGAGGGATTTTTAATGCTCTTAAAAATCCGACGACTTCGTCCGGGTTTGAACCCGTGATCTTGGGCATAGAAGCTCAGCATGCTATCAACTACGCCACCGAAGCCACGTTTAATGTTCTACGTATGAAAGCTGTTACCACAAAATACCTATCATCACAGTAAAAAGTCACCTCAGAGAAGAATCTATCAGTTTAATGGCAAGAAAAATGCGAAGAAACTTAAAAGGCACTTTTACAAGGGAATTATTATCACAGTTGCAGGCAGACAAAAAAAAAAAAAGATACGAGCCATACAGTAGTCGCATATGATGTGTAACATCTGACTTGCTATCCTACCCGTATACTACACAGCTTGGACATTCTTAAAATGTTAATTTACACTCCATTTTCAGACTGGTACTATGATGAATGTATAGATTGAATTGGAGATATGCTACTGTCACATTTGTGGCGCAGCGGTCAAGCTGTTAGTCTCTCACCAAGGTAGACCGGGTTTGATTCCCGGTCAATTCATGTGAGATTTTCGAATTGAAATGCCATGTCCTGTGTTTCGCATTCCACGTAAAAGGGAGGTACCGTGGATCATGATCGTGAGATTAACGGACACGCAAAACTACAAGCTTCCTTCCTTCCTTCCTTTTACATTAATAATCCATAATAACAAAGTGTCACACAACGTCGACAGTACTCTCAAATACAGTGAGCACATTCCTCAGTAACTATAACATTCATTATTCTCAAGGCCCTCATACAGTTCGTCGTAAACAATCAAAACATGGCTTCCTACAATCATGAAATGACATAGTCCACATTTATGATGAAAATACAGCTTTTATTCCACTCATATAACAACATTCTGTTATGCATTTAATATTTGACTACTCACCCACTGCTTGACAATAATGCCGCTTACTTAAATGTCATTTGTCGTCTTTGTCCTACCGCATGTAATATTCAACCTTGAACGTGAATCTTCATGAACTGCTCAATGACAAATGAAAGTCGGTGAAACATTTGCCACTGTGCTCGTCAAACCAGTGCCTGCTAAATGCACTGCCTACTGTATTGCCATAATATTCTCGCGCTACAGAGCACACACTGCCTTGTTTCCAATACACACATTTTCAATTGTACATCCAGCTGGCAGTGCGTGTTCACTTCCGTCCGATCCACTTCCGTTCGATCCACTTCCGCCCGATTCACTTCCGTACCCAATTTTCAAAATCACTCCCACAAAACTATCCAGCAACCGAGTGGAAAGATGTTACAGATCAAAAATATCAACCTAACACCAAACATGACGACAATAGTAACATTGCACAGGCTTAGGATTGTGTGTAGATCATTTAATATTCGATTGCGATGAGGTGAAAAGTGAGCGAGAAATGTCAATAAACAGTGTTGTTATTGGAGACTCAAGTCTGTCCTAATCAAAATGTATTCAAAATCATTTGCAAAATTTGTGAACTATACAGGGTCATTGAAAAATAATACCAACATTTCAAAACATGATGGCACCGAAACCCTTTATGTTAAAAGTGTAATTCTTTCACTGAACGCCAGCTGGTTAAAGTAAGTTTTGTTTTGGAGGGGACGTGACCTTGCTATGCGCACACTAGATGCGCAGTAGCCAAGGTCGGCCGGGGGCGCGCGCGCCAATGAAGTCCTGACCTCACCCCTTTGGATTTTTTTTTCTGGGGGGTACGTTAGAAACATTGTGTATGCAGAAAAGAATCGGGATTTGGAGCACCTGCGGGAGCGAATTTCTGCCGCCATCTTGACAGTTACTCCTGAAATGATTGCACGTACTGTGCCCAAATCTAGGAATGGGTATTCCAAGTTTCAGACACCTAGATATCAAGGGAAAGGCTGTAGCCGCTTTTGAAAGTTCAGATATTTGAATATCGCGCTACATTGCTTCGAGAAGCATTTAGAAGAATTTTACCGATAGTTGGATGTCAGTGACGTAGCGAGTAATAGCAGAGGTGGAGGCTATTTATTGATTAAATAGTTAACTATGGAGTAGAGACTTGAGACTGGGATGAGATTACTGGCACGGCCAAATGAAAGAGAATGCAATTAGTATCAAGTAAATCGGACCAGGGATTCAAGAGATATGAGGATTTCTAGATATCAGGCGATGACGCGTGACCCTGACCGTTTTGAATAAAAGCCAGCTGGAGCAGGCATGGTTAGCTCATTCTAACACAAGCACTTGGCAAGCAAGTTGCGTCTACGCTGAGCCAAGGCACATGGTTGCCGAATCTACGCAGAAGTTCTTTTCAAATCGTGATAGTCACGAAAAGTGCTGCGCTTCGAGTTGAAACTTAGTAAGTTTCCGGTGAGGAGAATCACTGAGGTGATAGATATTTCTACAGACATTGGTGGAAATATTTATATTTCTGCAAGGACATATGCTAGACTTTGTCTAGAAAATAGTATTTTGTCACAGTCCAGTAGTAACTTAATACTTGGATGTTTAAATCCATTTCAAGTCAGTTTTCATATTTTGTAACTAGTTAACCACTTCGATCTGTCAGTACACTGAAGACTAGTCTATAACGGTGGCGTTCATTAGTCTACGCAAGGGAAACTGCAGGTTGTCTAGCGCATGGCAGATGGTGATATACAAACCATGCCCAGGGAACGATCTTCAGAACAGCCGTTAATTGCTTAGACTGTCAATGTTTTTCTTGTACTGATGAGATTACAGTGAGTTATGTTACAACTGACATATCTAAGAAGAGATCACTTAGATCTGACCCTATTTAAACAAACTGTTATGGCTTTGATAGAAGCCCATATTAAAATGGAACCACAGTTTATTCAAACGTCGAAAGATACTACCACTATGTCTGACTAGACGAATTGTGGGTCTACAATGGCGGCCGATACAAGGATTATACGTGCTTGTCCGATAGGGCATGTTTAAGGATAAATCTGGTACAGACCAGGTTTACTACACTTCAAGACCATCAAGAAATGTAAGCCACATTTGAATTATATTATGCCTAGCTAATTGGAACAAACTATTTTTCTGCAGATGACCAACACATTTTTTTCGTCGTATTTAAAGCTTGCAATGATTTACGCAAGACTTGTTAGAGTTATTCTGAGCATTTTCAGCACTCAGAACAGTTTAGGATCGATGACCGAGCATTTCGAGCATTTATTTGAATTTTTCATATTTTAAGGAAACCACGGAAAACCCCCGATGTAACTGTAAAAGTTAATAATTTATTTTGAGGAATGGATATTTTTTCCATATTCGAAGGTTCGAACATGTGGATTCTCACATAATGAGATGATAATTAAACACATTTAAAATGATATAATTAATAATAATAATAATCCACTGATAATAATAATAATAATAATTTTCATAATTTTTCTAAATAATTCTTGGATATTATATTGTCTAATAATCATATGTATTGAGAGAGAGCCTATGAAGTAGTTTAATCATTTCTAGTGTGGAACAGGAGATTTTCCGAAGGAGAGTGGTTAGCGCATTCAACCAATATTTCAGTTCTGGTTGAACAGTTGATATTTGCATTGAGCAAAGTATATGTTTCAGATAAAACGGAGAGGCATGAAACGGGAAGCAAATGATATTTGTATCAAATAGGATATTTTTGTATTTATATAAAATCATGACGTAAATACACTCGAAAGTGAAGTAAAGCTTTTCATAAGTATAGTAAATTCACGGGTTGAACTGAATGGTAAAATAAAATAAACTTGTAAGTTTATTAATCTTCCAGTGTTGATAACAAGCAGAAGCTTGATTTATTGTATAAATTTTGGGAAGATAATTTATGTGTGTGGAGTAGTTGAAATGCCATTCCCAGGTGCGCATGTTAAGTCGCAGGAATGAAGGTTTTTTCGAGCATCAATCAAATAGCAGGTTCGATGGCTCAGGTTTATAGTAGGAGTATTGGAGCCACACATTTCGTCGTATGAATAACCCGAAGGTTATTTCTTGAAAACCATCAGTTCTTATTTCAACCTTGTTTTCGAATTCCATTTTAGACTTTGATTTTGCTAGAACCCGGATTTATCATGATAGTAGTTTATTCTTCTTCAGAGGAAGACCTTTGCCGTTGTTGTTGTAATATTGTGTTCTTACACAAATAATAGAATGGGCCACTGCCAATTAAAAGTAATTCTTTAACCACGAATAATTTGAAGGATATTTTCAAATCCTAGTGCCATGAACTAAATGAATTTATTATGAAACTACAATTCTTATTTCCGCATTCTGTCGAAGAATTGCAAGTTATGAAAGTTACTAGAAATGGCCATGAATATAAATATTTTTATAATAATGATTCCAAGTGGATAATTGAATAGTTGAATGGTTCAACCATTTATTGATCAAGTTGATGATTCATAAATCATGTATTTTGTTTGGAACTTGAAGTTCATAATCGAGTCACTTCTCGAATGTTTAATGTCAGAAGAACGATTAATTGTTGTTTGTGCTTCGCACAGTTCTTCGATGCTATGCTCAAGGTCAAATACTTTTCAGATGTTATTAATATGTATAAATAATTTGTATTGCTTCTATGATAATAATATTTTCGACGATATATTTTTGAAACTGGAAAAACAAGTGAAAGTTTAAGAAATTCTATAAACATTTATTCTACGAGTGTTAATATCATGTAAATAGTCAAACAGTGATCTACGTTATTTCCAGTATAGACAATTAATTTTGAACTGGAATTAAATATTAATAATTTTGGAACACAGTCCACAGGACTATTAATCGGACTTGTGTTTCCAAAAAAGATTGTCAAATGTGTTTGGAAAATTTCTGTATATTGTGTGTAAATAAGAGTGTGGATCGCCACACGTGGTTGATGCTGCTTTGAGCATCCTTGCAGTCAGATTTTAACTTTAAAATAAACTGAGATAATTTTACCAGATGTGTTTCTCCCAATTAAATCTCCTTCTATCCTTATTGTTGCATTGAGCCAAAAATCAGTAAAGCATTTTTTTAATTTGATGTCGTTTTTGCGATTTGCTTTAACCCATCTGGCGCTCCGGGATATTTTGACTCTCGTGCTGACTGATTATTGGTAAAATGCATATGTGGTCGTGCGGACTCCGATCTAAACGGGCACATAAAATAAGATAGAGAGAGAAATGGCTTCGAACGTGGGTCCCGATTTAGACATGGTCAATCGTATGCCGATTTGAAATTGTGATAATTTTTATAGAAATATTTTGGGAGTTGAGAGATGCCTGGTTTGGATGAATACATTAGTAGGAAACCCAATTAGTGGGGAAAATTAAAAATTTAACTTGGTTAATAATTAGAATGGGTTTGATTATTTTTGATAATGGCTTAACCATTAGGGCGTCAAGTAAATTCAGTAGTAAACGTTCGATGACTGGATATACACATTATTAGAATCCAGGTGGAGGATATTTGAGAACTTGCATATTTTTCTTGTGATATTGTGGTAAATGTAATTCGTAAAAGTAGAGCATTTTGTTTTTCCATCACGTCGACATTAGGACAAATCTCATTTTATTATAGTGTTCCAATTAGCTATTCATATTTCTTGTTCTAGTTATAAGCTTGTGTTTGCCACTGTTGTATACCCCTAAGTTTTGAATAATAATTGAAATTATGGAAGAAATGATGAGGATGATGAGGAGTTTGGAGGAGAGTTCAAAAGAGGCTGGACTGCGTGTAGCAGCCATTATGAAAGAAAATACTGAGGCTTTGGAAAAGAAACTTAAAGAAAATTCTGATAAACTTAAAGAAAGTTTAAACGATAAACTTAAAGAAAATTCTGATTCTTTAGAAAATAAACTTAAAGAAAATTTGAATGATAAACTTAAAGAAAATTCTGATTCTTTAGAAAATAAACTTAAAGAAAGTTCTGATACTTTAAAAGATAACTTGAAGGAAAGTTTAGAGAATAAACTTAAAGAAAATTCTGATTCTTTAGAAAATAAACTTAAAGAAAATTTAGAAAATAAACTTAAAGAAAGTTCTGAGTCTTTAAAGGGTAATTTGAAAGAAAATTTAAATAGTAAATTTAATTCAATGGAAAGTAAATTTAAAGAAAATTCCGAAATTTTGAAAATGACACTTGAGAGTAAAATGAATAAATTATGCGAAAAAACACATGAGCTCGAAACTTCATTAGCTACTAACGCAAGTTTAATGGACGAAAAATTTCGCGATGCCGATCTTCGATCCCAAAGCTTAGCTGATAGGATAGAACATGGTCTCAGGAAAGTTGGTGAAGACATGGTCAACCTGGAAGTCAGAGTGAAGAAGGAGAGTAACGAGATGGGAATTCTAGTTGTTCAACGTTTAACGGAACAATTCAAAGAACTTGTCATGGGAGAAATAAGAGAAGGTGTGATTAGTGAATTGCAAACTGAAATCAAGACCACAGTTGTCAATGAAATTAAAGACACACTCAAGCTGGAGAATCAAGAGGGAATCAAGGAGATTAGGGAATCTTTGTCATCCCATATTGAAGTAATTGCCAAAGATATCCAAGCAACTCAGAAGGACATATCAGATATGACAGGGTCATTGAAAAGTCATGAGGCTGTTATGAACCAGATATCCATTGATGTTAAAGACAACTGTAAAGAGACTGAAGCAATTAAGAAGATGGCAGAAGAAAACCAGAAGGAACTTGAGGCTATGAAGACTCAAATCAAGGATGAGAAACAGTCTGATCATCTGTTGAAAATGCCAAATGTAAGGGGAAAGGAACAGATACAGATAAATCTAGGAGCAGCTAGAGAGACTGATAGACAGGATGAGGTCAGGACAGTATTTCAATCCAACCCCATAACTGTATTTAAGGATATAGAAGACAAGCCTTCTAAATTTTCAGGGCGAGATTCTGTGACACCCGTGGAATTTTTGAGAGAAGCAGGTGATTACCTGAAAGATTCTAAGATCCCTAAAGAAAAACAGATCCGAGTGATAGGGAAGTTCTTGGAAGGTCCTGCACTTCTTTGGTTTAGAGCATTTAGATCCACTCTAACCACTTTTGAGGAGTTTTCTCGTGGGCTATTGAAAAAGTTTTGGTCCCCGGAAACCCAACATCAAGTCAGAGCAGAGTTATATTCGAAGAGATTCTCGACGTCACAACCTACTCGATACTCTACGTACTTTTCTGGACAGCTGTCTAAACTTCAACATTTATATCCGCCGATGCCAGATAACGAGTTGATTACTGCATTGATACGTCAGTTTCCAGCAGACGTCCAGAGGACTTTGATCGCTGCCGATATCTATAATATGGAACAATTTGATGAAGTATTACAGAAGCTGGATCATACCAACGCTCAATTCTTCCATCAGAAGGGAGTAAAGAATAACAACGCTGTGTATGCTGTTATGGCTGATAGTTATTCTCAGACACCTCGAGAGATTCGAGAGGAGCGAGAAGAGAAATCGCCGAGGGAAGATCCAAATAAGAGAGGATGGAACCAATACAGTAACAGATACAGTTACAAGCCATATGCGAGTCCGGATGGTGGTAATCGATACAATACTCGATGGAGAAGACCACGAGATAGTCAAGGAAGGTACCAGGAAAGAAGATATTATGGTAGAAACAACTATAATAACAGAGGGAATGTAGATACTCGTCAGTCCAATGAAGAGTTTAACAAGGAGACGAGGAAAAATTTGGAAGCAAGACACCAAGATAACTTGCAATTTTTGGAGCAGAGGCCCAACGAACCAGGTCCATCGGGAACACAACAATCCCGGGGGAATGGTAATGAAAAAAAAACTTCGAATTCACAGTAGAAGATAGAATTTTGAACACTTTCACTTCCAGAATTATTAAATGGCAAGCAGAGGATGATGACTTAATTCAACAGAATGACGAACGAAAAGAAATGGGTACAAGAATTAGAATGCCAATCATATCATGCGAAGTATTTGGTATGCCTGTCGATACTTTGATCGATACTGGGGCTATGCTTTGTCTGGTGAGTGAGAAGCTTTATATTCTGTGGAAGCTCAAAGAGAATTTAGAGGAGATTCCAGTATCAGGAATTAAGATCCAAGGAATAATACCCAATAAAATATCTCTATGTAAAACACAATTATACTTATGTATTACGATTGGAGGACATGATTTCCGACATGTATTTGTTGTAATGAAGGACATGGCTTTTGACATGATATTGGGAGCAGATTTCATTCAGAAATATCAAGCAGTGATAGACATGAAGACAGAGACGATTAAATTCAAGAATACCGAAGAGATTAACTTCGAGGGAAAAGGAGAGGAAGACATCGAGGGAGATGCTCAATGGTCTCTGATTTTTCATGAAGCTGAAGGAAGAGAAGTCTACACTGAGAAGGAGTCCCTAGAGCTAGGGAAAATTTTGGAAGAGTATCACGATATTTTTGATATTAAGCCTGGTGAAATTGAAGATTTTGAATATTGTGGAAGTAAACAATAATGGAAGCTATTAAATCGCTAATACACGAACTGGTAACATCGTGGGAACTTATAATGCATCGAATTTGAAGATCTATTATTCAAGAACCAGATGATTTAATGTGTAGATAGGAAAAATAAAAAAAATTCAATTTTTATTTTTTGCTAGGTGTGGGGTGGATGTGCCCAAATCTAGGAATGGGTATTCCAAGTTTCAGACACCTAGATATCAAGGGAAAGGCTGAAGCCGCTTTTGAAAGTTCAGATATTTGAATATCGCGCTACATTGCTTCGAGAAGCATTTAGAAGAATTTTACCGATAGTTGGATGTCAAGTGACGTAGCGAGTAATAGCAGAGGTGGAGGCTATTTATTGATTAAATAGTTAACTATGGAGTAGAGACTTGAGACTGGGATGAGATTACTGGCACGGCCAAATGAAAGAGAATGCAATTAGTATCAAGTAAATCGGACCAGGGATTCAAGAGATATGAGGATTTCTAGATATCAGGCGATGACGCGTGACCCTGACCGTTTTGAATAAAAGCCAGCTGGAGCAGGCATGGTTAGCTCATTCTAACACAAGCACTTGGCAAGCAAGTTGCGTCTACGCTGAGCCAAGGCACATGGTTGCCGAATCTACGCAGAAGTTCTTTTCAAATCGTGATAGTCACGAAAAGTGCTGCGCTTCGAGTTGAAACTTAGTAAGTTTCCGGTGAGGAGAATCACTGAGGTGATTGATATTTCTACAGACATTGGTGGAAATATTTATATTTCTGCAAGGACATATGCTAGACATTGTCTAGAAAATAGTATTTTGTCACAGTCCAGTAGTAACTTAATACTTGGATGTTTAAATCCATTTCAAGTCAGTTTTCATATTTTGTAACTAGTTAACCACTTCGATCTGTCAGTACACTGAAGACTAGTCTATAACGGTGGCGTTCATTAGTCTACGCAAGGGAAACTGCAGGTTGTCTAGCGCATGGCAGATGGTGATATACAAACCATGCCCAGGGAACGATCTTCAGAACAGCCGTTAATTGCTTAGACTGTCAATGTTTTTCTTGTACTGATGAGATTACAGTGAGTTATGTTACAACTGGCATATCTAAGAAGAGATCACTTAGATCTGACCCTATTTAAACAAACTGTTATGGCTTTGATAGAAGCCCATATTAAAATGGAACCACAGTTTATTCAAACGTCGAAAGATACTACCACTATGTCTGACTAGACGAATTGTGGGTCTACAATGGCGGCCGATACAAGGATTATACGTGCTTGTCCGATAGGGCATGTTTATGGATAAATCTGGTACAGACCAGGTTTACTACACTTCAAGACCATCAAGAAATGTAAGCCACATTTGAATTATATTATGCCTAGCTAATTTGAACAAACTATTTTTCTGCAGATGACCAACACATTTTTTTCGTCGTATTTAAAGCTTGCAATGATTTACGCAAGACTTGTTAGAGTTATTCTGAGCATTTTCAGCACTCAGAACAGTTTAGGATCGATGACCGAGCATTTCGAGCATTTATTTGAATTTTTCATATTTTAAGGAAACCACGGAAAACCCCCGATGTAACTGTAAAAGTTAATAATTTATTTTGAGGAATGGATATTTTTTCCATATTCGAAGGTTCGAACATGTGGATTCTCACATAATGAGATGATAATTAAACACATTTAAAATGATATAATTAATAATAATAATAATAATAATCCACTGATAATAATAATAATAATAATTTTCATAATTTTTCTAAATAATTCTTGGATATTATATTGTCTAATAATCATATGTATTGAGAGAGAGCCTATGAAGTAGTTTAATCATTTCTAGTGTAGAACAGGAGATTTTCCGAAGGAGAGTGGTTAGCGCATTCAACCAATATTTCAGTTCTGGTTGAACAGTTGATATTTGCATTGAGCAAAGTATATGTTTCAGATAAAACGGAGAGGCATGAAACGGGAAGCAAATGATATTTGTATCAAATAGGATATTTTTGTATTTATATAAAATCATGACGTAAATACACTCGAAAGTGAAGTAAAGCTTTTCATAAGTATGGTAAATTCACGGGTTGAACTGAATGGTAAAATAAAATAAACTTGTAAGTTTATTAATCTTCCAGTGTTGATAACAAGCAGAAGCTTGATTTATTGTATAAATTTTGGGAAGATAATTTATGTGTGTGGAGTAGTTGAAATGCCATTCCCAGGTGCGCATGTTAAGTCGCAGGAATGAAGGTTTTTTCGAGCATCAATCAAATAGCAGGTTCGATGGCTCAGGTTTATAGTAGGAGTATTGGAGCCACACATTTCGTCGTATGAATAACCCGAAGGTTGTTTCTTGAAAACCATCAGTTCTTATTTCAACCTTGTTTTCGAATTCCATTTTAGACTTTGATTTTGCTAGAACCCGGATTTATCATGATAGTAGTTTATTCTTCTTCAGAGGAAGACCTTTGCCGTTGTTGTTGTAATATTGTGTTCTTACACAAATAATAGAATGGGCCACTGCCAATTAAAAGTAATTCTTTAACCACGAATAATTTGAAGGATATTTTCAAATCCTAGTGCCATGAACTAAATGAATTTATTATGAAACTACAATTCTTATTTCCGCATTCTGTCGAAGAATTGCAAGTTATGAAAGTTACTAGAAATGGCCATGAATATAAATATTTTTATAATAATGATTCCAAGTGGATAATTGAATAGTTGAATGGTTCAACCATTTATTGATCAAGTTGATGATTCATAAATCATGTATTTTGTTTGGAACTTGAAGTTCATAATCGAGTCACTTCTCGAATGTTTAATGTCAGAAGAACGATTAATTGTTGTTGTGCTTCGCACAGTTCTTCGATGCTATGCTCAAGGTCAAATACTTTTCAGATGTTATTAATATGTATAAATAATTTGTATTGCTTCTATGATAATAATATTTTCGACGATATATTTTTGAAACTGGAAAAACAAGTGAAAGTTTAAGAAATTCTACAAACATTTATTCTACGATTGTTAATATCATGTAAATAGTCAAACAGTGATCTACGTTATTTCCAGTATAGACAATTAATTTTGAACTGGAATTAAATATTAATAATTTTGCAACACAGTCCACAGGACTATTAATCGGACTTGTGTTTCCAAAAAAGATTGTCAAATGTGTTTGGAAAATTTCTGTATATTGTGTGTAAATAAGAGTGTGGATCGCCACACGTGGATGATGCTGCTTTGAGCATCCTTGCAGTCAGATTTTAACTTTAAAATAAACTGAGATAATTTTACCAGATGTGTTTCTCCCAATTAAATCTCCTTCTATCCTTATTGTTGCATTGAGCCAAAAATCAGTAAAGCATTTTTTTAATTTGATGTCGATTTTGCGATTTGCTTTAGCCCATCTGGCGCTCCGGGATATTTTGACTCTCGTGCTGACTGATTATTGGTAAAATGCATATGTGGTCGTGCGGACTCCGATCTAAACGGGCACAGTACCAATCCAGCCATTGTGAAAGCGTGCGTTCAATGCTGATGTTGGTGGTCGGCCTGGCCTAGATTTTTCTCTACAGTCCCTGTTTCCTTAAACCGATTAAACCATCGAATGGCAGCTTTGTGAACAGGTGCAGTTTGTCGGGCGGTGCAGTCAGTTTTCCGAAGAAACTATTATAGTACATTATGCAACGAGTCTATAATGGCAATAATTAAGACACGAGTATGTTTATAAAATTTATAATTTTATAATTTCCATACGATTTGCATACGACTGTTTATGTTCGACGATAATTATTATAACTATTTTATGTTCGAACATAAATATTCATAAATATCTGTCGTGATTTCGCCAGTTTTATGTACTGAATAGAGCGCATGAGACGCAGAGAATGCCTTGTATTTGACCATGGCCTCATCGATTACCCTACTATGACACTAGGCCACGCAGTGAAATTTAAATTAGAAGGCCCTGGAACTCAGCGCAGGTGCGATGCTATCCTTATATAATCGGTCAAAGAACTGTTTCTTGAGCTCTGATTGGTGGGAGAAACTCTTTCATAATGAAAAATAGTGTTATAATGAGCCTCATTACAGTACAGTTTTCTCACATATAATAGTCAGGGTCGAACATAAAATAATACAAAGTTGTGAGTAATTGAAATTGTGTTGTAATTTTGAGATGCTCTTAAAATATCCCTAAACTATCGAAACCAATTATTTAATCAAAAAATTATTTGTACTAACAAATAGTGAAATTATTTAAAAACAAGTAGTTCCGTGAAGAACTATATAGCCTAATTTCATATTTCCTACTTATGTTAATTTCCTCTATCAAATACAAAATTTCAGTTTGATTGTTGTAATAGATTCGTAGATATTGAGAACCATCTACATATTTCGGATGGTTGCCATGTTGGATTTGTATATATAGGCCTTAGAATTGTGTACTATTACATGAAGATTATTGTGTAGGTCTTTTATTCAAACTTCAATCGCATGATTAGAACACAAGAAATAAAAACTTAATTTCATAGATTTCACACAGCCGCCATCTTGAGGATATGTAAATAATTGAACCAAATTACATGTCAATGCATTGCAATTTATATAGTGACTAGCAGAATACCCATTCTTCGAACGGTCTTCGGTATTAATAAGCAGACGTTATCAATTGAGCTACTGTTGCAATGGTTAGGGTCTTGGAACCTGTTTGTAGACAAAGAAAAATGATTAGTTAAAATGTTCTATCAAACTAAATTTACCTAACGTGTTCTTCCTTACTTGAAAATAAAATTGAAAACCTCGTAGACGAATCGCAATACACGTCACATACATACTGACCCTCACCGTTGAGTCAATTCCCCAACCACAGGAAGACCCCTTTTATAAAGTATAAAGGCTTGTGGTGAGTGAAAATTCAAGTTCTTTAGCCTCCAATGACCCAAATTCCTAAAAGCAGCAAAGAATACTATTTCAAATCAGGAGTTTTTGAAAATAATGTTGCTGTTTGGAGATATAATAGACCTTCTGTTCGACATATCGCACGTGTAAGTCGTGTGGGAAAAAATCTCGGGTACTTCTTGAACCCCTTAAGCGCATTGATGAATTTTACAGTTTTAGTTGGTTCCGTGATAACCTTCTAGCAATTTGCAAACTTTCACAGAAATTTATAGGCCTAAATGGAATGGCATTACTTCTTGCAGAAATAGATGGAAAGTTGGATGTCACCTCTTGAGATACTGTTGTCATGGTTACTGGCTTGCATTCCTTCATTAGTTTATTAAATGAAATTAGTTTTCTGGGAATATCTAAGAAACTGTTGGTTTTAGAGCCTTAAAATGTAGTGTTCGGGGACCCTTTACGGCTCTTTAGGGGCCCCGAGGTTTGTTTCTGACACCAAGGTGTTGAAAATGAACTTTGTCTCGTCGTTGTACGCCATTACATAATAATAATAATTATAATAAGTTAATAATATAACAATATAGTGATAGGGATATAATAGACCATCTGTACTATACCGGCACGTGTAAATCGCGTGAAAAGATTCTAGAGTACCCCTTGCCCCCTTAAGCGCATTATATGTATTGATGAATTTTACAGCTTAATTTGGATCCGTTATAACCTTGCAGCCGTTTGCAAACCTTCACAGTGATGTAATAAATGGAATTGCATTTCGTCTTACAGAAAATATAATATGGACCTCTGAGATTGTGTTGCCATGGTTACCGGCTTGCATTCTTTCAGTAGCTTAATAAATGAAATTAGTTTTCTGGGAATATCTCAAAAACTGTTGGTTTTAGGGCCTTAAAATGTGGTTTTCGGGGCCCCTAGGGCTCCCGAGTTTCGTTTCTCACACTGAGGGGCTGAAAATGAGCTTTGCCTCACTCTTCTACGCCTATTTCAGCATGTATTTTAAGGGGGTAGGCTTCTTTTATGAGAGGTATGGAGAAAAGTTACATCAGTGATTAGTGTCGTGCCTCTGATGGATATCTGTATCAAATTTTACGTTGATCCACCCAGCCGTTCTCGAGTTATAAGAACACGAAATTGTCCACAGACAAACAGACAGACAGACAAAAAATATTTTTGCGTGCATCCGTCATAAAACATACTGAAACGCACAAATATCGCAAATTTCCGTGGAAATTCAGAAAAAAAAACAGACAAACTTTCATTTTTATATATAGAGAGATTTGCTATACCAAGTTTCACTGCGTTCGGATGGTTAAATCACGAGAAAAGTCTATTTAAATGTTTCAACTTCGCTTGGTCGCCATGTTCGTTTTGTAGTTACCAGGTTTTTGAAAGTCTCATAGGTGGACGTCTAGTAGTGCCCTTTATCACCGTATAAAATGTCAGGGTGATACGAATAATAATTTCGGAGATATAGAATGGCAGTGAGATATATCGCACAGCCGCCATGTTGGACTGGTGAGACGTAATAAAATTTGAAGGGCACTGTCTGGGTGGGCCGAAATATTATTGTGAACTTGCTAAGTTTGATTGAAAGTTATTAGGGACACACACATACACACACGGACAAAAAGTGATCTCATAAGCCTATAAGTGTAATTATTAGGGAAAGAAAGAGATATATTAATAGCACATGTTTTAAGATCAGGGAACTGGCCTATAAAGAAATATGAACTTGTTAGAAACTACCTTAGGTAATTCTTTACTTTTGCAAACTCTATCTCATTTGAAACACTAAATAGATAATTTATATTTATATTTTCTTAACTGTTAATCATTTTAGTGACACAAATTTCATTTAACAGGCCATAGATATAAAATATTTATAATATAAATTGTATAGTTTTAGTCTGAAATGATTAATAAGTAATGATTAAGCATGTAGTATTACTACATTGTAATGGGGCATGCTGTAAATAAAATAAATTTAAAAAAAACATTTTTTTATAAATGAAAATAGGCTAATAATTGAAGTACTGGTATTAAATAAAATATATGGTTTCTAGTAAATTATATTCAAACAAAACTTATAAAAGTACTGTGTTGCACTCAAGATGCAATGTAATTTGTAATGTCTACTCATAACTGGAATATTCATTATACGTTAAAACCAAATAGAAACGTTCTTCCAACATTTATATAGCGTTACGAGCTGTACAGTGCACTTCAAAACGTCATTTGGAAAGCCGGATGGCAAATGGATTTGTATAACATTAAACATGCCTTGGCTCTTTTCATATTGGAAGGCCCACAAGTTAACCAACCTTTTATGCAACATCTATATGATGATGATAATTGTTGTTTTAAGGGGTCTAACATCTAGGTTATCGGCCCCTAATGATCTGGGTGATAGCGAAAATGATAATGAAATGGAAACCAGAACGAAAATTAAGTGCGATGGAAAAAACTTACAAAAAGGAACTCAGATTGAAACAACTCAAAAATGTTCTTACAAAAGGGAATTTAGAACAAAAAGATTCACAAAAAGAATAGATTGAAAAATACCCACAAAATGTAGGCTAGGTTCAAAATACGTACAAAATGCATTGTAGAATCGAAATACTTACAAAATGCAATTGAAATTCAAAATACTTACAAAATGCAAATGAGATCGAAAATACGTACAAAATGCAATTGAGGTTCAAAATACTTACGAAATGCAATTGAAATTGAAAATACACAATGCAATTCAGATTGAAATATCCCAGTTCCAATGCAAGTAATTCACAAAGTGCAATTGAAATTCAAAATAATTACAAAATGCAATTGAAATTGAAAATGCTTACAAAATGTACGGTAGATTCAAACGACTCATGTGGATTGACAATACTTACAAAATGCAATTTAGATTGAAAATACTTGACAAAATGTAATTTAGATTCAAAATACCCACAAAATGCAATTGTGAATCAAAATATTTGCAAAATGCCCACCAAACAAAATGCAATTTAGATTTAAAATTCTTGCGAAATGCGGTTTTGGTTGAAAATACTTACAAAATGCAATTGAAATTCAAAATACTCACTAAAATGCCCTGAAACCTACATTGAATGACTTACTAAAAAGCAATTTAGATTGCCAATCTTTACAAAATGCAAATGAGGTTGAAAACAATCGCGAGATGTAATTTAGATCGAAAAAACTTACAAAAAGCAACGTAGATTAAAAATACCTACAAAAAATCGCTAAAGGGAATTTAGATAAACGGGGTGCCAATTAACAAAAACAGTGCGGGAATCTTAAAGAGAAAAGGAAATATAATGAAAAGAAAACAAGAGGTCTGACCCCTCGAAGAAGGAGGGATCAGGAAAGATGAGACAAGGGCCAATTAAGGCGGGAAAGTGAAAGACTCCCTAGGCCTCGGATACCCTAATACCGTCGTGGTCGGAAAAGAACAAGAGTTGACCAAGGGAGGTCGACAGGAAAGAAGACAGAGAGGAGCCCGGCACAAGTAAGTGGAAGCAATGACGGACTCAGCTGTGGACCCGTGGTCGCCAACCCACGTCCCACTAGATGTGAGCCCTGGGGGAGCAACATCTATAAACAAGGAGTTCCGTGAAAAACTAAATAGTCTATTTTCATACATTTTACTGGTCTTTCCCATTAAAACTCTCCCACCTCTTAAAAGCATTTTCATGTGAAGTACCAAATAGCTTTTGCTACATGACCGACGTTGTGAAAAAGTAGCCTATTAAGTTAGAAAATCAAAACTCAATATCCATAAATTGTAGTCATTATAGACAAGAAACATGAAAGCATAATCGTCTCACTATGGTTCTACCCGTAGTGCATGCCTTGTCTTAAATCAAACTTTCATTGTGCTTCAAGATAATTCACTTCAACACATGCGTTCAAAGTTACACGATAAAACTCAGCAATTTTCCTAGGTTTGTGCCGTGTCCTGTTTCGCCCCCACAGGAGTAGCGAACTGCGCGTTACCTCCCCGCACAAGACACGGCACAAGCCTAGAAAAATGCTGAGTTTTAATTCACTGACAGTGATAGCTAATATGCCATCTTACACTATAAACCTTTTATAGATAAAGCCTATCATACGAATCTCCTGAATAAGGTGCGAGAAATAAAGACAAGAGATTTAAAAATTTCCAACTGTTTGCATCTTGAATTTTTTATAGAATTTATAACAAGAAGTTCCGTGACGAACTAAAGAGCCTACTTTTCTTAAAATTTAAGATTCATGCCAATGATGAATTTATAAGGATTTATCTAGAATAATATCGAAATTTCTAATTAGTTCGAAATACTGTATACCTGGCATAACGTAGCCTAATAGAGAACTACAGTTGGCAGCCCTGGTGACTGAATATATTCTTAGTTCCATCTCTTAAGGTACAGAATACAAAATTTGGTTGAAGTCCAATGGATAGCATGGACGGTACATGCTGTTAGACATTGGATTTATCTGCGCGCGTAAAATCATGTTGGCAACAATGACATAGATGTATTGGTCAGAAATAATCTGAAATAATATGATCTATTGTTGTGTCAATTTTGAATGAAATCCATTAGTTAGTATAGAAGTTACATGCATTTTAAAATTGGACCTATCAGCAGGCTTAGAATCATGTTGGCAGCACTGGCGAATATAAGTTACTCCAAATTAATATAGAATGTCGGGTACTATACGTGCGCATAGTTTAAAGCTGTCGGCTTGCATACTTTCTGATATATGGGTATTTGGATTTTAAAAAATGAGAGCATTTATTAACAGTTGGCAGCCCTGGAGGCTCTTAAGAATAAGTTCAGTCATATCAGTTTACGTACACATAGCACATACAAAATTTGGTTGAATTCCAATTGATAGTGTAGATGTTATATGCATTTAAAAATTGGACCAATCAGCAGGCTTATAATCATTTTGGCAACACTGCCATGTATGGCCTCCTGGAAATTAAACTGCAATATTATTATCTATAGGTGTGCCAATTTTGAAATAGCTCCCATTCATACCTTCCAAGATATCCAACATGGAGCTCATATTTCAATTGCGATTTTTCAGCAGTTGGTAGCACTGACATCATTTTCAAATATGGCCGTGAGATAATCAGGTATAGATCTTTGCTCCTACAAAATTTTGTTTCGATTGCTCCAGCCATTTAGGAGTTGATAGTGGGGGGGGGGGACACACACACAGCCAGACAGACAGAAGGACAGACAGACAGACACACATTTGCCCGATCTCATAAGTCTACTTTTGCCTCATTTTTGCAAAATGTGAAAAGTAGGCTAAAAATAGACTTTTCAATCTTTACATTGAGTAAGCAATGAAGGAAATTGGAGAACAATTTAAAGTGGGAGTGAAGATTCAGGGAGAAATAATTTCAACTCTGAGATTTGCTGATGACATCGTCATCTTGGCCGACAAGCCTGAGGATTTGAATGAGTTTTTGAATGGTATGGACTCCGTCTTACGGAAAGAATTCATGATGAAAATTAATAAATGTAAAACAAAAATACTGGAATGCAGCCGAAATAAATCAGAAACCTCTATGGACATCAAATTGGCAGGTGAAAATCTGAAGGAAGTAGGAGACTTCCTGGGAAAACCGACGGAACGAAGGGAATCGAGGAAACATCCGTAACGCTCGAGGAAATGATCGATATAGAGGACCATATGAGAGGCCATACGATCAAAAAGCAAGAGATAGCCGATATAGGAATTATAACCAGAATTCCAGATATCAAGACAGGAATCGATATAACAATAGATATCGGGGCAGAAATAACTGGAGCCAAGGTCAACAGTATAATGGGAACGACAGGCAGGATGGCCGAAGAAACGATCCTAACGACAGACGAGATAATCGTGGACATGAGAGGTCGAGGCAAGAAGATAGACAGCCTAGTGCACCACCCGAAGAGACCGTGAGAGATGTCAATCGAGCAAGCACGAGTAGCGAAGGAAGAAACAAACGTCAGAATAACACGGAATCAAGATGCTAATCATTGGAAGTCAATCATCATTATTGAGAGTCAGAAAGTACCATCATGCTGAGTAAGGGAATTGTAGAGCTATCGTGTACATGTATTATATATAGAATGCCTGAGAGTGTTTTTTTTTCTCAATCCTGATAAAAAAAAGGAGATGTACGGGAGAGATGTACCCGATACCTAGTTTAGGCTATCGGCTACGCCAGCAGACATTAAGCCGTAGTTGAGGTTTTGGGAAGAGTTAGGAAAAGATAGCGCACTGATCGAGTCAAGAAGAATGTCAAGATGACGTAGGAGGTTTAGGATCAAGGAGGCACTGACATCTGTAAGAAGATGGAATTATGGATAGAAATGTGAAGCTTTATTAAGATATGTATGGAATATGGTAATTAAACATCTTAGAAGAGGATATATAACATGCATTATATGTGGAAATAATTGTATGGAAGTTAGATAACCCTTAAGTTATTTTATAACGGAATAGCCGAGATGATGTGGGTTCGAGACTATAATCGTGACGCGAGAGCACAGTGGTGGGGGACTACACCACGTGTCTGCGCCAGGCAGATAAGTGTGAAGACAGTGCCAGCACATTCAGTGGAGCTCTGTCAGTCGAGCAAGTAGGATCGAGCTCTGTAGCGCAAGCCAGACGCACGGTGAAGGTCACGTAGCATACCGAAACTGTCACGGCAGAGTGTAGGCGACAGTTTCAGCATCGCCGGGCAGCGAACGACAAGCAGGTCATTGATCCAGGGGGACTTGCCGAGCAAGCAATCACAGACGGCCGGGATGTTAGAACAGCACTGCAAGTAGTTGGAGACTTTATTACAAGCTACATTTCAACGCAGTTTGAACATAGTTCTTCTGAATAACTTTATGACTATGCTTTTCTTAACGCATTCAAAGTTACTTTAACAATTTCAAGCAAACGGAATGTTGTTAGCATAGGCACTGATGAACATTAGATCGTGCATTAATGAAATTTATTTCTTATGCAGTTTCATGAATTACCAAATACAGACAACTACAGGGTGTTTCGTAAACTTGGACACTCTCATGTAAAATTTAATTTTACGAAAGTGAGACTTAGCAGTTGTTAGAGATTGATCTTTCAATACTCAAACTGAACGTTTAATGGAACAGTGGCGCAACTTAGAAGAGGAATAGGGGATCCGCTGTTTCCATGAACTTTTTCGAGAGGAGTTGGACAATATCCGCTATGGGTAATCCGAAGTTCAGCATGTCAGAGTAGACGCAGATAGAGACAAGATGGCACCGTAGAGCGATGGATTCGATTCCTGACGAGAGGAGGTCCACCAGCTGATTCACTTGGGATTTCGAAGGCAATCGTCATTTCATGGATGGAATGATATTCACGCCGATCTCTCGAGAAATTCATTATGTAGGGAAAATCGACGATCTTGGAAATTTAATTACAGCTGATTTTGAAAAGGTACTGTAAGAGTTATAACTACCTGATACGATTATTTTCATGAATACTGGGCACACATGTATATTTTTCTAATAGGAGTGATACGATTATTTAGACATGATTTGACTTTATATACTTCGAATTTGCTAGAATATGGAGTGACCATATGATATGGCAGGCATCATTATACGAAATTCTCACCATTGGTTGGCTTTATTAAGCAGATGTTTGGTCTTTTAGACATTTTTCCAGCTTGGATATTTTTCATGAATAGTTTTTTCTTGTGTAACGAGTATTTCGAACTCGTGATCTGCAATTGATTATCTAAAATTACTTCATCAGTTCATTGCATACTAGCGAGTGTGTATTATTCATCAGTAGGGATTTTTTCCATTGGATTGTTTGGAGATATTAAGAAGTTATTCACTTTAGTGAATGAACATCGCTTTTATATGACAACTAGAAACTTGTTGATTCCTATCTGGTACATTCACTCATATAGTCTACGAGATGGGGTCTTTCGTATTTATACGATTGTATGGTGGCTACTCATCTTACCCATCGTTCAGGGCAATATCATCCAAGTCGACGGGGCGAGGTCTTTCGTATTTATACGACTGTACGGTGGTTACACATCTTACTCTCCATTGAGGGACTCATTTTTATCATCCGAGTGTACACGAGATTGTAAGTGAATCAAACAAGGAACTACTAGTCACATATCAGTCGAGATTTTGTTAAATAAAGTAACGATAAATGTCAGCAGGATTGCATTTAGTAATTCTTGTTTGCCAATCCAATATTTTGTTGCTATACTCTTTTGAGAGTAATTTCAGTTTAACAGCTGTTACAGCTGATGCTTTTGATGAGTTTTATAATTGTGTTTGATACCTTTGAGAAGGATTTAAAGTAATTGAATCTTGTAAGATTAATCATTAATGGTCAGATTTATTTTAAGGCAGATCAGTATTGCAGATTTTGATATGAGAGAATATAGCACATTGGTGTTTTTTCTGTGATGTGAATTATGAAAATTGTAAGAGAATTTATGCTATTTGAAAGCAGATCTTAAATTACTGAAGTAATATATTTTTCCAATTGTTTAAGAAGTTGTCTAGATGTGATCAGATTAATTACAGTTATTGGAGGTTGTGTGCGTTGATAATTTGAAGCCAGTTATATATTTTTTGTAGATCATGCAACATGGTTAAGTGGAGTTTGTGGTAGGCATTTTGTGGAAGTTGCCATGTGATAGTTGCAACGTTGATAATGTATTTTGAAGCAGACATGAGGTCGTCGTACCCAGTCTAGCGTAATTGTTGAGATTCATGCTGTATGTGCTGAATATTTATGGAGTTTTGTGGAATAATTGTTGTATTCAAATGTGATATTTGAAGTATTGAGGAAATGTAATGTCGTTGTGGATAGTTAGATCCAACGTGATGTCATGAAGACAATGATATTTTTTGGCATGATAAATTAAATACGAGATATAACTTGGAAGTAATAAAACTGTAAGACAACGTTCTATAAACCATATTAAACAATTTGTTAGGAAATTAAACAAATAAATAAAGTTGATAATACAAGATTTTCTGAAATAATAATTAATGAAATAATAATCTGAGATTTAAGCATATTAACGATCTGACCTAATGAAATAAAAATCAGAATGACTAGATGAAATAATGAAAACTAAATAACCAGAAGATTGAAATTTAAATAAGTTGATAAATTAAATTTTGGAACAAATCGATGAATTAAATAGATGGATGAATTAAAGATTAGATAATTAAACTGATTTAAATAAATTAATAGACGATTGTAATGATGATGAATAACTGAATTAGAAGGTGATAATTAATTAAAGAAGCTGATGATTAATGAATTTATATGGAATTAAATAAATTTAATTAAGATATAATTTGAAGGAATTGCAACTTGAGTTGAGAATTTAAATGATGTAATGGTGATGAATTAAGGATTCTGACAGGAATATGTAGAATTTTGAAGTGAGAATTAATGTGAGAAATGTTTAATTTTGATGATGACGATAACGATGACCAATGAGCCATGAATTTTCTGTAATTCACAGATAAGTAATTGTGAATGACAATGTAAATAGTGTAAATTAATTATTCGATGTTTAGGAGCATTTGACTAACATGTTCAACATTTAAATTATGCCATGCAAACCATAAATTACGTGATGTTTAATATATGTGATTATAATATGTGTATGTTTAGACAGATCAATAACTTTTAAATCCACACTGATGATGTTAAATTAAAGAGAAATTAGGTCTCAGATTTCACAAATGTCAGTGACGAAAGACATAGTGCTACAGTGATCCTGAGAACCCAAGAGAACTTTAGAGATTTTTCTGTTCTATGTGGATAAAAATAATTATGGATTAGAAAAGAGATGGTTCGATTTTTGGACAATGACAATTTAACGTTGGCATTCGACCATACTCTCAGGTAGGAGTTATATTTAAAATGTCTGTCTGACTATCAAAGTGAAATAAATTTGTTTTTATCTTAGTTGTGATCTGATGATGGTGTGATTTTCCTTTTTCTTTCCTTGTTTTGAGTAAGGCTTAACCGGAAAGGAAGTGGTTTGCTAGGAATTCAGTTGATGGCGCCCATTTATATTTGCATTATTTCTATTAAACTTAAGCCCGTAACGACCCTAGAGATACTTTGTCTCGTGATACCCACTGCTTTTTCGATAACTCAGCTGAATTTCCGACACATTCCTTATTTGACTAGAGGTTCATTTAACTCCGCTCTGTCCCGGAACTCCAGGAATGCGATGTTATAGCAGATGGGTCATCGCATCCCCAGGATGAACGGGTACAATACATTGAGAATAGAACTTTCTTGCATTTCTCTGGGACTTCCTTGTTCCATACTAAACCTCTCACACACTGGATTCTCTTTCCAATTTCTTCACTTATTGTACCATCTGCTGTGAGTGTGTTCCCCAAATACTTAAAGCTTTTTACCATTTCCAATGGATTTCCATTGACTTCAATATTCTGTCTTCCTTCTCTCTTGTTTCTTGTCATCACTACAGTCTTACTCTTCTCCACACTTATTTTCATTCCATATTTCTCTCTCTCTTGATTCCATACAATGACTTGTTCTTGCACTTCTATTTCATTTTCTTACCATATTACTATGTCGTCTGCAAAGAGTAAGGCCTTAGTCTCCTTGTTTCCCATTCTTCGTTTCACACTCTTGTGGATTTCATCCATGACAGTTATACTTATTGCTGCCTGGAATTAGAGTAAATAAGTCAGGGGAAATAGAACACTCAGGATGGCCGCTCTTTATTCTGAGGCTCCTCATTTCAGCCGAGGAGCGTGGCTACATCTCTCCTCATGGCTGGTTTAAAGGGCGATGGTTCCAGATGATAAAATCAACACAACGGTGTATTATTCCATCCTACGACGCAGCACACAGTATTATTATATTATCCAGGCCTGCCAACGCCCTGGACATTATCTGAATGAAATTCCAAGCAGACGATGACAAAGCACCAATTCGGCGGCGAGCAGAATAAATATTAATGACCATGAGTTGGGGGAGGCAATAAAATGTGTGTTTGAACGAGTTTCTAATCACCGCCCCCAGTGCCTGTGAGTTGTTGGTTGGTTGGTTGGTTGGTTTCTCAGTTTAGGGGCTGCGACAACGCGATGATGTAGCCCCCCTTACTTTGGGTGCATGTAGAATCTGTCTGATAACCGGTGTTAATTGTGATGGCTGTATTAGTGTGTGTTATCTGTTTGAATCCAAGTAAGGACAGGAGACAATAATTTCAAGTAGTTCCTACTTTTACTACCAAATGTTACCGTCCACGACACCTAGCTTGTGGACTTGGCTACTATAAGGTACGTTCAAGAAGTAACGAGCCGGAGGCTGGAATGCGCAAACCGGTGACTACATCGGCTAATCCTGGCGTGTGTAACGAGGTGTGGTTCCGACCAGAGTGTGGAAGCTCACAGCCCGTCGCTAAAGGGCATGCATGCACGTCACGTGACGATAAAAAGCGAGAAGCAGCATGCATCATTCGTCCAAAGTTGCCAGTCGCATTGAAAACAGTGACATGGAGGCATCAACCGAAGAGCAAAGAGTTGTTGTTCGGTTTCTGACAGCGGAAGGAGTAGGGGGAACGGACATTCATCGCCGAATGTCACAAGTATACCGCGAACACTGCATGTCCCTTGCAAGGGTCAAGACGTGGCACAAGCGCTTCAGGGAAGGACGGGTGCCGTTAACCGATGATGCCCGATCTGGGGCACCCCCTGCATTATCGATGACAACGTCCAGCTGGTTGATGCACTCATTACTAGAGACGAGAATTATAGGCTCTAAAAACAGTTAAAATAGGCAGGCATATAGGCTCTTAAAACAACCAAAATAGGCATGTAAATAGGCACTAACGTGTAAAATAGGCAACAAAATAGGCATGAAAAAAATTCTTATAATTTAATAACATATTTAATTACTATAATAAGAATTAACAACGAGCACATTTTCAATGTTTTCTTGTAATAAGTTTTTTCTCCTGTCATGAAGAATGTTTTTATATTGAGAGAAAGATCTCTCAACATCACATGAAGTGATTGGGCAAAACTTTAACGAAGGCACTGCATCTGGTTTTAGGTCAATTGCTTGGTCTACCTCACCTCGTAGCACACTGGCTATCTTTACCACTGCTTCCCCATCCTGGATTCCTCTGCAGGACCCTATCAAACTTTTCCATGGCAGCGGCTATCTTCCCAGAGGTTCCTTCCAAACTTCCCCTGACTACTTCAACAATCCTACATGACTCTACCAGGGGTTTTCCACTCTTCTCTATTTTCTGTTGCCTGCAATAGATCCTGCATGATGTGTACCTACAAGCCTGCGATCCTCGTTGAAAATTAGAAAACGCGCAATTTGAAATTGTGGCATTCGTCCATAACCTTACTTTTTACCACAATCTAGCAAGACTCTAGAGGGGATGCTAGAGGCTTGTTGGCAGCTTCGCGGCCCTAACCTGGGAGCTTAACGCTCCCCCAGACTAGAGCCACACATAGAGCTGGTAAAAGTTACTCGCGACTTTTTCAAAAAAATAAAAAATAAAATATGTATTTAAGTTGTAAATCTCCATTATTACAGGGAATGATTCAGAGTTCAAAATACCGATTTTTAATTTTCATCCACTTTGGGACAAGAGATCACCAGCGTTCTAACTCCTCGTTTAGTAATTAAATGATTGTTTAACCTTTTATATATAAATTATTGAGATTTCATGTCTAATACAGCATTGCAACAAAACAACTTGCCACAATACATAAATTAATAGGCCTATAAATGCTAGGATGAACTGCGATCGTACTTCTCAATCACATAAACATAAAAGAAACAAACGAATTAACTATTTACAGCAAGCTTGGCGGAAGACTACTCTTCCATCGGTAGTGAAATTGGTATCCCCTGTGATCCACTGCTTCAGCCAGTAAGACTTCGATAATTTATCTTTCGGCATTGCCATGGACACACTTCTTCGCAATAAATTTCACAAATTCTGAATCTGAAGTGAAGATAAAGTGTACGCTTACACAGTTCGCATCGAGAGGGAGGTAGGGGATACGGGTTGTGCAACATAATTCGACGTTGATTGGTTCTCGCATGTGTCTTGCGAGGTTGGAGGGGTTGTAGGCTTCGAGGTAAAATTGTTCCTTGTTTCTTCTGATGGAAATTTCCCAAGCGCTATTTCTGGTGACTTCCGAGAATTCCCATTCTTGATCGTGGGGTAAACACATATTGAGAAATGAGAATATAATTCTGTCGAGCATACCAGCTGCAATATAATACAATTTAAAATACAGTCAAAAGGCATCAAAGAGGCAATTATACTCCAAATAGGCACAAACCCTTGAAATAGGCATTTATAGGCACAATAAAACCAACGAAATCTAGCCTAAAAGAACCTAAAACGGATTTATATCTCGAAAGCCTGCGTTTCTAAACATAGGAATAAAATAGGCAAATAGGCAAATTCCCGTCTCTACTCATTACCCAGGACCGCCGAGTGACAGTGAACGCCATAACCGCCGTGGTCGCTCCACGACAATGCACGACCTCATACGGCCAACACAGTCGGGACACTCCTGCAGAAATTCAAATGGAAGGTTCTCTCTCCCTGTGATTACGCCATGTTTGGTCCCCTGAAAAGGGCTCTGCGGGGCCAACGATTCACCTCGGACGCCGACGTCCAGCTATACGTGCGGAACTGGTCCACATCGCAGCCCAGGGAATTTTATGACACTGCCATACACCGTCTCGTGTCACAGTGGGACAATTGCCTCAACAGCCAGGGCCAATACTTCTAACATACAGCTACTGGTTTCTGTAAGTATGCCTCCAGCTCGTTACTTTTTGAACGCACCTTATAGAAGGCATTGCAGTCAGCACCTGTCGGCGAACGTTGGAACTAATAGAGCATTATCAATTCTAACCTACAAATTTTGGCTTCACACAATTGTAATTACTGGAGGGTTCTATTTCATGCCATAAATCTATGACATGGGCTCACCGGCTTTACTTCCCCTGCAAAGAAAGGCATACTGAGGGATTTTAACGCTCTTAAAAATCCAGCGACTTCGGCCAGGTTTGACCCCGCGATCTTGGGCATAGAAGCTCAGCATGCTACCAACTACGCCACGGAAGCCACCCGATGTGAGGGGAGGGTGCAATCACAGCATTCGTAACACACTCTGCACTTGATAACATTAAGAGAGCGAGTGTGGTGCTGTGGCTCAGATGTCAAGGATGAGTGGTTATCGTATTTACACTCTGGAATCTAGGGAGCACCAAGATGATGATTAGCTCTCCTTAAACTACACTGTTCGTATTCCCCCCTCCCCCCCTCTCCCCACAGGGGCTGACATGTAGTAGGACGTGGGTCGGCGACCACGGGACCCCAGCTGAGTCCGGCATTGCTTCCACTTACTTGTGCTGGACACCTCCCTGTTATCTTTCCAGTCGACCTCTTGTTCATCTCCGACACCGACGGTATTAGGGTATACGAGGCCTAGGGAGTCTTTCACTTTCCCGCATTAATTGGCCCTTGTCCCATCTTTCCTGATCCCTCATTCTTCGAGGGGTCAGACCTATTATTTTATTTTCATTATATCTCCTGCCTTATACTCAAGACCCTCAGGGAGGCAGTGTGTGTAGTCCCACCACTTATGGTGCACCCTGGATTGTGCTACACCCTCAAGGGCTCACGTCTGGCGATATCGGGAGTTGATGACCCCGAGGGCTTCCTGAGCTGGGTCCGGTTTTTCTCCTTCTTCCATTGCCTTTGGGGCGGTCCCTCTCCTCTTTACCTTTCATATCTGCCTTTCCTGGCTCTGCTTTCTTCCGAGTCCCTTAATTCTCATTCTTCGAGAGTAGTGTGGTGCGGGGGGTTCTGCTTCCCAGCCTACTTTCCTACGAACCTTGCCGATATCTCCCGAATGCATGATCTTATTTTAACTAACGAGGTGTTGTTGGCGTTGGGGTGACGTCCTCTTTGCTAAGAATGTGTGTTGGTATTTTTATTTTATTTTTTGAAAATTTTTGTTTTTTGGATTGGCGCTATTTTGGAAACGGTGAATTTTGGAAAAAGGTTTGTTTGACGTTAATGAAAGTTGGCTATGCCCTCTAGGTGGACAATAAGTTTCAAGGGTGTAGGATCAAAAAAATTATAGCCTACTTTCTGGCAAACATTGGCGATAATTGGCGAATGGATGGTCGTATTTTAACGAATGAGGTATTGTTGTCGTTGGGGTGACGTCCTCTTTGCTAAGAATGTGTTTTGGTGTTTACATTTTTTTGAAAATTCTTGTTTTTGGATATTTGATCATTTTGGAAACTGTGAATTTTGTGAAAAAGTTTGTTTGACGTTAATGAAAGGTGTCTATGCCCTCTAGGTGGACAGCAAGTTTCAAGTGTGCAGGCCAAAACAAAATGAATTTTGAAAGATGGTGTCTACTTTGAAAACGGTGAAGATGAGAAAAAAACGGTTTTTTTGATGAATTGTTGCTATTTACTCCCCCTACCCGCACCATAATTTTAAAGTCGCTAGGTGAAAAACCTATGCTGCCGCCCCGGAGGTCCTGGGTTCGATTCTCGGGTGTGCCACGAAATTTGAAATGCAGTGTGAGGACTGGAACAGGGATCTACTCAGCCTCAAGTGGTCAAATGAGTAGAGGGGGTTCGGTTCCCAACTCAGCCTACTTGAAGTGGCTTTCCGTAGTTTTCCCCTTTGTCTTTGGGCAAATGTTGGAATGGTTCCTACTGTAAGGTCACGGTAGCCTCCTTCCCTTTTTTTTTTTTTTTTTTTTTTTGCTAAGCGTCCCACTCTTTCCATTCCTGATCCGCCTGTTCGCTTTGCAGATGTGAGCGCTTGGGCATAGTGTTGGTTGCACACCCCAGTTGCATTCCTTTTGTTTAATTGTTTTTCTCTTCATGGTTTTAAGTGTTTCCATTATGTTTTCCAGATATTTGAGGAAAGCGTGAAAAAAGTAAGAAAATAAATGAGATTTGAAGTGATGTTGGATTGTTATGTCAAACGTTATTATTGTTCCTAAACATAGATACTGAGCCTTACTGCCATAGAAATATAGTTTGCTAACGGAAGTCAGTGCGCTTTGGGGTGCTAGCATGAGAGAGACCTCAGCTCCTTATCACAATAAGAATGTGCGTAGGTGCATGGGTGTGGGTGAAGGCTGCCTCCGCCAGTTTGTCGTTGGGAAAACAAAGTGAGATAAGAACAGTAGCTTTTGCTAAGCCACCATAACTCGATACTCTGTTCAAGTTTAGTGGCTGTGTGAGCTTTGTTTTCAAAATGCTGATGTCGAAGTTCTCAGAGGCTGTGCAGTGGAAAAGTCATGTAGGTGTACACTACAATGTGAACTGCTAATGTGAAGACTTCTCTAACTTACTCAGTCATTACTTGAAGAGTATTTTAATACATGGTGAGAATTAACGTGTTGGAAAATTTATAGACCCGTTTATATATGTACCGAGACAGAGCATCATGATCCTTACTTCGAAAGATATTGTTTGATACACACGGGTCTGCTAAGCCTGCGCACGGTTAAATAATTAATTAATTAATTACCTTAATAATAAAATTCAACTATATATTTGAACAGCAACTAATAAACAACAAAGGTATGTATATTTGTTATAATAATGTTATAGAAATAAATTATTGTTATTTGGTGCATTATTTGAAAGTTAATTTAATAACTTAATGCTATGAATGTATTTTTGTTGCAGATAAAACAACAACAACAACTAATTTGCTGTATATAAAGGACAAATTAAAGCAGTCGTGGAATAATAGTTTCAAAAAAAGAAAAAATATTATTAATTTACAAAATGTATGTACATATTGTTATGACTTAAGCTAAAAAAATGAATGAATGAATGAATGCTATTTTATTTAATGCTAATGCATGAACTTATGGAATATATTTATTCTTGTTGCAGAATTAAACTGTGTGTGCCTGCCAACAACGAATCGGGAGTACCAGCGTAGCCCCCTTAGCTACAAGTTTGATATTAAAAAGGTATGTTATAAAGATTTTTTTGTTTGTTTGTGCAAAAATTACCTTACTATTTTTCGAGTGAGTGTCTTATTGTGTGTGCATATGAATAATCCTATTACCAACAGCAGTAGCTTTACTGGCTAAAGAACAGCGTTAGATCATGGGGCTAAGCTCTCTGCTAACTCGGTAGACGCGTGGGTTCGAGCCCCCCCACCGTCGTCCGTCCTTGAAATGGTTTTCCGTGGATTTGAATTTTCAACGCCAGGCAAATGTCGGGATGGTACCTTCTTACAGGCCACGGCCTTGTACATCCTAGCCCAGTTTCATTGATTTTTATCCATTCCATCTCTCATCACGGCACGCAGGTCGCCCACGGGCGTCGACTAGAAAGACCTGCACTCTGCCTCTTAGGAGGCCACATGACAAACAAAATAATCCTATTGCATACCCTAAACCCTTTTTGAGTGTTTTGTTATTATGTGCTATAACTGAATTAATGCATATGTTTACTGAATATATATATACTAATAAAGGGTTTTATTGATTTTGCTTTTCAGATATATATTTAAAGAAAGAAGCATTATCCCGCATTGCAACTAATTGGTTGTTTGCTGGAGCCCCCACCACCACCTACAGTTGGAGAAACAACAAAAACAACAACAGTTTGCGTGTGTGTGTGAGTGAGTGAGTGAGTGTTAGAAGACTTCTATATTTGCTGTTTTTTTTGGATTACCCTATTTATAAGGTGAGTTAACATTCTATTTACTGTTGATTTTTAAATTATGTCTACATCCATGTGTGAAGAGTTAGAATGGCAACCATTAGCCAAATGTTTTAAAAGTAGAATACGTTCGGGCCGAATTCATAATGTTAAAAACTCTCTATCCCTTAAGAATTTGTCGAATCGTGTTTGTCTATTTTTGTGAATGAAATCAGGCAAGGCTTAACAACGCATCACGTCCTAAAAATAAATTTTGAAATACTATGTGAGTTTATTCTGATTAAAAATAATGTTGGAGAAAAACATAGGTTTAATCTTTGTACAAAAATGGAGAAATTACTGATATCAGATAATTTAGAAATGTGTTGTCAAAAAATGCTATTAATGGGCTTATAAGTAAATTTGATAAGTTACAAGACGGACCAAGTGGCCTGGCTCTGAATAGCATTGCATATTTACAAATTAATATTTGTAAATACAATCCATTAAATGCAGGAAGTAGCCATATTCCCACTCCGAGATTTATCGCTTCGAGAAAGGCAGTGATTAATGTATGTAACACACACGAGCATTGATTTTTATAGAGTGTGGCTAGTTGCCTGCAACCCTGTAAAGACAGAAATGGTCATAAACCAGGGAAGTACAAAGCTATGTTGAACCACTTAAAACAAACTCTGAATCTACAGCGTGTTTCATTTCCCATGTCTGTAGATAAAATTTATTTATTTGAGACAGTTAATCCAAATTTCTCCTTTATGGTATATGGCGTTGAGGGAAGCAACATTGTCTGCCACTTGTATGCCACTAAAAAGACAAAACAATATCACATTCATTTATTACTTTTGTCTCATGGGGATAAAAGCCATTATTGCTGGGTAAAGAATTTGAGTAGATTGGTAAGCAGCCAAGCGTAGAAATCATAAGTGTGCAAAACACATTTGCGAGCGCTGCCTTCAATATTTTGAAACTGATGAACAGTAGGAGAGCAAGGCGGGTTCTAAATAGTGACACTAGCCGCTCGGCTACGCTGACCTTTTATGTATATTTCGCGAAACCATGGGCATGCGACATATCGTTGGACTCGGGCTGACGTGCTCTTTCCTATGGATCATTCATTATATTTTTCAAAATGTTTTTGAAAAAATTGCTTTTGATAATAGGTGAAAGTTTGAAAACCAAACATGATAGAACGTTGTACCATGATGCAAACGAATGGTCTCTATGTTCTTTATTTCCATTATGAAAAGTTTTTATTTTTTACATTTTTTTGAAAAAAGTTCAATTTTGAAATTTTTATATTTTGGAAACTAGGAATTTTACAAAAAGTTCGTTTAACGTAAGTGAATGGTCCCTACCCCCTCTACCCCCAAAATAAATTTCAACCCTCTAGGACTAAAACTGTGCAGTAGTGTGAATTGGAGATTTCAACTTCTCCCCTAATTTCATACAAACTTTGGGCGATATTTCCCGAACGCGTGGTCGGATTTTAACGAACGAGGTATTGTTGGCGTTGGGATGACGTTCTCTTGGCTAAGCATGTGTGTTGGTATTTAAAAAAATGAAAATTCTTGTTTTTTGGATTGGCACTATTTTGGAAACGGTGAATTTTGGGAAAAAGTGTGTTTGACGTTAATGAAAGGTGGGTATGCCCTCTAGGAGGACAGCAAGTTTCAAGGGTATAGGAGGAAAAACAAAATGATAGCCTACTTTCTCGCGAACATTGGTGGTCATTGGCGAACGGATGGCCGGGTATTAACAAATGAGGTGTCGTTGGACTCGAGCTGACGTGCCCTTTCCTATAGACCACTCGTTAATTTCTTTATTTTTTTTGAAAAATTTTGATTTTGAAAGTAGGCGATAGTTTGAAAACCAAACATGATAGAATGTTGTACCATAGTTGACACCAATGGTCTCTATGACCTTTATGTTTTTTATTATAAAACTTTTCATATTTTGAGATTTTTTGAAAACCCTTAAATTTGAATTTTTACTATTTTGGAAACTAACACGTTGACAAAAAAATTGTTTGACATAAATGAAAGATCCCTATCCCCTCTATCAAGAAAATAAATGTCAAGTCTCTAGGGCAAAAACTAGGCTTTTTTAATAAAAGCGTGTTTGTAGACAGAGAGCCGGTAGCGCTTGACGTATGTTACAACGAGGCTATGATTGGCCATGGTGGATATGGGAAATGGCTATTTCGACGGGGGCGATGTATGGCATAACGAGGGGTCGCTTTTCGCTATTTTCTTTCCTATGACGAACGAATGAAGGCGAATATTTTCGAAAATCCCTCATGACGATCTTAAAACAGGTTGGTAAACACTGACCAAACAGACAAAATTCATAATGGTATGAGGGGAAGTTGTTAACAACAGAACTTGTTTTGTCTATGTCTGACTGGCAGCCAGAATGGGAAAACAGAATATCTGCTTGAGAGGCCAGCTTGGAGCCTGACTAGTTGGCTAAGAGAATGGAATGTGGGTGAGAGCTGACAACATTGGTGTAAAATGATAATAGGTTGGTACCATGTGGCAACTCTGTAAAAAGGTGATAACGGCTAGCCAGGCGACTGCAGCAGCAGCAGCAGCAGCAGCAGGCAGGGGCCCTGCAGAGAGGAAAGGGGAAAGAGGGAAGGGTGAACACAAAGAGAGAACAGGAAATCACGTGACCACTGCAGACTGGTGAGGGGGCGGGGCCAGAGAGCCGGAGGAGAGGTGAGGGGAGGAGTGGGAGAACCCATGACAGCCAATAGCTGAACGAGTTGTATGTCATCATGGAGTGAAGGAGTGAGACGCGGGTGTGGAGAGAGAAAAAGAAACATGTATGGACATGCATGAAGCGTGGAGCGCCGTACACAGAGCTCTCATACAACACGATTCAATAAAAAAGTGCACAGGTTCATACAACATGTAATTTATTGATCCAAGAATTAAACGTTGAGTTAAATCCTAACCATTTGATATATAGTTTATTTCCTTTTTGTTTCAACACTTCTTCCAAGAGGTACTGTTTCGGAAATGCTGTTTTTTGAAGTTCTTGGAGATAAAATCTACCTTTTATGGGTTGATGGTTGAGGTCTTGGAGTAAATAGGTGACCGGACTGTCCAAGTTGACTTGACGAATTCGAAATAGTTCAGTCCCCCACTGAGGCGTGTAGCCCTTATTGAAGGCAGACTTAAATTTGCTCACACGAACAAAATCCCCAATTTTCAGTCGGTGACGTTTAGGATCTGCTGTTTTTATGGGGTTAAACTGTTTATCCAGTCGCTGAATATTTTTGGTTACGAGACGTGGCTTGGTCCCAATGATTCTATGTTTGCTGTCATTGTAACGTGACATTAGCTCAGGTAACATGTCCAACCAGCGATAAGTGCCCTGAGCGGTAAACGCTTTCCACATATGGGTTTTCAATGTTCGGTTAAACCGTTCGACCACGCTGGCTTTGAGATTGCTGTATGTGGTGTAATGGTGAATATCCTTAGATTTGAGGAAACTGGAGAAATCCTTGTTGAAAAATTCTTTCCCCTGGTCGGTTTGTAGCAACTGAGGTTGACGTTTGGAGTGTTGAACAATATGTTGAAAGGCCTTGGTGACCAGTGGACCAGACTTGCGACACACAGGTTCAACAAAGGACATTTTGGAATAGACATCAATGACGGTCAACATATATCGTACACCGTCGTTAACGCCAGCATAGGGTATCATTTCAACCAAGTCAGCCTGCCAAAGTTCATTCACACCCTGTGAAGTCACCTTGAGTCGCGGATAGTGACGCCTAGCTGGGCGATGCAACTCGTGAGCAATACCCATTTTAATGGTTGAGGGCTTAAACAATAATTTTGGCATTTCGAAGTTCTTGTTCAATTTCTTGAAGTTTCCAATCGTGACCGGTATGGCCGGCTTGACGTGAAGCATGCAACAACTTTAGCCGCTGGACGAGCTTATTGGGATTGTGTCAGTAGGTAACATCCACAAGGGGGTTTTAATGGTTTAAATGTCACTCCCGAAGCGGACACTTTACGACGAGTACTTTGAAGAGTGGGAAACATTTTTGCACTGATGGTTTTATATTTTTGAGAAATATTGGCATTCATTTGTTGAGCTGGATCATACTGTCTTTTGTGGGCATGGGTTTCCAATAAAATGGATTTATATTTGCCAAGGTCCTCTGACGTATAATCATGGAATGAGGGTGTTTGAGAAAAGAGCAGCTTTAACAGTCCTGGCGTCAATTTATATTTGATGTTCTTAATGACAGCTTTAGTACGAGCAAATTTAATGGATGAATCCCCAATTTTAAAACTATCATCCTCATAGCGAACACCATACGTGGTATCTGTGGTTCCAATAAATTGATCAGTGAGATAGGGTTCTAGTGTTGATCCATAATATTTTATTACAATGTTTTTCAGTTGAGCTTTATTATGAGGAGTGGCCAAGACTTGTGAAAACGGAGACGATCTGGAAGGGCAAGGTGTTTCGACCGTGGCCAAGGATTTCTTTTTTCTCAAAAACTCTGCAAGGGGTGCGGACTTTTTTTGAGGCGTAAACACTTGTTCCTCGTCATCCTCAACTTCGCTAACACTAGTCAAATCTTCCTGTTCATGTTCCTCTTCCTCTTCCTCAGGGTCCTCTTGCAGCGTCTGCGTGGATTGTGAAACGGTGGGTAGCGTTTCAGATGGCTTGAAAGAGGGTTTCAACATGGCATTTAGCGGAGGTGATAATGATGTTGAATAAACAAAGCATGATCTGCACGTGATCGCTTCAATTGACGAAACTTTTGGCGAATAGTATTTTTGCTCTAATAATATGCTTTTTCAATTGACTCTCTGCTAACGCCATGGTGTCTTGACAAATGACTTGACAGGGGATGAGTCAGTGCCTTAAATAGCAATAAAATGATCAAACCCTAAAGCGATATCGTCCTTGGTTGAGTTCACTTTGTTTGTCAATCACTAAACAGGCATTACGTTGAGTGTTCCAGCACTTGCCACACAATTTAGTAAACATTTGAAAGGTCATATCCGGATTCACATGTTCATTATAAATGTGACGACTGTTCCTCTCGTCCTGGCGAAATAAAACAATGACATTGGCATTGTCACAAATCAACTGATTGGACATATTAGAATACGTTTGTCCAAGATAAAAGCAATCGATATGTTTGTGTCGACCCATGCTGAAATAGCTTTGAATGATGCCTTGACGTTCAGTGGATACATCATTGAAAATCATGAGTGAATCGGGCTTTACCTCATCCGGTGAAATAACATTTTCTTGCGTGGAAAATGTAAAATAACCCATATTCTCTTTTTGTAATCCAGTCATGACTTGATCCAGATACACGAAGAGGGGTTGGTAGAGAGATTTTGCAGAAATATAAATATTTTGAAAACGCAGACCATTGGGCGTTGTGATGAGCGTTAGCAAATGATTGGTCTTTCCACAGCCGTAAGGTCCCACAATGATGCAGCGAATGGAAGATGGAAACAGTGAACCATGGCGTTTTTCACGTGATGTGTGACAGAGATGGGAAACCATGTCCCCCACGGGGAATGACTCTTGCTGCTTAATAATCTTCATATCAACTAAGGCTTAGACAGGCTAGCAGGCTGTCTATATACAGGACACCGAGGCTTGTCATAGAAACAGTAGACTCATACTACAGGTTGGCGATGGATGTATTTGGACGTGCGTTGATGGCTAAAGCTAGGGTTGTCCGCATACATGATCCTAAGCAAGAAACAGATCCTGCTAATAAACACTATGTGGATAGGTCAGTAGTGCCACGCACTAAACAGGGAGATTATGACTTTAATGGAAAGCGGTTAACCCATGTAAAACACCCTCAAGTGTCTACAGACGTTACTACAAAAAAGTATGTGGATAACAAAGTGTATGAGTTTTATGACAAAGTGCCTCAGCTTACGGTGAATGGCTATAGCGCTAATCACCATCGGATTATTCACGTGGAAGACCCACAAGACGAAGACGATATTTGTACCAAGCGTTACATGACCTATGAAATGAAAAGGCTTTACAAATTTATCCCATCAGTATTTTAGTGTACCTGACAAATGAAAAATCTGTGAATGACAGAAAACATTTACTGCTAGTCCATGATCAACACTTGACCTATGTGCTTGCTTCGGGTTTAAGCCACTATCGATTACACTATGATGGAACCATTCACATCAAATACGCCATACCTGATGAGAACCATTTACAAATACAGATAAACGATCATAGGATGTTGGTCCATAACCATGAAATGGTCAATGCAGGTGACGAATTATCCTTTCATCTCATGTTGACATGGGATGAAAAGCAAGCGGGAAAAACCATAAACGATTTCCCACTATATGTGGAATTGGAATATACAGCCATGAAATAACAATCTGACGTTAGTTGTGATTTAAACTTTCTGGTGAAAGGTTGTTGGTCATTATCATCATGGTGAAACAAAGGTATGTAGTGAGAAAGACTAAAATAAGGACTTTGTCCTTGGCAAAGCCTGGGCTTACGACATTCGTGGACAAGCCGTTGCGAAAGAAAAAAAGAAAAAATAATGTATTGAACATAAGGAAAGCCCTTCGAGCAGCACAGAGACATGTTATTCCAAAACGTCGGCGACAGGGTTCAAAACAAGGGCGAGTGATTCCGGTCCCCAAACGAGCGGGATTTTTACCTGCTTTATTTGCCGGTCTGGCTGCTCTGGGTTCACTTTTGGGCGGTGCCAGTGCGGTGGCGAAAACCATTAAAGCCGCGCAGCAGGGCAAGCAACAACTCAAAGAAAGTCAGCGACACAATGAAACGATGGAAGCGATTGCAATGGGGGCTAGAAATGCCAATTTAAAGCCAGCCTTTTATCAACAAGCATTTGGGATTTCACCATTTCGAAATATATCACAAAAAAATACCTCACCCATAGCAAGACATGCCTTGACGCATGAACAATTGGAAAGCTATGCTAAACAACTAAAGCTTTCTAATTTTCGAGGTGTGTTTATGGGAAACCAATAACCCCCACGACCCTGGAAACAGGAATGTGCTGTTGTCAATTTGGATGATCACCGAGGACCAGGAACGCAATATGTACCTTATGTCAAACAGGGATCCACCGTATTTTACTTCGACAGTTTTGGGAATTTGCCCCCGCCCATGGAACTAGTGACCTATTTTGGAAACAGTATCAAGATATATTATAATGTAAAACGTGAGCAAACGTTTAACAGCCAACAGTGTGGACATTTGTGTTTATTTTTTTTTTTATATAAGACGCAGCATAAGCTAAAACGCCAACAGTATGTCGGCAGAAAGTAAAACGTTTACACTACATGGACGTGGACCTGAAGTCAGCCAAGACTTTTACCCGCCTATCGAATTGAGTGAAAAACCCTATGGTTTGGGACTTGTTTCTCTTGAAACGTACAATTGAATATACAACATACGTGAAAATGTGAACAACATTACTATGATGATTCTGTGCTCACCCTGAGCTCTGGTGGATACACGATCGAAGATATTTATGAACACATTTATGTGGTGTTGATCAATGAATATGGTTTAAAGTCATTTCTCGATGGATGGCGCAAGTTTGAACTTGTAGGAAATACCAACACTCATCGCTGCAGTATTTTCTCCACATTCAAAATTGACTTTAAAACACGCCCCGATTCCATTGGCCCATTACTAGGATTTAAACCACGCGTGTTGGAGCCCAACAAAAAACAAGAATCAGACCATGAAGTGAAATTCATTGAGGATCATCATGTGTCGGTAACGTGTAATATTATTAGCCAAGTGTACACCAATCAAGAACCATCGCATTCGCTTTATGACCTTATAGTGACATCGCCCAATGGCTATATTATTCGTGAAAACCCTCCAGTGATGCTTTTTCATTCTGTGGCTGTCGATGGTATTAGTAATATAACATTAAGACTGATCAATAGAGAGCAACAACTCATTGATCTAGATTCTACCACACCACTGACTTACAAGTTAGTGCTAAAGCCACTGTGAAGTTTGTATATAAAGCAACAACACCTTCTAGGAAAGGTGTTAGTTGTTTGCCACGTGAATACACGTTAACATCTAAGAACAAGCAGATTTTACAGCATTTGGGTTACCACGTCAACCCCCGTAATGAATCCTAGAGATAGCGAACCACATCGAGGAGCAACCAGGGGTGGTATGAATTGATCTCCAATCCTATCAAGCTCAAACACCTGGACTCAATAACAATGATGAAATTCAATTTGTTGATCTCCATTCCTATCAAGCTCAAACACCTGGACTCAATAACAATGATGAAATTCAATTTGTTATCAACAACCAAGATATTTACACCCTACCGCATGAAAGGGTCATTCAGATCGAAGGTCGGCTCACCAAAGCCGATGGCTCTACACCCACCACATCCAAGTTGGCCAACCATGGTTTGGCCTTTCTGTTTTCTGAAGTACGTTATGTCATTAACCATATCGTGGTGGATAGCACTCGAAATGTGGGTGTTTCGAGTGTCATGAAACTATATCCCTCTTACTGTGAGGAAGAAGGTAAAACACTTTGCATGGCAGGTTGGTGCCCTGACTCGACCAATGACTGGATGGTACACTCCGATGGGACCTTTACTGGATATTTACCTCTTAAACTGATTTTAGGCTTTGCCGAAGACCACCAGCGCATTGTGGTCAACGCAAGGCAAGTGCTTTATCTGGTGAGAGACAGGAGTGATAATAATGCACTCAAGGGAGCTGACAATGCCCCCATAGATTCAAAAATTCAACTACAACGCTTGCTATGGAAAGTGCCCCATGTGACCGTTGTCGATAGCAAAAAACTGGACATACTCAAGATGGTAAAGAGAGTTATGCCTCTACCCATGGAATTTAGATGCTGGGCACTCCATGAGTACCCGCTATTGCCCACCTCCAACACACACAGTTGGTCTGTAAAAACAACTCGCTATACAGAGAGACCTCTCTACATTATCGTGGGTTTTCAAACGAATCGCAAGTATCAACAAACCAAAGATGCCACGCAATTTGATCACTTGCAATTGAGAAATGCACGCCTTTTCCTCAAGGGAGCTGTGTTTCCCTATGAAGGACTGGATTTGGATTTTTCAAAAAATAAGTTTGGCCTCCTGTACGACTTGTTTTTCTAAATTTCGATGGTCGTATTATCAAAAAGAGGACGGCCCCATGCTGCTACCCCAAGCGTTTAAGGCAAGGGCGCCACTGATTGTTTTTGACTGTTCTTACCTGGAAGAGTCTGTCAAGCCATCCAATATTGACATTCGACTAGATTTTGAAACGCATGACAATGTACCAGCCAATGCGACATCCTACTGTTTGATTATTCATCACAAACAAGTCAACTATTATCCACTGTCCAACCAAGAGACGAGTGTATAAATAACAGGTCAACCCACGTCAAGCCGCTCAGTCATGTCTTACTTTAAAGCATCAAGAGAAGTCACACAAATCTATGAATTTAAACTCTGAGGAACAACGTTTCAAGACTTTTGCAACATGGCCAGTGCCTTTCATAAACCCTCAAGCCTTGGCGGCCGCTGGATTCTACTATTTAAAAACAAGAGATGAAGTGAAATGTGCCTTTTGTCCCATCATCATAGACCAATGGCAAGAGAGAGCGATGAACCCATGCAGGAACATCAGCGCTGGTCACCTGCCTGCCCCTACCTGTGCAGAATGGAGGTGGGAAATATACCCTGCCATTCAAGCTGTCCCTCACTCATGCCTCTGAGTAATGAAAAAAAAAACAATTTACGATACGTGTGGACCTATGGTGTCCATGGTGCTTCGGCGAGCAGCTCACCGTCAAAAACGCCTAGTTTAGAGACATTGGGACATCATCGGTGTTATCGACGTTACAAACACAAAAGACTATATTGTTGTATCGGTTGGTATCGTCCTTATCCCAAAATAACAAAAGCCTGTAAGACGTGTTATGATAATAAATTGATGTAATTCTTAAATTCTTATTTTTTTCATGTCCTCCTGTCCTACCCTATCCTTATTTCCTTTTCAAACTAGCATGGCAGGTAAGTCCATGCCATGACCACACCTTGGTCATTGATTGTCAGTCAGTCGTCAGTTGAACTTGGTCCAGGCAAGCGGCAACAAGTTGCGCACACTCATTGTGGATTGCCAAGGGTTTAAAATTGGTGACAACAAATTTATATTTAAACAAGTGGTCATTATCGATTGTACAACGTTTTGGATATCGCAAGCTACGCATTTGCTTTTTAAACCGCCCCATGCTTTTGATTTGTTGTGTGAAAAAGATCGTAAACAAACCCAGTGGATTGAAAATCATAAGCAACTAGACTGGAATCAAGGAACCATTTCCTATAAATATTTGGACGTGGTCATGAAAGCACACTTGTCCTCGGCCAATGTTGTATTTGTGAAAGGTAATGAAAAACGTGAATGGTTGCAACCATTTTTGGCGTCTTACTGTCAATGTATCGACCTCATGGACCTTGGTTGCCCCTCCCTGCAAACGCTCGTGGATACTTGTTCCTGTGTCATCATTACCCATACAGCCCTAGCGCATGCGTGGCATCTCTTTCATTGGTTAACCACCCATGCCTGCTGGGAGTTGTTGAACAAAATTATAACTCAAGATTTACCTGTGAATGACGCCTGTGAGATTTCTACAAGCGACGTGTAAACATCTACAACACGTGATACCATGGAGAAAGGCAATGCTACGGACAAAGCCATCGGAAAGTTATTAGTATGCAAAAAGAAACTAGACAGTTTTACCAAAGAAGAGCTCTTGGCACTGCCCAAGTCGTTCATATATTATGTGGCCGCCAACGCGGTGAAAGAAATCTGGCAATATGTACCAAAATCATGGACTCAAGACCCTGTGTTGCGTGAATTGCGACCCTGTACGGATTACGATCACCATAATTAAGTGGCCATGGTAAAAATACCCTCTATTCGTCAGTGGGCGACTTGTCAGCTAGTGAAACTGTATCACGGTCATAAAAGTCCGTGTAAAGACTTTGTTGAATCATTCCACGGGTATCATGGCGAGAAAAAGCAACAACAACAAACACAAACATCGTCCACAGCGGTGGAGGAAGACCAAACCTTTTCACCATCGATGGAAAAGGATATGCCAGACTTGTACTGGCAATGGCGTCATTGACAAAGTGATTAAATACTTACCGGTACCTTCCGAAATCCATCTTCCAGGTTATCGTTTTTGTGGTCCTGGAACTCATCTTGATAAACGTTTGCAGCGTGGTGATGTACCCATTAATCTTTTGAATCAAGCATGCAAGGAACATGACCTATCTTATCGCCATAGTAATCCTAAATTGTTATTGAAAAAAGCTAAACAACGTTTCATATCCTGTGATGCCTCAGTGGGTGAAAGGATGGCAGCGCTGATTGTGATGTGTGCTATGAAAGGAAAGTTGATGATGCATGGACATAAACATTAAGGAATTGAGGTGTGAGGAATTGCGATTTGTTTGTATTCTATTTTTTTCTTTTGTCAATCCCTATGGTTATGAAGTAAAGACATAGGTTTACCAGAACACGATGTTTCTTTTTAATTTAAAAAAAATCATGATGTTGATGGGCTGATTTTTCATTTCCACATTTTCATACATTGCCATTTGACAATTTGCAATTTACAAGTTTTAAAAATGTTCGTTTCAAGTTTTGCTTTTTTGATGTTATGGATTTTCAATTTTGTTGATGACACTTTTTAAAAATGTCTGTTTTATGTTTTTGAATTTTTATATTTCACACATGAGCATTTCCAGTTTTAAAAAGTGTGTGTTTTAAGTTTTGCGTTTTTGGTGATATCGAAGCATGGATTTTCCATTTTGTTGTTTTGCCATTTTTCCATTTGGTGTATGTCGAAAGTTGAGATTTGTCAATGATGTCAATGCGAGTGCTTGACCATGATGATGATGATGCAGTGAGTTTACGTGTGTTTTGAGAAACATTGAGGTCTACGAGTACTTTAGGTAAGACTGTTTTTAAAAAATAATGTCTATTCACCGCTTCATTTCAAAGAAAACAAGTAGTTCCGTGAAGAACTATACAGCCTATTTTCATATATCCTACTTATGTTAATTGCCACTATCAACATACACAATTTCAGTTTGATTGCTGTAATTGATATGTAGATATTGAGAACCGACTAAATATTTCGGAAGGTCGCCATGTTGGATTTTACATATGTAGGTCCTAGAGTTATGTACTGTTACATGCAGATTATTGTGTACGTGTAGTATTCAAACTTCAATCGCATAATTAGGACACAAGAAGTAACAAGGAGATTTAAAAATTTCGCACAGCTGCCATCTTGAGGTTATGGAAACAATTGAAATAAATTAGATGCCAGTGGATTACCATTCGTATAAGGATTTACTGTACCTAGTTTCACTGCACTCGGATGGTTAAATTGAGAGAAACGTCCATGTGAATATTTATACTTCGCGTCGCCACCATGTTGAATTTGTGATCACCAGGTTATTTAAAGTCTTATAGGTGAACTTAAGTTCATAGCCCTATGAGCATTAAAACATTCAGTATGATTGCTATAATAGACTCGTAGATATTCTGTGCCGTCTAAATATTTCGGATGGTCGCCATGTTGGATTGTTAAATGTAAAGGCCATAGAGTCATGTACTATTAAAGGAAAATTATTGCGTAGGTTCATTATTCAAAGTTTCACTTCGATCGCATGACTACATCACAATAAATAAACACTTAATTTTAAAATTCGCACAGCCGCCATCTTGAGGTTATGTAAACAATTGAACTAAATTAGATACCAGTGCATTCCAATGTGTATAAATATTTCCTGTACCAGATTTCATTGAGTTTGGAACATTAAATCGCGAGAAAGGACTATTTAAAATTTTCAAATTCGCTTAGCCGCCATGTTTGTTTTGTAGTTAACCGGTTTTTGAAAGTCTTATAGATGGACTTCCAGTAGTACCCTTTATCTCCGTACAAAATTTCAGGGAGATACCGGTAATAGTTTCAGAGATATAGAATGCCGGTGAAATATTTCGCACATCCGCCATCTTGTGGTTATGTAAACAATTGAACGAATTTAGATGTCGGTGCATTACAATTTATATAAACATATACTGTACCATGTTTCATTGCGTTTGGTTGGTTAAATCGCGAGAAACGTCTATTTAAAAGTCGCAACTTCTCTTGGTCGCCATGTTGGTTTTGTAGTTACCAGGTTTTCAAAGGTCACATAAGTGAACTTATAGTAGTTCCCTTTATCACCACACAAAATGTCAGGGTAATGTCGCTAGTGGTTTCGGAGATATTGAATGCTGGTGAAATATTTCGCACAGCCGCCATGTTGGATTGGTGGGTCGTAACAAAATTTGAAGGGCACGGTCGGGGTCGCCCGGAATAGTGCTATGACCTTAACGAGTTTCATTGAAATCACTCCAGCCGTTTAGATTTTATTAGGGGGGACCCACACACGAATCACACACACACACGCACACACACACGGACAAAAGGTGATCTCATAAGCCTATTTTTTCAAAATTGAAAATAGGCTTAAAACTATCGACAAAACAAAATGAGTACATAAGTGATAATTTCCCCCTCCCCACCCACCCTACCTCACCGTGTTTGCTCTGGTCATAAAGAAACACCAGCTCTCTCTCTACTCACACAACCCTACCTGTCTTTGGGAACAAACACAACCACTTTATTTATTCCCAAAAGCACATTCTTCACATGCACACACATCCCAAAAGAACTTTTCAGTTTTCCATTTACGATTTACATTACAAAAAACAATATAAATACTAGTCATTAAAGTTACTAAAAAGATACTATTACTCATTTCATATTTACAAACACTACAACTTTGTACAGCTTTAAAAGAATATACCATTTTCCAATTCCCAACTCGGTTAAATTTAAAATAAAAATTAAAATAAGGTTGCATAGAACTTTTTTTAAACAGCAAAAGGTTCAAGTGGGTTTCCACTATTTACAAAATCTACTATTTACAATGGCAAATACCAATATTTACAAAATACAAAATACTAAATCAACGAGTTACAAAAAGCCATGCCCCTAAACGAACAAACAGAAAAATCACACCTCCTCCTCCTTGCGGTCATAACCCCAGGGCAGGCTCGTGAACAAGTTATTAGCCCACACACGTTTGTTATCCATGGAGGCGAGGGTGCGTTTTCTCTGTTCTACAAGATACAAATAATGGTTGCAGGATTGTATTCTGCACTGTGTATGGGACATAGCTTTGCCAGTGGGTAAAACTGCTAAGTAATCGTCTACACGTAGCGATTTTACCACTGCCCTACCTACACCTTTTGCTCTTTTGGCTTCCTTACAGTCTAGTGTGCGATAAGCATACATTTTCGAAGCCAAACCTACGAATTCCGTCATAATGGAATCACCGCATTCATCTTTTTAAAACAACCATTTCCTTCTTGTTTTTATGGGCAGCTGAAACATGTTGTCAGCACTATACGAAGAGGTGTCGAACCAGTCACTATGCTGCCTCATGACGTCATAGGGGTTTCAGTGGCGAATGCGGTAAATGAATGAGTCCGTATCCATACACAAAAGAGAGACGTCCTCAAAATGGCGTTTGGCAAACTCATAGTGGAATCGATACATAACCGATTTAGAAAAGTCTAAAATGACTTGGCCCAAGTAAATGGGCTTATCCATGGTCACGCTGGTCCTACTCAATTCAATGGTGACCAAATCCTCATCAATAATGTTGATCGATTAGAATTTGGCTGGGCAATGTACCGCCGGGCACCGTAACGTCCTTCCCAGACATTCACCAATTTAATGTCACGGTATTTGCGGACATTCTCCATGGACTTTCCATAGATGCAGTTGTTCATTAATTTGGAAAAATGTATTTCAAACTGCTGTGTTGCCATTTGTCGGTGCTCTGTGTTGAGTTGCATGTATGGCTTGAGCCATGGTTTTTGGGCAAAGGAAATACCCCTATGGATTTTCTTCAACACCAAGCCTTGGGCTAGACATTGCACCAACATTTGGATATGTAGCACATACTGATTTTTGTTGTAAAGTGTACCCATAAGTTTTTCAATTTTCACTTTACTGTCAGGGGGAACCATTTGCACAAGGCAGAATGGGAAATCGGCATGTTGATCGTACAAGGATGAGGGATATTCAATATCTACTTCTAAGACATATCCACGGCCTGTTTCTTGGCTAGCCTTGATCACATCAAATTCTAACACTTGTTTGTCTTTCAGCCAAGCAAACTTCCCATAGGGCAAAGGCTGACTCATGGCGTAACCATACAAATTATTCACGTCACAGTACTTCAAGTACGAATCTGGTTTGTCTGGTGAATAATCAGGCATGTAGACATTGTTCGCTTCGGCATGGCGCTGGTTAAGCGACACAAAGCCACCGCGAATGCCCTTTTCAAAAAATAGAACCATGTCTACATCAGTGAGTAAATCCAACTCCTCTTGAGTGTATTTTAAAGCAGCATCAAACGAGAGCCCAGGACTCGTATAATAGTGAGCCAGGTCAAGACCATAAATGTGCTGACACAACGCACGAAATTTTTCAAACACAACAGTGTGCAGCAATACATCCAGTTTTAGGTAATGTAAAGCATATTCACTTAGCGTGTTCATGCCAAACACTCGCCAAACTTGACATGCATGTGCATAGTCTTCATCGGAAACGGTACTGCTGTCAGTTTTGAGTAAAATGTGTCTTGTGGTGGGAGTTTTGTTTGCTTTAAAACGACCCAGTTGTTGCAGAAATCATACGGGAATATACCTTTCCGAATGCACAATTCAAATTGCTTGGGATCATTAAAATGCATTCTAGTATTTTTTAATTCCTCTTCATTCAAGCCATTCACAAGACTGTCTAGCGAGGATGCCATAATCTTGAAGGAATCCAAAAATCGAATGCTGAAGTTGCTCAACCACCATGTCAGAGCTGCAAAACGCTCATGGTTTTGGGGGATAAAGGTAAACGACCCCTTGTTGACATGACCCAATTCACGAATCAAAAACTGAATGTCATAATTTGCCAGATTGTGGAAAAAGACACTGATGAAACGAGGAGCTGAAAAGTTCAAATTGCATTTACTATGTGCAGCTCCACGAAACTCTCCCGTAAAGTGTGAGTGATCACGAACGGTGTCTTCAGCACTGATCAGTGGCTTTTCGCAAATATGGCATGCCGTGGCATGCTCATACTGCTGTTGCTGTTGTGGCGTTAGGCTCATGGGTACTGGGTGGTCCAGTACTCCCTGTACATTGTCGGCCAACATAACAAGTACTGGCCCCTCACGGTATTTGTAAACGGATTTTGTGGGGTCATAGACACACACCACATTAAATCCTATGGCTAAAGGTTCATGTTTTTAAATAGGGGGTGGTTGAGCTCATGGTGGGATCTGGTTCACATCCCGCCATGGGTGTGGTGAGAGCTTCAAAATCTGCGTGCCCCACATAGGGAACAGTGTCACGCTTATGAATGTCCTTAAACTTTAACATAGCCTTGTCTCCTTGTGGCAATATCAGTCTCACCGCTTCCTGAGAAACACAGTCTACCCTATGACGTTCTAAAAGCGTAGGGGTTTTAAAACATTGCAAGCAACGATCACAAATATGTTTTGAACGCTTGTCCTTAGACATTTGACTGCTTAGCAATCTACTTAAGCTTTTAATCAGGCAATAGTGATTCACCTCTCCCACAGATAAATATAAAATATGAATGTGGTGTCGTTTCGGTTCTTTTGTGTCATAAAGGGGACCAACAATATCATCACCATCAAGGCCATACACCATGAACGAAAAGTCCTGGTTGTCTTGTTCAAACCTATGGATCTCGGTTAAGTCCATAGGGAACGATACTCGAGTTAAATTTAAAGTATGTTTTAATTCATCAAACTTGGCTCTATACATTCCTGGCCAACAAATATTCTGTTGTACCGGCTGCAAATACGCAGCCACAGCCCACAGAAAGCAATCATTGTCATGATTCTTTATATTCACCACAGCCTTTTTCGAAGCTATTGCTGGTGGTGTTTTAATATAGCTAGACCCAGCATTCAACGGGTTGAAATGACAAATGTTGATTTGCAGGTAATAGATTTTGTCTAACGCTAAACCACTTGGTACTTGTTGTAGTTCATCAAATTTTGATAGCAAGGCATTGACCACATGGCATTGATACCACTCGTTCAGATTATCGGCTATCAAAAGCTCTTGCATTTTACTGCCAATATAAAATGGTTTTTATGCTCACCGTCCTTGTTTTAATAAATGAAATCGCACACGAGTTGTGTATTAACCTTTAAAGCCGTATGCAACCTTTGCGCTTTAAAAATTTGTTCTTTAAAATTTTCAAAACATGATTCCATAAAGTCTTTTGGGATCAAACTCTCACTAACATTCACTACGCGGCCAGAGCAAACACGCTTTTTAAAACAGGATGCAATGGGTTCCCAAGTTAAGCTATCGGTAGCAGTGGCAAAAGACATGATTTTTATATAAAAAGAACAATCTCACCCAAGCTTTCAGCCGTAGACTTTTCAACAATGGCCCCAAACACACACGTTCTCAACAGCAATTGTCAGGTTCAGACTCTAAAAAAGAAATAAAATAAACCACCATGAGTATATCCATTCGCAATAGCATCCTTCATAAACAAAAAATAAATAAAATAAAATATAAAAAACAGGTTTTATATATTTCATTTTCAAAAAATCTTACCTTGCTTTGTAGAAAGCCCTGCTTTTCCCTTCTCCTAGGCTTCAGTGGAATGGGGTTTCTCTCCCCCAACACCAGGTATGCCAATTATCTAAAACAAAACAAAATAACAATACATCAATCAAATGGTAAACCAATAATCATTTAATCATTGATTAGCATAAAATAAAATAAACAGTGCTATTCCAACACTTACCTCAATATATAATGTATCCAATATAGTAACCAACAGGGGTTGAGCACACGAATGCTATTAATTTTATACACATAAGACACAGTCTTTGTTAACACAGTAACGTTTACCATAGGAATGCCGCGCAATGTGCAGTGACGTGCTCAATACTCTCTTACCCAACCCCTCACCTCCCCGCGGTCCTCTGGCCTCGTCCCTCACTGCTCTTGGCGGGCTCTGCAGTGGTCACGTGATTTCCTGTTTTCTCTCTTTGTGTTCCCCCTTTCCCCTCTCTCTCTCCCCCTTTCCTCTCTGCGAGGCCCCTGCCTGCTGCTACTGCTCAGCTCGCCTGGCTAGCCGTTATCACCTTTTTACAGAGTTGTCAAATGTTTGCAACCTGTTATCATCTTACAGCAATGTTGTCAGCTCTCACCCAAATTCCATTCTCTTAGCTGGCTAGCCAGGCCCCAAGCGGGTCACTCGAGCAGATATTCTGTTTTCCCATTCTGGCTGCCAGTTAGACATACATAGAAAAACAAGTTCTGTTGTTAACAACTATAAAAAGCCTTGCTTTTTATTCGTCTCATAGCATTATGAATTTTGTCTGTTTACTGGTCAGTGTTTACCAACCTGTTTAAAGATCGTCATGAGGGATTTTCGAAAATATTCGCCTTCATTCATCTGTCATAGGAAAAAATAGCGAAAAGCAACCCCTCGTTTTGCCATACATCGCCCCCGTGGAAATAACCATTTCCCATATCCACCATGGCCAATCATAGCCTCGTTGTAACATACGTCAAGCGTTACCGGCTCTCTGTCTACAAACACGCTTTTATTAAAAAAGCCTAGTTTTTTTGTCCTAGAGACTTGGCATTTATTTTCTTGGTAGAGGGGATAGGGGTCTTTCATTTATGTTAAACAAATTTTTGTCAACGTGTTAGTTTCCAAAATAGTAAAAATTCAAAATTTAAGGGTTTTCAAAAAGTCTCAAAATTTAAAAAGTTTTATTACAAAAAAATAAAGGTCATAGAAACCATTGGTTTGAACTATGGCACAACATTCTATCATGTTTGGTTTACACATTATCGCCTACTTTCAAAAACAAAATTTAAAAAAAAAAAAACGAGTGGTCTATAGGAAAGAGGACGTCAGCTCGAGTCCAACGATACCTCATTTGTAATATCGACCATCCGTTCGCCAATGATCACCAGTGTTCGCGAGAAAGTAGGCTATCATTTTGTTTTTCCTCCTACACCCTTGAAACTTGCTGTCCGCTTAGAGGGCATACCCACCTTTCATTTACGTCAAACAAACTTTTTCCCAAAATTCACCGTTTCCAAAATAGTGCCAATCCAAAAAACAAGAATTTTCATTTTTTTTAGTACCAACACACATACTTAGCCAAGAGAACGTCATCCCAACGCCAACAATACCTCGTTCGTTAAAATCCAACCACGCGTTCGGGAAATATCGCCCAAAGTTTATATGAAAGTAGGGGGAAGTTGAACTCTCCAATTCACACTACTGCACAGTTTTAGTCCTAGAGGCTTGAAATTTATTTTGAAGGTAGAGGGGGTAGGGACCATTCATTTACGTCAAACAAACTTTTTTGTAAAATTCCTAGTTCCCAAAATATAAAAATTTGTAAATTGAACTTTTTTCAAAAAATGTAAAAAATAAAATCGTTTTATTATAAAAAATAAAGGACATAGATACCATTCGTTTGCATCATGGCACAACGTTCTATCATGTTTGATTTTCAAACTATCACCCATTATCAAAAACAAAATTTTTCAAAAAAAATGAAAAATATAATGAATGGACCATAGGAAAGAGCACGTCAGCCCGAGTCCAACGATATGTCGCATGCCCATGGTTTCGCGAAATATACATAAAAGGTCAGCGTAGCCGAGCGGCTAGTGTCACTATTTAGAACCTGCCTTGCTCCCCAACTATGAACTTTTGAAACGACATATGAGAGATTATGAGGGGCAGAAGGCAGAAAAGCTAGTCTTGCCAGAAGGGAATGATGCAGTCTTGAAATTTAAGGCCACTAATAAACAAGATATGGTGCCATTTACTGTTTATTCCAATTTTGAGGCTCTGACTGTTCCCCTTCAGGGTTGTGAACCAAACCCCCATACAAGCTCAGCCTATCTGGTGCAGAAACATGAACCTTTTGCAGTCGGCTATTATGTTGTATGTCACTATGATAAATCCCAATGCGAGTATGTAGGTCACAAAGGTTCGGATTGTGCGCGATGGTTTGTTGATCAAATGACGGCTTTAGCGGGCAAAGTAGAAAATATTTGAACAACCCTGTACCAATTCAGATGAATGACGTACAGCAAAAAGAATATGGTCAAGCCACCACCTGCCACATGTGCAAAAAGCCTATTCTAGGCGGAGAAACAAAAGTAAGAGATCACTGTCATAGGACAGGACAGTTTAGAGGTGCCGCGCATAGAGAATGCAATTTAAAGTATTCTACACCTCACTTTCTTCCTGTCTTCTTACACAATTTCTCTCGCTTCGATCTGCACTCCATTGTTAAAGAATTCGCTCATGTAGATAAGAGCAAATTTAGCATTTTGGCTAAGAAGCATGAAAGCTTCATTTCTCTTTCATGGAAAGAAGGAACAATGAGCTTTCGTTTTCTCGACTCATTCAAGTTTATGTCTAGTTCTCTGGATAGCCTTGTGAAAGGTTTAAGCGAGGATGAGTTGATACATACTCAATCCCAATTTACGAATACAAAACAATTTAAATTGTGTGTTCGTAAAGGTCATTTTCCTTATGACCATGTGGAAAGTTACGAGGTGCTTAAAGAAAAGACTTTGCCCCCTGGGGATTTTTTTTCTCAGTTAACTCAAAGCACCATTAGTGAAGAAGAGTATGCCCACGCACACCATGTTTGGCGAGCGTTTGCCAGAGAAAACATGGGTCAATATGCTATGCACTATTTAAAATTAGACGTGTTGTTATTGGCAGACGTGTTTGAGACGTTTCGTCAGCTATGTCATTCGATATAGGGCTGGACCCCGCCCACTACTATACCAGTCCGGGGTTAGGTTGGGACGCTGCCCTCAAATTTACCCAAATTGAGGTTGATTTACTGACGGATCCCGATATGGTACTAATGAAGGAAAAAGGGATTCATTGAGGGTTCGAATCGCTCAATCAGCGGCATGCCAAGGCAAGTAATCATTACATGGCTGATTATTGTCCTGAAGAACCAGAATCTTACATGATGTATTTCGATGTAAATAATTTATACGGTTTCGCTATGAGCAGACCGCTGCTGTAAAAAAAATTTGTCCGGCTGTCTGAGGATGAAATTAAAGATTTTAATGTGCATAGCGCCAGCAAGCAACAGGACGTGGGATATGTCCTTGACGTTGACTTAGCTTATTCCCCCGATCTCAGACAGCGACATTGTGTTTTCCCCATTTGTATAGAGAAAATGGTGCCGCCCGAGAATAAGGGTAATCATAAAAAATTGATGGGCACCTTGTATGACAAAAATCACTATGTATTGCACATTGATATGCTGGTAGAATGCTTAGCTCAGGGCTTAACTCTGAAAAAATTCATAGAGGTATTTCTTTCTGTCAGAAACCGTGGTTGAAACCTTACATGGATTTAAATACCAGTCACAGACAAAGTGCCACTCAGCCATTTCAAATATTTTTTTAAACTGATGAATAATTGTATTTATGGCAAGAGTCTTGAACATGTGCGGCAGTATAGGGACATAAAATTGGTGAACACATGGCATGGATAATGGGGCGCTCAAAAATACATTTCAAAACCAAATTTCAAATCTTTGAACGTTATTGATGATGATTTAGTTACTATTGAACTTTCAAAAACTAAAGTGGTCAGGAATAAACCTATCTATTTAGGCCAAGACATTTTAGATTTTTGAAAATTGCATATGTATAAATTTCATTATTGTTTTGCAATGCGGCAATTTGGTACCATTTCCTTGTTATATACAGACACAGGTAGTTTTATTTACCATATCCGTGACTGTGATCCATATGTCGTTATGAAAGAAAACCTAAAATGGTTTGACACGTCCTCGTTTTGTGAGAAGTATGTGTTCAATATCCTGCGTCTGAACAAAAATGAAATTGGTTTAATGAAGGATGAGTGTTCAGACACCATGATGTTAGAGTTTGTAGGTCACGCACCGAAAATGTATAGTTTTCGTCAGATTAATGAGTGTGAATCTATGCGTGCGAAAGGAATTAGTCAACTTGAGGTTAAAAACCTTTGTGTGGATGATTATGTACATGTCCTTCAAACCCACGCGGGCATGTCACATAGTCAGTTTAGGATTATGTCTAAAAACTATAGTTTATTTTTAATGAAACAACGAAAACGAACACTTGCTCTGTTGGATGATAAAAGGCAGTGGAGTCAGGATATGATGTCAAGCGTTCCCTTTGGTTACAACCAGTAAAATGGTTGTTACTATTGTTATTGTACAACATGGCAAGTGTTTGGTTTGGTTGCTATCATGGGTGTGATGCCATGTTGAGCCTTGGAAAAAAATAAAAAATTCTAGTGTATCATATAATTTTTTGTATTTTTTTACTTGTGTGCATGGATGTATGCAAGGATGTGTGAATGCGTGTAAATAGTTGTATATATAAGCTGTATGTCTTGTGCTATTTGCCTGTCAACGCATAAAGAGAGGCATGCATCAACGTTTGCATAGTTCACAGTGCACAGGCTAGATTAAAATATGTTGGCTTTCTTATTTTAGCTAGTGGCTTAATAGGTCTCACTAGATGCTGGCTTAATACGCCTCATGTTTGAGCAAACTGACCACCCAGCCTCAGTAGACATACAGCTTAATAGGCCTCACTAGGTCGTGGCTTAGTAGGCCTTATGTTTGAGCAAACTGACAACCCATCCTCAGTAGACATGCAGCTTAATAGGTCTCACTAGGTTAATAGGCCTGATGCAAACAACAAAAATAATGACTTGCTTTTATTGTGGACAAACACGCTTTATGTCTAGTGTTATAAGTGGTGATGTATTACAAAACCACACCAGACGAATATCTGAACAGAAATTGTTTTTTAAACATAATGCATAAAAAAGTCAACAGACTGGTGGTTTTTTGTGTTTTGCTTATTTTTTATTTTATTTTTGCTATTCACTTAGGGGACAAACAGTGTATAAATTAACATATTATTTTAAAAATATACAAACTTAGTAAAATGTCTATAACTACTTTTCAGATTCAATGATGAACCATGATGAAAATTCTTTTATTGTAACCAAACACACTATGCTTAATGAATATGCAACGATGGTAAATTATAATCCACAACGTGTGGCCTATCCTTTAGAGTATAAAAACACTAAAGTGCGCATTGATGCCACTTTTTATAAGAGCATAATTAATGATGATGATGATGGTGATGATGTCTTGTTTCATGATCCAAGTCGTCACTATTGCAAATCCTGTATGCTAATTTTTGGTTTTCAAAATAATTTATCTACAGAAGTAATTCATAAATCATGGTATGGTTTAACGATGAACCAAGTGATTGTTAAAATAGCGGATGAGGATGATTTTCCAGTTATTTGGTGTACGCTGTGTACAAAACCCTTGTTTAATGTCTATTTTCCAGTAACGTCAAATATGTTTTGTTTCCTCTTTTATAAATTCCCTGCTGAGGAAGTAACCACTTCATATCGTCAACAAGCATTTCGTCAACTTAATTTTACGTTACCTATGAATCAATATTCACCACATAGAATACGGTCCATTAGAAACTAACAACAAGAACAATATGTGATTCATATGTTTTTTGTTGTTGGATTCGGCTTTTTAGGAACATACATTACTTTCTAAAAGACATTTGGCAATTTTGTTTTGTTTATGGTGTATAAATGTTTATGGAAAACACATACCCCAGTTTAAATTTGTATTGTTTTTTTTTTTCTTGGATATAGACATGGTTAATAAATTGCATCGTATGTTAACTTTACTTTTATAGGTATCCATTAGTATGCAGTTGTTTGTTTATATTATCTGTATATACTATTTTTTAACAGTATGCAGTGCGAATTTGCACGTCGACATGGAAATCGTATACGACTCATTCAACAAGGAGATTATATAATAATACCTATTGACAATAGAGGCATACATTTATCTCCAAACGATCTTGAAAATGATTTACACTTAATTTTCATAAAACATTTTCTATTAAATAATTTTTAAATTCATGTTTTGGCTGAAAACGATGAAAGTGATTGTCAATTTTTAGAAGTGTGGGACAATGATTTGTTTGTTTAACATGCGTTTTACTGAAAGGTAATACAGTGGCCTTGTGAACATTGTTCACACGCCTACGTTTTTGTTAATCTGTCAAAGAATCTGTTGCCACAAATTGTTGAACCACCCATGTAACAAATAATATGAATCATGACATGTTAATAATAATTATAAAAATAATAATAATAATAATAATAATAATAATAATAATAATAATTTTGCAATTTGTTATTTATCTTTTTAGAAAAAAATGTATGAAGCCCTTTGCTCAGAAATTGAAGATCAGTTACTGATGATACAACATAAACAAGTCTTAGTTGTACCAATACAAAAAACAGGTTTAGGTGGTAATAAACCTTTAAACCAAAACCTTATTTTAGTTTTTATAGATGTCAGAGCTCCACTATTTTTAATAAAAATAGTGGTGATTTAATAACATTTACATATTTACCAAATTTTTAAAATACGTTTCGACAGTGGCAATGGTAAGTGATTTGCGCCACTTCATTAGCAGATGCGTGAGTCATTGAAACCTATGCCTATAAATACATTTTAATTCATTTGTCTAATGATGCTTTAGCACGTTATTAATGTTATTTAACAACCACCCTCTACCCTATGGTAGATATCAACTATTGTTTTTTTTTCCATTAAAAGAAATTTTAAAACAAGGTTTTGGTTTATTTTTAGCTTTAAAAATAGCTTAAAATGATAGCTTGGTTTATTTTTTCTTCCTTTCTTTCTTTCTTTCTTTCTTTTAGAAAAACATGAACATGTATGATAATGTGAATCATCATATTGCAGACAGCCTAGTTTATATTCAGCAAACACAGTTGTTGCTTCCTCCAGTGTTAAAAACCATTTGTTTTGACGGACGCGGTTCGTGGCAAGAAATTCATCAAGCACTATTAATGAACGTCATATGCACTAAAACACAAATTTATCTTATCGATGATGATTGTCATTTACAACAGTATACCTATTTATGTCATGAGGACCATGAAACACAAAAAAATTGGCTGTTGATGTTGGTTCAACAGTTATCGCGTACCTCCTACAAACATTATTATATTTTTGTCAATTTATCCAATACAATCTCCAACTTTAGGCACTAAACGCTCAGGCATAAAAACAACACCCATTACTGTATTGACAATGTTGTTGTTGTTGCTGTTGTTGTTGTTATATAACAATAAGAGTGTTTAAAAATAACACCCTTTTCTTTCCTTATAGCCAAGCATGGACGCCTTGATCCCTATTGGCCAAGATTGCGGCTTTGCACGCAAGAAAATGAGTGAATTGTCTACAAAAACACCCTTTCGCATTCATAAAATTCAAAAATTAAAAACCAAATTTGGTGAACGAGCTCTTTGCGTTTGTCAAGACTTTGAGACATTTCTACCCACACGATTTAATAACCTACCTGATAATGTCATGGAAGATGTCAATTCCAGGATTCACCCTGTGTATTTAATCTATGAAGGTGAAAAAAAATCGTTGCATGATTCGTTTTGTAAAACTCGAAAACGAATAATTAGTGTACGCAAACCATGACTTCTATTTGTTTATTGATGTCTTACTAAAACAAATATATATCTTTTTGGTGCTCAACCGTTTTGACGTTTATTAATTGTTGCTCATGGTTTATAATGTTAAATAATAATAATAATAATAATTTTGCAATTTGTTATTTATCTTTTTAGGAAAAATGTATGAAGCCCTTTGCTCAGAAGTTGAAGATCAGTTACTGATGATACCCCAGGTGGTAACCAATCCACCTTCACCTTGAGTGAAGCATGCAGGCCTTCGGATTCTGGGGAGCCTGCGCAGACATGTGTGGAGGTATCGGAGACTCCAGGAAAGATCAGATTCAAACACCGAATTTTTTTTGCTACTTTCAACGCAAACTCACTTCTTAAAACCGGCAAACTCAAACAGGTTACTTATATCTTGTCCCGATAACAGATATTGATCGCTGCAATTCAGGAAACAAGATTCACGGATGAACAGTGCTTCGAGTCACAAGGTTATAGAATCTTCAAAGACAAGACCGGTAAACGTGTTGTAAAAACCATCCCACACTTAGGCACAGGATTTATTGTCAACAGGAAGATTTTGGGCTCGATTGTGGACTTCACATCCCCTAACATCCGAGTCTCTACTCTTTCTTTTCGGTGTACAAATAGAGTTTACACAATGGTGAACGTACATGCGCCAATCAATCAGGCGAATTCTTGGAGGAGCTAGAATATATCTCCTCAAAGGTACCTGACAAACATACCATCATTCTGCTAGGGGTTTTCAATGCCCAGCTTGGCAAAGAAAGAAAATATCTGAAGATTATTGGAATCTACCCAGCTCACAGGAGAACTAATCGTAATGGAAAGAGGATTGTGGAGTTATGCAGAGCATTCAATCTGGTCCTAAAGTCAACGGCGTTCAAACACCTACCCAGAAAACAGAAGACCTGGATTTCTCCAAACTCCAACCTTGGTGATTTCCAAATTGACCATGTCGCCACTGCACGTAAAGCGCAACGAGAGATCCAGAACGTAAAGGTTCTGAGAAGTGGCAACTTAGACTTGGGTCACTACCTATCGCAGATCAAAGTTAGACTAATTCCAAGAAATAACAAGAAGATTACTCCAAGAAAAACTGATAAGTTTGACAGAGACAAGCTAAGGAGCAACCAAGAATTCACCCACAAGTTGGAAACTTTAAATCCAGAGAATTGGGAACAATTACAAGAGGCTATAGTCAGAACAGCAAAGGAGACTGTCCCACTCACAAAATCAAGAAACCATCTTTGGTGGGATCATGAATGTGATACAGCAGTTCAGCTAAGAAAGTTGCGTGGCACAAATGGAATTGTCACAAAAATGAAGAGAACAGGGTCACTTCCTAAACGCGAGAAAATCTGCATTAAAAACAATCCGTGGCGTGAAACGTATGTTTAATAAGGAACAGTTGGTACAGATTGAGCAAGACTTCCAGAAAAATAACACACGTAACTTCTATAAAACCTTCAAGCACAGTCTGAACAAATACAACCCCCCAAGTCTACAGTTTAAAGATTCCAACGGGAAATTAGCTCACAATGATAAAGATAATATTGTCAGATTCTAGCAAGTTATTTTGAAACCCTCAACTGTAAGGCTCCTGAGACCCCTTTCGTTTATGAAATAAATCCAAACATCCACCCTGATTCCTCCCCTCCTACGAAGGCGGAAATCACGAAGATCATCCAAGAGCTGAAGGACAACAAGGCACCGAGTGAAGATTTGATAATTGCTGAACTGTGGAAACATGCAGGGGAAAAAGCAGTCGACAAGCTTGTTGCAATTATTCAAGAGATCTGGGAGAGCGATAAACTCCCAAGTTGATGGACCTCTGCCGTAATTCATCCACTACATAAAAAAGGGGAGAAAACCGACGTGAACAATTACCGTGGCATCTCTCTTCTATCAATAACTTACAAGATCCTCTCAAAAGCTCTGCAGAATAGGGCGGAACAACAAATCGATCCACAACTGGGGGAATACCAAGGGGGTTTCAGAAAGGGACGATCCTGTGCTGAGCAGATTATGAATCTGAAGTCCATTCTTTCATATCTGAAACTCAGGTACAGGGAATTCATGGTGATGACCTTTGTTGATTTTAGGAAAGCGTACGACTCAATTGATCGAACCACCCTATTGCAAATCCTTCAAGAATTTGGCTTAGATAACAAGACACAATCAATTATCCAGCAAACTCTGACCAACACCACCTCCAAAGTGAAATTCAGAGGAGAGATGTCTGATGCCTTTGAAATCAGGACAGGAGTGAGGCAAGGAGACGGGCTATCACCGCTTCTCTTCAATTGTGTTTTGGAAAAGGTCATCCGAGAATGGCGGAAGGAAATGAAAAATTTCAGGGTAGAAAATGGCGTAAGGCTAGGGTACAAGTATATGAATCTTTCAATCGACTGTCTAGCCTTTGCAGATGATCTAGTGATCTTTTCAGATTCCATTGATATGGCAGAAGAACAACGTAACAAGCTGAAAAATCAAGCACTAAAGGCTGGGCTACAAATCTCCTTTGAGAAGACACAATTCATGACAAATATAAAGTCAGCGCCCAAGGAACTGGAGGTCGGACTGGGAAAAGTTCAGAAGGCAGAAAAGTTTAAATACCTCGGTGAATGGATAGAGCCTAACCTATCAGAGAAGGAAGCCTTCATGTCACGCATTAATAAAATGGAAATGGCATACAACCTGACTAAAGACATCTACAATAAGAGATCGATATCCTTAAACGCCAAAATTAGACATTTCTGCACTGTTATTCGAACAGAGGCTCTGTATGCGGCTGAGACTCTAATAATGAACCAGAAAGGTCTGATGGAAAAACTAGACGCTAAAGAAAGGAAGATTTTGAGGAAAATCCTGGGTCCCATCAAAGAAAACAGCGAGTACAGAAGGCGTCACAACCACGAATTGTACAAGCACGTGGAGAAGATCAGTGACACGATTCGAAAAAGGAGGATTGCCTTTTATAGCCAAGTGACACGAATGAGCCCAGGCAGGATATCAAAACGGATATTGACGTACTTCCAAGATAAGAAAACCAAAGGGGCATGGTTTACGGAAGTTGAGAAGGATCTACGTGAAATGGAAATTTCCCCTAAAGATATCCAGGAGCGTGATCCACTTCAGGAAAAACTACGTACGCACAAAGGTTTCCAGGAAAAGCCGAAACTGAAGACAGGGAAGGCGTGGTCCCAAGAGAGAAAAGAACAACACCGAAGACGAATGCGGGAACACTGGGCGGTAGTTAGAGCTCGGAAGAAGAGACAGTCGAACAGACGTGTTCCCTAGTTGGCCGAATCGAAGAAAGAATAATAATAATAATAATAATAATAATAATAATAATAATAATAATAATAATAATAATAATAATAATAATAATAATTGTTACGTGCAATGCCCGTACCAACGTTTTTTAAAATGTATCTCCCCTATATTCAAGTGTCTCCGACTTTTAAAAGGACCGCCTGATGGCTTGGTTCCGCTTGTGAACACGAGATGGTAGTATCTATCGGACTTCGGCGCTTCTAGCCGTGGTTCTTTCTTCTACCGCTAGTGTGTGTTTGTGGTGCCTTCTGGTATCATCCTAATCGAGACATATTTGAAGGATATTGTATTCTACGTCATTGAACAAAAGACTGTATATACTTCATGTCGCCAAAATAATTACATAATATGCACATTGTTACTTGATGTGTCATGCTGTGATTGGTCATTTACAATTAACATGAATGCAGTGCGGTATTTTGACTTTGGATTCTCCGCCATCTTGTGAGCTTCATTGTCTGTCGTCAAGAAAACAACAAGCCGGCTGCTGGTCAAAGAGTATCGCTCCGTGTGCTGGGGGCCTTGGCCCCTAGCCGCTACGAAATGTGGATAAATGTTAAAAGGAATTGCATGAGCTCTTAAGGCTGTATTTTGCCATTTCGCATTGAAGATGAAGAATGAAAGTGATATATTATCGCAACTTGCTGCAAACGAGTGCTTGTCATCTAAACGACGCATGTGCCGGATTAGCCATTTTTGAGGCACATTTAGTGCCGTATAATATTTTTAAAATTATGTGTTCATTATTTTTTTTGTGTCTCCACAGAGAAGTTTTTCCGGTACGTTATTATTTTTAAAATATTGTTTTGGGAGCTCCGATATTGGCCTTATATTAATGTTTTAATTCTGTATTTTGTTTCACATGGTAGGCCTAATTTTTCTCTTTTGCTAATGTTACCAATTATGTAAATATTTTTGTTTTCTGCGTACCTTCTGGAGACACGCTTTTAGTTTATTTTACGTTGCAAATTTTTATTTATTTAGTTGTTGGTAATCCTTGGAATTGCCCTATTATTTATTTATTTTACGATCCGTTGCAGTCTAAAAAGCCTCATGTCCATAGTGTTAAGGCGTAATTCTTTCCTTCTTTATGTTCTCTCTGGTGACCTTAAATTTAATTTTAAAGTCATTGTTTGCTGTAATTCGTTTAGACATGCGGTCATTTATTTGGTGGCCATGTTTGTTTTATGTTTTGCCCGAGTGCTTTCTGGTCTTGTGAGTGCATTCTCTTGGCGTCGAGCGGGAGACTCAAACTTGTTGTGGTGTTCGCTTAGAATGTTTTTGTTAATCTTGATGGTTTAACTTTGTGTTTTGGTGAATGTTCCTGAGTTTTTCTCTGTCACGAATCTTGTGGATTTCTTAATTGGTCATATTTTATTTTATTAATTTAATTTTAAATTAAACCTTTTGGTTTTTACTTTGCAAGCAAGCATGTTAAGCCGTCTCTTGCCTACTTATGTAAATTTATTATCTTGGCCTTAAGCAATCTGCATCACCAGAGAGAATTTTTTTTGTGGCTGAAGGAGTTTTATTAAATTATATTTTCTTGCATCCTTTGATAATTAAATTTTCTTTTAAATATTAAGAAACTGTTGTGGCATCATTTCGTCGGTAGAAGTTCTATTGGTTATCGGGGGGTGTCTGTAGTCGAGCCTGTGCGTTGTCCCCTTCTCCACCTTCCTTCGCCCTTTAGGTGTTCTTCTGTAGGACATGTCATCTGGTGGTGATTTTGCAGATTGCGACGCGGACCTCTGAATAAACGGTAAGTAGGCCCATCATACATTCCAGAGCCCTCGCTGGTGGTAGCAGTTTGGTAGCAGACCGAGCTCGTGTTCGCTTCTGCAACTGTTCCCACCCCCCATTCCGCAGGCTCATTTTATGGACCCATCTGATGCTGATGGAGCGGTTATTGATGGGATCTGCCATGCCAGTGCACTTGATGTTATGTTTTGCTAATCCTTGTCGTTTGTTTGATTTCATGTTTGCCTCTGAGTATCCATGTGGTGATATGTAAGTGACCTGTTCCAAGCGAGGTGTTGGTTGTGTCCTACTGCAAGAGTCTGATCTGGTAGGCAACCCATTGCATACGCTTCTCGTACCTTAACGGACGCAGAGAGGAAGTATTCCATATACTAACTTGAGGGTTTAGCAGTGTTGTTCGCCCTGGAAAAATTCCTTATGTATCTTGAGCACTCTAAGTTTCTCCTCGAGACCTATAACCAGGCCTTGAGCTGGGTGTTAGAGAAACCCCGTAAAACTGGTAGGATTGCCAGATGGGCAACTAGGATTCTGTCATTCCAGTTCACCGTCCACCATATTTGTGGGTCCGAAAATGCGGTAGCTGATTCATTAAGCCGCATGTATGAGGAAATAGCGGAAGAGGATATTCAAGGATGTGAACCCGTAAACCTTGTATCACCTGTAAATTATGTCAATGTCGTTCTCAGCAATTCCCCTGTGCTTTTTGAAGATGTGAGGAGATTCCAGAAAGAAGATCCCTCCTTATCTAGCCTAATTGACCGAATCAATTCTGGGGAAGTGATCAAGCCCTACTCTCTAAAGGATGGTGTATTGTGTTGTTCGTCTCGTCATGACCGTCTACCTAAATTGTGCTCCCGTCGGTCCTCATTCCGGAAATCTTTCGTTACTATCATGAATCTCCTATTGGTGGCCACCTAGGAGTATTCAAAACCCGAGCTAAGATCAGACAGTTTTTCATTTGGCGAAGTATGGATGGCGACATCAGGAGGCTCATTAGAAATTGTGCTTCATGTAGTATTAGCAAACCTCCGGTTTCTACTAAGGTTGGCCTGTTGTCATCTGAACCGGCATCTAGACCCATGGAGAGTCTTTTTATCGACCATGTTGGCCCGTTCCCTCGCTCTGGTCGGGGAAACCAATTTGCGCTTGTTTGCACTGACGGTTTCACCCGGTTTAGTTGGATATTCCCCACCAGACAGGCTACGACCAGTTCCGTCATAAAGTGTCTTAATTCCATCTTTTCATCTTTTGGGCCATGTCAGTTCCTGGTATCAGATAATGCCAAGTGCTTTGTATCTCATCATTTCCGTCAATTCTTATTTGATTATGCTATTTCTCATGTAACCACCACTCCCTATTTTCGTAACCAGTCTCTCGCTGAGAGAGTCAATCGTAATCTCCGTTCTGCTCTGATTGCTTTCCACCACGACGACCATTCCAAGTGGGATTCTAATTTGCATTGGCTCAATTTTGCTTTCAACACCGCCGTGCATGAGAGCACGTAAGCCACCCCTTTTTCGTTAATGTTTTCGTTTATGGCTAATTCTCCGTTGTCTAATCTGTGGAACCTGCACGAGCTCCTTCCAGACAGTTTCACGCGCGAGGATATGAGGGCGAAATTCGACAAGGCTAGAGAGAGTATTAAGGTATCACATGACCTACTTGCCAAGCGGCACAATGCATGTCGCAAGCCAACTGATTTGGAAATTGGGGATGTTGTGTACGTCCGCAATTTCGAGCCCAAGGGCGTCAGTAATCTAGTATCTAGCAAGTTGACCCCTCGTTTCAAAGGCCCCTGTTATGTAGAGGCATTCTTGACTCCGGTTACTCTTCTTATTCGAAACCCTAAGGCCAACAAAATTTCCAGAGTGCATCTCTCGCACATAAAACGAGGTGGAGAGAATTGTATTGAGGAAATGCTACCATAAATTTTGTAAACTGATTTTTGTATAATGTAGAGTATCCCTAACCTTCATTGAAGCCTTCAGGCATCTGTTCCTTCTGTAATTTTGAATTGGGTTTAAAAACTCTAGTGGGATACAACTTGTAACTGTTGGGTAATTCCCATTTTATGGTAAATTGTAAAATTGAAACTAATTTTGATGTTTTCATAGAAGATGCTAGCATGTAAGTTGGACTCGGTGGGAGACCTAACTCATGGTGATCTTGTGTACCTGTTTCCTTGGGAATTTGAGTGGTCATTCCTCTACCGTAGCTCCTGCTAAATGTATAGTCGTTCAATTCGCATATTATTGAAATGTACTACTAGTCTGTAAGAAAGTAACCTTGTTATTTAATTAACTATTGTGAGCACGGATCCAGGGCATGGTCAGGATTTTCTTTCTTCATTTAAATTCAACTCTGTTTCTCTTTTATAAAATGTAGTAAGAATTAGTAATTTCTGTAAATTTTATTTTTGAAATTAGATTAACTTCTGTTTTGTAAATGGCTGCCCACTCGTCGCACGATACCTTGCACATTGCTTCCACCTACTTCGTCTAAAGCTAACAACATTGGACCTTTTGAAAATTTACCTAACGTGTCTCGGACTCTGAAAGCACTGCAGGTGCTGGTGTTCCGCGTTTCTGAGGACTTATGGACACAGTGAAGCTCTTAACTAAGTGGTTTGCGAGGTGATCAATTATCCCTTCACTGATAATCTGACCCTGCACTCTTCCTAACCAAAACGATGCGGTTTTATCCATCAATTGGAGTTAACTGGTGAGCATTATCTTCTGGAAACATGCTTGGTGAATCGACTAGTTTTGGAGTACTGCCTATGCCTAGGCATATTCGTGAACGGTGTTCACGCTTAAGGGAGGGAGACTGTTACGTGCAATGCCCGTACCAACGTTTTTTAAAATGTATCTCCCCTATATTCATGTGTTCCCGACTTTTAAAAGGACCGCCTGATGGCTTGGTTCCGCTTGTGAACACGAGATGGTAGTATCTATCGGACTTCGGCGCTTCTAGCCGTGGTTCTTGCTTCTACCGCTAGAGTGTGTTTGTGGTGCCTTCTGGTATCAACCTAATCGAGACATATTTGAAGGATATTGTATTCTACGTCATTGAACAAAAGACTGTATATACTTAATGCCGCCAAAATAATTACATAATATGCACATTGTTACTTGATGTGTCATGCTGTGATTGGTCATTTACATTTAACATGAATGCAGTGCAGTATTTTGACTTTGGATTCTCCGCCATCTTGAGAGCTTCATTGTCTGTCGCCAAGAAAACAACAAGCCGGCTGCTGGTCAAAGAGTATCGCTCCGTGTGCTGGGGGCCTTGGCCCCTAGCCGCTACGAAAAGTGGATAAGTGCTAAAAGGAATTGCATGAGCTCTTACGGCTATATTTTGCCATTTCGCATTGAAGATGAAGAATGAAAGTGATATATTATCGCAACTTGCTGCAAACGAGTGCTTGTCATCTAAACGACGCATGTGCCGGGTTAGCTATTTTTGAGGCACATTTATTGCCGTATAATATTTTTAAAATTATGTGTTCATTATTTTTTTTGTGTCTCCACAGAGAAGTTTTTCAGGTAGGTTATTATTTTTAAAATATTGTTTTGGGAGCTCCGATATTGGCCTTATATTAATGTTTTAATTCTGTATTTTGTTTCACCTGGTAGGCCTAATTTTTCTCTTTTGCTAATGTTACCAGTTATGTATTTTTTGTTTTGTTTTCTGCGTACCTTCTGGAGACACGCTTCTAGTTTATTTTACGTTGTAAATTTTTATTTATTTAGTTGTTGGTAATCCTTGGAATTGCCCTATTATTTATTTATTTTACGATCCGTTGCAGTCTAAAAAGCCTCATGTCCATAGTGTTAAGTCGTAATTCTTTCCTCCTTTATGTTCTCTCTGGTGACCTTAAATTTAATTTTGAAGTAATTGTTTGCCGTAATTCGTTTAGACATGCGGTCATCTATTTGGTGGCCATGTTTGTTTTTTTGTTTTGCCCGAGTGCATTCTGGTCTTGTGAGTGCATTCTCTTGGCGTCGAGCGGGAGACTCAAACGTGTTGTGGTACTCGCTTAGAATGTTTTTTGTTAATCTTGTTGGTTTAACTTTGTGTTTTGGTGAATGTTCCTGAGTTTTTCTCCGTCACGAATCTAGTGGATTTCTTAATTGGTCATATTTTATTTTATTAATTTAATTTTAAATTAAACCTTTTGGTTTTTACTTTGCAAGCAAGCATGTTAAGCCGTCTCTTGCCTACTTATGTAAATTTATTATTTTGGCCTTAAGCAATCTGCATCACCAGAGAGAATTTTTTTGTGGCTGAAGGAGTTTTATTAAATTATATTTTCTTGCATCCTTTGATAATTAAATTTCTTTTAAATATTAAGCAACTGTAGTTGCATCATTTCGTCGGTAGCTGTTCTATTGGTTATCGGGGGGTGTCTGTAGTCGAGCCTGTGCGTTGTCCCCTTCTCCACCTTCCTTCGCCCTTTAGGTGTTCTTCTGTTGGGGCATGTCATCTGGTGGTGATTTTGCAGATTGCGACGCGGACCTCTGAATAAACGGTAAGTAGGCCCATCATACATTCCAGAGCCCTCGCTGGCGGTAGCAATAATAACAATAATAATAATAATTTTCTTACCTTTTATGCTTGTTTTTTAGCCTTTAGGTCTACATTTAATACAATGATGCCTATAATGACTATAGGTAAAATGGTAATTTTTTGTAAGTTCACTCTTTAATGAGATATTTTTTTTAACCTTTAGGGCTACGTGAATACAAACATTGCCTATGATGCATGTTTTTTTTCTTTTACTGTACATGTATAGTTTTTCAAAATAAGTTGAAACGTCATGCGCTTAAGGACAACTTGTTCATTTAGGACACGCACTCATGTAATACGTTAAAAATCAAATCAACAACATTTACTAATAAAATAAATAAATAATTTAAAGTTAACGTTACATTGTGTTAAATGGTCACATGGTTTTGTTCAAACAAAATCATAATGATATGTTTTATTATATAATAATAATAATAATAATAATAATAATAATAAAATTGATAATAATAATATAGATAATAATAAAAACAACATAGCCCGAAACTTGTTAATTATTTTATGTGCTACTATGACTACATTTAAAACATGTTCTTTTTTTAATTTGTGCTTGCAGTGCATGAGGAGGGTGTTTAATAAACAAATGACCCTTAAGCCCATAACGTTTCAACTTATTTTATTATTTAGCACAAATAGCATTTATAGCAATATTTATTATGTTCATAATGAAACTATTAGTTAATAATAATGCATTGTAATTTCTTATTTTTATTGTTTATAATTTTATTTGAAACACCATTTATATTATTGTTTATAATCATTATATTGAAGCTATTAGTTAATAATAATACATTCTAGTCCTTTTTTATTGTTTATAATTTTAAATTGAAACACCATTTATATTATTGTTAATAATTATGATATTTGAAACTATTAGTTAATAATAATATACTGTCGTCCTATTTATTGTTTATAATTTTAAATTGAAACACCATTTATATTATTGTTTATAAATATGAAATTTGAAGCTATTAGTCAATAATAATAATGGAAAAAACACAACATGGTCTCGTGTTTAATTATTTATTTTTGGAAAATGATAACAGTGATACTATACATTTTTTTAATATAAATTCATGATGTTAAAGTCCATATCTAGATAAAAGTAATTTGCTCTTCATAGCACCAATCACCATAAATGCTGCCATTCGTTCTGATAGACTGGCATCTGGAGCTGTTAATCATTGCTTGGCAATGCTTAACAAGACTTTGTCGGCAATGCGTCTTAGTGTGGGATCACGGTTTTCATAGGCTATATCATGATTAAAGCATGCATGATCCAAAGCATTAATTCCCATATCCCCTCTCCTCAAACGATCTTGAAGACGAGTACCAGGGCCGCAAAAGCTGTAAGCAGGTAAGTGAGCTTCGAATGGTAAGTTTTTAATGATGTTATCAATAATTGCACGGCCAGTACACCTGGGACATAGAGGTTTCAATCGGTGAAAAACACTTTTTTTTGTTGTTCTTCTTGTTCTTCTTCTTGTTCTTGCTGCTGTTGTTGTTGTTGTTGTTGTTGTTGTTGTTTGTCGGCGGTTGCTGACGAGCATGGTAGGTGGTGGTTGTTTTCCGCATGACAGCCATGGAATGATGAAACAATGTCTTTACACTGAGTTTTATGACCATGATATAATTTCATTAATTGGCATGTGGCACACTGTCGAATGGAAGGTATTTTTGCCATGGTTAATAGCTTGTGATGGGAAAAATGACTGCATGGTTGTAGTTCACTCAATACAGAGTCGTTAGTCCACTCGGCAGGCGCCTTTTCCCAAATTTCTTTGACAGCGTTGGCAGCAAAATAAAAAAGAAATGATTTACGTAGTGCTAATAATTCATGTTGTGTAAAGCTAATCAGTTTTTTCTTGCACACAAAGAACATTCCAATAGCCTTGTCGATTGTAGTGGCGTCCACGTTTATAACGTTGATGTTATCACCATACGTGTACAAGTCTGACTGCTATCATTGGACGATAAACTTTCAGTTTTAATTTTATTGAAGCCACTGGCGTTTTTCACCCCCTTTAACAAATAAGACATTGGCCGAGAGCAAATGGGTTTCATGACTATGTCAAGATACTTGTAAGAAATATCACCCTTTTTCCATACTAATTGCAAATGATTTTCAATCCATTTGCTCCGCTTTTTAACTTTTTCACAAAGCAACTCAAATCATAGGGAGGTTTAAACACCAAATGAATAGTGTTAGACACCCAAAACGTACTACAATCGATAAAAGCTACTTCCTTAAATATAAATTTGTTGTCTGAAATTTGAAACCCCTGACAATCCACGATGCGTGTACGCATGATGTTTTTTTATATATGTTTTTTACTTGTTACCTCGTTGATGTCTAATCAACAACTAACCCATGTCATGGTTTAACATTACAAAAGTCAAAGAACTTCAGGAAAAAAGGAACAAAGGAATTAAACAAGAGCTAAATATTTCACAAGTTTTTCTATTCATAACATAAAACACACTTACAATTTTATTACAAGTTTTTTAAATCTGGAACAACATTCAAATGAACAGTTTGCACATACGGTCCACAGGTATCTCCTAGTTTTACAGTGTCTGGTAAAATAACAGGGTAATTCAAACTCCACGGAATATTACCCACATCATAGCGATTCAGGTAAGGACAGGATGGACTCCATCCTTCATGATCGCTAAATGGTCGATCCCCCATTGTCCAGTTTCCAATTTCAATGTTGCAAAAAATACACTTGATCACATCCCCACGGTTTAAATAATAAAATCCGCTTGCTGCCAAATCTCCATAATCCATAAAGGGGACTATCCATGTTTCAAAAGTTTGCAGACGATTAAATTCACATTTTAAATGCCATGGTTTGTCTGTCACGTTGCTGTTGTTGTCGTTGCTGCTGCTGCTGCTGCTGTTGCTTATTGAGGGACACATGATGTTTGTTGTTGTATGTGTGCACAGTGCCAGAGCGCAACAGATAGTGATGATTTTTTTCATCTAACCACAGGTGGCTTACATGCTGGTGACATAATTGGACATAGGATGATAATTCACTTGTCTGCCATTAATAATCAAACAGTAGGCACTGGTATTGTCTGGTACATTTTCTTGTGTTTCAAAATCTACCCTTAAATTAACGGTGGTGATTTTCATAGATTCTACTAGACACGAACAGTCGAAAACAATCAGCGGTGCTTTTGCTTTAAACCCTTGTGGCGACAACATAGTGCAATTCTGTTTTTCATAATAAGACGATTGAAATTTAGCAAACATATCATAAAGGGAACCAAACTTTTTTTTGAAAAATTGAGTTCCAAACCCTCATAGGGAAAGCAAACATTATTTTAAAATAGTCGTATATTTCTCAAGTGAATGTGATCAAGCAGGGTGACATCTTTGCTTTGTTGGTATTTTCTATTCGTTTGAAAACCAATAATAAAATAGAGGGGTCTCTCAGTAGAGCGATCCGATTGTACACTCCAAATATGAGTGTCTTTGGTAGGTAGCAAGACTCCAACTTCGAAAGGCGATAGGCAAGGCTTTATTTATTTCATCAAATTTAACATGCTTAGCTTTTTACGATCCGATAGCATCACATGGGGCACTTTCCATAGTAATCGAAGCAGTTGAATTTTTAGTCTATCACTTGGTCGGAGGCTCCTTCTAGTGCATTATAATCACTGCAGTCTCTCACCAGATGCAAACTTGGTCTTCTTTGAGTTGTTGCTTACCTTGATCGACGGCTTTTATGGTTTTTGCCACAGCAGTGGCACCACCCAAAAGCGAGCCCAAAGCTGCCAACCCCGCAAATAAAGCCGGCAAAGAAACACGCTTAGCAACAGGAATGACACTCCCACGTTTTTCCTTCTTTCTTTTCTTTTTATCGATGCATTATCGTGCGATCTCGGAGCTGTAGACAATCGAACCGTCTGTAAAGCTTTTTCGATAGTCAGTCGTTTTAGATTTTTTAGTTTTTTAAGTTTTAACACTGGGTGTGAGGCAGATCGAGTTGGTTTCCGACCTAGCTTTTTCTCCTTTTGAGATTTGGTTTTTTGATGTTCATTGCATTCACCGTTTTCCCAGCTTCCTTTTCCTCAAACGTAAGCATAAGATGAAAGGATAATTCATCTCCAACATTTACTCTTTGATGGTTGTGTACCAGCAGTCTATCACCGTTTATTTGTATGTTTAAATGTTTCACATTAGGCATGGCATATTTAATATTAATCACGCCATCATAATGCAATCGATAATAGCTTAAACCAGAAGCAAGCATATAGGTAAGGTCATCATTCACCAGTGGTGGTGGGGATTAGTTTCTGTCATTGTCCTGTTTTTGATTTGACAAATACACTAAAAATACAGATGGGACAAATTTATAAAGCCTTTTCATTTGACAGGTCACATAACGTTTCGTGCAGACATCATTTTCGTCTCGAGGCTCTTGCACATCAATAATACGATGATGATTGGCTGAATAGCCCTCAGCGGTTAGTCTCGGGGCCATGTGATAGACACTTTGCACTTTGCGATCGACATAGCTTTTTGTAGCCACCTCTCGAGACTGTTTTGACAAAGAGGTGGCCGTGGCCATGGTTACACGAGCTCGCCCAAATACGTCCATGGTGATAGACGTTAACTAACCTATCCTACTCACCGCTTGCCTATATATAAACCTTTTACACACATGAAAAAACGCTGTCGTCGACACTATGGAATTAATGAAACAACCCCATGCTTTGCCCGTCTCTGATTTGGTTTCAGAGCTATCACTGTCCGTGTGCGAATCTAAACGTCATGGCACCCTATTCCCATCTACCGTTCGATGTATTATGGTAGGGCCTTCGGGTTGTGGAAAGACCAATGCTTTGCTGAACATTATTACCGCGCCTCAGGGCCTACGATTTCAAAATATTTATACTTTTGCCAAATCCTTGTACCAACCTCTGTACGTTTATCAGGAACAAATTATGTCTTCGTTAAATAAAGAAGCCATGGGCTATTTTACATTCACCTCACCTCAAGATGTCATTCAACCAGACCGCATTCAACCAGATTCCATTATAATTCTTGATGATATTGCCACTCAACGACAGGCCATTATTCAAGAGTATTTTAGTATGGGACGTCATAAACAAGTGGATTGTTTTATCTGGGTCAGACTTATTCTAAAATTCCCAAACGGTTGATTCGTGACAATGCCAATGTCATCGTTCTCTTCCGCCAAGACTCTAGAAATATCTATCATATTTTTCAAGATCATGTGAATCCAGGTAAGTCCTTTACAGCTTTCACGCAATTGTGTGTCTTGTGTTGGAACCATCATCCTCATGCTTGTTTGGTCATAAATAAACAGAGTGAACGATGTGAGGGACGTTATCGCTTGGGTTTTGATCATTTTATTTCTGTTTAAAAAGACCCGGGGTTTGACATTTCCTGTTAGTGTGTCTTTAACTTCACTATGGCGAACGCCATAGGGTACAAGAAACATGTTCAAATCCTGCAGCGTATTATTGAGTCACGAAATACGATTCGACATAAATTTCGTGAATTACAACGTTTAAAAAACGTCAATCCTTTACCCATGATAAAACATGCTCCATCATCGGTTGATCCCATGAGGTTCAAACCAAATGCTTCTGCTGCTACTGCGGCTGCTACCTCTCAAACCAAACCCTTAACAAGTTCAAAATTTATTCAAACAGATTCCACACGACAATTAATTAATCCTCCTCCTCTAATGTTAGTGAACAAGAACATCAAGAAGACCAAGAAGAAGAAGAACAACATGAACAAATTGAAAGCGAAACCATATTTAGTCCTCAAAAAATACTCACTCCTTCAACTGTTTCTAAAAACAAAACAAAAATCATCCGTCATAGCGGCAACACCGTCTTCCTCCTCATCGTCTCCGTTTTCACAAGTCTTGGCAACCCCTCAAAATAAAGCTCAACTCAAAAACATTTTAATCAAACATTATGGGGCAACAGTGGAACCGTATCTGACCCTTCTATTTATTGGAAAGACAGATACCACGTATGGTGTTCGCTATGAGAATGATAGTTTTAAAATTGGGGATTCATCTATTAAAATTGCTCGTAAGAAAGCTGTCATTAAAAAAATCAACTATAAATTAACACCAGGTCTGTTAAAGCTGCTATTCTCTCGCACCCCCTCTCTACAAGATTTTACGTCCGAGGACCTTGCTAAATATAAATCCATTTTATTAGATACCAACGCTCACAAAAGAAACTATAAATCCTCTCAGCAGCTCAATGCCAATATATCCCAAAAAATATAAAACCATCATTGCAAACATGTTTGGTATGCAAAAACATCACTCTGCCTCTGGTGCAAGGTTTAAGAAATTAAAACCCTACATAGATATAACCTTTTGAAATAATCCCAATCAGTTAGTAGAGCGCTTATACTTGCTTCATGCATCAAAACAGCTGGTCACACTGGACATGAGGCAGAAATCGCCCACATTGAACAACAACTTCTAGATGCTAAAATTATCTTATAAGCCATCCCCATCAAAGTGGGCATCGCTTATGAATTGCATAAACCAGCCCGACGCATTTATGAACGCCGTCGTGTCATTTCCAAAGGAATCGATGAACTTTGGCAGGCAGACTTGGTTGATATGATACCTTATTCTAACGTTAACGATGGTGTACGCTATATGTTGACCGTCATTGATGTCTATTCAAAAATGGCTTTTGTTGAAAAAATAAAACTGGTGTCTTAGTCACAAAGGCCTTTCAACGTATTATTCAACAATCAAAACGCCAACCTCACGTGTTACAAACCGACCAGGGCAAATAATTTTTCAACAAGGATTCCTCCAGTTTTCCCAAATCTAAGGATATTCACCATTACACCACCTATAGCAATCTCAAAGCTAGCATAGTTGAACGCTTCAATCGAACATTAAAAAGTTATATATGGAAAGAGTTTACAATACGTGGTTCCCATCGATGGATAGACTGGTTACCTCAACTTGTGTCACGATACAACACCATTCATTCCACCATTGGAATGAGACCTCGTATCGTCACCAAGAACCTACCCAGACTCAATAGACTGTTTAACCCTATAAAAAGGGTTGACCCAAGGCGACATGTTCTTAAAATTGGGGATTTTGTTCGCATCAGTAAACATAGAAGTGTGTTTTCAAAATCGTACACTCCACGGTGGTCGACATAAATTTTTGAAATTTGTCAAGTCAAGCTAGGTCAACCAGTGACGTATCTTTTAGAAGATCAAGACGGTCAACCCATCAAAGGACGATTATATTATGAAGAAGTGCAAAAAACATTATATCCCAACGATTATCTCATTGAACGAGTAATTAAAGTCAAAGGTGCAAAATATTTTGTAGAGTGGTTAGGGATTCCTTCCACATTTAATTCATGGGTCAATAAACATGATTTTTGTAATAAAAACTTATTTGTTTATTTATTTAACTAAACCCCCTTTTTCAAAAGAAAAGGCGAATAACTCCCCTCCCCATCCAATCCAATCCATCATGGCTAAAAGGAAAACATGATCTCCATCATACCCATAAGTCATTCCCGTTTTCCAAAATATCTCAAATATGACAACAAACATAGGTTAACCCCCCCCCCCCAAAAAATGCATAGGTTTTTCACCTAGCGACTTTAAATTTATGGTGCGGATAGAGGGAGTAAATAGCAACCATTTATCACAAACAAACTTTTTTATTCATCTTCACCGTTTCCAAAGTAGACACCATTTTTCAAAATTCATTTCCCTTTGGCCTACACACTTGAAACTTTTTGTCCACCTAGAGGGCATAGACACCTTTCATTAACGTCAAACAAACATTTTCACAAAATTCACCGTTTCCAAAATAATCAAAAATCCAAAAACAAGACATTTCAATTTTTTTAATACCAACACACATTCTTAGCAAAGAGGACGTCACCCCAACGCCAACAATACCTCATTCGTTAAAATCCTACCATCCATTCGCCAATTATCGCCAATGTTTGCCAGAAAGTAGGCTATCATTTTTTCCTCCTACACCCTTGAAACTTGCTGTCCTCCTAGAGGGCATAGCCACCTTTCATTAACGTCAAACAAACTTTTTTTTTTTCAGAATTAACCGTTTCCAAAATAGAGTCGTTCCAAAAAACGAACATTTTCCCCCCCAAAAAAATACCAACACACATTCTTAGCAAAGAGGACGTCACCCCAACGCCAACAACACCTCGTTAGTTAAAATACGACTATGCGTTCGGGAGATATCGGCAAAGATCGTAGGAAAGTAGGCTGGGAAGCAGAACCCCCCGCACCACACTACTTTCGAGGGTTGAGGGCATTTCCTCTCCTCCTGTCCTTCTTTCCCTTATTCCTATTTTTGTTTTCCGCTTTTGTCTTCTAGTTTGTTAGTTTTAGGTTTAGTTTCATTTCATTTACATTTTCACTATCACCCAAGAGATTGGGGGCCGGAAATTCAGATGTTAGGCCCCTAAAAACAATAATTATCATCATCATCATCATCGTATTTGTTCTGACATTCTGGGAAAGCCTTGTGTATAGAGTTTCGTTCTCATAACTTCAGACGCTGTATTGGAAGGCGAGTCACGCTAGTAACTGCCAGTAGGAGCATTCATTCATTCATTCATTCATTCGTTTATTTGCAATTGGGGGTGTGTACCCCGGGGGCAAATTAGATATACATAACAAATAAATAACTGTACAGGACAATTCACTAACAATTAAACTAGAGTATTTACACAAATAGTCAGTCTTTTCTTTAACACACCTAGGCCTATATGTTTGGATAAAAGGCTCTAAGACTGCTGCAGGTAGAGAGTTCCAATTATCAATGGCAGGGTTTACGAAAGAATATTTACTATAATTTGTTCGCAGTGGTCAGCCCTTAATTTTGAAAGGATGATCGCTCCTACCCATGTAAGTAGGCTTTTCCATACGTTTGCTAAGCTCACCCTATGCTGGTTGATTTGTATACGTGTTGTACATAGCGCAGAGTCTAGATTTCATCTTCCTTGACTCAAGTGATTCCCACCCAAGTTTCTTTAACATACGGCTCACACTGCTCCTGGGATTAAAGTCACTGAGCACAAATCTATCGGCCTTTCTTTGTACCATTTCCAACACATTAATGAGCCCTACTTGATATGGAACCCAAACCGCCGAGGCGTATTCCAGAATAGGTCTTACAAGTGACAAATATCCTAATTCTTTAGCAGAGGTACTACTTCCTCTTAATACCCTCATTACAAAGTGCAGGGATTTGTAAGCTTTAGAAACTACAAATCCTACATGAGTACTCCATTTCATATCATTTCTTACGTGAACGCCCAAATATTTGCTGGAATCTTCTTCTACAAGTATTTCCGAACCAATGTTATATTGAAAATCTTGACTTCGCACTTTCCCTATTTTTATTAGACTACATTTTCTTGTGTTTATTTTCATTTTATTTTCAAGCGCCCACTTATAGACCAGGTTCAGGTCATCTTGAAGTACTGCATTGTCTTTTGAGTCATGTATCTTTCTATGTATTACACAATCATCCGCAAACAATCGACAGTCACTGCGAATCCCATTTGGTAAGTCATTTATAAACGCCAAAAATAACAAAGTTCCGATTACGCTGTCCTGAGGGATACCCGACGTTACGGTAATTTCATCCGAGAATCGGCCTTCAACTTTCATTTTCTGGGAACGACCCGTCAAAAATTCTTGGGTCCATAAAATTACTTTTCTATCAATCTTCGTCGAAGCTTATTTATGGAGAAGCATGTCATGCGGCACGACATCAAATGCCTTCGCAAAATCTATAACTACGGCGTCGACTGAAACTCCACCGTCTAACGATTCGCTAATATCTTGAAAAAGTGATAGCATCTGACTCTCGCATGAGTAATCTTTCCGATATCCATGTTGCCTATCATTAAACCATGATAATGTTTCCCACTGTTCCCTCAAGTAGTCGCAAATGAGATGCTCCATCTGTTTACAAACGATGGACGTAAGACTAACCGGCCTGTAGTTGCCCAATTCAAGTCTGCTCCCTCCCTTAAATATTGGGACTACCGTAGCTCTTTTCCAGTCATCCGGGATTTGCGCATTGTTTATGGACACATTAAACATCACCTGTAAGTGTCGTACCACGGCCCTACCTCCTAGTTTAAGTACTTCACTAACAATATTATCAGGACCCTTCGATATATTGTAACGTAATTTTTGTATTAGCTCTACAATTGCTGACTGGTTTATTTGGAGAAGTGGAGCACCTGATTCACCGTTAAGGTCCAACACACAGCTATTGGATTTTTGAACACACTACCATAAAAGACATTTAATTCATTAGCAATGGCCTGCTTCTCAGTAATTATTTTACCGTCACCGGACATTATCATCGACAAATTATTTGAATTTCCCTTTCTTCTCCTAACATAACTGTAAACATTTTTCCACCCATCGCCTCCCGAACCAAGTAAACCTTGCATATAATTGTCATGAGCAGCCCTCTTTTTTAAGACAAGCTCTCTTGATAAGGACTTAAATTTCAACATATACTTGTCACTATCATGTCTTTTATTGTATAATTTCCTAATTTTCCGTTTATGACCCCTGATTTTTCATGTGTAATACTCAGGATCTGGGATTTGTTTCAGTAATTTAAATGGAACAAATTTATCAAAAGCGCTATTTAAAATTTTCAAAAAGTTAGTCCACCGGATATTAATGTAATTTCCTTCCGATGCCCATCCTACAAATAGCTCATTCAAATACCTCTGAAATTTGCCCTGATCCGCCCTGCGATACTGGAATATGATCTTATTTGCTACATCAGAGTCTAATCTTGTAATGTCACCGTATCTAATATTTAATTCAACCCCAGATTGGTCACTAATTCCTGGTATTTCCAGACAGTTAATATACAGTTCTACAGGCCTTACGAGATAAATATCTAATGTATTATTGCCTCTAGTTGGGAAGTCAACTACTTGGGTAAATCCCCCCCTCCCTTAAGAATTTGTTTGCAGCACTCTGAGCTTGACCACAGCTAGCTGACTCACCAGACCAGTCTACTTTGGGGAGGTTTAAATCTCCGGCAATTATTATGCTCTTTTTCATAGCATTACCCGTACAAGTTTTATCATACAGTGTGTCGAGAAGCGAAAAGTTATCTTTCGGTGCTCTATACGCCCCTATCACCTGAAGAGAGAATTTATTCTCTTTATACGAAATTTGTACACATAACATTTCATGATCCGTATCAGCCCACTTTAAGAAACTAGCTATATTTTTGCGCACACAAATAAATAGCCCACCACCTCGCTTCCCCCGATCCCTTCTGACATTTCGTAGGTCCCTTGAGTTATTTCATTACTATTTATATCCTCATATAACCAAGATTCAGTAGCAATGACAATGTTCGGAGAATACGCCTCTACAAGATTCCAAAATTCAATTAATTTATTTCCTACACTCTGACAATTAACCTGCAGTAATCTTAGAGTCTTACTGCCGCAGCAAATACCCCGAAGTAGCTCCTTCTGTTCCCGTCGGCTGGCAACCTCTGGACCTGCTCCTCCTCACAATGGCCGGCACGAACCGATGACCCTGCTATGTAGGCACCCTAGGTTGAAAGCGCCCCGTCGATTTAAATGCAGCCCGTCTCGGGCGAAGTCACGGCCACCAATCCAGAGTCAGTATCAACGTACACTAATCCCAGTTGTGCACAAACGCAGTCCATGCTATCATTTACAGTCTTAACTCGCCTTAACGGAACATCTCCCCGCCGAACAATGCCACTCATTATAATTTTTGCATTTCTAAACTTGCTTTTAGCTTTTCTGCCTAGTTCGTAGAGCTTCCCCATGATGTAATCAGCTGTAGCCCTCTTCTTCAAATCGTTCGTCCCAACATGGAGCAACAACACTTTAACTTTGTCACAGTCCTCTACATTTGCTTCTTCCACTTGTTGGGCAAGCTGGTCAATTTTCATCTCCGGATAACACCGCACTTTCGCACCTGATTTCCTCGAGATATTCGCACTCCATCGTATCATAGAATCACCCATTATGATAACGTCATCCTCAGTTTGCTCCTGCACGCCCTCTTCCACACTGATCCCAGTAGAAAGCCATTCAGTCACATCCTTCACCGTTTCCTCTGATTCACGAAGCTTTGTTCTAAGTTCCTGCATTATTTGATTCCTTGCTTTGATTTGCACCCTCAAACAGTCCGGCGTATCACATACTTTACAAAACCAAATCCCGACATCACAATCCTCCTTCTTGACCTTAATACAGCCGAAGTGTTGAAATTTAATTATGTTTACGACTGACTATAACATACTGTAAATCTAAGTTGGCAACAATGTGATCAAAAATGTATTTTACTTTTATAAGTTGGCAATTGTTTTAAACCAGAAGGAGATGTACAGCTATTGGGGGAATGTACGTGTAAGATATTGTCTGTGAAATCTGAAGCCATCAGCCATCAAAATTGTATCTATATTGAATGTAGGGAAGTTTTTGATGACTGATAAACATGTGTTATGCTGTAGATTCAAAAGGCGCCTTTTGATGATACTTGCTGTTTAATTTGATAAATAAAAGGACCTCATACATATTGAAAACGACTTGACCATTCATCCCTGCTCGGAGCAAAAGAATTACAACAGGTTATCGGCCCAGGTACCGCTCATACGTCAGACACGCCGAGCATTACGGGAAACAATTTGGACGTCGAGAAAAATTCAGCCGAGTCAGTCGTCGTCGTCCAAGTCAAGAGTCAGTCGTCAGGTCAGTCCAGTCAGCCAAGAAAGTCCACGTCAGTCATCGCAGGCAAAGTCAGCCTCGTCGAAGAGGACGTCTACCACATCGTCAGCCCGAGAAACGTCAGCTAAGACAATCTAACCTCAAAATGTCCGTCAAGTAGCCTATACATGAGTAAGAGTAAATTGATAAAACAAACCGAAAATATATAGTAAAAATCTTGTGAGATCAAACTTTTGTAAATTTGTCATATTTTGGAAACGTAATTTTGCTTTTTCAGTTAAGTCATGGATACAGTAAAGGTTCATTTATAAACTTTGACAGAAGATTGTGGTGTTTGAAGCCATATTTTCAGTGTTGCCTTAGTAAACAAGAGTTTAGTGCTTTTCAGTCGGTCAACACGAATGTACCCAAAAGAGATGGGTTATGCCCTAATCCTGAAATAAATTACATGAGATTAATAAAACACTAGGATGTCCAGTTTCGATCGTCAAGCGATCATCATCAGATCCATTACACTTAGGCTACAAAATCTATGTTTGAAATACAGGTGAAAATATTTACAATATGTACAATTATTTAGTTGCAGTATTGGTACTGCAACTGTCAGTGTATGCTAAATGCAGTATATATGTTAGGTGAAATGCTAAATGGTGATAGCTATCCGGAGATTGTACTTTAGAGAGATTATATGGTTGTAAACTATGGTTAAACTATAAAATTTTTGGCTAACTACTTATCTGATTGTCTTCCGTATTACAGCTACTCGCAGTTTTCGTGCTCACTGGAACTCGCTGTGTGGTCGACTGCGGTGGTTATCTTAACGACTGGTTTTTCCCCTGCCTCCTCCCCCCTGTCCCTACGTGCTGTGGGGAGTGATAGCGATGTGTTTATGTGAGGTGTTGCCAACCTAGATAAGATGTATGTTATTGAATGAGGTGGGTCCACAACTATTAAAGACCGTGGATTGGCCCTCGCCACGCGTGGAGCATAACCCATTCGAACTAAGCGTTGACGGTCTTATGAGGACGTCCCGGCACCTTTAATACTGCCGCGAATATGGGCCTTGGTTTATTGCAGAAGCAAAGTACATCGTACACCTGATCCAGATAGCATTTACCTATTAAAACCCCCTAATTTCCCCCTTTTTTATCTAGCTTGGCTGTGTCGCTAAATTGTGTTTTGTTTCCGACAGGGTGTGTTTTTTAGTAGCATGAAGAGGGGTGAGCTCTCCATGAACGTGTGTTCATTTAGATTGTTGGGATTGTTTCGTTTGGCTAGGTGTATCTCGATTGCTTCCTTTATGTCAAGAGCTCTGCCTTTCGATTCGTGATGGATTATTTTAAGGTCCGACTCTATGTTGGTAAAGCTTTGCCCTGCGTCACACATATGTTCGCACACGGCTGAATGTGTTCCGTATCTTATCGCATTCCTATGTTCATTATAACGTGTGTCTACTCGTCTTCCACTCTGCCCGATGTAATTAGCTTGACAATCGGTGTCTTGGCACGTTATAGAATATACCCCTGACTTTGAATACGGGTCACGTTTATTTAGATTACTATTTAGGAGGTGCCTAGCGGTTGTGTTTTTCGTCGTGAAACCTATCTTTATGCCTTGTTTTTTGAATAGGTTAGTGATTTTATATGTATTCGCATTCACATAGTTGAAACGCGCAAATTTTTTCTCATTACTGTCCGGTTTGGGAATCGTTTTATCTTTATTTTTATGTTTGGCTATAATTTGATTTATTTTGCTTGGCGAGAAGTTGTTTTCCTTTGCTATTTGCATAATAGTTCTTATTTCCTTATTATAGTTGTCTTTTGACATGGGTATGTTTAAAGCTCTGTGCACCATTGAATTGAAACCCGCTAGTTTGTACGTACTGGGGTGATTAGACTGATTGTCGATTGCATGCGAGGTTTGTGTAGCTTTCCGGAATATGGAATATGAAAGGTCGTAGTCTTTACGTTCAATAGTTATATCGAGATAATTTATTTTCCGGTCTATTTCGGATTCCTTAGTGAATTTGATAGAGTGGTGAAGGCTATTAATGGATTGGAGAATTGTTTCTTCGCTTGTTAGTTCAGTATCGTAGATGCAAATTACATCATCTACGTATCTTTTCCATATTACTATTCCCTTTGTTGAAGTATTTTCTAAGAACGCATTTTCTAGTGCATTGATGAAGATGTCAGCGATTAACCCACTTAGTGGCGATCCCATTGCTAGGCCTTCTCTCTGTGTGTATATTTTATTGTCGAATTGAAACACGTTTTGGGTGAGAACGACCCTCAGTAATCTCACAATCTCTTCAATTTCTTTTACCGAATTGTTGGATTTTAAGTTGTTTTCGATAGTGTTGATTGCTTCAATAATCGGAATATTGGTGTACATGTTAGTTACGTCGAAGGATACTAGCCTGAAGCTAGGTTTCATTTGTAGGGTGTTCAATGCTGTTACTAGTTCTGTTGTGTTCTTTACAGAGTTGTTTTTGTCGTTGGAAAGACGGCATTTTAAGATTTTTAGTAACTCTTTGCTGATTTTGTAATTAGGGGCATTCCTACAATTGACTATTGGTCTCATTGGGCATTCCTTTTTGTGTATTTTTGGTTGTCCCCTCAATGACGGTATTTTCGGGTTCATGTTTATTAGTTTTGATTTTCGCCTTTGGTCAGTATGTATTCTGTTTCTTTTAACGCACTTTTTATTTGTTTTTGGAATTTGTTGGTGGGGTCTTTTGTTAATTCCTTGATTTCGTTGTTGTTTAGGAATTCGTCTGTTTTTTCAATGTATTCTGTTTTGTTCAAAATTACTGTAGTGTTTCCCGTATCTGCTTTTGTGATGATTAAGTCATGTTCTTTTATTTTTTTGTTTCAACGACTTTATTTCTTTGAGCTGTTTGTTGTTTTGAATGTTATTGCTATCGCCCTCTCGTTTGAGGATTTTTTTGGCATCGTTGGTGGCGAGATTTTTGGTTAATTCCCTGTCTTCTGCTGGGAGCTTGTGACTGGCTATCTCAATATCTGTGATTAACTGTTTTATATTGTGGTTCGTGTGGGCGTCTGTGCAGTTGCATTTCAAACCTTTGTCTAACATATTCATTTCACCTTGAGAAAAGGTTACGTTCGTTCTGTTGTTTACTCTGCCGTGGAAATTGAATTCGTTGTTAATCGTGTGTTGTTCGTTAGATTGTTGGTTCTGTGTTTCTCCTAGTTTTCTTAATTTATTTTCTAGCGTTTCATGCTTCCTCGTTGCTCTGATTTTGATGTTGTCATGTAGGTGCTCGGTGAAGCTGTCCCATTGGGCCGCGTGCCAGAAATTACTTAGTTGCAATTGAATGTCGTATAATTGTTGGTAAATTTTTTGCTTTCTTACGTATGCAAATCTTAATTCGTTTTTTTTATCCAAAGCGCTTTGGCTTGTTTGGTTGAAATGATCGTGGCTGGTGTGTTCGGTACGGTTTAAATTGGTACGTATTTAGGGGTGAGGTTTAGTTCTATACATTTTTTGTTGAACCAAATTGACTTGTCTAAATTCATGAGTTTAAGCCTGAGTGATTTGAATTTCCTGGCTTCACGATTTGCCTGACTAGCCGTGAACATTGTGGTGTTTGAAGCCATATTTTCAGTGTTGCCTTAGTAAACAAGAGATTAGTGCTTTTCAGTCGGTCAACACGAATGTACCCAAAAGAGATGGGTTATGCCCTAATCCTGAAATAAATTACATGAGATTAATAAAACACTAGGACGACCAGTTTCGATCGTCAAGCGATCATCATCAGATCCATTACACTTAGGCTACAAAATCTATGTTTGAAATACAGGTGAAAATATTTACAATATGTACAATTATTTAGTTGCAGTATTGGTACTGCAACTGTCAGTGTATGCTAAATGCAGTATATATGTTAGGTGAAATGCTAAATGGTGATAGCTATCCGGAGATTGTACTTTAGAGAGATTATATGGTTGTAAACTATGGTTAAACTATAAAATTTTTGGCTAACTACTTATCTGATTGTCTTCCGTATTACAGCTACTCGCAGTTTTCGTGCTCACTGGAACTCGCTGTGTGGTCGACTGCGGTGGTTATCTTAACGACTGGTTTTTCCCCTGCCTCCTCCCCCCTGTCCCTACGTGCTGTGGGGAGTGATAGCGATGTGTTTATGTGAGGTGTTGCCAACCTAGATAAGATGTATGTTATTGAATGAAGTTGGTCCACAACTATTAAAGACCGTGGATTGGCCCTCGCCACGCGTGGAGCATAACCCATTCGAACTAAGCGTTGACGGTCTTATGAGGACGTCCCGGCACCTTTAATACTGCCGCGAATATGGGCCTTGGTTTATTGCAGAAGCAAAGTACATCGTACACCTGATCCAGATAACATTTACCTATTAAAACCCCCTAATTTCCCCCCTTTTTTTATCTAGCTTGGCTGTGTCGCTAAATTGTGTTTTGTTTCCGACAGGGTGTGTTTTTTGGTAGCGTGAAGAGGGGTGAGCTCTCCATGAACGTGTGTTCATTTAGATTGTTGGGATTGTTTCGTTTGGCTAGGTGTATCTCGATTGCTTCCTTTATGTCAAGAGCTCTGCCTTTCGATTCGTGATGGATTATTTTAAGGTCCGACTCTATGTTGGTAAAGCTGTGCCCTGCGTCACACATATGTTCGCACACGGCTGAATGTGTTCCGTATCTTATCGCATTCCTATGTTCATTATAACGTGTGTCTACTCGCCTTCCACTCTGCCCGATGTAATTAGCTTGACAATCGGTGTCTTGGCACGTTATAGAATATACCCCTGACCTTGAATACGGGTCACGTTTATTTAGATTACTATTTAGGAGGTGCCTAGCGGTTGTGTTTTTCGTCGTGAAAGCTATCTTTATGCCTTGTTTTTTGAATAGGTTAGTGATTTTATATGTATTCGCATTCACATAGTTGAAACGCGCAAATTTTTTCTCATTACTGTCCGGTTTGGGAATCGTTTTATCTTTATTTTTATGTTTGGCTATAATTTGATTTATTTTGCTTGGCGAGAAGTTGTTTTCCTTTGCTATTTGCATAATAGTTCTTATTTCCTTATTATAGTTGTCTTTTGACATGGGTATGTTTAAAGCTCTGTGCACCATTGAATTGAAACCCGCTAGTTTGTGCGTACTGGGGTGATTAGACTGATTGTCGATTGCATGCGAGGTTTGTGTTGCTTTCCGGAATATGGAATATGAAAGGTCGTTGTCTTTACGTTCAATAGTTATATCGAGATAATTTATTTTCCGGTCTATTTCGGATTCCATAGTGAATTTGATAGAGTGGTGAAGGCTATTAATGGATTGGAGAATTGTTTCTTCGCTTGTTAGTTCAGTATCGTAGATGCAAATTACATCATCTACGTATCTTTTCCATATTACTATTCCCTTTGTTGAAGTATTTTCTAAGAACGCATTTTCTAGTGCATTGATGAAGATGCCAGCGATTAACCCACTTAGTGGCGATCCCATTGCTAGGCCTTCTCTCTGTGTGTATATTTTATTGTCGAATTGAAACACGTTTTGGGTGAGAACGACCCTCAGTAATCTCACAATCTCTTCAATTTCTTTTACCGAATTGTTGGATTTTAAGTTGTTTTCGATAGTGTTGATTGCTTCAATAATCGGAATATTGGTGTACATGTTGGTTACGTCGAAGGATACTAGCCTGAAGCTAGGTTTCATTTGTAGGGTGTTCAATGCTGTTACTAGTTCTGTTGTGTTCTTTACAGAGATGTTTTTGTCGTTGGAAAGACGGCATTTTAAGATTTTTAGTAACTCTTTGCTGATTTTGTAATTAGATACATTCCTACAATTGACTATTGGTCTCATTGGGCATTTCTTTTTGTGTATTTTTGGTTGTCCCCTCAATGACACCTAGCCAAACGAAACAATCCCAACAATCTAAATGAACACACGTTCATGGAGAGCTCACCCCTCTTCACGCTACTAAAAAACACACCCTGTCCGAAACAAAACACAATTTAGCGACACAGCCAAGCTAGATAAAAAAGGGGGGAAGTTAGGGGGTTTTAATAGGTAAATGTTATCTGGATCAGGTGTACGATGTACTTTGCTTCTGCAATAAACCAAGGCCCATATTCGCGGCAGTATTAAAGGTGCCGGGACGTCCTCATAAGACCGTCAACGCTTAGTTCGAATGGGTTATGCTCCACGCGTGGCGAGGGTCAATCCACGGTCTTTAATAGTTGTGGACCCACCTCATTCAATAACATACATCTTATCTAGGTTGGCAACACCTCACATAAACACATCGCTATCACTCCCCACAGCACGTAGGGACAGGGGGAGGAGGCAGGGGAACAACCAGTCGTTAAGATAACCACCGCAGTCGACCACACAGCGAGTTCCAGTGAGCACGAAAACTGCGAGTAGCTGTAATACGGAAGACAATCAGATAAGTAGTTAGCCAAAAATTTTATAGTTTAACCATAGTTTACAACCATATAATCTCTCTAAAGTACAATCTCCGGATAGCTATCACCATTTAGCATTTCACCTAACATATATACTGCATTTAGCATACACTGACAGTTGCAGTACCAATACTGCAACTAAATAATTGTACATATTGTAAATATTTTCACCTGTATTTCAAACATAGATTTTGTAGCCTAAGTGTATTGGATCTGATGATGATCGTTTGACGATCGAAACTGGTCATCCTAGTGTTTTATTAATCTCATGTAATTTATTTCAGGATTAGGGCATAACCCATCTCTTTTGGGTACATTCGTGTTGACCGACTGAAAAGCACTAAACTCTTGTTTACTATGGCAACACTGAAAATATGGCTTCAAACACCACAATGTTCACGGCTAGTCAGGCAAATCGTGAAGCCAGGAAATTCAAATCACTCAGGCTTAAACTCATGAATTTAGACAAGTCAATTTGGTTCAACAAAAAATGTATAGAACTAAACCTCACCCCTAAATACGTACCAATTTAAACCGTACCGAACACACCAGCCACGATCATTTCAACCAAACAAGCCAAAGCGCTTTGGATAAAAAACGAATTAAGATTTGCATACATAAGAAAGCAAAAAATTAACCAACAATTATACGACATTCAATTGCAACTAAGTAATTTCTGGCACGCGGCCCAATGGGACAGCTTCACCGAGCACCTACATGACAACATCAAAATCAGAGCAACGAGGAAGCATGAAACGCTAGAAAATAAATTAAGAAAACTAGGAGAAACACAGAACCATCAATCTAACGAACAACACACGATTAACAATGAATTCAATTTCCACAGCAGAGTAAACAACAGAACGAACGTAACCTTTTCTCAAGGTGAAATGAATATGTTAGACAAAGGTTTGAAATACAACTGCACAGACGCACACACGAACCACAATATAAAACAGTTAATCACAGATATTGAGATAGCCAGTCACAAGCTCCCAGCAGAAGACAGGGAATTAACCAAAAATCTCGCCACCAACGAAGCCAAAAAAAATCCTCAGACGAGAGGGCGATAGCAATAACATTCAAAACAGCAAACAGCTCAAAGAAATAAAGTCGTTGAAACAAAAAATAAAAGAACATGACTTAATCATCACAAAAGCAGATAAGGGAAACACTACAGTAATTTTGAACAAAACAGAATACATTGAAAAAACAGACGAATTCCTAAACAACAACGAAATCAAGGAATTAACAAAAGACCCCACCAACAAATTCCAAAAACAAATAAAAAGTGCGCTAAAAGAAACAGAATACATACTGACCAAAGCCGAAAAATCAAAACTAATAAACATGAACCCGAAAATACCGTCATTGAGGGGACAACCAAAAATACACAAAAAGGAATGCCCAATGAGACCAATAGTCAATTGTAGGAATGCCCCTAATTACAAAATCAGCAAAGAGTTACTAAAAATCTTAAAATACCGTCTTTCCAACGACAAAAACAACTCTGTAAAGAACACAACAGAACTAGTAACAGCATTGAACACCCTACAAATGAAACCTAGCTTCAGGCTAGTATCCTTCGACGTAACTAACATGTACACCAATATTCCGATTATTGAAGCAATCAACACTATCGAAAACAACTTAAAATCCAACAATTCGGTAAAAGAAATTGAATAGATTGTGAGATTACTGAGGGTCGTTCTCACCCAAAACGTGTTTCAATTCGACAATAAAATATACACACAGAGAGAAGGCATAGCAATGGGATCGCCACTAAGTGGGTTAATCGCTGACATCTTCATCAATGCACTAGAAAATGCGTTCTTAGAAAATACTTCAACAAAGGGAATAGTAATATGGAAAAGATACGTAGATGATGTAATTTGCATCTACGATACTGAACTAACAAGCGAAGAAACAATTCTCCAATCCATTAATAGCCTTCACCACTCTATCAAATTCACTAAGGAATCCGAAATAGACCGGAAAATAAATTATCTCGATATAACTATTGAACGTAAAGACAACGACCTTTCATATTCCATATTCCGGAAAGCAACACAAACCTCGCATGCAATCGACAATCAGTCTAATCACCCCAGTACGCACAAACTAGCGGGTTTCAATTCAATGGTGCACAGAGCTTTAAACATAACCATGTCAAAAGACAACTATAATAAGGAAATAAGAACTATTATGCAAATAGCAAAGGAAAACAACTTCTCGCCAAGCAAAATAAATCAAATTATAGCCAAACATAAAAATAAAGATAAAACGATTCCCAAACCGGACAGTAATGAGAAAAAATTTGCGCGTTTCAACTATGTGAATGCGAATACATATAAAATCACTAACCTATTCAAAAAACAAGGCATAAAGATAGCTTTCACGACGAAAAACACAACCGCTAGGCACCTCCTAAATAGTAATCTAAATAAACGTGACCCGTATTCAAGGTCAGGGGTATAATCTATAACGTGCCAAGACACCGATTGTCAAGCTAATGAAATCGGGCAGAGTGGAAGACGAGTAGACACACGTTATAATGAACATAGGAATGCGATAAGATACGGAACACATTCAGCCGTGTGCGAACATATGTGTGACGCAGGGCACAGCTTTACCAACATAGAGTCGGACCTTAAAATAATCCATCACGAATCGAAAGGCAGAGCTCTTGACATAAAGGAAGCAATCGAGATACACCTAGCCAAACGAAACAATCCCAACAATCTAAATGAACACACGTTCATGGATAGCTCACCACTCTTCACGCTACTAAAAAACACATCCTGTCGGAAACAAAACACAATTTAGCGACACAGCCAAGCTAGATAAAAAAAGGGGGTAATTAGGGGGTTTTAATAGGTAAATGTTATCTGGATCAGGTGTACGATGTACTTTGCTTCTGCAATAAACCAAGGCCCATATTCGCGGCAGTATTAAAGGTGCCGGGACGTCCTCATAAGACCGTCAACGCTTAGTTCGAATGGGTTATGCTCCACGCGTGGCGAGGGCCAATCCACGGTCTTTAATAGTTGTGGACCCACCTCATTCAATAACATACATCTTATCTAGGTTGGCAACACCTCACATAAACACATCGCTATCACTCCCCACAGCACGTAGGGACAGGGGGGAGGAGGCAGGGGAAAAACCAGTCGTTAAGATAACCACCGCAGTCGACCACACAGCGAGTTCCAGTGAGCACGAAAACTGCGAGTAGCTGTAATACGGAAGACAATCAGATAAGTAGTTAGCCAAAAATTTTATAGTTTAACCATAGTTTACAACCATATAATCTCTCTAAAGTACAATCTCCGGATAGCTATCACCATTTAGCATTTCACCTAACATATATACTGCATTTAGCATACACTGACAGTTGCAGTACCAATACTGCAACTAAATAATTGTACATATTGTAAATATTTTCACCTGTATTTCAAACATAGATTTTGTAGCCTAAGTGTAATGGATCTGATGATGATCGCTTGACGATCGAAACTGGTCATCCTCTTGTTTTATTAATCTCATGTAATTTATTTCAGGATTAGGGCATAACCCATCTCTTTTGGGTACATTCGTGTTGACCGACTGAAAAGCACTAAACTCTTGTTTATTAAGGCAACACTGAAAATATGGCTTCAAACACCACAATGTTCACGGCTAGTCAGGCAAATCGTGAAGCCACGAAATTCAAATCACTCAGGCTTAAACTCATGAATTTAGACAAGTCAATTTGGTTCAACAAAAAATGTATAGAACTAAACCTCACCCCTAAATACGTACCAATTTAAACCGTACCGAACACACCAGCCACGATCATTTCAACCAAACAAGCCAAAGCGCTTTGGATAAAAAACGAATTAAGATTTGCATATATAAGAAAGCAAAAAATTAACCAACAATTATACGACATTCAATTGCAACTAAGTAATTTCTGGCACGCGGCCCAATGGGACAGCTTCACCGAGCACCTACATGACAACATCAAAATCAGAGCAACGAGGAAGCATGAAACGCTAGAAAATAAATTAAGAAAACTAGGAGAAACACAGAACCATCAATCTAACGAACAACACACGATTAACAATGAATTCAATTTCCACAGCAGAGTAAACAACAGAACGAACGTAACCTTTTCTCAAGGTGAAATGAATATGTTAGACAAAGGTTTGAAATACAACTGCACAGACGCACACACGAACCACAATATAAAACAGTTAATCACAGATAATGAGATAGCCAGTCACAAGCTCCCAGCAGAAGACAGGGAATTAACCAAAAATCTCGCCACCAACGAAGCCAAAAAAATCCTCAGACGAGAGGGCGATAGCAATAACATTCAAAACAGCAAACAGCTCAAAGAAATAAAGTCGTTGAAACAAAAAATAAAAGAACATGAATTAATCATCACAAAAGCAGATAAGGGAAACACTACAGTAATTTTGAACGAAACAGAATACTTTGAAAAAAAAACAGTCGAATTCCTAACCAACAACGAAATCAAGGAATTAACAAAAGACCCCACCAACAAATTACAAAAACAAATAAAAAGTGCGCTAAAAGAAACAGAATTCATACTGACCAAAGCCGAAAAATCAAAACTAATAAACATGAACCCGAAAATACCGTCATTGAGGGGACAACCAAAAATACACAAAAAGGAATGCCCAATGAGACCAATAGTCAATTGTAGGAATGCCCCTAATTACAAAATCAGCAAAGAGTTACTAAAAATCTTAAAATGCCGTCTTTCCAACGACAAAAACAACTCTGTAAAGAACACAACAGAACTAGTAACAGCATTGAACACCCTACAAATGAAACCTAGCTTCAGGCTAGTATCCTTCGACGTAACTAACATGTACACCAATATTCCGATTATTGAAGCAATCAACACTATCGAAAACAACTTAAAATCCAACAATTCGGTAAAAGAAATTGAAGAGATTGTGAGATTACTGAGGGTCGTTCTCACCCAAAACGTGTTTCAATTCGACAATAAAATATACACACAGAGAGAAGGCCTAGCAATGGGATCGCCACTAAGTGGGTTAATCGCTGACATCTTCATCAATGCACTAGAAAATGCGTTCTTAGAAAATTCTTCAACAAAGGGAATAGTAATATGGAAAAGATACGTAGATGATGTAATTTGCATCTACGATACTGAACTAACAAGCGAAGAAACAATTCTCCAATCCATTAATAGCCTTCACCACTCTATCAAATTCACTAAAGAATCCGAAATAGACCGGAAAATAAATTATCTCGATATAACTATTGAACGTAAAGACAACGACCTTTCATATTCCATATTCCGGAAAGCAACACAAACCTCGCATGCAATCGACAATCAGTCTAATCACCCCAGTACGCACAAACTAGCGGGTTTCAATTCAATGGTGCACAGAGCTTTAAACATAACCATGTCAAAAGACAACTATAATAAGGAAATAAGAACTATTATGCAAATAGCAAAGGAAAACAACTTCTCGCCAAGCAAAATAAATCAAATTATAGCCAAACATAAAAATAAAGATAAAACGATTCCCAAACCGGACAGTAATGAGAAAAAATTTGCGCGTTTCAACTATGTGAATGCGAATACATATAAAATCACTAACCTATTCAAAAAACAAGGCATAAAGATAGCTTTCACGACGAAAATCACAACCGCTAGGCACCTCCTAAATAGTAATCTAAATAAACGTGATCCGTATTCAAGGTCAGGGGTATATTCTATAACGTGCCAAGACACCGATTGTCAAGCTAATGAAATCGGGCAGAGTGGAAGGCGAGTAGACACACGTTATAATGAACATAGGAATGCGATAAGATACGGAACACATTCAGCCGTGTGCGAACATATGTGTGACGCAGGGCACAGCTTTACCAACATAGAGTCGGACCTTAAAATAATCCATCACGAATCGAAAGGCAGAGCTCTTGACATAAAGGAAGCAATCGAGATACACCTAGCCAAACGAAACAATCCCAACAATCTAAATGAACACACGTTCATGGAAAGCTCACCCCTCTTCACGCTACTAAAAAACACACCCTGTCGGAAACAAAACACAATTTAGCGACACAGCCAAGCTAGATAAAAAAGGGGGGAAATTAGGGGGTTTTAATAGGTAAATGTTATATGGATCAGGTGTACGATGTACTTTGCTTCTGCAATAAACCAAGGCCCATATTCGCGGCAGTATTAAAGGTGCCGGGACGTCCTCATAAGACCGTCAACGCTTAGTTCGAATGGGTTATGCTCCACGCGTGGCGAGGGCCAATCCACGGTCTTTAATAGTTGTGGACCCACCTCATTCAATAACATACATCTTATCTAGGTTGGCAACACCTCACATAAACACATCGCTATCACTCCCCACAGCACGTAGGGACAGGGGGGAGGAGGCAGGGGAAAAACCAGTCGTTAAGATAACCACCGCAGTCGACCACACAGTGAGTTCCAGTGAGCACGAAAACTGCGAGTAGCTGTAATACGAAAGACAATCAGATAAGTAGTTAGCCAAAAATTGTATAGTTTAACCATAGTTTACAACCATATAATCTCTCTAAATTACAATCTCCGGATAGCTATCACCATTTAGCATTTCACCTAACATATATACTGCATTTAGCATACACTGACAGTTGCAGTACCAATACTGCAACTAAATAATTGTACATATTGTAAATATTTTCACCTGTATTTCAAACATAGATTTTGTAGCCTAAGTGTAATGGATCTGATGATGATCGCTTGACGATCGAAACTGGTCATCCTATTGTTTTATTAATCTCATGTAATTTATTTCAGGATTAGGGCATAACCCATCTCTTTTGGGTACATTCGTGTTGACCGACTGAAAAGCACTAAACTCTTGTTTACTAAGGCAACACTGAAAATATGGCTTCAAACACCACAATGTTCACGGCTAGTCAGGCAAATCGTGAAGCCAGGAATTTCAAATCACTCAGGCTTAAACTCATGAATTTAGACAAGTCAATTTGGTTCAACAAAAAATGTATAGAACTAAACCTCACCCCTAAATACGTACCAATTTAAACCGTACCGAACACACCAGCCCCGATCATTTCAACCAAACAAGCCAAAGCGCTTTGGATAAAAAACAAATTAAGATTTGCATACATAAGAAAGCAAAAAATTAACCAACAATTATACGACATTCAATTGCAACTAAGTAATTTCTGGCACGCGGCCCAATGGGACAGCTTCACCGAGCACATACATGACAACATCAAAATCAGAGCAACGAGGAAGCATGAAACGCTAGAAAATAAATTAAGAAAACTAGGAGAAACACAGAACCATCAATCTAACGAACAACACACGATTAACAATGAATTCAATTTCCACAGCAGAGTAAACAACAGAACGAACGTAACCTTTTCTCAAGGTGAAATGAATATGTTAGACAAAGGTTTGAAATACAACTGCACAGACGCACACACGAACCACAATATAAAACAGTTAATCACAGATATTGAGATAGCCAGTCACAAGCTCCCAGCAGAAGACAGGGAATTAACCAAAAATCTCGCCACCAACGAAGCCAAAAAAATCCTCAGACGAGAGGGCGATAGCAATAACATTCAAAACAGCAAACAGCTCAAAGAAATAAAGTCGTTGAAACAAAAAATAAAAGAACATGACTTAATCATCACAAAAGCAGATAAGGGAAACACTACAGTAATTTTGAACGAAACAGAATACATTGAAAAAAACAGTCGAATTCCTAACCAACAACGAAATCAAGGAATTAACAAAAGACCCCACCAACAAATTACAAAAAACAAATAAAAAGTGCGCTAAAAGAAACAGAATTCATACTGACCAAAGCCGAAAAATCAAAAATAATAAACATGAACCCGAAAATACCGTCATTGAGGGGACAACCAAAAATACACAAAAAGGAATGCCCAATGAGACCTATAGTCAATTGTAGGAATGCCCCTAATTACAAAATCAGCAAAGAGTTACTAAAAATCTTAAAATGCCGTCTTTCCAACGACAAAAACAACTCTGTAAAGAACACAACAGAACTAGTAACAGCATTGAACACCCTACAAATGAAACCTAGCTTCAGGCTAGTATCCTTCGACGTAACTAACATGGACACCAATATTCCGATTATTGAAGCAATCAACACTATCGAAAACAACTTAAAATCCAACAATTCGGTAAAAGAAATTGAAGAGATTGTGAGATTACTGAGGGTCGTTCTCACCCAAAACGTGTTTCAATTCGACAATAAAATATACACACAGAGAGAAGGCCTAGTAATGGGATCGCCACTAAGTGGGTTAATCGCTGACATCTTCATCAATGCACTAGAAAATGCGTTCTTAGAAAATACTTCAACAAAGGGAATAGTAATATGGAAAAGATACGTAGATGATGTAATTTGCATCTACGATACTGAACTAACAAGCGAAGAAACAATTCTCCAATCCATTAATAGCCTTCACCACTCTATCAAATTCACTAAGGAATCCGAAATAGACCGGAAAATAAATTATCTCGATATAACTATTGAACGTAAAGACAACGACCTTTCATATTCCATATTCCGGAAAGCAACACAAACCTTGCATGCAATCGACAATCAGTCTAATCACCCCAGTACGCACAAACTAGCGGGTTTCAATTCAATGGTGCACAGAGCTTTAAACATACCCATGTCAAAAGACAACTATAATAAGGAAATAAGAACTATTATGCAAATAGCAAAGGAAAACAACTTCTCGCCAAGCAAAATAAATCAAATTATAGCCAAACATAAAAATACAGATAAAACGATTCCCAAACCGGACAGTTATGAGAAAAAAGTTGCGCGTTTCAACTATGTGAATGCGAATACATATAAAATCACTAACCTATTCAAAAAACAAGGCATAACGATAGCTTTCACGACGAAAAACACAACCGCTAGGCACCTCCTAAATAGTAATCTAAATAAACGTGACCCGTATTCAAGGTCAGGGGTATATTCTATAATGTGCCAAGACACCGATTGTCAAGCTAATTAAATCGGGCAGAGTGGAAGGCGAGTAGACACACGTTATAATGAACATAGGAATGCGATAAGATACGGAACACATTCAGCCGTGTGCGAACATATGTGTGACGCGGGGCACAGCTTTACCAACATAGAGTCGGACCTTAAAATAATCCATCACGAATCGAAAGGCAGAGCTCTTGACATAAAGGAAGCAATCGAGATACACCTAGCCAAACGAAACAATCCCAACAATCTAAATGAACACACGTTCATGGAGAGCTCACCCCTCTTCACGCTACTAAAAAACACACCCTGTCGGAAACAAAACACAATTTAGCGACACAGCCAAGCTAGATAAAAAAGGGGGGAAATTAGGGGGTTTTAATAGGTAAATGTTATCTGGATCAGGTGTACGATGTACTTTGCTTCTGCAATAAACCAAGGCCCATATTCGCGGCAGTATTAAAGGTGCCGGGACGTCCTCATAAGACCATCAACGCTTAGTTCGAATGGGTTATGCTCCACGCGTGGCGAGGGCCAATCCACGGTCTTTAATAGTTGTGGACCCACCTCATTCAATAACATATATCTTATCTAGGTTGGCAACACCTCACATAAACACATCGCTATCACTCCCCACAGCACGTAGGGACAGGGGGGAGGAGGCAGGGGAAAAACCAGTCGTTAAGATAACCACCGCAGTCGACCACACAGCGAGTTCCAGTGAGCACGAAAACTGCGAGTAGCTGTAATACGGAAGACAATCAGATAAGTAGTTAGCCAAAAATTTTATAGTTTAACCATAGTTTACAACCATATAATCTCTCTAAAGTACAATCTCCGGATAGCTATCACCATTTAGCATTTCACCTAACATATATACTGCATTTAGCATACACTGACAGTTGCAGTACCAATACTGCAACTAAATAATTGTACATATTGTAAATATTTTCACCTGTATTTCAAACATAGATTTTGTAGCCTAAGTGTAATGGATCTGATGATGATCGCTTGACGATCGAAAATGGTCATCCTATTGTTTTATTAATCTCATGTAATTTATTTCAGGATTAGGGCATAACCCATCTCTTTTGGCTACATTCGTGTTGACCGACTGAAAAGCACTAAACTCTTGTTTGACAGAAGATTTGCATGGAAATGTCAATTATGATTCCTGGCGTTTCAAAATTAATTTAGCTATGAGAACAAAATAATGTTTTGATATTGCAACTGGTGTGACTGTCAAACCATCAGGTACAAACTCCGATCCTGTACGTAATTGGATAAAGAAAGGTGTAGAAGCTCAAGCGCTTATAGGTTTAAATGTCAGTAGTAATATAGCGAAAAAGCTAGTCAAATTCCAAACTGCAAAATAAATGTTAGATAAGCTAGAAAATGTTTATGGTGAAAAGTCTGATATTACTGTAGAGGGTTTGCGAAGGAATTGTTTGGTTACATTTTTGACAGCCAAAAATCAGCTGTAGAGAATTGCTTGGAGATTCAGCAGATAGCCGAAGACCTGTTATCAGATGACGACAGGGTGAAAGACAGTTGGATCATGACACGAATGCTGAGTATGCTACCACCTAAGCTGCACCATTTCAGAACAGCCTGGACAATGTGACAGGAGCCGACAAAACTGTTGAAACACTCATCGAAAGATTGAGGCTGGAAGAGGATCGACTCAATGAAGGTAAAAACGAAAGTGAAGCAACTGCAGTCAACGCACTCATCGCAAAGGAGAAGAAAATTGGAAATCAGTCTGCTCACAACAATAGCAACAGACAAGGTGGCAGCGCGCTAGTCAGCTGCTTTAAGTGTGGACAGAAAGGACATGTGAAGAAACACTGCAGAAACAAACCCTTGCCAAATATCATGCCTATTGTAAAGAAAACTACCCTTGCCATGTGTGTGAACAGAAAGGTCACTTCGCAAGAGACTGTACAAAGAAGGATGACAACAAAAATTGAAATGAATGGTCAGAACGGAGTGAAGAGAAGAGCACGAATCGCCCATACCGCGCACTAGCGTCAGTGGGACTGTCAACCGCAGAGCTGAACAGTCTCAATTCGAAATGTAACATACGAAATCACTGGTACCAGGACTGTGGAGCTACACAACATATGACATCACACAGGAACTGGTTTGTCAAATTGATTGAGTTGGAAACTCCATCTCCTGTTGTCATCGGAGATGCGACTGTACTAGAGGGTGTTGGCATCGGCAACGTTCAACTTGAGGCGTTCAATGGAACAGAATGGTACAAGGTCATCCGGGAGGATGTGCTTTATGTGCCTAAGCTCAACTACAATTTGATATCAGTAGTGGTTTTTGAGAGATTCAGATACCTCCTCCACCTCACCCTCCTCACAAGATGGCGGCAGCCCGATAACTCCCGAACGCATGGTCGGATTTAGACGAATGAGGTGTCATTGAACTCGGGCTAACACCCCCTTTCCAATGGACAACATATTTCAACCCCAAAAGTAATACCTACTCCTACTAGGGGGTGAAATTGTATTTTTTTAGAAAATCTCTCTTTCCAATTGCAACATGTGAGAGTTTGAATGCCGATATGGATTTAAACGTTGTTCCACATAAAGTGCATGTGTACGGTGGATAGCTACTATGAATTAACATGCTTGTTTTTTGTTTTTTACGCATGCCCACTCATAGCTTTTGTAAGAGGGTGGGGGAGTGGTTCCGTGTGGACGGGTTATTGTTGACAGGTCATTGTTGACAAGTCATTGTTGACGGGTCCCTGTGGACTGGTCATTGTTGACGAGTCCTTGTGGACGAGTCCTTGTCCCTTTGGACTGATCCCTTTGGACGGGTCCCTTTGGCCTGGTTCCTACGGACTAGTCCATGAATTTATTTAAATTATATCAAAGGGCCTAACTACATTTGTGTGTGTGTTGAATTGACGTTGTTCACCACTACTATAATGGAATAACGATATGAAAGGAAAGTGACGAAATACATGTGAACACGTGTGAAATGACCTTATTACCGTCCTCCTTGTGAAACAAGTCACATCCTGTTTTGCTTCATACGTGAGAAAATGTGAGTTCGAACCCGTGGTCGGATTTTGACGAATGAGGTGTCATTGAACTCGGGCTGATACCCCCTTTCCAATGAACAACATATTTCCACCCCAAAATAAAACCTACCCCTACCAGGGGGTGAAATTGTAATTTTTTTAGAGAATCTCTCTTTCCAATTGCAACATGTGAGAGTTTGAATGCCGATATGGAATAAAACGTTGTTCCACACAAGTGATATGTGTTTGGTGGATAGCCACTATGAATTAACATGCTTGTTTTTTGTTTTTTACGCATGCCCACTCATAGCTTTTGTAAGAGGGCAGGCTTTTTAAAAGATGGCGGCTGTAGTGTAACCTAACCTAACCCAACCCACGAATGGTGATCAAAAAGTATTTTAAGTGACGCTTGTCGATTGGCAAACCAATAATCAAAGAGGGATATGTCAGGCCTTGAGGTGATAGCCCTTTTTGTTTGATCCCTGTTGATTGATCTCTGTTGATTTGTCCCTTTGGACTGGTCTCTATTGACTAGCCCCTTTTGGACGGGCCCTTTTTGACAGGGGGTCATTTTTGATGGATCCTTTTTGACAGGTGCTTTTCGACGGGTCCCTGTTGACGAGTCATTGCTGACGGGTCCTTGTTGATGAGTCCCTGTGGACGGGTCATTGTTGACGGTTCCCTATTGACAGGTCATTGTTGACAGGTCATTGATGGCAGGTCATTGTTGACGGGTCATTGTTGATGGGTCCTTGCTGACAAGTCCCTGTTGATGGGTCCCTGTGGAAGGGTCCCTTTAGACCGGCCCCTTTGGACTGGTCCCTATGGACCGGCCCATGAAATTTATCCAAATTATGTCAAAGGGCCTAACTACATTTGTGTGTAAAGCAGTGTGTTGAACTGACGTTGTTCACCAGTCATTACTACTACAATTGGATAACGATATGAAAGGAATTGATTAACTAGACATGAGTTAACTACCAACGAAACACTTTGGCGACTCTGCTTGTTATTGACCAATGAGTAGGGTTTTAGAAAAACTGTTTGCTATTTTGGGTTATATACAAAAAATGCTTAGACCTTTTGAGTGACTATGTTTGCTAAACAAGACATTATACCAGACACGATTAGGATTCTTATGTAGCTCAGACAAGGAAAGAATTTCTACAGAATCTGTTGACATTGAATATAGATTTAGGTATTAGGAAGTCATTTTGAAGGCCTTTCTCTGGAGCGTGGCACTCTATGAAAGTAAAACTTAGACAATTGGTGTAGCAGAAAAGTGGAGAATTGAAGTGTTTGAAATGTGGTGTTACAGGAGAATGATGAAGATTAGATGGGTAAATAGGGTTACTAACAAAGAGGTATTAAGACTAGTGGGGGAGAAGAGATGTATCTGGCGACTGTTAATGAAGTAAAGAGATAGGTTGGTAGAACACGTACTAAGACATCCAAGAATAGCAAACTTAGTTAAGGAAGAAAGGTTCGAGGACGAGAACTGTAGGGGTAGACCAAGTTTAGAATATGTTAAACAGATAGCCTTGAATGTAGGGTGTGGTAGCTATATAGAGATGAAACGATTAGCTCGGGACAGATAGGCGCTGAGATCTGCATCAAACCAGTCAAAAGACTAAAGACTCAAACAACAACATGTAAGTTCACTAAAATATGTTGTGTAACGGTATATGTTAGTCAACGAACAGTAATGCATTACTAAAACCCATGACACGATACCTAAGAGCTTTTCTAAAATGATTTTAAAATGCCTTTAACCCTATATTGAACACCCAGTTCACAAGACTCACAACTGCAATGTTATGGTAAAACAAAACAAAATCTATATTTCAAAACAAGCAAGTGGTTTAGTCAATGTATACTGGAAAAGTTTTGTAAACACTCAAGTCCTCAAGACTAATTAAATTAGTAACTGTCAGGTTGACCGAGTGGTTAAGGTGTTTGATTTAAGATCAAATTTTCTGTATAAGGAAGCAAGGGTTCGAATCCCTTACCTGACATAACTATTGCCTTGACATGGCTTGGCCACACTGCATTATTATGACACTCGGTACACAAACCATAGATATAGTGTATTGTTTAAGGCCACTCTCTTTCTGAACATAGTCAGAGACTGTTGATGGTTAACAATTGTATTAATAGTGGGACATGGGGATAGTAATTAAGAAAGCAGACAATACCCATACAATATTTTTATTAAATTCATTTTATAATAGTTACACACTGAATTCAACTCTATCTCTTTACCATTGTTCTATATAGATTTTTAAACACAACGCTTGTTGTAGATCCTTTTACAACTTTCTCCAGGTACTCTTGCTCTTAAAACCTGGGGAAGCCGCAATGGTTTTATAAACATAAAACCCTCATGCTCTTCTTTTTCATAATTATCATCGTCATCATCATCATTATGAATATTATCATCAAAATTATTATAGTCATTGTCACCATCATTATCATCATCATCATCATCATTCTCAACATCACTAGAACTATCCAATTCCTCTTGTTTGTTTTCCACAGGGACCTCTTGTAGAGTCTGCGTTGCTTTTGATAGTGTTAAGGGTTTTTTGAACGATGGTATTTGTCCTAACATGTCTTTTTGAGGTGATGATGAATGCTTTTTACCAAACAATGCACTATCTTGAGCAGCAATATATTTTTCTTGGACTTGCTTTTTTACCTGGGTTAGAGTATTTTGCGTATTTAAATGTGTATTAATTTGAGATTCACAATGATGTTCTTTTGAAGTAAGTACGTTGGAGTCTTTTGTTTTAATCATTCCTCGACACTTTTTGGATCGTTGTTTTGAACATCGCCAAATAACAGTTCCATCTTTATTGGTTGTTTTTACAATATATGTATATCCTTTATAGAAGACACATGGCTTGCCATGACTGGTTGTTGAGACTTCCATATCAACTAATACATATGAATTAAATTTTAGTAAAGTCACATGAACAATCTTTAGATTACAAGTGATTTACACACACACACACACACACTTTCCTAAATGTCAAGATTTATGGATGTTGTTTTCCGCCAACAGCTGCTTACTGCGTATGACAAGGCTGGAGACTGGTAGGTGAGACGGTCTTTCATAATGTGAACACTGTAACAGGCAGTAGTCAACCGACAATATTCTTATACCCTAGTCAAGGTTAACAGGTACTTACTGCGTATGACAAGACCGTACACTCGTAGGTTAGACCGTATTTTTTGTTTGTTGCTAAGGATCCCATATATACCCTAGACATGTTAGTTCTGAACACTTAGTGGTTAATTGTATATATTGAATTTAAATACACAGCTCATACAAGCACGTTTTGCGGATGGGAGGGGTGAGAGGCTGGCAAAAATGGAAATGTTTTAGTTTAATGAAACGCCATGTCCTAGTAGGCGTGATTTATAGTAGACGCAATTGATAGTAGACGTAATTGTTAGTAGGTGTAATCGATACTAGACGTGATTAATAGTAGACGCAATTGATACTAGGCGTGATTGATAGTAGGCGTGATTTGTAGTAAGCGCGATTTATAGTAGACGCAAATGATAGTAGGCGCGATTGATAGTAGGCGTGATTGATAGTAGACGCGATTGATAGTAGGCGCAATTTGACATGGGCGCGACTCAGATCATTTTTGATATCATAAAGTTACAGTGTCAATGTTTATACAAAGTACAAGGTAGAGGGTATTTTAAGACATAACCTCAGCTCACTTAACATAACCTAACTTTACCTAACCTAACTTTGTCACGTGACATGTTCTACAAGTTTAGACTTGCTTTAAGACTGATTATGACGTCATAGATTGATGGGAGGGGTGAGAGACTGACAAAAAAAGGAATTGTTCTGGTTTAATGAAACTTCATGTCCTAGTAGGCGCGATTTATAGTAGACGCAATTGATAGTAGGCGCGATTAACAGTAGACGCAATTGATAGTAGACGTGATTGATAGTAGGCGTGATTTGACATGAGCGCGATTTATAGTAGACGCGAAAGATAGTAGGCGCGATTGATAGTAGGCGTAATTAGACATGGGCGAGATTTATAGTAGACGCAATTGATAGTAGGCGCGATTGATAGCAGGTGTAATTGGTAGTAGGCGCGATTTGACATGAGCGCGATTTATAGTAGACGCAAATGATAGTAGGCGTGATTGATAGTAGACGCAATTGATACTAGGCGTGATTGATAGTAGGCGTGATTTGTAGCAAGCGCATTTCATAGTAGGCTCAATTGATAGTAGATGCAATTGATAGTAGACGTGATTGATAGTAGGCGCGATTGATAGTAGACGTGATTGATATGGACGCGACTTAGATCATTTTTGATATTACAAAGTTACAGTGTCAATGTTTATACAAAGTACAAGGCAGAGAGGGGGTATTTTAAGACTTAACCTCAGCTCACCTAACATAACCTAACTTTACCTAACCTAACTTTGTCACGTGACATGTTCTACAAGTTTAGACTTGCTTTAAGGCTGACTATGACTATGACGTCATAGATTGATGAGAGGGGTGGGAGGCTGACAAAAAAGGAAATGTTTTGGTTTAATGAAAAGTCATGTCCTAGTAGGCGCGATTGGTAGTAGACGCAATTGATAGTAGACGCGATTAATGGTAGGCGCAATTGATAGTAGGTGTGATCAGGTACTTACTGCATATCAAAAGGCTGTACACTCATGTGTTAGACACTCTATCTTGTTAAGGACCCCTATATATTCTCTATACAAGGCTATACATGTTAGTTCTAAACACTTAGTGGTTATTTGTATTTTAAATTTATATACACAGGTTATACAAGCACGTTTTTTCACACAGTAAAACTTTGTCAAATAGCCACATGCGACACGCAAAGTATGTTTCCGCTATCTAGCGGTGACTATGGAAACTACCTGAACATATCCTAATCTAATCCTAGCTAACTTCACCTGACGTGACCATACCGGTTTGTAAGCAACAACAACAACACACTAAGATTCCATGAATTCCAGAGTACTTTTAGATTAATTATCGACTCTCAACTCTTATAACTATGTCTATCCCACTCTGGTAAAAACACGATTTTTTTTTTAATTTTTGCTTGATGTCAATACTAAAGTGATAATGGGTTTTCCGATCCTATCACTATAAATTCATTACCCCCACTCTTATCTCGGTCTCGACAACAACCATGCCTATTTTATTATGTCAGATGATGTAATGTTCGAGTGCAACGTGGGTGTAAAAGTGAGTGCAAAGTGAGTGCAAAAGAGAGTGCAAAGTAAGTGTAAAAGTAGTTGTAAAAGTGAGTGAAAAGTGAGTGCAAAAGTGGGGTGTAAAAGTGGTACCCTATTTGTAATGGCTTATTTGACAAGTTATTTTGTGGTACCCTATTCGTAATGGCTTATTTCACAAGTTGTTTTTGTCAATGTATTTAGAGGATATTTCTCTTGTTCATGGAAAGTATCTCAGCCCTTTTTATGATAGCATAATGCTTACCGTCATGTTTGTAAGCAACAACAACACACTAAAATTCCAAGAATCCAAACTACTCTAAGGTTAATGATGGTCTCTCAACTCCATTCCACGCCTAGTCAAAAACATTATACACTTCAAATTTTCCAAAAAAGGTAAATTGAGAAAGTAGGCTATATATTTAAAATAAAAAATCATATGCTAACTCCAACACCTACGTCTATCCCATTCTCAGTCAAAAAAAATATATATATTCTTTAAATGTTTCCAATAAATATTTGGAAAGTAGGCTATAATTTGAAAACGATTCATCCTAAAAAGTCATATATCGACTCAAACCAATGGCTTTTATGTCCTTAATCGTTAGAACAAAACATGGAATTTTTCCAAATATTGATCATTTTTAAAAATGGGCTATATTTTGTAAACTATGAATTACACAAAAAATGTGTTTGACATAAAAATGACAGGTATTTACCCCCTCTACCTACAAACCAAGTCCCAGGTCTCTGAGACAAAATCCAAAAAGGTTCAATTTTGAAAGTAGACGATATTTTGAAAACTAATCATTCTAAAAAGTCATATATAGACTCAAACAAATGTCCTTTAAGTCCCTTAACGTTAGAACAAAACTTAACATTTTTTTCATTTTTTCAAAAAAAAAAGTCCAATTTTCAAAATTGCCTATATTTTGGAAACTAAGAATTAGTTCCAAAATGGCGGTCGTAGCTTAACTCAACCTAACCTAACCCTACGAGGTGTGATCAAAAAGTTCCAAAATGGCTGCCGTAGCTTAACTTAACCTTTGATTGATCCCTGTTGATTGACCCCTTTTGATTGATCTCTGTTGATGTATCCCTTTGGACTGGTCCCTGTTGACTAGCCCCTTTGGACGGGTCTTTTTTAAAGGGGGAGTCATTTTTTTACGGGTCCCGGAGGACGGGTCCTTGTTGACGGGTCCCTGTGGGCGGTTCCTTTGGACTGATCCTTATGGACTGGCCCGTGCATTTTATCCAAATTATATCAAAGAGGCCCGCCCACAGGGACCCGTCAACAAGGACCCGTCCTCCGGGACCCGTAAAAAAATGACTCCCCCTTTAAAAAAGACCCGTCCGACGGGGCTAGTCAACAGGGACCAGTCCAAAGGGATACATCAACAGAGATCAATCAAAAGGGGTCAATCAACAGGGATCAATCAAAAGTTAAGTTAAGCTACGGCAGCCATTTTGGAACTTTTTGATCACACCTCGTAGGGTTAGGTTAGGTTGAGTTAAGCTACGACCGCCATTTTGGAACTAATTCTTAGTTTCAAAAATATAGGCAATTTTGAAAATTGGACTTTTTTTTGAAAAAATGAAAAAAATGTTAAGTGTTGTTCTAACGTTAAGGGACTTAAAGGACATTTGTTTGAGTCTATATATGACTTTTTAGAATGATTAGTTTTCAAAATATCGTCTACTTTCAAAATTGAACCTTTTTGGATTTTGTCTCAGAGACCTGGGACTTGGTTTGTGGGTAGAGGGGGTAAATACCTGTCATTTTTATGTCAAACACATTTTTTGTGTAATTCATAGTTTACAAAATATAGCCCATTTTTAAAAATGATCAATATTTGGAAAAATGTCAAATTCCATGTTTTGTTCTAACGATTAAGGACATAAAAGCCATTGGTTTGAGTCGATATATGACTTTTTAGGATGATTAGTTTTCAAATTATAGCCTACTTTCCAAATATTTTTTGGAAAAATTTAAAGAATATATATATTTTTTTTGACTGAGAATGGGATAGACGTAGGTGTTGGAGTTAGCATATGATTTTTTAGTTTAAATATATAGCCTACTTTCTCAATTTACCTTTTTTGAAAAATTTGAAATGTATAATGTTTTTGACTAGGCGTGGAATGGAGTTGAGAGACCATCATTAACCTTAGAGTAGTTTGGATTCTTTGAATTTTAGTGTGTTGTTGTTGCTTACAAACATGACGGTAAGCATTATGCTATCATAAAAAGGGCTGAGATACTTTCCATGAACAAGAGAAATATCCTCTAAATACATTGACAAAAACAACTTGTGAAATAAGCCATTACGAATAGGGTACCACAAAATAACTTGTCAAATAAGCCATTACAAATAGGGTACCACTTTTACACCCCACTTTTGCACTCACTTTTGCACTCACTTTGCACTCACTTTTACAACTACTTTTACACTTACTTTTCACTCTCTTTTGCACTCACTTTGCACTCACTTTTACACCCACTTTGCACTCGAACATTACATCATCTGACATAATAAAAATAGGCATGGTTGTTGTCGAGACCGAGATAAGAGTGGGGGTAATGAATTTATAGTGATAGGATCGGAAAACCCATTATCACTTTAGTATTGACATCAAGCAAAAATTTAAAAAAAAATCGTTTTTTTGACAGAGTGGGATAGACATAGTTATAAGAGTTGAGAGTCGATAATTAATCTAAAAGTACTCTGGAATTCATGGAATCTTAGTGTGTTGTTGTTGTTGCTTACAAACCGGTATGGTCACGTCAGGTGAAGTTAGCTAGGATTAGATAAGGATATGTTCAGGTAGTTTCCATAGTCACCGCTAGATAGCGGAAACATACTTTGCGTGTCGCACGTGGCTATTTGACAAAGTTTTACTGTGTGAAAAAACGTGCTTGTATAACCTGTGTATATAAATTTAAGATACAAATAATCACTAAGTGTTTAGAACTAACATGTATAGCCTTGTATAGGGAATATATAGGGGTCCTTAACAAGATAGAGTGTCTAACACATGAGTGTACAGCCTTTTGATATGCAGTAAGTACCTGATCACACCTACTATCAATTGCGCCTACCATTAATCGCGTCTACTATCAATTGCGTCTACTACCAATCGCGCCTGCTAGGACATGACTTTTCATTAAACCAAAACATTTCCTTTTTTGTCAGCCTCCCACCCCTCTCATCAATCTATGACGTCATAGTCATAGTCAGCCTTAAAGCAAGTCTAAACTTGTAGAACATGTCACGTGACAAAGTTAGGTTAGGTAAAGTTAGGTTATGTTAGGTGAGCTGAGGTTAAGTCTTAAAATACCCCCTCTCTGCCTTGTACTTTGTATAAACATTGACACTGTAACTTTGTAATATCAAAAATGATCTAAGTCGCGTCCATATCAATCACGTCTACTATCAATCGCGCCTACTATCAATCACGTCTACTATCAATTGCATCTACTATCAATTGAGCCTACTATGAAATGCGCTTACTACAAATCACGCCTACTATCAATCACGCCTAGTATCAATTGCGTCTACTATCAATCACGCCTACTATCATTTGCGTCTACTATAAATCGCGCTCATGTCAAATCGCGTCTACTACCAATTACACCTAATATCAATCGCGCCTACTATCATTTGCGTCTACTATAAATCTCGCCCATGTCTAATTACGCCTACTATCAATCGCGCCTACTATCTTTCGCGTCTACTATAAATCGCGCTCATGTCAAATCACGCCTACTATCAATCACGTCTACTATCAATTGCGTCTACTGTTAATCGCGCCTACTATCAATTGCGTCTACTATAAATCGCGCCTACTAGGACATGACGTTTCATTAAACCAGAACATTTCCTTTTTTGTCAGTCTCTCACCCCTCCCATCAATCTATGACGTCATAATCTGTCTTAAAGCAAGTCTAAACTTGTAGAACATGTCACGTGACAAAGTTAGGTTAGGTAAAGTTAGGTTATGTTAAGTGAGCTGAGGTTATGTCTTAAAATACCCTCTACCTTGTACTTTGTATAAACATTGACACTGTAACTTTATGATATCAAAAATGATCTGAGTCGCGCCCATGTCAAATTGCGCCTACTATCAATCGCGTCTACTATCAATCACGCCTACTATCAATCGCGCCTACTATCATTTGCGTCTACTATAAATCGCGCTTACTACAAATCACGCCTACTATCAATCACGCCTAGTATCAATTGCGTCTACTATTAATCACGTCTAGTATCGATTACACCTACTATCAATTACGTCTACTATCAATTGCGTCTACTATAAATCACGCCTACTAGGACATGACGTTTCATTAAACTAAAACATTTCCATTTTGCCAGCCTCTCACCCCTCCCATCCGCAAAACGTGCTTGTATGAGCTGTGTATTTAAATTCAATATATACAATTAACCACTAAGTGTTCAGAACTAACATGTCTAGGGTATATATGGGATCCTTAGCAACAAACAAAAAATACGGTCTAACCTACGAGTGTACGGTCTTGTCATACGCAGTAAGTACCTGTTAACCTTGACTAGGATATAAGAATATTGTCAGTTGACTACTGCCTGTTACAGTGTTCACATTATGAAAGACCGTCTCACCTACCAGTCTCCAGCCTTGTCATACGCAGTAAGCAGCTGTTGGCGGAAAACAACATCCATAAATCTTGACATTTAGGAAAGTGTGTGTGTGTGTGTGTGTGTGTGTGTGTAAATCACTTGTAATCTAAAGATTGTTCATGTGACTTTACTAAAATTTAATTCATATGTATTAGTTGATATGGAAGTCTCAACAACCAGTCATGGCAAGCCATGTGTCTTCTATAAAGGATATACATATATTGTAAAAACAACCAATAAAGATGGAACTTCATTTGGCGATGTTCAAAACAACGATCCAAAAAGTGTCGAGGAATGATTAAAACAAAAGACTCCAACGTACTTACTTCAAAAGAACATCATTGTGAATCTCAAATTAATACACATTTAAATACGCAAAATACTCTAACCCAGGTAAAAAGCAAGTCCAAGAAAAATATATTGCTGCTCAAGATAGTGCATTGTTTGTTAAAAAGCATTCATCATCACCTCAAAAAGACATGTTAGGACAAATACCATCGTTCAAAAAACCCTTAACACTATCAAAAGCAACGCAGACTCTACAAGAGGTCCCTGTGGAAAACAAACATGAGGAATTGGATAGTTCTAGTGATGTTGACAATGATGATGATGATGATGATAATGATGGTGACAATGACTATAATAATTTTGATGATAATATTCATAATGATGATGATGATGATGATAATTATGAAAAAGAAGAGGATGAGGGTTTTATGTTTATAAAACCATTGCGGCTTCCCCAGTTTTTAAGAGCAAGAGTACCTGGAGAATGTTGTAAAAGGATCTACAACAAGCGTTGCGTTTAAAAATCTATATAGAACAATGGTAAAGAGATAGAGTTGAATTCAGTGTGTAACTATTATAAAATGAATTTAATAAAAATATTGTATGGGTATTGTCTGTTTTTCTTAATTACTATCCCCATGTCTCACTATTAATACAATTGTTAACCATCAACAGTCTCTGACTATGTTCAGAAAGAGAGTGGCCTTAAACAATACACTATATCTATGGTTTGTGTACCGAGTGTCATAATAATGCAGTGTGGCCAAGCCATGTCAAGGCAATAGTTATGTCAGGTAAGGGATTCGAACCCTTGCTTCCTTATACAGAAAATTTGATCTTAAATCAAACACCTTAACCACTCGGTCAACCTGACAGTTACTAATTTAATTAGTCTTGAGGACTTGAGTGTTTACAAAACTTTTTCCAGTATACATTGACTAAACCACTTGCTTGTTTTGAAATATAGATTTTGTTTTGTTTTACCATAACATTGCAGTTGTGAGTCTTGTGAACTGGGTGTTCAATATAGGGTTAAAGGCATTTTAAAATCATTTTAGAAAAGCTCTTAGGTATCGTGTCATGGGTTTTAGTAATGCATTACTGTTCGTTGACTAACATATACCGTTACACAACATTATTTTAGTGAACTTACATGTTGTTGTTTGAGTCTTTAGTCCTTTGACTGGTTTGATGCAGATCTCAGCGCCTATCTGTCCCGAGCTAATTGTTTCATCTCTATATAGCTACCACACCCTACATTCAAGGCTATCTGTTTAACATATTCTAAACTTGGTCTACCCCTACAGTTCTCGTCCTCGAACCTTTCTTCCTTAACTAAGTTTGCTATTCTTGGATGTCTTAGTACGTGTTCTACCAACCTATCTCTTTACTTCATTAACAGTCGCCAGATACATCTCTTCTCCCCCACTCGTCTTAATACCTCTTTGTTAGTAACCCTATTTACCCATCTAATCTTCATCATTCTCCTGTAACACCACATTTCAAACACTTCAATTCTCCACTTTTCTGCTACACCAATTGTCTAAGTTTTACTTTCATAGAGTGCCACGCTCCAGACAAAGGCCTTCAAAATGACTTCCTAATACCTAAATCTATATTCAATGTCAACAGATTCTGTAGAAATTCTTTCCTTGTCTGAGCTACATAAGAATCCTAATCGTGTCTGGTATAATGTCTTGTTTAGCAAACATAGTCACTCAAAAGGTCTAAGCATTTTTTGTATATAACCCAAAATAGCAAACAGTTTTTCTAAAACCCTACTCATTGGTCAATAACAAGCAGAGTCGCCAAAGTGTTTCGTTGGTAGTTAACTCATGTCTAGTTAATCAATTCCTTTCATATCGTTATCCAATTGTAGTAGTAAGGACTGGTGAACAACGTCAGTTCAACACACTGCTTTACACACAAATGTAGTTAGGCCCTTTGACATAATTTGGATAAATTTCATGGGCCGGTCCATAGGGACCAGTCCAAAGAGGCCGGTCTAAAGGGACCCTTCCACAGGGACCCATCAACAGGGACTTGTCAGTAAGGACCCATCAACAATGACCCGTCAACAATGACCTGCCATCAATGACCTGTCAACAATGACCTGTCAATAGGGAACCATCAACAATGACCCGTCCACAGGGACTCATCAACAAGGACCCGTCAGCAATGACTCGTCAACAGGGACCCGTCGAAAAGCACCTGTCAAAAAGGGCCCGTCCAAAAGGGGCTAGTCAATAGAGACCAGTCCAAAGGGACAAATCAACAGAGATCAATCAACAGGGATCAATCAAAAGGGGCTATCACCTCAAGGCCTGACATATCCCTCTTTGATTATTGGTTTGCCAATCGACAAGCGTCACTTAAAATACTTTTTGATCATCATTCGTGGGTTGGGTTAGGTTAGGTTACACTACAGCCGCCATCTTTTAAAAAGCCTGCCCTCTTACAAAAGCTATGAGTGGGCATGCGTAAAAAACAAAAAACAAGCATGTTAATTCATAGTGGCTATCCACCAAACACATGTCTCTTGTGTGGAACAACATTTTATTCCATATCGGCATTCAAACTCTCACATGTTGCAATTGGAAAGAGAGATTCTCTAAAAAAAATTACAATTTCACCCCCTGGTAGGGGTAGGTTTTATTTTGGGGTGGAAATATGTTGTTCATTGGAAAGGGGGTATCAGCCCGAGTTCAATGACACCTCATTCGTCAAAATCCGACCACGGGTTCGAACTCACATTTTCTCACGTATGAAGCAAAACAGGATGTGACTTGTTTCACAAGGAGGACGGTAATAAGGTCATTTCACACGTGTTCACATGTATTTCGTCACTTTCCTTTCATATCGTTATTCCATTATAGTAGTGGTGAACAACGTCAATTCAACACACACACAAATGTAGTTAGGCCCTTTGACATAATTTAAATAAATTCATGGACTAGTCCGTAGGAACCAGGCCAAAGGGACCCGTCCAAAGGGATCAGTCCAAAGGGACAAGGACTCGTCCACAAGGACTCGTCAACAATGACCAGTCCACAGGGACCCGTCAACAATGACTTGTCAACAATGACCTGTCAACAATAACCCGTCCACACGGAACCACTCCCCCACCCTCTTACAAAAGCTATGAGTGGGCATGCGTAAAAAACAAAAAACAAGCATGTTAATTCATAGTAGCTATCCACCGTACACATGCACTTTATGTGGAACAACGTTTAAATCCATATCGGCATTCAAACTCTCACATGTTGCAATTGGAAAGAGAGATTTTCTAAAAAATTACAATTTCACCCCCTAGTAGGGGTAGGTATTACTTTTGGGGTTGAAATATGTTGTCCATTGGAAAGGGGGTGTTAGCCCGAGTTCAATGACACCTCATTCGTCTAAATCCGACCATGCGTTTGGGAGTTATCGGGCTGCCGCCATCTTGTGAGGAGGGTGAGGAGGAGGAGGAGGTATCTGAATCCCTCAAAAACCACTACTGATATCTGTCAGTCAGATACTCGATAGAGGTTATGTCCAAACTGCAAACAAAGAGAAGTCAATATTATAAACGTCTGATCATCGTGAAATTGTGGCCATGGCAGTCAGAGAAGGTGACCTGTACAGGATGATGCTAAGCCAGGAGAAGTCTGAAGCCTGTATGGTAGCCACCTCGATCGTAACCTGGCACGAGAGGCTCGCACACCAAAACCTGAAGCATGTGAAGGATGCTTTGGACAGGAATGGCATTCCATATGTTGATGATTGGAACGAGAGAGTCTGCGAAGGATGCACCTACGGTAAACAACATCGGGTATCTCACCCACTGAACGAGAAGGTTGCTACCCAACCATTGGATCTGGTCCATGTAAATATGGGAGAGATGGCGACATCATCGCGAGGAGGAGCAAAATACTTCTTGCTTTACAAGGATGATTTTTCACATTTCCGAACAGTATACTTCTTGAAGACGAAGGACGAAGCCGCAGCCAAACTGGATGTTTTCATGAAGCTGGTGGAAAACCAATTCGGAAGAAAGGTGAAAATTCTACGATCTGATGATGGATCGAGATCAAGAATGCCAACACACGTAAGCTGCTGGAGGAGCTAGGTGTCTTTCACACTTTTTCAACAGCTTACACCCCAGAACAGAACGGAAGAGCGGAACGTGAAATGAGAACAATTGTGGAGTCAGCAAGGACAGCAATTCATGCACGAAACCTGAAGGACAATTTGTGGGCAGAAGCAGTGAACTATTCTGTGTTCACGATCAACCAGACTGGCACAAGTTCAGTGAAAGGAAAGAGTCCAGCCAACCTACGGTTTGGACGACAGGTCAACATGAACAAACTGAAAACCTTCGGATGCGACTGCTACGTTTTGACTCCCAACCACAAGAGAAGCAAGCTTGACAAGAAGCCAAGGGAAGGTATATTTGTTGGATACGTCATGGACTCTCCATCCTACAGGGTCTATCTGCCCGAAGAACGTGATATTGTAAGTTCAGACAACGTCGTGTTTAATGAAGGAGAAAAAGATGAGCGAAACCTGACAGATGTTGAAATGGCTATGAACAACGAGAACGAGTTGATTGAAGAAGAAGATGAGTATGAAGACAGCATAGTCCTGAGACAAGACAGAAACGAAGAAAGAGATGAAGCCAGAGAAGAAGATGAACAACCAAGAAGACCAGGACTACGCAATTGTCATAATATTCAGCTACCTGCCAAACTATCAGACTACGTCATGGGCTACCTCCGGGGAGGAAAGAGTGCCAACTTAGCCATGATAGGAGAAATCCAGGATATCTCTATTTTCAAAGCGTCGAAAGATGCCAAGTGGCTGAAAGCCATGACAGAAGAATTTGAATCGTTACAGAAGATGGAAACTAGGAAATTAGTGAACTGTCCAGAAGAAGTTCAACCCCTGACCTGCCGTTGGGTGTTACGAGAGAAGCTTGATGGGAGAATGAAAGCACGACTGGTAGCACGGGGCTTTGAGCAGGAAGAAGGAGTTGACTATTCAGAAACATTTAGTCCAGTAGCAAACCATGCTTCAATTAGACTGATTCTCAGTCATGCCGCTACTGAGAAGATGAAACTTGTTCCCTTTGATGTGAAGACAGCCTTCTTGCACGGAGACTTGGAGGATAACTTGTACATGTATCAACCTGAAGGATTTGAAGATGGTACTGGCAGAGTCTGCAAACTAATGAAAAGCATATATGGACTAAAGCAAGCACCAAGAAAGTGGAATGAGAAAATGTCAGATTTTCTTGAGAAGAAACTTGGACTAGTGAACACTGACGATGACCCCTGCATTTACTATAACGAGAAGAGAACTTTGATGGTGGCTCTTTTCGTCGACGACGGGCTCATCGCTGGATATAATAAAGAAGAAATCTATGAAGTCTTGCATGTCATAAATCGAGAATTTGAAATCACTTACCAACGATCAGTTCAGAAGCGATTCACGTACTATACCCGATTATCCGGAAAGGATCCTGTTGGAATATCCATTTCCCCCGCTGGATTGCCTATTTCTAACAGCTCCGGCAAATACTACATTAGAAATCCCTTCCAACATGACCTTTAGGGATTTACATACAGCAGTTACAAGAATATTGTGGATCAACAACCAACTACACGGGGCACTTACCTATACTTACCTCCTCGGGGACAGGGAATTCAGCTTCGCCTACAATACATCCACAATACTCTTCTCCTTATAATTAAAATGAATCACTCTCCAACAACAATGGAAAACAAACTGAATAACATTTATTACCAATAGTGTAAACTAATCTAGTATAAACAAAATAACAATAAACTAATATAACAATAGAAATTAAAATAAAAACACGCAATCATTCACACCTCCTTTCAACTCTACATCTTAATACAATGCTGTATTAAAAATTAAGAGTATAAATCTTGGCTTGTTCTAGGCCTACACTGCGTAAAAATAAAACCGTTTAATGAAGGCTCTTGCACTCGTGGCACTCCAGACACCTGATTTCATTCACAAGCCTGCGTTTGTAGAACGCACGTGCGCCGGTCTTGTTTCATCAATGAAACCTCAGCACCACGCCGCACTCGAAACTGTTTTACAATTTATAAACAAGGCGGTGAGTGTCCACCTGCTTATATTAGGTCATCGCTCTCCAATATAACGGTGAATCATTCTCGCTAGCCCACATAGAGGCTGCTTGTGTGTGCGTTTATTAAAAACACGTAAAAATTAATATTTAGATCTTACAAAAGTGCATACAACTACTCTGTTTCTGAAACAATCATTCTAAAAAAATGTATACACTCTCTCATTCGCACCCCGTAATTGTTCATGACCAATTCGGTTCCACATTTACTCTTAACAGTGAACAATCATTCATTCCAAAAACGTCCACTCATAAAACACACGCTATTCCAAAACAATTGATTAATAAATCCTACTAAATTATTTAACTAATTAAATCATTTTCAAAAAAAAATACATGAAATATGTTCATAATAATATCCATTATTTAGTGCTGCTAACGCGACACTTTCGAGATTCTGGCTTCTCGGTTACAATACAATTCTTAACTAAATATATACACTGGTTTTTCACATAACCCTTCTCTAACGTTCCGTAGTTTTGATATACTGCTTACACATCGTCTTATATAGGTTTCATTACATTGTCGGTATAATACAGTCAGGTAATGAAAGTTAACTGTACGTAATTACATAACTTCGGGTTTAATAAAATATAATAATTGTATTATAGACATGAGTAGACAATCTTTCTCAAGTTGTATTTCCGCTGAAACCCTCCTGTTAACACAGCTAAATCGTTAATTCACAAGAACTGGACTACTTGCTTACAACGGCTCATATCATGATCCATGCCTTCTTATCAAAGAACAACAACACTTTGACTTCCCTTAAAATGCGGAACTCAATCGCATGAGAACTCTTCATAGCTCTACAAATCCTCACATAACAGTATATATGCCATAAACAATTATCATCTACTATGTTAAACAATAACCAAAAGGATTAATTGTTATTAACATATCTTATGTAGGAACTTCTCTCAAATAATGGCATGACCCTCAGTATCATTACACATGATTACTGGACTACAATTATGCATGCTTAAGTTCTTGAAACGAAACTACCAATTGTAATGAACGGTATTAGACAGTCGTGATTAACCTCCTAAAGTTTACTCCACAACAAGATAATTAACAGTTAACTCGTCTGTCGCAAATACATGTAATAAAAATAATACTCCTGTCTCACCTCACTTGTCAAGCTTTAAATTGTTTATCGTTGTAATATCATGTCCACAAAATGACGTGATGTTACACAAATAGAATAAAATAACACACCTGTTATTTATAGTGTCAGATAGAATTCAATCTTGACCGGGATAAACTAGCTTTTAATTCCTAGCCAAAGATTTGAATAATCTTCTATCAAAAGGTATTTCCTCTAACATATTAAATGAACAAAGCTCATTCTTTACAAATAATAAAATGGTTTGTCAATGTCGCAAAGTTTTTCCACTCTACACAAAGAATGTTTATAGGGATTAAGACTTCGGTCTTATCAAACGACTAGTATTTCTCAGATCGTCGACAGTTTATGCACAATAATGATATAACAATATCATTCGATGTTTCTTCTGTTCTTGAAGTTATATGTTGTTACATTAAAGTGCTCAAATTAAATTTAATAAGAATTTAATTTGAAGCTATGACACAATGTCAGAATACTAGGTTAAATGAAATCATAAAAATTCGACAGTCGAAATGACTAGTCTCCTATGAGGCAATATAATTCCTCAAACAAAATTGTTAATGTCAGTTCCACAACTGATCCGTAGAATAAAATCGAAAAATAGATTGAAGCATACAAATCTCAACACACATCTGATGTTTAAAATACATGAAAACACTGGAATACATGAAATGTGAAAATATGGAAATATGGAATAAGATCGCTGGCTCAGGATGTCACTAATCAAGCTCTATACTACAATTGAGATACACTGATACCTTATTTGGACGAAAACTTGAAGATCTATATAAGTATTCCCACAATAATTTAGATGTTTCCTCAGTACAAGACACTGAGATGGATCTGCATTCGAACCTCGGATCTGCGACCTCAGAGATAGGAAACGTCCCTCTCTGGAATTCACCAACATTCGCCTGGGCTCGAACGACATCCTGCTGGCAAATTCTTCTGTGGTTGCTGGGCTACCCTAGTATCTTGACAAATCTCTTCAGTAAAGTCTTCATTCTCCGTCGTAAATATATATCAGCTTCATCATTGGAATATAATTATAGAAATATTCATATAACTGGTGAATGAAATATTTCCATTGCTAATTGATGTTATATTAGTGTTCGTAGACTGACGAAAATTTACAAGATGGACCGTACACTACGTCTGTATTCAAGAATACGTTGTCTAACGATGCTCCATCGTTGTATCTTAACTCCTGCTATCGAATATGTCTCTGGCGCATGACTATTTAGTTTATCATATCAACAATGTTACTTATGTTGAATGAAGACATTTTGAAGAATAATAATAGTCATTCTGTTAATATTTATGTGTTGCGCCAATATTAAAAGTTCTCCGCTACTGTTCACTTGAACTGCGTTCGCCAACTTCACGTTGCAATTTAAAATAATATTCAGTTTTATTTCCCACACATTTGGAAATCTGTCTTGACAGGCTTATATTGTCGAAACGGTAAGTTCTAAAACGCTCGACCTTTCGCAGAATATAGTATGCGACCTTTTCTTTATATATATTCGCTTATTTAAATTCAGATCTCAATTATATATGAGATATAATCATTTCAATGTTCCTCGCAATTTCACGTAGAATGGAAGTGTGGTGATCTCCTACGTTCTACCTAGCTATCCTCGCGTCTCCACAAGTCGACAGTCGTCGCACACGGACTAAGCCTTGGGATCTCCGTTAACCCAGTAAAAACACTTCCTCACTCTTCAAAGACTGCTGGAATAAGAACATCGATCCTTGGATCTCCCCCTCCAAGTTGAAATTTTGGCGGCCATATCAAACTCCCACCATAATTCTAGCGCGTAGATTACTAATTTTTATTACTGCGTAGATTAACCGATCTGCGGTTTTTAAAGTATCAGACATAATTTCTTTTAATATTCTCTTCATTACCAAATAAGAAAATCTTCATCTAAGGGCCTAAATGCATAATTTCATCATATTGTGTAATTAAAGTTGATCCCGTCTTCAATAAGACCTCTTCTCATTGGCTCTGGGCTGGGATCCAATAGCATAATTTATAACAATATTTATAATATTAATTTCCAAACTCGCTGTTGCTTTGCTAATTATAGCCTTCTAGAAGCGTCTATTGTGCAACATATCACGTGATCGGGCTCTCCCACAGCCTCGAGCTTGTAACACCACCCTCCTGTGTCACACTTTCAGAAATTATATTTGCTGGATAAATTTTATCAAGGGGGCGGAAAATACTCTCATTTTGTCCCAAGATAAATCAATTTACGGGGGCAGTACCTTGGCATGGAAGTCAGAATAGAGAATGAAGGAATTTTTGTGAACCAGCCTGGATACACAAGAAAGATCATCAATCGTTTTCGGTTAGACACTTGCAACCCAAGTTCAACACCCATGGAGAAAGGAATGGTGACAAACGAAGAAGATCGAATCAACGACAGTCCAGCGCCACCTACAACTCCATATCGAGAATCAGTGGGAAGTCTACTCTACCTGGCTACAATATCCCGACCGGATATCTGCTACGCAGTGAACTAATTGAGCCGCTTCAACGGCAAAGCCATGCAGAGCCACTGGAAAATGGTAAATAAGGTATTTCATTATTTGACGGGAACTCCAGACTATGGAATTTTCTTCAATGGAGACGAAAAACTTGTGGCATATACAGATTTAGACTACGGTGGGGACACCGTAACAGGGCACGCAACAAGTGGTGTTCTACTGTTGTTAGGAGGACCAATCATTTGGTACACACAGAAGCAGCGACTCGTTGCTACGTCAACGGCAGAAGCAGAATACCGAGCAGCTGTCTCATCGATAGATGATATCAGCTGGATCAAGAGAATTGGACTGTAACTCGAAATTTTGAAGTCAGACAAACCAGTCACGCTGTTGACAACCAGTCAGCAATCCACATGCTGCACAATGCACACGATGGGAAGACTACAAAAGGAAAGAAACATATAGAGACTCCACGCAAATTCATCCAGGAACACGTGGGCAAAACTGTTGCTCTCAAACATATCGAGAGCTCCAAGCAACTTGCTGATATCCTGACCAAACCTCTCGATAGAAAATTGTTTGAATGGCTTCGTTGTAAAATAATTAAGGAGGAGTGTTGAAATTTAATTATGTTCACGACTGACTATAACTTCTACTGTAAATCTAAGTTGGCAACAATGTGATCAAGAATGTATTTTACTTTTATAAGTTGGCAATTGTTTTAAACCAGAAGGAGATGTACAGCTAATGGCGGAATGTATGTGTAAGATATTGTCTGTGAAATCGGAAGCCATCAGCCATCAACATTGTATCTATTTTGAATGTAGGGAAGTTTTTGATAACTGATAAATAATGAAATAATGAAATGCCTTCTACCGTTGGCACCCTGTACAATATTCCACAATGCGTGACCTATTGCGTGATAACTTGTTTAACCATTAATACCGCGTGGAAATTGGATAAACCTTGTTGTTCCAGATAACACTTTTTGTACACGGGAATGTATAGGTTTTTTTAACATCAATCCATTGTTAGTTTAAAATGTTATAAATATCCCGGATTGACGAGTATAAATTGAACAGATAGCCTACATAAAACTCGGCTGCGCTTTTATCAGAAATACTGTTCATGGTTTTGTTGTATCCACAAACATCCAGTTCACTGTCGCAGGGGAAGTTGTTGTTGTTGTTGATTCGTTGCAGCATCTTGGTCATGTGCCTGTGTGTGGAATCTGGCTGATAACCAGGGCTTCGATTGATATATACTAAGAAGTGACAAAATGTGGACAATGAAAATAATTTCACCACTTGATCTTGTTTGCTTTCCCCAAGTCCATGTCTCGCATCCGTAAGCTAGCACGCTCCAGGCAAAGGTTTTGACACATTTCCTCCTGGTTTTAATTCCTATGTGCTTAACAACTGATTTTTCCTGCTCTGAAATGCTTGCTTTGTCATAGCAATTCTTCTTTTGACTTCTGTAAGGCACTGATTGTCACCGGTAATGACACTGCCCAGATAACAAAATTCTGTAACCTGATCTATTTTTGTACAGCCTAACTTAATATTTGTTTTCAATTCAGTCTTCTTCTTTTGAACAACCATGATTTTCGTTTTCTTTGTGTTTATTTTTAACCTGAACTAACGTGTTGTTTACTATACCGATCATCGTAGTCATGGTGTGCTCTGAATCAGCTACCAAAGCATATCATCTGCAAAGCGAATACTATGGATTTGTTTACCATTAAATTTGACTCGTTTGTTTTTTTTATTTAACTGTTTGAATTGCATATGCTATTAATATATTAAACAGATATGGTGATAAGGGACAGCCTTGTCACACTTCTCTTCTTATTGTTGCTTCTCATTTCGTTCCATTGATGTTTATTTCTGTGCTTTGGTCTTTGTACATGTTAAAAAGCAAACCTCTGTCCTTCAAATCAATACCCAACGATCACAGTGTGTACATAATTGTATTTTTTCCGTCAGTGGAAACGACAATTCTATATACTTTTACTCCTAAGAATAAAATGCAGTATATAAAAATATTGCATTAAAATCACTAAATTTGGAAAAAATATGTAAAATAAATATGTTTAATTTGAATACAGGACAACGTAATCGATGGGGATACGTTAAGAACTATGTATATCTGTGTATTAAAGAAATTTATAAGAACACAAGCTGACCCGGCAGACGCTGTCCTGCCAATCAAAGAAAGTGTTGTAACTTATTTTCTTGAAGTGCTTTTGGATACACAATATTTTTTTAAATTTCTGTTAACTGCCTCTAAACTATCGTAAAATGAATTAACTAATCTAGAAACATTCGTGGGAGCGTGCACAACGACTCTCCAAAGTTTCATCGCAATCGGATAAATGGCATATAACGCATACGGGGTTTTGTTTAAATGATTCGTTCGCTGTCACTCATTTATTGAATCTACTCGTGCTCAACCAACTGTGAAATGGATTTACTAAGTTAGAAAGCTTCACGTAAGTGTACACAACAATGCAATCGATGAATAGTATATGAACGCATATTGGATCGCGTCGTCACTCGTTTGTTACATCTACTCGTGCGCTCGGATGAATGACATATGAACGCATACGGGATTTTCTTTAAACGAATCGCGTGCCGTCACTCATTTGTTGAATCTACTCATGCGCTACCTATTGGTAGATTTACTAAGCTTGAAACCTTCTCTGGAGTGTACTCAATGATTCACTAAGGTTTCATCGCAATCGGATGAGTGATATATGACCGCATACGGGACATTGTGGAAACGATTCTTGCGCCGTCGCTCATTTGTTGAATCTACTCGTGCGCTACTTATTAAAAACTAAATTTACTAAGACAGAAACCTTTCCTGGAGTGTACACAACAATTCACCAAAGTTTCATCGCAATCGGATAAATGGTATATGGACGCATACGGTGCTTTGTTGAAATGATTCGCGTGCCGTCACACATATGTTGAATCTACTCGTGCGCTACAAATTGTAAAATTGATTTATTAGGCCAGAAACCTTGCGTAGGATGTACAGAACATCTCACCCAAGTTTCATCGTAATTCGTTGAATCTACTCGTACGCAACCTCCTGTGAAATGGATTACTAAGTTAGAAGCCTTCACTTAAGTGTTCACAACAACTCATCAAAGTTTCATCTCAATCGATGAATGGAATATAAACTTACAAGGGATTTTGTGCGCTACCTATTGAGAAATTGATTTACTAAGCCAGAAGCCTTCCCTGGAGTGTACACAACATCTCACCCTAGTTTCATCGCTATCGGACGAATGGTATTTGAACGCATACGGGACCTTTTTGAAACGCTTCGCGTGTCGACGCTCATTTGTTGAATCTATTCGTACGCTATCTGTTGTAAAATGGATTTACTAAGCCAAACACCTTCCCTGGAGCTCACTCAACATATCACCCAAGTTTCATTGCAATCGGATGAATGGTATATGAAAGCATACGGGACTTTGTAACGCTCTAACGTGCAGAGACAAACCGTTGAATTTGACATCACTGCCACCTTTGGTATAAAACACAACTTTCCGCTACGGGCGGAGTGTATGTAATGGCAGTAGTTGCACAGGTTGCGACCAGGTGGCTCTAACGTGCAGAGACAACCCGTCCAAAGACATCAGCTTTCACGAAGGCCAAGGCTAGTGGTTTCCATGACGACTGTTTTTGACTGTATATTGTGGTTCTAAAATTGTATGTAAATTGTGGTTCTAAAATTATGTTCATTCCACCTACCGGGTCAGATTGTGAATCTAAACCATACATGGACCCACCCTAATATGCATACCAAATTCCATCAAAATAGGTTCAGTCGTTTCGGAGGAGTTCAGTGACATACACACGTGTCAAAGAATTATATATATAAAGATAAAGATGTACATTCTAGCCCTGCTGATAACTACAGCATGTGTGGATAAACAAAACGTTATCCGCATCCGCACGTTTCTTATCAGAACACATGGCCACATTGCAGTATCAAACTCCGACAACATTAGAACTAAGACCCACGAAAAGTGCCGCAATAATGGACTTGGTAACCTCAAACCCCAACTCACTGCGTGGGAATTCGGGCACGCAAACTTACATACAGCACGGCACAACGTTACCATTGCGCCACACAACCAAAGTGTTTTAGGGGGCGTGGTGGCTCAGCGATCAAACTGTCTGCCTCTCACCAAGGTGGATTGGGTTCGATTCCCAGTCAATGCATGTGAGATTTTCGAAGTGAAATGCCATGTCCTGTGGTTCGGATTCCACGTAAAATGGAGGTCCCGTGGCTCATGATCGATTGATTGACGGTCACGTTGAACTACAAGCTTCCTTTTTCCAAAGTGCTTTAGATAGTTGGAGAACGGAGGGGGGAGGAGAGGGGAGGGACAATTATCTTGATCGGATAATACTCATAAACTTACTCATATGCATTTGTAGCTGAAATGCGTACATCAATAATTCATCCATTGAGATTTTGTTCCATTCACATTCTTTATGTTCAAACAAGTGTACTTTTGGAGGTTAACCATTACTACCCTCCCTGAGACACCAATGCAAAGCTCTACCTTGTGCCAACAGACAAATTAAGAAAGAATTGGCAACAGGCTGGTATTGAATGAATCTATTATAGGGTGAAGGATTGTAACGAGCGCCTTCTGACAGCCACGTAATATCCAGGCGAAGCTATATGTTTGGCGTTCCACTGAAGCATAGCAGGATGAGACAAGGAGTCGTAAATTTCACAAGATCCTGCCGCAGTGTGTGAGATACATCTCTCTCGTCTTGAGTCGCACGCTCCAATGTGGGGAACTAACCAGAACTTTCCATCCAATTCGCAGATAAATGGCTTGAGGCGTGTGGGGGATGCCCCTCCCCATCCTAACTTCACCTTGCACTTTTAATCATGAATACCAACACCAAAACTGTAATATAGCCCTGGATTGAACTCGAAACAGTCGGGTTTGGGTTTGCCAAAGCCGCGTTAGCAGCCCGTCAGTAAATGCGTCGTTAATTTTAACATAGGAATTAAACTCGTTGGCATTTCACCAGCACATTCAAGGATCAGCATTAGCAAACGAATCATTATTGTTAATGGATGTACAAAACTCATTGAAAGATAATGATTGTGGCGGTATTATTATAGTCTTGCAGAAAGCTTAAAGGTTATGTACTCCTTCGTTAAAAACAAACATGGTTGATGAAGAAAAGAGGAAGGAATGCCGGGGACTAATGTTTTCTTTAGATGAAAGAAACGAAGAATGAGGCAATCGGTCAAAGCGAAACTCCACGTTTCATCCCGACAGCATTTGATACTTTTTATCTGCACCTCTCAATGTGCCAAAGCTCGACAATAAACTGATTTGCTTAAGCAAGTGCTACGTTACGGTGTTTGAAGCCATTTTTCAGTGTTGCCTTAAGAAACAAAAGTTTGATGCTTTTCCGTCGGTGAACACGATTGTACCTAAATGACATGGGTTATTCCCTAGCCCTGAAAGATTAAATACCGTAACACGTACATAATTCAGCCATTTGCGATCAATCCGAAGATTGGCTTTATTAAAGGAAACCATCGACTCACGTATTTTTAATATTTGGTTCTAGGGGCGGGAGGATTGATCCCTCTAAACCCCCCGTAGCTACGTCACGGCTTCCACTGCTCGTCATATGACTTCAGACTGATAACGTTTCGTATTTATGACTGTAGGGAGGGTATACCTTCTTGTTTACTCGAGTATTACAGAGGTTTGCAATTTATTAGAATGGAATAATGAATATAATTCGGTAAAAAAAAAAACATTTTATAGGACACTAGCTCTATCCGGCATGCTTTGCAATGCAATTCAAAGAAAGTGTTGGCGATGTGACTTTGTTTGTTGAACTGCTTTTGGATTCCCAATATTTTTTTCTTCTTACGTTAACCACCTCTAAACTATTATAAAATTGATTTACTATCTCAGAAAGATTCATGGGAGCATGCTCAACAACTCACCAAAGTTTCATCGCAATGAAATGAATGGTATATGAACGCATATGGGTCTATGTTGAAACGATTCGAGTGCCATCACCCATTTGTTGAATATACTCCTACGCTACCAATTGTAAAATGGATTTACTAAGTCGAACACCTTCCCAGGCGTGTACACAACATCTCACCCAAGTTTCATCGCTATCGGAAGAATGGTATTTGAACGTATACGGGACTTCGTTGAAACGCTTCGCGCGTGTTCGCTCATTTCTTGAATCTACTCGTGCGCTACCTATTGTAAAATAGATTTTCTATGCCTGAAACCTTCCCTGGAGTGTACACAATAACTCACCCAAGTTTCATCGCTGTCGGACGAATGGTATATGAACGCATATGGGACTTTGTTGAAAACACTTCGCGCGTCCTCGCTCATTTGTTTAATCTACTTGTGCGATACCCATTGAAAAGTGGATTTACTAAGACAGAAACCTTACCTGAAGTGTAAACAACATCTCACCCAAGTTTTATCGCTATCGGACGAATAGAATTTGAACGCATACGGGACTTTGTTGAAAGGCTTCGCGCGTCTTTGCTCATTTATTGAATCTACTCGTGCGCTACCTATTGTAAAATGGATTTACTAACCCTGAAACCTTCCCCGGTGTGTACACAATAACTCACCCGAGTTTCATCGCTATCGGACGAATGGTATATGAAAGCATAAGGGACTTTGTTGAACAGTTCGCGCGTCGTTGCTCATTTGTTTAATCTACTGTACTTGTGCGATACCTATTGAAAAGTGGATTTACTACGCCAGAAAACTTACCTGAAGTGTACACAACATCTCACCCAAGTTTCATCGCTATCGGACGAATAGTATATGAACGCATACGGGACTTGGTAGAAACGCTTCGTGCGTAGTCGCTCATTTGTTGAATCTACTCGTGTGCTACCTATTGTTAAGTGGATTAACTACGCCAAAACTTTCCCTGAAGTGTATATAACATCTCACCCAAGTTTCATCGCAATGGGATGAATGGTATATGAACGCATGTGGGTCTTTGTTGAAACGAATCGCACGCAATTTAATTGAAGCTACTCGCGCGCTATCTACTGTAAATTGGATTTACTATGCCTATAACTTTCCCGGAAGCGTGCTAAACAACCCACCAAAATTTGGTCGCAATCGGATGAATTGTAGGCTATATGAACGCCTCGCCAACACTCATTTGTTTAAACTGTTCGCGTGTTCTGTATTGTAAATAGAATTAACTATGCCTATAAAAAATAAAAATAAAAAAATAAGAATTTCAATGATTTCTATACCGGTAGTGGAGAGCGCTACTCCCATCCAGTCGGCCGTGTCTCATCAAGAGCTACTGTTGCCTGGAAACGACTTGCCTTACCATTCCTTCATGAGTTTATTTTAGCTGTCATTTGCGTTACGTTTTATAGTGACTTGTATTCTCTTTGATATTTTATGTCACGTCACGGGATTTTAAAAAAAGTATCCTAGGTCCGTCTCCTGGTTCTATGCTACCTCCACACCAATTTTCAGCCAAATCGGTTCAGCCGTTCGTGAGTTATAAATAGTGTAACTAACAGGACTTTCTTTAATATATATAGATTTGCTGACATATTTTAACACCCCACTTAGTCATTATTTACCCTCCGTAGACTTATAGCTTTTCCAATAAGGAATTGCGTCTGGAATTTTTCGGAAATAGGGATCCTGAACTGGGTCCGCTTTCTCGTTTTTTATTGACTTTGAAATGTACCTCTGAATCAAGTGCATGGTCCACGGATTTTTGAATAGTTCAAGGGAGGACCTCGATAATTAATTAAATTTTAGCCTATTTTCAATTTTGAAAAAATTAGCTTATGAGATCACCTTTTGTCCGTGTGTGTGTGTGAGGTTGTGTGTGTCCCCCTAATAACTTCTAAACGGCTAGAGCTATTTCAATGAAAGTTGGTAAGTTCATAGCACTATTCCGGACGACCCCGACCGTGCCCTTCAAATTTTGTTACGTCTCACCAATCCAACATGGCGTCTGTGCAAAATATTTCACCAGCATTCAATATCTCCGAAACTATTCCCGATATCACTCTGGAATTTTTACGGTGATAAAGGGAACTACTAGAAGTTCACCTATGTGACCTTTGAAAAACTGGTAACTACCAAACCAACATGGCGGCCACGCGAATTTGCGACATTTAAATGGACTCTGTGCTGGAGTGACCGGGACGCACACCGCTGGACGTCTGGCAAACAGCCCTGCTGTTCTGAGCCTCCGGTACACAGTTTGCCGGGAAACGGCAACCCCTGAGACGTCTGCAAGCTCCGCCGACAATTGTCTTGCAGGTGCACTCTGATTTCGTCGGGTGGTCCTGCTGTGGGGTGGTTACTCTTGGTCGATCTGGTACTGGCCTACGACCAACATCTCCTGTGTCTCGAAATTGTCTCCAAAGCCTGGAAATGATACTTTGTGGCACATTCAAGGATTCAGCGATTTCGGTCTGTGTCTGGCCTGCTTCCAGGCAGCCGAGTATTCTAACCTGGAAAACGGGGTTCAAATGGCGTCGTTATCACATTATGTTGTCACGTTCACCACGAGGCTACACTCCGCACATTATAACAGGGCAAACACGACTGAGGGAATATGAGCCACAGGCATTGGCTGTGTTTACCTTGCTGTTACGCCGCTAGTCAAAGCAGGGAATACTCCTTTCCTATAGAGAGCGAACACGTAAGGTTGGTAGGTGCATATATCATGTGATTTGCGGTCTATTTCCTGTCGCCCTGCTTAATCGTAACTTATGCTTAATTTTTGGACACTAGTGTATATAACACGTTTTCATGAAAATGTTACATGAATTAGTATTATTTACTAATAAAGGGGCGATGTGAGTGATGTTAATACAAGAAAAAATGTTCAAGAAAATGTACTCTAGATCCTATTATATTCCTTGATAAGGACAATGACTTATAATGATACCCATACATTTAGGAGAAAGTAGGCTGTTTTAGTTTCTTTCTTATTGATCTCTAGATAGTATTAAAACAAAACCACCAATATTCATTAAATGTATTAATATTAGTTGTTTAATGGGAGTCAGCCAGCCCCAGTATCTCAGCAACTATTAAACACATAAGAATGAAATGTTTACAGATAGTGGCTTGCACCTATTTCTATTCACCCTACAAGGATTGTTAATCTACAGCTGATATTTATAAAACTACAAGCTGTACCCGGCATGCATTGCAATGCCAATCAAAGAAAGTGTTGGCGTTGTAATTTTGTTCGTTGGAGTGCTTTTGGAAACACAATATTATTATTTTCCTTTTTCCGTTGACTGCTTAGAAAGTATTGTAAAATGGATTTACTTATTCAGAAACATTCGTGGGAGCGTGCACAACAACTCACCAAAGTTTCATCGCAATCGAATGAATGGTATATGAACGCATAAGGAATTTTATTGAAACGATTCGTGTGCGATCAATCTTTTGTTGAATCTACTCGTGTGCTACCTATTGTAAAAGGTTTTTTCTAAGTTAGAACCCTATGCAGGAATGTACACAACAACTCACCTAAGTTTCATCGCAATCGGATGAATGGTTTATGAACGCATAAAGGACATACACACACAGACAGACTATCACGTAACATTCATTTTTATTATTATTATTATTTAATGGAATAGCACTATTACAGAGCACGTAAAATCAATACTTCAAATTTTGCCACATGTCTTCCTTCTCTTTGCCCATTTTTATACATAGACATTTTTTTTATTTAGATTAATTTTTGCGACAATATATTCTGCACTTAAACGATATTTCAAATGATGCTTTACACTTGGGAGCATAATTTTAGTGCCAAACAACAGAATCAGCTTGATAACGATATGGTGAAAATATCAAATCGCTGTCTAAATTCCTGAGAAAGTGGGTCAAATGTGCAGAAAAATTAAATTCTTCAGAAATTAGATTTAAAGTTAGACACACTGTAGATAGAAACTTGCAATTACTCTCACAAAAAACACAATCATGTACTATTCGTTTATTGATCTGAGAGTGGCATAACCTAACTGTTATAACAGTGATACCAACAGAGCTTGCTCTACAAAACAGAGAAATGCCCAAGTTTCTGCACTAGATAATTTTGGAAATATATTTCTTAGAGTAAATGTGTGCAATAATTAAGTAAGATTATAAGTATCAATTCAAATATATTTTAATGTCTCAAAATGACAATAGACTGATATAGAATACATCGTTTTGTTCAGAAAACCTCACCAAACAAATAAAAATGAGCATGGTATATTGGCTTTCTCAGCTTTTGAATTAAAACTCAGCAATTGTTCTAGGTTTTAGCCGATTCCTTTGTGGGGTTTCACCTCTGACACCCAGCTGCTTCATCAGCGGGCTCTTGGTGTCCTTGTCCGGACCCCGGCTGCTTGATCTTTTAGTTCTGGCAGTAAAGAGGCACAGGTGCGCTTCATAAAAGAGATGTAGCGCGCAGTTAGCTACTCCTGTGGGGTCCGGGCGGGGACACAAAGAGCCCGCTGATGAAGCAGCATGGTGTCAGAGGCGAAACCCCACACATGAATCGGCAAAACAACTCAAATTCTCCCTCTACGGCGGGTAATTCTTGTATTTCATATAAGGAAAAGAGAGAGCAACCAGAAAGATACCCTTTTTTATATACTGTATATATACATCGGAAGCCTCCGTGGCTTAGGCGGCAGCACGCCGGCCTCTCACCGCTGGGTCCGTGGTTCAAATCCCGGTCACTCCATGTGAGATCTGTGCTGGACAAAACGGAGGCAGACAGGTTTTCTCCCGGTACTCCGGTTTTCCCTGTCAGAATTTCATTCCAGCAACACTCTCCACTATCATTTCTTTTCATCTGTCATTCATTTAATCATTGCCCCAGAGAAGTGCGTCAGGCCTCGGCAGCCGGGTCAGATCATATCCTCGCATTTTCATATATACATCGAGTTGAGCCTCTATGGATTGCGTGGTAACAACCAACTTCACTTCAGTGTCTAGAACTTGTTCCTGTTCCGGCTTTGATGTCCTGCCAGTATCTTCTGACCCTAGCGACGAGTGTCTGTTTATGTTCTTCGGACAATGGTCCCCTCCGTATTCCGGAAGTTGATACCATTTTCAAACTTTGGTATTTGTTCACCAATCTTCTAAATGTGTTCCTGTCAGGAATTTCTCGGTCTAGAATACCAATTTACCTGAGATCTTTTTCGCATTCCTCGAACCATCTCGGCCTTGTTGCCTTAGACCTAACGAAACTCCATATTCTTTTCGTTAATCGATAATCAGTCATCCTCAAAAAGTGACCGTACAATAGTAGCCGTCTCTTCTTAATTGATGCTGTGATTGGGTCTATGTTGTTGTACAAGTCCCCATTCGCACTCATTCGCCACTGTCCATCAACCCATCTATTACCTAGGGTTTTTTCTTAATATCCTGCGCTCTGTTCTTTCCAGTTCCCCTTATTTATCTTGAACACTACACTATTTGTAATGCACTCAGCTATCAACACTGGCAAGAAATGCCCGGAAACTCCTCAATCACTGTCTTGGTGTATCTGGTGAAATGACGACATTCTAAGGGACATATTTATCAGAAGGCCATGAAGCATACGTAATACGCACGCAATGGCCGACAGTCAAATGATTAATGGAATTCCATAGTGCTGGGCGATAAAGGAAATACTTCGCTGAGGAGAAGCAGAAAGTGGGGTATTGGACTGGAGACGGATTAGTGTTCTATCCTCCTGATATATGCGAATGGATGAGCAAAACATAAAATTTTCTCCTAGCAACACTTTGGGCTTAGAAATGTATAAGTTACGTTCAAAACGTAACGAGCCGGAGGCTGTAATGCGCAAACCGGTGACTACATCGGCTAATCGTGGCGTGTGTAACGAGGTGTGGTTCCGACCAGACCGTGTAAGGTCACAGCCCGTCGCTAGAGGGCACGCGTGCACGTCACGTGACGACAAATAGTGAACAGCAGCATGCATCAATCGTCCAACGCTGCCCGTCGCATTGCAAACAGTGGCATGGATGCGTCAGACGAAGAGCAAAGAGGTGTTGTTCGGTTTCTGACAGCGAAAGGAGTAGGGGGAACGGACATTCATCGCCGAATGTCACAAGTGTACGACGAACACTGCATGTCCCTTGCAAGGGTCAAGGCGTGGCACAAGCGCTTCAGGGAAGGACGGGTGTCGTTAGCCGATGATGCCCGGTCTGGGGCAGCCCCCTGCATTACCGATGACAACGTCCAGCTGGTCGTTGCACCCATTACCCAGGACCGCCGAGTGACAGTGAACGCCATAGCCGCCATGATCGGAAGTGTGCACACCATCATGAAGGATCGACTGCACTTGCGCAAAGTGTGTGCCCAATGGGTGACCCACTGTCTTCAACCCCACCAGGAAGCATGTCGAATGGCTTACTGCCTTGGTCTTGGTCTTGGCTCCCTTTCCTATCGTCACGTGACGTGCATGCGTGCCCTCTAGCGACGGGCTGTGACCTTCCACGGTCTGGTCGGAACCACACCTCGTTACACACGCCACGACTAGCCGATGTCGTCACCGGTTTGCGCATTCCAGGCTCCGGTTCGTTACTCTTTGAACGCACCTTATATTACAGTGTGTATTTTATATTGATCTATATTAATTGAAAACCAGCAATGGTTAATAAATATATTTTCCATTTATTTACATAGCTTACGCCCACATTGGAACACTTACATCAAACCAAATATGTTTAACTCATCTACAAATTGAAAGGGAATTTAGCTGTCATTTCGTTGGCGTAGTTGGTAGACTAGCAAGCTGCGCTTCTATGCCCAAGATCGCGAGTTCAAACCCGGCCGAAGTCGTAGGATTTTTAAGAGCTTTAAAAATACCGCAGAATGCCTTTCTTCGGAGGGGAAGTACAGTAAAGCCGGCGGGCCCATGGCATTGATTTTTGGCATGTAAAAGAACCTTCCACTAACTAAAATTGTGTGGAGCTAAATTTGTAGGTTAGATTTGATTAAAGCTCTATTAAGTTCCAAAGTTTGCCACCAGATGCCGTTTGCGGTGTCATATAGTAGCCTAGTTTGCAGCTAGGTGTCGTTGACGGTAGTATTTTGTAGCAATAGTAGGAACTATAGGGTCTTTACTTTCGCTTGGCAAGGCGATTCCGCTCGACCTTCCCCGGCTGTTACAGGTTGGCGGCGCAGTCTCCGGCCGTATTCCCACGCTCTTGCTGCGGTAGACGTGTGAGTTCAGAGCTAATTGGGTATTTTATAAAGCTACTGTGTACTGTATATCGTATTGTATAGTGTTTTATTGTGATTGTGTATAGTGCTGTATTGCCGTATGTGAAATATTCGTTACGTGAACTTGTATATCTGCACAATACGTACACAAAGTGCAGGAAATCGTGCACTAGAACAAGACAAAAGTTTCGAGTGAAATTTCCAGGGAGACCCATTCCTGTAAATTGGAGAATAAAGCAACTGGCTATGAGATTCAAACGTAGAGGTTCAGTAAACAATAAAAATATACATCAACAATTCCTTACTGAAGCTAAATTAACAGGAGTAACCGGAAACTTCATAAGGAGATGCCGATTATGTTTGGCAGCGGATGGGAACATTTTCAGCATCTACTGTAAACATGGTGAGTAAAAATGCATGATACTGTCATGCCCTAGAGGGTTTACACCCTAAGGACATGCACCTCCAAAGGGAGAGGTGGCTTACACCACTGAACCCACATACACCCACAAGTGGGACATCTACAAATACATCTAAAACTAATCCACTATCTACAAGTACCACGCTTCTGTCACAACATCCCACACCCTCTTCTACCCCCAGAAACCACCCCAAGCTGGAAATACAGCAAAATCCACACATCTTCTTTAACACTGCAAGAGGCGGCCACCTAACATAAGTGGTTAGCCAACACCTTGCCCCAATTACATACAAGCACACTTGGAAGAATCTAGCACACCAAACACTGGGGAATGCTGACCAAGCAACGTGAAACGAATAAGAAGGAGGTCCAACTTGAACTCAGGATCTGTCGCAGCCAGAGGCTTTGCTGGTTTGGTTCCTGATTTATCACCTTGAGGTAAGTGTGCGTCTCAGTCCTAACACCAGATTTTACAAGTGTATTCCTACCCATTTGACACCCACACTGTTATTTTAATAACTTGTATTACATTTGTGCCACACTTCCCTAAAAAGAGGGACCTACATTAACAATTACGGTCCAATAAACCAGTGACCATTTACACACATAATCTCTTGTACACCTTCATTTCACACTTTGTCTTCGCTCGCCCACAGGGAGTAAGCCATACAAAAAAAATATTCTGTACACACATAGTATAGATCACCTGCAGGTAATAGGTAATAGATAATAAGTAATGGGTAATAGATAATAGACAATAGGTTATAATTAAATATTAAGTTAAGAGTGCACTCAAAATAATATTAAAAGGTGTTGAATACAGTATTAAAAGGAATATAGTTGCGCAACTACAATAAACAACAGAAAGATGATAAATAATTAAGTGAATTTGATTTTGTTTTTATTGAAAATTGATGTCACCAAGAGAATTGGATTTTGTCTCTGTATGAAACATTGATATGAGTAACAGGGTTTTTGTTTCAGGTTTAATGGTTTTTAATGATTATAAATGATATGAAGAATTGATTTTTTTTTAAATGTTGTTGATATTTAACCAAGCGATGATAACTTTGTAATACACATTATTTTTTCCTTACCACTCTTCTAAATTCCACATTGTAAAAATGTCGCATTTTTCCCCAAAACAATAAAACACTTTTCAATTTAAACCTTTAATTACACTTTGCTGCATTTATTTTTCTATCTCTATACTCTATCCCTTTTACACACATACAGGGCACGCGAGAGCAGTTTTTCATCCCCACTGGAGGCAAGTAATTATGTATGTATCCATAACCTCCCCCGTTAACCCTCGGATGTTTTTTTTCCTCTCGTGTGTTCCTGCACCCCTTAATTTACATTGTACAATTGAATTTTTTTTTATCATATGTAATGTTTTCCTTAGCATGTTATTATGTTTGTATATAAAATAAGGGATCCAGATAACATCCCATCAAGAAAACACATAGTATGAAAAATAGTAAGCTTCACACCCCATTGTTGTATTTTAAAACCACATTGTAAAGAAACATTGTTCCCCTCACCACAGACAATTACACTTGATCGCTAGGCACACCCGGACACCCAATTAATAGAAGGAACAATTATTCCGATTTCAAATTCGACATTTAACAGTATAGCACTAAATTTATATCTACCCCCTGACTTACCCCTATCTTCCACGAGGCTACCAACCTACCCTCTACGACACCAACCATACAACGATGACCTAAATTGAAAGAAGAAAAGAAGAGAAGAACAGAAGACAGAAGACTATCAAGAAAGAAGATGATGTCTTATATTTTCAAAAACCACCCCCACGTCTTCGTCCAGTTATCGAGGTCGATAACTAACCCTACAAAGGGGGTTGTTATACCCCTAGGGTACGCTACCCCATCCCTTAAGGAAAATCTATAAAATTCCAAAACTACAAACTTCTGATATAAAACCATTATAAAATACCACCTACAAATTACATGAAGAACATAAGTACCACATTCAGGAAGTAAGGTAGTCCCGTGCCAAAGGCAACGACCTAAAAGAGGTGCACGACTCGGAAGGAATGTATGAATTCGCCGAGCGTGCACACCAAAGTTATAAAAACCCTAAAGGTCAAGTACCGAGGATCATCTATCACTCAGTCCTCACTCAGTGCACCGACGTGTTGAACCTCTTCTGTCTACAGACCGGGTAAGTGTCTTAGCGATCTACACACTATCCACTACACTACACACTCCCCTCCCCCTGTGCTGGGACTGTATTTATTTTTATTAACTACTAGTTTGAACTGCTTGCTCTATTATGTGTATCTCTAAATAGAGATACACATTAAAATCCTAAATAATAGAAGCCACTGGTCTCCCTCTTTTATTTATTTAGTCTGTAAGTTCCTACCCTAATAGATTCCACTTTAGGTAGGACTTAGAAATAGCCTTATTGCATAATTGCTTAATCGTTGCTCGTGTTCAGCTGAGCGTCCTTGATACGCGCTGACTACAGCGAACTCTCTACTCACTCGCGTGCTTACGGCTCTCTATAGACCGCGTAGCGCAGTCATCGCGCTCTGTCTTATAACTTAATAGCTCTTACAGACTACCCCTTTACCTAGAACTACCCCGTCAAATAGTACATTGGGGAGTTCTCCTGGCAGATCGCACGATCTATCTACATTCCTAAAACACTCCTTACCTCTTACAGTTTTCGCCAAGCTCAAACCCCATTTTAAACTAATTTCATCCCCTAGTTTTAGTATTTGTACTGGCATCCCTCACAGATACCATACAATAGTTTTAAGGGTTTAGACGACAACTCATAATTGCAGCATGTTAGAGCATCAGTATTTGCAAATCGCACACTTCTTTCAAAAATTGATATTTATGAAATTAGAATGCAATTCTTCACTGCTAATTTATGAGGCTTATATGATGATGATGATGATGATGATGATGATGATGATGATGATGATGATGATGATAGTTTTATGGTTGTAGACGACAACTCTAGCATGATACAGCAACATTATTTGCACAAAGCACAATTCTTACTAAAATCTATATTTATGGAATTAGAATGCAGAAGAAAAACCTGTACCCAATCCATTGATTTACTGATTCTGAAAATCAGATAGAAGGAAAACTGTTAGAGAATTAACGTTCAATGTTTTAAGGTTTTAGACGACAACTCAGAATTGCAGCATGTCAGAGCAATAGTATTTGCAAAAAGCACAATTCTTACAAAAATCGATATTTATGGAATTAGAATGCAAATGGAAATCCTGTATCGCGGCATATTAACAAACCTGGAATTAAATAAATCCATTGTTTAGTAGGATGAGCTTAACTCATGTTTGTGCTGAGTCCATTGATTGAAAGCTTAGCAGGAACACTCGCCGGTTATACGATTTGAGTACCCAATCCGTTGATTTAGCCAACTGACTCTGAAAACGTACACATTCCTTTGATTTACTGTTTCTGAAATCGATGCAAAATGATAAAGGAAAGACCTCAGAATATTAAAATGACATAAAAAGGCGTCACAGCGGCCAAAATGTGAAGTGGACACCAATTATGGAGCGTATCTTCCTGCAGCAACAGTAACTGCAAATCGCACACTTCGTACAGTTTTTAAAAGTATTTTTTTAAAGAAATTATAGATATTTATGAAATTAGAGTGCAATGAGTCACTGTTAATGTATATTCTCTTTCATTTGAAAGCTCGTTTTTCACGATCGGTCTCTTGTGAGCGCCGCAGGAGGGATGCATACTACTGAAATAATATATATGATGATGAAGACGACGAATGTGATGGTCTTGGAGTTTATTCACGGCAGGACATTACAGACGCACTGCACATTTGCATGCAGACTCTAAAATCGCGTCAAATATCACACGTAAAGCAACGCCTATATGTAAAAGTTTTACAGAGGCCATTATCAAGGTAGGCCTACTGTAAAACTTGGATAATAACTGTGGAAAGAAAAGTGCTGACAAAGGTCTGACTCGAACTCGACACATTGAATTCCCCACGCCAATGCGCTACCGACTACGCCACGGAAACGAGCTGGGGGCGTGTGCGAGAATAGGACTACAAAAGTTTCAGGGTTGATTTTAAACGTTCAATTTTGAACACACTAAGGCCCATTGGCAAAAACGCTCGAACACTGCCAAAATAATTTATGAAGAGCAAACCCTCCAAATTTGAACACTTTTCTAATAAACCACATGGCGACCTCTCCTTGTGGAAAGGAAGGAAGGAAGCTTGTAGTTTAACGTGACCGTTAATCTTGAGATCATGAGCCACGGGACCTCCTTTTTACGTGGAATCCGAACCACAGGACATAGTTTCACTTCGAAAATCTCACATGCATTGACCGGGAATCGAACCCGGACCGCCTTGGTGAGAGGCATACAGCTAGACCGCTGAGCCACCACGCCCCCTACCTCTCCTTGTGAGTCAGTACAGCTGTACTAATCCTATGAACAAAACCTTTCAAACACCCACAGGCATTGACTGCGCCCTGAGTCCATTACTCAGCACCACTCATACCTCAGTAGCTTCCATATAATCACAGCCATGAGTGAGACTGAGACATCGGTGAAAAGCCACATTTTACTCTAGCCTGTGCCAACAGACAAATGCAAATATACTGAATTCATCAAGAGATGGTAAACTGCAGTCCTTACCTGAATTACAGAACACACACTAATACAGCCATCACTAGGTAAGTAATGTGTTCTGTAGAGTGCCAGACGTGGATGATTTAATTAGAGGGCAATAATTAAGACGATAAACACGGCAAGTTAAGCCGGCTTTGATTGGCGCAGAACGCGTACACGGTTCAGTCGGTGGTAGGCGCGCACTTTTACACTTTTACCAAACATGTTCAATAATGTGTACGTACAGAGCTCATAGCCGATGCTGAAAATTTCCTCCCACTCTTGTAACACACCCCTGACATCTTGTGATGAAAGAATGGACAACATTCTGAAGTTCCACAGCAGTGATGGCTTCGATTTCATCTCTTATGTACTGTTAACCTTCAGCTCACAGTAATCACAATACTCACTAAATGTGCAACAGTAACGTCGAAGCTTTGCAGATACACGTCCATATGAATAATAAAACACGTGTGAACTAACGATATGAGTCAGCGGAGCGGGGTATAGTGAGGTCCGCACCTGGCCAGCCAAATTAGTGGACCGTGGCAGACTATTGCGTCATTTGGCTGGCCAGGTGCGGACCTCGCAATTTGCCACTGCACTGCCTCTTATCGTTTAGTGAGTTATCAGGAACAAGACGAAAATTTCCAATCATGTTTCCAGAAAGACCTATGACTAATGCCAGTACAATTAGGAGGCTCGCTAAACGATTCAAGAAAACTGGCTCCGTATATAATAAAATAGTTAACAGATAACGAAGAATAAATGAGATCCTTGTCCATTCTTTCATCAGAAGATGTCAGGTGTGTGTTACAAGAGAGTGGGGACATTTTCAGCATCGACTATGAGCACTGTAAGTACACATTATTGAACATGTTCGGTAAAAGTGATATACCCTAAGGCCCCATAAGGTCCTCACAGGGTACATCTATCTATAACTACACTACAACCACCCCCTGTATCAGCCCCCTACTCAACCCGCTTCACCCCAATCTCACACCACAAGCTACAAAACAAGCAACAACTACAACCGTTCAATCTATACAAATTATAACATTTTATAGCAAGTTGGCTACAGCCATGTGCCAACTCTTGCCCAATTCTTACGACACCTATCCACACATGAACAGGAGGTACTGAGTAGACCATATATGTGCCAATATGCACAGTTAGCAAAGCCATCACCTATAAATTAATCCCTACTCCTAAGGAAATCTATCTGTCTGACGGCGGCACTGCCCGAACGATCACCGAGAGACCGAACACCGATCTACTGTCAAGGTTAGTTGTGTACTCAGGTTAATTCCTATAAATTCGTTCCTTCCAATAACCATACCTCTTATTGGTCTCTCACTAATATTTGATTAGTGAAGCTTGTTCCATACAGTTACGCCCTAATAGTAAACATCCACATTTTATTATAAATGGCTATCTGTTTTATTACGGCACTTGTCATTGTTCCTCATTCCCTAATTACCATTTAGATTGTAATCCACTGCATCGACACTATCATGCTGCCAGTTGACATTATACTTGCCAGCCGTCCGGTCTATACGCGTACGTCATTTCAAGGTTGCACCGTAATCAATGTATTAAGTCAGCAGGCTTCACGTCTATTCCGCCTTGTTCGCTAGCCACTACGATTATTTGGGAAACTCCTCTTATTTATTAATTGAACCGTTGAGAACTTTCCACCCCCAACACACACTTAAATCATCCAGCACACGGAGAGATCAGACCTCACACATTAACTTACTCTGCCAAGTTCATCTTGACAATTCACCCCCTCAAGGACACACAGTTGTGACCAATTTAAAATCCCAACAAAAGTGTAAAAGTGCGCACCACCACCGGCTGAACCGTGTACGCGTGCCCGCGATTTGCGCCAGTGTTTATCGGGGCGCACAAACATAGGGACCCTGTAGTAATCATCAATTAACTTGTCAAAAATATATTTTTATGAAAATCCGTCTTCCAGGTGGAGTAAAGTAAAGTGCATCGGTATAGCCTCTTCTAAACTCCAAATGACTTGATAACAATCCTTACTATTTGGCTATTTATGTTATATGATACTTGCGTTTTGGCCAACATAATGTTAATATCGTCGATATAAATTAAATAACCAAGCATACATGTGAGCATGCAAATATCACTTAATAGTTAAGGTCAAGAAGAACGTTTGGAAAGTCGAAGCAAATAATAATAGCTGTGATCCCTGACCCTTATTTCCGTGAAAATCATTTTATAGTTTTGAGACCACCATTTACTGGAAGTAGATGATTAGCAGGATTCATTGGTGCTACCGGATTTGCAATCCGATCGATGAATTTCACGTAAAACGATTTGAGTCTTTTTGCTTATGATCTAAGAAGGTAATTCCCCTGTTCGATCTTGACACGCCGACACGCCAGAGGATTTGAATGAGATTTTGAATTGTGTGGACTCCGTTTTGAGGAAAGAATTCATGATGGAAAACAAGATGTTCAGTAAAGAACATATAGCCTACTTTCTCCTAAAAGCATGGGTAATGTTATAACTCTTTGTTATTTTCAAGGAGTATAATTGAATGTTGGTTGTAGTAGCTTGTTGAAATACAACGTGCTATACGGATATTATACATGAATATGAGGTGCCCTTTGCTAGTGCTACCTCTGTAAAAAAATCATACAGTTCGGTTTCGCCGTGTTTGAATTGATATGGGGAATCGATTTGCACACATACATGGCCGCTATCTGCAAACTATTGGGCTGAAGACCTTGTAGTTCAGTCAAAAGATGCTTCCCACAAAAAGGTATGATGTTGCAAAATTTAGTAGAGACAAATGATTGGGTTGGTCGTAATTTGATTTCCTTCAAAATGGCGGCAATATAAAACATGACCCTGAGGTGCCCTTTCATACTGCTACCTCTGTACCAAATTTCGTTCAATTCGGTTTTACCGTGTTTGAATTGATAGGGGAATCGATTTGTACACATACATGCCCGCCATACGCAAACTATTGGACTGATGACCTTATAGCTTGGTCAAAGAACGCTTCTCACTTAAGGGTATGATGTTGCAAACTGTGGTAGAGATCAGATGATTAGGTTGGTTGTAATTGGATTTTAGCTTTTTACATTTGGGTGGCCACCATTACGTTTCCGTCAAGATGGCGGCGATATAAAACATGACACTGAGGTGACCTTAGAAGTTTTACCTCTGTACCAAATTTCGTTCAATTCGGTTTCACCGTGTTTGAATTGATCAGGGTAATCGATTTGCACACATACATGGTCGCCATCTGAAAACTATTGGGTTAATAGCCTTGTAGTTTGGTCAAAAGACGCTTGCAAAATTTGGTAGATATCGGATGATTAGGTTAGTCGTAAATTGATTTAAGCTTTGAACATTTGGGTGGCCGCCATTACGTTTCCGTCAAGATGGCGGCAATATAAAATGAGACACTGAGGTGCCCGTTGCTAGTGCTACCTCAGTACCAAATTTTGTTCAATTCGGTCTCTCCGTGTTTGATTTAATAGGGGGAATCAATTTGCACACTTACTTGGCCGCCATCCGCAATGTATAGGGCTGATGACCTTGCAGTTGAGTCAAAAGATTTTTCATACATAAAGGTATAATGCTACAAATTTGGTAGATACCAGATGATAAGGTTGGTCGTAATTTGATTTAAGGTTTTAACATTTGGGTGGCCACCATTACATTTTCGTCAAGATGGCGGCGATATAAAACATGTCCCTGAGGTGCCCTTTGCTAGTGCTACCTCTGTGCCAAAGTTCGTTCAATTCGGTTTCACCGTGTTTGAATTGATAAGGGTAATCGATTTGCACACATACATGGCCTCCATCTGAAAACTATTGGGCTGATGACCATTTAGTTTGGTCAAAAGACGCTCGCCATATGACTATATGTGGTTGCAAAATTTGGTAGATATCGGATGATTAGGTTAGTCGTAATTTGATTTAAGCTTTGAACATTTGGGTGGCCGCCATTACGTTTCCGTCAAGATGGCGGCTATATAAAACATGACACTGATGTGCCCTTTGCTAGGTCTATCGCTGTACCAAATTTCGTTCAATTCGGTTTCACCGTGTTCGAATTGATAGGGGGGGGGGGGGGTCAGACATTCAGAGTACACTCACTCTCACACACACACACAGACTCACTCACACACAGACAGACACACATTTTTTCGCCCTGTCGTGATCTCATAAGTCTACTTTCATTTTTTTGCAAAAATCGAAAGTAGGCTAAAAATAAATGTAAAACAAGAATATGGAGCCGAAATAAATCAGAAATCGCTATGGGCATCAAATTGGCAGGTAAAAAGCTAAAAGAAGCATCGATTAATAGACCAATTAATTAATTAATTCATTTAATTATTCGATCAGCCAATCGATTAATTGATTAAATTCTTAACAGATCAATCATTAATTATAGCAAGTAATCGATCTTTCTGCTTTGATTAATCGATAACTGTGATGACTCGATTGAAAGTACCAGCACTAATTGGAATGTAAATGCATTTGTTAATTACGTTTCTGATCTGATCTCAATGGGATTGCATTGTCTCGGGTGAGGACATCACAGGGCATTTAAGGTGCATTTTGTAAATATTGTAATTTCGATTCTCCTGTACGTGAGGTTGCTTTACAATCAGGCAAATCGATCCCTTCACTTTTGAATGAAGCGTATATTACTTACTGTAAGTAAATTTTCACCGTCAAAGGTCTCCTTTTATCATGGTGAGCATGAATAAACTGAATGATATTCTGTTGTTTAATTTGAGGGCATTGGAAATCGTGGAAATGTACTTTGGTGTGTGGACAATTTGTGTGATAATCAATGCTGTTGTACTATCTGTAGTATTGTGTGTTTTGTTAATTCATGTAAGGATTGGGAAGGGGATTGCCGTGACCCTAACCTGGAGTAGAGGTGAGGAACAACGTAAAGCCACTTCCAATTCAATATTAATTAATTAATTAATTTATTTACTTATTTACTTGTTTATTTATTTATTTATTTATTATTGTATTTATTCATTTATTTATTAATTTATTTATTTATTTATTTGTTTATTTATTTGCGTATTTATTTATTTGTTTATTTATTTGCTTATTTATTTGTTTATTTATTTGCTTATTTATTTATTTGCTTATTTATTTATTGTTTATTTATTTATTTGTTTATTTATTTGTTTATTTATTTGCTTATTTATTTATTGTTTATTTCTTTGTTTATTTATTTATTTTTTATTTATTTATTTGTTTATTTACTTGCTTATTTATTTATTTATTTATTTGTTTATTTATTCATTTGTTCATTTATTTATATGTTTATTTATTATTTATTTGTATTTATTTGTTTATTTATTTATTGTTTGTTTATTGTATATTTATTTATTTGTTTATTTCTTCTTTATTTATTTATTTGTTTATTTATTGTTTATTTATTAAATTCATTAATTTATTTATTTATTCATTTATTTATTTATTTATTTATTGTTTATTTGTATTTATTTGTTTATTTATTGCTTGTTTGTTTATTGTATGTTAATTTATTTGTTTATTTCTTCTTTATTTATTTATTTATTTATTTATTTATTTATTTATTTATTTATTTTATTTATATATTTGGAATTGAGAGTGTGACCTCCGGTGGAAAATCGGGTATACACAACAAATAAACAATATTAAAAAAAACAGTTCAATAACAATCTAGAAACGGTGTATTTTCACAAATCGTCAGTCTTTTCTTAAGCACACCTACTGTATATGTTTGGAGAAAGGCTCTAAGACTGCGGCAGGTAGAGAGTTCCAGTTATCAACGACACGGTTTACGAAAGATTATTTACCATAATGTGTACGCTGTGGACAGCCCTTAACTTTGAAAGAATGATCACTCTTACTCATACGTTTCCAGGATGGCTGAGGTGGGAATTGAACCGTCCTCGACTCAGCTTTGCTACACAAGGCTGAGTGTACCTCATTCCAGCCCTCAGACCAGAATTGAATTTCTTGGCAGAGCCGGAAATTGAACCCGGACTTCCATGAATGCTAACCGCTTCATCAGGAGAGGAAAGGATAAAGCCATTTCAGATTAACTCCAAGAGCGGAGTCTCATTTCATTAGGCAGCACAGCGCCGCGCTAAATGGGAAGAACATGTGCGGATAACAGAGGATTGAACATCTCAGGGAAACATTTAATTAAAAGAGTGGAGAATGAATTGAGCCGCCGTTGATCGTGAGCTTGATTCCACTTCGGGAGATAGCGTCCAGCAAGGAGAAGGGCCGGCGTAATTAACTAGATAATGGGCAGTTTGATGTTGTTTGTACGTGACCGTTAATCTCGTGATTATGAGCCATGGGACATTTTTAACGAGATATCGGAACCACAGGACAGGGCATTTCACTTTGAAAATATCACATGCCTTGGCATGAATAGGGCTTGGAAGTTGAACACCTACAAATTGCTTTAAATAGACTTGTGGTCGTAATATATCAAAATAAAGGACATAAAAACCGGAAAAGAACTTAACAATGTAATCCAATTATTTATTATTTTATTAAATTTATTCATACTTTTGTGATATCGCCGTGTTAAAATAAAATTCAAAATTATAAACGTTTCGAAAGAAACCTAACCTTTTTATATATATATATATAAAATTAAAACAATGTGGCCAAAGAAAGTGTGTCAATGAGCTTACAAAAACTAGAGAAATTCCTCTGTTCGTCACCAGATAGCAGGCAGAAGCTACTGTATGGAACTTGGTAGAAGAAAGCGCCATCCTCATTCTTCCCCCCTTTTCCCTCTCCTTCGTTACTACTCTTGCCACTGTTCTAATTAACATGGCGCGTTTTTCTACCAAGGTCCATACAGTAGCTTCTGCCTGCTCTCTGGTGACGAACGGACGAATTTCTCTAGTTTTTGTCAGCTCATTGACACACATTCTTTGGCCACATTGTTTTGGTTCTATTGAAAAAGGAGGCAAGGTTCCTCTCGAAACGCCTGGAATTTTAAATGTTATTTTCACATAGCAATATCCCAAAAGCATGAATAATTTTAATAGTTGAAGTTTGAGCCTTCAGTCTTTTGTCTGGTTTGATGCAGCTCTCCATGACTCCCTGTCCTGAGCTAATCGTTTCATCTCTACATAGCTACCACACCCTATATCTGAGGCAATCTGTTTAACATATTCTAACCTTGGTCTACCCCTACAGTTCTTGCCCTCGACCCTTCCTTCCATAACTAAGCTTGCTATTCCTGGGTGTCTTAGTATGTGTCCTAGCAACCGATCTCTTCTCTTCATGTCTGGCTGCGTGGCTCAGGGGTAACGTTCTCGCTTGCTGAGCCCAAGGTTGCAGGTTCGAAACCTGGCGCAGTCAGCTGGCATTTGAGGGTGCGCAAATGCGAGGGAGCCGTGTCAGTAGATTTACTGGCACGTAAAAGATCCCCTTCGGGGCAAAATTCCGGCACCCCGGCGTCTCTAAAAGCCAGTGTAGTTAAAAGGGACGTAAAACCAATAACATAATTATTTATTATTCTTCTCTTCATTAGCAGTTTCCAGAATCATCTCTCCTCTCCCACTAGTCTTAACACCTCTTCGTTAGTAACCCTATCTACCCATCTGATCTTCATCATTCTCCTGTAACACCACATTTCAAATGCTTCAATTCTCGTCTTTTCTGCTGCACCAATAGTCCAAGTTTCACTTCCATAGAGCGCCACGCTCCAGACAAAGGCCTTCAAAAATGACTTCCTAATATCTAAATCTATATTCGATGTCAACAGTTTCCTTTTCTGTAGAAATGATTTCCTTCCCTGAGCTAACCTACTTTTATATCCTCTTTGCTTCGTCCATCACTGGTTTAATAGTACTGTAGCCTATTCCGGGTCGTGAAAGCCTTAATCTGCACATTAATTATTTTGAAATGCTTAAAAGTTACAAAATTCTAGAGATTTGCAACATACACTGCGAAAATATATAAATGGATCACTTCTTCTTTTAACATAATTTAGAAAATAAATTCCGTCTACTTGGAGAATTTACAATGAAATATTTATTCCACCTAGAATGAATTCAGCGCCGCAATGGACATCCTGGAGGTGGAAAAATGAAATTAGTATCACTAGACCCATATTTATGAGAAATATTTGGAAACAAGATTTGGAAATATCAAAAGCACAGAAAAAATCAAATATCTTGTTGAATGGATTCAACCTAATGGCCTTGATAAGGAAGCCAATAAGGTCAGAGCTCGTAAAATGGAAACTGCATATCGATTAACGCAGAATAGGTATAACAAGAAAGCCGTAACCTTAAGAGCAAAGTTACGACATTATGCCGCTGTGATTAAACCGGAAGCTTTTTATAGTTCTGAATGCCCTATTTTAAACAAAACGGGAGAAACAGAGGAGTTAGTTGGGGCCAGTTCAGAGAGCAGATGGCTTATTCATTCATTCATTCGTTTATTTGCAATTGGGGGTGTGTCCCCCGGTGGCAAATTAGATATACATAACAAATAAATAATTGTACATAACAATTCACTAACAATTAAACTGGAGTATTTACACAAATAGTAAGTCTTTTCTTAAACACACCTATATGTTTGGGAAAAGGCTCTAAGACTGCGGCAGGTAGAGAGTTCCAATTATCAATGGCACGGTTTACGAAAGAATATTTACCATAATTTTTTCGCTGTGGTCGGCCCTTAACTTTGAAAGGGTGATCGCTCCTACCCATGTAAGTAGGCTTTTCCATACGTTTGCTAAGCTCACCCCATGCTGGTTGATTTGTATACGTGTTGTACATAGCGCAGAGTCTGGATTTCATCCTCCTAGCCTCAAGTGATTCCCACCCAAGTTTCTTTAACATACGGCTCACACTGCTCCTGGGATTAAAGTCACTGAGCACAAATCTAGCGGCCTTTCTATGTACCATTTCCAACTCATTTGTGATCCCTACTTGATACGGATCCCAAACCACCGAGGCGTATTCCAGAATAGGTCTTACAAGTGACAAATATCCTAATTCTTTAGCAGAGGTACTACTTCCTTTTAATACCCTCATTACAAAGTGCAGGGATTTGTAAGCTTTAGAAACTACACATCCTATATGACTACTCCATTTCATGTCATTTCTTACGTGAACGCCCAAATATTTGCAAGAATCTTCTTCTACAAGTATTTCCGAGCCAATGTTATATTGAAAATCTTGCCTTCGCACTTTCCCTATTTTTATTAGACTACATTTTCTTGTGTTTGTTTCATTTTATTTTCAATCGCCCACTTATAGACCAGGTTCAGGTCATCTTGAAGCACTGCATTGTCTTGTGAGTCATGTATCTTTCGATATATTACACAATCATCCGCAAACAATCAACAGTCACTGCGAATCCCATTTGGTAAGTCATTTACAAACGCCAAAATTAACAAAGTTCCGATTACGCTGCCCTGAGGGATACCCGACGTTACGGTAATTTCATCCGAAAATCGGCCTTCAAATTTCACTTTCTGGGAACGACCCGTCAAAAATTCTTGGATCGATAAAATTTATCTTCTATCAATCTTCGTCGAAGCTAATTTATAGAGTAGCATGTCATGCGGCACGACATCAAATGCCTTCGCAAAATCTATAACTACGGCGCCGACTGAAACTCCATCGTCTAACGATTCACTAATATCTTGAAAAAGTGATAGCATCTGACTCTCGCATGAGTAACCTTTCCGAAATCCATGTTGCCTATCATTAAACCATGATAATGTTTCCCACTGTTCCCTCAAGTAGTCGCAAATGAGATGCTCCATCTGTTTACAAACGATGGACGTAAGACTAACCGGCCTGTAGTTGCCCAATTCAAGTCTGCTCCCTCCCTTAAATATTGGGACTACCGTAGCTCTTTTCCAGTCATCCGGGATTTGCGCATTGTTTATGGACACATTAAACATCACCTCTAAGTATCGTTCCACGGCCCTACCTCCTAGTTTAAGTACTTCACTAACAATATTATCAGGACCCTTCGATATAATATTGTAACGTAATTTTTGTATTAGCTTTACAATTGCTGACTGGTTTATATGGAGAAGTGGAGCCCCTGATTCACTGTTAAGGTCCAACACACAGCTATTGGATTTATTGAACACACTACCATAAAAGACATTTAATTCATTAGCAATGGCCTGCTTCTCAGTAATTAATTTACCGTCACCGGACATTATCATCGACAAATTATTTGGATTTCCCTTTCTTCTCCTAACATAACTGTATTTTTTTTTCCACCCATCGCCTCCCGAACCAAGTAAACCTTGCATATAATTGTCATGAGCAGCGCACTTTTTAAGACGAGCTCTCTTGATAAGGACTTAAATTTCAACATATACTTGTCACTATCATGTCTTTTATTGTATAATTTCCTAATTTTCCGTTTAAGACTCCTGATTTCCCGTGTGTAATACTCAGGATCTGGGTTTTGTTTCAGTAATTTAAATGGAACAAATTTATCAATAGCGCTATTTAAAATTTTCAAAAAGTTAGTCCACAGGATATTAATGTGATTTCCTTCCGATGCCCATCCTACAAATAGCTCATTCAAATACCCCTGATTTATTTTATTTATCGTATGGCTTTTAGTACCGGGAGTGTCCGAGGACATGATCGGCTCGCCTGAGTCTGTAGCTGCTTCCAGCGGACACCCTAGAGGGTGAGCTACAAGTTCCGTTCAATTTCAAGTAGTTCCAACTTTCGCCGCCAGGTATCAATGATACCTAGTGGTGAACGTTGGAATTCTGATAGAGCGTTCTGACGAAATCTAACCTAACAATTTTGCTTTACACAAGTTTAGTCTGTGAAAGGATCTTTCACATGCCATAAATCTATGACATGGGACCGCCGGCTTTACTTCCCCTCAAATTTGCCCTGGTCCGCCCTGCGATACTGGAATATGATTTTATTTGCTACATCAGAGTCTAATTTAGTAATGTCACCGTATCTAATATTTAATTAAACCCCAGAATGGTCACTAATTCCTGGTACTTTCAGACAGTTAATATACAGCTCTACAGGCCTTACGAGATAAACAACTAAGGTATTATTGCCTCTAGTTGGGAAGTCAACTAGGCTACTTGGGAGGTGACGGAGGAATAGTGACTTGTACAACTAGGCGGAGAAACACGATGTGTAAGAGAAGGGTTGCATTTTATGGCCACCTCACACGAATGAGCAACAATAAGTTAACCAAAAGGTTATTCACTTACATTAGCAAATTAAAGTCCTCCACAAAATGGGTTGAGGAAACACGAGCAGATCGCAAAGAAGTTGGCATTAGTCAAGAAGATATTCTCAACAAATCATTGTTTCAAAGGAAGTTTGATAATTTTAAAGGGTTTCGGGAAAAACCCAGCTCAAAAACCAAGGTCACCTGGTCTGAAGAAAGAAGGAGGAGACTGAGCGAACGCATGAAGAAATTCTGGGAGAAGAAGAAGAGATTGGCAAATCGGCCGATTGTTCAACGCGGTCCACAGTAGGCCAAAATCGACAGAAGAAGAAGAACCAAATTTGGCTTAACCACACTAGGGTTACAGAAATTGAAATTAGTATCACGAGAACCGAAGCCTCCGTGGCTTAGGCGGCAGCACGCCGGCCTCTCACCGCTGGGTCCGTAGTTCAAATCCCGGTCACTCCATGTGAGATCTGTGCTGGACAAAACGGAGGCAGACAGGTTTTTCTCCGGGTACTCCAGTTTTCCCTGTCAAAATTTCATTCCAGCAACACTCTCCACTATCATTTCATTTCATCTGTCATTCATTTAATCATTGCCCCAGAGGAGAGCGTTAGGCCTCGGCAGCCGGCACAGTTCATATCCTCGCCGCTAGATGGGGGCTTCATTCATTCCATTCTTGACCCGGGCGGAGACTGGAAGCAGGCTGTGGATTTTCATTTTTCATCACTAGAACCAAATTTGGCTTACAGGGTTACAGAAATTGAAATTCGGAAGCCGTACCTCAGTTGGCATTGCAGTGTATGACAATAGTCATCTACCGAAAATATGTTTAGAAGGTGATGAATTGATGAATTCGGAATAGGCAGTATAAATGATGTAGTCGAAAATAGAGGTAGTTGAAAAGAAAAAAAGCCGTTAAGAACAAGAATAAATGGCTAAAAAAAGGACCAATAAGCCAAACGAAAACGCCAATAACGGACAAATTAAGCCAACCATTTTCCGACATTACATGACCAAAAACGAGCATATATTATGTTTGGCCTCGTTTTCGGACACACGAGAATAGAAGGATTTTTCCTCAATTTCCAAGCCCTAGTCATGATATAGGCTATTCATTATTAATGGATTACTGTATATAATTTTACATGAGTGTTTTAATTTTGTTGGCACAGTCCTCAATTACTTGACATTAGGTGTAATATTTGAATACAATATTCCTATACCGCCACTTGTTTGGGATCTGATCAATACGGGCGTAACAGGAGCTTCATCCTAAATATGTTTTGTAAATCTAAAATTACACAGGTCTGTAAAAATATTTTGGAAAGCTGCACGTTTCATCGGCGATTCTCAATGAATTCAATATGTTTTGGTGTCCTGAATCTAAAAATGATTACCATTTACCTCCATCCCGTAGTTTTCTTGCAAAAGAAGAGAGACATAATATATTGAATAAACACTGATCGGTAAACAAATTGTCAATGTAATAACAATTTGTCATCGATGGAATCTGGATTGATCAATGTTCAGTATTCACTCTGTTGGTCTGTGTAACCTTACAGCACAGTGAACTTAAATCATTATAGTTGACACACAGCTCAATCAATGAGCCTCATCACAGGATGCATTGGTTCTACTAATACTCAATGGTTACCGGTTCTAAGTAATATTCCCCCACCACATTTAAGAAGATGTCTGTCGTTGTTGAACACCTACAAAAGAATCAACACGAATCACTATTACCAATTCATGCAGAACTTCCAGTTCTATCAGCTCATCGATTTAAGTCCAGGCACCCGTCGTGGCGTGGCGAGCAGCAATAGCTTGAAACTCAGCAATTCTTCTAGGTTTGTGCCGTGTCTTGTGTGGGGTTTCGCCTAGGACACCAAGCTGGCTCATCGGCGGGCTCTTGGTGTCCCCGCCTTCATAGGGAGGTTCAGGCTGCTTGAGCTGTTAGTTCTCGCAGTCAAGTGGTGCAGTTGCACCTAATATAAAGGGAGGAGGCGCGCAGTTCGTCACTCCTGTGGGGGTCTGGGCGGGGACACCAAGAGCCCGCCGATGAGCCAGCTGGTGTCCTAGGCGAAACCCCACACAAGACACGGCACAAACCTAGAAGAATTGCTGAGTTTTAATTCACCGGCCATGAAAGCCAATATACTAGCAATAGCTTGGTTTGTTCCGCAGTTTAGGGGCTGCGACAACGCGGTCATTTAGCCCCACCAGATAGCTTGCTGACTAACAATTTCGATATCAAAGTTGCCTGAATTAATCAATGGCGGAAACAAATTCCCTGGCACGCCATGGATTAATTATTATTTCCTGGGAAAGACCTGAAGGTTTTCACTTATCTAGGCGTCACTGGAGCTTGTTGAACGGATTAGAACTGGCCAGGGCAGGTGTGGAGGTACTGTATATTACATCATTGGGGTTGGAAGTCCTCCCCAAATTGTGACTGTGGACAAGAGAAGCTTGATTGTCCCCTCAGAGCCCTCAGTGGAGCACTGGAAGATCTACACAGACTGCCTTAAGAGGCTTTTCCATTCGGATCTGCAGATGCAAATTAATAATTTCAGACTACGAACTTGAGATTATGTATTGCTGTATATATTTGTAAATAGCTATGTATCACTAGTGTTCAAACTTTAATCTTGCAATACTCTCCCTTCATCTTCCAACTCCTCATTATTTCAACGAACACTGAACTCGTGTATACGATTCATCTGTAACTTAAGGTATGATGAGCATATTACTACCTAAGAATTTTCGGACCGAGAAAAGCTTAGAGAAAAATATTATAAATTTAGTAGCTGTACACCAACACACAAATTTTGCACACAAAAACTTGACATGATTATTATCATTATTATTTTAATTAATTGTGTTTATGGATAACAATTCAACATGTGAAGAAACATTAAAACATCTACTAGTAAATTACACTACACTAGAGTTCGCCATTTTAGCGGCTTCGGTGCCGTAGTTGGTAGCATGCTGAGCTTCTATACCCAAGATCGTGGGTTCAAACCCGGCCCAAGTCATCAGATTTTTAAGAGCGTTAAAATCCCTCAGTATGGCTTCCTTCGGTGGTCTCATGTCATAGATTTACGGCATGTAGAAGAACCATCCACTAACTACAATTGTGTGAAGCAAAATTTGTAGTTTAGATTTGATTAACGCTCTATTCGTTTCAACTTTCACTACCAGGTACCAGATTCTGTGGCATCTAGTAGCCAAGTTCACAGGTAGGTGTAGTTGATGGTAGCATTTGGTAGCAAAAGTAGGAACTACTTGAAATTAATCGTCTGTAGTCCTTACCTAAATCACAGATATCACACACTAATACAGCCATCACAATTAACACCGGTTATCAGACGGATTCTACACACACCCAAAGTACACGGGGCTACGTGAACGCGTTGTCGTAGTCCATAAACTGAGGAACCAACTAGACTTTGTAGAAACAAAAGCACATATTTAACTTACACTAATAACTACTTCAGTATAGAAAGGCAATTACACAATCACTCAAATCAGTCAGCAGTACTCATCAAGTGTTCTGATTTTCTTCATTGGGTGACATTCCAGACATTGCATTGACTGGTAGGGAATTCCACAGTCACAATAATCACGGAGTGGAAGCAACAGTGCCTTTGTATGTTTGACATTTAAATATATCGTCAATATGAAGGAATGCTCTTAGTAAATATTTTCCCCGTATTCAGCATGCAAAAATCTCTCAGAAATAGTTGAAAAATCATACGCAGTTATTTTGTTTGCAAACCTGTGTTATCGGTGCCATTTTACGTGTTGAACATTTTACCAAGAGACAGAATTAGAATTTATATACATAAATACAGAGTAAGAGTAATGCTTTGGATCAGCGAACTGGAATAATCACCGGCTTGTTGACCATGCAGAGAGTCCCCACAAGCATTTTGAGAACTGGCCGTGAGTAATTCTGCACTGTGACTGAATGAGTCTTACCTAAGTTGTGAATTAGTTATCGTGCCTGGGGTCAAATGGCAGGTGTATAAAATAACCGGAGGTGATTCTATCTATGGTCTGCGTGGTGCACAAAGGCCCATGTAAATAAAACAAGCTTTGTATAACATAATTGAATGACAGACAGAATGTTACGCTTCAGTAACCTCAAAAGGTTCAAAACACAATGCAGCTTTTTATTTCAAATGGATATTATCGTCCCGTGTGTAACATCGCTTGTAGCATATATCCTTGGGAAAGCACAATCCACTACATTAGTCGCTTTTACACTGTCGCTGACGTACGCCTGGATTCAATTGTTGTCAGGTGGCGTGGTTATCTGCATTGGTATCGATACCAGAGGGAATTAATGGATATCGATAGTAGAGGGAAGTTAGTAGTATGGATAATGGGTGGAGATAATTGATATCGGTAATGGAGGGAGGTTATTAGGTAGATTTCATTAGAAAGCTAACTATTGCAATGGGTACCATGTTTCGACTTCCGGAAAATTTCGACATATCTTCGCATTTCGCATCCACCAGACCCCAAAACCACCGTCAGTTCAAAAGTTTATATATAATTTATGTATATATGTAGATATGTATATATATATATATATATATATATATATATATATATATATATACAGTGTGGTCCACCCGCCCCTTATTATTTAGTTTTATGAAACCCAACTAACACTGCATTTCCCCCGATGGTCGATATTGCTCTGCCCTCTGACTGTGTGACAGCAATGTAATTGGGTCATGGGTCTAGCAAAGAAAAACCGACCTTAAACTTTTCCCCGCCAAATAGTATGGTCCATTCTACTAACATACGACTTATTGCTCCTTGAAATAACACGCATACACGTAATACGATCGAATTAATAGCTTACGCCACGTGATCTGTAATAGTAGAAAGTTAAATCAACACCATAAACCGTGATTGAAGACTTTGAGATGGATTTAAACGTTTGAGGTGGACGGCTACAGTAACAACTGCAAGTGCAGCGCGCTCTTACTACCATGCACTGGTGGCCGATGCGGTTAAAGCACGGCCGTAGACGGCGGGCGAAATTGGCTAGAATAGTGCATCGAATCCAGTGGTAGGCATACTTTTTTTTAATGAAAGCCCACGCTCCATTTTAGTTGGGATGTAACTACATTGCCACATTCATTCCCTTACATGTATTTTTGTGAAGAGTGGGTTGAATTTTCCTGATTTATAAAGAGAATACGACCGAATTGATAGCTTTTGCCACGTGACCTGTAATGGCAGAAAATTTAAAAAACTGTCATGGATATTAACATAACATATCGACGTGTCGCTCTGGAGGTCCAGGTTCGATTCCCAGTTCTGCCAAGAAATCCAATACTGGTCTGAGGGCTGAAATTGGATACACTCAGCTTCGTGAAGCAAATCGGAGAAGAGGTGGGTTCGATTCCCACCTCAGAACCCTGGAAGTGGTTCTCTGTGGTTTCCCACTTCTGCTCCAGGCTATTGCCGGGACGGTTTCTAACTTAAGGCCCCGGCCGCCTCCTTCCCCATCCTCACCTTAATTGCTAATACATACATTATACAGACACCGCTATAGACAGGTTATCAGAGGAATTCTACACACACACCCAAGTACACGGGGCTAAATGACCGCGATGTTCTAGCCCCTCTAATGAAACAAGATTCTGATCGCCGGTATACGTATTCTTTAAAATTTTCCGTGGTATTATTTTGTTCGTCGCCTCCGTAGCGTAGCGGTCAGCATGGTTAGCTGCCGCCCCGGAGGTCCTGGGTTCGATTCCCGGCTCTGCCACGAAATTTGAAAAAGTGGTATGAGGACTGAAACGGGGTCTACTCAGCCTCGGGTGGTCCAAATGAGTAGAGGGGGTTCGATTCCCCCTCAGCCATCCTCGAAGTGGTTTTGCGTAGTTTCCACTTCGTCTTCGGGCAAATGCCGGGATGGTACCTTCTTCAAGGCCACGGCCGCTTCCTTCCCTCTTCCTTGCCTATCCATCCTCACCATCCCTTACCTTCCCTCATGAGGCCCCTGTTCGCTTTGCAGGTGAGACCGCCTGGGCGAGGTGCCAATCCCACCTCACCAGTTGTATCCCTTCAGATTCGATGTTCCCAGCTCCAGGACACTGCCCGTAGAGGCGGTAGTGGTGAGTTCCCTCGCTGAGTCCGTGGGTCCACCAACCTGGGGGGTAAACGACTAAAAAGAAAAGAAAACAAAAATATTTTGTTCGGGGTCTACTCAGCCACGGGTGATCCAATTGAGCATAGAGGGTTCGATTTCCCCTTCAGTCATCCTCGAAGTGGCTTTCCGTGGTTTCCCACTTCGTCTCCAGGCAAATGCCTGGATGCTACCTAACGTAAGGCCACGGCCGCCTCCTTCCCTCCTCCTTGTCTATCCCTCCCAATCTCCCCATCCCTCGTAAGGCCCCTGTTCGCTTTGCAGGTGAGGCGGCCTGGTCGAGGTGTTCGTCCCACCTCCCCAGTAGTATTCCCGTCCTACGTTTCAAGCTCCAGGACTCTGCCCAGGAGGCGGTAAAGGTGCGATCCCTCAGTGAGCCCGAGGGAAAAGCTAACCCTGGAGAGTAAACCGACTAAAAATATATTTTGTCATTAAATTCTAGCAAGAAGAAGAAAACTCTATTTGACGTGTACATATTAAGATGTTTCGTGTAATACCGAATTCGGAAACAACGTACCGTTCATGGAATCCAACCTGAAAATGCATCTGCTCGCTATATTACTAGTGCCCCATCCTCAATAATTAACTGTGACCTCTTGTATCATTTCTGTCGTAAGACATTGATAAAGTTGTCGACACAGACGATAAAACGTACCGAAAACAAATTACAAATCTTCCCCCTCTACCAAGTATCGAACCCCGAAACCTTCAATCCGCAGTCCAACGCGTTACCCTTTCAGCCACGGTTGCTTACACTACATGTGGAGCAGAATACACCAGAAGGATAGAAAGTGAGAAGTGGGATGCCACGGGAAACCACTTCCTAGATGATTTAGGTTGGCCTCGAATAGATGATAAAGATTTGATAATCAGTTCCACAAGCATGCCAACACACGTTATTTTGTTTGCACGAAAATAATCCTACCCGAGAGTTAATTCAGCAGGAAATTAAATATTCATAAATAACTGTCGAGTTTCGTTTACTGAATATTGCGCATTGGACGCTTGTATTCTTTCATGGCCTCCTCGAATACGCCACTATGACACTTCCCAGGCAGTGAAATTTAAAATAGGAGGCCTTGGAAGTCAGTGCATGTGCGATGCGATCCTTACCTAATTGATCAAACAGCTGTATCGTAATGAAAATCTTGAGCTCTGATTTTTGGAGAACCTCTATCATAATGAAACTCGAACTATAATGAGCCTCTTTAAGATGCAGTTTTCTAGCGTATCATATTTATATTTCGGCATGGTCGAACATAATAGTGCATTATGCAACGAGCCTATAATGGCAATAATTAAGACACAAGTATGTTTATAAAACGAGCGTATGCGAGTTTTATAATTTCCATACGAGTGTCTTAATTACCATTATAGGCGAGTTGCATACGACTGTTTATGTTCGACGATAATTATTATAAGTATTTTATGTTCGAGGTCGCCTCCGTAGCGTAGCGGTCAGCCTGGCTAGCTGCCGCCCCGGAGGTCCTGGGTTCGATTCCCGGCTCTGCCACGAAATTTAAAAGTGGTACGAGGACTGGAACGGGGTCTACTCAGCCTCGGGTGGCCCAAATGAGTAGAGGGGGTTCGATTCCCCCTCAGCCATCCTCGAAGTGGTTTTCCGTGGTTTCCCACTTCGTCTTCGGGCAAATGCCGGGATGGTACCTTCTTCAAGGCCACGGCCGCTTCCTTCCCTCTTCCTTGCCTATCCATCCTCACCATCCCTTACCTTCCCTCATGAGGCCCCTGTTCGCTTTGCAGGTGAGGCCGCCTGGGCGAGGTGCCAATCCCACCTCACCAGTTGTATCCCTTCCGATTCGATGTTCCCAGCTTAAGGACACTGCCCATAGAGGCGGTAGTGGTGAGTTCCCTCGCTGAGTCCGTGGGTTCCACCAACCTGGAGGGTAAACGACTAAAAATAAATAAAAAAATTATGTTCGAACATAAATATTCATACATATCTGTCGAGATTTCGCAAGTTTTATGTACTGTGCCACTGCGCGAGCGATTGCGAATGTGGTGGCAACAGGATGGGATAGGAAGAGGAGGACCCTTTCACTGGCCTGCCAGATCACCCGATCTTACGCTACTTGACTTCTTCGTGTGGGGTCACTTAAAGCAGGTAGTATATGCACATGAGCCTGAAGATCCTGACCACCTTCGGCAACTAATCACCGAGGCATGCCAAGCTGTTACACCTCAGATGTTACAGCGTGCAAGACTGTCTGTAATACGTCGTGCTGAAATCTGCATCAACCAAGGTGGTCAACATTTCGAACACTTGCTACACTGAATATGCAGAGTACCTTGCCTTATTCTTACAGGGGGGTGTGGTGGCGCAGCGGTCAAGCTCTTTGCCTCTCACCAACGCCATGTCCTGTGGTTCGAATTCACGTAAAATGGAGATCCCGTGGCTTATGATCGCGAGATTAACGGTCACGCTAAACTACAAGCTTTCTTCCTACATACCATTATGTCATCGTCTAACCTGCCTACGTAGAATCGAATAAAAACGGACCTTTTCAGGACCAAATAAAAATTCATTCATTGGAACAGGTAGATATGTGTCCGTAGTGCAGCTACTGTAAACGGCATTAAGCAAAAAAAAAAAACTTACTTGCCCTGGGATCGAACCTGCTACATTGCAGCATGGCTGACGTTACGGCAGATGAGCACGATTTAACCATCTTAGCTACCGTGAGCCGTGGTGGGATAGTCTCACGTATTGAGTCTATTTGTAGTCCTCATAGACACTTCATGTCCTTCGTAAGGCAGTGTTGTTCGGATCTGTCGATTTACACATTCGTTATAAATGATGGCATTGAGATAACACTGCTGCCAATAATTTCGACTTTATTCGCGAGCATGAACTCAACCGTAAAGCTGTACTAGGCCAAGTACGAATGTTTTTAGGACGACTATGATATACGCGTTAGTTGGGTTGCCTTCCTCCAAAAATAATAAGGGGCTGGTGGACCACACTGTATATATATATATATCAGTTTCTTGTGGACACGATAACTGCCGTAATTTTGCCCCAATCAGTTTGAATTTTTTACATAATAAGTATCCCATTAAAATCTCGGTCGCGTTCGTTAATGGGCAAAATCGGTCGAAGGGGGTGAAAATGGGGGGCTTTTTTCGAAAAAGTGCAATTTCGCTATAACTCTCTTAATGCGTGAAATATCGAATCCATTCAAAGTTCATAATATGTGTCGGATAAGTGCCACACATTTATGTCAAACAAGATTTTTGATAGCACCAACCATTGACCAAAGGGGTGGAAAAAAGTGGGTTTTTCGGGAATCATTAATCATATCTCTCTTAATAGGCACAATATCAAAACCGTACAAAATGGAAAATATTCCCCTAATAATTACCTAAAACTTTTGTCTGAAAGAATTTTTGATATGACCCACCATTATGCCAAGGGATGAGAAAAATGATTTCGGAATTAAAGAAAATGCCAAGTGCTATCAGAGGTTACCATGACAACGCTTCTAAATTGATGAGGGATGAGCTATCAGAGGTTGCCAAGACAACACCATTGACGAGATCACATTAATTTTTAGCCTACTTTTCACACTTTGCAAAAATGAGGAAAAAGTAGACTTATGAGATCGACTCGGGAAAATGTGTCTGTCTGTCTGTCTGTCCTTCTGTCTGTCTGGCTGGATGGCTGTGTGTGTGTGTGTCCCCCTCTATCAACTCCTAAACGGCTGCAGCAATCGAAACCGAATTTAGTATGAGTAAAGTTGTATACAGGAATATCTCAGGCCCATGTTTCAAAAAGATATCAGTGCTACCAAATGCTAAATAACGCACTAGAAATTTGAGCTCCATGTTGGATATCTTGGAATGTATACATGGGAGCTATTCCAAAATTGGCACACATGTAGATAATACTATTTTAGTTTAATTTCCAGGAGGCCATATATGACAGTGTTGCCAAAATAATTTTAAGCCTTCTGATAAGTCTAATTTTTAAATGCATATAACTTCTACACTATCAATTGGATTTCAACCAAATATTGTATGTAATATGTGTACATAAACAGATATGACTGATTCCCGAGTGCACCAACCTCGGTATTCATCAGTGTTTACGAAACCGTGGTAAAACTTTTACCGTGGTATTGTCGTAAAAGCAGTGCACCATTACTATCGCTCGGTTTCGTTACCGCGGTTTCTTGACGCTTGCTTTTCTCGCTATTATTCCCCTCGGAAGAAATTCGTTAATTTCGATAGTCACTTGTCTTCAGTTTATCCAGACGGCAGTGATCGCTTCGACAGTCACTTGTCTCCCATACTGTTTACATTTTGTCTCAACGCGAGTAATCAGCTGTGCAAAACAATGGAAAATAAGATGATGAAACGTCCTAGATCTCCCAATTTCAGCCCTCATGAAAATTTCGGGAACTCGAGTAGTATACTTTGCCCGCTGCCATTGAAATCCGAAAAATTTTCTATAGAAATGGCCAATGTTACTAATATATATATGTATATATATTATCGCTAGAGGGTGTTACTGAATTTTTTCAGAGTGCCAACATTATTGTTTCCAGACCAATATTTTCATCCAGACCAAAGGTTTTCGCCTAGACGCGCTCTCAGCCGATATTCGTGAAATATGGTGCTATCGTGAGTCGAACCTGGCCATCTTGCTACTATATCTCTTATCATGAGGTTCGAATCGCTCACAGTTTGCATGCTTAGAGAGAAATGGCCTTTCCTGTTTTTAAATACCTCCCCATTTTCACCTCGGGAAGACTGTATTCTCACAGGAGTGCAGTCCAGCGCACCCAATACACCTGGGAACCCAGCTATTCTGTGGAAGTCTTCCATAACCTCTCTGTGTTCCCATTGGGTAAGTGGTAGTTTAATAAACTGTGGCGGTAACGAGGCAACTACATTAGAAACCTTGTGTATTATGCGGCATGCTGTTGTTCTGTCAACATCACACACGTCACCGATCACTCCCTGAAATGTCCCAGTTGCATAGAACCGCAGTGCTATACGAAGACGATTTCTAGGCGATTTCGGATAGTTTCTCCCAGTAGAGAATTTCAATTGTTCACCAATTATGTCCAAAATATAACTTACTACTGTCTCCTTCCGTAATCGAAATATTCTCTGGAATGAAGCATCGCTCAGTTCTTCGAATAAATCTCGCCTCTCTTCTATAAACCTCCCTTCATTCCTTTCAAATCGATTAAGACACTGGAGATATAACCTGTAGTTGTTAAGCTCCATTTTGGAATCTTTACAACAGAATACAAATGAAGAAAACTTTACCACGGTTTTCTTAGATAACCGCTCCCTCACGGGCGGTAAACATTTTACCGCGGTAAAACTCGAAACCGAGCTTGGTGCAACAGAAATACGACTTTACCCCGGTAAACTCTTTACCGAGGTTAGTGTACTCGGGCATAAGTGTATTCTTAAGAGCCACCAGGGCTGCCAAGTGTTAATAATTGCTCTCTCTATTTTTTATCCAAATACCAATATAACAGAAAGTATGCAAGCCGACAGCTTTAAACTATGCACAGGTATATTACCTGACATTTTACATTAATTTGGAGTAACTTATATACGTCAGTTCTACCAACATGATTCTAATGCCCGGGTGCACCAACCTCGGTATTCATCAGTGTTTACGAAACCGTGGTAAAACTTTTACCGTGGTATTGTCGTAAAAGCAGTGCACCATTGCTATCGCTCGGTTTCGTTACCGCGGTTTCTTGACGCTTGCTTTTCTCGCTATTATTCCCCTCGGAAGAAATTCGTTAATTTCGATAGTCACTTGTCTTCAGTTTATCCAGACGGCAGTGATCGTTTCGACAGTCACTTGTCTCCCATACTGTTTACATTTTGTCTCAACGCGAATAATCAGCTGTGCAAAACAATGGAAAATAAAATGATGAAACGTCCTAGATCTACCAATTTCAGCCCTCATGAAAATTTCGGGAACTCGAGTAGTATACGTTGCCCGCTGCCATTGAAATCCGAAAAATTTTCTATAGAAATGGCCAATGTTACTAATATATATATGTATATAAATATATATATTATCGCTAGAGGGTGTTACTGAATTTTTTCAGAGTGCCAACATTATTGTTTCCAGACCAATATTTTCATCCAGACCAAAGGTTTTCGCCTAGACGCGCTCTCAGCCGATATTCGTGAAATATGGTGCTATCGTGAGTCGAACCTGGCCATCTTGCTACTATATCTCTTATCATGAGGTTCGAATCGCTCACAGTTTGCATGTTTAGAGAGAAATGGCCTTTCCTGTTTTTAAATACCTCTCCATTTTCACCTCGGGAAGACTGTATTCTCACGGTGTCCGGACAGTTCCCCACACTGACACTTCCACACACTGCCCAAAATACTGACACTTCCACACAGTCCTTGGACGTGGCTACCTGTTTAATGACTCAGAAATAATCTCGACTGACATTTCCACACACATCTCCCCTCTCCCCCAAGGCTACTATGGAAAAGATCAAGTTGACTACTTCCTTGACAACTGGCTAGATAACCAAGACATTCCAATCGAGATGTGGAACTGCCACCAAGCACGACACAGGACAACAAATGCTGTTGAGGGCTGGAACAACCGACTCAACAATCTTGTCGGGAGACCTCACCCCAAATTAAAAGAGGTTGTCAAAGGGTTCAAGACGGAAGCTGAGAAGACAAACTGCGCATTTTTAAAGGCCGTGATCAACATGGAAGGGAAAAAAAGAAGACGAAAATATGTCAAACTGGACGGACGGATTGAGGACATTCAGAAAAAGTTCAAAAATGACAAAAATATGAAAAGTTTTGTGAAGGCAAGTTGCCTATTCACAGAAAATGGAGTAGGTTAATATTATTGTTGAACAAATATGACAAAAACAAAAAAACAAAACAAAAACAAACGAAAATAAATAAAAAATACAAAACAACTGACGAAGCCTAGAAAGCTGATTTTAAACACGCCAAAATGATAACAACACCAAACTGATCGGTCCACAGCCTGAATAAAGTGTGCATTTATTTTATTTTGATGGAAATTACACTACATCACAATGATATTTTCGAGACCGTGTTAGTAATGAAGTACAGAGACCAAGCGCTTTTCTTCACTCCAAATGAGTATTATGTTAAGGTGCATTGTCACAGGTGCGGCTGTAACGATGATCACTGAAGTCTATGGCCCTAGGGGTGGGGGAATGTGTGTGGAACTGTCAGTCGGGAATATTTCTGAGTCAATAAACAGGTAGCCGCGTCCAAGGACTGTGTGGAAGTGTCAGTATTTTGGGCAGTGTGTGGAAGTGTCAGTGTGGGGAACTGTCATGTATTCATTCTCACACGAGTGCAGTCCAGTGCACCCAATACACCTGGGAACCCAGCTATTCTGTGGAAGTCTTCCATAACCTCTCTTTGTTCCCATTGGGTAAGTGGTAGTTTAATAAACTGTGGCGGTAACGAGGCAACTACATTAGAAACCTTGTGTATTATGCGGCATGCTGTTGTTCTGTCAACATCACACACGTCACCGATCACTCCCTGAAATGTCCCAGTTGCATAGAACCGCAGTGCTATACGAAGACGAATTCTAGGCGATTTCGGATAGTTTCTCCCAGTAGAGAATTTCAATTGTTCACCAATTATGTCCAAAATATAACTTACTACTGTCTCCTTCCGTAATCGAAATATTCTCTGGAATGAAGCATCGCTCAGTTCTTCGAATAAATCTCGCCTCTCTTCTATAAACCTCCCTTCATTCCTTTCAAATCGATTAAGACACTGTGGATATAACCTGTAGTTGTTAAGCTCCATTTTGGAATCTTTACAACAGAATACAAATGAAGAAAACTTTACCACGGTTTTCTTAGATAACCGCTCCCTCACGGGCGGTAAACATTTTACCGCGGTAAAACTCGAAACCGAGCTTGGTGCAACAGAAATACGACTTTACCCCGGTAAACTCTTTACCGAGGTTAGTGCACTCGGGCATAAGCCTGCTGATAGGACTTATTTTTAAATACATATAACTTCTATACTGTCAGTTGGATTTCAACCAAATTTCGTATGTGATATGTGTAAAATAACATATATGACTATAAGTATTCTTAAGAGCAATCAGGGTTGCCAACTGTTAATAAATGGTGTCTATATTTTTTACCCTAATATCAATATATCAGGAAGTATGCAAGCCAACAGCTCTATACTTTGCACACGTATATCACCTGACATTCTAGATTAATTTGGAGTAATTAATAAAAGTCAGTGCTGCCAGCATGAATCTATGCCTGATGATAGCTCCAATTTTAAAATACATGTAACTTCTATACCAACAAATGGATTTCATCCAAAATTGGCACAAAAAGATATCATAATATTTCAGATTATTTCTGACCAGCACTCGCATGACATTGTTGCCAACATGCTTTTACGTGTACTAATAGATCCAATGTCTAACTCCATGTAACGTCCTTTGGACTTCAACCACATTTTGTATTCTGTACCTTAAGAGATGGAATTAAGAATATATTCAGTCACCAGGGCTGCCAACTGTATTGCTCTATTAGGCTACATTATGCCTAGTATACAGTATTTCGAACTAATTAAGACATTTCGATATTACCAACTTAATTCCGTCATTATTCTAGATAGGTTCATATACTGTAGATTAATCATAGGCATGAATCTTAATTTTAAGAAAAGTAGGCTCTTTAGTTCGTCACGGAACTTCTTGCTCCATCTGACTATGAGGGAAGCGGCTAAATGTTAGCATGCTGAACTTCTATGGCCAAGGTCGCTGGTTCAAAGCCGGCCAAAGTCGCCGGATTTTCAAAGAGCGCTAAAAATCCCTCAGCATGCTTTCCTTCGGAGGGGAAGTTACAACGTTCTTTGCAAGTTGCTGGTTGCGGTGGCATCTAGCAGCCAAGTTCACAACTAGGTGTCGTTGACGGTAGTATTTGGTACAAAATTAGGTACTACTACTTAAAATTGACCGTCTGCAGACCTTACCTGAATTACAGACTAATACAGTCATCACAATTAACACCGTTTATCAGACAGATTCTAAACACACCCAATGTACACGGGGTTACATGACCACGTTGTCGCAGCCCCTAAACTGAGGAACCAACCAACGTCTCTGCGGGAGATAAAATTTTGCGTGAAGAAGTAACAGACTGTTAGATAGTTACACATCAGATCCAAACCTTGCATAAGGACAGTGTGATCACAAGTATAAAAATTAACCCCAAATGACAAGAAGGTTACCATCCCCATAAGACAGTAAAATGTTAAAAGTATGCATAGAAAGACGAAAAAATGTTAACTAACCTCCAATTGTAAAATACTTTCTCGCAATAAATGAGGTCTGATCCTCCTACGAAAACCTGCATATTTTTCCTATTATAGCCTATACCCTAGTTTGCCCGGTGAAATCTACCTCCGCCTTCCGGCGTGCCGAGAGGAGTTTTTAATATTGGCAATGGAGAAGAGTCTTAGGTAGATTTCTTTAGAAAGCTAACTATTGCAATGGGTCCCATGTTTCGACTTCCGGAAAATTTCGACATATCTTCGCGTTTCACATCCCCCAGACCCCAAAACCACCGTCAGTTCAAAAGTTTATATATAATTTATGTATATATGTATCTATATATATATATATATATATATATATATATATATATATATATATATATATATATATATCAGTTTCTTGTGGACACGATAACAGCCGTAATTTTGCACCAATCACTTTGAATTTTTTACATAATATGTATCCCTATAAAATCTCGGACGAGTTCGTTAATGGGCAAAATCGGTCAAAGGGGGTAAAAATGGGGGGCTTTTTTCGAAAAAGTGAAATATCGCTATAACTCTCTTAATACATGAAATATCGAATCCTTTCAAAGTTCATAATATGTGTCGGATAAGTGCCAAAAATTTATGTCAAATAAGTTTTTTGATAGCACCAACCATTGACCAAAGGGGTGGGAAAAAGTGGGTTTTTCGGGAAACATTAATCATATCTCTGTTAATAGGCACAATATCAAAACCGCACAAAATGGACAATATTCCTCCAATAATTACCTAAAACTTTTGTCTGAAAGAATTTTTGATATGACCCACCATTACGCCACGGGGTGAACAAAATGATTTAAATTATAAAAAAATGCCAAGTGCCAAGAGAGGTTGCCATGACAACTTTACTTTTAATTGATAAGGGATGACCATCAGCAGTTGCTATGACAACGCCACTGCACGAGATCACATTCAGTTTTCATATGTCAGTGGGAAGCGACTTCGGTATCGGAACTGGTAGCATGCTGAACTTCTATGCCCAAGGTCGCGGGTTCAAACCCGGCTGAAGTCGTCGGATTTACTAAGAGCGCTAAAAAACCTGAGTTTGCTTTCCTTCGGAGGGGAAGTTCCAACGTTCGTTGCGAGTTGCTGATTGAGGTGGCATCTAGTAGCCAAGTTCACAGCTAGGTGTCGTTGACGGCAGTATTTTAGGTAGATTTCATTAGAAAGCTAACTATTGCAATGGGTACCATGTTTCGATTTCCGGAAAATTTCGACATATCTTCGCGTTTCACATCCCCCAGACCCCAAAACCACCGTCAGTTCAAAAGTTTATATATAATTTATGTAATATATGTATATATATGTATATCAGTTTCTTGTGGACACGATAACTGCCGTAATTTTGCACCAATCACTTTGAATTTTTTACCGAATATGTATACCCATAAAATCTCGGACGAGTTCGTTACTGGGCTAAATCGGTTGAAGGGGATGAAAATGGGGGACTTTTTTTTTTTTCGAAAAAATGAAATATTGCTATAACTCTCTTAATATGTGAAATATCGAATCCGTTCAAGGTTCATACTATGTGTCGGATAAAGCTCAGAAATTTATGTTTGAAACGTTTTTTTTTGATAGCACCAACCATTGACCAAAGGGGTGGGAAAAAGTGTTTTTTTCGGGAAACATTAATCATATCTCTGTTAATAGGCACAATATCAAAACCGTACAAAATGGACAATATTCCCCTAATAATTACCTAAAACGTTTGTCTGAAAGAATTTTTGATATGAGCCACCATTGCGCCAAGGGATGAGAAAAATGATTTCGGAATTATAAGAAAATGCCAAGAGCTATCAGTGGTTGACATGGCAACACTACTAAATTGATGAGGGATGAGCCATCAGACGTTGCCATGACAACGCACTTGCGCGAGATCAGATTCAGATTTCCATCTGACTAAGTGTGAAGCGGCTTCGGTGACGTAACTGGTAGCATGCTGAACTTCTATGCCCAAGGTCGCGGGTTCAAAGCCGGCCAAAGTCGTCGGTTTTCTAAGAGCGCTAAAAATCCCTCAGTAAGCTTTCCTTAGGAGGGGAAGTTCCTACGTTCGTTGCGAGTTGCTGATTGAGGTGGCATCTAGTAGCCAAGTTCACAGCTGGGTGGCGTTGACGTTAGTATCTGGTAGCAACATTAGGAACTACTGCTTGAAATTTAGCGTCTGCATTCCTTACCTGAATTACAGACTAATACCGCCATCACAATTCACACCGTTTATCAGACAGATTCTACACTCACCCAAAGTACACGGGGTTATATGACCGCGTTGTCGCAGCCCCTAAACTGAGGAACCAACCAACATCTCTGCGGGAGATATAATTTTGCGTGAAGAAGTAACAGACCGTTACATAGTTACACATCAGTGTCGAAACCTTGCATAAGGACAGTGTGACCACAAGTATAACAAGTAGTTCCGTGAAGAACTGTACAGCCTATTTTCATATATCCTGCTCATGTTAATTGCCTCTATCAACATACAAAATTTCAGTTTAATTGCTGTATCAGATTCGTAGATATTGAGAACCGTCTAAATATTTCAGATGGTCGCCAGGATTTTTATTTTTGTACTATTATATTAAGATTATTGTGTAAGTGAGGTATTCAAACTTCAATCGCATGATTAGAACACAAGAAGTAAAAACGAGATTTTAAAATTACGCACAGCAGCCATCTAGTAATTATGCAAACAATTGAAATAAATTAGATGCCAGTGGATCAACATTTGTGTAAGCATTTAAAACGTGCAACGTTTCACGGCACTCGGATAGTTCATTCGCGAGAAACGTCCATTTAAATATTTTTACTTCGCGTCGCCGCCATGTTGGATTCGTGCTCACGAGGTTACTGAAAGTCCTATAGGTGAACATATGTTCATAGTCTCTATGAACATAAAAATTTCAGTTTGGTTGCTGTAAAAGATTCATATATATTGAGAACCGTCTAAATATTACGGAAGCTTGCCATTTAGGATTGTTATATGTATAGGCCATAGAGTTATGTACCATTCAAGGTCACTTATTGCCTAGGTTCATTATTCAAACTTTCACTTCGATCGCATGATTACGACACAAGAAATAAAAACTTAATTTTAAAATTTCGCTCAGCCGCCATTTTGAGGTTATGTAAACAATTGAATTAAATTAGATGGCAGTACATTACAATCTGCAAAATCATTTACTGTACCACATTTCACTGCGCTCAGAGAGTTAACTCACGAGAAAAGTCTATTAAAATATTTCAAATTCGCGTGGTCGCCATGTTCGTTTTGTACTTTACAGGTTTATGAATTATACATAGGTAAACTTGTATCAGTACCCTTTATCACCGTACAAAATTGCAGGGTGATATCTGTAATAGTTTCGGGGATATAGAATGTCAGTGACATATTTCGCACAGCCGCCATTTTGAGGTTATGTAAACAATTGAACTAAATTAGACTCCAGTGCATTGCAATGTGTATAAATATTTGCTGTACCAAGTTTCATTACGTTTGGATAGTTAAATCGCGAGAAAAGTCTATTTAAAAGTCTCCACTTCGCTTGGCCGCCATGTTGGTTATGTAGTAACCAGGTTTTTGAAAGTTTCATAGGTGAACTTCTAGTAGTACCCTTTATCACCGTACACAATTTCAGGGCGATATCCGTTATAGTTTCGGAGATACTGAATGCTAGTGAAATATTTCGCACAGCCGCCATGTTGGATTGGTGAGACGTAACAAAATTCGATGGGCACGGTCGACGTCGCCGGGAATAGTGCTATGAACTTACCGAGTTTCACTGAAATCGCTCCAGCCGTTTAGATTTTATTAGGGGGAAACACACACACACCTCACACACACACACACACACACACACGGACAAAAGGTGATCTCATAAGCCTATTTTTTTCAAAATTGAAAATAGGCTAAAAATGGACTTCAAATGACAAGAAGGTTACCGTCCCCGTAAGACTATAAAATGTTTAAAATATGTTTAAAATGAAGAAAAACAAAGTTAATTAATCTCCAATTATAAAATACTTTCACGCGATAAATGAGGTCTGATCTTTCTACGAAAACCTGCATATTCTGCCTATTTTCGCCTATCTCCAAGTTTGTCCGGTGAAATCTACCTCCGCCTTCCGGCGTGCCGAGAGGACCTTTTAATATAGATAACGGTGGAAAGGTAATGGGTATCGATATTGGAGGAAGTTATTAATATCGTTAACGGTGAAAAGGTAATGGGTATCGATATTGGAGGGAGGTTTTAATATCTTTAACGGTGGAAAAGTAATGGGTATCGATAATGGAGGAAGTTATTAATATCGTTAACGGTGGGAAGGTAATGGGTATCGATATTGGAGGGAGGTTTTAATATCGTTAACGAGGGAAAGGTAATGGGTATCGATATCGGAGAGAGGTTATTAATATCGTTAACGGTGGAAAGGTAATGGGTATCGATATTGGAGTGAGGTAATTAATATCGTTAACGGTGGAAAGGTAATGCTATCGATATTGGAGGGAGGTTATTATTATCATTAATGGTGGAAAGGTAATGCTATCGATATTGGAGGGAGGTTATTAATATCGTTAACGGTGGAAAGGTAATGCTATCGCTATTGGAGGGGGGTTATTAATATCATTAACGGTGGAAAGGTAATGCTATCGATATTGGAGGGAGGTTATTAAAATCGTTAACGGTGGAAAGGTAATGGGTATCGATATTGGAGGGAGGTTATTAATATCGTTAACGGTGGAAAGGTAATGGGTATCGATATTGGAGGGAGGTTATTAATATCATTAACGGTGGAAATGTAATGCTATCGATATTGGAGGGAGATTATTAATATCGTTAATGGTGGAAAGGTAATGGGTATCGATATTGCAGGGAGGTTATTAATATCGTTAACGGTGGAAAGATAATGGGTATCGATATTGGAGGGAGGTTATTAATATCGTTAACGGTGGACGGTGGAAAGGTAATGGGTATCGATATTGGAGAGAGGTTATTAATATCCTTAACGGTGGAACGGTAATGGGTATCGATATTGGAGGGAGTTTATTAATATCGTTAACGGTGGAAACCTCTATGGAGATCAAATTGGCAGGTGAAAAGCTGCAGGAAGTAGGAGATTTCTGTTACTTAGGAAGTAGAATAACCAGTGATGGACGAAGCAAAGAGGATATAAAAAGTAGGTTGGCTCAGGCAAGAAAAGCATTTCTACAAAAAAGGAATCTGCTGACATCGAATATAGATTTAGGTATTAGGAAGTCATTTTTGAAAGCCTTTGTCTGGAGCGTGGCGCTCTATGGAAGTGAAACTTGGACTATTGGTGCAGCAGAAAAGAGGAGAATTGAAGCATTTGAAATGTGGTGCTACAGGAGAATGATGAAGATCAGATGGGTAGATAGGGTTACAAACAAAGAGGTATTAAGACGAGTGGGAGAGGAGAGATGTTTCTAGCGACTGCTAATGAAGAGAAGAGATAGGTTGGTAGGACACATACTAAGACACCCAGGAATAGCAAGCTTAGTTATGGAAGGAAGGGTCGAGGACAAGAACTGTAGGGGTAGACCAAGGTTAGAATATGTTAAACAGATTGCCTCGGATGTAGGGTGTGGTAGCTATGTAGAGATGAAACGATTAGCTCAGGACAGGGAGGCATGGAGAGCTGCATCAAACCAGTCAAAAGACTGAAGACTCAAACAACAACGGTGGAAAGGTAGTGGGTATCGATATTGGAGGGAGGTTATTAATATCGTTAACGGTGGAAAGGTAATGGGTATAGATATTGGAGGGAAGTTATTATTATTGATTGTCGGTTTCTGTGGCGTAGTCGGTAGTATGCTCAACTGCTATGCCCAAGATCGCGGGTCTTTAAGAGCGTTCTAATCCTTCAATATGCCTTCCTTCGGAGGGGAAGTAAACCCGACGTGCCCTTATCATACATTTATGGCATGTAAAAGAAGCAACCACTCCAATTGGTACTGTGTAGCTGATTTTGTGGGTTATTTGGTTAGAAATGCTCTAACAAGTTTCAAGGTTCACCAATAAGTGTCATTGACAATGGCATCACTGGTAGCCAAAGTTGGAACTATTTGAAATTGAAATTGATTGGGGGCCCTCGGGCGTTCAATTGAAGTACCCTGCTATGGCAATCGGTTGCAATTCAAATGTAATATAAGGCGTGATAAAAAAAAAAAGGTTTCCGTTTGAGGTTGCTGCAGCCAGTGTATACCCCGGGTGTTGAATGCCGAACAAAAGGCACACCTGATGACTGTTTGCCTGCAGCACCTGATGCGTTTTAATGTTGAAGGCAACATCTTCCTGGAGCGTGTTGTTGCTTATGTCACCACTGGGAACCGGAATTAAAACCGTCGACGATGCATTGGTGTCATCCATTGTGCCCTCGTCCCAAGAAGTTAAACAGCTGACCATTCGCTGGAAAGGCGATGCTCACCCTGTTCTGTGATTACTGGGACCCATCGCTTATTGATTTCAAGGAACTGGGCAACAGGTACTGCGCAACTCTGGAGAAATTACGGCAAGCAATTATGGTAAAGCGTCAGGGAAAAGAGTGGAATGTGGTCCTGTTTCATGATAACGCACGTCCCCTTACCTCAATGGTCGTAACGCAGAAGGTACGCCAATTCGAACGGGAGACACTCGAGCCCACGCCCTATAATCGTGATCTCTCCCCACTCGATTATCACGATTTTAGTCCCATAAAGAAGGCATTAATAGGTCGATGATTCGTTTTGGACGAGGATGTGCAACAGCACACGGTGTATAACCAAAAGGTGATCTTCTACCTAGTGTGTCGGTGTGATGAGTCCCTTAATGCTCACGGCTATTTTGCCTGATCCTGGACTGTATGGCCGTCTACCGGAAACGTTTTGATAAGAGGATATATAAAGTAGGTTGGCTCAGGCAAGGAAAGAATTTCTACACAAAAGGAATCTATTGGCATCGAATATAGATTTAGGTATTAGGAAGTCATTTTTGAAAGCCTTTGTCTGGAGCGTGGCACTGTAAGGAAGTGAAACTTGGACTATTGGTGCAGCAGAAAAGAGGAGAATTGAAACGTTTGAAATGTGGTGTTACAGGAGAATGATGAAGATCGGATGGGTAGATAGGGTTACAAACGAAGAGGTATTAAGACGAGTGGGAGAGAAGAGATGTTTCTGATGACTTCTAATGAACAGAAGAGATAGGTTGGTAGGACACTTACTAAGACACCCAGGAATAGCAAGCTTAGTTATGGAAGGAAGAGTCGAAGACAAGAATTACAAGGGTAGACCAAGGTTAGAATAATATGTTAAACAGATTGCCTCGGATGTAGGGTGTGGTAGCTATGTAGAGATGAAACGATTAGCTCAGGACAGGAAGGCGTGGAGATCTGCATCAAACCAGCCAAAAGACTGAAGACTCAAACAAGAAGAACCATAAAGATCGCAACGTGGTTGAAACTAGTACTATTTAATTAACTGAACGTTTTGCTAGCCACGGTGGGTGAATAGTTATTGTGTCGGACTACCAACCCAGAGCTTGCAGGTTCGCTCCTGGCCGTGGTAGGTGTTTGTTGTTGTTTTTTGAAACGCGACAAGAATCACGATACGCATGTCATAGGTTGTTGGCATGTTAAAGAACCCATTTGAATTCAGTAGGCCGTGTTCATAATAGCAAAATTAATCTCAGGATTTTCTGCCATCACAAAGTTCCTCATTTCTCTACTAGAAAGAATTATAGTGTCAAGGAGCTTATATATCTAGCCTCCTTGACTATCATAGCGCTCCATGGAGCAATAAAATTCGACATGCCAGCTGCCCTCTGGGCGTCAAATAACAAAGGTTGCACCCGGCATCCGAGGCCATACGATATTATTACTTCTTCTTCTTCTCTTCTTCTTCCTTCGTTACGGCCAACTAAGGACCACGTCATGTCAACTGTTTCCTCTGCATTTTAATATTGGCCCAGTACTCCTTCATTCGCAATCGATGTTGCACCTTTCTCTCTGTTGTCCACGCCTTCCCGGTTTTTAGCTTCGGCTTAATTTGAAAACTCCGATGTTTCTGAAGTTTTTCCCTAAGAGGACCACGCTCCTGGATATCTTCACGTGTTATCCCAGTCTCCAACAGATCTTTCTCTACTTCACTGAACCAGGCCCCCTTTGTCATTTTCTAATAGACAAAAGCAAACATTCTGTTGGATAACCGTGTTGACTTCATTCGGGCTTTATGTCCATAAAAAGAAATCCTCCTTTTCCTAATCATATCAGTTATTTTCTCTGAGTGAGTGTACAACTCGTGGTGAGGCGTGTTCTCTGACTGGACCCAGGATATTATTACTATTATTTTTATTATTATTATTATTATTATTAACTGAACATTGTTCATTTATTGACTATCGGTGAAGAATAAATGTATTTAAATTATTTGGTATTTAATTACACTTAACTGTCAACAAGATTTGATTCATTTTGTATTGATACATAATTCATAGCGTTTGTCCTTAAATAATTCAGTAAATTTTGTAGTAGCCTACTGTGAACAGTACAGAAGCGCTCACCGTGTGATCGTTGCCAGGCTCGAGCACGGACCAGATCTCAATAGTAGATGGTAGGCAGAACAGTTAAGTTGGCTGGTCACTGCCCGCTGATTACAACAAGGAAGGAGTGATGCTCAGTCTACTGCCGATACCATTGTCTTGCAATGTGAGGGTGACACATGCCGTTCTCGTGAAGTGTTTCGAATATAATCAGCCTCTACATCGGAGAAATCGTACAACGAAGCCCAACATTCTGTACGATCATTCCCTAAAAATATCGTTAATTCCTGGATGAGTGATTACAATGAAATGTTCGGCTGCCACGATGACAGCAACAAAATTATCTCGCCTCTTTAGACCAGCTGTATCAATAAACGGTCGATAGATATCAAATGAAACTTTGTCTACAAAAATATATCTCTACATTTGAAATAGAGTCGATCCTCCGTCACTCGAATTATCGATAACTCGCAGAAAGTTTTTTTGCCGAACAAACTTGTCATAATTGACATGTATTTTTTCTCAACTCGAATGTTTATAACTTGTTCTTTTTTTTCGATATCTTGGAGCTTAAATTATATCCTTGGCACTTCATTTGTTCTTCATCTCGAACATTCACAGTGCAGCTTGTTTTCACACATCTCTGACCCGAGGTCACGGGTTCATATCCGGCCGAACTGGTCGGCCTTTTTAAGAGCGTTAAAAATCCCTGAGTATGCCTTCCTTCGGAGGGGAAGTAAAGCTGGGGTCCCAAGTCATCGATTTATGGCATGATAAAGAACCTTCCACCAACTACACTTGTCGGAAGCTGAATTGAAGGTTATATTTGACTAACGTTCTTAGGTTCCAACGTTCGTCACCAGGAGCCGACTGTGGTGGCATCTAGTAACAAATTTCAGAACTAGTTGGTCGTTGACGGTGGCGTTTGCTAGCAAGAGTTGGAACTAATTGAAAATCGAATGTCTGCAGTCCTTACTTGTATTAAAAACAGACAACACACACTAATACAGCCATCACAATAATTAACACCGGTTATCAGACAGATTCTACACACAACCAAAGTACACGGGGCTACATGACCACGTTGTTGCAGCCCCTAAACTGAGGAACCAACCAACCAAACTTAGGCTATTGAGATATTGTAACTAAGCTCTGATCATTGCAAACATCGAGTTTTATTGCATAAATTTGGACAACTATACTAGGTGTTCATTTGCCTCGTACAACCTACTGTTAAGGGGAAGATGACCTTGTATTTCCGCCCCTAAAAACAACAAAATCTAACTAACCTACTATTAGGTGTGCCGCATGTACTAATGACGAACGGGAGGCCTAATAACTGCATTCCTAAGGGGGTATCTTATAATGCAAGCGGGTGCCAAGAGATAACAACCAGACGGTAGCTCGCTACATGTTCCTCAGTGCTCTCAGCTAATGCGCCCCATTGCGTTATGAAACCTCGAGCTTCGATGCCATTACGACCAGCTTCTCCATAGATTAGTATAATGTCCGTGTATTCGCTGTTGCAGAATACAACAGCCATTGTCCATATGTTGTCAGTAAGTGTCGTGTTGTTGTACCACATATGAACCTCCTACGATCTCAATTGCGTGGTTTCATAACGCACTATGGCGCATGAGACGGGTAGCGCTGAGAAACATGCAGCTTGTTCTACCTTCGTATTGTGATGTAATCTGCAAACATGCCGTGCGACCCACGTTGAAATCAGTCATTATACTTCCCATACAGCAGTAGTAAATGCGGGACACTTAAAGGTAGATTGTACGGGACAAACGGGCCACCTGGTGTGTTGCCACCAGTATATCACAAATTTAACATTTTTGCTACGTATCTCAATAACTTGATGTTTTAATAAATAGAATTCAGTATGATATTCCCTAACGATTCGATATAAGTATAGAAGTTGGACTGTATTTCAAACACTTCTTGCTAAATGGAAGCATCAAACAGACATTGGGCCACGTGTGAAATGTACGGCCGGCATTTCTGGTTGAGTACTTGATCATTATTAAGGCCGGGAAGTTCTTGGAAAATCATACTCTTGCATAATTATGCATATTTTGGTTATTTTGGCTCAATGCACCATATGTTTCTCCTTTGCCTGTTTAAGTGCATATCTCTGCTTAAGAAGGGCGTATATTACAATTTCTTGTTGTTTTGAAGCGCTTTTTGTTTCTCGATGTTCTTAAAGTAGCATATTTCGATTCGAACTCCGAGAGTCTATCACAGAATAATACTGACATTATTTTAATACAGTACGTAGTAGATTTCGGTCCCTTATTGCAACTTATTATCAATTAATTTATTGAGCATGAAAATATTGTAAAATTATTTTCATTTATCAAAATTCAATAGCTCTTAAAATTGTATATCAGTTATGCTTAAAAATAATTATTGATGGTCAACACCGCTTGAAATTCCATGAAATATCATTTTCTACTATTTAGAACTGTTTCTTAGTTGAGATATTTAAAAAAGATAGTGTTGTTAAATGTCCGGCTGTTCATATTTTCTTTATATTCAAAATAGAAATGCTAATGAATGCGGAGTGATCGTAATTACCGCAGTTATTTCATAGTGCATATTTTTTTGAACTGAGATGCATATTTGACCACTAATTAATGCACATTTATTCATTCAATAGTGCGTGAACTTCCGGTCTTCAATCATTACATTTAAGAATATACGTTATTTATTTCTGTTCCTGTAAACTTTCGTTTTCCGGTGCCTGGAATACTCTGGTAGGGAGACTCGCTAAGTACAAGGAGCCAATGGCCATAGCCTTGATATACAATCAACAAAACAGATATTGTAAGAAGTGCTAGAATATGGAGCCGGCCACATGGTGTTGGGGTAGCGTGCCTGCCTCTCACCCGGAGGCCCCGGGTTCCATTCCCGGTTCCGTCAGGGATTTTAGAAACTGACGTGACGGCTGGAACGGGGTGCACTCAGCCTTGTGAGGACAATTGAGTAGCTGTCTGACAGTGAGGCAGCACCCCGATCACGAAAACCGAGATTAACGGCCATGGGGACCCGATGCGCTGATCACGCGTCACCCCTATATCTGCAGGCCAAATGGCTGGGCAGCGGTCGCTTGGTAGGCCTAGGCGTTCACGGGCTGTATTGCCAGGGGTTATATAGTTGGAATATGGAATGGTGAAGTATCATCTGATGAGTGAATAAAGTTTCTGCTCACCTTCACCTCAATTACAACATTTCTGTTCTGGGATTAAAGCAGTAAGCAGAGTTGATCCTCTCCTTTCCACAGTTTCCGAGCTTCATGGCTGAGGTGTGGCCTACCTCCCAGGCTGCTACGCCAAGCCTTGTCTTATCTGCAAAGCATACAACACACTAATGGAAGATCACGTCAGGATAGAACGACATTAAATAAAGCCGTATGGGTCGAGAATGCTGATGAGAGCTCGGTTTACATGTGTTAACTGTGTCCCAGAAACACTACGAGCGAATGAGACAAATTCAAGCACATACCACATCCAGTGTTCACTAAAGTCCGGAAAGAGTTACCAACTATCCTTTGATCCGAAGGGGTTCGAATTTTGTCCAGATCGTGGAACTCTTACTTTTCATTTCCGTGGTTTGGGAACTGGTGTTTGGGACGTCTCATCGCGACTCGCAGATCATCTTGAATTAGCTGCACCAGGTCTCTATGAAAGCCGCATTATTCTTATATCCCAGTCGTGAACTGACTACTACTGTATTCATCGTCGTGACAGAAGTCCCTATACAAATGCTATTTTACTGGGAGAACGTAAAATGAACCACATTCCATTGAAGAACATTATAAAATATGAATTGAATCCGTGAGTCAATATTTTACTTTTAGAAACGAGAAACATTGGAATGCTTTAGGTTTGAACATGTTTCAAGATAACATTCATAACTTCATCAGCAATTTAAAAATTAAATATTCTTTAAAGTAACTAATTCTTAAATTAATCTAAATGTAAAAAAAGACACGGACAGTCAGTCTAAAAGACTAGACTTTATATCATTTTAAATGTCACAAACGCTACAAGTGCCGACTCCCGGCACTAAATGCCATACGCTATAAAAAATTAAAAAATAAGAAAATTCAATATTTTTTTTAAGGAAAAAATAGCAAGTGCAAACCAAGGTCAAACGAGGTAGCCGGCTGGATGACGACACGCTGACCGGAGCGCGCGGTGAAAGGAGGAAACTCAAGCGGTACTATGACTTCACACACCTTAGTGCATTCTCGGTACATTTCGCCCCGTTACCGTAACGTAACGCCTGACCCCAGATAAAGTCGACATAATCATTTAAAATGGTAAAATACATCTGGAGCATTAGGCAGAGAAAAACATAAAAATGTCTTAAACTAACAAAAACGAGTATATTATTAAAATTGTGGTTAATGTAAAAAGAGCGCTGTAAAATTATTATAAGTATATAAACTAAACGAAAGTTTGATGCTTTTCAGTCGGTCAACACGATTTTTCTCAGAAGAGATGGATTATTCACTAATCCTGAAAATCATTACATGATATTGTTATGTGCCACCCCCCTAGTGGCACTTTTGTTAACTGGATTACGGTGGGTTGAAGCACAACACAGGTTGTTCCTTTAAATGAAATAATTAACTTTATTGCGGCCAGAACATACACCACTCATCAGCAATTACAGACAATTAGAACCTTACTCCAGTTTCCTCAAGTCTCTTCCTTGAGCGCTCTTGCCCCTTTCACTTGTCAACAAACCACAGAAGTTAAACCGTCTTAATGAGTCCGGTGGCCTTGACAGAAACTACCTGCACCTCTTCCTCATGTACACCAACTAAAGTTACTTACGGTAATCCGCTACCCGCTGTTTCGCTGTCCACAAGCTGGGGAAACAATGTCACTGGATTTCGTAACTCGCACGGCACTTCGTCACCACACTTCAGTCGCACTCGCTCAAAAACACACACACACAGAAAAACTCGGTCCCCTCACTGTTGAAGCCGCTTATATAGCAGGCTGGTGACTCAATGAATTCTAGAAACGTCCAGGACACACGGCTTCTCGACATTTCCTTCGCTGGCGGGGTCACGAACATTCTGGACCATCCCTTTGTCCTAGTAGCCCTGTTGCATAAGGCGCACGCAATACACGAGGCAAGGCACAGCCCAGCCCTGGGGCAGTTGTGACTCATGCGGCGGGCGATGACACAAACTCACAGCCGTAACACCACAAATACAATACACTAGGATGAACAGTTTCGATCATCATCAGATCCATTACACGTAGGCCCTAAAATTTATGTCAGAAAGTATGGGTGAAAATATTTACAATATGTACACTACTATAGTTGCAGTAGTAGGTGAGATCATTCAACTCGTCAATATTTGTTAGTTGAATTATCTCAATATTCATACCGCAACTTCGTATATAACTGTACATATTGTAAATATTTTCACCACACTTTCTGACATAAATTTCTGGGCATCTGATGATGATCGCTTGACGTTCAAAACTGGCCATACAAGTGTATTGTATTTGTAAATATCGTGTAATGTTTTTACAGGATTAGTAAATATTCGTGTTGACCGACAGAAAAGCATCGAACTTTCGTCTATTAAGGCAACACTAAAAATGGATTTAAACACTACAATAGTAGGCTAAATAAACTGTAATAAATAACAATTTTGAGTGTTCCTTGAAGATTGAATAATTATAATAACAACAAGATGATCAGTAAAGAACATATAGCCTACTTTCTCCGGAATGCATGGGTATTGTTATAACTCTTTGTCCAGTTCAAGGAGTATAATTGAATGTTGGTTGTAGTAGCTTGTTGAAATACAACGTGTTATAAGGATATTAACCACCAATATGAGGTGCCCTTTACTAGTGCTACCTCTGTAAAAAAATTCATTCAATTCGGTTTCACCGTGTTTGAATTGATATGGTGAATCGATTTGCGCACATACATGGCCGCTATCTGCAAGCTATTGGGCTGATGACCTTGTCGTTTGGTCAAAAGATGCTTACCACATAAAGGTATATTGTTGCATAAATTAGTAGAGATCAGATGATTAGGTTGGTCGTAATTTGATTTAAGCTTTTAACATTTGGGTGGCCGGCATTACGTTTCAGACAAGATGGCGTCGATATAAAACATGATACTGAGGTGCCCTTTGCTAGTGCTACCTCTGTACCAAATTTCGTTCAATTCGGTTTCACCGTGTTCGAATTGATGGGGGGGGGGGGGGGGAGTACACACACTCTCACACACACACACACGCACAGACAGACACACATTTTTAGCCTAGTTTCGATTTTTGCAAAAAATGAAAGTAGACTTATGAGATCAACCCAGGGCGAAAAAAAGTGTGTCTGTCTGTCTGTCTGTGTGTGTGTGTATGTAGGTGTGTGTGAGTCTCTGTGTGTGTGTGTGTGTGTGAGTGTGTGTAATCTGAATATCAGTCCCCCCCCAATCAATTCGAACACGGTGAACGCGAATTGAACGAAATTTGGTACAAAGGTAGCACTAGTAAAGGACACCTCAGTGTCATGTTTTATATCGCCGCCATCTTGACGGAAACGTAATGGCGGCCACACAAATGTTCAAAGCTAAAATCAAATTACGACTAACCTAATCATCCGATCTCGACCAAATTTTGCAAAAACATACCTTCATGGCGGGAGCATCCTTTGACCCAACTAATAGGTCATTAGCCTAATAGTTTATGGATGGCGGCCATCTTTGTGTCAAAATCGATTCCCCCTATTAATTCGAACACGGTGAAATCGAATGGAACGAAATTTGGTACAGAGGTAGCACTAGCAAAGGGCACCTCAGTGTCATGTTTTATATCGCCGCCATCTTGACGTAAACGTAATGGCGGCCACACACATGTTTCAAAGCTTAAATCAAATTACGATTAACCTAATCATCCTATCTCTACCAAATTTTGCAACAACATACCTTTGTGGAGGGAGCATCCTTTGATCAAACTAATAGGTCATCACCCTAATATTTTGCGGATGGCGGCCATCTTTGTGTGAAAATGGATTCCCCCTATTAATTCAAACACGGTGAAGCCGAATGGAACGAAATTTGGTACAGAGATAGCGCTAGCAAAGGGCACCTCAGTGTCATGTTTTATATCACCGCCATCTTGACGGAAACGTAATCGCGGCCACCCAAATGTTAAGAGCTAAAATGTAATTACGACCAACCTAATAACCTAGTCTCTACCAAATTTTGCAACAGCATATCTTTATGTGGGAAGCATATTCTGACCAAACTGGAAGATCATCAGCCCAATAGTTTGTAGATGGTGGCCAGTTTGTGTGCAAATCGATTCCCCCTATCAATTCAAACACGGTGAAACCGAATTGAACGAAATTTGGTACAGAGGTAGCACTAGCAAAGGGCACCTCAGTGTCATGTTTTATATCGCCGCCATCTTGACGGAAACGGAATGACGGCCACCCAAATGTTAAAAGCTTAAATCAAATTACGACCATCCTAATAATTTGATCTCTACCTGATTTTGCAACAACATGCCTTTTTGTGGAAAGCAGCTTATGACCGACTACAAGGTCATCAGCCCAATAGTTTGCAAATAGCGGCCATGTATGTGTGCAAATCCATTCCCCATATCAATTCAAACACGGTGAAACCGAATTGAATGAAATTTTTTACAGAGGTAGCACTAGCAAAGGGCACCTCATATTCATGTTTAATATCCGTATAGCACGTTATATTTCAACAAGCTACTACAACCAACATTCAATTATACTCCTTGAAAAGGACAAAGAGTTATAACAATACCCATGCATTTAGGAGAAAGTAGGCTATATGTTCTTTATTGAACATCTTGTTTCGCCCTGTGTTGATCTCATAAGCCTACTTTCATTTTTTGCAAAAGTCCAAAGTAGGCTAAAAATTAACATTAATATAGGATAAGATACTTGAAAAGTAATTTTAAAAATGTAACATGAACTAATTCGACGAGAAGACATTCTAATAAAAAAGAATTGTCAAATAATTATAATGGAAAACATAAAATACTGTGCGGTACTGCACTGTAGATACTGGGGCCAACTCCAAGCTGGTGTCTGCCTTACGAAGAGCTCAAGACTGAAGACGATTACTTTTGCTGTGGAATTAGGAATTGTTGTTTGAAAATGTAAAGTTTTGAAGCCATTCTTCCAGTGTTGCCAATACAAACCGTCATATTTAGCTGTTCAGTCGGTCAACACGAGTTTTCCCAATAACTGAGCGGAGTACAATATATAAAATATCTAATTAACACTCATGAAAAAAAGGAATTAGTTAATAATTATCACTAATATTATGGGTCAATTTATGATCACGCGCTTCAATCTTCAAGCAGTCATCATCAGATCATGATCACCGTGTTAAGGTTTAAATTATACAGTAATATATTTACAGTGCGATTGTAGCGCGTTTTGGTGTTTATCATAAGACTCGCAATTTGAATCTCGCTCTATGGTTGGCGCTCTTAAGTTCCCACTCGTAGAAACGTGACCGAGCTGATAATACGAATGAAACATCCTACATGACTCTACCAGGTGTCCCGTACAATCTTATATATAAAAAAAGATGTTCGTTTGGTCGTCTTTTATGCGTACATAAACTATTCATCCGATTGCGATAAAATTTTGGTGAGTTGTTGTGCACACTCCCGGGAATGTTATAGGCATAGTAAATCCAATTTACAATAGATGGCGCGCGAGTAGCTTCAACAAAATGGCGTGCGTTTGTTTCAACAAAGTCCCTCATGCGTTCATATAGGCTACTATTCATTCTATTGCAATGAAACTTGAGTGATATGTTGTGTACACTCCAGGGAAGGTTTCAGGCTTAGTAAGTCCATTTTTCAATAGGTAGCGCACGAGTAGATTCAACAAATGAGCGAAGACGCGTGAAGCGTTTCAAAAATTTCCCGTATGTGTTGAGATACCATTCGTCCGATAGCGATGAAACTTGGGTGAGATTTTGTGTACACATCCGGGAAGGTTTCTGGCTTAGTAAATCCACTTTACAATAGGTAGCGCACGAGTAGATTCAACTAATGAGCGACAGCGCGTGAATCGTTTCAACAAAGTCCCGTATGCGATCATATACCATTCATCCGATTGTGATAAAACTTTGGTGAGTTGAGTACAGTCCTGCGAAGGTGTATGAATTAGTAAATCCGTTTTTCAATGGGTTGCGCACAAGGAGATTCAACAAATGAGTGACGGCGCGTGAAGCGTTTAAACAAAATTCCGTATGCGTTCATATGCCATTCATCCGATTGCGATGAAATTTTGATGAGTTGTTGTGTATACGCCTGGGAAGGTTTCGGACTTAGTAAATCCATTTTGCAATAGGCAGCGTACGAGTAAATTCAACAAATTGGTAACGGCGCTCGAAATGTTTCAACCATTCATTTCATTGTGATGAAATTTTGGTGAGTTGTTGAACACGCTCCCATGAATGTTTCTGAGATAGTAAATCAATTTTATAATAGTTTAGAGGTGGTTAACGTAAAAAGAAATAAATATTGGGAATCCAAAAGCAGTTCAACAAACAAAGTCACATCGCCAACACTTTCTTTGATTGGCATTGTAACGCATGCCGGGTACGGCTAGTGTACCTATAAAAAGAGCTAGTGCTACCTCTGTAAAAAATGTCATTCGGTTTCACCGTGTTTGAACTGATACGGGGAATCGATTTGCACACATAAATGGCCGCCATATGCAAACTATTGGGCTGATAACCTTGTAGATCAGTCAAAAGTTGCTTCCCGCAAAAAGGTATGTTGTTGCAAAATTTGGTAGAGCTCAAATGATTAGGTTGGTCGTAATTTGATTTAAGCTTTTAACATTAGGGTGGCCACCATTACGTTTTCGTCAAGATGGTGGCTATATAAAACATGACACTGGAGTGCCCATTGCAAGTGTTACTTCTGTACCAAATTTCGTTCAATTCAGTGTCCCCGTGTTTGAATTGATAGGGGGAATCGATTTGCACACATACATGGCCGCCATATGCAAACTGTTGGGCTAAAGACCTTGTAGTTTGGTCAGAAGATTGTTCATACATAAAGGTATAATGCTACAAAATTTGGTAGAGATCAGATGATTAAGTAGGTCGTAATTTTATTTAATATTTTAACATTTGGATGCTCGCCATTACGTTTATGTCAAGATGGTGGCAGTATAAAACATGACACTGAGGTGCCCTTTTCTAGTGCTACCTCTGTACTGTGCCCTTCCAGCATGGAATATGCAAATCACAGTATCCCAGCAATGCTCAAATCGGGATTTTCGGGGTTATGGTATGTTCTCCCACTCTGTGACCTACACATTTTGGATTAAATAGAGGATACACTTCCAAAATAAATAAACAAAATCAACTCCTACTATAAAACATTTAATTACTCCAAATATATGGCGCTACAACAAAATAAACAAATAAAATACTGACCAATACTTCTAACTTGTTCAGAGTGAACAAGGAATACATAAATAAACAAAGGTTAAATCATAATAAATGGTTTCCTATAAACCAACAAACTTATATCTCTTTTCACTTCCATAAAATATCCCTTTAAATTTCCATATAATCAAGAGCTCCGATAGCTCGATACTTTTTATATACGCTGTGTTATTCTTATACAACACCTCACTTCCTATTATATGAGTATCTTATAATCAAAACAATATATAATTCTTATGAAAGTACTGTTACTCCTTTACTTAAATTTTTGGGCTTTTCACAATGTTCTCATGTTACCATCTCTCTCAGTCAACAATTCACTACAGTGATTGGGAAAACACTTGTGTACTCCCGAGTTATAGAAGACTACTTGAACATGTCAAAAATTAAGATCACTCCCGAAATCTAAATTGTCTTCACTGAACTCGTGAATTCCTACATCATATAACATTACATTAGGGATTTATTTACTTGTCTTAAAAGACCATCATCTCATAAGAAAGCAACGATCTGAACTTGCAAGCGGTACATTACATCTACAAGAACCTCGGTTCGAATTCCGGGTCATTAACAAACTCTAAACACTCACGGTGTATTATTACTTCAAACAGACGGCTACCAGACCTACCACACTTCCGTTAATAGTAAGGGTCGGGCCGTACCACTTAGCGTGATTTATTATCCGGGAGTAGGAACCCCAAGTCTCGCCCACAGAGACGGGCTACTCTCTGCTTATACAGCTATTTCTTACACGCAGTTCTTTGAACAGACCAGGCTTTTCATTCATTTATTTAACAATTTAGCTTGATTACTCATGCTTCAAAGATCCTGTCTAGAAAAATTTACAAGAGGATTGAAAGCCAGATAGAAACGGAATTGGGTGAAGACCAGTTTGGTTTCAGGAGAAATGTAGGAACAAGGGAAGCTGTACTAAGTCTTAGGCTGATTTTGTAAGGTAGAATAAGGAAAGATAAGAGAACGTTCATGGCATTTGTAGACTTAGAAAAGGCTTTTGATAACGTTGATTGGACTAAATTGTTTGACATTTTGAAATCTATTGGAATAAAGTACAGGGATAGGAGAGTGATATACAATCTATACGGAAACCAGACAGCAGTCATTCGAGCTGAAGGACATGAGAGAGAAGCTGGTATTCAGAAAGGTGTAAGGCAAGGCTGCAAATTATCACCCATACTTTTCAATCTTTACATTGAACAAGCAATGAAGGAAATTGGAGAAAAATTTAAAGTGGGAGTGAAGATTCAAGGAGAAATAATTTCAACTCTGAGATTTGCTGATGACATCGTCATCTTGGCCGACAAGCCTGAGGATTTGAATGAGTTTTTGAATGGTATGGATTCCGTCCTACGGAAGGAATTCATGATGAAAATTAATAAATGTAAAACAAAAATACTGGAATGCAGCCGTAATAAATCAGAAACCTCTATGGAGATCAAATTGGCAGGTGAAAAGCTGAAGGAAGTAGGAGATTTCTGTTACTTAGGAAGCAGAATAACCAGTGATGGACGAAGCAAAGAGGATATAAAAAGTAGGTTGGCTCAGGCAAGGAAAGCCTTTCTACAAAAAAGGAATCTGTTGACATCGAATATAGATTTAGGAATTAGGAAGTCATTTTTGAAAGCCTTTGTCTGGAGCGTGGCGCTCTATGGAAGTGAAACTTGGACTATTGGTGCAGCAGAAAAGAGGAGAATTGAAGCATTTGAAATGTGGTGTTACAGGAGAATGATGAAGATCAGATGGGTAGATAGGGTTACAAACGAAGAGGTATTAAGGAGAGTGGGAGAGGAGAGATGTTTCTGGCGACTGCTAATGAAGAGAAGAGATAGGTTGGTAGGACACATACTAAGACACCCAGGAATAGCAAGCTTAGTTATGGAAGGAAGGGTCGAGGACAAGAACTGTAGGGGTAGACCAAGGTTAGAATATGTTAAACAGATAGCCTCTGATGTAGGATGTGGTAGCTATGTAGAGATGAAACGATTGGCTCAGGACAGGGAGGCATGGAGTGCTGCATCAAACCAGTCAAAAGACTGAAGACTCAAACAACAACAACATTTAACAACATTATTTAGGTTCATAGACCACTCTCGTAACCTTGGCATTTATTAATTATGAAGTGTCCTCATTGGTGGGTAAGAATAATTCAATACAACAACAAATATTTAGGGGCTTCACACAGACGAACCTGGGTTCGATTCTCTCACTGCCTCGGGAACCACATCCCATACTGGAGGACTTATACATTAGCGGCTTATGGCAGGCCTTATTACCTTATACCCGCGCTCATACTTCAATAAATAGCACCCTTTATAATAAAATACACACAACGGCCTCGTGATCACATCACATTTTAGAGGACTTATCATAGCTCAATTACCACGAACAAATGCCCCTCACAATTAAATTACCAAGTATATTTAGGTTCAACGCCTTCCTAGCGTGACAAATTACTTTAATGCGCTACATTGCGCTATACATTACTTTACGGCCAAGTGTCTTCCAAAGAACTGATAAATTCAAAATCAACATTTGCTCTACATTCAATTTCATATTAATCCTCTCCCGTGACAATAATCGCTATACTTTAAGACCATGTATTCACAACATGTATATATTCTTTTACAGGAGCTCAAAAGCTACTACTTTCATAATATTCAACTTAATCTTCATTTATATAATTGTTATTATTATTATTATTATTACGCTTGCTTTCATAACATTAAATCATTTATCAAATACACTGATATTTTATTTCATACATTTCCCCTAAGGGATTTATTCATTTCACATAATCATTTGTATACTTTCTCAATATTAATCGTTCAGATCGCGCTATTATTCTGTTATTTGTTATTCAAAAACATCCCTATTTCTCATTCTCAGGTGGATTGTACACAAATATTCCCCAACACATAACATAATGAAATGGTTACTCACATGATAGGACGGCCACGGACCGTATTTTCCAACGATGTTTCATTTTGCCCACTTGAATGTGTTTAATCCATATTGATTAATCCCATTTCACACACTGACACACATATAACTTATATACCTTAAACACTGGTAACATTTTGAATACAATTCTGTATTCTTCTATTATACACAAATAAATTCACTGAAAATTACTATACTAACACAAATTTTCTATATTTACATTACACTGCTTCTAATCACTGGGGCCTTGAATAGGCCTTGCACACGTGATTTCTTGCTTCCCGTTTCCAAGGGTGAAACTCTTAGATGTCGGCTCCCTATCTGGTTAGAAGTTGAAAGTCTCGATCAATCTACCCCTCCCTGGAACGGTAATTCTTTAGATCCGGTTTCCTGACTATTCGGCTTATATTTTTACTAGCTCGAAGTCGTTTCTTTCTAGACACTATTTAGTTGGTCTAGATACAGTCTGTCCTATTTACGGTCTCTCGAATATTTTATCGGTGACCTATGATTCTCTAGCATTTACTGCTCTTCCTTAGTTTCGTAGCTTAATGCTCTTATTGTTCGTTTGTCTCCAGTGAGACAATATCTTGGATTAAATTTTCCCTTCTTAATATTCTTCGCTCTAGTCCCTATCTTATTCAGAATACTAGGCGGCACTTATTTCCACCGACCCTGATCGGGTTCCTTAACGTTTACTAGAAATGTTTTGTTTCACGATCTTTGGTACTTCAAAAACGTTATGATACTCTCTGTCGTTTTACTAAATTGTTATTTGAAGACCTATCGTCTGTTCTTTAAGTTCGCAGCCTACTTTGACTGTAATACGGAACTTTCACTATAAGACTGATACTGGCGGAACTAAATCCTGTATTAGGATTTTCCTAAGTCTTCACACGGCGATATTATGATGATACTTCTCGTACTCTGACCTGGACACTGTGATGCAGCACCTCCCCACGAGGTCTGCTGTAAACTGCATTAACGATGATAGTGACACAGTGTCACGCCTTCAGGCTGTTTGAAACTGCATGTATTGGTGATGTAGCACAGTGACGCCCCCTCGGGCTGTTTGAAACTGCATGTACTTTGAAACAGTACCACGGTCTCCGGCGTCTTTGGTAAACTGAATGATTGGTCTGGCTCTGCCAGGACTTTTATACTCTTTGGCTAAAAAAAAAGATAAAATCCTCGTCTTTTTCATAACCAACTTTTGAAGTAATGGTCGCACACTTTTAAAAATTATATCTCTGGAAAGCTCGTTTTCTAAACGTAAACTGATTTCTTTGTACGTGAAAATCGATCGTACAATTCCGAGATATTAAATGAAATTTACTCTTGAGGTACGTGGGTGTGAGGTTGATTTTTAATCCCCTCCATCTCGGGTCTCGGGGAACTTTTTATGACGTATGGCCACGTTTGCACTTCTTTCCTAGGCAATTATTAAAACCTTTTTCTCCACACAAAAATCTCTATTCCGAAATGATTCACAATGTTGTATTTCTTTAGTTACTTTTATACTCGCAAGTGCCTTAAATCTAATTATTCTTCTTCTTGCACAACTGCGAGGTTGCCAATTTACTGCAACGTAAGATCAATTTCCGAAACATGCTCTCAGTCACTCCAAACGGAAAGTTCCACTCGTTCTAATTATAGCCATGACCGGCTCCTATCGGTGCGTCATGCGTGATATCATTTCCTGGCCACCTGGGCTCTCATTTCTTGCACAACATTATGCTCGCCCTCTTGTATAAAATCTTTCTATGTTCCACTGAAGACTGTATATTTCCTTCCTTGTTTTTACCATAATACATGGATTCGACCCCTTGAACCAATGGTACATGGGTTCAGTACCAAAGTTTGTTCAATTTGGTTTCACCGTGTTTGAATAGATAGGGGGAACCGGTTTGCTCACATACATGGCCTCCATCCGCAAAGTATTGGGCTGATGACCTTGTAGTTTGGTCAAAAGATTCTTCATACATAAAGGTATAACATTGCAAAATTTGGTGGAGATCAGAAGATTAGGTTGGTCGTCATTTGATTTAAGCTCTCAGCATTTGGGTGGCCGCCATTACGTTTTCGTCAAGATGGCGGCGATATAAAATATGACACTGAGGTGCCCTTTGATAGTGTTACCTATATACCAAATTTCCTTCAATTCGGTTTCACCGTGTTTGAATTGATACTGGGAATCGATTTGCACACAAACATGGCCGCTGATGACCTTGTAGTTTATTCAATAGACGCTCGCCATATAAATATATGTATTTGCAAAATTTGGTAGAGATCGGATGATTAAGTTAGTCGAAATTTGATTTAAGCTTATACTATTTGGGTGGCCGCCATTACGTTTCCGTCAAGATGGTGGCGATATAAAACATGGCACTGAGGTGCCCTTTGCTAGTTCTACCTCTGTACCAAATTTCGTTCAATTCGGTTTCACCGTGTTTGACTTGATAGGGGGGGGGGGTTGGGGGGGGACAGACATTCAGAGTACACACTCTCTCTCTCTCTCTCTCTCTCTCTCTCTCTCTCACACACACACACACGCGCACACACAGACACACAATTCTTGGCCCTGTGTAGATCTCATAAGTCTAATTTGATTTTTTGCAAAAATGGAAAGTAGGCTAATATGATACGTCATAAACAACCTCGTCCTAGTAATGATATTGAAAAAATTCGGATTGTATTCTATAAACTATCCACAAATTTACTCCAAACATTATCCACAGCTTGTCCGCTATCCACACAGACATGCAAACTATATCCACATCCGCGCATGTCTTTACCTATAAGTGTCCCGCATAGGCCACACTACTGCTGTATGGGATGTCTACTAACAGGGGTCACAATGCATGCTGGTAGATTACGTCAGAATACCAATACGAAGGGATAACAAGCTGCATCTTCCTCAGCACTACTCGTCTAATGCGCCCCAAAGCGTTATGAAACGCGTCGTGTTTGAGATCGTGATAGGCTCATGTGTGGTAGAACAACACGACACTTGCTGGCAACATATGGACAATGGCTGGTGTATTCAGCAACACGAGTACACGGACATCATACTGGTCGTAATGCCATCGAAACTCGAGGTTTCATAACGCAATGAGGCGCATTAGACGAGAGCACTAAGGAACATGTAGCGAGCGACCGTCTGGTTGTCATCTCTTGGCATTCTGACGTAACTTCCTTGCAAACGATACCCCTTAGGAATTCAGTTATGAGACCTCGCTTTCGTCATTAGTACAGGCGGGACACCTAAAAGTAGTTTGTACGGGGCAAATGAACCATTGCAGATCTACAACACCAATAATATATTAGTACTCTATTCTTCTTCATCTTTATATGCCGTCTCCGCGTCTAAGATTGGCGATCATCATTGCAATCCCTTCCCTCGAGGTTGCCGTTCGAAACAGAGATGCTGAGTCAAGTTCAAACCACTCCCGCAAATTCTTGAGCCAGGAGATCCTCCTCCTCCCAGGTCTGCCCCATATAATCGCCAAACTTGTGTGGATTTCAAACAATGTTCATTGTAACACAGGCAAGTGGGTGTTCCTGACCAAAGGCAACAAGCCAGTGTACAAACGAGCGCATCAGCAAGTAGGCTTTTTCGCCTACTTTTCACATTCTGCAAAAAGTAGGAAAAAGTAGACTTATGAGATCAATCCGGGCAAATTTGTGTCTGTCTGTCTGTCTGTCTGTCTGTATGTCTATCAGTGTGTGTGTGTGTGTGTGTGTGTGTCCCTATCAACTCTTAAACGTCTGCAGCTATAAAAACCAAATTTGGTATGAGTAAAGATCTATACCTGAATATCTCACGACCATATCTGAAAATGACATCAGTGCTACTAACTGCTGAAAATGCACAATTGAAATTTGAGCTCTATGTTGTATATCTCAGAAGTTATGCATGCGAGCTGTTCCAAAATTGGCACACAGAGATATAATGACACACCAGATTAATTTTCAGCAGCCTATATATGACAGTGTTGCAAATATGATTCTAAGCCTGCTGATAGGTCCAACATTTAAATTCATGTAACTTGTATACTATCAATGGGATTTCAACCGAATTTCGCATGTGCCTTGTGTACCATACTGATATGACTATGCGTATTCTTGAGAGCCAGCAGGGCTGCAAAATGTTAATAAATGCTGTCCCTATTTTATTAATTCTAATAGTACCAATATAACAGAAAGCATGCAAGCCCACAGCTCTAAACTCTGCACACGTCCCTGATTTTGGTCTCTTGCGTTCCTTTCTCTGAGATTTCTGAGGATTGAGGGACTTGGAAGGAAGGAGAGCCATGAAAGGCAGATAGAAAAGGGGAAAGAGGAGAGGGGCCGCCCCAAAGTCAGAGGAAAACGGACCCAGCTCAGGAATCCCCCGGGATCGCCAACTCCCAAACTCACCAGCCGTGAGCCCTTGAGGGTGTAGCACTATCCAGGGTGCACCAGAAGTGGTAGGGCTACACACACCCTGCCTCCTTGAGGGCTTTGTGCTGAAGGCAGGAGATAACATGAAAAGAAGGCTGACCCCTCGCAGATGGAGTGTATCAGGAAAGATGAGACAAGGGCCAATTAAGGCGGGAACGGAAGAGTCTCCCCAGGCCTCGGATATACTAATACTATCGGGGTCGGAAGAGAACAGGAGTTGACCAAGAGAGGTCGACAGGAAAGAAGACGGAGAGGAGCCCGGCACAAGTAAGTGGAAGCAATGCCGAACTCAGCTGAGGTCAGATTTCAAAATAGGTAAAACATCGAGTAATAAATAGGTGGAAAGTTCCGCCTAATCAATACTTTTTATTAAATAAAGATCACTGTGTGCTCATTGGTGGGACATGTTTCAAGGCCTAATTATCTTTGGCTCCTTCATCAGCCGATATGAATAAATAAATGTCAAAGACACAAGATAAATGTATAGCGTAACACTAAAAAGTCGCTTGACATTAACCCTTATATGGTGCACCATAAAGAAGGATGGGAAATTGTACACCTAAATCAACACAAACTAATGTATGAAAAATATGAATAAAATAAACATTTGAAACAAATTTGAAACACATATTAAAGCTCCAAAAAATGCCTGATTTTCTTGCATATCAATGCTAGTGGAAAACCGTGGCTAATGTAAAATCTTATAAACTAGTTATAGCAGGTAAATCAGGGTGTGTTCCTTGAAGCGAGTCATTTGATAGCGGTTCGAATCAAAGCCAGCGCAAGGTTTCTCTTATTATAATTTTTCCATTCTTTCGCTGGACAGGAAGTGGCGGCATTCCTCTACGGCTGGTACGGAACGGAAACATTACAAAAAGTAGCACTTTCTCGACGCAGTGTTGCGGATTTGCCTCGTTAAAAGTTTAACGTCGCACAGATTTTTAACAGTTCGTTTCCGGCCATATGTGTCCTATCTAAAGTTGCTTCAGATAAGGGCCCGAACCTCTAGTTTCAGTTTGTCGATGTAATTTTGCGACACGCTGTATACAGTACGTATGTGCAACATTGACTTGGTCTGTTGGTGGAGCTGTGGAGGTAAATAATGCGGCTGGAAGAATGCGCAGTGCTCACTTCAATCACTTAGCGTTCCCAGCGCTCGCCTCATGTATAAGAGCTCTCACGTTATTACCACCACCCTACAATTGGAATATCCAAGAGGTGGACAATCGATTTCTTGTCATGGTCGACTACTGTCAATTGCCCGCACTTTCCCACAACGTGTTGTAGCCCTGATGGGGAGCTGCAGTGCAGTGGTTTTACCCTGCAGTCAAAATGCCGGGTTATCAAGTCCCTTGGCACCTATCCTATTCCCTTTGCTAATAATTACAGTTACACATACTTCTAGTCAGCACCGAAGCACAGGTTTTCAGAGAAATTCAACATGCACTTAAGTACACGGGGCTAATGACCAAATATATACCTAGCCCTCAATTCGAACTAACAACGAATGTTGCTGTTGTTGTTGTATAGAATTATAAATATACTAGCAGGTACCCGCGGCTTCGCTCGCGTCATAGTCATGTTATATTGTTATTCAATGAAATGCAGGTTTTACCCCGCTAACACCCCTTTAGTACCTGAATATCCATAAATCCCTCCTTAGTAGACGTTTTCGACAAACATATCCCCAAAATATCATTCTTCTAACTTTAATAGTTTTGGTTGGTCGATGAGAGTGAATATCCAAAAATCCTTCCTTAGTGGACGTTTTTCTTCCAGAATTTCACCCCTCCCCAAGGGCCCCTTAAATTGGATTTATGAAAAAACGGTCGAACATCTATTTATTTAATTATTTATTTATTATTAAGCCGATTGTTTTCCTCTGAGTTTCAAACTCCTCGCCTATGTCGTTTAAGAGATGCACGCTCCGTTAAGAATCCTTCAACCCCCACTTTTCACCGCTTTCACTCATAATATACAACATATCGAAAAACCATTAGGCATGTGTCAGCTTATTTTTAATGATTAGTTTATATGCCAAGTAGCACATCCCCAAATTAAAACACTCGTGAGATATTATTATTCAATGAAATACACGTTTACCCCCTTAACACCCCTTTAGAACCTGAATATCCAAAAATCTTTCCTTAGTGGACGTTTTCGACATACAACGAACATATCCCAAAAATTTGATGTTTCTAACTTCAATAATGTTGGCTGGGCGATGATGAGTGAGTGACTCAGTCAGGACATTTTCTTTCATTTATTTTTGAGAATTTCACCCCTCCCAATGAACCCCTTAAATGGGATTTATGAAAAAAAAACGGTCGAACACCTCTTTACTTAATTTTAAGTTGTTCTTCCCCCCTCAGTAGGATGAGTGAGAGAGTTAATCAGTTAGAACACTTTATTTCCTGTTTTTTCTTCTCCAGAATTTCACCCCTCTCCAAGGGCCCCTAAAATTGGATTTGTGAAAAAACGGTCGACCACCTATTTACTTATTCTTCAAGCTGATTTTACCCCCTGAGTTTCATACATTATGCCTCTGTCTTTTAAGAGATATTTGCTCCGTTAGGAATCCTTCAACCCCCACTTTTCACCCCTTTCACCTCATAATATACACTACATCGAAAAACCCTCAGACATATGTCTTCTTATTCTTAATGATGAGTTTATATGCCGAGTATCGCATCCCCCAAGGAAACCGATCGGGAGATATTGTTATTCAATTAAATGCAGGTCTACCCCCTTAATACCCCCTTTAGAATCTGAATACCCAAAAGTCCTTCCATAGTGGACGTTTTCGACATACAGCGAACATAACCCCAAAATTGTATGTTTCTAACTTCAATAATTTTGGCTGGGCGATGATGAGTGAGTGAGTAAGTCAGGACATTTTCTTTCATTTATTTTTCAGAATTTCACCCCACTCATGAACCCCTTAAATTGGATTTATTAAAAAAAACATCAAACACCTATTTACTTAATTTTAAGTTGTTCTTCCCCCCTCAGTAGGATGAGTGAGTGAGTTAATCAGTTAGAACACTTTATTTCCTGTTTTTTTCTTCAGAATTTCACCCCTCTCCAAGGGCCCCTTAAATTGGATTTGTGAAAAAACGGCCGAACAAATATTTACTTATATTTTAAGCTGTTTTTTTGTTGTTGCTGAATCTCAAACTTCTCGCCTATATCGTTTAAGAGATACACGCTCCGTTACGAATCCTTAAACCCCCACTTTTCACCCCTTTCACCTTATAATATACATCACATCGAAAAACCCTTAGACACATGTCGACTTATTTTTAATGATTAGTTTATATTCCGTGTATCACATCCACAAATTAATGAAACCACTCGTGAGTTATTGTTATTCAATAAAATGTAGGTTTAACCCCCTTAAGACCACTTTAGAACCTGAATATCCGAAAATCCTCCTTTGGAGTACGGTTTTGACATACAACGAACATATCCCCAAAATGTCATGTTTCTAACTTCAATAATTTTGGATGGGCGATGATGAGTGAGTGAGTGAGTCAGGACATTTTCTTTCAATATTTTTTTCAGAATTTCACCCCTCCCCATGAACCCCTTAATTTGGATTTATGAAAAAAAAACGGTCGAACACCTATTTACTTATCTTTGAAGCTGATTTTTTCCCGCTGAGTTTCAAACTCCTTGACTATGTCGTTTATGAGATACACGCTCTGTTAGAAATCCATCAACCCCCACGTTTCACCCCTTTCACCTCATAATATACACCACATCGAAGAACCCTCAGACACGTGTCTTCTTATTTTTAATGATGAGTTTATATGCCGAGTATCACATCTCCCAATGAAACCAATCGGGAGTTTTTGTTATTGAATGAAATGCAGGTTTAACCCCTTTAAGACCCCTTTAGAACCTGAATATCCGAAAATCCTCCCTTAGTGGACGGTTTTGACATACAATGATCACATCCCCAAAATTTCATGTTTCTAACTTCAATAATTTTGGCTGGGCGATGGTGAGTGAGTCAGGACTTTTTCTTTCAATTTCCTTTTTTAAGAATTTCACCCCTCCCCACGAACCCCTTTAATTGGGTTTATGAAATAAAATTGTCGAACACCTATTTACTTATTTTTAAGCAGTTTTTTCCCTCTGAGTTTGTTGAGTGAGTCTGTCAGTCAATCAGTTAGGACACATTCTTTCCTGTTTTTTCCCCCCAGAATTTCACCCCTCCCCATGGGCCCCTTAAATTGGATTTATGAAAAAACGGTCAAACACCTATTTACTTATTTTTTAAGCTGATTTTTTTTCGATGAGTTTCAAGCACCTCTCCTATGTCGTTTAAGAGATACACGCTCCGTTAGGAAGCCTTCAACCCCCACTTCTCACCCCTTTCACCTCATAATATACACCACATCGAAAAACCCTCAGACACGTGTCTTCTTATTATTAATGATGAGTTTATATGCCGAGTATCACATCCCTCAATGAAACCAATCCAGAGATATTGTTATTCAATGAAATGCAGGTGTACCCCCTTAACACCCCTTTAGAACCTGAATATCCAAAAATCCTTCCTTAGTGAGCGTTTTCGAGTTACAATGAACATACCCCCAAAATTTCATGTTTCTAACCTTAATAGTTTTGGCTGGGCGATGATGAGTCAGTCAGTCAGGACACTTGTTTTTATATAAGAGATATTTCACACCTCCTTAACCGTACATGGCATTTTCTTTTGAGTTTCTGCTCTGCGAAACCTCGAGAGATTAAAGAAAACTAGGGGACCTTTGCGAGAAATATCGCCTGTCCATTAACCACCCGTCCAGCTTGACTGTTATGCCGGCTTCTATAAATATGTTTATTTGTTTAAACAAATTGTCGATATTTATGGAATCAGAGTGTGCGCCTAATGTGTATAGATTACCCACCAGGCTCTAGTGTTATGTGCCAGGGGCAATCGTCTTTTCTAAACTATTTTCATTTTATGAAAAAAAAATAGACTTAAGAGATTACCTTTTGTCCGTGTGTGTGCATATGTGTGTCTGTGTGTCCCCTCTAATAACTTTTAAACGGATGGAGCGATTTCAATGAAGGTCATAGCACCATTTTGGCCGACCCAGACCGTGCCCTTCAAATGTTATTACGTCTCACTAACTCGACATGGCGGCAGTGTGAAATGTTTCACCAACAATCAATATCACCGAAACTATTACCTATATCACCCTTATCTTTTGTACGGTGATAATGGGCACTACTACAAGTTCATCTATGAGAGTTTCAAAAACCTGGTAACTACAAAACCAAGATGGCGGCAAGTCAAATTTGAGACTTCTAAATAGATTTTTCTCGCGATTTAACCATCCAAACGCAATGCAACTTTGTACAGCAAATATGTATACAGATTGTAATGCACTAGCATCAAATTTAGTTCATGTGTTTACATAACCTTAAGATAGCGGCTGTGCGAAATATTTCACCGGCATTCTATATCTTCGAAACTATTACAGATATTACTCTGAAATTTTGCACGGTGATAAAGAGCACTACTACAACTTTATATGTGTAAGTTTAAAGAACCTGTAGAGTACAAAACGAACATGGCGGTCAAGCGACGTTGAAATATTTTAATAGACTTTTCTCGCGATTTAACCATCTGAGCGAAGAGAATTATAGTACAGTAAATGTTTATACGTATTGTAATGCACTGGCATCTATGTTAGGTCAATTGTTTGCATAATCTCAAGATGGCGGCTGTGCAAAATTTCAAAATCAAGTTTTTATTTCTTGTGTTGTAATCATGCGATGGAAGTGAAGGTTTTGAACAATGAACCTACGCAATAATTTCCCTTTAATGGCACATTACTCTATGGCCTATACATATAACAATCCAACATGGAGACCATCAGAAATATTTAGACGGTTCTCAATATCTACGAATCTATTACAGCAATCAAAATGATTTTTTTATGGTCACAGAGGCTATGAACATATGTTCACCATTAGGACTTTCAATAATCTGGTGAGCACAAATCCAACATGGTGGCGACCCGAGTTATAAAAATTTAAATTGACGTTTCTCGCGATTTAACCATCCGAATGCAATGAAACTTGGTACTGTAAATGTTTATACAAATGTTAATCCATTGGCATATAAATAATTTCAAATGTTATCATAACGACAAGATGGCGGCTGTGCGAAATTTTAAAATCTCTTTTTTACCTCTTGTGTACTAATCAGTCTATTGAAATTTGAATTCTACACGTACACAATAATCTTCATGTATTAGTACTGCCCCCGTAATTGAATTATATAGAGACCACGGTGGCTATTTTGGAAATTATAAAGAAAGTCATGGCCGTCATAGTTATGACGTGGGTAGTCATGACGTAAGCACGGATGACGTAGACGTTATGCCAGCAGGCTACTTGAGCTGAGATTCTCAGTGACGTCAGCATTTATTCGAGAAAGATCCAAGATGTACGACGCAGTCGCAGGAAACGTGGAATTCTGCTGAGGAAGAAAGTAATGCTATTGGAGGGGAGGCTCAAACCAATGAACGATAGTCTGAAGGAAGACGGAGATTGCTGAAACTATGGTATTTTTATTACTTTTTGGAATGCAGAATTGTGGAAATACATTTGCAGTAGAGGCATTGATCTGGAATTTTGGTGAAATTTATTTTCAGTTTTTGAATTTTGAAAATCCGTCATGTATTGACGAAGTTGGAACTTCTAGCGATGACGCAGTAACACGCGATGGAAGGGATAGTTACGCCCCTCATGAAGTTCATAAAAGGCCTTGCGCAGAAGAGAGGAGTCTCATTTCTCATTCTCTCAGATTATAAATCGTCTGATATTCAATCGTCAGATCTCAAATAGTTATTTCAGTAAAACGTCGAGTGAGATTAGTAGTGAAAGAGTCGTCTTTAGAACGCGTGGTGAATCCACTGCATTAAACGAGAGTCGATCTTACAAGCAGTGCAGGTTTACTGTGAGTAAATCTAGGTGAAGTTGAAACGCACATTATAACGCTTCTACAAGATTAGCTGTGAACAGTTAGCGGTCGCCTATAAGCTGATTCTATTGTGCATTGCTACAGTAAGGAGTGTAGAAAAGTTGAACAATTTCGAGGAAGTATTTTTGGAGTTATTGACAATTTTAGACGACTGACAAAAGTGATTTTCTCGCCACAGGAGAAACACTTTGTATAGCCAGAATCTACGCTACGGCTGACACGGCTAGTGAAATAGGGAGACTTCAGATTGCTCTTGTGACACAACGCTACAGTATTATGGAACAGTTTAATATGGCAGTTTGTTCTTCTATTACCATAACCGAAGAGAAGATGGAAGGCTAAAGGACTTAATGCAATTGGGACATATTTCAACGGAGTAAGATAGCAACATGGAACTTCGCTAATTGCTATTCCACACAAGCGAACATGTGGTAAATAACCATCTACACCCATGTTTCGTGATTAAAGGCTGAATACTATCAAACAGCAATGGAAATGATTTCATACTCACTGAATATGAATATTTCTTCGGAAATTTCTACAAAAACTTCATGGCGATTTTCAACTGGAACTTCAGGGATTTTTCAAGAGAGGTCAGGGTTGTCCCGACTCACAAAGAAGATTATTGCCGGACGGATGTCGTTCGTCTTCGTGAAGCAGTTCGATTCTCCGAGGGTGCTGTTTCTTGTTTCGAGGATGGAGCTCAGCTTTAACTTGGTGAAATGGATCCATCAACAGTCTTCTTTGGGGAATTTTCCTCTGGAACGTCAATCGGCAGATAAGGTAGTCGTGAACGTTTATTGTATTTGAGTTTCTTAGCAATATTTGAGCAACCATTTTTCCCATATTTTTGTCCTCATGTATTTTGCCCATATTCTTGTTTGAGATTCATATTCTCAGTACACCTTGATTAGTTATGCCTTTTTCGACGATTTTATTAAGACATTGTTATGTCATAGGCATAGTTAAACGATTTTGGATCAGTTGAGACTGATATTTAGATTTTTCAGTAATTTGCTTATTATTTTTGTAGTCACGATTTGACTGTAAGTTAATGATTTTTATGGCAGATTTAAATTCAGACAGCGTGTCACTTTATTAAAGTAATTCTACCCCAGTTTAATTACTTTGACCAATTTTCTGTCATCATCAAGAAGGAAGAACATTTAATTGATTTTAGAGCGTTAAAATCCAGTACGTTGTCGACGATCTTGGAAATACTAGTCGTTATTTGAATTGATTGCAACACAGATATTTATCGTCAGTTATGAACGATCATTGCATCATAGACAATTTTGTGAAAGATGAACTTTAATTATGAATTATTGAATGCATTAAATTCGTGAACTTTTGTTAGGAATTTTTTCTCAATTAGAGATTTATATAATGATGTTTGCATTCCCCAGTCTAATTGGATTCTATTCGACTATTTTGCAGCTTAGTCGCACTTTGTTTGATGATAGTATTTTTATACTACAATTCTTTGAAGATGTTAATCTTAAATTTTGATAGACCAGACAGGCGTATATAAGCGTATTCACTATTAAATTTGTTTGTGATTGGCAAATTTTTACTTCATTACGATTCATGAATGAAATCCACGAAGGTTAAATGACAACAGTTTTGAAACAATTAATGATTATAAGAATTTTTAAGTGGAACTATGAATGTATAATCGATAGTGCAGCGGACATGTTGAAAGTCGCTGATGTATAATGCCCTTAAATAAATGAAGGAGATTCCCACAGTAATTAATGATGATAAATATTGTGTTAGTGGAGGTTTTTGTAAATTTTGTGGAAGATTTTGATGCCGTATATTTTAATATATGATGAATTTTGGGCCTATTTTAATGCAGTGTGTGCATTATTTTGTAAGCGAAGTATTTTCCGCTAGAGTGTATTGTCATAGTTCGTTGAAAATTAATCAAGTGAATTTGCTGTTATAATTAACAAGAGTTTTGAAAGAATTTGAGATAAGATTTTGAATGAAGATTACCGTCACAAATAATTATAATTATTACAACCTTTATTAAACCAGATTGTGACATTTACATGTATAACTAACCTTCATTGGACGATTATATAAACACGATTATGAATTTACCAACCGGATGAACATGTGGTTCAATGTATTTCTTAAATTAATAATTTAAATAATTTAAATGTTGATATTGTAAATAATAAATGTATATATCTTTGACAATAATGTGGAACGAAAGTAATGTTAAAGGCGTGTTTAAAATTTTTGTAATTATCTTCGACAATATTATAAACAATTTCTAATTGTTATAAATAATTTATGTGATTTTGTTATAAACATTTAAGAGTGTGTTTCATACTCTAAACTATGCTTATTAAACATTTGGATGATAACTTAACAAGTTTAGGGATTGTCAGAATAATCCAGTGGTATGTGAGTTAAGCATTTGAAAGATTTGCGTCAATATATATGAGTTGTCTTGTAGACATTTAAAGCTTTGAAAGGAGCTGAATTCTTACGCAGTGTGGCGTGACGAGTGAGCCCCATTTGACAGGCATGCGCCAGGTTGAAGGGTAGACCAGCCGGCCAGACATCTGGTTATCAGCGGGTGAGGTCGATACTCTGGCCTTGCGCCTATTAATACAAGTGTGATGTTTATTAAAAGAAACCAAATGCTCTATATATGTCGTATCCTGACTTCCTTATCCAATCCAAATGTGTTTTGAATGTTACGTTATTTTGAGCTCATGGGAGCTAACATATTGTTTGATAACTTTGCAAGTCCTTTAGGAGGACATAGTCAGATTGACATGGGCTAGTGATAGCCACATTTATTTTGTTGAGTTTGTTAAAATCATACCCTTTATTTGAAATAAAGCTTTTGTACAGTTCAAAGTTCTTGCCTTCGTTTTGGTTCATTTTTAAATGTTATGGTCAAGATTATTGTGGGAGCATACTTTAGAGATCCTGTTGTCAACCCAATCCCCGAGATAATTTTTAAGAGGTAAGTAAAAGTAAGTATGAACCCCCGTCTATTTTGGTGTGTTCCACAATAATTTTCTTGGTAACTTCTGTGTTCAAACCTCGGTAGTATCTGTCAGTGCCATTTTCATTGATGTAGCTGAGCCGGTGCGATTGATTGTTGGCAATCCGATTGAGGGGGCGGATATCTGACAGCCTACTATCCGGGTAAACGGGGACAGAAGGATTGGCACACCTAGAACGTGGGGCTGAGTCAACAGTAGGATTGGCAAACCTAAAACGTGTGGTTCGATTAGACTCAAATAAAGAGGTTGATTCTTTGTTAGATGTCTAGGCCAATTGTAGAATTTGAGAGTGTGATTATATAGGAATTAAATGTTGTATTGTATTAGGAAAATTACACTCAGAAAAGATCAGATCTTATACAACTTGAGAAAGGTTAAATGGGCTGGAAACTTAGAAAAATCGCCTATGATCTGGAATCTTATTTTATTTGACCGGCTTATGACATTTTAGTCAGATTAAAGATAAAATTAAATTATTTGGATTGTAAATGTAAATTATTTGTGTTAGGATATTTTAAAATGAGCCAGGGAAATTTGAACAGGTGCTTGAGTTTGTTTCAACATGAAGTGTCTTCGAAAGTTAATTATAAGGTAGTTATAAGTTAGATTTAAGACAGAAAATTGATCAAATTTATATATGGTGAAAAGTGTTGCTCAAATGTTGTTATTTTGCTCTTTTGATGTATGTCCCTACAGCAGTCTAATTTTTGAATAATATTGTAATGGCAGATGAAAGTTTGAAGATGATGTTAGCGGAGATGTCTGCTAACATGAATAGTAATATGAAGCAGATGATGGAGGAGAATGCTAGTAATTTGTCTGCTAATTTGAAAGCAAGAATGGAGGAGAATGCTAGTAATTTGTCTGCTAACTTGAAAGCAAGCATGAATAGTAGTATGCAGGAGATGGAAGTTAGGAATACTAGTCGAATGGAGGAGAATGCTAGTAATTTGAAAGCTAGCATGGATGAAAGTTTGAAGGGTCTTCAGACTAGTGCTGCTAACTTAGAGGATAATATGTCGCGTTTACAGATTAATACCCAAGGAATTGAGAATGCTGTAACTGACATGCGCTCAGACATGTCCAATGTTAAAATAGATGTGTCTAATGTGCATAAAGATCTTACAATTTTGAATTTAGATGTTGCTAATGTCCGAAGTGATATTTCTTGTGCTAGGGCTGAGGTAGTTGTTGTTAAAAGTGATGTTGCGACTGTCCAAGACAAGGTTGAGGAAGTCCAAAGAGGAATCCAAAATGTTAGAACTGATGTATCCAATGTTCAGGTTGATATTAATAACATTCATTCGGATGTAAACGAGATGCAAAGTGACATAAATAAAATTCAAGTAGAGGTCAACACAGTTTTCGTAGATGTTGCTAAAGTCCAAACTGATGTAAATAAAGTCAGGGAAGAGATAGAAAATTCGAAAACCCTTTGTACACGTAATATAAGTGCATTAACGACTAGGCTAGTTGATGAGTCAGTTAGAACGACAGCGTCTTTAGAAGGTTTAAAGTTTGATGTAGAGGTCATGAGAACCCAAGTATTAGACCATAATAAAGTATTGAAAGAGGATATCGAAATAGACATAGCAGAAATGTTAACGGCAAATGTAGCAATATGGAAAGACGAGTGGAATAGGTCAAGTGGGGAACATGTAACCCAAATTCAGGATCGTATTGAAAGAAAACTTGCCAGTACTCAAATTGATATTAACAATGAAGTAGTACAGATTAGGAAAGATTTAAGCGTCAGGATGGATTCGCTATCCGAAAGACAAGTTGAAGATAGAACACAATTAGATCGGGATGTGCAAACATTAAAATCTGCATTAGAGGAACAGATTCATAAAGTGGTCTCTGATGTGAGTGAAACGTCGAGCAAACTGCAGAATTTGAAGCTAGGAGAAGCTAATTTAATGGAGACCTACAAAGAAGAGTTAATCAAGAAAGTCTTAACTTAAATCACTGACAAGGATACAGTAGGCTTGGCTTGCGAAACCAATAGGAATAATGCCAGAAGATATAACCTAGATTCAGAAGAGGGAGACGTGACTCCTGAAGAACGTATATCCAGATTCAGGGAGGAAGATGACGAGAGGAATATGGAACCTGAGTGGAACTATCGAGATAGTGGGAAAAACTACCCGGATTCATATCCGAGGAACGTAACGGTCATCAGGAATTTTGAAGACAAACCACAAAAGTTCAGCAACACTGATAGTTTGACACCTATCGAATATGTAAGGAACCTCAAAGATTATTTCATCGAAGCTCACATTCCCAGAGAGAGAGAGAGAGATGAAGATAGTGGAGAGATTTTTGATTGGAGGACCCCTCGAATGGTTTCGTGCATTTAGATACACATTCAGTAACTTTGACGAGTTTGCAGAGGCATTAATCAAACGATTTTGGTCCATAGAAGCGCAGAATTCGTTAAGAGCGGAGGTGTATTCAAGAAAATACTCAGGTACTCTTCCAACGCGGTACGCTGATTTCTTTACGAGTCAATTATCCCGCTTGAGATTTTTGCAACCCCCATTGTCAACGGAGCAACTAATTGATGCGATTTCTCGTATGCTGCCTGTGGAGGTGAGGAGACTAATAATTTCATCAAACATCAGGGATTTAACCAGCATGGATGAATTACTGAGGAGGTTAGACTACACAAGTCCAATGCCTAACGTGGTACAGAAAGGTCAAAGGCATGACTTTAAAGAAATAAATACTGTATATATGGACCAAGTCCAACAAACTGACAAGCCAGATGAGGAGAAAACTGACAATGTAGGTCCTCACAGGAATAATCAGTTTCGAAATAACAGATCGCCAGGTTACCGACCGTATCAACAGAGAAGAGGCTGGAACTATAGTCGAGGAAATTACAATGGAAGAGGCAGATATTACAACAATAATGGTTATAACAGAAATTTAATAGGAATAACCAGAGCCAAAACAGAAATCAGAATCCTCAAGGTCAGGTTATGACACCCGATCAGTATCAGGAAAGAGAGAAGGAAAACCAGCAATACCTGAAAGAATTACGGGAAAAAGAAGCCGACAACCAAAAGAAAAGGCAGGATGTTGTAATCGATCCTGGGCCTTCTACGAGCCAGCAGAATTTTGAGGTCGGTAACACAAAAAAAACGCCGATTTCTCAACGTCAGTGCCACACCACACCTGATTACAATTAATGAGATATATGAAGTCACTGATGAAGATTTGCTAGAAGAGAGGGGTATCGTGAAAGAGGAAAGACCATGTGCCTTACCTATTATTTCTGTACGGATAGATGGCCAACAGTACAAAGCCCTGATGGATACTGGTGCAATTATCTCCATCATTTCAGAGGAATGTTATCAAAGTCTGCTAAGAGGAGAGAACATGACAGTTCTACCTGTTTCTACCGTCAAAGTGAGAGGGATATTCCAAGATAAGGCAGTGAAGTGCAAGATTCAAGTGTTATTGAACTTTGAGATCAATGGAAGGAATTATGAACAGATCTTCATTGTGGTGAGCAAGATCAATTTTGATATGGTGCTTGGAATCGATTTTATATCGAAGGTCGGAGCTATTATTGACATGAAAAACAGAAGTATTAGCTTTAATGATGGGTACATGATCACAGAAGAGATAGAAAAACAGGACGTGAAAAACAGTCTGGAAATAGACCTTAGGGAAGAAATTTTGAATACTATAATTAATGAAGTGGAAAATTTAGCAGAAATAATCAGTAGAAAAACTGAAGGATTTGAAGAAATTCAGGGGGAATTTGAGGATCTGATAAAGGAATTCCAAGATATTTTCGATGAAAAGCCTGGATTGATTAAGGATTATAAATACAAGATAAGGCTGACAGATGAAACCCCTTACCAGAAGAGAATATACCCCATTCCTGAGAAATACTATCAAGAAGTACGAGGGTTAATCAGAAAAATGGAGGTAGACGGGATTATTAAAAAACAGGCGTCGTCTTATATAAACCCCATCACAGTAGTGAAGAAAAGTAATGGTCAGATACGTCTTTGTCTCGATGCCAGGACCATCAACTTGAAGATTCTTCCAGAAAATGACCGACCACCCAAGATTAGAGATCTGCTTCGAAAATTCAAAGGGAGAGCATGTTTCAGCGTTCTTGACTTGACGTCTTCATTTTATCAAGTTCAGCTAGAAGAAGATAGTATGCAGTACACTGGATTCCTATTTGACCAGACGTCATGGGTCTTTGTCCGAATGCCTTTTGGTATGGTTAACAGTGGACCAGCACTTATTCGAGCACTTGATAGTAAGCTCACTGACGAAGTGAAAGAAAATGTAATCTGCTACATTGACGATTTAATCGTATCTTCACCCAGCGCCGCAGAACATTTAGTGCACTTGAGAAAGTTGTTCGAGAATTTAAGGGAGGCCAACATCAAGGTCAATTTTGGGAAATGTCAATTCCTGAAGCAGGAGATAAATTACTTGGGGCATACTATTGATAAAGATGGATATCATCCAAACTTGAAAAAAGTAGATGCGATCACGAGATTTCCAAAGCCAACTAAGGTGAAACAAGTCAGAGAATTTGTAGGAGCATGCCAATTTATTAGCAGCCACTGTCCAAGATACTCGGAAATTATGGCTCCTCTGTATGACTTACTCAAGAAGAATAACAGATGGAAATGGAGCACCGCTGCAGATGAGGCTTTTGAGAAAGCAAAAGAGATGCTCAGAAATAATGTGAGACTGGAGTACCCAGACTTTGAGAAGGTGTTCTATATTGAGTCTGATGCATCAAGAGTAGGCATTAGTGCAGTCTTATACCAGAAAGACGAGGCAGGCAACAAGCACTACATTGCGTTCACTAGTCGGAAGTTGAAGAAACACGAGGAAAACTACTTCACGACAGAACTTGAAGCGTTAGCTTTTGTGACAGCATTGCAAGCCTGGAAGAAAATACTGCTGGGACACAAGGTCATCATTATTACTGACCATAAAGCACTACAGTTTATGCTACAAACTGACATGTCGAGTGATAGATTGACACGTTGGGCTTTGTTCACCCAACAGTTTAACGCCACTATCGTCCACCAGCCTGGGAAAGATAACTTACTGGCTGATGCTCTATCACGTAACCCTATTAAAAATGTGCAGATACACCATGTACAATTGGAGCAAGAAGATGAAGAAACCGTTAGGAGGTTAGCCCGAATCGGTGTGTCACAGAAGAGACACGCTCCAATAAGGAAAATGTACAGGTTCCTCAAGGGTTACATGGACAATACTGATGTTGACTATGCAGTTACACGGAGAAATTCACGACACTTTGTCTTGAGTGGAGACATCGTATGCAAGTATGCTGACTCTGCGCATACAAAACTCCGAATAGTCGTGCCACCTAAACTTGTTGTCAATTTAGTGTGGGTAGCTCATCACGCAACTGGACATGCCGGTTTAGATAAAACTCTTAATACTCTTAAAGAGAGATTTATCTGGACTAACATGCGTTCCAGCATTGCCAAGGTCATTCGATCATGTGACAAATGTCAAAGAGCAAAGTATGCTTCTGCTTTATTAAAAGGAAAACCGAAGGCTATGATTCTTTCTAAGCCAAACGAACTAATGGCGACGGATATATTTGGCCCCTGTCCGAAGGGATATCAGGGTAACCAGTACCTGTTGGTTACCGTGGATGTTTTCTCAAAATTTGTTACAATGAGTCCCATGCAGAAAGCTAACACAAGGAACGTAGTAAGCAGACTGGAAAATGCTGTATTTCCTAAAGCTGGTAAACCAGAATATCTACTGTCAGATCATGGAACGCAGTTTACATCCGTGGAATTTGCAGCGGATATGGAAAGGCTTGGCATTAAGCACTTATTTTCAAGCGTGCGTTACCCAGAATCGAATTCCTCAGAAAGATATATGGCTGAATTTTCGAAATTCTGTCGAATTTTCTGTCCAAATGATCATTCTGGTTGGGTGAGATTTGTACCCCTTATTGAGGAATGTCTGAACTCTACAGTGCAGGAGAGCACAGGAGAAGTGCCAATGCGACTTCATCTGGGAAGAAACCCAGAAAGGCCGTGGGATAATCTTTTCAACCACATTCCTAGAGATCCCGACCTAGGAAGGCAGCAGAGGATTGACAAGGCGAAGGAACAACTCCAGAAAGCAGCAGAGAAACGATTGAAAAGAGTAGCTGGAAAACGTTTTGGTGCACCCTTACAAGTTGGAAATCTTGTATTATTACACAGACCTGTCAAGGCTGATATGAGCAAGAAAATATACCCCAAATTTGGAAATGTATTCATGGGGCCGTTTAGGATTACGAACGCCTATGGAAACAACTGCTATGAACTCTATGATGATGAGAACAACGTCATTTACGGCAAGTTCAATGCTGGAAACTTGAAAAGATACTATACTAGAGTAAGCCAGTAATAATTCAATTTCGTGTTCAAGAGAGTTGAGGTACTTGTAACACTGAGTTTAAAAACAATTTGCAACTGTTTTTAAAACGTGGTGAGGGGAGAATGCCCCCGTAATTGAATTATATAGAGACCACGGTGGCTATTTTGGAAATTATAAAGAAAGTCATGGCCGTCATAGTTATGACGTGGGTAGTCATGACGTAAGCACGGATGACGTAGACGTTATGCCAGCAGGCTACTTGAGCTGAGATTCTCAGTGACGTCAGCATTTATTCGAGAAAGATCCAAGATGTACGACGCAGTCGCAGGAAACGTGGAATTCTGCTGAGGAAGAAAGTTATGCTATTGGAGGGGAGTCTCAAACCAATGAACGATAGTCTGAAGGAAGACGGAGATTGCTGAAACTATGGTATTTTTATTACTTTTTGGAATGCAGAATTGTGGAAATACATTTGCAGTAGAGGCATTGATCTGGAATTTTGGTGAAATTTATTTTCAGTTTTTGAATTTTGAAAATCCGTCATGTATTGACGAAGTTGGAACTTCTAGCGATGACGCAGTAACACGCGATGGAAGGGATAGTTACGCCCCTCATGAAGTTCATAAAAGGCCTTGCGCAGAAGAGAGGAGTCTCATTCCTCATTCTCTCAGAATATAAATCGTCTGATATTCAATCGTCAGATCTCAAATAGTTATTTCAGTGAAACGTCGAGTGAGATTAGTAGTGAAAGAGTCGTCTTTAGAACGCGTGGTGAATCCACTGCATTAAACGAGAGTCGATCTTACAAGCAGTGCAGGTTTACTGTGAGTAAATCTAGGTGAAGTTGAAACGCACATTATAACGCTTCTACAAGATTAGCTGTGAACAGTTAGCGGTCGCCTATAAGCTAATTCTATTGTGCATTGCTACAGTAAGGAGTGTAGAAAAGTTGAACAATTTCGAGGAAGTATTTTTGGAGTTATTGACAATTTTAGACGACTGACAAAAGTGATTTTCTCGCCACAGGAGAAACACTTTGTATAGCCAGAATCTACGCTACGGCTGACACGGCTAGTGAAATAGGGAGACTTCAGATTGCTCTTGTGACACAACGCTACAGTATTATGGAACAGTTTAATATGGCAGTTTGTTCTTCTATTACCATAACCGAAGAGAAGATGGAAGGCTAAAGGACTTAATGCAATTGGGACATATTTCAACGGAGTAAGATAGCAACATGGAACTTCGCTAATTGCTATTCCACACAAGCGAACATGTGGTAAATAACCATCTACACCCATGTTTCGTGATTAAAGGCTGAATACTATCAAACAGCAATGGAAATGATTTCATACTCACTGAATATGAATATTTCTTCGGAAATTTCTACAAAAACTTCATGGCGATTTTCAACTGGAACTTCAGGGATTTTTCAAGAGAGGTCAGGGTTGTCCCGACTCACAAAGAAGATTATTGCCGGAAGGATGTCGTTCGTCTTCGTGAAGCAGTTCGATTCTCCGAGGGTGCTGTTTCTTGTTTCGAGGATGGAGCTCAGCTTTAACTTGGTGAAATGGATCCATCAACAGTCTTCTTTGGGGAATTTTCCTCTGGAACGTCAATCGGCAGATAAGGTAGTCGTGAACGTTTATTGTATTTGAGTTTCTTAGCAATATTTGAGCAACCATTTTTCCCATATTTTTGTCCTCATGTATTTTGCCCATATTCTTGTTTGAGATTCATATTCTCAGTACACCTTGATTAGTTATGCCTTTTTCGACGATTTTATTAAGACATTGTTATGTCATAGGCATAGTTAAACGATTTTGGATCAGTTGAGACTGATATTTAGATTTTTCAGTAATTTGCTTATTATTTTTGTAGTCACGATTTGACTGTAAGTTAATGATTTTTATGGCAAATTTAAATTCAGACAGCGTGTCACTTTATTAAAGTAATTCTACCCCAGTTTAATTACTTTGACCAATTTTCTGTCATCATCAAGAAGGAAGAACATTTAATTGATTTTAGAGCGTTAAAATCCAGTACGTTGTCGACGATCTTGGAAATACTAGTCGTTATTTGAATTGATTGCAACACAGACATTTATCGTCAGTTATGAACGATCATTGCATCATAGACAATTTTGTGAAAGATGAACTTTAATTATGAATTATTGAATGCATTAAATTCGTGAACTTTTGTTAGGAATTTTTTCTCAATTAGAGATTTATATAATGATGTTTGCATTCCCCAGTCTAATTGGATTCTATTCGACTATTTTGCAGCTTAGTCGTACTTTGTTTGATGATAGTATTTTTATACTACAATTCTTTGAAGATGTTAATCTTAAATTTTGATAGACCAGACAGGCGTATATAAGCGTATTCACTATTAAATTTGTTTGTGATTGGCAAATTTTTACTTCATTACGATTCATGAATGAAATCCACGAAGGTTAAATGACAACAGTTTTGAAACAATTAATGATTATAAGAATTTTTAAGTGGAACTATGAATGTATAATCGATAGTGCAGCGGACATGTTGAAAGTCGCTGATGTATAATGCCCTTAAATAAATGAAGGAGATTCCCACAGTAATTAATGATGATAAAGATTGTGTTAGTGGAGGTTTTTGTAAATTTTGTGGAAGATTTTGATGCCGTATATTTTAATATATGATGAATTTTGGGCCTATTTTTAATGCAGTGTGTGCATTATTTTGTAAGCGAAGTATTTTCCGCTAGAGTGTATTGTCATAGTTCGTTGAAAATTAATCAAGTGAATTTGCTGTTATAATTAACAAGAGTTTTGAAAGAATTTGAGATAAGATTTTGAATGAAGATTACCGTCACAAATAATTATAATTATTACAACCTTTATTAAACCAGATTGTGACATTTACATGTATAACTAACCTTCATTGGTCGATTATATAAACACGATTATGAATTTACCAACCGGATGAACATGTGGTTCAATGTATTTCTTAAATTAATAATTTAAATAATTTAAATGTTGATATTGTAAATAATAAATGTATATATCTTTGACAATAATGTGGAACGAAAGTAATGTTAAAGGCGTGTTTAAAATTTTTGTAATTATCTTCGACAATATTATAAACAATTTCTAATTGTTATAAATAATTTATGTGATTTTGTTATAAACATTTAAGAGTGTGTTTCATACTCTAAACTATGCTTATTAAACGTTTGGATGATAACTTAACAAGTTTAGGGATTGTCAGAATAATCCAGTGGTATGTGAGTTAAGCATTTGAAAGATTTGCGTCAATATATATGAGTTGTCTTGTAGACATTTAAAGCTTTGAAAGGAGCTGAATTCTTACGCAGTGTGGCGTGACGAGTGAGCCCCATTTGACAGGCATGCGCCAGGTTGAAGGGTAGACCAGCCGGCCAGACATCTGGTTATCAGCGGGTGAGGTCGATACTCTGGCCTTGCGCCTATTAATACAAGTGTGATGTTTATTAAAAGAAACCAAATGCTCTATATATGTCGTATCCTGACTTCCTTATCCAATCCAAATGTGTTTTGAATGTTACGTTATTTTGAGCTCATGGGAGCTAACATATTGTTTGATAACTTTGCAAGTCCTTTAGGAGGACATAGTCAGATTGACATGGGCTAGTGATAGCCACATTTATTTTGTTGAGTTTGTTAAAATCATACCCTTTATTTGAAATAAAGCTTTTGTACAGTTCAAAGTTCTTGCCTTCGTTTTGGTTCATTTTTAAATGTTATGGTCAAGATTATTGTGGGAGCATACTTTAGAGATCCTGTTGTCAACCCAATCCCCGAGATAATTTTTAAGAGGTAAGTAAAAGTAAGTATGAACCCCCGTCTATTTTGGTGTGTTCCACAATAATTTTCTTGGTAACTTCTGTGTTCAAACCTCGGTAGTATCTGTCAGTGCCATTTTCATTGATGTAGCTGAGCCGGTGCGATTGATTGTTGGCAATCCGATTGAGGGGGCGGATATCTGACAGCCTACTATCCGGGTAAACGGGGACAGTACATAACTCTAAGACTTACACATATAAAAAGCCAACATGGTGACGATCCAAAATATAAGACGGTTCTCAATATCTACGAATCTATTACAGCAATCAAACTGAAATTTTTATGTTGATAGAGGCAATTAGTATAAGTAGGATATATGGAAATAAGCTTTAGTTCTTCACGGAACTATTTGTTATTTTTAAACTCACTTTATAAACAAATAAATATATTTCCGTTGACTTTTCAAGAAATGCAAGATTTTTTCCTGTACTATTGAGACGATATGGAAGATTTTGGCACTAAACGCACCTTCTAACTCCTTCTGGTTCAGGAGCTTGAGTTTTTTGGCGGATGGACTTAGCGTATTATATAATAGTGTTACGGCTGTGAGTTGAGTCACAGCTGCCCCGGGCTGTGTGTGCTCTGCCTCAGTGTATTACGTGCGCCTTACGCAACAGGGCTACTAGGACAAAGGAATGGACCAGAATATTCGTGACCCTGCCAGTGATGGAAATCTCGAGAAGCCGTGTATCCTGGACGATTCTAGAATTCATTGAGTCACCAGCCTGCTATATAAGCGGCCTCAACAGTGAGGGGACCGAGTTTTTCTGAGGACAGTGTTTCTGAGTTAGTGCGTGTTTTTCCTGAGCGACAGAAGTGTGGTGACGTGACTTGCGAAACCCAGTGAGATTCCTTCCGAGCCACGGAGCAGTGTGAGGAGTGTGTACTTACCTAGGGCGACAGAGACATTGTGGTGAATTGCGAAACGCATTGGGCAGTTCCCTAGCCAGCGGACAGCGAGGCAGTGTGTGGTGGTGACTGACTGGCTATCGTAAATAACTGTAGTTTGCGTACAAGGAAGTGGACAGTTATTTCGGTGAGTGACAGACCGGCTAGACACTGGTCAGCCAAATTAGTGAACGGACAGCTGCTCGAGAGAGTGAAAGGGAAGTGACGGCAGCAAGAGAGGAACTAGAGGGAGATACTAGTTGCTTGTATTTGCTACTTGGGTGGTGTATCTTTCAAGCCCGCAATAAAGCCAATACGTTTCTTTAAAGCAATAATTGGTGTTGTGCTTTCTAGCCACCATAATCCAGTTAAAGGTGGTGCCACTAGGGGGTGGCACGTAACAATAGATACTACTAGACGTTTCTCTGAGTGCCATGCCCGGTGACTAATTCTTTCGACAGCGTGCCTCCATCATGAGAGATCGCCAATCCTGTGATGGTTACTAGGTGTGGGGAATTTGTCTCTGAACATGGCTCAATGAGTGGGAACTGCGCGCTACCTCCTTCTTTATGAAGCGCACCTGCGCCACTTTACTGCGAGAGCTAAAAGCACAAGCATCCCGCTGATGAGCCAGCTTGGTGTCCTAGGCAAAACCCCACACAAGACGTGGCACAAACCTAGAAGAATTGCTGATTTTAATTCACTGGCCGTGAAAGCCAATATACCACCAGTATGTAGGTTACATTTGATTAGAAACGCTCTATCAAGTCCCAACGTTTGCCGCTAGGTGTCAGTGACAGCAGAATCTGTTAACCAATGTTGGAACTACTAGAAATTTAACTTCTTGGTAGCCGTCAGCTGTTCAATCAAAACTACCCAGCTATGGCCATTTACCTACAATTCATATATAATATCTAGTTCATCAAATCTCTAGGCAGCATTTCTCGTTCACTGTGTGCTGAAAACATCTTTTCGAGCATTGCGTGATTTTCCTAGATAAGTAAATTCGGGACATTTGAGATGTGTCACTATTTGTCTGACGTCAGCTAACAGAACCTCATCTATACTTCAGGGATCCATCTTTCAATTAATTCTACTCAATTTAACTTTCCTCCCATCATTATGGTGTTTGAAGCCTTTTTTCAGTGTTGCCGTAGTACAAAAGAGTTTGATGCTTTTCAATCGGTCAACACGATTGTACCCGAATGAGATGGGTTACTTTTCCTTTTCTTTTCCAGGATTAGTGAATAGCCCAGTTCATTTGGGTACAATCGTGATGACCGACTGAAAAGCACCAAACTTTTTGTTTCCTCCCCTATTTGGACATTCTTAGCATCGTCCGCCTCGTTGCGTAATGGCCAGCATTCCTGGTGATAGGATTGTAGAGGAGGCAGCCGTGGCCTTAGAATAGGAACTATCCCAGAATTCACCTGGAGTAGAAGTGGGAAACCACGGACCTCCACATCCAAGGTCACTGAAGTTAGAATCGAACAATCCTCTTCTCAGTTTTTCCTCACGAGGCTGAGTGTACACGAATCAGCCCTCATACCAAAATTTCTTGGCAGAGCCGGAATTTAATCCCGGACCTCCTGGGCGAAGAACGCTAGTCACGAGGTGATCAATCAAACTTTTAAACTAATAGAAACAATTATTTTGGTGTTTGTAATTTAATACGAGTATAATGCTCGGGAGACTTCGGCTGTCCCAAGCTCCTGAGGGAGCAATTGAGCCATGTTTCACCACATAACGCTGAAGGAAAATGATCGGAGCATGTCAAAGAACATTGCAGCTGACAACCTCAATGTTCTGCCTTTGTTAACAGATGTGGCCTACAGTACCCTTAAGCATGATGATGACTGTTTTAAGGGGCCTATGCCATCTTTTTCTCTAAATACTCCCCGTGGGTGAAATTTGTGAGCAGCGCAAGATGTAAATATTTTCACAATTCCGCAACAGAACATGGGTAGCGGCAGCGGGATACAGCCCGCATTGCCAGCCAACAATTCACTCATATAAATATTCTCACAGTTAAATCTCAATTACCAGCATCTCTGGACCCCTACTACACCGAAATCCTTCCGACACGTTGATTCTAGGGTCCCTTTGTTTGTTATTTATACAAATCTCAGCCGTTTCACTGAACTGAACCAAATTTGACGTCCCGAGTTCAGTTTCTTGCATTGTTAAGCATTATTCATTTATGTATTTATCTAGCAACCCGCCCCGGCTTCGCCCCGGATCAGGTATGAATGCATTACGTGATAAGCGCTTTTTGTTTCGATGTCAATAAACTACGACCTACATCCTTTTAACGTCTCGGCATGATAGGTTAAAATCAGTGACTGGACTATTAATTATATTATCATGGAGATGCACGTGCAACGCAATCATGTCAGACATAATTTAAGAATGGCGAGGTGCATGAAACACAAATCCCCCTTCCGTCCAATCTTATCCTGACTGTGTATTTTGTGTAGCGAAAAGTTCACAGGCGAAATGAAGAAAGGCCGAGTTGCATTTCCAGGGAAACTCCAAACACAACAACTATTCCCTGAGGTCTTAACTCAACACGAATCGACAGTTTGCTGCTGACTGAATCTGAGAACATTTCATGCTGAACAATTCTTACACTCATTGCATATTGATATTTTTAACGGTTTGCCCAGCGTAAGCTTAAAAAGCGCATTGGCGCCAGATTTTCTTTTCGACGTTTTCACTGAAATCGTTACTGCTCGGCTTCCTTTAATCTTAAATCAATTATTTTCAACAGGAACCTTCCTCGAGATATCCTTTACAGAATGGTGAAAACCGCATCAAAATCCATCCAGTGGTTCTCGAGATTACCCGTGACATCCAAGAATCGGGAACTTGGTTTTATACTAAGTAGAGATTTATTTATTTAATTTATTAATAATAATTTATTTATTCTATTATAATTATAGTTATTATATTATAATTTATGCTTTTCCCGAGGATATGCACCTCTCAATGCCTAATTACAGGGAGGCATGGAGTGCTGCATCAAACCAGTTAAAAGATTGAAGACTCAAAGAACAACAATTTATTTATTTATTTATTTATTTATTTACTTATTTATTGAATGAGATTCGCGTACAGTAAAGTGAAGTTGATTCCGTTTGGCCTCTAAGCACATCATGTATCCTTCCCCTTCTCGATAAGCCTAGCCCGAGAAGTCAAGGACCTCGTGATCTATGCCATAATCTGCTCCAAATCAGGGTAGATATTGCAGAAGCACGATCAGACAATGCAGGACGGGAGTTATGTGGGGATAACAGCGGGTGCTGCCAATCTACCGTGCATACAAGAAGCGTCAGGGCCAGCACTACAACAAACTCATTGAGTGCTTTATGAGGCTTGAATGATCAACGTAGACACCAATACCAACTTTTAAAAGGGGACCCAACCAACCCTCCAAGTTTTCCCCTTCACTACGATTACTCTTGAACTAAAATAAATAGCAGTGAGAGTCAAGGACTGGTTGCTTCACCGAGTGGAACTTTCTGCACTCTCAAGTGCTTTTCGAAAGCAATGGGGAGAGGGGGTAATTTATGTGCTCTAGGTTCGGCAGGTATCGCACATATTGAGGGGCATCTCGGTCATCAGTAAGGCCCGGATAGTTATGTGTTTAAATATATTTAATATAACTAAATATTTTCTATTTATTTACATGTCGTTTTCCGTTTTTATACATTAAACCTTTCACTTTCAAGCTCTCATCTGATGGATGTGTGAAAACTGTCAACCATATTTACCGAGCTGTGCACACACTACTTTTAAGATGAAAATGAAAATCCACAGTCTGCTTCCAGTCTCCGACCGGGTCAGGAATGGAATGAATGAAGCCCCCATCTAGCGGTGAGGATATGGACTGTGCCGGCTGCCGAGGCCTGACGCACTCCTCTGGGGCAATTATTAAATGGATGACAAGTGAAATGAAATGATAGTGGAGAGTGTTGCTGGAATGGACAGGGAAAACCGGAGTACCCGGAGAAAAACTTGTCTGCCTCCGTTTTGTCCAGTACAGATCTCACATGGAGTGACCGGGATTTGAACCATGGACCCAGCGGTGAGAGGCCGGCGTGCTGCCGCCTAAGCCACGGAAACTTGCTACTTTTAAGATAAAATATTGAAATAAAATATTATAAATATTGAGTGTAAAACCACTTGTTATTACTGAAAATAAGTGATGTCTCTGAGCCATATGATTTCATTGTAAAATAATAAAACAATGGAAAAAAAATTAAAAATTTCACATTTGAAATTGTTGAAGAAATCTTGGGAAATGGAATTCACTTGTCAAGTACACTAATCATGCTAAAAGAAACTCTATATTATTTGACAGTGTGGTAAATTTTAAGAATCGAAAATTACCAATGAAAACTGAGAAAAATACACGCAAGTTTGCCACTAACCCCGACGTGACAAGACACGAAAGTCTGTGAGCACATGTTTCAGGCTCTAAGAATTAATATAAATACAGATTGTAAGAGGTTTCCGCGGAATATACACTTGAGTTAAAATTGCCTTCTTCATATTCCTTGAAAATTGCTGCTACCAAGCGTAAAAATAACTAAATAATCAACAATAAAGGCCGGTATCGATGGATCGTTACCCTGACAGTATTGGCACGAACGGGACGTAACGATGGATCGTTACCTCGAAAGTCAAAGGATTAATACATATTCTGCGAATTTATTCAAAAGTACATATTTCTTATATTTGGTTGTATGATGTACTCCTTAGATGACTGCTGCCCACATTTTTGACCATTTGCAATTCCAATAACTTACATCTCTATTTCGTTAATGCACTCTTGTCTCTGTGGCAGGCTGAACTGCTGTGCCCAAGATAGCGGGTTCAAACCCGACCGAAGTCGTTGGATTTTTAAGAGCGTTAAAAATCCTTCAGTATGCCATCCTCCGGAGGGGAAGTAAAGCCGGAGGTCCCATGTCATAGATTAATGGCATGTAAAAGATCCTTCCTCAGACTAAACTTGTGGGAAGATGAATTGTTACGTTAGATTTCATCAGAACGCTCTGGTGGCGGAAGTTGGAACTACTTGAAATTGAACGGAACTTGTAGCTCACCCTAAGGGTGTCCGATGGAAGCAACTACAAATTCAGGCGAGCCGAACATGTCCTCGGACACTCCCAGCACGAAAAGCCATACGATAAATAAATAAATCAGTATTGCAGTAGTATTTCATGACATGAATTCCCCGGTCGTTAAGTATAGCAGGGGGGAGTCAACAGTCTCATTAAGTCCTTATGTCGACAGGAAGTTTTACTTGAAATTACAGTAGTCTGCTAAACTTGTGAGTTTTGACAGAGTGCTATGAACGTTTTTGAAGTGACCTTTCCTTCTGCTCTTTAGAATGAAGTTCGAAAACAGCGCACAGGCCTACATGATTTCGGATCGCGAATGCGCAGTAAGTATTGTAGGATTAGGAAACTCAGGCAAGCCGCGGCCTGTTAAAGCGGGAATATTTGCACTGTAGACGTGGTAAACCTTTCCACATTAATCGCATTCAAGTGACAAAAGCGATGAAGATGTTGAGGAATTCTATGCCCAAATTCAGACCGTCCTCAAAGACACAAAAGAACATGATATAACCCTTGTTATGGGAGATTTTAATGCAAAGGTTGGGAAAGGTTCTTAAGAACACATTGTGGGCCAGTGGGGTCTCGGACAAATAAACAACAGAGGGTATCGTTTAGTGCAGTTTTGTAGAGAGGAGAACTTTGTAATTGATGAGGAATCCAAAATACCGTCTGCTCCAAGTTGTACTTCAGGGTAAAATTGAAGGTCAGCGTGGACCGGGAAGGAGACGAATAATTTGGATGGATAATTTAAGAACGTGGTTTGGGCTGTCTTCCACGGAACTCTTCAGGATTGCACAGGATAAGACGGTGTTAGCCATGGTGGTAGCCAACGTCCGTATCGGATTAAGAAGAAGAAGAAGAAGAAGTATACAGGATTATGGATTATCCAAGCAGCTGGACGATTCAACTATATTTCGAGCAACTGGGGGACATAAATATGATACGAATTTAAGAACATATTTTGTAGACTTCTTCTTCTTCTTCTTTTGCTTTAGCGTTTGTCTCACCTCGTGGCAGGGTCCGCTATTTGAATCCGCTGTCTCCACTTTACTGGGTCATGGGCCATGTCCAGATGAAGGTTGACGCCTTTCAAATCCCTGTGCAGTGTATCGGCCCAACGTTGTCTCGGTCGCCCCTTTGGTCTTTTCCCGGCGACCTCCAGTGCGTAGCCCTGTTTTGCAATGGTGTCCGCTCCTGACCGTAGCACATGCCCAAACCATCGCAGACGACCCTCACGCATTTTGTTACTGATTGCCGCGATACCAAATCGTTCCCTCATTCTTTGATTGGGGATGTGATCCAACCTAGTAATGCCAGCTGTCCATCTAAGCATCTTGGTCTCCATGGCACTAAGCCGACGTTCTGCTTCCTTGGTGGTCGGCCAACATTCGGTACTATAAAGCGCTACGGAACGAATGACAGTGCGGTAAATCTTCGATTTTAGGTGGTCTTTCATCTGGCGATCGCACATGACACCTGTCGTTGTTCACCACTTCATCCACACAGCATTAATTCTTATGTTGACCTCCTCGGTGAGACGACCTTCAACAGTTATCGTAGAGCCAAGATACTTAAATTTTGTCGTTCGAGGCAGGTCATCGCCGTCAACTTGGATTGTTCCGATTTCTCCAGCATCCGTTGTCATATATTCTGTTTTAGCTTTGTTAAGCCGCAGGCCATATTGACTTAAACGATCGCTCCATTCCAGGGCTTGATGTTGGAGATCCAGCTTGTTTTGAGCGGCCAACATAACGTCATCAGCGTACAAAATGGTCCAAGGTAACGGTTGTTGTAGATCTGCAGTAACCGTGTCCATGACCATAATGAACAGCAATGGTGACAGGGCCGAACCTTGATGAACACCAACTGTTACATGGAAGTTTTCCGACGCTCCTGCGGTGGCTTGGACGTAACTTCTTGGCTCCGCGTAGAGCAACTGTTCCCAGGTGACAAGGTACACTGGGATGCCATGTTGTCGGAGATTCAACCAGATCAAGTCGTGCGGCACCCGATCAAAAGCCTTTTCGAGATCTAAGAAAGCAAGGTGCAATGGCTTATTCTTTTCACGATGCTTTTCAACTAAAAGCCGTGTGGCGTGGATTGCATCTGTTGTGCTGCAATTTTTCACAAATCCAGCTTGGTTTTTGGTCAGCTGGGTGATTGCACGTATCCTCTTATCAAGAATGCGCTCGAAGACCTTCATGGTGTGACAGAGGAGTCGAATTGGTCTGTAATTAGCACACTCGGCTGGACTTCTCTTCTCTTTGAAGATAGGTATCGTGATGCTATGTTGCCAATCAAGTGACTATTTGGTTGAAGAGTTTTGCCAACCAATCCACTGGATCCCACTTCTGAGAGCACCATAGCTCCGCCGCGATGTCATCTCGACCAGTTGCCTTCCCTGGTTTCATTTGTTTCAAGGCCCCTGCAACCTCTAAGACATCAATAGGTTTGATAGGACCTTCGACAGCAGTAGCGACAGGTATCTGGTTGTGCTGGAATTCCTCCGTTGAGACCTTCTCAAAGTAATTTCGCCAATGTTCTCTCGCCTTCTTCCAGTCGACTAGCAAAACGCCCTTATCGTCATTGATGCCATAGAAGCGTTGGATATCTTGAGATTTATGGTGCCTGGATTTGACGAGGCTATAGATGTCCCACTCTCCCTTGCGTGTGTCCAGCTTCGCGTAGAGGTCTGCGTACCGAGCCGATTTTGTCGAAGCAACAGTCTTCTTCGCTTCCCTGCGTGCTAGTTTGTAAACATTCCAACGAGAAGGTGTTTTGTCTTCCAGAAACTCGCGGTAAAGCTGCTTCTTCTTGCGTACCGCAGTTTTGACTGCGTCATTCCAAAGCCTTGTGTCCTTATCAATCCGACGTCTTCCTGGCTTCGTAAATCCAAGAATGGCATGCGTGGCTTCGTGAACAGCTTTTTTCATTTTTGTAAACTTAATCACATATTTTCCACTTTTAAGCACATAAATTAATACATAATTCTGAAAAGTTAAGCACATTATTATCCTAGCACTTGTGTTCTGATAAGTAGCCTGTACGTGTGTGTGTGTGCGGAATTTGTCTGATAACCTGTGTATCTCTGTAAGAGTACGAGTCCTAGGACTTGAAATATAACGAGAATGGACGCTGTATATGTCTCAGGCTTCAAATACCAGCTACGTTTACACAGTCTTATTCCATTCTAGTGCAGTGTATCATTCGTGTATTCGCCACATTGACATTATAACCACATTACAATAGGCAACAGTTTATTAGAACCGGTTGATTTAGAACATAAATACCAAAATAGTGCAGACAATATCACTACTGAAGTTACAATAATAATTCAATGCATCACAGGCAAGATACTTAAAATAAATCTCTACATAGTCATCATTATCTAAAGGCTAAGCCTTGTCTTCAGCAGCTCTCTTCGTCGTGACGTAGGAAGCAAAACCCAGCTGAGTGATTGTGTTCCTAAAGTATGAGAAACTCAGTATTCCTCTCCAATTCTTCCCTTGGATCTTGCTTTCTAAGACTATCAGTAGATGTGTGTCATGCCGTAAGACGTGTCGAAGAAATTTAGTTTTTCTCTTCTCTAATGAACAATGTGAGGTCCGTCTCTCCTTAACTTCATCCATTTATTCGTTTATTACCCTAATATCACTTGAGACAGGAATGGCACTTTTTCGAACAAAGGTACTGCCCGTTTTGGCAAACGGACTTGAGTTAATATGGGAATTTCTTACCTACAAACAGTTAGATGAAATAGAAAACGTAAAATCTAGATTTCTCAAAAGAGTCCTTGGAGTAGCATAGACAACCAAGTCTAGACTTGTACACGAGCTTGCTAGAGAAACATTTTTAATAGAAGACCTACGAATGTTACTACTACTGCCAATTTCAGACAATTACAGAAAACTGTTTCAAGATCTACAGAATAAAAAACAGGACATACCCAGGGAATTCTACACGTCAAATGCGATGTTGGACCGAAGATGGATGCATCCGTTCTGTGAAATGCGACATGTCGTGACCAGACTTGCGGTACATGGGTTTCACAACAAGATCTGCTCCAGGAAGGTGTTCCATGATCCAGATGGAAATGGCATTTGTGAACTATGTGGGAATGTATGTGAAATGTACCATATCGTTTCATGCCCAAAACGAACCATGTCGATAGTGGCATACAGCACAGACAGTAATGAATTATTACTATAATTAATAATTAGTGTACGAGTTTGGCATAGACAATAAATCAATTAATTTGTTCAAAGCAAGCTTAGAAAACACCATTTCTAAGGTCAAATTTCGTGGTGAATTGTCCAAAGCCTTTGCAATCAAGACTGGATGTAGACAAGGTGACCTGGGATCACCGATGCTGTTCAACTGTGTCTTGGAGAAAACTATAAGAGAATGGTTAACAATCTTACCAAATAATTGTGGTATTCGAATTGGCTATAAAAAAGAAGACCTGAATATAAACTGTCTCGCTTTTGTAGATGACATTGCTTTGTTTGCTAATTCACTGACCAACTTAATAAATTACAAACCATAGCTGCTAAAACTGGACTTAAAGTGGCCTTCCATAAAACTAATTTTATCACAAATGTCAAAGATTACTCAAAATTCATCACGATTGGTCTGAAAAAAATCAAAAAAGTCCGAAAATTTAAATACCAAGGGGAATGGATTACCCCTAATAATTCAGAAATAGCTGCCATTGAGAGCAGATGTAACAAATTGGAAGGTGCCTTTCAAACCTGCAAAAACATTTACAAAAGTAAAACCTTGTCCCGGAATGTCAAACTTTGTCATTATAACACAGTAATTAGGCCGTCAGCACTGTATGCCGCAGAATGCTTACAGATGACAAACAAAGGCCCATTGAGAAAATTATAACTTAAGGATCGGAAAATTCCAAGGAAAATATTAGGACCTGTTAATGATAATGGTAGGCCTACTTACAGAAGAAGACATAGCAATGAATTATTTGAACATATAGAAGATTTTGTGAGTGTGATGAGAAAAATGAAAATGTCTTTCTTTGGACATTTGGAACGGATGGAGCATCATCGACTTTCATATCGAATACACTCATGAATCTCTAAAAAAAATCCTATTGTAAATGGTCGATGCAAGTTACAAAGGACCTAACAGAAGCTCGAATCAATCAAGCTCTGGTTTTGGATAGGAACCTGTTCAGAAAGGCGGTTAAATCAACCAGTAATCTACACCCTTTAACATCAGTGATGACTCGCCCTCACCGCAAGTGGACGGAAGAAAGGAGAGCTGAATATTCGTCAAGAATGAAGATCTACTGGCAGACAAGAAAACAAGCATTACAGTGATCACATGAGTGAAGAACATCGTGGTCCATTGATGGCCAAAACGATTCAAAAAAATAGTGTACGAAATATATACGTCAAAACCATGGCCACAGGCTGCAATAAAGATTATTATTATTCATTTGTCTATTTTTCCCTCCAACTCGTCCTCGTCAGTGTTCTCCAGAACCACATTTCAGCAGCTTATAGTCTTCATCTTGCTTGGTTTCCCAAAGTCCATGTCTCACATCCGTAAGCAAGCACGCTCCAAACAAAGGTTCTAACAAATTTCTTCCTGGTTTCAATTCCTATATGGTTGGTTGGTTCCTTAGTTTAGGGGCTGCGACATCGCAGACATGTAGACCCGTGTACTTTGGGTGTGTGTAGAATGTGTCTGATAACCGGTGTTAATTGTGATGGCTGTATTAGTGTGTGTATCTGTTTTTTTTATTCAAGTAAGGACTGCAACTTTGAATTTTTCAAACAGTTCCTACGTTTGCCGCCAAACGCCACCGTCAACGACTACTACGCCCAGTTCAGAACTTAGCTACTAGACGATAGGGCAGTCGGCTCTTGGCAACGAACATAGGAACCTAAGAGCGTTGTTTACATTCTTAACCTATACAATTTAGCTTCACACAGGTGTAATTAGTGGAAGGTTCTTTAACATGCCATAAATCTATGGCATGGGACCGCCGGTTTTACTTCCCCTCCGATGGAAGGCATACTGACAATTCCTATGTGCTTATTTAACAATAGATGTTTCTTCCATTGACTTCTATCAGTCTCTGACTGTCACTGATAATTACACTACCCAGATAACAACATTCTGTAACCTGATCTATTTCTGTACAGCTTAACTTAATATTTGTTTCCAATTCAGTCTTTTTCTCTTGAACAACCATGATTTCCGTTTTTGTTTTGTGTTTATTTTTAACCTGAACTTACGTGTTGTTTACTATACCGATCATTCATTCATTCATTTATTTGGAATTGGGGGTGTGTCCCCCGGCGGCAAATTGGGTATACATAACAAATACATGCTCCATCTGTTTACAAACGATGGACGTAAGGCTAACCGGCTTGTAGTTGCCCAATTCCAGTCTGTTCCTTCCCTTAAATATTGGTACCACTGTAGCTCTTTTCCAGTCATCGAGGATTTGCGCATTGTTTATGGACACATTAAACATCACCTCCAAGTATTGTGCCACGGCCCTACCTCCTAGTTTAAGTACTTCACTAACAATATTATCAGAACCCTTCGATATATGGTAACGTAATTTTTGTAATAGTTGACTGGTTTATTTGGAAAAGGGGAGCCCCTGATTCGTCGTTAAGGTCCAACACACAGCTATTGGATTTATTGAACACACTACCGTAAAAACAATTCATTCATTAGCAATGGCCTGTTTCCCAGTAATTAATTTACCGTCACCGGACATTATCATAGACAAATTATTTGAATTTCCCTTTCTTCTCCTAACATAACTGTAAATGTTTTCCATCCATCGCCTCCCGAACCAAGTAAGCCTTGCATATAATTGTCATGAGCAGCCCTCTTTTTTAAGACGAGCTCTCTTGATAAGGACTTAAATTTCAGCATATACTTGTCACCATCATATCTTTTATTGTATAATTTCCTAATTTTCCATTTTAGACTCCTGATTTCCCGTGTGTAATACTCAGGATCTGGGTTTTGTTTCAGTAATTTAAATGGGACAAATTTTTCAATAGCGCTATTTTTAAAAAATCAAAAAGTTAGTCCACAGGATATTGCTGTGATTTCCTTCCGATGCCCATCCTACAAATAGCTCATTCAAATACCCCTGAAATTGCCCTGATCATCGTATTCATGGTATGAAACAAACATTTTCCCGATTCTTGAATGTAGCGAGTAATCTCGAGAACCACTGGATGGAATTTAAAGCGGCTTTCGTCATTCTGTTAAGGATTTCTCGAGGAAGGTTTCTGTAGAAAAACTCCATCACTCCGGTGTCTCTAACAGCCGCAGTTGTTAGAAGGGACGTAAAACCAATAACATTATTATTAACTGTCTTTCTATCTGTTCTGATTGGCATCGCAACGCATCCCTTCTACTGCAATGCATGCCGGGTAGAGCTAGTATTAAATGTATTCTGACCTCTCTGAAGAAACACCACTAATCCTTTGTGAACAAAAGAATAACGGTAAGCGAAAACGTAGGCTATGATGAGAGCTCAGCGATGACAGCCAAGGTACTTAATTTTATCGAAACACAGTGCTATAATTGGTTGATATTATTCAAATTCTTGTACAGTACGTTGTTGTTTTATATTGAATGGGTGTAATAGGCATTTTAAATTCCCTCGAGACAGATAACTATCCAGGTTATTTTGCTACAACGATCAGTCTAACGAGACTGTACTTTAGCGGTATATTTGTGTAGGCAATTCCGAAGTTCAACGTTGACACACGAAGAAACGCAAATGTATTCCCGACTAGAATGCTTACTTCACCATGAGAATTAAAGATTATTTCGTATGATGCCCAAAATTTACGATAAAAATGATTGAGCAATCTGTGGTAACCTGTCAAACGTGAAAACGAACTTCAATGGATTGCAAAGCGAAATGTTTCCTGCAATTTGCAGCATGAATGAACATTTCCGGATCTCTTGACATTGAATATGGAACGTAGGCAACTCGATTCAAGCACCGGTGTTGCCAAATCAGCTTTATTTATTATTATTTTTTTTTTAGCGTATGACTTGTACAGACATTATCAGTAATGTATATATAAGGTGTGTTCAAAAATCAACGAGCCGGAGGCTGGAATGTGCAAACCGGTGACGACATCGGCTAATAGTGGCATGTGTAACGAGGTGTGGTTCCGACCAGAGCGTGGGAGGTCACAGCCCGTCGTTAGAGGACACGCGTGCACGTCACGTGACGATACAAAGTGAGCAGCAGCATGCATCAACCGTCCAACGCTGTCACAAGTGTACGGCGAACACTGCATGTCCCTTGCAAGGGTCAAGGCGTGGCACTAGCGCTTCAGGGAAGGACGGGTGTCGTTAGCCGATGATGCCCGGTCTGGGGTACCCCCCTGCATTACCGATGACAACGTCCAGCTGGTTGATGCACTCATTACCCAGGACCGCCGAGTGACACTGAACGCCATAGCCGCTGTGGTCACTCCACGACAATGCACGACCTCATACGGCCAACACAGTCGCAGAAATTCAAATGGGAGGTTCTCGGCCACCCTCCATACAGTCCAGACCTCTCTCCCTGTGATTACGCCATGTTTGGTCCCCTGAAAAGGGCTCTGTGGGGCCAACGATTCACCTCGGACGCCGACGTCCAGCTGTACGTGCGGAACTGGTTCACAACGCAGCCCAGGGAATTTTATGAGACAGCCATTCACCGCCTCGTGTCACAGTGGGACAAGTGCCTCAACAGCCAGGGCCAATACTTCTAACATACAGGAACTGGTTTCTGTAACTATGCCTCCGGCTCGTTACTTTTTGAACGCGCCTTATACATATTTACATAAGAGAAACAAAGTAATTTGAGCTTCACAACTGAATATCTAGATTTTCAATCCAGCGTACAGCATTTGGAGATACCAACAGGAAGTCCGCTTCATCACCGTGATTAGCTCGAATCTTGCATTCTCTAACAATGTGATGAATAGTCTGGTGTGGCGCTCCGCAGTCACAGTCTGGATTAGGTAGCTTTCTCCACTTGTGGAGAGCGTCTCTACACCGACCATGTCCTGTTCTGATTCTGTCTTGCGTGATAGGTGGAATCCTCTTAGAAATCTGGGACCTGAGAAGAAGGTATGCAGGCGCATATCTGTTGCTGCTTCCCAACGACCTTCCCATTCATCAAGAGATTTAAAATCCTTAGCATCCAAGTCAGTAGCATTACGCAGAGTTGGATGGCGTGATTTTAGTCTTTTAACATTCAAAAGTGGCAGGTTATTATGCACGGGTAGAGTAGGATTCCTGGAGATCTTGTGGAATTCCTTCATAAGGGCATTAGATCGGCGTAGATCAGGTGGTATTATACCGGTTAGCAGTGAATGTGAACTGGAGTATACAGTAAACTCTCGATTATCCGTGGGCAGTTTATCCGCTTTGCGGATTTTCCGCGGTGCCTATAGGAGAACATTTTTTTTATATAAAAAGGGAGGTCTGTTGCCGGAAGAGTTTATGTAAATGAGGATAATATCGTTGAGTGAATCGATTGTGATGCCAATGAACCGGGCTTTGAGCACCTCACGGATGAAAACATAAATCAAGTACGAGGTATTGAATCGGTTGAATCGGAAGACAATGAGGAAACGCAGATGCAGAGGACCGTTACTCATGATGCAGCATTAGGACACATTGATAGGATTCTTCAATACCTTGAAGAGCAAGAAGACGCATCACTTTGTGACAATATGGTGTTGAGAAAACTCAAATCACAAATAAAGAAAAGTGTTCCACTACGAAAAAGCAAAAGCAAATGACCGATTATTTTGTTAAACAGTAAACAAGACTTTTTAATATCACACATAACATCGACTGAGTTTTGTTATCATGTATGTCCTTTTATTGTATAATAAACTTATTTAAAGCACTTGGTGTTGTTTTTTAGTGTCTTCGACCTTTGGTTAACCATTACCAGCAATTTTGCGGCTTATCCGCGAAATTCGATTATCCGCGGTATCCACGCCAGTCAATTCCGCGGATAATCGGAAGTTTACTGTATATGATTGCGCCAAATATGATGCGCATTGTGGTATTAAGTTGGGTGTCAACTAGCCTTGTGTGATAACTCTTCAACTAAACAGGTGCACAATACTCAGCACTTGAATACACCAAACCCAAGGTGGTCGTTGAAGATCCCCAGGTAGTTCCACATAGGTTAGCTTTATACCTTAATAACTAACCCAGCCGGCGATTGGATTAGGAGGGGCCATCTCATGGTGTAGTGGCTAGCATTCTTGTCTGACTCTTCATGACTCTTACAAAAATGCAATTCTGTTCTGAGGTTTGGAACAGGAGGCACCCAGCCTCAAACTGAGAACAGTTGGTTCAATTACCTCCTCAGCCATCTTGGAGGGGTTTCCCACCTCTATCCGTCTCCTTCATAAGCGAAGTCGCAATTACTAATAATACACACACTCGTAGAGACACTACAATAACACAGTTCATCAGACACACCCAAGTACACGGGACTGAATGAGTACGATGTTCAAGCCTCTAAATAAATTAATGACAGGGTTCAATGCCGACCAGCTCATAGCGTACTGATTATGGGAAACAGTACTTTGACTTGTAGGCGATAAGGCGGTATTTAATATCCCAAGAAGCTTTATGGGGTTTGACGCCATTTCTCATTGTTCCCTTAATAAACGAAAGCTTCATGCTTTTCAGTCGGTCCACACGATTGAACCCAAATTACATGAGATTAGTAAATACACTTGGATGACCAGTTTCGATCGTCAAGTGATCATCATCAGATCCATTACACTTGGGCTACAAATTTTCTATCAGAAAAATCAGATCAGTAGCCTGTACAATACAATCTGAACTGACCATTTAAGTACAGATGATGATGATGATAATTTTTGTTTGAAGGGGCCTAACATCTAGGTTATCGGACCCTAATGGTTTGGGTGATCGTGAAGATAATGAAATGTAAACTATAACTAAAACTAACTACTAACTTATATACTAGAAGAAGAAGTGGAAAACAAAAGGAGAATAAGGCAAATAAAGGACAGGAGGAAAAGAAATGCCCTCAACCCTCGACGAATGTGGATTGAGGGACTTGGAAGGAAGGAGAGCCATGAAAGGCAGATAGGAAAGTGAAAGAGGAAAGAGTCCTCCCCACAGGTAAGTGAAAAAGGGGGAAACCGGACCCAGCTCAGGAATCCCTCGGGGTCGCCAACTCCCGAACTCACCAGCAGTGAACCCCTGAGGGTGTAGCAATATCCAGGGTGAACCAGAAGTGGTGGGGCTACATACATCCTGCCTCCTTGAGGTCCTTGAGCACAAGGCAGGAGATAATATGAAAAGAAAAAGAAGGCTGACCCCTCGCAGAAGGAGGGTATCAGGAAAGATGAGACAAGGACCAATTAAGGCGGGAAAGGAAGAGACTCCCTAGGCCTCGGATACCCTAATACCGTCGGGGTCGGAAGAGAACAAGAGTTGACCAAGTGAGGTCGACAGGAAAGAAGACGGAGAGGAGCCCGGCACAAGTAAGTGGAAGCAATGCCGGACTCAGCTGGGGCCCCGTTGTCGCCAACCCACGTCCCACTAGATGTGAGCCCCTGGGGGGCATTTAAGAAAAATCACATATTCACTCTAAACAAGCAAGTTTGGAGGTCAATCACCACGTCCAGTATCTCACCAAACATCACATAGACTATAATTAACCAATATTGACCAGTTGAACTGTCTCAACTAATACCGCAACTAATGAAGTGTACATATTGTAAATATTTTCACCCATACTTTCAGACAAAAACTCTATAGGCTAAGTGTAATGAATCGGATGATGATCGCTTGACGATCGAAACTGGTCATCCAAGTGTATTATATATAATTTGTTGAGGCCATCTAGGACCACGTTAAGTATTGCCACACTTGGCAATTTGTTTCGCTTTCCTCTGAGCCCAGAATTCCCTCATTCTCTGTGAGTGAGCCATCTTGTGCTCCGCTGTCCAGGTGGTACCTTGTCTTCTTTTCGGGTTCGGTGTCTCGTCTCGGGTTATCCCATTAGTCAGTATCTTTTTGCGGAAGAGATCTCTATTGAAGGCGTCGTCGGGTTTTAGATGCAGCATTTTGAGGTCGTCGTTGGTATTCATAAACCAGGGCATTGTGGTTTTGGGTTTGGAGTCAAAGAATTGAAAAATCTGTTTGGTCAGCCAGTTTCCATCCATTCGTTTGAGATGACCGTAATACCATGCCCGCCTTTTACGGATCGTTTCTGAAATTTTCTCTATTTCACTGTAGACTTCTTTGTTGGATTTTTATAGTGGATGCAATTCTTGTAATTTGATCCCATTATACCTCGGACGATTTTGCGCCCTTTTTTCTCCAGTTCTTCCAGGAGTCCTTTATTAGCATTTAGGGATGGGGTTTCGGCTGCATACATAACTACTGGTTTCAGAACAGTTTCATAATGACGTAGTTTAGTATTTTTGGACAGGCATTTTTTTGTTGTATATTGAGCGCGATGTTTGATAGGCTATTTCGAGTTTGCGTACTCGTTCCTTGAGTGCTTCTTTGTCCAGTCCACTTTTCATGATGATCTACCCAAGTACTTAAAATTTTCCACTTTGTTGATCTTCCCGTATTTTGTCTGCAGTTTTGTATTTATTAATCTCATGATTATTTTTTTTTCACGATTATGGAATAACCCATCTCATTTGGGTAAATTCGTGTTGATCGACTGAAAAGCATCAAACTTTCGTTCCCAAGCAGCTACTAAATTGCCCTCACGAGGGTCTGTGCATTCCACAGATTTCAAATAGCCTGATAGGAAGGAGGCAAGTGTATACTGTATCACGGGATAAGCTATCAGACTGATATCAATTGACCGAATAAACAAACGCCAGACGAAAAGGTAGAAAACGTCGTTTTAGGATCATAAATCATGCCTCAGATATAGGGTGTGGTAACTATGATTGTAGAGATAAAACGATTAGCTCAGGGTAGGGAGTCATGGAGGGCTGAATCAAGCCAGTCAAAAGACTAAAGAATCAAACAACAACAACAACAACTCTCCTGAAGCGGTTGAGGCCAGGACTTGCATTCAGCCGTACGAAAAAACTGACTTCATAGAAACTCATCTCATCACAAAAGGAACTGGGACAATAGGAGGGTGGGAAGGAAGCAAAGAGAAAGGTGTAAGAGTAAATAACACCTATTAATACTATTCAGTCGGTCAACGATTGTGACCAATTGTATTAGGCGGGCAGTACAAATATTTAAACACCATAACCTGAAAGGAAAGGCTCCGTGGCTTAGGCGGCAGCACGCCGGCCTCTCACCGCTGGGTCCGTGGTTCAAATCCCGGTCACTCCATGTAGACCTGTGCTGGACAAAACGGAGACAGACTGTTTTTTTTTTTTTTTTCGGGTACTCCGGTTTTCTTGTCAACAATTTCATTCCAGCAACACTCTCCACTGCCATTTCATTTGATATGTCATTCCTTTAATCATTGCCTCAGAGGATTGCGACAGGCTTCGGCAGCCGGCACAGTTCATATCCTCACCGCTAGATGGGGGCTACATTCATTTCATCCCTGATCCGGTCGGTCGACTGGAAGCATGTTGTGGATTTTCATTTTCAACCTGAAAGGAATGTTACATTAATTATTTATCACTTATTTCACACATAAACAAGGGGGGAGTAATTGTAAAGCTTCCCTTTCGTTCATCCAACTGTCGATGTCGCGACCCTCCTCGGAGTGCCTGGGTCGAGGTGGTGAGCTTGTCCGGGATGAGGCCACTAATACCTCTAAAGGGGGATATGGCTATTAAGTGCTGCCTAACACTATACCACATTCACTGTACACAGAGGAACATGACAGGATGACGCTAAGATCAATAGCTGACAAGGACTTCTGGTTCAGCATCAGTCAGCTGTTAGTCGTCATTCAGACTAGTCACTCGGCGAACAGAACAGTTTACCATCATAGAACCGGCCTCAGAGAGATACGACTTGGTCTATTAACCCCTTTTTTTTTTTTTTTTTTTTTTTTTTTTCAAGGAAGAATAGAATATTCCTTCGTGCAATAATCCAACGTAGGCACAATAACCCCCGTTGTTAAAAAAAAAATACGTTGATCCTTTGTAAAATAGTAAGCCTCCGTGGCTTAGGCGGCAGCACGCCGGCCTCTACCTCTGGGTCCGTGGTTCAAATCCCGGTCACTCCATGTGAGATCTGTGCTGGACAAAACGGAGGCAGACAGGTTTTTCTCCGGGTACTCCGGTTTTCCCTGTCACAATTTCATTCCAGCAACACTATCCACTATCATTTCATTCCATCTGTCATTCATGTAATCATTGCCCCAGAGGAGTGCGTCAGGCCTCGGCAGCCGGCACAGTTCATATCCTCCCCGCTAGATCGGGGCTTCATTCATTCCATTCCTGACCCGGTCGGAGACTGGAAGCAGGCTGTGGATTTTCTTTTCTTTGTAAAATAGTGCTCATTTAAAACCAGCGGGACCGATCGATTTATAGTTGTTTCATTTAGGGATTCCGAATTCATGGCCATCGCCCAGGGTACTTGAATGCGTTTGGAATCTATCTGATAACCTGTGTTATTGTAGTAACTGTACTAATGCGTGTGCTTGTAACTACAAGCTGAGATTGGGAAGGAGAGGACCGCGAACTGACTTACTCGCGCAAGAACGTAAATAAGTATACTTCCAACGAGTAGAACTGGGCAAGGCTCAAGCCCGGAAGGAAGCCGTGGCACGCAAGATGGTGGAATGACGATCTCAGAGGAAGATGGACAGCTCGGCTGATACTGAGTCTGGTTGAGTGGACAAGTAGAAGACACGGGGAAACTAATTATTTTCTGACGCAGATGTTGACAGGTCATGGCTACTTTCGGTGTTACCTTCATCATATGGCCAAAGTAAGGAGTCCAGTTTGTATTTACTGCGAGAACAAACGAGATGACGTATTGAACCCTTATCATTGTGTCCAATAATAATGTTTCATATTATTAAAAACGCTGGAAATACTAAATACATGATATGCTGGATATTTGAGTAAAATTGATATAGCAAGCAATCTGGACTTGGTAAGACGGGCTACGTGCTGGCTGGAAACTACCGACAGTTTCACAACCAATGCTATTCTTATTATTCTGAGAAAATCAGGTATGATGCTCAGGCGTACGTGACGATCGACAGGCCAAAATGCTGGGTCCAAGGCAAGGAGTGAGAGAGAGGACAAGTGTCGTGACGTCAATATAAGGGCGGGATTTGTAAGGTCAGAACTCCGACGCCAACTTATCTGACCAATAAGAAAACAGGACGCCAGAACATAGCATCAGTGTGTTTTGCGCGCCAATCGGACATAAAAAGATCTAGCGATCGGTTTGCGTGTTCGGCGGCAGATTCGCGACCTGTGAGAAATTACAAGATTTTTGAGAGGTCACACATAATTGTAGGCCCATTATTTTAAAAAAAGGAGCTGTTTTCTCCCACCATTGGAACTTTAGGCTTTCTGTATATATACAAATGTCTGAGATGAACCGGGGCACTCCTAATTATTCTTCTACAGTCAATTTAAGACGTCCTTAAGACGGTATGGTTTTAAAATTCTAGTTGTGTGTCGACAACGAAGTTATAAATTTCATAAATTGTGAGATGGCAATTAGCCATAGAATAGGGAAAGTCTACGATTCTGCATAGGACAATATGAGGAAATAAAATACTCATAAAGCAGATAGAACAGTTTTAAAACTTTAATTTAATTGTGTTTTAACAGCAGCGAGATGACGACCATGGAAAAAAGACAACAAGTTTCATCCTCCATTACCATCAGTGTTATGGGCTAACGGCCTAATGGTGGGAAATGACGAGGCGGAAGGCCTCTGGAAAGCGGTTTAAGTGATGAGTATTAAAAAATTGATTTATTGATTTTGGACGAGGGGAATCGCGAGAGAAGTGTGGAACTTTGTACAGATTTTATTTGTGTGGTTTAATTTAAATTTTAGGGTTTGATTTCTTAACTGACATGCGTGTAGTAATTTTTGGCATTGCGTGACAATTATGTTGTACAGTAAAATTTTGTAACTTAAATGTTGTCCTTATGTATACGTAATTCTTATAGCGAAATGGCCGCATATGATTAACGTATCAATAAAAAAGTGTAGCCATGAATGAGAACCTAGGAACGACAATGATAAATGGACTGAATTAATGATGTGTAAAACTAAAGCTAGACGTGGGGGGAAAATTAGTGTTTTAGTTGCTTTGATAACTCGGGCTAATTCTGATTCCAGTTATTAATTCTTTATTGTCATTTGGACATGTTGTGTGTCATTTATCTGAGGGGTGTGCTGGTTTATGCTGCGACGAGATCTTCGAGAAAGTGCCACGTGTTTTTGGGTGTAAGTGATGATGAGGAAAGGTAAAGCCTGTCCTTGACTGCGACATCATTCCGGAAAATTAGTTACCCTTGGGTAGTTTATTGGCTGAGGAATAACCCACCCACCAAGGGAAGATGATTAAGAAAAGGAAGTAGATTTTGGATTGGAGAAAAAGGATAGAAAAATAGGAGGAGAGTCCCACAAAAGTTATGAATTTAACTTTCAATACATTTAGAGGCAGTTGCCACCGCAAATCCGTTCTCGGATACCTAAAGTGGATACGAGCTTGGTCGAAGCTAACGCGAACCGCAGCTAAGACTTGGGCAGTTTGCCAGAGAGAGGCTGTAGTGTATTTCCTCCCAAGCATGCATAAAAGTACTATAGGGAAGGGTGATACTCTGGCAAGACTGATAGTAACAAATTTACTGTATGTCTTCTCAAAGAAATTAGATTTTACAAAATAATTCGAAGAATGCCAATGATTTAACTCAGGTTTGGTATTTTCAATTTCTAAAATTATGGAGTTCCCGTAAGGGCGACCAAGTGTCTCTAAGAAAGAAAATGATAAAAGATTATGCCTTATGGAGTAATCTTGGTAAATGAACCAATGGTTGCATTGGAAAATGGCTAAGCTTTTACTCAGCGAGAAGCCGGCTAAAAGTTTAGACAAAAGGAAACACTTATCTTTTAGAAAACTGACCATAAGTTTTCGGAGAGAGTCTCCACAAGCAGGTAGCTGGCTTAGCGAGCTTTACTTGCCTTACTGGCCAATTAGAATTAGCTATTAAAGCTAAAAAGAACTTTAGTGAGGTGAAAATTAAGAGTTCTTGTTCAAATGCAACAAATGGTGAAAGCCCTATTGATGATTTTAATGTCATTGAGTGAGGAGAGTCAAGGAAGACAGGATTTTGCCTAAACTTTGTATTCGTAAATGAAAAAGCGAAAGGAACCGCTTCATTTATTTAACAATTCAAAGAAGTTTGAGAAATTAACAATTATGTAATATAATTTTGACAAACATAGTTCATTTGAATTTTTAACAAATGGGGTTGCAGACCTCTCAACATTAAATGTTTGCTCCAGGCAATTGACAATTTACAAGGTTTCAAACCTTAAATGTTTCTAAAATCTTTGTAAGATTTAAACAAATAAACAATGAAGTAATTAAAGTTTGAACGTGAATTGGGGTACAAAGAGTGTACCTTAAGAAATTCTTGAGAGAATGTTCTAGAGAAAGTGACAACTTTGAAAATAACAATAATAAAAACATGAAAAATAAGATAGAATTTCCTACAACTTCTTATATTTATACAGAATTACTATATGAGAATTATACAAAAGAGGGCAGGTCACTTGCTGTGAAACCTGAAGAAAGTGAAAAGGAAAGTTCTAGACTTCCCAAGTTTGAGCAGGAATTACTAGCCAAATGGGACAGTTTCCATTTCGTGAAACCTGAACATGACTCGCTCAAGAGTTTAAGGAATTGTTTTCCCTGATTATAGGAAAGGAACAACGTGAATTTAAAACTTGTATCACACAAGCAATTATGCAGAATTTAATTAATGTTAAACTAGCAAAGTTGGAAGGGCACTTCGTGAGTGACACCTTATAGAAAAATTACAATTTTATTAATAATGGTGGTTAGTAGAAGGTTGAGGAAAGATCATTGGGATATAGGATCAATGTTCATGGCCGTATTTAATGTAAACGGACGAGCGCGACGCGGTTGAAACGTGGAACAAGCACTGGATATCACTGTAGTCTATAAAGATGGATGCAAAGTTCACTATAGAAACACTAAAGTTTATGAGAAAGAAAGTTATTGCAATTATGGAAATAACTGATTGCACTATATAGGTGAGAGTCTATTTCTTGAAAAAGTTGTGATTTATAATTAAATGTACCATAAAACATTCCAGTAGTTCCAGCGGTGGAAGAAAGTTAGCTATTGCAAAAATTTGTAAGGAAGATTCCTCATTTGAAATATTATTGTCACAAGTGAGTGAAAAATACTTGACGGCAAGACTTGCAGATAGAGTACAAGATCTCGAAGGTTCCAGAACGACCTTAGTAGTAAAATGGGGTTGAGAAAGTCCAACGGAGGAACTAGCTTGATGAATTATAGACAGCGGGTATTAGGTAATCTCCCACGTAGTGAGAGGATTTCTCATTTGAATAGCTTAAGAAAAGCTCTTTTTAAGTAAGGTTGGCTTATACAAGCGAAAGCTCAACATGGCAAATCCCACGAAAAATGATTTTTTCCCCAAAATAAATACTTTCACACTGTCTATAAAAGTATCATTAAAAGCACGTGGAAGTTAAAACCATGAAGATGAGGTTAAAACTTTTAAAATGGTACTTATCTTGATTTCATGTTGAAGGCGAAGTTCTGTATGACGATAACTACTTTGCCAACATGGCGTAGAAGAGAGTATGCCTCTTGGTTTGAGGAGGCTAGCTCGAGTGGAGCTTTGACTGATCGAGTCAACTGCCGACTGAGAAGTGAGACCTGCTCAACGGAGCACGGAGGGACCAAGGAAGGGGAAAAGAGTGGGGGGTAGGAGACAAAAGGAGAACATATAAGCATTGCCAATGTTATAACAAAAAATAATCTTCTCTTGCTGAGCTGGTCTTCAAAGAGTTGATAACAGGCGATACTAGCGCAGCATGGTGAGTGAAACAGTAGACGTAGTCCTCTTGCTCAAGGAGAAAATAGCTGGCGATGGTAACAGGATCTGGTGGCCAAATGGATAAGTAAGTCCTCTAGCACCAGGAAGAATTGAGGAGCTTCAGAGATTCGCTGCGAGATGACGCTAGGTGGGTCACAGAAGTTATATATCTAGAACAGACTTATGAAGACATAAGAGATTTGCCCATCAAGGAGAAAACAAAAGATCACTGTTGGTGTTTGACAAAGAGGAAGGAAGAAATGAACATGCAAGGAGCAATAAAAATTATATCTCAGGTACCGTGTATTCAAAGAATACACCAACCCTTGGGGGTAAGTTTGACCTGGAGATGTGTTCTTAAAAATCCCTGAGAGGATGTTTTGAGATAATGTGATATTTTGTTTGTACGCGTTTAACAGGTGGCGATTAGCAAAGGTTGCTGGACGCTGGCTATGGGCCAGAATCTATATTTAGCGTGGCACTAATTACTACGTTGGGGGAAGAAATCAGCCACTTTCTCAGATATGTCATAACAGACCCGGTTGTCTCCAGCTCGGTTATGACACGTAATGTTTGCTTTAAAGCCTAATGAGTTAAGGTTATTTTATTTGGTTTGATTTGGGGAGTTGCCATGTTGTCGATCCAAGATTTCTTTTATCATGACTATGAATTATTTGTTCATTGTTTTGAAACGCCAAATTTTCTGGCGTGAAAATTAAAATTTGTATTTTGTTGTTGTTGGCTCTTATTTTCAAGGCCATTGTATTCATTATAAATATAATTTGGCGACCGGCCAAACTTGTTCATGTCATGTTATGCTTTCCTAGTGTTTGTGGTATAAGACGGTAATTCCGCAGCCCTTATTTTAAATAATACACACGTGTATTTGGTTGTGGTAATCTAAGGTTAGAGCATGTCAGTAGTGTATATAAATATGTAATTGTTGTTCCCACATTTCCGTAATTCGTCCTTCGCAGTACGGAGTTCGTTCCCGAACCGGCTGTTTTGGTCGAAAACGAGCGCCCGTCAAAGTGCTCATTACTTAAACTAGTCTTAAAACGCGTGTCGCTCATAAATATTAAATTCTTGTACTATTTTATTTGTTTGTTATTTTTGGAACTTGTGATTCGTTTTCATTTTGTTACTTTGAATTAAGTGACATTGCAGTCACAACGCTTGTTTGACAGCTGTCATGCCGTGTTATCATGGTACGTCAGGCTGGTCAGTGTCAGATCTGTTCACGTGCGAGTGAACAATATAAGGGTGGTTTATTGTTAAGTGTTTTTTTATGTTTGATTCAGTTATTAAATTTCATTTGTTAGTAGATCCTGTTGTTTTCTTGGCTTTGTAATAATTAGTTAACCTTATGAACCCTGGAAGTTATGTTGATAGCATAAATCTCTAAATCACATTCACAAGAATCCATTACGACCCCGAAATTTTGAATCTTGTCTACATGCTATTTTCCAAGGGTATAGTTTATCATACGTTCTTCGTCTGCACTCGATGAGCAGCGGAAAAACAACGATTTGAAGCTGAGGTTGGTCCAATAACGCCGGACAATATAGTTGGAATTATGCTGAGGAACGAGCTCAGCCGGGATACGGTCGCTTTCTTCGTTGAGGTGGTCCTTCGTCAGAAGAAGTCGGGTGGGAACTTGCACGATTTTGATAATTAATTCTGCGATCCGTGGACTGAGTATGAATTGAGAAGTAAGAAGGTGCTTGTAAAGCAAAGAAAATGGCCCCATCCTGAAGTAATACGAAAGTGGTCCCGGGATGGGTTTTGTCAGGAGTTAGGGTGTGGTTTTAGTGGGTAAGAACCCCACACACTAGAGCAGTGTGGGCCCTTCTCAAAGTCTTATGTAAAATTTTCCACTTCCCTCGTAAAAGTAAAAGAAAAAAATCGTTATGACAATTCAAAGACCGCGTTTGGTTTTCGCCTTCTTATCTTCCCAAAATCTCTCCATGAATGCACTGTGTTGCATCTTGCGTTCTGTGGGCCAATTCCTACCAGTTTTCTTCTTAGGTTTCTCCAACAATTTGTTTTTACCTATTATTGTACTCAAGGCTCCACGATTTTCTATAATGTTGTTTGTGATATTTACTTCTTGGAGGTTCACCTTAGTTTCTTCTTCTAGGCAGTTTATTTTCACCTTCTGTGAGTTGATTACTTTAAATTATCGTTTGTATGGTCTGTCCTTTCTATAGATATGGACATCGAACTTCTGACCTCTCATGCGTAAGGCATCAGCGAACCTGTCAGAGGTTCTCCTCTTAATCCACATTCCTTTTTCTCTCGTGGGATCATACATTCTCCACAGAATTTTCTGTTCTTGGTTTTTAATTTCTTAAACGTTTAAATTATACGCCAAATCAATACATAAACAAATATATATTTTATATATTAGTACATGTTTCGACCCACAGTGGGGTCATCCTCAGCCTAGAAAGAAAATCAATTAAGAATTGGAAAACTAAAATGGCATATGCACCTTAAATCTAAATTAAAATGAAAATTAAAGATAATAATTGATAAAATATAGTAATAAAAATGGATATCCTTACAAAGTAGTATTAATTAAATAAATATAAGATTGGTCTTTTAACAATAATTTTAAAAAAGTAGTTAGAAATAAGAACTATTAGACGGTGAGTGTAAGAATGTTAAGCTTTAAATTTTTTATCAAAATATACACAATATAATTTAGAAAATCAATAAAATAATTCAGCTCGGCCCTTGAGTTAAATAACTTGAATCCTCTTCAATACGGAGACTATTAACGATTTTTGAAAGGTGCCAACCAGTATTATGATGACATGAAATAACCTAACAGATAGGAAAATAAACATGTCAGAAAAATGTATATAAATAAACGAAACATAATTAGCCAGCATATGAAACTGATAAAAATCTACTTTAAATGATTTATTATCACCTACCTCGTTGTATGGGATGTAGAAATTGGGAAATTCGTACAAGAATTTGAGTTGAAATGCCCAATATGGATATGTGGCAATTCAAATAAATGTCCAAAACGTTGAGAAGAGAAACCGGGATTCTTGAGATGGAATTGCGGTATCAGAAATTCCACTTTAAATTTGCCAAACAGTGTTAGGTTATGTATATGCTGATTTAATGCAACCGTCTATGGAGAAAGAAATGAATACGTATAGTAATCAGTCTTGATTTAAAGGAGGTATTAAATGTATTGGTTATACTAATAAGTAATCTTACCGTGTTGAAAATTCTCCCGTAGTACCATATGTACCGCATACATTAAGTATTTATCAAATCAATGAATTATAGGAGGCATGTCATTATTCGTAATCTAGGTGAATAAATATATGTCAACGAGCTTTAAGGTTTGGATGTATTGCATTCTTTAGGCTACCTAAGTGTAAAATATAGTTTCCAAGGAGATATGGGAGTGAAGTTTAATAAAAGTGCCGTTGTAGCGTTGCTATGCATAAAATACCCGCTCAAATTTGCTTCATAGTTCGAAATGTTGTCATAAATATAAACTTTTGTCGTAAGTATTTAATTATAATAGGAAAATAGTATAGTATGTTATATCTTAAAAAAGTATATTAATTTTCATTTGGCTCTTATCCTGGTTTAAATATATACACTTCATTGAGATGAACGTTTAGGTATATTGCATCTCACAGGAAACCAAATGCAATGGGTAGTTTCAAAGAAGATATGAAGATGCAATTTAAAAAAATTGCCGTTGTAGCGTTGCTATGTATATGACCGAATCAACCTACCAAATATCAAATAGGTCACCAATAATGTGTATTAAATCCTTGTTTTAACAATTATTAGATGAATACTAGGAATTAAAATTTCTAATGCTGCAATTGTCGAAGGGTAGGATTAGATTTACCTCTATGTTAAGCTAAGTGTCTGAAGTTCAATCTGTTAAGTTACTAAACATCGGATGTATAAATAAGGAGTTAAATATAAAACATGATAAACAGTCCGAAAATCTATTTAAACAGAGGTTATGGCAAATAAATCATATATATAAATAAATCAGAAAAGCGCCACATTGTGAAATACTTGGGCATCTCATGAAAATCCACGGAATTGTGCAAAAAGGAGGATACTTCAATGAGCTGAAACGAAACATGTGTATATGATCTTTGTGAAAGCCTAAGTGACTTGGTATTTCATTTCAACATATGAAAATTAAAATGAGACAAAAATACAGACTTGCTAAGACTCGTAAGATTGAGAAAATATAAGTGAATGTAGTGTAAACGTATTTGAATGCTTAATGTTTGTCTTGTATATATTTATTTAATAATAAGATTTGCTGTGACTAGTTTTATAAATCGATGAAAAATGTTGATATTGGTAATATTGTATCTTTAATTGTCAGTTAATTCAGTTCTTTAAATTGGATTGATGTTATGAATGGTGATGAAAAATAGTATAAAATTTTGATTTATGGTTGTTAAAGATGTTTATGGAGGTAGGATTGTTTGTTTCTTGTTTTTATATGGTTCAAGATTGTGATGAACAAGGGGTTACTTTCGTTATTTATTTCATTTATGTTGAGGTCTGGGTATAATTTTTGGTTGATGTATATTTCTATTTTTTCAAGGATGTTTAATAGTTTGCCTTTATCGGATAAATGTAAAATTGTTAAGTCTGTGTTAATAGATGTAAAAGCATGGTTCATATTATTTATGTGTTCTCCCATACTTGAATATTTCTTATATTTGACAGCATTAACGTGTTCGATGTAACGTTTATTAAAAGTTCTCCCAGTTTGGCCAATATATGTGAGTTTGCATGTGTTACATTCAAGTTTACATACTCCTGATTTATTGAACATGTTTTCTGTATTTATTTTGTTGTGATTGAAAATCATTTTGGATGTAGTATTATGAGTTTTAAATGCAATTTTACAATTTTTCTTTTTAAATATATTTGTTATACTGTAAATTATAAAGTGACCACCAACATATATGGTTTCTTAGACGTATGAAGCTTCCAGCAAAATAACTGTGTTGTAGTGTCGCAGTTTTGCATTACGTTATATGACTCTTTGCTTGTGTTATAATTATTATTATTATTATTATTATTCAGTTTCATGAAAGAGACTTGTCTCATTTGTATTCAAAATACAGTTGCACAATTGAACTGATCCAGTCTCGCTAATGTAGCGCAGTAAGTGGCTCTCGTTATGAGCGGTATGATTGATGACTGCCGTAGTCTCGCTCGTCACCCACAACATACTGTACAGTGTTTCTTGCTCTCTCTGTTAATCTTCTACGCCCAAGATACCGGGTTCAAACCAGGTCAAAGCCGTCGGATTTATTAAGAGCGATAAAAATCCCTCATTATGCCTTCCTTCGGAGGGGAAGTAAAGCCGGCGGTCCCATGTCATAGATTTATGGCATGTTAAAGAACCTTCCACTAATTACACCTTGTGAAGCTAAATTGTATAGGCTAGGAATGTAAACAACGCTCTTAGGTTTCTACGTTCGTTGCCAAGAGCCGACTGCGGTGGCGTCTAGTAGCTAAGTTCTGAACTAGGCCTAGTAGTCGTTGACGGTGGCGTTTGGCGGCAAAAGTAGGAACTATTTGAAAAATTCTATAATTAAAAAACAGATAACACACACTAATACAGTCATCACAATTAACACCGGGTATCAGACAGATTCTACACACACACCCAAAGTACACTGAGCTACATGAAAGCGATGTCGCAGCCCCTCAACTGAGGAACCAACCAACCATCTCTGTGAATCCGGGTTCGATGCCAAGTCGAAGAAGGGGGATTCTTAAGAGCAGGATAAATTCACGGCACTTCAAGTCGTACGGCATCAACTCGTAAAAGAACTCTCGAATCACATTTGGTGACAAAATTGATTAAATCTCAGTTCTGTCTTGCTGTCAAGTGGCAGAGGAACCGGAACGTCGAAATTGTAGAATAGATCGCCTGAATGTCTCCAGTTCAAAATACGAGTATCTTGACCAGGTAGTTAAATCCATACAACGTAATCGAGTTTGGCGAGCTAAGGACCATATGATTTCAGTTTTCTTTGGCTCCAGTATTCCCTCATTCTCTTGCTCTCAACTTCTTTCCTTTCAGCTGTCCAATGTTATTTCTTCCTCCCGCCGGTACCGTCACCTTGCAGAAGGCAATCAGGTATTGCCGGGTGATTGAAGGCTTGCGAGCCCAAATGATGCTTGGGGCTATGCCGGCGGGAGCTTCGGCTCCTGGTAGGGCCACCCAAGCTGGACAGGCCTAAGCCAGACTAAGAGCGGTACCCTGGTCCTCCAGGTTGGGGGTTGGGCGTGGGGCTAACAACCCTACCCCAGAAAAGAACACTTGTTACGGAACCAAAGGACAAAGGAAACCGGACGGATGAAATTGATAAACGACCTTGGCAACGGAAAAGGTACATGAATTGGTATTTTGAAACATGGAATATAAGAACACTGGGTAAATCTGGAGGATTACGGAACTTGAAGAGGGAAATGAAGAAAAAATATAATGTAAAGCTGGATGCAATACAAGAGGTACGGTAGTGAGACCTGTGGTGATGTATGGACCATGACACAAGGGGATGAGCAATTACTAAGGAGATGGGAAAGGAAGATACTCAGGAAAGTATATGGACCAGTAAAAGAGGTTGAATTCTTGCGAATCAGAAATAATATGGAGATAAGAGAGTTGTATGTTAAGCCACATATAGTAGTGGAAATAAAGAGTAGTAGGCTGCGTTGGTTGGGACATGTAGAAAGAATGACAGAGAACAGGGTGGTAAGGAAGGTCTTCAATGGGAAGCCAGGAGGACGGCATGTGAGGGGAAGACCTAGGACCAGATGGCTGGACAACGTGGAGGAGGATCTGAGAAGGATGGGAGTCAGAAGATGGAGAACCAAAGTAGTCAACAGGGAAGAATGGGTGGAGATTGTCCGGGAGGACGAGGTCCTACAAGGGCTGTAGAGCCAAGGAGTAAGTAAGTAAGTAAGTAAGTAACTTTGTTTGTTCTTGGTCGCTGTTCCTGGCTCTAGGAAACCCTCAAATATGTGTATCTTATTTCTGAAAGTGGTTCTGTTGCGGAGGTCTTGATCAGTGATGTTCATTTCTTGTAGATCCTTCTTGGTGTTAGCAAACCATTCTTCATAAGAGTTACCTTTTGTATTGGGCTTGTTGAAGTGGTTAAAATGTTTCTTAGTGAGTCTGTCGTCTGGCATTCTTTAAACATGTCCAAAGAATTTAACCCTTCGTTTTCGTATGGTAACTGAGATTCTGCTGCATGTTATATATACTTCTTTGTTACTGCGTAATCGGTATGTGTCAGAACTTTTGTTTTGGTCCGAAATTTTTATCATTTTAAATGATCTTGTCGACTTCGTCGTTACGCTGGGGTTTGGCGTTACGTTACGGTGACGGGACCAAATGTACCCAAATGCACTGAGGTGTGTGACGTCATAGTACCGCTTGGTGCATGTGTTCCCCGACAATCTCTACTTCGTTAGTATAAGAAAAAATCCCCGATTCTTGGATGTCACGGGTAATCTCGAGAACCACTGGATGGATTTTGATGCGATTTTCACCATTCTGTAAAGGATATCTCGAGGAAAGATTCTGTAGAAAATTATTTATGTTTGATCAAAGGAAGCCAAGCAGTAACGATTTCAGTGAAAAAGTCGAAAACAAACTTGGCGTCCGTGCGCTTCTTAAGCTTACGCTGGGCAAACCGTTAAAAATATCAATATAGCCTACTATGAGCTTAAGAATTGGTCAGCATGAAAAGTTCTACAAGAAAGTCCGCGAGAGCATATCTCTATCTTCAATACATCGCCCACTAGAAGTGTTTTTAGACTGGATGGAAGGGGAACGTCCCCGCGCGCTCTCTTGAGCGTGACGGCATCCCGCGCGCTTGACCTTGCTTTGCCCTTGGTTTGCACTTGCCGTTCGCGAGTAATTTGAAATAAGGTAAAGTATTATAAAGCAAGATACGTATTATGCAGATAATTTTCTGACATGTCAAGTGACTTTGGCTTCGAGCGAAGCATCCAGCTTTCTAGCATTTTTCAGCATTTGTACCATTTAAAACGATACAAAGTCTAGTCTTTCAGACTGACTGTCACTTTTTTGTTAACATTGTTCGTTCCTTTTTTCAATGTCTTCAATGTATTCTTTAGTAATATTCTTCTTGCATCGTTATGCCCGACTTAGGAGCACTGTTGAACCTGTTTAGCTGATGTGTTGGCCTTCTTTTCCTTCCAAAATCTCTTCATCCTCTCGCTGAGCGCCTTTCTTCGGTCTTCTGTCCAAGTTATGGTGGCCCTGGTGTTAGGTTTGTCTTCTAATTGGTGATTGTCGATTAGGGTTCTGAATTTGCATCTGTCCTGTATAATATTGTCTGAAATGTTGATTTCCTGGAGATCTGTTTCAATTCCTCGTAGCCAGCTGTTCTTGGTTTTTAGTGAGAGGGCCAAGTTGAGAATTCTTTTAGTCAATCTGCCATTGTTCATTCTGATAATGTGCCCGTAAAATTTCAATCGTCTATTCCGAAAAGTATGAGACATTTTTTCACATTGGCGATATATTTCCTGGGATGACTTTTTCCTCCAGATTCCCTCTATAAAAACTGGGCCAAAAATTTTTCGTAAAATTTTCCTTTCTTGTTTTTCAATCTCTTTGGTTAAAGATTTGCCACCAATGATTAAGGTTTCTGATGCATATAACGCCTCCGGTTTGATTACTGTATTATAATGTCTAAGTTTTGCTTTCCGAGATATTGATTTTTTGTTATACCTATTCCAAGTGATTCTGTAAGCTTTCTGTAATTTGGAAATTCTCTCTTTATTTGCTTCACGGTTTAAACCAGAGGGCTGAATAATTTCTCCCAGATATTTGAATTCGTTCACTTGAAAGATTTTGCCGAATTTACAGTAGTTCTCATAGGTTGTCCGTCTAAGTATCGTGAGGCTCCTTACATGTACTGAGTTTTCTCATAAGAAATTTTAAGTCCCGTTTTGATGGCAATTTCATGTAATTTTTCAATGGAATGAATTGCTTCTTGTCTGTTATTAGAAAGGATTGCTATGTCATCAGCAAAGGCCAAACAATGTACATGAATTCTATCTTTGAGTAGTCTGCCAAGGGTTATTCCCTTAGTTTCCTTTTCCCAGGTCCTGATTATCTTCTCAAGTACGAGGTTGAACAGTAACGGAGATAATCCGTCTCCTTGGCGGACCCCAGTGTTAATTGCAAAAGGCTCAGATATTTCGCCGAGGAATTTAACTTTTGACGTAGTGCCAGTTAGTGTTTGATTAATTCTCTTGTTTTTCTATCCACTTGAAATTCTTCTAGAGTATTGAAAAGTGTTTGACGATCTATAGAGTCATATGCTTTTCTGAAATCTACAAAGGTAATGACTGTCTGTCTGGTTTTGCGCATTTGTAGGATAGTTTTGAGATTAAGAATTTGTTCCGTACATGATCTTCCTTTTCGGAAACCTGCCTGGTATTCTCCAATCAGACGGTCTGTTTGTTTCTCAAGTCTAGTGAGCAGGGCTTTGGAGAAAATTTTATAAATAACTGGTATCAAGGAAATTCCTCTATAATTATTGATGTTGGTTTTATCCCCTTTCTTGTGCAGTGGATGGATTAGCGCACATTTCCAATCCTCAGGTATTTCTTCGGTGATCCAGATGTTCTCAAGAATTGAGTGGATTTTCCGGGCTACGTTCTCACCACCTATCTTCAGCATTTCGGCAATTATACCATCTTCCCCTGGGGCTTTATTATTTTTGAGTCCATGGATTATTTCTTTAATTTCTTACAATGTTGGGGGTTCTGAATCTTGGTTGGATGTTTTTTTTTTTTCAAAGATGAGTTGTTCTTTAGGGGATTCACAGTTTAAAAGATCCTTGAAATAATCTGCTAGAAGTTTGCAATTTTCTTGATTATTTGTTACCAATGTCCCATCCGGGCGTTTGAAGCAAAGACTGGGTGCCTGATAATTTGATAATTCTTCTCTGAAGGTTTTGTAGAAGTTTCGTGTATTGTTTTTAGTAAAATCTTGTTCAATTTCAGCCAATCTGTAGTGATCGTACTTGCGTTTTTCAGATCTGATGATTTTAGAGGTTTGTTTCTGTACTCTGGTGAATTCGTGCCAATTTTGTTCCGTTTTGTGAGAATTCCAATTCTGCCAGGCTTTAATTCTGAAGTTTATAGCCTTGTCACAGGTTTCGTTCCACCACCTATGCTTGCGTTTCCTGGGCGGTGTGCCAATGTTTTGAGAAGCTTTCGAAAGTATATCTTTGAGTTCTAACCAGCCAGAAGAATCGTGAGTAGGGATACTTTCTTGAAAAGTACTGGCGTTCTGTTTAAGAAATTCTGGATCGACGCGCAGATTTTTTGTTATTTTTGGTTTGGATCTGTTTGGTTGAAATTTTACCTTGATTAAGGATAGATGGTGGTCAGAGTCAATGACTCCTTTCTTGACTTTGACATTCATAATTTCTTTTTGATTCTTTTTGGAAATAGCCACATGATCTATTTGACATTCTCCTAAGTGAAAATTAGAGGATCTCCAGGCCTTTTTATTGTGTGGAAGTGCCAGGAAATGTGTTGACATTAGTTTGAGATCAAAAGTTTAGCAAAAATCAAGTAATCTTTCTCCATTTTTATTAGTTCTATTGTGTGCTGGATATAGTCCTACAATGGTCCTGAATTTCCTTTCTCTACCAATTTGGGCATTAAAATTTCCCAATAGGATTTTTATGTGATGATTTGGAATGATGGCTGTAGTTTCTTCCAGCAGTTCCCAGAAGTCTTCCACCTTTTGTGGATCTTTACGATTGTAGTTGTTGGTGGGTCCATGCGCATTAATAAGCGTATAAGCTTTGTTTCCTGATTTAACGGATAGTGTTGAAATTCTTTCAGAAGGTGAGGAAAAGTTAAGCACTGAGTTTATAATGTCTTTTCTGACAGCGAATCCAGTGCCAAATTGTAGTGGCTTCATATGGAGGGAGATTGCTGGCTTGCCTTTATAAATTCTATAATTTCCTGATTCAAAATGATTTTCATCCGTGTATCTGGTTTCCTGTAGTGCTAAAATTTGGATGTTGAAGTTATCCAACATGTCTGTTAATTGTTTTAACTTGCCAGTTTTACGAAGTGTGTTGATGTTTAAGCTACCAATGAAAGTTTTGCATTTTGGGCGAAGAGATTTGGGAAGCTCCGATACATTCCCGCATGATGTTCCCGGTCCCCCAGAATCCGATGACCGAGAAAAATAACTAGTATGTCTACTAGGGCCTGGGGTAGTTATATTGTAGGTTGTTTCCATCATGCTAACAAGTTGAAAGTAGTGGGGACATCGATCTATGTCGGTGTCATGGTTACAACTGAAGTAGTGAGCTTCAGAGGTTGCTGAAGATGTTGTCAAACTGTGCCTGTTTTTGGTCCGCGAGAGGTATTTTATTTCCCTCAAACCCTCCGGACAAGTCCGGCGAGCCTCTCTATCCGCCACCTGGGACGCGCCCGATAGGGGAAAAGGCAGAAACCCCCACGGGTTTAGTAATATTATTAATTATTATATTTAATTATCATTATTATTTTACATGTTTAGTTTTGGCCAATTAAGAACCACGTCATTTCAACTGTTTCCTTTTTGCTTTAAGATTAGCGCAGTATGCCTTCGTTCGTAGGCGGTGTTGTTCCTTTTTCCATTTTGTTCACGCCTTTCCAGTGTGCAGCATTGACCTCGGTTGGAAACTCCGATGTTGGAAGAGTTTTCTCTTATGGAGATCTCATAAGCTTTTTTTTTTTTTCCATGAATGAAAATAGCCTAAAGATGGCAATTTGTATGTGACCCACGTTTATTATGTCATAACCACAGTGTTGCGAGTTTTCTAAACAACTAAACCAACATTCCTTTATCACCTCAAAAATATATTCATGATCAAATCGACCAAGTTGAGCGCTCTAAACAGGAAGTGCCGTCTCACTCAGAAGTTAACGCAGATAAATGGCATCCCACAATAGAGAATTACTCTGGAGTAGATTTTAATCCCATACTGCCTGCTCCAGGTAACTCAAATGTCTATTTTGAAGCGTTTTTCCTGTGATTATGTAATGCGCGGGTCACAGCAGAATTAATAACGACGTGTCCTCCATAGTGTGTGTTTTTGTTCTTGTAGAGATAGCGGCTTCGCTAAAAATTCCATTCATATTTCACTGCTCGTTTACATCTGTCAGACCGCCTGCGGTGTACACCCGATATCAATTAAACGATGTCTATATTTTTTTTAAGCACGGCAAGCTCGAACATTGTATGCTTTATTATCAACCCGGCCCAGTTTCTACCAGTATCTTTAACGGTGCACCCAGTGTAAGGTTAAAAGGAGCACGGTCGGCAGATCCAGACGCAATTCAGAAAAGCCGAGGTGAACAGCGAAACAGCAGGTTTTCTTTCGACTCGATTCACTGAAATCGTTAGTGCTTGGTTTTCTACAGGAACCTTCCTCGAGAAATCCTTTACAGAATGGTGAAAACCGTATCAAAATCTATCCAGTGGTTCTCGAGATTGCCCGTTACATCCAATAATAGGGGACTTTGTTTTATACTAAGTAGAGATTGCGCATGCTCGTAGGGATATCGTCTCTATGGTGGCACAGTGGTTCTGCTGTGGTGACAAGCAGTGGCGTGCTTCTGGAGGGGGATGAGCGGAGTCGAATCTCGTTGTTTTTAGCCTACTTTTCACATTATGCAAAAATGAGGAAAAAGTAGACTTAAGAGATCGGGCAAATGTGTGTCTGTCTGTCCTTCTGTCTGTCTGTCTGGCTGTGTGTGTGTGTCCCCCCCCCCCCCCCTATCAACTCCTAAACGGCTGCAGCAATCGAAACAAAATTTGGTAGGAGTAAAGATCTATACCTGAATATCTCACGCCCATATTTGAAAATGATGTCAGTGCTACCAACTGCTGAAAAATCGTATTTGAAATTTGAGCTCCATGTTGGATATCTTGGAAGGTATGAATAGGAGCTATTTCAAAATTGGCACACGTATAGATAATATTATTGCAGTTTAATTTCCAGGAGGCCATACATCGCAGTGTTGCCAAAATGAATATACGCCTTCTGATAGGTGCAAATTTTAAATGCATATAACTTCTACACTATCAATTGGATTTCAACCAAATTTCGTATGTGCTATGTGTACATAAACAGACATGACTGAACGTATTATTAAGATCCACCAGGGCTGCCAACTGTTAATAAATGCTCTAAATTTATTTTATCCAAATACCAATATATCAGAAAGTATGCTAGCCGACAGCTTTAAACTATGCACACGTATAGTACCTGACATTCTATATTAATTTGGAGAAACTTATATACGTCAGTGCTTCCAACATGATTCTAAGCCTGCTGAGAGGTCCAAATTTAAATACATGTAACTTCTATACTATCATTTGGATTTCAACCAAATTTCGTGTGCTATGTGTACCATAACAGATATGTATATGCCGATTCTTAAGAGTAACCAGGGCTGCCAACTGCTAGTAAATACTGTCTCTATTTTTGTTACCCTAATATCAATATATCAGAAAGTATGCAAGCCAATAGCTCTAAACTTTGCACACGTATAGTACCTGGCATTCTAGATTAATTTGGAGTAACTAATATACGTCAGTGCTGCCAACATGATTCTAAGCCTGCTGATAGATCCAATTTTAAAATGCATGTAACTTCTATACTAACTAATGGATTTTATTCAAAATTGACACAACAATAGATCATATTATTTCAGATTATTTCTGACCAATACATGTATGTCATTGTTGCCAACATGATTTTACGCGCGCTGTTAGATCCAATGTTTAACTGCATGTAACGTCCATGCTATCCATTGGACTTCAACCAAATTCTGTATTCTGTACCTTAAGAGATGGAACTAAGAATATATTCAGTCACCAGGGCTGCCAACTGTAGTTCTCTATTAGGCTACAGTATACCAGGTATACAGTATTTCGAACTAATTAGAAATTTCGATATTACCAACTTAATTTCGTCATTATTCTAGATAGATCCATATAGATTAATCAGTGGCATAGATCTTAAATTTTAAGAAAAGTAGGCTCTTTAGTTCGTTACGGAACTTCTTGTTTCCTTTTGCTTTTGTTTTTGAAATTTGCCTTTTTTAATGTTGGTTTTTGGTTTAGTGTTTGTTTTCTGCTTTCACATGTCGCTTTCCGGTTTTGTGATGTGTTTGATTTTACTTTTTGCTGGGGGGCAAAATAAGACCATCAATGAAAGCAAACCTACGCGTTTGATCCCGATAGCATTTAATACGCAAATGCTCGTAAATAAACACTTTTGTTGGCCGAACACTAATTCTACACAAGTAAAGATAAATGTTCTCAAACGAACGTAATCCAATCGTTTTTTTTTTTTTTTTTTTCAAAACAAAAAATCTCGTCAAAATACGATTTTTAAAAATTATTTGACTCTGGGGAATTAGGAGGGGTATAATTCCCTCTAATAATAATAATAATAATAATAATAATAATAATATTAATAATTTTGAGGAAAATCCTGGGTCCCATCAAAGAAAACAGCGAGTGCAGAAGGCGTCACAACCACGAATTGTACAAGCACGTGGAGAAGATCAGTGACACGATTCGAAAAAGAAGGATTGCCTTTTTTAGCCACGTGACACGAATGAGCCCAGGCAGGATATCAAAACGGATATTGACGTACTTTCATGATAAGAAAACCAAAGGGGCATGGTTCACGGAAGTTGAGAAAGATCGACGTGAAATGGAAATTTCCCCTAAAGATATCCAGGAGCGTGTTCCACTTCAGGAAAACTACGTACGCACAAAGGTTTCCAGGAAAAGCCGAAGCTGGAGACAGGGAATGTGTGGTCCCAGGAGAGAAAAGAACAACACCGGAGACGAATGCGGGAACACTGGGCGGTGGTTGGAGCTTGGAAGAAGAGACAGTTGAACTGACGTGGTCCCTAGTTGGCCGAATCGAAGAAAGAATAATAATAATAATAACATCATATGGACTCCGGTGCCGGGTGCAAGCTTTGTTAATTGACGCCCAGAGCGCAGCTTGCATGTAGAATTTTATAGCTCCTTGGAGCGCTATGAAAGTCAAGGAGGTTACATATCTAAGCTCCTTGGCACTATAGCGCTTTTTAGTAGAGAATGGAAGAACTTTTTGTGTTGGCGGAAAATCCCGAGATTAATTTTGCCATTATGAACACGGCCTACTGAATTCAAATGGGTTCTTTAACATGCCAAGAAAGTATGACATGCGTACCGTGTTTTTTGTTGCGTTTCAAAAATCACTTACGACGGCCAGGAGCGAACCTGTAAGCTTGGGGGTTGGTAGTCCGACTTGATAACCACTCCCCCTAATCAATCCCGTAGTTACATTCCTATTGATGTGTTCAGCAACGAGGAATTCGCGGAGAAACACCCGATTGAATAACCATTGAGATTTTATCATTTTAAATGATCAAGTCGACTTCGTAGTTACGTTACGGTGACGTCACGAAATGTACCGAGAATGCACTGAGGTGTGTGACGTCATAATACCGCTTGGTGTATGTGTACTGAGTTCACTGGTGAGCTCTGGCGTTACGAGACGGCGAGCGTGACGTCATCCAGCCAGCTCCCTCCTTTCACCGCGCGCTCCAGCTCCCTCATGACTTGTAACTTTCAAGCGTTCTTATGGTTTCTTGATCATCTAACATGTCAAGAGTTCAGCCTTTCTAGCATTTTTCAGCATTTGCAGCATTTAAAATGATATAAAGTCCAGTCTTTCAGACTGACTATCTCTTTTGATCTACCAGGTTGTGTTGCATACATAAAGTACGATAAAAGAATCAATTTTCAGTCGGTCGTCACTGTTAATGCCATGCAACACTTGCAAACTCTCACAGTAAAATTAATTAATCCTATCTCCTGTCTCCAATTTTTCTGAATTTACCTTTTTAGAGGTCGCCAATATGTGACGAAATAATGACTAAAATTATATCCTATCTTTATATATATATTTCTCCGACATGTGTGAATGTGACTGAACTCATGAACGACTGGACCGATTTTGATGAAATTTTTAATGTACTGTATATTAGGGTGGGTCCATGTATGGTTTGGATTCACGATTTGACGCGGTTGGTGGAATGAACACAATTTTAGAACCACAATATACAGTCAAAAACAGTCGTCATGGCCATATACCATTCATCGATTGCGATGAAACTTTGAAACTTTGATGAGATGTTGTGTACACTTACGTGAGTGTTTCTAACTTAGTAAATCTATTTCACAGGAGGTTACGCACGAGTAGATTCAACAAATGAGTGACGGCACGCGAAACGTTTCAACAAACTGCCGTATTTGTCCATATACCATTCATCCGATTGCGATGAAACTTTGGTGAATTGTTGTGTACACTCCAAGAAAGGTTTCTGGCTTAGTAAATCTATTTTACAATTGGTAACGCATGAGTAGATTCAACAATTGAATGACGGCACGCGAATCGTTTAAAGAAAATCCGGTATGCGTTCATATCCCATTCATCCGATTCCGATGAAACTTTGATGAGTTGTTGTGTACACTCCAGGAAAAGTTTCTGACTTAGTAAATCCTGTTTACAATAGGTAGCGCACGAGTAGATTCAACAAATGAGTAACGGCGCGCGTATCGTTTTAAAAAATCCATATGCGTTCATATACCATTCATGCGATTGTAATGAAATTTGGTCAAATGTTGTTTCCACTCCCGGGAAGATTTCTGATTTAGTATATCCATTTTAAAATTGTTAGCGCACGAGTAGATTCAACTAATGACCGACAGCGCGTGAATCGTTTCAACCAAGTCCCGTATGCGTTCATATACCATTCATCCGATTGTGACAAAACTTTGGTGAGTTGAATACAGTCTGCGAAGGTTTATGAATTAGTAAATGCGTTTTTCAATGGGTGGCGCACAAGTAGATTCAACAAATGAGTGACGGCACGCGAATCGTTTAAACAAAATCCCGTATGCGTTCATATGACATTCAACCGATTGCGATGAAACTTTGATGAGTTGTTGTGTACACGCCAGGGAAGGTTTTCGAATTAGTAAATCCATTTTACAATAGGTAGTGTACGAGTGTAATCAACAAATGGGTTACGGCGCTCGGATCGTTTGAACAAAGTCCCGTATGCGATCATACACCATTCGTCCGATAGCGATGAAACTTGGGTGAGATGTTATGTACACTTCCGGGAAGGTTTCTGGCTTAGTAAATCCACTTTACAATAGGTAGCGCACGAGTGGATTCAACAAATGAGCGACGGCACGTGAATCGTTTTAACAACATCCCGTAAAAGTTCATATACCATTCATCCGAGTGTGATGAAACTTTGGTGAATTGTTGTGTACACTCCAGGGAAGGATTCTAAATTAGTAAATCGATTTTACAATAGGTAGCACATGAGTAGATTCAACAAATGAGTAACGGCACGCGTATCGTTTAAACAAAATTCTGTATGCGTTCATATACCATTCATGCGATTGCAATGAAATTTGGTGAAATGTTGTTTCCACTCCCGGGAAGATTTCTGATTTAGTAAATCCATTTTACAATTGTTAGCGCTCGAGTAGATTCAACTAATGACCGACAGCGCGTGAATCGTTTCAAGCAAGTCCCGTATGCGTTCATATACCATTCATCCGATTGTGATAAAACTTTGGTGAGTTGAGTACAGTCTGCGAAGGTTTATGAATTAGTAAATCCGTTTTTCAATGGGTGGCGCATAAGTAAATTCAATAAATGAGTGATGGCGCACGAATCATTTAAACAAAATCCCGTATGCGTTCATATGCCATTCATCCAATTGCGATGAAACTTTGATGAGTTGTTGTGTACAGGCCAGGGAAGGTTTTCGACTTAGTAAATCCATTTTACAATAGGTAGCGTACGAGTATATTCAACAAATGGGTGTCGGCATTCGAATCGTTTCAACAAATTCCCGTATGCGTTCATATACCATCAATTTCATTGCGATTAAACTTTGGTGAGTTGTTGAGCTCGCTCCCATGAATGTTTCTGAGATAGTAAATCGATTTTGCAATAGTTTAGAAGTGGTTAACGGAAAAAGCAAAAAAATAATGTGACTCCAAAAGCACTTCAACAAACAAAGTCACAACGTCAACGCCTTCTTTGATTGGCATTGCAAAGCATGCCGGGTACAGCTAGTGCTAAATATAATCAAAGGGCACAATGTTTTCTATTTTGCCGTGCTGCTGAGGAAAAGAACTCCGTTTGATGATCATGCGTCTGTGGCCACCATCATGTGTCGACATCAAAGAGGCTTCTTCGCGCGCACTCTGGTTATTATTAAAGCAGAACGACTCTTAAGATGATGTTTGCATCAAGCAAAATCCATTCACGACCGCACTGTGCCAACGTTACGATAGACTTTTTCAAATAATTCAAGTGTGAAGGTTTTGACCATCTGCCGTTTAGTCCAAACCAGCACTGAATGAATTTCACATTTTTCGAGAATTGAAGGTTTGGGCGGCAACGCCTCGCCAAAAAGGAAAAACTTCAGGAGAGTCCAGACGTATCCACCTCAGTGGTGGCCGAATATTTTGCCACGGGCATTGGAAAGCTGGTGTAACGATACGGCAAATGTTTCAATCGTTTTGGCAATTATGTTGAGACATAAGAATAAAACAAGCAAACATTCAGTAGTAAAATCAGTTTGGTATGTCAATCTGTTATTTTTATACAGTCCATCGGAACTTGAAAATAAATTTAAAAAATCTTCGTAGATTGTCAGACAAATCACTCATCACAACATTCCGTAAAATCTCCCTCGTCACCCACGCGCTAAAAATATTGGCATCGCAATAAAACCGGAGAATGTAAATTACTATGCAGATATAAACCAAACATTCATTCTTCGCCTGAAAACATTTCTCGTTCATCTCGAAGCAATCTATATTTCAAATAGTTCACTACACAATCAATCGAATTTAATGAAATTTTAATCTGAATTTTTGAATACGTAAGTAAGCTGGATTATTTCCACATTCACATGTTAAACCACTCGGAACGCCTGTCCTGGTGTTGGAGCGGTGAGGCGAGGGCACAGGTTATCGGCCAATGAGCGGTGTGCTATGATAAATAGGAGAGCTTACTACCTCAGCTTATCGAAAGGAGAAATATCAAATGCAGTTACCCTGGCATGTTTATGGGCCCATTAATTCGACATATAATTTCACTTCTAAAGTCAATTAGCTTGTATTCCTATTACTAATGTGATAAATCTATTTACATCATGAGTTTCCAGTTTTGTACCACACTAGCTCCCATTCCCGTCGTTGAGAGTTCATAGAACAACGTTTAGGTCATATGCCTTCTCCAAAGAAAACAAAGCTGTTGTCGTTGCTGTTGCTGTTGCTGCTGTGTAATTTACGAGCCATGTAGCTCCGTGTGTGTTGAATTTCTCAGATAACCTGTATCATTATTGTTGATCTCAGTTGCAAACACATTAACATGGCTCCTACACTTTTGCATTAAGAGGGTTTATGGTTGCTTTACCGGGTGAGTTAGCCGTGGTCGTTGCGGCGTGGCTGCTGGCAGTCGCTCACATCCGGGAGGCAGGGAGGTTTGAATCCTTAGATGTCTTATCGCGACTCCTTATCATGGCATTACATGAAATATTCTAGATACATGATTACTACTATTACTGGTCGGCGCTACAGTCCCTAAAGTACTGTATATTACAATCTTGTAATAATTCAACTTCTAGCCACTACCTTGCTCCGATCACCTTTAAGTGACGTAAATAAGAGTGCACAGTTCCTTGTATAAGAATGGCGGAAGTCGATCCTTGCTTACTAATGGCACCTACCGGGTTCAAGGGGTATCACAATATGTCACAATACGTAAATGTCCTAGCCAGAGAAACCTTTCTGATTGAGGACTTGAGAATGCAACTGCAGCAAACTCTACTACAACGAACATTCAATTATAGTCTGCTCCTTGACAAGGACAAAGACTTATAACTGCACCCATACATTCAGGAGAAAGTAGGCTATATATTCTTTGCTCATCAACTTGATATTATTTACCATCTGACGGTGAAACAAGTAGTTCAGTGACGAACTTAAGAGCCTACTTTTCTTAGAATTTATGAATTAATCTAAAATGTTATGATCTATTACTCTGCCAATTTTGGATGAAATCCATTTGTTAGTATAGAAGTTACATGCATTTAAAAATTGGACTTATCAGAAGGATTAAATAATGTTGGCAGCACTGTCGTACATTAGTTACCCCAAATTAATTTAGAACGTTAGGTACTATAGGTATGCAAAGTTTAGAGCTGTTGGCTTGCATATATTCTGATTTATAGGGTAAAAAGATAGAGACAGCATTTATTTACAGTTGGCAGCCCTGATGGCTCTAAAGAATACGCATATTCATATGGGTTATGGTAAAAAAAAGTCACATACGAAATATGGTTGAAATCCATTTGTTAGTATAGTAGTTACATTCATTTAAAATTTGGAGCTATCAACAAGCTTAGAATCATGTTGGCAGTACTGACGTATACTAGGTACTCCAAATTAGTGTAGAACGTCATGTACTATACGTGTGCAAAGTTTCGAGCTCTTGGTTTGCATACTTTCTGATATATTGGTATTAGGATAAAATAATAGAGAGAGCATTTATTAGCAGTTGGCAGCTCTGGTAGCTCTTAAGAATACACACAGTGATATTTGTTATTGTACACATAGTACATACGAAATTTGGTTGAATCCCATTGATAGTGTAGATGTTACATGCATTTAAAAATTAGACTTACCAGATGACTTAGAATCATGTTGGTAACTTTTCATGTATGGCCTCCTGGAAATTAAACTGAAATATTATTATCTATATGTGAGCCAACATTGGAATAGCCCCATGCATACCTTCCAGGATATCCAATGTTGAGCTCACATTTCAATTTCGATTTTTCAGCAGTTGGTAGTTCTGACATCGTTTTCAAATATGGCCTTGAGATATTCGGGCATAGATCTCTACTCATACCAAATTTGGTTTCCATAGCTGCAGCTGTTTAGGAGTTGATAGGGGGGACACACAGCCAGACAAACAAACAAACAGACAGACAGAAGGACAGACAGACACACATTTTCCCGGATCGATCTCATAAGTCTACTTTTTCTTCTTTTTTAGTCTATTTTCAATTTTGAAAAAAATAGGCTTATGAGATCACCTTTTGTCCGTGTGTGTGTGTGTGCGTGTGTGTGTGTTTGACAGTGTGTGTGTGTGTCCCCTAATAAATTCTAAACGGCTGGAGCGATTTCAATGAAACTCGGTCAATTCATAGCACTATTCCGGGCGACCCCGACCGTGCCCTTCAAATTTTGTTACGTCTCACCAATCCAACATGGCGGCTGTGCGAAATATTTCACCAGCATTCAATATCTCCGAAACTATTCCCGATATCACACTGGAATTTATTACGGTGATACGGGAAACTACTAGAAGTTCACCTATGTGACTTTTGAAAAACTGGTAACAACAAAACCAACATGGCGGCCACGCGAATTTGCGACTTTAAAATAGATGATTCTCGCGATTTAACCAACCAAACGGAATGAAACTTGGTACAGTATATGTGTATACACATTGTAATGCACCGACATCTAACTTCGTTCAATTGTTTACATAACCACAAGATGGCGGATGTGCGAAGTACTTCACCGGCACTCTATATCTCTGAAACTATTAGCGGTATCACCCTCAAATGTTGTACGGATATAAAGGGCACTACTGGAAGTTCATCAATAAGACTTTCAAAAACCGGTTAACTACAAAACGAACATGGCGGCCAAGCGAATTTGAAAATTTAAAATAGACCTTTCTCGCGGTTTAATGTTCCAAACGCAATGAAATCTGGTACATGAAATGTTTAGACACATTGTAATGCACTGGTACCTAATTTAGTTCAATTGTTTATATAACCTTAAGATGGCGGCGGTGCGAATTTTAAAATTATTATTTTTATTTCTTGTGTCGTAATCATGCGATGGAAGTGAAAGTTTGAATAATGAACCTACCCAATAATTTTCCTTTAATGGTACATGACTCTATGGCCTATACATTTAACAATCCAACATGGCGACCATCTGAATTATTTAGACGGCTCTGAATATATACGAATCTATTATAGCAACTAAACTGATTCTTTAATGTTTATTGGGGCTATGAACTTAAGTTCACCTATAGTACTTTAAATAACCTGGTGATCACAAATCCAACATGGCGGCGACGCGAAGCATAAATATTTAAATGGTCGTTTCTAGCAATTTAACCATCCGAGTGCAGTGAAACTTGGTACAGTAAATCCGTATATGAATGTTAATCCACTGGCATCTAATTTATTTCAATTGTTTCCATAACCACAAGATGGCGGCTGTGTAAAATTTTAAAATCTCCTTGTTACTTCTTGTGTCCTAATCATGCGATTGAAGTTTGAATGCTACGGAACACAATAATCTTCATGTAACAGTACATAACTCTAGGACCTACATATATAAAATCCAACATGGCGACCATCCGAAATATTTAGTCGGTTCTCAATATCTACGAATTTATTACAGCAATCAAACTGAAATTTTGTATGTTGATAGTGGCAGTTAACATAAGTAGGATATATGAAAATAGTCTGTATAGTTCTTCACGGAACTACTTGTTGCAAAATGAGAAAAGTAGGCTAAAAACCACTCTCGTGCCGTCTAAATATTTGAAGTACTGTATACGGGCAAAACAATGGTACTTATTACCCAGTGAAATTAGCTTAGACGAAGATCGCTGATTGTGAAAACGTTCAAAACGTAGTGACCTCCAGTGGATCGGGTTCCAAGTTAAATTCATTATGATCCCGATACTCAGAGCCTCGTAAAACTAGCGAGCAACCTTGCTTGTGTCGACTCCACTCAGTCTCTTGTGATATCAGATGAGCGTCACATTACAGCTCACAGATTGAATATGGAACGGAATATCGACATGGAGATGAGAAAGTTTAAACTTGAAAAGTGGGAATAAAATGGAGACCGGAAGAAGGCGATGCCTGGAGGCGCACGAGAAGTGACGACAAGATTATTTCATCAGGGAAATGAAAATGGAAGTTAAAAACAGGAAAATTACCGAAGTTAGAAAAGATAAGAACAAAACATTGCTAGTCTATTAGGGCTTCTGGGTCGCGCAGGCGTTGCGTGCTCTAGGGCTCGGAGTGTGGATGTTCAAGGTTTGAATATCTACCGTCCAAAGTGTGCATTTCTACAAGTATTTCCACACAGTCCAAAGCTGGGATGGTACCTTATTTCAAGTATCGGGGCAACTATAATCTCGTTGGTTGGATCCTCAGTTTAGGGGCTGTGACAACGCGGTCATGTAGCCCCGTGTACTTTGGTTATGTGTAGAATCTGTCTGATAACCGGTGAAACCGCTTGATCGCGTCAACCGCGTATACGCGTCATAGCACACTGATCGCACGTTGCGTGAAACGCTTCTAGGCGTCCAATGTTCTGTATTCGCTTCTGCCACATATTGGGAGATAGTCGTAGTTGTTGCTGCGTTCTCTCCAAGCCACTACTACTTTGTCTGGCGGGCAAACATTCCACCATGGAATCTTGTAGTGGCAAGCGGAGTAAAAGAAAGCTCAAGGAATAATTGAAACAGATATAGCACGTATGCTACTAGATTCGGAAGAAAGTGAGACTGACAGTGATAATTACTTTAGTGATTTGTATACCTACCCTTTGAAACCTTGCGAGTAACACTGTCTACGTGAAATTTCGGACAGACCACTCCATTCCCTGAATGTAGGCCCTTTGTCACAAATCTACACCGTTTCACCGATCTGAACAAAATTTTGTATACTTACCCTTTGGAACACTGTCCACTTGATAGTTTGGACAACCCTCTCCATACACTACACTTTGAATAAGAGACAAAATGAACGTTTTTAGCTTTTTCATGCACCTCGCCATTCTTAAACAAGAGCTAAAATGCTCATATTTTTTGTTTTACCTCAGTTCTGTTTGCTAATCCTATGAAATGTTCACAATTGGGATAGACAGAAATCGCATGAAAAATTACGCAACAAATGAAAAATAAACCCTCGGTTAAGGGGTTGTGATGGCTGTATTAGTGTGTTATAACTGTAATTCAGGTGAGGACTGCAGACATTCAGTTTTGAAGTAGTTCCTACTTTTCCTACCAAATGCTACCGACAACGACACCTAGTTTTGATCAAGGTTACTAGATGCCAACACAGTTGGCTCTTGGCGTCGAACATTGGAACTTAAGAACGTTAGTCAAATTTAACATATAAATTAGCTTCACACATTTTTAGTTAGTGGAACGTTTTTTATCATGCCATAAATCTATGACATGGGCACGCCGCTTTACTTCCACTCCGATGGAAGGCATACTGAGGGATGTTTAACGCTCTTAGAAAATCTGACGAATTCGGCCAGGTTTGAGCCCGCAACCGTGGGCTTAGAAGTTCAGCATGGTACCAACTATGCCACTGAAGCCGCTACGAACTATAATCTTGGACCCTAGTAATTTTCTCTCACTTTCTTCGTTGACGAACGGCTCGCTGGGCGGATATGTTTACATTTCATGCCTGCATAGATCCAAGGCTATCCCAGCTCGAGGCACAGTGTTGCCAACTTTCCACCATAGCAACTGAAAATAAGCAGCGAGACTTTGCAACACTGGACATCTGACACGCCAGCACTCTGTACTCCACGTGGAGAGGTAGAGGGACCTTGCTATTGGTCAGCAGTGAACATTGATGGTGCATGCTACTGCCTACTGTCGACCAAAATATTATGTGTACTCGAGTTTGAAGGTTGTTTGTGCAGTAACCAATAGACCTACATAAAATCCAATAACATCATCATTTTCGTCGTTCTATTATACGTTAGCTCATGTAGGTTTGGAATTTTTAATTTATATTTTAATATTTTTTATCGCAGTTGGAACACAAAATGTGCCCGTTTTTAAGCGTGTTTCAACCATGCGCCACGTTTAAGAATTATTACCTCAAAAACCCGTCATTAGATCGAATAAAAATTTTAACACAATATACATTGGAATATTGTACACACATCAAAAAAAGTTTTGCATCACCTCGGTTCCCAGATCTCCGGCATATAGACGTTGACTGTGTATATTGTATCCAAGATACAGTCCCTTTGACTGTTCATACATGTCACTAAAACTGCTCAAAGATGTAAACAACCATGCATGAGCAGGGCCTATTAGACGGAGGGGGTACGACAGCCGATCAGTTCCAGTCATTCCACCAGGACGAAGGTACGCTGCTCATGTTGTCTGTAGTTCTACCATGCCTAGAAGGTCAATACCGCAGTTCGATCGCGTCCGCATTGTTACTTTGTGTCAAGAAGGGCTCTCAACAAGGGAAGTTTCCAGGCGTCTCAGAGTGAACCAAAGCGATGTTGTTCGGACATGGAGGAGGTACAGAGATACAGGAACTGTCGATAACAGGCCTCGCTCAGGCCGCCCAAGGGCTACTACTGTAGTGGATGACCGCTACTTACGGATTGCCGCTCGGAGGAACCCTGACAGCAATGCCACCATGTTGAATAATGCGTTTCGTTCAGCTACAGGACGTCGTGTTTCAACTCAAACTGTGCGCAATAGGCTGCATGATGCGCAACTTCACTCCCGACGTCCATGGCGAGGTCCAGCTTTGCAACCCCGACACCATGCAGCGCGGTACAGATGGGCCCAACAACATGCTGAATGGACCCCACGGAATTGGCATCACGTTCTCTTCACCGATGAGTGTCGCATATGCCTTCAACCAGACAATCGTCGGAGACGTGTTTGGAGGCACCCTGGTCAGGCTGAACGTCTTAGACACACTGTCCAGCGAGTGCAGCAAGGTGGTGGTTCCCTGATGTTTTGGGGTGGCATTATGTGGGGCCGACGTACGCCACTGGTGGTCATGGAAGGCTCCGAAACGGCTTTACGATACCTGAATGACATCCTCCGACCCATAGTGCAACCATATCGGCAGAATATTGGAGAGGCATTTGTCTTCATGGACGACAATTCTCGACCTCATCGTGCACATCTTGTGAATGCGTTCCTTCAAGATAACGACATCGCTCGACTACAGTGGCCAGCATGTTCGCCAGACATGAACCCTATCGAACATGCCTGGGATATGTTGAAAAGGGCTGTTTATGGACGTCTTGACCCACCAACCACTCTGAGAGATTTACGCCGAATTGTCGTTGAGGAGTGGGACAATATGGACCAACAGTGTCTTGATGAACTTGTGGATAGTATGCCACGACGAATACAGGCATGCATCAATGCAAGAGGACGTGCTACTGGGTATTAGAGGTAGTGGTGTGTACTGCAATCTGGACCACAAATGCTGAAAGTCTAGCTGTATGATGGTACAACATGCAATGTGTGGGTCTCATGAGCAATAAAACGAGCTGAAATGTTGTTTGTGTTGATCTCTATTCCCTTTGTATTTAAAGGTTCCGGAACTCTAGGAACCGAGGTGATGCAAAACTTTTTTTGATGTGTGTATAACTGGTTTAATAATTTAAAAATTTTGTTTGTCCAAGAAACAAAGTTGTTATCATTTTCGTAAGCTAACTTTTTCTCGGCTCGGGGTGGTTGGAAAATATAGTTCTTGGTCGCGTTGTAATCCTTATACATCAAGAAGTTATGCTGTATGACTGTGAAATACGTAAATTAATTCACTTATTTTATATCGGTTTGTATTTGTTCGTGGAAATAAGGCATGATTCACCAGCTAATCGCTCCGGGGTAAGCTATACAGCGTTGCTGAGATGGAGCCCATCACTGCCGAGCGAGGCGAGGTCTTATTTGCCCGTTCAAATACAAACCGAAATAAAATAAGTGAATTAATTTTCGTATTTTAAAGTCATACAGCATAACTTTTTGATGTATAAGGATTACAACGCGACCAAGAACTACATATTTCAACCACCCCAAGCCGAAAAAATGTTACCTTACAAAAATGTTAACAACTTTGTTTCTTGGACACGCAAAATTTTGAAATTAATAAACCTACTGTACGACATTCCATTGTATATTGTGTTAAAATTTGGATTAAATCTGATGACGGGGTTTTGAGATAATAATTCTCAAATGTGACGCATGGTTGGAACACCCTTAAAAACGGGCACATTTTGTGTTCCAACTGCGATAAAAAATATTAAAATATAAACTAACAATTCGAAACCTACATGAACTCACGTAAAATAGAACGACGAAAATTATGATGTTATTGGATTTTATGTAGGTCTATTGGTTACGTCACAAACAACCTTCAAACTCGAGTACACATAATACTTTGGTCGACAGTAGGGTTAGAGTCGCTGCTCGTTAGCTTGCCACGGCGGGTGAGTGGATATCGTGTCGGTCTACTAACCCCATGATTGCAGGTTCGCTCCTGGCCATGGTAAGTGATTTTTTGAAAGGCGGCAAAAATACGATACGCATGTCATACGATGTTGGCATGTCAAAGAACCCATTTGAATTCAGTAGGCCGAGTTCATAATGGCAAAATTAATCTCGGGAGTTTCCGCCAACACAAAGTTCCTCATTTCTCTACTAGAAAGCGCTATACTGTAGTGTTCAAGGAGGTTAGATATCTAACATCTAACCTCCTTGATTTTCATAGTCAAGGAACAACGAAATTCGACATGCAAGCTACCCTCTGGGTGTCAAATAACAAAGCTGCAAACGGCACCCGAGGCCATACGATATTAATAAAAGCAAGGAAACTCAGACTATACAGATACACACACTATGGCAGTCACCACAGTAACACAGTTATCAGACAAATTACGCACATACTCAAGTACACGGGGATGATGATCACAATGTCCCCAGCACCTAACAATAACAATGAATCTCTACTTGGTATAAAACAAAGTCCCCGATTCTTGGATGTCACGGGTAATCTCCAGAACAACTGGATGGATTTTGATGCAGTCTTCACCATGCTGTAAAGAATATCTCGAGGAAGGTTTCTGTGGAAAATAATTTGTTTATGATCAAGAAGAGCCAAGCAGTGACACTTTTAATGTAACAGTCAAAAAAACTGGCTTACGCTGGGCAAACCGTTAAAAATATCATATACTAAGAGTGTAAGAATTGTTCAGCAAGAAAAGTTCTACAAAAAAGTCGGGGAGAGCATATCTCTATCTTCAATACATCGCCCATTATAAGTGTTTTTACGTTTTTATTTCTTCCAACAATCTCCATTTAATTACTGAAGTGACAGTTTGCGAGCTAGCTAGTGACGAGCATATCACCCCAGTTACAGCCTAGCTAGCGGGCGATCCTATTACCCCAGATACAGCCAGCAGCAAACTGTAGAGTCGTGTTGAGTTAAGACATCAGCGATAAGTGGTTGTGTTTGTAGTTTCCCTGAAAGTGCCACTCGGCTTTCGTTCATATCACCTGTGAACTTTTCGTTCTGCAAAATACACAGTCAAGTTAAGATTGGACGGAAGGGGGATTTGTGTGTCATGCACCTCGCCATTCTTAAATTACGTCTGACAAGAATTCGTTGCACATGCATCTCCATGATAATATAATTAATAGTCCAGTCAGTGATTTTAACCCATCATGAGAAGTAAAACGGATATAGGTCGTAGTTAATTGACATCGAAATAAAAACGCTTTTCACTTAATGCATTCATAACTGTTCCTGGGCGAAGCCGGGGCGGGTTGCTAGTGACTAATAAAGTACCGATTACCACTTGTTTCCTGCAATCTCTTTGAAATGCGCTATAATCGGACAGCTCGTTATATTAAATTGTTAAGTAACTATCTGCCGGCTGATCCTCACCCGGAGGCAACGTGTTCGATTCCCGACTCCATCATTGACTTTAGAAACAATTGCGAGGGTTGTAACATGGCACACTCAGCCTTGTGAGGACAATTGTGTAGCTGTCTGACAGTGAGGTAACTAAGCGACACGCGGACCACGCGTCATCCTGCAATCTGTAGTCCGAATGACTAATCAGCGGTCGCATGGTGGTTCCACGGGGTTTGGTGTTTTTAAGTACAATAATTAATGTCAAGTAGCCAGACTTTGGTTTTGATTCCCGGTCAGGTCGTCATATTTCAACTTGTTCGTGCCCTCTTCATCTCATCACGATGTGCATGTGGCCAGGTCGAAAATATTACGCCAGGCCTCTTCGGAAATCACTGTCACCATTGTAGGCAACGACCGGCATATGATATTAAAAGGAATAGTTGCACTATCTGACGCATTTCCTCATGAAATGACGCATCGATTCTGGCAGATGGTGTAAGAAACGATTTTACATTATTAGCCAAGGCACATCCCGGTGTTTGAAGATTGGATTGTTCATGAAATGACTGACGCAATGTAGTCGTACTTTTCACTGTCATACACGAACTATTCCAAACCTGTTTGTTTTGATTTAAAATGAATTTACAACAATAAAACAACAGAACTATATCATATCCAAATTGTGCCAGTCAGACAAGAGTTTCGGGGAACAGCCCTTTCGAGATCCTCCTCCAACCAACACACGAATCGGGGGCGAGGGGGTATGCATTCTTGGACTGTCTATGTACGAGAAAAATCACTCGGGGGTGTTGGGAATAGGAGAGATCTATTTCTAAACGAGCCCAGAAGAATGCATCCACAAGAAAAATGAAACCTTGAAAGAATGAGGCCAGGCTAGTGTTAAAATCTCACTAAATTTATGCATAAAAGGAACAGATCCCCAGCCTACTTCTGAGAGGTAACAAGATGTTCCGTGACGAACAAAAGAGCCTACTTTACTCCAAATGTAAGACTCATTCTAATGATTAATCTACATGGACCTAATTAGAATAATGACGAAATTGAGTTGGTAATATCCAATTTTCTAATTAGTTCGAAATATATTTGGCATAGTGTATCCTAATAGAGCACTAGAGTTGGCAGCCCTGGTGACTGAATATAGGCCTATTCTTAGTTCCATCTCTTAAGGTACAGAACACCAAATTTGGTTGAAGTCCAATGGATAGCATGGACGCTGCATTGGACCTATCAGCGCGCGTAAAATCATGTTGGCAACAATGTCATGCATGTGTTGGTCAGAAATAATCTGAACTATTATGATCTATTGTTGTGCCAATTTTGGATGAAATCCATTTATTTGTATAGAAATTACATGTATTTTAAAATTTGACCAATCAGCAGGCTTAGAATCATGATGGAAGCACTGACGTATATTAGTTACTCCAGATTAATCTAGAATGTAAGGTATTATAGGTGTGCAAAGTTTAGAGCTGTTGGCTTGCATACTTTCTGATGTATTGATATTAGGGTGAACGAATAGAGACTGCTTTTATTAACAGTTGGCAGCCCTGGTTGCTATTCAGGATAAGCATAGTCATATCTGTTATAGTACACATAGCACATTCGAAATTTGGTTGAAATCCACTTGATAGTATAGAAGTTACATGTATTTATAATTGGTCCTATCCGCAGGCTTAGAATCAAGTTGGTAGTACTGAGGTCCATTAGTTACCCCAAATTAATCTAGAATGTCAGGTACTCTACGTGTGCATAATTTAAAGCTGTCGGCTTGCATACTTCCTGATATATTGGTATTTGGATAAAAACAATAGAGAGTGCATTTATTAACAGTTAGCTGCCCTGGTTGTTCTTAAGAATATGGTCAGTCATATCTGTGTATGTACACATAGTACATACGAAATTTGGTTGAAATCCAATTGATAGAGTAGATGTTATATGCATTTAAAAATTGGACCTATCAGCAGGCTTAGAATCATTTTGGCAACACTGTCATGTATGGCCTCCTGGAAATTAAACTAAAATATTATTATCTGTATGTGTGCCAATTATGGTATATCTCCCATGCATACCTTCGAATATATACAACATGGAGCTGAAATTTCAATTGCGTTTTTTCAGCAGTTGGTAGCACTGACATCATTTTCAAATACGGCATTGAGATATTCAGATAGAGATCTTTACTCAAATTAAATATGGGTTCGATTGCTACAGCTGTTTAGGAGTTGATAGGGGGGGGGGGGGACACAGACACAGCCAGACAGACAGACAGAAGGACAGATAGACAGACAGACTGAAGGACAGACAGAGAGACACACATTTTCCCGGATCGATCTCTTAAGTCTACTTTTTTCCTCATGTTTACAAAATGCGAAAAGTAGGCTAAAAATCGGCTAGTCCGAAGTAATCTTCCCTGAAGAGAATTAAATGAGCTCCTAACTAATGACTGTCTTAAGCCTCTCGAAGACCTATCCACAAAAAAATCAAAAGTGAAATTACTATGAGAGTGACACGTAACAGTTCTCTACGAAAATACATCGGAGAATTAAACAATATTAATAATAGTATTTTTTTTTTGTCGAGTAGCCTCCTGAGAGGCCGAGTGCAGGTCTTTCTAGTCGACGCCCGTGGGCGACCTGCGCGTCGGGATGAGAGATGGAATGGATGAAGATGAATGAAACTGGGCAAGGATGTGGAAGGAAGCGGCCGTGGGCTGTCAGAAGGTACTGTCCCAGCATTTGCCTGGTGTTGAAAATGGGAAACCACGGAAAACCATTTCAAGGACAGCCGACGGTGGGGCTCGAACCCACGCGTCTACCGAGTCAGCAGAGAGCTTGGCCCCTTGACCTAACGCTGCGCGTTAGCCCGCGTAGCCACTACTGTCGGTATAATAATAATAATAATAATAATAATAATAATAATAATAATAATAATAATAATAATAATAATAATAATAATAACATCCATGAATCCACGGAAAGGAAAAATGTTTACTTCATTACAATGCAAGAATATAATTACGTTACTTACTGGCACAATATTGTTAGCTAAGCTATGATGGTATTGGACCCGAAATTTATAGATTTTAAGAATAAAATGATATTTTTCGAGCCCAATGATAAAATTTAACGTGTAAAGATTGATATTGGATGGAGACACAAAACGAGTATTGTAAACGAGTTTTGATAACGAGCTTAGGCAGGGGGAAGCGAGATCACGTGATCTGTCGTGCTCAACATAGCCTAGAAAGGTGAAACCTCGCATAGTAACAAGGATTATACCGCGAATTAATGATATATTATTGTTATAAAACATATCATTGGAGATTAGCTGACAGCCAATGAGAAAAGGCTTTATGAAAGAGTATATCACCATGGCCTAGTTAATGTGATTAACTATTGCATTTAATCCCCAAAAAGGACTTTTTAATAATTGGAATACTAAAGAAAATTACAAGATGAAATTATCAGTATTTTGAAAGTCGACTGAAGGCAGAAGTACACTGTAATAAGCTATATTTATTTATTTATTTATTTGTTGATGGTACACAACAGGGCTCAGTGTGCGCCCCAATAACAGTGCACCTACACAGTAAGATACATTTCCTGATATGTCTGCATTAAGTATTAATATCCTAATGTAATTCTTAAAACTAAGAAGTTCACACAGATCAAAATGCATAGTAGTAAAAAGATAATATAAAAACTAAATCTAAATACGATCTAATACCAAATATAAAAACAGGTTTTGAAATTATTACATAATAAACTAAAAGGTAACTAGGGAACAGGCCTATCCACATATATACATTGTTGATTCTGTTAAGTGTGATAATTTTATTTCAAGTATGAATTAGAGTGACTGGGTTATAATTTCCAAGAACGGTCTGATTGAGAGACAGAAATCTAGTTTCCAGTTTACACGAACCGCATCGTTGTAAATACTGCAAAGCCTCCATACAGGTGAATTGTTATGTGAAGTGGTATTGGTTATATAATTTTTAGCCTACTTTTCACATTTTGCAAAAATTAGGAAAAAGTAGACTTATGAGATCGGGCAAATGTGTGTCTGTCTGTCTGTCTGTCTGTCTGTCTGTCTGTCTGTCTGTCTGTCTGTCTGTCTGTCTGGCTGGCTGGCTGGCTGGTTGTGTGTGTGTGTCCCCCCCCCCCTATCAACTCCTAAACGGCTGGAGCAATCGAAACAAAATTTGGTAGGAGTAAAGAGCTATACCTGAATATCCCACGCCCATATTTGTAAATGATGTATGTGCTACCAACTGCTAAAAATTCGCAATTGAAATTTGAGCTCCATGTTGGATATCTTGGAAGGTATGAATGGGGGCTATTTTAAAATTGGCACACGTATGGATCATTATATTGCAGTATAATTTCCAGGAGGCCATACATGGCAGTGTTGCCAAAATGATTATAAGCCTGCTGATAGGTCCAATTTTTAAATGCATATAACTTCTACACTATCAATTGAAATTCAACCAAATTTCGTATGTTGTATATGTACATAACCAGATATGACTGAGCGTATTCTTAAGACCCACCAGGGCTGCCAACTGTTAATAAATGCTCTTAATTTCTTTTATCCAAATACCAATATATCAGAAAGTATGTAAGCCGACAGCTTTAAACTATGCACACGTATAGTACCTGACATTCTATATTAATTTGGAGTAACTTATATACGTCAGTGCTTCCAACATGATTCTAAGCCTGCTGAGAGGTCCAACTTTAAATACATGTAACTTCCATACTATCATTTGGATTTCAACCAAATTTCGTATGTGCTATGTGTACCATAACAGATATGACTATGCGTATTCTTAAGAGCAACCAGGGCTGCCAACTGTCAATATGTGCTGTCTCTATTGTTGTACCCTAATATCAATATATCAGAAAGTATGCAAGCCAATAGCTCTAAACTTTGCACACGTATATTACCTGGCTTTCTATGTGAATTTGGAGTAACTAATATACGTCAGTGCTGCCAACATGAGTCTAAGCCTGCTGATAGGTCCAATTTTAAAATGCATGTAACTTCTATACTGTCTAATGGATTTCATTCAAAATTGGCACAACAATAGATCATATTATTTCAGATTATTTCTGACCATTACATGTATGACATTGTTGCCAACATGATTTTACGCGCGCTGTTAGATCGAATGTTTAATTGCATATAACGTCCATGCTATTCATTGGACTTCAACCTAATTTTGTATTCTGTACCTTAAGAGATGGAACTAAGAATATATTCAGTCACCAGGGCTGCCAACTGTAGTGCTCCATTAGGCTACATTTTACCAGGTATACAGTATTTCGAACTAATTAGAAATTTCGATATTACCAACTTAATTTCGTCATTATTCTAGATAGATCCATATAGATTAATCATTGGCATCAATCTTAAATTTTAAGAAAAGTAGGCTCTTTAGTTCGTCACGAAACTTCTTGTTGAATGTTATGGTTGATCTTGTAGTTAAGCGAGGGATGTTGAAATTTAGGAGCGATAGGAAAAATGAGTTATCAATTTGACCGTTAATGACTTTATAAAGGAATTTCATATCATTCACTTGCCTTCGAGACTCCAAACTAGTCATGCCGAAATTCAACAAAGGTTCACCGTAGGGTACCATGTGTGGGTAATTGCCCGTTATTTTGATGTGTAAGTATCTGAGGAATTTCTTTTGAACTTGCTCAATGGACGTAATGCATGTGTTCTGCCACGGACTCCATACTTGGCTGGCGTACTCGAGCTTGGATCTCACCATGGCAGTATAAAGGTTTATGCAGGTACTGGTCCTAATGAATGGCTTAGTGTTTCTTATTATAAACCCTAACATGCGGTAAGCATCCCCGACCGTCTTTTGCACATGATAAGTGAAAGCAAGCTCTCGGTCAAACAGAATCCCTAGATCTTTCTTCTCGCTTACTGTTTTCAATGACTTAGGTCCAATTCCATAAACAAATGTGATTGGGTTCTTCTTACGTGTAAAGGTCATAACAACACACTTCGGTACGTATAAGTATAATTTATTTTCTATACTCCATTTGTGTATATTATTTAGGTCATATTGTAGTAGAGTGCAGTCATTAGTGGAAGAAATTGATTTAAAAATTTTGAAGTCATCTGCATATAAAAGACTATTTGAGTGCAGTATACATCGTGGCAAATCATTTATCATTGCTAGAAAAATCAAAGGTCCAAGGTTCGAACCTTGGGGTATTCCAGAATAAACTATGTATTCCTTTGAGACAATTTTCTGGAACAAAACAAATTGTTTTCTGTCTCTGAGGTAGGAGGTGAATAATTTGAGTAATGGGTGGGAAAATCCCAAAATCCATAATTTTTTAAGAAGGATATCGTGATTTATTGTGTCGAAAGCTTTCTCGAAATCTGTAAATATGACATCCATCTGCCCTCCTTTATCTAACTCTTTAGATATAATTTGAGTAAAATTAATTGCTTTCGTCACTGTAGATTTCCTGGATAGGAAACCATTTTGGTTATCTGTTACGAGTGGTCTGAGAAATACTGATATTCTTCCGTGCAATTTGAATTCAAATACCTTGGCTACTGCAGATAAAATAGATATAGGACGGTAGTTATTAATTAGTGATGGATCTCCCGATTTTAGTATAGGTCAGACGCGAGTGATTTTCCAGGCGTCAGGGAACGTACAAGTTTTTATTGCTAAGTTAAATATAAAGTGTAACGGGTCCCTGATGCTTTCAGCACATCCCTTAACTACATACCGTGGAATATTATCAGGACCAGCCGACGACTTAGGTTTTAATTTTTTAAATGCCATTTCTATCTCTTCCTTTGAGACAAGTTTTATGTGAAGGGTCTTGGGAGTATTCGAATTGCAGGCTGGGACTTTGTATTGGGCTGACTGAGAGTCATACACTGATTTGAAATATGACGCGAAACCTTCAACAATGGAATCACCCCTGTCCAATTCTTCATTATTATATTTAAAAGTGTCGCATGAGTTCCTATTTTTTCTTGTTTTTAATAAACGTCCAAAATTTCTTTGAGTCCCTGCTAATGTTTTGTTCAATATTATGGATATATTTCTTATAAGATAATTTAATGTCCTTTTTAATTTCTGACCTTAATTCTTCAAAACGTAGTCTATGATGATCTGAGTAATATTTTCTCTTCCTATGGTGTTCCTTCTCCTTCAATTTACTCTTTGTTTCCTTAGAGAACCAGACAGTTTATTTTCTGCCCGTTTGTCGTTTACATATAGGAACGGTTTCGCCAAGTACTGTGTTAAAAATCTGATAAAACAGGTCTACTGCAGTATTTACATCAGTGCACTCGTATATTTGACCCCAGGCACTATCCCTCAACCGAGTGTACATTTGCTCAAAATCGACTTCCCGGAAGTTATAGGTATCATTAGGCTGGATAATTACTTGGTTTCGACATATAGTTAGAGATATGTCCACATCCAGAGCTGGGTGATGGCGATCCTGCGGTAAGAGTGGGTCAGTGTTTTCCGTTACATTTGTGTTGGGTTTGTTGGATAGAACTAAGTCCAGCGTCCTCCCGTTACGGTTTAGTACTGTGCCCGTTTAGACCGGAGTCCGCACGACCACATATGCATTTTACCAAGAATCAGTCAGCACGAGAGTCAAAATATCCCGGGGCGCCAGATGGGTTAAAGCTAATCGCAAAAACGACATCAAATGAAAAAAATGCTTTACTGATTTTTGGCTCAATGCAACAATAAGGATAGAAGGAGATTCGACTGGGCATAACACATCATGTAAAATTATCTCAGTTTATTCTGAATTTAAAATTGACTGCAAAATAAAATGCTCAAAGCAGCATCATTCATGTGTGGCGACCCACATTACTATTTACACAATGTACAGAAATTTTCCAACACATTGGACAATTATCTTTGGAGACACAAGTCTGATTATCAGTCCTGTAGACTGTGTTCCAAAATTATATCCATTATTTATGATTAAATCCAGTTCAAATTTAATTGTCTTTACTGGAAATACTGTAGTTCACTGGTTGAATTTTTACATAATATTCACACTCGTAGAATAATTGTTCATAGAATTTTTAACTTTCACTTATTTTTCCAGTTTCAAAAAATATTGTCAAAAAATATTATTATCTCTGAATCAACACAGATTATGTACACATATTAATAACAACATCTGAAAAGTATCTGACCCTTGAGCATAGCATCGAAGAACTGTGCGAAGCACAACAAAATTAATTGTTCTTCTGACATTAAACGTTTCGAGAAGTGACTCGATTATGAACTTCAAGTTCCTAACAAAATATATGATTTCTGAATCATCAACTTGATCAATAAATTGTTGGACCATTCAACTATTCGATTTTCCACTTGGATTCATTATTAAGAAAAATATTTATATTTGTGGCCATTTTAGTAACTTTCACAACTTGCAATTCTTAAACAGAATGCGAAAATATGAATTGTAGCTTCATAATAAATTCATTTAGTTCATGACACTAGGATTGAAAACATCCTTCAAATTATTCGTGGTTATAGAATTATTTTTAATTGGCAGTGGCCCATTCTATTATTTTTATAAGAACGCAATATTCCAACAACAACGGCAAAGGTCTTCCTCTGAAGAAGAATAAAATACTATCATGACAAATCCGGATTCTAGCAAAATCAAAGTCTTAATGGAATCCGTAAACAAGGTTGAAATAAGAACTGATGGTTTTTAAGAAATAACCTTTGGGTCATTCATACGACGCAATGTGTAGTTCCAATACTCCTTCTTTAACACTGAGTCATCGAACCTGCTATTTAATTGATGCTCAAATAAAAACCTCCTCATTCCTGCGACTTAAACATGCGCACCTGGGAATGGCATTTCAACTACTCCACACACATAAATTTTCTTCCCAAAATTTATACAATAAATCAAGCCTCTGCTTATTATCAATACTGGAAGATTTATAAACTTCAAGTTTATTTTATTTTACCATTCAGTTCAAATCGTGAAGTTACCACACTTATGATACTCTCTATTTCACTTTCGAATGTGTATCTACGTCATGATTTTATATAAATACAAAAATATCCTAATTGATACAAATATCATTTGATTCCCGTTTCATGCCTCTCCGTGTTATCTGAAAAATATACTTTGCTCATAGCAAATATTAACTGTTCAACCAGAACTGTAATGTTGGTTGAATGCGGGCTTGCGCTAACCACTATCCTTCGGAAAATCACCTGTTCCAAACTAGAAATGATTAAACTACTTCAAAAGCTCTCTCTCAATGAATGTGATTATTAGAAAATATAAGATCCAAGAATTATTTAGAAAAGTTATGAAAATCATTATTATTATTATTAGTGGATTATTATTATTATTATTATTATTATTATTATTATTATTATTATTAGTTATATTATTGTAAATGTGATTAATTATTATTTCATTATGTGAGAATCCACATGTTCGATTCTTCGAATATGGATAAAATTTCCATTTCTCAACAAAAATAATTATTAACTTTTACAGTTACCTCGGCTGATTACCGTGATTTTCAAAAAAATATGAAGCATTCAAATAAATGCTCGTTCTGCTCGGTCATCGATCCTAAACTGTTCTGAGTGCTGAAAATACTCAGAATAACTCTAATATGTCTTGCGTAAATAATTGCAAGATTTAAATACGAAGAAAAACAAATGTGTTGGTTATCTGCAGAAAATGAGTTTGTTCCAATTAGCTAGGCATAATATAAAAGTCAAATGTGGCTTACATTTCTCGTTGGTCTTGAAGCGTAGTGAACCTGGTCTGTACCAGATTTATCCAGATACATGCCCTATTGGACACGCACGTCTAATCCTTGTATCGGCCGCCATTATATACCCACAATCTGTCTAACACGACATACTGGAAATATTTCTTGAAGTTTGAAGTAACTGCTGATCCATTTTAATATTGGCTTCAATTAAATCCATAGCAGTTCGCTTAAATGGGGTCAGATCTAAATTATCTATTCTCAAATACGTTAGTTGTAACATAACTCACGGTAATCTTTTCAGTACAAGAAAACACTGACAGTCTAAATCAATCAACGGCTGTTCTGAAGATCGTTCCCTGGGCATGGTTTATCACCATCTATCATGCGCGAAGCAACTTATAGTTTCCCTTTGTCGGCTAATGAACAACACCGTGATAGACTGGCCTTCAATATACTGAAAGATCGGAGTGGTTATCAAGTTACAATTTATGCAACTGACTAATTGGATTAAAATATCCAAGTATTGAATTATTATTACTGGACTGTGACAAAGTACTTTCTAGACAAAGTCTAGCATGTGTCCATATATAAATAAAGTATTTCACCAGTGTCCGTAGAAAAATAACAATCACCTTAGTGATTCCCTCTGCCGGAAACTTACTATGTTCCACACGTATCGCAGCACTTTTGTGACTATCACAATTTAAAGATATCTTCTGCGTAGATCCGGCAACCATGTGCCTTGGCTCAACGTAGCAGCAGCACCTTGTCATGCAAGAGCTTGGTTCGAAGTGAGCTGATGATGCTTGGGCCGGTCGGCTTTTATTCAAAACGGTCGGGTCCAAGCTGGATCACGCTGAAATCTGGAAATCCTCATATCTCCGGTGTCTCTGGTCCGATTCACTTGAGACTAAGTGCATTCTCTTTCATTTGGCCGTGCCAGTAATCTGATCCAAGTCTCAAGTCTCTACTCCATGGCTAACTATTTAATCAACAAATAGTCTCGACCTCTGCTACTACTCGCTACGTCACTTAACATTCTCTTGGCTGCACAAAGTTTCCATCCCATTCTAGAAGTAATGGAGCGCGATATTCAAATATCTCAACTTTCAAAAGCGGCTGTAGCCTTTCCCTTGATATCTAGGTGTCTGAATCTTGGAATACCCATTCCTAGAGTTGGGCACAGTACTGAATTATAAGATTTTAGCTGAAGATAATTAATAAAAATTTACGAGTTCTCTTGTGTGAATATTGTCGTCTTTAATTATTGTACTTTGTATTGTTGGGATATTGAAGTCACCAAAGATTAATACATTTTTATCATATATTTCTGTGCTGGATTCCAGCCACCGGTATAGTTGCCTGTACGATTCTACTTTTGAAGCTGGTGGAATGTAAACATTACAGACGTACCAAATATTTCCTCCAATAACCAGTTTCACTAATAGACATTCCAAGCTGCCAGTCATTCTTTCGACCTTGAGTTCTGTTAATCCGCTCCGAACCAAGACAGCCACCCCACCCCCTGTTCTGGTAGGCCTCTCAGCCCTGTATACTCTGTACATATCACAACAGACCTCACTGTCAGCGATTTTACTAGATAACCAAGTTTCTATAATTAGAATTAAGACATGCTTTTTGGTGATCAGGTTTTCATTGAATAAATCTAATTTTGTATTCATTCCTCCTACATTTTGATAATAAATGGATAATCTAGATTTTGATACCATTAGAGAGTGTTCAGGTCATCCTCATTTCGAATTACGATGACTCGAGAACCTTCAGATTTGCGTATTTTAATGTGTCCATTTCTTACCCACAAGAAAGAATACTCCTTCTCTCTCCTGATGTTCCGAGCTTGTGACAGTAATTTCCTCTTCTCTGGTGATAAACTTTCGTTCACTTAAATTACACTCTCCCCAGGAAGACCGACGTGACGAGTGGAGAGATTCCGTTTCACCCGGCGACGCTCCATGAATCGCTCCTTGTCGTCCCGCCGAACGAATTTTAAGATGATGCCATTGTGTTGATGATTAGGTGACTTAGGCAGTCGATGACAGGCATCTACCATTGTTTCAGTGATGACAACATCCAGAGCTTGACCTACTTTCTTCACAGTTTCAATAATGTTTTCGTTAGGAACTTCCGGGACACCGTGTATTTCCACCGTATTCCTACGTGTGTACTGCTCAGATTCTCCTAGGCGGTTTTCTAGGGATTTTAGCTTCGCCTTGAGATTGACATTTTGCTGGGTTAATGGGTCAATCTGTCCTTTACATTCCTTAATTTCTGTCTGCTGGTTAGAAATTAATGTTACACAATCGTCTAGTTTCTTATGGCACAATTCCAATGAGTTACCAAGATCAGTCTCTCTCGCTCATTGTTCGTCTTTTATGATTTTAAGTTGTTCTTTTAAGTCTTTCAGCATTCCATAAATATTCTCCATTGATGGAGTGTCCTTGTCACTTACACTGTCACTTATAGTTGCACTATAGTCCACACATTGCATACACAGCCACTCGGTGAATCTGTTCAATGTATTCACGCACTTCTTGTGGAACCACTTTTTACATGAACCACACTGTACCTTTCCAGCCTTCCCCAAGCTACCACCACACTCGCCACAGTCGCCCATGTTGCCGATGCAGGTGAAAACTCCTATTTAACCAATTAACGAGGAAGTTAGTAATTCTAATTGCTGTTCTTATTAGTTACTGGGCAACGTATGCACTTATATTGTCGGGTGACAACTATGGTTTAGGTTCTTCCTCGAATACACTCTTAATACACAATGTTTTCGGAGCTACTCACTGCCGTGTTGTTCACTCAGCCGCCATGTTGCTGTTCAGGTACGCGCCTTTGTTTTTGCCGGAAGCAAAATGGCGCCGGAATTAATACGAGTTGAAGAGAGGGAACTCAGAAGGAGCGTTCTTATTCCTACAGCCGTCGAAGTGTAAAGACGTGTATTCCGGGAGAGCTCAGTCCTGAGGAGTGTTAAACCACTTGAGGGTACAGTGCCGATGCAGGCCAAGTCATAGTAGAAGCCTCGCTAGTAAATCTACGTGAAGTTGAGTAGAGGCATTATTAGTCTTTTGTGAATTATTATACGATATTAGTTCAACGAAAGTGTATACATAATATACTGATAAATCAGTTTATAAAGATTTGAATTTATAAATTCGCATATTTAGGCAGTTTTCAGACAATATATTGAACCCATGGGAGAGGTTCAGTATCGAACTCATATCCTCATATTTCGAAGAAAAGAGAGAATTGATGCAGGCTTTAGAAGGGAATTATAAAGAGTTGAGAAGCAAATGCTGCATAAGATTGCGTGAGGCAAAGACATGTTGTGCAACTACAGATGGCCAGGCCACAGCTGCCCGGTGATGTCATCTGAACAGTGACCATAGAGCGGGTTACGCACGCGGTAAAATTAGATCAATGGAAAATTCCATGTACGAGTGAGAATGCAGTTTTGGAAATAGCCCCGAGTCTTCAATAAAATGGCAGCATCGCATGAGAGGAGGGGCCTGGAAATAAGAGAAATAATTGAAATTAAGCCATTTTCAGGCATTAAAGTAAAGAAAGGACTCCACCAGTGATGATTATCCAAGGAATGAGATATTTTAGAGTGGATAATGCTCATAGAAGTTATGCAGGAAAGAAATGCAAACTCATCGTTACGTAGTTGGTGAATTCCCGAACCAGAAGCTGATGGTGGGAGACAACAAGAATAAACTACCCACACATCTGAAGAGAACATTTAAATTAATATTAAAGATTTGTACGATCGATTCCTGGAAATTTAGATACCATTGACACGTTTAAAAATTCAGCTTTCCAGAGATATTTTTTTTACATCGTACGACGATTATTTTGGAAATTGGTGGTGAGGAAGAAGAGAAAATTATTTATTTTTGCCAGAATCAGATATAAGGGCCTGTAGCCCAAGCAAGAGCATGCAGTTTCCGACAGCCCAGGGGGCGTCTGGGTAGATTATAGGTTAGGGAATAACCCACCCACCAAGGGAAGATGATTAAGAGAAGGAAGTAGATTTGGGATTGGAAAAGCAGGATAGAAGAATAGGAGGAGAGTCCCACAAAAGTAATAAGTTGACTTTTAATTCATTTAGAAGCGGTTGCCACCGCAAATATGTGCTCGGATACCTAAAATAGGTACGAGCTTGGTCGAGGCTAACGGGAGCCGCAGATAAGGCTTGGGCAGTTTGCCAGAGAGAACCTGTAGTGTATTTCCTCCCAAGCACGAATGAAAGTACTATAGGGAAGGGTGATGATCTGGCCAGACAGATAGTAAAAGCTTTATTATATATGAACGAGGGCATAAACCTAGGAAGAGCTAGGAAAGCCAGGATCCTGCCTAACTGTATTATCAAAGAAATGATGAATCCAAAAACAAATATTTAGTTTATTTAACAATTAGAAAAAATTTAAGGGAATTAACAAGTATGTAATATAACTTTAATTAACATAGTTCATTTGAACTTTTTAATAAATAGGGTCGCAGACCTCTCCACATTAACCGATTGCTCCAGGCAATTGACAATTTAAAAGGTTTCAAACCTTACATGTTTCTGAAATCTTTATAAGATTTGAACAAATGAACAATAAAATAATTAAAGCTTGAACGTAAATTGAAGTACAAAAAGTGCACCTTAAGAAATTCTGGAGAGAATGTTCTAGAGACAGTGACAACTTTGAAAATAACAATAATAACAACGTGAAAAATAAAATAGAAGTTCCTATAACTTCTTATATTTATACAGAGTTAATATGAGAATTATGCAAAGAGGGCAGGTCACTGAAAAGTTGATCAGAAGGAAGGTTCTAGACCTCTGATGCTTTGAATAAGCCTCGCCAGTCAAATGAGGCAGTTTTCCTTTAGCGAGACCAAAAAATAACTCACTCAAGAGTTGAGAGAATTGTTTTCCCTGCCTTTGAAGGGAGGAACAATTTAAGTTTGAAACGTGTGCTAGACACGCAATTATGCAGAATTACTTAATGATAAACCAACAAATGGAAGGGCACTTCTTAGAATGACACCTTATAGAAAGTTACGATTTCATAAATAATGGTTGTTAGTAGAAGGTTAAGGAAAAGATCATTGGGATATAGGGACAATGTTCATGGCCGTATTTAATATAACCGGACGATCGCGACGCGGTAGAAAAGTGGAGCAAGCACTGATTATCACTATAATCTGTAAAGATGGATGCAAAGTTCACTGGAGAAACACTGAAGTTTATGAGAAATAAAAGTTATTGCAGTTATGGAGATAACTGATTGCACTATGTAGGTGAAAGTCTATTTCTTGAAAAAGTGGTAATTTACAATGAAATGCGCCATAGAATTTTCCAGAGGTTCCAGCGGAGGACGAAATTTTACTATTGTAGTAATTTAGTTTTAAACAAATTTCTCCCAAGTACGTGAGAAATACATGATGGCAGGACTCGCAGATAGAGAACAAGTTCTAGAAGGTTCCAGAACGACCTTAGCAGAAAATGGGGTTGAGAAAATCCAACGGAGGAAATAGTTTTATGATTATAGGCAGTGGGTATTAGATAATATCCCACGTAGCGAGAGGGTTTCTCGTTTGAATCGCTTAAGAAAAGCTCTTTTTAGTAAGGTTGGCTTATACAAGAAAAAAGCTCAACATGGCAAATCCCACGAAGAGTGATTATTGCCCCAAAGTAAATAGTTTCACACTGCCTATAAAAGATAGTTAAAACACGAGGAAGTTAAAACCATGAAGATGAGGTTAAAACTTGAATCAGGTACTTATCTTTGTTGCATGGCGAAGGTGAAGTTCTTCACTAATACTTAAAGTTCCAACATGGCGTGGAATTTAAAAACTGCCTCGTTAGGTCAGGAGGCTGGCTCTGGTTGAGCCTTTACTGATTACTGCGACTGCCGACTAAGAAGTGAGAGCAGCAAAACGAAGCGCGGAAGGTCCTAGGAAGGGGAGAGAGTGGGGGTAGGAAACAAAAGGTATACATATCAGCATAACCAACTTATTAACAATAAATTCTCTTCTCTTGCTGAGCTGGTCTTCAAGGAGTTGATAGATGATACTAGCGCAGCATGGTGAGCAAAGAAGTAGACGTAGTCCTCTTGCTCAAGGAGAAAATAGCTGACGATGGTACCGAGATCTGGTAGCCAAATGGATAAGTAAGTCATCTTGCACGAGGAGGAATTGAGTAGCTTCAGAGGTTCGCTACTAGATGGCGCTAGGTGGATCACAGAAGTTATATATCTGAAACATACTTATGAAGACATAAGAGCCATGCTCAACAGGGAGAAAACAGATGATCACTGTTGGTGTTTGGCAAAGAGGAAGGAAAAAATGAACATGCAAAGAGCAATAGACATTATATCTCTCGTACCGTGTATTCAAAGAATACACCATACTGGGGGGACAAACACCAACAGAGAGCAGATAAGCAGTTACACATTTATTGGAAGCGGAGCGATCAAAGACAGTGGTCTTGTGATCGGTCCATTTGTAGTCAAGATTCTGGCCACCCTGACTCTCCCGTCTCTTCCAGGGTAGCATTGGGTCACCCTACCAGAAATCCATACTAGGGGGGGGGTGAAATATCTCTAACCAAGACCAAGTCCCCTACTTTAATGTCGGGACTGGAAAGAAACCACTTCTGCCTCCGTTGCAAGGAAGTTAAATATTCCAAGTTCCACCTCTTCCAAAAAGAATTACGGAGGGCTTCAAGTTTCCGCCAAGCGATAGGTAGATTAGAATCCCTGTAAGAATTAGTAAGAGGAGGAGGGGCAGAAAGAGAAGTGCCGATAAGGAAGTGACCAGGGGTGAGTGGAAGTAGGTCATCAGGGTCATTGGAAAGTGGAGTTAAAGGGCGAGAGTTAACAACACCTTCAATCAAAACAGACAGTGAATTGAATTCTTCGTAAGTCAGAATTCGATTACCTAAGACTTTTCTTAAATGACGTTTAGTGAGCTTTACGCAAGATTCCCACCTACCACCATGATGCGGAGCGTAAGGAGGTATGAAGCGCCATTTGAAACCTTTTGAATAAGAAAAATTAGAGATTTGTTCCATTGCAGGAGAGGAAGTGAGAGCTTTCTTCCACAAGGAGGCTGCACCCTGAAAGGTGGAAGCGTTATCAGAGAACATCTCAGAAGGAACACCACGCCTAGCGGTGAAACGAGAGACAGCTGATAAAAAATAGGAAGTAGAAGCATTCGTTACTAGTTCCAAGTGGATTGCGCCAGTAACCATGCAAACAAAGAGAGAAACATAAAGCTTACCAAACAATTTGCGTTTAGCTTCAGGAGGGTTTTGTTGATATTGGAACGGACCCATATAGTCCACTCCAGTTAAAGCAAATGGGCGTATTGGAGAAGAACGAAAAGAGGGCAGATCGCTCATTAATTGAGTGTTGATTTTAGGTTTAGCTTTGAAACAAGGAATGCACTTATGAATTACAGAAGAAACTTCATGAATTCCATTTATAATCCAGTACTTTTCTCTTAAGAGACAGAGCAGAGTACGTGTACCAACATGAAGATTACGATAATGAAAGTCACGTATAATTAAAGAAGTAACGTGATGTTTGGAAGGCAAAATAACGGGATGCTTTTTGTCCTCAGAGAGTAAAGATTGCGAGAGCCTTCCACCTACCCTAAGTAATCCATGGTCATCAAGAAACGGGGCTAAAGCACGAAGACGGCTGGATTTGGGAAGATCTCTATTAGAAGAAAGCAATGACAATTCAGAAGAAAAGGCTTCTTGCTGTGTCAATTGTAAAATCTTAATGGTAGCAAGATTCAATTCATGATTGGTAAGGTGTGGTTTAGGGAGAAGAGGTTGGTCAACCACAAGATATTTCCATCTAAGGAGATAGGCAACAATCCGTAGTAATTTATGGAAAGAAGAATAGCGTGACAACAAAGGATAAGAAGCATTGGAAACCAAACACGAAGCAATAGACAGAGGTACTTTAGCGTCAGGCAAGTTGGAGTTTGGAGCAAGAGGTTTAGAAGGCCATGAGGAAGATTCGTCTACTAGCCACGAGGGCCCATGCCAGTACAATTGGGAAGCTGCCAATTGAGAGGGTAAACAACCGCGAGAGATGATATCAGCTGGATTATCCGCACTGGGAATATGCCTCCATTGACATCCAGAAGAAAGTGTTTGAATTTTGGAAACCCTGTTTGCGACAAAAGTTTGCCAGTGAGAGGGGTTTTTGGCAATCCAAGAAAGGGCGATCATAGAATCGCTCCAGAGATAGATTTGCGAAAATTCGACCTTTAATACTTCCCGTAATTTCTTGACAAGTTCTGCAGCCATTAGTGCAGCGCACAGTTCGAGCCTAGGTAAAGTGATAGTTTTAAGAGGAGCGACCTTCGATTTGGCACAAACGAGGTTAGAAACTGAAGATCCATAAAGTGAATCGTGATAAACTAAATATGCACAGCAACCATAAGCTTTTTCGGAACTGTCCGCGAATACATGAAGGAAAAAAGATGCATTAGAATGAGAGCTGATTAAATTCCTGGGAATTTCAATGAGGGAAAGATCCAGCAAATTGCTGCGAAACGAGAGCCAACGATTAAGAAAAGAAAGAGGGACAGCGTCATCCCATTCACATTTAAGTGACCACAGCTCTTGCATGAAGAGTTTGGCTATAACAATAACTGGGGCAAGAAATTGAAGCGGATCAAAAATTTTTGCAATTTCAGAGAGGATTTGTCTTTTTGTATTAGGAAGCACTTCTGCGAGCGTAACTTTATAGATAAGAGTGTCAGTGCTAGTGCACCAATGAACTCCTAAAGTTTTTATAGATTCGGGGTTTCCACAAATTTCGACAGAAGAGGGATCTACGTCTTCGATGGGAAATTGGGCGAGAAACTCAGGTGAGTTGGAGTTCCACTTATGAAGTGGGAAACCTCCATTCCTTAGTAATGCTTGAAGTTCTAAAGACACAAAAGAAGCTTCCTCCAAAGTAGAGAAGGACTGCAAGTAATCGTCAACATAGAATGACGTAGTTAGTGCTTCAGAGGCTTTGGGGTTAAATAAATGACCATCTTGTGAGGCAAGCAAGTGTAGGGATCGGATAGCAAGAAAAGCAGAGGGTTTTAAGCCATAGGTAACAGTTTTCAAGCGAAATACCTTAATGGGCTTATTGATTTCATCACGCCACAAGATTCTTTGAAGATCTCGTTGTTCTGGTTGAATTAACACTTGACGGTGCATCTGTTTTATATCGGCTATGACAGCTATGGGAAATAATCGAAAGTTTAAAAGTATAGCAGATAAATCTGATTGAATAGCAGGACCAGAATAAAGAGTGTCATTAAGGCTGTTGCCATTAACGTCGGGTGATGAACCATTGAAAACAACTCGAATTTTATCTTTTACAAAAGGGTTTTTCCACACAGGATGATGATTTAAATAAACCGTTTCGATTGGGGGGTGCAATTCATCATCGGATTTGTTAACAACCTCCATATGATCTAAGCTTTCATACTCATCCATGAACTCGGTGTACTGCTTTTTGACGAGGGGTTCGTTTTTGAATTTGCTCTCGATAGCAAAGAGAGCTTTTCGAGCTTTGGGCTGAGAGTTGATAAGTTTAGGAGGATTATTTAATCTTGGCATTTGAACGACGAACCGGCCATCAGAAGAACGAGTGGTCGTGTTCAAAAAAAGTTGCTCACAGAATTCATTTTCTGAAGAGGTTACATTGGGAGAATCGACATTTTCAAGCCTCCAGAACTGTTCCAGGTCAGTATTAGAGAAGTAACATTGCGATGTAGGTTGGGGTGAATAATGGGGAAGTTGCCCTGTGACAATCCATCCAAAATTAGTGTCTCTAGCGACCACGTTTGAGGATAGCTTGCGAACCTGTTTCCGAAGGCAGTTCCAAAAGACATTGGCACTGAAGAGTATGTCAATGGGATTTTGTATGTTAAACGAAGGATCGGCTAACCTTAAATGCGAGGGAATGTTTAACCCCGAAATATCAACCGAGTGACTCGGAGTGTCTTCTCCAATGCTATTGAGAATCAGGCAATTAAGTTTAAGAAAGTTGTTTCTATGACAAGTATCTCTTATGGTTAGTTTTGAAAATTGTAAAGCTTGCGATTTTGAGCTGTTGATGCCCGACACATTGATAGAAGTGGGGTTTACGGGTAGGCCTAGTTTTCTAATCAAGGAATTGGACACAAAATCATGAGTTGCCGCTGAGTCTAGAAGACCGCGTGCACGGACCCAGTTGCCGAAATTATCCTGAACGTCAATTTGGACAGTAGACAACAATACTTGAGCACTGCGAATGGACTTAGCATTTTGAATGTATGATGAAGCATTAGAACTGTTAACACTATCATTTTTCGGCGAAGTAGATGCTGTCGATGACCTTGCCTGATCATGACGATGTAGCAGGGTATGATGAGCCTTTTCACAATGGTAGCAAAGTCTTGTGGACTTACAGTTAGAAGCAGAATGCGTGGGCGCTAGGCAGTTGAAACAATGTTTGTTTTGAGCGACTAGTTTTCGTCTGTCATCGACTGACATTTCTTTAAAGGATTTGCAGAGGTATAGGGCATGGGGATCTTTACAAAGTATGCACTTTACAGGTTCGTTTAAACTTTTGCGAGGTTCACCTTGCGTGTTTAAAACAATAGAGCTAGCAACACGACGTTCACTAGACCTAGTTGGGTAACCAGTGGAGTTTGATTTGAATTTGGATGAGCTGGACCCTGGTTTTTGGGTATTAGACGCTGAGCGTTCGCTTTTGGGTTTGATGGACATTAATTCGAATTTGGAACTCGGAGATGAAGGTTCGCTCTGATTAGCTAGCGCGGTTAAAAGTTGGCATCTAGCGTTTATGAAAGTGACTAAATGCTCGTAAGAGTAGTCATCTTCCTTAGAAAGTTCAATTTCCCAAGCTTTGAGGGTAGCAGCATCAACTTTAGAAACTACTAAATGTATTAGGAAAGTATCCCAATGTTCCGTAGGCTGCTCTAATTGGGACAAAGCTTTAACGTGGAGTTGGGTAGTATCAATTAAAGTACGCAAGCTAGTGACGTCATTGTGCTGTGACGCAGGTAGGTTAAATAGAGCCTTAATATGGCGTTGAATACGTAAGCGTGAATTTCCATATCTTTCTTTTAATAAGTTAAAGGCAATGGGGTAATTTTCGGCACGCAGAGGAAGTGCTTCAACTAACTGCAAAGCTTGACCTCGAAGGATAGATCTCAAGTAATGAAACTTGTAAATGACTTGAATGTCTTCATTGTCATGAACAAGGGAGCAAAATAATTCATAGAAAGAATCCCAAGTGGATTCATCTCCAGAAAAATGGGGTAAATCAATTTTCGGTAAAGTAGGTTTGGGCTTGTGAGTGCCTTCACGGAAAGAAGTTTGGGGTTCATGAAGGGAACCAAGAATAGAAGCGTCCTTTTTCTGCTCCTCTTCGAGTTGGCGTATTATTTTGAAAGCAGAACCTATGCCTTCGTAATATAAGTTCTCTACTTCGACACGATCTTCTGTTTGATTGAGCATACAAGTTTCAATTTCAGTTTGAATGTTACAGTAGTTTTCATAAGAACGTTCAAAATCCTTTACACGATGTTTCAACAAATCTAATTGCGCATCTGAGGGATCTAATTCTTTTATGTACCTTCTGAATCGGGTAATTTGCCCTTTATAGGATGCTCGTTTAGAAGTAAGTTTTTCATCCTTATCCTTATCAGTGGGAGCCATACTAAAGAAGATAAATGAAAATGTAACTCACGAAACTGTGGAACCTTGGAAATGCTGTCAAGCTGGCAGCAGCGTATGAGTAGAAAGAATGGGACACACCATAGGAGACAGGAGCGGCCTCTTTCCCGTTCACAGGCTTTGCACGATGTGGTTATAGCTGAAATATTCAACACAGATATTAGAAATATGCAAAGTAATGTCAAATGACACTTGACAAACAATAGAAATAACAAATGGACTCTCCCGGGTTTCGGCACCAAATTTTGGGTTATAGGTTAGGGAATAACCCACCCACCAAGGGAAGATGATTAAGAGAAGGAAGTAGATTTGGGATTGGAAAAGCAGGATAGAAGAATAGGAGGAGAGTCCCACAAAAGTAATAAGTTGACTTTAAATTCATTTAGAAGCGGTTGCCACCGCAAATATGTGCTCGGATACCTAAAATAGGTACGAGCTTGGTCGAGGCTAACGGGAGCCGCAGATAAGGCTTGGGCAGTTTGCCAGAGAGAACCTGTAGTGTATTTCCTCCCAAGCACGAATGAAAGTACTATAGGGAAGGGTGATGATCTGGCCAGACAGATAGTAAAAGCTTTATTATATATGAACGAGGGCATAAACCTAGGAAGAGCTAGGAAAGCCAGGATCCTGCCTAACTGTATTATCAAAGAAATGATGAATCCAAAAACAAATATTTAGTTTATTTAACAATTAGAAAAAATTTAAGGGAATTAACAAGTATGTAATATAACTTTAATTAACATAGTTCATTTGAACTTTTTAATAAATAGGGTCGCAGACCTCTCCACATTAACCGATTGCTCCAGGCAATTGACAATTTAAAAGGTTTCAAACCTTACATGTTTCTGAAATCTTTATAATATTTGAACAAATGAACAATAAAATAATTAAAGCTTGAACGTAAATTGAAGTACAAAAATTGCACCTTAAGAAATTCTGGAGAGAATGTTCTAGAGACAGTGACAACTTTGAAAATAACAATAATAACAACGTGAAAAATAAAATAGAAGTTCCTATAACTTCTTATATTTATACAGAGTTAATATGAGAATTATGCAAAGAGGGCAGGTCACTGAAAAGTTGATCAGAAGGAAGGTTCTAGACCTCTGATGCTTTGAATAAGCCTCGCCAGTCAAATGAGGCAGTTTTCCTTTAGCGAGACCAAAAAATAACTCACTCAAGAGTTGAGAGAATTGTTTTCCCTGCCTTTGAAGGGAGGAACAATTTAAGTTTGAAACGTGTGCTAGACACGCAATTATGCAGAATTACTTAATGATAAACCAACAAATGGAAGGGCACTTCTTAGAATGACACCTTATAGAAAGTTACGATTTCATAAATAATGGTTGTTAGTAGAAGGTTAAGGAAAAGATCATTGGGATATAGGGACAATGTTCATGGCCGTATTTAATATAACCGGACGATCGCGACGCGGTAGAAAAGTGGAGCAAGCACTGATTATCACTATAATCTGTAAAGATGGATGCAAAGTTCACTGGAGAAACACTGAAGTTTATGAGAAATAAAAGTTATTGCAGTTATGGAGATAACTGATTGCACTATGTAGGTGAAAGTCTATTTCTTGAAAAAGTGGTAATTTACAATGAAATGCGCCATAGAATTTTCCAGAGGTTCCAGCGGAGGACGAAATTTCACTATTGTAGTAATTTAGTTTTAAACAAATTTCTCCCAAGTACGTGAGAAATACATGATGGCAGGACTCGCAGATAGAGAACAAGTTCTAGAAGGTTCCAGAACGACCTTAGCAGAAAATGGGGTTGAGAAAATCCAACGGAGGAAATAGTTTTATGATTATAGGCAGTGGGTATTAGATAATATCCCACGTAGCGAGAGGGTTTCTCGTTTGAATCACTTAAGAAAAGCTCTTTTTAGTAAGGTTGGCTTATACAAGAAAAAAGCTCAACATGGCAAATCCCACGAAGAGTGATTATTGCCCCAAAGTAAATAGTTTCACACTGCCTATAAAAGATAGTTAAAACACGAGGAAGTTAAAACCATGAAGATGAGGTTAAAACTTGAATCAGGTACTTATCTTTGTTGCATGGCGAAGGTGAAGTTCTTCACTAATACTTAAAGTTCCAACATGGCGTGGAATTTAAAAACTGCCTCGTTAGGTCAGGAGGCTGGCTCTGGTTGAGCCTTTACTGATTACTGCGACTGCCGACTAAGAAGTGAGAGCAGCAAAACGAAGCGCGGAAGGTCCTAGGAAGGGGAGAGAGTGGGGGTAGGAAACAAAAGGTATACATATCAGCATAACCAACTTATTAACAATAAATTCTCTTCTCTTGCTGAGCTGGTCTTCAAGGAGTTGATAGATGATACTAGCGCAGCATGGTGAGCAAAGAAGTAGACGTAGTCCTCTTGCTCAAGGAGAAAATAGCTGACGATGGTACCGAGATCTGGTAGCCAAATGGATAAGTAAGTCATCTTGCACGAGGAGGAATTGAGTAGCTTCAGAGGTTCGCTACTAGATGGCGCTAGGTGGATCACAGAAGTTATATATCTGAAACATACTTATGAAGACATAAGAGCCATGCTCAACAGGGAGAAAACAGATGATCACTGTTGGTGTTTGGCAAAGAGGAAGGAAAAAATGAACATGCAAAGAGCAATAGACATTATATCTCTCGTACCGTGTATTCAAAGAATACACCAGCGTCAGGCTACATCACATCGCATTCAGTCTTAGTGAGCGCAGAGGCGCTACACGCTGTTTCAACAACAATACAGTCTAGGTGAACCCTAAGGAGGGGTGTCGCGCTGTTTCATGCACATGCAGTCTACAGTGAACTCCTAGTGCAGGAGTGCTGCATCACAGCACATGCAGTTTAGTCCGTCTCGAGGACGTGACGCTACATCACATCGCATTCAGTTTCCATGCGCGCAGAGGCGCTGCACGATGGATCAACAATAATTCAGCATACAACGAGCTTCAGGGCAAGTTATACTGTTCGACAAGTACCAACAGTAAATGCAGTAACTCAACAGACCTCGTACTGGTCGTGCTGCTTGTCAGCACAGGAGGACTCGAACCTGTATCACGACGCGGAAGTACTCTAAGTCGAAGTACTGTCCAGCTTTCTTCAGTGTCGCCGCGCTCTAAAATCGTTGAAGTTCCTTTCAAAGGAAAAGTACACTTTAGAACTTCGAAAAGTACAATAGTCTACGGTGGTAGGCCAAGCTATAAACAGTGTGTGAACATATAGGGTAGCCGGCGAGGGTAATCGAAGCCCTGACACTAGTATTCGAAGTGAGAACATAGTATCTCAAAAGTATACGATACATCAGTAAAGAGTAGATTGAGGAGATTAGGGTAACACAGTGGCGATAGTATTAGGAATCCACAAAGAGATATCCGTAGCCACGTGGAGTTTCATAGAAGTACTCCACAGAGAAAAGACAATAGCCGTCCGAATTCAGTTCCGACGCATAGTATCAGATAAAAAATTGTAGAAGTGCAGAATAGCGACTTCAGGGGTAAGCGTGAAAATATACCGTTTTCCCAGATAGACAATTGCGAACCGGAAAAGACTACATTATCGTGCAGTATTGGATATGCCGATAAATTAAACACCAGAATTAGGAGGGAACTTTTCATCCAAGGAGGTTATTTCGAACGAGACTGTCAACTTCAGAGTAGAAGGTAGAAGGCATCGTCCAAAATTGCACCTCTGGGATTGGTGAAGAAAGAATTCACTTGTGTTTGTTACCCAACAAGTGAAATTCTGTGTGTGTAAATATAATATTAAGTGAAGTTATAATATTTTTTAGTGTAGTGAAAATGTTTGAAAACCCTCATATAAATTTAAAAATGTGTAATTCAGAGGGCAAATTAATAAGTGTAAGTGTGTGTATCATAATGATGAAGTAAGAAATTTGATGTGGGCCGGATGTCGTTCCACTGGAATCCGGACAATGGGGCCGGATAAACCATGTAAATAACATCCCAATTTTATTATGTGTTTTGGATTCGGAAATCTCATGTATAAATGATGACCACGGAGGTGTATTCTCCAGTATTGAAAATTCAGGGATATAAAACTGTGTGAAAATAATAAGTGCGGGATCTAATATTAAAATTGCTAAAATGTCTTGTTAATCAAATGAAATCGTATTCAGTGGAATTCTTGTGAATATAAAAGGAATCATGTTAATTAAAAGGCAAACAGGATAATATAAAAAGGAAAATGTAACATAAAAGTTATGGAAATAATATTCAAATATGAGCCGTAGTGTGCTAAAATTAATAAGAATAATGTAATGAATAAATTAATTGTTGAAGTAATAATTCAAGTATGAGCCGTTGTGCTAAAGTAATAATAATAATTATAGAACCAGTTGTGTTCTTGGAAATGAAAAGTCGAGACTTAATAAAAGGCAAATCTATTAATTATGGACGAAGATAAAAATGAATTATGTTGAAAATAATTATTAAACTTTGGAAGGCATCACGAATGTATTGATTGTCGCCTTTGAGCGCTAAATAATAAATGGTCAGGCTAAAAATTGCAGTGAAGGTAATGCCAGGAATTATAATTGCGGGGACCAGCAGTGTTAAGTAATTGATTGTGTATGTGTTTGCTGTGACAAACTTTTAAACATGGTGCTATATATTGTTGTCAAGCATGGAATTGAGTGCGAATACCTTTTCCCAGTTGCTTTTATTATTGTTAGGAGGAGTGGTGAAATACCCTCGCTCTATGGAATTAGCCCTAAGACCTCAGGAATGGAATTGTCCTAGAGGCAGGCCAGAGAATCGAACCAGATATCTCTTACGTCGGAAGACCCTTAATTATGATTGGTTTTGAATTCTTACTTCCCAGTGTTAAAACTCCGAAATTATAATCATACCTGAGCTATAGTAATAGGTCATTGAAACCTCAGAATAATGTTGTTATATTAATGTGATGTGTAGCCTTTCCAAGTTCTGTTCACGCTTGTTTGAAAGCGGTGCTTAAAGTCCAGTTGAAGAAGGAGGGAGCATTGACTTCTCCCCTAGGTCATAAATTAAGCCGTAATGTCTCGGCGTTTTCTTAATGGAGGTCGGTTAGGGTAGGTCCAGACAGAGACAGACCATGTCTGCACTCTGAAGTAATAAACCTTTTAATGGAACGGTAACCTGTACCGTGTTTTATATTGATCATTTATCCTTGCCGTTGTATTATAGATCCGCACTTCATGAATAAATAGAAATTGTCAACTGAAACAATAATGAAAATCCCTGCGCATTGTTGCATGATAAATGTTATTGTTCCCGATAAATTGTTGAGGATATTGAATAGCTGGGAGTCTATTTCGAATTGAATAAATCAGTAGTCTTTAACGCTTGTGGTGCATGAGATTTCCGAAGACAAATGCATTTTTGGTAGTGTGGAAGAGAGTAATGATATGTTACGAATGTCATGTGGTACCCAATAAATGGTAATTGTTGATACCATTGAATTGTAATTAACTCAAATTTATTTTAATATATTCAAATTTGGAATATTTGATATGTTTCTTGGCCATAGAATTGTGTAATAAAATTGGTCGAGACTTTTGGAGCTCGTTTTCGAGGGAGGTTTTGACGTTGCTAAGTGGAAGTGAGACTAGATTTGAGATTTGTTTTGGGGTTCAGTGGACCCTAAATTATTGTTTTTTTGGATTATTCCTTGTTCATTAGGGGACAAGCGTGATGTTGATTTCAGTTATTTTTTGTATTGTAGCGCCAAATTTTGAGAATTAAATAGTTTTATTAGAAGGATTTTGAGTTTCATTTCAGTGATGTGTTATCCTAAGCATGATCCTATAATGTGTGAATCACTCAGTGGGAGGACGTTATATGCCCCCAAAGAGATAAGACTGAGCAGCTGGATAGTGATTTGCATATTTCTTTTACGAAAGGGCACAATATGTCCGCTGAAGAAAGTTACGCATTTCATTTGAGAGAAACACTTTTGGTTCGACAAGATTGCAGCGAATACAAGTCCATATTACAGAGACAACCCAAGTTATACATGAATATTAAGACATTTTATTACTTCAACACTATAATGGCAACTAATATGTATCGAGAAGAATTATTATTTAATATATTGAAGATGTTTTAGATGATGGACTAAAGACTTTATGCGATTGGGACATGTTAATACAGAGTTGTGATTAGACAACATGAAGCAACGTTAATTAACGACAGAACAATGTACAACATCTAGAATGTCTACAAAGTCAAGTATACATGAAATATTATGTTCATTACCATCCAGTACATTTAATTTATTATCATGTACTTGAACTTACTGACTACGAGCAATCATTATAATTCATTGACCATATACATGAACATTAATATCCACGATTATGATTCGATCTACAACTTAAAAATTTTATTTGTAACTATGGAACTATATCGTCAATATTGCTCGAAAATAATGTGGGAAATTCAAATGGAGTCGGCGAATGAAGATTCATCGTCAGGAAGAAAAAATATGCCAGGGACTAGACCCGGCAATGCTTTGAAATTCGGAAGCCATGTAAGAGAGGACGCAGTTCGATGTCCGGCGGAGATGGGTGTTTACCGGAGAGGAAATTTTTCCTTATCCGAGGTCGCAGTTCTTTCGCTGGTGTGAACGGAGTTGGTTTCTACACTGCATTCTTGGAAGATGAAACAACTAGGTATTTCCCCATACCTGATATAAACTTCAGAAGTCTTCAGACAAGGTAGAAGTGTTCAGCATTATAATGTAGTTAGAGTATTGTGATGGCATTTTGTGAGCAACATTTCTTCATATTTCATTTATGTATTTTCACTTTGTTGTGTGATAAGATGTATTCTACAAGATCATGTAGGATGATTATCTCCAGTCATCTATACATGAAAATTCCACGATTCAGTTTCTGAACTGAAGTTTATTTGTTGGGGAATTTATTTTCCACTTTGGAAAATTTTGTGAAGTTAGTATTCGACGTTTTTTTATTTTTTATTTAGGATTTCAGACAGTTTTGTCTAAGATGTCTAGTAAATTCATTTTGAGTAAAATGAATTGGGCATCTTTCTGTGAGAATATTAGTATAGGGAAAGAAATCTACGAGTGATATATTGTGAAATATCACTCATTACTATGAACTTTTCGTCGATCTGGCAAGTAATATTCATCAGGATTATGATATAAAGTCATGTACTCATGAACATTCTTTGTATAGAATAGAGATACATTCTGGAAGTGAAATACCGATTTCTTTTATGGAAAGCTTTGCACTTTCACTAAATGTAACATTATTTGAGACAAATCTTCTTAGAAGATAATTTATCCGAAAGCAGGGAATTTAGCTAGAGTCTATTCCAGTCGTGATTGACTTTTATGAGACACTTAAATAATATTTGTCGTTATTTATACACAAATATAATGCTACGCTATTTTGTGAACGTAGTTTTGTAACCGTGTAACTTTGAAGTTAAGATCAGTATGGTGAGACACAGTTATATATTTTTACATGTATGGAAACAAAGAATTGATGACAAAGTAACAATGTTTAGTAAACCTACGAAGATCTTTCATTAACAACTGCTAAGATCTTTTTGAGAGCAAATATGAAGTCACGAGAACAGATATTTCTGTTGATTGTATATGCGGTTGCTTGGACAACGTTAAGATAAATGCTACGTGGAATTAATACAAGTACTACAGAAGGATTGTTGGAAACAATTATAATAAGGTTGTGAGAATTGTTCTTTGAATATACGAGGAGGATTCATGTCGCATATAGAAGTATAGAAGTCTGCGAGGAAGTATTTGTTGTACCTAGGTAATACGAAGGTGTTTGCCGTATTTGTGCATTCTAGTACTGTTGTTGTGATTAAAGCATTGTTGTATTTTAGTAGAGTTAGTGAGAACTCCTATATGTGTGTATAGATTCACGATTTAGAAGGAAAAATAGGAGTGGAATAGGCGGAACGATGTTTGGGAAGCGTTATTAATCTTTGTTCACTAAACTTTTATTTAAACTATATTAAACCTGGAACTACCTAATAATAATGTAAACTTATCTTAGATGATTGGTCATATTCAGACCGGTGATGAGAATAAACCTGATACAGCCTTTAATGGTATAGCATTTTAAACGATTCGATGCAACTAGAGAAGGGAATTAAAATTAATAGCTAGTGTTAATAAAAGCTAGTTAAAGGCTACACAAGTAAACTTGATGTGATAGGCGATGATAAACACTGTATATAATAATTTATAATTATTTAATTAAGGGCTTTTATTATTTTTAATAATAGTGATTTATCTTGCGTATTTAATGTTCTTAGAACAGTGAGTAGATAGATTAATATGGTATTGTATAAAGCGATTGCTTGAGAAACGAAAGATTTTCAGCCAAGAATTTATCTGCACACCGCCACAGAATTTACAAATATCATTAAAATGATATTAGCACTCTACAAACTTGCAATATTTTACGAAGGTGGCGTACCACGTGATCATTCAATTTTTAATATTTAGAATATTATAGTCTTAACAGCTTAAATTACTATAGATAGTATCTATCATCTGATACTTTCAATGGGCACAGAATATTATACTTGGCAATCATAATTAGTGACGTATTCCCTGGCCCCTGGTTGCAGGACATCCATATGTTATAAAATATTAGGATGCCCTGCCGTGTAACAATAAAAAGGGGAACACATGCAGGAAATCTGCTATAGGGAATCCGTCCTAAGCAATCATTAAAATTGGATATCCAGCGGACAACTAAAATTAGGTGAGAGGCCCCATATGGGGAAAAAAATTAGGGTACCTCTCTTGATATAAAACTTAACTAGATTAAAAAATACTCTAGTAGGGTACCCGACCCGGTGTACCCTACATGTCCTAACCTAAATAGAACGATAAAAGAGGGAAAAATGGATGATAGGGAGTTGACCAATGGGATAAGAGCGGGAAGCAGGATATGAAATAGGGAAGGAAGGTTAAAGCTAAAATATTGCGGACCACCTCGTGATATAAAAAATGGAAGTGGCCCGCAGTAATTTAATAACTAATTAAAAGATATAAAATCTCACGAAGTGAGATAAAAAATAAAAAAAAGTTGAGAGGTCCCATATGGTATAAAAAATTAGGGTACCTCTCCTCAATTAAAACTTATTTATATTAAAAATAACTTAGTAGGGTACCCAGCCCGGTGCACCCTACAAGTCCTATTCTAAACAGAGATGATCAGATGAATGACGATAGATGAAAAGATGAGAATGAGGAAATGAGAGCATGAAATAGAAGATGAAATGAAGAAGGAAGGCTAAAACTAAAATGTCGTGGGTCACCTCATGGTATAAAAAATTAAGGTGGCCCACAGTCGTCCTACAACTAATTTAAAAAATATAAAAATCCCACGAAGTAGGAAATAAAACTAAACAAAACAGTCCACTGGATATCCGCGTCAATAAAACTTAGAATAAAAATAAAATACAAAGGGCACCCATATGATATAAAAAATTAGGATGCCCTTTGTTAACTAATCCTAAACAAATTAAAACTTAACCTAATCGCCTCTCGGTGCTGGCGCTGGGTCAACATTGATTTCGTTGTTCTGCCACTGACAGTGGCCGGACAGATGTGTGACGTAGATGTCACGGCTCCATTTGATGGTGTCAGATACCATTAGGGGCTTCATGATCCTGGCGTAACTCTTGGAGATTCTCAGTTTCCTTATCACCAAGTCGTTACGTTTGTCCCAGGATCCAAGAGCCCCCACTAGGAAGCCGTGAACACTGACCTGGTACCCCTTGGCTCTTAGGTGTTGGGCCAAAGGTTCGTAGGTGGCGATTTTCCGTTCATAAGCCTGGTCAAATGCTACTATTCGGTTCTAGAACGGAATCGCCACATCTACGATGGTGACCTTCTTATCACGTTCATTGGTCACCACCAGGTCAGGTCTTAAATTGAGGTCACACTCCGGGATCTGTTGATTAACCCGGACTTGTCCGGCCATTTTGGGGACAGCATTCGCCAATCTATCAAGTACGTTATTATGGCGATGCTGCCACCCTGCACTGTTGTAGGTACAGTGGTTGAGAACGTGGGGGAGAGTTTCTTGATGGTACCCGCATCGCCTGCAGCGTGGGTCACCGTTACCCCATCTCCTACAGCCATTCAGGGGTACGGTTCCCAAGCGTGCACGATGCACAAAGCGCCAGTCGGCAAACCGGGTGTACCTCCCAGCCTGAATAAAATGGTTAGACTCCTGGGAGGCACAACTGACCTCGATAACCTTACCTTGGTCCGGTTTGCCAACAAGCTTGCGCCTGTACATCGTCTGCAGGCATACCCTCAAAGATTTAAAGAGGGTAGCGCGGGATTTCTCAGGGACAATGATGGAGTTGCCCCCCTCTTCCCCTCGTGCGATCTCAACCCTGTATTCCTGCTGTGGCAGATCATAGACCCAGCGCAGACCAACCTTCTTACCTAGCCATCTGGCCGCCTTCCTTGCTTGGGACCAGAGGGAGCCAATGTCCCCACCATCCCTGTCGAGACCATTCTCCAGACTACCAGACAGGTAGTCGGCGATCTCGACCGGAGAGGGGGGTCTACCTAGCTTTTTGGCTACCACCTCTGTCAAGACGGACCTGGCTAACTGCTTAACGTTGGGATCCCGGCTGGTTATTCTTTTTAAGGGTCTGATCGAACTTATACAGACCCTTCTTCTCAACCTTAGCTGTCGACAACATGTAGGTTGTTCTTGGCAAGAGGAACAACCTGACAGCTTCCAGCTTCTGCCAAGGGGCGAGCAGACTTTGGTCGATCGCATGCAGATCGGCCGTCATCTGCTCGATGATCGCCACTGGTGTCTGGTCATTATTATAACCAGTCGGGACTCCCAAATACGCATAACTCTCCCCTTCTTGGAGGGCTCGGACAGGCTCTTCACCCAGAGTGAAGGTAGCAGGACCCACGCCTCTTCTTCGCACACACGAGATGTCCAGTGTGGCGCATTTTGATGGCTTGAATGTAAACCCCGCCCATTTCGCCAATCGTTGCGCGCGGTCTAGAAGTGCTTGCATCTGCTCGTCGCCCATTGCGACGAGTGCTAGATCGTCAGCATATGCAAGCACCGAGATGTCTTGCCCGCGCACACGGTACCCCAGATCAGCAGCTTCAGCCTGGAGTATCCTTACAATCGGTTCAATGGCGAGGTTAAATATTAGAGGACTTAATGGGTCACCTTGTTTTACTCCTGCCTCAACGGGGATGTCCTCCGTCCATCCCTCGTTGGTCCTCACTCTGGTGGTATTGTCCGCATATAGCCCCATCACTCGATCTATGAATGGGGCGGGGAGATCATGGAGTTCCAAGGCGTGTTTAATGAACTCGTGGGGCAGAGACGGGAATGCGTTCGCAAGGTCGAGCCACGCAACTACGGCCTTGCGTTTACTGCGACGAGCATCGTCGATGATCGATTGGAGCATAAACGTATGCTCGACGCAGCCCTCCGTCTCCGAGAAGCCCTTCTGCGCCCACGAGATTCTCCCCGAAGCTCTGACTTCATTGCTTAGCCTGTCCGAGATCACCGCGGAGTAAAGTTTGCATATACAAGATCCAAGGGTGAGGGGTCTCCAATTAGAGAGGTCCTTAGGGTCACCTTTCTTGAAGATCAAGATGGTATTAGTCTTCTTCCATGAGGCGGGCGTCCTGTTTGCTTTATAACAGATATTGAAAATAGCAGTCAGGACAAATGCCCCCGGGTCAAATTTCTTTAGGGCCCAATACGGGACCCCATCCGGACCCGGGGCAGTATTGCCCGCCTTCATGAGGCGACCCCATACCTCTTCACGGGAGAAGTTCTTCAGAAGTCTCTGCTCCTCACCCTCAGGATCCTCGCGGTTAGCCAGGGATGGTATATCTTCTGGCGGGGCAGTTGGCTTGTATTGCCCTCTTGAGAATATATCCCTGAAGTAGGCGTCAGTTGTGTTACGGTCCACGTCGCAGAACTGAGACTGACCCTGCGTCACCTCACGAAACGCCTTCTTTTTGTTGGCGCGATAAAGTTTCTGGATTCGTGAGGCCGCCACCGGGTCATATCCCAGTCCGTGGTTTGCCCCATGAGGAGGATTACCCACGTTGTTCTCAGCAGGTCTGGCTCCTCCCCGCTCGCGGCCCCGGCCTCGGCCTCTACCTCGGCCTCGGCCCCTGCCGCGGTTTGGGTTAGGGATAACCTGGGCCGGAGGTGGGGGAGGCCTTCCATTATTTTCCTTAGAGTTGGCCTCCCTCATTTTAGCGGACAGTTGCAAGATCCATTGCTCAACTGCCCGCTCAAAATCCTCAAACGGCCCGGTCCCCTCGATGGTATTAAGCCATTCCCGCTGGAAAGGGGTAACCTTAGATGGTAAATTAACCTCCTCTGGGGTACTCATCTCGACGTGGGCCAGGTCAATATTGTGGTTCTCTTCAGTGTTAAGCACTACCTCACCAGACGGACTGAGGTTATCGGCCTCTGCAACAGTGCCTGCTGTAGGTGGTGGAACAGTGATGATCTGCTCCCCGGGATCCCCCACCATCGACCTATCGTGCCGGATGGAGGTCTCGAGGAGCTCGTTCCACTGCCTCTCGTCCTCTATAACTAAGGCCAGGGCTTCCAAGACATATTCAGCTTCTTTGGGGGAGAGAGGAGCATGTTCTGCAGGGGGCGGCGGAGGCTGAATAATTGATAGATTTAATGAAATATCAGCCTCCGCTATGTCGCTCTGGAACTCGTCCCTGAGCGACCTGATTTCTTCGCTAATCCCCTGCAGTTCAGCCACGGAACTGTTGGATATGACGGGGGCCTCGATGGTGTAGGCCCCCAGTGGCTCGTTATCCTCATCCTCTCCCTCCCCTTCAGCCGTTGCCTGGCCTTGAGAGGCAATTACACCCGCCCGAGGCACCTCGATGACAGCTGGTGCCTCCTCAGGGGCGGGCTCTTCAGCAGGCTCCTGAACCGTATGTGTGAGGTAGTGCTTCTTCATTCTCCTCAGATCCGTAAAGCACGCCTGGCAGAGTCTACATTGGTAGGCGTACTTACGGGTGGGGTGATGCTTCCTAATATGCTTCGTAAGGTCAGCATATCCCTTATAGGTCCCTACAACTCTCGACCCTAACTTGTTGTAACACTCGTCACATGTCGTCTACTCTAAGACAAAACAGAATTTCACAATTCAAGTTCTCCACTTAAAAAACAGTAAGAATAGTTAGTATTTACATGTAGATGTTTAATCAATTCCACAATTTCGACGATTTTCTGGCGACCATGTGGTCACATTAAGTCCAGAGTTCAATCACCATGCGTGAAAATATGAAAACGGGAAATATTGCCTCATAGTTCGTTTTAAAAAAAGCGAATAATGTCCTCCTGCAATAACATTGGCAGGGATGCACGCATTTAATAATGAACAAGTCCGATACAGTTCTGATATCACTTCGACCACGTTCTTAATTCACAAAGTACAAAGCACGTTTTCTCTTCACGAGACTTGACAAATCGAGTGTGGGTGGGGTAGACGGCGGAACTCACACTGTCACAACTTGAGTCAAGCGCTCAATTAAAAATTCCAATTAAAATCTGCGCTGTTATATCTTATGTTACTAATGTTCAAATATTCTACAAATGCAGAATAATAATTCCCAATGGTTCCTAATGTCTTCATAAATATCAAAAATGGAAAATCCTCAAAAATAAATCACCAGCCAAACCAGATCAAATAAGAGTGCACCAAAGTGATAATATCACATTCAGACGAGCTCAGTGCTGTTCTCCAATCAGTCTGTAATATGTTCATAACGGCAAACTATTACTTGTTATTTATATATTTAGATGTATTATTATTATTATTATTATTATTATTCGTACTTAATTGATAGAATTCTTTATTATTATTATTATTAAGTTTAGATTCAAGGCTAACTGAGCCATGGAGATGTTTTATTACACACGATAACTCCAATTATTTTCGCTATTTGAATCAAAGGGATTCGACATATTTCAGTTATTCTACAGTATGTTAACTTGTGAGGTGACCAAAGCCATGAGACCCTTTTCTTATTTTCCTAAGACAGATTTTAAAACCGTGGCGAGTGCAATTATTCTGAGTGACACGCACAGCGGGGGGCTCTCCGCTGAGTGAGCGAACAATGGACAGCCTGGTACTATAGATTTCAAGAGATTAGTGTCAAAGGAGCTATCTGGCTTTACAAGGTGTGTCTGTAACAAGTGAAGAGGAGTTTAACTGGTGTTTTCTAAGAAGGACTCGGGGTCTAATGGAACGTATCTCTGAGACAGAAGACCATAGCAACGGTATTTTGATTGGTCGACGAAGGTTTATTTTCTGCAAGAGTGGGGAGAAAGACGGATGGCACTTGAGGGCTGGCGCGTTAAAGGAAAGAGCCACTCACAACTGTGAATCTTATTGGGAATGAAGTAAGTCATTCATACCGTCTATAGTTTGGACTTGATTGTGCATATAAGACATATTTCTTCGTCTTTCCATGCAATAACGACAATGGTTGTGTTATTGGCCAAAGTCGGTAAAGTGATTTATGGAGTTAGCACTTCATCACTGATCAAGCTAGCAGCTAAATCTACATCATCGCTGCTCAGTAAATATGATTAACGGAACTTGTCTACTGGGATCCTTCACGACGTCATTCCAAGAGATGAATCAACGCCCCTGGAACAACTACAAGTCTTAACTATGGAGACCAATTCCTTCGACACGCAACCTCGGTAAGCTAGGCTGACATATATTATTCAAAATCTCTTATTTTATATTGCTGGCAAGTAACTTCACAGTTTTGGAAATAACGTTAAACTTAATATCGGTCTCATCACTTTTCTCGCCCCTCAGATTAACATAACTTCAGTGAAAGTATTTACTATTTATTATTATTAACTTTTCATATTTTGTTTTTGTGTAGAATTAAATTCAGTATTTTAATCCATGCCTTGCTTTCCTTTTTCAGTAGTTAGAAGTACATGTAAGTCATCCCTTATCCCCAATGCAAAAACTAACTGGTTGATTACTTTGATTTCGCCACGGGCTGGGAGAAAGAGGTCTCAGGTGCTCCACTGATGTTAATTTATCATTATTTGTGTTTCTTTTATTGGTCTTCAACACTTTGTTGCGACCATGGCGCCCAACATTTCATTTTGAGAGCACTACTGAAGGTAAGTTCACAATACCAGTGTGTATTAACATGTGTCTCAATTCATTTCATGACCTATTACATTTATCATCCAACAGTGAGCAAATCACCATCCTAAAACACATTACAGGTGTCGCCAAAGCGTAGGGCACGAAAACCAGATAGTATTTGTAATTGGGGAACGGTATTATCTTTGTGCTTGTGTTTTGTGGGGGATTTTAATTGTGGTGTATCAGTATGGCTGATAAGGACCAGATGAAGCTTAGGAGTGGTCAACAGTTGAGTGGTGATATGGTAGAGGAGAATGTGGGGGAGGAGAGTAGTCAGTTGGCAGAAGATGGTCAGAAGTTGATGGAAGGGAGATCGGAGGTTGATCCCAATACCAGTAAGGAGATGTCGGTGGAAATAAGTGAAGGCATTATGAGCATGTTAAGGTTGTTGAATAACAAATTAGAAGCCACAAATAATAAACTAGATAATACCAGTCAGGAAATAAATGCTAAATTGGAAAGTCACAGTCAGGAAATGAATGCTAAATTGGATAGTCACAGTCAGGAAATAAATGCTAAATTAGAAAGTCACAGTCAAGAAATAAATGCTAGATTAGAGAGTAATAATCAGGATTTGAGTAACAAGTTAGAAGCAACTAATGCTAAACTTGAACTTAATAATAAGGAGATAAACAGGAAATTGGATCAGAATAACGCTGAAACTAATAATAAAATTGAAGAGCTAAATAAAAAGTTAGATGGAGTCACTAAAATCAATGAGGAGCTGAGTAAAAAGTATGAGAAGGTGAAGCATAGTATTGAAGGAGTGAGAGGAGAAATTAAGAGTCAGTTGACTGAGAAATCTAGTGAAATCATAGCAGATGTAGATAGTAGATTGGGGAAGGTACAAGGCAGTTTGGAGGAGAGAATGAACACTCAGACAGAGAATTTCAAGGTGTTGGTGCAAGTGGAGACCAAACAGGTTAAAGAGCAGCTGGAGGGTGAGATTGAAAAGGTACAGAAAGAATTAGGTAAGAAGGTGGAAGATTTCAACTTAGTGAATTTAGATAGTATTCAGGAAGTCAAGGAGAAGCAAGGAGTGTTAACGGACAGGATAGAAGAAAGGGAAGGAAGTAACAGGGAAAGAGTTGAGAATATTGAGAGAAAGGCGGAAAAGAAAATAGCGGAGCTGGAAGTGAGATTGAATAAGGTAAGGCAAGAGGCCGGGCAGGGGAGAACAAGTTTCATAAGCGGTCACGGTTTCAAGGAGGTAGAGCTGGCTAAATTTAGCAACCGTCAGGGATGTCCTATGGAATTCTTAGAAGCCGTGGAAAGCAAATTTAAAGAAAGGCTGGATGAAGGAAGTCTTGAGTGGTGTAATGTGCTGGAAATATTAGACCAGGCATTTGTTGGTGAAACAAGAAATTGGTTTGCCGTATACAAGAGCACTTTCGAAAACTTAGATGATTTTAGAGATAAATTCTGCGATAAATTCTGGAATGAGGCAATTCAGTCACTGCATCGTGAGGCGGTGATGTGCGGTAAATACAACATAAAGGGAAATAGCAGTATGACTGAATATTTTCTAGGTCAAGTGCTCACATGCAAATATTTGGATGGGTTGACTCAGGAGAAGGATGTTGTCAGACTACTTTTGAGGCATTTCCCATACCGAATTAAGGAAGCTGCTTGTATTCAGAGAGCGAATACAATACAGGAGGTTGAGAAGTTATTAGGGACTTTTGATGCACTGGGAAGGGGTGGCGGAGAAGAACAACTGGTTAGCTATCAAGGCAATCAAGGTCATCAGGGACAGGATGCTAGGAACCAGAGTTTCCAAGGTAGAAGCAGTGGTGGCGGCCAGAATTATCAGAATAGGGGTAACAATAACAATAATAATTTTCAGAACCGTAGTAACAATATGAGCCAGAACAATCAGAATCGAGGCGATAATGGGAATAACCCTAATTATCAACATAGAGGTAATCACCCAGGCCAAGGTAACGGTCCACAAGGTAATCAAAGGTCAGGGAGTTATAATAACTCGAACAACAATCAAGGTAATCGAGGTTATAACAGAGGTGACCAGGGTAACAATAGCCCTAACAATAGAGAAGAAACAGTACAGAGTAACAATAGTCAGATCAGCAGCCAGAGGGGTAGTGATGACAATGCCGTCACGCCAAATTTAAACTAATACCAGACTGCAATGGTGGGTCAGTATTACAGTCTGTTGTTATTCCCGTCAGTACGTTGATATCTGATACTTATGACCTGGATATGAAAAGTGACTTGTTACGTGAATTTACCGAAGAACCCGAGGTAGTTGAGTCCTTAAATTTGAATCCTGTCGTCGAATTATTCGTGTCGAGGGCGAGTGTGTGTAGTTTGTTAGATAGTGGTTGTGTAAGATCTTGCGTGAGTGCTGCATTTTATGGGAGGATGAAGGACGCTGGTGTGAAGTTTGAAGAGATTCCGATTAAATCGACGTATGTAATTACGGCTGTTGGTAAGAAATCCCACGTGATTTCGAGACAAGTGCTGGTCGATACAGAAATTAATAACCATATTGAGAGTCAAGTGTGTTTGGTCATTCCAAATCTTGTCTATGAGGTCATCCTTGGTTCGGATTGGTTGACCAGGTTTTCTGCTAAATTATGTTTTAAAGAAGGGTGTGCGAAGTTAAGATGGAATGACAATGAGGTAATTATAACGTTCGTTGATGCAGGTAAGAAGTGTAGTGCTTCTCAGGGAGTGTGTATTCTAAGTGAGGTGTTCCCGGCAAGTGATGTCGAGGTAAGTGGGCAGGTATCTAGAGGTGCAGAGCCTGTACCGTCATTCTTTGTGGGCAGTCTACAGACGAATGGTGATCTTGAAGACACATTACGTCACGCTGCAGGGGAGAGTAAATTGGATGCAGATCAGGTTGATCAACTTTATGAGGTTTTATTGAAGAATAAGAGAATTTTTGAGAATAGGATTGGAGAAGCATATTGTTACGAACATTCGTTAAACGTTATTAATTACTCTGTTTTTGTCGGTCATCGCTATCCCGTGCCTTTTCGTTATCAAGAAATGGTCCAAACTCAAATTGACCAAATGCTGGCAGATGGTATTATCGAGCATTCAAATAGCCCTTATGTGAATTCACTCATTACGGTCCTGAAAGCTGATGGTAAGGTCAGACTTTGCCTTGACGCCCGTCTGCTCAATACGCACATAAGTTTTGACCAGCTGAAATCCTTGTCAATTGAGGAACTGATGCAGAGCTTTGAGGGGAAGCAATGGTTCACGTGTGTTGACCTTAGCTCTAGTTTCTGGCAGGTCCCTTTAAGGAAAGAGGATAGGGCCTTGACAGCATTTTCACACCAGTATAACCTATATCAATTTCGGCGTGTACCGTATGGTTTGAAGAGTAGTTCAGCGGCTCTGATTCGTGCTCTGAATATAGCTCTAGGTAGGGACACAGGTGAGTTCGTAACCATATATATAGATGACATGGTAATCAGCTCTAGGACTTATGAGGAGCATTTAGTTCATTTGAACTATGTCTTCAAGAAGCTGGACAAGGCAGGACTCACTCTTAAACTTTCTAAGTCATCATTTTGTAGGCAGAATGTCACTTTTCTAGGTCATAATGTATCGAGATTGGGAGTAACACCGGAGGTAAGTAGGGTAAGGAAAATACTGGACACGAGTGCACCTAGGAACGCTAAGGAACTGAAGTCTTTTCTGGGCGTGTGTAACTTCTTTAGGAGGTTTGTTGTGAAGTACTCATGTTTGGTGGAGCCATTCAGGGAGCTACTGAAGGCAGGAAACAGATGGTATTGGGATGAAGCGCATGCCGAAGCATTCCAGGCTCTGAAGCGTGGATTTGAGCAAGCGGTGGTACTGCGATACCCTCTGAGAGACAGAGAGTATGTGGTGATGACTGATGCATCCCATATAGGCATTTCGGGTGTATTGTGTCAAAGAGATGAGCAAGGAGACTTGAGAATTGTGTCTTTAGCCTCGCGTGGATTATCTGCCGCGGAGAAAAGATACACAATCACGGAACTGGAGCTTCTTGGAATTGTTTTTAGCCTAAGTAAATTCAGGATGTATGTTTTTGGTGGTAAGTTCGAGATTTACACGGATCATCATGCCTTGGTTTTCATAAAAACTTGAAAGTTGAGTTCCAACAGGGTAAGTCGTTGGATATTGGCGCTTCAAGAATATGATTTCGACGTCAAACATATAAAAGGTAAAGACAACATATTGGCTGATATGTTATCACGAGATGTATCCTTAAGTAAGGAGGGCTCGGTGTTGAAAGCTGAGGAAGGCATATTGATATGTGCTTGTATGGATCCAGGCAATAAGCAGTCACTTGAAATATTGAAGAACATGTTGGTGGAACAGAGAGAAGATGTCAATTTGTGTGAGCCTCTGGCTAGGTTGGAAACAGGTGACTCGGCAACGGTGAAAGTTGGACGGTTCACATATATGATGCAGGACGGCTTTCTCGCACGCAGGTGTAAGGATGATCGCTGGGCAATATGTGTTCCGACTTCTTTAAGGGAGGAACTTATATGGTTCCTACACAGAGAACTGGGGCATTTTGGCGCGAACAAGGTGCTCTATGAACTTCGTCATGACTTTATTTGGGAGAAAATGGGAAGGGATGTTAGAAAGATTCTCGCTAGGTGTGACCTCTGTCAGAAATCTAAATTTCCCGTTCGTTATTTATCCGGTCCTATGCAGGCGGTCCTCACAAGTCGTCCCGGTGAACTTCTTTGTGTTGATCTTTATGGTCCTGTGATTAAAGGTCAGTTTGGCTACGAGTACATATTTGTAATAGTTGACGCATTCAGTAAATACGTCAAACTTTATGCATTAAGGAAAGCCACGGGTCTTGCATGTAGCCGACTGATCGAAGATAAGTACATACCAGAGTTTGGCATTCCACTCAGAGTTTTGTCTGACAGCGGACCGCAGTTCACCTCTAAGCACTGGAAAACCAGCATGGAGAAAGTCGGCATCACACACGTTCATTCATCAGTCAGATATCCGCAAGGAAATTCTTGTGAACGATCGATGAAAGAGTTATCTCGACTTTTCCGGGCTTTGGTGCATAACAGACATTCAGCATGGGTGAGTCAGCTTCCCAAAGTTGAGACCTGGCTGAATGCTGTTCAAAACGAGAGTACCCGATTAACGCCGTTTGAAATTCATTTTGGTAGGAGACCCCAGAATGAATTAGCGAGAAGTTTGGGCTTAACGGAGGGTAAACAACCGGGGGTGGATTTTTATGTCCAGTTGGCGAAACAGAATTTGACTAAATCAGCAGAGAAAAGAATTCGCCAACAAAACAAATCTAAACATGACTTTTTCAATGTGGGAGATCGCGTCCTATTGAGGGTCCCGAAACAGTCTTGTGCCGTAGAGAAGGTCATAAAGAAGTGGTTTCTCTTATTTGAAGGACCATATGTTGTTTCTCAGCGCGTCGGTAAGTGCGCTTATGTGTTAGAGAATAATGGAATTCGCTTATATGGTACATATAACATTCACTCGTTACGTAAGTATGTGGCGTGAGTTGGAGAGGTGACAGCTTTTACGAGAGGGTGACCGGTGATGAACCTCTAGGACTTGATTTGAATAGGTAGCCTATGTAAGGTGGTATGAAGGCTGTTGATCTGGACTAAAAGGTTAGTGGTAACCGTAATTATGAAGGTATGTATTTGGGGAGAGACCGTGTTGGAGTTATCTCAAGGAGATAAGGGTGACAGGAGGAGTGCTCGCTGTTGGAAGGTAAGAGACTCGTTTTAAAGGAAGCTAAATGGGACTCATTAAGCACAGAGATAAGATGAATTACATAGATTTCTATATTTTGATATTATTTCAGTAGAGGTTCACATTGTAATTAATTTTCAGAGATTTTGTGTAATGCAGTCTGTAAGCCCTATAGCTTACGTGTGACGTACGGCTGCGAAAATTGTGTTAATTTACATGTGTATGCGCGTGAGAGGTGGAATTCCCGACATATCAATTACAGTTCAGGAGAAGTTATGACTACACTATATAACATTGTAATTTGGTCGAATCTCCGTAAACTCTACTCCAGGAACTAACCCTCCGAAGTGATATTATTTCATACGTGTAGTATGGAACCGACCCGTAATGTGACATAATTATGATTGTGTCACGAGAAGAAAATTTACCGTGTGTAAATAAAGGGTAAAATATGAATATGTTCTATTTTTCAGGGTATCGATTTCGTGTATCAGACGGTGTTTCCGCTATACAAAAACACTTGAACGCACAAGTTGCAAATGAATACAAAGGGAACAATGACGTAATTACGTTGAAGATGATTGCAAATTACACTTTTACATAGAAGGGTATTATTAGATGTTGTATTTTTTCTGTACTTTGTGTCATATTTTTTATATATTCGTGTCGGAAGAAAATCAGCACTACATTACTATGTAATATAGCGTGATCTTCTAGGGCGTTCTGTAATATGTTCATAACGGCAAACTATTACTTGTTATTTATATATTTAGATGTATTATTATTATTATTATTATTATTATTCGTACTTAATTGATAGAATTCTTTATTATTATTATTATTAAGTTTAGATTCAAGGCTAACTGAGCCATGGAGATGTTTTATTACACACGATAACTCCAATTATTTTCGCTATTTGAATCAAAGGGATTCGACATATTTCAGTTATTCTACAGTATGTTAACTTGTGAGGTGACCAAAGCCATGAGACCCTTTTCTTATTTTCCTAAGACAGATTTTAAAACCGTGGCGAGTGCAATTATTCTGAGTGACACGCACAGCGGGGGGCTCTCCGCTGAGTGAGCGAACAATGGACAGCCTGGTACTATAGATTTCAAGAGATTAGTGTCAAAGGAGCTATCTGGCTTTACAAGGTGTGTCTGTAACAAGTGAAGAGGAGTTTAACTGGTGTTTTCTAAGAAGGACTCGGGGTCTAATGGAACGTATCTCTGAGACAGAAGACCATAGCAACGGTATTTTGATTGGTCGACGAAGGTTTATTTTCTGCAAGAGTGGGGAGAAAGACGGATGGCACTTGAGGGCTGGCGCGTTAAAGGAAAGAGCCACTCACAACTGTGAATCTTATTGGGAATGAAGTAAGTCATTCATACCGTCTATAGTTTGGACTTGATTGTGCATATAAGACATATTTCTTCGTCTTTCCATGCAATAACGACAATGGTTGTGTTATTGGCCAAAGTCGGTAAAGTGATTTATGGAGTTAGCACTTCATCACTGATCAAGCTAGCAGCTAAATCTACATCATCGCTGCTCAGTAAATATGATTAACGGAACTTGTCTACTGGGATCCTTCACGACGTCATTCCAAGAGATGAATCAACGCCCCTGGAACAACTACAAGTCTTAACTATGGAGACCAATTCCTTCGACACGCAACCTCGGTAAGCTAGGCTGACATATATTATTCAAAATCTCTTATTTTATATTGCTGGCAAGTAACTTCACAGTTTTGGAAATAACGTTAAACTTAATATCGGTCTCATCACTTTTCTCGCCCCTCAGATTAACATAACTTCAGTGAAAGTATTTACTATTTATTATTATTAACTTTTCATATTTTGTTTTTGTGTAGAATTAAATTCAGTATTTTAATCCATGCCTTGCTTTCCTTTTTCAGTAGTTAGAAGTACATGTAAGTCATCCCTTATCCCCAATGCAAAAACTAACTGGTTGATTACTTTGATTTCGCCACGGGCTGGGAGAAAGAGGTCTCAGGTGCTCCACTGATGTTAATTTATCATTATTTGTGTTTCTTTTATTGGTCTTCAACACTTTGTTGCGACCATGGCGCCCAACATTTTATTTTGAGAGCACTACTGAAGGTAAGTTCACAATACCAGTGTGTATTAACATGTGTCTCAATTCATTTCATGACCTATTACATTTATCATCCAACAGTGAGCAAATCACCATCCTAAAACACATTACAAGTCGATCTCAATTAGCAATCGATCTACACATCAAAAATGCGCAATCGGTCTGGAAAAAAACAGATATCGTTAATTTTCAAACATACTCCTAAAAAACAACCCTTAAAGGTCAACTGTGTCTTCCATGCCGTACATTGACACTAGAAAACACACTTATCTCACCACAAAGACACCGCTACCACTAATTCTTGAAGTGACAGGCACGTCTCCCCGGCAGATAATGTATAAACATAATTACACTGTGTGTCGGTGAAATTTAGTAATTTCATGAAACTACGCGTCTGATAGTGCAACTATCACTTTTTACATCATATGCTGGCTTTTCATGAAGTGCCTAGCATTTCCATGAAATTAAGTTTTGAGCTTACCGGTGACTACGACATGTTCAGTAGATTATATCTCGACAAACTCTCTGTGTTCCTTTATGTTCTACGATGTCGAAATGTAAATATTATATGTCAGAAAACTGTACTATAATGAGGCTCATTAAAGTGATAGTTTTCATTATGATACAGTGTCTCCCACCAATCAGAGCTCAATATTTTCATGATGAAACAGTTGTGTGACCAATTAGCTATTTGATAGCTTCGCACATGCAAACAAAATCCAATTTGTCGGTCATGAATTACATGATTCGAAAGTTGACGATATAAAGGATATCCGATCATTACATAAACAAACTGGGGAATATGACAAAGAAATAGCACTGTACCTTAATATCCGCAACTCCAATTTCTACACTGGGCATTGCGTACGATATCGCCGACAATTTTATTGAATGCTGTTGTAGGCTGGAAATGTAATGACATTTGATCCACGGAAATTAGTAGTCCAGCTCTCAGTTCAGTATAGGGATTTCTTATGCGAAACATTTCCGCCAAATGACATGACTGTGCTATGTGGTACTCCATTGATTTGCCTTCCGTTGACATTCTATACGCATCGAATTCGGAGAATAACTAGTTGATAATACGATACATTTTAATTTTAAAGCGTTTGTAACAGCCTATTGTGTGTTATTTGCACAAAATAACTAAATGATCCCACATAGTACCTGTGTGCTATCTGCTGGTGCTAGTGCAGGATAAACAATGTTTCAAAACTTTGGATTTTGTTATTGGGTAGAGAACAAATGCTGAGCACACACGATTCCCAAGAAGAAGAAGAAGAAGAAATCTTTGGAAGGACTTTGATCCTTAGTGGGAATCCTGCACATGCACTCTGTTCACCAAACTCAACTGACACAATCTCGACAGATATTTATGAATATTTATGTTAGAACATATAAAAAAGTTAAACTAGGGCAGATCGAAAAATAAGTTGCACTTCCCAGTTATGGCCACCTATACAACAGCAACACGCCTATAACGACATACAATGCAACGTCACTTTTCCACATAGTTTCCAAGAGACTCCTGACATTTCTGCGAACGCACAACCAACTTGTCGATGCCAGATGCATAGAAAGTTCCTCCAGCGTTCTGCATCCTCACGGAGACAGCGGCCTTCACCTCCTCATCGGTCTGGAAACGTCGACCACCAAGCTCCGTTTTGAGCTTACCGAACAGATGAAAGTCACATGGCGCTAGGTCGGGACTGTAGGGTGGATGTTGCCAGACCTCCCTCTTGAAACACTGCAGCAGTTCGCTCGTTTGGCGGGCCTTGTGAGGTGTTGCGTTATTTATTTATTTATGCTGGTTTACAACAGGGTCTTTAACCCCAATAACAGTAAACCTACAAAATTTTAACAGTAATTCTAATTTTTTTCATAACTTAAATCTAATCTTAAATCTAATATTAGCATCTAAATTAATTACATAATAATATTATTTATAGCTTAACCTTAATGCTGTTACATATTCTACCTTTTTGTTAATTAATTACACTCATGGCAATGTGGTCATAAATACCTTTATAAATTTTTGGAGACTAAGATCGAAGTCTAGACTTTTATTACACACTACAGCTTTATTGTAATTACTGCAGAGTCTATAAAGCGGTGAATGTTTGTGTGACGTGGTGCATGTTTTCTTATTCCTAAACGTTGTCCACGTTCTTGAAGATAGACGTGGAACATTGAAATTCAGCAACGATAAAAAATAAGAGTCATCTACCGCAGAATTTAAAATCTTGTGTAAGATCTTGGAATCATTTATTTTCCTACGAACTTCCAAAGCAATAATTTTTAGATTATTCGATAAAATTTTATATGGGACCATATATGGGTAATTTCCGCTCATTTTATAATGTATAAATCTGGCGAATCGCTTCTGAACTCCTTCTAGTAATCTTATGTATTTTTTACGCCACGGATTCCACACTACGCTTGCATATTCTAATTTCGCCCTTACGTAAGCATTAAAGAGTGTAATGGCCGTTTTCACCTCCCGAAAAGGTCTTACATTTCTAATGATGAAGCCTAGTGCTCGGTACGCCTCACTTGTTACCTTGTTGATGTGAGAAGCGAAAGTCAAACCTTTATCCAGTTCCACACCAAGGTCACTTACACCATTAACCTCCCGCAGCGTATTCAACCCCAGCTTATACTGGAAACTAACTTTATTCTTCCTTCGGGTAAATGACATTGTGACACATTACGTTAGATTAAAATTAAGTTTATTTTTCCTACTCCATTCAAAGATGTTGTCCAAGTCATTTTGTAGAAGATAGCAGTCATGAGCAGAGGATACAGGACGGAATATCTTAAAATCATCAGCGTATAGAAGACTTTTAGAGTGCTTAATACATTCAGAAATGTCATTGATTGCTATCAGAAACATAATTGGTCCAAGGTTCGATCCCTGGGGAATTCCGGAATTTACGGTATATTCCATTGATGAATTTCCGAGAAAGTATACATATTGCTGTCTACCAGACAGATACGAGCTAAAAAATCGTAAATTTGCTTGTGAAAAACCGAAATTGTTTAATTTTGTCAAAAGAATATCATGATCTATACTATCGAATGCCTTTTCAAAATCCGTGAAAATAGCATCCATCTGTCCTCCGATATCCAACTCAGATGAAACATCGTGGGAGAAATTCATCAGATTTGTCACTGTAGATCTCAGTTGCATGAATCCATGTTGTTGTTCTGATATGGCTGGCGCTACATGAGTAACAATTCTGTCATGTAAGATAAATTCAAATATCTTTGCAACAGCTGATACTATACTCACGGGTCGATAGTTCTTTATTAATGTTTGGTTACCTGATTTTAAAATATGACAGACGCGAGTTTTTTTCCAAATATCTGGGAATGTATTTGTACTAATTGCTAGGTTATAAAGAAAATGAAGGGGATCTTTTAAAATCTGTGAGCAACCCTTAATTACGTAAGGGAGTATTTGGTCCGGGCCCGCTGATGTTTTTGGTCTCAGTTTTTTAAACGCTCTATCAATTTCCGCCATTGTTACTTCGCTTATGTGCAGGGTTACTGGCGTATTTGCCTCATCTTGCGATATTCTGTAGGAAGAAGGGTGTTGTGAATACACCGACTGGAAGTATTTTGCAAAACCCTGAACAACAGCTTCCCCGCTTTTTAGCTCTTCCTCATTGTATTGCATTATAGTGCATGTACCATTGGCCCTTCTCCTGCTTTTCACGTACGTCCAAACATTTTTACAATCACTATTAATGTTATTTTCAACTGTTGTTATATATCCTTTATGAGCTCGTTTGATGTCTGTTTTGGTCTTGTTTCTTAATTGTTTGTATCTCAATTTGCTATATTCAGAATAGTCTTTTCTTTTTCTGTGGAAGTCTTTATCTTTCAAATCATTAATTATTTGTTTTGTAAACCAAACAGGGTATTTACTGGTTTTAAAAGGCATTAATACCGGGACGGTATTTTGGAAAACTTCGTAAACTTTATCATTAAAAAAATTAACCTCTGAATTTATTTCCATAATTTTGTAGAGATCGTCCCAATTTGTGTCTCTTAAACCGAGGTACAGTTCATCAAATTTAGCTTTTTAAAATTAAATTTAGTTTGCTCTTTAATTCTGAAGGTGTTTTTGGCTCCATTGAGAGGTACAGTTAAATCCAGTGCGGGATGGTGGGCATCTTCGGGTAAAAGAGGAGTATTATGTCTTACAAGATTTAGGTTTGTGTAGTTAGTGAGTATTAGGTCAAGAGTTCTTCCATTCGAATTCTGAATGTTGTTGTAAGTCTTAAGTTGAAGTAGGTTCATGAAGTTATACAGTAACTGTGAATGGCTATTTTTATCTACATCATTAATTTCTGTACACGTTATTGTAGGAATGTTAAAATCTCCCGCTATAATGATGTTATTATTGTACATTTCATAATGGCTCTCTATCCACCCTAGCATTTCACGGTAAGACTCAAGGTCCGAGCTAGGAGGAATGTACAGGGAACAGACATACCAGACTCTTCCTTTTGTTTCCAACTTTAACAGCAAGACTTCTGAGTTCTGAGACCTTCCTTCAGCCTTGAGAACGGTAATCCCCTCTTTTACCGCTATTAGCACCCCACCACCAGTCCTGCTTGAACCTCTCTCTTGCCTGTATACTCTGTATCCAGTGTTAATGACCTCAGTGTCATAAACACTGGAGTCTAACCAAGTTTCTGTTAAAATACATATATCTATATCATTACACAATAGGTTCTCGTTAAACACAGACAATTTAGATTCCATACCACGTACATTCTGATAGTAAATTGACAATTTATCTATTTTAAATTCCGTTCAGATCGTCCATACTATTAACTACTATGATACGGGAACCCTCATTTTTCTTCATTTTTATTACTCCGTTTCTTACCCATAGATACGCAAACTCCTTTTGTCTCCGCTTCTGACGAGCCGCTGCCAGTAGTCTCCTCTTTTCCGGGGCGAGACTCTCGTTCACATACACCATGCTGTCCCCAGGGAGTCCCATATGTCTAGTAGATAAATTCCTCTTTACACGGCGCCGTTCCATAAAGATTTCTTTGTCGAACCGCCTCACAAATTTAACGACAGTGCCACTGCATTGTTGGCTTGGTTGTTTTGGAAGACGATGGCAAGCGTCCACCATTTCATCAGTCGCATTTACGTCCAAGGCTTGTCCAACTAGTTTGACAGTGATAAGAACGTTCTCATTCTTTATTTCGGGAACACCTTGTATCTCAATTGTATTGCGCCTGGAATACTGTTCAGATTCTAACACACGATTTTCCAATGCTTTCCAATGCTTTCACTTTCGTGCAACAAAATCTCACCGGCGCTCAATTTTCCCCGGCGCTTCTCTTTAATCGTGCAGTTCTTCCTTTTGGCCCATAGGAATCGGATTGTCGCACGCACCTCATATTTGGAGTGAACGTCCAGTCGACGCGCCATTGCATTTGGCCGCTATTCACGCCATACAAGACGAGACACCACAGCAACCTGCCTAACAGACGTGTGGGCAGTATCTGTTCCTTTCTCCGCTGTGCCCACGTTTGCGACACGCAGCGTGCTACTGCAGCGCGTTAGTGCAACTAACTTTTTGATCCACCATCGTAATTATCCTGGAACATAAACAGTCGTATGCAGCTTGCCTATAATGGTAATTAAGACACTCGTATGGAAATTATAACATTCACTTCGCTTGTTTGATAAACATACTCGTGTCTTAATTATTGCCATTATAGATTCGTTGCATAATGTACTATTCATTAACAAAGATTCCGTTTCTTCCTGGGTCCACTGCAGTTACGACCAATGTTCGCTGGGCCCACTGCAGTTACGACCAATGTTCGCTGTTGTGTTTCTTACATAAAATATTGAATCAATCTCTGTGTTTACAACCTCATCCCACGACATTGTACTTTTAGAGAAACCAGCAACCTTCCAACAGCGCCTGTGTTACTGACGGGAAAAGCCAGCCAATCACAGCGCGATCAATATAACCTCATGTCTTGTTTCGCCTGCTTCCGGTTTATGACACCCATTCTGATAACAGCCACAACTTTCCAGAGCAGTGGCACCGATATTCGATAAGAAACATGCTCTAGTGGCCAAACCCAGCAAACATCTGAATATAACATAACATATGAAACGGTCCCGACCTGAAGGCGAACACGACAAGTGTGTGTGTGATTGAGTCTTCAGTCTTTTGACTGGTTTGATGCAGCACTCCATGCCTCCCTGTCCTGAGCTAATCGTTTTATCTCTACACAGCTACCACACCCTACATCCGAGGCAATCTCTTCAACATATTCTAACCTTGGTCAACCCCTACAGTTCTTGTCCTCGACCCTTCCTTCCATAACTAAGCTTGCTATTCCTGGATGTCTTAGTATGTGTCCTACCAACCTATCTCTTCTCTTCATTAGCAGTCGCCAGAAGCATCTCTCCTCTCCCACTCGTCTTAATACCTCTTCGTTTGTAACCCTATCTACCCATCTGATCTTCATCATTCTACTGTAACACCACATTTCAAACGCATCAATTCTCCTCTTTTCTGTTGCACCAATAGTCCAAGTTTCACTTCCATAGAGCGAGACGCTCCAGACAAAGGCCTTCAAGAATGACTTCCTAACACCTAAATCTATATTCGTTGTAACAGATTCATTTTCTGTAGAAATGCCTTCCTTGCCTGAGCGAACCTACTTTTTATATCCTCATTGCTTCGTCCATCACTGGTTATTTTTCTTCCTAAGTAACAGAAGTCTCCTACTTCCTTTAGTTTTTCACCTGCCAATTTGATGTGCATAGAGGATTCTGATTTATTTCGGCTGTATTCCAATATTTTCGTTTTACATTTATTAATTTTCATCATGAATTCTTTCCTCAAGACGGAGTCCATACCATTCAAAAACTCATTCAAATCCTCAGGCTTGTCGGCCAAGATGACGATGTCATTAGCAAATCTCAGAGTTGAAATTATTTCTCCTTGAATCTTCACTCCCACTTTAAATTTGTCTACAATTTCCTTCATTGCTTGTTCAATGTAAAGATTGAAAATTATGGGTGATATGTTACAGCCTTGCCTTACACCTTTCTGAATACCGGCTTCTCTCTCACGTCCTTCAGCTCGAATGACTGCTGTCTGGTTTCTGTATAGATTGTAGATCACCCTCCACTCCCTATACTTTATTCCAATCATTTTCAAAATGTCAAACAATTTAGTCCATTCAACGTTATCGAAAGCCTTTTTTAAGTCTACAAATGCCATGAACGTTCTCTTATCTTTCCTTATTCTACAAGTGAGGGTTTCTTTATTTATGCGTTCGTATCGACTGTTATCAGTGAACATTGTTGTAGAAGAATGTAGTTGAGTTCGCCCTGATACACATGGGTGCCCACAGGCGGGGGAAAGGAATGTCCCCACCCCCTGAAATCCAGAGGATATCTTGATTGTTCATTAATTGCTGACAATTCAGAAGACTTAAAAAGACTGGCAAAAATGTTCTTCAAAAAAGCAGGGGAAGTTGGACTAGAAGTGAACGATTAAAAAACAAAATTCATGAAGGTAGAGAGAAATTACAAGACAAGATGACATGGAACTTTACACATTGATAACCATGTGTTTGAAGAAGTAGACGAGTCAAATACCTGGGGACACTAATAAACAATAGAAACGAAGAGGAACAGGAAGTAGTGAGTTTTGGAGAGTTCTATATCCACCTCCTCCTCCCCACCTCACAAGATGGCGGCCGTAGCTTAACTTAACCTAACCTAACCTAACAAGATGGTGGCTGTAGGTTAACTTAACCTAGCCTAACCTAACAAGATGGCGGCTGTAGGATAACTTAACCTAGCCTAACCTAACAAGATGGCGGATGTAGGTTAACTGAACCTAGCCTAACCTAACTAGATGGTGGCCGTAGATTAACTTAACCTTTAACAAAGGATCTAACTACACTTTTGTAAGATATTTCGTGAACCCATGATGGGATTTTGACCTGCGAGGTATTGTTAGACTCAAGCAGATGCCCCGTTTTTTAATCTATTTTTGAAATTTTGAAAAAGTACCTAACTACACTTTTGTTGATATTTTCAGAACCCATGATAGGATTTTGACCTATGAGGTATCGTTGGAATCAGACAGATGCCATATAACAATCCAACATGGCGACCAACCGAAATATTTCGACGGTTCTCAATATCTACGAATCTATTACAGCAATCAAACTGAAATTTAGTATGTTGATGGAGGCAATTGACGTAAGTAGGATATATGAAAATAGGCTGTATAGTTCTTCACGGAACTACTTGTGTCATAAATCAAAATAGGCAAATATTGGAATGCAGCCGAAAGAAATCAGAAAACCCTAGACACTTGAATTTGGCAGGTGAAGAGAGAAAGGATGTAGGAGACTTCTGTTACTTAAAAAGCAAAATAACCAGTGATGGACGAAGCAAAGAGGATATATAAAGTAGGTTGGCTCCGGCAAGGAAAGCATTTCTACAGAAGAGGAATCTGTTGACATCGAATATAGACTTAGGTATTAGGAAGTTATTTTTGAAAGTCTTTGTCAGGAGCGTGGTGCTCTATGGAAGTGAAACTAGGGCTGTTGGTGCAGCAGAATATAGGAGAATAGAAACATTTGAAATGTGGTGTTACAGGCGAATCATGATCAGTTGTGTAGATAGAGTAACAAATGAAGACGTATTAAGATGAATGAGAGAGGAGAGATGTTTCTGGAGACTGTTAGAGTTAGGTTTGTGGGACACAATCTACGTCACCCAGGATTAGCAAACTTAGTTATGAAAGGAAGAGTAAAGGACAAGAACTGTAGGGGTAGACCAAGGTTAGAATATGATAAACAGATTGCCTCGGATGTAGGTTGTGGTAGCTCTATAGAGATGAAACGATTAGCTCAGGACAGGGAGACATAGACGGCTGCATCAAAACAGTCAAAAGACTGAAGTCTCAAATAACAACAGTGATATTTGGAATGTCAGTTTCGGTGTTCCTTAAGCAAGGATATAATTTCACTCATTGAACTGTTTGTTATCAAACACTCCTTGATATTTCTGGTGACGACGGTAGGCTGACAAAGCCTTTAGGATGTATGCTTCACCACCACCACCAGAACGAATTGCCCGCGCTTCAGTGAAGGTTTCCTTTAAAGTGGATAGTCTTTGAGCATCCCCAGTCGGGTGTGTAACGTCAGTGTCATATTTCTCACCCCATTGCAAGCTGACAAACAGAGACTTGCTCTGTCAGCTGTTAGCAGTGTTAATTAACATTAGTACACATGTTACCACTCTGATTTCATTAACCTCCACTAGGCGTGCTAGTATCAGCAATCCCCCATCCCACACTTACTTGCAAACATCCACACATTAACAAGTACATTCAGTCTACTCTGTGAGCGAAAAGTTGCCTTCATGATCCTATATTGGCGATATCCCAAATTCAGTGTTGCCAACTATAACACACCCCAACACTCCAGTGCTCTCAATGATACGTGCAGAATAATAACTGGGTGTCTCAAATCCACTCCAATTGAATGGCTTTACCACCTCGCCGGGATAGCACCACCTTCTGTTCGAAGAGAAATAACAGCGAAGAAGGAACGGAAGAAGGTGGAGCATGAAGGAACTCATCCGTTATATGGGTACGAATTACAAACACCAAGACTGAAATCAAGGAAGAGTTTCCTAAATACATCAATGGAACTCACAACCACCGAGAAAAATGCTATACTACAATCTTGGAAAGCTAAAGGTCTTCTTCCTGATGGCTGTACAACACCATCTGAAACTTTACCACCGGGTCATAACGAGGCATGGATGACAGGGAAATCCCTAAATAGGTTGGGATCAGGAGTCGGCAAATCAAGAGCTAATATGGTAAGATGGAACTACGCTAAAGACGGAAACACAAGTGTGATTGCGGAGAAGATCAGTCTGTCAACCACATAATCCGATGTCGAATGTGCCCAACCACCTGCACAACGGAGGAGCTACACCTAGCCTCAGAGAATGCACTACAAATCGCCCAGTTCTGGTCTAATTGAATTTAATGAAATGTTTTGTAATTGTGTAACATGTTTCTGATACGAGAATTATAATAGTCACATTATTATTATTAATAATAATATCCCCTGGCACTGCAGCCGAAGAAGGGTCGAGGTCTACGAAGCGACCGCTGCCCAGCCAATTGGCCTGCAGATATTGGGGTGACGCGTGATCAGCGCATCGGGTCCCCTCGGCCATTTATCTTGGTTTTCGTGATCGGGGCGCTGCCTCACTGTCAGACAGCTACTCAATTGTCCTCACGAGGCTGAGTGCACCCCGTTCCAGCCCTCACGTCAGTATCTAAAATCCCTGACGGAGCCGGGAATCAAACCCGGGGTCTCAGGGTGAGAAGCAGGTGCGCTACTCCAACACCACGGGGCCGGCTAGTGACATAATTAGGTTTGCTAAAATGGGAATTTTAAAATTTTTTTAAGTTCTTTTAGTTACAGAAATATTTTCCTTTTTTGATAACATGAGAATGTAGGCATTTTGCCCATATTTCATATACCAACACTATCTGCTTCTGCACCACTCATCTTGAAGAGGTTAGGATCAAGACCAACCATCGCTCCCTTAGTGTACTTCTGCAACTACACCACTCACATTGAAGAGGTTAACATCAAGACCAACCATCGCCCCCTTGGTCTACTTGTGCTCCTACACCACTCACATTGAAAAGGACATCATCAAGACCAACCATCGCTCCCTTGGTCTACTTGTGCTCCTACACCACTCACATTGAAGAGGTTAACATCAAGACCAACCATCGCTCCCTTAGTGTACTTCTGCTTCTACACCACTCACATTGAAGAGGTTAGCATCAATACCAACCATCGCCCCCTTGGCCTACTTCTGCTTCTACACCACTCACATTGAAGAGGTTAACATCAAGACCAACCATCGCTCCCTTAGTGTACTTCTGCTTCTACACCACTCACATTGAAGAGGTTAACATCAAGACCAACCATCGCTCCCTTAGTGTACTTCTGCAACTACACCACTCACATTGAAGAGGATAGCATCAAGACCAACCATCGCTCCCTTGGTCTACTTCGGCTTCTACACCACTCACATTGAAGAGGTTAACATCACGACCAACCATCGCTCCCTTGGTCTACTTCTGCAACTACACCACTCACATTGAAGAGGATAGCATCAAGACCAACCATCGCTCCCTTGGTCTACTTCGGCTTCTACACCACTCACATTGAAGAGGTTAACATCACGACCAACCATCGCTCCCTTAGTCTACTTCTGCTTCTACACCACTCGCATTGAAGAGGATAGCATCAAGACCAACCATCGTTCCCTTGGTCTACTTCTGCTTCTACACCACTCACATTGAAGAGGATAGCATCAAGACCAACCATCGTTCCCTTGGTCTACTTCTGCTTCTACACCACTCACATTGAAGAGGATAGCATCAAGACCAACCATCGCTCCCTTGGTCTACTTCTGCTTCTACACCACTCACATTGAAGAGGATAGCATCAAGACCAACCATCGCTCCCTTGGTCTACTTCTGCAACTACACCACTCACATTGAAGAGGATAGCATCAAGACCAACCATCGCCCCCTTGGTCTACTTCTGCTTCTACACCACTCACATTGAAGAGGTTAGCATCAATACCAACCATCGCCCCCTTGGCCTACTTCTGCAACTACACCACTCACATTGAAGAGGATAGCATCAAGACCAACCATCGCTCCCTTGGTCTACTTCGGCTTCTACACCACTCACATTGAAGAGGTTAACATCACGACCAACCATCGCTCCCTTGGTCTACTTCTGCAACTACACCACTCACATTGAAGAGGATAGCATCAAGACCAACCATCGCTCCCTTGGTCTACTTCGGCTTCTACACCACTCACATTGAAGAGGTTAACATCACGACCAACCATCGCTCCCTTAGTCTACTTCTGCTTCTACACCACTCGCATTGAAGAGGATAGCATCAAGACCAACCATCGTTCCCTTGGTCTACTTCTGCTTCTACACCACTCACATTGAAGAGGATAGCATCAAGACCAACCATCGTTCCCTTGGTCTACTTCTGCTTCTACACCACTCACATTGAAGAGGATAGCATCAAGACCAACCATCGCTCCCTTGGTCTACTTCTGCTTCTACACCACTCACATTGAAGAGGTTAGCATCAATACCAACCATCGTTCCCTTGGTCTACTTCTGCAACTACACCACTCACATTGAAGAGGATAGCATCAAGACCAACCATCGTTCCCTTGGTCTACTTCTGCTTCTACACCACTCACATTGAAGAGGATAGCATCAAGACCAACCATCGCCCCCTTGGTCTACTTCTGCTTCTACACCACTCACATTGAAGAGGATAGCATCAAGACCAACCATCGCTCCCTTGGTCTACTTCGGCTTCTACACCACTCACATTGAGGAGGTTAACATCACGACCAACCATCGCTCCCTTAGTGTACTTCTGCAACTACACCACTCGCATTGAAGAGGATAGCATCAAGACCAACCATCGCCCCCTTGGTCTACTTCTGCTTCTACACCACTCACATTGAAGAGGTTAGCATCAATACCAACCATCGCCCCCTTGGCCTACTTCTGCTTCTACACCACTCACATTGAAGAGGATAGCATCAAGACCAACCATCGCTCCCTTGGCCTACTTCTGCTTCTACACCACTCACATTGAAGAGGATAGCATCAAGACCAACCATCGCTCCCTTGGTCTACTTCTGCTTCTACACCACTCACATTGAAGAGGATAGCATCAATACCAACCATCGCCCCCTTGGCCTACTTCTGCTTCTACACCACTCACATGGAAGAGGATAGTATCAAGACCAACCATCGCCCCCTTGGTCTACTTCTGCTTCTACACCACTCACATGGAAGAGGATAGCATCAAGACCAACCATCGCTCCCTTGGTCTACTTCTGCTTCTACACCACTCACATTGAAGAGGATAGCATCAAGACCAACCATCGCTCCCTTAGTGTACTTCTGCAACTACACCTCTCACATTGAAGAGGATAGCATCAATACCAACCATCGCCCCCTTGGCCTACTTCTGCTTCTACACCACTCACATTGAAGAGGATAGCATCAAGACCAACCATCGCTCCCTTGGTCTACTTCTGCTTCTACACCACTCACATTGAAGAGGATAGCATCAAGACCAACCATCGCTCCCTTGGTCTACTTGTGCTCCTACACCACTCACATTGAAGAGGTTAACAACAAGACCAACCATCGCTCCCTTGGTCTACTTGTGCTCCTACACCAGTCACATTGAAGAGGTTAACATCAAGACCAACCATCGCTCCCTTAGTGTACTTCTGCAACTACACCTCTCACATTGAAGAGGTTAGCATCAAGACCAACCATCGCTCCCTTGGTCTACTTCTGCTTCTACACCACTCACATTGAAGAGGATAGCATCAAGACCTACCATCGTTCCCTTGGTCTACTTCTGCTTCTACACCACTCACATTGAAGAGGATAGCATCAAGACCAACCATCGCTCCCTTGGTCTACTTCTGCTTCTACACCACTCACATTGAAGAGGATAGCATCAAGACCAACCATCGTTCCCTTAGTGTACTTCTGCTTCTACACCACGCACATTGAAGAGGTTAGCATCAAGACCAACCATCGCTCCCTTGGTCTACTTCTGCTTCTACACCACTCACATTGAAGAGGTTAACACACAGACCAACCATCGCTCCCTTAGTGTACTTCTGCTTCTACACCACTCACATTGAAGAGGTTAACACACAGACCAACCATCGCTCCCTTAGTGTACTTCTGCTTCTACACCACTCACATTGAAGAGGTTAACACTCAGACCAACCATCGCTCCCTTAGTGTACTTCTGCTTCTACACCACTCACATTGAAGAGGTTAACATCAGGACCAACCATCGCCTCATTGATCTATTTCTACTTGTCATGTCCAATGTAACTTAGTTAATGGGTATTCTCTCCTGGGCAATGGTCCCGCCATCATAACTGGGCCAGGAATAACCCCATTCAGCATGTTATTTCCTAATTCATCCCTTATCTTTTTATTTTGAGTACCTCTTCACATATCTGAGAGGTCATTCTCTGAATTTCATAGACTACCTGTTATATCCATCTTATGAATACCACACTACGTCCGTTGCGCCGCTATACGTTGTTGTTTGTATATTTGTTAGCCTACTTTCGATTTTTGCAAAAAATGAAAGTAGACAGGGTCAAAAATTGTGTGCCTGTGTGTGTGTCTGTGTGTCTGTGAGTGTGTGTACTCTGAATGTCAGCCCCCCCTCCCTATCATTTCGAACACGGTGACAAAGAATTGAACGAAATTTGTACAGAGGTAGAACTAGCAAAGGGCACCTCAGTCACATGTTTTATATCGCCGCCATCTTGACGGAAACGTAATGGTGGCCACCCAAATGTTAACAGCTTAAATCAAATTACGACCAACCTAATAAACTAATCACTACTAAATTTATCAACAACATACCTTTATATGGAAAGCATATTTTGACAAAACTACAAGATCATAAGCCCAATAGTTTGCAGATGGCGGCCATGTATATGTGCAAATAGTTTCCCCCTATCAATTCAAACACGGTGAAACCGAATTGAACGAAATTTGGTACAGAGATGGCACTAGCACAGAGAACCTCAGTGGCATGTTTAATATTGCCACCATCTTGACGGAAACGTAATGGCGGCCACCCAAATGTTAAAAGCTTAAATCGAATTACGACTAACCGAATCATCCGATCTCTACCAAATTTTGCAACAACATATATTCATATGGCCAGCGTCGTTTGACTAAACTGCAAGGTCATCAACCCAATACGTTGCAGATGGTGGCCATAAATGTGTGAAAATCGATTCCCCCTATCAATTCAAACACGTTGAAACCGAATTGAACGAAATTTGGTACAGAGGTAGCACTAGCAATGGGCACTCCAGTGTCATGTTTTATATCGTCGCCATCTTGACGAAAGCGTAATGGCGGCCACCCAAATGTTAAAAGCTAGAATCAAATTACGACCAACCTAATCATCTGATCTCTACCAAATTTTGCAACATTATACCTTTATATATATAGAATCTCTTGATGGAACTACAAGGTCATCGGCGCAATAGTTTACAGATAGCGGCCATGTATGTGTACAAATCGATTCCCCATATCAATTCAAACACGGTGAAACCGAATTGAATGACATTTTTTACAGAGGTAGCACTAGCAAAGGGCACCTCATATTCATGTTAATATCCGTATAGAACGTTGTATTTCAACAAGCTACTACAAGCAAGATTCAATTATACTCCTTTAAAAGGACAAAGAGTTATAACAATACCCATGCATTTAGGAGAAAGTAGGCTATATGTTCCTTACTGAACATCTTGTTGTTATTGTCTTACACTGAATTTAATTTAAGAGATAAAATTAATTTACTTATGAACTTAGGACTAGAAGAGTTCCGGAATTTCTCCATCATGTTGGACACATGCTTCTCCAAGTTCCTCGTGATATTATTTCCAATACCATAGGTGTGTTTGTACCTAAGACATTCCGGACTGCTTGTGCGAGTTCAGAAAGGGTTCCTTAGCGACACGCGACAACATTCATCTGGATCATATCAGATGGCGTCGATCAGGGCTACGTAGAGTTCCTACCAAAAATTTAAAGACTCCTGTCTATTTTATGTATTTCACTCCTGTCTGTAAACGTTTGGCTTCAGTTATGCGATATTCTACAGGTACATTGTACGTGATCAGCGGAACATTTGCTGAAATATTCATAGAATAGAGAATTCATCTGTTTAGTCTCGAATAGGTCAAACCGCTAGTGGAACTGACGTTATTGACTCGGTGATATTTCACGAAGACAGTTTTGGGTTTTCTTATTATGCAAGAAGAATCTTCTGGAAACCCTTTCAATACTGAATTTGTGATGAGAGTTCTGTCTATCCCGTGCATTGGTTCATTTCAACTTGCCAATGTAGGAAACTAGTTGGTTACACCTCCATCGTGCGGTAAAAGAGTACTGGTGTGTATCTTACACTCCTAATACATTTACTCGTATTCCTCTAAACTTGAGTAAATACATTCTGAATCGAAAGTGAAAATAACAGCGAGTAGCATTGGAAAAGGTGAATATGTGCAACCTGCAATGCATACCTGTTCACCCGGCGAGACGTGGCAACCCCTGTAACTTTTGCCACTATATTGAAACGGCAATAGTCTTATGCTTTTCCCTGCTGTATAAACTATGTCCATGCAAAATTTTAGGTAAATCGGATCCGCAGTTAGACATTTATGGTTTATTAGTATAGATGGGCACCACAGAAATCAAGAGGAAAATTTCCCTCGCTAAAAGGCAAAGAGGATATAAAAAGTAGGTTAGCTCAGGGAAGGAAAGGAATCTGTTGACATCGAATATAGATTTAGGTATTATGAAGTCATTTTTGAAGGCCTTTGTCTGGAGCGTGGCGCTCTATGGAAGTGAAACTTTGACTATTTGTGCAGCAGAAAAGAGGAGAATTGAATCATTTGAAATGTGGTGTTACAGGAGAATGATGAAGATCAGATGAGTAGATAGGGTTACAAACGAAGAGGTATTAAGACGAGTGGGAGAGAAGAGATGTTTCTGGCGACTGCTAATGAAGAGAAGAGATAGGTTGGTAGGACACATACTTAGACACCCAGGAATAGCAAGCTTAGTAATGGAAGGAAGGGTCGAGGGCAAGAACTGTAAGGGTAGACCAAGGTTAGAATATGTAAAATAGATTGCTTCAAATGTAGGATGTGGTAGCTTTGTAGAGATAAAACGATTAGCCCAGGACAGGGAGTGCTGCATCAAACCAGTCAAAAAACTGAAGACTCAAACAAAAGGCCTTCTACAATAAGAGACAGCTTCTGGCAGGCAGGGACATTGGTGTATTCTTTGGAATACACGGTAAGATAGAGCAAGCTTTTGCTTCTCTATGCCATAATTCATTTCTTCCTTTTTCTCAAAGACCAACAGTGATCTTCTGATTTCTCCTTGTTGGTCATGTCTCTTATGTTACCTGTGAGTCTGTTCTAGAGATATATCTTCCATGACCCACCTAGCGTCATCTAGCAGCAAATCTCTGAAGTTCCTCAATTCTTCCCTGTAGAAGAGGACTTCATTATCAATATAGCCACCAGATCTCGTCGCCATCGCCAGCTATCATCTCCGTGATCAAGAGAACTTCGTCTACTTTTTCACCCACCAGGCTGCGTTAGTGTTGCCTACTATCTACTCTTTGAAGACCATTTCATCAAGAGAAATTTTATTTCTGTTATGTTGCCTATTCTTATATGTATTCCTTTGTCTCCTACCCCCACTCTTTTCCCTTCCCTGGTCCCTCTGTGCTTCGCTGAGCGTGTCTCACTTGTACGTCGGAAGTCGACTCAGTCAGTTAGAGCTTAACTAGAGCTCGCCTCCTCAACCCGAGAGGCAATCTTTTAAATTCAACGCCATGTTGGAATTTTAGTATCAACCGTCTAATGCAGGGGTCTCCAAACTTTCCAGCCTTAGGGCCATACTGATTACTCCAGTAAGTTCCGAGGGCCAAAACCATATTATCATTGTTGCCGGTGGTAAAAAGTGAAATAGTCCACTGATGAAAAAAAAGTCCGAAAAAGTACGCAACGTTGAAAAAAGGCTGCAAATCGGACTAAAGTCCGCAAAACGGCAACACTGCATATTATTAATTTTCCTGTCATTATCTGTAATTTCTAGATTAGTCGTAGAGTACGAGCCATGAGGAGTAACGTGACACGACATCTGGTGGACACAAGCGGAAATAGGTAGTACCTTCTATCGCTAACAGATGGCGCTAATAGCACGTACATAGTAATCTCGTTGGTTCGAGAGAGTTCTGGTGTCTTCCACTCACTTCTAGATGGCAGTAATTGGAATATATAAGAAGGCTAGTTGCGCAACCACAAGTCAGTTCCTATGACACTGTTGTGAAATAAAATAGTGCGTACCTCCTTAAAACGTGTTTGTGCGTGTTTAAGTTTAAGACATCTTTGTAACAGTATTTTGATTTGAATTGTTGCTTTTGTGTGTGATTTAGTAGTATGGAAAAGAAGCGAAAAATTGATAGTGAATGCAGAAAATTCAAAGATGAGTGGAACATTAAGTATTTCGTAATTGAGTCCAGTAACAAGGCGCTATGTTTGATTTGCAATGAAAGCATAGCCGTTCTCAAAGAATATAACATTAAACGTCATTATGAAACAAAACATTTTCAAAATTACTCAAAATATACAGGAAGTTTGCGGACAGAAAAATTCGAAGCTATGAAGCGCGGATTGAAATCGCAGCAATCTTCATTTACAAAACTCAAAACCGAACAAGAGGCTGCAACTCGAGCCAGCTTTCGTGTGGCTCTTGAAATTGCAAAACGTGGAAAACCATTCACCGATGGAGAAATGATCGAAGAATGCATAATTGCAGCAGCCGAAGAAATGTGCCCTGAAAAGGTAAATTTATTAAAAACTGTCAGTATGTCAGCAAACACTGTGGCTCGAAGGGTAGAAAACATCGCTGAAAATATATCCTCTCAACTGTTCGACAAAAGCTATGAAGTGCATGAAGAACTTCTTGATATGTATAGTATTCATGGCACAACTACTGGTACAGATATTTTTAAAGGAGTTGACACGGCCATTAATCAAAAGAACCTTCGATGGAAAAACTTGAAATGTATTACAACTGATGGAGGCAAAAACATGAGTGGGAAAGATAAAGGAGTGGTCGCTCTTGTGTCAAAGGCTGTAGAAAATGACGGTGGTTCAAAACCATTAGTCTTACATTGTATCATTCATCAACAGTCTTTGTGCGGAAAATGTTTGGATATGTCTGAAGTTCTGAAACCAGTCATATCAACTGTTAATTTTATGAGATCTTTTGGGCTGAATCACCGACAATTCCGACAATTTATTGAAGAGATTGGAGAAAATGACTTACCTTATCATACTGCCGTACGTTGGCTTAGTTGTGGGAAAGTCCTTCAGCGCTTTTTTGAACTTCGAGCAGTGATCGAAATTTTTTTGAATGAAAAGCATCGCCCTCTTACTGAATTACAAAACAACGCATGGCTGTGGAAGTTAGCATTCTATGTTGATTTGACAAAACATGTGAACGAACTGAATTTGTGATTGCAAGGAGAAAACCAGCATCTTCCTGATTTATACACTAATATCAAATCATTCCGGAAGAAATTGATACTGTTTCAATCACAACTACGAAGTAAATGTTTTTCACATTTTAAAACATGTGAAATATTCAGCCACACCACTGAGACTGAAATTCCTATCGATTTTGCAATCGAAACTTTGAGTGCTTTGAAAATAAATTTTGATACTCGTTTCTCGGACTTCGATGCCTTTGCGAATCAAATTAAGATTTTTCAGGATCCTTTTGATACTGACATTGACACCCTAGCCCCGGAACTTCAAATGGAAATGATTGAACTACAGTGCAGTGATATAATTAAGAACAAATATCAAAACTCATCTTTGTTGGAATTTTATAAGAGTCTTCCACTGACACAATTTGATAATTTGCATAAATTTGCTCGTGGGCTGTTTTCTGTTTTTGGTACTACTTATTTGTGTGAGAAGACCTTCTCCAAAATGAAGTACACAAAAATTGTTTACAGATCTAAATTAACTGATGAGCATCATAAATCTCTTTTAATAATTGGTACAAGTAAAATTAGTCCACAACTACAAACTATTGTCAGCGGAAAATCTCAATTACATAAATCTCATTAGTATTTCATATGTCTGCATGTTATACATGTCTTTACTCATTACAATTCTGTGTTTCTTTATCCAACTTATCACAAAAACAATAACAATAAGCCTACAACAATGTTATGAGTAGTTAGCCCATGACCATATCAATGTAGATGTCCTATTAATAATTATTCAACATAAAATTAGAATACTTCAGTAAACTAAATTTAATTTGCTATAAAAAATATGTTCTCTAAAAGGAGTTTTCAAGTATGCTAGCTCTCCGCGGGCCGGACAAAATCTGTCCGCGGGCCGGATGTGGCCCTCGGGCCGTAGTTTGGAGACCCCTGGTCTAATGGATCATCGCCTTCTACATGAAGCAAAGATAAGTACCGACTTCAGGTTTTAACCTCATTCTCATCGTCTTTTAATGGCTCAATGCTTTTATTTGGATTTATAGACAGTGAAAGTTGCTATGTGAAAATAACTACTTTCAAGAGATATTCTTGATCTTACTTAAACTATCAGGCCTAACTTTCAACATGAAAGATTTTCTGAGATGCTATCTCACATCGAGGGATATTTCCAAAATACCCACTGTCTATATAATCTAGCTTTCCGCCGAGGGATTCTCCACCCTATTTAAACAAGTCATCATTGCTCTGGAACCTTCCAGAACTTGCACTCTAACTACCAGTCATACTGTCATGTATTTTCCACTCACATGTGGGAAAACTATTTCAAACTAAGGAATCTTCCTTATAAACTACCAATCAATATCTATTTTTTTTTCCTCCGTTGGGATTTTCTCTGGCGCATTCAACTATAATCTACAACTTTCTCAAGCAATAGACTTTCGCACATCTAGTGTAACTAGTTATTTTCCATCATTGCAATAACTTTCTTTTCTATAAACTTTTTGTGCTACTACAGTGAACTTTTCATCTATTTCAACAGAGTGAAAACAGTGTTTGTTCAACATTTCATCCACGTCGCGTTCGTCCGAATGCTATAAATACGGCCATGAACACTTATCCTCAATCGCATTTGATCTTTTCCAAACCCTTTACTAACAAACCAAAATAATAAAATTGTTACTTTAGGTCTTTTTACAATGAGGTGTCACTCTCAATTAGTGCCCTCCCCTTTTTTTGCTCTATGTACCACGAATTAATGTCTGTAAAACTTCGTGTCCAGTACATGCCTTAAATTACACTATTTCTCCCTTCTAATTAGGGAATACAATTCTTTCAACTCATAAGTGAGTTATTTCTAGGTTTCACGAAAGGGATACTTGCCCCATTTGTCTCATGATCCCTACTTAAGCATAGGAGTTCTAGAAACTACCTTTCGATTTTTCTCATCAGGTTTCACAATAAGTGACCTGCCCTATTTGTATAATCCCTAAAAGTAATTCAGCATAAATATAAGAAGTTATAGAAACTTCTATTTTATTCTTCCTGCTTTTTGTTGTTGTTACTTTCGAAGTTGTTATTTTTTCTAAGATATTTACCTAGAAATTCTCAAAGTACACACCTTGTGCTTGATTTATTGTCTAGCTTTAATTACGTTAGTTATCTTTAAATTTTTCACTTTATCTTCGCCATTCCAAAATCTTACGAAGATTTTAAAGTATACATAAAAGGTTTGAAACCAAAGAATTATCAATTGCCTGGCGAAAGCTTTAGATGTTTTTTGTAGGTCTGCGACCCCAATTGTTTATATAAATCAAAATTATATTTGTTACAAAACTACTTCCTTTTGCATTGATAAATAAATCAAATATTTGTTTTCTGGTTAAGCAAGATCCTGTCTTCCTTGACTCTTCCCACTTAATGCAAATAAATCTATTGATAGGGCTTTCACCACGTGTTGCATTTGAGCAAAAACTCTTAGTTGGTAACTTGGTAAAGTCACTCTTAGCTTTAATAGCTATTTCTAACTGGCCAGTAAAGCAAGCATATCTCGCTACGCCAGCTTCCTGCTTGTGGAGATTCTCTCCAACACTTATGGTTGGTTTTTCAAAATATAAGTGTTTCTCATTGTCTAAACTTTTAGTCGGCGCCTTGCTGGGTAAAAGCTTAGCCATTTCCAAATGCAACTATTTGTACACTTACCAAAATGTATTCCCAAATGTATAATTGATTTATTCATATCCTTCTTGGAAGCATTTGGTCGCTCTTTAGGAATTCTACAATTTCGAAAACTAAAATATCGAAACCGATTCAAATTATTGGCATTCTTCAAATTACTTGTTTAAAAACAAACTCCTTGGAACAGATACACAATAAATCTGTTACTCTTTGTCTTGCCAGACCATCACCCTTCCCCATAGTAGGCATATGTATGCTTGAGAGGGAATACACTGAAGTAGCTTTCACGAGAACAGCCCAAGTTCCGGCTGCGTTTCCCGTTAGTTTCGTCCGGGTCCCAACCCACTTTAGGTATCGGAGAGCGGATTTGCAGTGGCAGCCGCCTTTGAGTACATTTAAAGTTAAAATTATAACTTCTTTTGGACTCTCGTCCTATTTCTCCATCCTTTTTCTTCAGTCCGAAACCCACTCCCTTTTCTTTATCATCTTCCCTTGGGGGTTAGGTTATTCCCAAGCTAATAATCTACCCAAAATTTGGTCCCAGAAACCCGCGAGAGTCCATTTATCACATTTTCTATTTTGCCAAGGGTTATTTGACAATATTTTGCAAATCATTAATGTCTTCTTTGAATTTTTCATCTATAATTACATCGTGCAAAGCCTGTGAAGTGGAAAGAGGACGCTCCTGTCTCCTTTGGTGTGTCCCTTCCTTTCAACATATTTGCTGCTGCCAGCCAGACAGCATTTTCAAGGTTCCACAGTTTCGTAAGTTATACTTTAATTTACCTATTTTGTCATGGCTCCTACAGAAAAAGATAAGGATGAAAAACTTACTTCTAAACGAGCATCCTATAAAGGGCAAATTACCAGATTCAGAAAATACATCAAAGAGCTAGATCCCTCAGATGCTCAATTACATTTGTTAAAACATCGTGTAAAGGATTTTGAATGTTCATATGAAAATTATTGTAACATCCAAACTGAAATAGAAACTTGTATGCTCAATCAAACCGAAGATCGAGTCGAAGTAGAAAACCAATATTACGAAGGTATAGGTTCTGCTTTTAAAATAATACGCCAACTCGAAGAAGAACAGAAAAAAGACGGTTCTGTTCTTGGTTCCCTTCACGAACAACAAACCTCTTCTCACGATGGTACTCACAAGCCCAAACCAATTCTACCTAAGATTGATTTACCCCACTTCTCTGGAGATGAATCTACTTGGGATTCTATGAATTATTTTGTTCTCTTGTTCATGACAATAAAGACATTCAAGTCATCTACAAGTTTCATTATTTGAGATCTATCCTCCGAGGTCATGATATGCAGTTAGTTGAAGCACTCCCTTTAAGTGCCGAGAACTACCCCCATTGCCTTTAACTTATTGAAAGAAAGATACGGAAATTCACGGTTACCTATTCAACGCCATATGTAGGCTCTATTTAACCTACCCGCGTCACAGCACAATGACGTCTCTAGTTTGCATACTCTCATTGATACTACACAACTTCACGTTAAAGCTCAGTCCCAATTGGATCAACCCACTGAACACTGGGATACTTTCTGAAAACATTTAGTGGTTTACAAGAGTTTAGTGCTTTTCAGTCGGTCAACACGAATGTACCCAAAAGAGATGGGTTATGCCCTAATCCTGAAATAAATTACATGAGATTATTAATAATTAATAATTAATAATCTCATGTAATTTATTTCAGGATTAGGGCATAACCCATCTCTCCCATTACATGAGATTATTAATAATTAATAATTAATAATCTCATGTAATTTATTTCAGGATTAGGGCATAACCCATCTCTTTTGGGTACATTCGTGTTGACCGACTGAAAAGCACTAAACTCTTGTTTACTAAGGCAACACTGAAAATATGGCTTCAAACACCACAATTTAGTGGTTTCTAAAGTCGATGTTGCCACCCTAAAAGCTTGGGAGATTGAACTTTCCAGAGAAGACGATTACTCTTACGAGCATTTAGTCACTTTCATAAATGCTAGATGCCAACTCTTAACTGCTTTTGCTAATCAAAGTGAACCCTCATCCCCTAGTTCTAAAGTTGAATTAATGTCTCTTAAACCTAAAAGCGAACGCTTATCGTCTAGTACCCAAAAACCTGGGTCCAGCTCATCTAAACTCAAGTCAAACACCAGTGGTTACCCAACTAGGTCTAGTGAACGCCGTATTGCTAGTTCTCTCGTTTTAAACACTCAAAGCGAACCCCGCAAGAGTTCAAATGAACCGTTAAAGTGCATACTTTGTAAAGATTCCCACGCCTTATTTCTATGTAAATCTTTTAAAGAACTGTCAGTCGACGACAGAAGAAAATTAGTTTCCCAGAATAAACATAGCATTAACTGCTTAGCACCCACGCATTCTGCTTCAAATTGCAATTCCACCAGACATTGCTTCCATTGTGAAAAAGCTCATCACACCTTACTACACCGTCATGATCAAGCAAGGTCATCGACCGCATCTACTTCTCAGAAAAATGACAATGCTAACAGTTCCAATGCTTCGTCTTACATCCAAAATGCCAAGTCCATACGCAGTGCTCAAGTACTCTTGTCTACTGTCCAAATCGAAGTTCAGGATAACTTTGGCAACTGGGTCCGTGCACGCGGTCTTCTTCATTCAGCGGCAAATCATGATTTTGTGTCTAATTATTTGATTAGAAAACTAGGCCTACCTATAAACCCACCTGTACGGTGCGCCCCACTCACGAGACGCGCCTAATAAAGTCACATTGTTTGGAGCCTTTCGACTCACGGGACTCCCGAGAGATATCGTGTCTATTAACGTATCGGGCATGAACAGCTCAAAATCGCAAGCTTTAGAGTTTTCAAAGCTAACCATAAGAGACATTTGTCACAGAAACAACTTTCTCATACTGAATTGTCTCATTCTCAATAGCATAGGAGAAGATACTCCAAGTCACTCTGTGGATATTTCAGGGTTAAATATTCCCTCGCATTTAAGGCTAGCCGATCCTTTGTTCAATGTACAAAACCCCATCGACATACACTTTAGTGTCAATGTTTTCTGGAATTGCCTTCGTAAACAGGTTCGCAAGTAATCATCAAACGTGGTTGCCAGAGACACTAATTTGGATGGATCGTCACCGATCAACTTCCCCATTATTCTACCCAACCCGCATCGCAATGTTATTTCGCTAATACTGACTTGGAACAGTTCTGGAGGCTCGAAAGCGTTGATTCTCCTAACGTGACCTCTTCAGAAAACGAATTCTGTGAGCAACTTTTTCTGAACACCACCACTCGTTCTTCTGATGGTCGGTTCCTTGTTCAGATGCCAAGATTACATAATCCTCCTAAACTTATTAACTCTCAAACCAAAGCTCGAAAATCTCTCTTCGCTATCGAGAGGAAATTCAAGAAAGAACCTCTCGTTAAACAACAGTATACTGATTTCATGGATGAGTATGAAAGCTTAGATCATATGGAAGTTGTTAACAAATCTGATGATGAATTGCACTCCCCCCCCCAATTGAAACGGTTTTCTTAAATCATGATCCCGTGTGGAAAAACCCTCTTGTAAAGGATAAAATCCGAGTTGTTTTCAATGGTTCATCACCTGACGTTAATGGCAACAGTCTTAACGATACTCTTTACTCTGGTCCTGCTATTCAGTCAGATCTATCTGCTATACTCTTAAACGTTCGATTATTTCCCATAGCTGTTATAGCGGATATAAAACAGATGTACCGTCAAGTTTTAATTCAGCCTGAACAACGAGATCTCCAAAGAATCTTTTGGCGCGACGAAATCAGCAAGCCCATTAAGGTATTTCGCTTAAAGACGGTTACTTATGGCTTAAAACCTTCCGCAACCTTGCTATCCGATCCTTACACTTGTTAGCCCCTCAAGATGGTCATTTATTTGATTCTAAAGCTTCCGAAGCACTAACCACCTCATTCTATGTTGACTATTACTTGCGGTCCTTCCCCACTCTGGAGGAAGCTTCTTTCGTGTCATTAGAACTTCAGGCATTGCTAAAGAATGGAGGTTTCCCACTTCATAAGTGGAATTCCAACTCCCATGAGTTTCTCGCCCAGTTTCCTATTGAAGATGTAGATCCCACCACCGTTGAAATTTGTGGAAACTCCGAATCCATAAAAACTCTTGGAGTTCATTGGTGCACTATCACTGACACTCTCATCTATAAAGTTTCGCTTGCAGAAGAGCTCCCTAACACAAAAAGACAAAGTCCCTCTGAAATTGCTATAATTTTTGATCCGCTTCAATTCCTTGCCCCAGTTATCGTTATAGCCAAACTTTCCATGCAAGAGCTATGGTCACTCAAATGTGAATGGGACGACACTGTTCTCCTTTCTTTTCCTAACAGATGGCTCTCTTTTCGCAGCAATTTTCTGGATCTGTCCCTTATTGAAATTCCCAGGAATTTAATTAACGCTCATCCTAATGCAACTTTTTACCTTCATGTGTTCGCGGACAGTTCCGAAAAAGCTTACGGTTGCTGTGCATATTTGGTTTATCGCGGTTCCTTAAATGGATCTTCAGTTTCCAACCTTGTTTGTGCCAAATCGAAGGTGGCTCCTCTTAAAACTATCACTTTGCCTAGGCTTGAATTGTGTGCTGCACTCATGGCCGCAGAACTTGTTAAGAAATTACGGGAAGTATTAAAAGTCGAATTCTCGCAAATCTATCTTTGGAGCGATTCCATGATCACCCTTTCTTGGATCGCCAAAAATCCCTCTCATTGGCAAACTTTTGTTGCAAACAGGGTTTCCAAAATTCATACTCTTTCTTCGGGATGTCAATGGAGGCATGTGCCCAGCGCTGACAACCCTGACGACATTATTTCTCTTGGATGATTACCCTCTCAATTGGCAGCTTCTCAGTTGTACTGGCATGGGCCCTCGTGGTTAATCGAAAACTCCTCTTGTTGGCCTTCGAAACCTCCAGCTGCAAACTTCAACTTGCCTGACGCTAAAGTATCTAAATCTATTGCTTCGTGTCTTGTTTCCAACGTCCCTCATCCCTTGTTGTCCCGCTATTCTTCCTTTCATAAATTAATTCGAATTGTCGCCTATCTTCTTAGATGGAAATATCTTGTCGTTGACCAACCTCTTCTCCCCAAACCACACCTTACCAATCATGAATTGAATCTCGCTACCATTAAGGTTTTGCAACTAACACAGCAAGAACCTTTTCTTCTGAATTGTCTTTACTTTCCTCTAAAAAGGATCTTCCCAAATCCAGTCGTCTTCGTGCCTTAGCCCCGTTCCTTGATGACAATAGGTTACTCAGGGTAGGTGGTAGGCTCTCGCAATCTTTGCTATCTGAGGACAAAAAGCATCCTGTTATTTTGCCTTCTAAACATCACGTAACTTCCTTAATCATACGTGACTTTTATTATCGCAATCTGCATGTTGGTACACGCACACTGCTTTGCCTCTTAAGGGAAAAGTACTGGATTATAAATGGAATTCATGAAGTTTCCTCTGTAATTCAAAAGTGCATTCCTTGCTTCAAAGTGAAACCTAAAGTCAATACTCAATTAATGAGCGATCTGCCCTCCTTTCGCTCTTCTCCTATACGTCCTTTTGCTCTAACTGGTGTGGACTATATGGGCCCGTTCCAATATCAACGCAATTCCCCTGAAGCTAAACACAAATTGTTTGGTAAGCTCTATGTTTCTCTCTTTGTTTGCATGGTTACTGGCACGATCCATTTGGAACTAGTAACGAATACCTCTACTTCTTACTTTTTATCAGCTGTCTATCGCTTCGCTGCTAGGCGTGGTGTTCCTTCGGAGATGTTCTCTGATAACACTTCCACTTTTCAAGGCGCAGCTTCCTTGTGGAAGAAAGCTCTCACATCTTCTCCTGCCATGGAACAGATTTCTAATTTTTCCTACTCAAAGGGTTTCAAATGGCGTTTATACCTCCCTACGCTCCTCATCACGGTGGTAGGTGGGAATCCTGCGTAAAGCTCACTAAACGTCAATTAAGAAAGGTTTTAGGTAATCGCATTTTGACTTATGAAGAATTTAATTCGCTGTCCGTTCTGATTGAAGGTGTTGTTAGTTCTCGGCCTTTAACTCCGCTTTCCAATGACCCTGATGACCTGCTTCCACTGACACCTGGTCACTTCCTTATAGGCACTTCTCTTTCTGCCCCTCCTCCCCTTCCCAACTCTTACAGGGATTCTAATTTACCTGTTGATTGGCGTAAACTTGAAGCCCTCCGCAATTCTTTCTGGAAGAGGTGGAACTTGGAATACTTAACTTCCTTGCCACGGAGACAGAAGTGGTTCCTTTCCAATCCCGACATCAAAGTGGGGGACTTGGTCCTGGTTAGGGATGTTTCTCCTCCCTTGGTCTGGATTTCTGGTAGAGTGACCGAGTGTTATCCTGGAAGGGATGGGAGAGTTAGGGTAGCCAGGATCTTGACCACTAACGGTCACATCATAAGACCACTGTCATTAATTGCTCCATTACCTTTAAACTTTTAATTGTTTGTCTTGTTCTCTGTTGGTGTTTGCCTCTCCCAGCTTGGTGTATTCTTTGGAATACACGGTAAGATAGAGCAAGCTTTTGCTTCTCTTTGCCGTAATTCATTTCTTCCTTTTTCTCAAAGACCAACAGTGATCTTCTGATTTCTCCTTGTTGGTCATGTCTCTTATGTTACCTGTGAGTCTGTTCTAGAAATATATCTTCCATGACCCACCTAGCGTCATCTAGCAGCGAATCTCTGAAGTTCCTCAATTCATCCCTGTAGAAGAGGACTTCATTATCAATATAGCCACCAGATCTCGTCGCCATCGCCAGCTATCATCTCCGTGATCAAGAGAACTTCGTCTACTTTTTCACCCACCAGGCTGCGTTAGTGTCGCCTACTACCTACTCTTTGAAGACCATTTCATCAAGAGAAATTTTATTTCAGTTATGTTGCCTATTCTTATATGTATTCCTTTGTCTCCTACCCCCACTCTTTTCCCTTCCCTGGTCCCTCTGTGCTTCGCTGAGCGTGTCTCACTTGTACGTCGGAAGTCGACTCAGTCAGTTAGAGCTTAACTAGAGCTCGCCTCCTCAACTCGAGAGGCAATCTTTTAAATTCAACGCCATGTTGGAATTTTAGTAACAACCGTCTAATGTATCATCGCCTTCTACATGAAGCAAAGATAAGTACCGACTTCAGGTTTTAACCTCATTCTCATCGTCTTTTAATGGCTCAATGCTTTTATTTGGATTTATAGACAGTGAAAGTTGCTATGTGAAAATAACTGCTTTCAAGAGATATTCTTGATCTTACTTAAACTATCAGGCCTAACTTTCAACATGAAAGATTTTCTGAGATGCTATTTCACATCGAGGGATATTTTCAAAATACCCACTGTCTATATAATCGAGCTTTCCGCCGAGGGATTCTCTACCCTATTTAAACAAGTCATCATTGCTCTGGAACCTTCCATAACTTGCACTCTAACTACCAGTCATACTGTCATGTATTTTCCACTCACATGTGGGAAAACTTTTTCAAACTAAGGAACCTTCCTTATAAACTACCATAAATATCTAATTTGTCTTCCTCCGTTGGGATTTTCTCTGGCGCATTCAACTATAATCTACAACTTTCTCAAGCAATAGACTTTCGCACATCTAGTGTAACTAGTTATTTTCCATCATTGCAATAACTTTCTTTGCTATAAACTTTTTGTGCTACTACAGTGAACTTTTCATCTATTTCAACAGAGTGAAAACAGTGTTTGTTCAACATTTCATCCGCGTCGCGTTCGTCCGAATGCTATAAATACGGCCATGAACACTTATCCTCAATCCCATTTGATCTTTTCCAAACCCTTTACTAACAAACCAAAATAATAAAATTGTTACTTTAGGTCATTTTTCAATGAGGTGTCACTCTCAATTAGTGCCCTCCGCTTTTTTCGCTCTATGTACCACGAATTAATGTATGTTAAACTTCGTGTCCAGTACACGTCTTAAATTACACTATTTCTCCCTTCTAATTAGGGAATACAATTCTTTCAACTCATAAGTGAGTTATTTCTAGGTTTTACGAAAGGGATACTTGCCCCATTTGTCTCGTGATCCCTACTTAAGCATAGGAGTTCTAGAAAATACCTTTCGATTTTTCTCTTCAGGTTTCACAATAAGTGACCTGCCCTATTTGTATAATCCCTAAAATTAATTCAGCATAAATATAAGAAGTTATAGAAACTTCCATTTTATTCTTCCTGCTTTTTGTTGTTGTTACTTTCGAAGTTGTTATTTTTTCTAAGATATTTACCTAGAAATTCTCAATGTACACACCTTGTGCTTGATTTATTGTCTAGCTTTAATAACGTTAGTTATCTTTAAATTTTTCACTTTATCTTCGCCATTCCAAAATCTTACGAAGATTTTAAAGTATATAAAAGGTTTGAAACCAAAGAATTATCAATTGCCTGGCGCAAGCTTTAGATGTTTTTTGGAGGTCTGCGACCCCAATTGTTTATATAAATGAAAATTATATTTGTTACAAAACCTCTTCCTTTTACATTGTTAAATAAATCTAATATTTGTTTTCCGTTTCCTCATTTCTCTAACAAAACGGTTAAGCTAGATCCTGTCTTCCTTGACTCTTCCCACTTAATGCAAATAAATCTATTGATAGGGCTTTCACCACTTGTTGCATTTGAGCAAAAACTCTTAGTTGGTAACTTGGTAAAGTCACTCTTAGCTTTAATAGCTAATTCTAACTGGCCAGTAAGGCAAGCATAGCTCGCTACGCCAGCTTCCTGCTTGTGGAGATTCTCTCCAACACTTATGGTTGGTTTTTCAAAATATAAGTGTTTCGCATTGTCTAAACTTTTAGTCGGCGCCTTGCTGGGTAAAAGCTTAGCCATTTCCAAATGCAACTATTGGTACACTTACCAAAAATTATTCCCAAAGGTATAATTGCATTATTCCTATCCTTCTTGGAAGCATTTTGTCGCTCTTAAGGAATTCTACTGTACAATTTCGAAAACTAAAATATCGAAACCGATTCAAATTATTGGCATTCTTCAAATTACTTGTTTAAAAACAAACTCCTTTGAACAGATACACAATAAATCTGTTACTCTTTGTCTTGCCAGACCATCACCCTTCCCCATAGTAGGCATATGTATGCATGAGAGGGAATACACTGAAGCAGCTTTCACGAGAACAGCCCAAGTTCCGGCTGCGTTTCCCGTTAGCTTCATCCGGGTCCCTCCAACTTTAGGTATCGGAGAGCGGATTTGCAGTGGCAGCCGCCTTTGAGTACATTTAAAGTAAAATTATAACTTCTTTTGGACTCTCGTCCTATTTCTCCATCCTTTTTCTTCAGTCCGAAACCCACTCCCTTTTCTTTGTCATCTTCCCTTGGGGGTTAGGTTATTCCCAAGATAATAATCTACCCAAAATTTGGTCCCAGAAACCCGGGAGAGTCCATTTATCACATTTTCTATTTTGTCAAGGGTTATTTGACAATATTTTGCAAATCATTAATATCTTCTTTGAATTTTTCATCTATAATTACATCGTGCAAAGCCTCTGAAGTGGAAAGAGGTCGCTCCTGTCTCCTTTGGTGAGTCCCTTCCTTTCAACTTATTTGCTTCTGCCAGCCTGACAGCATTTTCAAGGTTCCACAGTTTCGTAAGTTATACTTTAATTTACCTATTTTGTCATGGCTCCTACAGAAAAAGATAAAGATGAAAAACTTACTTCTAAACGAGCATCCTATAAAGGGCAGATTACCAGATTCAGAAAATACATCAAAGAGCTAGATCCCTCAGAAGCTCAATTAGATTTGTTAAAACATCGTGTAAGGGATTTTGAACGTTCATATGAAAATTATTGTAACATCCAAACTGAAATAGAAACTTGTATGCTCAATCCAACCGAAGATCTAGTCGAAGTTGAAAACCAATATTACGAAGGTATAGGTTCTGCTTTTAAAATAATACGCCAACTCGAAGAGGAACAGGAAAAAGACGGTTCTGTTCTTGGTTCCCTTCACGAACAACAAACCTCTTCTCGCGATGGTACTCACAAGCCCAAACCAATTCAACCTAAGATTGATTTACCCCACTTCTCTGGAGACGAATCTACTTGGGATTCTTTCTATGAATTATTTTGTTCTCTTGTTCATGACAATGAAAACATTCAAGTCATCTATAAGTTTCATTATTTGAGATCTATCCTCCGAGGTCAAGCTATGCAGTTAGTTGAAGCACTCCCTTTAAGTGCCGAGAACTACCCCATTGCCTTTAATTTATTGAAAGAAAGATACGGAAATCCACGGTTACGTATTCAACGCCATATGTAGGCTCTATTTAACCTACCCGCGTCACAGCACAATGACGTCACTAGTTTGCGTACTCTCATTGATACTACACAACTTCACGTTAAAGCTCTGTCCCAATTGGATCAACCCACTGAACACTGGGATACTTTCTTAATACATTTAGTGGTTTCTAAAGTCGATGTTGCCACCCTAAAAGCTTGGGAGATTGAACTTTCCAGAGAAGACGATTACCCTTACGAGCATTTAGTCACTTTCATAAATGCTAGATGCCAACTCTTAACTGCTTTAGCTAATCAAAGTGAACCCTCATCCCCTAGCTCTAAATTTGAATTAATGTCTCTTAAACCTAAAAGCGAACGCTTATCGTCTAGTACCCAAAAACCTGGGTCCAGCTCATCTAAACTCAAGTCAAACACCACTGGTTACCCAACTAGGTCTAGTGAACGCCGTATTGCTAGTTCTCTCGTTATAAACACTCAAAGCGAACCCCGCAAGAGTTTAAATGAACCGTTAAAGTGCATACTTTGTAAACATTCCCACCCCTTATATCTATGTAAATCTTTTAAAGAACTGTCAGTCGACGACAGAAGAAAATTATTTTCCCAGAATAAACATTGCTTTAACTGCTTAGCACCCACGCATTCTGCTTCAAATTGCAAGTCCACCAGACTTTGCTTCCATTGTGAAAAAGCTCATCACACTTTACTACATCGTCATGATCAAGCAAGGTCATCGACCGCATCTACTTCTCAGAAAAATGACAATGCTAACAGTTCCAATGCTTCGTCTTACATCCAAAATGCCAAGTCCATACGCAGTGCTCAAGTACTCTTGTCTACTGTCCAAATCGAAGTTCAGGATAACTTTGACAACTGGGTCCGTGCACGCGGTCTTCTTGATTCAGCGGCAACTCATGATTTTGTGTCTAATTCTTTGATTAGAAAACTAGGCCTACCTGTAAACCACACGTCTATTAACGTATCGGGCATGAACAGCTCAAAATCGCAAGCTTTACAGTTTTCAAAGCTAACCATAAGAGACATTTGTCACAGAAACAACTTCCTCAAACTGAATTGTCTCATTCTCAATAGCATAGGAGAAGATACTCCAAGTCACTCTGTGGATATTTCAGGGTTAAACATTCCCTCGCATTTAAAGGCTAGCCGATCCTTTGTTCAATGTACAATACCCCATCGACATACACTTTAGTGTCAATGTATTCTGGAATTGCCTTCGTAAACCGGTTCGCAAGTTATCCTCAAACGTGGTTGCCAGAGACACTAATTTTGGATGGATCGTCACCGGTCAACTTCCCCATTATTCTCCTCAACCCGCATCGCAATGTTATTTCGCTAATACTGACTTGGAACAGTTCTGGAGGCTCGAAAGCGTTGATTCTCCTAACGTGACCTCTTCAGAAAACGAATTCTGTGAGCAACTTTTTCTGAACACCACCACTCGTTCTTCTGATGGTCGGTTCCTTGTTCAGATGCCAAGATTACATAATCCTCCTAAACTTATTAACTCTCAACCCAAAGCTCGAAAAGCTCTCTTCGCTATCGAGAGCAAATTCAAGAAAGAACCTCTCGTTAAACAACAGTATACTGATTTCATGGATGAGTATGAAAGCTTAGATCATACGGAAGTTGTTAACAAATCTGATGACGAATTGCACCCCCCCCCCCAATTGAAACGGTTTACTTAAATCATGATCCCGTGTGGAAAAACCCTCTTGTAAAGGATAAAATCCGAGTTGTTTTCAATGGTTCATCACCTGACGTTAATGGCAACATTCTTAACGATACTCTTTACTCTGGTCCTGCTATTCAGTCAGATCTATCTGCTATACTCTTAAACTTTCGATTATTTCCCATAGCTGTTATAGCGGACATAAAACAGATGTACCGTCAAGTTTTAATTCAGCCTGAACAACGAGATCTCCAAAGAATCTTTTGGCGCGACGAAATCAGCAAGCCCATTAAGGTATTTCGCTTAAAGACGGTTACTTATGGCTTAAAACCTTCCGCATTCCTTGCTATCCGATCCTTACACTTGTTAGCCTCTCAAGATGGCCATTTATTTGATTCTAAAGCTTCCGAAGCACTAACCACCTCATTCTTTGTTGACGATTACTTGCAGTCCTTCCCCACTCTGGAGGAAGCTTCTTTCGTGTCATTAGAACTTCAGGCATTGCTAAAGAATGGAGGTTTCCCACATCATAAGTAGAATTCCAACTCCCAAGAGTTTCTCGCCCAGTTTCCTAATGAAGATGTAGATCCCTCCTCCGTTGAAATTTGCGGAAACTCCGAATCCATAAAAACACTTGGAGTTCATTGGTGCACTATCACTGACACTCTCAACTATAAAGTTTAGCTTGCAGAAGAGCTCCCTAACACAAAAAGACAAATTCTCTCTGAATTTGCAAAAAAAATTGATCCGCTTCAATTCCTTGCCCCAGTTATCGTTATAGCCAAACTTTCCATGCAAGAGCTATGGTCGCTCAAATGTGAATGGGACGACACTGTTCTCCTTCCTTTTCTTAACAGATGGCTCTCGCAGCAATTTGCTGGATCTTTCCCTTATTGAAATTCCCAGGAATTTAATTAACGCTCATCCTAATGCATCTTTTTTCCTTCATGTGTTCGTGGACAGTTCCGAAAAAGCTTACGGTTGCTGTGCATATTTGGTTTATCGCGGTTCCTTAAATGGATCTTCAGTTTCCAACCTTGTTTGTGCCAAATCGAAGGTGGCTCCTCTTAAAACTATCACTTTGCCTAGGCTTGAATTGTGTGCTGCACTCATGGCCGCAGAACTTGTTAAGAAATTACGGGAAGTATTAAAAGTCGAATTCTCGCAAATCTATCTTTGGAGCGATTCCATGATCACCCTTTCTTGTATCGCCAAAAAACCCTCTCATTGGCAAACTTATGTTGCAAACAGGGTTTCCAAAATTCATACTCTTTCTTCGGGATGTCAATGGAGGCATGTGCCCAGCGCTGACAACCCAGCCGACATTATTTCTCGTGGATGTTTACCCTCTCAATTGGCAGCTTCTCAGTTGTACTGGCATGGGCCCTCGTGGTTAATCGAAAACTCCTCTTGTTTGCCCTCGAAACCTCCAGCTGCAAACTTCAACTTGCCTGACGCTAAAGTATCTAAATCTATTGCTTCGTGTCTTGTTTCCAACGTCTCTCATCCCTTGTTGTCCCGCTATTCTTCCTTTCATAAATTAATTCGAATTGTCGCCTATCTTCTTAGATGGAAATATCTTGTGGTTTACCAACCTCTTCTCCCCAAACCACACCTTACCAATCATGAATTGAATCTCGCTACCATTAAGGTTTTGCAACTAACACAGCGAGAAGCCTTTTCTTCTGAATTGTCTTTACTTTCCTCTAAAAAGGATCTTCCCAAATCCAGTCGTCTTCGTGCCTTAGCCCCGTTCCTTGATGACAATAGGTTACTCAGGGTAGGTTGTAGGCTCTCGCAATCTTTGCTTTCTGAGGACAAAAAGCATCCTGTTATTTTGCCTTCTAAACATCACGTAACTTCCTTAATCATACGTGACATTCGTTATCGCAATCTGCATGTTGGTACACGCACACTGCTTTGCCTCTTAAGGGAAAAGTACTGGATTATAAATGGAATTCATGAAGTTTCCTCTGTAATTCACAAGTGCATTCCTTGCTTCAAAGCGAAACCTAAAGTCAATACTCAATTAATGAGCGATCTGCCCTCCTTTCGCTCTTCTCCTATACGTCCTTTGGCTCTAACTGATGTGGACTATATGGGTCCGTTCCAATATCAACGTAATTCCCCTGAAGCTAAACACAAATTGTTTGGTAAGCTCTATGTTTCTCTCTTTGTTTGCATGGTTACTGGCACGATCCATTTGGAACTAGTAAAGAATGCCTCTACTTCTTACTTTTTATCAGCTGTCTCTCGCTTCGCTGCTAGGCGTGGTGTTCCTTCGGAGATGTTCTCTGATAACGCTTCCACTTTTCAAGGCGCAGCTTCTTTGTGGAAGAACGCTCTCACATCTTCTCCTGCCATGGAACAGATTTCTAATTTTTCCAACTCAAAGGGTTTCAAATGGCGTTTTATACCTCCCTACGCTCCTCATCACGGTGGTAGGTGGGAATCCTGCGTAAAGCTCCCTAAACGTCACTTAAGAAAGGTTTTAGGTAATCGCATTTTGACTTATGAAGAATTTAATTCGCTGTCCGTTCTGATTGAAGGTTTTGTTAGTTCTCGGCCTTTAACTCCGCTTTCCAATGACCCTGATGACCTGCTTCCACTGACACCTGGTCACTTCCTTATAGGCACTTCTCTTTCTGCCCCTCCTCCCCTTCCCAACTCTTACAGGGATTCTAATTTACCTGTTGATTGGCGTAAACTTGAAGCCCTCCGCAATTCTTTCTGGAAGAGGTGGAACTTGGAATACTTAACTTCCTTGCAACGGAGACAGAAGTGGTTCCTTTCCAATCCCGACATCAAAGTGGGGGACTTGGTCCTGGTTAGGGATGTTTCTCCTCCCTTGGTCTGGATTTCTGGTAGAGTGACCGAGTGTTATCCTGGAAGGGATGGGAGAGTTAGGGTAGCCAGGATCTTGACCACTAACGGTCACATCATAAGACCACTGTCATTAATTGCTCCATTACCTTTAAACTTTTAATTGTTTGTCTTGTTCTCTGTTGGTGTTTGCCTCTCCCAGCTTGGTGTATTCTTTGGAATACACGGTAAGATAGAGCAAGCTTTTGCTTCTCTTTGCCGTAATTCATTTCTTCCTTTTTCTCAAAGACCAACAGTGATCTTCTGATTTCTCCTTGTTGGTCATGTCTCTTATGTTACCTGTGAGTCTGTTCTAGAAATATATCTTCCATGACCCACCTAGCGTCATCTAGCAGCGAATCTCTCAAGTTCCTCAATTCTTCCCTGTAGAAGAGGACTTCATTATCAATATAGCCACCAGATCTCGTCGCCATCGCCAGCTATCATCTCCGTGATCAAGAGAACTTCGTCTACTTTTTCACCCACCAGGCTGCGTTAGTGTCGCCTACTACCTACTCTTTGAAGACCATTTCATCAAGAGAAATTTTATTTCAGTTATGTTGCCTATTCTTATATGTATTCCTTTGTCTCCTACCCCCACTCTTTTCCCTTCCCTGGTCCCTCTGTGCTTCGCTGAGCGTGTCTCACTTGTACGTCGGAAGTCGACTCAGTCAGTTAGAGCTTAACTAGAGCTCGCCTCCTCAACTCGAGAGGCAATCTTTTAAATTCAACGCCATGTTGGAATTTTAGTAACAACCGTCTAATGTATCATCGCCTTCTACATGAAGCAAAGATAAGTACCGACTTCAGGTTTTAACCTCATTCTCATCGTCTTTTAATGGCTCAATGCTTTTATTTGGATTTATAGACAGTGAAAGTTGCTATGTGAAAATAACTGCTTTCAAGAGATATTCTTGATCTTACTTAAACTATCAGGCCTAACTTTCAACATGAAAGATTTTCTGAGATGCTATCTCACATCGAGGGATATTTTCAAAATACCCACTGTCTATATAATCGAGCTTTCCGCCGAGGGATTCTCTACCCTATTTAAACAAGTCATCATTGCTCTGGAACCTTCCATAACTTGCACTCTAACTACCAGTCATACTGTCATGTATTTTCCACTCACATGTGGGAAAACTTTTTCAAACTAAGGAACCTTCCTTATAAACTACCATAAATATCTAATTTTTCTTCCTCCGTTGGGATTTTCTCTGGCGCATTCAACTATAATCTACAACTTTCTCAAGCAATAGACTTTCGCACATCTAGTGTAACTAGTTATTTTCCATCATTGCAATAACTTTCTTTGCTATAAACTTTTTGTGCTACTACAGTGAACTTTTCATCTATTTCAACAGAGTGAAAACAGTGTTTGTTCAACATTTCATCCGCGTCGCGTTCGTCCGAATGCTATAAATACGGCCATGAACACTTATCCTCAATCCCATTTGATCTTTTCCAAACCCTTTACTAACAAACCAAAATAATAAAATTGTTACTTTAGGTCATTTTTCAATGAGGTGTCACTCTCAATTCGTGCCCTCCGCTTTTTTCGCTCTATGTACCACGAATTAATGTATGTTAAACTTCGTGTCCAGTACACGTCTTAAATTACACTATTTCTCCCTTCTAATTAGGGAATACAATTCTTTCAACTCATAAGTGAGTTATTTCTAGGTTTTACGAAAGGGATACTTGCCCCATTTGTCTCGTGATCCCTACTTAAGCATAGGAGTTCTAGAAAATACCTTTCGATTTTTCTCTTCAGGTTTCACAATAAGTGACTTGCCCTATTTGTATAATCCCTAAAAGTAATTCAGCATAAATATAAGAAGTTATAGAAACTTCTATTTTATTCTTCCTGCTTTTTGTTGTTGTTACTTTCGAAGTTGTTATTTTTTCTAAGATATTTACCTAGAAATTCTCAATGTACACACCTTGTGCTTGATTTATTGTCTAGCTTTAATAACGTTAGTTATCTTTAAATTTTTCACTTTATCTTCGCCATTCCAAAATCTTACGAAGATTTTAAAGTATATAAAAGGTTTGAAACCAAAGAATTATCAATTGCCTGGCGCAAGCTTTAGATGTTTTTTGGAGGTCTGCGACCCCAATTGTTTATATAAATGAAAATTATATTTGTTACAAAACCTCTTCCTTTTACATTGTTAAATAAATCTAATATTTGTTTTCCGTTTCCTCATTTCTCTAACAAAACGGTTAAGCTAGATCCTGTCTTCCTTGACTCTTCCCACTTAATGCAAATAAATCTATTGATAGGGCTTTCACCACTTGTTGCATTTGAGCAAAAACTCTTAGTTGGTAACTTGGTAAAGTCACTCTTAGCTTTAATAGCTAATTCTAACTGGCCAGTAAGGCAAGCATAGCTCGCTACGCCAGCTTCCTGCTTGTGGAGATTCTCTCCAACACTTATGGTTGGTTTTTCAAAATATAAGTGTTTCGCATTGTCTAAACTTTTAGTCGGCGCCTTGCTGGGTAAAAGCTTAGCCATTTCCAAATGCAACTATTGGTACACTTACCAAAAATTATTCCCAAAGGTATAATTGCATTATTCCTATCCTTCTTGGAAGCATTTTGTCGCTCTTAAGGAATTCTACTGTACAATTTCGAAAACTAAAATATCGAAACCGATTCAAATTATTGGCATTCTTCAAATTACTTGTTTAAAAACAAACTCCTTTGAACAGATACACAATAAATCTGTTACTCTTTGTCTTGCCAGACCATCACCCTTCCCCATAGTAGGCATATGTATGCATGAGAGGGAATACACTGAAGCAGCTTTCACGAGAACAGCCCAAGTTCCGGCTGCGTTTCCCGTTAGCTTCATCCGGGTCCCTCCAACTTTAGGTATCGGAGAGCGGATTTGCAGTGGCAGCCGCCTTTGAGTACATTTAAAGTAAAATTATAACTTCTTTTGGACTCTCGTCCTATTTCTCCATCCTTTTTCTTCAGTCCGAAACCCACTCCCTTTTCTTTATCATCTTCCCTTGGGGGTTAGGTTATTCCCAAGATAATAATCTACCCAAAATTTGGTCCCAGAAACCCGGGAGAGTCCATTTATCACATTTTCTATTTTGTCAAGGGTTATTTGACAATATTTTGCAAATCATTAATATCTTCTTTGAATTTTTCATCTATAATTACATCGTGCAAAGCCTGTGAAGTGGAAAGAGGTCGCTCCTGTCTCCTTTGGTGAGTCCCTTCCTTTCAACTTATTTGCTGATGCCAGCCTGACAGCATTTTCAAGGTTCCACAGTTTCGTAAGTTATACTTTAATTTACCTATTTTGTCATGGCTCCTACAGAAAAAGATAAAGATGAAAAACTTACTTCTAAACGAGCATCCTATAAAGGGCAGATTACCAGATTCAGAAAATACATCAAAGAGCTAGATCCCTCAGAAGCTCAATTAGATTTGTTAAAACATCGTGTAAGGGATTTTGAACGTTCATATGAAAATTATTGTAACATCCAAACTGAAATAGAAACTTGTATGCTCAATCCAACCGAAGATCTAGTCGAAGTTGAAAACCAATATTACGAAGGTATAGGTTCTGCTTTTAAAATAATACGCCAACTCGAAGAGGAACAGGAAAAAGACGGTTCTGTTCTTGGTTCCCTTCACGAACAACAAACCTCTTCTCGCGATGGTACTCACAAGCCCAAACCAATTCAACCTAAGATTGATTTACCCCACTTCTCTGGAGACGAATCTACTTGGGATTCTTTCTATGAATTATTTTGTTCTCTTGTTCATGACAATGAAAACATTCAAGTCATCTATAAGTTTCATTATTTGAGATCTATCCTCCGAGGTCAAGCTATGCAGTTAGTTGAAGCACTCCCTTTAAGTGCCGAGAACTACCCCATTGCCTTTAATTTATTGAAAGAAAGATACGGAAATCCACGGTTACGTATTCAACGCCATATGTAGGCTCTATTTAACCTACCCGCGTCACAGCACAATGACGTCACTAGTTTGCGTACTCTCATTGATACTACACAACTTCACGTTAAAGCTCTGTCCCAATTGGATCAACCCACTGAACACTGGGATACTTTCTTAATACATTTAGTGGTTTCTAAAGTCGATGTTGCCACCCTAAAAGCTTGGGAGATTGAACTTTCCAGAGAAGACGATTACCCTTACGAGCATTTAGTCACTTTCATAAATGCTAGATGCCAACTCTTAACTGCTTTAGCTAATCAAAGTGAACCCTCATCCCCTAGCTCTAAATTTGAATTAATGTCTCTTAAACCTAAAAGCGAACGCTTATCGTCTAGTACCCAAAAACCTGGGTCCAGCTCATCTAAACTCAAGTCAAACACCACTGGTTACCCAACTAGGTCTAGTGAACGCTATTGCTAGTTCTCTCGTTATAAACACTCAAAGCGAACCCCGCAAGAGTTTAAATGAACCGTTAAAGTGCATACTTTGTAAACATTCCCACCCCTTATATCTATGTAAATCTTTTAAAGAACTGTCAGTCGACGACAGAAGAAAATTATTTTCCCAGAATAAACATTGCTTTAACTGCTTAGCACCCACGCATTCTGCTTCAAATTGCAAGTCCACCAGACTTTGCTTCCATTGTGAAAAAGCTCATCACACTTTACTACATCGTCATGATCAAGCAAGGTCATCGACCGCATCTACTTCTCAGAAAAATGACAATGCTAACAGTTCCAATGCTTCGTCTTACATCCAAAATGCCAAGTCCATACGCAGTGCTCAAGTACTCTTGTCTACTGTCCAAATCGAAGTTCAGGATAACTTTGACAACTGGGTCCGTGCACGCGGTCTTCTTGATTCAGCGGCAACTCATGATTTTGTGTCTAATTCTTTGATTAGAAAACTAGGCCTACCTGTAAACCACACGTCTATTAACGTATCGGGCATGAACAGCTCAAAATCGCAAGCTTTACAGTTTTCAAAGCTAACCATAAGAGACATTTGTCACAGAAACAACTTCCTCAAACTGAATTGTCTCATTCTCAATAGCATAGGAGAAGATACTCCAAGTCACTCTGTGGATATTTCAGGGTTAAACATTCCCTCGCATTTAAAGGCTAGCCGATCCTTTGTTCAATGTACAATACCCCATCGACATACACTTTAGTGTCAATGTATTCTGGAATTGCCTTCGTAAACAGGTTCGCAAGTTATCCTCAAACGTGGTTGCCAGAGACACTAATTTTGGATGGATCGTCACCGGTCAACTTCCCCATTATTCTCCTCAACCCGCATCGCAATGTTATTTCGCTAATACTGACTTGGAACAGTTCTGGAGGCTCGAAAGCGTTGATTCTCCTAACGTGACCTCTTCAGAAAACGAATTCTGTGAGCAACTTTTTCTGAACACCACCACTCGTTCTTCTGATGGTCGGTTCCTTGTTCAGATGCCAAGATTACATAATCCTCCTAAACTTATTAACTCTCAACCCAAAGCTCGAAAAGCTCTCTTCGCTATCGAGAGCAAATTCAAGAAAGAACCTCTCGTTAAACAACAGTATACTGATTTCATGGATGAGTATGAAAGCTTAGATCATACGGAAGTTGTTAACAAATCTGATGACGAATTGCACCCCCCCCCCCAATTGAAACGGTTTACTTAAATCATGATCCCGTGTGGAAAAACCCTCTTGTAAAGGATAAAATCCGAGTTGTTTTCAATGGTTCATCACCTGACGTTAATGGCAACATTCTTAACGATACTCTTTACTCTGGTCCTGCTATTCAGTCAGATCTATCTGCTATACTCTTAAACTTTCGATTATTTCCCATAGCTGTTATAGCGGACATAAAACAGATGTACCGTCAAGTTTTAATTCAGCCTGAACAACGAGATCTCCAAAGAATCTTTTGGCGCGACGAAATCAGCAAGCCCATTAAGGTATTTCGCTTAAAGACGGTTACTTATGGCTTAAAACCTTCCGCATTCCTTGCTATCCGATCCTTACACTTGTTAGCCTCTCAAGATGGCCATTTATTTGATTCTAAAGCTTCCGAAGCACTAACCACCTCATTCTTTGTTGACGATTACTTGCAGTCCTTCCCCACTCTGGAGGAAGCTTCTTTCGTGTCATTAGAACTTCAGGCATTGCTAAAGAATGGAGGTTTCCCACATCATAAGTAGAATTCCAACTCCCAAGAGTTTCTCGCCCAGTTTCCTAATGAAGATGTAGATCCCTCCTCCGTTGAAATTTGCGGAAACTCCGAATCCATAAAAACACTTGGAGTTCATTGGTGCACTATCACTGACACTCTCAACTATAAAGTTTAGCTTGCAGAAGAGCTCCCTAACACAAAAAGACAAATTCTCTCTGAATTTGCAAAAAAATTTGATCCGCTTCAATTCCTTGCCCCAGTTATCGTTATAGCCAAACTTTCCATGCAAGAGCTATGGTCGCTCAAATGTGAATGGGACGACACTGTTCTCCTTCCTTTTCTTAACAGATGGCTCTCGCAGCAATTTGCTGGATCTTTCCCTTATTGAAATTCCCAGGAATTTAATTAACGCTCATCCTAATGCATCTTTTTTCCTTCATGTGTTCGTGGACAGTTCCGAAAAAGCTTACGGTTGCTGTGCATATTTGGTTTATCGCGGTTCCTTAAATGGATCTTCAGTTTCCAACCTTGTTTGTGCCAAATCGAAGGTGGCTCCTCTTAAAACTATCACTTTGCCTAGGCTTGAATTGTGTGCTGCACTCATGGCCGCAGAACTTGTTAAGAAATTACGGGAAGTATTAAAAGTCGAATTCTCGCAAATCTATCTTTGGAGCGATTCCATGATCACCCTTTCTTGTATCGCCAAAAAACCCTCTCATTGGCAAACTTATGTTGCAAACAGGGTTTCCAAAATTCATACTCTTTCTTCGGGATGTCAATGGAGGCATGTGCCCAGCGCTGACAACCCAGCCGACATTATTTCTCGTGGATGTTTACCCTCTCAATTGGCAGCTTCTCAGTTGTACTGGCATGGGCCCTCGTGGTTAATCGAAAACTCCTCTTGTTTGCCCTCGAAACCTCCAGCTGCAAACTTCAACTTGCCTGACGCTAAAGTATCTAAATCTATTGCTTCGTGTCTTGTTTCCAACGTCTCTCATCCCTTGTTGTCCCGCTATTCTTCCTTTCATAAATTAATTCGAATTGTCGCCTATCTTCTTAGATGGAAATATCTTGTGGTTTACCAACCTCTTCTCCCCAAACCACACCTTACCAATCATGAATTGAATCTCGCTACCATTAAGGTTTTGCAACTAACACAGCGAGAAGCCTTTTCTTCTGAATTGTCTTTACTTTCCTCTAAAAAGGATCTTCCCAAATCCAGTCGTCTTCGTGCCTTAGCCCCGTTCCTTGATGACAATAGGTTACTCAGGGTAGGTTGTAGGCTCTCGCAATCTTTGCTTTCTGAGGACAAAAAGCATCCTGTTATTTTGCCTTCTAAACATCACGTAACTTCCTTAATCATACGTGACATTCGTTATCGCAATCTGCATGTTGGTACACGCACACTGCTTTGCCTCTTAAGGGAAAAGTACTGGATTATAAATGGAATTCATGAAGTTTCCTCTGTAATTCACAAGTGCATTCCTTGCTTCAAAGCGAAACCTAAAGTCAATACTCAATTAATGAGCGATCTGCCCTCCTTTCGCTCTTCTCCTATACGTCCTTTGGCTCTAACTGATGTGGACTATATGGGTCCGTTCCAATATCAACGTAATTCCCCTGAAGCTAAACACAAATTGTTTGGTAAGCTCTATGTTTCTCTCTTTGTTTGCATGGTTACTGGCACGATCCATTTGGAACTAGTAAAGAATGCCTCTACTTCTTACTTTTTATCAGCTGTCTCTCGCTTCGCTGCTAGGCGTGGTGTTCCTTCGGAGATGTTCTCTGATAACGCTTCCACTTTTCAAGGCGCAGCTTCTTTGTGGAAGAACGCTCTCACATCTTCTCCTGCCATGGAACAGATTTCTAATTTTTCCAACTCAAAGGGTTTCAAATGGCGTTTTATACCTCCCTACGCTCCTCATCACGGTGGTAGGTGGGAATCCTGCGTAAAGCTCCCTAAACGTCACTTAAGAAAGGTTTTAGGTAATCGCATTTTGACTTATGAAGAATTTAATTCGCTGTCCGTTCTGATTGAAGGTTTTGTTAGTTCTCGGCCTTTAACTCCGCTTTCCAATGACCCTGATGACCTGCTTCCACTGACACCTGGTCACTTCCTTATAGGCACTTCTCTTTCTGCCCCTCCTCCCCTTCCCAACTCTTACAGGGATTCTAATTTACCTGTTGATTGGCGTAAACTTGAAGCCCTCCGCAATTCTTTCTGGAAGAGGTGGAACTTGGAATACTTAACTTCCTTGCAACGGAGACAGAAGTGGTTCCTTTCCAATCCCGACATCAAAGTGGGGGACTTGGTCCTGGTTAGGGATGTTTCTCCTCCCTTGGTCTGGATTTCTGGTAGAGTGACCGAGTGTTATCCTGGAAGGGATGGGAGAGTTAGGGTAGCCAGGATCTTGACCACTAACGGTCACATCATAAGACCACTGTCATTAATTGCTCCATTACCTTTAAACTTTTAATTGTTTGTCTTGTTCTCTGTTGGTGTTTGCCTCTCCCAGCTTGGTGTATTCTTTGGAATACACGGTAAGATAGAGCAAGCTTTTGCTTCTCTTTGCCGTAATTCATTTCTTCCTTTTTCTCAAAGACCAACAGTGATCTTCTGATTTCTCCTTGTTGGTCATGTCTCTTATGTTACCTGTGAGTCTGTTCTAGAAATATATCTTCCATGACCCACCTAGCGTCATCTAGCAGCGAATCTCTCAAGTTCCTCAATTCTTCCCTGTAGAAGAGGACTTCATTATCAATATAGCCACCAGATCTCGTCGCCATCGCCAGCTATCATCTCCGTGATCAAGAGAACTTCGTCTACTTTTTCACCCACCAGGCTGCGTTAGTGTCGCCTACTACCTACTCTTTGAAGACCATTTCATCAAGAGAAATTTTATTTCAGTTATGTTGCCTATTCTTATATGTATTCCTTTGTCTCCTACCCCCACTCTTTTCCCTTCCCTGGTCCCTCTGTGCTTCGCTGAGCGTGTCTCACTTGTACGTCGGAAGTCGACTCAGTCAGTTAGAGCTTAACTAGAGCTCGCCTCCTCAACTCGAGAGGCAATCTTTTAAATTCAACGCCATGTTGGAATTTTAGTAACAACCGTCTAATGTATCATCGCCTTCTACATGAAGCAAAGATAAGTACCGACTTCAGGTTTTAACCTCATTCTCATCGTCTTTTAATGGCTCAATGCTTTTATTTGGATTTATAGACAGTGAAAGTTGCTATGTGAAAATAACTGCTTTCAAGAGATATTCTTGATCTTACTTAAACTATCAGGCCTAACTTTCAACATGAAAGATTTTCTGAGATGCTATCTCACATCGAGGGATATTTTCAAAATACCCACTGTCTATATAATCGAGCTTTCCGCCGAGGGATTCTCTACCCTATTTAAACAAGTCATCATTGCTCTGGAACCTTCCATAACTTGCACTCTAACTACCAGTCATACTGTCATGTATTTTCCACTCACATGTGGGAAAACTTTTTCAAACTAAGGAACCTTCCTTATAAACTACCATAAATATCTAATTTTTCTTCCTCCGTTGGGATTTTCTCTGGCGCATTCAACTATAATCTACAACTTTCTCAAGCAATAGACTTTCGCACATCTAGTGTAACTAGTTATTTTCCATCATTGCAATAACTTTCTTTGCTATAAACTTTTTGTGCTACTACAGTGAACTTTTCATCTATTTCAACAGAGTGAAAACAGTGTTTGTTCAACATTTCATCCGCGTCGCGTTCGTCCGAATGCTATAAATACGGCCATGAACACTTATCCTCAATCCCATTTGATCTTTTCCAAACCCTTTACTAACAAACCAAAATAATAAAATTGTTACTTTAGGTCATTTTTCAATGAGGTGTCACTCTCAATTCGTGCCCTCCGCTTTTTTCGCTCTATGTACCACGAATTAATGTATGTTAAACTTCGTGTCCAGTACACGTCTTAAATTACACTATTTCTCCCTTCTAATTAGGGAATACAATTCTTTCAACTCATAAGTGAGTTATTTCTAGGTTTTACGAAAGGGATACTTGCCCCATTTGTCTCGTGATCCCTACTTAAGCATAGGAGTTCTAGAAAATACCTTTCGATTTTTCTCTTCAGGTTTCACAATAAGTGACTTGCCCTATTTGTATAATCCCTAAAAGTAATTCAGCATAAATATAAGAAGTTATAGAAACTTCTATTTTATTCTTCCTGCTTTTTGTTGTTGTTACTTTCGAAGTTGTTATTTTTTCTAAGATATTTACCTAGAAATTCTCAATGTACACACCTTGTGCTTGATTTATTGTCTAGCTTTAATAACGTTAGTTATCTTTAAATTTTTCACTTTATCTTCGCCATTCCAAAATCTTACGAAGATTTTAAAGTATATAAAAGGTTTGAAACCAAAGAATTATCAATTGCCTGGCGCAAGCTTTAGATGTTTTTTGGAGGTCTGCGACCCCAATTGTTTATATAAATGAAAATTATATTTGTTACAAAACCTCTTCCTTTTACATTGTTAAATAAATCTAATATTTGTTTTCCGTTTCCTCATTTCTCTAACAAAACGGTTAAGCTAGATCCTGTCTTCCTTGACTCTTCCCACTTAATGCAAATAAATCTATTGATAGGGCTTTCACCACTTGTTGCATTTGAGCAAAAACTCTTAGTTGGTAACTTGGTAAAGTCACTCTTAGCTTTAATAGCTAATTCTAACTGGCCAGTAAGGCAAGCATAGCTCGCTACGCCAGCTTCCTGCTTGTGGAGATTCTCTCCAACACTTATGGTTGGTTTTTCAAAATATAAGTGTTTCGCATTGTCTAAACTTTTAGTCGGCGCCTTGCTGGGTAAAAGCTTAGCCATTTCCAAATGCAACTATTGGTACACTTACCAAAAATTATTCCCAAAGGTATAATTGCATTATTCCTATCCTTCTTGGAAGCATTTTGTCGCTCTTAAGGAATTCTACTGTACAATTTCGAAAACTAAAATATCGAAACCGATTCAAATTATTGGCATTCTTCAAATTACTTGTTTAAAAACAAACTCCTTTGAACAGATACACAATAAATCTGTTACTCTTTGTCTTGCCAGACCATCACCCTTCCCCATAGTAGGCATATGTATGCATGAGAGGGAATACACTGAAGCAGCTTTCACGAGAACAGCCCAAGTTCCGGCTGCGTTTCCCGTTAGCTTCATCCGGGTCCCTCCAACTTTAGGTATCGGAGAGCGGATTTGCAGTGGCAGCCGCCTTTGAGTACATTTAAAGTAAAATTATAACTTCTTTTGGACTCTCGTCCTATTTCTCCATCCTTTTTCTTCAGTCCGAAACACACTCCCTTTTCTTTATCATCTTCCCTTGGGGGTTAGGTTATTCCCAAGATAATAATCTACCCAAAATTTGGTCCCAGAAACCCGGGAGAGTCCATTTATCACATTTTCTATTTTGTCAAGGGTTATTTGACAATATTTTGCAAATCATTAATATCTTCTTTGAATTTTTCATCTATAATTACATCGTGCAAAGCCTGTGAAGTGGAAAGAGGTCGCTCCTGTCTCCTTTGGTGTGTCCCTTCCTTTCAACTTATTTGCTGCTGCCAGCCTGACAGCATTTTCAAGGTTCCACAGTTTCGTAAGTTATACTTTAATTTACCTATTTTGTCATGGCTCCTACAGAAAAAGATAAAGATGAAAAACTTACTTCTAAACGAGCATCCTATAAAGGGCAGATTACCAGATTCAGAAAATACATCAAAGAGCTAGATCCCTCAGAAGCTCAATTAGATTTGTTAAAACATCGTGTAAGGGATTTTGAACGTTCATATGAAAATTATTGTAACATCCAAACTGAAATAGAAACTTGTATGCTCAATCCAACCGAAGATCTAGTCGAAGTAGAAAACCAATATTACGAAGGTATAGGTTCTGCTTTTAAAATAATACGCCAACTCGAAGAGGAACAGGAAAAAGACGGTTCTGTTCTTGGTTCCCTTCACGAACAACAAACCTCTTCTCGCGATGGTACTCACAAGCCCAAACCAATTCAACCTAAGATTGATTTACCCCACTTCTCTGGAGACGAATCTACTTGGGATTCTTTCTATGAATTATTTTGTTCTCTTGTTCATGACAATGAAAACATTCAAGTCATCTATAAGTTTCATTATTTGAGATCTATCCTCCGAGGTCAAGCTATGCAGTTAGTTGAAGCACTCCCTTTAAGTGCCGAGAACTACCCCATTGCCTTTAATTTATTGAAAGAAAGATACGGAAATCCACGGTTACGTATTCAACGCCATATGTAGGCTCTATTTAACCTACCCGCGTCACAGCACAATGACGTCACTAGTTTGCGTACTCTCATTGATACTACACAACTTCACGTTAAAGCTCTGTCCCAATTGGATCAACCCACTGAACACAGGGATACTTTCTTAATACATTTAGTGGTTTCTAAAGTCGATGTTGCCACCCTAAAAGCTTGGGAGATTGAACTTTCCAGAGAAGACGATTACCCTTACGAGCATTTAGTCACTTTCATAAATGCTAGATGCCAACTCTTAACTGCTTTAGCTAATCAAAGTGAACCCTCATCCCCTAGCTCTAAATTTGAATTAATGTCTCTTAAACCTAAAAGCGAACGCTTATCGTCTAGTACCCAAAAACCTGGGTCCAGCTCATCTAAACTCAAGTCAAACACCACTGGTTACCCAACTAGGTCTAGTGAACGCCGTATTGCTAGTTCTCTCGTTATAAACACTCAAAGCGAACCCCGCAAGAGTTTAAATGAACCGTTAAAGTGCATACTTTGTAAACATTCCCACCCCTTATATCTATGTAAATCTTTTAAAGAACTGTCAGTCGACGACAGAAGAAAATTATTTTCCCAGAATAAACATTGCTTTAACTGCTTAGCACCCACGCATTCTGCTTCAAATTGCAAGTCCACCAGACTTTGCTTCCATTGTGAAAAAGCTCATCACACTTTACTACATCGTCATGATCAAGCAAGGTCATCGACCGCATCTACTTCTCAGAAAAATGACAATGCTAACAGTTCCAATGCTTCGTCTTACATCCAAAATGCCAAGTCCATACGCAGTGCTCAAGTACTCTTGTCTACTGTCCAAATCGAAGTTCAGGATAACTTTGACAACTGGGTCCGTGCACGCGGTCTTCTTGATTCAGCGGCAACTCATGATTTTGTGTCTAATTCTTTGATTAGAAAACTAGGCCTACCTGTAAACCACACGTCTATTAACGTATCGGGCATGAACAGCTCAAAATCGCAAGCTTTACAGTTTTCAAAGCTAACCATAAGAGACATTTGTCACAGAAACAACTTCCTCAAACTGAATTGTCTCATTCTCAATAGCATAGGAGAAGATACTCCAAGTCACTCTGTGGATATTTCAGGGTTAAACATTCCCTCGCATTTAAAGGCTAGCCGATCCTTTGTTCAATGTACAATACCCCATCGACATACACTTTAGTGTCAATGTATTCTGGAATTGCCTTCGTAAACAGGTTCGCAAGTTATCCTCAAACGTGGTTGCCAGAGACACTAATTTTGGATGGATCGTCACCGGTCAACTTCCCCATTATTCTCCCCAACCCGCATCGCAATGTTATTTCGCTAATACTGACTTGGAACAGTTCTGGAGGCTCGAAAGCGTTGATTCTCCTAACGTGACCTCTTCAGAAAACGAATTCTGTGAGCAACTTTTTCTGAACACCACCACTCGTTCTTCTGATGGTCGGTTCCTTGTTCAGATGCCAAGATTACATAATCCTCCTAAACTTATTAACTCTCAACCCAAAGCTCGAAAAGCTCTCTTCGCTATCGAGAGCAAATTCAAGAAAGAACCTCTCGTTAAACAACAGTATACTGATTTCATGGATGAGTATGAAAGCTTAGATCATACGGAAGTTGTTAACAAATCTGATGACGAATTGCACCCCCCCCCCCAATTGAAACGGTTTACTTAAATCATGATCCCGTGTGGAAAAACCCTCTTGTAAAGGATAAAATCCGAGTTGTTTTCAATGGTTCATCACCTGACGTTAATGGCAACATTCTTAACGATACTCTTTACTCTGGTCCTGCTATTCAGTCAGATCTATCTGCTATACTCTTAAACTTTCGATTATTTCCCATAGCTGTTATAGCGGACATAAAACAGATGTACCGTCAAGTTTTAATTCAGCCTGAACAACGAGATCTCCAAAGAATCTTTTGGCGCGACGAAATCAGCAAGCCCATTAAGGTATTTCGCTTAAAGACGGTTACTTATGGCTTAAAACCTTCCGCATTCCTTGCTATCCGATCCTTACACTTGTTAGCCTCTCAAGATGGCCATTTATTTGATTCTAAAGCTTCCGAAGCACTAACCACCTCATTCTTTGTTGACGATTACTTGCAGTCCTTCCCCACTCTGGAGGAAGCTTCTTTCGTGTCATTAGAACTTCAGGCATTGCTAAAGAATGGAGGTTTCCCACATCATAAGTAGAATTCCAACTCCCAAGAGTTTCTCGCCCAGTTTCCTAATGAAGATGTAGATCCCTCCTCCGTTGAAATTTGCGGAAACTCCGAATCCATAAAAACACTTGGAGTTCATTGTTGCACTATCACTGGCACTCTCAACTATAAAGTTTAGCTTGCAGAAGAGCTCCCTAACACAAAAAGACAAATTCTCTCTGAATTTGCAAAAAATTTTGATCCGCTTCAATTCCTTGCCCCAGTTATAGTTATAGCCAAACTTTCCATGCAAGAGCTATGGTCGCTCAAATGTGAATGGGACGACACTGTTCTCCTTCCTTTTCTTAACAGATGGCTCTCGCAGCAATTTGCTGGATCTTTCCCTTATTGAAATTCCCAGGAATTTAATTAACGCTCATCCTAATGCATCTTTTTTCCTTCATGTGTTCGTGGACAGTTCCGAAAAAGCTTACGGTTGCTGTGCATATTTGGTTTATCGCGGTTCCTTAAATGGATCTTCAGTTTCCAACCTTGTTTGTGCCAAATCGAAGGTGGCTCCTCTTAAAACTATCACTTTGCCTAGGCTTGAATTGTGTGCTGCACTCATGGCCGCAGAACTTGTTAAGAAATTACGGGAAGTATTAAAAGTCGAATTCTCGCAAATCTATCTTTGGAGCGATTCCATGATCACCCTTTCTTGTATCGCCAAAAAACCCTCTCATTGGCAAACTTATGTTGCAAACAGGGTTTCCAAAATTCATACTCTTTCTTCGGGATGTCAATGGAGGCATGTGCCCAGCGCTGACAACCCAGCCGACATTATTTCTCGTGGATGTTTACCCTCTCAATTGGCAGCTTCTCAGTTGTACTGGCATGGGCCCTCGTGGTTAATCGAAAACTCCTCTTGTTGGCCCTCGAAACCTCCAGCTGCAAACTTCAACTTGCCTGACGCTAAAGTATCTAAATCTATTGCTTCGTGTCTTGTTTCCAACGTCTCTCATCCCTTGTTGTCCCGCTATTCTTCCTTTCATAAATTAATTCGAATTGTCGCCTATCTTCTTAGATGGAAATATCTTGTGGTTTACCAACCTCTTCTCCCCAAACCACACCTTACCAATCATGAATTGAATCTCGCTACCATTAAGGTTTTGCAACTAACACAGCGAGAAGCCTTTTCTTCTGAATTGTCTTTACTTTCCTCTAAAAAGGATCTTCCCAAATCCAGTCGTCTTCGTGCCTTAGCCCCGTTCCTTGATGACAATAGGTTACTCAGGGTAGGTTGTAGGCTCTCGCAATCTTTGCTTTCTGAGGACAAAAAGCATCCTGTTATTTTGCCTTCTAAACATCACGTAACTTCCTTAATCATACGTGACATTCGTTATCGCAATCTGCATGTTGGTACACGCACACTGCTTTGCCTCTTAAGGGAAAAGTACTGGATTATAAATTGAATTCATGAAGTTTCCTCTGTAATTCACAAGTGCATTCCTTGCTTCAAAGCGAATCCTAAAGTCAATACTCAATTAATGAGCGATCTGCCCTCCTTTCGCTCTTCTCCTATACGTCCTTTGGCTCTAACTGGTGTGGACTATATGGGTCCGTTCCAATATCAACGTAATTCCCCTGAAGCTAAACACAAATTGTTTGGTAAGCTCTATGTTTCTCTCTTTGTTTGCATGGTTACTGGCACGATCCATTTGGAACTAGTAAAGAATGCCTCTACTTCTTACTTTTTATCAGCTGTCTCTCGCTTCGCTGCTAGGCGTGGTGTTCCTTCGGAGATGTTCTCTGATAACACTTCCACTTTTCAAGGCGCAGCTTCCTTGTGGAAGAAAGCTCTCACATCTTCTCCTGCCATGGAACAGATTTCTAATTTTTCCTACTCAAAGGGTTTCAAATGGCGTTTATACCTCCCTACGCTCCTCATCACGGTGGTAGGTGGGAATCCTGCGTAAAGCTCACTAAACGTCAATTAAGAAAGGTTTTAGGTAATCGCATTTTGACTTATGAAGAATTTAATTCGCTGTCCGTTCTGATTGAAGGTGTTGTTAGTTCTCGGCCTTTAACTCCGCTTTCCAATGACCCTGATGACCTGCTTCCACTGACACCTGGTCACTTCCTTATAGGCACTTCTCTTTCTGCCCCTCCTCCCCTTCCCAACTCTTACAGGGATTCTAATTTACCTGTTGATTGGCGTAAACTTGAAGCCCTCCGCAATTCTTTCTGGAAGAGGTGGAACTTGGAATACTTAACTTCCTTGCCACGGAGACAGAAGTGGTTCCTTTCCAATCCCGACATCAAAGTGGGGGACTTGGTCCTGGTTAGGGATGTTTCTCCTCCCTTGGTCTGGATTTCTGGTAGAGTGACCGAGTGTTATCCTGGAAGGGATGGGAGAGTTAGGGTAGCCAGGATCTTGACCACTAACGGTCACATCATAAGACCACTGTCATTAATTGCTCCATTACCTTTAAACTTTTAATTGTTTGTCTTGTTCTCTGTTGGTGTTTGCCTCTCCCAGCTTGGTGTATTCTTTGGAATACACGGTAAGATAGAGCAAGCTTTTGCTTCTCTTTGCCGTAATTCATTTCTTCCTTTTTCTCAAAGACCAACAGTGATCTTCTGATTTCTCCTTGTTGGTCATGTCTCTTATGTTACCTGTGAGTCTGTTCTAGAAATATATCTTCCATGACCCACCTAGCGTCATCTAGCAGCGAATCTCTGAAGTTCCTCAATTCATCCCTGTAGAAGAGGACTTCATTATCAATATAGCCACCAGATCTCGTCGCCATCGCCAGCTATCATCTCCGTGATCAAGAGAACTTCGTCTACTTTTTCACCCACCAGGCTGCGTTAGTGTCGCCTACTACCTACTCTTTGAAGACCATTTCATCAAGAGAAATTTTATTTCAGTTATGTTGCCTATTCTTATATGTATTCCTTTGTCTCCTACCCCCACTCTTTTCCCTTCCCTGGTCCCTCTGTGCTTCGCTGAGCGTGTCTCACTTGTACGTCGGAAGTCGACTCAGTCAGTTAGAGCTTAACTAGAGCTCGCCTCCTCAACTCGAGAGGCAATCTTTTAAATTCAACGCCATGTTGGAATTTTAGTAACAACCGTCTAATGTATCATCGCCTTCTACATGAAGCAAAGATAAGTACCGACTTCAGGTTTTAACCTCATTCTCATCGTCTTTTAATGGCTCAATGCTTTTATTTGGATTTATAGACAGTGAAAGTTGCTATGTGAAAATAACTGCTTTCAAGAGATATTCTTGATCTTACTTAAACTATCAGGCCTAACTTTCAACATGAAAGATTTTCTGAGATGCTATTTCACATCGAGGGATATTTTCAAAATACCCACTGTCTATATAATCGAGCTTTCCGCCGAGGGATTCTCTACCCTATTTAAACAAGTCATCATTGCTCTGGAACCTTCCATAACTTGCACTCTAACTACCAGTCATACTGTCATGTATTTTCCACTCACATGTGGGAAAACTTTTTCAAACTAAGGAACCTTCCTTATAAACTACCATAAATATCTAATTTGTCTTCCTCCGTTGGGATTTTCTCTGGCGCATTCAACTATAATCTACAACTTTCTCAAGCAATAGACTTTCGCACATCTAGTGTAACTAGTTATTTTCCATCATTGCAATAACTTTCTTTGCTATAAACTTTTTGTGCTACTACAGTGAACTTTTCATCTATTTCAACAGAGTGAAAACAGTGTTTGTTCAACATTTCATCCGCGTCGCGTTCGTCCGAATGCTATAAATACGGCCATGAACACTTATCCTCAATCCCATTTGATCTTTTCCAAACCCTTTACTAACAAACCAAAATAATAAAATTGTTACTTTAGGTCATTTTTCAATGAGGTGTCACTCTCAATTAGTGCCCTCCGCTTTTTTCGCTCTATGTACCACGAATTAATGTATGTTAAACTTCGTGTCCAGTACACGTCTTAAATTACACTATTTCTCCCTTCTAATTAGGGAATACAATTCTTTCAACTCATAAGTGAGTTATTTCTAGGTTTTACGAAAGGGATACTTGCCCCATTTGTCTCGTGATCCCTACTTAAGCATAGGAGTTCTAGAAAATACCTTTCGATTTTTCTCTTCAGGTTTCACAATAAGTGACCTGCCCTATTTGTATAATCCCTAAAATTAATTCAGCATAAATATAAGAAGTTATAGAAACTTCCATTTTATTCTTCCTGCTTTTTGTTGTTGTTACTTTCGAAGTTGTTATTTTTTCTAAGATATTTACCTAGAAATTCTCAATGTACACACCTTGTGCTTGATTTATTGTCTAGCTTTAATAACGTTAGTTATCTTTAAATTTTTCACTTTATCTTCGCCATTCCAAAATCTTACGAAGATTTTAAAGTATATAAAAGGTTTGAAACCAAAGAATTATCAATTGCCTGGCGCAAGCTTTAGATGTTTTTTGGAGGTCTGCGACCCCAATTGTTTATATAAATGAAAATTATATTTGTTACAAAACCTCTTCCTTTTACATTGTTAAATAAATCTAATATTTGTTTTCCGTTTCCTCATTTCTCTAACAAAACGGTTAAGCTAGATCCTGTCTTCCTTGACTCTTCCCACTTAATGCAAATAAATCTATTGATAGGGCTTTCACCACTTGTTGCATTTGAGCAAAAACTCTTAGTTGGTAACTTGGTAAAGTCACTCTTAGCTTTAATAGCTAATTCTAACTGGCCAGTAAGGCAAGCATAGCTCGCTACGCCAGCTTCCTGCTTGTGGAGATTCTCTCCAACACTTATGGTTGGTTTTTCAAAATATAAGTGTTTCGCATTGTCTAAACTTTTAGTCGGCGCCTTGCTGGGTAAAAGCTTAGCCATTTCCAAATGCAACTATTGGTACACTTACCAAAAATTATTCCCAAAGGTATAATTGCATTATTCCTATCCTTCTTGGAAGCATTTTGTCGCTCTTAAGGAATTCTACTGTACAATTTCGAAAACTAAAATATCGAAACCGATTCAAATTATTGGCATTCTTCAAATTACTTGTTTAAAAACAAACTCCTTTGAACAGATACACAATAAATCTGTTACTCTTTGTCTTGCCAGACCATCACCCTTCCCCATAGTAGGCATATGTATGCATGAGAGGGAATACACTGAAGCAGCTTTCACGAGAACAGCCCAAGTTCCGGCTGCGTTTCCCGTTAGCTTCATCCGGGTCCCTCCAACTTTAGGTATCGGAGAGCGGATTTGCAGTGGCAGCCGCCTTTGAGTACATTTAAAGTAAAATTATAACTTCTTTTGGACTCTCGTCCTATTTCTCCATCCTTTTTCTTCAGTCCGAAACCCACTCCCTTTTCTTTGTCATCTTCCCTTGGGGGTTAGGTTATTCCCAAGATAATAATCTACCCAAAATTTGGTCCCAGAAACCCGGGAGAGTCCATTTATCACATTTTCTATTTTGTCAAGGGTTATTTGACAATATTTTGCAAATCATTAATATCTTCTTTGAATTTTTCATCTATAATTACATCGTGCAAAGCCTCTGAAGTGGAAAGAGGTCGCTCCTGTCTCCTTTGGTGAGTCCCTTCCTTTCAACTTATTTGCTGATGCCAGCCTGACAGCATTTTCAAGGTTCCACAGTTTCGTAAGTTATACTTTAATTTACCTATTTTGTCATGGCTCCTACAGAAAAAGATAAAGATGAAAAACTTACTTCTAAACGAGCATCCTATAAAGGGCAGATTACCAGATTCAGAAAATACATCAAAGAGCTAGATCCCTCAGAAGCTCAATTAGATTTGTTAAAACATCGTGTAAGGGATTTTGAACGTTCATATGAAAATTATTGTAACATCCAAACTGAAATAGAAACTTGTATGCTCAATCCAACCGAAGATCTAGTCGAAGTTGAAAACCAATATTACGAAGGTATAGGTTCTGCTTTTAAAATAATACGCCAACTCGAAGAGGAACAGGAAAAAGACGGTTCTGTTCTTGGTTCCCTTCACGAACAACAAACCTCTTCTCGCGATGGTACTCACAAGCCCAAACCAATTCAACCTAAGATTGATTTACCCCACTTCTCTGGAGACGAATCTACTTGGGATTCTTTCTATGAATTATTTTGTTCTCTTGTTCATGACAATGAAAACATTCAAGTCATCTATAAGTTTCATTATTTGAGATCTATCCTCCGAGGTCAAGCTATGCAGTTAGTTGAAGCACTCCCTTTAAGTGCCGAGAACTACCCCATTGCCTTTAATTTATTGAAAGAAAGATACGGAAATCCACGGTTACGTATTCAACGCCATATGTAGGCTCTATTTAACCTACCCGCGTCACAGCACAATGACGTCACTAGTTTGCGTACTCTCATTGATACTACACAACTTCACGTTAAAGCTCTGTCCCAATTGGATCAACCCACTGAACACTGGGATACTTTCTTAATACATTTAGTGGTTTCTAAAGTCGATGTTGCCACCCTAAAAGCTTGGGAGATTGAACTTTCCAGAGAAGACGATTACCCTTACGAGCATTTAGTCACTTTCATAAATGCTAGATGCCAACTCTTAACTGCTTTAGCTAATCAAAGTGAACCCTCATCCCCTAGCTCTAAATTTGAATTAATGTCTCTTAAACCTAAAAGCGAACGCTTATCGTCTAGTACCCAAAAACCTGGGTCCAGCTCATCTAAACTCAAGTCAAACACCACTGGTTACCCAACTAGGTCTAGTGAACGCCGTATTGCTAGTTCTCTCGTTATAAACACTCAAAGCGAACCCCGCAAGAGTTTAAATGAACCGTTAAAGTGCATACTTTGTAAACATTCCCACCCCTTATATCTATGTAAATCTTTTAAAGAACTGTCAGTCGACGACAGAAGAAAATTATTTTCCCAGAATAAACATTGCTTTAACTGCTTAGCACCCACGCATTCTGCTTCAAATTGCAAGTCCACCAGACTTTGCTTCCATTGTGAAAAAGCTCATCACACTTTACTACATCGTCATGATCAAGCAAGGTCATCGACCGCATCTACTTCTCAGAAAAATGACAATGCTAACAGTTCCAATGCTTCGTCTTACATCCAAAATGCCAAGTCCATACGCAGTGCTCAAGTACTCTTGTCTACTGTCCAAATCGAAGTTCAGGATAACTTTGACAACTGGGTCCGTGCACGCGGTCTTCTTGATTCAGCGGCAACTCATGATTTTGTGTCTAATTCTTTGATTAGAAAACTAGGCCTACCTGTAAACCACACGTCTATTAACGTATCGGGCATGAACAGCTCAAAATCGCAAGCTTTACAGTTTTCAAAGCTAACCATAAGAGACATTTGTCACAGAAACAACTTCCTCAAACTGAATTGTCTCATTCTCAATAGCATAGGAGAAGATACTCCAAGTCACTCTGTGGATATTTCAGGGTTAAACATTCCCTCGCATTTAAAGGCTAGCCGATCCTTTGTTCAATGTACAATACCCCATCGACATACACTTTAGTGTCAATGTATTCTGGAATTGCCTTCGTAAACCGGTTCGCAAGTTATCCTCAAACGTGGTTGCCAGAGACACTAATTTTGGATGGATCGTCACCGGTCAACTTCCCCATTATTCTCCTCAACCCGCATCGCAATGTTATTTCGCTAATACTGACTTGGAACAGTTCTGGAGGCTCGAAAGCGTTGATTCTCCTAACGTGACCTCTTCAGAAAACGAATTCTGTGAGCAACTTTTTCTGAACACCACCACTCGTTCTTCTGATGGTCGGTTCCTTGTTCAGATGCCAAGATTACATAATCCTCCTAAACTTATTAACTCTCAACCCAAAGCTCGAAAAGCTCTCTTCGCTATCGAGAGCAAATTCAAGAAAGAACCTCTCGTTAAACAACAGTATACTGATTTCATGGATGAGTATGAAAGCTTAGATCATACGGAAGTTGTTAACAAATCTGATGACGAATTGCACCCCCCCCCCCCCAATTGAAACGGTTTACTTAAATCATGATCCCGTGTGGAAAAACCCTCTTGTAAAGGATAAAATCCGAGTTGTTTTCAATGGTTCATCACCTGACGTTAATGGCAACATTCTTAACGATACTCTTTACTCTGGTCCTGCTATTCAGTCAGATCTATCTGCTATACTCTTAAACTTTCGATTATTTCCCATAGCTGTTATAGCGGACATAAAACAGATGTACCGTCAAGTTTTAATTCAGCCTGAACAACGAGATCTCCAAAGAATCTTTTGGCGCGACGAAATCAGCAAGCCCATTAAGGTATTTCGCTTAAAGACGGTTACTTATGGCTTAAAACCTTCCGCATTCCTTGCTATCCGATCCTTACACTTGTTAGCCTCTCAAGATGGCCATTTATTTGATTCTAAAGCTTCCGAAGCACTAACCACCTCATTCTTTGTTGACGATTACTTGCAGTCCTTCCCCACTCTGGAGGAAGCTTCTTTCGTGTCATTAGAACTTCAGGCATTGCTAAAGAATGGAGGTTTCCCACATCATAAGTAGAATTCCAACTCCCAAGAGTTTCTCGCCCAGTTTCCTAATGAAGATGTAGATCCCTCCTCCGTTGAAATTTGCGGAAACTCCGAATCCATAAAAACACTTGGAGTTCATTGGTGCACTATCACTGACACTCTCAACTATAAAGTTTAGCTTGCAGAAGAGCTCCCTAACACAAAAAGACAAATTCTCTCTGAATTTGCAAAAAAATTTGATCCGCTTCAATTCCTTGCCCCAGTTATCGTTATAGCCAAACTTTCCATGCAAGAGCTATGGTCGCTCAAATGTGAATGGGACGACACTGTTCTCCTTCCTTTTCTTAACAGATGGCTCTCGCAGCAATTTGCTGGATCTTTCCCTTATTGAAATTCCCAGGAATTTAATTAACGCTCATCCTAATGCATCTTTTTTCCTTCATGTGTTCGTGGACAGTTCCGAAAAAGCTTACGGTTGCTGTGCATATTTGGTTTATCGCGGTTCCTTAAATGGATCTTCAGTTTCCAACCTTGTTTGTGCCAAATCGAAGGTGGCTCCTCTTAAAACTATCACTTTGCCTAGGCTTGAATTGTGTGCTGCACTCATGGCCGCAGAACTTGTTAAGAAATTACGGGAAGTATTAAAAGTCGAATTCTCGCAAATCTATCTTTGGAGCGATTCCATGATCACCCTTTCTTGTATCGCCAAAAAACCCTCTCATTGGCAAACTTATGTTGCAAACAGGGTTTCCAAAATTCATACTCTTTCTTCGGGATGTCAATGGAGGCATGTGCCCAGCGCTGACAACCCAGCCGACATTATTTCTCGTGGATGTTTACCCTCTCAATTGGCAGCTTCTCAGTTGTACTGGCATGGGCCCTCGTGGTTAATCGAAAACTCCTCTTGTTTGCCCTCGAAACCTCCAGCTGCAAACTTCAACTTGCCTGACGCTAAAGTATCTAAATCTATTGCTTCGTGTCTTGTTTCCAACGTCTCTCATCCCTTGTTGTCCCGCTATTCTTCCTTTCATAAATTAATTCGAATTGTCGCCTATCTTCTTAGATGGAAATATCTTGTGGTTTACCAACCTCTTCTCCCCAAACCACACCTTACCAATCATGAATTGAATCTCGCTACCATTAAGGTTTTGCAACTAACACAGCGAGAAGCCTTTTCTTCTGAATTGTCTTTACTTTCCTCTAAAAAGGATCTTCCCAAATCCAGTCGTCTTCGTGCCTTAGCCCCGTTCCTTGATGACAATAGGTTACTCAGGGTAGGTTGTAGGCTCTCGCAATCTTTGCTTTCTGAGGACAAAAAGCATCCTGTTATTTTGCCTTCTAAACATCACGTAACTTCCTTAATCATACGTGACATTCGTTATCGCAATCTGCATGTTGGTACACGCACACTGCTTTGCCTCTTAAGGGAAAAGTACTGGATTATAAATGGAATTCATGAAGTTTCCTCTGTAATTCACAAGTGCATTCCTTGCTTCAAAGCGAAACCTAAAGTCAATACTCAATTAATGAGCGATCTGCCCTCCTTTCGCTCTTCTCCTATACGTCCTTTGGCTCTAACTGATGTGGACTATATGGGTCCGTTCCAATATCAACGTAATTCCCCTGAAGCTAAACACAAATTGTTTGGTAAGCTCTATGTTTCTCTCTTTGTTTGCATGGTTACTGGCACGATCCATTTGGAACTAGTAAAGAATGCCTCTACTTCTTACTTTTTATCAGCTGTCTCTCGCTTCGCTGCTAGGCGTGGTGTTCCTTCGGAGATGTTCTCTGATAACGCTTCCACTTTTCAAGGCGCAGCTTCTTTGTGGAAGAACGCTCTCACATCTTCTCCTGCCATGGAACAGATTTCTAATTTTTCCAACTCAAAGGGTTTCAAATGGCGTTTTATACCTCCCTACGCTCCTCATCACGGTGGTAGGTGGGAATCCTGCGTAAAGCTCCCTAAACGTCACTTAAGAAAGGTTTTAGGTAATCGCATTTTGACTTATGAAGAATTTAATTCGCTGTCCGTTCTGATTGAAGGTTTTGTTAGTTCTCGGCCTTTAACTCCGCTTTCCAATGACCCTGATGACCTGCTTCCACTGACACCTGGTCACTTCCTTATAGGCACTTCTCTTTCTGCCCCTCCTCCCCTTCCCAACTCTTACAGGGATTCTAATTTACCTGTTGATTGGCGTAAACTTGAAGCCCTCCGCAATTCTTTCTGGAAGAGGTGGAACTTGGAATACTTAACTTCCTTGCAACGGAGACAGAAGTGGTTCCTTTCCAATCCCGACATCAAAGTGGGGGACTTGGTCCTGGTTAGGGATGTTTCTCCTCCCTTGGTCTGGATTTCTGGTAGAGTGACCGAGTGTTATCCTGGAAGGGATGGGAGAGTTAGGGTAGCCAGGATCTTGACCACTAACGGTCACATCATAAGACCACTGTCATTAATTGCTCCATTACCTTTAAACTTTTAATTGTTTGTCTTGTTCTCTGTTGGTGTTTGCCTCTCCCAGCTTGGTGTATTCTTTGGAATACACGGTAAGATAGAGCAAGCTTTTGCTTCTCTTTGCCGTAATTCATTTCTTCCTTTTTCTCAAAGACCAACAGTGATCTTCTGATTTCTCCTTGTTGGTCATGTCTCTTATGTTACCTGTGAGTCTGTTCTAGAAATATATCTTCCATGACCCACCTAGCGTCATCTAGCAGCGAATCTCTGAAGTTCCTCAATTCTTCCCTGTAGAAGAGGACTTCATTATCAATATAGCCACCAGATCTCGTCGCCATCGCCAGCTATCATCTCCGTGATCAAGAGAACTTCGTCTACTTTTTCACCCACCAGGCTGCGTTAGTGTCGCCTACTACCTACTCTTTGAAGACCATTTCATCAAGAGAAATTTTATTTCAGTTATGTTGCCTATTCTTATATGTATTCCTTTGTCTCCTACCCCCACTCTTTTCCCTTCCCTGGTCCCTCTGTGCTTCGCTGAGCGTGTCTCACTTGTACGTCGGAAGTCGACTCAGTCAGTTAGAGCTTAACTAGAGCTCGCCTCCTCAACTCGAGAGGCAATCTTTTAAATTCAACGCCATGTTGGAATTTTAGTAACAACCGTCTAATGTATCATCGCCTTCTACATGAAGCAAAGATAAGTACCGACTTCAGGTTTTAACCTCATTCTCATCGTCTTTTAATGGCTCAATGCTTTTATTTGGATTTATAGACAGTGAAAGTTGCTATGTGAAAATAACTGCTTTCAAGAGATATTCTTGATCTTACTTAAACTATCAGGCCTAACTTTCAACATGAAAGATTTTCTGAGATGCTATCTCACATCGAGGGATATTTTCAAAATACCCACTGTCTATATAATCGAGCTTTCCGCCGAGGGATTCTCTACCCTATTTAAACAAGTCATCATTGCTCTGGAACCTTCCATAACTTGCACTCTAACTACCAGTCATACTGTCATGTATTTTCCACTCACATGTGGGAAAACTTTTTCAAACTAAGGAACCTTCCTTATAAACTACCATAAATATCTAATTTTTCTTCCTCCGTTGGGATTTTCTCTGGCGCATTCAACTATAATCTACAACTTTCTCAAGCAATAGACTTTCGCACATCTAGTGTAACTAGTTATTTTCCATCATTGCAATAACTTTCTTTGCTATAAACTTTTTGTGCTACTACAGTGAACTTTTCATCTATTTCAACAGAGTGAAAACAGTGTTTGTTCAACATTTCATCCGCGTCGCGTTCGTCCGAATGCTATAAATACGGCCATGAACACTTATCCTCAATCCCATTTGATCTTTTCCAAACCCTTTACTAACAAACCAAAATAATAAAATTGTTACTTTAGGTCATTTTTCAATGAGGTGTCACTCTCAATTAGTGCCCTCCGCTTTTTTCGCTCTATGTACCACGAATTAATGTATGTTAAACTTCGTGTCCAGTACACGTCTTAAATTACACTATTTCTCCCTTCTAATTAGGGAATACAATTCTTTCAACTCATAAGTGAGTTATTTCTAGGTTTTACGAAAGGGATACTTGCCCCATTTGTCTCGTGATCCCTACTTAAGCATAGGAGTTCTAGAAAATACCTTTCGATTTTTCTCTTCAGGTTTCACAATAAGTGACTTGCCCTATTTGTATAATCCCTAAAAGTAATTCAGCATAAATATAAGAAGTTATAGAAACTTCTATTTTATTCTTCCTGCTTTTTGTTGTTGTTACTTTCGAAGTTGTTATTTTTTCTAAGATATTTACCTAGAAATTCTCAATGTACACACCTTGTGCTTGATTTATTGTCTAGCTTTAATAACGTTAGTTATCTTTAAATTTTTTACTTTATCTTCGCCATTCCAAAATCTTACGAAGATTTTAAAGTATATAAAAGGTTTGAAACCAAAGAATTATCAATTGCCTGGCGCAAGCTTTAGATGTTTTTTGGAGGTCTGCGACCCCAATTGTTTATATAAATGAAAATTATATTTGTTACAAAACCTCTTCCTTTTACATTGTTAAATAAATCTAATATTTGTTTTCCGTTTCCTCATTTCTCTAACAAAACGGTTAAGCTAGATCCTGTCTTCCTTGACTCTTCCCACTTAATGCAAATAAATCTATTGATAGGGCTTTCACCACTTGTTGCATTTGAGCAAAAACTCTTAGTTGGTAACTTGGTAAAGTCACTCTTAGCTTTAATAGCTAATTCTAACTGGCCAGTAAGGCAAGCATAGCTCGCTACGCCAGCTTCCTGCTTGTGGAGATTCTCTCCAACACTTATGGTTGGTTTTTCAAAATATAAGTGTTTCGCATTGTCTAAACTTTTAGTCGGCGCCTTGCTGGGTAAAAGCTTAGCCATTTCCAAATGCAACTATTGGTACACTTACCAAAAATTATTCCCAAAGGTATAATTGCATTATTCCTATCCTTCTTGGAAGCATTTTGTCGCTCTTAAGGAATTCTACTGTACAATTTCGAAAACTAAAATATCGAAACCGATTCAAATTATTGGCATTCTTCAAATTACTTGTTTAAAAACAAACTCCTTTGAACAGATACACAATAAATCTGTTACTCTTTGTCTTGCCAGACCATCACCCTTCCCCATAGTAGGCATATGTATGCATGAGAGGGAATACACTGAAGCAGCTTTCACGAGAACAGCCCAAGTTCCGGCTGCGTTTCCCGTTAGCTTCATCCGGGTCCCTCCAACTTTAGGTATCGGAGAGCGGATTTGCAGTGGCAGCCGCCTTTGAGTACATTTAAAGTAAAATTATAACTTCTTTTGGACTCTCGTCCTATTTCTCCATCCTTTTTCTTCAGTCCGAAACCCACTCCCTTTTCTTTATCATCTTCCCTTGGGGGTTAGGTTATTCCCAAGATAATAATCTACCCAAAATTTGGTCCCAGAAACCCGGGAGAGTCCATTTATCACATTTTCTATTTTGTCAAGGGTTATTTGACAATATTTTGCAAATCATTAATATCTTCTTTGAATTTTTCATCTATAATTACATCGTGCAAAGCCTGTGAAGTGGAAAGAGGTCGCTCCTGTCTCCTTTGGTGAGTCCCTTCCTTTCAACTTATTTGCTGATGCCAGCCTGACAGCATTTTCAAGGTTCCACAGTTTCGTAAGTTATACTTTAATTTACCTATTTTGTCATGGCTCCTACAGAAAAAGATAAAGATGAAAAACTTACTTCTAAACGAGCATCCTATAAAGGGCAGATTACCAGATTCAGAAAATACATCAAAGAGCTAGATCCCTCAGAAGCTCAATTAGATTTGTTAAAACATCGTGTAAGGGATTTTGAACGTTCATATGAAAATTATTGTAACATCCAAACTGAAATAGAAACTTGTATGCTCAATCCAACCGAAGATCTAGTCGAAGTTGAAAACCAATATTACGAAGGTATAGGTTCTGCTTTTAAAATAATACGCCAACTCGAAGAGGAACAGGAAAAAGACGGTTCTGTTCTTGGTTCCCTTCACGAACAACAAACCTCTTCTCGCGATGGTACTCACAAGCCCAAACCAATTCAACCTAAGATTGATTTACCCCACTTCTCTGGAGACGAATCTACTTGGGATTCTTTCTATGAATTATTTTGTTCTCTTGTTCATGACAATGAAAACATTCAAGTCATCTATAAGTTTCATTATTTGAGATCTATCCTCCGAGGTCAAGCTATGCAGTTAGTTGAAGCACTCCCTTTAAGTGCCGAGAACTACCCCATTGCCTTTAATTTATTGAAAGAAAGATACGGAAATCCACGGTTACGTATTCAACGCCATATGTAGGCTCTATTTAACCTACCCGCGTCACAGCACAATGACGTCACTAGTTTGCGTACTCTCATTGATACTACACAACTTCACGTTAAAGCTCTGTCCCAATTGGATCAACCCACTGAACACTGGGATACTTTCTTAATACATTTAGTGGTTTCTAAAGTCGATGTTGCCACCCTAAAAGCTTGGGAGATTGAACTTTCCAGAGAAGACGATTACCCTTACGAGCATTTAGTCACTTTCATAAATGCTAGATGCCAACTCTTAACTGCTTTAGCTAATCAAAGTGAACCCTCATCCCCTAGCTCTAAATTTGAATTAATGTCTCTTAAACCTAAAAGCGAACGCTTATCGTCTAGTACCCAAAAACCTGGGTCCAGCTCATCTAAACTCAAGTCAAACACCACTGGTTACCCAACTAGGTCTAGTGAACGCTATTGCTAGTTCTCTCGTTATAAACACTCAAAGCGAACCCCGCAAGAGTTTAAATGAACCGTTAAAGTGCATACTTTGTAAACATTCCCACCCCTTATATCTATGTAAATCTTTTAAAGAACTGTCAGTCGACGACAGAAGAAAATTATTTTCCCAGAATAAACATTGCTTTAACTGCTTAGCACCCACGCATTCTGCTTCAAATTGCAAGTCCACCAGACTTTGCTTCCATTGTGAAAAAGCTCATCACACTTTACTACATCGTCATGATCAAGCAAGGTCATCGACCGCATCTACTTCTCAGAAAAATGACAATGCTAACAGTTCCAATGCTTCGTCTTACATCCAAAATGCCAAGTCCATACGCAGTGCTCAAGTACTCTTGTCTACTGTCCAAATCGAAGTTCAGGATAACTTTGACAACTGGGTCCGTGCACGCGGTCTTCTTGATTCAGCGGCAACTCATGATTTTGTGTCTAATTCTTTGATTAGAAAACTAGGCCTACCTGTAAACCACACGTCTATTAACGTATCGGGCATGAACAGCTCAAAATCGCAAGCTTTACAGTTTTCAAAGCTAACCATAAGAGACATTTGTCACAGAAACAACTTCCTCAAACTGAATTGTCTCATTCTCAATAGCATAGGAGAAGATACTCCAAGTCACTCTGTGGATATTTCAGGGTTAAACATTCCCTCGCATTTAAAGGCTAGCCGATCCTTTGTTCAATGTACAATACCCCATCGACATACACTTTAGTGTCAATGTATTCTGGAATTGCCTTCGTAAACAGGTTCGCAAGTTATCCTCAAACGTGGTTGCCAGAGACACTAATTTTGGATGGATCGTCACCGGTCAACTTCCCCATTATTCTCCTCAACCCGCATCGCAATGTTATTTCGCTAATACTGACTTGGAACAGTTCTGGAGGCTCGAAAGCGTTGATTCTCCTAACGTGACCTCTTCAGAAAACGAATTCTGTGAGCAACTTTTTCTGAACACCACCACTCGTTCTTCTGATGGTCGGTTCCTTGTTCAGATGCCAAGATTACATAATCCTCCTAAACTTATTAACTCTCAACCCAAAGCTCGAAAAGCTCTCTTCGCTATCGAGAGCAAATTCAAGAAAGAACCTCTCGTTAAACAACAGTATACTGATTTCATGGATGAGTATGAAAGCTTAGATCATACGGAAGTTGTTAACAAATCTGATGACGAATTGCACCCCCCCCCCCCCAATTGAAACGGTTTACTTAAATCATGATCCCGTGTGGAAAAACCCTCTTGTAAAGGATAAAATCCGAGTTGTTTTCAATGGTTCATCACCTGACGTTAATGGCAACATTCTTAACGATACTCTTTACTCTGGTCCTGCTATTCAGTCAGATCTATCTGCTATACTCTTAAACTTTCGATTATTTCCCATAGCTGTTATAGCGGACATAAAACAGATGTACCGTCAAGTTTTAATTCAGCCTGAACAACGAGATCTCCAAAGAATCTTTTGGCGCGACGAAATCAGCAAGCCCATTAAGGTATTTCGCTTAAAGACGGTTACTTATGGCTTAAAACCTTCCGCATTCCTTGCTATCCGATCCTTACACTTGTTAGCCTCTCAAGATGGCCATTTATTTGATTCTAAAGCTTCCGAAGCACTAACCACCTCATTCTTTGTTGACGATTACTTGCAGTCCTTCCCCACTCTGGAGGAAGCTTCTTTCGTGTCATTAGAACTTCAGGCATTGCTAAAGAATGGAGGTTTCCCACATCATAAGTAGAATTCCAACTCCCAAGAGTTTCTCGCCCAGTTTCCTAATGAAGATGTAGATCCCTCCTCCGTTGAAATTTGCGGAAACTCCGAATCCATAAAAACACTTGGAGTTCATTGGTGCACTATCACTGACACTCTCAACTATAAAGTTTAGCTTGCAGAAGAGCTCCCTAACACAAAAAGACAAATTCTCTCTGAATTTGCAAAAAAATTTGATCCGCTTCAATTCCTTGCCCCAGTTATCGTTATAGCCAAACTTTCCATGCAAGAGCTATGGTCGCTCAAATGTGAATGGGACGACACTGTTCTCCTTCCTTTTCTTAACAGATGGCTCTCGCAGCAATTTGCTGGATCTTTCCCTTATTGAAATTCCCAGGAATTTAATTAACGCTCATCCTAATGCATCTTTTTTCCTTCATGTGTTCGTGGACAGTTCCGAAAAAGCTTACGGTTGCTGTGCATATTTGGTTTATCGCGGTTCCTTAAATGGATCTTCAGTTTCCAACCTTGTTTGTGCCAAATCGAAGGTGGCTCCTCTTAAAACTATCACTTTGCCTAGGCTTGAATTGTGTGCTGCACTCATGGCCGCAGAACTTGTTAAGAAATTACGGGAAGTATTAAAAGTCGAATTCTCGCAAATCTATCTTTGGAGCGATTCCATGATCACCCTTTCTTGTATCGCCAAAAAACCCTCTCATTGGCAAACTTATGTTGCAAACAGGGTTTCCAAAATTCATACTCTTTCTTCGGGATGTCAATGGAGGCATGTGCCCAGCGCTGACAACCCAGCCGACATTATTTCTCGTGGATGTTTACCCTCTCAATTGGCAGCTTCTCAGTTGTACTGGCATGGGCCCTCGTGGTTAATCGAAAACTCCTCTTGTTTGCCCTCGAAACCTCCAGCTGCAAACTTCAACTTGCCTGACGCTAAAGTATCTAAATCTATTGCTTCGTGTCTTGTTTCCAACGTCTCTCATCCCTTGTTGTCCCGCTATTCTTCCTTTCATAAATTAATTCGAATTGTCGCCTATCTTCTTAGATGGAAATATCTTGTGGTTTACCAACCTCTTCTCCCCAAACCACACCTTACCAATCATGAATTGAATCTCGCTACCATTAAGGTTTTGCAACTAACACAGCGAGAAGCCTTTTCTTCTGAATTGTCTTTACTTTCCTCTAAAAAGGATCTTCCCAAATCCAGTCGTCTTCGTGCCTTAGCCCCGTTCCTTGATGACAATAGGTTACTCAGGGTAGGTTGTAGGCTCTCGCAATCTTTGCTTTCTGAGGACAAAAAGCATCCTGTTATTTTGCCTTCTAAACATCACGTAACTTCCTTAATCATACGTGACATTCGTTATCGCAATCTGCATGTTGGTACACGCACACTGCTTTGCCTCTTAAGGGAAAAGTACTGGATTATAAATGGAATTCATGAAGTTTCCTCTGTAATTCACAAGTGCATTCCTTGCTTCAAAGCGAAACCTAAAGTCAATACTCAATTAATGAGCGATCTGCCCTCCTTTCGCTCTTCTCCTATACGTCCTTTGGCTCTAACTGATGTGGACTATATGGGTCCGTTCCAATATCAACGTAATTCCCCTGAAGCTAAACACAAATTGTTTGGTAAGCTCTATGTTTCTCTCTTTGTTTGCATGGTTACTGGCACGATCCATTTGGAACTAGTAAAGAATGCCTCTACTTCTTACTTTTTATCAGCTGTCTCTCGCTTCGCTGCTAGGCGTGGTGTTCCTTCGGAGATGTTCTCTGATAACGCTTCCACTTTTCAAGGCGCAGCTTCTTTGTGGAAGAACGCTCTCACATCTTCTCCTGCCATGGAACAGATTTCTAATTTTTCCAACTCAAAGGGTTTCAAATGGCGTTTTATACCTCCCTACGCTCCTCATCACGGTGGTAGGTGGGAATCCTGCGTAAAGCTCCCTAAACGTCACTTAAGAAAGGTTTTAGGTAATCGCATTTTGACTTATGAAGAATTTAATTCGCTGTCCGTTCTGATTGAAGGTTTTGTTAGTTCTCGGCCTTTAACTCCGCTTTCCAATGACCCTGATGACCTGCTTCCACTGACACCTGGTCACTTCCTTATAGGCACTTCTCTTTCTGCCCCTCCTCCCCTTCCCAACTCTTACAGGGATTCTAATTTACCTGTTGATTGGCGTAAACTTGAAGCCCTCCGCAATTCTTTCTGGAAGAGGTGGAACTTGGAATACTTAACTTCCTTGCAACGGAGACAGAAGTGGTTCCTTTCCAATCCCGACATCAAAGTGGGGGACTTGGTCCTGGTTAGGGATGTTTCTCCTCCCTTGGTCTGGATTTCTGGTAGAGTGACCGAGTGTTATCCTGGAAGGGATGGGAGAGTTAGGGTAGCCAGGATCTTGACCACTAACGGTCACATCATAAGACCACTGTCATTAATTGCTCCATTACCTTTAAACTTTTAATTGTTTGTCTTGTTCTCTGTTGGTGTTTGCCTCTCCCAGCTTGGTGTATTCTTTGGAATACACGGTAAGATAGAGCAAGCTTTTGCTTCTCTTTGCCGTAATTCATTTCTTCCTTTTTCTCAAAGACCAACAGTGATCTTCTGATTTCTCCTTGTTGGTCATGTCTCTTATGTTACCTGTGAGTCTGTTCTAGAAATATATCTTCCATGACCCACCTAGCGTCATCTAGCAGCGAATCTCTCAAGTTCCTCAATTCTTCCCTGTAGAAGAGGACTTCATTATCAATATAGCCACCAGATCTCGTCGCCATCGCCAGCTATCATCTCCGTGATCAAGAGAACTTCGTCTACTTTTTCACCCACCAGGCTGCGTTAGTGTCGCCTACTACCTACTCTTTGAAGACCATTTCATCAAGAGAAATTTTATTTCAGTTATGTTGCCTATTCTTATATGTATTCCTTTGTCTCCTACCCCCACTCTTTTCCCTTCCCTGGTCCCTCTGTGCTTCGCTGAGCGTGTCTCACTTGTACGTCGGAAGTCGACTCAGTCAGTTAGAGCTTAACTAGAGCTCGCCTCCTCAACTCGAGAGGCAATCTTTTAAATTCAACGCCATGTTGGAATTTTAGTAACAACCGTCTAATGTATCATCGCCTTCTACATGAAGCAAAGATAAGTACCGACTTCAGGTTTTAACCTCATTCTCATCGTCTTTTAATGGCTCAATGCTTTTATTTGGATTTATAGACAGTGAAAGTTGCTATGTGAAAATAACTGCTTTCAAGAGATATTCTTGATCTTACTTAAACTATCAGGCCTAACTTTCAACATGAAAGATTTTCTGAGATGCTATCTCACATCGAGGGATATTTTCAAAATACCCACTGTCTATATAATCGAGCTTTCCGCCGAGGGATTCTCTACCCTATTTAAACAAGTCATCATTGCTCTGGAACCTTCCATAACTTGCACTCTAACTACCAGTCATACTGTCATGTATTTTCCACTCACATGTGGGAAAACTTTTTCAAACTAAGGAACCTTCCTTATAAACTACCATAAATATCTAATTTTTCTTCCTCCGTTGGGATTTTCTCTGGCGCATTCAACTATAATCTACAACTTTCTCAAGCAATAGACTTTCGCACATCTAGTGTAACTAGTTATTTTCCATCATTGCAATAACTTTCTTTGCTATAAACTTTTTGTGCTACTACAGTGAACTTTTCATCTATTTCAACAGAGTGAAAACAGTGTTTGTTCAACATTTCATCCGCGTCGCGTTCGTCCGAATGCTATAAATACGGCCATGAACACTTATCCTCAATCCCATTTGATCTTTTCCAAACCCTTTACTAACAAACCAAAATAATAAAATTGTTACTTTAGGTCATTTTTCAATGAGGTGTCACTCTCAATTCGTGCCCTCCGCTTTTTTCGCTCTATGTACCACGAATTAATGTATGTTAAACTTCGTGTCCAGTACACGTCTTAAATTACACTATTTCTCCCTTCTAATTAGGGAATACAATTCTTTCAACTCATAAGTGAGTTATTTCTAGGTTTTACGAAAGGGATACTTGCCCCATTTGTCTCGTGATCCCTACTTAAGCATAGGAGTTCTAGAAAATACCTTTCGATTTTTCTCTTCAGGTTTCACAATAAGTGACTTGCCCTATTTGTATAATCCCTAAAAGTAATTCAGCATAAATATAAGAAGTTATAGAAACTTCTATTTTATTCTTCCTGCTTTTTGTTGTTGTTACTTTCGAAGTTGTTATTTTTTCTAAGATATTTACCTAGAAATTCTCAATGTACACACCTTGTGCTTGATTTATTGTCTAGCTTTAATAACGTTAGTTATCTTTAAATTTTTCACTTTATCTTCGCCATTCCAAAATCTTACGAAGATTTTAAAGTATATAAAAGGTTTGAAACCAAAGAATTATCAATTGCCTGGCGCAAGCTTTAGATGTTTTTTGGAGGTCTGCGACCCCAATTGTTTATATAAATGAAAATTATATTTGTTACAAAACCTCTTCCTTTTACATTGTTAAATAAATCTAATATTTGTTTTCCGTTTCCTCATTTCTCTAACAAAACGGTTAAGCTAGATCCTGTCTTCCTTGACTCTTCCCACTTAATGCAAATAAATCTATTGATAGGGCTTTCACCACTTGTTGCATTTGAGCAAAAACTCTTAGTTGGTAACTTGGTAAAGTCACTCTTAGCTTTAATAGCTAATTCTAACTGGCCAGTAAGGCAAGCATAGCTCGCTACGCCAGCTTCCTGCTTGTGGAGATTCTCTCCAACACTTATGGTTGGTTTTTCAAAATATAAGTGTTTCGCATTGTCTAAACTTTTAGTCGGCGCCTTGCTGGGTAAAAGCTTAGCCATTTCCAAATGCAACTATTGGTACACTTACCAAAAATTATTCCCAAAGGTATAATTGCATTATTCCTATCCTTCTTGGAAGCATTTTGTCGCTCTTAAGGAATTCTACTGTACAATTTCGAAAACTAAAATATCGAAACCGATTCAAATTATTGGCATTCTTCAAATTACTTGTTTAAAAACAAACTCCTTTGAACAGATACACAATAAATCTGTTACTCTTTGTCTTGCCAGACCATCACCCTTCCCCATAGTAGGCATATGTATGCATGAGAGGGAATACACTGAAGCAGCTTTCACGAGAACAGCCCAAGTTCCGGCTGCGTTTCCCGTTAGCTTCATCCGGGTCCCTCCAACTTTAGGTATCGGAGAGCGGATTTGCAGTGGCAGCCGCCTTTGAGTACATTTAAAGTAAAATTATAACTTCTTTTGGACTCTCGTCCTATTTCTCCATCCTTTTTCTTCAGTCCGAAACCCACTCCCTTTTCTTTATCATCTTCCCTTGGGGGTTAGGTTATTCCCAAGATAATAATCTACCCAAAATTTGGTCCCAGAAACCCGGGAGAGTCCATTTATCACATTTTCTATTTTGTCAAGGGTTATTTGACAATATTTTGCAAATCATTAATATCTTCTTTGAATTTTTCATCTATAATTACATCGTGCAAAGCCTGTGAAGTGGAAAGAGGTCGCTCCTGTCTCCTTTGGTGTGTCCCTTCCTTTCAACTTATTTGCTGCTGCCAGCCTGACAGCATTTTCAAGGTTCCACAGTTTCGTAAGTTATACTTTAATTTACCTATTTTGTCATGGCTCCTACAGAAAAAGATAAAGATGAAAAACTTACTTCTAAACGAGCATCCTATAAAGGGCAGATTACCAGATTCAGAAAATACATCAAAGAGCTAGATCCCTCAGAAGCTCAATTAGATTTGTTAAAACATCGTGTAAGGGATTTTGAACGTTCATATGAAAATTATTGTAACATCCAAACTGAAATAGAAACTTGTATGCTCAATCCAACCGAAGATCTAGTCGAAGTAGAAAACCAATATTACGAAGGTATAGGTTCTGCTTTTAAAATAATACGCCAACTCGAAGAGGAACAGGAAAAAGACGGTTCTGTTCTTGGTTCCCTTCACGAACAACAAACCTCTTCTCGCGATGGTACTCACAAGCCCAAACCAATTCAACCTAAGATTGATTTACCCCACTTCTCTGGAGACGAATCTACTTGGGATTCTTTCTATGAATTATTTTGTTCTCTTGTTCATGACAATGAAAACATTCAAGTCATCTATAAGTTTCATTATTTGAGATCTATCCTCCGAGGTCAAGCTATGCAGTTAGTTGAAGCACTCCCTTTAAGTGCCGAGAACTACCCCATTGCCTTTAATTTATTGAAAGAAAGATACGGAAATCCACGGTTACGTATTCAACGCCATATGTAGGCTCTATTTAACCTACCCGCGTCACAGCACAATGACGTCACTAGTTTGCGTACTCTCATTGATACTACACAACTTCACGTTAAAGCTCTGTCCCAATTGGATCAACCCACTGAACACAGGGATACTTTCTTAATACATTTAGTGGTTTCTAAAGTCGATGTTGCCACCCTAAAAGCTTGGGAGATTGAACTTTCCAGAGAAGACGATTACCCTTACGAGCATTTAGTCACTTTCATAAATGCTAGATGCCAACTCTTAACTGCTTTAGCTAATCAAAGTGAACCCTCATCCCCTAGCTCTAAATTTGAATTAATGTCTCTTAAACCTAAAAGCGAACGCTTATCGTCTAGTACCCAAAAACCTGGGTCCAGCTCATCTAAACTCAAGTCAAACACCACTGGTTACCCAACTAGGTCTAGTGAACGCCGTATTGCTAGTTCTCTCGTTATAAACACTCAAAGCGAACCCCGCAAGAGTTTAAATGAACCGTTAAAGTGCATACTTTGTAAACATTCCCACCCCTTATATCTATGTAAATCTTTTAAAGAACTGTCAGTCGACGACAGAAGAAAATTATTTTCCCAGAATAAACATTGCTTTAACTGCTTAGCACCCACGCATTCTGCTTCAAATTGCAAGTCCACCAGACTTTGCTTCCATTGTGAAAAAGCTCATCACACTTTACTACATCGTCATGATCAAGCAAGGTCATCGACCGCATCTACTTCTCAGAAAAATGACAATGCTAACAGTTCCAATGCTTCGTCTTACATCCAAAATGCCAAGTCCATACGCAGTGCTCAAGTACTCTTGTCTACTGTCCAAATCGAAGTTCAGGATAACTTTGACAACTGGGTCCGTGCACGCGGTCTTCTTGATTCAGCGGCAACTCATGATTTTGTGTCTAATTCTTTGATTAGAAAACTAGGCCTACCTGTAAACCACACGTCTATTAACGTATCGGGCATGAACAGCTCAAAATCGCAAGCTTTACAGTTTTCAAAGCTAACCATAAGAGACATTTGTCACAGAAACAACTTCCTCAAACTGAATTGTCTCATTCTCAATAGCATAGGAGAAGATACTCCAAGTCACTCTGTGGATATTTCAGGGTTAAACATTCCCTCGCATTTAAAGGCTAGCCGATCCTTTGTTCAATGTACAATACCCCATCGACATACACTTTAGTGTCAATGTATTCTGGAATTGCCTTCGTAAACAGGTTCGCAAGTTATCCTCAAACGTGGTTGCCAGAGACACTAATTTTGGATGGATCGTCACCGGTCAACTTCCCCATTATTCTCCCCAACCCGCATCGCAATGTTATTTCGCTAATACTGACTTGGAACAGTTCTGGAGGCTCGAAAGCGTTGATTCTCCTAACGTGACCTCTTCAGAAAACGAATTCTGTGAGCAACTTTTTCTGAACACCACCACTCGTTCTTCTGATGGTCGGTTCCTTGTTCAGATGCCAAGATTACATAATCCTCCTAAACTTATTAACTCTCAACCCAAAGCTCGAAAAGCTCTCTTCGCTATCGAGAGCAAATTCAAGAAAGAACCTCTCGTTAAACAACAGTATACTGATTTCATGGATGAGTATGAAAGCTTAGATCATACGGAAGTTGTTAACAAATCTGATGACGAATTGCACCCCCCCCCCCCCCCAATTGAAACGGTTTACTTAAATCATGATCCCGTGTGGAAAAACCCTCTTGTAAAGGATAAAATCCGAGTTGTTTTCAATGGTTCATCACCTGACGTTAATGGCAACATTCTTAACGATACTCTTTACTCTGGTCCTGCTATTCAGTCAGATCTATCTGCTATACTCTTAAACTTTCGATTATTTCCCATAGCTGTTATAGCGGACATAAAACAGATGTACCGTCAAGTTTTAATTCAGCCTGAACAACGAGATCTCCAAAGAATCTTTTGGCGCGACGAAATCAGCAAGCCCATTAAGGTATTTCGCTTAAAGACGGTTACTTATGGCTTAAAACCTTCCGCATTCCTTGCTATCCGATCCTTACACTTGTTAGCCTCTCAAGATGGCCATTTATTTGATTCTAAAGCTTCCGAAGCACTAACCACCTCATTCTTTGTTGACGATTACTTGCAGTCCTTCCCCACTCTGGAGGAAGCTTCTTTCGTGTCATTAGAACTTCAGGCATTGCTAAAGAATGGAGGTTTCCCACATCATAAGTAGAATTCCAACTCCCAAGAGTTTCTCGCCCAGTTTCCTAATGAAGATGTAGATCCCTCCTCCGTTGAAATTTGCGGAAACTCCGAATCCATAAAAACACTTGGAGTTCATTGTTGCACTATCACTGGCACTCTCAACTATAAAGTTTAGCTTGCAGAAGAGCTCCCTAACACAAAAAGACAAATTCTCTCTGAATTTGCAAAAAATTTTGATCCGCTTCAATTCCTTGCCCCAGTTATCGTTATAGCCAAACTTTCCATGCAAGAGCTATGGTCGCTCAAATGTGAATGGGACGACACTGTTCTCCTTCCTTTTCTTAACAGATGGCTCTCGCAGCAATTTGCTGGATCTTTCCCTTATTGAAATTCCCAGGAATTTAATTAACGCTCATCCTAATGCATCTTTTTTCCTTCATGTGTTCGTGGACAGTTCCGAAAAAGCTTACGGTTGCTGTGCATATTTGGTTTATCGCGGTTCCTTAAATGGATCTTCAGTTTCCAACCTTGTTTGTGCCAAATTGAAGGTGGCTCCTCTTAAAACTATCACTTTGCCTAGGCTTGAATTGTGTGCTGCACTCATGGCCGCAGAACTTGTTAAGAAATTACGGGAAGTATTAAAAGTCGAATTCTCGCAAATCTATCTTTGGAGCGATTCCATGATCACCCTTTCTTGTATCGCCAAAAAACCCTCTCATTGGCAAACTTATGTTGCAAACAGGGTTTCCAAAATTCATACTCTTTCTTCGGGATGTCAATGGAGGCATGTGCCCAGCGCTGACAACCCAGCCGACATTATTTCTCGTGGATGTTTACCCTCTCAATTGGCAGCTTCTCAGTTGTACTGGCATGGGCCCTCGTGGTTAATCGAAAACTCCTCTTGTTGGCCCTCGAAACCTCCAGCTGCAAACTTCAACTTGCCTGACGCTAAAGTATCTAAATCTATTGCTTCGTGTCTTGTTTCCAACGTCTCTCATCCCTTGTTGTCCCGCTATTCTTCCTTTCATAAATTAATTCGAATTGTCGCCTATCTTCTTAGATGGAAATATCTTGTGGTTTACCAACCTCTTCTCCCCAAACCACACCTTACCAATCATGAATTGAATCTCGCTACCATTAAGGTTTTGCAACTAACACAGCGAGAAGCCTTTTCTTCTGAATTGTCTTTACTTTCCTCTAAAAAGGATCTTCCCAAATCCAGTCGTCTTCGTGCCTTAGCCCCGTTCCTTGATGACAATAGGTTACTCAGGGTAGGTTGTAGGCTCTCGCAATCTTTGCTTTCTGAGGACAAAAAGCATCCTGTTATTTTGCCTTCTAAACATCACGTAACTTCCTTAATCATACGTGACATTCGTTATCGCAATCTGCATGTTGGTACACGCACACTGCTTTGCCTCTTAAGGGAAAAGTACTGGATTATAAATTGAATTCATGAAGTTTCCTCTGTAATTCACAAGTGCATTCCTTGCTTCAAAGCGAATCCTAAAGTCAATACTCAATTAATGAGCGATCTGCCCTCCTTTCGCTCTTCTCCTATACGTCCTTTGGCTCTAACTGGTGTGGACTATATGGGTCCGTTCCAATATCAACGTAATTCCCCTGAAGCTAAACACAAATTGTTTGGTAAGCTCTATGTTTCTCTCTTTGTTTGCATGGTTACTGGCACGATCCATTTGGAACTAGTAAAGAATGCCTCTACTTCTTACTTTTTATCAGCTGTCTCTCGCTTCGCTGCTAGGCGTGGTGTTCCTTCGGAGATGTTCTCTGATAACGCTTCCACTTTTCAAGGCGCAGCTTCTTTGTGGAAGAACGCTCTCACATCTTCTCCTGCCATGGAACAGATTTCTAATTTTTCCAACTCAAAGGGTTTCAAATGGCGTTTTATACCTCCCTACGCTCCTTATCACGGTGGTAGGTGGGAATCCTGCGTAAAGCTCCCTAAACGTCACTTAAGAAAGGTTTTAGGTAATCGCATTTTGACTTATGAAGAATTTAATTCGCTGTCCGTTCTGATTGAAGGTTTTGTTAGTTCTCGGCCTTTAACTCCGCTTTCCAATGACCCTGATGACCTGCTTCCACTGACACCTGGTCACTTCCTTATAGGCACTTCTCTTTCTGCCCCTCCTCCCCTTCCCAACTCTTACAGGGATTCTAATTTACCTGTTGATTGGCGTAAACTTGAAGCCCTCCGCAATTCTTTCTGGAAGAGGTGGAACTTGGAATACTTAACTTCCTTGCAACGGAGACAGAAGTGGTTCCTTTCCAATCCCGACATCAAAGTGGGGGACTTGGTCCTGGTTAGGGATGTTTCTCCTCCCTTGGTCTGGATTTCTGGTAGAGTGACCGAGTGTTATCCTGGAAGGGATGGGAGAGTTAGGGTAGCCAGGATCTTGACCACTAACGGTCACATCATAAGACCACTGTCATTAATTGCTCCATTACCTTTAAACTTTTAATTGTTTGTCTTGTTCTCTGTTGGTGTTTGCCTCTCCCAGCTTGGTGTATTCTTTGGAATACACGGTAAGATAGAGCAAGCTTTTGCTTCTCTTTGCCGTAATTCATTTCTTCCTTTTTCTCAAAGACCAACAGTGATCTTCTGATTTCTCCTTGTTGGTCATGTCTCTTATGTTACCTGTGAGTCTGTTCTAGAAATATATCTTCCATGACCCACCTAGCGTCATCTAGCAGCGAATCTCTCAAGTTCCTCAATTCTTCCCTGTAGAAGAGGACTTCATTATCAATATAGCCACCAGATCTCGTCGCCATCGCCAGCTATCATCTCCGTGATCAAGAGAACTTCGTCTACTTTTTCACCCACCAGGCTGCGTTAGTGTCGCCTACTACCTACTCTTTGAAGACCATTTCATCAAGAGAAATTTTATTTCAGTTATGTTGCCTATTCTTATATGTATTCCTTTGTCTCCTACCCCCACTCTTTTCCCTTCCCTGGTCCCTCTGTGCTTCGCTGAGCGTGTCTCACTTGTACGTCGGAAGTCGACTCAGTCAGTTAGAGCTTAACTAGAGCTCGCCTCCTCAACTCGAGAGGCAATCTTTTAAATTCAACGCCATGTTGGAATTTTAGTAACAACCGTCTAATGTATCATCGCCTTCTACATGAAGCAAAGATAAGTACCGACTTCAGGTTTTAACCTCATTCTCATCGTCTTTTAATGGCTCAATGCTTTTATTTGGATTTATAGACAGTGAAAGTTGCTATGTGAAAATAACTGCTTTCAAGAGATATTCTTGATCTTACTTAAACTATCAGGCCTAACTTTCAACATGAAAGATTTTCTGAGATGCTATCTCACATCGAGGGATATTTTCAAAATACCCACTGTCTATATAATCGAGCTTTCCGCCGAGGGATTCTCTACCCTATTTAAACAAGTCATCATTGCTCTGGAACCTTCCATAACTTGCACTCTAACTACCAGTCATACTGTCATGTATTTTCCACTCACATGTGGGAAAACTTTTTCAAACTAAGGAACCTTCCTTATAAACTACCATAAATATCTAATTTTTCTTCCTCCGTTGGGATTTTCTCTGGCGCATTCAACTATAATCTACAACTTTCTCAAGCAATAGACTTTCGCACATCTAGTGTAACTAGTTATTTTCCATCATTGCAATAACTTTCTTTGCTATAAACTTTTTGTGCTACTACAGTGAACTTTTCATCTATTTCAACAGAGTGAAAACAGTGTTTGTTCAACATTTCATCCGCGTCGCGTTCGTCCGAATGCTATAAATACGGCCATGAACACTTATCCTCAATCCCATTTGATCTTTTCCAAACCCTTTACTAACAAACCAAAATAATAAAATTGTTACTTTAGGTCATTTTTCAATGAGGTGTCACTCTCAATTCGTGCCCTCCGCTTTTTTCGCTCTATGTACCACGAATTAATGTATGTTAAACTTCGTGTCCAGTACACGTCTTAAATTACACTATTTCTCCCTTCTAATTAGGGAATACAATTCTTTCAACTCATAAGTGAGTTATTTCTAGGTTTTACGAAAGGGATACTTGCCCCATTTGTCTCGTGATCCCTACTTAAGCATAGGAGTTCTAGAAAATACCTTTCGATTTTTCTCTTCAGGTTTCACAATAAGTGACTTGCCCTATTTGTATAATCCCTAAAAGTAATTCAGCATAAATATAAGAAGTTATAGAAACTTCTATTTTATTCTTCCTGCTTTTTGTTGTTGTTACTTTCGAAGTTGTTATTTTTTCTAAGATATTTACCTAGAAATTCTCAATGTACACACCTTGTGCTTGATTTATTGTCTAGCTTTAATAACGTTAGTTATCTTTAAATTTTTCACTTTATCTTCGCCATTCCAAAATCTTACGAAGATTTTAAAGTATATAAAAGGTTTGAAACCAAAGAATTATCAATTGCCTGGCGCAAGCTTTAGATGTTTTTTGGAGGTCTGCGACCCCAATTGTTTATATAAATGAAAATTATATTTGTTACAAAACCTCTTCCTTTTACATTGTTAAATAAATCTAATATTTGTTTTCCGTTTCCTCATTTCTCTAACAAAACGGTTAAGCTAGATCCTGTCTTCCTTGACTCTTCCCACTTAATGCAAATAAATCTATTGATAGGGCTTTCACCACTTGTTGCATTTGAGCAAAAACTCTTAGTTGGTAACTTGGTAAAGTCACTCTTAGCTTTAATAGCTAATTCTAACTGGCCAGTAAGGCAAGCATAGCTCGCTACGCCAGCTTCCTGCTTGTGGAGATTCTCTCCAACACTTATGGTTGGTTTTTCAAAATATAAGTGTTTCGCATTGTCTAAACTTTTAGTCGGCGCCTTGCTGGGTAAAAGCTTAGCCATTTCCAAATGCAACTATTGGTACACTTACCAAAAATTATTCCCAAAGGTATAATTGCATTATTCCTATCCTTCTTGGAAGCATTTTGTCGCTCTTAAGGAATTCTACTGTACAATTTCGAAAACTAAAATATCGAAACCGATTCAAATTATTGGCATTCTTCAAATTACTTGTTTAAAAACAAACTCCTTTGAACAGATACACAATAAATCTGTTACTCTTTGTCTTGCCAGACCATCACCCTTCCCCATAGTAGGCATATGTATGCATGAGAGGGAATACACTGAAGCAGCTTTCACGAGAACAGCCCAAGTTCCGGCTGCGTTTCCCGTTAGCTTCATCCGGGTCCCTCCAACTTTAGGTATCGGAGAGCGGATTTGCAGTGGCAGCCGCCTTTGAGTACATTTAAAGTAAAATTATAACTTCTTTTGGACTCTCGTCCTATTTCTCCATCCTTTTTCTTCAGTCCGAAACCCACTCCCTTTTCTTTATCATCTTCCCTTGGGGGTTAGGTTATTCCCAAGATAATAATCTACCCAAAATTTGGTCCCAGAAACCCGGGAGAGTCCATTTATCACATTTTCTATTTTGTCAAGGGTTATTTGACAATATTTTGCAAATCATTAATATCTTCTTTGAATTTTTCATCTATAATTACATCGTGCAAAGCCTGTGAAGTGGAAAGAGGTCGCTCCTGTCTCCTTTGGTGTGTCCCTTCCTTTCAACTTATTTGCTGCTGCCAGCCTGACAGCATTTTCAAGGTTCCACAGTTTCGTAAGTTATACTTTAATTTACCTATTTTGTCATGGCTCCTACAGAAAAAGATAAAGATGAAAAACTTACTTCTAAACGAGCATCCTATAAAGGGCAGATTACCAGATTCAGAAAATACATCAAAGAGCTAGATCCCTCAGAAGCTCAATTAGATTTGTTAAAACATCGTGTAAGGGATTTTGAACGTTCATATGAAAATTATTGTAACATCCAAACTGAAATAGAAACTTGTATGCTCAATCCAACCGAAGATCTAGTCGAAGTAGAAAACCAATATTACGAAGGTATAGGTTCTGCTTTTAAAATAATACGCCAACTCGAAGAGGAACAGGAAAAAGACGGTTCTGTTCTTGGTTCCCTTCACGAACAACAAACCTCTTCTCGCGATGGTACTCACAAGCCCAAACCAATTCAACCTAAGATTGATTTACCCCACTTCTCTGGAGACGAATCTACTTGGGATTCTTTCTATGAATTATTTTGTTCTCTTGTTCATGACAATGAAAACATTCAAGTCATCTATAAGTTTCATTATTTGAGATCTATCCTCCGAGGTCAAGCTATGCAGTTAGTTGAAGCACTCCCTTTAAGTGCCGAGAACTACCCCATTGCCTTTAATTTATTGAAAGAAAGATACGGAAATCCACGGTTACGTATTCAACGCCATATGTAGGCTCTATTTAACCTACCCGCGTCACAGCACAATGACGTCACTAGTTTGCGTACTCTCATTGATACTACACAACTTCACGTTAAAGCTCTGTCCCAATTGGATCAACCCACTGAACACAGGGATACTTTCTTAATACATTTAGTGGTTTCTAAAGTCGATGTTGCCACCCTAAAAGCTTGGGAGATTGAACTTTCCAGAGAAGACGATTACCCTTACGAGCATTTAGTCACTTTCATAAATGCTAGATGCCAACTCTTAACTGCTTTAGCTAATCAAAGTGAACCCTCATCCCCTAGCTCTAAATTTGAATTAATGTCTCTTAAACCTAAAAGCGAACGCTTATCGTCTAGTACCCAAAAACCTGGGTCCAGCTCATCTAAACTCAAGTCAAACACCACTGGTTACCCAACTAGGTCTAGTGAACGCCGTATTGCTAGTTCTCTCGTTATAAACACTCAAAGCGAACCCCGCAAGAGTTTAAATGAACCGTTAAAGTGCATACTTTGTAAACATTCCCACCCCTTATATCTATGTAAATCTTTTAAAGAACTGTCAGTCGACGACAGAAGAAAATTATTTTCCCAGAATAAACATTGCTTTAACTGCTTAGCACCCACGCATTCTGCTTCAAATTGCAAGTCCACCAGACTTTGCTTCCATTGTGAAAAAGCTCATCACACTTTACTACATCGTCATGATCAAGCAAGGTCATCGACCGCATCTACTTCTCAGAAAAATGACAATGCTAACAGTTCCAATGCTTCGTCTTACATCCAAAATGCCAAGTCCATACGCAGTGCTCAAGTACTCTTGTCTACTGTCCAAATCGAAGTTCAGGATAACTTTGACAACTGGGTCCGTGCACGCGGTCTTCTTGATTCAGCGGCAACTCATGATTTTGTGTCTAATTCTTTGATTAGAAAACTAGGCCTACCTGTAAACCACACGTCTATTAACGTATCGGGCATGAACAGCTCAAAATCGCAAGCTTTACAGTTTTCAAAGCTAACCATAAGAGACATTTGTCACAGAAACAACTTCCTCAAACTGAATTGTCTCATTCTCAATAGCATAGGAGAAGATACTCCAAGTCACTCTGTGGATATTTCAGGGTTAAACATTCCCTCGCATTTAAAGGCTAGCCGATCCTTTGTTCAATGTACAATACCCCATCGACATACACTTTAGTGTCAATGTATTCTGGAATTGCCTTCGTAAACAGGTTCGCAAGTTATCCTCAAACGTGGTTGCCAGAGACACTAATTTTGGATGGATCGTCACCGGTCAACTTCCCCATTATTCTCCCCAACCCGCATCGCAATGTTATTTCGCTAATACTGACTTGGAACAGTTCTGGAGGCTCGAAAGCGTTGATTCTCCTAACGTGACCTCTTCAGAAAACGAATTCTGTGAGCAACTTTTTCTGAACACCACCACTCGTTCTTCTGATGGTCGGTTCCTTGTTCAGATGCCAAGATTACATAATCCTCCTAAACTTATTAACTCTCAACCCAAAGCTCGAAAAGCTCTCTTCGCTATCGAGAGCAAATTCAAGAAAGAACCTCTCGTTAAACAACAGTATACTGATTTCATGGATGAGTATGAAAGCTTAGATCATACGGAAGTTGTTAACAAATCTGATGACGAATTGCACCCCCCCCCCCCCCCAATTGAAACGGTTTACTTAAATCATGATCCCGTGTGGAAAAACCCTCTTGTAAAGGATAAAATCCGAGTTGTTTTCAATGGTTCATCACCTGACGTTAATGGCAACATTCTTAACGATACTCTTTACTCTGGTCCTGCTATTCAGTCAGATCTATCTGCTATACTCTTAAACTTTCGATTATTTCCCATAGCTGTTATAGCGGACATAAAACAGATGTACCGTCAAGTTTTAATTCAGCCTGAACAACGAGATCTCCAAAGAATCTTTTGGCGCGACGAAATCAGCAAGCCCATTAAGGTATTTCGCTTAAAGACGGTTACTTATGGCTTAAAACCTTCCGCATTCCTTGCTATCCGATCCTTACACTTGTTAGCCTCTCAAGATGGCCATTTATTTGATTCTAAAGCTTCCGAAGCACTAACCACCTCATTCTTTGTTGACGATTACTTGCAGTCCTTCCCCACTCTGGAGGAAGCTTCTTTCGTGTCATTAGAACTTCAGGCATTGCTAAAGAATGGAGGTTTCCCACATCATAAGTAGAATTCCAACTCCCAAGAGTTTCTCGCCCAGTTTCCTAATGAAGATGTAGATCCCTCCTCCGTTGAAATTTGCGGAAACTCCGAATCCATAAAAACACTTGGAGTTCATTGTTGCACTATCACTGGCACTCTCAACTATAAAGTTTAGCTTGCAGAAGAGCTCCCTAACACAAAAAGACAAATTCTCTCTGAATTTGCAAAAAATTTTGATCCGCTTCAATTCCTTGCCCCAGTTATCGTTATAGCCAAACTTTCCATGCAAGAGCTATGGTCGCTCAAATGTGAATGGGACGACACTGTTCTCCTTCCTTTTCTTAACAGATGGCTCTCGCAGCAATTTGCTGGATCTTTCCCTTATTGAAATTCCCAGGAATTTAATTAACGCTCATCCTAATGCATCTTTTTTCCTTCATGTGTTCGTGGACAGTTCCGAAAAAGCTTACGGTTGCTGTGCATATTTGGTTTATCGCGGTTCCTTAAATGGATCTTCAGTTTCCAACCTTGTTTGTGCCATATTGAAGGTGGCTCCTCTTAAAACTATCACTTTGCCTAGGCTTGAATTGTGTGCTGCACTCATGGCCGCAGAACTTGTTAAGAAATTACGGGAAGTATTAAAAGTCGAATTCTCGCAAATCTATCTTTGGAGCGATTCCATGATCACCCTTTCTTGTATCGCCAAAAAACCCTCTCATTGGCAAACTTATGTTGCAAACAGGGTTTCCAAAATTCATACTCTTTCTTCGGGATGTCAATGGAGGCATGTGCCCAGCGCTGACAACCCAGCCGACATTATTTCTCGTGGATGTTTACCCTCTCAATTGGCAGCTTCTCAGTTGTACTGGCATGGGCCCTCGTGGTTAATCGAAAACTCCTCTTGTTGGCCCTCGAAACCTCCAGCTGCAAACTTCAACTTGCCTGACGCTAAAGTATCTAAATCTATTGCTTCGTGTCTTGTTTCCAACGTCTCTCATCCCTTGTTGTCCCGCTATTCTTCCTTTCATAAATTAATTCGAATTGTCGCCTATCTTCTTAGATGGAAATATCTTGTGGTTTACCAACCTCTTCTCCCCAAACCACACCTTACCAATCATGAATTGAATCTCGCTACCATTAAGGTTTTGCAACTAACACAGCGAGAAGCCTTTTCTTCTGAATTGTCTTTACTTTCCTCTAAAAAGGATCTTCCCAAATCCAGTCGTCTTCGTGCCTTAGCCCCGTTCCTTGATGACAATAGGTTACTCAGGGTAGGTTGTAGGCTCTCGCAATCTTTGCTTTCTGAGGACAAAAAGCATCCTGTTATTTTGCCTTCTAAACATCACGTAACTTCCTTAATCATACGTGACATTCGTTATCGCAATCTGCATGTTGGTACACGCACACTGCTTTGCCTCTTAAGGGAAAAGTACTGGATTATAAATTGAATTCATGAAGTTTCCTCTGTAATTCACAAGTGCATTCCTTGCTTCAAAGCGAATCCTAAAGTCAATACTCAATTAATGAGCGATCTGCCCTCCTTTCGCTCTTCTCCTATACGTCCTTTGGCTCTAACTGGTGTGGACTATATGGGTCCGTTCCAATATCAACGTAATTCCCCTGAAGCTAAACACAAATTGTTTGGTAAGCTCTATGTTTCTCTCTTTGTTTGCATGGTTACTGGCACGATCCATTTGGAACTAGTAAAGAATGCCTCTACTTCTTACTTTTTATCAGCTGTCTCTCGCTTCGCTGCTAGGCGTGGTGTTCCTTCGGAGATGTTCTCTGATAACGCTTCCACTTTTCAAGGCGCAGCTTCTTTGTGGAAGAACGCTCTCACATCTTCTCCTGCCATGGAACAGATTTCTAATTTTTCCAACTCAAAGGGTTTCAAATGGCGTTTTATACCTCCCTACGCTCCTTATCACGGTGGTAGGTGGGAATCCTGCGTAAAGCTCCCTAAACGTCACTTAAGAAAGGTTTTAGGTAATCGCATTTTGAATTATGAAGAATTTAATTCGCTGTCCGTTCTGATTGAAGGTTTTGTTAGTTCTCGGCCTTTAACTCCGCTTTCCAATGACCCTGATGACCTGCTTCCACTGACACCTGGTCACTTCCTTATAGGCACTTCTCTTTCTGCCCCTCCTCCCCTTCCCAACTCTTACAGGGATTCTAATTTACCTGTTGATTGGCGTAAACTTGAAGCCCTCCGCAATTCTTTCTGGAAGAGGTGGAACTTGGAATACTTAACTTCCTTGCAACGGAGACAGAAGTGGTTCCTTTCCAATCCCGACATCAAAGTGGGGGACTTGGTCCTGGTTAGGGATGTTTCTCCTCCCTTGGTCTGGATTTCTGGTAGAGTGACCGAGTGTTATCCTGGAAGGGATGGGAGAGTTAGGGTAGCCAGGATCTTGACCACTAACGGTCACATCATAAGACCACTGTCATTAATTGCTCCATTACCTTTAAACTTTTAATTGTTTGTCTTGTTCTCTGTTGGTGTTTGCCTCTCCCAGCTTGGTGTATTCTTTGGAATACACGGTAAGATAGAGCAAGCTTTTGCTTCTCTTTGCCGTAATTCATTTCTTCCTTTTTCTCAAAGACCAACAGTGATCTTCTGATTTCTCCTTGTTGGTCATGTCTCTTATGTTACCTGTGAGTCTGTTCTAGAAATATATCTTCCATGACCCACCTAGCGTCATCTAGCAGCGAATCTCTGAAGTTCCTCAATTCTTCCCTGTAGAAGAGGACTTCATTATCAATATAGCCACCAGATCTCGTCGCCATCGCCAGCTATCATCTCCGTGATCAAGAGAACTTCGTCTACTTTTTCACCCACCAGGCTGCGTTAGTGTCGCCTACTACCTACTCTTTGAAGACCATTTCATCAAGAGAAATTTTATTTCAGTTATGTTGCCTATTCTTATATGTATTCCTTTGTCTCCTACCCCCACTCTTTTCCCTTCCCTGGTCCCTCTGTGCTTCGCTGAGCGTGTCTCACTTGTACGTCGGAAGTCGACTCAGTCAGTTAGAGCTTAACTAGAGCTCGCCTCCTCAACTCGAGAGGCAATCTTTTAAATTCAACGCCATGTTGGAATTTTAGTAACAACCGTCTAATGTATCATCGCCTTCTACATGAAGCAAAGATAAGTACCGACTTCAGGTTTTAACCTCATTCTCATCGTCTTTTAATGGCTCAATGCTTTTATTTGGATTTATAGACAGTGAAAGTTGCTATGTGAAAATAACTGCTTTCAAGAGATATTCTTGATCTTACTTAAACTATCAGACCTAACTTTCAACATGAAAGATTTTCTGAGATGCCATCTCACATCGAGGGATATTTTCAAAATACCCACTGTCTATATAATCGAGCTTTCCGCCGAGGGATTCTCTACCCTATTTAAACAAGTCATCATTGCTCTGGAACCTTCCATAACTTGCACTCTAACTACCAGTCATACTGTCATGTATTTTCCACTCACATGTGGGAAAACTTTTTCAAACTAAGGAACCTTCCTTATAAACTACCATAAATATCTAATTTGTCTTCCTCCGTTGGGATTTTCTCTGGCGCATTCAACTATAATCTACAACTTTCTCAAGCAATAGACTTTCGCACATCTAGTGTAACTAGTTATTTTCCATCATTGCAATAACTTTCTTTGCTATAAACTTTTTGTGCTACTACAGTGAACTTTTCATCTATTTCAACAGAGTGAAAACAGTGTTTGTTCAACATTTCATCCGCGTCGCGTTCGTCCGAATGCTATAAATACGGCCATGAACACTTATCCTCAACCCCATTTGATCTTTTCCAAACCCTTTACTAACAAACCAAAATAATAAAATTGTTACTTTAGGTCTTTTTACAATGAGGTGTCACTCTCAATTAGTGCCCTCCCCTTTTTTTGCTCTATGTACCACGAATTAATGTCTGTAAAACTTCGTGTCCAGTACATGCCTTAAATTACACTATTTCTCCCTTCTAATTAGGGAATACAATTCTTTCAACTCATAAGTGAGTTATTTCTAGGTTTCACGAAAGGGATACTTGCCCCATTTGTCTCATGATCCCTACTTAAGCATAGGAGTTCTAGAAACTACCTTTCGATTTTTCTCATCAGGTTTCACAATAAGTGACCTGCCCTATTTGTATAATCCCTAAAAGTAATTCAGCATAAATATAAGAAGTTATAGAAACTTCTATTTTATTCTTCCTGCTTTTTGTTGTTGTTACTTTCGAAGTTGTTATTTTTTCTAAGATATTTACCTAGAAATTCTCAAAGTACACACCTTGTGCTTGATTTATTGTCTAGCTTTAATTACGTTAGTTATCTTTAAATTTTTCACTTTATCTTCGCCATTCCAAAATCTTACGAAGATTTTAAAGTATACATAAAAGGTTTGAAACCAAAGAATTATCAATTGCCTGGCGCAAGCTTTAGATGTTTTTTGTAGGTCTGCGACCCCAATTGTTTATATAAATCAAAATTATATTTGTTACAAAACTACTTCCTTTTGCATTGATAAATAAATCAAATATTTGTTTTCTGGTTAAGCAAGATCCTGTCTTCCTTGACTCTTCCCACTTAATGCAAATAAATCTATTGATAGGGCTTTCACCACGTGTTGCATTTGAGCAAAAACTCTTAGTTGGTAACTTGGTAAAGTCACTCTTAGCTTTAATAGCTATTTCTAACTGGCCAGTAAAGCAAGCATATCTCGCTACGCCAGCTTCCTGCTTGTGGAGATTCTCTCCAACACTTATGGTTGGTTTTTCAAAATATAAGTGTTTCTCATTGTCTAAACTTTTAGTCGGCGCCTTGCTGGGTAAAAGCTTAGCCATTTCCAAATGCAACTATTTGTACACTTACCAAAATGTATTCCCAAATGTATAATTGATTTATTCATATCCTTCTTGGAAGCATTTGGTCGCTCTTTAGGAATTCTACAATTTCGAAAACTAAAATATCGAAACCGATTCAAATTATTGGCATTCTTCAAATTACTTGTTTAAAAACAAACTCCTTTGAACAGATACACAATAAATCTGTTACTCTTTGTCTTGCCAGACCATCACCCTTCCCCATAGTAGGCATATGTATGCATGAGAGGGAATACACTGAAGCAGCTTTCACGAGAACAGCCCAAGTTCCGGCTGCGTTTCCCGTTAGCTTCATCCGGGTCCCTCCAACTTTAGGTATCGGAGAGCGGATTTGCAGTGGCAGCCGCCTTTGAGTACATTTAAAGTAAAATTATAACTTCTTTTGGACTCTCGTCCTATTTCTCCATCCTTTTTCTTCAGTCCGAAACCCACTCCCTTTTCTTTGTCATCTTCCCTTGGGGGTTAGGTTATTCCCAAGATAATAATCTACCCAAAATTTGGTCCCAGAAACCCGGGAGAGTCCATTTATCACATTTTCTATTTTGCCAAGGGTTATTTGACAATATTTTGCAAATCATTAATGTCTTCTTTGAATTTTTCATCTATAATTACATCGTGCAAAGCCTGTGAAGTGGAAAGAGGACGCTCCTGTCTCCTTTGGTGTGTCCCTTCCTTTCAACATATTTGCTGCTGCCAGCCAGACAGCATTTTCAAGGTTCCACAGTTTCGTAAGTTATACTTTAATTTACCTATTTTGTCATGGCTCCTACAGAAAAAGATAAGGATGAAAAACTTACTTCTAAACGAGCATCCTATAAAGGGCAAATTACCAGATTCAGAAAATACATCAAAGAGCTAGATCCCTCAGATGCTCAATTACATTTGTTAAAACATCGTGTAAGGGATTTTGAACGTTCATATGAAAATTATTGTAACATCCAAACTGAAATAGAAACTTGTATGCTCAATCAAACCGAAGATCGAGTCGAAGTAGAAAACCAATATTACGAAGGTATAGGTTCTGCTTTTAAAATAATACGCCAACTCGAAGAGGAACAGGAAAAAGACGGTTCTGTTCTAGGTTCCCTTCACGAACAACAAACCTCTTCTCGCGATGGTACTCACAAGCCCAAACCAATTCAACCTAAGATTGATTTACCCCACTTCTCTGGAGACGAATCTACTTGGGATTCTTTCTATGAATTATTTTGTTCTCTTGTTCATGACAATGAAAACATTCAAGTCATCTATAAGTTTCATTATTTGAGATCTATCCTCCGAGGTCAAGCTATGCAGTTAGTTGAAGCACTCCCTTTAAGTGCCGAGAACTACCCCATTGCCTTTAATTTATTGAAAGAAAGATACGGAAATCCACGGTTACGTATTCAACGCCATATGTAGGCTCTATTTAACCTACCCGCGTCACAGCACAATGACGTCACTAGTTTGCGTACTCTCATTGATACTACACAACTTCACGTTAAAGCTCTGTCCCAATTGGATCAACCCTCTGAACACTGGGATACTTTCTTAATACATTTAGTGGTTTCTAAAGTCGATGTTGCCACCCTAAAAGCTTGGGAGATTGAACTTTCCAGAGAAGACGATTACCCTTACGAGCATTTAGTCACTTTCATAAATGCTAGATGCCAACTCTTAACTGCTTTAGCTAATCAAAGTGAACCCTCATCCCCTAGCTCTAAATTTGAATTAATGTCTCTTAAACCTAAAAGCGAACGCTTATCGTCTAGTACCCAAAAACCTGGGTCCAGCTCATCTAAACTCAAGTCAAACACCACTGGTTACCCAACTAGGTCTAGTGAACGCCGTATTGCTAGTTCTCTCGTTATAAACACTCAAAGCGAACCCCGCAAGAGTTTAAATGAACCGTTAAAGTGCATACTTTGTAAACATTCCCACCCCTTATATCTATGTAAATCTTTTAAAGAACTGTCAGTCGACGACAGAAGAAAATTATTTTCCCAGAATAAACATTGCTTTAACTGCTTAGCACCCACGCATTCTGCTTCAAATTGCAAGTCCACCAGACTTTGCTTCCATTGTGAAAAAGCTCATCACACTTTACTACATCGTCATGATCAAGCAAGGTCATCGACCGCATCTACTTCTCAGAAAAATGACAATGCTAACAGTTCCAATGCTTCGTCTTACATCCAAAATGCCAAGTCCATACGCAGTGCTCAAGTACTCTTGTCTACTGTCCAAATCGAAGTTCAGGATAACTTTGACAACTGGGTCCGTGCACGCGGTCTTCTTGATTCAGCGGCAACTCATGATTTTGTGTCTAATTCTTTGATTAGAAAACTAGGCCTACCTGTAAACCACACGTCTATTAACGTATCGGGCATGAACAGCTCAAAATCGCAAGCTTTACAGTTTTCAAAGCTAACCATAAGAGACATTTGTCACAGAAACAACTTCCTCAAACTGAATTGTCTCATTCTCAATAGCATAGGAGAAGATACTCCAAGTCACTCTGTGGATATTTCAGGGTTAAACATTCCCTCGCATTTAAAGGCTAGCCGATCCTTTGTTCAATGTACAATACCCCATCGACATACACTTTAGTGTCAATGTATTCTGGAATTGCCTTCGTAAACCGGTTCGCAAGTTATCCTCAAACGTGGTTGCCAGAGACACTAATTTTGGATGGATCGTCACCGGTCAACTTCCCCATTATTCTCCCCAACCCGCATCGCAATGTTATTTCGCTAATACTGACTTGGAACAGTTCTGGAGGCTCGAAAGCGTTGATTCTCCTAACGTGACCTCTTCAGAAAACGAATTCTGTGAGCAACTTTTTCTGAACACCACCACTCGTTCTTCTGATGGTCGGTTCCTTGTTCAGATGCCAAGATTACATAATCCTCCTAAACTTATTAACTCTCAACCCAAAGCTCGAAAAGCTCTCTTCGCTATCGAGAGCAAATTCAAGAAAGAACCTCTCGTTAAACAACAGTATACTGATTTCATGGATGAGTATGAAAGCTTAGATCATACGGAAGTTGTTAACAAATCTGATGACGAATTGCACCCCCCCCCCCCCCAATTGAAACGGTTTACTTAAATCATGATCCCGTGTGGAAAAACCCTCTTGTAAAGGATAAAATCCGAGTTGTTTTCAATGGTTCATCACCTGACGTTAATGGCAACATTCTTAACGATACTCTTTACTCTGGTCCTGCTATTCAGTCAGATCTATCTGCTATACTCTTAAACTTTCGATTATTTCCCATAGCTGTTATAGCGGACATAAAACAGATGTACCGTCAAGTTTTAATTCAGCCTGAACAACGAGATCTCCAAAGAATCTTTTGGCGCGACGAAATCAGCAAGCCCATTAAGGTATTTCGCTTAAAGACGGTTACTTATGGCTTAAAACCTTCCGCATTCCTTGCTATCCGATCCTTACACTTGTTAGCCTCTCAAGATGGCCATTTATTTGATTCTAAAGCTTCCGAAGCACTAACCACCTCATTCTTTGTTGACGATTACTTGCAGTCCTTCCCCACTCTGGAGGAAGCTTCTTTCGTGTCATTAGAACTTCAGGCATTGCTAAAGAATGGAGGTTTCCCACATCATAAGTAGAATTCCAACTCCCAAGAGTTTCTCGCCCAGTTTCCTAATGAAGATGTAGATCCCTCCTCCGTTGAAATTTGCGGAAACTCCGAATCCATAAAAACACTTGGAGTTCATTGGTGCACTATCACTGACACTCTCAACTATAAAGTTTAGCTTGCAGAAGAGCTCCCTAACACAAAAAGACAAATTCTCTCTGAATTTGCAAAAAAATTTGATCCGCTTCAATTCCTTGCCCCAGTTATCGTTATAGCCAAACTTTCCATGCAAGAGCTATGGTCGCTCAAATGTGAATGGGACGACACTGTTCTCCTTCCTTTTCTTAACAGATGGCTCTCGCAGCAATTTGCTGGATCTTTCCCTTATTGAAATTCCCAGGAATTTAATTAACGCTCATCCTAATGCATCTTTTTTCCTTCATGTGTTCGTGGACAGTTCCGAAAAAGCTTACGGTTGCTGTGCATATTTGGTTTATCGCGGTTCCTTAAATGGATCTTCAGTTTCCAACCTTGTTTGTGCCAAATCGAAGGTGGCTCCTCTTAAAACTATCACTTTGCCTAGGCTTGAATTGTGTGCTGCACTCATGGCCGCAGAACTTGTTAAGAAATTACGGGAAGTATTAAAAGTCGAATTCTCGCAAATCTATCTTTGGAGCGATTCCATGATCACCCTTTCTTGTATCGCCAAAAAACCCTCTCATTGGCAAACTTATGTTGCAAACAGGGTTTCCAAAATTCATACTCTTTCTTCGGGATGTCAATGGAGGCATGTGCCCAGCGCTGACAACCCAGCCGACATTATTTCTCGTGGATGTTTACCCTCTCAATTGGCAGCTTCTCAGTTGTACTGGCATGGGCCCTCGTGGTTAATCGAAAACTCCTCTTGTTTGCCCTCGAAACCTCCAGCTGCAAACTTCAACTTGCCTGACGCTAAAGTATCTAAATCTATTGCTTCGTGTCTTGTTTCCAACGTCTCTCATCCCTTGTTGTCCCGCTATTCTTCCTTTCATAAATTAATTCGAATTGTCGCCTATCTTCTTAGATGGAAATATCTTGTGGTTTACCAACCTCTTCTCCCCAAACCACACCTTACCAATCATGAATTGAATCTCGCTACCATTAAGGTTTTGCAACTAACACAGCGAGAAGCCTTTTCTTCTGAATTGTCTTTACTTTCCTCTAAAAAGGATCTTCCCAAATCCAGTCGTCTTCGTGCCTTAGCCCCGTTCCTTGATGACAATAGGTTACTCAGGGTAGGTTGTAGGCTCTCGCAATCTTTGCTTTCTGAGGACAAAAAGCATCCTGTTATTTTGCCTTCTAAACATCACGTAACTTCCTTAATCATACGTGACATTCGTTATCGCAATCTGCATGTTGGTACACGCACACTGCTTTGCCTCTTAAGGGAAAAGTACTGGATTATAAATGGAATTCATGAAGTTTCCTCTGTAATTCACAAGTGCATTCCTTGCTTCAAAGCGAAACCTAAAGTCAATACTCAATTAATGAGCGATCTGCCCTCCTTTCGCTCTTCTCCTATACGTCCTTTGGCTCTAACTGATGTGGACTATATGGGTCCGTTCCAATATCAACGTAATTCCCCTGAAGCTAAACACAAATTGTTTGGTAAGCTCTATGTTTCTCTCTTTGTTTGCATGGTTACTGGCACGATCCATTTGGAACTAGTAAAGAATGCCTCTACTTCTTACTTTTTATCAGCTGTCTCTCGCTTCGCTGCTAGGCGTGGTGTTCCTTCGGAGATGTTCTCTGATAACGCTTCCACTTTTCAAGGCGCAGCTTCTTTGTGGAAGAACGCTCTCACATCTTCTCCTGCCATGGAACAGATTTCTAATTTTTCCAACTCAAAGGGTTTCAAATGGCGTTTTATACCTCCCTACGCTCCTCATCACGGTGGTAGGTGGGAATCCTGCGTAAAGCTCCCTAAACGTCACTTAAGAAAGGTTTTAGGTAATCGCATTTTGACTTATGAAGAATTTAATTCGCTGTCCGTTCTGATTGAAGGTTTTGTTAGTTCTCGGCCTTTAACTCCGCTTTCCAATGACCCTGATGACCTGCTTCCACTGACACCTGGTCACTTCCTTATAGGCACTTCTCTTTCTGCCCCTCCTCCCCTTCCCAACTCTTACAGGGATTCTAATTTACCTGTTGATTGGCGTAAACTTGAAGCCCTCCGAAATTCTTTCTGGAAGAGGTGGAACTTGGAATACTTAACTTCCTTGCAACGGAGACAGAAGTGGTTCCTTTCCAATCCCGACATCAAAGTGGGGGACTTGGTCCTGGTTAGGGATGTTTCTCCTCCCTTGGTCTGGATTTCTGGTAGAGTGACCGAGTGTTATCCTGGAAGGGATGGGAGAGTTAGGGTAGCCAGGATCTTGACCACTAACGGTCACATCATAAGACCACTGTCATTAATTGCTCCATTACCTTTAAACTTTTAATTGTTTGTCTTGTTCTCTGTTGGTGTTTGCCTCTCCCAGCTTGGTGTATTCTTTGGAATACACGGTAAGATAGAGCAAGCTTTTGCTTCTCTTTGCCGTAATTCATTTCTTCCTTTTTCTCAAAGACCAACAGTGATCTTCTGATTTCTCCTTGTTGGTCATGTCTCTTATGTTACCTGTGAGTCTGTTCTAGAAATATATCTTCCATGACCCACCTAGCGTCATCTAGCAGCGAATCTCTGAAGTTCCTCAATTCTTCCCTGTAGAAGAGGACTTCATTATCAATATAGCCACCAGATCTCGTCGCCATCGCCAGCTATCATCTCCGTGATCAAGAGAACTTCGTCTACTTTTTCACCCACCAGGCTGCGTTAGTGTCGCCTACTACCTACTCTTTGAAGACCATTTCATCAAGAGAAATTTTATTTCAGTTATGTTGCCTATTCTTATATGTATTCCTTTGTCTCCTACCCCCACTCTTTTCCCTTCCCTGGTCCCTCTGTGCTTCGCTGAGCGTGTCTCACTTGTACGTCGGAAGTCGACTCAGTCAGTTAGAGCTTAACTAGAGCTCGCCTCCTCAACTCGAGAGGCAATCTTTTAAATTCAACGCCATGTTGGAATTTTAGTAACAACCGTCTAATGTATCATCGCCTTCTACATGAAGCAAAGATAAGTACCGACTTCAGGTTTTAACCTCATTCTCATCGTCTTTTAATGGCTCAATGCTTTTATTTGGATTTATAGACAGTGAAAGTTGCTATGTGAAAATAACTGCTTTCAAGAGATATTCTTGATCTTACTTAAACTATCAGGCCTAACTTTCAACATGAAAGATTTTCTGAGATGCTATCTCACATCGAGGGATATTTTCAAAATACCCACTGTCTATATAATCGAGCTTTCCGCCGAGGGATTCTCTACCCTATTTAAACAAGTCATCATTGCTCTGGAACCTTCCATAACTTGCACTCTAACTACCAGTCATACTGTCATGTATTTTCCACTCACATGTGGGAAAACTTTTTCAAACTAAGGAACCTTCCTTATAAACTACCATAAATATCTAATTTTTCTTCCTCCGTTGGGATTTTCTCTGGCGCATTCAACTATAATCTACAACTTTCTCAAGCAATAGACTTTCGCACATCTAGTGTAACTAGTTATTTTCCATCATTGCAATAACTTTCTTTGCTATAAACTTTTTGTGCTACTACAGTGAACTTTTCATCTATTTCAACAGAGTGAAAACAGTGTTTGTTCAACATTTCATCCGCGTCGCGTTCGTCCGAATGCTATAAATACGGCCATGAACACTTATCCTCAATCCCATTTGATCTTTTCCAAACCCTTTACTAACAAACCAAAATAATAAAATTGTTACTTTAGGTCATTTTTCAATGAGGTGTCACTCTCAATTAGTGCCCTCCGCTTTTTTCGCTCTATGTACCACGAATTAATGTATGTTAAACTTCGTGTCCAGTACACGTCTTAAATTACACTATTTCTCCCTTCTAATTAGGGAATACAATTCTTTCAACTCATAAGTGAGTTATTTCTAGGTTTTACGAAAGGGATACTTGCCCCATTTGTCTCGTGATCCCTACTTAAGCATAGGAGTTCTAGAAAATACCTTTCGATTTTTCTCTTCAGGTTTCACAATAAGTGACTTGCCCTATTTGTATAATCCCTAAAAGTAATTCAGCATAAATATAAGAAGTTATAGAAACTTCTATTTTATTCTTCCTGCTTTTTGTTGTTGTTACTTTCGAAGTTGTTATTTTTTCTAAGATATTTACCTAGAAATTCTCAATGTACACACCTTGTGCTTGATTTATTGTCTAGCTTTAATAACGTTAGTTATCTTTAAATTTTTCACTTTATCTTCGCCATTCCAAAATCTTACGAAGATTTTAAAGTATATAAAAGGTTTGAAACCAAAGAATTATCAATTGCCTGGCGCAAGCTTTAGATGTTTTTTGGAGGTCTGCGACCCCAATTGTTTATATAAATGAAAATTATATTTGTTACAAAACCTCTTCCTTTTACATTGTTAAATAAATCTAATATTTGTTTTCCGTTTCCTCATTTCTCTAACAAAACGGTTAAGCTAGATCCTGTCTTCCTTGACTCTTCCCACTTAATGCAAATAAATCTATTGATAGGGCTTTCACCACTTGTTGCATTTGAGCAAAAACTCTTAGTTGGTAACTTGGTAAAGTCACTCTTAGCTTTAATAGCTAATTCTAACTGGCCAGTAAGGCAAGCATAGCTCGCTACGCCAGCTTCCTGCTTGTGGAGATTCTCTCCAACACTTATGGTTGGTTTTTCAAAATATAAGTGTTTCGCATTGTCTAAACTTTTAGTCGGCGCCTTGCTGGGTAAAAGCTTAGCCATTTCCAAATGCAACTATTGGTACACTTACCAAAAATTATTCCCAAAGGTATAATTGCATTATTCCTATCCTTCTTGGAAGCATTTTGTCGCTCTTAAGGAATTCTACTGTACAATTTCGAAAACTAAAATATCGAAACCGATTCAAATTATTGGCATTCTTCAAATTACTTGTTTAAAAACAAACTCCTTTGAACAGATACACAATAAATCTGTTACTCTTTGTCTTGCCAGACCATCACCCTTCCCCATAGTAGGCATATGTATGCATGAGAGGGAATACACTGAAGCAGCTTTCACGAGAACAGCCCAAGTTCCGGCTGCGTTTCCCGTTAGCTTCATCCGGGTCCCTCCAACTTTAGGTATCGGAGAGCGGATTTGCAGTGGCAGCCGCCTTTGAGTACATTTAAAGTAAAATTATAACTTCTTTTGGACTCTCGTCCTATTTCTCCATCCTTTTTCTTCAGTCCGAAACCCACTCCCTTTTCTTTATCATCTTCCCTTGGGGGTTAGGTTATTCCCAAGATAATAATCTACCCAAAATTTGGTCCCAGAAACCCGGGAGAGTCCATTTATCACATTTTCTATTTTGTCAAGGGTTATTTGACAATATTTTGCAAATCATTAATATCTTCTTTGAATTTTTCATCTATAATTACATCGTGCAAAGCCTGTGAAGTGGAAAGAGGTCGCTCCTGTCTCCTTTGGTGAGTCCCTTCCTTTCAACTTATTTGCTGCTGCCAGCCTGACAGCATTTTCAAGGTTCCACAGTTTCGTAAGTTATACTTTAATTTACCTATTTTGTCATGGCTCCTACAGAAAAAGATAAAGATGAAAAACTTACTTCTAAACGAGCATCCTATAAAGGGCAGATTACCAGATTCAGAAAATACATCAAAGAGCTAGATCCCTCAGAAGCTCAATTAGATTTGTTAAAACATCGTGTAAGGGATTTTGAACGTTCATATGAAAATTATTGTAACATCCAAACTGAAATAGAAACTTGTATGCTCAATCCAACCGAAGATCTAGTCGAAGTTGAAAACCAATATTACGAAGGTATAGGTTCTGCTTTTAAAATAATACGCCAACTCGAAGAGGAACAGGAAAAAGACGGTTCTGTTCTTGGTTCCCTTCACGAACAACAAACCTCTTCTCGCGATGGTACTCACAAGCCCAAACCAATTCAACCTAAGATTGATTTACCCCACTTCTCTGGAGACGAATCTACTTGGGATTCTTTCTATGAATTATTTTGTTCTCTTGTTCATGACAATGAAAACATTCAAGTCATCTATAAGTTTCATTATTTGAGATCTATCCTCCGAGGTCAAGCTATGCAGTTAGTTGAAGCACTCCCTTTAAGTGCCGAGAACTACCCCATTGCCTTTAATTTATTGAAAGAAAGATACGGAAATCCACGGTTACGTATTCAACGCCATATGTAGGCTCTATTTAACCTACCCGCGTCACAGCACAATGACGTCACTAGTTTGCGTACTCTCATTGATACTACACAACTTCACGTTAAAGCTCTGTCCCAATTGGATCAACCCACTGAACACAGGGATACTTTCTTAATACATTTAGTGGTTTCTAAAGTCGATGTTGCCACCCTAAAAGCTTGGGAGATTGAACTTTCCAGAGAAGACGATTACCCTTACGAGCATTTAGTCACTTTCATAAATGCTAGATGCCAACTCTTAACTGCTTTAGCTAATCAAAGTGAACCCTCATCCCCTAGCTCTAAATTTGAATTAATGTCTCTTAAACCTAAAAGCGAACGCTTATCGTCTAGTACCCAAAAACCTGGGTCCAGCTCATCTAAACTCAAGTCAAACACCACTGGTTACCCAACTAGGTCTAGTGAACGCCGTATTGCTAGTTCTCTCGTTATAAACACTCAAAGCGAACCCCGCAAGAGTTTAAATGAACCGTTAAAGTGCATACTTTGTAAACATTCCCACCCCTTATATCTATGTAAATCTTTTAAAGAACTGTCAGTCGACGACAGAAGAAAATTATTTTCCCAGAATAAACATTGCTTTAACTGCTTAGCACCCACGCATTCTGCTTCAAATTGCAAGTCCACCAGACTTTGCTTCCATTGTGAAAAAGCTCATCACACTTTACTACATCGTCATGATCAAGCAAGGTCATCGACCGCATCTACTTCTCAGAAAAATGACAATGCTAACAGTTCCAATGCTTCGTCTTACATCCAAAATGCCAAGTCCATACGCAGTGCTCAAGTACTCTTGTCTACTGTCCAAATCGAAGTTCAGGATAACTTTGACAACTGGGTCCGTGCACGCGGTCTTCTTGATTCAGCGGCAACTCATGATTTTGTGTCTAATTCTTTGATTAGAAAACTAGGCCTACCTGTAAACCACACGTCTATTAACGTATCGGGCATGAACAGCTCAAAATCGCAAGCTTTACAGTTTTCAAAGCTAACCATAAGAGACATTTGTCACAGAAACAACTTCCTCAAACTGAATTGTCTCATTCTCAATAGCATAGGAGAAGATACTCCAAGTCACTCTGTGGATATTTCAGGGTTAAACATTCCCTCGCATTTAAAGGCTAGCCGATCCTTTGTTCAATGTACAATACCCCATCGACATACACTTTAGTGTCAATGTATTCTGGAATTGCCTTCGTAAACAGGTTCGCAAGTTATCCTCAAACGTGGTTGCCAGAGACACTAATTTTGGATGGATCGTCACCGGTCAACTTCCCCATTATTCTCCCCAACCCGCATCGCAATGTTATTTCGCTAATACTGACTTGGAACAGTTCTGGAGGCTCGAAAGCGTTGATTCTCCTAACGTGACCTCTTCAGAAAACGAATTCTGTGAGCAACTTTTTCTGAACACCACCACTCGTTCTTCTGATGGTCGGTTCCTTGTTCAGATGCCAAGATTACATAATCCTCCTAAACTTATTCATACGGAAGTTGTTAACAAATCTGATGACGAATTGCACCCCCCCCCCCCCCCAATTGAAACGGTTTACTTAAATCATGATCCCGTGTGGAAAAACCCTCTTGTAAAGGATAAAATCCGAGTTGTTTTCAATGGTTCATCACCTGACGTTAATGGCAACATTCTTAACGATACTCTTTACTCTGGTCCTGCTATTCAGTCAGATCTATCTGCTATACTCTTAAACTTTCGATTATTTCCCATAGCTGTTATAGCGGACATAAAACAGATGTACCGTCAAGTTTTAATTCAGCCTGAACAACGAGATCTCCAAAGAATCTTTTGGCGCGACGAAATCAGCAAGCCCATTAAGGTATTTCGCTTAAAGACGGTTACTTATGGCTTAAAATCTTCCGCATTCCTTGCTATCCGATCCTTACACTTGTTAGCCTCTCAAGATGGCCATTTATTTGATTCTAAAGCTTCCGAAGCACTAACCACCTCATTCTTTGTTGACGATTACTTGCAGTCCTTCCCCACTCTGGAGGAAGCTTCTTTCGTGTCATTAGAACTTCAGGCATTGCTAAAGAATGGAGGTTTCCCACATCATAAGTAGAATTCCAACTCCCAAGAGTTTCTCGCCCAGTTTCCTAATGAAGATGTAGATCCCTCCTCCGTTGAAATTTGCGGAAACTCCGAATCCATAAAAACACTTGGAGTTCATTGTTGCACTATCACTGGCACTCTCAACTATAAAGTTTAGCTTGCAGAAGAGCTCCCTAACACAAAAAGACAAATTCTCTCTGAATTTGCAAAAAATTTTGATCCGCTTCAATTCCTTGCCCCAGTTATCGTTATAGCCAAACTTTCCATGCAAGAGCTATGGTCGCTCAAATGTGAATGGGACGACACTGTTCTCCTTCCTTTTCTTAACAGATGGCTCTCGCAGCAATTTGCTGGATCTTTCCCTTATTGAAATTCCCAGGAATTTAATTAACGCTCATCCTAATGCATCTTTTTTCCTTCATGTGTTCGTGGACAGTTCCGAAAAAGCTTACGGTTGCTGTGCATATTTGGTTTATCGCGGTTCCTTAAATGGATCTTCAGTTTCCAACCTTGTTTGTGCCAAATCGAAGGTGGCTCCTCTTAAAACTATCACTTTGCCTAGGCTTGAATTGTGTGCTGCACTCATGGCCGCAGAACTTGTTAAGAAATTACGGGAAGTATTAAAAGTCGAATTCTCGCAAATCTATCTTTGGAGCGATTCCATGATCACCCTTTCTTGTATCGCCAAAAAACCCTCTCATTGGCAAACTTATGTTGCAAACAGGGTTTCCAAAATTCATACTCTTTCTTCGGGATGTCAATGGAGGCATGTGCCCAGCGCTGACAACCCAGCCGACATTATTTCTCGTGGATGTTTACCCTCTCAATTGGCAGCTTCTCAGTTGTACTGGCATGGGCCCTCGTGGTTAATCGAAAACTCCTCTTGTTTGCCCTCGAAACCTCCAGCTGCAAACTTCAACTTGCCTGACGCTAAAGTATCTAAATCTATTGCTTCGTGTCTTGTTTCCAACGTCTCTCATCCCTTGTTGTCCCGCTATTCTTCCTTTCATAAATTAATTCGAATTGTCGCCTATCTTCTTAGATGGAAATATCTTGTGGTTTACCAACCTCTTCTCCCCAAACCACACCTTACCAATCATGAATTGAATCTCGCTACCATTAAGGTTTTGCAACTAACACAGCGAGAAGCCTTTTCTTCTGAATTGTCTTTACTTTCCTCTAAAAAGGATCTTCCCAAATCCAGTCGTCTTCGTGCCTTAGCCCCGTTCCTTGATGACAATAGGTTACTCAGGGTAGGTTGTAGGCTCTCGCAATCTTTGCTTTCTGAGGACAAAAAGCATCCTGTTATTTTGCCTTCTAAACATCACGTAACTTCCTTAATCATACGTGACATTCGTTATCGCAATCTGCATGTTGGTACACGCACACTGCTTTGCCTCTTAAGGGAAAAGTACTGGATTATAAATGGAATTCATGAAGTTTCCTCTGTAATTCACAAGTGCATTCCTTGCTTCAAAGCGAAACCTAAAGTCAATACTCAATTAATGAGCGATCTGCCCTCCTTTCGCTCTTCTCCTATACGTCCTTTGGCTCTAACTGATGTGGACTATATGGGTCCGTTCCAATATCAACGTAATTCCCCTGAAGCTAAACACAAATTGTTTGGTAAGCTCTATGTTTCTCTCTTTGTTTGCATGGTTACTGGCACGATCCATTTGGAACTAGTAAAGAATGCCTCTACTTCTTACTTTTTATCAGCTGTCTCTCGCTTCGCTGCTAGGCGTGGTGTTCCTTCGGAGATGTTCTCTGATAACGCTTCCACTTTTCAAGGCGCAGCTTCTTTGTGGAAGAACGCTCTCACATCTTCTCCTGCCATGGAACAGATTTCTAATTTTTCCAACTCAAAGGGTTTCAAATGGCGTTTTATACCTCCCTACGCTCCTCATCACGGTGGTAGGTGGGAATCCTGCGTAAAGCTCCCTAAACGTCACTTAAGAAAGGTTTTAGGTAATCGCATTTTGACTTATGAAGAATTTAATTCGCTGTCCGTTCTGATTGAAGGTTTTGTTAGTTCTCGGCCTTTAACTCCGCTTTCCAATGACCCTGATGACCTGCTTCCACTGACACCTGGTCACTTCCTTATAGGCACTTCTCTTTCTGCCCCTCCTCCCCTTCCCAACTCTTACAGGGATTCTAATTTACCTGTTGATTGGCGTAAACTTGAAGCCCTCCGCAATTCTTTCTGGAAGAGGTGGAACTTGGAATACTTAACTTCCTTGCAACGGAGACAGAAGTGGTTCCTTTCCAATCCCGACATCAAAGTGGGGGACTTGGTCCTGGTTAGGGATGTTTCTCCTCCCTTGGTCTGGATTTCTGGTAGAGTGACCGAGTGTTATCCTGGAAGGGATGGGAGAGTTAGGGTAGCCAGGATCTTGACCACTAACGGTCACATCATAAGACCACTGTCATTAATTGCTCCATTACCTTTAAACTTTTAATTGTTTGTCTTGTTCTCTGTTGGTGTTTGCCTCTCCCAGCTTGGTGTATTCTTTGGAATACACGGTAAGATAGAGCAAGCTTTTGCTTCTCTTTGCCGTAATTCATTTCTTCCTTTTTCTCAAAGACCAACAGTGATCTTCTGATTTCTCCTTGTTGGTCATGTCTCTTATGTTACCTGTGAGTCTGTTCTAGAAATATATCTTCCATGACCCACCTAGCGTCATCTAGCAGCGAATCTCTGAAGTTCCTCAATTCTTCCCTGTAGAAGAGGACTTCGTTATCAATATAGCCACCAGATCTCGTCGCCATCGCCAGCTATCATCTCCGTGATCAAGAGAACTTCGTCTACTTTTTCACCCACCAGGCTGCGTTAGTGTCGCCTACTACCTACTCTTTGAAGACCATTTCATCAAGAGAAATTTTATTTCAGTTATGTTGCCTATTCTTATATGTATTCCTTTGTCTCCTACCCCCACTCTTTTCCCTTCCCTGGTCCCTCTGTGCTTCGCTGAGCGTGTCTCACTTGTACGTCGGAAGTCGACTCAGTCAGTTAGAGCTTAACTAGAGCTCGCCTCCTCAACTCGAGAGGCAATCTTTTAAATTCAACGCCATGTTGGAATTTTAGTAACAACCGTCTAATGTATCATCGCCTTCTACATGAAGCAAAGATAAGTACCGACTTCAGGTTTTAACCTCATTCTCATCGTCTTTTAATGGCTCAATGCTTTTATTTGGATTTATAGACAGTGAAAGTTGCTATGTGAAAATAACTGCTTTCAAGAGATATTCTTGATCTTACTTAAACTATCAGGCCTAACTTTCAACATGAAAGATTTTCTGAGATGCTATCTCACATCGAGGGATATTTTCAAAATACCCACTGTCTATATAATCGAGCTTTCCGCCGAGGGATTCTCTACCCTATTTAAACAAGTCATCATTGCTCTGGAACCTTCCATAACTTGCACTCTAACTACCAGTCATACTGTCATGTATTTTCCACTCACATGTGGGAAAACTTTTTCAAACTAAGGAACCTTCCTTATAAACTACCATAAATATCTAATTTTTCTTCCTCCGTTGGGATTTTCTCTGGCGCATTCAACTATAATCTACAACTTTCTCAAGCAATAGACTTTCGCACATCTAGTGTAACTAGTTATTTTCCATCATTGCAATAACTTTCTTTGCTATAAACTTTTTGTGCTACTACAGTGAACTTTTCATCTATTTCAACAGAGTGAAAACAGTGTTTGTTCAACATTTCATCCGCGTCGCGTTCGTCCGAATGCTATAAATACGGCCATGAACACTTATCCTCAATCCCATTTGATCTTTTCCAAACCCTTTACTAACAAACCAAAATAATAAAATTGTTACTTTAGGTCATTTTTCAATGAGGTGTCACTCTCAATTAGTGCCCTCCGCTTTTTTCGCTCTATGTACCACGAATTAATGTATGTTAAACTTCGTGTCCAGTACACGTCTTAAATTACACTATTTCTCCCTTCTAATTAGGGAATACAATTCTTTCAACTCATAAGTGAGTTATTTCTAGGTTTTACGAAAGGGATACTTGCCCCATTTGTCTCGTGATCCCTACTTAAGCATAGGAGTTCTAGAAAATACCTTTCGATTTTTCTCTTCAGGTTTCACAATAAGTGACTTGCCCTATTTGTATAATCCCTAAAAGTAATTCAGCATAAATATAAGAAGTTATAGAAACTTCTATTTTATTCTTCCTGCTTTTTGTTGTTGTTACTTTCGAAGTTGTTATTTTTTCTAAGATATTTACCTAGAAATTCTCAATGTACACACCTTGTGCTTGATTTATTGTCTAGCTTTAATAACGTTAGTTATCTTTAAATTTTTCACTTTATCTTCGCCATTCCAAAATCTTACGAAGATTTTAAAGTATATAAAAGGTTTGAAACCAAAGAATTATCAATTGCCTGGCGCAAGCTTTAGATGTTTTTTGGAGGTCTGCGACCCCAATTGTTTATATAAATGAAAATTATATTTGTTACAAAACCTCTTCCTTTTACATTGTTAAATAAATCTAATATTTGTTTTCCGTTTCCTCATTTCTCTAACAAAACGGTTAAGCTAGATCCTGTCTTCCTTGACTCTTCCCACTTAATGCAAATAAATCTATTGATAGGGCTTTCACCACTTGTTGCATTTGAGCAAAAACTCTTAGTTGGTAACTTGGTAAAGTCACTCTTAGCTTTAATAGCTAATTCTAACTGGCCAGTAAGGCAAGCATAGCTCGCTACGCCAGCTTCCTGCTTGTGGAGATTCTCTCCAACACTTATGGTTGGTTTTTCAAAATATAAGTGTTTCGCATTGTCTAAACTTTTAGTCGGCGCCTTGCTGGGTAAAAGCTTAGCCATTTCCAAATGCAACTATTGGTACACTTACCAAAAATTATTCCCAAAGGTATAATTGCATTATTCCTATCCTTCTTGGAAGCATTTTGTCGCTCTTAAGGAATTCTACTGTACAATTTCGAAAACTAAAATATCGAAACCGATTCAAATTATTGGCATTCTTCAAATTACTTGTTTAAAAACAAACTCCTTTGAACAGATACACAATAAATCTGTTACTCTTTGTCTTGCCAGACCATCACCCTTCCCCATAGTAGGCATATGTATGCATGAGAGGGAATACACTGAAGCAGCTTTCACGAGAACAGCCCAAGTTCCGGCTGCGTTTCCCGTTAGCTTCATCCGGGTCCCTCCAACTTTAGGTATCGGAGAGCGGATTTGCAGTGGCAGCCGCCTTTGAGTACATTTAAAGTAAAATTATAACTTCTTTTGGACTCTCGTCCTATTTCTCCATCCTTTTTCTTCAGTCCGAAACCCACTCCCTTTTCTTTATCATCTTCCCTTGGGGGTTAGGTTATTCCCAAGATAATAATCTACCCAAAATTTGGTCCCAGAAACCCGGGAGAGTCCATTTATCACATTTTCTATTTTGTCAAGGGTTATTTGACAATATTTTGCAAATCATTAATATCTTCTTTGAATTTTTCATCTATAATTACATCGTGCAAAGCCTGTGAAGTGGAAAGAGGTCGCTCCTGTCTCCTTTGGTGAGTCCCTTCCTTTCAACTTATTTGCTGCTGCCAGCCTGACAGCATTTTCAAGGTTCCACAGTTTCGTAAGTTATACTTTAATTTACCTATTTTGTCATGGCTCCTACAGAAAAAGATAAAGATGAAAAACTTACTTCTAAACGAGCATCCTATAAAGGGCAGATTACCAGATTCAGAAAATACATCAAAGAGCTAGATCCCTCAGAAGCTCAATTAGATTTGTTAAAACATCGTGTAAGGGATTTTGAACGTTCATATGAAAATTATTGTAACATCCAAACTGAAATAGAAACTTGTATGCTCAATCCAACCGAAGATCTAGTCGAAGTTGAAAACCAATATTACGAAGGTATAGGTTCTGCTTTTAAAATAATACGCCAACTCGAAGAGGAACAGGAAAAAGACGGTTCTGTTCTTGGTTCCCTTCACGAACAACAAACCTCTTCTCGCGATGGTACTCACAAGCCCAAACCAATTCAACCTAAGATTGATTTACCCCACTTCTCTGGAGACGAATCTACTTGGGATTCTTTCTATGAATTATTTTGTTCTCTTGTTCATGACAATGAAAACATTCAAGTCATCTATAAGTTTCATTATTTGAGATCTATCCTCCGAGGTCAAGCTATGCAGTTAGTTGAAGCACTCCCTTTAAGTGCCGAGAACTACCCCATTGCCTTTAATTTATTGAAAGAAAGATACGGAAATCCACGGTTACGTATTCAACGCCATATGTAGGCTCTATTTAACCTACCCGCGTCACAGCACAATGACGTCACTAGTTTGCGTACTCTCATTGATACTACACAACTTCACGTTAAAGCTCTGTCCCAATTGGATCAACCCACTGAACACAGGGATACTTTCTTAATACATTTAGTGGTTTCTAAAGTCGATGTTGCCACCCTAAAAGCTTGGGAGATTGAACTTTCCAGAGAAGACGATTACCCTTACGAGCATTTAGTCACTTTCATAAATGCTAGATGCCAACTCTTAACTGCTTTAGCTAATCAAAGTGAACCCTCATCCCCTAGCTCTAAATTTGAATTAATGTCTCTTAAACCTAAAAGCGAACGCTTATCGTCTAGTACCCAAAAACCTGGGTCCAGCTCATCTAAACTCAAGTCAAACACCACTGGTTACCCAACTAGGTCTAGTGAACGCCGTATTGCTAGTTCTCTCGTTATAAACACTCAAAGCGAACCCCGCAAGAGTTTAAATGAACCGTTAAAGTGCATACTTTGTAAACATTCCCACCCCTTATATCTATGTAAATCTTTTAAAGAACTGTCAGTCGACGACAGAAGAAAATTATTTTCCCAGAATAAACATTGCTTTAACTGCTTAGCACCCACGCATTCTGCTTCAAATTGCAAGTCCACCAGACTTTGCTTCCATTGTGAAAAAGCTCATCACACTTTACTACATCGTCATGATCAAGCAAGGTCATCGACCGCATCTACTTCTCAGAAAAATGACAATGCTAACAGTTCCAATGCTTCGTCTTACATCCAAAATGCCAAGTCCATACGCAGTGCTCAAGTACTCTTGTCTACTGTCCAAATCGAAGTTCAGGATAACTTTGACAACTGGGTCCGTGCACGCGGTCTTCTTGATTCAGCGGCAACTCATGATTTTGTGTCTAATTCTTTGATTAGAAAACTAGGCCTACCTGTAAACCACACGTCTATTAACGTATCGGGCATGAACAGCTCAAAATCGCAAGCTTTACAGTTTTCAAAGCTAACCATAAGAGACATTTGTCACAGAAACAACTTCCTCAAACTGAATTGTCTCATTCTCAATAGCATAGGAGAAGATACTCCAAGTCACTCTGTGGATATTTCAGGGTTAAACATTCCCTCGCATTTAAAGGCTAGCCGATCCTTTGTTCAATGTACAATACCCCATCGACATACACTTTAGTGTCAATGTATTCTGGAATTGCCTTCGTAAACAGGTTCGCAAGTTATCCTCAAACGTGGTTGCCAGAGACACTAATTTTGGATGGATCGTCACCGGTCAACTTCCCCATTATTCTCCCCAACCCGCATCGCAATGTTATTTCACTAATACTGACTTGGAACAGTTCTGGAGGCTCGAAAGCGTTGATTCTCCTAACGTGACCTCTTCAGAAAACGAATTCTGTGAGCAACTTTTTCTGAACACCACCACTCGTTCTTCTGATGGTCGGTTCCTTGTTCAGATGCCAAGATTACATAATCCTCCTAAACTTATTCATACGGAAGTTGTTAACAAATCTGATGACGAATTGCACCCCCCCCCCCCCCCCCCCAATTGAAACGGTTTACTTAAATCATGATCCCGTGTGGAAAAACCCTCTTGTAAAGGATAAAATCCGAGTTGTTTTCAATGGTTCATCACCTGACGTTAATGGCAACATTCTTAACGATACTCTTTACTCTGGTCCTGCTATTCAGTCAGATCTATCTGCTATACTCTTAAACTTTCGATTATTTCCCATAGCTGTTATAGCGGACATAAAACAGATGTACCGTCAAGTTTTAATTCAGCCTGAACAACGAGATCTCCAAAGAATCTTTTGGCGCGACGAAATCAGCAAGCCCATTAAGGTATTTCGCTTAAAGACGGTTACTTATGGCTTAAAATCTTCCGCATTCCTTGCTATCCGATCCTTACACTTGTTAGCCTCTCAAGATGGCCATTTATTTGATTCTAAAGCTTCCGAAGCACTAACCACCTCATTCTTTGTTGACGATTACTTGCAGTCCTTCCCCACTCTGGAGGAAGCTTCTTTCGTGTCATTAGAACTTCAGGCATTGCTAAAGAATGGAGGTTTCCCACATCATAAGTAGAATTCCAACTCCCAAGAGTTTCTCGCCCAGTTTCCTAATGAAGATGTAGATCCCTCCTCCGTTGAAATTTGCGGAAACTCCGAATCCATAAAAACACTTGGAGTTCATTGTTGCACTATCACTGGCACTCTCAACTATAAAGTTTAGCTTGCAGAAGAGCTCCCTAACACAAAAAGACAAATTCTCTCTGAATTTGCAAAAAATTTTGATCCGCTTCAATTCCTTGCCCCAGTTATCGTTATAGCCAAACTTTCCATGCAAGAGCTATGGTCGCTCAAATGTGAATGGGACGACACTGTTCTCCTTCCTTTTCTTAACAGATGGCTCTCGCAGAAATTTGCTGGATCTTTCCCTTATTGAAATTCCCAGGAATTTAATTAACGCTCATCCTAATGCATCTTTTTTCCTTCATGTGTTCGTGGACAGTTCCGAAAAAGCTTACGGTTGCTGTGCATATTTGGTTTATCGCGGTTCCTTAAATGGATCTTCAGTTTCCAACCTTGTTTGTGCCAAATCGAAGGTGGCTCCTCTTAAAACTATCACTTTGCCTAGGCTTGAATTGTGTGCTGCACTCATGGCCGCAGAACTTGTTAAGAAATTACGGGAAGTATTAAAAGTCGAATTCTCGCAAATCTATCTTTGGAGCGATTCCATGATCACCCTTTCTTGTATCGCCAAAAAACCCTCTCATTGGCAAACTTATGTTGCAAACAGGGTTTCCAAAATTCATACTCTTTCTTCGGGATGTCAATGGAGGCATGTGCCCAGCGCTGACAACCCAGCCGACATTATTTCTCGTGGATGTTTACCCTCTCAATTGGCAGCTTCTCAGTTGTACTGGCATGGGCCCTCGTGGTTAATCGAAAACTCCTCTTGTTGGCCCTCGAAACCTCCAGCTGCAAACTTCAACTTGCCTGACGCTAAAGTATCTAAATCTATTGCTTCGTGTCTTGTTTCCAACGTCTCTCATCCCTTGTTGTCCCGCTATTCTTCCTTTCATAAATTAATTCGAATTGTCGCCTATCTTCTTAGATGGAAATATCTTGTGGTTTACCAACCTCTTCTCCCCAAACCACACCTTACCAATCATGAATTGAATCTCGCTACCATTAAGGTTTTGCAACTAACACAGCGAGAAGCCTTTTCTTCTGAATTGTCTTTACTTTCCTCTAAAAAGGATCTTCCCAAATCCAGTCGTCTTCGTGCCTTAGCCCCGTTCCTTGATGACAATAGGTTACTCAGGGTAGGTTGTAGGCTCTCGCAATCTTTGCTTTCTGAGGACAAAAAGCATCCTGTTATTTTGCCTTCTAAACATCACGTAACTTCCTTAATCATACGTGACATTCGTTATCGCAATCTGCATGTTGGTACACGCACACTGCTTTGCCTCTTAAGGGAAAAGTACTGGATTATAAATGGAATTCATGAAGTTTCCTCTGTAATTCACAAGTGCATTCCTTGCTTCAAAGCGAAACCTAAAGTCAATACTCAATTAATGAGCGATCTGCCCTCCTTTCGCTCTTCTCCTATACGTCCTTTGGCTCTAACTGGTGTGGACTATATGGGTCCGTTCCAATATCAACGTAATTCCCCTGAAGCTAAACACAAATTGTTTGGTAAGCTCTATGTTTCTCTCTTTGTTTGCATGGTTACTGGCACGATCCATTTGGAACTAGTAAAGAATGCCTCTACTTCTTACTTTTTATCAGCTGTCTCTCGCTTCGCTGCTAGGCGTGGTGTTCCTTCGGAGATGTTCTCTGATAACGCTTCCACTTTTCAAGGCGCAGCTTCTTTGTGGAAGAACGCTCTCACATCTTCTCCTGCCATGGAACAGATTTCTAATTTTTCCAACTCAAAGGGTTTCAAATGGCGTTTTATACCTCCCTACGCTCCTTATCACGGTGGTAGGTGGGAATCCTGCGTAAAGCTCCCTAAACGTCACTTAAGAAAGGTTTTAGGTAATCGCATTTTGACTTATGAAGAATTTAATTCGCTGTCCGTTCTGATTGAAGGTTTTGTTAGTTCTCGGCCTTTAACTCCGCTTTCCAATGACCCTGATGACCTGCTTCCACTGACACCTGGTCACTTCCTTATAGGCACTTCTCTTTCTGCCCCTCCTCCCCTTCCCAACTCTTACAGGGATTCTAATTTACCTGTTGATTGGCGTAAACTTGAAGCCCTCCGCAATTCTTTCTGGAAGAGGTGGAACTTGGAATACTTAACTTCCTTGCAACGGAGACAGAAGTGGTTCCTTTCCAATCCCGACATCAAAGTGGGGGACTTGGTCCTGGTTAGGGATGTTTCTCCTCCCTTGGTCTGGATTTCTGGTAGAGTGACCGAGTGTTATCCTGGAAGGGATGGGAGAGTTAGGGTAGCCAGGATCTTGACCACTAACGGTCACATCATAAGACCACTGTCATTAATTGCTCCATTACCTTTAAACTTTTAATTGTTTGTCTTGTTCTCTGTTGGTGTTTGCCTCTCCCAGCTTGGTGTATTCTTTGGAATACACGGTAAGATAGAGCAAGCTTTTGCTTCTCTTTGCCGTAATTCATTTCTTCCTTTTTCTCAAAGACCAACAGTGATCTTCTGATTTCTCCTTGTTGGTCATGTCTCTTATGTTACCTGTGAGTCTGTTCTAGAAATATATCTTCCATGACCCACCTAGCGTCATCTAGCAGCGAATCTCTGAAGTTCCTCAATTCTTCCCTGTAGAAGAGGACTTCATTATCAATATAGCCACCAGATCTCGTCGCCATCGCCAGCTATCATCTCCGTGATCAAGAGAACTTCGTCTACTTTTTCACCCACCAGGCTGCGTTAGTGTCGCCTACTACCTACTCTTTGAAGACCATTTCATCAAGAGAAATTTTATTTCAGTTATGTTGCCTATTCTTATATGTATTCCTTTGTCTCCTACCCCCACTCTTTTCCCTTCCCTGGTCCCTCTGTGCTTCGCTGAGCGTGTCTCACTTGTACGTCGGAAATAGACTCAGTCAGTTAGAGCTTAACTAGAGCTCGCCTCCTCAACTCGAGAGGCAATCTTTTAAATTCAACGCCATGTTGGAATTTTAGTAACAACCGTCTAATGTATCATCGCCTTCTACATGAAGCAAAGATAAGTACCGACTTCAGGTTTTAACCTCATTCTCATCGTCTTTTAATGGCTCAATGCTTTTATTTGGATTTATAGACAGTGAAAGTTGCTATGTGAAAATAACTGCTTTCAAGAGATATTCTTGATCTTACTTAAACTATCAGACCTAACTTTCAACATGAAAGATTTTCTGAGATGCCATCTCACATCGAGGGATATTTTCAAAATACCCACTGTCTATATAATCGAGCTTTCCGCCGAGGGATTCTCTACCCTATTTAAACAAGTCATCATTGCTCTGGAACCTTCCATAACTTGCACTCTAACTACCAGTCATACTGTCATGTATTTTCCACTCACATGTGGGAAAACTTTTTCAAACTAAGGAACCTTCCTTATAAACTACCATAAATATCTAATTTTTCTTCCTCCGTTGGGATTTTCTCTGGCGCATTCAACTATAATCTACAACTTTCTCAAGCAATAGACTTTCGCACATCTAGTGTAACTAGTTATTTTCCATCATTGCAATAACTTTCTTTGCTATAAACTTTTTGTGCTACTACAGTGAACTTTTCATCTATTTCAACAGAGTGAAAACAGTGTTTGTTCAACATTTCATCCGCGTCGCGTTCGTCCGAATGCTATAAATACGGCCATGAACACTTATCCTCAATCCCATTTGATCTTTTCCAAACCCTTTACTAACAAACCAAAATAATAAAATTGTTACTTTAGGTCATTTTTCAATGAGGTGTCACTCTCAATTAGTGCCCTCCGCTTTTTTCGCTCTATGTACCACGAATTAATGTATGTTAAACTTCGTGTCCAGTACACGTCTTAAATTACACTATTTCTCCCTTCTAATTAGGGAATACAATTCTTTCAACTCATAAGTGAGTTATTTCTAGGTTTTACGAAAGGGATACTTGCCCCATTTGTCTCGTGATCCCTACTTAAGCATAGGAGTTCTAGAAAATACCTTTCGATTTTTCTCTTCAGGTTTCACAATAAGTGACCTGCCCTATTTGTATAATCCCTAAAATTAATTCAGCATAAATATAAGAAGTTATAGAAACTTCTATTTTATTTTTCCTGCTTTTTGTTGTTGTTACTTTCGAAGTTGTTATTTTTTCTAAGATATTTACCTAGAAATTCTCAAAGTACACACCTTGTGCTTGATTTATTGTCTAGCTTTAATAACGTTAGTTATCTTTAAATTTTTCACTTTATCTTCGCCATTCCAAAATCTTACGAAGATTTTAAAGTATATAAAAGGTTTGAAACCAAAGAATTATCAATTGCCTGGCGCAAGCTTTAGATGTTTTTTGGAGGTCTGCGACCCCAATTGTTTATATAAATGAAAATTATATTTGTTACAAAACCTCTTCCTTTTACATTGTTAAATAAATCTAATATTTGTTTTCCGTTTCCTCATTTCTCTAACAAAACGGTTAAGCTAGATCCTGTCTTCCTTGACTCTTCCCACTTAATGCAAATAAATCTATTGATAGGGCTTTCACCACTTGTTGCATTTGAGCAAAAACTCTTAGTTGGTAACTTGGTAAAGTCACTCTTAGCTTTAATAGCTAATTCTAACTGGCCAGTAAGGCAAGCATAGCTCGCTACGCCAGCTTCCTGCTTGTGGAGATTCTCTCCAACACTTATGGTTTGTTTTTCAAAATATAAGTGTTTCTCATTGTCTAAAGTTTTAGTCGGCGCCTTGCTGGGTAAAAGCTTAGCCATTTCCAAATGCAACTATTTGTACACTTACCAAAATGTATTCCCAAATGTATAATTGCTTTATTCATATCCTTCTTGGAAGCATTTGGTCGCTCTTTAGGAATTCTACAATTTCGAAAACTAAAATATCGAAACCGATTCAAATTATTGGCATTCTTCAAATTACTTGTTTAAAAACAAACTCCTTTGAACAGATACACAATAAATCTGTTACTCTTTGTCTTGCCAGACCATCACCCTTCCCCATAGTAGGCATATGTATGCATGAGAGGGAATACACTGAAGCAGCTTTCACGAGAACAGCCCAAGTTCCGGCTGCGTTTCCCGTTAGCTTCATCCGGGTCCCTCCAACTTTAGGTATCGGAGAGCGGATTTGCAGTGGCAGCCGCCTTTGAGTACATTTAAAGTAAAATTATAACTTCTTTTGGACTCTCGTCCTATTTCTCCATCCTTTTTCTTCAGTCCGAAACCCACTCCCTTTTCTTTATCATCTTCCCTTGGGGGTTAGGTTATTCCCAAGATAATAATCTACCCAAAATTTGGTCCCAGAAACCCGGGAGAGTCCATTTATCACATTTTCTATTTTGTCAAGGGTTATTTGACAATATTTTGCAAATCATTAATATCTTCTTTGAATTTTTCATCTATAATTACATCGTGCAAAGCCTGTGAAGTGGAAAGAGGTCGCTCCTGTCTCCTTTGGTGAGTCCCTTCCTTTCAACTTATTTGCTGCTGCCAGCCTGACAGCATTTTCAAGGTTCCACAGTTTCGTAAGTTATACTTTAATTTACCTATTTTGTCATGGCTCCTACAGAAAAAGATAAAGATGAAAAACTTACTTCTAAACGAGCATCCTATAAAGGGCAGATTACCAGATTCAGAAAATACATCAAAGAGCTAGATCCCTCAGAAGCTCAATTAGATTTGTTAAAACATCGTGTAAGGGATTTTGAACGTTCATATGAAAATTATTGTAACATCCAAACTGAAATAGAAACTTGTATGCTCAATCCAACCGAAGATCTAGTCGAAGTAGAAAACCAATATTACGAAGGTATAGGTTCTGCTTTTAAAATAATACGCCAACTCGAAGAGGAACAGGAAAAAGACGGTTCTGTTCTTGGTTCCCTTCACGAACAACAAACCTCTTCTCGCGATGGTACTCACAAGCCCAAACCAATTCAACCTAAGATTGATTTACCCCACTTCTCTGGAGACGAATCTACTTGGGATTCTTTCTATGAATTATTTTGTTCTCTTGTTCATGACAATGAAAACATTCAAGTCATCTATAAGTTTCATTATTTGAGATCTATCCTCCGAGGTCAAGCTATGCAGTTAGTTGAAGCACTCCCTTTAAGTGCCGAGAACTACCCCATTGCCTTTAATTTATTGAAAGAAAGATACGGAAATCCACGGTTACGTATTCAACGCCATATGTAGGCTCTATTTAACCTACCCGCGTCACAGCACAATGACGTCACTAGTTTGCGTACTCTCATTGATACTACACAACTTCACGTTAAAGCTCTGTCCCAATTGGATCAACCCACTGAACACTGGGATACTTTCTTAATACATTTAGTGGTTTCTAAAGTCGATGTTGCCACCCTAAAAGCTTGGGAGATTGAACTTTCCAGAGAAGACGATTACCCTTACGAGCATTTAGTCACTTTCATAAATGCTAGATGCCAACTCTTAACTGCTTTAGCTAATCAAAGTGAACCCTCATCCCCTAGCTCTAAATTTGAATTAATGTCTCTTAAACCTAAAAGCGAACGCTTATCGTCTAGTACCCAAAAACCTGGGTCCAGCTCATCTAAACTCAAGTCAAACACCACTGGTTACCCAACTAGGTCTAGTGAACGCCGTATTGCTAGTTCTCTCGTTATAAACACTCAAAGCGAACCCCGCAAGAGTTTAAATGAACCGTTAAAGTGCATACTTTGTAAACATTCCCACCCCTTATATCTATGTAAATCTTTTAAAGAACTGTCAGTCGACGACGGAAGAAAATTATTTTCCCAGAATAAACATTGCTTTAACTGCTTAGCACCCACGCATTCTGCTTCAAATTGCAAGTCCACCAGACTTTGCTTCCATTGTGAAAAAGCTCATCACACTTTACTACATCGTCATGATCAAGCAAGGTCATCGACCGCATCTACTTCTCAGAAAAATGACAATGCTAACAGTTCCAATGCTTCGTCTTACATCCAAAATGCCAAGTCCATACGCAGTGCTCAAGTACTCTTGTCTACTGTCCAAATCGAAGTTCAGGATAACTTTGACAACTGGGTCCGTGCACGCGGTCTTCTTGATTCAGCGGCAACTCATGATTTTGTGTCTAATTCTTTGATTAGAAAACTAGGCCTACCTGTAAACCACACGTCTATTAACGTATCGGGCATGAACAGCTCAAAATCGCAAGCTTTACAGTTTTCAAAGCTAACCATAAGAGACATTTGTCACAGAAACAACTTCCTCAAACTGAATTGTCTCATTCTCAATAGCATAGGAGAAGATACTCCAAGTCACTCTGTGGATATTTCAGGGTTAAACATTCCCTCGCATTTAAAGGCTAGCCGATCCTTTGTTCAATGTACAATACCCCATCGACATACACTTTAGTGTCAATGTATTCTGGAATTGCCTTCGTAAACAGGTTCGCAAGTTATCCTCAAACGTGGTTGCCAGAGACACTAATTTTGGATGGATCGTCACCGGTCAACTTCCCCATTATTCTCCCCAACCCGCATCGCAATGTTATTTCGCTAATACTGACTTGGAACAGTTCTGGAGGCTCGAAAGCGTTGATTCTCCTAACGTGACCTCTTCAGAAAACGAATTCTGTGAGCAACTTTTTCTGAACACCACCACTCGTTCTTCTGATGGTCGGTTCCTTGTTCAGATGCCAAGATTACATAATCCTCCTAAACTTATTAACTCTCAACCCAAAGCTCGAAAAGCTCTCTTCGCTATCGAGAGCAAATTCAAGAAAGAACCTCTCGTTAAACAACAGTATACTGATTTCATGGATGAGTATGAAAGCTTAGATCATACGGAAGTTGTTAACAAATCTGATGACGAATTGCACCCCCCCCCCCAATTGAAACAGTTTTCTTAAATCATGATCCCGTGTGGAAAAACCCTCTTGTAAAGGATAAAATCCGAGTTGTTTTCAATGGTTCATCACCTGACGTTAATGGCAACATTCTTAACGATACTCTTTACTCTGGTCCTGCTATTCAGTCAGATCTATCTGCTATACTCTTAAACTTTCGATTATTTCCCATAGCTGTTATAGCGGACATAAAACAGATGTACCGTCAAGTTTTAATTCAGCCTGAACAACGAGATCTCCAAAGAATCTTTTGGCGCGACGAAATCAGCAAGCCCATTAAGGAATTTCGCTTAAAGACGGTTACTTATGGCTTAAAACCTTCCGCATTCCTTGCTATCCGATCCTTACACTTGTTAGCCTCTCAAGATGGCCATTTATTTGATTCTAAAGCTTCCGAAGCACTAACCACCTCATTCTATGTTGACGATTACTTGCAGTCCTTCCCCACTCTGGAGGAAGCTTCTTTCGTGTCATTAGAACTTCAGGCATTGCTAAAGAATGGAGGTTTCCCACATCATAAGTAGAATTCCAACTCCCAAGAGTTTCTCGCCCAGTTTCCTAATGAAGATGTAGATCCCTCCTCCGTTGAAATTTGCGGAAACTCCGAATCCATAAAAACACTTGGAGTTCATTGGTGCACTATCACTGACACTCTCAACTATAAAGTTTAGCTTGCAGAAGAGCTCCCTAACACAAAAAGACAAATTCTCTCTGAATTTGCAAAAAATTTTGATCCGCTTCAATTCCTTGCCCCAGTTATCGTTATAGCCAAACTTTCCATGCAAGAGCTATGGTCGCTCAAATGTGAATGGGACGACACTGTTCTCCTTCCTTTTCTTAACAGATGGCTCTCGCAGCAATTTGCTGGATCTTTCCCTTATTGAAATTCCCAGGAATCTAATTAACGCTCATCCTAATGCATCTTTTTTCCTTCATGTGTTCGTGGACAGTTCCGAAAAAGCTTACGGTTGCTGTGCATATTTGGTTTATCGCGGTTCCTTAAATGGATCTTCAGTTTCCAACCTTGTTTGTGCCAAATCGAAGGTGGCTCCTTTAAAACTATCACTTTGCCTAGGCTTGAATTGTGTGCTGCACTCATGGCCGCAGAACTTGTTTAGAAATTACGGGAAGTATTAAAAGTCGAATTCTCGCAAATCTATCTTTGGAGCGATTCCATGATCACCCTTTCTTGTATCGCCAAAAAACCCTCTCATTGGCAAACTTATGTTGCAAACAGGGTTTCCAAAATTCATACTCTTTCTTCGGGATGTCAATGGAGGCATGTGCCCAGCGCTGACAACCCAGCCGACATTATTTCTCGTGGATGTTTACCCTCTCAATTGGCAGCTTCTCAGTTGTACTGGCATGGGCCCTCGTGGTTAATCGAAAACTCCTCTTGTTGGCCCTCGAAACCTCCAGCTGCAAACTTCAACTTGCCTGACGCTAAAGTATCTAAATCTATTGCTTCGTGTCTTGTTTCCAACGTCTCTCATCCCTTGTTGTCCCGCTATTCTTCCTTTCATAAATTAATTCGAATTGTCGCCTATCTTCTTAGATGGAAATATCTTGTGGTTTACCAACCTCTTCTCCCCAAACCACACCTTACCAATCATGAATTGAATCTCGCTACCATTAAGGTTTTGCAACTAACACAGCGAGAAGCCTTTTCTTCTGAATTGTCTTTACTTTCCTCTAAAAAGGATCTTCCCAAATCCAGTCGTCTTCGTGCCTTAGCCCCGTTCCTTGATGACAATAGGTTACTCAGGGTAGGTTGTAGGCTCTCGCAATCTTTGCTTTCTGAGGACAAAAAGCATCCTGTTATTTTGCCTTCTAAACATCACGTAACTTCCTTAATCATACGTGACATTCGTTATCGCAATCTGCATGTTGGTACACGCACACTGCTTTGCCTCTTAAGGGAAAAGTACTGGATTATAAATGGAATTCATGAAGTTTCCTCTGTAATTCACAAGTGCATTCCTTGCTTCAAAGCGAAACCTAAAGTCAATACTCAATTAATGAGCGATCTGCCCTCCTTTCGCTCTTCTCCTATACGTCCTTTGGCTCTAACTGGTGTGGACTATATGGGTCCGTTCCAATATCAACGTAATTCCCCTGAAGCTAAACACAAATTGTTTGGTAAGCTCTATGTTTCTCTCTTTGTTTGCATGGTTACTGGCACGATCCATTTGGAACTAGTAAAGAATGCCTCTACTTCTTACTTTTTATCAGCTGTCTCTCGCTTCGCTGCTAGGCGTGGTGTTCCTTCGGAGATGTTCTCTGATAACGCTTCCACTTTTCAAGGCGCAGCTTCTTTGTGGAAGAACGCTCTCACATCTTCTCCTGCCATGGAACAGATTTCTAATTTTTCCAACTCAAAGGATTTCAAATGGCGTTTTATACCTCCCTACGCTCCTCATCACGGTGGTAGGTGGGAATCCTGCGTAAAGCTCCCTAAACGTCACTTAAGAAAGGTTTTAGGTAATCGCATTTTGACTTATGAAGAATTTAATTCGCTGTCCGTTCTGATTGAAGGTTTTGTTAGTTCTCGGCCTTTAACTCCGCTTTCCAATGACCCTGATGACCTGCTTCCACTGACACCTGGTCACTTCCTTATAGGCACTTCTCTTTCTGCCCCTCCTCCCCTTCCCAACTCTTACAGGGATTCTAATTTACCTGTTGATTGGCGTAAACTTGAAGCCCTCCGCAATTCTTTCTGGAAGAGGTGGAACTTGGAATATTTAACTTCCTTGCAACGGAGACAGAAGTGGTTTCTTTCCAATCCCGACATCAAAGTGGGGGACTTGGTCCTGGTTAGGGATGTTTCTCCTCCCTTGGTCTGGATTTCTGGTAGAGTGACCGAGTGCTATCCTGGAAGGGATGGGAGAGTTAGGGTGGCCAGGATCTTGACCACTAACGGTCACATCATAAGACCACTGTCTTTAATTGCTCCATTACCTTTAAACTTTTAATTGTTTGTCTTGTTCTCTGTTGGTGTTTGCCTCTCCCAGTTTGGTGTATTCTTTGGAATACACGGTGAGATAGAGCAAGCTTTTGCTTCTCTTTGCCGTAATTCATTTCTTCCTTTTTCTCAAACATCAACAGTGATCTTCGGATTTATCCTTGTTGGTCATGTCTCTTATGTTACCTGTGAGTCTGTTCTAGAAAATATATCTTCCATGACCCACCTAGCGTCATCTAGCAGCGAATCTCTGAAGTTCCTCAATTCTTCCCTGTACAAGAGGACTTCATTATCAATATAGCCACCAGATCTCGTCGCCATCGCCAGCTATCATCTCCGTGATCAAGAGAACTTCGTCTACTTTTTCACCCACCAGGATGCGTTAGTGTTGCCTACTATCTACTCTTTGAAGACCATTTCATCAAGAGAAAATTTATATCTGTTATGTTGCCTATTCTTGTATGTATTCCTTTGTCTCCTACCCCCACTATTTTCCCTTCCCTGGTCCCTCTGTGCTTCGCTGTGCGTGTCTCACTTGTACGTCGGAAGTCGACTCAGTCAGTTAGAGCTTAACTAGAGCTCGCCTCCTCAACTCGAGAGGCAATCTTTTAAATTCAACGCCATGTTGGAATTTTAGTATCAACCGTCTAATGGATCATCGCCTTCTACATGAAGCAAAGATAAGTACCGACTTCAGGTTTTAACCTCATTCTCATCGTCTTTTAATGGCTCAATGCTTTTATTTGGATTTATAGACAGTGAAAGTTGCTATGTGAAAATAACTGCTTTCAAGAGATATTCTTGATCTTACTTAAACTATCAGGCCTAACTTTCAACATGAAAGATTTTCTGAGATGCTATCTCACATCGAGCGATATTTCCAAAATACCCACTGTCTATATAATCTAGCTTTCCGCCGAGGGATTCTCTACCCTATTTAAACAAGTCATCATTGCTCTGGAACTTTCCAGAACTTGCACTCTAACTACCAGTCATACTGTCATATATTTTCCACTCACATGTGGGAAAACTTTTTCAAACTAAGGAATCTTCCTTATAAACTACCAATCAATATCTAATTTTTCTTCCTCCGTTGGGATTTTCTCTGGCGCATTCAACTATAATCTACAACTTTCTCAAGCAATAGACTTTCGCACATCTAGTGTAACTAGTTATTTTCCATCATTGCAATAACTTTCTTTGCTATAAACTTTTTGTGCTACTACAGTGAACTTTTCATCTATTTCAACAGAGTGAAAACAGTGTTTGTTCAACATTTCATCCGCGTCGCGTTCGTCCGAATGCTATAAATACGGCCATGAACACTTATCCTCAACCCCATTTGATCTTTTCCAAACCCTTTACTAACAAACCAAAATAATAAAATTGTTACTTTAGGTCTTTTTTCAATGAGGTGTCACTCTCAATTAGTGCCCTCCCCTTTTTTGCTCTATGTACCACGAATTAATGTCTGTAAAACTTCGTGTCCAGTCCACGCCTTAAATTACACTATTTCTCCCTTCTAATTAGGGAATACAATTCTTTCAACTCATAAGTGAGTTATTTCTAGGTTTCACGAAAGGGATACTTGCCCCATTTGTCTCGTGATCCCTACTTAAGCATAGGAGTTCTAGAAAATACCTTTCGATTTTTCTCTTCAGGTTTCACAATAAGTGACCTACCCTATTTGTATAATCCCTAAAAGTAATTCAGCATAAATATAAGAAGTTATAGAAACTTCTATTTTATTCTTCCTGCTTTTTGTTGTTGTTACCTTCGAAGTTGTTATTTTTTCTAAGATATTTACCTAGAAATTCTCAAAGTACACACCTTGTGCTTGATTTATTGTCTAGCTTTAATTACGTTAGTTATCTTTAAATTTTTCACTTTATCTTCGCAATTCCAAAATCTTACGAAGATTTTAAAGTATACATAAAAGGTTTGAAACCAAAGAATTATCAATTGCCTGGCGCAAGCTTTAGATGTTTTTTGTAGGTCTGCGACCCCAATTGTTTATATAAATCAAAATTATATTTGTTACAAAACTACTTCCTTTTGCATTGATAAATAAATCAAATATTTGTTTTCTGGTTAAGCAAGATCCTGTCTTCCTTGACTCTTCCCACTTAATGCAAATAAATCTATTGATAGGGCTTTCACCTCGTGTTGCATTTGAGCAAAAACTCTTAGTTGGTAACTTGGTAAAGTCACTCTTAGCTTTAATAGCTAATTCTAACTGGCCAGTAAAGCAAGCATAGCTCGCTACGCCAGCTTCCTGCTTGTGGAGATTCTCTCCAACACTTATGGTTTGTTTTTCAAAATATAAGTGTTTCTCATTGTCTAAAGTTTTAGTCGGCGCCTTGCTGGGTAAAAGCTTAGCCATTTCCAAATGCAACTATTTGTACACTTACCAAAATGTATTCCCAAATGTATAATTGCTTTATTCATATCCTTCTTGGAAGCATTTGGTCGCTCTTTAGGAATTCTACAATTTCGAAAACTAAAATATCGAAACCGATTCAAATTATTGGCATTCTTCAAATTACTTGTTTAAAAACAAACTCCTTGGAACAGATACACAATAAATCTGTTACTCTTTGTCTTGCCAGACCATCACCCTTCCCCATAGTAGGCATATGTATGCTTGAGAGGGAATACACTGAAGTAGCTTTCACGAGAACAGCCCAAGTTCCGGCTGCGTTTCCCGTTAGCTTCGTCCGGGTCCCAACCCACTTTAGGTATCGGAGAGCGGATTTGCAGTGGCAGCCGCCTTTGAGTACATTTAAAGTTAAAATTATAACTTCTTTTGGACTCTCGTCCTATTTCTCCATCCTTTTTCTTCAGTCCGAAACCCACTCCCTTTTCTTTATCAACTTCCCTTGGGGGTTAGGTTATTCCCAAACTAATAATCTACCCAGACATTAGCATTAAAACTAGAGAATCGTTTATCAAAACATTTGTCTGGAGTGCTTTGTTATATGAATGCGAAATTGGGTTCTAAGGAAACAGGACATACAACGCCTGTAAGCAGCGGAAATGTGGATGTGGAGAAGAATGCTGAAATTAAGCTGGACGGAGAAAAAGACTAACGAATAGGTCCTCAAGGAAGTAGACAAAACAAGAAAATTGATCACTACTATGGAAGATAGGAAAGCAAAATTTTTTGGCCACACCCTACGTCATAATGAGTTCCTCACCACCATACTGGAAGGAAATGTTCTGGGGAAGAAAGGAAGAGGAAGACTCATCTGGATTCTGTGAAGCATTGACGTTCAGCAAGGTGGTTCCGGCGACAAAGCCTAGCCTTAAGATGATGATGATAATAATAATAATATAGTATGGCCTCGGGTGCCGGGTGCAAGCTTTATAATTTGACACCCAGAGGGAAACTTGCATGTCGAATTTCGTTGTTCCTTGAATCACTATGAAAGTCAAGGAGGTTAGATACTAGATATCTAAGCTCCTTGAACATTATAGCGCTTTCTAGTAGAGAAATGAGGAACTTTGTGTTGGCGGAAACTCCCGAGATTAATTTTGCCATTATGAACTCGGCCTACTGAATTCAAATGGGTTCTTTAACCCTTGCTCCGAACACCAGAGTCAGGGTGACCCTGCAAAGTTCCTTAAGTTACCGTGCACGCACAGTGGAACAGAGAGATCTTTGTGATCTTTATGTAGATTCAGCATTGAGTCGCAAGAGATTGCAGACACACTTACAGTGACGTACAGTGCTTAACTTCCCTATAGAACAGTATTTATTTTCCCAGAAGGGTCACACTGACCCTGGAGTGCAAAGTAAGTATATTATTCTTACTGTGTTCAGTGTTGATGATATCAAGAGTTGATGGATTCACGATACTTCAATTTATGTTATGGCATTGCATGTTGCCTGTCATTAGTGTTATTAGTGTTGTAGAAAACATTTTAACTTTATGGTGTGAGTTATCCAAAAATTACTTGGAGGAACGTTTCGTGCAATAAAAACAGTGATTAATACACATTTGTAATTTAAAGAATGTATATTTTGTTGTAGTAGATCGTATAACAATGATCCCAGAGTAAGCCAGAATGAGTGCTAAAGGAAATAAGTGCAACCCATACATGGTATTTAGAGTTATCTATGTAAGGGTCACCTTGACCCTGGTGTGCAGATTATGTAATCGTCATAGACGTGTGCAGAGTGAGGGTTAACATGCCAACATCGTATGACATGCGTATCGTATTTCTGCCGCCTTTCAAAAATCACTTACCACGGCCAGGGGCGAACCTGCAATCTTGGGGTTAGTAGACCGACACGCTATCCACTCACCCACTGTGGCAAGTTGATGATGATGATGATGATGAGTATAGATGGATGAGGAGATGCAGGAAACATGCGCCTGATCGGTGAGCGGTCTGATTGGTGAAGCAGGGAGAGCGGCCATCCAGATATCATCTGATCCGCTACGGGCTTTGTGCTGCGTCATGTTCGAGCTATTCAATGCCAATGCTTCGCCTAATTGGAAGCCAATAGACTAACTGTGCTATTGTAGCTGCGCGCCTCTACCGCTAGCTTCTCCACATCGCAACAAGCTTGAGAGAATGTACAAGCAAAACGTATGTTCATTGATTGATGCTCTTGTTTTAACCCTATGAGTAGCTTGCCACGGTGGGTGAGTGGTCAACGTGTCGGTCTACTAACCCCTAGCTTGCAGGTTCACTCCTGGCCGTGGTAACTGATTTTTGAAAGGGAGCAAATATTACGACACCCTGTCATACAATGTTGGCATGTCAAAGAATCCATTTCATTTCAGTAGGCAAATGTGACAAAATTAATCTCGGGAGTTTCCGCCAACATAAAGTTCCTCATTTCTCTACTAGAGAGCGCTATAGTGTTCAAGGAGCTTAGATATCTAATCTCATTGACCTTCATAGTGCTTCAAGGAACAACGAAATTCGGCATGCAAGCTACCCTTTGGGTGTCAAAAAAAGATACGGGCCTTAAAGTAGTCGCATATGATGTGTAACATCTGACATGTTATCCTACCTTGAAGTTGTTACCGTTTTTATTGTCCTTGACATTCATCAACACAATATATATATATTTTACACTCTCATAATAGTCTACATAAGAATTCCAAGACTCTCTTTATTTTCTTCACTGCCTACTTGATATTTCTACTCTCGCACTGCCTTCTTGATACTCTGCTGTTACATCACTCTCCTGCCAGTATCTAAAAGTTACGTTAACAGAGACTGACTTTTTTTCTTCACTGCCTACTTGATATTTCTTCTCTTGCACTGCCTTCTTGATACTCTGCTGTTACAAAGTAATCCGTATGTGGTAAACATTCCACATGGTACCACTGCCAGCTGGATCACATCCCTTCTGGCTGCTTGGCAGTGTGTCTTACACACTTCCGTCCTATCCACTTCCGTCCCATTTTTCAAAATCACTCCCACAAAAATATCCAGCAACCGAGTGGAAAGATGTTACAAATCAATAACAAAGATTGCACCCTGCACCCGAGGCCGTACGCTATTATCATTAACCCTATGAGTGCTATGCCTGCATATAAACGGTGTTCGAGAACTTTTATTTCTTCATATCCCCCGTTCGCTCTTAAGTGCCAAGTCGATACATGGCATGTTCTGCCACCTGTTGGGCATTATGTAGAAATACTTGAGTTTGGATTCCTCTTCCGGAAGCTACAGACAGAGCATTCTGTAGATGTCTGTCCTCCATAGCAGGGATCCTCAGAGTGGGGGGCGCACCCCCTCGAGAGGGCGCAAAGAGGGGATGTGGGCTCCGATTGAAATATTTATATTTCATGTTCTGTAACAAATATTGCTATTCTCATATTCACGAATCTATCATAGGCAAGAAGCTCCCACGATCATCCAAGACTAATAAGAAGAAGAAGAACTTTATTGCAGCCAATGGCCAAATTAATAAATTAACATTAAAAGACAAAAAACAAAGATTTCCTTCGTGTTCATTACAAAACATTGTAAGTGTGACCCGTCTTTGTTGGCACAACATCACGTGATACCTATCACACTGCTCTCCACATAGCAAACTGATGCACTGCTGGTCCAGCTGATGATATTTCTTCTCGGTGCATACTTTAAAGTGAAATCCATGCACCGAAAATCTCGTGACTATATGACGCAAATCGTACAATGCATTTGTCCATTCAGTTGAAAGCATCGCGTCAGTGCCGTAAAATCGTCCCATATGTTTTCTCTCTTCCTTTCAATTCTGTCAGTAGAGTCTCATATCCAGGTGTAACGGGCAGCAGTAGGTTCAGTCTTAGGTCTTCAACAAAATATGGCTCTCTAGCTAGCAGGTAAGCCAAACGGGATGGCGTGTACTTTGGAAGACTAATAAACTCGTACATTTGCTGTCTTATGTCATAAGAGCTGACCAGTAGATCCTTCCAGCAGGTTTAGAGTAACACTTCCCACACAGCGCCCTTTCACCCGCCACTCGCAGTGATATCACCTTTAGTTAGTTAGTTAGCTATTGTTGTTTTAAGGGGCGAAACTACGAGGTCATCTGCCCCTTGATATCACCTTACAAAACACTTAATAACCACTAATGAAAATAAGCCGCTTGACAATGTGATCGCCACTTCCCTACAAGAATAGATTCTTCTATTTCTGCCATTGTCGACTCGAATTCAGCCAGGACTTTGCAGTCAGTTCAAAGACAGTGAGTGAACAGGTGAATTCTAGTGGGTGTCCAGTGGAAGTGGTTAGCTACAAGTAACGCCATTACTAGCTTGCCACGGTGGATGAGTGGATAGCGTGTCGGTCTACTTACCTCAAGATTGCAGGTTCGCTCCTGGCCGTGGTAAGTGATTTTTGAAAGGCGGCAAAAATACGACAAGCATGTCATACGATGTTGGAATGTTAAAGAACCCATTTGAATTAAGTAGGCCGTGTTCATAATGGCAAAATTAATCTCGGGAGTTTCCGCCAACACAAAGTTCCTCATTTCTCTACTAGAAAGCGCTATAGTGTTCAAGGAGCTTAGATATCTAACTTCCTTGACTTTCATAGTGATTCAAGGAACGACGAAATTCGACATGCAAGCTACCCTCTGGGTGTCAAATTACAAAGCTTGCACCCGGCACCCGAGGCCATACGATATTATTTATAACGCCATTAGTCATGGATACGTGGTTTATTAGCAGAGGTCAGAAGAGACCCCATGAAAGTGATAGTGCTGCCCTCCTTCGGAAATATTTAGTCCTAATAAAGAACAAGAATCGAATTGAGACAAGGTTCATTGATTCTTTTTGCAAAACGTTGTTGAACTTTGATGTGTTCTGAGAGTATTAAATTGTGTGTTCTTCCTATTTCTTCGTCATGCCCGACTAAGGAGTGCGATTGAACTTATTTAGCTCATGGCATTGCCTTTCTCTTCTCCCAAAATCTGTTCATCTTCTCGCTGAGGCTTCTCTTGCGATCTTCTGACCAGGTTTTGTTGGTGATAGTGCTTGCTTGGATGGTCTGCAAAGCGGTGATTATCGACTAATTCTCTGAACTTAGCTCTGTCTAGTACAATGTCATCTGTGATGCCTAGTTCCTGATGATCTTTTCCAACTTCAAGCAGCCAGGTGATTTAAACTTTCATTGACAGGGCAAGGTAAGAATCCGTTTGGTCAGTCTCCGATTGCCCATCCTGAGGATATGCCCGTAAAATTTCAATCGTCTTTTCCTAAATGTGTCTGAGATTTTCTCCGAGTGCTGGTAGAAGTCTTGGGATTTTCTGTTCATCCGCGGATATGCACAACATTTTTCGCCATGCGGATATAGTCAGCATGGCTGTGAGGATAGCGGATAGCGGATAAGCTGTGGATAATGTTTCGAGTAAATTTGCAGATAGTTTTAAAAATACAATCGGAACTTGTTCCCCCTTCGAAAAGAGTGGCTGCAATTCCAGATGTTGTGACAGCAAGAGCAATATTACCACCAGGCCTCACTTTGGCGAGCAACACATTAATCAAGAACGTTTTGCCTGTGCCTCCAGGGACATCGAGAAAAAATATCTTACCTTCCTTCTTAGCGATGCACAGTGGGTCAAAATCAAAATCTAGGGGGACAAAATTATTTGTACGTTTTAATCATGAATTTAGAGTGAAAGCAACGTATATAATTTGTTCACTTCATAATAAACGTCAGTTAAGACCTTTTTTTAAGCTACGTCTACATATGCAAGAAATTGTCTATGACTAGGAGTTGGATAGAGCATTCAGTTATCTCTTCAGAACAATTTTCTACCCCTGATTTACTTTTAACAAAGTCACAAAGTTCCACTTTTGACATAATCGTCGAACCCAGTGCTTCAAACAGTTATAAACGTGTGAGAACTGGTTGCGCGGCATCTTTTAAACGTAAAATAACCAAGTAAGTTGCAAAAAGATGCAAAAAATTTTATAACACGCGTAAACTACAAGACTTTATCTACATTTTAACATTAAGTAGAAAGTGACTCAGAGTGACGCGACACACTAAAAATCTAAGTGAAAATATGATTTTAAAAATAATAGTTAAATATTATATAATGCAAATATAGCTAAAATTACGTAACAATGACGCCCATTAATAACTGAAACACGTTACAAAGTTCATACCTTCAGCTGCATGTTCCATCTTAAAGCATCACACTAACCACAAAGACAACCAAACCACAACCACTTACATTCACCCTCCAATTCAGACTGCTCGAACAGTGGTGACAGATTTACACTATGATGTGTTTATATCCCAGAATAGTGTGCGACAATTATATGAGAATGCTGTAGAAGTAATAAATTTTGATTTTTAATTATGAAAATAAATAATTTTGTCCTCCTAGATTTCGATTTTAACCCACTGTGCGATGGTCCCATCATGGTGGTTTCATAAGCTTGTTTCTGATCGTGGTTCAGAAGGTGTTCTTCTTGAACAATGGTTTGAAGGAGCCGAGGACGAAGTCTTTCTTTCTCTTGTGACAATCAAGAAATCATTTGTTCCTTGACGGTTTGCTGCTGGCTGTATCTGGGTTAATAGGTTCGCCCGCTAGTTAGGCTGTAACAGGGGTGATAGACTCACCCCTAGCTAGCTCGTAAACTGTCGCCTCAGTAATTGAATGGACATGGTTGGAAGAAATAAAAACATAAAAACACTTATAGTGGGCGATGTATTGAAGATAGAGATATGCTCTCGCGGACTTTTTTGTAGACCTTCTCATGCTGAACATTTCTTACAATCATATTTTTAACGGTTTGCCCAGCGTAAGCTCACTGAAATCGTTACTGCTTGGCTTCCTTTGATCATAAATAAATAATTTTCTTCAGAAATCATCCTCGAGATATCCTTTACAGAATGGTGAAAACTGCATCAAAATCCATCCAGAGGTTCTCGAGATCACCCGTGACATCCAAGAATCGGGGAGGATGTTTTATACTAAGTAGAGATATTCATAGTATATAGTAGTTTATCAAATTCGTTAAATTACCAATGTTTGCACTAGTAATGAGCAACAAGTAGGCCCAATTAGTTAACGACTGAATTTAGGAAATTATTTCATTTTAGGCCCTTTATGGAGGTCACGCAAGCTTGGGCATAAAATGTTAATTCTGTATTTTCTCAAAATTATATTAAACGTAAGATGCTCAATAAGCCTATCACTCCCATGATAAGTTATAGCTTACTGCGAACAGTGGAACAGTAAGGTCACGTGCCCCAAAAAGCGTACGTTGCCAGGGCACAAGGTGGGGTTTAAAATTGTATGATCGATACAGTACAGTCTCGATATTTCGAGCCACGGATTTACGCGTTTCCCATACATCCGAGCCTCGTAAAACAAATGTGTTTCTCGATGTCTAAAACACAAAACGCGCATGGAAATAGCAACAAAGAAAATCAACAGACGTAGGGTCATTGCTCTGGTCATCCGTTTCCCCCACCCGCTCACAATAGCCTACATGGAAGTTACAGCCTCTTCTACAATTGAAGCGTATGCGGAACAAACGTCTATGTTCCATTTCTTACTTATTGAGAAAAACAGTAATAAAGGTGACTGCGGGACAGGGCTAGGTGGTGAGACGTGACATAGACCAACACACTACAATGTGCGCGCTCATCCACTCGCACATAATGGAGGCATACAGAATACGAATAGAGTTATTTTAGGCTTAATGTTATTGTTTGAACCAACTTATAATGTATTAGTCCGTGAAAATATTTTTTCTTTAAATGTAAAACGCGAATGAACTCGTGTTTTTGCCGTGGTCAAAGCACTTTTAATAGGTTTCAAAATACAACTGTGCCGCGTTTCCTTTTGGATTCAACACAATAATTTGCACTAATAAGCTTAATAATACTCAGCTGATAATACCAGAATAGCCACCTGGCAACAATGTGTTCATTATAATTGACCATTCACTCCATAACATTATTGCCAAGTTCGAGCGGGAAGTGATTTATATAAGGTGCGTTCAAAAAGTAACGAGCCGGAGGCATAATTACAGAAACCAGTACCTGTATGTTAGAGGTATTGGCCCTGGCTGTTGAGGCACTTGTCCCACTGTGACATGAGGCGGTGAATGGCTGTCTCATAAAATTCCCTGGGCTGCGAAGTGTACCAGTTCCGCACGTACAGCTGGACGTCGGCGTCCGAGGTGAATCGTTGGCCCCACAGAGCCCTTTTCAGGGGACCAAACATGGCGTAATTACAGGTAGAGAGGTCTGGACTGTATGGAGGGTGGCCAAGAACCTCCCTTTTGAATTTCTGCAGGAGTGCCGCGACTGTGTTGGCCGTATGAGGTCGTGCATTGTCGTGGAGCGACCACGGCGGCTATGGCGTTCACTGTCACTCGGCGGTCCTGGGTAATGAGTGCATCAACCAGCTGGACGTTGTCATCGGTAATGCAGGGGGGTGCCCCAGACCGGGCATCATCGACTAACGACACCCGTCCTTCCCTGAAGCGCTTGTGCCACGCCTTGACCCTTGCAAGGGACATGCAGTGTTCGCCGTACACTTGTGACAATCGGCGATGAATGTCCGTTCCCCCTACTCCTTCCGCTGTCAGAAACCGAACAACACCTTTTTGCTCTTCGGTTCACGCCTCCATGTCACTGTTTGCAATGTGACTGGCAGCGTTGGACGATTGATGCATGCTGCTGCTCGCTTTGTATCGTCACGTGACGTCACAGCGACGGGCTGTGACCTTCCACAATCTGGTCGGAACCACACCTCGTTACACACGCCAAGATTAGCCAATGTCGTCACCGGTTTGCGCATTCCAATGCTCCGGCTCGTTACTTTTTGAACGCACCTTATACACTGTTGTTACGGTATTAGCCTACTTTTCACATTTTTCAAAAATGAGGAAAAAGTAGACTTATGAGATCGGGCAAATGTGTGTCTGTCTGTCTGTCCTTCTGTCTGTCTGTCTGTCTGTCTGGCTGGCTGGCTGTGTGTGTGTGTCCCCCTATCAACTCCTAAACGGCTGCAGCAATCGAAACAAAATTTGGTAGGAGTAAAGATCTATACCTGAATATCTCACGGCCATATTTGAAAATGATGTCAGTGTTACCAACTGCCGAAAAATAACAATTGAAATTTGAGCTCCATGTTGGATATCTTGGAAGGTATGAATGGGAGCTATTTCAAAATTGACACACGTATAGATAATAATATTTCAGTTTAATTTCCAGGAGGCCACACATGGCAGTGTTGCCAAAATGATTATAAGCATGCTGATAAGTCCAATTTTTAAATGCATATAACTTCTACACTATCAATTGGAATTCAACCAAATTTCGTATGTTGTATGTGTATATAACCAGATATGACTGAGCGTATTCTTAAGGACCACCAGGGCTGCCAACTGTTAATAAATGCTCTTAATTTCTTCCATCCAAAATACCAATATATCAGAAAGTATGCAAGCCGACAGCTTTAAACTATGCACACGTATAGTGCCTGTCATTTTTTATTAATTTGTAGAAACGTATATACGTCAGTGCTACCAACATGATTCTAAGCCTGCTGAGAGGTCCAACTTTAAATACATGTAACATCCATACTATCATTGGGATTTCAACCAAATTTCGTATGTGCTATGTGTACCATAACAGATATGACGATACATATTCTTAAGAGCAACCAGGGCTACCAACTGTTAATATGTGCTGTCTCTATTTTTTTACCCTAATATCAATATATCAGAAAGTATGCAAGTCAATAGCTCTAAACTTTGCACACGTATAGTACCTGGCATTCTAGATGAATTTGGAGTAACTAATATACGTATGTGCTGCCAACATGATTCTAAGCCTGCTGATAGGTCCAATTTTAAAATGCATGTAACTTCTATACTAACTAATGGATTTCATTCAAAATTGGCACAACAATAGATCATATTATTTCAGATTATTTCTGACCAATACATGCATGACATTGTTGCCAACATGATTTTACGCGCGCTGTTAGATCCAATGTTTAATTGCATGTAACGTCCATACTATTCATTGGACTCCAAACAAATTTTGTATTCTGTACCTTAAGAGATGGAACTAAGAATATATTCAGTCACCAGGGCTGCCAACTGTAGTTCTCTATTAGGCTGCATTATGCCAGGTATACAGTGTTTCGAACTAATTAGAAATGTCGATATTACCAACTTAATTTCGTGATTATTCTAGATAGATCCATATAGATTAATCATTGGCATGAATCTTAAATTTTAAGAAAAGTAGGCTGTTTAGTTCTTCACGGAACTTCTTGTTTTTAAAGAGTATTTTGCTTCACAGTTTCGGGAATAGTAATATTGTCTTCTGAACTATTTGAAAATACGTATTCAGAAATCATCCTTGATGTTTGTTCCCTAAATATCTCAAATTACACAAATGCAAGGCCGCACATGTGACGTCTTCTTGTCCCATACGCTATCATCAGAATCGTGAGTTTGAATAACCGATCAGTGAATGGCCTCAAGATTGTCTTTCAAAACTAGAAATTGATGATGGAACAAGTGCATTTTATCCAATGGGAACTAGTTTAATAACGATTTTCGCATTTACAAGGATGATTAACGACACAAATACATATCATCATTCTTTATTGAACAGCCCTTGTATTGTAAGTCAGTGCCTTAAGTCCACTCAATGTACACTACACAACCTAACAGCTGAACACCTCCTTGGTCATCAATGACGTCGTGAAAAATGAATGCATGGAATTATTCTTATTATTATTGGATTATTGTTTCGTTTCGGCCAACTAATGACCACGTCATTTCAACTTTGAGCTTTAACTATTATTATTATCATTATTTATATTATATATATATATATATATAATTATATATATTTAAGACAGAAATTAATTCAGTAATAAAGTCAAAAACAAGATATTTGAACAAGTCTCAAAAAAGGAAACAATTGGGGAAAATGAACAGAGCAAAGGAAGAAATAACACAGTGAACTAATGAAGAGGTTTTGGGAAGTAAAGAGAAGAGGAAAATGAAGTGAAGCTGTGATTGGCTCAAGTTCGCACGCTCTCCTAAAGGGGAAAATTCGATGATAATAATAATAATGTGACGAATAAGAAGAAGAAGAAGAATAGTAATTCGTTGGGGCCAACTGGGACCACGTTGAGTCTTGCGACTCTTGGCAATTTTCTTCGCTTTCCTCTGAGCCCAGAATTCCCTCATTCTCTGTGAGTGAGCCATCTTGCGCTCCGCTGTCCAGGAGGTACCTTGTCTTCTTTTCGGGTTCGGTGTCTCGTCTCGGGTTAGCTCATTAGTCAGTATCGTTTTGCGGAAAAGATCTCTATTGAAGGGGTCGTCGGGTTTTAGATGCAGCATTTTGAGGTCGTCTCTGATATTCATAAACTAGGGCATTCTGATTTTGGGTTTGGAGTCAGAAAGATGAAAAATCTTTTTAGTCAGCCTGTTTCCGTCCATTCGTTTGAGATGACCGTAATACCGTGCCCGCCTTTTGCGGATCGTTTCTGAAATTTTCTCTATTTCACTGTAGACTTCTTTGTTGGATTTTTTATAGTGGATGCCATTCTTGTAATTTGATCCCATTATATCTCGGACGATTTTGCGCTCTTTTTTCTCCAGTTTTTCCAGGAGTCCTTTATTAGCATTTAGGGATAGGTTTTCGGCTGCATACATAACTACTGGTTTCAGAACAGTTTCATAATGACGTAGTTTAGTATCTTTGGACAGGCATTTTTTGTTGTATATTGAGCGCGATGTTTGATAGGCTATTTCGAGTTTGCGTACTCGTTCCTTGAGTGCTTCTTTGTCCAGTCCACTTTTCATGATGATCTCTCCCAAGTACTTAAATTTTTCCACTCTGTTGATCTTTCCGTATTTTGTCTGCAGTTTTGTTGGGGCGTCTTTGATGTTAGTCATTACTTCTGTTTTTTCGAATGATATCTGCAAGCCAGTTTGTTCAGCGATTTCTTTTAAAAGGTCGATTTGCATCCTAGCAGTATATACGTCGTTCGACAGAATGGCGATGTCATCAGCGAATGCTAGATAGTCGACTATGATCCCCTTGGATTTTTCTCCCATTCTCAGAGGGCTATACTCAGTTTCTAATAATTTTGTTCGCCAGGTCCGAATGACTTTTTCGAGAACGCAGTTGAAAAGTATTGGAGAGAACCCGTCACCTTGTCTGACTCCCGTTTTGACCTCAAAGGAATCCGACAGACATCCCAGGAACTTTACTTTGGATTTTGTTTCAGTTAGGGTGGCTCTAATTAATGCCGGCAGTTTCAGGTCAACGCGGAATTCGTTGAGGATGTTCAACAGAACTTCGCGGTCCATCGAATCGTAAGCCTTCTTAAAGTCCACAAAGACTGATACGTACGATTTGGACCTGAGATTGCAATATCTAAAGATCGTTTTGAGGTTGTGGATCTGTTCGGCAGTTGAACGACCCTTTCTGAATCCCCCTTGGTATTCTCCTATTTGATGCTCGACTTCGGCTTCTAATCGCTCCAGGATAGCAAGTGAGAGAATTTTGTATGTTACCGGCAGGAGGGATATTCCTCTGTAGTTATTATTATTATTATGATTATTATTATTATTATTATTATTATTATTATTATTATTATTATTATTATTAATTATATTTCGTTTTAGCCAACTACGGTCCATGTTATTTCAACTGTTTCCTATCAGGTTTAATTATTATTATTATTAAGTCAATTAAAAATGCTATCACCGTCTTTGTCGTAAATAAATAATAACGGATAATGTCCAATTGATCAATATATTTGTATTTGAAATTCAATTCAAACGGCGGTGCTAAACCAGATTGTACTGTAGCCTATATAATTTCTATTTTTCCGTAATGAGCAAACAGCACGTTGTTTATCACGTCATCCTTCTATTTCTCTCTTATTTAATTTCGCCCCAGATCAAATATTACCCTCTCTAATTAGCTGGTGCACATAGCGCACTCTGTCAACGTGGAATGATATCAAAGATAATTAAGTGACTTGACAAAACGTGTTTGCTAGCAACAGCAAACATATTTACAAGCTGTACATCACGCACATAATATTTCAACTACAGGAACGCTGCTCTGATGAACATCATTATTCATTTTGCAGCGCGCGGCATAATTAGGGATGGACATTATTGTATTCATTAAGTAACTGTAAACGAAAGTAGTTGGCAGCTATGCCCATGGACGCGGGTTCAAACCCGGCCGAAGACGTCGGATTCTTCAAGGGAACTGGGACGTGTAAATCGATAGAAAAATGTAGCTTCCGATGTTTAGTTTCATATCTCTGAAACTACAATAGATATTTCCTTGAATGTTCTTTTGGTGTATTCAGAGTACATTCGTCATTATTTTGGGTAGAATTTGAAGCTTCGATATTGAATATTGTGTGTCAGAGAGTGCATTACAAACACTATCTTAAAGAAATACAATGTTAACAAGTAGTTCCGTGAAGAACTATACCGCCTATTTTCATATATCCAACTTATGTTAATTGTCTCTATCAACATACACAATTTCAGTTTGATTGCTGTAATAGATTCGTAGATATTGAGAACTGACTAAATATTTCGGATTGTCGCCATGTTGGATTTTATATATGTAGGTCCTAGAGTTATGTACTGTTACATGCAGATTATTGTGTATGTGTAGTATTCAAACTTCAATCGCATAATTAGGACACAAGAAGTAACAACGACATTTTAAAATTTCACACAGCTGCCATCTTGAGGTTATGGAAACAATTGAAATAAATTAGATGCCAGTGGATTACCATTCGTATAAGGATTATTGTACCAAGTTTCACTGCACTCAGATGGTTAAATTGCGAGAAACGTCCATGTGAATATTTATACTTCGCGTCGCCGCCATGTTGGATTTGTGATCACCAGGTTATTTAAAGTCCTATAGGTGAACTTAAGTTCATAGCCCCTATGAACATTAAAACATTCAGTTTGATTGCTATAATAGATTCGTAGATATTCAGAGCCGTCTAAATATTTCGGATGGTCGCCATGTTGGATTGTTATATGTATAGGCCATAGAGTCATGTACCATTAAAGGAAAATTATTGCGTAGGTTCATTATTCAAGCTTTCACTTCGATCGCATGACTACATCACAAGAAATAAAAACTTAACTTAAAATTCGCACAGCCGCCATCTCGAGGTTATGTAAACAATTGAACTAAATTAGACACCAGTGCATTACAATGTGTATAAATATTTCCTGTACCAGATTTCAGTGCGTTTGGAACATTAAATCGCGAGAACGGTCTATTTAAAATTTTCAAATTCGCTTGGCCGCCATGTTCGTTTTGTAGTTAACCGGTTTTTGAAAGTCTTATAGATGGACTTCCAGTAGTGCTCTTTACCTCCGTACAAAATTTCAGGGAGATGGCGCTAATAGTTTCAGAAATATAGAATACCGGTGAAATATTTCCCACATCCGCCATCTTGTGGTTATGTAAACAATTGAACGAAGTTAGATGTCGGTGCATTACAATGTATATAAACATATACTGTACCAAGTTTTATTGCGTTTGGTTGTTTAAATCGCGAGAAACGTCTATTTAAAAGTCGCAACTTCGCTTGGCCGCCATGTTGGTTTTGTAGTTACCAGATTTTCAAATGTCACACAAGTGAACTTATAGTAGTTCCCTTTATCACCGTATCGAATTCCAGGGTGATATCGGGAATAGGTTCGGAGATATTGAATGCTGGTGAAATATTTCGCATAGCCGCCATGTTGGATTGGTGAGTCGTAACAAAATTTGTAGGGCACGGTCGGGGTCGCCCGGAATAGTGCTATGAACTTACCGAGTTTCATTGAAATCGCTTGAGCCGTTTAGATTTTATTAGCGGGGGACACACACACGAATCACACACACACGGACAAAAGGTGATCTCATAAGCCTATTTTTTCAAAATTGAAAATAGGCTGAAAATTCCCTTTACTCGTGTCCCTTTTCCTGAGCAAATACTCAAACCAGACCCAACAGACTTTGCATGCATAATATTTAAACTATTTTTGAGCTACTTAAGTAAATAATAATATCGTATGGCTTCGGGTGCCGGGTGCAAGCTTTGTTATTTGACACCCAGTGAGTAGCTTGCGTGTCGAATTTCGTTGTTCCTTAACTATGAAAGTCAAGGAGGTTAGATGTTAGATATCTAAGCTCCTTGAACATAGCGCTTTCTAGGAGAGAAATGAGGAACTTTGTGTTGGCGGAAACTCCCGAGATTAATTTTGTCATTATGAACTCGGCCTACTGAATTCAAATGGGTTCTTTGACATGCCAACATCGTATGACATGCGTATCGTATTTTTGCCGCCTTTCAAAAATCACTTACCACGGCCAGGGGCGAACCTGCAATCTTGGGGTTAGTAGACCGACACGCTATCCACTCACCCACCGTGGCAGGCTACTTAAGTAAAAATATTGTCCTATTGTTTACAGGAGTTGAGTTATTTTATCTCTTTACATCCTGGTTGAAAAGTGAAATTATCTGTAATATTATCAGTGCTTTTGAAGCTGGGCTCCATGAACTTATCAAGATACTTGAATAAATGTACTTCCACTAGTGTCTTAGAGACTACCAAGTTTGAAATACATTGATCAAATAGTTTCTGAGAAGATGGTGCATGAAGTTTCAAAAAAATATGACTTAGGGAAAACACAAAAGGAATGTTTGACTAGTATAGCCTTAAAACATTATGTTTAATCCTAATTTTATTGCTTTAAATATCACTTCAGCACAATAATTAATGCACCAAATTCTTCAGGAAAGATGGGAGACTTTTTTAAGCTAACAACAAATTGACAACACATGTCCCGGTTCCCTTCAGAATGCGTTCCGTCAGAGGGGAAGTAAATCCAGCGGGCCCATGTCATAGATTTATGGCATGTAAAAGAACCTTCCACTGCAATTGGTGGTGTAGCAAAATATTTAGAAACGCCCTATCAAGCTTGCAGGTTCGCCCCTGGTCGTGGTAAGTGTTTTTTAAAGACGACAAAAATCTCGGCACGCATGTCATCTGCTGTTGGCATGTTACTTAATTCCTGCCGCTCCTTCCGGAGCATAGGGCCTTGGCGAAATTTCTCCACGCAGTACGGTTCCTGGCCATTCTCTTCACTTGACTCCAGTTCTTGTCCACCTCTGCAATTTCATTTACGTCCTCTTCCAGGTCGTCTTAGGTCGACCTCGCTTCCTGGCGCCTTGAGGATTCCAGTCTAGCGCCGCCCTCTCAATAGCTCCGTCCGGCTTCCTTAGTGTGTGACCAATCCAGCGCCATTTCCTCTCCTTGATCTGGATGCTAATCGGTTGTTGATTGTTGATGGTCCAAAGATCTTCATTTGAGATTATGTCCGGCCACCTCACATTCATGATGCGACGCAGACATCTGTTAATGAACACCTGTAGCTGGTTGTTGATCGGTTTTGTGACTTTCCATGTTTCACAGCCGTAGAGAAGAATCGACTTTACGTTGCTATTGAAAAGGCGGAGCTTGGTCTTCCTGGAAATGTTTCTATTTCTCCAGATGGGGTAGAGCTGGACAAAGGCACCATTTGCCTTCCTGATACGGCTTCGAACATCTTCCTCTGCTCCCCCATCATTTCTGACTATACTTCCAAGGTAGAGTAAGGACTCAACTCGCTCAATTTCCTTTCCGTTGACTGTCAAGCTAGTTGTGATGTCAGAATTTATCCTCATCTCTTTGGTATTGTTGGTGTTGATCATCAGTCCTGCACGTTCTGCTTCTCTCTGCAACCTCCCCAGCTTATCCTCTATGTCTCGGTACCGTTGTGCCATAAGGCAAATGTCGTCTGCGAAATCCAGATCTTCAAGCCTGTCATTTATACCCCATTGAATACCCCTCTTCCGTCCTCCCATTAACTTTTTTATCACACTATCCAGGACCAACAGGAACAGAGTGGGGGAAAGGACACACCCCTGTCCCACTCCGGAACTGACCTTTATCTTTTCTGTTAATTTGCCTTCGTGTAGAACCTGGCACTCATACCCTTCGTACATCTCTTCCATGATTCTGATGATCTTTGTTGGAATTTTATATTCCTCGAGGGTCTTCCACACGATTCTTTGATTTACGGAGTCGAAGGCTTTCTCGAAGTCAAAGAACCCATTTGAATTCAGTAGGCAACATTTATCCCGAGATTTTTCGCCAACACAAAGTTCCTCCTTTCTCTACTAGAATGCGCTATAGTGTCAAGGAGCTTAGATATCGAACCACCTTGACTTTCATAGCGCTCTAAGGAACGAAAGAAATTCGACATGCAAGCTGCCCTCCAGGCATCAAATAACAAAGCTTGCACCACGCACACGAGGCCATACGATATTATTATTATTAGCGGCTTCGGTGGCGTAGTTTGCAGCATGCTGAACTGCTGTGCCCAAGATCACGGGTTCAAACCTGGCCGAAGTCGTCTGATTTTTTAAGTGCGTTAAAATCCTTCAGTATGCCTTCCTTCGGAGGGGAAGTAAAGCCGGCGGTCCCATGTCATATATTTATGGCATATAAAAGATCCTTCCACAGACTAAACTTATGTGAAGCTAAATTGTTAGGTTATATTTCGTCGGAACTCTCTATCAATAGTTCCAACGTTCACCACTTGGTATCATTGATATCTGGTAATGAAAGTTGGAAATACTTGAATTTGAACTGAACTTGTAGCTCACCCTAAGGGTGTCCACTGGAAGCAGCTACAGACTCAGGCTAGCCGAACATGTCCTCGGCCACTCCCGGCACTACAAGATCTGAAGAAGCAGTTTTTCTTATTGCTGGGATAATTCCATTTTTTTTTTCTAGCGAAAGAACGCAAGTACATTTACTGGAGGAAATCGGAAGTAGGTTAACAAAATGCAAGACGAACACCAAGAGCACAAATCTTTCATAATTGGCAGATCAAATGGGAGCAGGGACTCCGAAACCAGTGGACTAGGAGAATGATACCCCAGGTGCAGGTTTGGACAGAGAGGAAACATGGTGAGGTTGGTCATTATCTCACTCAGTTTTTGACTGGCCATGGGTACTTCTGTTCTTATCTTAAGAAGAAGGGTAAAATGGGTTCACCAGATTGTATCTACTGTGTTAATGAGGTAGATAGTGCTATTCACACCTTCTTCTCTTGTGGACTGTGGGTCCAAAGTAGGCAGTCTCTTCAAGATCAAATTGTTGCAGAGATATCTCCGGACAATATTGTTGCGGTAATGCTACAAAATGAAGCTCATTGGAAACTTGTAGCAAGTGTTATTGAAGACTAGCAGAAGTACCCGCTCTTCGAACGGTCTTCGGTATTAATAACCAGACGTTATCAATATTGAGCTACTGTTGCAATGGTTAGGGGCTTGTTATTCCTTCATATGTTTATCAGAGTGAAGTTAGTTCTCTGGGAATATCACAGACAGTGTTAATATGAGGGCCTTAAAATGTGGTTTTCGGAGACTCTTTATAGACTCCCGAATTTTGTGTCTCACATTGAGAAGCGCAACACATGCTTTGGTCGTCCTTCTAGGATAATTTTTATATTTCGACTATTTTAGCATGTATTTTGAAAAGTTTTTTCCTATACCAACCCTTCTATGAGAAGTACGGTGAAGAGTTTTATAAATTATTGGTGTATTGACTCTCATGGATACCTAATTTTACGATGCTCCAAACATTCGAACAAGAGCTATAAGCGTACATAAAGATACACAGAAAGTATGCCTTACTTCGGAGGGGAAGTAAAGCCATCGGTCCCATGTCATAGATATATGTCATGTAATAGAACCTTCCACTAACTACAATTGTGTGAAGCTAAATTTGCTGGTTAGATTTGATTAACGCTCTATTAGTTCCAAAGTTTGCCACCAGGTGCCGGTTGAGGTTGCATCTAGTAGCCAAGTCACAGCTAGGTGTCGTTGACGGTAGCATTTGGTAGCTAAAGTAGGAACTACTGGAAATTGATCGTCTGCAGTCCTTACCTGAAATACAGATAACACACACTAATACAGCCATCACAATTAACACCGGTAATCAGACAGATTCTACACACACTCAAAGTACACGAGGCTACGTGAACGCGTTGTCGCAGCTTCTAAACTGAGGAACCAACCAATCAACGTACAACATATCACCCAGATGTCCGAATATGGATATATCAACCACACAGTATCAAACAAAATCATCCTTACGATGAAACCGTTTGTAGAAAAGAGAAAAGTGAATGTGCTCAATCTAAACTCACCTAACGTGTGCTTCCTGACGTGAAATTAAATTGAAAATCTCGTAGACGAAACGCAATACACCTGACATAAAGACTGACCCTCACCGTTGTGTAAAGTCTCCATCCACAGGATGACACCTTTAACAAATTATAAAGGCTTGTGGTGCATGAATATTCAGGTTTTTTATCCTCCAATGGCCCAAATTCCTAATAGCCGCAAAAAATACTATTTTAATTCAGGATTTTTTTAAAATAATGTTGCTGTTTGGAGATATAGTTCTGTACGACATATCACACGTGTAAAGCACGTGAAAAAATGCTAGGGTACCCTTTGACCCCCTTAAGCGCTTTGATGAATTTTACAGTCTACGTTGGTTCCGTGATAACCTGATAGCCATTTGAAAACTTTCGTAGATATGTAATAAATGGAGTGGCATTGCTTTTTACAGAAATAGATGGAAAGTTGGATGTCTTCTCTTGATAACCTGTTGTCATTGTTGCCGGCTTGCATTCCTTCATTAGTTTATTAAATTCAATTAGTTTTTTGGGAATATCACAGAAACTGTTGGTTTTTGTCTTAAAATGTAGTTTTCGGGAACCCTCGTGTTTTGTTTCTGCCACCGAGGGGCTAAAAAATGAGCTTTGTCTCGTCGTTGTTTGCCATAATATAATATTAATATTAACTAGAAGACCCGTGCTGCTCCTCAGCATTCACTTCAACAATCCAACAGCTCTTCTGTCCATATGACATTTGCATGTCTTCATGATAGTGACCTGAACAGACATTTACGGTACCGTCGCTTTTGGGTAAATGATGAAGTAGACTTATGAGATCAAATGTGTGGGTGTCTGCCTGTCCTCTGTGTGTGTGTCCCACTATTTACCCTGCGTTAGCTTAAAAGGCGCACGGACGTCAGGCCGAGGTGAACAGCTAACTCCAAACACATAAGCTATACTCTTTTCTGAAGAATTAACTCGACACGACTCGGCTGTTTGATGCTAGCTGAAGCTAGGGTGATAAGTCGCTCGCAAGCTCGTAAACTCACTCTGAAGCTATTAATTTACATTTCCACTGAATGGAGATTGCTGGAAGAAATGAAAAAGTAAAAACACTTACATGGTCGATTTGGTAGCTGTCGCGGACTTTCTTGCAGAACTTTACATGCTGAACAATTCTCAGAGAATATCGATTTTTTTTAAGACACATGGACGTTAGGTTTTTCTTCAACTCAATTCACTGAAATCGTAAAGGCTCGGCTTCTTTTGGTCATAAATAAATGTTTTTCTACCTAATCCTTCATCGAGAAATCCTTTACAGAATGGTGAAAACCGCATCAAAATCCATCAAGTTGCTCTCGAGATTACCCGTTACATCCAAGAATTGGGAACTTTGTTTTATACTAAGTAGATAGAAATATCCACACAATTTAAGGCTACAGCTGTACAATTTGGTGTTTTGTCTAATTATGAACAATGGTATAAATTTAAAATAAAAGATGGGTCTCTTATATTTGAATTTAGAGATCTAACTCTTGGTTAACATATAGAGGTGTGCAAATTAATAGAATTAAATAATAGTACATTATGCAACGAAACTATAATGGCTATAATTAAGACACGAGTATCTTTACAAAACGAGCGAATGCGAGTTTTATAATTTCCATACGAGTGTCTTAATTACCATTATAGGCGAGTTGCATACGACTGTTTATGTTCGACGATAATTATTATAACTATTTTATGTACGAAGATAAATATTCATAAATATCTGTCGAGATTTCGCCAGTTTTATGTACTGAACAGGGAGCATGAGATGCAGAGAATGCCTTGTATTTGGCCATGGCCTTCTCGATTACCCTACTATGACACTAGGCAAGGCAGTTCAGAAGGCCTTGGAACTCCACGCAGGTGCAATGCTAACCTTATCTAATTGGTCAAACAACTGTTTCTTGAGCTGTGATTGGTGGGAGAAACTGTTTCATAATGAAAAATAGTGTTATAATGACCATCATTATGATACAGTTTTCTAACACATAATAGTCAGGGTCGAACATAAATAATTTTAATTAGTCGTAATTACTTTTATTCAAAATCATTTTATTGACCATCTTCTTTTGTTGTCCTACTTAGTAGTGTTTCCTCTCCCGTGGAATTACACCTTTTCCCATAAGGAATTGCGTCTGGAAACTTTCAGATTATTGGATTCCGAGGGATATCTGAGCTGGGTCCATTTTCAATTTTTCATTGACTTTAGAACTCAAGTCAGGTGATTTTAATGCATAGTTCATGAATCTTTGAATAGTTCAATAGCGTTCATCAGTTAAAAGACCCCAAATCCCTCCGTTCTAAATTCACAAGTAAAGTAGAGTGAAGTAATAAAAACGAAACGTGTGGCATTTTGCATTTACAAGGCTCCTCTGTTAGTAGAAATTCTAAAAATTCATTTTAATTTGAGTTTCTTAAATGAAAATATAATTAGGAGTCGTGGTTAAATATTTGAAGTAATTTCATCGCCTTGTAAACATACTTAGTTCATTAAACCGTGAAAAGTAAAAATGCAATTTTGGAAAACTGACATCGAATCTAATAATTTGCACATCTCTGTAAAGACAGCTATCGCCTCCACCCCTACAGATAGAATAGTAAGTAAAGGCGATTGATGAGAAATGAAAAGATAACTCACACAGAAGGAATTAATATTTATTAAGCTGTAAATTTCATTGATTATCTTTATTACAGAACTGAGGGAATGAAATATCAGGATGTAGGATAGTAATCACCGATGTAGGACAATAGTAATTTTTTTACCATTACCACAGGACAGTTATCGTATTAGGGATTCGGACGTCCTTGTATAATTGTTATTTAATCTGTGCCCCGTTTGCTGAGGTCTGTGCTCCCCCGCAACATTCGTTTCAAAATTCTAATAGTACTTCCTTCCATTCGACATTTGCTGTTCGCTTGCCTTTTGGTTCTATTTGAACTTTGACGTCATGAAAGGATTTTGCTCGCGATAGTGCGGCATACAGTAAAGTTGTCCGTGGCTAATCATCGATTGAGGTAAATAAATGCAAGTAGTATTGTGCCCGTTTAGACCGGAGTCCGCACGACCACACATGCATTTTACCAATAATCAGTCAGCACGAGAGTCAAAATATCCCGGAGCGCCAGATGGGTTAAAGCAAATCGCAAAAACAACATCAAATAAAAAAATGCTTTACTGATTTTTGGCTCAATGCAACAATAAGGATAGAAGGAGATTCAATTGGGCGTAACACATCAAGTAAAATTATCTCATTTTATTTTGAATTTAAAATTGACTGCAAAAATGCTCAAAGTAGCATCACTCACGTGTGGCGACCCTCACTCCTATTTACACAATATACAGAAATTTTCCAAACACATTTGACAATTATTTTTTGGAAACACAAGTCTGATTGTTAGTCCTGTAGACTGTGTTCCAAAATTATTTATGATTAAATCCAGTTCAAATTTAATTGTCTCTACTGGAAATATCATAGTTCACTGTTTGGATTTTCACATAATATTAACACTCGTAGAATAAATGTTCATAGAATTTTTAACTTTCACTTATTTTTCTAGTTTCAAATAATATTGTCGAAAAATATTATTATCATTGAATCAACACAAATTATTTACACATATTAATAACATCTGAAAAGTATTTGACCTTGAGCATAGCATCGAAGAACTGTGCGAAGCACAACAAAATTTATTGTTTTTCTGACATTAAACATTTCGAGAAGTGACTCGATTATGAACTTCAAGTTCCTAAAAAAAATGATTTCTGAATCATCAACTTGATCAATAAATTGTTGAACCATTCAACTATTCGATTCTCCACTTAGAATCATCATTAAGAAAAACATTTATATTTGTGGCCCTTTTAGTAACTTTCACAACTTGCAATTCTTCGACAGAATGCGGAAATAAGAATTGTAGCTTAAAAATAAATTCATTTAGTTCATGGCACTAGGATTGAAAACATCCTTCAAATTATTCGTGGTTATAGAATTATTTTTAATTGGCAGTGGCCCATTCTATTATGTGTGTAAGAACACAATATTACAACAACAACGGCAAAGGTCTTCCTCTGAAGAAGAATAAACTACTATCATGACAAATCCGGGTTCTAGCAAAATCAAAGTCTAAATGGAATTCGTAAACAAGGTTGAAATAAGAACTGATGGTTTCTAAGAAATAACCTTCGGGTTATTCATACGACGAAATGTGTGGTTCCAATACTCCTACTATAAACCTGAGTCATCGAACCTGCTATTTGATTGATGCTCGAAAAAATCTCCTCATTCCTGCGACTTAAACATGCGCACCTGGGAATGGCATTTCAACTACTCAACACACATAAATTTTCTTCCCAAAATTTATACAATAAATCAAGCCTCTGCTTGTTATCAACACTGGAAGATTAATAAACTTACAAGTTTATTTTATTTTACCATTCAGTTCAACCCGTGAATTTACCATACTTATGAAAAGCTTTATTTCACTTTCGAGTGTATTTACGTCATGATTTTATATAAATACAAAAATATCCTATTTGATACAAATATCCTTTGCTTCCCGTTTCATGCCTCTCCGTGTTATCTGAAAAGTACACTTTGCTCATTGCAAATATCAACTGTTCAACCAGAACTGAAATGTTGGTTGAATGTGGGCTTGCGCTAACCACTCTCCTTCGGAAAATCTCCTGTTCCAGACTAGAAATGATTAAACTACTTCATAGGCTCTCTCTCAATACATATGATTATTATAAAATATAATATCCAAGAATTATTTAGACAAAGTTATAAAAATTATTATTATTATTAGTGGATTATTATTATTATTATTATTATTATTAGTTATATTATTTTAAATATATTTAATTATCATCTCATTATGTGAGAATCCACATGTTTGAATCTTCGAATATGGAAAAAAATATCCATTCCTCAACAAAAATAATTTAACTCAACCTTCACATCGACGGTTTTCCGTGATATCCCTAAAATATGAAATATTCAAATAAATGCTCGAAATGCTCGGTCATCGATCCTAAACTGTTCTGAGTGCTGAAAATACTCAGAATAACTCTAATATATCTTGCGTAAATCATTGCAAGATTTAAATACGAAGAAAAATAAATGTGTTGGTCATCTGCCGAAAAATAGTTTGTTCCAATTAGCTAGGCATAATATAATTCAAATGTGGCTTACATTTCTTGATGGTCTTGAAGCGTAGTAAACCTGGTCTGTACCAGATCTATCCATAGACATGCCCTATCGGACAAGCATGTATAATCCTTGTATCGGCCGCCATTATATACCCACAATCCGTCTAGTCAGACATAGTGGTAGTATCTCTTGACGTTTGAATTAACTGTTGATTCATTTTAATATGGGCTTCTATCAAAGCCATAACAGTTTGTTTAAATGGGGTCAGATCTAAGTGATCTATTCTTAGATATGTCAGTTGTAACATAACTCACGGTAATCTTATCAATACAAGAAGACATTGACAGTCTAACCAATCAACGGCTGTTCTGAAGATCGTTCCCTGGGCATGGCTTCTCGCCATCTACCATGCGCTAAGCAACCTGTAGTTTCCCTTGCATAGACTAATGAACACCACCGTGATCGACTGGTCTTCAGTGTACTGATAGATCGAAGCGGTTAACAAGTTACCAATATGAAAACTGACTGAAATGGACTAAACATCCAAGTATTAGGTTATTACTGGACTGTGACAAAGTACTAATTCTAGACAAAGTCTAGCATATGTCCATGTAGAAACAAAAATAGTTCCCCTAATGTCTGTAGAAAAAAAATCCAATCACCTCAGTGATTCTCCTCGCCGGAAACTCGTAGCGCAGCACTTTTGTGACTATCCCAACTTTGAAAATTACTTCTGCATAGATGCGGCAACCATGTGCCTTGGCTCAGCGTAGCAGCAACTTGCTAGGCAAGTGCTTGTGTTGAAATGAGCTGTCGATGCCTCGGCCGGCCGGCTTTTATTCAAAACTGCCAGGGTCACGCGTCATCACACTGAAATCTGGAAATCCTCATATCTCTGGTATCCCTGGTCCGATTTATTTGATACTAATGGCATTCTCTTTCATTTGGCCGTGCCAGTAATCTGATCCAAGTCTCAAGTCTCTACTCCATGGTTAACTATTTAATCAATAAATAACCTCGACCTCTGCTATTACTCGCTACGTCACTTGACATGCAAGTATCGGTATATTCTTTCCAATTGCTTCGAGAAGCAATGTAGCGCGATATTCAAATAACTCAACTTTCAAAAGCGGCTGTAGCCTTTCCCTTGATATCTAGGTGTCTGAATCTTGGAATACCCATTCCTAGAGTTGGGCACAGTATAACCGTAGGTATGGGACCGCCAATTAAGTGTGGTCAAAAGTGACCATTAAAATTTCTATTAAAAATTAATGGATAAAGTGACCATTAAATTTCTATTAAAAAATAATGGATAAAAGTGACCATTAAAATTCTATTAAAAATTAATGGATAAAGTGACCATTAAATTACTATTAAAAAATAATGGATAAAAGTGACCATTACATTTCTATTAAAAAATAATGGATAAAAGTGACCATTAAATTTCTATTAAAAAATAATGGATAAAAGTGACCATTAAATTTCTATTAAAAAATAATGGATAAAAGTGACCATTAAAATTCTATTAAAAAATAATGGATAAAAGTGACCATTAAAATTCTATTAAAAATAATGGATAAAGTGACCATTAAAATTCTATTAAAAATAATGGATAAAGTGACCATTAAAATTCTATAAAAAATAATGGATAAAGTGACCTTAAACTTCATTAAAAAATTATAGATCAAACATATGGTTATCTTAAACATTACAAATCTTCCAAACAATTATGGTCACAAGTAACCATAAAATTCAATCAATATTATGGTTGAAATTAACCATAAAAGGTATACAATATTTCGTATTACTTTATGGCAGAACGTAACCATAAAAACAATTAAAATTATGGTTAAAAATAACTTCTAAATTGCCAGAATTTTTCAAAATTCTGGTTAAAAGTAACCATTAAACTTAACAAAAAATAACCAAGATAATTATGGTTAAAGGTAACCATCAAACAAAATCAAAAGTTATGGTTAACGTATCCATAAAATTACCAATGTTATGTTTAATAAAATGTGGTTAAAAGCAACGATAAAAATGACTCTAAAATGTAAATGACAAAATTATGGTTACCTTCACCTATAAAACGTAACACAAATTTATCCTACAGACACCTAAAATAATGGCTAAAATTAACCATTGAAAATTCTAACGATGTTTTTCAAAATAATGGTTAAAACAAGGCTAAAATTACCAGTAACTTTTTAAAAGATTATGGATAAAACAAGGGGTAAAGTTAAGGCTAAAATTTCTAATAACGTTTTTTAGAAACAATGGACAGAATAATGGCTAAATTTAAAGCTAAAATTATTAGTAACTTTTTAACGAATTAAGGATAAAATAATGGTTAAAACAAGGGTGTAAATAGCTATAAAATAATGTGTACACTATTATATTTAGTACCCCCAAGGAAGTGTATCAATTATGTTGTCTTCTTCTTTCTGGATGAAACGCTTGTCGTAGTCGACTTTAAATTCTTTGGCAATATTTTTATTTACAAGGCTTTTTGTTTTCGTATCTCTTGTTATCATGTTATTGCTTATAACAACCTTATTATTAAAACCTTGTATTAGGTCGGTCATTGTCTTCATGTTAAGTTTTTTGGCATTTTCGTGGTTGAGTGTAAATCCTTTAATTTTGGTAACCTGTTTGCCTTTATATGTTTCGTACGCATAGCTTTTGGGACGTGTGCTTATCCATTTAATACCGTGATCATCTTTTCCGAATTCGTCAGTCCATTCGCCGAGCATACATCCGGTCTCTACAGTATTTGTTCCATCATCTATGTAAACAACACTATCAGTGTCGTAATAAACTACTTTATCCCCTAATCTATCAAGCATGTTGTACAACCTTATTCTCGCATTGGAAGTGGTGAAGGTTGCTACAAATATGTTGGTACATGTGTCATCTTCTACATAGAAATCATTGTAGTGGTATGTTACCTCAATTACTTCCTCATTGATGTACATAACATTAGTTATTTCTATCTTATCATCTAATAACAAGTCGTACCACCTCTCAGGGTCATCAATGAACTCTGTTTGTGACATGTTTTGCCTCTGACCGAACTTTCCCCAAAGAGAATTTAAGCATATTTTAGCCACTGCCCTCTTCCCAGCATTGGGTTCAATTTTGTCAATATCAAGCTTTATGCCTTGCTTTTTTTTATAACCCTTGCATATTTTTCTTTTGATTTGTAATCACCATCCCAAGGACTAGTTTCTAGCTTAATTTTCATAAAGGTTTTAATGTAGTCCTTGAAAAGCTCATTACTTTTCTCTTCAAAATTCCATACTTCATAAATTTTCTGGATTTTGTAGCCTTTCTTTAGAGCTTTATTAAGTTCGATTGTAGTCCAAGTTCCAAAAAGCGCCCTCTCTTCATCACTATGGTTACAGCGGCCGACCTTTTCTTCTGCACACTTCGCGCACAGGGTAAACATTAACTTATCTAGCTTCACAGGTAGGACTGGATGATAAAGACCTCTTGGAGGAAGAACTTTACATTTAACTAAACCAAACCAGTCTTTATTGTATATTTCTGGCTTAAATATTTTAGTGGGATGTCCCACAGGGTACCGGTCATAAAACATAACTGTTGGATATAAACTGCATATATCTATATATCTCAGCTTTTTTCCCGAAACTTTCAACTTTGAGGCATTTGTCCTACCACCGAAGAATGCGTCCCTGGGGTTTAGAGGTTCTACAACATCTTTTGTTTTGTTTAGGCTTTCCTTATAAGCTTTAGAATTTTTCCATTTACAGCTCCACATCTCTACAACATTGTACCCGGCATTTTTAAGAGCTTGTGTTCGCTCTATAGTTTTTGTAAGCAAGTCATCCATAGTTTCATTGTTTACATTGTTGATAGTATCGCCTGAGTAGCAGTCGGGACAACCATGCCAAAAACAACCATGATATTGGTACACAGTTTTAGTCATATAGTCGTACCCATCGACTTTGGCTCTACAAATTGTGACCTCGCCACCGTTTAATGCGTGTCGAACATTAGGGAACGAACTTAACCTTGCTATAGACTCCTTACTGAACATTTCCTTTTTTAGCCCTTTGACTACAGCAATCGTGTCTTTTTCAAGGAATTTTGACCTGTAAATAGCCATACAAACACTGGCGATAGTTATGTATTGGAAGGGGTCTATATTTGCTATTTCTAAAAATGACTGCCTAAAGGCAAGACAACCACGTCGCAAAATATCAACATCTGAATTACAATACTCGGCTAATTCCTTCTTAAAGTCAAACACGTAATTTTCCTTTACTTTCTCAGCGTGCCATTCCAGGAATGCTTTTCTGCTATCAGGCTTCATAGTGTTAACGCCATAGTATTTAGTAGCTACGTAATTTTGATTTTCTTTCTTATTGAAGTAGTGTGGAAAATACCCCTTTTTTAGTTCTTTTAGTCCAAATGTTTTGGGAAAGGATGCAAGGCCTCCTTGGATAAAGTTTATGCTGTCAATTATTCTAAGCCTTAGGGTGGGTATTTTGAGCCCATCTTCACAGTTCTTTCCGAATGTTGTGCATAACTCTTTTGCTAATTCTTCCTGCAGGGCACGTCCTTTCCTAATATAGGTAATTTCATTATCAGTTAATTTCCTGTCTAGTATCTTTCTAGTTTCATACGTGAGGGCTGTGATTATTGCTCTTGCCCCGCACAGGTTATCGGTGTTGGTTATTTTGTTTATGCTTCTTTTAGCCTTAACATCTTTAGCAATATTGACTATTTTCTTACCCTTTGCACCTTTGCCTCTGGGTATTTTGTAGACCTCGAAGTAAAAGGTGGTATTATTTATATCTACATTTTCATTAGATCTTATTATTCTTTCAATTTGGTCAAGTAGATGTGAAGCATTGACTTTTATTTTCTTTTTTGACGAAATCATATGGTTAAAATCATTATTTTCTGCAACTACTTTCATCTGATCACCTGGCTTAAAATCAGTTAGTTTTCTTACTTCTTTTATGGCTGCATGCACACCTTTTCTGACCGTTTTCATTAGTTCTATTGGCTTTCCTTGCAAATCTTTTATGTGTATAGTATAAGCTGTCTGCCATACGTTAAACGTTTTGTGCAGCACAGTACGATTACCTTGATGAATTTCGAAAGGTGACTTTTTAGCTACTGTTTCATTAAATATTTTTTTCTTAAAAGGAAAAATTTGGCCCAATTTTTGCTTCACAATTTTTAAGTCCTTAGATTAAACAGGTTTTGGTTCATTTTTAATTTCAAAGAGGTCTTGATTAAATCCAAAATGCCTGATTTTGTCCAAACGTTCCTTTTCTTCCCCTATCAAATTTAGCAACCCTTTCTTTGAATGAATTACTGAGTAGCCCTTAATTTTGTTTTCTCTGGCGACTTGTTTTAGTTCACGAACGCTCTTCTTAGACAGCTCTGATTCTTGATACGTAAACAAAGCACTATCTCCGGCATTACTCCAAGAACTGCTTACAGCTTCAAGAAGAGCAGCCTTCTTCATCTTGTATACTCCTTTTAGTTTGAGTTCCGTTGCCAGAACCCTTAGTTCCTTTACAGTTGCACCTGTTTGGCGCTTAATATTTTGTTTTAAATCCATTTATTATATAACTTTTCTTAGTTAAAAAATTCATTTTTTTAAATAAAAATAATTATAGGACATTACTCTTTTGGGCTCGAGAGAAATGATAGTAAAATATTTATATAAATAAATGAACAGAATAATTACATTTTGCATTATAATTGTTACCCTAACAAAGGTTCGATTAGAAATATTATCTCATGAAAATCAGAATCAATTTGCTATCAACTATCTGCGTAATTTTGGATACTTGACTATAGACGAACAAGAAATTTCAGAAGTAAATGTAACAACTTTCCAATCTGCTTTAAAATTGTTCCAAGAGTACTACAATCTAGATATTACTGGTGATTTAGATGAATGTACTTTACAATTAATGAATACATCGCGATGCGGTATCACCGATGACGATATAAATTTTACTACTCGGCGGTATAAATGGAATAATAAAAATATAAAATGGCATTATGCTTTAGCTAATCAAGCAATGCAAAGTGTAGCTAGAGCCGCTTTCGATGTTTGGAAAAAGCATACAGATCTCTCATTTGAGAACGATTTGAGGCATCCAGATATAATTATATCAAATAAACGTGGTAGCCCTCATAGAAATCACAAAATAAGTGGGCAATGTTTCAGTGGATTTGATGGAAAAGGTGGAGTTTTGGCTCATGCAAATTACCCAAATAGCATTAATTCACCTATTGAAATTCATATCGATCAAGATGAATCTTGGTATTTAAATACCGATGCCAATACTCCTCAATATCAAACAAATTTACTTTCTGTTATGATACATGAAATAGGCCATTCCTTAGGTATTTCCCATTCAAACAATCCAGATGCTATTATGTATGCATACGCTAACAATCAAATAGAGCTACATCAAGATGACATTTTAGCTATTCAAAGTTTATATGGTAAAGCCACAGAGCCTAACGTACCAGATAAAACACCAACTCCAGATACACCAAAGCCAGAGCCCAATTTATGTGATTTGAATGTTAACACTATTTTAATTGTTAATCAGTTAATGTATGTCTTTTATGAAAAATGGTTTTGGCTTTTAGATCTTGATAAATCAACAGCCTTAAAAAACAAACGACCCCAGTTTATTACAGATTGGTTAACCTTCTTACCTCAAGATTTTAAAACTATTACAGTCGTTTATCAAAGACATTCTGGTGAGATCGTTCTGATTATTGCCAACAAAATCTACATGATGGATTATCCGAGCTTAATATTGGTAAATGGTTATCCAAAAGCCATGTCCATGTGGAACATCAGACCAGATACAATAATTCATGCGTTGTTAAACACTTACTCAGGCCACACTTATATTTTTTACAATGACGCTTTCTTTTCGGAAATAGACGAATGCAGCTTTAAACCCAAGCAACATGGCATATTATAAAGGCGTTTTCCTGGTTTACCGCCTGCAATGGATTCAGCCTTTAGATATATAAACGGAATGCTGTATTTTTTTAAGGTAGACAAGTATATCAATACAATGAATTCACGAATTCTTTGGTTAAAGCTCAAAACTTTGATCTTTCAATGATTGGCATAGACTGTCCAAAAAGGTCATCTTCGTTTATGGAAGTAATAAAGAGTTCGAAAACTACTGTAGCTCAACTAGAGGAAATAAAATAATTATATTAATTTTTTTATAGGTAATAAATGGAAGTAAATCAATTTCTCAAGACGCTCAACAGCATCAACGAACAAAAGACGTTTAAAAAGCTCAGTGAGTTAGAAATAGGGAACGAATACCTTATAACGAATGCAGAAGGTATAAATACAAAATATGGAAATAAAGCTTTTCTAGAACTTGATAGTGAATTTAAGGTTATATTGCCTGACAAATACAACAAGGTGCTAAGTTGTGGAAAGGAAAAAAAGAAAATGATAGGCCTGAAAATTATATATAAAGGCACAAAAGAAGTCTATGGTGGTTGCAATGCGCACAATCTTGAATTCTTTTTTAAAAAATCTTAAATTTTCGTAACACCCCGACAAATTTTTAGTAGAAAATTTATGGTTTTAATGGTTACTAACCATTAAAATAAAATACCAAAATTAACGTAAAATTAAGAATTCCTTCGTAGCTTTATGAAAATTGTAACAGCTATCTATGTCATCACCATTAAGTTCAAAAAGATAATCTATACTATCCTCAGACAACTGATTTATAAATACTTCTACATCTTCAGTAGGATGTAGTAAACACAGGAAGAAAGAAAGGGTTATTCGCTTTACTCGGGCGTCCATTTATATATACAGAAATATTATAATATAACATTTTCTTTATTAACCCAGCCATTGTGAGAATTATCAAAACCCAACCATTTGACATATACCCGATTTCCTTTCTTTATTAAAACTTTTTCAACAATATATGCCTCTGGATACTTTGTTTTCTGTAATTCTTACTCATAAAAGTTCCCCTTTATTTCTTCCGCATTTACATCTTTCAATTTGTACGTAATAGGGTCGGAATAAACGATATCTTTTATTTCAAATATTTCAGTCGACCAATTTCCTGTGTATCCTTTTTCGAATATACCTTTTAGTTTACTAATTCTGACTTGATCGCCAACTTTAAATTTCGCTTTTTTTCCGCTCCTACGCTTACAGTGTAAACAGTTTTCAACAAATGTTCTTCATTAGCTTTGTTTACGTTTTTTGGCTTCATATTTATAGTTGTGTGCGTCGTATTATTGTAGCCATTAATTAACTTTGATAAAATGCCAACCCAGCAGTAGTTTCCTTGAATATCAAACTGCTTCCACATTTTCTCTTTTAAGGTCCTATTGAATCGTTCTACAACTGAAGCTTTTACTTCAGTAAAAGTCGAATAATGATTGATATTAAATGTTTTCATCAATTTTGAAAATTCTTTATTGTAAAATTCTTTACCGTTGTCTGTTTGAAGATTTTTGGGTTTTCTGTTTTTTTAAATACCATCAAACGCTTCAGCAACACTTTTACCCGTTTTATCTTTGACTGGTACACCCCAGGCATACTTTGAAAATACATCAATGACTGTTAACAAATACTTGTAGCCTTTATTAAGCTTCGATATCCCCTTTACTTTTCCAGAGTCCATTTCTACCAAATCCGCTTGCCAAATGTCATCATTGCCGTGAGTTGTAACCCTCCTTCTCGGAAAATTCTTCCTCATGGGTTTATGAATTTCGTTTATAATTTCCTCCCGAATGTTAACGGGTGGTTCTCTAATTTGTGTAGAACCCCCTATTTCTACACTCTCATTAACTTTTTTTTTTCAAACCTGCTTTTCTTACTCCCACACTCGGAACATAAACCGTCGATTCTAGTTCGACCATTTTTTGTCGAAAGGGTGTGAGGATGCAGTGTTTGAGTAAACGTTTTGCACTTTAAACACCAAATGTGATTATTCATTTATTAATTAATTAATTAATTAATTAAAATTAATTATAAAATAAGAATTGGTTTACTCAGACACCCAACATTGAAGAACGCAAACTAACTTACAAGAAACAAGGGTCTACCCTTTGTTGAGGAAATTAACTTTTTATATTTATATTTATATTTTATATATAATAAATGGAATCAATTACCGATATTCTGAACAGCAAACTTGTCTATAATAGCAAACAAGTGGTTATTGCTATTGATTAAAATAACGATTCATGGTTTAAAGCTAAAGATATTGCTTTAATATTGGAGTATAGAGATACAGATAAAGCATTTCGAAAACACGTTGCAATTGAAGACAAAGGTACATTCGATACCTTAAATAACCCCGAAGGTTTGGCGGGGTTAAAAAATACACATCCTCAAACCATATTTATTAATGAATCTGGGTTGTATTCGCTTATTTTATCATCTAAAAAAGAGGAAGCTAAAAAATTTAAGAAATGGGTAACGAAAGAAGTCCTTCCATCAATTCGAAAGTACGGAGAATACAAAATTAAAGAAGAATATAAGAACCAACTAGTTGGGTTAATGCAGAAACTTCAAATAAAGGAAGCAGAAAACGAATCTCTTACCCCATTAGCCACACCTCTTGCACTTAAAACTAGTAAGAATAATTGTCTGCTTATTATAGATAAGCATGAACCGAACGAAAAGTACAGGTACTATGCAATAAGGGCGCAGAGACAACAGGTGAATCAAGCAATCAAAAAAATATGCAGGCGGCACCCCCGATTGTGAGATGAATGAAAATCCACAGCCTGCTTCCAGTCTCCGACCGGGTCAGGAATGGAATGAATGGAGCCCCGATCTAGCGGCGAGGATATGAACTGTGCCTGCTGCCGAGGCCTGACGCACCCCTCTGGGGCAATGATTAGATGAATGACAGATGAAATGAAATGTTAGTGGAGAGTGTTGCTGGAATGAAATTTTGACAGGAAAAACCGGAGTACCCGGAGAAAAACCTGTCTGCCTCCGTTTTGTCCAGCACAGATCTCACACGGAGTGATCGGGATTTGAACCACGGATCCAGCGGTGAGAGGCCGGCGTGCTGCCGCCTAAGCCACGGAGGCTGGATTGTGAGATAGTTTATGAAAAATATAATGATCCTAATAGCGTAAGGTTGAATGTGCTTATGAAAGAACAAATAAAAATTAGCTATTCGGGAAACCATTTCAATATTCCATTTACTCCTGATCATCTTAAAGGAACAATAGAGATGTTGTATAAAAACCTGTTACATTAGACTGTTTTTAATGGATATTTTCTCCATTAAAAACTAAAACATTTTAACATTAGTGTTATTCGACCGATTCATCAGGATGAGGTTCATATGCATCAAGTATTACTTCACCAAACATCGTCACACTAACATTTATTGGAAGTTTTAAAATTACGCTGTCCATTTTATTTTTTAAGCATAAAGTATCACCAGATTTAACGTTGAAGGGCTTACTAGTATCTACCATAATTTTTTCTTCTTTGGAACGTGCAATATAAACGTCTAATACTGTTTTAATAGCGTCATCTGTATATGAAGTAAATACTTTATCTGGGTCTACGATACGAACAAATATTTTCCTAATCGTTGCGTTGTATGTAAAAATATGCTCAATTTTATCTTTCTCTGCAAAAACGTCCTTCTGTAATCCTATCCTATCAAACACCTTTCTTTCTAAATTGTCAACCTTTTCTGTTAATGTTGCTACTGGTGCAAGACTAGTAGTGGCATATACCGAAAATAATTTTTCTATTTCTTCTTTCGTGAAGTAGTCCCCTTCAGTAGTAAGTGGTTTGAGCTTTTCTAAGAGATATTGCTTATTAACGACATCTTTATTGTTGATTGGATCTTCAATATTCGCTATCCTCTTTCCCTGAAAATCAATCCATGTTTTTGAAACAAAAAAAGCTCACTAAGGCGTTTATTTAGAGCCGTAACTAGCCTTGAAAATCGTTTTTCTAAATCATCCTTTGTGATAGCTTTAATATTTAATGAACTACTCTCTCCTTTTATAATGTTATTTCCAAATATGTCCATTTATTAAATCTATAATTTCGTTAAAATGAGCGGGATTAGGGGAACCCAAATTCGAAAACAACTTTAAAACAAGGACACATAAATGACCACATATATATTCATCAAACATTTGAATTCTTTCGGCGTTATAAAATAGGTTGCTAGCTCCCAAATAATTTACTAGTTTTTCAGGAACATCTCCACCAAATGAGTCAAAGACGAATTTTTGGTTACCCTTTTTAAAGTAACAAATCCAATGAGTACCTGCATGATCCGACGTATCCAAGTTTACAATTCCTGATTCACAATCATTAGGTTTTGTAGGCAATTCATCGATCATAAAAACATTTTGAAAATGCTTTATGTTTATTTCGTGTATTATTTTAAGTATATCGAAATTACTTAAAGGGTGCTTATAGTTGGAAAGTATATCACTCAATATCGATGAAATTTCTCTTTTTTTTTTTTAATTTTAGTTATTCCCAAACAACCTTGTCCAGTCTTTTTTTCGATCACCAGATTATGTCTAATTTGTTCAGCCAATTCCGCATCTTCTTTTTGCTTTTTATGAACAGCGCTTGTAATGGCTGCAGCGCCACCTGCCATCGAACCAATGGCACCCAATGCAGCTAATATTAATGGCAAAAATCCTCCTTGGTGTTCATTAATTCCAGAACCTTCTTTCTTCCTACTGAGATATTCGAATATTTTCTTTACAATTACCATTTTCATCTAACCCCATTCCCATTTTTCTTTTTCCATACATTATTCCAGTAACGGCTGTAGCTGCTAGTCTCTCACTCAAGTTAGCACCTTTACTGAATATTCTCTCTTTTGCAGCCTTTTGTAATTCTTTATCTGCTTGATGTCTGTGCTCTAATTTTTTATGGTCGCGGTATGCTATATCATGTAATTTACATGCTTCGTCTAATGGGTTAGAACCCTGAACTCCTTCGGCTAGTTGCTTGTCTAATGGATTACCAGGACCACAAAATTTGTATCCCGGGAGTGTTAAGTCAATATTATTTTCACCTATTTTATTAATCATCCAATTAACTAATCCTTTTCCATGTTTTTCAGATTCCCAGAATGTATGAGGAATGTTATTTAAAAACCTAATTAGATATGGAATACCTTTAGGATTATTAACAATGAAGTCATTAAACTTACTTGTAAGCATCTGCGTTATTCCAACCTTTTCATTGTGATAGACGTTGTTTCCAGCATTTTCTTCGCCATGAATTACCATTAATCTGTCTATTAATTCCCTTACATCATCCATCCACACATATTCAATCGGTGCTTTTGAATATTTTTTTACAAAACCAAATCCTGATTTAGGAAGAGTGGTTAGAGATGCAGCTCTTTCTTTTCTACTAACTTTTTCTGAAAGCCATATATCCTTTATCAACATATTATATTTTTTGCCAACACTGCTTTTAGGTTTAGTGCTATTTGGCTCATTGTTTTGATACATAGCATTTGTAATTTTTAAAATAGTCTTATATGTGCTGCGGTCTTCGTCTGTATACTCATCATCGTTAGGTATATCATTTAAGGTTAAAAATAGCATTAAACCCTTTGTAGCTTTAAAATTCTTACCCTTAATTATAATATCGTCATTACTGAATTCAACTTTTGAGTCACCTATATAATAACCCTGATAGTTCTTATCATACCTTATTCCAAATTTAGGGTCACTAATTCTAGGTAAATATTTTGAAATTATTACCCCTAAGTGGACCGTAGAATAATCAGTTATGCCTTTCCTCTTAACATTTTCTTCACTTTTATCATACTCTTCATCGGCCTCTTGAAATAAACTCCTCCCCTTTTCTTTCTAAAGTTGCGACTCTAAATTCTTTCTGATCTTTCTTGCCGATTTTAAAGCTTCTTTTTGCTCATCAGTGACATCATATTCATCCAAGAAATAGGAACCTTCGGAATCTAAAGGAAAGTCTTCTTTATAGTCAATTTTGTAAGGAATTAATTGCTTCTCCACTTCTCTATTTTCTTCTATAGCTTTAATAACATTTTCACCGATGTCATTTAACTTGTTGCCTAAAACATTAACAGCATCGATAACAGGTTGATCTTCTTTTTTATACTTCTCGTATTCCGTTGTAGGCTGCTTCTTCCATATTCGAAATTCGTCTTTTAATTCTTCAAATTTCTTCCTATTCCTTCTTGCTTGTTGAACTACCTTATGATCGTATTTCGCAAACATCTTTATTATAGGTGAAATTTTAAAAAATGACGTTTGATGCTAACATTGACGTTTGACATTTGACGCTGACATTGACGCGTACGTTGTACGCTGTACGTTGACGCTGACATTGACGCTGTACGTTGTACGCTGACGTTAACGCTGAATGTTAACGCTGACGTTATACGCTGTACGTTAACGTTGTACGTTGACGCTGACGTTGTACGATGTTGGTGTTAGAATACTCAACCCAAAACCTGCCAATACCCCTGGAGTAGTTACCCAACATTTAGAAATGTTTTAATTTTATTCCTATATTTACCATCGTTAGCTTTGCGATTCATATCAATAGTAATAAAACCAAAATCCTCATTCCAACATTTGCTGCAAATATTCTTAAAGTCTTCAAATTTCATATCGCCACCAACAAATTCTTGATAAATATGATTTAAATTGGTATTATCTTGCCTAAATATGTTTAAGAAGTTTATGTTATCACGAACTAATTGTTTTGGTATTTTTGAATACGTTTGAGCTAAGTAAAAACAGTCAATCCCTTTATGTCTTCCTCGTGTGAAATATTCTCGAACTATGTCTTGGTTTTCCAGTATAAAATCGTCGAAAATTACAACTGACCTATCTTCACATTTAACCAGGGGCATTATGCTTTCATCGTCATGAATAAATTGTGCAATGGACTTTCCTAATTTCTCTTCGATTTTATTACATTTTTCCATAAACTGTTGATACTTAGATTGATCTAAACCTTTAGAGAAGATGTAAAGGTTGTTTATTTTTTCCCAGTTTAACCATCCAGGTGCCAAAATATAATTGTCAATCATTAAGGTTGTTTTACCACAATTACTGGGGCCTATTATAGCACAACGAATGGAATTCGGTAATAATTTGCCATGTTTGTTCTTTACTTGCTTTTCTACAAGTCTTACTTGTGGGTCCCAATTTACAACATTTCGTTTACTCATTTTCGTTTATTTTATTAATTAATGAATGAATTAATAAATGAAGAGAATTTTTGAACTAAGTGGTAAAACTTCGGTTTTAGAGAAAAGGTTAAATGTTCCATTGCGAGATGAATTTAGAAAAGTTGGATTAATAGGGTTTTACTCAACCTTCCTAACACCAAATATTACAACAAAAAACAATAAAGTACACTATGAAAAAGTATCAGGTACGATAACTCAAATGTTTATTTACAAAAAGCTATTCAAAGTCAAGAACCTAAGATTAGTATTGAACAAAATAAAATTCTTAACAGATTGGAAATAATTAGTGATTATAAAATATATTTTGACCAAGAAGAAAGTATTGGTTCAGTTTTAGGTTTTAATAATCAAATTGTAGAACCAAAAACCAAAACACTTGCTCGGAACTTACCTAAAATAATTCCGTTCGAAAATATCCGCGTTCATTTCAATTTAGCGGATGGAATGTTTGTAAAAGACTCTGAGCATTTTCACCGTGAAACGAATATTATTGCATCATTTAAACCAGCCCTAGAATTTAGTGCTCCAATAATTTATGAGCCGAATTATCCTGTATTTTGCCCAGTTTTCGATAAAATTCAGAATTTAAAAATTACTGTGACCAATGAGAATGACGAAGTAATAGATTTCAACGGCGCAACAGTTACTGTAATTTTAGAGATGAGTTAATTATTTCCTCTTGATTTAATTTTCTATTATTTTTCTTATAATAAACGAACAAAGTAGAAAGTTACCAGTGGCAGTCTTTTCCTGTAAATGAAAAGACTAAAAACAATTTAAATTTGCCAAACAAAGACGTGGAAATAGATATTAAAGTTGGTGATGGTTGGATTGATAATAATGCGCACCTGTATATTACTTTCGATGTAACTCATGCTGATGGAACTGATTACACTAACTATGAAGGAAAGTCAAATGTAAAGCTAATTGACAATTACCCCACTCAATTTTGGAGCACTATAACCGTGAAAAAACGAGGACACACTATCTATCGAATTGACCATCCAAATATATATTCAACGGTTCTGTTTAATTTAACAGCCTCTTATAGTGATAAAATAATATATTCAGGTAATTTTCTTAATAATGGTAAATTGCAGAAAAAATCAAATTAGTTAAGGTACCCTTTAAGTCTTCTTGGTGGATTTTTTAAGGATTTTAAAGAGATTATGTGGGAAGGAGATTTAACTGTTACATTTACATGGAGTCAAAATGCGAACGATGCTTTGTATAGATGGTGGACTAAGAATCCCGATGGGGGCAATGCACCTGGAACTCTCCCGGAGGAAGGAAAAGTTACCGTAAAGTCAATGGAGATAAAAATTCCTGTTGTTAAATACGAACCGAATTATGAGCTTGAACTGAGAGAAAAAAATACTGCAAGAACCACGAATACCTATATCATTCTTTGACCTTCAAACTCAAGAAATTTCAGGCCTAAGTGGGAAAAGGAATTTTGAAATAGATATTACTAATTACTACAATTCAATGGAGTTTGATCTGCCATATTTTATTTTTGTTGTGTTTCAAACTAATAGAAAAGGTAACCAAGATATGAATAGTTCCAAATTTGATCATGTTCAGCTTCAAAATATTTACATGAAAAACGGAAGAAACGAAATGTTTCCGGAAGGAATGTGGAATATCAATCCTCCTAATACTTATCTAAATGCCTATTATGCTTTTAGGGACTTTAAGCGTATAACTGAGCTGAAGTATGATGTTGTTATAACCCCCACAGAGTTCATTGCTTCTTATCCTATTTATGTTATCAATATAAGTCGGCGTAGAAATGTAGTGACACCTCAGAAAACCAGTATGAAATTGGTAGCAACATTTAATGCCAATATACCTGAAAATACGCTTGCTTATATAATTATGTACGGTAAAAAGAATTTAACCTATGATGCTAAGCATGGAACTTTTAAATATGAGAGTAGTTGTTATTCATTTTAATAAATTAGTAAGAGTTTAGTTTTTAAGTTCAATTGAACTTAAAAACTAAGAATAAAAAAGGAGTTGGTTTAAATTTGTTGAATTTGAAAGGACAATTAAGTTTGCAGTATTTTCTTATTTAAAGATCAAAAAAACAGTTAATAAATATGGAACCCGAATATAATATAATGCCTTGCAGGCTGACAAATATTTTAAAACGGGGTATTGTTTCAAATACACCCTCCATTGCCAGGCGTTATGTGCCTGACAGTATTAAAAATATAATCTATAATTACTACCGTAAGATGCAAAATTTGCAACTAACGATCTTAAAACGCGTTAGTGATGACAGTGATTTCGTGGAAATTGATAACGCCTTAGAGGAATTAGAAGAACAAGTAGAGAAATTAATAGTTTCGGCTGAGCACAGTACAAAAGAAGAAAAAGGAAGAAGTTAATAATAATAATCCGCTTGTAACTCATTCATCCGTAATCAGTGAACTTGACCGAGAAACCCTGTTAGCTTTGATACCCTCCTAGCCGATAAGATAACCTTACCAGTATGCAGTATGTGTCATTTGAGCTTGCCGTCCGCTCGCTCGCATGGAAATGATTTCGTGAATTAATTATTTCTTAGAAGCCAGCTGTTGGTCTTGTCACAGTGAAAGCTCTAGCAGCAAAGCTAAAAACTACGTAGTATGTGTAGCGCAATCTATTAGCAAACAATAAATGCTCTTCCCACTGTACTTGCCATAAGCAATTGCACCACATCAGCTGATGTTAGTCATGCAGATTTTAGCTCATAAGACCGCAAACGCGCTTCTTAATCGCTTTCCTCGTAGCTCAGGAGGTTAAGTGTCTGGTTTGTTGAGACTTGTTCACTTAGAAGCGGAGGCGCCCCGTTTTCTATGGTTCGAATCCCACTCATTCCTTTCAAAAAAATAACTGAGTCATTAATGGAGAGAGGAGGAAAGAGCAAATGCCCTCCAGGGTCTGCTAGAGGCATTCTGAGAGATGCAAGTAGAAAATGAGTAGCTACTCAAGGAGCGAGAGGAGAACAAAGAAAAAAAACCAGGGGTGACAACGAGGAAAAATTAGAAATCCAGCGCTGGCTTCGAAACACCCCTGAGGTTTCTCCGAAATGTCGGAGTTTTGCAAAAATTTTGTTAACTGTAATTTTATCCATAATTCTTTAAAAAGTCACTGGTTCTTCTGCCCCAAGAAGAGACATGTCACTAGAATTTATACCCTTGTTTTAACCATTATTTTGAAAAACATCGTTAGAATTTTCAATGGTTAATTTTAGCCATTATTTTAGGTGTCTGTAGGATCAATTTATGTTACGTTTTATAGGTGAAGGTAACCATAATTTTGTCATTTACATTTTAGAGTCATTTTTATGGTTACTTTTAACCCTATTTTATTAAAAATAAAATTGGTAATTTTAAGGATACGTTAACCATAACTTTTCATAGTTAATTTTTATAGATAGATTAACCATAACTTTTGATTGTGTTTCATGGTTACCTTTAACCATAATTATCTTGGTTAATTTTTGTTAAGTTTAATGGTTACTTTCAACCAGAATTTAGAAAAAATTCTGGCAATTTAAAGGTTATTTTTAACCATATTTTTTTAATGGTTACGTTCTGCCATAAAGTAATACGAAATATTATGGTTACAAGTAACCATAATTGTTTGGAAGATTTATAATGGTTAAGATAACCATATGTTCGATCAATAATTTTTAAATGATGTTTAAGGTCACTTTGTCCATCATTTTTAATAGAATTTTTAATGGTCACTTTATCCATTATTTTTTAATAGAATTTTAATGGTCACTTTGTCCATTAATTTTTAATAGAATTTTTAATGGTCACTTTGTCCATTAATTTTAATAGAATTTTTAATGGTCACTTGATCCATTATTTTTAATAGAATTTTAATGGTCAATTTTATCCATTATTTTTAATAGAATTTTAATGGTCACTTTATCCATTAATTTTTAATAGAATTTTAATGGTCACTTTATCCATTAATTTTTAATAGAAATTTTAATGGTCACTTTATCCATTATTTTTAATAGAATTTTAATGGTCACTTTTGACCACACTTAATTGGCTGTCCCATACCTACGGTTATACTACTAATGCCCACTTGATCTAGTGTTTGACCTTGAGTTTTATTGATAGTTATACAAAATGCCAAACGTACTGGAAACTGCCTCCTTCTGAAGGAAAATGGCATAGAAGTATCTGATGGCGTAAGGTCAAGGCGAGGGAGTAGGACATTGTTTCCAACATTTACGCCAGTAATAATTTCCAGGTGATAGCAATTGTCATGCATCTTCCAAACCAACAGTCTAGCACCGTTCAACAGACCTTGGGTAACATTAATATTTCTCAACAAAATCACAATTGAGCCTTCTTTTAGTCGAAGGATATGAGGTGGCAATCCACTTATGCCTATGCTGTCTAAAAATTATATTGGGAATTGTAGAATTTCACTCTCATCTTCAGTAATCAAATTATTCACACTGATGTTAGTTCTCGATGATTATGGGATTAGGTCTAGAACTTTGTCATTGATTTCTTTACAATGTCCATTTGTAGGTGCTAAAGTCGCTATTTTTGAAAAGCGTGAAATATTTTTCAGGGTGGGACTAATTCTGAATTTTCTCCATCGACGTGAGGGTATTCACCGTTACCAATTTGTATGAAGAAGTTTGCAAAGTCACGTTGATCTGTATCTGCTCGCATATTTTTGTTGAGTTTATAAATTTTGAATAATGGCCACAAAGGAACCTTACTGACATTTGGACTGATGCTGCTTTAGATGAGTGAGGCACAACAGGCAATACCTGCCTAAAATCTCCACCTAATATGATAATTTTTCCTCCGAAAGGCACGTCGTTATTCATGATGTCCTTGAGCAACCGATTTACACACATCAGCGCGTGCTTATTAGCCATAGAGTCTTCATCTCAGATGATAAGTTTTGCTAAACGAATATAAAAAGCTTCCTTGCTGTTAACTTTTATTCTTGATACAGAACTTTCATGTAATGTAAATGTAGAGGTAACTTGAACTGGCTTTGTACAGTGCGCCCGTGAGGTAGTAACATTGCTGCAATACCAATACATGCAACAGAAACTACATTTAACCCCAAATTTGTGCAACTGTGAATGAAGCATTGGTAAAGAAATATTTTCCCGGTGCCCCCTGGACCGTCAATGAAATATGCATTGCTCATCCTTTCATTGCTGTTTTGTACTAACCCCAAAATTTATGTAATTATAGCCATTTGGTTTCCATTTGCTTGGTTTATCATCCGACTTAATTGATCCTCATTAAGTTTTGCATAATTCATTGGTAAATTTGTCTGGGGAAATTATCAATAATAGCTGGCAATTCAAGAGAAGTAATGGGAAGACCATGGAGCTCTAATTTATTAGAAACTAGCTGAAGTACCCGTGCTTCGCCACGCGTCATAAATAAATTAAAATGTGAAGTTGACAGTTAAAACAGGGGATAGGCGAGGTGCTGCGCAGAGGGAGATTAAGGATGGAACATTTTGTCCAACTACACCACTCGGCGTTGACCGTGTTAATAGCACAAATTTAGGTTTTACTCGTTAACGGTTGGAGATACCTTTCGGATAGAAAATGTAATTTTAAACCTCGTATATGCCATCATAAGTTTGCTATTTCTTAGCGTTCTCTTTTTATTTGAAATGGAAATATGAAAGTTTTAAACCAAAGGGTGTAGTGACGTCACTGAAATGGTCGCCATCTTTAAATAATGCAAAGTATTGAAATCAAAAGTAACCAATATGTTAACCAGGTAAATCAGCTACTTCCATGTAAAATTCATGTAAATCGGACCAGTGGTACTTGCGTGATTGAGTAATACACAGACACACACCATCTCATTTTTAGCCTCGCTTCGCTCGCGTCATAGTCGTGTCATATTGTTATTCAATGAAATGCAGGTTTAACCCCGTTAACACCCCTTTAGAACCTGAATATCCAAAAATCCCTCCTTAGCAGACGTTTTCGACACACAACAAACGTATCCCCAATATATCATTCTGCTAATATGAAATAGTTTGGGTTGGTCGATGAGAGTGAACATCCAAAAATCCTTCCTTAGTGGACGTTTTCTTCCAGAATTTCACCCCTCCCCATAGGCCCCTTAAATTGGATTTATGAAAAAACGGTCGAACACCTATTTATTTTATTTATTTATTTATTTATTTATTTATTTATTTTTAAGCTGATTGATTTCCTCAGAGTTTCAAACTCATCGCCTATGTCGTTTAAGAGATACACGCTCCGTTAAGAATCCCTCAACCTCCAATTTTCACCCATTTCACCTCATAATATACACCACATCGATAAACCCTTAGATATATGTCTGATTATTTTTAATGATTAGTTTATATACCGAATATCACATCCCCAAAGAAACAACTCATGAGATATCGTTATTCAATGAAATGCACGTTTATCCCCTTAACATCTCTTTAAAACCCGAATAAACAAAAATCATTCCTTAGTTGACGTTATCGCCATACAGAGAACATATTCCCAAAATTTCATTTTTCCAACTTTAATAGTTTTTGCTGGGAGTGATGAGTGAGTGAGTCAGACAGGACATTTTCTTTCAATTATTTTTACCAGAATTTCACCCCTCCCCATGTGCCCCTTAAATTGGATTGATGAAAAAAACTCTTGAACACCTATTACCTTTTTTTAAGCTGTCTTTTTCCTCCGAGTTTGTTGAGTGAGTTAGTCAGTCAGTTAGGACACTTTCTCTCCTTTCCCCCCCCCCCCCCAGAATTTCACCCCACACCATTGGCCCCTTAAATTAATTTATGGAAAAAAAACGTCGAACACCGATTTACTTATTTATTTAGCTGATTTTTTTCGCTGAGTTTCAAATTTCTCGCCTATGTCGTTTAAGAGATAGGCCTACACGCTCCGTTAGGAATCCTTCAACCCCCACTATTCACCCCTTTCACCTCATAATAATACACCACATCGAAAAACCCTTAGACACATGTCTGCTTATTTTTAATGATTAGTTTATATGCCGAGTATCACATCCACAAATAAAACCACTCGTGAGATATTGTTATTCAATGAAATGCAGGTTTAACCCCCTTAAGACCCCTTTAGAGCCTGAATATCCAAAAATCCTCCCTAAGTGCACGGTTTTGACATACAACGAACATATCCCCAAAATGCCATGTTTCCAACTTCAATATTTTTGGCTGGGCGATGATGAGTGAGTGAGTGAGTGAGTTAGTCAGGACATTTTCTTTCAATTTACTTTTTTCAGAATTTCACCCCTCCCCATGAACCCCTTAAATTTGATTTATGAAAAAAAACTGTCGAACAGCTATTTACTTACCTTAAAGCAGTTTTTTCCCCCTGAGTTTGATGAGTGAGTCAGTCAGTCAATCAGTTAGGACACTTTCTTTCCTGTTCCCCCCCCCCCCAGAATTTCACCCCTCCCCAAGAGCCCCTTAAATTGGATTTATGAAAAAAACGATCAAACACATATTTACTTACTTTCATGCTGATTTTATACGCTGAGTTTCAAACTCCTCGCCTATGTCGTTTAAGAGATACACGCTCCGTTAGGAATCTTTCAATCCCCACTTTTCACCCCCTTTCACCTCATAATATACACCACATCGAAAAACCCTCAGACTCGTGTCTTCTTATGATGAGTTTATGTACCGAGTATCACATCCCCCAATGAAACCAATCGGGAGATATTGCTATTCAATGAAATGCAGGTCTACCCCCTTAACACCCCTTTAGAATCTGAATATATAAAAATCTTCTCTTAGTGGACATTTGTGGCCCTTGTAGAAGCAGCATACCAAATTTCATTCCAATCCGTTCGGTGGTTTCTGAGGTTTCGTGATGAATGAATGAGTGAGTGAGTGAGTGAGTGAGTGGTATTTGACAAATATATAGTAGAAGATAGTGTCAAGTCTTTGTTATGCTAAACTCGGTTGACAGTGCTGTGTGAGTAGGTGAGTAACTAACGGGATTTCAAGTAAAGATGCTCATTTTCTATACCGGTAGTGCAGAGCGCAACTGGCATCCAGACGGCCGTGTCTCGACTTGAGCTATGTTGCCATGGAAACTATCTATCTTGCCATTCCTTCATGAGTATATTTTATGATTTGATTAGCCTGTGCTTAAGTGCAAAAGGGACGAAATCAGAAGAATGAGAAAGACTATCGGAAATTCATGTAGCCAGCGGTTCCTTCTGGGTCCTAAACTATGTGTATGCAAAATTTGGTTGAGATTGGTGGAACGGTGTAGATTTGTATACGGAACCAACCCACCCACATACATACATACAGACTTTCACTTTTATATATAAGATATGTATAAGAGTGAACTGATATGCAATGTTAGGTTCGTGAAACTGCAGATAATCTTCTGATAATGAATTCTCGAAAATGTCCCATAACTATCTTACATATGAAGGGGTCTGAAAGATACATATGTAAGAAAACAGTTGTCGTAACTGAGAAGGCATCTGAAATTGTGACGCTTCTGCCAAACAACGCTGCCTTTCAGAATCGTCAATCAGCAAACCTCGCTCCTAAGCTGTTTCTTTAAAAGTAGAATAGACAACTGCTTTGTACGTTCGTAGATCCTGGAAGCTGGTAGCACCTAGGACATGAAGCAATAACAGGCGTAAATAATACCTTTCTGTTTCTGTAGGCGAAACATTATACATTCTGTCTATAGTTTTTGAAACATTTTTTCTTTTTTGCGACTGGCAGTTGCTATTATTCCAGACGTAATGTACTGGTGTTTCAGGATATATATACGGACTTCTGGCGTGCGAATCTTGATTTAACTTGAACCACGCTTGTAATTCCGTGTGGCGCAACTGTGCTTGATGTAAAATATGAGGAGCGTTATCATTTTTAAAATAGATATTTTGCAAGTTTGGCAAGTGAACTGGTAATGGCATGATAGAATGTGACTGTTCATGCATGTGAAACGAAAATATCCTGAATGCGGTTTCTGTTGGACCAACATATCTAGCATTTAGGAAAAAAGTAATTTCATCGTAGTTCACCGTTTCGCCTTCAGGGCATATTTTAACAATGCAGTAGTCATGACCTTTATACACATACTTGTGGATTTTAATATATAAGATATGTGTGGATGTATTTAACACTCCGAACACTTGAGCATATTTCAACATTAATATGAGCTTGCATGTACAGTAAAATAAATGGATTGTAGGGAACAATGAATCGACTATCGACTTCAATGTCAATGCCTCGAATTGTTTTTATAATAATCCGTCCATTATTTCTTCTCCTATACGAAGGATAACCATTGGCATTATCTTCGGTCTCTTCCTGAAACTTTTTAGGGAAATCTTTCTTACATACGCCATCTTTCATACAGACTGCAGCAGGATTCAAAGATCCGCGAGGACCATGTACCATATGACGCCTTTCCAACTCGTATAGCGCTTCATCCTCGAGATCTGGTATTTCGGCTGACACCACACTGTCAATGTCAGAAATTTCTCGAAACTTACAATCTTCTGTTAATGTTAAGAGTAAATGGATGTGCGGGAGACCTCGTTTTTGAAATTCCACTGTATGTAGATATGCTTTTACCGAAAATTTCCTTAACATTAATCAATCGTAGCAATTCCTTTACTTTGCAATGGAAAACTCTCACTTCAATATCAGGCCTATTATTAGCCGTTTCCCAGAGATGAATGCTATTAAGTATTTCTGGCCAGGCCGCATTATAGGTGAACGTAATGAATAAATCTGGCTATCCACACTTCCTCACTATCGCCATCATATCCTGATAATTTTGCAATATTTTCCTTGGGCTACCTGTAAAAGAAGATCGCAAAACTACAACACGACCGACTCTGAGATTTTCATTTTCTGCTCGTACATGCAAGGCGTCTGCTAAACCGGCATATGTATCAACTCGTAACTTCGTTTGTTGATGACGTATATATTTTAACCGGTCACCTTCCACACGACAGTAGTAATCCACGAATAAATATCCATTTTGCAAACTTGAGCAGCGACAACTAACTCAACATGACCTCCATGAACACCATTCATAGACATATACATTTTGTAATCATCGCTCGTATTGATAGCAGTTTCGTACATATCGCTGTTGCCAACAATAAAGGAAGAATAATTATTCCACTTGTCTGTAACATGTTTTACAATTCGCTTTGTAACCTGTGTATATAAACTCTGATTGTTGTACTCACAATATGCCAATGACCTGAACAGTCATTTACCGTCACCTTTAATCTTTATAACATTTGTAATTGAGTGTCGCCTCTCATTCATCATAATATGATTCATTGTATTGATTGAGCACACAACCTATAAGGACGAATGATGAAACGAAAAGAAGACAGTTTGTAGCTGGTGAAACCAAAGACTATATAACAGAAAGATCGGATACACAATACAAAATGGCGGTTCCAACATTCGACTGTAGCGGCATCTTCGTGAAATTAGTTGTCTTTCGTATACAGTATTTGTTGTCATTCAAACAGATGTTGACATGACAGTGTCATTAGCAAAATGACTGCTGATTGTGCATGAGCATTTCAGTCTCAAAGTAATCCATTTTTTGAGAAGGTTTAATAAAATTATGTGCACAGAATCCCCTTCTACTTATTGTATGGATACATGCGACATCAGCGCCCGAGTGGAACAGGTAGAAGTTAACGATATCATGTATGGATACATGCGACATTAGCGTCCGAGTGGAGCAGGTAGAAGTTAACGATATCATGACGTAATTAGGGAACTCTCTGTTAATATCAAGTTAGATTTATTATTGGGGCGGCGTTGAATATCATGATACAGTTTTAGTCGTTGTCGCCTAGCGACAATATGTCCGTCAAGTCATTCGATATTCTATTTTCGTGAGACCTTGAAGGAAGTAATATTCGCAATTATTTTAATACTCGAATGATATAATCAAGCAAGGTGGGTATCAATCGACGGTGCTTGACGGGCATTACATTTTAAGTCAACAAACGTCGTCGTAGCGCAAATACTTCCCGAGATATTTCAGTTTTAGTAAAGGGTGAAATTTTTTGAAAACTATTTTAATATATAAGATAATGAAAATAATATAATAAATACAATATAGGGATAGGGATATAAAAGACCTTCCATACCACACCCGCACGAGAAAATCGCGTAATAAATTCTAGTGTACCCCTTGACCCCCTTACGCGCATTATACGTATTGATGAATTTTACAGCTTAGTTTGGTTCCGTGATAACCTTATAGCCGTTCGCAAACTTCACAGGAATGTAATAAATGGAATTGCATTGCGTCTTACAGAAATAGATGGTCCTATGAGATTCCGTTGCCATGGTTACCCGCTTGCATTCTTTCATTAGATTATTAAATGAAATTAGTTTTCTGGGGATATCTCAAAAAAACTGTTGGTTTTAGGGCCTTAAAATGTGGTTTTCCTGAGTTTTGTTTCTCACATTGAGGGGTTGAAAATAAGCTTTGTCTCGTCCTTCTACGCCTATTTCAGCATGTATTTTAAGGGGGTAGGCCCCCTATTATGAGAGGTACGGAGAAGCGTTACATCAATGATTTAGTGCCATGCCTCTGATGGATATCTGTACCAAATTTTACGTTGATCCACCCAGCCGTTCTCAAGTTATAAGGACTCAAAGTTGTCCACAGACAGACAAACAAACAAACAAACAGACAGACGGACAGACAGACAAAAAAAAATATTTTTGCGCGCATCCGTCATAAAACAGTCTGAAATGCGCAAATAACGCAAATTTCTGTGGATATTCAGAAAAAAACAGACAAACTTTCATTAGAGATATCCTCCGAACAAAGAAGACGGATCTGGATCGCCACTGAAGATAATTCACTATGAGGAGAGCCCTACGGGCAAATATAAAATGACTCTAGCCTGAAGTAATGTGCTAAACGGTTCCAGGCTAGTGTTTGGAAGTAACGGGGGAGTTTTAGTCGGTAGTCTGCTACTCAGGAGCAGGAGCCCGACACTCTGTGCGTAAATGCATTTCTTGCCCTAATATATATATTATTATTATTATTATTATTATTATTATTATTATTATTATTATTATTATTATTATTATTATTATTATTAAAGCCAACGTTGGCCGCTAGTGTTAGTGAGAGTAGCATCTGGTAGTCAAAGTTGGAACTACTTGCAATTGAACTTGTTGGGAGCCTGGGGGGGCGGGGGGGGCGTGGTGGCTCAGCGGTCTAGCTGTATGCCTCTCGCCAAGGCGGTCCGGGTTCGATTCCCGATCAATGCATGTGAGATTTTCGAAGTGAAATGCCATGTCCTGTGGTTCGGATTCCACGAGAAAAGGAGGTCCCGTGGATCATGATCTCGAGATTAACGGTCACGTTAAACTGCAAGCTTCCTTCCTTCCTTCCTTGTTGGGAGCCCTCGGGCGTTCAATGGAAAATACCCAGCTATGGCCATTGGATGCGATTCATATATTATCAAAGTTATATAAGAGACTAGCTGTACTCGGCAGGCGTTGCAATGCCAATCAAAGAAAGTGTTGGCGTTGTAACTTTGTTTGTTGAAGTGCTTTTGGATTCCCAATATTGATTTTCTTTTTCCCTTAACCACCTCTAAACTATTGTAAAATTGATTTACTATCTCAAAAAAATCATGGGAGCGTGCTCAACAACTCACCAAATTTTCATCGCAAGGAAATGAATGGTATATGAACGCATACTGTGCCCAAATCTAGGAATGGGTATTCCAAGTTTCAGACACCTAGATATCAAGGGAAAGGCTGTAGCAGCGTTTAAAAGTTCGGATATTTGAATATCGCGCTACATTGCTTCTCGAAGCCTTTCGAAGGAAATTACCGATAGTTGGATGGTAAATGACGTAGCGAGTAACCGCAGAGGTGGAGACTATTTATGGATTAAATAGTTAACTATGGAGCAGAGACTTGAGACTGGGATCAGATTACTGGCACGGCCAAATAAAAGAGAATGCAATTAGTATCAAGTAAATCGGACCAGGGATTCAAGAGATATGAGGATTTTTAGATATCAGGCGATGACGCGTGACCCTGACCGTTTTTGTATAAAAGCAAGCTGGAGCAGGCTTAGTTAGCTCAATTCATCACAAGCACTTGGCGAACAAGTTGCGTCTACGCTGAGCCAAGGCACATGGTTGCCACGTCTACGAAGAAGTACTTTTCAAATCGTGATAGTCACGAGAAGTGCTGCGCAAACGAGTTGGAACTTAGTAAGTTTCTGGTGAGGAGAATCACTGAGGTGTTTGTATTTCTACAGACATTGGTGGAAATATTTATATTTCTTAAAGGACATATGCTAGACTTGGTCTAGAAAATAGTATTTGTCACAGTCCAATAGTAAATTAATACTTGGATGTTTAAATCCATTTAAAGTCAGTTTTCATATTTTGTAACTATTTAACCACTTCGATCCGTCAGTACATTGAAGAATAGTCTATAACGGTGGCGTTCATTAGTCTACGCAAGGGAAACTGCAAGTTGTCTAGCGCATGGCAGATGGTGATATACAAACCATGCCCAGGGAACGATCTTCAGAACAGCCGTTAACTGCTTAGACTGTCAACGTTTTTCTTGTACTGATGAGATTACAGTGAGTTAAGTTACAACTGACACATTTAAGAAGAGATCGCTTAGATCTGACCCTTTTCAAACAAACTGTTATGGCTTTGTTAGAAGCCCATATTAAAATGGAACCACAGTCATTTAAAACGTCGAAAGATACTACCACTATGTCTGACTAGACGATTTGTGGGTCTACAATGGCGGCCGATACAAGGATTATACGTGCTTGTCCGCTAGGGCATGTCTACGGATAAATCTGGTATAGACCAGGTTTACGACACTTCAAGAACATCAAGAAATGTAAGCCACATTTGAATATTATTATGCTTAGCTAATTGGAACAAACTATTTTTTCTGCAGATGACCAACACATTTTTTTCGTCGTATTTAAAGCTTGTAATGATTTACGCAAGACTTGTTAGATTTATTCTGAGCATTTTCAGCACTCAGAACAGTTTAGGATCGATGACCGAGCATTTTGAGCATTTATTTGAATTTTTCATATTTTTGGGAAATCACGGTAATCAGCCGATGTAACTGTAAAAGTTAAATTTATTTTTGTTGAGGAATGGATATTTTTTCCATATTTGAAGGTTCGAACATGTGGATTCTCACATAATGAGATGATAATTCAACATATTTGAAATAATAATAATAATAATAATAATAATAATAATCCACTAATAATAATAATAATAATTTTCATAATTTTTCTAAATAATTCTTGGATATTATATTTTATAATAATCATATGTATTGAGAAAGAGCCTATGAAGTAGTTGAAACATTTCTAGTATGGAACAGGAGATTTTACGAAGGAGAGTGGTTAGCGCAAGCCCGCATTCAACCAACATTTCAGTTCTGGTTGAACAGTTGATATTTGCTATGAGCAAAGTATATGTTTCATATAACACGGAGAGGCATGAAACGGGAAGCAATTGATATTTGTATCAAATAGGATTTTTGTATTTATATAAAATCATGACGTAAATACACTTCGAAAGTGAAATGAAGCTTTTCATAAGTATGGTAAATTCACGGGTTGAACTGAATGGTAAAATAAAATAAACTTGTCAGTTTATTAATCTTCCAGTGTTGATAACAAGCAGAGGCTTGATTTATTGTATAAATTTTGGGAAGATAATTTATGTGTGTGGAGTAGTTGAAATGCCATTCCCAGGTGCGCAGGTTTAAGTCGCAGGAATGAAGGTTTTTTCGAGCATCAATCAAATAGCAGGTTCGATGGCTCAGGTTTATAGTAGAAGTATTGGAGCCACACATTTCGTCGTATGAATAACCCGAAGGTTATTTCTTTGAAACCATCAGTTCTTATTTCAACCTTGTTTACGAATTCCATTTAGAATTTGATTTTGCTAGAACCCGGATTTGTCATGATAGTAGTTTATTCTTCTTCAGAGGAAGACCTTTGCCGTTGTTGTTGTTGTTATAATATTGTGTTCCTACACAAATAGTAGAATGGGCCACTGCCAATTTAAAATAATTCTTTAACCACGAATAATTTGAAGGATATTTTCAATCCTAGTGCCATGAACCAAATGAATTCATTATAAGACTACAATTCTTATTTCCGCATTCTGTCGAAGAATTGCAAGTTGTGAAAGTTGCTAGAAATGGCCATAAATATAAACGTTTTTTTCATAATAATTCCAAGTGGAAAATCTAATAGTTGAATGGTTCAACCATTTATTGATCAAGTTAATGATTCAGAAATCATATGTTTTGTTTGGAACTTGAAGTTCATAATCGAGTCACTTCTCGAATGTTTAATGTCAGAAGAACAATTAATTGTTGTTGTGCTTCGCACAGTTCTTCGATGCTATGCTCAATGGTCAGATATTTTTCAGATGTTGTTAATATGTGTTAATAATTTGTGTTGCTACGATGATAATAATAGTTTCAACGATATATTTTGGAAAACTGGAAAACAAATGAAAGTCTAAGAAATTCTATAAACATTTATTCTACGAGTGTTAATATCATGTAAATAGTCAAACAGTGATCGACGTTATTTCCAGTATGGACAATTCATTTTGCACTGGAGTTAAAATGTTAATAATTTTGGAACACAGTCCACAGGACTAACAATCGGACTTGTGTTTTCAAAAAGATTGTCAAATGTGTTTGGAAGATTTCTGTATATTGTGTGTAAATAAGAGTGTGGATCGCCACACGTGGATGATGCTGCTTTGAGCATTATTCTTGCAGTCAGATTTTAACTTTAAATAAACTGAGATAATTTTACCAGATGTGTCTTACCCCATTAAATCTCCTTCTATCCTTATTGTTGCATTGAGCCAAAAATCAGCAAAGCATTTTTATAAATTTGATGTCGTTTTTGCGATTTGCTTTAACCCATCTGGCGCTCCGGGATATTTTGATTCTCGTGCTGACTGATTATTGGTAAAATGCATATGTGGTCGTGCGGACTCCGGTCTAAACGGGCACATAAAATAAGATAGAGAGAGAAATGGCTTCGAACGTGGGTCCCGATTTAGACATGGTCAATCGCATGCCGATTTGAAATTGTGATAATTTTTATAGAAATATTTTGGGAGTTGAGAGATGTCTGGTTTGGATGAATAAATTAGTAGGAAACCCAATTAGTGGGGAAAATTAATAATTTAACCTGGTTAATAATTAAAATGGGTTTGATTATTTTGATAATGGCTTAACCATTAGGGCGTCAAGTAAATTCAGTAGTAAACGTTCGATGACTGGAGATACACATTATTAGAATCCAGGTGGAGGATATTTGAGAACTTGCATATTTTTCTTGTGATATTGTGGTAAATGTAATTCGTAAAAGTAAAGAATTTTGTTTTTCCATCACGTCGATATTAGGACAAATCTCATTTTATTATAGTGTTCCAATTAGCTATTCATATTTCTTGTTCTAGTTATAAGCTTGTGTTTGCCACTGTTGTATACCCCTAAGTTTTGAATAATTGAAATTATGGAAGAAATGATGAGAATGATGAGGAGTTTGGAGGAGAGTTCAAAACAGGCTGGACTGCGTGTAGCAGCCATTATGAAAGAAAATACTGAGGCTTTAGAAAAGAAACTTAAAGAAAATTCTGATAGTTTGAAAGAAAGTTTAGATGATAAACTTAAAGAAAATTCTGATTCTTTAGAAAGCAGGTTAAAAGATAACTTGAAGGAAAATTCTGATTCTTTAGAAAATAAACTTAAAGAAAATTCTGATTCTTTAGAAAATAAACTTAAAGAAAATTCTGAGTCTTTAGAAAATAAACTTAAAGAAAGTTTGGAGGATAAACTTAAAGAAAATTCTGATTCTTTGGAAAGTAAACTTAAAGAAAATTCTGATTCTTTGGAAAACAGGTTAAAAGGTAATTTGAAAGAAAATTTAAACAGTAAATTTAATTCAATGGAAAGTAAATTTAAAGAGAATTCTGAAATTTTGAAAATGACACTTGAAAGTAAAATGAATAAATTATGCGATAAAACACATGAGCTCGAAACTTCATTAGCTACTAACGCAAGTTTAATGGACGATAAATTTCGCGATGCCGATCTTCGATCCCAAAGCTTAGCTGATAGGATAGAACATGGTCTTAGGAAAGTTGGTGAAGACATGGTCAACCTGGAAGTCAGAGTGAAGAAGGAGAGTAACGAGATGGGAATTCTAGTTGTTCAGCGTTTAACGGAACAATTCAAGGAACTTGTCATGGGAGAAATAAGAGAAGGAGTGATTCATGAATTGCAAACTGAGATTAAAACCACAGTTGTCAATGAAATAAAAGACACACTCAAGCTGGAGAATCAAGAGGGAATCAAGGAGATTAGGGAATCTTTGTCATCCCACATTGAAGTAATTGCCAAGGATATTCAAGCAACTCAGAAGGACATATCAGATATGACAGGGTCATTGAAAAGTCATGAGGCTGTTATGAACCAGATATCCATTGATGTTAAAGACAATTGTAAGGAGACTGAAGCAATCAAGAAGATGGCAGAAGAAAACCAGAAGGAACTTGAGGCTATGAAAACTCAAATAAAGGATGAGAAACAGTCTGATCATCTTTTGAAAATGCCGAATGTAAAAGGAAAGGAACCGATACAGATAAATCTAGGAGGAGCTAGAGAGACTGATAGACAGGATGAGGTCAGGACAGTATTCCAATCCAACCCCATAACTGTATTTAAGAATATAGAAGACAAGCCTTCTAAATTTTCAGGGCGAGATTCTGTAACACCCGTGGAATTTCTGAGAGAAGCAGGTGATTACCTGAAAGATTCTAAGATCCCTAAAGAAAGACAGATCAGGGTAATAGGGAAGTTCTTGGAAGGTCCCGCACTTTTGTGGTTTAGAGCATTTAGATCCACTCTAAATACTTTTGAGGAGTTTTCTTGTGGGTTATTGAAGAAGTTTTGGTCCCCTGAAACTCAACAGCAAGTTAGAGCAGAGTTGTATTCGAAAAGATTCTCGACGTCACAACCTACTCGATACTCTACATACTTTTCTGGACAGCTGTCTAAACTCCAACATTTAGATCCGCCAATGCCAGATAACGAGTTGATTACTGCTTTGATACGACAATTTCCAGCAGACGTCCAGAGGACTTTGATCGCTGCTGATATCTACAATATGGAACAGTTTGATGAATTATTGCAGAAGCTGGATCATACAAACGCTCAATTCTTCCATCAGAAGGGAGTAAAGAGTAATAACGCTGTGTATGCTGTTATGGCTGACAGTTATTCTCAGACACCTCGAGAGATTCGAGAGGAGCGAGAAGAGAAATCGCCAAGGGAAGATTCCAATACGAGAGGATGGAACCAATACCGTAACAGATACAGTTACAAACCATATGCAAGACCGGATGGTGGTAATCGATACAACACTCGATGGAGAAGACCACGTGATACTCAAGGAAGGTACCAGGAAAGAAGATCCTATGGTAATAACTATAATAACAGAGGGAATGTAGATACTCGTCAGTCCAATGAAGAGTTTAACAAGGACACGAGGAAAAACTTGGAAGCAAGACACCAAGATAACTTACAATTTGTGGAGCAGAGGCCCAATGATCCAGGTCCATCGGGAACACAACAATCCCGGGGGAATGGTAATGAAAAAAAAAACTTCGAATTCACAGTAGAAGATAGAATTTTGAATACTTTCACTTCCAGAATAATTAAATGGCAAGCAGAGGATGATGACTTAATTCAACAGAATGACGAACGAAAAGAAATGGGTACCAGAATTAGAATGCCAATCATTGCATGCGAAGTATTTGGTATGCCTGTCGATACTTTGATCGATACTGGGGCTATGCTTTGTCTGATGAGTGAGAAGCTTTATATTCTGTGGAAGCTCAAAGAGAACTTAGAGGAAATTCCAGTATCAGGAATTAAGATCCAAGGAATAATACCCAATAAAATATCTCTGTGTAAAACACAATTATACTTATGTATTACGATTGGAGGACATGATTTCCGACATGTATTTGTTGTAATGAAGGACATGGCTTTTGACATGATATTGGGAGCAGATTTCATTCAGAAATATCAAGCAGTGATAGATATGAAGACAGAGACGATTAAATTCAAGAATACCGAAGAGATTAACTTCGAGGGAAAAGAAGAGGAAGACATCGAGGGAGATGCTCAATGGTCTCTGATTTTTCATGAAGCCGAAGGAAGAGAAGTCTACACTGAAAAGGAGTCCCCAGAGTTAGGGAAGATTTTGGAAGAGTATCAAGATATTTTTGACATTAAGCCTGGTGAAATTAAGGATTTTGAATATCATATTCGCGTAAATGATGATGCACCTTTTCATGCTAAATTGTATCCAGTAGCAGAAAAGCATCGAGAAAAAGTAAAAGTACTTATCAAGGAAATGGAAAGTAATAATGTGATTGAAAAGTATACTACATCTTATGTCAATCCATTAGCAGTAGTGTCTAAGCAAGATGGAAGTCTGAGACTATGTTTAGACGCGCGAAATTTAAATTCAAGATTACTGCCAGAGTATGACAGACCACCAATCATTAGGGAACTGTTGAGGAAATTCCAAGGCAAGGTCTGGTTCTCTAATATTGATCTCACTTCGTCCTACCATCATATTAGGCTTAGTGAAGATTCTAAGAAGTTTACAGGATTTATGTTTGACCAGCAGACATTATGTATTCCGCCGTTTACCATTTGGAGTTAAAACATCTGGATCCGTTTTGATCAGAGCCCTAGAACAAAATTTGAGTCCTGAAGTAAAAGAGATAGCAATTCGTTATATTGATGATATCTTAATTGCATCTGAGACTAAGGAGGAACATTTGCTACATCTTCAAATGTTATTCGCAGATTTGAGGAAAGCGAACTTCAAAGTAAACCTTCGAAAATGTCAGTTCTTTCGAAAGGAAATAAAATTTTTGGGTCACATTTTGGATGGAGAAGGATACCGTCCCAATGAGACGAAGATACAAGCTATTGCAAATTTCCCTAGACCTACTAGAGTGAAGAATGTCCGCAGTTTTCTCGGGACATGCCAATTCTTTGCAGGGCATTGTCCGAACTTCACCAAGACAGTTGTGCCATTGCAGGAGTTGTTAAAGAAAGGAAATAAATGGAAATGCGATAAAGATTGTGAACAATCATTTCAAGATGCCAAGAGGTTATTGGTAAACAGTGAGAAATTGGAGTATCCTGACTTTACCAAGAATTTCATCATAGAATCTGATGCATCCACCGTAGGGATTGGAGCTATTCTACTTCAAGAGGATGAAGACCACAAGAGACATTACCTGGCGTTCATTAGCAGGAAACTTCGTCCATCAGAGAGGAATTATTACACCACAGAGTTAGAAGCACTTGCTGTAATATTCGCTTTGGAGTCGTGGAAGAAAATGTTAATTGGACATTCAGTCATTGTGAGGACTGATCACCACGCATTGGAGTTCATTTTGAGAACAAACTTTGCCAGCGATAGAATAACTAGATGGTCACTTTTTATTCAGAAATTCAACCTAGTTATTGAACACACTCCTGGAAAGTTGAATGTGGGAGCTGATTTGTTGAGTAGAGCAGTGGAGTCTACATCTAAGGTTTTTCAAGTTAACCTGACGCAAGAGGATGAAGATACCTTGAGAAGGTTAAGGTTATTGCATTTATCCCAGAGGAGAGACCGACGTCTTAGGAACATTTTTCGTTTTCTACAGGGTAACATGGATCCCAATGATGATGATTTTGTGGAAACTGAAAGAATTTCCAGAGATTATATGATGTTAGATGGTGTAATCTACAAGTTTGCAGATCCCGACCATACGAAGTTGAGAGTAGTGATACCTCCACGATTGCAAAAACCCATTATTTGGATGGCACATCGAATCGCAGGTCATGCTGGAGTAGATAAGACAGTCAACATGATTCAAGAGAAATTTTCGTGGGAGCGAATGCGACAAACTGTCAGAAACACTATTCGAGAATGCGACTTATGCCAAAGGAGTAAGCATAATTCTAGGTTATTGAGAGAATTACCAAGGCCTATTATTCCTTCTAAGCCTCGCGAAATCTTCGCGACTGATTTATATGGTCCTCTCCCAAAGTCTAAAAGAGGTAACCGATATATTTTGGTGACTATGGATGTTTTTAGCAAATACACCATGTTACATCCAATTCAAAAGGCAAACGCAAAGTATTGTGCGAAGAGAATTAGAGACAGCGTGATTCCGGAAGCAGGCAAACCGGAATTCCTTTTATCAGATCGTGGACCTCAATTCACATCTTTGGAATTTCGAACCATCATGAATAATCTTGGGATTAGACAATTGTTTTGTTCTATTAGACATCCAGAGAGCAATCCAGCGGAACGCGTGATGGCTGAGATAGCAAAATTTTGCCGCCTCTATTGTCCAAATGAGCATTGGAAATGGATGGATGTTCTTTCTTTAGCATCCAAATCCATCAACTCTACTATTCATGAGAGTACTGGACAGATTCCTATGTTGCTACATCATGGGGTTAAACCAACACGATTATGGGATCGAATCATCTCTATTCCACCTGAGATTGAACCAAGTCGTCAGATGAGGGAAACTCTAGCTTTAGACAAGTTAAGGAGTCAAGCTGAGAAGAGAGAGCGCAGAGTGAGAGGAAAGCGTTTTCGCAGACCCTTGCGCGTAGGTACTCTTGTTTTAGTGAGAAGACCTACACCCTCTGACGTGCAAAATCGAGTGTACTCGAAATTTGCAAGCCTTTACGCTGGACCCTACCGTATTGTGGAAGTAAACAATAATGGAAGCTATGAAGTAGCTAATACACGAACTGGTAACATCGTGGGAACTTATAATGCTTCGAATTTGAAGATCTATTATTCAAGAACCAGATAATTTAATGTGTAGATAGGAAAAATAAAAATTTTTCAATTTTTATTTTTTGCTAGGTGTGGGGTGGATGTGCCCAAATCTAGGAATGGGTATTCCAAGTTTCAGACACCTAGATATCAAGGGAAAGGCTGTAGCAGCGTTTAAAAGTTCGGATATTTGAATACCGCGCTACATTGCTTCTCGAAGCCTTTCGAAGGAAATTACCGATAGTTGGATGGTAAATGACGTAGCGAGTAACCGCAGAGGTGGAGACTATTTATGGATTAAATAGTTAACTATGGAGCAGAGACTTGAGACTGGGATCAGATTACTGGCACGGCCAAATAAAAGAGAATGCAATTAGTATCAAGTAAATCGGACCAGGGATTCAAGAGATATGAGGATTTTTAGATATCAGGCGATGACGCGTGACCCTGACCGTTTTTGTATAAAAGCAAGCTGGAGCAGGCTTAGTTAGCTCAATTCATCACAAGCACTTGGCGAACAAGTTGCGTCTACGCTGAGCCAAGGCACATGGTTGCCACGTCTACGAAGAAGTACTTTTCAAATCGTGATAGTCACGAGAAGTGCTGCGCAAACGAGTTGGAACTTAGTAAGTTTCTGGTGAGGAGAATCACTGAGGTGATTGTATTTCTACAGACATTGGTGGAAATATTTATATTTCTTAAAGGACATATGCTAGACTTGGTCTAGAAAATAGTATTTGTCACAGTCCAATAGTAAATTAATACTTGGATGTTTAAATCCATTTAAAGTCAGTTTTCATATTTTGTAACTATTTAACCACTTCGATCCGTCAGTACATTGAAGAATAGTCTATAACGGTGGCGTTCATTAGTCTACGCAAGGGAAACTGCAAGTTGTCTAGCGCATGGCAGATGGTGATATACAAACCATGCCCAGGGAACGATCTTCAGAACAGCCGTTAACTGCTTAGACTGTCAACGTTTTTCTTGTACTGATGAGATTACAGTGAGTTAAGTTACAACTGACACATTTAAGAAGAGATCGCTTAGATCTGACCCTTTTCAAACAAACTGTTATGGCTTTGTTAGAAGCCCATATTAAAATGGAACCACAGTCATTTAAAACGTCGAAAGATACTACCACTATGTCTGACTAGACGATTTGTGGGTCTACAATGGCGGCCGATACAAGGATTATACGTGCTTGTCCGCTAGGGCATGTCTACGGATAAATCTGGTATAGACCAGGTTTACGACACTTCAAGAACATCAAGAAATGTAAGCCACATTTGAATATTACTATGCTTAGCTAATTGGAACAAACTATTTTTTCTGCAGATGACCAACACATTTTTTTCGTCGTATTTAAAGCTTGTAATGATTTACGCAAGACTTGTTAGATTTATTCTGAGCATTTTCAGCACTCAGAACAGTTTAGGATCGATGACCGAGCATTTTGAGCATTTATTTGAATTTTTCATATTTTTGGGAAATCACGGTAATCAGCCGATGTAACTGTAAAAGTTAAATTTATTTTTGTTGAGGAATGGATATTTTTTCCATATTTGAAGGTTCGAACATGTGGATTCTCACATAATGAGATGATAATTCAACATATTTGAAATAATAATAATAATAATAATAATCCACTAATAATAATAATAATAATTTTCATAATTTTTCTAAATAATTCTTGGATATTATATTTTATAATAATCATATGTATTGAGAAAGAGCCTATGAAGTAGTTGAAACATTTCTAGTATGGAACAGGAGATTTTACGAAGGAGAGTGGTTAGCGCAAGCCCGCATTCAACCAACATTTCAGTTCTGGTTGAACAGTTGATATTTGCTATGAGCAAAGTATATGTTTCATATAACACGGAGAGGCATGAAACGGGAAGCAATTGATATTTGTATCAAATAGGATTTTTGTATTTATATAAAATCATGACGTAAATACACTTCGAAAGTGAAATGAAGCTTTTCATAAGTATGGTAAATTCACGGGTTGAACTGAATGGTAAAATAAAATAAACTTGTCAGTTTATTAATCTTCCAGTGTTGATAACAAGCAGAGGCTTGATTTATTGTATAAATTTTGGGAAGATAATTTATGTGTGTGGAGTAGTTGAAATGCCATTCCCAGGTGCGCAGGTTTAAGTCGCAGGAATGAAGGTTTTTTCGAGCATCAATCAAATAGCAGGTTCGATGGCTCAGGTTTATAGTAGAAGTATTGGAGCCACACATTTCGTCGTATGAATAACCCGAAGGTTATTTCTTTGAAACCATCAGTTCTTATTTCAACCTTGTTTACGAATTCCATTTAGAATTTGATTTTGCTAGAACCCGGATTTGTCATGATAGTAGTTTATTCTTCTTCAGAGGAAGACCTTTGCCGTTGTTGTTGTTGTTATAATATTGTGTTCCTACACAAATAGTAGAATGGGCCACTGCCAATTTAAAATAATTCTTTAACCACGAATAATTTGAAGGATATTTTCAATCCTAGTGCCATGAACCAAATGAATTCATTATAAGACTACAATTCTTATTTCCGCATTCTGTCGAAGAATTGCAAGTTGTGAAAGTTGCTAGAAATGGCCATAAATATAAACGTTTTTTTCATAATAATTCCAAGTGGAAAATCTAATAGTTGAATGGTTCAACCATTTATTGATCAAGTTAATGATTCAGAAATCATATGTTTTGTTTGGAACTTGAAGTTCATAATCGAGTCACTTCTCGAATGTTTAATGTCAGAAGAACAATTAATTGTTGTTGTGCTTCGCACAGTTCTTCGATGCTATGCTCAATGGTCAGATATTTTTCAGATGTTGTTAATATGTGTTAATAATTTGTGTTGCTACGATGATAATAATAGTTTCAACGATATATTTTGGAAAACTGGAAAACAAATGAAAGTCTAAGAAATTCTATAAACATTTATTCTACGAGTGTTAATATCATGTAAATAGTCAAACAGTGATCGACGTTATTTCCAGTATGGACAATTCATTTTGCACTGGAGTTAAAATGTTAATAATTTTGGAACACAGTCCACAGGACTAACAATCGGACTTGTGTTTTCAAAAAGATTGTCAAATGTGTTTGGAAGATTTCTGTATATTGTGTGTAAATAAGAGTGTGGATCGCCACACGTGGATGATGCTGCTTTGAGCATTATTCTTGCAGTCAGATTTTAACTTTAAATAAACTGAGATAATTTTACCAGATGTGTCTTACCCCATTAAATCTCCTTCTATCCTTATTGTTGCATTGAGCCAAAAATCAGCAAAGCATTTTTATAAATTTGATGTCGTTTTTGCGATTTGCTTTAACCCATCTGGCGCTCCGGGATATTTTGATTCTCGTGCTGACTGATTATTGGTAAAATGCATATGTGGTCGTGCGGACTCCGGTCTAAACGGGCACCATACGGGACTTTGTTGAGACGATTCGAGCGCCGTCACACATTTGTTAAATATACTCGTACGCTATCTATTGTAAAATGGATTTACTAAGTGAAAACCTTCCCTGGGCGTGTACACAACAACTCATGAAAGTTTCATCGCAATCGGATGAATGGCATATGAACGCATACGGGTTTTTGCTTAAACGATTTGCGCGACGACACTCATTTGTTGAAACTAATTGTGCGCCACGCGTTGAAAAACGGATTTACTAATTCATACACCTTCGCAGGACTGTGCTCAACTCCCCAAAGTTTTATGATAATCGGATGAATGTTATATGAACGCATACGGGACTTGGTTGAAACGATTCACGCGCTGCCGCCCATTAATTGAATCTAATCGTGCGCTACCAATTGTAAAATGGATTTACTAAATCAGAAATCTTTGCGGGAGTGGAAACAACATTTCTCCAAATTTCATTGCAATCGCATGAATGGTGTATGAACGCACACGGATTTTTTTTAACGATACGCACGCCGTTACACATTTGTTGAATCAACTTGTGCGATACTTATTGTAAAGGGGATGTACTAAGCCAGAAACCTTCCCTGAAGGGTACACAACATCTCACCCAAGTTTCATCGCTTTCGGACAAATGGTATATGAACGCATACGGGACTTTGTTGAAACGCTTCGCGCGTCTTCGCTCATATGTTGAATCTACTTGAGCGCTACCTATTGTAAAATGGATTAACTAAGCCTGAAACTTTCCATGGAGTGTATACAACAACTCACCCAAGTTTAGTCGCTATCAGACGAATGGTATATGAATGTATCCAGGACTATGTTAAAACACTTCGCGCGTCGTCGCTCGTTTGTTTAATCTACTTGTGCGATACCTATTGTAAAGTGAATTTACTAACCCAGAAACCTTCCCTAAAGTTTACACAACATCTCACCAAAGTTTCATTGCTATCAGACGAATGGTATGTGAACGCATACAGGACTTTGTTCAAACGCTTCTCCTGTCGTCGCTCATTTATTGAATCTACTCGTGCGCTATCTATTGTTAAGTGGATTTACTAAGCCAGACACCTTCCCTCAAGTGTACACAACATCTCACCCAAGTTTCATCACTATCAAACGAATAGTATAAGAACGTATACGGGACTTTGTTAAAACGCTTCGCTCGTCTTCGCTCATTTGTTGAATCTAATCGTGCGCTACCTACTGTTTAGTCGATTTACTAACCAGAAACCTTCCCTGAGGTGTACACAACATCTCAGCCCAGTTTCATCACTATCAGACGAATAGTATATGAAGTCATACGGGACTTTGTTGAAACGCTTCGCTCGTCGCCGCTCATTTGTTGAATCTACTCGTGTACTACCTATTCTAACATGGATTTACTAAGCCAGAAACCTTGCCTGTAGTGTACACAACCTCTCACCCAAGTTTCATCGCTATCGGACGAATGGTATGTGAACGCATACAGGACTTTGTTGAAACGCTTCGCCCGTCGTCGCACATTTGTTGAATCTACTCGTGTGCTGCATATTTTTAAGTGGATTTACTAAGCCAGAAACCTTCCATGAAGTGTACACAACATCTCACCCAAGTATCATCATTATCAGACGAATAGTATATGAACGCATACGGGACTTAGTTGAAACGCTTCGCCCGTCGTCGCTCATTTCTTGAATCTACTCGTGCGCTACCTATTGTAAAAAGGATTTACTAAGTCAGAAACCTTTCCTGGAGTGTGCACAACAATACAACCAAAGTTTCATAGCAATCGGATGAATGGTATATGAACGCATACGGGACTATGTTTAAGCGATTCGCGTGCCGTCACTCATTTGTTGAATCTACTCGTGCGCTACATCTTTCATATTTATTCACCTTTTAAACCTTCTCTGGACTTCCACAAATAATTCAAGACCAAAATTAGCTCCAGCCGTTCTCGAGTTTTAGCGAGACTAACGAACAGCAATTCATTTATAGAGATAGAGAGATATGATGATGATAACTGTTGTTTTAAGGGGCCTAACATCTAGGTTATCGGCCCCTGATGGTTTGGGTGATCGTGAAGATGAAAGTGAAATGTAAACTATAACTAAAACTAACTACCAACTTATATACTAGAAGACGAAATGGTGAACAAAAGGAGAATAAGGCAAATAAAGGACACGAGGAAAAGAATTGCCCTCAACCCTCGAAGAAAGCGGGTTGAGGGACTTGGAAGGAAGGAGGGCCATGAAAGGCAGAGAGGAAAGTGAAAGAGGGGAGGGTCCGTCCCCACGGCAAAGGGACAAAAGGGGGAAACCGGACCCAGCTCAGGAATCCCTCAGGGTCGCCAACTCCCGAACCCATCTGCCGTGAGCCCCTGAGGATGTAGCACTATCCAGGGTGCACCAGAAGTGGAGGGGCTACATACACCCTGCCTCCTTGAGGGCCTTGTGCAGAAGGCAGGTGATAACAGGAAAAGAAAAAGAAGGCTGACCCCTCGAAGAAGAAGGGTATCAGAAAAGATGAGACAAGGGCCAATTAAGGCGGGAAAGGAAGAGACTCCCTAGGCCTCGGATACCCTAATACCGTCGGGGTTGGAAGAGAACAAGAGTTGACCAAGTGAGGTCGACAGAAAGGAAGACAGAGAGAATTCCGGACTCAGCTGGGACCCCGTGGTCGCCAACCCACATATAAGAGAATAATCGTGTTGACCGAAGCCACTTTTCAGTGTTGCCATATTTACAATTAATATTTTACCTTTCAGTCGGTCACCACAAAATGATTCCAATTATTGGAAATTGTGAAAAATAATGAAATAATTACACGTGATTATGATTTATATGTACAATCATTAAGTTCAGAGACTTGACGCCTGGAGGATAGGCCACCACACGACTATGTGTGTTGCACACGCTGCCGCATTACCCGGCGTAAACATTCACAGAACCACATCCACCCTCAAAATAGTCGCCGTTGACCGTTATGCACTTTTGCCAGCATTGCTTCTCTTGTGGCCGTCATGACGTCTTCGGACGACCGAAATATGCGACCACGTAGGAGTGCTTTCAGGCGAGGAAAGAGGAAAACATCACATGGTGTGAGATCAGGTGAGTACGGAGGGTGGGGCAATACCGTCACTTGATGCATTGCAAGTCCCTCTTGGACAAGGACATAGAGATGTGCAGAGATGTTGTCATGTAGCAACACCCAATGCTTTGTACGCCAAAGCTCAGGTCGCTTACGGCGAATTGCATCGCGTAAATGGCCAATGATCTCCTTGTAGCGGGTTTTGTTTACCGTTGCACCGTCTGGTAGGAATTCCATGTGAACGATTCCATTTGAACTAAAAGCAGTTCCAGCATCAGCTTGCCATTTGACCTGTCTTGTCGTGGTTGTTTCTGCCGTGGTGATGATGGCGTTTTCCAGGTGGCAGATTGTCGTTTCATTTGCGGATCGTAAAGGAAACACCGTGTTTTGTCTCCCGTTATAACCCGTTAGAAACCGGGTGAGTTAGCCGTGGTCGTTACGGCATGGCTGCTGGCAGTCGCTCACATCCGAGAGGCGAGGTGGTTCGAATCCCCCTGCCGGCAACCATGAAGAAGGTCTTCCGTGGTTTCCCATCTTCCTTCCAGGCAGTTAGGTTGGTCCCTAACTATAGGCCATAGCCGCTACCTTCCCACTCCTCGTCCTTACATTCAAAATTTTCTCCCCAGACAACACTCCACACGCGACGGTACTTGTAGCTCACCCATTGGGTGTCCACCGAGAAGCAGCTACAAACTGGCAAGCCGGACATGTCCTCGGGCACTCCTGGCACAAAAAGCCATACGCTAAAAAAAACCGGTTGAGAAACGTCGGATTATCGTCAGCACTACTGATGAAGTCATCACCAATCTTCATGCGATCCTCACGTTGGTCTTGCGACAGGATTCGTGGCACACTGTACTGGGTAAGACGAGCCTGTTGAGGTCATCCGTCAGAATGTTGTGGCACGTACCACGGCTGACCCCTACCGCTGCCGCAAGAGCGTCAACCGATTGGGAGCGGTTAACACGCACCAACATAGCAACTTTCTGGATATTGCGTTCCGTTTGAACTGTTTGAACTTGCACAAAACGTCGGTACCACCTGAACACAACTCTGCGTCCTCACCGTACACCTGCTGCATTATTTTAAACGTTTCGGCAGCGGTTTATCCTAATTTCTAACCTTTGCTCCAACTGTGACATGTCAAGGCTCGACTGGTGCATTCATCCACCGTCACAACAACGACCGCGCGTCTGCTGCCAGTGCATGCACTCAACTGTGTCTTGCACGCACGAGAGACCAACTGACATGGTACCAATTCACGCCGCCACCTATGCGCCATAGTGCCCCACAGCACCGTTATGTGGTCAGTCTCAGAACTTAATGACTGTATAACGTATATACATATACGAGGTGCATCCAGAAAGTACGTTCCCCTATTTAAAGAACAGAGAGAACTTAGTGTTATCAGCAAAAATTTATTGGCAACAGGTACTGCCATGTGTCAGCTATTTGTTGGTACAGGCACCAAACGCACTTGTCATAGTGTGGTATCAAATTTTTATAGCCCTGTGTCTTAGAAGTTAGCCGCCTGCGAATGCAACCAGCGCTTGACTGTCGTCTTCAGTTCTTGGTCAGGGTGAAAATGCTGAACGGAGAACAGAAATGTCCTGAGGTGCAAGGAAAGGAGGAAATCGCTGGGAGCACGATCAGGACTGTACGGGGGATATTCAAACAGCTCCCAGCCAAACTTCTACAGACCATTTGCCATTCTTTGGCCAATTTTCAGGTTAATGATCAAAAGATAAATTAAAACTCAGCAATTCTTCTAGGTTTGTGCCGTGTCTTGAGTGGGGTTTCGCCTAGGACACCAAGCTGGCTCATCGGCGGGCTCTTGGTGTCTCCACCTAGACCCTCACAGGAGTAACGAACTGCGCGCTACCTCCCTTTATATAGAGTGCAACTGCACTACTTGACTCTTTTAAAAGATAAATTGCCTACAACTATAGTAATATAAAAAATACTAATCGATTTACGTGACGTAAAATAAGTTGGCTGTAGTAGAATCTACCGTGGCTCAAGAACAACAAAGGAAATTTCTGTGGTAGCGTAATGAAATAATATGGTATTATACGTAGACTACTGTATATGTAATATTTCCCATGAAAAATGCACCCTATATATGCTGAATATTATTACGTCTGAGTTATTATGAAACAATAAATATAAAGAAACAAGTAAGAAAACAAACCGTATCTGGTTTCGAACCCCAACCGAACTTGTCATAGCCGCAACATTAACCATGCGGTTAAACCTGACCATTGCTATGTAAATATTATCAACAGCCTTAGGTACAACACCTTAGCAAATAATGACTTGGAATAAACGATTTCTTCAACGTATTCTCCCTTCATTATAAACTATCTCATAACACATTTATCTTATTTTCATCAGTGCATTACATGCAACAACCTCAAGCTACTGATATTTGGGCCAGGCATCAGGCGTCAGCCACAATCTTGTCGTGTGAACTGGCACAATATGCACTATTATAGCGCGGGGATTCCGCATTGGATAAGACAGGGTGCATTTCAAGTGCACTCACCGTCATAAGTCACACGATACTACAGTTCCTTAGTTAGACGTTGCTATCACATCGTCATGAGCCACACGATTTCCACAGTTCCTGGGTTTGGAGTTGCTATCACACCGTCATAACACACGATACCACAGTTCTTGGGTTGGGGATTGCTATCACACCGTCATAACACACGATACCACAGTTCCTGGGTTGGGGGTTGCTATCACACCATCATAACACATGATAGCACAGTTCCTTAGTTAGAGGTTGCTATCACACCGTCATAACACACGATACCACAGTTCCTGGGTTGGTGGTTGCTATCACACTGTCATAAGACACACGAATAATACCATAGATTATTTTATAATCGAAAATAGCGCACTGAGGCACGTCCGAAATCCTTGGAATGTATAAGGCGTCTGAAGAATGGCATCCTAAGTGCGAAAAATAAAGAAAAGACGCGAACATGGCTCTAGTTGAAACGAAACGAGTCTCTGCTGTTCTAAATTCTTTATAATGAGTATAGGGACAGCAAAGTTGTTTGACTGTTTGAAGGATTATCTTATTAAAAGTGCCCAGTCAAACACTGAAGAAACTTTTAATTATAATATTAATCGCACATGTTTCGGTATTTCATTGATATAACTATAAAATAACATATTGGTAGATTGTGACAACTTTGATTTGCTTGTTTGTTGTCACAATCTACCAATATGTTATTTTATAGTTTTAAATAGACGATCTGCACATTGTGTTGCCCAATACACATATAATATAGCAGAGAGAGCCAACAAATTAGAACCAACTGAGTCATCGAAGTTTAGGAGAAGGTATGCCATAAACTATTACGTTTCTCGTAACAGTATTCCACCTAAAGTCGACACTGGGTAATATACTTGATTGCTTGATTGCTGTGTTTGGTAAATAGCCTGTACATCGCGTTACCCATTAAGCAACTAAAACGAACAGAGTGGGCCATTAAGTTGGGAATCGACTGAAGTCTTAGGTTGGAGGACTGTATTACACAAATTTTCTTCCATTTGAGGCGACAATTTGACCTACATCCTTTGCGCTTCTTCATTCTTCTGACAGCGATATCTTCTGTCACTACAGTTTTCGATCAAAATTAGTGGAGTATTGACGTAGGCAGTTTATAAGGTATATCTCTTATTTTAATAGCTTCATTTCCTATCATTCTTAATACATGGCATTTAATTATTTACAATCTTTTTCATTTTTTATTTAATACAATTTTTATAAGGATATCCATTTCTTTTGGGCTTTGTTAACTAGTTTTAAGATTTAATATCAATCACGCTGAGGAAGGTATCAATGAAATACCGAAATATGTGCGATTAATAATGTAATTAAACGTTTCTTTAGTGTTTGAGCAGGCGGTTTTAATAAGATAATACTATCAGTCAACATGGTTATTAATTATTACTATTGCCATAATGGTCAATGTTTACGCATTTTATGTTTGAAGGATATAATGTTTTACTATTATTTAGCAAAATAAAACATATTTATTCAACACGTCTATAACATAATCTCATAGCCACTTGTGTAGTCCGTGTAGTTTCTATTTGTGTGCGAGACCAGTCATGCCGCGTATTTAATATTCAGACAAATCTTGTTAGCAAAGATTTTGCTCCAGGATACGTCCTTAACAGACAGCAAATTAAATTACTTACACGCTGTATGTTTACTAAGATTCTTATTGGGGGTGGGAAATCAATATCGCACGCACTCCGCGGTTACAGAATTAAATGCGTAAACAGAGTTAGTGAGGGAGAATCAACAGGTGGCGCGCATCCCTCATGTTCTTCATTAGCCCTTGGACCCTCTGGGGGAGAAGGACATCCACTTCAGCCATCGATCGCGAGATGCTTTCTCAATATCAGCAGATAACTCACATCAGACACAAAAATACAGCATTTACAAACAGTTGGATATTAGATGATATATTGCCTATCGCAGACAGTGAAAGTCAATATACCATCATTTTGGAAGCCTTCATAGGGAGGGCTGCTTGAGCTTTTAGTTCTCACAGTAAAGAGGCTCAGGGCGCTTCATAAAATGGAGGTAGCGCGCATTTCCCTACTCCTGTGGGAGTTCGGGCGGGGACACCGTGAGCCCGCTGAGAGCCAGCTTGGTGTCCTAGTTGAAACCCCACACAAGACATGGCACAAACCTGAAGAATTGCTGAGTTTTAGTTCGATATTAGGTCACCAGAAAGGAAAAGTAGTCACCTCTTTCCTCTGAGACATTGTATTGAGGGGTCTAGATAATAATAATAATAATAATAATATTAATAATATCGTATGGCCTTGGTGCCGGGTGCAAGCTTTGTTAATTGACGCCCAGAGGTCGAATTTTATCGTTCCATGAAGCGCTATGAAAGTCAAGGAGGTTAGATATCTAGATGCAAAACCGGTAATCACCACATTTTGGTGACAATGAGTTATGGTTGGATTACCATTCTCTGAGGTGTTTGTGATCTGTTTATCCGCTTTAATCAAAAGAAAAAGTGAGTCAATAAATTTCTTCAGAGCCACCAAATTGTAGGGAAGCCAATTTTTGGGTTTCACCTGCTGTTTTCCATGGGATTAAGATCGGGTGATTTAGTGGGCAGGTTGAGGTGCAACCGGATGAGTTCTTGTTCGTCAAACCAGTCACGTATGCGTGGTGAGCTGTGACCGCGGCTGTTGTTGTCTTGGTGCGAAAAGTATACCCAGAACCTCACAGAAACTCCCTCCAGGCTCAACACCGGCCTCCACACACACGGGTTTACACCCATCATTGGACAGTAGCATCGGTGCGTTCGGCGACTTGCATCATTTAAAAACAGACAAAATGGCGACACCACACAGTTCCAGTCAGTTACTACTCACCTTCAGTGTTGCTTGACCCATTGACTAGAAACACGAGCTGCGGCACAACATTATCTCTCCAAATAATGGCGATTCATCAGTTATTTCACGAGATATAGCAGTTAATATTGGTTACAGTAATCCTGTCAATTTGGATACAAGATCGCTCAGGTAACGGAGTGCTTTAAGTGCACATGTTAAGTCATAGCCTCGTAATATCAGTTAAATGATGGCTGCTTGCACGAAAGGATGGTCCAGCATGGACGTACGTGGTGAGATGAAGTTTCTACTTATCTTAAGAGAAGATAAAACGTGGGTGCACATGCAACACACTTCACTCCTCTTGGCTACAAGAACTGGAGGCAGATTTTTCCATACAGGCATCGATGCGATCGTGTTCTATCCAAGCAAGTGCTTGGACAAGAATGTTGAACAGTAACGTGTATCAGTGTGAGTGTCCGTATATCTGTCTGCACAATAACGTTTCTCCACGCAAGTTCTTGTTTCCTTGCGTATTGAATCTCATTTTTAGCCTATTTTCAATTTTGAAAAAATAGGCTTATGAGATCACCTTTTGTCCGTGTGTGTGTGTGTGTGTGTGTGTGTGTGTGTGTGCGTGTGTGTGTGTGTGTGTGTCCCCCTAATAAAACCTAAACGGCTGGAGCGATTTCAATGAAACTCGGTAAGTTCATAGCACTATTCCCGGCGACCTCGACCGTGCCCTTCAAATTTTGTTACGTCTCACCAATCCAACATGGCGGCTGTGCGAAATATTTCACTAGCATTAAATATCTCCGAAACTATTACCGATATCGACCTGAAATTGTGTACGGTGATAAAGGGCACTACTAGAAGTTAACTATCCAAACGTAATGAAACTTGGTACAGCAAATGTTTATACACATTGCAATGCACTGAAGTCTAATTTAGTTCAATTGTTTACATAACCTCAAAATGGCGGCTGTGCGAAATATTTCACTGATATTCTATATCTCCGAAACTATTACAGATATCACCCTGCAATTTTGTACGTTGATAAAGGGTACTGATACAAGTATACCTATGTATATTTCATAAACCTGTAAAGTACAAAACGAACATGGCGACCAAGCGAATTTGAAATATTTGAATAGACTTTTCTCGTGATTTAACTCTCTGAGCGCAGTGAAATGTGGTACAGTAAATGATTTTGCAGATTGTAATGCACTGCCATCTAATTTAATACAATTGTTTACATAACCTCAAGATGGTGCCTGTGCGAAATTTTAAAATTAAGTTTTTATTTCTTGTGTCGTAATAATGCGATCGAAGTGAAAGTTTGAATAATGAACCTAGGCAATAATTGTCCTTGAATGGTACATAACTCTATGGCCTATACATATAACAATCCTAAATGGAGAGCTTCCGAAATATTTAGACGGTTCTCAATATCTATGAATGTTTTACAGCAAACAAACTGATTTTTTTTATGTTCATAGAGACTATGAACATATGTTCACCTATAGGACTTTCAGAAACCTGGTGATCACAAATCCAACATGGCGGCGACGCGAATTATAAATATTTAAATGGACGTTTCTCGCGAATTAACTATCCGAGTACCATGAAACGTTGCACGTTAAATGCTTATACAAATGTTGATCCACTGGCATCTAATTTATTTCAATTGTTTGCATAATTACAAGATGGCTGCTGTGCGTAATTATAAAATCTCGTTTTTACTTCTTGTGTTCTAATCATGCGATTGCAGTTTGAATACCACACATACACAATAATCTTAATGTAATAGTACAAAAATAAAAATCCAACCTGGCGACCATCTGAAATATTTAGACGGTTCTCAATGTCTACGAATCTGTTACAGCAATTAAACTGAAATTTTGTAGTTGATAGAGGCAATTAACATGAGCAGGATATATGAAAATAGGCTGTATAGTTCTTCACGGAACTACTTGTTTTACATTGTGTTGTTAAAACAGATGTTCTCAGATGTTCCAGCCTCTCACCACACCACGTGCCCGAGTACCATTACATCGAACATAAATAATAATAATGCCGATGAAATGGTGAATTGTACCCGATGACATGGTGAACATATGAATAATGATAATTAGGGATCGGATTTTTAGGTGCTAAAAATCGGGAAATTATTTATTTTTTATGCAATAAAAATACCTGAAATATGTGACAAAAAGTAAAAATATTCAATTATAATTTAGTTTATTAATGTGAATATAAACAATATGCAGCACTCACGAATGCAATTTATGTTATGTCCCACTGACTGCTGAAGCATTACAATACACAACGAGATACATCTTCAGGTTGTACATCACAAATGACCGACGATTATCGCGAAACACTTCTTCTGAAGGCACGAAACTGCGGCAATATACAGTATTTCTTGCCCCTGAGGTGTTGAACCTTGAGATCGCTGTTCAGCCTTGATTGCTTTCCCATATGGTTGCCAGAACAGAACGCCCCTATCAGAAGTAAACTTATTTAAATTCTGCAACAGACGATAAATTGTTGTTTTTACTTTAGGCATCGTAGAACTACCTTACACTTCACAGTGCCAGAAATGAAATGCCTGTGAGTGAGACTGGTCCCAGGTAGCTGGGGGAGGTTTGCACGTGGTGCAATATGGCTATGGACAAGGAAATCCCCGACTTCCACAGTGAGTGGCACGGGTCGACCAGTTAAGAATAACACAGTTGCAAGCTGACATACGCTCTGCATGAAGATAAGATAGCTCACAGGTTCTTCCCCGTTGAAGTAACACAGAACAGAACAAAAATACAATAAACTGAAAGATCCAGCACACTGATTTAAAAAAATGTAAATATTATTATATATTTTTATGTGCTAATAGGTGAAAAACAGGAATTTATGTATTTATGGAAAAAATTCTTAAAATATGTATTTACATTAAAAAAATATTTACTTAAATACAAATCGGAGCCCTAATGATAATAATGCAACAAGCATGTGCCTCTCTTTCTCTCGACTGGTTGCGTGGCTCAGCGGTTGCGTTCTCGCCTGCTGATCCCAAGGTAGCAGGATCGAACCCTGGCGAAGTCACTTGGCATTTGAGGGTGCGCAAATGTGAGGGAACCGTGTCACTAGATTGTCCCTTCGGGACAAACTTCTGGCCCCCTGCGTTTCTAAAGCCGCAGTTGTTAAAAGAGACGTAAAACCAATAAAATTATTATTATTATTATTATCTTTCTCGCCCTCAGAAGTGGTGAAATGGCTCACAAGGGAAGTAAGACAGGTCGAAACCTATCTTGATACTTTGTGAACACAATCGTTGTGCTATAAGAGGACAATGTGTGGAAAATCAGTCGCCAGATTGAACTGCAAGGCTCCGAAATCATGTGGAAAATCTCTCATATAAATCAATGGGAAGTAGCGAGTACCGTACATGTTGGAAGGGACATTCCTGACGGCCCGGGCACTCAAGACCGGTGGGAAGCAGCCGCACGCTCCAATCAGCATACTACTCCGAGTGCCACAGGGATGTCCAGCTCCGCCAGCCGTCATGCCTGCGTACCAGGATGTCAGGTAAGTGTGGACAGTCGAGTCGAATCAGCATCTTTCATGTTGCTTATCAAATAAAAATATCGAAGTATATTTATTGGATTAAAAATACTATTTTATAAAATGCTAAAATTCTTGACTGTCGAAACTTGTAATGAAAACTCTATTATTCCGGTACTTGCAGCAGAATTTGAATTGAAGAATGGATCTCAGGGAGCTTGTGGGCACCTGCTCTAAAACATCAAGAGAGTTGTGAAAATAAATATGGGACATCTTGTGTTATTTGCGCATTACTTTCGGTGCTCGGTAAAGTGCAGTGGTGTAGCTAGGATGTGCTTCTGGAGAGGGATGAGCAGAGTCAAAAAGTTATGAAGAGCGTTCTACTATGTCTATTCTCTTTATTGGACATAACTATTAACTGAATTTCTTCCCTTTATTCTGTTGTTTCTCTTTTGTTTTAAGTTGCGATTTTCTGTCTGTGTTTGTTGTGTTTTCTGATTTTATTTTGTGTTTGATTTTGCCTCTGTTTTTCATTTTTCATTATCATTATTTATCATTATTTGTTTGTTTTTGCTTTGCGTTTTTGGTTTATGTTTACATATTTTGTTATTTTATGCTTTGGCTATTGTTTTTGATTTTTGTTTTTCGTTTTGTTTTTGCTTTGTGTTTGTGTTTTTTCTTACGTTTTTATTTCTTGTTTTTGCTGTATACGGGGAGCGCAATGTGTCATAATCAATGAATGCAAAACTACACGTTTTCCTGTTTGATCCCGATAGCATTTTATACGTTATATTTGCTCCTCTGGATGTGCAAAACCTCCAAAATGAACATTTTTACGTAAGCAAGTGTTCAGTTTTGGTAACACTTAACATTTTACACTAGTAAAGGGAAATGTTCTTGAGGTAGTAAATCCTGTCATCTTTTATTAAATCGAAGATTATTTGTATTCAAATTAAAGATTTCATTGAATCACTTATTTTTATTATTTGGCTCTGGACGGAGAGGAGGGGGAAGGCCCCCCTGATCACCCCTCGTAGTTACGCCACTGGACGTGAGCTATACTGTTACAATGTTTTGTATGCCTGGTATGTAGAATTCTACATCCATGAAAGATTTTACACACAATGGGCTCCTTAAGAAGGGAAGCCAAGCTTCTGTCTAACCCACTTGCATCGTAACACCAAATTCCCAGTGGGATTTTCTTCCCCTCTGTATCCCAACACCGATGGAGAAACAGGGCTACAGTAAGTGTTCATATCTCCCCTTAACTGAAATCCTGTGAAGACCTACTCCTCCCCATATTTGCACATTGCTACCGTAAATATCCTGCTGCAATGTTGCCAATTGTTGCAGTTCAGAGTGGCTGGCCGAGTAGGCACTGGAGACTTTTGCTATATGGGGTGAATTTTCTAGGTCATCTTCCCCGAACGATTTGGGTGACAGAGCAAATAAATATGAATTTTGAGATTGCCAATAAAACTAACAGCTAACTTACAACTAACATGTTACGAGAAGAAGTTCGATAAGGGAAAAAAAGGACGGAAGCTTGTGGCCATTATCTCTCGGTCTGATCCACAGGGCATGATATTTCAATTCCAAAATCCCACTGCATTGACCGGGATGAGGATTGAGGAACTTGCAATAGAGTGGAGCCATGAAAGGCCGATAGGAAAGAGAATATGTTGCGCCTCAAAGTCAAAGAAGAAAGAGACAAACCGGACCCAGCTTAAGAATACAGTACCTCGAGGCCGCCAACTCGTGAGCTTAACATCTCGCTGATGCATCTGCCATCTAATGGTATCTACTAACCTTAATAATATAATGTTCTACCGTAACCTGAGACAAACTTACACTAATGTTTTTATAATGTGATTTTATTTCTTCTTCTTTGTGTGGCCTCCTGAGAGGCCAAGTGCAAGTCCTCCTAGTCGACGCCTGTGGGCGACCTGTGCGTCGGATAGAGAGATGACATGAATGGATGAAAGAGGGTGAGGGTGTGGAAGAAAGCGGCCGTGGCCTGTCATTATCGTCACAGCATTTGCTTGGTGTTCAAAATGGGGAAACCATGGAAAACTATTTCAAGGACAGCCGATGGTGGGGCTCGAACCCACGCGACTACTGAGACAGCAGAGAGCAGAGCCCCTGACCTAACGCTGCACTTTAGCGACCGTAGCTACCGCTGTTGTGAGTTCAAAAAGTAACGAGCCGGAGGCTGGCATGCGCAAACCGGTGACGACATCGGCTAATCGTGGCGTGTGTAACGAGGTTTGGTTCCGACCAGAGCGTGGAAGGTCACAGCCCGTCGCTAGAGGGCACGCGTGCACGTCAAGTGACGATACAAAGCGACCAGCAGCATGCATCAATCGTCCAACGCTGCCAGTCGCATTGCAAACAGTGACTTGGAGACGTCAAACGAAGAGTAAAGAGGTGTTGTTCGGTTTCTGACAGCGGAAGCAGTAGGGGGAACGGACATCCATCGCCGAATGTCACAAGTGTATGGCCAACACTGCATGTCCCTTGCAAGGGTCAAGGCGTGGCACAAGCGCTTCTTGGAAGGACGGGTGTCGTTAGCCGATGATGCCCAGTCTGGGGCACCCCCCTGCATTACCGATGGCAACGTCCAGCTGGTTGATGCACTCATTACCCAGGACCACCGAGTGACAGTGAACGACATAGCAGCCGTGTTCGGATTGAGTGGCGGAAGTGTGCACACCATCTTGAAGGAACGACTGCACTTGCGCAAAGTGTGTGCCCAATGGGTGCCCCACAGTCTTCAACCACACCAGAAAGCATGTCGAATGGCCCAGTGTATTGGTCATCTGCAGCGCTATGCGAGGGAAGGGAATGGGTTCCTGGCACGAGTGGTGGCTGGAGATGAGTCATGGTGTCATCACTTCGAACCAGAATCCAAACGACAAAGCCTCCAGTGGAAGCATTCAGGGTCACCACCACCCAAAAAAGTCAAGGCCATCCACACGAGTGCAGGAAAGGTCATGCTGACGTTCTTCTTTGACCAAGATGGCCCCCTTCTGATACACTTCATATCGCACGGGACAACAGCGTTACTCGCAAACCTTGACCACCTTGGTTCCTCAGTTTAGGGGCTGCGACAACGCGGTCATGTAGCCCCGTGTACTTTGGGCGTGTGTAGAATTTGTGTGATAACCGGTGTTAATTGTGACGGCTGTATTAGTGTGTGTTATCTGTTTGTTTGTTTTTTTAATTCTACTAAGGACTGCAGACGATCATTTCAAATAGTTCCTTCTTAGCTACCAAATGCTACCGTCCACGACACCTAGCTTGCGGACTTGGCTACTAGATGGAACCACAGTCAGCACCTGGTGGCGAACGTTGGAACTAATAGAGCGTTATCAATGTGAAATGTTCTTTTTCATGGCATAAATCTATGACGTTGGACCGCCGGCTTTACTTCCCCTCCGAGGAAGGCATACCGAGGGATTTTTAACGCTCTTAAAATATCCGGCGACTTCGGTCTTGACCTTGGGCATACAAGCTCATCATGCTACCAACTACGCCACCGAAGACGCCATACAAAACGCTAAGGTGTATGTTTAAAAAACTCAAGCTCTTAAACCGGAGGAAGTTAGAAGTTTCGCTAGCCGTGAGGGTGGTTTATACTAATGTGAGAGTTCTCGCTTGTGTCCACAGTCAGCGAGTTGAACCACGCTGTGCTAGACCTCAAAGGCTGATCCTACATTGGAAGCGGAGTCGATCTGGCCACCAGACCAGACCAGTCCAGACTCGGCGCTCCTACATTGCAGCTAGTTTTCAGCCAGGAGCGGAAGAACCAGTACTGTGTCAACTCTCGACGAGGAAAGTTGTCTAATACTACAGTTAAAAAATGGACGAGGAACTAATTGATTTCATGTTATTGTACAGGAATTTATTATTAAACTCGTGTAAAAGAAAAAGGGTTCATGAGTTCAATGAAGACCACCGTCAAAGTGAATTATACACAACCTGCCCACCTATGCGTAGTCACCCTGATGAATTCAAAAAAATATAATAGAAAGACCGTCGAAACATTTAATTACATTCTGTCGCACATAGAAATAGACCTATGGAAGTGGAGTAATTTCCTCCCACAGTTTTGAACGCAAATCGCGGTTGTAGTACTGTTTGTCCCATAATACTACTCACTCACGCACTAATTCAATTAACATTCCTTTGTCTACCATTATGGCAGAATTAAACACAAAAACCAAGTTCAATAGATGAAGTTAAACGCACCAAAGCTTCCAGGCAACTGGAAGAAAAAACAAACCTGTTTGATTGCTGTCAGACCAGTTCAGACCCGACTCTCCTCCCCGGAACGAACACTGGCTCTAGTGTCAGAGGGGGGACGCTGCGTCACGTGTTTGTTTTCTTCAGACCCGACTCTCCTCCCCGGAACGAACACTGGCTCTAGTGTAAGATGGGGGACGCTGCGTCATGTGTTTGTTTTCTTCAGACCCGACGCTCCTCCCCGGAACGAACACTGGCTCTAGTGTAAGAGGGGGGACGCTGCGTCATGTGTTTGTTTTCTTCAGACCCGACGCTCCTCCCCGGAACTAACACTGGCTCTAGTGTAAGAGGGGGGACGCTGCGTCATGTGTTTGTTTTCTTCAGACCCGACGCTCCTCCCCGGAACGAACACTGGCTCTAGTGTAAGAGGGGGGACGCTGCGTCACGTGTTTGTTTTCTTCAGACCCGACGCTCCTCCCCAGAACTAACACTGGCTCAAGTGTCAGAGGGGGGACGCTGCGTCATGTGTTTGTTTTCTTCAGACCCGACGCTCCTCCCCGGAACGAACACTGGCTCTAGTGTCAGAGGGGGGACGCTGCGTCATGTGTTTGTTTTCTTCAGACCCGACGCTCCTCCCCGGAACGAACACTGGCTCTAGTGTCAGAGGGGGGACGCTGCGTCATGTGTTTGTTTTCTTCAGACCCGACGCTCCTCCCCGGAACTAACACTGGCTCTAGTGTCAGAGGGGGGACGCTGCGTCATGTGCTTGTTTTCTTCAGACCCGACGCTCCTCCCCGGAACTAACACTGGCTCTAGTGTCAGAGGGGGGACGCTGCGTCACGTGTTTGTTTTCTTCAGACCCGACGCTCCTCCCCGGAACTAACACTGGCTCTAGTGTCAGAGGGGGGACGCTGCGTCATGTGTTTGTTTTCTTCAGACCCGACGCTCCTCCCCGGAACTAACACTGGCTCTAGTGTCAGAGGGGGGACGCTGCGTCATGTGTTTGTTTTCTTCAGACCCGACGCTCCTCCCCGGAACTAACACTGGCTCTAGTGTCAGAGGGGGGACGCTGCGTCACGTGTTTGTTTTCTTCAGACCCGACGCTCCTCCCCGGAACTAACACTGGCTCTAGTGTCAGAGGGGGGACGCTGCGTCATGTGTTTGTTTTCTTAAGACCCGACGCTCCTCCCCGGAACGAACACTGGCTCTAGTGTCAGAGGGGGGACGCTGCGTCATGTGTTTGTTTTCTTCAGACCCGACGCTCCTCCCCGGAACGAACACTGGCTCTAGTGTCAGAGGGGGGACGCTGCGTCATGTGTTTGTTTTCTTCAGACCCGACGCTCCTCCCCGGAACTAACACTGGCTCTAGTGTCAGAGGGGGGACGCTGCGTCATGTGCTTGTTTTCTTCAGACCCGACGCTCCTCCCCGGAACGAACACTGGCTCCAGTGTAAGAGGGGGGACGCTGCGTCATGTGTTTGTTTTCTTCAGACCCGACGCTCCTCCCCGGAACGAACACTGGCTCTAGTGTAAGAGGGGGGACGCTGCGTCATGTGTTTGTTTTCTTCAGACCCGACGCTCCTCCCCGGAACTAACACTGGCTCTAGTGTCAGAGGGGGGACGCTGCGTCATGTGTTTGTTTTCTTCAGAACCGACGCTCCTCCCCGGAACTAACACTGGCTCTAGTGTCAGAGGGGGGACGCTGCGTCATGTGTTTGTTTTCTTCAGACCCGACGCTCCTCCCCGGAACGAACACTGGCTCTAGTGTCAGAGGGGGGACACTGCGTCATGTGTTTGTTTTCTTCAGACCCGACGCTCCTCCCCGGAACTAACACTGGCTCTAGTGTAAGAGGGGGGACGCTGCGTCATGTGTTTGTTTTCTTCAGACCCGACGCTCCTCCCCGGAACGAACACTGGCTCTAGTGTCAGAGGGGGGACGCTGCGTCATGTGCTTGTTTTCTTCAGACCCGACGCTCCTCCCCGGAACTAACACTGGCTCTAGTGTCAGAGGGGGGACGCTGCGTCATGTGTTTGTTTTCTTCAGACCCGACGCTCCTCCCCGGAACTAACACTGGCTCTAGTGTCAGAGGGGGGACGCTGCGTCATGTGCTTGTTTTCTTCAGACCCGACGCTCCTCCCCGGAACTAACACCTGCTCTAGTGTCAGAGGGGGGACGCTGCGTCATGTGTTTGTTTTCTTCAGACCCGACGCTCCTCCCCGGAACGAACACTGGCTCTAGTGTCAGAGGGGGGACGCTGCGTCATGTGTTTGTTTTCTTCAAACCCGACGCTCCTCCCCGAAACGAACACTGGCTCTAGTGTAAGAGGGGGGACGCTGCGTCATGTGTTTATTTTCTTCAGACCCGACGCTCCTCCCCGGAACGAACACTGGCTCTAGTGTAAGAGGGGGGACGCTGCGTCATGTGCTTGTTTTCTTCAGACCCGACGCTCCTCCCCGGAACGAACACTGGCTCTAGTGTCAGAGGGGGGACGCTGCGTCATGTGTTTGTTTTCTTCAGACCCGACGCTCCTCCACGGAACTAACACTGGCTCTAGTGTCAGAGGGGGGACGCTGCGTCATGTGTTTGTTTTCTTCAGACCCGACGCTCCTCCCCGGAACGAACACTGGCTCTAGTGTCAGAGGGGGGACGCTGCGTCATGTGTTTGTTTTCTTCAGACCCGACGCTCCTCCATGGAACTAACACTGTCTCTAGTGTCAGAGGGGGGACGCTGCGTCATGTGCTTGTTTTCTTCAGACCCGACGCTCCTCCCCGGAACTAACACTGGCTCCAGTGTAAGAGGGGGGACGCTGCGTCATGTGTTTGTTTTCTTCAGACCCGACGCTCCTCCACGGAACTAACACTGGCTCTAGTGTCAGAGGGGGGACGCTGCGTCATGTGTTTGTTTTCTTCAGACCCGACGCTCCTCCCCGGAACTAACACTGGCTCTAGTGTCAGAGGGGGGACGCTGCGTCATGTGCTTGTTTTCTTCAGACCCGACGCTCCTCCCCGGAACGAACACTGGCTCTAGTGTAAGAGGGGGGACGCTGCGTCATGTGCTTGTTTTCTTCAGACCCGACGCTCCTCCCCGGAACTAACACTGGCTCTAGTGTCAGAGGGGGGACGCTGCGTCATGTGTTTGTTTTCTTCAGACCCGACGCTCCTCCCCGGAACGAACACTGGCTCTAGTGTCAGAGGGGGGACGCTGCGTCATGTGTTTGTTTTCTTCAGACCCGACGCTCCTCCCCGGAACGAACACTGGCTCCAGTGTAAGAGGGGGGACGCTGCGTCATGTGTTTGTTTTCTTCAGACCCGACGCTCCTCCCCGGAACTAACACTGGCTCTAGTGTCAGAGGGGGGACGCTGCGTCATGTGCTTGTTTTCTTCAGACCCGACGCTCCTCCCCGTAACGAACACTGGCTCCAGTGTAAGAGGGGGGACGCTGCGTCATGTGTTTGTTTTCTTCAGACCCAACGCTCCTCCCCGGAACTAACACTGGCTCTAGTGTCAGAGGGGGGACGCTGCGTCATGTGTTTGTTTTCTTCAGACCCGACGCTCCTCCCCGGAACGAACACTGGCTCTAGTGTCAGAGGGGGGACGCTGCGTCATGTGTTTGTTCTCTTCAGACCCGACGCTCCTCCCCGGAACGAACACTGGCTCCAGTGTAAGAGGGGGGACGCTGCGTCATGTGTTTGTTTTCTTCAGACCCGACGCTCCTCCCCGGAACTAACACTGGCTCTAGTGTCAGAGGGGGGACGCTGCGTCATGTGCTTGTTTTCTTCAGACCCAACGCTCCTCCCCGGAACTAACACTGGCTCTAGTGTAAGAGGGGGGACGCTGCGTCATGTGCTTGTTTTCTTCAGACCCGACGCTCCTCCCCGGAACTAACACTGGCTCTAGTGTCAGAGGGGGGACGCTGCGTCATGTGTTTGTTTTCTTCAGACCCGACGCTCCTCCCCGGAACGAACACTGGCTCTAGTGTAAGAGGGGGGACGCTGCGTCATGTGTTTGTTTTCTTCAGACCCGACGCTCCTCCCCGGAACTAACACTGGCTCTAGTGTCAGAGGGGGGACGCTGCGTCACGTGTTTGTTTTCTTCAGACCCGACGCTCCTCCCCGGAACTAACACTGGCTGTAGTGTCAGAGGGGGGACGCTGCGTCATGTGTTTGTTTTCTTCAGACCCGACGCTCCTCCCCGGTACTAACACTGGCTCTAGTGTCAGAGGGGGGACGCTGCGTCACGTGTTTGTTTTCTTCAGACCCGACGCTCCTCCCCGGAACGAACACTGGCTCTGGTGTCAGAGGGGGGACGCTGCGTCATGTGTTTGTTTTCTTCAGACCCGACGCTCCTCCCCGGAACGAACACTGGCTCTAGTGTCAGAGGGGGGACGCTGCGTCATGTGTTTGTTTTCTTCAGACCCGACGCTCCTCCCCGGAACGAACACTGGCTCTAGTGTAAGAGGGGGGACGCTGCGTCACGTGTTTGTTTTCTTCAGACCCGACGCTCCTCCCCGGAACTAACACTGGCTCTAGTGTCAGAGGGGGGACGCTGCGTCATGTGTTTGTTTTCTTCAGACCCGACCAGACACACTCAAACCGTCTGGCCGGGAGAAATTCCGCTTCATATATAGGATCGGCCTAATGCTCTTACACATTTGACTTTTACCGCGTCTGTCTCATTGCTACCAGATCGAATGAATGTGGGAAGCGTGGTTCAACACGTAATAAAGATAACAGCACTGTACGTTTGATCGGATTCGAACTGAGTGTCCCCTGCATCTGTAAGCACTCCAGGAAGAGCGGAATATGTAATATCTCACCAGACATTGGAATAGAAGATAAAAAGGAATAATGTGGACCCTACCCCTGCCTTTCAGACTTGCTGGCTGTCCTTTATTCCATTATCTTATAATAAGATTCTCAGATTAGACTAAGCCCCGTAGTTTCCACTTTAAGACTCTCTAAACTTAATACAGCCAAAGCTTTCTCGCAGCACAACAGTATCTCATTGTCCTTGATAAACTGCTCTGTTGCTCCATTTGAGGGCTTCATCCAGTAGCGGTTCGTATTACAATTCTTAGGGTGACTAATACAACATCTTCAAACCTCACAGAGCACGACTAGTAGTACATTAATACATACAAACACAAGAGATGGTAATTGATCGGAGAGGACAATCTGGATCTCACCATGATTGTCCGCAACGCTTGACAGTGCGAGATCGTTAGTATTCAGCAATTATCGTGACCGATCGGAGAGGACAAACTGGATCTCAACATGATTGTCGGCAACACTTGACAGTGCGAGATCGTTAACATTCGACAATTATCGTAAGCAGTCGGAGAGGACAGACTGAATCTCAACAGGAGTGTCGGCAACACTAGAGCGTGGGAGGTCGTTAACATTCGGCAATTATCGTGACCAATCGGAGAGGACGGACTGGATCTCAACATGATTGTCGGCAACACTTGACAGTGCGAGATCGTTAGCAGTCGGCAATGATCGTGAGCGGTCGGAGAGGAAAGATTGGATCTCAACATACCGTAGTGTATGGCGAAAGACAGGACTGTTTGTCAAATGCCCAATCAAAGGCCAAGCACTCTCTAGCCGCGGACTAGCCCTTACCGAAAGGTTTTGTTATTCAGTGGATTGGCGCTTAGTTTATAAAGGCAAAGAGTAAACACTAGCGGAGCGAACCATTTGAATCATTCTGAAGACAAAATACTCTTTGAGCACTGTAAATAATATATTAGTAGAATCTCTTTTACGAGTGTACAATGGGCAGGGAGTGGATAATTTATTTTAGGCTCTACCAAATTAATTATAATTATAATTCCCCGCCCAATGCACTCTTGTGTTGACCGAGTGAAGAGCGATTCTGTTCATTAATGACCTACAAGTAACACTGAAAATGACTTCTAACGGTTTAATAAACTGAAGTATGGAACATAGTAATAATAGGAATAAACAAGATGTTCAGTAAAGAACATATAGCCTACTTTCTCCTAAATGCATGGGTATTGTTATAACTCTTTGTCCTTTTCAAGGAGTATAATTGAATGTTGGTTGTAGTAGCTTGTTGAAATACAACGTGCTATAGGGATATTAAACATGAATATGAGGTGCCCTTATCTAGTGCTACCTCTGTAAAAAAAATCATTCAATTCGGTTTCACCGTGTTTGAATTGATCTGGGGAATGGATTTGCAAACATACATGGCCGCTATTTGCAAACTATTGGGCTGATGACCTTGTAGTCAGTCATAAGATGCTTTCCACAAAAAGGCATGTTGTTGCAAAATCCGGTAGAGATCAAATTATTAGGATGGTCGAAATTTGATTTAAGCTTTTAACATTTGGGTGGCCGTCATTCCGTTTCCGTCAAGACGGCGGCGATATAAAACATGACACTGAGGTGCCTTTTGCTAGTGCTACCTCTGTACCAAATTTCGTTCAATTCGGTTTCACCGTGTTTGAATTGATAGGGCGAATCGATTTGCACACATACTTGGCCACCATCTGCAAACTATTGGGCTGATGATCTAGCAGTTTGGTCAGAATATGCTTCCCGCATAAAGATTTGTTGTTGCAAAATTTGGTAGAGACTAGATTATTAGGTTGGTCGTAATTACATTTTAGCCTTTGACATTTGGGTGGCCGCGATTACGTTTCCGTCAAGATGGCGGTGATATAAAACGTGACACTGAGGTGCCCTTTGCTAGTGCTACCTCTGTACCAAATTTCGTTCCATTCGGTTTCACCGTGTTCGAATTAATAGGGGAAATCGATTTTCCCACAAAGATGGCCGCCATCCGCAAAATATTAGGCTAACGACCTATTAGTTTGGTCAAAGGATGCTCCCTCCATAATGGTATGTTGATGCAAAATTTGGTAGAGATCGGATGATTAGGTTAATCGTAATTTGATTTAAGCTTTGAATATTTGTGTGGCCGCCATTACGTTTCCGTCAAGATGGCGGTGATATAAAACATGACACTGAGGTGCCCTTTGCTAGTGCTACCTCTGTACCAAATTTCATTCCATTCGGTTTCACCCTGTTCGAATGAATAGGGGTAATCGATTTTGACTCAAAGATGGCCGCCATCCGCAAACTATTAGGCTAATGACCTACTAGATTTGTCAAAGGATGCTCCCTTCATAAAGGTATGTTGTTGCAAAATTTGGTTGAGATCGGATGATTAGGTTAGTCGTAATTTGATTTAAGCTTTGAACATTTGGGTGGCCGCCATTACGTTTCCGTCAAGATGGCGGCGATATAAAACATGACACTGGGGTGCCCTTTGCTAGTGCTACCTCTGTACCAAATTTCATTCCATTCGGTTTCACCGTGTTCGAATTAATAGGGGTAATCGATTTTGACACAAAGATGGCCGCCATACGCAAACTATTAGGCTAATGACCTATTAGATTTGTCAAAGGATGCTCCCTCCATAAAGGTATGTTGTTGCAAAATTTGGTAGAGATCGGATGATTAGGTTAGTCGTAATTTGATTTAAGCTTTGAACATTTGGGTGGCCGCCATTACGTTTCCGTCAAGACGGCGGCGATATAAAACATGACACTGGGGTGCCCTTTGCTAGTACTACCTCTGTACCAAATTTCGTTCCATTCGGTTTCACCGTGTTCGAATTAATAGGGGCAATCCATTTTCACACAAAGATGGCCGCCATCCGCAAACTATTAGGCTGATGACCTATTAGTTTGGTCAAAGGATGCTGCCTCCATAAAGGTATGTTGTTGCAAAATTTGGTAGAGATCGGATGATTAGGTTAGTCGTAATTTGATTTAAGCTTTGAACATTTGTGTGGCCGCCATTACGTTTCCGTCAAGATGGCGGCGATATAAAACATGACACTGAGGTGTCCTTTGCTAGTGCTACCTTTGTACCAAATTTCGTTCAATTTGCGCTCACCGTGTTCGAATTGATAGGGGGGGACAGACATTCAGAGTGCACACACTCACACACACACACACACACACACATACACACACACAGACAGGCACACTTTTTTCGCCCTGTTGTAACGTAATCTTGATTACGGTACAAATTATTATTATTATTATTATTATTATTATTATTATTATTATTATTATTATTATTATTATTGAAATATCAAAGTTATATCGTTTTATTCACCCATTAATATCAAGGGAGGGGCCATACCATATTCACGTCATTACCATAGTCATATATAATATTGTCAAGTGCTTAGATTAAGAAACAGGGTTTTTATAGAGGTCTAGGGCTGTTTTATTAGTTAAATTGTAATGACAGGACGGGCATGGTTGGAAGAAGTTACGGACGGTGAAGCAACATATTGCAAGAAAATGTATTTCTGGAACGAAGCCACGCTGACTGGAGACAAGGGCTTGGAGAAAGTTTTCGGCGGAATATATAAATGCGCAACGAGAGGAATAGCGGGTTCTGAGTGGAATATTTGAAGTACGCGGGCCTGTATTCCCGCTCGGAGAAGTTTTAGCGTCGCTTGAGGACTGAGAAATGCTTTGCTATAATTGGTCTGATGGGTCGCGGGCAAATTTATGCCGCGAAACATCGGGACCATTCAGAGTGTATAAAAGCCCAGTGCGACTTCAGCACTGGCTATTCTATAGATTCTATTCTGTCATTCACATATTCGATCACGCACTCACTCACTGACTTTGTGAGTCGTAGACTCTGCCAGTCCCTCAGTAAGATGGGACTTAGTGAATTCAATTAGCCTGGTTTGTTCAAATTTGCTTACCATGGTGATCAAACTCAGAAACAAGCAGCAGCAGCAGCAGCAACAACAACAACAACAACAACGAGAAGAAGAAAACATTATGTTTTCAAAGGTCAATAAACGTGTGTTGGTGTAAGATCTCAAATTAGACTGCAAGCAGACCAACGAGATGGACTTTGAACCACAAGGCACCAGGTATGTGGACCGAGTTATTATCAACACAGAAGATCAGCGCTAGCGAGAAGACAGTCAATATTGCCCCGCAATTAGGGAATATTAATGCACATATTGTACACAGCTCGAAACCTCAGATCAAATGTTAATAATTTTGTTGTAAATAAACCAGTATTAGTTAAAATGTCTTGTTCATTGGGAGTTGAATATATAGGATAGTTGGAATGCAAAGAGTATCTCATAGAGCAAGTTTATTGCCCTACGCTCCGATGATAGATCTTGGCTCAAGGAAGGGAGCGGCCGTGGCTAAATAAAATTTTAATGTGTTATCTTTACGATAACTGGCGCCCAGTAAATCTAAATTAATAAAGTGTATGTCGTCTGTCTAGACAGGCCAATGCTAAATAAGAACGATGAGGTGGTTTTAAGGAGTCTTGAGTGTAATATCTGTAGAAACGTTATAAATGATCGCCCAACTTGTAGAGCGATATCCAACGACAAAGGTAGCCGTTACAAATGGCACAACCAATGTGGGGCTACGAAATATCGTACTGAAGTGAATGGATATTATGTATAAATCCAGTTTATTTCAAGTATGTTAAAGTTTAAAGTTGTTTTCATGTACGATATAAACGAGTACTCTTTGCATTCATTCCGAGTTTTTCAATAAAGAGGCATATATCAAGTTAGGGAACTACGGTTATAAATTAGGAGTGTTCTTTTGATGAGTTGTTTTTTGGGTAATGAGTAACAGGGATAATTTGGGGAATATACATTTGAGAAACCGTAGTATTATAAGATCAGTTAAAATGTCAAAATTAGATGTGCAGGGTACCAATGATGAGATGTCAAAAGTAAGCGAAAATCAGGAAACTGAGGAAAATAAACAAGACGGGGCTACAACCATCCAGAGTAATGAGGGGGAGAATCCTTCCTGGCTTCGAAACCTGACGATGCTCATAACTGAACAGAGTAAGAAGTTAGAGGAACAAAGTAAGAAATTTGACGTGCGTAGTGATCAGTTAGAAAAAGCAATAGATCTTAAGTTCTCTGAGCAGAGTAAGAAGCTAGATGAACAAGATAAGAGGTTTGATGAAGCCACAGAGAACTTCAATAGACAAATTAAAGAAGTAGGCCGAGAATTTCACAATAAGTTAGAAAACAGGATTAGTGAGGTGGAGGAATCATGGTCACTTAAGGTTGATGCCAGAATGCAACAAGTGTCGGAGCGAGTTGACAAAATTGACGAGGAAGTGAAAATTGAATGTAGTAAGGTTAGGGTTGACTTAGAAGGTGAAGTCAACAGCATGAAGGTCAAGTGTGATAATAATATTGCTAAAATAGGTCATTTAGAAAATAAAGTAGAGAGCGATAATCAAGAAATTAGGGAAGAGGTTAACAGTAAATTTAACAGTTTCAGTGAAGAAGTAGCGAGTAAAACAGATAAAATAGAGGAGAAATTGCAGAGATGTCAGAAGCAAATAGCAACAAATAGCGGTAATGTACAAATAGGAAATTTAAGTAGATTTCTAACTAAAGAGGCAGATTTGCCAGTATTCACAGGCAAGGCATATAACCCAATGGAATTCTTAAAAACAGTAGAAAAGAAGTTCGCTAAAGATTTAGAAGAGGGGATCGTTCAATGGGAACAAGTTCTTGAGATGCTAGATAAATCTTTTGTTAGGGATTCAAGGTCATGGTTCAGTGTGTATAAATACCAGATGACTAGTTTTAGAAAATTTAAAGAGAAGTTCATAGCCAAGTACTGGAATGAAAATGTGCAAGAAAGAGAAAGATGTAACATTATTTTTGGGAAGTACCAAAGGAGAGATGGTGTTTCGTACACAGAGTATTTCTTAGCGCATGTACTTATATGCCAGAATTTAGAAGGTTTAGAGACTGAATCACAGGTAATTAAAACATTATTAAGGCATTTTCCTGATATAATTAAAGAAGCATTCTTCATGCAGAATATTACTACTATTGACGGGTTCGAGAAGCTATTGGAAAACTTTGACTCTCTTGAAAATAGTAGGACCGAACGCAAGCCAATAAGTATAGGAGATAATTTCGGGCAGGGTGAGAGAGAGAGGGGAAGAGAACAAGGCAGGAATGCGAATTACGAAAGACGACTTGACAATGGGGGACGCACAGCAAATACGAGGAACGAGAATTTGAACAGAGTAGGGGAAGGTACTAGGCCAGACAGACGTACAGGTCAACAACAACAATCTACACCAGGGGCAGGTAGGCCTAATTTAAACGAATAACGGGTTGCAGTGAGGTCAACAGACAGCCCGAAGTGATTGCAGTTCAATGTCCTAGGAATATTGAGTATTTAGGAGATTTTAATATAGATGTTAGAGAAGAACTGCTTTATGACCTAAATGGTGGAAATTTAGATAATGTTGAGAATGAGATTATGTCACCAGTAATTAAACTTAATGTGTGGGGTAAAGAAGTTGATGTTTTATTGGACAGTGGAAGCGAAAACTCTTGTATAAATTTAAGATTTTTGGAAGATGTAATGAGAGAAGGTATTCATGTTGATATAATTCCAGTTAAGTCCACTTTCATTGTCACAGCTGTAGGTAGTAGGTCTCAGAAAATATCTAAGCAAGTCGCAGTTCCAATTAACATTAGTGAGTTAGTTAAATTTCAGCCCTGTTTGGCAGTTCCAAATTTATTATATCCGGTGATTCTTGGTGCGGAATGGTTATCATTATATCAAGTTAAATTAGATTTTCATTTTGGCAGGATATGTTTATTTTGGCAGGATAAAGAAGTTCAGGTTACGTATAAGGTGTCTAAGACTGACAAACAGATGAAAGTGTGTATGTTTGAGGAAGAAAGCAACGTGGTTGTGAGTGATGAGTTTCCTGAAGTAAATGAGGTAGACCGCGGAGATGCTAGTGAGAGCAAAGTTTTTAAGGTGTGTCAGGTTGCAATGGAGTCTGAACTTGAGAGTAGGATCCATGATGCATTGTCACAGTGTAAGCTGGATGATGAGCAAGGTCATCAGTTACATGAGGTATTAATAAAATATAAGGAAATTTTCAGCTCAAAACCCGGAGCAACGCACTTATATGAGCATAGTTTTGTCGTTAAAGACACAAGTAGTTTCGTAGGGCCTAGGTGTCCTGTCGCAACTAAATATATGAAAGCCGTCGAAGAACAGATAGAATTAATGTTGGAAAACGACATAATTGGGCCTTCAGCTAGCCATTGTTTAAATCCATTAGTTGTAGTAGCCAAGAAAGACAATTCAATGAGACTGTGCATAGACGGCAGAATGTTAAATACTAGGGTCGAAAGCGACCAGCTGAGAACTGAAGCAGTGGAGGATTTAGTTCAACGTTTTCAGGGGCGGAAGTGGTTCTCAACAGTAGATTTTAGTAGTAGTTGCTCAACGTTAGTGAGGAAATTAGGTAGGACACTAGGTAGTTATTTCAGGTATGTATTGTTGACTCATGTGATGTTATCGAGACTAGTCAGTGTTTTGTTGAGAGGTAGGAAGAACATGGAAGTTTGTAGCAACGATTGTTACGTAAGCCGTTGCCATCTTGTGCATTGGAAGGGAAAATGTCAAAGCTGTTTTTATTGTTTACTGGACCTTATGTCGTTTCGAAGAGGATAGGAAAAAATGCCTACTTATTGAAAGATCAGGACAATTGTGTCATTGGTACATATAACATTTTCAATCTGAGGAAATATCATAGAAAAGAGCAAGTGCTGCAAGAAGGGCAGACTGCCGTGTGTTTATAATTAGAGTCGTGTCGTGGCTCTAAGGAATTGGTGGAAGTGAGATAAATCACTTGTGTTGCGTGAAACAAGAAGCAATATATATTGTGTTCTGTTATTGTAAGGGACTACAAGAACAAATGTAGCATGTAAATCCTGTATGACTGCACAGGACAATCAGAATGTTTATGTAACATTGCAAGAAGAGTGCAGATCAATCAAGGAAAATGAAAAGGGTATAATCATTATGTATGTAATTTGAAGGGTCATATATGTATATTCAGTGTATTTCCTGTTAAGTTTTAAAGGGAAGATTTGTGATTTCATCATTCATTACATTCTTTATGAAACCATGGGGACGTTTTGTAACGTAATCTTGATTACGGTACAATTATTATTATTATTATTATTATTATTATTATTATTATTATTATTGAAATATCAAAGTTATATCGTTTTATTCACCCATTAATATCAAGGGAGGGGCCATACCATATTCACGTCATTACCATAGTCATATATAATATTGTCAAGTGCTTAGATTAAGAAACAGGGTTTTTATAGAGGTCTAGGGCTGTTTTATTAGTTAAATTGTAATGACAGGACGGGCATGGTTGGAAGAAGTTACGGACGGTGAAGCAACATATTGCAAGAAAATGTATTTCTGGAACGAAGCCACGCTGACTGGAGACAAGGGCTTGGAGAAAGTTTTCGGCGGAATATATAAATGCGCAACGAGAGGAATAGCGGGTTCTGAGTGGAATATTTGAAGTACGCGGGCCTGTATTCCCGCTCGGAGAAGTTTTAGCGTCGCTTGAGGACTGAGAAATGCTTTGCTATAATTGGTCTGATGGGTCGCGGGCAAATTTATGCCGCGAAACATCGGGACCATTCAGAGTGTATAAAAGCCCAGTGCGACTTCAGCACTGGCTATTCTATAGATTCTATTCTGTCATTCACATATTCGATCACGCACTCACTCACTGACTTTGTGAGTCGTAGACTCTGCCAGTCCCTCAGTAAGATGGGACTTAGTGAATTCAATTAGCCTGGTTTGTTCAAATTTGCTTACCATGGTGATCAAACTCAGAAACAAGCAGCAGCAGCAGCAGCAGCAACAACAACAACAACAACGAGAAGAAGAAAACATTATGTTTTCAAAGGTCAATAAACGTGTGTTGGTGTAAGATCTCAAATTAGACTGCAAGCAGACCAACGAGATGGACTTTGAACCACAAGGCACCAGGTATGTGGACCGAGTTATTATCAACACAGAAGATCAGCGCTAGCGAGAAGACAGTCAATATTGCCCCGCAATTAGGGAATATTAATGCACATATTGTACACAGCTCGAAACCTCAGATCAAATGTTAATAATTTTGTTGTAAATAAACCAGTATTAGTTAAAATGTCTTGTTCATTGGGAGTTGAATATATAGGATAGTTGGAATGCAAAGAGTATCTCATAGAGCAAGTTTATTGCCCTACGCTCCGATGATAGATCTTGGCTCAAGGAAGGGAGCGGCCGTGGCTAAATAAAATTTTAATGTGTTATCTTTACGATAACTGGCGCCCAGTAAATCTAAATTAATAAAGTGTATGTCGTCTGTCTAGACAGGCCAATGCTAAATAAGAACGATGAGGTGGTTTTAAGGAGTCTTGAGTGTAATATCTGTAGAAACGTTATAAATGATCGCCCAACTTGTAGAGCGATATCCAACGACAAAGGTAGCCGTTACACTGTAGTGATCTCATAAGTCTACTTTCATTTTTTTGCAAAAATCGAAAGTATGCTAAAAATACTCTCCATCATCTGAATAAACGTAATATGAAAGGGAGGATGGCCTGTTTGCCATTTCTTGTTGAATGCAGTACATTCGCATTTGTATGTTGGCACAGGCTAGAGTAAAATGTGGTTTTTCACCGATGTCTCAGTCTGACTTATGGCTGTGATTGTATGGAAGCTACTGAGGTATGGGTGGTGCTTAGTAAAAATGACATTCAGGGCACAGTCAGTGCCTGTGGATGCTGAGAGAGGCTCCACTCATAGGGTTATTACTGCTGTTCTGACTCAGTAAGGAAAGCAATGGCAAACTACCTCACTACTCTTCTTGCCTAGTAGGCACTGCCTTGGGTTTCTGTGGGTATCTACCCACATAACCTAACGGCGGTACTGTTTGAGGATCCAACCAGCCTTCGGGCTGACTACCTAAGAGACAGATAGGAAGGAAGCTTGCAGTTTTACGTGGCCACTAATCTCGTGATCATGAACCACATGACCTCCTTTTTACTTGGAATCCGAACCACAGAACATGGCATTTCACTCCGAAAACTCATATGCATTGACTGGTAATCAAACCTTGTCACCCTTTGTGAGAGCCTTGACCACTGTACGACCACGCTCCTAAAACACGTACTGCAATATAAAACCAGCGGAGAGCAGTTCACATGTGCAGCGAGTCCGCAGATCGTAGGTGCGAATCCTGGCACTAACAGCGGCTATCCTGAATGTGGTTTTTCCGGGATGATTTCACTCTCCCTCGAGACAAATGCTGCGATAGAACCCTAATTCAAATTCCGGGTCACCTACAAGTTCTTGCCATTAGAAACTCATGACTTTTGAGCCCCTTGAGTGTATTCAGGTGATGTAGAACTGGCGCGGTTACAACTGTTTACAGGGAAGACACATGCTATGCTTGCAGCGAGACTGGAGAGAGGTAGCTTATCAGAGTAGAACAATACCGTTATCTCTGTGCTCTGTGGCATAAACACACTGCCTCGACTCCAGTTTCAAACGGACTGGGTTTAAAATATAGTTCCAAACCAAGCTTTGTTATTATTAGAATACACCAGAGAGAGAGTATTTAATAATGGCTGAACGAGTACTCAAAGATCATTGGATCGGGGGAAAACCAGTTTCATCAGTCTCTTGAATGATCAATCATTTTAAAACCACGAATTCCCGCTTTAGAAAGAAGAACGGTTGGTTGGTTGGTTGGTTGGTTGGTTCCTCAGTTTAGGGGCTGCGACAACGCGGTCATGTAGCCCCGTGTACTTTGGGTGTGTGTAGAATCTGTCTTATAACCGCTGTTAATTGTGATGGCTGTATTAGTGTGTGTACTCTGATTTGAATTCAAGTAACGAGTGCAGACATTCTATTTTCAAGTAGTTCCAACTTTCGGTACAAAACGCCACCGTCAACGACCAATTAGTTCTGAACTTCGTTACTAGATGCCACCGCTGTCGGCTCCTGGCGACGAACGTTGGAACCTAAGAGCGTTAGTCAAAGATAACCTATAATTTAGCTTCACACAAGTGTAATTAGTGGAAGAATCTTTATCATGCCATAAATCTATGGCATGGGACCGGTGGCTTTACTTTCCCTCCGAAGGAAGGCATACTGAGGGATTTTTAACGCTCTTAAAAAATCCAGCGACTTCTTGAACGACTGCTCCCGAGCCGACCAGCCCCGCTCCTTATATACAAAACCCGGCTGGGCATGTACAAAGGGCGAAGCCGCCCAGCGAAGGAGCGGTCGGGCTGAGGCAACACAAGGTGCGAAAGAACAAACAAAATCAATATCAGAACAAGAACATATACACCTAAGACCCTTCACAAATGAATAGCATCTCCTAACCACACAAAATACCCTTCTAATATCAAAAAAGTTCACTCGGTCCATTTCTGTTCCTGTTCCTACTACACACAAAAGTCACTCACACCTTCTCAACTATAGACAGAACAAAATTCCGAAGTCCCTGTGAAACTGTCACTGTTTCCACACCTCACTTATCACACATCCGTCACCGTTCCCTGAAGCGATGGCTCCGTCCGAGCATGGACTCCGCCGCATGCTGCCAGGGCCTCCTCATACTCGTGGAGACAATGCCAGGATCTGGTGCGATGAATCTTCTGGTCCGCTGGTGTGGAAGTCCTTCGTTCGGCTGTGGATCCGCCGGGAAGGCCGGGGTTCTGGACTTCTTATCGAGCTGCGTAGGTCCGCGGCCTCGGCTGGCTCCTCGTGTGACGCCTCCGCGGGATATATTGAAAGTTGGGAGGAAGAGCTAGGATCTCCTCGCTTCCTGCGCTGTCGACCTGGAGAGCGAAGTTCCACCCCTTGGTGATCGTGGCGTAGAGGAGATTGGTCCGATTGAAGGCATAATTCCACAAGGTCAACAAGTAGAGCGTCATCTGGACGTTGTGGTGGTCCCGTCCGGCAGGAATGAGCAGCAATTGCTGCCTCAATGCTTCTGCTATGTTCCACACGTGTTTAAACCCGCTATCTTGGGCATAGAAGCTCAGCATACTACCAACTACGCCACCGAAGCCACCAGAAAAAAGAACGCTTATAAAGATGCGCGTTAACGACAAGAAACGTAACCATTGCGCAATCACGCCCAACCAATGAAAGTAAGAGGTGAATTGAACATTCATCCGATAAGAACCCAGGGCTAGCTGAAACACTACACCAGCACCATCACGTGATTCATTCTGATTGAAGATAGGTCTGATGAGATCAAACCACGGATCACTGCCTGGTCAGTTTATTATTTCTTCTTTGATCCCTCCGTTCGCCATGTCAGCAATGAAGTACGAATGTATTACAAGCACCTGAGTAGCAGAATCTCACTTTAAATCATTAATTGAAAATAATATCAGCCGTCCACAGAATTCGAACCCGCGATGTCTTACTATAGCCTCCTGTAGTTTCAGCCTCCACGCTCAGTCCAGTTGGATATGGTTTGTAATAAAGCGGCCCGGGTCCATTAGAAAGGCAATTGGGGAGTGTGAAACTGCGAAATATCCGATGATAGTATTCGAACCCAGCCACATTGTTAATTTTGCGTTATATTACCAGCGTCTCATGCTTTTCAGCTAACGTGGTTGGTACAATTAATGCAATTATGAAGAATGAGAATTTTTCCGCCTGTTCAATACTTTAATTTGACACATTTCAGGGGTACATGTTTCGAGTCCCTCTTTTGGGCCCTTCCTCAGCCCACAATCTTATATTTAGAAAACATCCAAGATAAACAACATCGAAAATCTCGTCAATGGCATGGAAAGTACACTATACACAATACATAGTTAAAGACACTAAAAACATTGTCTAAAAGCCAATAAAATTACATGCAATGGTACACAAACTTTCAGGTACACAAATTACACTTGTATTGTGTTATTTTATGATGAGGAACATCATTTGACACTCCTGACGACAGAAACATGAATTGACAGTTCAATGTCTGTGATTGTTATTGTTGAACTCCTTTTTGTACCTTGTCTTGCATTGAATTGAAAAATTCTTAAAACATTTCTTCAACTGATGTGGTTGAAGACGAAATTAGAAAGAGATTGATGAATATTTTGACCATATTCCTTGTTTTAAATGTGACATTTGGCAACCTGTCTTTGAAAGATTGTAAAATCTTCTGTCGTACGGTACAGAAACAAAGTTTTGAAACTTAGCATCTGGTTCTCACTGAAAATGTTACACTGGATCCCTTATGGAACATGCAAGAGCAAAATAATGAGACTGGACAGGTGGGAAGTTAATGTAATCAATGGGCCCAAACTCCTTCATAAGAAAAGGTATCCCAAATTTATTCCCTGAAATGTATCAAATTAGAGTATTGAATAGGGGAAATTTGAAAAAATCTCATTCTTTATAATTACTGTCAATACGGAACCTAGAATCCCTCCCTATATTATTCTGCTAAGGTCCCTTTCCAGTTTTGTACCGAAAATAAGGTCCCATTAACACCAACCTACACATATGGGCCACCTACAGGTTCAGCATAACCCAATGCGTACGCGAAACGCACTCACTTACTCTTTAAATGCCTCACAATTAAATAAATACCTTAAAACATGTATATTTACAATGAAATAATGAAAGAATGCAACACGGTAACCATGGTAACAGAATCTCACAGGTCCATCTATTTCTGTAAGACGCAATGCAATTCCAATTATTACATTACTGTAAAAGTTTCCAGACGGTTATAAGGTTATCACTGAACCAAATTAAGCTGTAAAATTCATCAATACATACAGTATAATGCGCTTAAGGGGATCAAGGGGCACTCTAGAATTTTTTCACGCAATTTGTACGTGTGAGTGTGGTACTAAAGGTCTTTTTCACCCGACTATAAAGGGTCTCCGAAAACCACATTTAAAGGCCCTTAAATTAACAGTGTCTGTGATATTCCCCGAAAAACCACTGCACCAGTAGCTGAATTGATAAAGTCTGATTATTCATACCAAGCATAAATCAGTAATAGCATTCATGACTGAGATTTTGTTAAGTGTACTCATTAGAACTAGAATATTCGCGGGCGAAGCCGCTACGGGTAATGATAGAAATAATAATTCTAACAATTAATGTAATGAAAACATAATGTTTCTTCCAGGCGCTTAAAAGAGTCGGTCTTAAACAACACCTCAATCTCATGAAAACACACGAGTTAAGTTTCTAGCTTAACGTGCGTATTTAGCAAAACGAAGTTTGGTGCTTTTTAGTCGGTCAACACGATTGTACCCGAATGAGATGGGTTATTCCCTAATCCTGAAAAAAAATACATGAGATTAATAAATACACTAGGATAACCAGTTTCGATCGTCAAGCGATCATCATCAGATCCATTACACTTTGGCTATAAAATCTATATTTGAAAATATTTACAATATGTACACTTATGTTGGTCGGTATTGACGGCAGTATTAAAGGTGCCGGGACATTCTCATTAGTCCGTTTGCGCTTAAGGAGGGCTTCTTAGCTTATGCGTGGAGAGTTTGAAACCAGGTCTTTAATAGTTGAGACGTGTTCTCATAAAAAACTGTCGCTTACAGAGACATACGACAAGAGTGTAAACTCTCAAAGATTGATCGCCACTTAAGTGGAAAAAACAGCGCATCAATGCGGTTCTCAACAGGAGGAATAATAGTTGAAGATTATCCTGAATACAGTAACATACACCTTATTGAGAGACTAGACTTGGCAACTTACAGGTACATTTGTATGAGGAACACATAGCACTTAGGATTGCGAGAGGAGGAATAGCCTAGCGAGATAACGGACCTTCACACACGGGAATTTCCATTCAGTTGAGTGGAGACAGTAACTGAGTTAACTGCTCTCAACAGGACCACGCAAGACTCAACCAGATAAGTAGCCTGTACAATGCAATATGAATTGACCATTTACAACAACCACATATTCACTCCAAACAAGCGAATTCCGGAGATCAATCACCACTTCCAGTATATCAACAAAACATCACATAGACCACAACTAACTAATACTGACGAGCTGCATTATCTCAACTAATACTGCAACTAAATAAGTGTATATATTGTAATATGTTCACCCATACTTTCAGTCATAGATTTTATAGCCTAAGTGTAATGGATTTGATGATGATCGCTTGACGAAGGAAACTGGTCATCCAAGTGTATTTATTAATCTCATGTAATTTTTTCAGGACTAGCAGAAGTACCCGTTCTTCGAACGGTGTTATATATTAACACCAGACATTATCAATTGAGCTACTGTTGCAATGGTTAACGATTTGTCATTCCTTCAGAAGTTTATCAGAACGAAGTTCGTTCTCTGGGAATATCACACACACTGTTAATTTAAGGGCCTTAAAATTTGGTTTTCGGAGACCCTTCATAAACTCCCGAATTTGGGTCTCACATTGAGAAGCGCAACATATGCTTTGGTCATCCTTCTAGGATATTTTTTATATTTCGACTATTTTAGCATGTATTTTGAGAAGTTTTTCCCTATATCCACTCTTCTACTGTATGAAAAGTACGGTGAAGAGTTTTATAAATTATTGGTGTATTGACTCTCATGGTTACCATACTTAATTTTACGGTGCACCAAGCATCCGAACACGAGTTATAGGCGTAAATAAAGACACACGGAAAGACAGACTATGTCTACAACATATCACCCAGATATCCAAATATGGGTATATCTACCACACAGTATCAAACAAAATCATCCTTACGATGAACCCATTTGTCGACCAAAAAAAAAGTTAAAATGTGCTCCCAAACTATATTCACCTAACGTGTACTTCCTGACGTGAAATGGAATTGAAAGCTTTGTAGACGAAACGCAATACACGTCACATAAAAAATGACCCTCTACGTTGTGTTAGGTCCCCATACACAGGAAGACCTCTTTGATAAATTATAAAGGCTTGTGGTGCCTGAAAATTCAGGTTCTTTAGCATCAAATGGCCCAAATTCCTAAAACCCGCAAAAAAATGCTGATTCAATTCAGGAATTTTTGAAAATAATGTTGCTGTTTGTACAATATGTCGCACGTGAAAATTGCATGGAAAAATTCTAGGTTACCCCTTGACCCCCTTAATTGCATTGATGAATTATACAGTCTACGTTGGTTCCGTGATAACCTTATAGCCATTTGCAAACTTTCACAGAAATGTAATAAATGGAGTGACATTGCTTCTTATAGAAATAGATGGAAAGTTGGATGCCACCCCTTGAGATAATGTTGTCATGGCTACCGATTTGCATTCCTTCATTAGTTTGTTAAATTAAATTAGTTTTCTGGGAATATTTCAGAAACTGTTGGTTTTAGAGCCTTATAATGTAGTTTTCGAGGACCTTTTAGGGCCCCCGAGTTTTGTTTCTGGCACCGAGGGGCTTTGTCTCCTCGTTGTACGCCATAATATAATACTAATAATAATAATATAATGTAGGGATAGGAATATAATAGACCTGCCGTACCACACCCGCAGGTGTAAATCACGTGAAAAAATTCTAGAGCACCCCTTGATACCCTTAAGCGCATTATACGTATTGATGAATTTTACAGCTTAATTTGGTTCCGTTATAACCTTCTAGCCGTTTGCAAACTTTCACACTAATGTAATTAATGGAATTGCATTGCGTCTTACAGCAATCTCTGATAATCTTTTGACATGGTTACCGGCTTGCATTCGTTCATCTATCTATATATTTAAAACAGTAAGGTGATTTTTGTTACCACGAGATTGAGAGAACGACAGAACCGATTTACTTCGTAGAGCACTCTAACGAAAGCTCTTGGCCTCTAGATTTGCAGAGTGTCTATAAAATAAACAAATATATTACGGTATATTTTTGAATTAATATAGAAAATAGCAGAATTCTTCCCCTCACGCATGCGCACAATCCACCTGGGGTCATGACAAAATGGCGGTGAGAAGTCCATTAAAATGTAAGTTATTTAATAAGCTTGCATGTAATTGAAAACATACATTAACCAAGTTCTGACAATAAAATATAATAACAGTATGAACGTATACGAATGTGCAACATTGATTTATTTGGATAATTAAATGGATTATTTCCTTCAGACAGCGGCTTTTAATGATAAAGAACGGCTGCGTCTGCTGCTGACCAAGAGTGCGCGAGTAGCTATGTGGTTAAATCTACAGACTGTGGTTCCAAGGTTCACCGGTTCGATCCCAGCCCTCGCCGATATTTTTTTTTTTTTTACCACTAAATATTGTTTAATCAAGGAGTATTAGTAAGGTTTTATGTCTGTTAAAGATACATATTTCTACATTCCCTCTCGGTATATTTTTTAATTAATATAGAAAATAGCAGAATTCTTTTCCCTCACGCATGCGCTCAATCCGCCTGAGGTCATGACAAAATGGCGGTGAGAATACCACTAAAATGTAAGTTATTTAATAAGCTTCCATGTAATTGAAAACATACATTAACCAAGTTCTGGCAATAAAATATAATAACAGTATGAACGTATACGAATGTGCAACATTGATTTATTTGGATAATGAAATGGATTATTTCCCTCAGACAGCAGCTTTTGAAGATAATGAATGTCTGCGTCTGCTGCTGATCAAGATTGCGCGAGTAGCTATGTGGTTAAGGCGACAGACTGTGGTTCCTTGGTTCGCCGGTTCGATCTCAGCCCTCGCCGATAAAGGTATTTTTTTTACCATTGAAATATTGTTTAATCAAGGAGTATTAGTAAGGTTTTATGTCTGTAAAAGATACATATTTCTACATTCCCTCTCAATACGTTTTATTTCCGCTTTACCATTGCATTACAGCATGTGATCAAAAGAGCAAACTGTTGTCCTCAGTACGCTCAGGGGGTGTCAACCAGATAGGGATTATTTGGTACCATCGGTGTAGTAGCGCGGCCAGACGTAAGGAGCGGATTAAGCGCTGTATATCGTCTTGCCAACATATGCATGATACACGTTTTAATTGAATTGCAAATATATCCCTATATTTAGTCAATAAATATACACATAATTCCTAATTGACATTTCCTTGCAATTATCTTGCTCACAGACGGTAATTATAGCACATGTCATTAAGTGAACATTATTTCTACTGGGTTGGTGGCATTGTCTATATTCCCAACAACTTGGCGACTTAAGTACTCACCTGTAAATTGCCTCGTGGTATTTTGGTTGATTGTAAACCAGTATCGGTATTTCAGTTTCTCTGGTAAGTACCAATAATGCATTATATATTATTCAAATGATTTCTTGATCGATAGGATTCTCATGAGAGCCATGCAGTATTTTTTGGTGAATTTTCTTAGTAGTAGAAAGCTAGGTTAATGACTTGAATTCAATTTATTTTCTATTACATTTTGTATTTCATGCTTTCTGTTTCTGTACCTCATTCTGTATATTTGATATGTAGGTTATGGGAAAATATCACTCGGAATGTTCTGTTGTTGGCTGCAAAAGTAGAGGTTGGAAATACACTCCTGAGGATGGAAGAGCCCTATCATTTCATCGCTTCCCCTTTGATGAAGCAAGGTATGTATCAATAATTGGGCTATTCTCTAATTATTTAATCACGTTCCTTTGATGGCATTTTTTAAATGATATTAAAGTGAGTAGTAGGCTACTTGGTGGGTGGGTTGTAACGTATATTAACATTGGCCTCTAATTTTGGGAACATTTAGCCTAAATGACCATGATGCGACTAACATAACCTAATCAATGTGCAAGTGACTTCAAGTGTTTAAGTATTTCATAGTAACATGCAAATTACAAAATTACAAATCTGCTAATCATGGTGGTAACTTCTAATCGGCAGGTTATTACAGGTTTCAACATTGTTTGAATAACATTGCTGGTTCAAGTATATACCGGGATTCCTACGTGTCTAGGTTTATTTTATTTTATTGTAGGCAATGCCTTCACGGATGTACGGAGGTTTGGTTTACGTGCCTTGAATTGCTGCCATGTTACCCCGCTGTAGGAGGTTTCAAATAGTGCATCGTTACATGCAGATGCAGTCACTTGTGTTCAAGAGTGAGGCTTGGTCGTGAGTTACAAATGTTCGTAAATTACTTGCAGTTCAGTTTAATTGAAAATTTGCACTACACTCTTCTAAAGACAAAACCATTGGTCTCTATTAGGTTAGACGACTGTCTGGACAAAACCTTTGACTGCTCCTAGGTTAGGGCTCTGTCTGGATGAAAATTACATTACTAGTTGAAGCGAGAACATGCCTTTGACACTTACAACTTCATTAATACGGATAATCTATGATTTTGAGTCGTTTCTAGGAGACAATATCAATTGAAATTGCCGTCTATTATCACATGTGGTAAATTACATAAATATGTGTTTGTTTCTTGCTCATTGAACGACTGCAGCCATGTTCCTCAAGCGCTGAGCATTCATCAACTGTTACATGGGCGGAGACACTGACGAGACATGACACATTCATGTCATGGTAGTGTTGCCAAAATTTAAGATATAAAATACATCACCATATGAGGTATGGGTGACTAAAGCCATTGGTCGAGAGAAAGATTATGCTTGTCAAATACCTGGGGTGCATATATGGCTAACGCGGCCCACAGGCTAAAACCGTTGTGAAAATCCATTGTATTGGACAAAACGAAGGTTAGAATGGTTGGGTTGAGGGGCACTGTTGACATGTTAGGCTGTAACCATTGCCAAAACCACTGTTACTTTTATTTTATAACCCCTAGACTGCCTATACGATTTAGTACCAGCCTATGGGTGGGGTTGGCAATACTGTTCTTGTACATAATTAACACTGATAATGACTGACACAGTTGGAATTTTACTATATAAGTCGTGATATGATTTGGGATGGCGGCTGGGTTATAGCCAGTGGAGGAGTGAACTACATCCTTTCCACATGTATTTTGAATCATTACAGAAAGTATTTATGGCCTATATCAGTAGTTTGGTAACTTTTCCATATGTTCTCTTCTCCTCAACTGTTACCTCCTTATTAACACACAGAATGTAACAAGTATGGATCTTTTAAGCCTTTAGTGTCGTTCTTAAAGTTATGGGTGCCGCTATTTTTTGTCTAGGGGATTTTTTTGTTTACGGAATCGCGATCTTCCAGTTTGCTGAGGTAAGTTCCAGGTAGGGACAGTTCACTGGCTCTTGACAGATGAAGGTTAGGTTCCATTTATGTCTGTATGCATTTTAATTCATTACTTGCTGAGAAAGTGTAATCGATTTAACATTACTTTTCCTGGGGAAAATAAATGAGACCAGAACGTTGCTTTTACATACCTTCATCTACTGGGCGACATTACTTATTGAAATTAATAACTTTGGGCACTACTGTACCTGAAATGTGTTATATATTGCATAAATATGTGTTTTTAATTTATTAACGGCAGTCATGTTCTGACAGCGTTTGAACCCGTTCAACTGTGAACAAGGCGCGCTCAAGGGCACACATTGTTGCCAACATGTGGGATACAAAGTCACTGTTGACCAAAATACATTGATCTGGTCGCGTTAGTCTGTAACCATTGGCTTGGATGTGTTCGGCTGTAACTAGTGTAAAAAACCATAAGTTATTTTGGCTAATTCATGTACTATAGAAAATTTTATCGTCTGTTCGTATTTCATTCAGTGCTACCGTGTAGTTTGCCTTCATTGAAGTGATTTTCCCATACGAATTCTGTTAGTGTTCCTATCTTTAATAGATACACTACTGAAATGGTATTAAGATTCCGAAATGGATGGTTAACATTTTATCATGTGGGAGAGGAAATTGAATGAAGCACACCAAACAGTAACACTTACAGGACTGTAACATAACCTGGAGGGGCAGATAACGTAGACGTTCCAACTACTACCAAGTACTACCCCCCACCCCATAAGGGTAGGGTAATCTGTCACATATGGTCCATGTAAACGAACCAATTCAAGTTTCTTAAGTATATCAATGCACTCCTCCCTCAGTACGGTATCTTGGTGAAATGTGACTGGATGCCGAAACCTGCAAGCATATCAGATTCTTGGGGGCGTTGTGGCGCAGCGGTCAAGCTGCTGGCCTCTCACCAAGGTGGACCGGGTTCGATTTAGTGTATGTAGTAGTAATGAACGTCATAACCATCCTCTTTTGTAGTAATCATAAATATTGCTATTCTTCTATGAGCATTTTCTAATTGTAACTTCGTTTTTTTTTCAGGTCCAGGGTGTGGATTGAGCTAGTTGATCCATCACTTTCATCCAAGTCGAAAGAACAGCTAAGACGGCTGCGAGTTTGTGGACTTCATTTCACTGAAGACCTGTTCCTCAATCGTTTAAAAAGAACATTGGTTCATAATGCTGTACCTAATATCTCATCTCTTTCAGGATTGACCGAGGAAGGGAGACAGCCCCAAGGAGTTACTCCAAGACCGTCAAATGACTTTGTTGAATCGTCTGCCTTTTTGTCTATTTCAGGATCAACCGAAGAAGAAACTGGTGTTGCAGAGTGTAGCCAAGAACTTCCGCTTCCAGCTGGTACGCACGGGCCATCTTTAGTCCATTCAAGACCTATTAGGTCTGAACCTCTTTTTCAGGCAACTCCTGTTCTTGATGCCAAGGAAAGGAGAGCAAAACGAAGAAGGTGTTTATTGCAGGAAATGGAACTGGCTCAGAAGGACATCACACCTAAGAAAAAGAAGATTTTGAACCTGACTCGACAAACCCTGAGAAATTACACGCGTCTCCGGAAACGTATCCAGGACTCCCGTGGCAAGATGAAGTCACTTATGAAAGTAGCTTCTTGTAGGAACATGAATTTCTTTTTGCAGCAAGATATCTCACCTGCAGCAGCAGCTTTAGCTTGTGGGGATGCAAGGAATAAGCTGGTGAGACCCAAGCATCGTCGTTGGACAAAGAAGGAGAAGCTGTTAGCGCTTGCACTGTACAAGCGAAGTCCTAAGGCGTATCGGTTCCTTGGCTCATTGATTGTTCTTCCTTCCAGGTCCACTACTACCACTAGTATTTCATGTGATCTCTCTTTTGCAGAAGCAGAGTCAGTGGCATATGTAAGTGGTTATATAGCTAAACGACTGTTGAGTGCCATTAATGAGCCGTGCAATGACTGCAGGACCACTATGACATCAGAACCTGACCTGGAGCTTCATCCTACTAATCGAAACGTTCCCAAATTTTGCAGTTTTATATCAGAACGAGATGCTGGTGGAAGACTGATATATCCTTGTGAGGAATTAGCCCATACAGTAGGAGTTGGAGTCAAAATTTCCGAGTCCTTTCTTCAAAAATTCCTCCATACAGATGCTGTAGGTAGCAAGCTGTCTGAAGAGGTGAAGCGTCATGCTGACTTTTCTTGGATGGGTTGCGTTAATCATAGGACTCGCCTAATAAGTAACTTCCTCCATCTTTTTAACAGGATAACAATTCATCAGTTTTGTAGGATCCTCAACCGCAAAGCTGGGAAATAATTTGTTCAGGGCAGTCTTCATGAAAATACATTGTATTCCTTATACCTGTAATTTTTTTTAGGGTGCTTTTGTTTTTATCTTGCTGCTTAGGAAACAAACTTATCAGGTTAGTTACAACTTCTATGAACTGATACGATCGCAAATATGTTCCGGCAGATGCACGCTGTACCGAGGGGTAAAGGTCGAAAATGTGCAGTCCTAAATTGTACATTATTTAATGGTGTTTATAACTAATACATGTCTTTTTTTTTCATGAGTATTTATTTACTAATTTTTATATTATTACTAGCATTACCAGTCGCGGCTTCGCTTGCAAAAGTCATATCATCACTACACTTCCAATTTAGTGAGGACTCACTGATGAATACCATGATTTATTTGTATTTAAATTTTGAAACGGCCCAATTTGCGATACGCTTGGTAAGGCACCATGCTGGGTATTCTATTCTCTCTTTATATAAAGAACAGTTTCAGGCCAATTTGCTCGAATTTTGTCTTCGTAAAGTTCTAAACATGATCAATATAGGAGGTATTATCTTATTCACATCAAAGTAAATATATATTTTAAATGTAGCTTTTGTTGTGTTGAAAGTAATACATTCCTTATCACCATAGACAAACATCAACAATAAGCTACAGCATTTCACCACTGCAACAGAGTAACTCCTGCTTTCACATTGCCTCTATGTAAAACACAAACAAGAAATGTCAAAAAGCCACAAGCTTAGTGGCTATAGAGAAAGAAAGAAAACTCTAAAAACCATTCACCATGAAGATCGCATCACTAGAATTACGAAAGTATCCTAGTGTCGTGCTGATGGTAGGTCTATCAATTTGTCCGTGGCAACAGTATGCCAATTAGTACTTGTTGAATGACTCTGGTGCCACATATTACAAGGTTATTTTTTTTAACCTACTTGCGTGCCAACACTACTACTTAAAATGCCGTGTTTTCTGCCTACGTTCATACAGTAGCTTTAGTCACCCGTATGGAACTTCCCAGTTTTTTTTGTAAGCTCATTGACACACAATTTGAGTACATTGTTTCGTTCTATTGAAAAAGTTCAGAAACCTTCTTGGGAGTGTCCATTTTTATTATGTATATTAGATGTACCCCTGCCCAGTCATTTGGGCAAACTTGTGTTGACTGAAGTTGCTACTAACAATGCTAGTACTGCAGTTCCTTCTCTTGTTGGGATCTAATTTTCTTATGCTTGAGACATGTGTGCCCAAGATGTGTATAATATGCACTATTTACTGTCCCTTTTAACCATGCATCGACAATCAGAGCCTTCATTAATGCTCAATGCTGCACACTCGCTGCTTCTGTCACTGAAACCTTTCGAGAGGTGTCACAATGTACCACTAATCAACATAACAAAGGAGTTCAACATTTTTTTAAAAACTCTATTGAACTATAATTTGATCAATCATTAATCAAGACACATCATATTACTGAAGATAGGGTTTGTCATAAAGAAATGTTAAAAGTTATATAAATAAAAACAATAAGATAGCTTTGAAGCCATTTTTCAGTGTTGCTTTATTGACATGGTAGTTTCACCGACTGAAAAATGACAAGATCAATAGTCGATGATTAATAACAAAATGAAAGGGTTTACGTCCCATTTTACAATTGCGGCTTTTAGAGATGCTTAGGTGGTGGTATTTTGTCCTGAAGGGGGATCTTGAGCGTGCCGGTAAATCTACTGACATGGCTTTCTGATATTTAAGCATCCTCAAATGCCAACCGACTGTGCCAGGATATAATCCCGCTCTTTTGGGCACAGCAGGCGAGATCTTTACCGTCGAACCATGCAGCCTGTCATTGACAATTGACTGACTGCGTGACTCAGTGGTTCTCGCCAGCTTTGCCCAAGGTTGCAATTTCGAATCCTGGCGCAGCTGATTGGCAATTGAGGGCGCGCAAACCTGAGGGAGCAATGTCATTAGATTTACTGGCACGTTAATGATACCCTTCTGGGCAAAATTCCGGCATCCCGGCGTCTCTAAAAGCCCCAATAGGGCAGTAAGACCAATAACATTATTATTAATCATTGACAATTGATCTTGTCAATTTTTCAGTCGGTGAACACATGATTCCAATTACTGGAACAGCAAAAGCAACCTGGTATTATATTGTGTTGACCAACTAAATAAATAACCAATCTCTTAATGGCAGCAAGAACAGATCACAAAGGCCTTGGTAATAATGGCAACATTGTTCGTGTTACCATAGCAATGGTCCAGCGACAGTGGCACCTTGTCACAGATCCGTTCTCTTGTTTAAAATAGTATACAGTAGTTTGTTGCAGATTAAGGCTACACATCAGTTTCTGTTTTAGGAAAGAGTACATTGTTTTCATAATTTACAGGTTTATTTTTACTTCAAGTATCACATTGTGAATATCAAGGAAAACCATGAATGAATTCTTGAAAGAAATATTTCTTTAAATGTTTTTCCTCTGTTGCAGGAATTTGCTAACAATCATCATTGACCCTTTCCAAGAAGCTTCCCAATTATGTACTAAATGTATTGTGATTTTTTAATATAGGCTTATTATTACCTGATTGAGGTTTTTCCATGGTTTTCCCTCTTTCTGATAGGCAAATGCCAGGTAATAGGATGGTGTGACCATGGATTTAATTACACCATCTGTTTTCTTACATTCTCTTTTAAAAATAAATTTACTGGTTTTTACCCAATAGCACTGTTTTTTATCTTAATAAAAATTGACCCTCTCCTTTTCCTTTCTTGTGCCCTAATTTAAACTACCTGAAAATAATTTAAATGGATAGATTGAATCCTGTGTGTTTCCATTGTTCATTTCAGTGTTCTGAACTCCACAATTTTGCAGCATTATTTGTGTGATTATTTAGGTATATATTTGCTATCAATATATTCTAAGTGTGGATTTTGGAACGAAGTGGACAAAGCATTTGAGGGGTATAGATGCAAAACCGGCAATCTCCACTTTTTGGTGACAATGAGTGGAGAACCATTCTCTGAGGTGTTTGTTATCTGTTTATAAACTTGTTTGGTTGAAAATCCGGCCTGAGGCCAAACAAGTTCATAAACAGATCACAAACACCTCAGAGAATGGTTCTCCAACTTTAACTCATTGTCATAAAAAAAAAAGTGGAAATCGCCGGTTTTGCATCTAGACCCCTCATTTATCGAAACGTGGGGAGGGGTGGGAGGAACGAGGGGTGGGAGGGGTAGTGTTTACAAGTTCTGCTCATAGGTGGCGCTACGGGCTACACGTAGTAGTACCGCGGTCATACACCAGACAGCGCTGAAGTCTTAAGTGCCAAGAATTAGCATGGCTGTCGGCTATCTGTAGTAGTAGGTAATCTGTGGTACGCTGTTTAAATATCTGCAATCAGTTCCTATAACTGACAACAGATGGCAGTACATCGCCCATATAGTTCCAGTAACTGACAGCAGATGGCAGCACCATTGCATCGATATATTTAAAACCCAAGACATGGCACGTTTTCACGTGATGGAGAATTATAAAGGAGGGGAATATTTAAGAAGGGAAATTTTGAGGAACATTAACCGACAGTTGAATGTGTAGGCTATGTTGTTTATGTACCTTAATATTGCAATTTCTTCCCAATGCTTCGGTGGTCAAGTTATTAGCGTCCTAGACTAAAAGTTATAATTATGCATCGTCGATATACTCTTAAATTATTAAAGAAAAAAGTAGTTTTCCAGGCACTCGCGCGTGTCCACAATTGCTTTCGCCATAAGAGACACTTGGCAAACATAATTCGTTTGAAGGGCTCCGACATCGTGGTCACTCAGCCCCGTGTACTTGGGTGTGTATGTGTGAAATTTTCTCTCATAACCTGTGTTATTGTGATGGCTGCATTACTGTGTGTATTTGTAATTAAGGTTGTAAATGGCAAGGAGACGGCCAAGGCCTTAAGTTAGGAACCATCCCGGTATTTGCCTTAAGTGGAAGTGGGAAACCACGGAAAACCACATCCAAGATTGTCGAGGTGGGAATTAAACCTTCCTCTTCTTAGTTATACCTCAAGAGACTGAATGTGCCCCGTTTTTGCCCTCAGACCAGAATTCAATTTCTTGGCAGAGCAGGAAATGTAACCCGGGTCTCCGGGGCGATAGACAAGAATAGGTGGGCCTCCATGTGTTAATACGATTTTTGACATGCACGGGACATAGAATTCAAAAACTGCCTCCATTAGGGTGACTGCCGAAGTGAGTATTGAGTATAGGCCTATGGTCGTTCCAGTAGTTGGCGAAGTGATTCTATGTTCCCCTGCAAAATGTACTGTCATAACCTATAACAGGTGATGGAAATTGCTTATTTAGAGCAGTTTCGTACTGTTTATAACAAAATGAAGAACGTCATTCTGAGCTGCGTTTTCAAGCTATCGCAAAAAAATTCGCTGGCAGGAACAATTATAAGGAATTTATTTTAAGCGATCAGTCTCATCGCATTCTCTTCACCAACCAACTTGAGTATGAAAGTCTCTGGACGGTCATGTTGAACTTCATTGTATAAGACAATTGTTTAATGATTATTTGTTTAGAGTACTGAGTCTAACTACGCAGTTGATTTCGGCAATGGAAGTATTATTTGCCATGTAATATTTAGCGGCTCCGTTTTTGCAGGACACTATAGTGTTATCGAATAATACGAATCCACATTTAAAATCCAATATAAATAGGCCATTTCAGAAACAATTCCAGATATTATGCAGTACAGTGTACTGTAAGGTCTTTGACGATCAAATGTAAACATTGTTCTACATTGTACTTCTCTTGCGTAAAATCTATGCGTGTTTACTTTGGTCTTTACTGTTGTGAGGGTAAAATTGATCTGCTGGAATATAAAATATTTGCCAAGCTGCAGCAATGTAATGATATTAATTTAAAAGTCATTGAACTTATATCCAGTAGTTCAAACACATACATCAGCGTTAACAGATTGGATACTGAAGATGAAAGCCAGCTACTTCATTTCCCTATTATTGAATTTTTCAATTCCTTGGAATTAAGTGATTCGCCACCACATACTCCGAACGTTTGAGCCATAGTTATGCTCCTTAGAAATCCGAACGTTTCCCAAGGACTCATATATGGTAATATATTAATTGTAAGAAATATGTAAGAAATTGCTTGGATTCGGATATAATAGGTGCAGTAATATTAGGCAGAGAGCTCAAATCCTACGACTTGATTTAACATCTTCCGATAAACACTTGCAGGTACAGTACATTTTCTTTTAATAGGCAACAATGTCCTATTCGCTCGGCCTACTTTATCACAATCAATCAAGCTCAAGGAGAAACTCTTGAACGTATTGGGCTATTTACCTCATCACGTTTTAAGTCATGACCAGCAGGATAGTGAAGGTACAAAAAAGGTCCTGTATGGGATGGTAAAGAATAAGAGGCGGAAGGATCTTACGGATTATGTCAGAATGGTGAACAAAAGGGGACAAGGGATAGAAAATAGGGAAGAACTGAAGAAAATGTGGAAAGAATAATTTGAAGAACTCCTGAACCCACATGGAAACCACGGCGAGGAAGAAGAAATCGGGGAAGAGGTACAGTAGATGAACTGCAAACAGAAAAGGACTTAACATGGAAAGAAGTGGAAGATGCAGTGAGGAAGATGTAAGGAGGGAAGGCACCGGGTGTGGATGAGTTGAGTGTGGAGATGGTGAGAGCAGCAGGAGAGGTGGGGATACAATGGTTGTACCGAGTGATGAAGGCAGCATGGAAGGAAAGGAAGACCCCAGAGGACTGGAAAAAGGGAATAATTGTCCCGATCTGCAAGAAAGGTAGTAGAACAGAATGCAGAAACTATCGGGGAATAACACTGATGAGTCATTGTGCAAAGATGTTTGAGAAAGTTTTAGAAAGGAGAATTAGGACAAGGATAGAAGGAGGGATGATGGAAGAACAACATGGCTTCAGAGCAGGAAGGTCCACAGTGGATTTGATTTTTGCTGTAAGTCAGTTACAAGAACAGCACTATGAGTATGGAACAGATCTACTGATGGCCTTCCTGGACATTGAGAAAGCATATGGCAGTGTATGCAGAAACAAAGTATGGAAGTCCCCGGAGGATAGAGGAGTAGATAAATGGACTATAAGGAGGATAAAAGAGATGTACAAGGGAAGCGTGAGCTGTGTGAAAGTGGGAGGAGAGAGATCGGACTGGGTGGAACAGAGAAACGGCCTGAAACAAAGAAGTGCACTATCACCGTTATTTTTCATTGTGGTGATGGATGACATAATGACCCGAGCGGCACAAGTAATTGGGGAAGGAAAGATGAAAGCAATGGTGTTTGCGGATGATTTGATGATTGTGGAAACAAGGAGGAGGAGGTACAGGAACAGTTGGACGTGTGGGAAGGAATAATACAAGGATATGGGATGAAATTTAGCATAAATAAGAGTGAGATGGTGATCACAACAAGGAAGAAGGAAAGGACCACAACGGGAATAACAATTGGTGGGGAACAGCTGAAGAAAGTGGAGAGTTTCAAGTATCTGGGAAGCCTGATACAAGAGAATGGAAGAAACGGTAGAGAAATAAATGAGCGGGGGTGACAGGCAGAAGCATTCCGGAGGAGTGTGAGAAGCATGTTATGGAGCAGGGATGTCCCTCAGAACAGCAAGTAGATCGTATATCGTACTATGTCCCTATCCTGACGTATGCCTCGGAGACCTGGGTTATGAAAGGAAGGGAGAAGAGCAAAATACAGGCCAGTGAGATGAGGTTCTTGAGAAGCAGTATTGGAGCTACAAAGAGGGACAGAATAAGAAATGAGAGGACCAGAGAATTAATGAAGGAGGAACCATTACAGGATGGTATAGAGAAATCTAGACTTAGATGGTATGGACATGTAAAACGAATGGAGGAGAAGAGGATACCCAGGAGGATACACGAGACGAAGTGGGAAGGAAAGAGACCAAGAGGGAGACCGAGAGACAGGTGGCTGAAGGGGGTGGAAGAAAGCGTGAAGAAGAGAGGAGAAGACTGGACAAGGGTGGAGGCTGAGAGATGGTGGGAAGACAGAAGACGTTGGAGAGGCTTGTGTTCCAAACAGACCCGGCCAGTGGCTGGAAACTGTGCAAGATGATGATGACCTCATCACGTTTTCAGTCATGACCAGCAATATGTTGCAATGCTGAGAGTGCTATCTTTTGACGCCCTTAAAGTTGCAATAGTGCTAAAAAGTAATCGTACAAAGAATGTAACTTATATAAGAAGCTTCTTCAGTAAATTTGTTTTCCATTGTCCGTCATGTTTTGACGGGTTTCATCTAGTTAGTTTATTAAATGAAAATAGTTTTCTGGGAATATCTCAAAAATGATTGGTTTTCGGGCCTTAAAATGTAGTTTTCGGGTTCCCAGGGTCCCCCGAGTTTTGTCTCTCACATTGAGGGCTGAAAATGAGCTTTGTCTCGTCCTTCTTCGCCTATTACAGCATGTATTTTAAGGGGGTAGGCCCCCATTTATGAGAGGTACGGATAAGAGTTACATCAATGATTAGGGTCGTGCCTCTGATGGATATCTCTACCAAATTTTGCGTTGATACACCCAGCCGTTCCCGAGTTATAAGGGAAAAAAGTTGTCCACAGACAAACAAACAAACAAACAAACAGACAGACAGACAAAACAATTATTTTCGCGCGCATCCATCATAAAACAGTCTGAAACGCGTAAATAACTCAAATTTCGTAGACATTCAGAAAAAAAACAGTCTAACTTCCATTTTTAGCCTATTTTTTATTTTTAAAAAGGCTTATGAGATCACCTTTTGTCCGTGTGTGTGTGTGTGTGTGTGTGTGTGTGTGAGGTGTGTGTGTGTGTCACCCCCCCCCCCCTAATAAATTCTAAACTGCTGGAGCGATTTCAATAAAACTCGGTAAGTTCATAGCACTAATTCGGGCGACCACGACCGTGCCCATCAAATTTTGTTACGTCTCACCAATCCAACATGGCGGCTGTGCGAAATATTTCACCAGCATTCAATACCTCCGAAACTATTCCCGATATCACCCTGGAATTTTTACTGTGATAAAGGGAACTACTAGAAGTTCACCTATGTGACTTTTGATAAAAACTGGTAACTACAAAACCAACATGGCGGCCACGCGAATTTTCGACTTTTATATAGACGTTTCTCGCGATTTAACCAACCAAACGCAATAAAATTTGGTAGAGTATATGTTTATACATATTGTAATGCACCGACATCTAACTTCGTCCAATTGTTTACATAACCACAAGATGGCGGATGTGCGAAATATTTCACCGACATTCTATATCTCGGAAACTATTAGCGGTATCACCCTGAAATTTTGTACGGAGATAAAGGGCACTACTGGAAGTTTGTCTATAAGACTTTCAAAGTCCGGTTAACTACAAAACGAACATGGCGGCCAAGTGAATTTGAAAATTTTAAATAGACTTTTCTCGCGATTTAATGTTCCAAATGCAATGAAATCTGGTACAAGAAATGTTTACACACATTGTTATGCACTTGTATCTAATTTAGTTCAATTGTTTACATAACCTCAAGATGGCGGCTGCGAATTTTAAAATTAAGTTTTTATTTCTTGTGTCGTAATCATGCGATCGAAGTGAAAGTTTGAATAATGAACCTACGCAATAATTTCTTTCAATGGTTCATGACTCTATGGCCTATACATTTAACAATCCAACATGGCGACCATCCGAAATATTTAGACGGCTCTGAATATCTACGAATCTATTATAGCAATCAAACTGATTTTTTTACGTTCATAGGGGCTATGAACTTAAGCTCACCTATAGGACGTTAAATAACCTGGTGATCACCAATCCAACATGGCGGCGACGCGAATTATAAATTTTATCATGGACGTTTCTCGCAATTTAATCATCCGAGTGCAGTGAAACTTGGTACAGTAAGTCCTTATACGAATGTTAATCCACTGGCATCTAATTTATTTCAATTGTTTCCATAACAACCAGATGGCAGCTGTGCGAAATTTTAAAATGTCCTTGTTACTTCTTGTGTCCTAATCATGCGATTGAAGTTTGAATGCTACACGTACACAATAATCTTCATGTAACAGTACATAACTCTAGGACCTACATACATAAAATCCAACATGGGCACCATCCGAAATATATAGTCGGTTCTCAATATCTACGAATCTATTACAGCAATCAAACTGAAATTTTGTATGTTGATAGTGGCAGTTAACATAAGTAGGATATATGAAAATAGGCTGTATAGTTCTTCACGGAACTACTTGTTATATATGTAGAGATATTCTGCACCGCTAGGTGTTGACCGTGTTTTATTGCACAAATTTAGGTTTTACTCCCTAACCATTGGAGATACACGAAAAGTGATAAGGACCTTTTGGATAGAAAATTAAATGTTGAAGCTCGTGTATGCCATCAAAAGTTTGCTTTTTCTTAACGTTCTCTTTTTATTTGAAATGGAAATATGAAATTTTGAAACCAAAGGTTGTAGTGACGTCACTAAAATGGTCGCCATTTTTAATACGGCAAAATATCGAAATCAAAAGCATCCTATATGTAAACCTGGTAAATCAGTTACATCCATGCAAAATTTCATTTAAATCGGACCAGTGGTTCTTGCGATATTGAGTAACACACAGACAGACAGACACACACCATCTCATTTTTTATATATTAGTACTAGCAGGTACCCGCGGCTTCGCCCGCGATCAAGTCAATGGGGACGATGCATTATTGCTGATAATTAGTCTATTCTATTACAGCAATCGCGGCTACAGGTGGGTCCATTTTAATTCTGAATATTCTGATACATACAGTATATTGATATGATCAGCAAAGTGGGAATATTATAGAGTTGTGAAAGTATGCAGGGTTCGATGTTACATTATGCTAATACATTTTAAAATTACGTCTTCTGCTGAGACATAACGATTTTGTTGTCCGGATGATCGCGAGCACGCCACTTACAGTTGCCCATGGGAAACAAGTAGTTCCGTGAAGAACTATACAGCCTATTTTCATATATCCTGCTCATGTTAATTGCCTCTATCTACATACAAAATTTCAGTTTAATTGCTGTAACAGATTCGTAGATATTGAGAACCGTCTAAATATTTCAGATCGTCGCCAGGTTGGATTTTTATTTTTGTACTATTACATTAAGATTATTGTCTACGTGTGGTATACAAACTTCAATCGCATGATTAGAACACATGAAGTAAAAACGAGATTTTAAAATTAGGCACAGCAGCCATCTTGTGATTAAGCAAACTATTGAAATATATTAGATGCCAGTGGATCAACATTTGTATAAGCATTTAAAGTGCAACGTTTCACGGCACTCGGATAGTTAATTCGCTAGATACGTCCATTTAAATATTTATACTTCGCGTCGCCGCCATGTTGGATTTGTGCTCACCAGGTTACTGAAAGTCCTATCGGTGAACATATGTTCATAGTCTTTATGAACATTAAAAAATTCAGTTTGGTTGCTGTAAAAGATTCATAGATATTGAGAACCGACTAAATATTTCGCAAGCTCGCCATTTAGGATTGTTATATGTATAGGTCATAGAGTTATGTACCATTCAAGGACAATTATTGCCTAGGTTCATTATTCAAACTTTCACTTCGATCGCATGATTACGACACAAGAAATAAAAACTTAATTTTAAAATTTCGCACAGCCGCCATCTTGAGGTTATGTAAATAATTGAAGTAAATTAGATGGCAGTGCATTACAATCTGCAAAATCATTTACTGTACCACATTTCACTGCGCTCAGAGAGTTAAATCACGAGAAAAGTCTATTCAAATATTTCTAATTTGCTTGGTCGCCATGTTCGTTTTGTACTTCACAGGTTTATGAAATATACATAGGTAAACGTGTATCAGTACCCTTTATCACCGTACAAAATTGCAGGCTGATATCTGTAATAGTTTCGGAGATATAGAATGTCAGTGAAATATTTCGCTCAGCCGCCATTTTGAGGTTATGTAAACAATTGAACTAAATTAGACTCCATTGCATTAAAATGTGTATACACAATTGTTGTACCAAGTTTCATTACGTTTGGATAGTTAAATCGCGAGAAAAGTATATTTAAAATTCTCTAATTCGCTTGGCCGCCATGTTGGTTTTGTAGTCACCATGTTTTTGAAAGTCTCATAGGTGAACTTCTAGTAGTGCCCTTTATCACAGTACACAATTTCAGGGCGATATCGGTAATAGTTTCGGAGATATTGAATGCTAGTGAAATATTTCACACAGCCGCCATGTTGGATTGGAGAGACGTAATAAAATTTGAAGGGCACGGTCGAGGTCACCGGGAATAGCGCTATGAACTTACCGAGTTTCATTGAAATCGCTCCAGCCGTTTAGATTTTATTAGGGGACACACACACACACACACACGCACGCACACGCACACACACACGGACAAAAGGTGATCTCAGAAGCCTATTTTTTCAAAATTGAAAATAGGCTAAAAATGGTTTTGTCTAAATGTACACGTGCTACTGTTAAGTGTGTGTCATTGCGCTTTGATGAAAGAAATTGCGAATATTGTTTGAAGAGGAAACTGCACTCTTGCACACACTGGAATGGCAAATCTATCGGAATATGGGGAATTAAAAGTAATCTTCCTTAAGCTATTCTGGATGTAATTTTGCCATACTTATTGATGATTTGAACGTCAACATATCGCTATTAATAGACCTATAGTTAAATATCTCTCAACTTGGCCGCTGATGTACAGTATATTATGCTGTCTCTTCCAGTGTTACATCCCAGGGATTGAAATTCTCCAAAAACACTTTTGCCTCACATGCCACTCTAAGTAATTAAAATTGCCGATTTTGTTGTTTGAGACTTCAGTTTTTTTAACAGGTTTGATGCAGCCCTCCATGTCTCCCTCTCCTGAGCTAATCGTTTCATCTCTACATAGCTACCACACCCTACATCCGAGGCAATCTGTTTAACCCTGGTTTACCCCTACAGTTCTTGTCCTCGACCCTCCCATCCGTAACTAAGCTTGCTATTCCTGGGTGTCTTAATATGTGTCCTACCCTCCTATCTCTTCTCTTTAATTAGCAGTCGCCAGAAACATCTCTCCTCTCCCACTCGTCTTAATACCTCTTCATTTGTTACCCTATCTACCCATCTGATCATCATTCTCCTGTATCACCACATTTCAAAAGCTTCAATTCTCCTCTTTTCTGCTGCACCATTAGTCCATTAGTCCAAACTCAGCATCTTTTCTAGGTTTAAGCCGTGCCTTGTGCGGGGATTCAATGGCCGTGAAAGACCAAATACCAACTTTATTGAAATAGGTTTGCCCAATTCCTCAGTAAGAATAATTAAGAAAAGTAATAATTTAACGTGACAGCCGGTAGAATACGACACATTCGTCTGTGAATATGGTTTGCTGATCATGGTAAAAACGAAAAAGAGCAGATCAATATTGGCAAACAGAAATATACAGTTAACAACAAATTTATTAAGAAAATTAAAGCATACCGTGTAAAATAGAAAGCATCTTGACATTGTAAATTACCGTAAAGATACGAAAGCTCGCTTACAATAACCAGCTCAAAGAGTATAAAATTAGACTCAAAATTAGACTAAAAGGAACGGTTTTCGAGATATTGCCAGAAAACTATCCCCGGTCTGCGAAATTTTAGCGGTTGCCATAGTAACGTTGATCTGTTTCTTCGAGGGAACACAGTTATCTGGGAATATCTCCGAAACCGCACATTTTAGGAACTTAAAAAGTGTTTTTCGGGGGTCCCTACAGGACCTCCAAGTATTGTTTCTCGTATCTGGCGGCTTAAAATGAGGTAAATCCGACCTTTGTACCGACTGTCCTTGCTCAGTGTCAAAGGGCCGAAAAAGGTCACTTACAAATTGAAATTTTAAAAGCCATTTCTTAGTGAGCCTCTACACACTCGGATCAACCAACATGCAAAATTTCAGCTTTCTAGGTCTAGTGGTTTGAGCCCTGCGTTGATGAGTCAATTTTGGATGCTCAGTGCCAAAGGGCCGAAAAAAGTCACTTACAAATTGAATTTTCAAAAACCGTTTCTTAGTGAGCCTCTACATACTCGGATCAACCAACATGCAAAATTTCAGCTTTCTACGTCTAGTGGTTTGAGCCCTGCGGTGATGAGTCAATTTTGGATTGTCAATGCCAATGATGATGGAAATATGAAATTTTGAAACTAAAGGGTGTAGTGACGTCACAAATGTGGGTTTTACTCGCTAACCGTTGGAGATACACGAAAATTGATGAGGACCTATCGGATAGAAAATTAAATTTTAAAGCTCGTAGTGTCATCAAACGTTTGCTATTTCTTAGCGTTCTCTTTTTATTTGAAATGTTGTTTGAGTCATCAGTCTTCTGACTGGTTTGATGCAGCTCTCCGTGCTTCCCTGTCCTGAGCTAATCGTTTCATCTGGAAATATGAAAACAGTCGCCATTTTTAAATAGTGCAAAATATCAAAATAAAAAGTAGCCTATATGTAAGCCTGGTAAATCAGCTACGTCCATGCAAAATTTCATTTAAATCGAACCAGTGGTTCTTGTGTTATTGAGTAACACACAGACACATAGGCCTACCATCTCTTTTTTATATACCAGCAGAAGTACCCGTTCTTCAAACGGTGTTATATATTAACACCAGACATTATCAATTGAGCTACTGTTGCAATGGTTAGCGGTTTGTCATTCCTTCATAAGTTTATCAGAACGAAGTTAGTTTTCTGGGAATATCACACACACTGTTAATTTAAGGGACTTAAAATGTGATTTTCGGAGACCCCTTTGAGACTCGCGAATTTTGTGTCTCACAATGAGAAGCGCAACATATGCTTTGATCGTCCTTCTAGGATAATTTTTATATTTCGCCTATTTTAGCATTTTAGTTTTTCCCTATATCCACCATTCTACTGTATGAAAAGTACGGTGAGGAGTTTTATAAATGATAGGTGTATTGACTCATGTTTACCATACCTAATTTTGCGATGCACCAAGCATCCGAACACGATTTATAGGCGTACATAAAGATACACAGAAAGACAGACAGACAATTATTTTGTCTACAACATATCACCCAGATATCCAAATATGGGAATATCTACCATACAGTATCAAACAAAATCATCCTTACGATGAACCCGTATGTCGACAAAAAAAAAAAAAAGATTAGTTAAAATGTGCTCTCAAAATAAATTCACCTAACGTGTACTTCCAGACGTGAAATAGATTTGAAAGCCTTGTAGACGAAACGCAATACACCTCACATAAAAAATTACCCTCTACGTTGTGTTAGGTCCCCATACACAGGAAGACCTCTTTCATAAATTATAAAGGCTTGTGGTGCATGAAAATTCAGGTTCTTTAGCCTCAAATGGCCCAAATTCCTAAAAGCCACAAAAAATGCTGATTCAATTCAGGAATTTTTGAAAATAATGTTGCTGTTTGGAGATATAATAGACTTTCTGTACTACAGGGCTATTACAAATGATTGAAGTGATTTCATAAATTCACTGTAGCTCCATTCATTGACATATGGTCACGACTCACTACAGATACGTAGAAAAACTCATAAAGTTTTGTTTGGCTGAAGCCGCACTTCAGGTTTCTGCCGCCAGAGCGCTCCAGAGCGCAGTGAGACAAAATGGCGACAGGAGCCGAGAAAGCGTTTGTCGTGCTTGAAATGCACTTACATCAGTCAGTCATAACAGTGCAACGACACTTCAGGACGAAGTTCAACAAAGATCCACCAACTGCTAACTCCATTCGGCGATGGTATGCGCAGTTTAAAGCTTCTGGATGCCTCTGTAAGGGGAAATCAACGGGTCGGCCTGCAGTGAGCGAAGAAACGGTTGACCGCGTGCGGGCAAGTTTCACGCGTAGCCCGCGGAAGTCGACGAATAAAGCAAGCAGGGAGCTAAACGTACCACAGCCGACGGTTTGGAAAATCTTACGGAAAAGGCTAAAGCAGAAGCCTTACCGTTTACAATTGCTACAAGCCCTGACACCCGATGACAAAGTCAAACGCTTTGAATTTTCGGCGCGGTTGCTACAGCTCATGGAAATGGATGCGTTCTGTGCGAAAATTGTTTTCAGTGATGAAGCAACATTTTTTCTTAATGGTGAAGTGAACAGACACAATGTGCGAATCTGGGCGGTAGAGAATCCTCACGCATTCGTGCAGCACATTCGCAATTCACCAAAAGTTAACGTGTTTTGTGCAATCTCACGGTTTAAAGTTTACGGCCCCTTTTTCTTCTGCGAAAAAAAACGTTACAGGACATGCTGGAAAATTGGCTCATGCCACAACTGGAGACCGACAGCGCCGACTTCATCTTTCAACAGGATGGTGCTCCACCGCACTTCCATTATGATGTTCGGTATTTTTAAACAGGAGATTGGAAAACCGATGGATCGGTCGTGGTGAAGATCATGATCAGCAATTCATGTCATGGCCTCCACGCTCTCCCGACTTAACCCCATGCGATTTCTTTCTGTGGGGTTATGTGAAAGATTCAGTGTTTAAACCTCCTCTACCAAGAAACGTGCCAGAACTGCGAGCTCGCATGAACGATGCTTTCGAACTCATTAAGGGGACATGCTGCGCAGAGTGTGGGAGGAACTTGATTATCGGCTTGATGTCTGCCGAATCACTAACGGGGCACATATCGAACATTTGTGAATGCCTAAAAAAAACTTTTTGAGTTTTTGTATGTGTGTGCAAAGCATTGTTAAAATATCTCAAATAATAAAGTTATTGTAGAGCTGTGAAATCGCTTCAATCATTTGTATATGTCGCACGTGAAATTGCATGAAAAAATTCTAGGTTACCCCTTGACCCCCTTAATTGCATTGACGAATTATACAGTTTACTTTGGTTCCGTGATAACCTTATAGCCATTTGCAAACTTTCACAGAAATGTAATAAATGGAGTAGCCTAATAATAATATCATATGGCCTCGGGTGCCGGGTGCAAGCTTCGTAATTTGACACCGAGAGGGTAGCTTGCATGTCGAAATTTCGTTGTTCCTTGAATCACTATGAAAGTCAAGGAGGGTAGATATCTAAGCTCCTTGAACACTATAGCACTTCCTAGTAGAGAAATGAGGAACTTTGTGTTGGCGGAAACTGCTGAGATTAATTTTGCCATTATGAACATGGCCTACTGAATTCAAATGGGTTCTTTGACATGCCAACATCGCATGACATGCGAGTCGTATTTTTGCCGCCTTTCAAAAAATCACTCACCACGGCCAGGAGTGAACCTGCAATCTTGGGGTTAGTAGACCGACACGCTATCCACTCACCCACCGTGGCAAGGTATAAATGGAGTGACATTGCTTCTTACAGAAATAGATGGAAAGTTGGATGCCACCCCTTGAGATAATGTTGTGATGGTTACCGATTTTCATTCCTTCATTAGTTTGTTAAATTAAATTAGTTTTCTGGGAATATTTCAGATACTGTTGGTTTTAGAGCCTTATAATGTAGATTTCGAGGCCCCCAAGTTTTGTTTCTGGCACCGAGGGGCTTTGTCTCCTCGTTGTACGCCATAATATAATACTAATAATAATAATATAATGTAGGGATAGGAATATAATAGACCTGCCGTACCACACCCGCAGGTGTAAATCGCGTGAAAAAATTCTAGTGTACCCCTTGACCCCCTTAAGCGCATTATACGTATTGATGAATTTTACAGCTTAATTTGGTTCTGTGATAACCTTCTAGCCGTTTGCAAACTTTCACACCAATGTAATTAATGGAATTGCATTGCGTCTTACAGCAATAGATGGACCTCTGAGAATCTGTTGCCATGGTTACCGGCTTGTATTCGTTCATTAGTTTATTAAATGAAATTAGTTTTCTGGGAATATCTCAAAAATGGTTGGTTTTAGGGCCTTAAAATGTGAATTTCGGGGACCCTTCGGGGCCCCCGAGTTTTGTCTCTCACATTGAGGGGTTGAAAATGATATTTGTCTCGTCCTTCTACTCCTATTTCAGCATGTATTTTAAGGGGTAGGCCCTCTTTTAAGAGAGGTACGGAGAAGGGTTACATCAATGATTAGTGTCGTGCCTCTGATGGATATCTGTACCAAATTTTACGTTGATACACCCAGCCGTTCTCGAGTTATAAGGGAACAAAGTTGTCCACAGACAGACAAACAAACAAACAGACAGACCAAAAAATTATTCTCGCGCGCATCCATAATAAAAAAAAGACTGAAACGCGTAAATAACTCAAATTTCCGTAGAAATTGCGAAAAAAACATACAAACTTAAATTTGTATGTACAGTATGTAGAGATATACTGCACCGCTCGGTGTTGACCGTATTTTATTGCACAAATTTAGGTTTTACTCGCTAACCGTTGGAGATACACGAAAAGTGATAAGGACCTATCGGATAGGAAATTAAATTTTGAAACTCGTACGTCCCATCAAAAGTTTGCTATTTCTTAGCGTTCTCTTTTTATATGATATGGAAATATGAAATTTTGAAACCAAAGTATATAGTGACGTCACATATGTGGGTTTTACTCGCTAACCGTTGGAGATACACGAAAAGTGATGAGGACCTTTCGGATAGGAAATTAAATTTTGAAGCTCGTTCGTCCCATCAAAAGTTTGCTATTTCTTAGCGTTCTCTTTTTATATGATATGGAAATATGAAATTTTGAAACCAAGGGTGTAGTGACGTCACTAAAATGGTCGCCATTTTTTAATAGTGCAAAATATCGAAATTAAAAGTATCCTATATGTAAACATGGTAAATCAGCTACATCCATGCAAAATTTCATTTAAATCGGACCAGTGGTTCTTGCGTTATTGAGTAACACACAGACAGACAGACAGACAGATAGAAAGACAGACACACACCATCTCATTTTTAGCCTAGTTTCGATTTTTGCAAAAAATGAAAGTAGACTTGTGAGATCGCTACAGGGCGAAAAAAAAAGTGTGTCTGTCTGTGTGTGTGTATGTGTGTGTGTGAGTCTCTGTGTGTGTGTGTGTGTGTGTGCGTGTGTACTCTGAATGTCTGTCCCCCCCTATCAATTCAAACACGGTGAGCGCAAATTGAACGAAATTTGGTACAAAGGTAGCACTAGCAAAGGGCAGCCCAGTGTCATGTTTTATATCGCCGCCATCTTGACGGAAACGTAATGGCGGCCACCCAAATGTTCAAAGCTTAAATCAAATTACGACTAACCTAATCATCCGATCTCTACCAAATTTTGCAACAACATACCTTTATGAAGGGAGCATCCTTTGACAAATCTAATAGGTCATTAGCCTAATAGTTTGCGGATGGCGGCCATCTTTGTGTCAAAATCGATTACCCCTATTAATTCGAACACGGTGAAACCGAATGGAATGACATTTGGTACAGAGGTAGCACTAGCAAAGGGCACCCCAGTGTCATGTTTTATATCGCCGCCATCTTGACGGAAACGTAATGGCGGCCACTCAAATGTTCAAAGCTTAAATCAAATTACGACTAACCTAATCATCCGATCTCTACCAAATTTTGCAACAACATACCTTTATGAAGGAAGCATCCTTTGACAAATCTAATAGGTCATTAGCCTAATAGTTTGCGGATGGCGGCCATCTTTGTGTCAAAATCGATTACCCCTATTAATTCGAACACGGTGAAACCGAATGGAATGAAATTTGGTACAGAGGTAGCAATAGCAAAGGGCACCTCAGTGTTATGTTTTATATCACCGCCGTCTTGACGGAAACGTACTGGCGGCCACACAAATGTTCAAAGCTTAAATCAAATTACGACTAACCTAATCATCCGATCTCTACCAAATTTTGCAACAACATACCTGTATGGAGGAAGCATCCTTTGGCAAATCTAATAGGTCATTAGCCGAATAGTTTGCGTATGGCGGCCATCTTTGTGTCAAAATCGATTACCCCTATTAATTCGAACACGGTGAAACCGAATGGAATGAAAATTTGTACAGAGGTAGCACTAGAAAAGGCCACCTCAGTGTCATGTTTTATATCGCCGCCATCTTGACGGAAACGGAATGACGGCCACCCAAATGTTAAAAGCTTAAATCAAATTTCGACCATTCTAATAATTTGATCTCTACCGGATTTTGCAACAACATGCCTTTTTGTGGAAAGCATCTTATGACTGACTACAAGGTCATCAGCCCAATAGTTTGCAAATAGCGGCCATGTATGTGTGCAAATCCATTCCCCAGATCAATTCAAACACGGTGAAACCGAATTGAATGAATTTTTTTACAGAGGTAGCACTAGCAAAGGGCACCTCATATTCATGTTTAATATCCCTATAGCACGTTGTATTTCAACAAGCTACTACAACCAACATTCAATTATACTCCTTGAAAAGGACAAAGAGTTATAACAATACCCATGCATTTAGGAGAAAGTAGGTTATATGTATCTTTACTGAACATCTTGTTATATATTAGTATGATTAGGGAATAACCCATCCCATTTGGGTACAATCGTGTTGACCGACTGAAAAGCACCAAACTTTTGTTTACTAAGGCAACACTAAAAAATGGCTTCAAACACTATAGTGCGTACTTAGCTCGTTTTGTTTGTTAAGTTAAGGTCCTTTCCAATTCTTTACGCGCTGAGTAGTATCGTATTCAATAGAAATTCACAAGTCTAACTTGGTGGAATACTTGACATTTATTTAATTAGAATATATATATACAGATTAGTTACAGAAGCCCTGAGTCTTGACGTTAGTGTCACCCTATCATGACAGATTGTAGAATAAGAGCACTTGCATGCTGAGAGCCAAGTATTAAACAATATTTCATGGACGTGTTGACCTCAATGCAGGAGAAAAAACCCATAGCTCAACCAATCATATTCCAGTATTCTCTGGGAAGGAAACAAGGCTTTTAAATGAAGCAGTGGTGGCTTGAAATATTATTGATGTTTTGCAAAGGACTTCCTCTGCTCCCCAGTTTTTATAACAAAGCTCTAATAATATTACATTCGTTTTTCGTTAAACTACACGGAGTCACTTCATGTTGACTAGGAAATAGGGTGAGAGAGAGTGAAGGAATATACAGTATATTGTCAAATTGCAGGGTATATTTTTGTTGTACAAATTTGTGCTTCATCATCATCTTCATTTCTCCTTTTCCAGCTGACACTAAGTGGGGGCAAATATGGTTCCTCTCCACTTTGTTCCACCATTCCTCTTCCAACACAGTGTTCCAATCCAGGTTCCGTTTACTAATGCTATACTTCACCGAGTCCATCCAACGCATTCTTGGTCTTCCTCGTCCTCTCTTCCCTGTCATCCGTCGTTCCAGTGCTCGTCTTGGTGAGCCTCACTTCATTCATCTGTTCAATATGTCCAAACCATCTCAATCTGTTTTGCTCCAGTTTGTCATTTAGTTTCTGTACTCCCAGTTCTTTCCGTATATCTTCATTTCTCACTCTGTCTCTCCTCGTTTTCTGGACCAGGCGTCTGTTCTCCATGTTAGGAGCGGCCTAGTTCATACCAGGCAGTAGGTCATAAAATACATTTGGGAGTGGCGCCCCCAACTTAATAATAGCCTAAAATGATAGCAAATATGGTTCAGCCTCGGAAATTTTGTGTTTATTGGGGGTAATATTTTTACGTAATTTTAACACGTATTGGAGAGAATCGTGGTGATATGATCCATGATAAATACCATGAGTCTCTGGGACGAATGTGATGATCCCAGATTGTATCCACAAGATGCAAATCTTGCATATTTATGTATTATTATTAATTTTATACATCATATTTTAGCCTATTTTCATTTATGAAACAAGAAGTTCCGTGACGAACTAAAGAGCCTACTTTTCTTAAAATTTAAGATTCATGCCAATGATTAATCTACATGGATCTATCTAGAATAATTACGAAATTGAGTTGGTAATATCGAAATTTCAATTTGGTTCGAGATACTGTATACATGGCACAATTTAGCCTAATAGAAAACTACAGTTGGCAGCCCTGGTGATTGAATATATTCTTAGTTCCATCTCATAAGGTACAGAATACAAAATTTGGTCGAAGTCCAATGGATAGCATGGACGTTAAATGCAGTTAAACATTGGATCTAACAGCGCGCGTAAAATCATGTTGGCAACAATGACATACATGTATTGGTCAGAAATCATCTGAAATAATATGATCTATTGTTGTGTCAATTTTGAATGAAATCCATTAATTAGTATAGAAGATACATGCATTTTAAAATTGGACCTATCAGCAGGCTTAGAATCATGTTGGCAGCAATGGCGTAGGCCTATATTAGTTATTCCAAATTAATCTAGAATGCCAGGTACTATACGTGTGCAAAGTTTAGAGCTATTGGCTTGCATACTTTCTGATATATTGATATTAGGGTAACAAAAATAGAGACAGTATTTATTAACAGTTGGCAGCCCTGGTTGCTCTTAAGAATACGCATAGTCAAATCAGGTATGGTACACATAGCACACACGAAATTTGGTTCAAATCCAAATGATAGTATAGAAGTTACATGTAATTAAATTTGGACCTCTCAGCAGGCTTAGAATCATGTTGGTAGCACTGACGTAAATAAGTTACTCCAAATTAATATGGAATATCAGGTACTATACGTGTGCATAGTTTAAAGCTGTCAGTTTGCATACTTTCTGACATGTGGGTATTTGGATTTAAAAAAATTGAGAGCATTTATTAACAGTTGGCAGCCCAGGTGGCTCTTAAGAATATGCTCAGTCATATCTGTTTATGTACAGATAGCACATACGAAATTTTGATGAAATCCAATTGATAGTGTAGAAGTTATACGCATTTAAAATTTGGACCTATCAGCAGGCTTATAATCATTTTGGCAACACTGCCATTTATAGCCTGCTGGAAATTAAAATGCAATATTATTATCTGTACGTGTGCCAATTTTGAATTAGCTCCCACTCATACCTTCCAAGATATCCAACATGGAGCTCAAATTTCAATTGCGATTTTTCAGCAGTTGGTAGCACTGACATCATTCACAAATATGGCCGTGCAATATTCAGGTATAGATCTTTACTCCTACCAAATTTTGTTTCGATTGCTCCAGCCGTTTAGGAGTTGATAGGGACACACACACACACAACCAGACAGACAGACAGACAGAAGGACAGACAGACAGACACACATTTGCCCGATCTCATAAGTCTACTTTTTCCTCATTTTTGCAAAATGTGAAAAGTAGGCTAAAATAGGCTTATGAGATCACCTTTTGTCCGTGTGTCTGTCTGTGTGTGCGTGTGTGTGTGTGTGTGTGTGTGTGTGTGTGTGTGATGGTGTGTGTGATGGTGTGTGTGATGGTGTGTGTCCCCCCTAATTACTTCAAACCGGCTGGAGCGATTTCAATGAAACTCGGTAAGTTCATAGAACTATTCCGGGCGACCCCGTCCGTGCCCTTCAAACTTTGTTACGTCTCACGAATCCAACATGGCGGCTGTGCGAAATATTTCATCAGCATTCAATATCTCCAAAACTTTTACCGATATCATCCTGAAATATTGTACGGAGATAAAGGGCACAACTGGAAGTTAATCTATAAGACATTCAAAAACCGGTAAACTACAAAAAGAATATGGCGGCCAAGCGAATATGAAAAAATAGACCTTTCTGGCGATTTAATGATCAAAATGCAATTAAACTTGGTACAGGAAATATTTATACACATTGTTATGCACTGGTATCTAATTTAGTTCAATTGTTTACATAACCTCAAAATGGCGGCTGTGCAAATTTAAAATTAAGATTTTATTTCTTGTGTCGTAATCATGCGATCGAAGTGAAAGTTTGAATAATGAACCTACGCAATAATTTTCCTTTAATGGTACATGACTCTATGGCATATATATATATATATAACAATCCAACATGGCGACCATCCGAAATATTTAGATGGCTCTCAATATCTACGAATCTATTACAGCAATCAAAATTAATTTTTAATGATCATAGGGGCTATCCACATAAGTTCACCTATAGGACCTTCAATAACCTGGTGATCACCAATCCAACATGGCGGTGACGTGAAGTATAAATATCACATGGTCGTTTCTGGCAATTTAACCATCCGAGTGCAGTGACACTTGGTACAGTAAATTCTTATACAAATGATAATCCACTGGCATCTAATTTTTTTCAATTGTTTCCATAACCACAAGATGGCAGCTGTGCGAAATTTTAAAATCTCGTTTTTACTTCTTGTGTCCTAACCATGCGATTGAAGTTTGAATACTACACTTACACAATAATCTTCATGTAACAGTACATAACTCTAAGACCTACATATATAAATATCCAACATGGCGACCATCCGCGATATTTAGTCGGTTCTCAATATCTACGGATCTATTACAGCAATCAAACTGAAATTTTGTATGTTGATAGTGGCAGTTAACTTAAGTAGGATATATGAAAATAGGCTGTATAGTTCTTCACGGAACTACTTGTTTACTTTATCTAATTCATTCATTTTTATTGATAATAATTTATACGATGTTACATATAAATGAGTCTTTTAATACACACTGTATGGGTTGCGGGAGTTATTACGGTTTAAGGAGTATTTATTCATTGGAAATAAGTTAGGTTATTTGTGAATTGAGTAATATTTCTACATCTTGGATATTTCAATGTCAACCAAGAAGAAAGAAGATAAAATCTTACAAGAGACAAGACAAGGGCTTAACATTCCTGAGCCGACACAAAAATATACTTTAGAGGAAGTTACTACTGGAGAGGAAACCAATGACTCACACGGCATTTCAGAAGTTCGTCAATACACATATTTGGTCCACATGACTGGGACAAAACCTGGCTGTTCCGAGAAAGTTTCGACCAGCCCTCATAGATGTTGATAACAAATACATGGCTCTCCAAGGATTGGCCACATTCATACACATGACACGTGGTGAATTTCCACATTGTCTTCATTTCAACAGTAGTAAAGAATAAAGAAACTTGAAAACAAAGAAAGGAAGATCTTACGGACAATCTTGGGCCCAATCAAGGAAAGCGGTGATTACAGACGGAGGCACAACCATGAACTCTACACACACGTTACCGAAATCACTAACGTGATGAGAAAGAGGAGGATTGTGTTCTATGGGCATTTAACAAGACTGAGCCCAATGCGATTGTCGATCAAAATCTTCACTGACTTTCTGGGTAAGAAATCCAAGGGAGCGTGGTCCACAGAGGCAGAAAAGCATTTAAAAGAAGTAGGAATTACATACAATGATATTCAGATATGTACGACCCTTAAGATGAAACTAAAAGAACACCAGAGTTTCCAGGAAAAGCCTAAAGTAACAACAGGAAAGACGTGCACTGAAGCCAGGAAGCAACAGCATCGAGAACACACGAGGCGTTACTGGGCGCTCGAGGTAGAGGGCAGCAGTGGTCCATAGCTGGCCGAGACGTCAATAACAGTAATAATAATAATAATAATAACCCCTGGCACTACAGCCCGTGAAGGGCCTAGGCCTACCAAGCGACCGCAGCTCAGGCATGTGGCCTGCAGATTTTGGGGTGACGCGTGTTCAGCGCATCGGGTCCCCTCGGTCGTTAATCTTGGTTTTCGTGATCGGGGCGCTGCCTCACTGTCAGACAGCTACTCAATTGTCCTCACGAGGCTGAATGCACCCCGTTCCAGCCCTCACGTCAGTTTCTAAAACCCCTGACAGAGCCGAGAATCGAATCCGGTGCCTCCGGGTGAGAGGCAGGCGCGCTACCCCAACACCACGGGGCCGGATAATAATAATAATAATAATAATAATAATAATAATAATAATAATAATAATAATAGAGATTCAAAAGTTGAATCTGTAGGGAAACATGGTCCCTGGTGTGATACCGGGAAAGGTAGGGTCTATATAACTCGCGCACATATCAATTTTGAATAACACGTTGCAATGTAGTGGCTAGCTACCTTGGCTGAGGCCTCTGATATCCGAGATCGATTCTCTGCTCTGACAAGGAATTTTATTCTGTTCTGAAGGATGGAACAGGGTCCACTCCACCTCGTGAAGTTGAAATGACAAAATGTAGATTCCATAGTGTCCCAAACCCCAACAGCATTGTGTTTCTGGGGTGACTGTAGCAATTTGTGCGCGGGCTCCGACTTCGATTCTCGGCTCCGGCCGTAATATGAAATATCATGTGAGGTTTAGAGTGTGGTACACTCAGCCTCGTGAGGACGAATGAGTAGATGCTTGATATGAGTAGTGGCCTGAGGCCAAGGTAATGCATTTGAGGGTATCGTCCATGCTCCATAATTCGCAGGCTATGTGTTGGGCATAAGTCATCCTGGTACCCAATCGTGATGTAATTTTGTTTGAGTATGTGGGAAACAAATTGAGTGAGCTTGCAACTGCTAATTTATTATTTATATATTTACTTATTGATGATTTAAATCCTCTTTCTTCGATTTTGGCCTACTTTAGACCACGGGAAACAATTGACTTACCGATTAGTCCTTTTTCTGCTTCCAGAAACTCTTCATCCTTTCACTGTGGATTCTCTTCCTTTCTTCCGACCAGATGTTCTTGGCTCTTCTCCTTTGCTTTTCCTGGAACCCTTTGAATGCATCAAGCGTACCTCGAAATACCTCTCTATTCCAAATCTCATTTGGACTGACCCCAACTTCCTCCATATCCTTTCTTATTTCATCTACCCATTTTGTAGTCGCTTTTATCTTGGTGATGTAATTAAAGATCTTCTTTGTTAGTCGACTATCGCTCATTCTCGTAAGGTGTCCATAGAACTTCCATCTTCTCTTCCGTATGGTATCTGTGATTTTTTCTGTTTGCACGTAAAGATCTTTTTTTCGCCTCTTCCGCCATGCACCATCATTTCTATTTTCGGGGCCTAAGATCTTCCTCAAGAGTTTTCTTTCTTTCTTCTCCAGTTTCTCTAATTCACCTTTCTTGTTCAGTATCAAACATTCTGAACTATACAATCCGTCAGGCTGGACAACCGTGGTATAGTGACTTATCTTCGCTCTGTAAGATATTGTTCTTTTGTTGTACCTATTCTGTACTAACTTATATGCTAATTCCATCTTTCTGATCCTCCCTTTGTTTGCTGCATTATCCAGTCCATTAGGCTGGATCCATTCACCAAGATATTTAAAATTATCTTCCCATATTTTGTTTCTAAGTGCTTTTCTTTATCATGTTTGTATGATTTATTTATTTATTTATTTACTAGCTGTACCCGGCATGCGTTGCAATGCCATTCAAAGAAAGTGTTGGCGATGTGACTTTGTTTGTTGAACTGCTTTTGGATTCCCAATATTTTTTTCTTCTTACGTTAACCACCTCTAAACTATTATAAAATTGATTTACTATCTCAGAAACATTCATGGGAGCGTGCTCAACAACTCACCAAAGTTTCATCGCAATGAAATGAATGGTATATGAACGCATACGGGTCTTTGTTGAAACGATTCGTGCGCCGTCACCCATTTGTTGAAGATACTCGTACGCTACCAATTGTGAAATGGATTTACTAAGTCGAAAACCTTCCCAGGCGTGTACACAACATCTCACACAAGTTTCATCGCTATCGGACGAATGATATTTGAACGTATACGGGACTTTGTTGAAACGCTTCGTGCGTCTTCGCTCATTTGTTGAATCTACTCGTGCGCTACCTATTGTAAAATGGATTTACTAAGCCTGAAACCTTCCCTGGAGTGTACACAATTACTCACCCAAGTTTTATCGCTATCGGACGAATGGTATATGAACGCATATGGGACTTTGTTGAACACTTCGCGCGTCGTCGCTTATTTGTTTAATCTACTATACTTGCGCGATACCTATTGAAAAGTGGATTTACTACGCCAGAAAACTTACCTGAAGTGTACCCAACATCTCACCCAAGTTTCATCGCTATCGGACGAATAGTATATGAACGCATACGGGACTTGGTTGTAACGCTTCGTGCGTAGACGCTCATTTGTTGAATCTACTCGTGCGCTACCTCAACCCACCAAAATTTGGTCGCAATCGGATGAATTGTAGGCTATATGAACGCCTCGCCAACACTCATTTGTTTAAACTACTCGCGTGCTCTGTATTGTAAATTGGATTAACTATGCCTATAAAAATACAAATAAAAAATTTAGAATTTTAATGATTTCTATACCGGTAGTGGAGAGCGCTACTCGCATCCAGTCGGCCGTGTCTCGTCAAGAGCTACTGTTGCCTGGAAACCACTTGCCTTGCCATTCCTTCATGAGTTTATTTTAGCTGTCATTTCCGTTACGTTTTATAGTGACTTGTATTCTCTTTGACGTTTTATGTCACTTCACGGGATAAAAAGTATCCTATGTCCGTCTCCTGGTTCTAAGCCACCTCCACACCAATATTCAGCCAAATCGGTTCAGCCGTTCTTGAGTTATAAATAGTGTAACTAACACGACTTTCTTTTATATATATAGATTTATTTAATTATTTTAATATTATTATTATTAATATTATTATTATTATTATTATCTAATTATTTATTAGCCTACTTTCGATTTTTGCAAAAAATGAAAGTAGACTTATGAGATCAACACAGGGCGAAAAAAGTGTGTCTGTCTGTGTGTGTGTATGTGTGTGTGTGAGTCTGTGTGTGTGTATGTGTGTGTGTGAGTCTGTGTGTGTGTGTGTGAGTGTGTGTACTCTGAATGTCTGTCCCCCCCTATCAATTCGAACACGGTGAATGCGAATTGAACGAAATTTGGTACAAAGGTAGCACTAGCAAAGGACACCTCAGTGTCATGTTTTATATCGCCGCCATCTTTACTAAAACTGAATGGCGGCCACTCAAACGTTCAAAACGTAAAATCAAATAACGACTAACCAAATCATCCAATCTCTACCAAATTTGGTAACAACATACCTTCGTATAGGATGCGTCTTGTGACCAAACTACAAGGTCGTCCGCCATACCATTTCAGGATGGCGGCCGTGCGAATTATGCAAACTTTATAATCCATATCATGGGACCCACCAGTTCCGATTATCGAGCCGAGAATCGTTTTAACTGTTCTAAAGGAAGAGGCACGTACGAAATTAAAAGTTTATTTTGTAATACTATAGTGCAGACGTGATTTTAAAAAGCTCAGCTGATTCATTAATAAGACAAGATGGCAGCGGATATCTTGTGCCTGACTTATATTTCACTAATTTGAGTATTGCATGCAATATAGCGTACTAAAACAAAATAAATAAACTTTGTATGAAATGCTTTATATATAAATAATATACTTCAGTGATGAAATCGTTTAGTATAAATCATTATTTGCTAACAAGTTCTATGTAAGTCATTTTATATGAATCAATGTTCGTTGGCACAAATGGCTCAGTGGTAAAGCGCTAGTCTGTCATTCATATGCCTATGGTTCAAACCCCATCAGAGATATGTTTTTTGCTTGACATTTTACATATTTGTTGCTTTGTAATGACTCAGACGTTTTAAAATTAAGCGTTATATTGTGCATATTACGGTGCAAAACATATACTTAATTAAAACATAATTCGCCAGCAGATTTAATCGAGACATCTAGCTGACAAAAAGGTAACAGATTTTATTGAAAAGTTTCTTCTTCTGGCCGCTAGAATGCACTCGCTCTGTTAGGATTATATTGTTCGATATTTCACAACTAGATATCACGACTAGTTTTTATATTTATTGTTTCTTGAGTACTGAGACGTTATAAAATAAAGCTTTATATGGTGCTTTTTGCAATGGAAATTATATATTAAAAAAAACGACATTCTCCACTGGAGTGACATCTTCCATCCTTCAGTTGTACTATGCAGAAACTATAGATTCCAGCAGCGCTCTATACCGGCCAGTTAGTGAACCCAGTCTTAACGACTGCTAGGAGTAATAAGACAGTAACATTCGTTTATTCCTTGTGCACAGAGGCGTTGTTGATAATCTCAAAACTTGCAATATGGATGATTTGGAGATGGATTATTTTGTTATACCGTGTATTTAAGATCAGCCTATAAATTTACGGGTTGCGAAGTTACTTCACTTAGTTCTATATCATTCGTACACGACACAGAACAACAACGTGACGTCAGTTTCTGATCTGCTCTGATTGGCTATTACATTGCTGCAGTCGGGTAGTTGGCAGTCAAGGATAAAATTCTCGACTGCCAACTGCCAGCTACCAACTGCAACTTCATGTTGTGTATGGTGCCTATAGTATACACGGAGTCGATCGCGACTGCCGACCGAGGACTACCAACTACGGACTGCCGACTGCGCATTGTAGATGGGCCTTATTAGAGCAACGAAGTTTCAATTATTGTAAGTAGTCGGTGTTTGGAGTGTTTGCTGATGAAATTGCAAAATGCTGGGGTAAATTATAAACTATGGTTTGAACGCCACTGTTCAAATCCTGTGTGCCAATTTGCACTTCAAATAGGAAGAAATTAGGAGATGATAAGGACAGAGAGTTATAACTATACCCATACATTTCGGAGAAAGTAGGCTATATGTTCTTTCCCGAACATCTTGTTCTATATGAACTTCTCTCTGGCACAGAACTAAGACGTAGGCTACATAAATAGGCATTCGTGCTTAAAACTTAAATATTTCATTTGACTCTAGATTGTATTTCGTAAAATAAATAAATAAATAAATAAATAAATAAATAATAATCATCATCATCATCATTTATTGCATGTGGCAGCCATTAAGACCCATAGCAGAAAAACAAGGGTATACAATTCTTGATTACAATATAAATAGCAAGCATAACATAAGATATATCATTTACTTCATAACAGGAAGAATGATTTCAGCTTCTCAAATAATGGTTGCATATATTAGACCAACGATTTCTATCCCTGGCATCTTCCATACTTGCATCTGGATCTACCTGGTTCAGTGCCAACATAACTCGATCTTTCCATCTCGTTCTTGGTCGACCTCTTGGACGTTTTCCCGTTGGCTGAAAATTGAACACACGGTTCGGGAGAGTACCTTCTGCTCTGATAATGTGTCCTAACCATTGTAATCGTCTTCTCTCTATCTCTCTACTGAGGTCTGCCTTTTTATAACGTCGATATAACTCCTCTTTACTCCGTCTTTCCCAACTGTCAGTTTCTGGGCAGTATTTTGGGCCATAGATTTTCCGCAGCATTTTTCTTTCAAATGCACATATACGTTCTTCAAAAGTTCTTGGAGTCGCCCACGTTTCACAACCATACATTAAAACAGGTCGTACTAGGGTCATGTATAGGTGGATCTTGTTTTCCTGAGATATTAGACGTGACGTGAAAATTCGATTCATGCTATAGGAAACATGAATAGCGTTGGTGATTCTTTGTCTTATTTCCTTTTCTGTTTCACTTTTGTTTGACAATATTGATCCTAAATATTTGAATGATTCAACCGTCTCAAATTTGTGCATTCCAACGTCGATAGCGATCGGAATATTCTGTCGACGTGATATAATCATGTATTTTGTTTTCGATTCATTAACCACCAACACCATTTTCTTTGCTTCCAGTAGGAATCTTGATGTATCAGTCGTTACCTGATCCAAAGTGTTCCCCATGATCACCACATCATCAGCAAATGCAAGAATTATGTTGGATCCGACCATCTCCATTTCCCTATTCCAACCAGTTCCACGTTTAATCTTTTCAAATGCTATATTGAAAAGGACTGGGGCTAGAGGATCTCCTTGTCTTAGTCCACTTTGAACGCTAAAGCATTCTGATTCTTGATTTGCAAACCGCGCCTGGCATGTAGAGTCAGAGTAACAGGTCTTGATCAACCTTATGTACTTCATTGGAATACCCATCTCGTGCATAGCCGTCCATAATACTATACGGTTTATACTGTCATAGGCCTGACGAAAATCAATAAAGATTAAATGCAATTCCTTGTCAAATTCGTAGAATTTCTCCATGAGTTGCCTCAATGTAAAGATGTGGTCGATAGTAGACCGACCAGATACAAAACCACATCGGTATGAGCCTATAATGTCTCCCAAAAATGGCCTAAGTCGATTCATAAGCAGTGAGGAAAAAATTGTATATCCTATCTCGAGTAAGGCAATCCCTCGGTAGTTAGAAGGTTTTGTGGCATCACCTTTCTTAAAAATGGGGCATATCACGGCTCTTTTCCACTCACTTGGAATAACTTCTTTCCTCCAAATATTAACAATTAATTGTTGCAGATTTTCCATTAACACTGCTCCACCATACCTAATCAACTCGGCAGTAATTCCACTTCCTCCCGGAGCTTTGTTGTGCTTTAGAGATTCCACAATATGTCTTATCTCATCAATAGTTGGCTCAGGTACTTGCATTTCCGCCGTCATCATTGGCACCTGTGCATTTATAGCATCCATCTAACATGAACATTTAGTAACTGATCAAAATGTTTTCCAAATAGATCTGCCTGTTCTTCAGGAGGTACAATTTCTCCATCTTCGTCCTTTAGTATTAGTGTATGTTGCTTGTAGATTCCCCTCGCAGGGTTAACCATTCTAAAGAAGGATCTCGATGATGTCTTGGATTCCTCTATTGCTGTCAGTAGTGCCTTACCATGATCCCGTTTTTTCTGTCGGATGAGTCGATATGTCATACGTCTCACTTCCATATACGCTGCATTATTATCTTCCGATGGATATTTCACCCATTGCAATCTTTTTATTGTTCTGTTTTTCACTGCGACTTGACACTCATTATCAAACCAGGGTTTGTTTTTGGTTTTTGGTCGCTGTCCCAAAACTTCATTTGCACTTTGTAGAACTGCCCTCCGCAAAAGAGACCACTGCCCTTCCACATCTTCTAATGTATTTGATGTAGATAGACACTCCTTGATTCTATCTTGATATTCTTTCCTCACAGACGTAAGGGCCAATTTATCTTTGTCCGGGATGACCATTTATTGCTTTCGCTTTCGCCATTTGGTAGACAGCTTGAGGCGCAATTTCATTACTACTAGAAGATGATCTGAATTCATATCCGCTCCACGGAATGTTCGTACTTGTTCAACACACCCACGGTGTGTACCATCTACTATTATGTGATCATTCTGATTCCTCGTATCTCCACCTGGTGATATCCATGTTGTTTTATGTATTTCTTTACGTGGAAAATATGTGCTGCTGATGACCATTCTTCTGTCATATGCAAATGTGATCATTTTGATACCATTTTCATTGCTATTGACATGGAGACTATCTGGTCCGATGGTTGGACGATATTCGTCTTCACGTCCAACTTGTGCATTAAAGTCACCCAGTATGAGATGAATAGCATGTTTTGGTAAATGATCTACAGTAGATTCCAATTCTGCAAAAAAGTTGTTTTTCACCTCCTCCTCCGCATCTTCTGATGGTGCATGACAATTTACAACACATATCTTATATGGGGATGCTTTCAAGAACAGTGCACAAATTCGATCATTTATGGGCAACCACTTACTTACAGCAGATGATATCTTATTATGTACAACAATTCCAACTCCCGAAGTCCATTCATTTGCTATTAAACATCATATATTGATTTCCAACATTCATGATCCCTTTCGGTAGTCTTGTCTCTTGGACTGCTGTTAGTATACACCCGTAATTACCCAGCACTGATTCCAGCTGCTTCATTCCTCCTGTCATGATTGACCTAACATTCCATGTACCAATTCGAAAACCAATCAGTCCTTTAATAAAGCCTTTGTCGTCAACCTTGAGATCAATCCTGTATTTTCCTTTATTTCTTTCTTTGATAAGTGTAATTTAAAACTATCAGGATATCAGCCTGATGAGCTCGAGTCCAGTGGTGGGGTTGCCACCTACGGTTTCTGGACCACCGGGTTTGTTATCAAAGTGCCTTCTTCTAGACAGGTTGCTTTCACTGCAGCTTAAAGTGCCCCATCTACACTTATCCCAACCTGGGGTCCAGGTTCTATGCCATTGTCCTTCTGTAGGATCTTCTGCCTTTAGGAACGGTTTCCCCTTCCAAGGACATAGAAAGTGCCCTAACCCCTAACAGCACAACCATCAACTATAAGTGACCGTTGGCCAAATATAGGGGAGACTCCTTATCCCGTTGACATAATACAAAAACGATATCTATTAAAAAAGCTTCATATAAAATTTGCTATCAATACAAAAGATAATACAAAAAGTAGGAATCACCAGCTACTTCAAGGAGAAAGGGTGTGCACATAGCCAAAAATGGTAAAATAAATAAATAATATGTAATTAATTTTAAATAATTAAATAGCTCTTTCAAGATGATATTATGCGGAAGGAAATAGAGTCGAGGTGTGGAAAAGCCAATGCAGTGAGATCTCAGTTGCGATCTGCAAGGAACAAGTTAGTGTTGCGACTAAACTCTCCCTACATCGCTCAGTATTTAGACCGACCTTGCTGTATGGAAGTGAGAGCTGGGTATCTGTTACATAAGCTAGAGGTAACTGATATGAGAGCACTACGAATGTTTGCTGGGACAAGTAGATGGGAGCAATGATAGGAAGTTACTCGTAATGAAGAGGTATAGGCTAAGTTAGAAATGAACACGCTACATGACGCCGACTCAGATGGTGGGGTCATGTGAATAGAATGGCGGAGAAGAGATTGCCTAAGAGGTTAATGAGTATGAGAAGCAGAGGTAGACCTAGAAGGCGATGGTCAGACTCAGTGTTGAGCGATTTCAAAGTGAGACGCGTACAAGCAGAGAAGAGAGCAGTGCTAACTGCTAATAGGGGATCTTGGAGGGGACTAGTGCATAGTTTTGTCCTCGGGAATACCGATGTCTGTAAGATCTTTATCACATTCTTGGCACCATCCCATTTTATTCTTTTTTTCTCCTTTGGTTTCACGAAATTCCAAAATTTCTTTGTCAGTCTATCATCGAACATTCTGAAGATGTGCCCATAGAATACTGTATGAAATTATTGCTCAAATATGGTAGTGATATTTTCATATACACACATCAAAAAAAGTTTTGCATCACCTCGGTTCCAAGAGTTCCGGAACCGTTAAATACAAAGGGAATAGAGATCAACACAAACAACATTTCAGCTCGTTTTATTGCTCATGAGACCCACACATTGCATGTTGTACCATCATACAGCTAGACTTTCAGCATTTGTGGTCCAGATTGCAGTACACACCACTACCTCTAATACCCAGTAGCACGTCCTCTTGCATTGATGCATGCCTGTATTCGCCGTGGCATACTATCCACAAGTTCATCAAGACACTGTTGGTCCAAATTGTCCCACTCCTCAACGACAATTCGGCGTAAATCTCTCAGAGTGGTTGGTGGGTCAAGACGTCCATAAACAGCCCTTTTCAACATATCCCAGGCATGTTCGATAGGGTTCATGTCTGGCGAACATGCTGGCCACTGTAGTCGAGCGATGTCGTTATCTTGAAGGAACGCATTCACAAGATGTGCACGATGAGGTCGAGAATTGTCGTCCATGAAGACAAATGCCTCTCCAATATTCTGCCGATATGGTTGCACTATGGGTCGGAGGATGTCATTCAGGTATCGTAAAGCCGTTTCGGAGCCTTCCATGACCACCAGTGGCGTACGTCGGCCCCACATAATGCCACCCCAAAACATCAGGGAACCACCACCTTGCTGCACTCGCTGGACAGTGTGTCTAAGACGTTCAGCCTGACCAGGGTGCCTCCAAACACGTCTCCGACGATTGTCTGGTTGAAGGCATATGCGACACTCATCGGTGAAGAGAATGTGATGCCAATTCCGTGGGGTCCATTCAGCATGTTGTTGGGCCCATCTGTACCGCGCTGCATGGTGTCGGGGTTGCAAAGCTGGACCTCGCCATGGACGTCGGGAGTGAAGTTGCGCATCATGCAGCCTATTGCGCACAGTTTGAGTTGAAACACGACGTCCTGTGGCTGAACGAAACGCATTATTCAACATGGTGGCATTGCTGTCAGGGTTCCTCCGAGCGGCAATCCGTAAGTAGCGGTCATCCACTACAGTAGTAGCCCTTGGGCGGCCTGAGCGAGGCCTGTCATCGACAGTTCCTGTATCTCTGTACCTCCTCCATGTCCGAACAACATCGCTTTGGTTCACTCTGAGACGCCTGGAAACTTCCCTTGTTGAGAGCCCTTCTTGACACAAAGTAACAATGCGGACGCGATCGAACTGCGGTATTGACCTTCTAGGCATGGTAGAACTACAGACAACATGAGCAGCGTACCTTCGTCCTGGTGGAATGACTGGAACTGATCGGCTGTCGTACCCCCTCCGTCTAATAGGCCCTGCTCATGCATGGTTGTTTACATCTTTGAGCAGTTTTAGTGACATCTATGAACAGTCAAAGGGACTGTATCTTGGATACAATATACACAGTCAACGTCTATATGCCGGAGATCTGGGAACCGAGGTGATGCAAAACTTTTTTTGATGTGTGTAATAGAGAAATATACTGTATCTTGTAACGTTGGCCATCTTCCAGCAGACATTTGGCCAGTGACTGTGTTCATGATCCACAAGCAATCGTTAACATACACAAGTCGTATATTCACAAACTGGCTTCTCCCTTCTCTAGCCTTGGCGCTATTAATTTCTCATGGTTAGGGGTGGCTTGTTATACACTACTGTATTAAGGACCACACTCACTCCCAAGTGCCAAGCTCATCATTAGAGACCGGACATTCATGCACTAAAAACTATTAAAATATGCATGCAATTATGTACTGAAATGTAGGCAATATGCATTAAAATTGAAAAATATGCACTTAACTGTAAGCCAAACATATTCACTATTCTTTTCCTCCTTTACCGTAATATGTGCAGTGGTTTTTGCATGTTGTTGAAGTTGAAATTTCTTTTCACATTTCAATTCCTTCGAGCATATTTGACAATAGATGACTTTGCCATCAGTTGAATAATCACTATTACCTGGCACCCGCTGATTTAATAAATACCTTATGTTCGACGATGTCGAAATATAAATATTATATGTCAGAAAACTGTTGTGGGGTTTGAAGCCACATAAACACATCGCACTGACTCCGCACAGCACAGGGGGGAATGGGGAAAACCAGTGTCGTTGAGATAACAGTCCATCTCAGTCGACCACACCTGGAGTAACAGTGAACACGAAAACTGCGCGCAGCTCCAGCAAGGAAGACATCCAGATAAGTAGTAGCCTGTAATATTACAGTTTAACCATAGTTGATTTTTACAACCATATAATCTCTCCAAATTTACAAACTCCGAATAGCTATCACCATTTAGCATTTCACCTAACATCATATATACTGCATTTAGCATACACCGATAGTTGCAGTACCAATACTGCAACTAAATAATTGTACATATTGTAAATATTTTCACATGTATTGTCAAACATAGATTTTATAGCCTAAGTGTAATGGATCTGATGATGATCGCTTGACGATCGAAACTGGTCATCCTAGTGTATTTATTAATCTCGTGTTATTTATTTCCGGATTAGGGCATAACCCAGCTCTTTTGGGTACATTCGTGTTGACCGACTGAAAAGCACTAAACTCTTGTCAGAAAACTCTACTATTATGAGGGTCATTATAGTACAAGTTATCATTATGGGACAGTTTCTTCCACCAATCAGAGCTCAAGAAACAGTTGTTTAACCAATTAGGTAAGGATAGCATCGCACCTGCACTGAGTTCCAAGGCCTCCTAATTTAAATTGCACTGCGTGGCCTAGTGTCATCGTGGGGTAATCGAGGAGGTCATGGTCAAATACAAGGTATTCTCTGCGTCCCGTGCGCTCTGTTTAGTACATAAAACTGGCGAAATCTCGACAGATATTTATGAATATTTATGTACGAACATGAAATAGTTATAATAATTATCGTCGAATATAAACCGTCGTATGCAACTCGCCTATAATGGTAATTAAGACACTCGTGTCTTAATTATTGGCAATATAGGCTCGTTGCATAATGTACTATTCTGCTGCTCTTCTCTTTGGGTATTTTGAGGCACCATGCTTGCGTAAAATACTGTTATCTCGTTATCTGATCATCAGAACGTCGTTTACAAGGGATGGTACCCAGATGGTGAATGGAATGTCCTCCCCATATATTTCTTGAAATGCCAGGCGTAATAAACTGTTATCTCGTTATCTGTTCATCAGAAAGTTTCCTGAGCACTTGCGCAATTTGCCTGATAGTGGTGGCCAAATGGAAGCATATCTTACAGGGGAGTTTTCTCACCTTTCAACGATGATTAATCAGTTGTCGGGAATCTCGATCGGCGATACCATTTCAAAAGCTTCTCAACAATGGTACTGAACCCGCTAAGCACTGGTTCATGTGATATTTTTCATCGCAACGCATTTTTGATGCATCACTTTAGAACGTACCCACTGACCGACCATGCTGTCGCCACATGCTAACATTCTTTGGAGTTATAAATGGTTGATCTTTTGACTATGGAGAAAACCATTATTAAATAATCTGAGGCTTAATTATGACACTTCTATTTTCTACGAAGCCCATATATTCTCATGTTGTAATTCTGTATCACCGAAACATTCTTTAGAATGTTATTTCTGCTTTTGGTAAGGTATTAATGTCGCAGATACGCGAACCGGAACCAGACAGTCGCTGCACGACTAGTGTATTCACAAGTTCACGCAGCGCAGGACTGAGCTCTTATCACATGTGTTTGGTTTACCATCCAAGTTGGATGTTGTTCTTGTCAAGTCCGTCTAAAAGACGATGTAATAATCCGCCTGGAGGCGAGGAAAGCAATCTCAGTGCATCTCACATTATTTAACTACGAACAGTACATAATATTAGTGAATATTACAGCCGGAGAAGGCTTGTGCTACGAATATTGTGAATTTTTGGAAAAGTGATTATAATTGTGGAACACCATATTTTCAACCACGTGTTCGAACATCGTATTTCAACATCGTCAAGTGGCGATAAAATATATCATTCACTGTGAAATTATCATTAACCGTGTGAATCATTTCAACACTCATAACTACATATATTGCTTTAATCGCAAGTGCGATTCTTTTCTGTGAAACACAACGTCGCTGCCACGTGATTTGTGGGCAAGTAAAATCTGTGTTAGTGAAGCAGATAATAGTGCATGGCCAATTTATAAACCATCTGCGCCGTGTAGTAGCAGTGAATTTATGACCACATTAAAGCTAGCTTCAGTGCAACAGTGCTACGCTCATTTTTCGTATTTTCAAGTGGTAAATTCGTACTTCAAAATGTCACTTCTTGATAACCACGTGTACGACGATCTTTTATACGCATCACCAGTGGAGATGAGCTGTTAAGCTTCATGATGTGAAGGAGAGGACCGGAGAACTACAGCCGATAACGGGAGAACCATGACTTTAGCATCCGCTAAGCCAAGGAAAATTACGACTTTGGGGAGGAGTCTGGTTATATCATCACGACAACGACGAGGACGAATAAAGGCCGTGGAGATGGATAGAGCCTATGTGGAGGCCCAGATTGGACAACCCTTGTCCGGAGACCAAAGTCTTATTGTATCCCTCAGGTCGTTGGAACGACTGAGATGTAGACATCCTTTCTTGTGAGTCCGAATAATTCATTCCTTATGAGGTTCTTTTGTGGTGTAGCTTAGTGTAGTTTATTGTAGTTTATTGTAGAATCAGCCGAACTCCTTGACAAGGCATAGGTAGGTTTTGTACTGTTAGAATTAATCCTTGTAGTTCACTTTCAGTGATTTGTTAGTCACCCGTTGTGATTGAATTTATTTTCGATCACGGTGCATTCTGATGGACATCGCTAAGATGTTATTTCTACCCCTGCTAAGCGTGACTGTAGTCTTTATTACTACGTTTTGTTCAACCCTAGGTGGGTGATTTTGTGTACAGTTGTTTGGGATGACGATCAGACGTCAAGGCCAGTGTTATTTTTATAACACCCCTTTCTAGTAAATGTTGTCACGCCACTGATTTAGTCAGAACAGTCCGTATCATTAGATAGACGACCGAAGCTATCAGTTTTGTAATTCAATGTCATTTTCATTTTGATGTGCTATGATACCGTCCAGTTCAAGTTATGAACACATTCAGGGTGTTACATTTTGTATGCAATCTAGCATCGAACCCTGCAATGAATGCCGTATCATTGGCAAACTTAGCGATTGTAAGATTTGCGCCTTTATGATGTTTATTTCGTGTCAAGTGTTTCGACACAGTTATTATTTTGGTTATGATTAGACAGAGCAGTTATGAACTGACATATCTGCACATTTCAAAGAGGTTCAGATTAAGTGGAATATCTGTGTTTTTCATTTCTTTGACTTTTACAAACATGCCACGTCTTTGTGCATAGTTTTGAGGCGTGATTTTAAGCCTAATGCTTATGTGGTTTTGTATTATATCTGGGACATGATAACAAGGCCAGTTTTCTGATAGGACTTTCTCCGAGAAAGCTGCCTGCCTTCAGTGTTGTTCATTTTTTCTAAACAGTCCGTGTGGATGATTGTGAGTAGCGAGGCTAGCTCGAATCACGGACAGGTGGTAACAGTTCCCAGCATGCAATGTACTAGAGCACCACTCACTCAGTGAGACATACTTTTTCAGACTCTTTGACAATGCTTGCAGCATTACTAACATTTAAATGATGTGTCTCATATGTAGGTCAATGTCCAGGCCACCATTTTGTAATAATCAGATGTTTTGCTACTTAGAGATGAATGGCAAGAGCCATATGTTTGCATTGCTATTGAAGCGACTATCTTTCTTCTCCATCTGAGAATGATTACACGTTATGCTAAGGTTTATTTGTTGAAATTAAGAGGCTAGATGAGGCACCTGTATAGAGGCTATATTTATGCGTGTCCAGACTTCGATCCTGTTGACTGTGTTATTGTAGGGAGGTAACTGATGTTCATGCCAGGTCTTACCCAGAGGTAAATTAAGAGAGCCGAGATCCACTAATAACCTGTGTTATTGTTATGTCCGAGCGGGAGAGCTCGTTGTCGGTGTTTTATAGCAGAGATTGATATCGCATGAGACTGCTACTGGTGAGCCCAAGGTATTCAGGATTGTCAGCCTATTCGCCATAAACCAACGATTCTAATAATCAAGAACGTCATTGTTATAAACTGATGATAATTAACCATTTATAGCATATAACCTTGATTTTCTTGCATTTTGGACCTGCTGGCAGGTACTTGCTTTGTGCACACATCTTTTGTGGAAGTAATCTAGGACAGATGACACTAATTTTTATCGACGGAGTGCCTGCTCAACCTTTAGTCAGTAGCTGGTGGAGCGTGAGCCTCATGGGACGTTAGACGTAGTTTTTACTACGCAATCACCACCGTAAATAACATGCACGTAGATGACACTGGTTTACAAAGAGTAACCCAGGGCGAAGGCAGGAATAATATTGTTTATGGTCTTGTTGTTATTTATTCAAGTGTATGATAACCCCATGTTCACCCTTTTTTAGATTGTAAGAGGGCATTTAATGTTTTTTGACGGCTTGTCATGTCGATTTGTACTAACTGTTTTGCTTTACGGACATCATCACCGTAAATTTTGTATTAATTGTTAGGAATTAGCTAGATTATTTAAGAATAAATGTAAATGAGGAAACGGTATCATCCTAACTTAGACTTGCTATTGCTACCCTGTTAAATGTAAATTCCGTTATTAGCTTATTTTGTAACCTGACTTAAAGATTATTGCCGTACCATTTTCCCAGCGTTGCTGTTGTTGCTTTACTTTGTCAGATAGATCATTCGCGAGGGTTTACAGTAGTTTACAGGTAGGGTACTGATCTTTTATTTTTGTTAATATATTAGTTTGCGGATTAGCCGATAGAAACCCTCCAAACTAGGCTAGGTGTCTGAATATTTTGAATAAATATTTCTACATGTTTTACTTAAGCCTGGAAGTTTATTTCTCAGTCTAGCTTTAGGAGGTGTATTTTCTTGGGCTGTCTATGACTTTTTTAGCAACCATGTTACCACGGATCCCCTGGGTCATAGATTCTCGTGCCGCTATGGCCTATAAGAAATTCACCTGATCCTCATGCCACATGGGTCCGGCAGGTGAGGTGTTAGGGATGTCGTTTCGGCTGTTGGCAGCCCTGATAGCTCATCTGACGGGCACAGTACACATGGGCGACTGTTGCCGTAATGGCGTCTCACCCTTGCCAATAGGTGCAGGTACACAGCGTACCTGCACGGAATGCCGACCTCAGCGCTGCAACGGCGTAATATCACAAGGGTGCTTCCCTAAAAACTCGTCTCGTATTTACATAACCAACAAGGATATTTGGGTTTTCTGTACGTGTTGAGCAATTTAAAAGCTCTTTTATTGTTGCCGTTGCTTTCTCTTGTCTTTTTCATGGAATTCTAAAATGGCAAGAATGAAGATATTATATACTCGTACATAAGTAGGCTTTCTCAAATTCATAACAAAATGCCAACTGCACTTATTGTTGAAACATCAGAAGATATCACGAAACGTTACGCAAGCCCTCATAAACTCAAAAGCCGTTCTGAAGAAATGGCTACTAGCCTAAGTTACATCAAGTAAGTCGATAAACAGGCGGAATCAAAATCGCTTCTGTTGTACAGTACGCATTTCACGTAATCTGTTAGTTATAATTTAACTAGCAACCAGCCCCGGCTCTCCAAGGGAACAGTTAAGAATGCATTACGTGATAAGCGCATTTTCTTCTATGTCAATCCGTTTTACGTCTCGGCATGATGGGCTAAAATCACTGACTGGACTATTAATCATATTATCATGGAGATGCTTGTGCAACGAATTCTCATCAGACGTAATTTAAGAATGGCGAGGTGCATGAAACACAAATCCCCCTTCTATCCAATCTTAACTTGACTGTGAATTTTGCCGAACGAAAAGTTCACATTCGAAATGAAGAAAAGCCGAGTTGCACTTCCAGGGAAACTCCAAACACGACCACTCTTCTCTGAAGTCTTAACTCAACACGACTCGACAGTTTGCTCCTGGCTGTATCTAGGGTAATAGGGTCGCCTGCTAGCTAGGCTATAACTGGGGTGATAGGCTCGCCCCTAGCTGCCGCGTAAACTGTCGCCTCAGTAATTGAATGGAGATTGTTGTAAGAAATGAAAACGTAAAAACACTTATAGTGGGCGATGTATTGAAGATAGAGTTATGCTCTCACGGACTCTTTTGTAGAACTTTTCAAGCTGAACCATTCTTAAACTCATAGTATATTGATATATTTTTAACGGTTTGCCCAGCGTAGATTAAAAAGCGCACGGACGCCAGGTTTGATTTCGACTTTTTCACTGAAATCGTCACTGCTTGGCTTCCTTTGATCATAAATAAATGTATTCCTACAAAAACCTTCCTCGAGATATCCTTTACAGAATAGTGAAAATCGCGTCACAATCCACCCAGTGGTTCTCGAGATTACCCGTGACATCCAGGAATCGGGGACTTCGTTTTATAAAGTGTAGAGATGAACCTTGTTATGTAGACTACAGTTTTTTGTCCTGCAGTACGGGAGTGCAATGGATGATGCCTATACACTCTAAGAAAGGGGTTCATACAAATCGGGGTCCACATTATCGCCAATCTCCGACGAGTACGGTGCTTAAATTCAAATTAGATCGTCATGTTTAGTTTCTATGCCTCTCCCTTCCTTCCTTTCTTCCTTCCTAACTTCCTTCCTTACTTCCTTCCTTCCTTCCTTCCTTCCTTACTTCCTTGCGTCCTTCCTTCCTTCCTTCCTTCCTTCCTTCCTTCCTTCCTTCCTTCCTTCCTTCCTTCGTTCCTTCCTTCCCTCCTTACTTCCTTCCTTCCTTCCTTACTTCATTCCTTCCTTACTTCCTTCCTTCCTTCGTTCCTTCCTTACTTCCTTCCTTCCTTCGTTCCTTCCTTCCTTCCTTCCTTCCTTCCTTCCTTCCTTCCTTCCTTGCTTCCTTCCTTCCTTCCTTACTTCCTTCCTTACTTCCTTCCTTCTTTCCTTCCTTACTTCCTTACTTCCTTCCTTCCTTACTTCCTTCCTTCCTTCCATCCTTACTTCCTTCCTTCCTTCCTTCCTTCCTTCCTTCCTTCCTTCCTTCCTTCCTTCCTTCCTTCCTTCCTTCCTTACTTCCTTCCTTCCTTACTTCCTTCCTTCCTTCGTTCCTTCCTTCCTTCGTTCCTTCCTTACTTCCTTCCTTCCTTCCCTCCTTACTTCCTTCCTTCCTTCCTTACTTCCTTCCTTCCTTCCTTCCCTCCTTCCTTCCTTCCTTCCTTCCTTCCTTCCTTCCTTCGTTCCTTCGTTCCTTCCTCTTGCTTCCTTCGTATACTAGTATTGTCAATGTTACTAATAATAGACCGATGCTGGTAGCTACGCTCGCTAAGGCACAACGCTAGGCCATGGAGCCAGGCTATCTCCAGATTCGGTACACGAGAGAGTTCGAACCTCACCATGGAAATGGTTTCCTACTGTATTTTCAACTCCAGATAACCAAGTCAGGCTCATCAGCAAACTCTTGAGAACTGGACCCGAATCCCAGCAAATGCGCTTCATATAACAGGACATAGGGCATGGAGCACTACCCCAGCGGTGGACCGGGTATGGTCACCAAGAGCCCGCGGATGAGCCTATCTTGGTGTTCCTGGGCGAAACTCCACGCAAGACATAGCATAAACCTAGGAAAAAATGCTGATTTTTAGCCTACTTTTCACATTTTGCAAAAATGAGGATAAATTAGACTTACGAGATCGATCCGGGAAAATGTGTGTATGTCTGTCTGCCCTTCTGTCTGTCTGTCTGTCTGTCTGTCTGTCTGTCTGTGTGTCCCCCCTATCAACTCCTAAACGGCTGCAGCAATCGAAACCAAATTTGGTATGAGTAAAGATCTATACCGGAACATCTCAATGTCATACTTGAAAATGATGTCAGTGCTACCAACTGCTGAAAAATCTCAATTAAAATTTGAGCTCAATGGTAGATATCTTGGAAGGTATACATGGAAACTATTCCAAAATTGGCACACATATAGATAATAAAACTTCAGATTAATTTTCAGGAGACCATACATGACAGTGTTGCCAAAATGAGTCTAAGCCTACTGATAGGTCCAATTTTTGAATGCATATAACTCCTACACTATCAATTAGATTTCAACCAAATCTCGTATGTACTATGTGTACATAAACAGATATGACTGAGCGTATTCTTAAGAGCCGCCAGGGCTGCCAGCTGATAATAAATGCTCTCTCTATTTTTTTTATCCAAATACCAATTTATCAGAAATTATGCGAGCCAACAGCTATAATTTTGCACACGTATAGTGCCTGACATTCTAGATAAATTTGGAGCAACTAATGTATGTCAGTGCTACCAACATGATTCTAGGCCTGGTGATAGGACCAATATTTAAATACATGGACCTTCTATACGATCAATTTCATATGTGCTATGTGTGCCATAACAAATATGACTATGCGTATTCTTAAGGGCAATCAGGTCTGCCAACTGTTAATAAATTATATTTATATGTTTTACCCTAATATCAATATATCAGAAAGTATGCAAGCTAACAGCTCTAAACTTTGCGCACATATAGTACCTGACATTCTAATTTGGACTAACTAATATACGTCAGTGCTGCCAACATGATTCTAAGCCTGCAGATAGGTCCAATTTTAAAATACCATTAACTTCTATACCAACAAATGGATTTCATCCAAAATTGGCACAACAATAGATCATAATATTTCAGATTATTTCTTACCACCACATGCATGACATTGTTGCCAACATGATTTTACGTGCGCTGATAGATCCAATGTCTAACTGCATGTAACGTCCACCTATCCACTGGACTTCAATAAAATTTTGTATTCTGTACCTTAAGACATGGAACTACGAATACATTCAGTCACCAGGGCTGCCAACTGTAGTGCTCTATTAGGCTACATATTACCAGGTATATTTCGAACTAATTAGAAATTTTGCTATTACCAACTTAATTTCGTCATTATTCTAGTTAGGTCCACATAGATTAATCATTGGCATGACGTGATATACATGGATTTAGAAAAGGCATTCGACAAAGTAGACCATAAAATTCTGGTGACAAAGCTGTACCAGTTTGGAGTTGCTAAACCATTACTTCAATTGTTATGCTCCTACTTAAAATTTAGACAGCAATTTGTTTGTTTCAGAAGTGAAATTTCAGGTAATTTTGTTAGTTCTTCTGGTGTCCCACAAGGATCTAATCTTAGGCCTCTTCTATTTCTAATTTTGGTTAATGATTTGCCTAATATTCTATGTTACTCTGACTGCTTATTGTTTGCTGACGATGTAAAGCTATATTAGACCATATACAACTTGAGAGACGAGAATGACCTTCAGAGGGATGTTAATAATATTGTAGCTTGGTGTGTTAGTAATAATTTAGTCCTTAATGTAAAAAAATGTAAAGTCATGGTATTTACAAGGAAGAAGGAGTATATAAATCCTAAATATTGTATTGGAGAAACAGCACTCGAAATTGTACCGTCGATAAATGATTTAGGAATTATTTATGACAGCAAATTAACCTTTAATAACCATATTGCAAATATAATTAGTTCGGCCAACAAGATGCTTGGTTTTGTCATTAGATACTCCAAATTATTTACTAAAACTGGAGTAATTGTTAAGTTGTATGAAAGTTTAGTTCGAAGCAAGTTAGAATATTCAGCAGTAATCTGGGATCCCTTTTATAAAGATCAAATTCATCACATTGAGATTGTGCAAAATAAATTTCTAAGATACTTGTATTATAAGACGTTCAATGTATTTTGTCCATTTGATACTTCGACTCAGTTTTTACGAAATTTGTTCAATTTCAAGTCCTTGAAAAGTAGAAGGTCGTTAAGTTCTTTGCAACTGCTGAGGAAAATGTTAACTGGAAAAGTTGACTGCCAAGAATTATTTCAATTCATCACTTTTCATGTACCACAAGTAAGATCTCGACAGCAAGCACTCTTTCACATCCCAAGATCTAAAAGTGTTCACCATTCTAATTCGCCTTTAGTTAAAATATTATCATTTTATAATTCAATTGATGTTCAAGTAGATTTATTCGCTGGCACTAACTTATTCAATAAACAAGTAAAAGCAGCTGTTCCTTGAATACTGGGTACTCTTTTCTCCTTTATTTTTGTATATTCTTTTTTTCAACTTTGTAAAGTTTTGTTTTCATTTTATGGTTTATATTTTCACGATCTCCTTTGTAGTATTTATGTTCTGTTCTTCATTTGTGTAATTTGTGTAATCTGTTTTCTCTATTTTCCACTGATACATGTTGTTATTTAATCAGATAATGTCAAGAAGGAATGTATTTGGGCTGGTGCCTGTGTTCCTTCATATTGATAAATAAATAAATAAATAAATAAATAAATGAGTCTTAATTTTAAGAAAAGTAGGCTCTTTAGTTCGTCACGGAACTTCTTGTTATTTCATGTTACTCATGAATCATGATCATAATCGATTTTTGCCAACCAAGGCCCACGTATATAACTCTTCATGATTTCAGTTTACTTTGGCGCCAGTGTTCCTTCATTCTCTTGCTCACAGTTTCTTTCTTTCCAGCTGTCCAATTTTGTTCCTTCTTGGTCGCTGTTTCTGGCTCCAGGAACCCCTCAAATGTGTGTATCTTATTTCTGTTGCGGATGTCTTGATCAGTGATGTTCATTTCTTGAAGATCCTTCTTGGGGTGAGCAAACCATTTTTCATAAGAGTTACATTTTCTATTGGGCTTGTTGAAGTGGTTAAAAAAAATTCTTTTTGAGTCTGTCGTCAGCAATTCTTGAAACATGTCCAAAGAATTTAACCCTTTGTTTTCGTATGGTATCTGGGATTCTGCTGCGTGTTTTATAGGATATACTGAACCCTTATGATATAATCTGATATAATAATGATTCATATCTTATCTATTATATTTGAAAGAGGGTATTCATACAAGCAGCAGTGGATTCGAGTTGAGGAAATATGTTGCAACTATTGGGAGTTAGACGACGTGGCAGGTATATTTAAACCAAGCTTTTGAGACAAGGAAAATTGTGCTATAATTCCTGGAATTGAAGAGGTCAACGTCCAAAATACGTGGCTTCAGTTAGCAGGCCATGAGACGGTTGCTACCGATTTACGCAAGTGGCAGTAGGGGAACCAGAATCTGACAGGAAGAAGATGCTTGTACGTCATAAATTGGGGAGGAGTCTCTAGGTCAAACTCTCCGAGATGAATTTGAATCAACGAATGAAGCAAGGCACGCTTCAGGCCCGCGAAAACTAGTGTACCTTTGATTTTGGCGCGAAATTAATATTACAAAAACATGATCATTTATGACTCCGCCGAACAGATTCTTAACCTGTGCAATAAGAGAAGCTCAATGAAATTAGTCGCAAGTCCGTAACTTAAAAACTCCGAATTATTTTTAAAATTCGTCCCCACTACTGTCAATTTGCTGTGTTCTGTATAAATGTAGCCGAGCTGGTGGGTGAAGTTACTTTATTCTGATGTGTCCGAGGTGACACTTGTATAGACTTTATTCTGAGGTGTCGTGAGGGACGCTTGATTTTATTTCGATGTGTCGTGGGTGACACTTGTGTAGACTTTTATTCTGATGTGTCCGAGGTGACACTTGTGTATAATTGGCGTGTGAATGGTAGAAGCTATCAGGCTTATAAATATTTAGGGAAAGTTTTCTTCAAATAAATTGCTCAGGACATTGAGTGGATATTATCAGCTCATTTAGCAATTTTAGTAGTCAATTGTAGTACTGTGAAATAACTGAACATTTCTACCCTAAGAAAATCAAGATGTCTGGAACGAGGCCAATAGACGGAAGGATGACCATGGACACACCAGCGACTATGACGATTTCCGGCTAAATAACTGCTGGTTCATGTGTGGGGACGTGAGCTGAGGTGTTTTGGCGAAGGGATAAGTACCACATATTGATTATTCAATTTTAGAGGTAATTAGATTGGCTGGGAAAATGTAAATAATTTTCTTGTAATTTTTTTCTTAATTGTAGTTTGATTTTTATCCTGTGTACCGACACTCGACTGTAATGTTGTGCGTGACTATTTTTTTGTTCTGATTTAGATGAATGTAATGTAACTTGTAATTGTACAATGCGTGTTCAGTGTATTGTTCATGTCGCTTGAGCGGAATTTATGGTTTGAGCGATAAATGGTGCTGTCGTATTTTAAACATTAACGATAAAATTAGAATTTTGGGAAGTAACATTTAACCTTGTGTTTGATAAACAGGCGTTTTATTGTGATTTGCGTAGCGAAATTTTATTTCCAGGGAACCATAGTTCTCTTAGTAAAATGTAAAAACTAATGAAGTAATGATTTTATTTGATCTTTGGGGAAAGCAGTTTAAGTCTTTCCGTGGGATCTTAAATCTGGACGTATTTCAGGTGGCGAGATGAGAGATGAAGTCATTACCCAGGTGTGCGTTATATTGGATATGTGTGATGATGTGTGTCTACATGCGCGGGGAACATCGTGGTAATCAGCCCACGATTCCTGTCTGCAGCAATATATAATTAACGGCAGTATGAACTCCGAGGAGGATACTGACTGAGTCGTCATGTCTTATAATTCCTGAGAGAATTATTGGGACAAAATAGGTATTTTACACACATGTTTTCAGGAAATACAAGGTACTTCCAGGTTCGAGAGCTGCCGTGAGCAAGCTTCCGATGGTGTTAAGAAACGCACTGGGTAAATGACGTTTGGCTTGGAAGGGACGGACAGATAACACTAATTAGGTTTGAGGCCGGGGTACCGTGTCCTCTTCTCTTAAAGTGAGATGAGCCTGTATTCTATATCTGGATTTAAAGGGGAGATTGCCATACTCAGACCATAAATTTCATGCATTAAGTTGAATTGATATTTGTTTGTGTGTTATAATTAAATGTCATTGGGCATAGTGTTGTTCCTTGTTATTTTGATATAATCCATTTTGGATTCTTGTGTCATTGTCATGTCCTCATGTAATTTGTTGTAGTCACGTACGCTTGTGTTGATTTTACCAAGACCCGTTTGGGCAATTAGACGTGTTTTGGCACGTTGTCAAGATCTCGTTCGGAGATCTATGTTGTATTATATAAGGGTAGCGGGTGTCGGATATTTCTTAAGTGGCTTGTTGTGTGTTCCCTAAGCTAATCTAATTTACGCAGAATTACGGATTCGTTGCTTGACGGGGAACCAGATGGTAACGGATCACGTAACCGTACTTATTTCCTTCATTTAGTCAAAACATCGTCACGCGTGCGCAAGTATGGACTTGAAGTAGACGTAGTATTTCAAACGTCTTTTTGTTGATAATCTCTCCTGAGATATTTATTTTAAATGGTAAACTGTGGTTACTTTAAATGCCACTTGTTCGGATGCAGACACAACTTAGGGTTTGCAGTTGTGATCTGTTTAGAAGTGTGGGAGTAAATTCAAGATGTGTTTTAGATTGTTGTTATTTTCTTTGCGTATTAAACTTGTTTTATTTAGTATACTGGTTTACCTCCTTTCTTTAATTATTGTATTTGCCCTATGTACCCTTGTAATCTTGAGAAGCAAAATATAACTGCACGGCTATCATGGACCGAAACACTACCCGAAATTGAGTCTCGATGCGCTTCCTTTTACAAGGGTTCAATACTTCTTTGTTACTGCGTAATCGGTATGTGTCAGCACATTTCTTTGGTCCGAGAATTTATTTTTTCAATTTCTTCATTTTTTTTAGTAGCTAGTACTAGGCATTCCGAAGCATACAGGCATTCTGGTTTAGTTGCTGTTTGATACTCTTGAATATAATATTAATTACAAGTGTAGTTCATTTATGAAATTATGAACTGCAATTTCTTTATTATAAAAGTGCAATCACTCGGAATTCTCCTGTAATACACTGCCGGAAAAAAGGTCACCCTTTTAGAGGTTACCAATTCACTCAAATTTATTGTTGCAACTGTGCATATGGAGTACATGAAGTGATTAAATGTACAGATCAATAGGTCAAGCGGTTCAGAGATACCAGGTATCGACCCATGCTGAAACACCCATATTAGTACGAGGTGTAGGCTCCACGGGCGCCAATGCAGTCACTGACTCTTGCATCTAGTCGATCATACAGATGGCGAATACTGTCTTGGGATATGTTATTCCGTGCCTACTCGACCTGTTCACACAGTTCTGTAAGAGTTGTGGGTGGACGAGTCGCACGACTCACGTGTCGGCCCATCATGTCCCACACGTGCTCGATTGGCGACAAATCCGGCGATCGTGCTGGCCAGGGAAGTTGCTGCACGTCTTGCAGTGCACGTTGAGTAGCACGGGCAGTGTTTGGGCGAGCATTATCCTGTTGGAACAACACATCCCCATCCTGTTGCAAGAACGGTACAAGAACGGGTCTAACAACAATCTGCACGTACTGAGCGCTGGGTAGCGTTCCCTCCACAAACACAAAAGGTGAACGAGAGTTGTAGCTTATCGCACCCCAGACCATAAGGCCTGGGGTGAGGCTGGTGTGTCTTGGACGAATGCACTCGACGAGACAGCGCTCACCAGGTCTACGTCGAAAGCGCCAAGGACCATCACTTGCGTGAACGCCGAATCTGCTTTCATCGCTGAAGACCACAACGCGCCATTCCATCTTCCAAGTGATCCTCTGACGGCACCAGTCGAGCCGTGCACGTCGATGCTGTGGTATGAGTGGAAGACGGACTAGAGGTGTACGTGCCCGTAGTCTCACTGCTAGTAACCTGTTCACAACAGTTCGTGTTGACACTTCTGGGCTCACAAACCCTCGTACCTGTGCTGTGGTAGCTGTGCGATCTGCCACTGCTGCCCTTACAATACGACGATCCTGGCGGATGACTGTGGTGCGTGGACGTCCAGAACCTCGTCTAAGGGTGTGAGAATGTTCACGAGACTACTGATACCAGCATCGTTGCATAACGGACACTGCACGTCCTATTTGTGTGGCAATTCTCCGAAAGGACCATCCCGCCACTCGGAAGGCCACAATTTGACCCCTTTCAAACTCACTCAGTTGGCTGTAGGAAGGACGAGTGCGTCTCCGTGGCATTGTACCTGCTTGCTTCACACGTTTCCACCACAATGAGCCATATGGCTGTGAGCTTTCCCTATTAAATGGTAGACACAGATGGCACTCTGGTAGTTATGCCACTACGCTATCTGTTGGTGGACGAAGTTGAAACCCTTACCAGTACATCTACGGCATCTGCCGTCATTGGATCAAAATCGACTTCGTCTTTTCAGGTGACCTTTTTTTTAATTCCCGGCAGTGTAATAATAAGCCGGGCCCGTGGTGTTGGGTTAGCGCACCTGCCTCTCGCCCGGAGGCCCCGGGTTCGATTCCTGGCTTCATCAGGGATTTTAGAAACTGACGTGAGGGCTGGAACGGGGAGCATTCAGCCTCGAGAGGACGATTGAGTAGCTGTCCGACAGTGAGGCAGCGCCCCGATCACCAAACCCAAGATTAACGGCCGAGGGGACCCGATGTGCTGAATACGCGTCACCCCAATATCTGCAGGCCAAACGGCTGGCCAGCGGTCGCTTGGTCGGCCTAGACCCTTCATGCGCTGTAGTGCCAGGGGTTATTTTATATACAGTGTAATAATAAACAGGAAATGCTGCTTCTTACTTCACATGCAAGTTGTCTCGCCACTCAGAGATCCCAAGAAAGATTAAGAATGATAACTAGGGTTCGTAATTTTAAGACCTAAAGAAATACAAAATATGAAAGCAAATATGACCTAAAAACTACAAAATATGACCTAAAAACTATGAAATATGACATGAATTTGATAGGTATCACTAACATACAGTAAACGTCTTAAGTGCAAAAAAAAAATTCCAGTATATTGGACATGTGATATCTTTTTAACTATGTGTATTTGCAACGTATTTTATGCCCATAAGTGTTTATAATGTGTATATCTGGCTGATGAAGAACAACATTATTCCTCGAAACATGTACCTGTACTAAACAGTGCTAATAATATTACAAGTATTGAAAAGACGGAAATAAGTGTAAGTTATTTAGTGGAATTTAAATTCAATACGGACCATTATGGATAAAAATAATTTCCTTGTTTGCTAATTGCTTCTGGGCTAAATATATCTACTGGAGTGACATCCTGTTGAAAGGCGGAAGCACACTATCGTCATGTTCCGTGACCTCATGCGTGCACTATCTCAATCCAACTTGTCCAGAAAATGTGCTAAGAGACGTCCGTAGAGGAACGCCTTCTTGGAATGAGATCTTCTAAACCTGCTATCTGCATGTTGCGGGAAAAGAAACAAAAATATATCTACTACACTATTCGGAAATCCTATGTTTGAAACTCGACGCTGATAACACATACTTTGTTAACGACGCCTCAATTTAAACAAAAATGCTGAAATTATAACCAAATATGACCTTATATCACTAAAATATGACCAAATATGACCAAAACAATAAAAATGGCCGAAATATTCATTTATAGGCAACATCAAATTGCTTTAAACGTGGTCAGGGACCCGTCATTCCAACTTATTCTTCAGATTTCGGGTAAAATGACCTCAGGAAAAAATATGAATTTTCCTTAACATCCGAACCTTACTGATAACGTATGACGGAAATGAAGGCGAGTAAATACGCATGCACAAATCTGGCTACGGATGGACCTGGTAGTAGACTGGACTTACAGGATGTGCGGGATGACGAGGAGAGGCTTTCTTACCGTGCGGGAAGACTGTGATTCACATTTACTAAAACTCATCCCATGACGCGCTAGGTGCGTTCTCCGCACTTACTTACCTTACCCGGTGGCGCCACAGCTCACTGCTCCACCACAAGTCTCCGGCCTTTACGGTTTTCTACTTGATTCCTCCAGTTTCTGACTCCAAGGGCGCGGAGGTCTTCTTCGACGTCATCCAGCCAGCATAATCTCGGATGTCCAACTTGCCTTCGTCATTTTGGTCTACTTTGGAAGAACTGGCGCGCGACCCGACCGGCTTTCCGGCTCACGCTGAATAGGGCCAACCCAACGGATCCTTGCTCATTTAATTTCTGTCGTGATAAGAGGGTCTTCAAAACGATTATAAATATCTTCATTTGTGCGCACTTGCCATTCCCCATTAACTTAGGTAGGTCCATAGATTTTCCTCAGAATCTTTCTTTCAGATCTTCACTTCGATGTGTCATCTCTGAACAGTGGAAGTTCAGGCTCTAAACGGTAAAATTTAGGCGCCTAAAATAGGCTCCTTAACTGTTATATGTAGGCACTTAAATGAATCATAGGCAGATATACATAACGGAGCATAATCAAGAAAACATTATAACACTGACGTAAATGACTTAATCTTAATTTAATATGCAATATCGGTATTAAAATAAACCAAATACACTTCACAGTCACCGTGTTGTATAAGATGGTGCTCTTTTTTACACTGGACACCTTAAAAGCGAACATTTTAATATTTGCCATCATTTGTTAACTATTATTTGGTTACAGAATTGTTTCTACTAATCACGACTGGTTTTGTCATCAAATTATCGTATAGAAGTTGAAAAAATATGTTGTACTCATCTCTTTGTTGCATACTTGGCAAAAGATAATCTTCCAATCTGTCGAGTAATCGGGGAATTGAATGAGCCACTGTCGAATTAATGATATTTAAGACGAAAAAAATCAGAAACCTCTAAGGACATCAAATTGACAGGTGAAAAACTAAAGGAAGTAGGAGACTTCTGTTACTTAGGAAGCAAAATAACCAGTGATGGACGAAGCAAAGGGGATACAAAAAGTAGGTTTGCTCAGGGAAGGAAAGCATTTCTACAGAAAAGGAATCTGTTGACATCGAATATAGATTTAGGTATAAGGAGGTCAGTTTTGAAGGCCTTTGTCTGGAGCGTGGCGCTCTATGGAAGTGAAACTTGGACTATTGGTGCAGCAGAAAAGAGGAGAATTGAAGCATTTGAAATGTGATGTTACAGGAGAATGATGAAGATCAGATGGGTAGATAGGGTTACAAACGAAGGGGTATTAAGACGAGTGGGAGAGGAGAGATGTTTCTGGCGACTGCTAACGAAGAGAAGAGATAGGTTGGTAGGACACATACTAAGACACCCAGGAATAGCAAGCTTAGTTATGGATGGAGGGGTCGAGGGCCAGAACTGTAGGGGTAGACCAAGGTAAGAATATGTTAAACATATTGCCTCAGATGTAGGGTGGGGTAGCTATGTAGAGATGAAACGATTAGCTCGGGATAGGGAGGCATGGAAAGCTGCATCAAACCAGTCAAAAGACTGAAGACTCAAACAACAACAACAACATGATTTTATTTTCGGCATTACGTTTTATCCAAATGAACACGTCAAGCTCTAATGACCAACAGTACACACGTACTGGATGTGCAGCTGTTGTTCTAGTGAAAGATGAAATTCCAAGATTTGACAAGGTAGTATTTATAAAGGTGAAGAGATTGGGACGTTCGCAATGTGTCACTAATTGCTGGGTTTTCCAAAGCTGCGAAAGAGGAAGGGGTTGCTGTCTGTCCTTGCAGTGTTTAACGGTACAGGCTCATTAGAACCATAGTTGCCCTTTACGTTACAGGCTCTGTTGTTGTTTGAGTCTTCAGTCTTTTGACTGGTTTGATGCAGCTCTACATGCCTAACTGTCATGAGCTAATCGTTTCATCTCTACATAGTTACCACACCCTACATCCGAGGCAATCTGTTTAACATATTCTAACCTTGGTCTACCCCTACAGTTCATGTCCTCGACCCTTCCTTCCATAACTAAGCTTGCTATTCCTGGGTTTCTTAGTATGTGTCCTACCAACCTATCTCTTCTCTTCATTAGCAGTGGCCAGAAACATCTCTCCTCTCCCACTCGTCTTAATACCTCTTCGTTTATCCCCCTATCTACCGATCTGATCATCATAATTCTCCTGTAACACCACATTTCAAACGCCTCAGTTTTCTTCTTTTCTGCTTCACCAATAGTCCAAGTTTCACTTCCATAGAGTGCCACGCTCCAGACAGAGGCTTTCAAAAATGACTTCCTAATACCTAAATCTATATTCGATGTCAACAGATTCCTTTTCTGTAGAAATGCTTTCCTTGCCTGACCCAACCTACTTTTTATATCCACCTTGCTTCGTGCATCACTGGTTATTTTGCTTCCTAAGTAACAGAAGTCTCCTAATTCATTCAGCTTTTCACCTGCTAATTTGATGTCCATAGAGGTTTCTGATTTCTTTCGCCTGCATTCCAGTATTTTTGTTTTACATTTATTAATTTTCATCATGAATTCTTTCCTTAAGACGGAGTCCATACCATTCAAACACTCATTCAAATCATCAGGCGTGTCGGCCAAGATGACGATCTCATCGGCAAATCTCAGAGTTGAAATTATTTCTCCTTGAATCTTCACTCCCACTTTAAATTTTTCTCCAATTTCCTTCATTGCTTGTTCAATGTAAAGATTGAAAAGTATGGTGATAAGTTGCAGCATTGCCTTACACCTTTCTGAATACCAGCTTCTCTCTCATGTCCTTCGGCTCGAATGACTGCTGTCTGGTTTCTGTATAGATTGTAGATCACCCTCCTATCTCTGTACTTTATTCCAATCGTTTTCAAAATGTCAAACAATTTAGTCCAATCAACGTTATCAAAAGCCTTTTCTAAGTCTCTTTTCTAAGGCTCTTTAAAACCATTATTATGCATAGTATAAAATATCAAAATTAAAACAGAAATTCAAATCTAACAAAGGAACAAGAAGTTCCGTGACGAACTAAAGAGCCTACTTTTCTTAAAATTTAAAATTGATGCCATTGATTAATCTATATGGATCTATCTAGAATAATGACAAAATTAAATTGGTAATATAGAAATTTCTAATTACTTCGAAATACTGTATACCTGGCATAATGTAACCTAATAGAGAACTACAGTTGGCAGCCCTGGTGACTGAATATATTCTTGTTTCCATCTCTTAAAGTACAGAATACAAAATGTGGTTGAAGTCCAATGGATAGCATGGACGTTACATGCAGTTAAACATTGGATCTAACAGCGCGCGTAAAATCATGTTGGCAACAATGACATACATGAATTGGTCAGAAATAATCTGCAATAATATGATCTCTTGTTGTGTTAATTTTGAATGAAATCCATTTGTTAGTATAGAAGTTGCAGGCATTTTAAAATTGGAACTATCAGCAGGCTTAGAATCATGTTGGCAGCACTGACGTATATTAATTACACCAAATTAATCAAGAATGTCAGGTACTATACGTGTGCAAATTTTCGAGCTATTGGCTTGCATATTTTATGATATATTGATATTAGGGAAACAAAAATAGAGACACCATTTTTTAACAATTGGCAACACTGGTTGCTCTTAAGAATATGCATAGTCGTATCTGTTATGGTACACATAGCACATACAAATTTTGATTGAAATCCAAATGATAGTATAGAAGCTACATGTATTTAAAGTTGGACCTCTCAGCAGGCTTAGAATCATGTTGGTAGCACTGACGTATATAAGTTACTCCAAATTAATACAGAATGTCAGGTACTATACGTGTGCATAGTTTAAAGTTGTCGGCTTGCATACTTCCTGATATATTGGTATTTGGAAAAAATAAATTGAGAGCATTTATTAACAGTTGGCAGCCCTGGTGGATCTTAAGAATACGCTCAGTTATATCTGTTTATGAACACATAGCACATACGAAATGTGGTTGAATTCCAATTGATAGTGTAGAAGTTATATGCATTTAAATATTGGACATATCAGCAGGCTTATAATCATTTTGGCAACACTGCCATGTATGGCCTCCTGGAAATTAAACTGCAATATTAGGCTATTATCTATACGTGTGCCAATTTTCAAATAGCTCCCATTCATACCTTCCGAGATATCCAACATAGAGCTCAAATTTCAATTGGGATTTTTCAACAGTTGGTAGCACTGACATCATTTTCAAATATGGCCGTGAGCTATTCAGGTATAGATCTTTACTCCTACCAAATTTTGTTTCGATTGCTGCAGCCGTTTAGGAGTTGATAGGGGGGACACACACACAGCCAGACAGACAGACAGATAGAAGGACAGACAGACAGACACACATTTGCCCGATCTCATAAGTCTACTTTTTCCTATTTTTTACAAAGTGTGAAAAGTAGGCTAAAAAAACTAGTTGTTGTTGTTTGAGTCTTCAGTCTTTTGACTGGTTTGATGCAGCACTCCATGCCTCCCTGTCCTGAGATAATCGTTTCATCTCTACATAGCTACCACACCTTACATCCGAGGCAATCTGTTTAACATATTCTAACCTTGGTCTACCCCTACAGTTCTTGTCCTCGACCCTTCCTTCCATGACTAAGCTTGCTATTCCTGGGTGTCTTAGTACGTGTCCTACCAACCTATCTCTTCTCTTCATTAGCAGTCGCCAGAAACATCTCTCCTCTCCCACTCGTCTTAATACCTCTTTGTTTGTAACCCTATCTATCCATCTGATCTTCATCATTCTCCTGTAACACCACATTTCAAATGCTTCAATTCTCCTCTTTTCTGCTGCACCAATAGTCCAAGTTTCACTTCCATAGAGCGCCACGCTCCAGACAAAGGCTTTCAAAAATGACTTCCTAATACCTAAATCTATATTCGATGTCAGCAGATTCCTTTTTTGTAGAAATGCTTTTCTTGCCTGAGCCAACCTACTTTTTATATCCTCTTTGCTTCGTCCATCACTGGTTATTCTGCTTCCTAAGTAACAGAAATCTCCTACTTCCTTCAGCTTTTCACCTGCCAATTTGATCTCCATAGACGTTTCTGATTTATTTCGGCTGCATTCCAGTATTTTTGTTTTACATTTATTAATTTTCATCATGAATTCTTTCCGTAAGACGGAGTCCATACCATTCAAAAACTCATTCAAATCCTCAGGCTTGTTGGCCAAGATGACGATGTCATCAGCAAATCTCAGAGTTGAAATTATTTCTCCTTGAATCTTCACTCCCACTTTAAATTTTTCTCTAATTTCCTTCATTGCTTGTTCAATGTGAAGATTGAAAAGTATGGGTGATAAGTTGCAGCCTTGCCTTACACCTTTCTGAATACCAGCTTCTCTCTCATGTCCTTCAACTCTAATGACTGCTGTCTGGTTTCTGTATAGATTGTATATCACCCTCCTATCCCTGTACTTTATTCCAATCGATTTCAAAATGTCAAACAATTTAGTCCAATCAACGTTATCAAAAGCCTTTTCTAAGTCTACAAATGCCATGAACGTTCTCTTATCTTTCCTTATTCTACCTTCCAAAATCAGCCTAAGACTTAGTACAGCTTCCCTTGTTCCTACATTTCTCCTGAAACCAAACTGGTCTTCACCCAACTCCGTTTCTATCTGGCTCTCAATCCTCTTGTAAATTATTCTAGACAGGATCTTTGAAGCATGAGTAATCAAGCTGATTGTACGGTAATCTTCACATCTGTCAGCTCCCACTTTCTTTGGTATAGGGATGATTACATTCTTCTTGAAATCAGGGGGTTCCTCACCTGTCTCATAAATCCTACACACCAAGTGAAATAACCTGATCAGACCTTCCTCTCCTATGCAGCGTAGCAACTCAATCGGTATATCATCTATGCCTGGTGCTTTGTTCCTACTTAAGTCTTCCAAAGCTCTATCAAATTCTGATCTCAATATTAAATCTCCTTTCGCATCCTCATCAATTTCCTCCTCCCTTTCCATTACATGATTCTCAATCTGCTTTCCCTTATACAAACTCTCTATGTAAGCTTTCCAACTCTCAACCTTTTCTTCCCTATCTGTTAGAGGCTTTCCATTTGTGTCCTTAATATTACAGCACTTAGTCTTCTTTTCCCCAAAAGTATTCTTAATCCTTCGATAAGCTGTGTCTACTTTTCCTAATTTCAGACAATTTTCTATACCAGCACATTTCTCTTTCAACCATTCTTCTTTCGCTTCCTTGCACTTCTTGTTAACCTCATTTCTCAGACGTCTGTATTCTGCTTTCCCCTTTTCATCTCTTACATTCTTGTGCTTCCGCCTTTCATCCATCAATTCGAGTATATCCTGAGTGATCCACGGTTTTCTACCTATTCTCTCTTTCCTACCAATGTTTTCTTCTGCGGATTTTGTTATTTCATTCCTCAAAAGTGCCCATTCGTCTGCAATTGAAGTTTGTTTAGGGTTTTTCATTAGTCCTTCCTTTATACTCTTCTTGAATCTTTCGTTTAATTCCTTCTTTTTCAGTCTGTCTATTGCCCACCTTTTTGGCTTTTGACTTTTCTTCAGTTTCTTAAACTTTAATCTGCATTTCATTACAACCAGATTGTGGTCAGAGTTTATGTCAGCACCAGGATATGTTTTACAATCCAAAATCTGGTTTCGAAACCTCTGCTTGACCATAATGAAGTCGATTTGGTAACGCCCTGTATCTCCTGGTCTCATCCATGTGTATATTCTTCTATTGTGGTTATTGAATAAGGTGTTAGCTATGACCAATTCATGCTCAGTGCAGAATTCTACCAGCCTGCTTCCTCGATCATTCCTTTCACCTAATCCGAAATCTCCTACTATCTTCCCTTCTCTCCCTTTTCCTACCACAGCATTCCAATCTCCCATTACTATAACATTTTCATCACCCTTGATATACCTCAGAATTTCGTCTATTTCTTCGTAGACCTTTTCAACATCCTCATCATCAGCTTGACTGGTAGGCATATAGACTTGTACCACAGTGGTGCAGGTAGGTTTAGTATTTATTTTTGCTACAATAATCCGTTCACTATATTGCTCATAATATTCCACCCGCTGTCCAAGTTTCCTACTCAATATGAGGCCAACCCCTGCTTGGCCATTGTTTGATTTAGTGCTAATGACCCTATAGTCTCCTGACCAAAAGTCCTGTTCTTCCTGCATTTCACTAATCCCAACCAAATCCAACCTCAACCTATCCATTTCCCTTTCTAAGTTTTCTAACCTTCCATTTCCTAGCAGACTTCTAACATTCCACGCTCCGATCCGTAGAATGTCAGAGTTCCTCTTTGTCACTTCTGTGATGTTAACCCCCTCTCGAGTAGTCCCCACCCGGAGATCCGAACGGGGGACTAGTTTACCTCCGGATTGAAATTTTACAAGGGAGGAGGCCATCATCACATGTATTTATGCATAGAGAGGTGCATATCCTCGGGAATAGCAAACGGCTGTAGTTTCCCCTTGCTTTCAGCCGTGCAGCAGGACGCAGTGTAGCCGTTATTTGGCTTATATTATCAATATCTTAACCGTCTATAAGACTAGTAAAGAATTGATTTATTCTGAAAGGCTGCTACTCCCTTTCAGAATAAGTAAAGAGCAATTCTACTAACAAAAAAACTAACCTTCTACTGTACTAACAATTAAATACCAAAATTCTACTAACGAAAAAATACCAAAGTTCCACCAACAACAAATACTACCACTAAAACAGTGTCACCAGACACACTCACATGCACCCTCACTCATCACAGTCTACTGAAACAATGAACTATAACTAATAAACAATGCAACTGTTACCAGACACACTCACACACCACAGTCTAATAGAACAACGACATATATCTAATAGACAAACTAACTACCTACTTACAACTAACTACATACTTACTGTACTGTTATGAGTACAAAATAAAACAATAAAAATAAATAAAGAATAAAAAATAATTTAAGAAGTGCAATGAATTAAATTAAAGTGAAAATTTAGGTTAAAAGATTTAAAAACTGTCTATCACGAGAAGAAAATGAATGAGAATTTGAGGTGCAAACAAACATACCTTACGATACATGCAACATACAACTACAGTACTGTATAACTTGATGTAACACAGAAAGCTTGCCATCAAATGCGTCCTGAAGTCGGGACTGCCAGTCGCCCTCGAGATCGTCACAGCAAGGAATATTCTCTTCTTCGGCGTCAATATCATACGTCAATCCAGCTATAGTAGCTAAAGTCTGAAGTTCATCATATTCATTTCGACCCTCTACCTGTGCTTGTTCTTCAACTGTAGAAACAGCGATGCCACATTTTGCAAAGCATTTCTTGATTGTGGTTTCGTAGACTGCATTCCAGGCTGCCTTCGTCCACGAAACTGTGCCACCAACGTTGATCTTCTTCATTAAATCGAAAGCTGAGTCTGCTTCATCCATGTGTGCCACTAACGACCGTAAAACCCTCTTGTGATAGCCTAATTTGAATGCTTGAATGATTCCTTGATCCAATGGCTAAAGATGAGAAGTGGTATTGGGCGGAAGAAACAAGAGTTTTACATTTGAAAGTCGTATTTCTGGATGACACATAGCATTATCTAGCAATAAGATCACGTTACGGTTCCTGGCCTTCATCTTGGAATTCAAAGCTAGGAGCCAATTCTCGAATATTGCTGACGTCATCCATGCCTTTTTATTGGCATGCCATTCAACACCAAGAACATGTTGTTGTGGTTTCCTATGGCTAGCCCGGATTCCAATCCATCAGCTTTCTTGCGTTCCAATAGAGTTCTGTGAGGTTTCCTGAAGTTCTAGTAGTCACATCAAGTTTGTTGCAATGTAGCAGGTGCCCCTTATCCATTTTACTTCCAGGTTCGTGACAAAGTGTGCATTCTACAGATCTCAGGGTGTTGATTCGTTTCAGATGAGCTGCAAGGCAGTCATGGCCAGTGTTAAGTCTGAAGAAGGCTACAGCTTCTCTTCTTGGTGTTAATTTATATTGATCCCATTTAGCATCAATGTCCTTCCATAATTTGGTTTCTGCTGTTTTCTTTGCCATTTCTTCATACCTGTTTTTGATAGTATTTTTCAAGATCCTTTTTGCTGACATAAAACCAGTCTGACTGACAGGTTGTTGTAGTGTGGTACCTTTTTTTTGCTAATCTGTCTGCCTCATCATTACCTGCTATTCCAACATGAGAAGGGATCCATTGAAATGAGATCCGTTTGTGGAGTCTTTGAAGGGTTTTTATGATACAAAAAAAATCCTTTCAGTTCTTTATTTTGAGGCTTATAATTTGACGAGACGGCTTGGATGGCTGCTTTTGAATCTGTAATGATAACACATTTTTGATAATCAATGTTTCTGCCTAATAACTGATGGAGTGCATGTGAAATTGCTCTTATCTCAGCATCAAAGTTTGTTTTGTTTTGGCCTACTGGGAAGTAGAGTGAGAAGAGAGATGAATGTATTCCTGCTCCAGTTTTATTTTCTTTGTCTTGTGAGCCATCTGTAAATATTTGTAGCCATTGATTAGATGGATATATTTCTTCTATTGTACAGAGGGCCAGTTGTTGTAGATCTTGTGGTGAAGAGTCTTTCTTGCAGACCTCTTCTAGAAAAGTAAGATCTGTAGTCACTTGTATATAGCCTATTCAATGGGGTTGACTGGCATACGGAGTGGTTCAAGTTTTATTTGTAGATTGCTCTTATTGATATATTCTTTGGCGAGACTTAAGGGATCTTTTTGTGATTTAAGATTGGGGCTAGAAACTGGTTTTTTGATCCATGTCATTTGAGGTAGTCTTTGTATACTGAGATATTTTTTGGCTGTTTGATGTTCCATCTCTTCTTCTATTGGTAAGTTGTGGGTATATAATTGCAAAGCGGTTAAAGGTGTGGTTTTTAATGCGCCTCTCGAGGTGATCAATGTTTGACTGGGGTGCTGTAGAGAGCACTTCACTGCCATATTTTATGATAGGTTTGATGTAAGTATTGTAGGTTTTGTTGAGTGTGTCTTGAGTGCTCCCCCAAGTAGCTCCTGCTAGTCTCTTCAGTAATTTCATCCGTTTGATTACCTTATCTTCCACATGTTGTAACTTATGTGTTTGGTCCAGTTCAGCTTCTTGTCCATGATGATACCTAGGTACTTTGTACTTTCACTTTTTGGAAGGTCTTGATTACTAAATTTGAGACTGAAAGTTGGATTGTGGTGTCTCAGGGAGAAAAATTGGTATACTGTTTTGGGATTATTATTGTGTACGTGTGGTATTCAAACTTCAATCGCATGATTAGAACACAAGAAGTAAAAACGAGATTTTACAATTTCGCCCAGCTGCCATCTTGTGATTATGCAAACAATTGAATTAAATTAGATGCCAGTGGATTAACATTTGTATAAGCATTTAACGTGCAACGTTTCACTGAACGTGGATAGTTAATTCGCGAGAAACGTCCATTTAAATATTTATACTTCGCGTCGCCGCCATGTTGGATTTGTGCTCATCAGGTTACTGAAAGTCCTATAGGTGAACATATGTTCATAGCCTCTATGAACATTAAAAAAAATCAGTTTGATTGCTGTAAAAGATTCATAGATATTAAGAACCGTCTAAATATTTCGGATGCTCGCCATTTAGGGTTGTTATATGTATAGGCCATAGAGTTATGTACCATTCAAGGACAATTATTGCCTAGGTTCATTATTCAAACTTTCACTTCGATCGCATGATTACGACACAAGGAATAAAAACTTAATTTTAAAATTTCGCACAGCCGCCATCTTGAGGTTATGTAAACAATTGAATTAAATTAGATGGCAGTGCATTACAATATGTACAATCATTTACTGTACCACCTTTCACTGCGCTCAGAGAGATAAATCACGAGAAAAGTCTATTAAAATATTTCAACTTCGCTTGTCCGCGATGTTCGTTTTGCACTTTACAGGTTTATGAACGTTACATAGATAAACTTGTATCAGTACCCTTCATCATCGTACACAATTTCAGGGTGATATCTGTAATAGTTTCGGAGATATAGAATGTCAGTGAAATAATTCGCACAGCCGCCATTTTGAGTTATATAAACAATTGAACTAAATTAGACTCCTGTGCATTATAATGTGTATAAACATTTGCTGTACCAAGTTTCATTACGTTTGGATAGTTATAAATCGCGAGAAAAAGTCTATTTACAAGTCTCAAATTCGCTTGGCCGCCATGTTGGTTTTGTAGTCACCAAGTTTTTGAAAGTCTCATATGTGATCTTCTAGTAGTGTCCTTTATCACCGAACACAATTTCAGGGTGATATAGGTAATAGTTTCGGAGATACTGAATGCTGGTGAAATATTTCGCACAGCCGCCATGTTGGATTTGTGAGACACAATAAAATTTGAAGGGTACGGTCGGGGTCGGCCAGAATAGTTCTATGATCTTACCGAGTTTCATTGTAATCACTCCAGCCGTTTAGAAGTTATTAGGAAACACACACACACACCTCTCACACACACGCACACACACACGGACAAAAGGTGATCTCATAAGCCTATTTTTTCATAAAATGAAAATAGGCTAATTACATGAGATTAATAAATTCACTTGGATTACTATTCTCGATCGTCAAGTGATCATCATCAGATCCATCTCATTCGCGTACAATCGTGTTGACCGACTGAAAAGTCATCAACCTTTAGAAATACATTATCACGTGTGTCAAACTATGATTGCTCTCTCCTCAATATCTGGCAATCCGAGGGTAGCCTATTACATTCTTATTCTAGGCCATTCTCGTAGCTAGAGGTCGTAGAATCGATTCCAGTTCAGATATTCTAAGTGCAATTTCATGATCTAGGTCAAGAAGGAGGGGAGGTGACCTCCAGCTAAGGGATTCAACTACTTTTCCTATTGATGGCTGTAACCTACATACCCCAAAAGTTTAAACCCCTCCTATTGTTTTAAATTCTTTTTCTGGAGATTAATTTGAGCCGAAAACAGTACTGTATCTACGCTCGCTAACGCGCAGTGCTAGGCCATGAGGCCGGTAGACGTGGGTTTGAACACTCCCCCCCCCCCCCCCTGCCCGCCACCGCACAGTGGGTCAAAATCGAAATCTAGGAGGGCAAAATCATTTATTTTCATAATTAAAAAATCAATATTTATTACTTCTACAGCATTCTCATATAATTGCCGCTCACTATTCTGGGATATAAACGCATCTTAGTGTAAATCTGTCACTACTGTTCGAGCAGTCTCAATTGGAGGCTGAATGTAAGTGGCTGTGGTTTGGTTGTCTTTGTGGTTAAGGTGATACTTTAAGATGGAACATGCAGCTGAAGGTATGAACTTTGTAACGTGTTTCAGTTATTAATGGGCGTATTTGTTACGTAATTTTAGCTATATTTACATTATATAATTATCTATTATTTTTAAAATTATATTGTCACTTTGATTTTTAGTATGTCGCGTCACTCTGCGTCACTTTCTACTTAATCTTAAAATGTAGATAAAGTCTTGTAGTTTACGCCTGCTATAAGATTTTTTGCATCTTTTTGAAACTTAGTTGCTTTACGTTTTAGAAGATGCCGTGCAACCAGTTCTCACACGTTTACAACTGTTTCAAGCACCGGGTTCAACGATTATGTCAAAAGTGGAACTTTGTGACTTTGTTAAAAGTAAATTAGGGGTAGAAAATTGTTCTGAAGAGATAACTGAATGCTCTATCCAACTCCTAGTCATAGACAATTTCTTGCATGTGTAGACGTAGCTTAAAAAGGTCTTAACTGATGTTTATTATGAAGTAAACAAATTGTATACGTTGCTCTACTCTAAATTCATGATTAAAACGTAAAAATAATTTTGTCCCCCTAGATTTCGATTTTGACCCACTGTGCAGCGGTCGGGGGACGTGGTGGTGCAACGGTCAAGCTGTTGGCCTCTCATCACGGAAGACCGGGTTTGATTCCCGGTCAATGCATGTGAGATTTTCAAAGTGAAATGCCCTGTCCTGTGGATTGGATTCCACGTAAAAAGGAGGTCAAGTGGCTCATGATCCCGTGATTAACGGTCGTGTAAAACTACAAAATTACTTCCTTTTTGAAATGGATTCCCGTGGTTTGCAACTCCATGCAAATGCCGGGACGGTACTTTCTGATAGGCCGCGGCTGCCTCCCTCTCGATCCTCCCCTGAATTACAGTACAAATGCACACACACACACACACACACTACTACTAGAGACACCGCAATAACACCCCGTTGCCGACCTTAGAAACTCAGTTACACTCCTACTGATACAGTAAACACAAAACCATAGGTTATCAGGCAAATTTAACGCACTCAAGTACACAGGGCTAAATGACCACGATATCCAAGACCCTCAAATGAAACAACAACCTGAATTTCCATTTGAGACTGTTTTGCCTTTCAGAATCCAGACCAGTCTGCAAGCCTCTGTTTGCGAACAAGTCACCTCCATAATCTATACTAATATAGGCTACAGTAATAAAGCTGAAGAGTTTGTTTGTTTGTTTTTGTGTTTAAACGCGCTAATCTCTGAAACTACCAGTCGGATTCAAAAAATTATTTTTCTATATGATAGCCAGATTAGTTTAGGCTATGCTAAATTTCGGACAGACCACTCTATTCCCTGCATTTAGGCCCTTTGGCACAAATCTACACTGTTTCACCGATCTGACCCAAAATTTGTATACACACTCTTTGGAACACTGCGGGTGACACTGTCCACTTTAAATTTCGGACAGACCACTCCATACCCTGCATTAGGCCCTTTATCACAAATCTACACCGTTTCTCCTAATTGCACCAAATTATACATACACTTTGAAACCCTGCTGGTAACACTGTCCACTAGATATTTGGGACAACGCTCTCCATTCCCCACATTTAAAATAACAGACAAACTGCACTTGAAAACCATGTATTAAGACCCTAGAATCATTCATGTCCGTAGTAGTGTAACTGTAAGAGTATTTTAATAAGTCTATTGTTGACTGGCAACTCGGGCTGCATCACGTCACCCCTACCAGTGTTCTGGTGCAGAATTACGAAAATAGTTAATTATTGCAGTACTTATAAATTGCAGTCACGGGGAGTAATTAGTGCAAAAAGATTTATTTTGCCCCTTAAAACAGTTATCATCATGAACATAATTATGATGCCTCTGTATAAGTGCAATGGTGTTGGTGCAGTACATTGAGGTGTAATCAGCTGCAATAAGCGTTGGTGCTTTCAAATTTACCTTAATTTATTCCGAACCTTATCGTTGAGCGCTATGTGGCCATAAATTATACTATTGCTACCTCAGGAGCTCGGGACAGTCGAAGTTTTCCAAAGTGTTCTGATTATTTTCCTAAGGCGCTATGTGACAAAAGAAGACACTATTGGTCTCTACATTTCTAACAGACAATGAGATATAGGCCCTGGGCAGTGTCTTTTATTTCACTTACTCCTCTTTCTAATCATTTTTAGAAATGTGTTTGTAAATTTCATGTGTCAGTGCTGTAGTTAGTAAATAGCCGTTTCCCTATTCATTATTATCATTATTATCATTAGGGGAAATTGATCTAAATGTTACGTCCATTATACTGTACTACTTATAACCCTCACTACAACCACCACCACCACAAAAAGTTATATTTAATTATTTTGTTTCTGGTAGTTTAAGTATCACGTGCCTGTTCTGTAGTAGTATTCATTATCATCCATAAAACAAATAAATCCACCGGGCGAAGCCGGGAACTACTGCTAGTCCCTTATAAGCAGTTAGTACTGCAGCCTTCTCTGCTTCTACACCCCTCATTTTGAGATCGTTTATCACTGAATCTGACCATCGCCTAGCGACTTCGGTGGCTTAGTCGGTAGCATGCTGAGCTTCTATGCCAAAGGTCGCGGGTTCAAACCCGGACGAAGTCGTCAGATTTTTTAGGAGCGTTAAAAATCCCTCTTTATGCCTTCCTTTGGAGGGGAAGTAGAGCCAGTGGTCCCATGCCATACATTTATGGCATGAAAAAGAACCTTCCTCTAACGAGACTTGAGTGAAGCCAAAATTTGTAGGTTAGAATTGATAACGTTCTATTAGGTCCAACGTTCGCCACCATGTGCTGACTTGTATACCATCTAGTAGCCAAGTCCGCAAGCTAGGTGTCGTGGACGGTAGCATTTGGTAGCAAAACTACTTGTAATTATTGTCTGCAGTCCGTACTTGAATCAAAACAGATAACACACTCTAATACAGCCATTGCAATTAACACCAGTTTTCAGACAGATTCTGCACACACCCAAAGTACACGGGGCTGCATGACCCCGTTGTCGTAGCCCCTAAACTATGGAACCAATCAACCAATCAATCATACTCCCTACATTTCTGTTCAAGTTCTAACATGTCTTGTAAGCTTTCGACGGAGTCCGCCATTACTACGCGGTTAACCTGGTTTCAACCTAATTGAATCCCACACACACGTAAGCCTCCGTGGCTTAGGCGGCAGCACGCCGGCCTCTCACAGCTGGGTCCGTGGTTCAAATCCCGGTCACTCCATGTGAGATCTGTGCTGGACAAAATTGAGGCAGACAGGTTTTTCTCCGGGTACTCCGGTTTTACGTGTCAAAATTTCATTCCAGCAACACTCTCCACTAGCATTTCATTTCATCTGCCATTCATTTCATCATTTTCCCAGAGGAGTGCGACAGGCTTCGGCAGCCGGCACAGTTCATATCTTCGCCGCTAGATGGTTGCTTCATTCATTCCATTCCTGACCAGGTCGGAGACTGGAAGCAGGCTGTGGATTTTCATGTTTTGTTTTTTTCATTGAATCCCACACAACCAAGTACACGGGGCTAAATTACCACCATGTCCAACCACCTCAAATTAAACAACAGCAACATGAATTGTAAAAGGTCCCAATAATAGAAGTTCCTTGCGGAAGGGTCTGAACTCAGGAACCTAGGCTGACATCTCGGTCACCGCTAGGGGGATCGTTACAGCTGATGACGTCACAGGCTGCGTCACATCACACACACACACACACCGGGCGGCCGCGCGCTGAGTGGTGGGGGCAGAGCAGGCTAGCTAGCGAGCGGCGAGCCAGTGTAACGGCGACTGCCATAGCTGTAAGTTGTTCTGTCTCTTGTGTTTCCTGTGTGCTGTTACTTGGCAGCCACCTGTCCCACACGATGATCGCGCCGGCAGCTCTGCTGATCCTAGTGATCGTCGCCTCAGCGCACGCCAGGAACCAAACCGTGGAGGAGAAGATCCGTGAGGATTCCGATCTATCTCAGGTAGGAAGAATCTCATCGTCACCACTAGAATGCGCGTAACGTGCTTCCCCCACCCCCCTCCATCTCCACCTCTTGTATGTGACGTACTGGGTGACCTTGCTGCAATCAGAGGAACATCCGGAGTAAAATACCGCGTGGGGCCCTTTCTCCTTTCCTCTGTCGCATCCCTGACACTTGTTACAATTCCGGCAAAGTTTATTATTATTATTATTAGTCTGACCATGGTGGTCCAACTCCTGGAAAATGATGAAAAATTTGAAAACTCCTGGAAAATAGCCACTGTTAATTAGTTATACAAATCTTTCCATCTTAAATCATACTCCCGCTGTGGTTTTGGGTGAGCACTCTATTGTTAACGGAAGAAATTTCCTCAGGCTACCTGTTTCTGTGTGGGAGAACATGCGATAGTATTTTTGTAAAACATATTGAGTATAGACAACTTCACCACAATAAAATTGCAGGCAGCATTCTTTTCTCTTCTTTTATGCGGATATTTCAGTCACAAAGGCATTTTTAAAACAACAATTAAATCATTTGTGTGTAGGCTTGCGTTTCAATAACGCAATCACCACTAATGTTTGTCCACTGCTTTATTTTGGTCTTGAAGTAGGCAACCGATTAACCCCCCTCCCCCCTGGGACTCACGCTTATTTTTAAGTTTGGAAAAATGAGAATTACTCCTGGAAAACTCCTGGAAAATCGTTGACCGATCTGAGTTGCCACCATGTCTGACCTATGTCTGAATAATATGCTAGCTAAGAAGTACACGTACAAACCTGAAAAGTTTGTAATTATTTTAAAACAAGTGTTTCTTGAGAGTTGTCACGGTAGCGTTGCGAATTCATGGCTCAATAGGAACAGGTTTGTCTTTTGAATACCACAGTCGAACTTCCATATACAAAGTACTTCGAGTTATCGAGATATAGATATACATAAATGGTCATCTATGGCGCGGGGGGGGAGAAAATTAAGAAAGTGTTGCTTTCGTAAGAGCATTAAATAACTGTAAATTTGGATGTACCCTAATCTTAACTTATTGGCTAAGTTATAGTATAAACAATATTAAGATTGTAATTAGACTAACTCGTGGTGTAGTGGCTAGCTTTCTTGGTTGCCGCCCCGGAGGTCTGAATTCGATTCCTGACTCTGTCAAGAAATTTTAATTCTGGTCTGAGGGCTGGAACGGGGTACACTCAGCCTTGTGAAGCAAAACTGTGAATTCCACAAAGTTATATGCTCTAAGATATTGGTTGATATTTCTGGGTGACAATACTCAATAATTTTCCAGGATAGTCAGCCCCCTCCCTCAAAAAGAAATTGTATATACGCCCCTGAACTAGGGTTAAATGTTGCTGTGCAAATATTGCAGATACATTTCGATTAATTTTACTTTATGTATTTTCCGTTCGTTTCAAATACGTGATTCCTGAATAGCGCTATAAATCTTGTGTTTATAACATAATGTTTAACAGAGTATTGGCTGGAATTCCAAATATATTAAGTTGCTGACAGAAATACACAGCCCTACACACCTAAAGAACGTAATTCCACTGCATTTAAAACACATACGTTAATTGATATCTGTGCAACAGTGTCCACTTTACTCCTAGTTGTGTTTGTGATACATGTCTCGGCTCCTCTCAAGCCTTCATCAGTCATTAAGCAACATAAAAATTCACAATGTTCAATTTAAACTGATGAAGGTTTGAGAGGAGCCGAAACAATCACAACTAGGAGTAAAGTGGGCACTGTCAGGGGCGTATATAAGGGGACAGCTGTGCCCCCTCCCCCGAAAAAAGTCAATAAATATTAAGAAAGTGTGGCTTTGGTAGAAGCATAAAATAATTGTAAATTTGTTTGTACCCTAATCTTAACTTATTGGCTAAGTTATAAACAATATTAAGATTTAAGTAAATGAGACTACCTCGTGGTGTAGTGGCGAGCATTCTTGGTTGCCTCCCCGGAGGTCCGAATTCGATTCCCGGCTCCACAAAGAAATTTTAATTCTGGTCTGAGTGCTGGAACGGGGTACACTCAGCCTTGTGAGGCAAAACGGAGAATTCCACAGTACGGTAGGTCTATGCTAAATTATCAAATTGTAAAAAAAAAAAAAAAAAAAAAAAAATACTCTTCACTTTTCTGCTTAATAAATTGACAAATATTTAGATATTCGTCATTGTTACTCCATAATAATAGAAAATTCATTTTAGTATGACATTTTATTTGTGTGTTTTGTTGTATTATACAACTTATTTGTATTGCCATTAATTCTAGGATATATACAGTTAAACTTATAATTTTACAATAAAATAATAATAAAATAATTTAAAATAATTACACAAAGTAATATGCTCTAAGATGTTGGTTGATATTTCTGGGTATTTTGCGGTGACAAGCCCCTGAGAATACTGTACTCACAATTTTCTAGGATAGTCAGCCCCCCCCCCCCCCCCGAGAAATAATTGTATATACGCCCCTGAACTAGGGTTAAAAATATTGCAGATCAATTTCGATTAATTTTATTTTCCGTTCGTTTCAAAAACGTGACTCCTGAATAGCACTATAAATCTTGTGTTTATTTCATAATGTTTAACAGAGTATTGGCTGGAATTCCAAACATAATAAGTTGCTGACAGAAATACACAGCCCTACACAACTGATTCGATATTTTAATTCCCATGTCACACCTAAAGAACGTAATTCCACTGTATTTTATAATCCTTGCAACAATGTCCACTTTACAATACAATGTTTTTAATCAACCACTACTCCACTTTACTCCTAGTTGTGATTGCGATACATGTTTTGGCTCCTCCCAAGCCTTCATCTGTCATTAAGAAACATAAAAAATCATAATTTTCAATTTAAGACTGATGAAGGCTTGGGAGGAGCCGAAACATGTATCGCAATCACAACTAGGAGTAAAGTGGACACCGTTGCACAGATGTTGTTGTTGTTTGAGTCTTCAGTCTTTTGACTGGTTTGATGCAGGTCTCCATGCCCCTCTGTCCTGAGCTAATCGTTTCATCTCTACATATCTACCTGACCCTACATCCGAGGCAATCTGTCTAACATATTCTAACCTTGGTCTACCCCTACAGTTCTTGTCCTCAACCCTTCCTTCCATAACTAAGCTTGCTATTCCTGGGTGTCTTTGTAAGTGTCCTACCAACCTATCTCTTCTCTTCATTAGCAGTCGCCAGAAACATCTCTCCTCTCCCACTCGTCTTAATACCTCTTCGTTTGTAACCCTATCTACCCATCTGATCTTCATCATTCTTCTGTAACACCCCATTTCAAATGCTTCAATTCTCCTCTTTTCTGCTATACCAATAGTCCAAGCTTCACTTCCATAAAGCGCCACGCTCCAGACAAAGGCTATCAAAAATGACTTCCTAATACCTAAATCTATATTCGATGTCAACAGATTCCTTTTCTGTAGAAATGCTTTCCTTGCCTGAGCCAACCTACTTTTTATATCCTCTTTGCTTCGTCCATCACTGGTTATTTTGCTTCCTATGTAACAGAAGTCTCCTACTTCCTTCAGCTTTTCACCTGCCAATTTGATGTCCATGTTGCACAGATATCGTAATCAATTTGGGAAAAAGAATATAAGTTATTATGGCTAAGGTCATAGATATACACATAATTTATATCTTGGGAACAAAATATTATTCGAGTAATAGAACAAACATGACATTATAAATTGTGTAGAACTTTTCCAGGAAAATGAAAATTACTTCGAGATATCGGAATTAGAAGTCTGATTGTATATGAGTTGATACAGTGATGTTTAATGGTTCTTGTTTTGACAGTCGACTTGATTGGACTGAGCTGTTGACTTCTCAAAGTCAATGCTAGGGTCAATTATTTCTGCTCAGTTTTCCTCCTTTCTATTTATGGTGATGATGTCAATACACTCATTAGTGTTTAAACAGTGTGGACTTTTAACCTCTTGCGCAGAGAGGTGGTGTTTCTTGACCGTCCTTTCACATCTGTTCTCTGAACACTTACTCATGTGAGATCTGTGCTGGACAAAACGGAGGCAGACAGGTTTTACTTCGGGTACTCCGGTTTTCCCTGTCAAAATTTCATTCCAGCAAAACTCTCCACTATCATTTCATTTCATCTGTCATTCATTTAATCATTGTCCCAGAGGAGTGCGTCAGGCCTCGGCAGCCGGCACAGTTCATATCCTCGCCGCTAGACGTGGGCTTCATTCATTCCATTCCTGACCCAGTCGGAGACTGGAAGCAGGCTGTGGATTTTCATTTTCTAAGAACACTTACTCACTGTTGGATTTTGGGAAGAAATTACAGTAAACTAAACTAAAAATATGATTTTGATTGCAATTTTTATGTTGTTAAGTTAATTTTTGGAAGAAAATTGGTATGTTAACCCCTCCCCATTTTTGTTAAAATTTGCAACATTGCTGAAATGTGTTGAGTAGTCACAATATATACAGTATTAAAACTCAGCAATTTTTCTAGGTCTGTGCCGTGTCTTGTGGGGTTTCGCCTAGGACACCAAGCTGGCTCATCCGCGGGCTCTTGGTGTCCCCGCCCGGAGTTTTAATTCTCTGGCCGTGAAAGCCAATATACCATCTTTTTGCTCAGGTGTATGTTTCACAAAACTCAAGCTCTTAAACCGGAGGAAGTTAGAAGGTGTGGTTTGTGCCAAAATCCTCCAAATTATCCCAATATTACAGGAAAAATCTTGCATTTTTTGAAAAGTTAATGTAAATATATTTACATGTTAATAAAGTGCGTTTAAACGATGGCCTCTGCCAGAACTGTGACGCGTCGAGCCCGCATAAGATACGTAACCGATCGTAACAACTCAGCATTCAAAATACAGGATTAACTTTAATGTTATTGGTTTTACGTCCCTTTCAACTACTGCGGCTCTTAGAGACGCCGGGGTGCCGGAATTTTGTCCCGTAGGGGATCTTGAACGTGCCAGTAAATCTACTGAAACAGCTCCCTCACGTTTAAGCTCCCTCAAATGCCAACTGCCGCTTCGGGATTCGATCCTGCAACTTTGGTCACAGCAGGCGAAAACGTTACCGCTGAGGCAAGCAGCCAGTCAGAGCTAAAGAACGACAATTATCGGCAGCAGTAACGAATATTGCAATCTGATTTCATAAATATTAACAGTTTGCGTAAAAAGGGCGTTAATAAATCAACAAGACGATAAGCCCCTGCAAGAGCTGTGTTGCGTCGAGCCCGCACACCAAAAAAGTCGTGTGGGTGGTCTATACACATGCGAGAGATCTCCTACAGGCCCTCTAGTTACTTTTTAATTTACTAATCACTCTATGATTAGGCTCATAGTCACTGGTTCGATCCTTGTAAGGATTTATATTCTGTAACACTTTATCATGTGGCGGCTTCGGTGGCGTAGTTAGTAGTATTCTGAGCTTCTTTGCCCAAGGCCGCGGGTTCAAACCCGGCTGAAGTCGTCGGACTTTATAAGAGCGTTAAAAGTCCCTCAGTATGCCTTCCTTCGGAGGGGAAGTAAAGCCGGCGGTCCCATGTCATATATTTATGGCATATAAAAGAACCTTCTGTGAAGCCAAAATTTGTAGGTTAGAATTGATAACGCTCTATTAGTTTCAACTTTTGCCACTAGCTGCTGACTGCGATGCCATCTAGTAGCCAAGTCTGCAAGCTAGCTGTCGTGGACGGTAGCATTTGGTAGCAAAAGTAGGAACTACTTGAAATTAGTCTGCAGTCCTTACTGGAATTGAAACAGATACACACACTAACACAGATTCTACACACACCCAAAGTACACGGGGCTACATGACCGCGTTGTCGCAGCCCCTAAACTATGGAACCAACCAAGTCTAGTACCGTAACTTGGTTTCTTCAGATACAATTTGAATTGATAACAATTTAATGTTAAAACGTTGTAACTGTTATTAATTCGTATTAGGGGTTTGGGTCATCTATGGTAATCTGCCCTGTGTGCTTGGGTGTGTTCACTTTGCCTGTCAATCTGTGTATTTGTGTTGACTAGTAACGAGTATAATTGAATTACTAAGATCGGGAATGGAGTAGGTGCCCAGGGACTTAAAAATAAGCTACTATTTCAACATTTTCCTGGCGTTAGTGGGGAAGAACCACACTCATTCTAGCCCCTGTTAACGCCAGAATTCGAACCTCCGATTCCCAGACTTGCTACATTTCCTCATCGCAGTCGTGGTGAGTGATTTAGCACGCATGGCTACTTGGCAGGTAGATCCGTTTGAAATAAAATTTAATAACGTTCAAATTTTAATTTACTCATCAAAGAAAAATAACGTTGTATTCTGAGAGGTGTAACTTTATAAATACTTTTATTTATTATATCCAACGTTCATAAATCTAAACCCGCGAGTGATTTGTTTTCAATTTCCACACGTTTGATGAGCTACGATATTAACTACCAGCGGCTCATAAAGCAATCGGGGTTTCATTTAATTTTTCGTTTGATTTAAATTCTACTCAGGATGTAGCGGCTAGCGAGAAGCCTCCATGGCTTAGGCGGCAGCACGCCGGACTCTCACCGCTGGGTCCGTGGTTCAAATCCCGGTCACTCCATGTGAGATCTGTGCTGGACAAAACGGAGGCAGACACGTTTTCTCCGCTTTTCCCTGTCAAAATTTAATACCAGCAACACTCTCCACTATCATTTCATTTCATCTGTCATTCATTTAATCACTGCCCCAGAGGAGTGCGTCAGGCCTCGGCAGCCGGCACAGTTCATATCCTCGCCGCTAGATGGGGTCTTCATTCATTCCATTCCTGACCCGGTCGGACACTGGAAGCAGGCTATGGGTTTTCATTTTCATGTAGCGGCTAGCGAACCACAGGTTCGATTCCTGTCTCTGCTAAGAAATTAATGTTTGGTCCGAGGGCTAGAAGGGGGCACACTCAGCCTCGTGAGGCAAAACTGTGAAGAGATGGGTGCGAGGTCCACCTCAGCCATCTTGAATATGGTTTCCCGCAGTTTCCCACTTCAACTCCCGAAAAATGCCGCGATGGTTCCTGTCTCCTGTCTCCTTCCAAATCCTCACCTGAATTACAAATACAGCTATCACAGTAACACAGATTATCAGACGAAATTCCACATTCACCCAACTGTACTGGAGTTAATGACCGCGTCTCGAACCTCTAATGCAGGGGTTGTCAAAGCTTTTCTGCCACGCCCCTCTCCTGAAACATGAAATATCTAGTGCCCCTCCCTTATTCTTCTTGTTCTTTATATGGACTGAATTTTTCCCAAGGAGGGCAAGCACTATTACTTTAATGGGGTTTCTTTTTATCATTTTAAATGATCTTGTCGACTTCGTCGTTACGCTGGGGTCTGGCGTTACGTTACGGTGACGGGACGAAATGTACCCAGATGCACTGAGGTGTGTCACGTCATAGTACCGCTTGGTGCATGTGTTCCCCGACAATCTCTACTTCGTTAGTATAAGACAAAAATCCCCGATTCTTGGATGTCACGGGTAATATCGAGTACCACTGGATGGATTTTAATGCGGTTTTCACCATTCTGTAATGGATATCTCGAGGGAAGATTCTGTAGAAAATAATTTATGTATGATCAAAGGAAGCCAAGCACTAACGATTTCAGTTGAAAAAGTCGAAAACAAACTTGGCGTTCGTGTGCTTCTTAAGCTTACGCTGGGCAAACCGTTAAAAATATCAATATACTATGAGCGTAAGAATTGGTCAGCATGAAAAGTTCTACAAAAACGTCCGCGAGAGCATATCTCTATCTTCAATACATCGCCCAGTATAAGTGTTTTTAGACTGGATGGAAGGGGCACGTCCCCGCGCGCACTGGTGAGCGTGCGGCATCCCGCGTGCTTGACCTTGCTTTGCCCTTGGTTTGCACTAGCCGTTCGCGAGTAATTGGAAACAAGATAAGCAAGATAAGTAATATGCAGATAATTTTTTAACATGTCAAGGGTCTTGCCTTTCTAGCATTTTTCAGCATTTGTAGCATTTAAAATGATACAAAGTCTAGACTGTCACTTTTACTACTGCTAATCATACGGCTTGGAATTAATTTGGCAATTCCTGTCACGTAGACAGCTGAAAGAACTCGAAGGCATGAAACCGAGTTACCTCAAAATGGTTCTAGGGGGTATCAAAATTTGCTCGATCCTGATAGGTGTATGTCTTAGCCCGTGAAACCTTTTTGTTAGAAGACCAAGGATTCCAAATGCATCTGCAGTACACTCCAGTATACAAAGAACTATTACAAGAGCTCCAAGGAAAAGGGGACTCGATCGAAGAAATCTTCTACACAACAGATGCAATGATCAACAAAGATTGGATGAAAGAACAATACGAGCTGCGACACCTAATGACGCGCTTTGCGATGCACAGTTTCCATCATCGTATTTGTACCAGGAAATCCTTTCACCAGGCTAGCCAGGAGTGCACATGTATCAGCCACAAATAGCATACTCCAGGTAGACATCGTGCTAGGTGCGATTTACACTGGGTGCAATTTACAGGACCCCCCCATGTCAGCTGTTCATATCACAGCGCTGACAGCAGCCATCTTCAGTGTGGCATTCCTCCGGGTTCTTCTACACTCTCTCCAGGAAAATACCTTCTCTTTGCTTTAAATTGAATCAACAACAAACATATTTTCCTCAACACGGGTTTGTTTTTGACAAGAGTGTTAGTAGTCCTTGCCCTTTGGCCGGAGTGTTGCTTGCTCTTCGAGATAAGGAAATCCCCCAATTACCACCAAGGCCGTAACTTTTAACTTCCTTATTCCGGTACTGTATTTCTTCATTTTCTGTCGAATATCCATTCTTCTTCTTCTGCTTGGTCGTAGTTCGATTTCGAACGTCGTGACCCTTCACGCAATTCTGTTAGAATACCCCCTCCATACTCCGCGGTGTTCTTCTGTGTGCACTAGTTTCTGAAGTGGCGGATTAAGTCAGACTCTTTATCTGGTCAAGGTACCGGTCCCCTCAGCCGTTTTCCGTCAACTTTACTCTGGATGATACACTTCTCCATGCCGCCTCGCCGGATGACATGGTGAAAAATCTCAACATTTGCCTGTGGATGTTTAGGAGTAAGCGTGCTTTATCCTTAGCTCCTACAGAATAGATTCATTGTAAAGCAGAAAACAAAATATTTCTCGTTTTCATTGCAACTTTTCAGTCGGTCAACACTCAAAAATTCCATAATTTTTTTTCACATTAATTAATCAAAATTTGTTACAGATCTGATTTTATTATTTTCAATATTTTGGACAGAAAACATTTTTAGAAATATTATGGAATCTCACCTACATTTTATGTTTAAATTTTTACTTGTTGAACAAATTCTCCCATCGGCCCTAAGGCAATTATTGTCTCATCTCAATCTACTGACTGTATTAAGCTACATAATTCCATTGAGATGCAACTGCATAGGCTTCTTTGTTTATTAATTATACATTGCAGATCAAGGTCATAATGTGGCCGAAATTGGTTCTTTAGAAAATAATATAATAATATTATTTTATTGATTGAAGATATCCTATCATTCTTTCTCAAAGTTATATACCCCAGGGGCTCACTACTAGTAGGACGTTGGTTGGCGACCACGGGACCCCAGATGAGTCCGGCATTGCTTCCACTTACTTGCGCCGGACTCCTCTCCGTCTTCTTTCCTGTCGACCTCCCTTAGTCAACTCTTTTTCTCTTCCGACCCCGACGGTATTAGGGTATCCGAGGCCTAGGGAGTCTCTTCCTTTCCCGCCTTAATTGGCCCTTGTCTCATCTTCCCTGATCCCTCATTCTTCTAGGGATCAGCCTTCTTTTCTTTTCATTATATTTCCTTTTCTCTTTAAGATTCCCGCACTGTTTTGTGAATTGTCTCCCCGTGTATCTAAATTACATTTTGTAAGTCTTTTTCCATCCAATTTCCCTTTTGTGAGCATTTTCAATCTACATTGCATTTTTAGCCTATTTTCATTTATGAAATAATAGGCTTATGAGATCACCTTTTGTCCGTGTGTCTGTCTGTCTGTGTGTGCGTGTGTGCGTGTATGTGATGGTGTGTGTCCCCCCCCCCCTAATAAATTCTAAACGGCTGGAGCGATTTCATTGAAACTGGGTAAGATCATAGCAGCATTCTGCCCGACCCCGACCGTGTTCTTCAATTTTTATTGTATCTCACCAATCCAACATGGCTGCTGTGCGAAATATTTCACTTGCATTCAGTATCTCCGAAATTATTACCCATATCACCCTGAAATTTTGTACGGTGATGAAGGGCACTACTAGCAAATCACCTATGAGACTTTCAGAAACCTGGTAACTACAAAACCCACATGGCGGCCAAGCGAAGATGAGACTTTTAAATAGACTTTTCTCGCGATTGAACTATCCAAACCTAATGAAACATGGCACAGCAAATGTTTATACACATTGTAATGCACTGGCGTCTAATTTAGTTCAATTATTTACATAACCTCAAGATGGCGACTGTGTGAAATTTTTGAATTATTTTTTTATTTCTTGTGCCGTAATCATGCGATCGAAGTTAAAGTTTGAATAATGAAGCTACGCAATAATTTTCTTTTAATGGTTCATAACTCTCTGGCCTATACATATAACAATCCAAAATGGCGAGCATCCGAAATATTTAGACTGTTCTCAATATCTATGAATCTATCTCAACAATCAAACTGAAATTTTGTATGTTCATAGAGACTATTAACATGAGGAGGATACATGAAAATGGGCTGTATAGTTCTTCACGGAACTACTTGTTCTTTTTGGCATAAGTCAACACTAATTGAGGGTATTGTCTTCTCTCACTTGTCTATTATTCTCACACAATCCAAGCGAAAGCAAATAGGGAAATAACAAGGAACGTGAAAGACGCAGATCATAGTAAAAACTTAAATTATTTTTAAAAAATCCATTTCAAAATTGTATTCTAAAAACTACCCGCAAATTTACTCGAAACTGTATCCGCAGCTTTCCGCTATCCGCACAGCCATGAAATTGGAGAAGGAAGTGGAAGGAAACGGCCGTGGCCTGTGAGAAGGTACCGTCCCAGCATTTGCCTGGTGTTGAAAATGGGAAACCACGGAAAACCATTTCAAGGACGGCCGATGGTGAACAAGTAGTTCCGTGACGAACTAAAGAGCCTACTTTTCTTAGAATTTATGAATTAATCAAAAATGTTATGATTTATTATTGTGCCAATTTTGGATGAAATCCATTTGTTAGTATAGAAGTTACATGCATTTAATAATTGGGCTTATCAGAAGGATTTAATATTGTTGGCAACACTGACGTACATTAGTTACCCGAAATTAATTTAGAATGTTAGGTACTTTACGTATGCAAAGTTTAGAGCTGTTGACTTGTATATATTCTGATTTATAGATATTAGGGTAAAATGATAGAGAGAGAGCATTTATTTACAGTTGGCAGCCCTGCTGGCTCTTAAGCATACGCATATTCATATGAGTTATTGTACACAAGTCACATACGAAATTTGGCTGGCATCCATTTGTTAGCATAGTAGTTACAAGCATTTAAAATTTGGACCTATCAACAACTCATGTTGGCAGTACTGACGTAAGTTATACTCATGGAGGAAAGAAAGGAAGGAGATGCCTTCGCTGCGCTGCCTAGCGCAAGATGTTGAAGCCAAACGGTTCGCCCACTTTGGTTGCAAGAAAATGGCTGTCCCCATGCTTAAAGCCGTGAGCCACTCCAACTAGTAATGGATTTTAGTGACATAAAACTGCATTGTCAAGTCAAGATTTTTTCTTGGATAGGCAGAATACACTCTGTAGATCACGGTAATGGGCACAAATAAGCTGCGTTATCGTTTTAAAAGCCAATTTAAATATAAATATGAGAGCACCTTTGCGAGGCTAGTTTTGTAAGGAAATCGCAGCAAAACGTAATAATACGCTGAAACACTGATTAAATTGAATACAGATGTCTGAAGATGCGAGTTATACCAAAAAAGGAACATCTTGGATATTAATGATGCCGAACTAATTACGGTATTTACACCAAATTGAGTTTTATGTTCTTATTGGTGTTGAGGCATTCATCAGTTTTTAGGCCTAATTTCGAGCACAGCCACTTTCACTCATTGGTCGTCCACATTTTGATATTCAAGAATACGAACCTCAAAATTAATAAACAGAATAATTAAAAAAGGACGCATATTTGCACAAAAATACGGTATAGCCTATAGGTTTCGGTACCGTAAGGTATTTTCTTTGTGGGGGGTAGAAACTTGACGATTAGCCTCGAATTGATTAATTACGTAGGCCTACCGTAATTATTGACCGACAGCCGTTTGATAATTTGGAATTTCCAGAGGAATCATTTTTATTTTTTTGGTATACAGGGTAGGCGTACACATGCTCAGATTAGAATTGAAGAGGGTTTTTTAAATAACTTATCACAACTGTTATTACGTTTCCAAAGTACGTTTCCTGAGCGCGATAAAACCAGGACCAAAATAAGGTTTAGCCATGCACAATGCCTCATGCAAGTCACATAACACCGAATACGAGTTAAGGTTACGCCCACTTTGGTTGCAGCGCTTGGCTTCACTCATACGAACGAGCTCAGGGCATCTCCTCTTATTCTTTCCTCCATGCGTATACTAGGTACTCCAAATTAATGTTGAAGGTCATGTACTATACGTGTGCAAAGTTTCGAGCTCTAGGTTTGCATACTTTCTGATACATTGGTATTAGGATAAAATAATAGAGAGAGCATTTATTAACAATTGGCAGCCCTGGTTGCTCTTAAGAATACGCACAGTCATATTTGTTATTGTACACATAGTACTTACGAAATTTGGTTGAAATCCAGTTGATAGTGTAGAAGTAACATGCATTTAACAATTAGACTTATCAGCTGGTATCTATATGTGTGCCAACTCTGGAATAGCTCCCATGCATATCTTCCAGGATATCCAACGTTGAGCTCAAATTTCAATTGCGATTTTTCAGCAGTTGGTAGCACTGACATCATTTTCAAATATGGCCTTGAGATATTCCGACATAGATCTTTCCTCATACCAAATTTGCTTGCCATAGCTGCAGCCGTTTAGGAGTTGATAGGGGGTGGGGGTTGTCACACACACAGCCAGACAGAAGGACAGACAGACAGACACGCATTTTCCCGGATCGATCTCATAAGTCTACTTTTTCCTCATTTTTGCAAAATGAGAAAAATAGGCTAAAATGTAGCAGATATCCGCACTGGGCTTTAGTTGAGGTGGACTGCCATTGTTTCTCCGAGCGGCGGTGTTGACCCTTAAAACAGCTCAGATGTACTTCTTCCTCTGTGCGTGACGCCTAACAACCGGACCAATTGACGGGCTTCTCAGAAGCGGGGGAGACATAGGTCATGTGACCCCTTAACTAATGCTTATCGTATAAAAACTTCAAACAGTGTGGCGTTGGTCCAGCGCTTAGCGTAACTGGACATATCTTCGACACTATGTTGATTCATTCAGAGACTTTGCGACAACGTGTTCATGTAGCCCTGTATACTTGGATGTGTGTGTTAGTTGACAGATAACCTGTGCCATTGTGATGACTGTACTATTTTATTTTATTTTCCTTTACGCTCTACCCCCTAGGGTTGGCATTTCCCACGGACTAAGCGAGAGATCCCACATCTACCGCCAGTGAAGACAGTGTCTTGGAGCTTGAGACTCTGAGAACTGGGGAGTGTGACTAGCACTTCGCCCAGGCGGTCTCACATGCAAAGCGAACAAGGGCCTTATGAGGAGATGGGAAGATAAGGAGGGGTAGACAAGGTAGAGGGAAGGAGGTGGCCGTGGCCTTACGTTAGGAACCATCCCGGCATTTGCCCGAAGACGAAGTGATGTGGGAATCGAACCCTCTCTACTCTTGGACCACCCGAAGCTGCGTAATCCCCGTCCCAGTCCTCATACCACTTTTCAAATTTCGTGGGAGAGTCGGGAATCGAACCTTGGACCTCCGGGGTGGCAGCTAAGCATGCTGACCACTACACCACGGACGCGACTGTACAAGTGTCTGTATTATGTATGTCTATGACTTAGTCATGATCATTATTTTACCCTATTGAATTCTAGATCTTTAAATCTAATGTCCACTTTTCAATGACTTCACCTATACTACTCTACATTAACGATACATGCTTCAGCTTATTTGCCTTCTTCAGTCTTGCAGTGTCTTAGGACTTAAAATGCAATTTCAGAAAACATAATTTCGTTTAAAACAATCTTTAAAAAAGCATAATTTACTGGAAAAACAACTGTTTAAAACCAGTGTCAATTTAACTATACATACAAATAAAATTCTTGAAATAATGGATAAAATCCGGTTAACAATCTTTGTCGTTTTTGCTTCAGTGTAATGAGCTACATTGAGAGTAATAATATCTCACTCAGGTGCCAAAAAAAACTCAACACTTAATTTTTTGCGATGTCCAGTGGAGGACAGTTCTCTTCTCAGATGAGTCACGGTTCAGCCTGAGATTACCTGATGGAAGAAAGTGAGTATGGAAGAGAACTGGAGAGAAATATTCCCGTGTTACCTTCTCTTCTAGAACACCATTTCATGGAGGGTCAGTCATGGTTTGAGGAGGTATCTGCTTAGAGGCTAGGACGGGGCTTGTTTTCATAGTGAAAGGTACTCTCACATCCCCAGGTACATTGAAGAAATTTTGCGGGAGCGTGTAGTGCCATTTGATCCTTTTATTGGGGGAGATTTCGCCTCATGCAAGATAATGCACGCCCCCTTGTTGCTCGTTGTATGCAGGAGTACCTTGAAGAAGTAGGGATCCAGACTTTGGTGTGGCCTCCCCGGAGTCCAGATATGAACCCCATCGAGCATGTGTGGGATATAATGGGGAGAAATGTAAGAAGACGTGTTCATGAATCCTTGGCAGAACTTCGAATGATGCTACGGTAAGAATGAGTGAGAATACCACGGGAGAACGCTCATTAGAAGCGTGCATCAGCGACTTCTGGAATTAATGAGGGCCAGAGGAGGCAATACTCTTTCTGAGTATTCATTGTGTGCAGTTTATTGATAGGAATGAAAAAAAAAGACCAGATATTCAATATATATTCAAATTTAACGTTGGACACATTTTTTTAAAATCTGCATAATGTTGTTTATCGTGAAAAGACCATCAAAAAACTTGTGCCAAAAACTTGAAATGTTACAAAGATGTCAATAGGTTCAAATGTGTGTAAAAATAGTTTACTTTAATAAGAAAAAGTAATGATCAAGTACGTGTATTTTTTTATTTATTTACATAGTTTACGCCCACATTGGAGCACTTAAATCAATCCATATACACTACAGTCTTTACATTATTAGAGTTGTAATGGCTTCTCAACTTCCTCTTCTCCCAGAGCTTCTTTAATCTCTCCGACCTGGCCGCCCTCTCTTCATTTGTAATGGTGTACTGTTTTCGTTTGACTGTTTTTAATTTCAATCTTGTATCCCTACTTCTCAGAATCCTCTTCTCTTTTCTCTCTGCAATTTGTTTCATTGTAATATTTAGCTCGTCTAAATCATTCTGGACCTCAACGAACCAGTTGTTCTTGGTTTTACTTTTCCAAAAGAAATTGAATAATTGTTTCAGTAGTCTGGTGTCTGGTAGTCTTACTATGTGGCTGAAAAAAGCAAGTCTCCTTTTTCGCATTGTATCCACAATTGATTCATTTTCCCGATAGACTATTTCATTAGGCAGCAGTCTCCATTGTCCATTTACTTGATGTTTTTTATTGATAATTGTCCTGATGATCCTTCTGTCTATTTTTTGGATTTTATCTGTTGTTGCTTTGGTATTCATCTTAAACAGGGTTTCACTTGCATAAGTTGCTTCAGGTTTAACTACTGAACCATAATGTTTGAATTTGGCATTCATCGAGAGAGATTTCTTCTTATAAGTTGACCATGTGACTCGTTGTGCTTGTCTCAGTTTTGTTGTTCTGTACTCTATTGCGGCTTTCTCATTTAGGTTCCAAGTTATAGTTTCCCCAAGGTACTTGAACTTTTTTACAACCTTAATTTGTTTATTATCATTTAGTTGAAGGACAGGAGTTTCCACCTCGAAGGTTGGCATAATCTCTGTCTTTTCAAATGAAATTTGTAATCCCACTTTTTCTGCAATGTTTTCCAGTTGTTCAATTTGGACTTTAGCCTCTTCCACACCATTTGCCAGTAGTGCAAGATCGTCTGCAAATGCCAGGCAGTTTAGTTTAATATTTCTACCAATCTTGATGTTTGGTTGGCATTTCTTTCTCCATTCTCTCATGACCTTCTCCAGTACACAATTAAACAAAATAGGTGAGAGACCATCCCCCTGCCGAAGGCCGGTTGTGATTGTAAATGGTTTTGACAATTCTCCTCTAAATTTAACTTTTGCTTTAGTGTTCTTGAGAGTCATTCCAATAAGGTTGATCAATTTCCTGTGAACACCAAATTCTTGAAGAGTATTTAGTAATGACTTCCGATGAATACTGTCATAAGCTTTTTTGAAGTCAACAAAAGTGATGACTAGGTTCTTACTTCGAGCTCTGTGATGCTTCATAATCCATTTAAGACTGATGATTTGATCTGGACAACTTCTGACTGGCCGAAATCCTCCTTGGTACTCTCCAAGTTCTTGGTCCAGTTGTTCCTGTATTCTTGAGTGAAGAATTTTTGAAAAGATCTTATATGTGACATCAACAAGGGATATTCCTCTATAATTATTGGGATCTGACCTATCACCTTTCTTGTGTAGGGGGTGGATTATTGCAGTGTTCCATTCCTCTGGCATTTTTTCAGAGTTCCATATGTCAATAATACGTTTATGTAGGTTTCGTAGAGTTTGATCATTTGCATTCTTCCATAATTCTGCAACCAACTGATTTTCTCCTGCTGCTTTATAGTTCTTGAGCAAGTTAACGGCTTTGATCACTTCCTCATATGTTGGTGGAATAACCTTTTCTAGTGGTGTTTTGTTTTTAGGTTTTGGGTCAAATTCCAGATTTTCTCTTGGGTCTTCGCAGTTGAGTAATTTTTTGAAGTAGACTGCCAAGATATTTGCATTGTCTTGGTTGTTATGTGCCATTTTCCCATTTTCATTTCTCAGCATAAGTGTAGGTGGGGTATACTTAGACTGATACTGTTTAAACGACTTGTAATAATCCCTTGTTTTATGTTGCTTGAATGATTCATCTATTGTTCTGAGCATTTCATTCTGATGATTCCTTTTAATTCTTCGAATTTCTTTAGCTGCTTGTCTATTGTATTTTATAGCAATTAAGTAGAAATAATTTACAAAAGTCAAGTGTTTCGTTTCTTTTGCACCTCAGTGTATTAATAATAATAATAATATACTATTGTCTGTATTTGTAAGTGTGGTTGGCATTGGGGAGGAGTTGGCCGTGGTCTTAAGTTAGGTACTACCCGAGCATTTGCTTCGAGTAGGTTTAGAATTGGAAAACCCCCTCTAGGTTGGCTGAGGAAAGAATCTAACCCGGCTCTTCACAGGCAGTCCTCAGGCCAGAATTGACTGCCTGCGTAGCGCACCAGTAACGTTCTCGCCTGCTGTGCCCAAGGCTACAGAATCGAATCCTGGCGCAGGGCGTTGGCATTTGAGGGAGCGCAAATATGAGGGAGCCTGTCTGTCTGTTAGGTAGTCAGCCCGAAGGCTGGTTGGATCCTCAGAAAGTACCGCCGTTACGTTATGCGAGTAGATACCCACAAAAACCCAAGGCAGCGCTATTTTGAGGCGTTCTAGGCAAGAAGAGGAGTGAGGTAGTTTGCCATTGCTTTCCTCACTGAGTCAGAACAGTAGTCCTAACCCTAAGAGTAGAACCTTTCACAGCATTCACAGGCACTGACTGTGCCCCGAATGCCATTACTAAGCACCACCCATACCTCAGTAGCTTCCATATAATCACAGCCATGAGTGAGACTGAGACATCGGTGAAAAGCCATGTCAATAGATTTACTGGCACGTCAAAGAACCCCTTCGGGGCAAAATTCTGGCACCCCAGCGTCTTTACAAGCCGCAGTAGTTAAAAGGGACGAAAAACCAATAACATATTATATCAGACCAGAAATGTAATGATGATGATGATGATGATAATTGTTGTTTTAAGGGGCGTAACATCTAGGTTATCGGTCCCTAATGGTCTGGGTGATAGCGAGAATGACAATGAAATGGAAACCATAGCGAAAACCAAGGTAGATAGAAAATACTTACAAAAATTGAACTTAGATTGACGCACAAAATGTAGTTTAGGTTCAAAATACTTACAAAATGAAATTGAAATTCGAAATACTTACAAAATGCAATGCAGATTCGAAATACTCACAAAATGCAATTGAGATTTTAAATACTTACAAAATGCAAGTGAAATTGAAAATACACATTGCCAGTTAGATTGAAAATGCCCTACCAGATTCAAAATACTCACAAAATGCAATTGAAATTCAAAATACTTACAAAATGTAATTTAGTTTCAAAATACCTGTGATTCAAAATACTTACAAATTGCAAGTTTGATTGAAAATACTCACAAAAGGTAATTTGAATGGTAGACATAAAAATGTAATATAGACACACGGGGAGCCAATTCACAAAACAGTGCGGGAATCTTAAAGACAAAAGGAAATATAATGATAAGAAAAGAAGGCTGATCCCTCGAAGAATGAGGAATCAGGAAAGACGAGTTAAGGGGGAAAATAAGGCGGGAATGGAAGAGACTCCCTAGGCCTCGGGTACACTAATACCATCGGGGTTGGAAGAGAACAAGAGTTGACCAAGAAAGGTTGACGGGAAAGAAGACGGAGAGGAGTCCGGTATAAGTAAGTGGAAGCAATGCCGGACTCAGCTGGGATCCCGTGGTCGCCAACCCACGTTCCACTAGTAGTTAGCCCCTGGGGGGAGGGACAGGGCTGCGCTCTTCTTCACAACTTGTCGAGGCCTAATGACCTCAAGCATTCTCTTAATACCAACGTGTTACCTGCGAGGGCTGGCGCATGGGTAGTTTTCACCCGACGCTTGAACGATGCTCTATATTTTCGTTTTGGTCAGCCCTTATTTCCTGTCGCTTACTCTACTTTCCTTACTAGCCTTTTAAACTTCACCCTGCTGGAGAAACATGTCGATAGCTTTTTGAACACTCAAGTTATTTCTATATTATTTACGGTCGGGTCAGATTTACCCATGGCGCCAGTCCTCGCTTGACAATTTTCGGCTTACCTTAGTCGGGACAATCTGTACACCTTTTTGGTGCAGCACAATCACATAGCTCACGTTCTTGTTGATCTATGTTTAGTGTCTAGGGACACCTTGGCCATCAGCTCCTTTGTTCAAAAAAAAATTGAGATGACTGCTTTGCTGCCACTATGAAGGCCAATGGTACTGGTACGAAAATTGTAATTTCTTTGGATGTTAAATTTGTAAAATATGAATAAACCTCATTTTATATTTGGAATAGTTTATAGGCTGGCCTGTTTGCCATTTCTTGGTGAATGCAGTACATTTGCATTTGTCTGTTGGCACAAGCTAGACTAAATGTGGCCTCTCACCGATGTCTCCGTCTCACTCATGGCTGTGATTATATGGAAGCTACTGAGCTATGGATGGTGCATTTAGGGCACAGTCAGCGCCTGTGGATGCTTTGAAAAGTTCTGCTCATAGGGTTAGTACTGGTGAACTGACTCAGTGAGGAAAGCAATTACAAACTACCTCACTCCTCTTCTTGCCTAGTACACCTCAATATACCGTTGCTTTGGTTGTTGTGGGTATCTACCCACATAACCTAATGACGGTACTTATTGAGGATCCAACCAGCCTTTGGGCTGACTACCTAACAGACAGACATAGGAAGCATCAGATGAAAAATTACTTCAATAAAATCCGTACGACAACGACATAAAGGAAGTGACACACTTTGGGTCAAAATGACCCGGCGCAAGTCCTCAGAGGTTCAACAGTATTTGTTGTAATCGGGCTGCTCCAAGGTAAACACAGTGGTGACCACCGACTGAGTGCATGAACTGAGCTGAGTCTGAAGCGGCGAGTCTTGCCGGAACCAGTTTGGGCCAGCACTGACAGCAGTTCAATGTATGCTGCGATCCCAAGGTCGCGAGAATATTCACCTCAGTGCTCGTATGCAACAAAGCGTGTGTTTCCACCAACAGCGCCAGGCCTAATTGGGCGAGGGACTACGGCATGTTTCATCCATGAAAGCAGCTGTTGTTGAGTCATTTTGGGGCTGTGTGACGATTTCACCATTTATGCCCTGACTAGCGTTGCTGTAGTACCTAGTGTGTGCATTTGTAATTCAGGCGAAGATAGGGAAGGAGTATACCATTATCAGGGGCGTATATAAGGGAGGTGGGGGGGGGGGGGGGGGGGGCCCCTCCGAAATTTTTGTCACATATATTATTAGTTTATGAATTAAAACATTAAAACCAACATAATCATGTACTATTGTTACTAAGTGAGGTATGGCAACGTTGCAAAGCAAGGTACTATTGTTACTAAGTGACGTATGGCAACGTAGCAAAGCAAGGTACTATTGTTACTAAGTGAGGTATGGCAACGTTGCAAAGCAAGGTACTATTGTTACTAAGTGAGGTATGGCAACGTTGCAAAGCAAGGTACTATTGTTACTAAGTGAGGTATGGCAACGTTGCAAAGCAAGGTACTATTGTTACTAAGTGACGTATGGCAACGTAGCAAAGCAAGGTACTATTGTTACTAAGTGACGTATGGCAACGTAGCAAAGCAAGGTACTATTGTTACTAAGTGAGGTATGGCAACGTTGCAAAGCAAGGTACTATTGTTACTAAGTGAGGTATGGCAACGTTGCAAAGCAAGGTACTATTGTTACTAAGTGAGGTATGGCAACGTTGCAAAGCAAGGTACTATTGTTACTAAGTGACGTATGGCAACGTAGCAAAGCAAGGTACTATTGTTACTAAGTGACGTATGGCAACGTAGCAAAGCAAGGTACTATTGTTACTAAGTGAGGTATGGCAACGTTGCAAAGCCAGGTACTATTGTTACTAAGTGACGTATGGCAACGTTGCAAAGCAAGGTACTATTGTTACTAAGTGACGTATGGCAACGTAGCAAAGCCAGGTACTATTGTTACTAAGTGACGTATGGCAACGTTGCAAAGCAAGGTACTATTGTTACTAAGTGACGTATGGCAACGTTGCAAAGCAAGGTACTATTGTTACTAAGTGACGTATGGCAACGTTGCAAAGCAAGGTACTATTGTTACTAAGTGACGTATGGCAACGTTGCAAAGCAAGGTACTATTGTTACTAAGTGACGTATGGCAACGTTGCAAAGCAAGGTACTATTGTTACTAAGTGACGTATGGCAACGTTGCAAAGCAAGGTCCTATTGTTACTAAGCGACGTATGGCAACGTTGCAAAGCAAGGCGAAGGTAGAGCGATGTAAACAGTGTGACAATCAGTTTGCTCTGATCTTATGTGTAACAACATAACCTCTTATTACTCTCCAGTGCCTTCGCTCTTATGAACGAAGAACAGTGCCCTTGAAGCATGTGACAAAAGTTTTCCCTAACGTTTATACACTTATCAAACTTTTGGCAAATTTGACTCTCTCTGTAGCTACTGGTACTGCCGAACGGAGTTTGAGTTGATAGAAAACATACTTAAGAAATTCTACTTCTGAAAACAGACACAACGGTCTAGTATTGTCATCTATACATAGGCTTGCCATACGTCCCGGTTTGACCGGGACAGTCCCGGTATTTTGCTCCTGTCCCGGTGTCCCGCCCTGTTTTATCAATGTCCCGGAAAACGGCTGTAAGAGTAAAAAGTAATGAATTTATGTGTTTAAGACTCTTTTATGAATCGGTTACTTTTCAACAATCAACAACGTTGACTATGGCGCACAGCGTCAAAAATATGAGTGGTTTGAAAGCAAAGATTAATATCGTTAACTCATTAATTAAAAATTGTCTTTTTAGTTTGACAAAAAAGTTTTTTGTAATTGCTTTTGTAGTTGCACGAAAAGTTGTAGTTTTTCAAAAAATAATAAGACTTAGTAATTGTTCAACTAAACAATTTTATGAGTTTTTTAAATTGTATTTTATTAACACTTCTTTCTAGATGGTAGATCAGAAAAAAATATCATTAAAAAGGAAAAAAATGTATTTTTATGTAGCAAAAATTCCTTTTATATTTTTAAAAGGTGTGTTGAACTAACAATTTAGGGTGCCAGATTCCCCCCTCCCGTCACTAGAGAGGCTTAAGAAAACTCACCATTTTGCTTCTAATTTTTAAACCCCCCGGTAGGGGCCATCCCATATTATATGTCCCGGTTTTGCTCACCAAAAATATGGCAAGCCTATCTATACAGAGAGACATACATCTCACTGACGATGAAGTTATGAACTGATTTGACAATGCTTCAGTGTAAGGAGCTACATTAAGAATAATAATAATGATAATAATAATAATAATGTTATTGGTTTTACGTCTTTCTTAACTTATGAGGTTTATAGAAACGCTGAAAGTTTGCGCCGATGGGGATCTTTAACGTGCTAGTTAACCTAATGGCACGGCTCCCTTGCATGTAGGCCAACTGACTGCGCCAGGATTAGATCCTGCAACCTTGGATACAGCAGGCAAGTACGTTACCGCTGAGCCACGCTGCCAGCCATACGTTAAATGGAGGGCACTGATGCCAGATCTATTGCACACACAAAGTTGTGCAAGATGAAAAATGAAAATCCACAGCCTGCTTCCAGTCTCCGACCGGGTCAGGAATGGAATGAATGAAGCCCTCATCTAGCGGCGAGGATATGAACTGTGCCGGCTGCCGAGGCCTGACGCACTCCTCTGGGGCAATGATTAAATGAATGACAGATGAAATGAAATGATAGTGGAGAGTGTTGCTGGAATGAAATTTTGACAGGGAAAACCGGCGTACCTGGAGAAAAACCGGTCTGCTCCGTTCTGTCCAGCACAGATCTCACATGGAGTGACCGGGATTTGAACCACGGACCCAGCGGTGAGAGGCGGGCGTGCTGCCGCCTAAGCCACGGAGGCTTTGTGCAAGATGAGGCGAAGTTATTTCACTATGGGAAGAAAAAATACCGTCCCTGAATTCCGAAATTATTAGTTTGAAATGACCAGCCCAAGATGGCTTTTAAGTTCGGCATTTTAATTACACTCGAAATAACAATTACAGCCGATAACAAGCGTATGGTTGCACTGAGACTGGCAGACCGCATTAGTTGCTAGCGCAGGTGGAATGTGGGTATTAGCAACAAGTAGGGTCTAAGGTTACTTTTGTCTTCAGATCGACAATGAGTTGTGAAGATTCTCATGTCTCTGTATTCATGCCCACTTTAAATTCCATAAATATCCAATACCAAACTCAAAACATGCATCAAAACCGCTCAAAATATACAAAATGAGAATGACCTAAAAATAGGTAATAAATTAGCATTTCTACAATGTGGGAAAACTGATCAGAATTTCTTTAGGCTCAAGTTAGTGGTAGCATTGGTGAACCATTTAAAAATCGACACGTCATCAAAATCGGGGCTCTACGAGGCAAAAAGTGCGATAACACGAAAATGCTGACACCGAGCTCTAATTTGTATTAAAAACTATTTCAGACATTCATAAACATTTCTAGTGTTTTCGGTGGCGTAGTGGAAAGCATGCTGAGCTTCTATGCCCAAGATCGCGGGTTCAAACCTGGCCAAAGGCGTCGGATTTTTTTAGAGCGTTAAAAATCCCTCAGTATGTCTTCCTTTGGGAGGGAAGTAAAGCCGGTGGGCCAATGTCGTAGATTTATGGCATGGAAAATAACCTTCCACTAACTACACTTGTGTGAAACTAAATTTCTAGGTTAGGTTTAATTATTGTTCTATTTGGTCCAACGTTCACCACCAGGTGCTGGCTGTGGTGGCATCTAGTAACCAAGTTCACAGCAAGTTGTCGTTGACTTAAGCATTTGGTAGCAAAAGTAGGAACTACTTGAAAATTGATCGTTTGCAGTCCTTACTTGAATCACAGATAACACACACTAATACAGCCATCACAATTAACACCGGTTATCAGACAGATTCTACACACACCCAAAGTACACGGGGCTACAAAACCGCGTTGTCGCAGCCTCTAAACTAAGGAACCAACCAAACATTTTTACTTCCTTAGTCACAGTCAGTAACAAAAACATTTTATATTTTACCTTACCAAACTTTTCTGTTGTAACTGTTGTTTTATTTGAGGGACCCGGGCATAGTGGTCATTTAGGCCTGTGTACTTGGGTGTGTGTCTGTATATAGAATTTTTCTGTTAACTTGTGTTAGTGTAGTAGTGTGTGTATTGGTAATTCACGTGAGGACTGGGTAGAAGACTGAATAATGTTGTTTGAGTCGTCAGTATTTTGACTGGTTTGATGCAGCTTTCCAGGCCTCCCTGTCCTGAGCTAATCGTTTCATCTCTACATAGCTACCACACCCTACATCCGAGGCAATCTGTTTAACATATTCTACCCTTGGTCTACCCCTACAATTCTTGTCCTCGACCCTTCCTTCCATAACTAAGCTGGCTATTCCTGGGTGTCTTAGTATGTGTCCTACTAACCTATCTCTTCTCTTCATTAGCAGTCCCCAGAAACATCTCTCCTCTCCCAATCGTCTTAATACCTCTTCGTTTGTAACCCTATCTACCCATCTGAACTTCATCATTCTCCTGTAACACCACATTTCAAATGCTTCAATTCTCCTCTTTTCTGCTGCACCAATAGTCCAAGTTTCACTTCCATAGAGCGCCACGCTCCAGACAAAGGTTTTCAAAAATGACTTCCTAATACGTAAATCTATATTCGATGTCAACAGATTCCTTTTTTGTAGAAATGCTTTCCTTGCCTGAGCCAACCTACTTTTTATATCCTCTTTGCTTCGTCCATCACTGGTTATTCTGCTTCCTAAGTAACAGAAGTCTCCTACTTCCTTCAGCTTTTCACCTGCCAATTTGATCTCCATAGAGGTTTCTGATTTATTTCGGCTGTATTCGGGAAGGGCCGGCAGTTTCACTAACGAAGCATTCCATTGGAGGGATGTATTGTACCAGGAAGAGTATTGCATTTTGAAGTACAGTAGCGATATTGTGTAAGATGTGTGAATGGTGCAGGGACGATGCAGCGCCCTTCCCTTCCCGCCAAGCTGCCAGCCAACTGACGCTGAAGGTCAGCCACATCCTAACGGACACCAGCTTGTTTACCTGCTGGCTCAGCTCTGCTCTGGCGGGAAACACATTGTGCTGCCTGCCGGGCCACGCCATTGATACATCCTAAACACTACGACACCTGCTGCTTGTACAGTAGTTCAGAGCTGCCAACATTCCATCTTACCCCCTCGAGCTGTTGTCCAGAGGTCCGGGACTGACAAGAAATTTAATTCAAGTTTGAGGGTTGGAACGGGCAGTGGCGTACCGACGGGTGGGGTTTAGGATTTAACCCTTTATGGGATAGTGGTCTCTATATTAACCACCTGTTATAAGGACAGTTTATGCTTTCAAAATATGTTGATAGATGAATCTTTCAGCCAAATTTCGGAGAATTTTCATCTCGAAGTGATAGTATTTCGAAAAATCAAATACAGTGGAACGTGGCTAATTCGAACTTCTATAATTCGAAATCTTCTTTAATTCGAATTTTTCTCTTGGTCCCCGGAATTATATATACAATCAATGCTAAAAAATCGTGATTAATTCGAATTTTATTTTGGATAATTCGAAGCTTTTAGTGTAAAAAGCCGATCGGAAGCCAAACAGTTGGGTCAGATGGTTCATTTCCCGAAAAAAAAAACATGTTCCGAGTGCAGCCCAAGCAACAAACCACATCACAGATCTTAGGCGTGTTTTTTTGGAAAGTAGAAATGACGTAAGTGATTCTGTTTACCATTCCTCAAGTTTGGGAGATTCTTTTGTGATGGCTGAGAGATTTAATTGTAGGAAACAGGTAAGAATCTCACACTTTTTTGAAAAACAAAAGATTTCTCAAAGACTTAACTAGATTGCTACTGTCGTTAAATAGGTGAATAGTACATTTTGGTTTTATTTTTCACTTGAAACTTTTGGGGTTATTTACGATACAGCCATTATAAAGCACCGTTGTCTGTTAATCTGCTTTGTTGAACGTAAATCATTATGTAAACGTAATACAATATATATTCTCTACCCTTTTCCAAGAACTTTCTTAATTCGAATTTTTGGATAGTTCGAATTTTTTTACTGGTCCCTTGAGGTTCGAATTATCCAAGTTCCACTGTACTATATACGTATTAATTGACGTAATGTGTTGGATAAAATTTAAAGAAAATTAAAACTAAAAACATTAACAATTAACGTGTAAAAATATAAATGAGTCGCCTAGTATCAAAACCGGCCAAGTCACTGAAGTCATATTTTTCAGTATGGGTGAAAAACCTCTAGAGACAAAGCAATGGTGGTCACAAAAGATTTTATTGCATAGTTATCTCCGTAATGGTTTAATATTTAAGCTCTGCTATTTTGAGAAATCTGATTCATAATGAACCCAACTTTTGTTTTTAAATTCCAAACTCCAGTGAAAAAAGGCAATTAAATTAAATTAAAATTACAATAAATTACCTGTCTTTATCGCAATAAAGACGAAAGCATTCTGCTTAAATTGGATAGTAATATATGAAGATGAACATCAGAAAGCTGAGGAGAATACAAAATAAGTATTATATCATTAAAAGTTAGTAGTTCACTTAGATCTTTAACACAGTAAAAGAAAATGAGTCACTTATTAAAATAGGAACAATATACACGTTACACTACAAAATAATGACGAAATACGAGCACACAGGATATACGATTGCATTCGCGCCAATGCGGTAAGAAGCCCGCGAATACGGAAGTCAGTGTTGCAAACGAACAAAATACATCTAACAACGCAAGATTCCAAACAATAATGCTGCGACATGAAGATTGCTACTCGTTCTTTGACATGGCCGGTTATGAAAGCACTGCCTGCATGACTTGGCCCATTTTGTTTCACGACCAAGAATTCAGTGCTCTGTAACATGAAGACATGGACGATTTTGAAGCATATTCGCCTGATAGTGCTATACTTCTACTGCAAATTGATAACCTTAACTCATTTTCGTAAATTTTGTGACTTGGCCGGTTTTGATACTCAAATATAGAAATAAAAATCACAAAAATAAAATTACAATAATCAAAATAAAAAACATAAATATAAAAATTATGAAAATAATTGTAAAAAGCAATTCGAAATTAATTAATTAATTCAATAAACATATCAAAATTAATTCTATAAGAACATAGATTGGAAATTAAAATAAAATTAGAGAAACAAAAATAACAATTTATAATAATTATAATGAATAAAATGAATTAAAATGTAGAAACCCATAAAAGTAAAAATCGTTTTGCCCTATAAAGGGTGAACCCATCCCCCCCCCCCTCCCCCCTCCTCGGAGACATTTGTTTACTTGAATCCATATATTGTCCCATCTATCACCTGCTTTACATTACCAATAATAAAGCTGAAGAGATTGTTTGTTTGTGTGTTTAAAAGCGCTAATCTCTGGAATTACCAGTCGGATTCGAAAAATTCGTTTTGTAGGCCTATATGATAGCCAGATTCAAGAGGAATAGTTTAGGCAATGTAACATTAGCCTACACCTCTCAGGTAACCTTAAAGATTGATTTTTGTTCAGTAAGTCGGAAGAACAAGGGCTCCTGAACAGCTTCAATAATACAGACTATTGTTACCAGGCAATGCGGGCTGCGTCACGTCGCCCCTACCAGTGTTCTGGTGCAGATTTGCGAGCTGCTTATAAATTGCAGTCACGGGGATTAATTAGTGCAAAAAGATTTCTAAGGCCCCTTAAAACAGTTATCATGACAATAGTTTGCCTCTGTATAAGGTTGATGGTGTTGGTGCATTATACTGAGGTTATCGGCTACAATAAGCGTTGGTGCTTTCCGATCCTTATCCTTGGAGCGCTCCTGTTCTGCAGTAGTGTTCATTATCATCCATAAAACAAATAAATCCACCGGGCGAAGCCGGGCACTACTGCTAGTATTTTATATGTGGTCACGTTCGTCACTTGGTAAATGTCCTGCACTCTACTCGCAGTTAGACTCTCCTTCTAGTTCAGTATAATTGTGTTTTTACTAGGAAAGTTTTGGGGTAGTTCTGATTTCTTTCATTTTATATGTATTTTGGGATGCTGAACCCGAATATGAGGTTTGCGGACAAAATTTCGTGACGCAACATTGAAAAAATCGCAAAAAAAAAGCAAAAAAATCTTTTTTTTTTCGTTTTTTTTGCCTAAAACTCGAAAACTATTAAATTTTAGTAAATGGTTTGTTTACAGAAATTAAAGTAATTAAAATTCTCTACAAATATCACTACTTTGTTGTTTTTTTTTTCAGACTAACGGTTCGGTCTCAAATGCGAGTTGAAAATTGGCAATTTTCAGCGGTCTCTGCAAAACCCAATTTTTACATTCCAAAACTTTATTTTTTATTAGAATGCTGTTATTTGATAAATTTCTCCTAGTTTACTGCACATGTAATCAAAATAAAAAAAGGATCGAAATTATTAAAATTCAGTATCAAAAAAGGTAGGACTCGAAGAAAATAAAACTTAAGATATCGTTACTTATGATCATATAATTATTAATAATATTACAAATTATAACATGCAAAAATTATATGAGCCGTTGTCTTGTAGAAGGTCCTGGCTGAGGTTCTTCGGTGGCGATGGGTCCCGGTACATATTCTGCTTATTCTGGAAATTGAAAGAGGTGGTGTCATTTCTCAAGGAGAGATGAGGATTGCAAATTAGATTGTGAGAATAAACATACCTTCCGCATCGTGCTGAGGTTCTTCGATGGCATCGGGTCCTGGCTCAGGGTCTGATCGCTCCATCGCCAGCGTTAGGGGTCGTTCTCCTGGAAAATAAAAGAGGTGGTGAGACACTGACTTGTGATTATTTATCAAGGAGAGATGAATGAATACAAAATAACTTTTGAGATTCGACATACCTCTGTCTCTTTCTTCAGTCTCTTCTATGTCTATGTCAGAGCTGTCTTCCGGGGGCTCAACGTTGTCGCACAGACTTTCGCATGATGTGCAGATTGGGGAACAATGAAGGCCCCCCGTTTCTGCATCCACAATTGCGTTGGTAGCCCTTTTTACATTTACATGAAATGTACCGTAGTATTGAGTTTGGTGCAGGGTCGAAAGTGGTTGGCACTGGCACGAGACTTCTACTAGTTCTTTTCCACCCCCACTGACTTGGGTCTTTTTGTTGCTCGTCAGGTGTGGCTTGACCGGATAACCACTGCTGCACCTGATAGTAAACTCTCAGTGAATGTTCTCGTGCAGCAGCTTCGGTAGGGGGTAATGAGGCAATGTTGGTCTTATTTTTGTATGATGAGGTTACGTATGGTCTGTATCTCAAATCGTTCAGACTGGTCTTTTTTTTTTCCTTTCATATAGAGCCATGAGAAACATGTTTCCTGCTGTGACAATCTCATCTTGATGTGCGTTAGGGTGTTTGAAAGCTTCAATGACTGGTTGTAAGTCTTTGTTATTCTGCAGGACTAAGAAATTTCAGTTTCCCCTGATTAAACAATGCAGAAGTAGTATCACAACCACTCATCGCATGCAGGAATAATATATGGTCTAATAGGATTTTCTCAGCAGCCAGACGAGGGTTGTAGAGGCTTTGCGAAATCTTTCCTTTTTCTGGTTTCAGAAAAAATACGTTATTTATATCACGGCTACACAGGCCAATCAAAATGACCAGAAGGTCGATATCTTCCCCCACCACTGTCACATGTTCGTTTGACGGGGCCATCTCAAGAGCTGTTGTGATAATTAGGATATCAGCATCCTCCACAGCTTGCTTTGAATCAATTTTTGCATCATGAAGTTTCTCCATTAACATATATATTAACCGGCTCTTGTTTTTTGAGTTTGCAAGAAAACTATCCTGCGAGACAGTGGGCACCATCATTTCTGTAAATTATATTGCAGCAGATTGTTTTCTTTGTGCTCTTCTCAATCGTTCTATGCGCTTGGTGCTATCACAAGCCTCGTCAGGATAGCCGTCGTAAATGACTATGGCACTTGATTTGTAGTTTGATTTGACATATGATACATAACTGCTGCAAATTTCTGCATATGTCTGACCGTGGCGCCATTTGACCCGGTGTAACAAACAAACAAAAAGTATGACATATTTTGTATCATTCAAGTCAGTCTGTTCAGTCGGTGTAAAAGCGTTGTACAAGCTGGATGTTGTTCCTTTACTCATCCCATGCTCGTCAAAAATAGCAAGACGATAGGGGCTAAGTTCGTAACGTAAAAATTCTCGCAGCTCAACTTTCTTCAAATAAGCGGTAATTATTTTTACATCATTGTAGTTTTTACGACATTTTTCATGAACCTCAACTGTAGATTTTTTACTTAGCTGAACATGATGATCATCCTTCCTCTTCTTGCTCGACTCAATAAATGTCTTCAAACCTTTTTCCCGCACCGTCGTCACCTTTTCAACATCATTATCCAGTACTTTATTACAAATAAAACACACGTCAGAAGCCATTTTTATCACCACACGTAAACATAACTTTTAGAAATCGTATTATTGTTTATAAACAATGGAAAGAAACTGGAAACGGGGCCGCGCAAGTAGGTACACATTCGCAGGCGCCGCCGCTCCGAGCCACCCACGCTCACAAACTGACTCGTCTCGGGAGAAGTACCGTGTCTGTTAACGTGTGTGTGTGTGTGTGCGAGGTGCCATCAAGTAACCAGTTTATAGTGCGCTAGTGTGTGCTGGTGCTACTGGCTACATACATACTACAGAAAGTTAGCACATTGCTGCCGATTGGAATGTGAATAGCCTTTAAAACAAAGATTTTTTTTTGCAATATACTGTAGCTATAGTAGCTGTTCAACAATAAAAAGAATAATCCGAACGTGAATTCTCCGTGTGACTCAGTCTTTATTGAAATCAACTTAAAAACTAGGTGAAATTAACTGAAAGCCTATCAATAAAAAACTAAAAAGTGGGTTTTGCAGAGACCGCTGAAAATTGCCAATTTTCAACTGGCATTTGAGACCGAACGGTTGGTCTGAAAAAAAAACTAAGTAGTGATATTTGTAGAGAATTTTAAGTACTTTAATTTCTGTAAACAAACCTTTTACTAAAAATTTATAGTTTTCGAGTTTTAGGCAAAAAACGGAAAAAGCAGACTTTTTGCTTTTTTTCGTTTTTTTTTTTCAATGTTGCGTCACGAAATTTTGTCCGCAAACCTCAGATTCGGATTCAGCAACCCAAAATACATATAGAATGACAGAAATCAGAACTACCCCAAATCTTTCCCACTAGCGGCCCTTTAGAGTACAAATTGACTGAACTATTCAGTGTTGGAGCAAGCCATGGATCAGTTTGTCTGTTTGAAGTGTGCGATCGGTAACTTTCATCATATCGTTTTAATTGTGTGTCCGTTTCGTTAATGATAATTCAGTACATGAGGAGTTTCTGCAACTTATTCCAATGAATGATACAGATAAAGTCATGCAGATTTTGAGAGTCAATAGTAATGGCGGTGGGAACACGGAGAGCAAAACATTATTTTTCTCTCACATAAATCAGTATTTTAAGCAACCACGTAACTATGGTCATGATGGTACCACTGCATCGTTTCAGATTTTTATTTAGTTACTAATTTCCATATTTAAAATTATTTTTTGTCTCTTTTTTACAGTGCTGAAAATATAACGAAGCCCAAAATAGCTTTGTGCTTCTTATGAATATTCATCGAAATATTTTAATAATATATGATGATGTTGATGACTGTCGTTTTAGGGACGGAACAGCAAGGTCATCTGCCCCTTTAATAGTGTAGGCCTACACAATTACCCTTCTATAGTACCGTAATGACCCCCTCCCCCAGAAAGAAATCCCGCGTACGCCACTGGGAACGGGGTGTAATCAGCTTCGCTGAGGCGGGTTCGATTCCCATCACAGCCCTCCTGGAGTGGTTTTCCGTGGGTTGCTCACTTTTACTCCAGGTAAATGCTGCGATGGTGCCTAACTTACGGCCACGGCCGCATCCTTCCCAATACAATAGGAATTGCTGACGTTAATTTTTGTGGTCTTTTTTCTGCCTACAGTTTTTAGCCGATTTTCAATTTTGAAAAAATAGGCTTATGAGATCACCTTTTGTCCGTGTGTGTGTGTGTGTGTGTGTGCGTGCGTGTTTGTGTGTGTGTGTGTGTGTGTGTGTGTGTGAGGTGTGTGTGTGTGTGTGTGTCCCTAATAACGTTTAAACGGCTGGAGAGATTTCAATGAAACTCGGTAAGTTCATAGTTCTATTCCGGGCGACCTCGACCGTGCCCTTCAAATTTTGTTACGTCTCACCAATCCAACATGGCGGCTGTGCGAAATATTTCACCAGCATTCAATATCTCCGAAATTATTACCGATATCACCCTGGAATTTATTACGTTGATAAAGGAAACTACTAGAAGTTCACCTATGTGACTTTTGAAAAACTGGTAACTACAAAACCAACATGGCGGCCACGCGAATTTGCCACCTTTAAATAGACTTTTCTCGCGATTTAACCAACCAAACTCAATAAAACTTGGTACAGTACATGTTTATACATATTGTAATGCACCGACATCTAACTTGGTTCAATTGTTTATATAACCACAAGATGGCGGATGAACGAAATATTTCACCGGCATTCTGTATCTCTGAAACTATTAGCTTTATCACCCTGATATTTTATACGAAGATAAATGGCACTACTAGAAGTTCACCTATAAGACTTTCAAAAAGCGGTTAACTACATAACGAACATGACGGCCAAGCGAATTTGAAAATGTAAATAGACTTTTCTCGCGATTTAATGTTCCAAACGCAATGAAATCTGGTACAGGAAATGTTTATACACATTGTAGTGCACTGGTATCTAATTTAGTTCAATTGTTTACATAGCCTCAAGATGGCGGCTGTGCGAATTTTAAAATTAAGTTTTTATTTCTTGTGTCGTAATTAAGCGATAGAAGTGAAAGTTTGAATAATGAACCTACGCAATAATTTTCCTTCAATGGTACATGACTCTATGGCCTATACATTTAACAATCCAACATGGCGACCATCCGAAATATTCAGACGACTCTGAATATCTACGAATCTATTATAGCAATCAAACTGATTTTTTTATGTTCATAGGGGCTATGAACTTCAGTTCATTTATAGGACTTTAAATAACCTGGTGATCACAAATCCAACATGGCGGCGACGCGAAGTATAAATATTCACATGGACGTTTCTCGCAATTTAACCATCTGAGTGCAGTGAAACTTGGTACAGTAAATCCTTATACGAATGTTAATCCACTGGCATCTAATTTATTTCAATTGTTTCCATAACCACAAGATGGCAGCTGTGAGAAATTTTTAAATCTCCTTGTTACTTCTTGTGTCCTAATCATGCGATTGAAGTTTGAATACTACACGTACACAATAATCTTCATGTAACATTACATAACTCTAGGACCTACATATATAAAATCCAACATGGCGACCATCCGAAATATTTAGTCGGTACTCAATATCTACGAATCTATTACGTCAATCAAACTGAAATTTCGTATGTTGATAGTGGCAGGTAACATAAGTAGGATATATGAAAATAGGCTGTATAGTTCTTCACGGAACTACTTGTTTTTTTATAAATGACAATGTTTGGAGCGTATTTTGAGACTTCAATCGCATTATGTATATTTAGTTTGGTTTGATAGAAAAATTGGAATCCACGGAAAACCATTTCAAGAACTGTTGACGATGGGGTTCGAACCCGCTGGTCTTCGGAGGCCAGAGATAGTCTGGTCCCAGGGTGTTGCGCCTCAACGTGAGTAGCTACCCTGGTCGATATTATTATTATTATTTTCTCAGTCCTCACTGTGGCTTTCTAGGGTAAATTGTTTTCCAGCAAAGTATCAATATAAATATAATAATCCTTATTTCCTGTTACCTTTAGATGCCGGACCGATTTGTAGCTCCAGGGTGTAAGTCCAATTATGACGGCACTAAGAGTGAAGGGTATGTGCAATGTTAAATGTTACCAAAGGATGAGGAAACGCGAAAATGGTGATACTGTTAAGCTAATACTGTAATTGTAATTGCATCGAACATTCTTCTGGACAGTTGCTCCAAAATGATGCCAGACTCATTGAATAGGCATACCTCAAGTGAAAGTAAGAATCGAAGATTGTTAACACTTATATGAAGTATTTATTTGAAGTGGTCATGTTTTAGTTGTTTTTTATCAGTTTAATCGTTTTATTGGCTATTTATTAAATAACTTACAGCAGAATCTCTTTTTGTCGTCTACAATGTACGCACCTTTCCCCGTCCATACATATTAGTGAACTTCAATCCAATAACCCGATTTCAAATATTAGAATATTGTGAGACAGCAATGTCTCCTCTGCCCTAGGCGTACGGCCGGACCCGGACTTATGACGCTAGCGAAGCGGTATTGCAATTCGGTGTGGCCAAGGCCTGGTTATAGGTAGGCTTGCCATACGTCCCGGTTTGACCGGGACAGTCCCGGTATTTTGCTCTTGTCCCGGAGTCCCGCCCGGTTTTATCAATGTCCCGGAAAACGGTTTTAAGACGTAAGAAGTAATGAATTTATGTGTTTAAGAATCTTTTATGAATGGGTTACTTTTCAACAATCAACATCTTTGAATATCGCGCACAGCGTCAAAGAGGTCAGAAGTAGACTATAGTTAACTCAATAATTAATTCTTTTTTTAGTTTGACAAAAAAGTTTTTTGTAATTGTTTTTGTAGTTAGACAAAAATTTGTAGTTTTTTTTAATAAGAATTAGTAATTGTTTAATTAAACACTTTTATGAAGTATTTTAAATTACATTTTATTAACACTTATTTCTAGATGGTAGACCTGAAAAAAATATCATTAAAAAGGAAAAAATAATTTTTTTTATGTAGCAAAAATTCTTTATTTTTATTTTTATAAGGTGTGTAGAACTAACAATTTAGGGTGCCAGATTCTTCCCTCCCGTCACTTGTGAGGCTTAAAAAAGGCTTAAAACTCACCATTTTGCTTCTAATTTTAAAAAATTCCCGGCGGAGGATCCCCGAACCCCCGCTCTGCTAGGGAGTATTCCATACCTTTCAGACCCCCCGGTAAGACCATCCCATATTAATGTGTCCCGGTTTCACTTACCAAAAATATGGCAAGCCTAGTTATAGGTAGCTATGCTCTTGTGCATCTTATCGTCCACTGTCGCCTCAGTGCTTCCGGAGTTTGGATGGTTTCAGTCCCCGTGCTAGAATTTATCAAATGTCCCTCCGGAATTCCAGTTGGTGGGAGATGGGGCGTCCCACATTTCCTTGCCCTGCCTTCTGCTTCAACAAGTCTCCATTGATTTTTAGCCTACTTTTCACATTTTGCAAAAATTAGGAAAAATTAGACTTATGAGATCGATCAGGGAAAATGTATGTCTGTCTGGCTGGCTGTGTGTGTGTCCCCCCTATCAACTCCAAAACGGCTGCAGAAATCGAAACCAAATTTAGTATGAGTAAAGATGTATACCGGAATATCTCAAGCCCATGTTTGAAAATGATGTCAGTGCTACCAACTGCTGAAAAAACGCACTGGAAATTTGAGCTCCATGTTGGATATAATGGAAGGTATGCATGGGAGCTATTCCAAAATTGACACAGATGTAGATAATACTATTTCAGTTTAATTTCCAGGAGGCCATACATGACAGTGTTGCCAAAATAATTTTAAGCCTTCTGATAGGTCCAGTTTTTAAATGCATATAACTTCTACACTATTAATTGGATTTCAACCAAATTGTGTATGTAATATGTTTACATAATCAGATTTGACTGAGTGTATTCTTAAGAGCCACCAGGGCTGCCAACTGTTAATAATTGCTCTCTCTATTTTCTTAATCAAAATACCAATATATCTGAAAGTATGCAAGCCAACAGCTTTTAACTATGCACACGTATAGTACCTGACATTTTAGATTAATTTGGAGTAACTTATATACTTCAGTTCTATCAACAAGATTCCATGCCTGCTCATAGGACCAATTTTTAAATACATGTAACTTCTATACTATCAGTTGGATTTCAACCAAATTTCGTATGTGATATGTGTAACATAACAGATATGACTATAAGTATTCTTAAGAGCAATCAGGGATGCCAACTGTCAATATATGCTGTCTATATTTGTTTACCCTAATATCAATTTATCAGAACACACCCCCAATTGCAAATAAACGAATGAATGAATGAATGAATGAATGTATGCAAGTCAACAGCTCTATACTCTGCACACGTATAGCACCTGACACTCTAGATTAATTTGGAGTAATTAATATGTTAGTGCTGCCAACATGATTCTATGCCCGCTGATAGGTCCAATTTTAAAATACATGTAACTTCTATACTAAAAAATTCCTCTCGGCACGCCGGAAGACGGAGGTAGATTTCACCGGGCAAACTAGGGGATAGGCTATAATAGGCAAAATATGCAGGTTTTCGTAGGAGGATGAGACCTCATTTATTGCGAGAAAGTATTTTACAATTGGAGGTTAGTTAACATTTTGTCGTCTTTCTATGCATATTTTTAACATTTTACTGTCTTATGGGGATGGTAACCTTCTTGTCATTTGGGGTTCATTTTTATACTTGTGATCACACTGTCCTTATGCAAGGTTTGGAACTAATGTGTAACTATCTAACAGTCTGTTACTTCTTCACGCAAAATTTTATCTCCCGCAGAGTTGTTGGTTAGTTCCTCAGTTTAGGGACTGCGACAAGGTGGTCATGTAACCCCGTGTACATTGGGTGTGTGTAGAATCTGTCTGATAAACGGTGTTATTTGTGATGACTGTATTAGTCTGTAATTCAGGTAAGGTCTGCAGACGGTCAATTTTAAGTAGTAGTACCTAATTTTGTACCAAATACTAACGTCAACGACACCTAGCTGTGAACTTGGCTGCTAGATGCCACCGCAACCAGCAACTTGCAACGAACGTTGTAACTTCCCCTCCGAAGGAAAGCATGCTGACGGATTTTTAGTGCTCTTAGAAAATCTGGCGACTTTCGCCGGCTTTGAACCAGCGACCTTAGGCATAGAAGTTCAGCATGCTGCCAGTTAGCCGCTACCCTCATAGTCAGATGGAACAAGAAGTTCCGTGACGAACTAAAGAGCCTACTTTTCTTAAAATTAAGATTCATGCCATAGATTAATCTACAGTATAAGAAACTATCTAGAAAATGACGAAATTAAGTGGGTAATATCGAAATGTCTTTATTAGTTCGAAATAAGGTATACTAGGCATAATGTAGCCTAATGGAGCAATACAGTTGGCAGCACTGGTGACTGAATATATTCTCACTTCCATCTCCTAAGGTACAGAATACAAAATGTGGTTGAAGTTCAAAGGACGTTACATGGATTTAGACATTGGATCTATTAGTACACGTAAAAGCATGTTGGAAACAATGTCATGCGAGTGCTGGTCAGAAATAATCTGAAATATTATATCTTTTTGTGCCAATTTTGGATGAAATCCATTTGTTGGTATAGAAGTTACATGTATTTAAAAATTGGTCCTATCAGCAGGCTTAGAATCATGTTGGTAGAACTGACGTATATAAGTTACTCCAAATTAATGTAAAATGTCAGGTAATTTACGCGTGCATAGTTTAAACCTGTCGGCTTGCATACTTTCAGATATATTGGTATTTAGATAAAATAATAGAGATAACATTTATTGACAGTTGGCAGCCCTGGTGGCTCTTAAGAATACACTCAGTCATACCTGTTTATGTACACATATTACATACAAAATTTGGTTGAAATCCAATTGATAGTGTAGACGTTATATGCATTTAAATATTGGACTTATCAGAAGGCTTAAAAATATTTCGGCAACGCTGTCATGTATGGCCTCCTGGAAATTAAACTGAAATAGTATTATCTACATGTGTGCCAATTTTATAATAGCTCCCATGTATACCTTCCAAGATATCCAACATGGAGCTCAAATTTCTAGTGAGTTTTTTTAGCAGTTGGTAGCACTGGCATCTTTTTCAAATATGGGTCTGAGATATTCCGGTATACAACTTTACTCATACTAAATTTGGTCTCGATTGCTGCAGCCGTTTAGGAGTTGATAGGGGGGGGGGGGGGGGACTCACACACACAGCCAGACAGACAGAAGGACTGACAGACAGACAGAAGGACAGACACATTTTCCCGGATCGATCTCATAAGTCTACTTTTTCCTCATTTTTGAAAAGTGTGAAAAGTAGGCTAAAAATGAATGTGATCTCGTCAATGGCGTTGTCTTGGCAACCTCTGATAGATCATCCCTTATCAATTTAAAAGCGTTGTTATGGTAACCTCTGATGGCACTTGGCATTTTTTAAAATTCCGAAATCATTTTTCCCATCCCTTGGCGTAATGGTGGGTCATATCAAACATTCTTTCAGACAAAAGGTTTAGGTAATTATTAGGGGAATATTTTCCATTTTGTACGGTTTTGATATTGTGCCTATTGAGAGAGATATGATTAATGTTTCCCGAAAAACCCACTTTTTCCACCCCTTTGGTCAATGGTTGGTGCTATCAAAAAACTTATTTGACATAAATTTTTGGCACTTTTCCGACACATATTATGAACTTTGAATGGATTCGATATTTCACGTATTAAGAGAGTTATAGCGAAATTTCACTTTTTCGAAAAAAGCCCCCCATTTTCACCCCCTTCGACCGATTTTGCCCATTAACGAACTCGACCTAGATTTTATAGGGATACATATTATGTAAAAAATTCAAAGTGATTGGTACAAAATTACGGCAGTTATCGTGTCCACAAGAAACTGATATATATATACGGGGTGCTTCAAAAAATGTATGCACACTTTGAACTTCCATAGAAAATTTATTTACCGTTCTACAAAGTTAAATTTCAGGAAATTAGAAAGCTGAAAGTCCAATGTAAATGAAACATAAATAACAAATGTTAATACTGTTAAAATTGGCGACCTGCAGCATCAATACAATTCTGAGTACGAGTCACCACTGATTCTGTACATCGTATCAAAACGTCCAATGAGATCTCTCTACACACGGCTTGAATCGCATTCCAAAGAATGTATAGGTTACGTGGTTTACGTTTGTACACCTCATCTTTTACTGTGCCCCATAAGAAGAAAACCAGTGGTGTAAGGTCTGGAGAGCGTGCTGGAAACTCGATTGGCCCCCTGCGTCCTATCCACTGGCCCGGCAAATTTTGATCCAGGTAAGTTCGTACGTCCCTGTGATAGTGCGGCGGGGCACCATCTTGTTGAAAATAAAAATTATCATTACCGTATAATGCACGAATGGTAGGAAATATGGAATCAGCAAGCATTGTTAGGTAAGTTATACCAGTTACAGTGCCTTCAAATCGAAAAGGTCCAATGAGTCCCCTTGAAGACAAACCGCACCACACATTTACACCAGGCAAATTTACAGCTTTTTCAATTGTAATGTGAGGATTTTCTTCACCCCAGTAAACACAATTGTGCCTATTGACAGTTCCATTAAGTTTGAATTGGGCTTCATCCGACCAAATGATGCTACCCATAAATCCCGGTTCACGTATCACCATCTCCTGAGCCCATTCACAAAATTGCAACCTTCGATCTGGATCGTCGTCACTTAGCTGTTGCACCAGCCTTGGAATGTAAACACGATACTTGCCTCTCTTCAGAATGCGTAGCACGCTGCTAGCACTTACATCACTTTCACGTGCCCCTTGCCTTGAAGATTTGTTAGGAGAGCGTTGAAACCGTTCCAAGACTGCCGTTGATGACTCATCACTTGTAGCTGTTCGAGGTCGACCTGAATGACCTTTATGCACATCACACACTGTTCCATGAATTTCGAATTTGTCTCGTATGCGTGTAATTGTTAATCTTGAAGGTGGTTCTGTATCATACTCCCTTCTCCACTGTCTTTGAACTTCATTTACATTCTCAAACTTCCAGTACCACTTAATAACCTGCTTACGTTCTTCAAAACTCAAACGTACGTCCGCCATGTTGATATTACAAATTCCAACTGACAATATAACATAGAGGGACGATTATGCTGCCACCTGGCGAAGAAATATAACATTAGCCTTGTAGAGCGGGAAAACTACGATAGTTTAAAGTGTGCATACATTTTTTTGAAGCACCCTGTATATATATAGATAGATAGATAGATAGATAGATACATATATACATAAATTATATATAAACTTTTGAACTGACGGTGGTTTTGGGGTCTGGGGGATGTGAAACGCGAAGATATGTCGAAATTTTCCGGAAGTCGAAACATGGTACCCATTGCAATAGTTAGCTTTCTAATGAAATCTACCTAAAATGGATTTCATCCAAAATTGGCACAACAATATATCATAATTATTTCTAACCAGCACACGCTTGACATTGTTGCCAACATGCGTGCTGATACATTCAATGTCCAACTGCATGTAACGTCCATTGGACTTCAACCAAATTTTGCATTCTGTACCTTAAGAGATGGAACTAAGAATATATTCAGTCAACAGGGCTGCCAACTGTAGTGTTCTATTAGGCTACATTACACCAGGAATATTTCGAACTAATTAGACATTTCGATATTACCAACTTAATTTCGTCATTATTCTACATAGGTTCATATACTGTAGAATAATCATTGGCCTGAAAAGTAGGCTCTTAAGTTCGTCACGGAACTTCTTGTTATAATACCTAAATGTAACCGGTGCATTCTGTTCGACACCAGCTCGTTAACCATCCTTAGTGAATCCTTCTTTGAGTGGTTCCTACCATTCACACTAGCAAAATCTCAAAGGCTAAGGGTAGATTACCCAATCCACTGCTCTTAACAGCCATGATAAGTCTGGAATTGTTAGAACCACGTGAGCCATCTTGTGTGGTTGCTCTCTTGACTGAGGCCCTGCCCTGCCTAGGATTTTAATTTTGGTCTCACCAAATACCTGGATATTTCTTAAGGCAACGAATGCCTCTTAGCCAATAAGATATTATGATGATGATGATGATGATAATTGTTGTTTTAAGGGGCCTAACATCTGTGTTATCGGCTCCTAATCGTTTTGGTGATAGTGAAAATGAAAATGTAACTAAAACTAACTACATATTTACAACTAACACTAAGCTACATACTTACAAACTAGAAGATCAAATGGAAAAAAGGAATAAGAATAAGAGAAACAAAAGACAGGAGGAAAGGAAATGTCCTCAACCCTCGATGAATGAGAATTAAGGGACTTGGAAGAAAGGAGAGCCAGGAAAGGTAAAGAGGAGAGGGTCCGCCCCAAAGGCAATGGAAGAAGGAGATAAACCGGACCCAGCTCAGGAAGCCCTCGGGGTTGCCAACTCCTGAACTCACCAGACGTGAGCCCTTGAGGGTGTAGCACAATCCAGGGTGCACCAGAAGTGGTGGGGGGGCTACATACACCCTGCCTCCTTGAGGGCCTTGAGCAGAAGGCAGGAGATACAATGAAAAGAAAACAAGAGGTCGACCCCTCGAAGAATGAGGGATCAAGAAAATGAGACAAGGGCCAATTAAGGCGGGAAAGTGAAAGACTCCCTAGGCCTCAAATACCCTAATACCGTCGGGGTCGCAAACGAACAAGAATTCACCAAAGGAGGTCGAGAGGAAAGATAACAGAGAGGAGCCCAGCACAAGTAAGTGCAAGCAATGCCGGACTCAGCTGGGTTCCCGTGGTTGCCAACCCATGTCCTACTAGATGTGTGCTTTGGGGTGTGGGCAATAATAGTCCCAGCAACATATACACACACGTTAGCCATTTAGCTAACTCCAATTTGTAAGTTTCATGGTATAGTTTGGTTCAAGGCGAACAGAAATAAACCTACAGTGACGCAAAATATCCAGATTTTCATGCCTTGATGTAGAGGCTAGCATTCGTGGATGTCACCCCGGGTTCAATTCCCGGCTCAGCGAAGACATGAAATTCTGGTTCGAGGACTGGAACGGGGTGCACAAAGTCTCGTGAGATATACTGAGAAGAGGATGGTTTGATTTCCACCTCAATCATCCTGGAAATTCTTTTCTGTGATTTCCCACTCTTACTACAGGCAAATGTCGGGATGGTTCCTAACCTAAGGCCAAGGCCAAATAATTGATAGCCATTCCCAGATTGTACAAGTGAATGTGTTACCGATGCTAAAGTGTGGATATAATTTTGATAACTAAAGTTTGGTACTAAATCTCATGTACTTTTTTTTCAGGATTAAGGAATTTCCCATATCATTTGGGTACAATTGTGTTGACTGACTGAAAAGCACCAAACTTTTGTTTACTAAGGCAACACTGAAAAATGGCTTCCAACCCCATAATGTTCTTGACAACTTTTACTGCAGTCTGTCAGTTGTGTCCATAATTTCAACTGTGGTCAATTCATACAGATAAAATTGTCTTCTTTAATTTATTCACGCCTTTTCGGGATCTGTTCAGAATGTTACCAAAGACTTCCCACGAATTTTGGATGCTTTGTTCCTCAGTTTTGGGGGCTGCGACAATGCGGGCATGTAGCCCCGTGTACTTTGGGTGTGTCTAGAATTTGTCTGATAACCGGTGTTAATTGTGATGGCTCTGTTAGTGTTTGTTATCTGTAATTCAGGTAAGGACTGCTGACGATCAATTTCAAGTAGTTACTACTTTTGCTGCCGTCAACGACACCTTGCTTTGAACTTGGCTAATAGATGTCACCGCAACCGGCTCCTGGCAGCGAACGTTGGAACTAATACAGCGTTATAAATGCTAACATACAAATGTAACTTCACAGAATTGTTTTTAGAGGAAAGTTCCTTTACATACTATAAATCTATGACATGGGCCCGCCGGCTTTACTTCCCCTCCCAAGGAAGACATACTGAGGGATTTTTAACCCTCTTAAAAAATCCGACGACTTCGGCTGGGTTTGAACCTGCGATCCTGGGCATAGAAGCTCAGCAAGCTACCAACGAAGCCGCCTTTTCTCACGAATTTCGTGAAACTTACAGTAGACTATTTTTAGGAAGAGTTGGTTGGTTGGTTCTTAAGTTTAGGGGCTGCGACAACGCGGCCATGTTGCCCCGTGTACTTTGGGTGTGTGTAGAATCTGTCTGATAACCGGTGTTAATTGTGATGGCTGTATTAGTGTGTGTTATCTGTTTTTTTTTTAAATTCAAGTAAGGACTGCAGTGTTTTGAATTTTTCAAATAGTTCCTACATTTGCCGCCAAACGCCACCGTCAACGACTACTAGTTCAGAACTTAGCAACCAGACGTCACCGCAGTCAGTTCTTGGCAACGAACGTAGAAACCTAAGAGCGTTGTTTACATTCTTAACCTATACAATTTAGCTTCACACAGGTGTAATTAGTGGAAGTTTCTTTAACATGCCATAAATCTATGACATGGGACCGATTTAGGAAGACTGTCACACATGAAACAGAACCGGAGTTAATATTATGTACTAATTGATAGATCCTGGGATTGGGGTAGGTGCCTGTAGAGTTGACTTCAGTCGAGTATTTGTCTGAGGTGAATGTGAAAGCCGCACTCAGCACTGGGAGTTGAGTGTCGTATCTCCGATCGTGCGTCCTATCCAGTTCTCAACGTCACGCGCGGCAAAATGTCACTCTTCTAGGGGAGCGTGGCTTTGAATTTAATTGTGTGGCAAACCGGAATTGTCACTTAGTTACTTGTCCTCTACAACCCACAAGGTCAAGGCTACTTGTTCCCGCCACTCGGCAAACGAGTTTTCGTTCTTCGCTGAAATTAAAAGTGGAAATAATTGGTGACCTAGTTTATCTGTGGTTATTCTCCCTACACAGGCTTATGAGGAAGTAGTCACAATAAAAGCAATTGGTTCCGTCAAGAACTATACAGCCTATTTACATATATCCTACTTATGTTAATACCTCTATCAACTTACAAATTTTCAGTTTGATTGCTGTAATAGATTCCTAGATATTAAGAGCCGTCTAAATATTTCGGATGGTCACCATGTTGGATTTTTATATCCTATAGTCCTTAGAGTTATGTACTATTACATGAAGATTAATGTGTAGATGTATTATTCAAACTTCATTCGCATGATTAGGGCACAAGAAATAAAAACAAGATTTTAAAATTTCGCGTCGCCGCCATGTAAGGTTTGTGCATACCAGGTTATTGATTATCCCATAGGTTCACGTATGTTTATAGCCTCTATCAACATACAAAATTTCAGTTTTATTACTGTCATTGAATAATATATATCGAGATCCGTCTAAATATTTCGGTTGGTCACCATGTTGGATTTCGATATATGTAGGCAATAGGGTTATGTACAATTAGATGAGGATTATTGCGTAGGTTCATTATTGAAACTTTGACTTTGATCGCATGATTAGGACCCAAGAAATGAAATCTTAATTTTAAAATTTCTCACAGCCGCCATTTTGAGATTATATAAACAATTGAACTAAATTAAATGTCAATGCAACACAATGTGTGTAAACAAATTCTCCACCAAGTTTGACTAAGTGCCGATAATCAAATCACGAGTAAAGTATATTTAAAAGTTTCAATTTCCCTTGGTCGCCATGTTCGTTTTGTCGTTAACAGGTTATCAAATGTTACATACCTGAACTTCTAGTAGTATCCTTTATCACCGTACAAGTGGCTTCGGTGGCGTAGTCGGTAGCATGCTGAACTGCAGTGCCCAAGATAGCGGGTTCAACCCCGGCCAAAGTCGTCGGATTTTTTTAGAGCGTTAAAAATCCTACAGTATGCCTTCCTTCGGAGGGGAAGTAAAGCCGGCGGTCCCATGTCATAGATTTATGGCATGTAAAAGATCCTTTCACAGACTAAACTTGTGTAAAGCAAAATTTGTTAGGTTAGATTTCGTCAGAACGCTCTATTAAAGTTCCAACGTTCACCTCTAGGTATCATTGATATCTGGTGGCGAAAGTTGAAACTACTTGAAATTGAACGGAACTTGTAGCTCACCCTTTAGGGTGTCCGCTGGAAGCAGCTACAGACTCAGGCACTTCCGGCACTAAAAGAAAGTCATACGATAAATAAATACATAAATAAATAAATAAATAAATAAATAAATCACCGTACAGAATTTCAGGGTGCTATCAGTAATAGTTTCGTAGATATGCCGATTAAATATTTCGCACGGCCGCCTTGTTTGATTGAGACGTATCAAAATTTCAAGGGCACGTTCGGGGTTGGCCCAACTAGTACTATGTCCTTACTGAGTTTCATTGTAATCGCTCCAGCAGTTTAGAAATTATTAGGGGCTGACACACACACACGGTCAAAGCTCCAGCAGTTAAGAAGTTACACACACACACGGGCAAAAAGTGATCTCATAAGCCTATTTTTAGTCTATTTTTAGCCTATTTTCATTTAAGTCGGGATTTTTGAAAAGAACCAAAATTAGGTCGTTTAAGCTCATAACAAAAAGAAAACTTGCTAAAACTTAAATGTTTAAATAATATGAACTGATAATATATTTTATGTTCGACGATGTCGAAATGTAAATATTATAATGAGGCTCATTTTAGTACAGGTTTTCATTATGGGACAGTTTCTCCCACCAATCAGAGCTCAAGAAACAGTTGTTTGACCAATTAGGTAAGGCTAGCATCGCACCTGCGCTGGGTTCCAAGGCCTTCTAATTTAAATTTCACTGCGTGGCGAGTGTCATAGTGGGGTAATCGAGGAGGCCATGGTCAAATACAAGGTATTCTCTGCGTCCCATGCGCTCTGTTCAGTACATAAAACTGGCGAAATCTCGACAGATATTTATATGATATTTATGAATATTTATGTTCGAACATAAAATAGTTATAATAATTATCGTCGAACATAAACAGTCGTATGCCACTCGCCTATAATGGTAATTAATTATTGCCATTCTAGGCTCGTTGCATAATGTACTATTAATGAAAGAATATACGTACATACGTAATGTAGCTTACATATTTATAGAATACTGTGCAATTTATACATTGTCAGAGCTCTTAAAGAAATCTGATATTGATTTTTGAACTGCAGTGCCTAGTGGTTCGCTTTATTGCGGCCAAGTCTTTGATTCGTCGCATCAACGCTTTTGTTTAACAAATATGTGTGTAAAATGACCACGATGCCTCGTAACATTTATTCCAAGGTTTTCATTCCATTATTTCCCTAGCTCACAAATGCATACCAAACTATCAGCTATAACCTAACTATTTCAACGTATCTAGTTCCACATCGGAGATCATACCGGATACATTTTTAATAGAGCTGCAGTATTGAGCTAATTGAGATCCAGTGGCCATTTGGGTAATCGATTTGTGGCGGTATTCAAATATATGCACAAATACTAAGTACATTGTGTTTATAACCCTGAATATTTATAACTGAACGTACAGTAAATACTGCATGCTCAATATGTGTACCGCCTCATTATGTATTCATTGAAAAATTGGCTCCAAACAAGGAATCCGGCAGACAGAGGGCTTTATGTAGTGGAAAGAACGGAACCAAACAAATAATAGGCAGTCCAAAAGGAAGTCATGGCAGGAATTTGGAGATAAATTAGAAAGGTTAGGTCAAGCGGCAGGAAAGCCCTTCTTGAGCGGCGTAAAGAATCCTAGTCATGGAGGTAAAAGAAAAATGTGTAGTGTTTTGGATAATTCAGAGAAGCTTATATTACGAGCGGCGCACTGTATTGTTTTACACATTATTTTCTTCTACCCAATGAAGTACATTACACATCAGTTGTTACGTCCACCTTCTCAACATAATATCCATGTAACTTTATGCACTTTTGCCATCGATGTGTCAGACTCTCCAGACCTTCTTTCGGAATGCTGCGCACCCATCCATGCCTTGACAGCTACTGTATGTCCAGTTTTGCAAAATCCGCAAAAGGGTGACCATGCAATGGAAGCATAGCGGCAGTCCTCCGCCAAAGAAATGTTGATCAGTGCCATCAGTCGGCAAGTGCATGGCGACAGAGTTCTGTGACACAAAGGGCATCATCCTCATTGACTGACTGGAAAAGGGGGCCACGATTAACAGTGCAGCAAATGTGGCAACCCTTAAGCACTTCCGTCGTGCCATTCAAACTAAGCGGCGAGTAAAATGGGCTAAATGTGTGCTTCTGGAACATGACAATGCCCGTCCCCACACTAGCCGAGAGACCACCCTTGTCGTTGATCAAATGGCATTCGCGGTGCTGCCATATCCACCATATTCTCCCGACTTGGCACCAAGTGATTATCACCTGTTCGGGAACATGAAGGAACCTCTGGACACAGTTGTCAAGGCATGGGTACGCTGCATTTCGAAAGAAAGGTGTCAGGAAGGTCTGGAGAGACTGACACATCGATGGCAAAAGTGCATAAAGTTACAAAAAGATTATGTTGAGAAGGTGGACGTAACAACTGATGTGTAATGTACTGCATTTGGGTAGAAAAAATAAAGTGTAAAGCAATATAGTGCACCCCTCGTAGGAGCACTGGTATGTTGGCAAGATACTCGAAAATTTGGTGAATGTAAATGGAGACTTATTCGGTAATGTGGCAGATTTTTAGATTGTGCAGGAGAATGACGATGAGAAATAGATCACACACGATGGTAAATGAACTATAGGGTGCGTTCAAAAAGTAACGAGCCGATGGGATAATTACAGAAACCAGTACCTGTATGTTAGAAGTATTGGCCCTGGCTGTTGAGGCACTTGTCCCACTGTGACACGAGGCGGTGAATGGCTGTCTCATAAAATTCCCTGGGCTGCGATGTGAACCAGTTCCGCACGTACAGCTGGACGTCGGCGTCTTAGGTGAATCGTTGGCACCGCAGAGCCCTTTTCAGGGGACCAAACATGGCGTAATCACAGGGAGAGAATTCTGGGCTGTATGGAGGGAGACCGAGAACCTCCCATTGGGCACACACTTTGCACAAGTGCAGTCGTTCCTTCGTGATGGTGTCCACACTTCCGACGCTCAATCCGACCACGGCGGCTATGGCGTTCACTGTCACTCGGCGGTCCTGGGTAATTAGTGCATCAACCAGCTGGACGTTGTCATCGGTAACGCAGGGGGGTGACCCAGACCGGGCATCATCGGCTAACGACAACCGTCCTTCCCTGAAGCGCTTGTGCCACGCCTTGACCCTTGCAAGGAACATACAATGTTCGCCGTACACTTGTGACATTTGGCGATGAATGTCCGTTCCCCCTACTCCTTCCGCTGTCAGAAACCGATCAACACCTCTTTGCTCTTCGTTTGACGCCTCCGTGTCACTGTCAGATCCATTACACTTAAGCTATTACATCTATGTCTAAACTTATCTAGGAGACCATTAAGATCTAGAGAAGGTGTACGATAGGGTACCCAGGGATAAGATGTTGAGCATCCTGAGAGATTATGGTTTCGAGGGAAGGCTGCAATCAATAGTATAAGGTGCGCTCAAAAAGTAACGATCCGGAGGCTGGCATGCGCAAACCGGTGACGGCATCGGCTAATCGTGGCGTGTGTAACGAGGTGTGGGTCCAACCAGAGCGTTGAAGATCACAGCCCGTCGCTAGAGGGCACGCGTGCACGTCACGTGACGATACAAAGCGAGCAGCTACATGAATCGTCCAAACAAGACCAAGACAGTAGGCCATTCGACATGCTTCCTGGTGTGGTTGAAGACTGCAGGGCACCCATTAGACACACACTTTCCACATGTGCAGTCGTTCCTTCATGATGGTGTGCACACTTCCGACGCTCAATCCGACCACGGCGTCTATGGTGTTCACTATCACTCGGCGGTCCTGGGTAATGAGTGCATCAACCAGTTGGCCGTTGTCATCGGTAATGTAGGGGGGTGCCCCAGACCGGGCATCATCGGCTAACGACACCCGTCCTTCCCTGAAGCGCTTGTGCCACGCCTTGACCCTTGCAAGGGACATGCAATGTTCGCCGTACACTTGTGACATTCAGCGATGAATTTCCATTCCCCTTACTCCTTTCGCTGTCAGAAACCGAACAACACCTCTTTATTCTTCGTTTGACGCCTCCATGTCACTGTTTGGAATACGACTGGCAGCGTTGGACGATTGATGCATGCTGCTGCTCGCTTTGTATCGTCACGTGACGTGCACGCGTGCCCTCTAGCGACGGGCTGTGACCTTCCACGTTCTGGTCGGAACCACACCTCGTTACACACGCCACGATTAGCCGATGTCGTCACTGGTTTGCGCATCACAGCCTCTGGCTCGTTACTTTTTGAACGCACCTTATATTTATGTTGATAATCAGGCAGCAGTGAGAGTTGATGATACGATGAGTTCTTGATTTAAAGTTGTTGCAAGAGTGAGGCAAGGCTGTAATCTCTCATAACTATTGTTTATTTTGTGTATGGACCATTTGCTGAAAATCATTCAATAAGCAATTCAATTCGATGGAAACCAAGTATGCAGTCAGTCTGATGCTACAGAGTGTCGTGTGATACGACTTTTAGGGAAGGACAATGATGATGATGATGATGATGATGATAATTGTTTTAAGGGTCCTAATATAGTCGTAATCAGGCCAGGAAGGGCTATGAAAGGTGCTTAAGTCGTGTAGGAATGGCTGACTTTGTTTCAGAGCTTCCAGATGTATGACTATACTGCTTTGAGAGTTTCTTATGACATACAACTCGATTGTTTGAACGGCTATCTTAATTGAATGACGACATACAGTATTTCTCAGAGGTTGGCGGTCGAAGGGGAATAGATGCCCTCGCGTGGTTGTTGTTGTTTGAGTCTTCAGCCTTTTGACTGGTTTGATGCAGCTCTCCATGCCTCCCTGTCCTGAGCTAAACGTTTCATCTCTACATAGCTACCACACCCTACATCCAAGGCAATCTGTTTAACATATTCTAACCTTGGTCTACCCCTACAGTTCTTGTCCTCGACCCTTCCTTCCATAACTAAGCTTGCTATTCCTGGGTGTCTTAGTATGTGTCCTACCAACCTATCTCTTCTCTTCATTAGCAGTCGCCAGAAACATCTCTCCTCTCCCACTCGTCTTAATACCTCTTCGTTTGTAACCCTATCTACCCATCTGATCTTCATCATTCTCCTGTAACACCACATTTCAAATGCTTCAATTCTCCTCTTTTCTGCTGCACCAATAGTCCAAGTTTCACTTCCATAGAGCGCCACACTCCAGACAAAGGCTTTCAAAAATGACTTCCTAATACCTAAATCTATATTGGATGTCAGCAGATTCCTTTTTTGTAGAAATGCTTTCTTTGCCTGAGTCAACCTACTTTTTATATCCTCTTTGCTTCGTCCATCACTGGTTATTCTGCTTCCTAAGTAACAGAAGTCTCCTACTTCCTTCAGCTTTTCACCTGCCAATTTGATCTCCATAGAGGTTTCTGATTTATTTCGGCTGCATTCCAGTATTTTTGTTTTACATTTATTAATTTTCATCATGAATTCTTTCCGTAAGACTGAGTCCATACCATTCAAAAACTCATTCAAATCCTCAGGGTTGTCGGCCAAGATGACGATGTCATCAGCAAATCTCAGAGTTGAAATTATTTCTCCTTGAATCTTCACTCCCACTTTACATTTTTCTCTAATTTCCTTCATTGCTTGTTCAATGTAAAGATTGAAAAGTATGGGTGATAAGTTGCAGCCTTGCCTTACACCTTTCTGAATACCAGTGGTTACGAGTCCACTATTACGCAATCAGCGGACATTCCTCCCCATACAGTTACATAAATAAATCAATACTTCACAGTTCAATATCGAGTTTCCTGGAATCTCCTCGGGGCCAAATGACGAACTAGTGCTTGCAGCCTTGTTAAACCAGGACTGATTTTATTAACTCGCAGCACTGCTGAGTCTGTCGGAACCAGAGATATGCTCGTTTCTACAGTATTATTGGGTTGGTTGACGAACGATATAAAAGGGTAGAAAGCAGTCGTCATTGAATTAGATAAAACATAATCTAAAACCCAGCATATTTTCAGGGTTTGTGCCATGTCTAGTGTGGGGGTTCGCCTAGAACACCAAGCTGGCTCATCAGCGGTCTCTTGGTGTCCCAGCCCGAACACTGGCCGTGAAATTCAATATACCATCTGTTTGGAAGCCTTCATAGGGAGGTTATGGCTGCCTGAGCATTTAGTATTCGCAGTGAGGAGGCGCAGGAGCGCTTCATAAACAGGGAGGTAGCGTGCAGTTCGCTACTCCTGTGGGGGTCCTGGTGGGGACACCAAGAGCCCGCTGATGAACCAGCTTGGTGTTCTAGGCGAAACCCCACACAAGACACGGCACAAACCTAGAAAAAATGCTGAATTTTACAATAACTCCCTGGCCGTGAAGCCAATATACCAAAACATAATCTACTTTGTGGGTATAAGTTATGGTCGGATATAAAGCAAAATGGAATTAAGAAGCGTTGGAAGGAAAACCGATAAGTCAAGCAACGCAATCATTATACAGGGAGCGACTTGGAACCTTGCAGGCACCGTGAGGCAGCTGGGGCACTGAGTGTAGTAGCGTGTCGAGCATGGCATTGGTGCTAGCAGCAGCGTAGCGCCCAACTAGTTTAATACATTTACACTTTTTAATGCATTTAATAATCATTACATACATACATTTCAGAGTAATTGCTGGAAATGCTGTCCTTCAATTTCTAAACACACATTGCACCAACGTATCAGCTTGTCACGGTGGGTGAGTGGTTAACGTGTCGGTCTACTAACCCCAAGATTGCAGGTTCGCCCCTGGCCGTGGTAAGTGATTTTTGAAAGGCGGAAAAAATACGATACGCATGTCATACTATGTTGGCATGTTAAAGAACCCATTTGAATTCAGTAGGCCGTGTTCATAATGGCAAAATTAATCTCGGGAGTTTCCGCCAACACAAAGTTCCTCATTTCCCTATGAGAAAGTGGTATAGTGTTCAAGGAGCTTAGATATCTAACCTCCTTGACTTTCATAGTGCTTCAAGGAACAACGAAATTCGACATGCAAGCTACCCTCTGGGTGTCAAATTACAAAGTTTGCACCCGGCACCCGAGGCCATACGATATTCTTATTATTATTATTATTATTATTATTATTATTATTAATATTATTATTATTACCAACGTAGGAAGTTTTGGTACACTCGCTGTAAGTCATCCCCACTGATATTTCGAATCAGTGCAGTTCTCTTCTCTAAAGAATGGAACCTAGGAGAGGCCGTGAGGTGGAGAGGTCGCAATGAGTCACTGCCAGATTTATAGCATGCACCGATTAAGAGCGGATCGGGAAGCTGTGGATGTTGTCATAGCATTTATTACATACGCAGCTGACAGGATACCTTCATTGAGATAATTAAGACTTGCTGTTAACTACTGTAGCATACCTCGTATCCCGTGAACATGGTTAGGTATAAAACAAAACATCGAAGTTTTCTAGTGGAAACTTATCTTTTCAAGAAAAGGTTTGCAGTATATTTGTTCGTTAATTTCGTCACCGTGCGATGTTTACTTGTTAGGGAACCTCAAACAAAAGATATACAGAAACAATCCGCGTATTCCGGAGGCTCTCGAGAGCAAATAACTGCACTGATATCAGTGAGGATGAATTACAGCGAGTGTACCAAAACTTCCTACGTTGATGCAGTGTGTGTTTAGAAATTGAATGATAGCATTTCCAGAAACTATTCTGAATTTCGTGTAAGTATTAATGGTTATTAAATACAGTGAAACCTCTATTAAGAGACCAGTGGCGGTTCCGTGGAAAACTGGTCCTTTAGAGGGGTGGTCTCTTAATAGGGGTAGGCATTAAAAATAATTTATACCGCATTATTAATAAAGTAGAGTTGGAACACGTACTTGATTACAATTTATCTGCATTGGTTCACATTTAGTACAAATTAATTACAAATAGTTATTTTCTGAGCTCGGTCATTTAAAAGTCACGAATTGATCTCTGTTTCACATTAGCGCATATTTTTTTTTAAACTAATTCACTTTCTAGAATATGTCTGAGTGAGTTCGAAAGTCAGTTTGTTCTGGGTTCGAACAATCTTATAGGAGAGCCGTTTTTAGTATTTTTTATACGTTACTTAACACTTTTTCTAATGCCATTGTATGCTGATGCAGTTCTGTTCACATCATCACCCCCAACACCATCTCCAATGGGAAGGCAGACGAGAAGTGGTCTTTTGAAAGAGGTCAGACTGAGAAAATGCCTGGTCTTTGGTCGGGGAGAGGGGTGGTCTTTTGGAGAGGTTTCACTGTACGTTAAAAAGTGTAAATGTGTTCAACTAATTGGGCGCTACGCTGCTGCTAGCAACAGTGCCTTGCTCAACACGCAGTTACACACAGTGGCCTGTCCACCACGCGGCCTCTGCAAAGTTACGTCCTATAGAGAAGAACTTCGCTGTAGTTCCAAGAAATACCAACAGATAGTACCACAATTGGCAGTTGTTAAAAAGACCAGAACAAGGTCAGTAGTGTGTAGCGGACATGACGGAAGGTCATCAGATAAGTGGTTCATTTCAAAACTAAATACTCTGCTGGTATTAAATAATAAAACTAATAATAATAATAAATACTGAAAATTCTTATAAAAACACTATATGGAAAGACGACCAGAAAATTACTCATCTTTAATCACACAATACGGTAAAATAACACAAGTCCCCCATTTTGAATACCTACCTTGGTGAAATCATACAGTCCTCGGGACTAAACCGAATCGCCAATGAACAAAGAATCACCAAACCACAGAAGGCCTACAAACTAACGTGGGCTCACTACAACAAGAAGTGCATCTCGCTGGACGCAAAATTAATACACTATACAACGGTGATTCTTCCGGAAGCAAATTGCGCAGCCGAAACAATGGTGATCGACGGTCATTCCAAAATTAAGGACATAGAAAAACAGGAAAGAAAATTCTCAGAAAGATTTACGGGGCTGGTAATAATAACGGTATTTGGATGAAGAGACCTCAAAGCAAACTCTACCAGAAGATCCACACGATAACGGAATTAATCAGAAAACGCCGAGCACAGTTTTATACTCACATTTACAGGATGGAAAACTTTAGAACGGAGAAGAAATTGCTCAACGTTATAACACGGAGTAAGAATTGCACGGAGTGGCTGACAGAGGTCCAGAGGGATCTAAAACAGGTCAACATACAAAATCTCGAGGTCCGCACCGAGTGCAGGAATAAAACCAAAAATGTTAAGTTTGATCATAGACCATCACAACAGCCTGGAAGAAAATGGACAGCTGAGCACAAAAAGAGCATTCTGAGAGGATGAAGAGATTTTGGAAGAGAGCGGGAAAACGCCAGAAGATGAAAGCATGTCTTCTAGTTCAATCGCTCTCCTAAAGGGGAACAATCGATTAAATAAATAATAAATACTGAAGACGGATGGAAACTGCGAAGCAACAGAGAAGTCTACCAGAACATGGAAAGAATCTGGGAGACTATGCGGTAGAGGAGACTGACATTCCTCGGACATCTACAGAATGCACAAACATAGATTAACAAAACAAATATTCGACTATCACTGGAAGAAGAAGACCACTCCAACGTGGACGAAGGAAGTTAGGAAAGATTTAGAAAAGTTGAACATCACAGAGTTTCAGATGCCAAAAAGAAATTAATTTAAGAGTCAAGTGAAAAATCTGGAAGGGTTTCCAGATGAAGGAAGACCTATCAGAAGTGGACGAACTTGGACAGAAGATCAAAGGAAACACGCCAGTGAACGCTTGGAGGAATTTTGGAGACAGAGGAAACTCCAGGCAAAGGAGAAGAAGAAGAAGAAGAAGAAATGAAGTTGTTGCGCGACCCTAAGTGGTCAATTCGCATGGAAAAACAAGCAGTTCCGTGAAGAACTAAAGCCTATTTCCATATATCCTACTAATGTTAATTGCTACTATCAACATACAAAATTTCAGTTTGATTGGTGTAAAAGATTCGTAGATATCGAGAACCGTCTAAATATTTCGGATGGTCGCCATGTTGGATTGTTATATGTATGGGCCATAGAGTCATGTACCATTAAAGGAAAATTATTGCGTAGGTTCATTATTCAAACTTTCACTTCGATCGCATGATTACGTCACAAGAAATAAAAACTTAATTTTAAAATACGCACAGCCACCATCTTGATGTTATGTAAACAATTGAACGAAGTTAGATGTCGGTGCATTACAATGCGTATAAACATATGCTGATTCTTTTGAATGTACACTACATTTCAATCTAAATTGCATTTTGTAAGTATTTTCAATCTAAATTGCAATTTGTGAGTATTTTCAACCTCAATTGCATTTTGTAAGCATTGACAATCTACATTGCTTTTTAGCAAGTCTTTGAATGTGGGAGCGGCTTTTTTTGGTGATTATTTTGATTTGATTTTCAATTGCATTTTGTAGGTATTTTCAACCTAAACCACATTGAGCATTTTGTAAGTATTGAGAATTTTGAACCTCAATTACATTTTGTAAGTACTATAAATCCAAATTGCATTTTGTAAGTATTTTGAATCTAAATTACATTTTGTGAGAATTTTGAATCTAAATTACACTTTGTCATTTTTAGCCTATTTTCAATTTTGAAAAAATAGGCTTATGAGATCACCTTTTATCCGTGTGTGTGTGCGTGTGTGTGTGTGAGGTGTGTGTGTGTGTGTGCCCCCCCCCTAATAAAATCTAAACGGCTGGAGCGATTTCAATGAAACTTGGTAAGTTCATAGCACTATTCCCGGCGACCTCGACCGTGCCCTTCAAATTTTGTTACGTCTCACCAATCCAACATGGCGGCTGTGCGAAATATTTCACTAGCATTCCATATCTCCGAAGCTATTACCGATATCGCCCTGAAATTGTGTACGGTGATAAAGGGTACTACTAGAAGTTCACCTATGAGACTTTCAAAAACCTGGTGACTACAAAACCAACATGGCGGTCAAGCGAAGTTGAGACTTTTAAATAGACTTTTCTCGCGATTTAACTATCCAAACGTAATGAAACTTGGTACAACAAATGTTTATACACATTGTAATGCATTGGAGTCTAATTTAGTTCAATTGTTTACATAACCTCAAAATGGCGGCTGTGCGAAATATTTCACTGACATTCTATATCTCCGAAACTATTACAGATAACACCCTGCAATTTAGTACGGTGATAAATGGTACTGATACAAGTTTACCTATGTATATTTCATAAACCTGTAAAGTACAAAACGAACATGGCGACCAAGCGAATTTGAAATGTTTTAATAGACTTTTCTCGTGATTTAACTCTCTGAGCGCAGTGAAATGAGGTACAGTAAATGATTTTGCAGATTGTAATGCACTGCCATCTAATTTAATTCAATTGTTTACATTACCTCAAGATGGCGGCTCTGCGAAATTTTAAAATTCAGTTTTTATTTCTTGTGTCGTAATCATGCGATCGAGGTGCAAGTTTGAATAATGAAGCTAGGCAATAATTGTCCTTGAATGGTACATAACTCTATGGCCTATACATATAACAATCCTAAATTGCGAGCTTCCGAAATATTTAGACAGTTCTCAATATCTATGAATCTTTTACAGCAACCAAAGTTTTTTTTAATGTTCATAGAGACTATGAACATATGTTCACCTAAAGGACTTTCAGTAACTTGGTGAGCACAAATCCAACATGGCGGCGACGCGAAGTATAAATATTTAAATGGACGTTTCTCGCGAATTAACTATCCGAGTGCCGTGAAACGTTGCACGTTAAATGCTTATACAAATGTTGATCCACTGGCATCTAATTTATTTCAATTGTTTGCATAATCACAAGATGGCTGCTGAGCGTAATTTTAAAATCTCGTTTTTACTTCTTGTGTTCTAATCATGCGATTGAAGTTTGAATACCACACGTACACAATAATCTTAATGTAATAGTACAAAAATAAAAATCCAACCTGGCGACCATCTGAAATATTTAGACGGTTCTCAATATCTACGAATCTGTTACAGCAATTAAACTGAAATTTTTTATGTTGATATAGGCTTTAACATTAGCAGGATATATGAAAATAGGCTGTATAGTTCTTCACGGAACTACTTGTTTTTACTCTAACCTGCATTTTGTGCGTATTTTCAATCTAAATTACTTTTGTGAGTACTTTCAATCTCCGTTAGTTGTTTTGGTTTCCGTCTTCTTGTTATTTTCGCTATCACCGAGACCATTACGGGCCATTAACCCAGATGCTGGGCCCCTTAAAACAACAATTATCATCAACCTCTTGGTTAGAAAAGTGTTTGGATAATGCATGATATTTTTCCCAATTTAGTAAGTGTGATAAATAATTATTGTGTCCGTGCCCATATTACTTTGTAGACCAACTAACGACAGCGGTAATCCATACTAACGAAGTCATTCGTTATTATTTACAAAGTCTTTCCGTTTATTCACGTTGTGTTCCTTACGATGTTGAGTGATGAAGCCTATCCATTATGTTATTGTGATCTGAACTATGTGTACATAAGACAACTAGAACTTTCGTGTCGATATTATGTCTCCCACTGTGCCCGTTCTTTAGTGACAAACTAAAAAGGATTTTTTACGTCGAATCTGACTATGCGACACTGAATAAATGTATAATCACTATGTTTCGGATGTTCAAGATGTCATATTTTTTCCCTGACTGCATTTTCATTAAATGCTCCTGATTATTTTTAGGTGGTTTGTATCGAGCAAATAAATGCATATCTGGGTCATTTTCATAGATAATGAAAAGATTGAGCAATGGGGATTGAAGATAAATGTGCAGAAGAGTAAAACAGTGGTGATGAGTAGAGATAAGAAAGAAGGAAAAGGAGTAATCAAAGTAGAAGATAAGGAATTGGAAGTGGTGAAACACTTCAAATACTTGGGAAGTGAACTGACTGAAGATGGAAGACTAGATTTGGAAATTAGCAGAAGAATACAACTCGGGAGTGCTTTCTACCAACAGGTACGGGGACTAGTATGGAACAAGGATATACCAATTAAGGCTAAGGAAGTTATGTACAAAGCATATTATGTTCCTATAATGACATATGCAGCAGAAACTTGGACAATGACTAAGAGGGATGATAGCAGAGTACAAGCAGCTGAGATGAGATTCCTGAGAAGTATGGTCCAGAAAACGAGGAGGGACAGAGTGAGAAGATATACGGAAAGAACTGGGAGTACAGAAACTAAATGACAAACTGGAGCAAAACAGATTGAGATGGTTTGGACATGTCAAACGGATGAATGATGTAAGGCTACCAAGACGAGCACTGGAACGACGGATGACGGGGAAGAGAGGACGAGGAAGACCAAGAATGCGTTGGGTGGACTCGGTGGAGAATAGTATTAGAAAACGGAACCTGGATTGGAACACCGTGTCGGAAGAGGAATGGTGGAACGACAGAACAAAGTGGGGAGGAACCATATTTGCCCCCACCCAGTGTCAACTGGAAAAGGGGAAATGAAGATGATGAATGTCATATTTCATCAATGTTAGTGTTTTTAAGGTCATACATTATTTTGGTAATATTTGAGGGGGAGGTGATGGTACCACTGGCCGCTGCAAGGTTTCTGTGCGTTAGCGGCGCTTAGAATTTATAAACTTGCCAACTGTTGCAGACTATCAGAAAATATTTAACTGTAACTACACTTGGTAGTATTTTTAACTTGGGGCATTTTCTTTCTCTTTTATAGGGAATGTGATTTTGTGTCGCAGTTTTTAACGTGAGAAAAGGTGAAGAATATGCTCCTTTCCGCGAGTATCTTGAAACATTTTTTTTTCGCTATTGGTTTACCCTCCAGGGTTGGCTTTTCCCACGGACTAAGCGAGGCATCCCAACTCTACCGCCACTGAGGGCAGTGTGCTGGAGCTTGTGACTCTGAATCGAGGATACAACTGGGGCGTGTGACCAGCACTACGCCCAGGCGGCCTCACCTGCAAATCGAACAGGGGGCCTGATTAAGGGATGGGAAGAGTGCGACCGTTAGGCAAGGAAGTGGGAAGGAGGCAGCCGTGGCCTTGCAGTAGGAACCATCCCAGCATTTGCCTGAAGACGACGTGGTAAACTACGGAAAACCACTTCGAGGATGGCTGAGGTGGGAATCGAATCCCCTCTACTCATTTGGGCCACCCTGAGTAGGCCCCGTTCCAGTCCTCATACCACTTTTCAATTTCGTAGCAGAGCCGGGAATCGAACCCAGGACCTCCAGGGCCGCAGCTAACCATGATGACCGCTACGCTACGGAGGCGACTCTCTTGAAACATTCTGCGCTAAAATTTTGAGGAAAACATTTTATCGTAGGTCTATTCATGAAATCAGCGTGGATTTTAACAATATTTTAGATTTCAATGCAGAATTAATAATAAAATAACATTTCACCACATTATTAACACGTGTTTTTAGAAGACGTGTAAATATATTAGATCATATTGTACCTTTTTTTGAACAATATTCTCCCCCAGGAGCCCACGGCTAATGGGACGTCGGTTGGCGACCACGGGAGCCCAGCTGAGTTCGGCATTACTTCCACTTACTTGTGCCTGGCTCATCTCTGTCATATTTCCTATCGACAACCCTTGGTCAACTCTTGTTCTTTTCCGACCCCGCTGGTATTAGGGTATCCGAGGCCTAGGGAGTCTTTCACTTTCCTGCCTTAATAGGCCCTTGTCTCATCTTTTCTGATACCCTCCTTCTTCGAGGGGTCAGCCTTCTTCTTCTTTTAATATCTCATGCCTTCTGCCCAAGGCCCTTAAGGAGGCAGAGTGTGTATATCCCCACCACTTCTGGTGCACCCTGGATAGTGCTACACCCTCAAGGGCTCATGGCTAGTAAGTTTGGGAGTTGTCGACCCCGAGGGATTCCTGAGCTAGGTCTGTTCTTCCCCCTTTTCCTTTGACATTGGGGCGGGCCCTCTCCTCTTTCTCTTTCCTATCTGCCTTTTATGGCTCTCCTTCCTTCCAAGTCCCTCAATCCTCATTCTTCGAGGGTTGACGGCATTTCTTTTCTTCCTGTCCTTTATTTGCCTTATCCTTTATTTCTTCTTCTAGTTTGTAAGTCTGTAGTTAGTATTAGTTACAGTTTTCATTCTCATCTCATCTTTCACTATCACCCAAACCATTATGGGACGATAACCTAGATGTTAGGCCCCCTAAAACAACAATTAGCATCATCTATGAACCATATTTCAGTATCTTTTATGGCATATTTCTAGTTTCTTTAGGTCCTAACCTTCCGAACCTTAATATCACTATCAGTAAGTGTAATGCAGTGTATTGTAGTGTGGCACGATCCACTGCATGTCTCATAGTCCAGAGACCAATATACAGCGTACACCTGACGTACATCGTGTTAGAATGGTGCTACCCAACCATGATCAGTGGCTATCCGGCTTCCTGCATCCTTACAATGCGATCCGTTCCAAGGGGACATAATTGGTTGTATTCCACTTGAGTACGATGCCGTGGCTATGTCCGTACTGCCTTCTACATGGCCTCTTAAACTACATAGGCTCCAGATAGTGGGGATTGATGAAAATGCAAGCCTCTCCAAAACGCTCCAGAAATTCTTAGAAAAATAAGTCTTAACAAAGACGTTTTGAGTCTGTCTACACGAGAGTACGTTGGGCGGGGAATTTCCTAGTGCTTGAGTTAAATTACATGAATTATTTACACACACAAAGGGTGGGACAGGGGTGGGGGGCTAAATTGGTCCACTAGATTCGTTCTTTAGGAGAACATCATCAGGTCTTGCCCACTTAGGCTGAATTTAGATTCAGTGGATATGTATATAACACTTTTGCACAACCGTTGTTGTTTGAGTCTTCAGTCTATTGACTGGTTTGATACAGCTCTCCACGCCTCACTGTCCTGAGCTAATTGCTTCATCTCTACATAGCTACCACCCTCTATATCCGAGGCACTGTTGTTTATCGTGTTCTAACCTTGGTCTACCCTTAGTGTTCTTGTCCTCGACCCTTCCTTCCATAACTAAGCTTGCTATTCCTCTCCCATTCGTCTTAATACCTCTTCATTTGTCACCCTATCTACCCATCTGATCTTCATCATTCTCCTGTAACACCACATTTCAAATGCTTCAATTCTCCTCTTTTCTGCTGCACCAATATTCCAAGTTTCACTTCCATGGAGTGCCACGCTCCAGACGAAGGCTTTCAAGAATGACGTCCTAATACCTAAATCTAGATTCGATGTCAACAGATTCTTTTTCTGTAGAAATGCTTTCCTTTCCTGAGCCAACCTACTTTTTAACTCCTCTTTGCTTCGTCCATCACTGGTTATTTTGCATCCTAAGTAACAGAAGTTTCGTACTTCCTTTAGCCTGTCTCCTGCCAATTTGATGTCCATGGAGGTCTCTACGATTATTAAGCTAGTTTTTAGTTAAACGTTCTTTCGGAAATTTTGTTTTCAGTCGATCAAAACGATTGTACTCAATTTTAAAGGGAAGTTCCTAATCCTGTGCCGACCTCGTGGTGTAGGGGTAGCCCACTTGCCTCTCACCCGGTGGCCCCGGTTTCGATTCCCGGCTTCGTCAGGGATTTTAGAAACTCATGCGAGGGCTGGAACGGGGTGAACTCAGCCTCGTGAGGACAATTGAGTAGCTGTCTGACAGTGAGGCAGCGCCCCGATCAAGGAAAACAAGATTAACGGACGAGGGGCCCGATGCGCTGATCACGTGTCACCTCAATATCTTCAGGCCAATTGGCCGGACAGCGGTCGCTTGGTAGGCCTAGGCTCTTCATGGGCTGTAGTGCCAGAGGTTGTTGTTGTTGTTCCTAATCCTGTATTTATTAACCTCATGTACATTTTTTCAGGAGTCAGGAACCACCCATTAAAATTGCGTACAATCATATTGACCGACTGAATAGTGTCCTCCAACACGATAAGATATTTCATTCCGCTTGTCTATTAAGCACTTGTAAAGTTGGTAGCATACTGAACTGCTGTGCCCAAGATCGCGGGTTCAAACCCGGACGAAATCATCTGATCTTTTATGAGCGTTAAAAACCTTCAGTATGCCTTCTTTCGAAGGGGAAGTAAAGTCGGTGGTCCCATGTCATAGATTTGTGGCATGTAAAAGATCCTTCCACTAACTGAACTTGTGTGATGCTAAATTTATAGGTTAGATTTCGTTGAAACGCTCTATTAAAGTTCCAACGTTCACCAATTGGTGTCAGTGACATCTGATAACAAAAGTTGGAACTATTTGAAACTGAACGGCACTTGTAACTCACCCTATGGGTGTCCGCTTGAAGCAGCTCCTCGGACACTCCCGGCACTAAAAGCCATACGCTAAATAAGTATATAATCCAATAGTCTATTAAGCACTTGTAAAGTGCTGCGTTGTACTTCTTACGTGTACAAGTGTGAAAGCTTTTTGAATCGTTGCGAGCTATTCAAGTGATTGTGTTCTAGACTGTTTTGTTATGAACCGTTATACAGTGAGTCTCTCTCACGACTCGGCCGGCCGGCCGGCCGGCCGGCGCACCCAGCTGATCTGCCTCTCGTTGACTCATCCCTCTCCGCTCGGCATAGCATAGCAATAAGATCAGAACAGCACTGGCTCACTTTATCCGTGCGGTCATGTAACCCCGTGTACTTTGGGTGAGTGTACCAATTAAAATTTAGAAAGTAAGATTAATAAACTAAGGTCATACCTTATGACAGGAGATGTTGGAAATGTTCTCCTGCTACATCCACACATTTCCGGCATTGTCTTAAGAAACTCCGATTCAGACGCATAAGTTCGTCTTCCGTAACTGAGACTATTTCTCTCCGGATATCTTCTGCGATTTCATTTACTTTTTCCTCGTTAAGTACATGTTTATTAACACTTCGCTTCTTATCGAGTAGAGAACCAGTTCCCCTCAATTTGTTTACGAACTTCCACACGGTCTCTCTATGTGGAGGGCGCACACATGGAAAATGTGTTATGAAACGTTTAACGGCTTCCCTGCAAGACTCTGTTTTCACATAAGTATCGTACATAAATACCCTTTCCTCTACCTTGTACACACGTGGAGGCATTATGAGAATTATACCCAAAAATAACACTTCACAACTCGAGAATAGTTGGAGCGACAGATGAACACTAAATACACGTTATAAGCATGGACCAGAACTGCGAAGTGCGCGCTGTGTATCAGGAAGTGATCAGTCAGCGGGAGGCAGATAAGCTTGGTGCGCTGAACGGCCGAGTCGTGAGAGATACTCACTGTATTTCAGATTACTTATTTACTTAATGAACTTTTGTTGTTGCTTAGTTACGTTAAACACTTAAACAAACACTAAAATATTCACACTGTGTTTTAGTAAACTTAGCTGATTTGCGGTCGTTTGGTGTCTACATGACTTCACACTGTGCACAGCAAAGGAAGCAAAAGAAGATGACGTGTTTCCGTTGGCCATCGGAAAAGCACAACACAGTAAAGTTGACGTGCTAATAAGCAGATCCTTGTGGGAGAGCATCCAACTGGCCGTGATCTTGTTACTCGCTCGCTGTTTTGCCAAGCGAGAGTTCCACAGAACACGAGCAATGGGGCGGCGGTAATGATTGGGGAGCTCTGGCTCGCCGCGGCTTCGTCTTCTTTTGTTCATCGGATCGCGTCGAAAGAACACGATCCCGTGGTTTACTCTGTAGCACGCGGGTCCTGTGGGCAGGCGGGTGAAATACACTAGTGCATCCTGGGTTAGATTCCACATTTAATTACGATTGGTGGATGTATGCACTGAACTTTTTAATGAGTTGAACGGATTAACGCGAGGATGATGAGCCCTAAGAATCTAAGAGTGTATTGAGCTTTGCTATTTCAGTAATCAAGGTTGGCTGAGTAGGCCTATACTCCTGATTAATGGATAGATAGATTTATTTTGTCTGGCAAGATTAGGGCCATTGAACCCTCTCTTCCCTTTAACCAGATTATTCAATCAATACACAATGAACAAATCAAATACTACTTAAATCTAACAATAATACAATGTCGATACAATATTAAATATATATAAAAAGTGACAGTCAGTCTGAAAGACTAGACTTTGTGTCATTTTAAATGCTACAAATACTGAAAAATGCTAGAAAGACTGGAGGCTTCTCGCTTCGTTCGAAGCCAATGACTCTTGACATGTTAGAAAATTATCTGCATAATACTTATCTTGCTTATCTTGTTTCAAATTACTCGCGAACGGCAAGTGCAAACGAAGGGCAAAGCAAGGTCAAGCGCGCGGGATGCCGTCACGCTCACCAGAGCGCGCGGGGACGTGCCCCTTCCATCCAGTCTAAAAACACTTATAGTGGGCGATGTATTGAAGATAGAGATATGCTCTCGCGGTCTTTTTTGTAGAACTTTTCATGCTGACCAATTCTTAAGCTCATAGTAGGCTATATTGATATTATTAACGATTTGCCCAGCGTAAGCTTAAGAAGCGCACGGACGCCAAGTTTGTTTTCGACTTTTTCACTGAAATCGTTACTGCTTGGCTTCCTTTGATCATACATAAATTATTTTCTACAGAATCTTTCCTCGAGATATCCTTTACAGAATAGTGAAAACCGCATCAAAATCCATCCAGTGGTTCTCAAGATTACCCGTGACATCCAAGAATCGGGGATTTTTGTCTTGTACTAACGAAGTAGAGATTGACGGTGAACACATGCACCAAGGGGTACTATGACGTCACAGACCTCAGTGCATCTGGGTACATTTCGTCCCGTCACCGTAACGTAACGCCAGACCCCAGCGTAACGACGAAGTCGACAAGATCATTTAAAATGATAAAACAGATTATCTTGGTATAGGCAGTAAATTGTTGTATTGCTAGGGTGAATAAGTAAGACTAGCATTACCCGTCACGAATATTCTAGTTGTCAAGAGTACACTTAGCAAAATCTCAATCATGAATGCTATGACTGATTTATCCTTGGTATGAATAATCAGACTTTATCAATTCAGCTACTGGTGCAGTGGTTAGGGGTTTGTCATTCCTTCATAGGTACATCAGAGCGAAGTTAGTTTTCTGGGAATATCACAGACACTGCTAATTTAAGGGCCTTTAAATGTGGTTTTCGGAGACCCTTTATAGTCGGGTGAAAAAGACCTTTCGTACCACACTCACACGTGAAAATTGCGTGAAAAAAATCCAGAGTGCCCCTTGACCCCCTTAAGCGCATAATACTGTATGTATTGATGAATTTTACAGCTTAATTTGGTTCAGTGATAACCTTATAACCGTCTGGAAACTTTCACAGTAATGTAATAATTGGAATTGCATTGCGTCTTACAGAAATAGATGGACCTGTGAGATTCTGTTACCATGGTTACCGTGTTGCATTATTTCATTGTAAATATACATGTTTTAAGGTATCTATTTAATTGTGAGGCATTTAAAGAGTAAGTGCGTGCGTTACGCTTACACATTGGGTTATGCTGAACCTGTAGGTACCCCATATGTGTAGGTTGGTGTTAATGGGACCTAATTTTCGGTACAAAACTGGAATGGGACCTTAGCAGAATAATATAGGGAGGGATTACTTACCTGTACTCGCATTTCTTTAAGGAATGAACTCATATTTCTACCTTGTGCCTGCTAACATGAAGGATTCCTTCGTGTTATTACCATCGGTAAGTTCTCATTACTATTATTTCTTCAATAACTACTTGTAAAACTCCAGTGACAAATCCTTTCGGCAAATATTATATAATGAATGTTCTCACACCAAAGAACGACAACTTGAAGATGATTTATTGTAGGAATTTCTTTAATGGGGCCTCCAAACCTTGAATTAAACCGTATGCTATATACATTACACATAGTGCTGTATTTTGGCCGACAGTACCTTGAGTGCTTTCATTAAATAAGAACACAGCAAATGTAGTAAGATTTAATAAATCATTGTTTTCAGCAAATATGATTTAATGAATATTCTCACACCAAAGATTTATTGTAGGAATATCTGTAATGGTGCCTCCAACCCTTGAAGTAAACCGTATGCGATTTACATTCCACATAGCCACTTGGCCGACAGTATGTCGTTATACCAATCTCCGCTACCGTGCGCGCCCATTGTTTCCGTTGCATTTGCGTCCCACTTCCGTCCCATTTTACGAAATCGCCCCCACACAAAAATATACAGCAACCGAGCGGAAAGATTTTACACATAAGAAGTTCCGTGACGAACTAAAGAGCCTACTTTTCTTAAAATTAAGAATCATGCCAATGATTAATGAACCTATCTACAATAATGACGAAATTAAGTTGGTAATATCGTAATGCCTAATTAGATCGAAATATACCTGGTATAATGTAGCCTAATAGAGCACTACAGTTGGCAGCCCTGGTGACAGAATATATTCTTAGTTCCATCACTTAAGGTGCAGAATACAACATTTGTTTGAAGTCCAATGGACGTAACATAGACATTGGATCTGTCATCACGCGTAAAAGCATGTTGGCAACAATGTCATGCGTGTGCTGGTCAGAAATAATCTGAAATATTATGATATCTTATTGTGCCAATTTTGGATGAAATCCATTTGTTAGTGGAGAAGTTCCATGTGTTTACAAATTGGACCTATCAGCAGGTATAGAATCATGTTGGCAGCACTGACTAATATTAATTACTCCAAATTAATCTAGAATGCCAGGTGCTATACGTGTGCAAAGTATAGAGCTGTAGGCTTGCATACTTTCTGATATATTGATATTAGAGTAAAAAAGATAGGTAGCATTTATTAACAGCTGGCAGCCCTGGTGGCTCTTAAGAATACGCTCAGTAATATCTGTTTATGTACACACATTATATACAAAATTTGGTTGAAATACAATTGATAGTGTAGAAGTTATATGCATTTAAAAATTAGACCTATCAGGCTTAAAATTATTTTGGCAACACACTTCTGGAAATTGAACTGAAATAGTATTATCTACATGTGTACCAACTTCGGAATAGCTCCCATGCATACCTTCCAAGATATCCAACATGGAGCTCAAATTTCTAGTGCATTTTTTCAGCAGTTGGTAGCACTGACATCATTTTCAAATATGGACGTGGGATATTCCGGTATACGTCTTTACTCATACTAAATTTGGTTTCGATTTCTGCAGCCGTTTAGGAGTTGATAGGGGGGGGGGGACACACAGACAGACATACAGAAGGACAGACCGACAGACAGAAGGCCAGACAGACAGACACACTTTTTCCCGGATCGATCTCATAAGTCTACTTTTTCCTCATTTTTGCAAGGTGTGAAAAGTAGGCTAAAAATCCCTCCCAGCACGCCGGAAGGTCGAGGTAGATTTCACCAGGCAAAGAAATATATTTAGAATTCACTAAATTTGCCGATCGTTGTACATGTTTAGCATACGAAAACCCTCATCTTCATATAATTCCGGCCACTCCTCACCGCTGTTGTGTTATTTGTGTTAACCCTTTCATTTTCAAGCGTTCAGCTGATGGATGTTTGAAAACTGGCAGCCATATTTGCCGAGCTGTGCACACACTTCTTTTAAAATGAGATGGAAGAGAGACCAATAAAGATATTAAAATACAATAATATAAACATTAAGCGTATAAATTACTTGTTATTACTGAAAATCTTGATGTCTCTGAGCCATATGATTTCAATGTAAAAAAAACAATGAAAAAATGCAAATTTCAGATTATTGAAAAAAATTTGGAAAATGGAATTAACTTGTCAAGTTTACTATTCATGTTAAAATAGTGTGGTAGATATCAAGATTCCAAAGTTAGCAACGAAAACTGATTAAAAAAAGTGACAGTCAGTCTGAAAGACTAGAATTTGTATCATTTTAAATGCTACAAATACTGAAAAATGCTAGAAAGGCTGGAGGTTTCTCGCTTCGCTCGAAGCCAAAGACTCTTGACATGTTAGAAAATTGTCTGCATAATACTTATCTTGTTTCAAATTACTCGCGAACTGCAAGTGCAAACCAAGGGCAAAGCAAGGTCAAGCTCGCGGAATGCCGTCACGCTCACCAGAGCGCGCGGGGACGTGCCCCTTCCATGCAGTCTAAAAACACTTATATTGGGCGATGTATTGAAGATAGAGATATGCTCTCGCGGCCTTTTTTGTAGAACTTTTCATGCTGACCAATTCTTACGCTCATAGTATATTGGTATTTTTAACGGTTTGCTCAGCGTAAGCTTAAGAAGCGCACGGACGCCAAGTTTGTTTTCGACTTTTTCACTGAAATCGTTACTGCTTGGCTTCCTTTGATCATACATAAATTATTTTATACAGAATCTTTCCTCGAGATATCCTTTACAGAATGGTGAAAACCGCATCAAAATCCATCCGGTGGTTCTCGAGATTACTCGTGACATCCAAGAATTGGGGATTTTTGTCTTATACTAACTAAGTAGAGATTGTCAGGGAACACATGCACCAAGCGGTACTATGACGTCACACACCTCAGTGCATCTGGGTACATTTCGTCCCGTCACCGTAACGTAACGCCAGACCCCAGCGTAACGACAAAGTCGACAAGATCGTTTAAAATGATAAAATAGACGCCAGTTTGTCACCAACCACGACGTAAACAAGACACGAAACTCAGTGAGCACATGTTTCAGACTCTAAGAGTTAATATAAATACAGATCGTCAGAGGTTCCGTCAAATATAAAGGTGAGTTAAAATTGCCTTCTTCATATTCCCTGAAATTTTCTGCTATCAAGCGTAAAAATAACTAAATAACCAATATAAAAGGCCGGTAACGATGAATCGTTACCCTGATCGTTTTGGCACGAACAGGGCGTAACGACAGATCGTTACCTTGAAAGTAAAAGTGTTAGTTATGGGATCTCGCAAGTTTTATTCATTTCGCCGCCTCGGCAAGTGAATAATTCTAGCGACTCGTGTGCAAGAATTTATTTGACTGGTAGCACATTTACACAATGAGTACAGCACCTGCTCTAGTCGTATGTCTTAAACTCCAAGCAGGAGGAGGAACTTCAAGCCTTTCCTTAAGAGAAAGGGGGAAAAGAAACGCGCCGAGTAGGGACGGGGAGATACACCTGTTGGTTTTGTGGGCTCTTCCAATGTGACATATAAGCTGTCAGGTTGAAATTTACTCAGCGCCTGTTAGGAGGACGCACAGGCTTGTAATGAGTTTGCAGAGGCGACGTTTATAACATTGGCTATAAACAGAGAGGTGCAATGAAATCAGGTGCCGACGAGTAATATCGCAGGCTACGAGACTCATTACATTCCAAAGCACCGCACTCATGAAGCAAACCACACAGACCATTGGTCTCGAGTTTTTACAAGCTGGACAGAACAAACGTATTATGATGTTACTAGTTTTATTTGAACACAAGCTAATAAAAATGACAGTCAGTCTGAAAGACTAGACTTTGTATCATTTTAAATGCTACAAATGCTGAAAAATGCTAGAAAGGATGGAGGCTTCTCGCTTCGCTCGAAGCCAAAGACTCTTGACATGTTAGAAAATTATCTGCATAATACTTATCTTGCTTTATACTACTTTACCTTGTTTCAAATTACTCGCGAACGGCAAGTGCAAACCAAGGACAAAGCAAGGTCAAGCGCGCGGGATGCCGTCACGCTTACCAGAGCGCGCGGGGACGTGCCCCTTCCATCCTGTCTAAAAACACTTATAGTGGGCGATGTATTGAAGATAGAGATATGCTCTCGCGGACGTTTTTGTAGAACTTTTCATGCTGACCAATTCTTACGCTCATGGTATATTGATATTTTTAACGGTTTCCCCAGCGTAAGCTTAAGAAGCGCACGGATGCCAAGTTTGTTTTCGACTTTTTCACTGAAATCGTTACTGCTTGGCTTCCTTTGATCATACATAAATTATTTTCTACTGAATCTTTCCTCGAGATATCCTTTACAGAATGGTGAAAACCGCATCCAGCGGTTCTCGAGATTACCCGTGACATACAAGAATTGGGGATTTTGGTCTTATACTAACGAAGTAGAGATTGTCGGGGAACACATGCACCAAGCGGTACTATGACATCACACACCTCAGTGCATCTGGGTACATTTCGTCCCGTTACCGTAACGTAACGCCAGACCCCAGCGTAACGACGAAGTCGACAAGATCATTTAAAATGATAAAACAGATTATCTTTGTATAGGCAGTAAATTGTTGTATTGCTAGGGTGAATAAGTAAGACTAGCATTACCCGTCGCGAATATTCTATTTGTAGAGTATACTTAGCTAAATCTCAATCATGAATGCTATGACTGATTTATCCTTGGTATGAATAATCAGACTTTATCAATTCAGCTACTGGTGCAGTGGTTAGGGGTTTGTCATTCCTTCATAGGTAGGCCTACATTATCTCCGCTTCACATAGAATCTTGGAGTTGTATTCGACTATCTGCCGTTCTTTGTACTATTCTCCATCAGTAGTTGTAGAGGAGAATGGCGTGTCGTTTTGAAACGTATTCTCTTCCTTCTCCTCCCTCAGGGGCTCACGACTAGTGGGACGTGGGTTGGCGACCACGGGGCCCCAGCTGAGTTCCGCATTACTTCCACTTACTTGTGCTGGGCTCCTCTCTGTTATCTTTCCTATCGACCTCCCTCGGCCAACTCTTGTTCTTTTCCGACCCCGATTGTATTAGGGTATCCGAGGCCTACGGAATCTTTCACTTTCCCGCCTAATAGGCCCTTGTTTCATATTTCCTGATCCCTCATTTCCTGCTTTCTGCTCAAGACCCTTAAGGGCAGGGTGTGTGTAGCCCCCTTACTTCTGCTGCACCCTCGATAGTGCTACACCCTCAAGGGCTCACGGCTGGTGAGTTCGGGAGTTGGTGACCCCGAAGGATTCCTGAGCTCGGTTCGCTCCCCCCGCCCCCGCGCTTTTACCATTGTCTCTGGGGGCGGATCCTCTCCTCCTTCCATTTCCTAACTGCCTTTCATTGCTCTCCTTCCTTCCAAGTCCCTCAATCCTCATTCTTCGAGGGTTGAAATACAATCGATAGTGTTGAAGTTATATATATTTAAAAATGGACCTATCAGCAGGCTTAGAATAATTTTGGCAACACTGTCATGTATGGCCTCCTGGAAATTAAACTGAAATATTATTATCTCTATGTGTCCCAATTTTGGTATAGCTCCCATGCATACCTTCCATGATATCCAACATGGAGCTGAAATTTCAATTGCGATTTTTCAGTAGTTGGTAGCACTGACATCATTTTCAAATACGGCATTGAGATATCCAGATAGAGATCTTTACTCATACCGAATTTGGGTTCGATTTCTACAGCAGTTTAGGAGTTGTTGGGGGCACACACACAGACAGACAGACAGACAGACAGACAGACTGACATTTTCCCGGATCGATCTCAAAAGTCTACTTTTTCCTCATTTTTACAAAATGCGAAAAGTAGGCTAAAAATCGTACAATCTACGCTTCGTATTAATACAGCTGATTCTCGCCACTTTGTGGACCTCAGTGGTTCGACGGTGAATGGAATACTCCTGGGTCTGTGGTGTGTACAATGGCGACCACTCAATTGGCCGGAAGCAATCTCCATTCACTACTTCGTATCCACAAACTTCTCCTGGGATTAGATCGAGCCTACAACTCGTTTCACCCTCAGCACTTTAATCCAACCCCAGAGTTAATTATCAACTTGCAAGAGTTTTCTAAAGAAGAATTCTTCGAACTGGTTCTGCTGTCTGCGTAGGAAGCTCGAAATCTTAGTTGTTGTGGTGATAAGAGAGTCTAATGCCAGTGGTAGATTGAAATGTAAAATAATAACAATAATGAACAGTGTATTCCAATAATCAGGAGAAACAATACTTATGAGAAATATTGTTACGGCTGTGAGTTTGTGTCATCACTTGTGAAGAAGAAGGATGGTTCCACCAGGTTCTGCGTGGACTACAGGCGAGTGAACGACGTCACGAAGAAGGACAGCTACCCTCTACCCCGGATCGACGACACGCTGGATACCATATCAGGGTCAAGGTGGTTCTCCACCTTGGATTTGAAGAGTGGCTACTGGCAGGTGGAGGTCCACCCTAAGGACCGCGAGAAAACGGCGTTCTCTGTGGGCAGCGGGCTCTGGCAGTTCACCGTCATGCCATTCAGTCTGTGCAACGCCCCTGCGACCTTCGAAAGGCTAATGGAGTCCATTCTGAGGGGACTACACTGGAAGACCTGCCTGGTCTACCTAGACGACGTCATCGTTCAAGGGAGAAGCTTCGAGGAGCACTACAGCAACCTGAAGGAGATCTTGTTGAAGCTACGGGCTGCCCAGCTGAAGTTGAGCCCCAAGAAGTGTCAGCTCTTCCAGAAGCGGGTCCAGTACCTTGGGCATATCGTCTCCGAGGAAGGGGTGCGCACCGACCCAGAGAAGACCGCAGCTGTGAGGGAGTGGCCAGTTCCGAAGGACAAGTCCCAACTACGAAGCTTCCTGGGACTCTGCACTTATTACCGTCGCTTCGTGAGGAGATTCGCCGACATCGCCAAACTTTTACATCGACTGACTGAGAAGGACCAACTCTTCACGTGGACAGCAGAATGCCACAGTGCCTTCGAACAACTCAAGCAGGCTCTGTGCACCGCGCCTATTCTGGCCTACCCCAGACCTGGAACAAGGTTCTTCGTCGATACCGATGCCAGCGACTTTGGCATAGGGGGAATCCTGTCGCAAGTAGTGGACGGCGAGGAGAGAGTAGTGGCCTACTTCAGCAAGGCCTTGTCAAAGCCAGAAAGGAACTACTGCGTCACCAGGAATTAGCTGCTCGCCATCGTGAAGACCATTGAACACTTCCACAAGTACCTGTACGGGCAAGAATTTCTCATCAGGACCGACCATGCGTCCCTGCGGTGGCTCCTGAACTTCAAGCAGCCCGAGGGTCAACTCGCGCGGTGGTTAGAGAGGCTTCAACAGTACAACTTTGAGATTCAGCACAGGAAAGGCCAACTGCATTCTAACGCCGACGCCCTGTCACGAAGACCGTGCCCCGAAGACTGCACCTTCTGTGCCCGAAGGGAGGAGAACACCGGGATACTGTGCCGACGGACTACTGTGGAACTTCAAGGGTACTGGAGCCGCGAATCTTTCACGCGGGCACAAGCAGAAGATGATGACCTGGGACTGATAGCCGAATGGAAGAGGGCCTGTGTCCCCAGACCCGGCTGGAACATTGTGAGTGACTGCAGCCCGAAGTTTAAGTCCTACTGGGCACAGTGGGACTCGCTGATTGTAAGGGATGGCCTCATCTGCCGTACCTGGGAGAGCACCGACGGGAAGACATTTCGGGAACAAGTCGTCGTTCCAAAGGCTATGACGGAGGAAGTCCTGAAGGACGTTCATGGAGGATCATCTGGTGGGCACCTAGGGATAAAGAAGACCCTGGAGAAGCTGAGAGAGCGGCTCTACTGGACCGGATGCCGAACAGACGTGGAGAACTACTGCGCGAGGTGCCACGATTGCGCAGCCAGCAAGGGCCCAGGACGAAGACGACGGGGTCCACTGAAGACCTACAACGAGGGCGGCCCCATGGAGAGAGTGGCCATCGATGTTGCTGGGCCATTCCCGTTAAGCGAGGCAGGGAACCGCTACATATTAGTCGTCAGCGACTACTTGACCAAATGGCCGGAGGCGTATGCGCTCCCTAACCAAGAAGCCGCGACGATTGCAGAGACCCTGGTGAAGGAATTCGTCAGCCGGTACGGAGTACCCCAGGAGCTGCACTCCAACCAAGGGAGGAACTTCGAGTCGCAGGTGTTCCAGAACCTATGCCAGCTGCTGGGAATCCGGAAGACAAGGACAACGCCGCTACACCCTCAGTCCGACGGGATGGTAGAGCAATTCAATCGCACCATCGAGAACCATCTCCGAATAGTCGTCAGCGAGCACCAGAGGGATTGGGACAAGCATCTTCCACTATTTCTCCTGGCCTACCGCGCCGCCGTGCATGAAGCCACCGGGTGCACACCAGCCCGGGCCATGTTTGGGAGGGAGCTCCGTCTACCTGTCGATCTTGCCTTCGGCCGACCTGGGAATGATCCGATCCCGGTAAGCCAGTATTGTCAAGAACTGGTCGACCAACTGGAGGACGTACACGCGTTCACGAGGAGGAAACTACGGATCGAGACCGACCGAATGAAGACCCGATACGACCAGCAGACGGATGCCGGCGGATTCCACGAGGACGACCGGGTCTGGCTCTTCAACCCATTACGGAAGAAAGGCCTGTCACCCAAACTGCAGAAGTCCTGGGAGGGCCCGTACCGAGTCGTGAAACGGATCAACGATGTCGTCTACAGGATCCAGCGGAGCCCGAGGACAAAGATGAAGATCGTGCACCGAGATCGCCTGGCAGCCTACGGAGGGACACAGACGGACCAATGATTGATCGGGACGATCAGCCTTTTTAGGAAGGGGGTGATGTTACGGCTGTGAGTTTGTGTCATCACTCGCCGCATGAGTCACAACTGCCCCAGGGCTGGGCTGTGGCCTGCCTCCTGTATTGCGTGTGCCTTATGCAACAGGGCTACTAGGACAAAGGGGTAGTCCAGAATATTCGTGACTGGACCAGCGATGGAAACCTCAAGAAGCCGTGAACCCTGGATGGATCTAGAAGCATTTATTGAGTCACCGGCCTGCTATATAAGTGCGACCTGTCTAGCAGTTGTCGTTGTTGTGTTTTACGAGCTAGTGTGAGCGATTATCCTGTGCGACAGAAGGGTGGTGACGAAGTGCTGTGCGAGTTACGAAATCCAGTGACATTGTTTCTCCAGCTTGTGGACAGCGAAATAGCCTGCAGCAAGTGATCGTAAGTAATTGAGGTCGGTGAACGTAAGGGACAGGAGCAGGTAGTTTCTGTCAAGGCCACTGTACTCATTAGGACGGATTAACTTCTGTGGTCTGTTGACAAGTGGAAGGGCCAAGAGCGCTCAAGGAAGAGACTTGAGGAAACTGGAGTAAGGCTCCTAATTGCTTGTATTTGCTAATTAGTGTAATTTTCTGGCCACAATAAAGTTAATTATTTCTTTAAGCAGTAATTGGTGTTGTGCTTCCTACCCACCGTAATCCAGTTAACAAAGGTGCCACAAGGGGGTGGCACGTAACAATATCATCGAAGCGGTTATCCGTGGTTTCCCCAATTTTACTGCAGGCCAATACCGGGAGGGTTCCTAAGTAAAGGCCACTGCTTCCTCCTTCTCCAATCCTCATATCTATTACAAATTCAGAAGTTATGTTTCTAGTTTAACGTGCGCGGTGGCGGTACATCTTAAGGATCCAAAACAATACCGATTTTAATATTATAACTGTGCCTGTCAAATATTGTACAACAATAATAAACACATCCAAGGAAACTCACAAATCTTGCTATCAGAAGCAAGGATAAAATTTTCAAAATTTAAATTGTAACTATATTTTCCCATTTTTCAAAATATGGTTCTTGTTTTGTGCTGATCTTGACTGTTTCCCTCATATCGCCCATGTTTATAGGAATTTTTGGAGTTTTCTTTTTCTAATGTGGGTGAAAAATCTTCAGCTACAAAAGCTCACTCAAAGCCGTTGTGACTTGAATTAGTCTTTCTATGAAACGTTAAAAATATATGTTGAGTTTGCTATTAATAAAATGAAAATAATGACGCTTAGTTAATTAATGTGAGAATATGTCAGATTCATTTTGTAGCAAACAATTTAACACCTACTTTAAAAAAATAACATTCCAAAAATTCCTGTACACATAGGAGATGTGAGGGAACGGTGAAGGTCAGCACAAAACAAGACCCAAATTTTGAAGAAATTGAAAAAATAGCTATAATTGAAATATTGAATTTTTACTTCTAACAGCAAGATGTGTGTGTGTATATATAGGATGCGATCAAAAAGTAACGAGCCGGAGGCTGGAATGAACAAACCGGTGACTACATCGGCTAATCGTGGCGTGTGTAACGAGGTGTGGTTCCGACCAGAGCGTGGATAGAGGGCACGCGTGCACGTCACGTGACGATACAAATCGAGCAGCAGCACCCATCAATCGTCCAACGCTGCCAGTCCCATTGCAAACAATGACACGGAGGCGTCAACCGAAGAGCTGTTTCTGTCAGCGGAAGGAGTAAGGGGAACGGACATTCATCGCCGAATGTCACAAATTAGCTTCGACGAAGATTGATAGAAGAGTCGTTCCCAGAAAGTGAATGTCGAAGGCATATTCTCGGAAGAAATTACCGTAAAGTCGGGTGTCCCTCAGGGCAGCGTAATCGGAACTTTGTTATTTTTGCGTTTATAAATGACTTACCAAATGGGATTCACAGTGACTGTCGATTGTTTGCGGATGATTGTGTAATATATCGAAAGATACAGGACTCACAAGACAATGCAGTGCTTCAAGAGGACCTGAACCTGGTCTATAAGTGGGCGATTGTAAATAAAATGAAAATAAACACAAGCAAATGTAGTCTCTTAAAGATAGGGAAAGTGCGAAGGCAGGATTTTCAATATAACATTGGCTCGGAAATACTTGTAGAAGAAGATTCTTGCAAATATTTGGGCGTTCACGTAAGGAATGATATGAAATGGAGTAGTCATGTAGGATGTGTAGTTTCAAAAGCTTACAAATCCCTGCACTTTGTTGAGGGTATTAAAAGGAAGTAGTACCTCTGCTAAAGAATTAGGCTATTTGTCACTTGTAAGACCTATTCTGGAATATGCCTCGGCGGTTTGGGATCCATATCAAGTAGGGCTCATCAATGAGTTGGAAATGGTACAAAGAAAGGCCGCTAGATTTGTGCTCAGTGACTTTAATCCCAGGAGCAGTGTGAGTCGTATGTTAAAGAAACTTGGGTGGGAATCACTGGAGGCTAGGAGGATGAAATCTAGACTCTGCGCTATGTACAACACGTATACAAATCAACTAGCATGGGGTGAGCTTAGCAAACGATTGGGAAAGCATACTTACATGGGTAGGAGCGATCATCCTTTCAAAGTTAAGGGCCGACCACAGCGAACAAATTATGGTAAATATTCTTTTGTAAACCGTGCCATTGATCATTGGAACTCTCTACCTGCCGCAGTCTTAGAGACTTTTCCCAAACATATAGGTGTGTTTAAGAAAAGACTGACTATTTGTGTAAATACTCCAGTTTAATTGTTGCATAATTGTTACGGTATTGAATTGTTATGTATAATTATTTATTTGTTATGTATATCCAATTTGCCACCGGGGGACACAGCCCCCATTGCAAATGAATGAATGAACGAATGAAGAGTGTACGGCGAACACTGCATGTCCCTTGCAAGGGTCAAGGCGTAGCACAAGCGCTTCAGGGAAGGACGGGTGTCGTTAGCCGATGATGCCCGGTCTGGGGCACCCCCCTGCATTACCGATGACAACGTCCAGCTGCTTGATGCACTCATTACCCAGGACCGCCGAGTGACAGTGAACGCCATAGCCGCCGTGGTCGCTCCACGACAATGCACGACCTCATACGGCCAACACAGTCGCGGCACTCATGCAGAAATTCAAATGGGAGGTCCTCGGCCACCCTCCATACAGTCCAGACCTCTCTCCCTGTGATTACGCCATGTTTAGTCCCCTGAAAAGGGCTCTGCGGGGCCAACGATTCACTTCGGACGCCGACGTCCAGCTGTACGTGCGGAACTGGTTCACATCGCAGCCCAGGGAATTTTATGAGACAGCCATTCACCGCCTCGTGTCACAGTGGGACAAGTGCCTCAACAGCCAGGGCCAATACTTCTAACATACAGGTACTGGTTTCTGTAATTATGCCTCCGGCTCGTTACTTTTTGAACGCACCTTATAATTGTTGTAGAAGATTTATGACAGCCACAGATATTATAATATTAAAACCGTTATTGAGTTTACATAAGCTGTATGTACCCCCTTAAGGTCCTTTCGGATTCTTTACGCGCTGGTTAGTATCGGATTCAATAGAAATACGGAAGTCTAACTTGGTGGAATACTTCATATTTATTTAGTTAGAATATATTTACAGATTAGTTACAGAAGCCCTGAGGCTTGACGTCAGTGTCACCCTATCATGACACGGCGACGGATTATAGAATAATAAGCGTTGACATCAATATGGCCGAGGGAGACGCCAGTAGTTTAACCAATGGTATTGCAGTATTCTCTGGAAGGAAAACAATGCTTTTAAGTAAAGCAGTAGTAGGGATTGGAAATATTATTTATGTTCTGTAAAAGGTTTACTCTTTTTAACAAAGCTAGTCTATTCCCCGGTTATTCCGAGAAACCTCTAATAACATTACATTCGTCTTCACTTAAAATACATGGGGTCCTTTCCTGATGACCAGGAATGAAGACATCAATTCTACCTGGTTATTCTGAGAAGGGTTTGGCAAGTTCTTATATAATTACAAGGTGATCCACTTAGGACGGCCAGCCATAACTTGACTCCATTAAGGGAGTGTTCACATTCTCAGAGTAGGTTATTTCAGTCAGCCCGTGGTGTGTTTCCACATTGCGTTCATATTGCTATTCTAACAGTAAGAAAAGAGTAATAATAATAATAAAGGGATTCACAGGCTGAATCTCTGGGGAAACATAGTCTCTGGTTTGATACCGGGCAAGGTATATAACTCACACACAGGTTATCAGACAAATTCCTCACACACATCCAAGTACACGGGGCTACATGACCACGATTTTGCAAATCCCTAAATAAAACATTGCAGTTAATTGGTTTAGGGGCATTGTGACATCGTGGTCATGTACCCCCTGTACTTGGGTGTGTCTGGAATTTGTCTGTTAGCCTGTGTTATTGTGATGACTATATTATTGTAATTCGGCTGGGGATTGGGAAGGAGGTGGCCGTGGTCTTAAGTTGGGAATCATCCCTTAATTTGCCTGCAGTAGATGTGGGAAACCACAGAAAACCACTTCCAGAAATAGAACCATCCTTTTCTCAGTTTTTCCTCACGAGGCAGAGCCGGGAATCGAACCCGGACTTCCGGGACCACAGCCAAGAAGTGGTTACTGTAAATAAAATAACTATAGTCCAGCTCACAATGGGATGTTTTAGTCTATGGAGCACACGTTACCAGGTTCTAATGACGCTAAGCAGCAACTTCCTTGGGCCTGGTCCATGCTAACTACCTTAATATTTGAGTAGCTTGTTGTCGAAGGCAAGAGAATTGACTTCCGGAGCGGAAACTGAGTGATATCTCCACCTCGAGGGACTGGCACTTGCCCGAGGTGCTGACATTATAATTGTGTCATTGGTTTTACGTCCCTTGTCATTTTCCGCCAAAACAAAAGTTCCTCCTTTGTCAACTAGAAAGCGCTATAGTATCAAGGAGCTTAAATATAACCTCCTTGACTTTCATAGCGCTCCAAGGAACAACTAACTTCGACAAACAAGCTGCCTTCTGAGCGTCAAATATCAAGCTTGCACCTGGCACCCGAGGCCATACGATATTATTATTATTATTATGATTACACGTACCGCATAATACTGTGACTTTTAGAGGCAGCATGGTGCGGATTTTTGCCCTGAAGGGGATCTTTAACGTGCCAGTAAATCGATTGACACGGCTCCCTCACATTTGCGCGCCCTTGGATGCCAGCTGACTGCGCCAGGATTCGATCCTGCAACCTAGGGACAGCAAGTGAGAACGTTACCGCTGAGCCACGAGGTTAGATTGTAACATTAGATTTGGTCCTTCAGTACGGGTTCGAAAGCTGGACGTTCAATCCATCGTTGGAAAAACGGATTGAAACTATCGACATGTGCAGAAGAATGCTTCGAGCATCCTGGATAGAGAAGTGCTTAAGCAAGGGAATAGAAAAGAACTTTTGCTGATCATCGAAGAAAAGAAACTTCAGTACATCGGGCACATGATAAGAGGTGAACGATACGAACTCCTCCAACTCATCCTTGAAGGAATACTCGCAGGACGAAGATCTGTCTGGAGACGTAGGAATTCCTAGCTCAAAGACTTGCGTCGATGGTATGGACGAACATGTATTGAAATAATTCGAGTCACTGTCTCGCGCATAATCAATTGGATCGCCTACTTTAAGTAATCTTACCCTATATATTGGGATCATAAAACCAGAAATATGTTACCTACCACAAAGGTGCTATTTTTCCACATGGATACTCATATTATGAATGTAATCTGAAAGTTTCAAGTTCCTACATTCCACACAAACTGAGAAAATGTACCGTAAGTATTACAAACAAGCAGTTCTGTGAAACTATAGGCCTACAGCGTTTTTTTTTTCATATAAGTTATCCTACTTATATTAATTGCCTCTATCAACATACAAAATTTCAGTTTGGTTGCTGTAATAGATTCGTAGAGTTTGAGAACAGTCTATATATTTCGTATGGTCGCCATGTTGGAATTTTGTAGGCCATAGAGTTATGTACTATTAGATGACGATTATTTTCTAGGTGTAGTATTCAAACTTCAATCGCATGATAACGACACAAGATATAAAAACTTAATTAGAAAATTTCGCACAGCCGCCATCTTGAGGTTATGTAAACAATTAAACTAAATTAGATGCCAGTGAATTACAATGTGTGTAAACATTTACTGTACCAAATTTCATTGTGTTTGGGTAATTAAATCGCGAGAAAAAGTTTCAAATTCGCTTGGCTGCCATGATCGTTTTGTAGTTAAAAGGTTTTTGAAAGTCTCTTACGTGAGCTTCTAGTAGTGCCCTTTATCACCGTATCAAATGTCAGGGTGATATGAGTAATAGTTTCTGAGATATAAACTGCCAGTGAATATTTCGCACAGCCGCCATGTTGCATTGGTGAGATGTAATAAAATGCGTAGGGCACAGTCGGGGTGGGCCAAAATAGTGCTATGAGCCTACCGAGTTTTATTGAAATCGCTCTAGCCGTTTAGAAGTTACTAAAGGGGGGAGGGACACACACACATACGCACACATATACAGACACACCGTCAAAAAGTGATCTCATAAGCCTCTCTTTTTTTCATAAATGAAAAAGGCTAAAAACACTTCCAGTTCGAATATTGTCAACAATTTAACGCAGATGGAAAGTGAAATGATCACAGATTCCAAATTAAAATTTGAAACATTTGAAATTTTTCACCAAATATTAGATTCTGGGTCCCCTTAAACAAATGGCATTGAACCAGGTCCACTGATCTTGCTGGAGAGTTCCTCCTGTCGCCACCCGCAGTGCAACATTGGCGTTACACCGGAAAGCATGTAATATTTCTTCGAAAACTGCAATTAAAACTCTTTAGTTTATTTGTATAGTTTTTAACCAAAACTGAAAATCTGAATATTTGGGAAGTATTTTCACTAATATCGAAGTTGGCAAGGCTGTGACCTAGTTGGCACCGGAGAAATCCCAGCATCCCTTCCACATTCACTAAGGCCACTGCTGGCTCTAGGCGGTCTAGACCTGGGGACGACAGGCGCATCGATCTGGCTCAATTTAGCGTGCTTACTTTAAACCGACAGAGTGGCGGTTCCAACCCCAGTTATCCCTGTGCAAGCAGCGGCCATCTTGAGTGTGGTTTTTAGCCTACTTTTCACATTTTGCAAAAATGAGGAAAAAGTAGACTTATGAGATCGGGCAAATGTCTGTCTGTCTGTCTGTCCTTCTGTCCTGTCTGTCTGTCCTTCTGTCTGTCTGGGTGTGTGTGTGTGTGTGTGTGTGTGTGTCCCCCTATCAACTCCTAAACGACTGCAGCAATCGAAATAAAATTTGGTAGGAGTAAAGATCTATACCTGAATATCTCACAACCATATTTGAAAATGATGTCAGTGCTACCAACTGCTGAAAAATCGCAATTGAAATTTGAGCTCCATGTTGGATATCTTGGAAGGTATGAATGGGAGCTATTTCAAAATTGGCACACGTATAGATAATAATATTGCAGTTTAATTTCCAGGAGGCCATACATGGCAGTGTTGCCAAAATGATTATAAGCCTCCTGATAGGTCCAAATTTTAAATGCATATAACTTCTACACTATCAATTGGATTTCAACCGAATTTCGTATGTGCTATGTGTACATAAGTGAATATGACAGAGCGTATTCTTAAGAGCCACCAGGGCTGCCAACCGTTAATAAATGCTCTCATTTTTTAAATCCAAATACCCATATATCTGATAGTATACAAGCCGACAGCTTTAAACTATGCACACGTATAGTACCTGACATTCTATATTAATTTGGAGTAACGTATATACGTCAGTGCTGCCAACATGATTCTAAGTCTGCTGAGAGGTCCAACTTTAAATACATGTAACTTCTATACTATCATTTGGATTTCAACCAAATTTTGTGTGTGCTGTGTGTACCATAACAGATATGACTATGGCGATTCTTAAGAGTAACCAAGGCTGCCAACTGTTAATAAATACTGTCTCTATTTTTGTTATCCTAATATCAATATATCAGAAAGTATGCAAACCAATAGCTCTAAACTTTGCACACGTATAGTACTTGGAATTCTAGATTAATTTGGAGTAACTAATATAGGCCTTCGCCAGTGCTGCCAATATGATTCTAAGCCTGCTGATAGGTCCAATTTTAAAATACTTGTAACTTCTATACTAACAAATGGATTTCATTCAAAATTGACACAACAATAGATCATATTATTTCAGATTATTTCTGACCAATACATGTATGTCATTGTTGCCAACATGATTTTACGCGCGCTGTTAGATCCAATGTTTAACTGCATGTAACGTCCATGCTATCCATTGGACTTCAACCAAATGTTGTATTCTGTACCGTAAGAGATGGAATTAAGAATATATTCAGTCACCAGGGCTGCCAACTGTAGTTCTCTATTATTACCAACTTAATATCGTCATTATTCTAGATAGATCCATATAGATTAATCATTGGCATGAATCTTAAATTTTAAGAAAAGTAGGCTCTTTAGTTCGTCACGGAACTTCTTGTTATACTCAGGATGGCACCTTATTTCAAGACCCGCAGATTTTACCCTGAACCTAGACCATAATCGACAGTCGACAATTACCCACGATAAGTGCAAGTATATTCCCTTTCTTTTCATACTACGATTGTGCCGGTAAATTATATTTTCCCTTTCTTTCTTTCTCTCTCTGAGCGGCTTCCGTCGCGGGTTCAAATCTGGCCGAAGTAGTCAGATTTTTTAAGAGCGTTAAAAATCCCTCAGTATGCCTTCCTTCGGAGGGGAAGTCATAGATTTATGGCATGTTTAAGAACCTTCCACTAATTACACTTGTGTGAAGCTAAATTATTGGTTAGATTTGACTAACGCTCTTAGGTTCCAACGTTCAACGCCGGGAGCTGTCTACGGTGGCATCTAGTAACCAAGTTTAGAACTGGTTGTCGTTGACGGTGGCGTTTGGTAGCAAAAGTAGTAACTACTTGAAATTGATCGTCTGCAGCCCCTTCTTGAATTACAGGTAACACACACTAATACAGCCATCACAATAAATTAACACCGGTTATCTGACAGATTCTACACACACCGTAAGTACACGGGGCTACATGACCGCGTTGTCACAGCCCCTAAACTGTGGAATCAACCAAACTTGAGGGGTGAGTAAATAGCTAAAAGAAAATACTATCGGACCCTTGCGAGAACTCTCATATGTATAAACTACCCGCCCGGCTTTATTGTTATGCGGGTTCGACGGTACACAGTTCTAGCAGGGACTATAGTTTTGTTTATTTGTTTAAATACACTTTTTAAACAAATATATTTCCGTTGATTTATACGCAAGATTTTTCCTGTACTATTGAGACGATTTTGGAAGGCGTTGATACAAACCACACCTTCTAACTCCTTCTGGGTTAAGAGCTTGAGTTTTGTGAAACACACACCTTAGCGTTTCGGTATTGGAGCTCTCGGAACTGGAACTCTCACGACCACCAGGGACGATAACCGCATGACTCTCCTGCGAGCGTTTCTAACGAAATACAGCCTACAAATTTGCCAACACTCTACCAGTTGTAGTGGTAGGTTCCTTTTAATACCATAAATCTATGACATGGGCCCACCGGCTTTGCTTCCCTTTCGAAGGAAGGCATACTGGAGGATTTTAACGCTCTTAAATATTCCGAAGACTTCGGTCGGGTTTGAACCCGCGGTCTTGGGCAAAGCAGTTCAGCATGCTACCGACTATGCCACCGAAGCCACACAAGTGTATATTACTTGCTTGGAGGAAAGCAGGTTAAATGCTGCTAACCACTGGCGATTGGGCAAATCTCTCTGTGTTCACAATGCTTAAAGTGAAGCTGCACTCAACTAAATGATCAGCCTCTAATTGCTGAGAACATCAAGCTCCGTTATTCCAGGAATCGTTGGACTGGTTTCTTGTGTTTTATGGCCTGCTAAGCTTTTTCTCATCAGGCTTGTGGACTGACGATAGTTCAATCTATTGACAGTGCGAGACCTGAGGAGGTTTTACTAAGCAGAACACCATACTTGCATTGACAGTGACCCAGGGTATCTTCATGGTGTGTATTAAGTGGGAATGAATCATTCGAGAGCCGATACTTGCCAGGCAATGAGATTATGACGTAATGAATGGGCCGCTGTAAGTCCACACAAGCTTACTGTCGACCAAAATATTATGTGCACTCGAGTTTGAAGGTAGTTTGTGAAGTAACCAATATACCTACATAAAATCCATTAACATCATCTTTTTTGTCGTTCCATTTTACGTTAGTTCATGTAGGTTTGGAATTTTTAATTCATATATGAATATTTTTTTATCGCAGTAGCAACACAAAAAGTGCTCGCTTTTAAGCGTGTTTCAACCATGCGTTATATTTAAGAATTATTATCTCACAAACCCGTCATCAGATCGAATCCAAATTTTAACACAATATTCACTGGGACTTTGAATAACTGGTTTATTAATTTCGAAATTTTGTGTATCCAAGAAACAAAGTTGTTGTCATTTTTGTAAGGTAACTTTTTCTCGGCTCGGGGTGGTTGAAAAATGTAGTTCTTGGTTTTTCTGAAACAGTATTCGGAACAATTTTCCGTGCATGATTAAATCCAGCAAAGGTCAATTATTTTGCATTTTGTACAATTTGTAAATGTATTGTTTTTATATCACATGGTGGAAATGTTGTTTACGGGGACTAACATCTAGGTTATCGGCCGCCAATGGTTTGGGTGAGAGTGAAAGATGAGATGAGAATGAAAACTATAACTACGGTAATACTAGCTACACACTTTTATGCTAGACGAAGAAATGGTAAACAAATAAAGGATAAGGCAAATTAAAGTACCGGAAGAAGAGAAATGCCCTCAACTCTCGAAGAATGAGGATTGAGGGACTTGGAAGGTTAAGAGGGGAGGTCTCGTCCCAAAGTCAGTGGAAAAAGGGGAAAAAACTAACCCAGCTGAGGAATTCCCCGAGATCGCCAACTCCCGAACTCACCAGCCGGGAGACTCTGAGGGTGTAGCAATATCCCGGGTGCACCAGAGGTGGTGGGGCTACATACACCCTGCCTCCTTGAGGACTGACCCTTCGCAGAACGAGGGTATCAGGTAAGATGAGACAAAGGCCAATTAAGGCGGGAAAAGAAGAGACTCCCTAGGCCTCGGATACCCTAATACCGTCGGGGTCGAAAGAGAACAAGTGTTGACCAAGGGAGGCCGACAGGAAAGAAGACGGAGAGGAGCCCGGCGGAAGTAAGTGGAACCAATGCCGGACTCAGTTCGGGTCCCGTGGTCGCCAACCCACGTCCCACAAGTTGTGAGCCCCTGGAGCGGGGGGATGTGAATTTCGAAACTCGTGGGAAGAAAGAAGCACAAACAAAATGAAGAGTGGGAATGGCGAATGCTTATTTACATCATTCATTTTGAAGCATAGTTTGCCAATTAATTGCATCTCCTGAATTGTCCTGATTTTCACATGTCTGTGTGTATGGATGGAGCCATTTCAATGAAATTCGGTGAGGTCATAGTACTATTTTGGCTGAACCGGACCATCCCTTCAAATTTTATTACGCCGTACCAATCCAACATGGCGGCTGTGCGCAATATTTCACCGGCATTCTGTATCTCCGAAACAAATATTCATAGCACCCTGAAGTTTTTTACGGTGATAAAGGGCACTACTAGTCGTTCACCTGTGTGTTTCAGAAAACTGTTAAGTACAAAACGAAGATGGCGGCCAAGCGAAGTTGAAACTTTTAAATAGACTTTTCTCGCGATTTAACTATCCGAACGCAGTCAAACTTGGCACAGTAAATGACTATAAAAATTGCAATGCACTGACATCTAATTTAATTCGTTTACATAATATCAAGATGGCGGGTGTGCAAAATTTTAAAATTAAGTTTTATTTCTTGTGTGCTTGCTATTCATGCGATCGAAATCAACGTTTGAATAATGGACGTACACAATAATCCTCATCTAAAGGTGCATAACTCTAAGGCCTGCATATATTAAAACCGAACATGGCGATCATCTGAAATATTTAGATGGTTCTCAATATCTACGAATCGATTACAGCAATTAAACTGAAAATTTGTATGTTGATAGAGGAAATTGATATAAGTAGGATATATGAAAATAGGCTGTATAGGTCTTCACGGAGCTACTTGTTTGGTTTTGTAAGGTTGGCAGACATGGAAATATCTGCACCCACACATTCGTAGATATTGATTTAAATGCCTGAGTGTTATTAATGGATCTAACGATGATCCCTTGGTGAACGAAACTAGTAATCCAAGAGTTTATAGCAGGGGTGGCCAAGAGTTTATTACAGGGGTGGCCATGAGTTTATAGCAGGGGTGGCCACTAACATTAATTTTGAGAGCCACAATTTTATGAAGCTGTTTCGAAGGGAGCCACATTGTTAAGAAATGAATGGTTTACAAAATGAGGACACTTTTATATTTTATAATAAATAAAGAAATCTTTGTGTTCTCCCTTATATAATACATTGTTATTGTTCAGTTACACAAGAAATAAGATTTTATTCTGAGAAGTGAATTTTCGAGTGCTCGTTTTTGCTGTTAGTTGTTTGAACTTCCGCTGCTAATTTGTTAGCACAGTTCACACTAGTTCAAATAAATGATCTTCAGTAAATTGTTACTTCAGATCGATATTTAGATTTAATGAAATGTTAAGTAAAGTAATGCACACACATAAGTCGTCCAAAACATTGAGATACGTCTCTTGGCACACACCTTTCTCACTGGATATTTTTGGTGGATCTTTCTTCCAAACTTCTATGGCCGAAACGCCACTTCGTTCCAGTCCTTTTACATACCTTATGTTCGACGATGTCGAAATGTAAATATTATATGTCAGAAAACTGTATCATAATGAGGGTCATTAAAGTACTATTCTTCATTATGAAACAGTTTCTCCAGCCAATCAGAGCTCATTCATTGACCAATGAGGTAAGGATAGCTTCGCGCATGCGTTTAAAATCCAACATGTCGGACATGAATTACATGATTTGAAAGTTCAAAATGGATATTGAATCAACTATTGTAGTTACAATCCCAAACACAAAGACAAAATCATCACGAACCTTTACGGTAACAAGAAAATACATATGCAAGAAATTTATGAATCTACGTCCAGAAGTTAGCAACACAGCATCCTTCCTTATAAATTACCAACATGGAAAGTGCACCGTCCATATGTTCGCGTAAATAAACAGGCGAATATGAGACAAGAAATAGCACTGTACCTTAATATCCCCAACTCCAATTTCTACACAGCGCATTGCTTTGAAACGACTTCGGTAACAATATTAGTGAATGCTAGTTATGATCGGCACTAGACATCATGCTGGCTGTAAACAATAGCATTGCCAAGCAAAGTAAATGGTATCTGCCTTCGAAATTCCTTGACCCATGCATGCGCTCTGTTCAGTCAGCAACGCGCTCTGTTCACTAACTGAAGTTACTGAATCCCACAGATATTTATGAATATTTATGTTAAAACATATAATAAAGTTATAATTATCGTCGATCATAAACAGTCGTATGCAACTCGCCTATAATAGTAATTAAGACACTCGTATGGAAATTTATACTCGTGTCTTAATTATTGCCATTATAGGCTCGTTGCATAATGTACTATTTTAAAATCTGTGTTATTTCTACTCTCAGCTTGGTTTCAAGGAGCCGAACGAGATTGATTCATGAGCCGCATGCGGCTCGCGAGCCTCGTTGAGACCACCCCTGGTTTATAGTGAATTTGTTAATCTCAAGTAATTTCTGCAGGTGTGAGGAATAACACCCATGGGTACAACTGGTTCACATTGTTGTAGTTGGCAACCAGGTAGTTATGATAAGGAAGAAGCAGTGTTCTATCATTCTTTCCGAATCTTCTATGCAGTGTATATTTCTGGTTGTTTGGACAAATTGAATTCATATTCCTAGGAAGAGCAGTTAATCTGTGTCCAAGGATAAAGGAGGTTTATTCAGTTTTACTGTTCTTGGTCTTAGTGAACTAGGAGATACGAGATTCGTAGGTTTTACGATCCTGTGTAATGAAGCCAGAGCGTAATGAAGTCTTATGTTATTACAACCAGTGGCTTGGTAAATGATGGCAGATTTAAGCTGGAACGCACGGCTTTGCGTAGAGGTTGTGTTAACACCTTTACTTTATTTAGTGCGACTTAATATGTAACCTCCTCTCTCTTCCTTAATGCATTCTACTCCCTGTTATTAAATAGCCCGAGTTCACAAGATGCCTATATTGTGGCGGGGTCTGTCAACGTGGGGGGCCGAGTTCAATTCCCGGCTCTGAGTCTCGTTAGGATGAAATAGTTTTGGATTCCCACTCTACTCCTGGTACTTACTTACTTACTTTCCGTGTCCGGGAGACACACTAAATTCTTCCTTTCCAGAACTCTGCAGCTCTTATCGCTCGGTCTGTGCCCAACATAAGGTCTTCCTCTCTGCAGGTTTCATTATGATCTTTGCACGTGAGCAGGTGTTGTGGAGTCTGGATTTCTCCACAGGCACATCGTGGATCTTCTGCATAACCCCACTTCACAAGGTTGCTACGACAGTTAGGCACTCCTGTTCTCATCCGGTTTAAGAACCTCCAGGGGGTATAAGGCAAATGACTACCACTGCTCAGTTCTTCTTTAGGGGTAAACCCCTCTGGTACTATTTGTTTCCAGAGTGACACACGCCGGACGTCTGGCTTGGTATGGAGGGGCACTGTTCTCTTAATAAAACTCTTCCTGGATCTTAGGCGAGGAGTGGTCACCTTGTGGTTGAACATAGAATGTCTGGGATCTGTTTCAAGCTTTTGTCTCTCTTTCTCTGCTGCCACCCTGCGTCGAATAACTGGAGGTGCAATGCCAGCGAGAGGGTAGATCTTCTGCACTGGAGTAGGTCTCAGATATCCAGTGACAATACGTGTAGACTCGTTAAGAGCTATGTCCACTTGCTTGGTATGGGCAGATGCTCCTGGTGAATGTCACGACCGCCCCCTACCTGTATCCTAGCTCCACCCACTAGTACAGCCAGCACAATGACATAGGTTGTCAGATCACACATTCAAGTTCTTACTCAGAAATATTCGGAACACACACAATTCATGTTATTGTTGTTTTAAGGGGCAGAACAGCGAGGTTATCATGCACCGCGCCCAATGCTGAGCCTCACATTGCACCACTCACCTTTTGTACCATTCATTCATTTCTTTATTTCTCCACTAACAACCAGTCCCGGCTTCGCCCGGGAACAGTTATGAAGGCATTTCGTGATAAGCGCTTTTCTTTTTCAATGTCAATGAACTACGACATAGATCCGTTTTACGTCTCGGCATGATGGGTTATAATCACTTATCTTGGAGATGCATGTGCAACAAATTCTTGTCAGGCGTAATTTAAGAATGGCGAGGTGCATGAAACACAAATCCCCCTTCCGTCCAATCTTAACTTGACTGTGAATTTTGCGGAACGTAAAGTTCACAGGCGAAATGAAGAAAAGCCGAGTAGCACTTCCAGTGAAACTCCAAACACAACCACTCGACTCGACAGTTTGATGCTGACTGTATCCAGGGTAATAATAGGCTCACCCGCTAGCAAGGCTGTAACTGGGGTGATAGGCTCGCTCCTAGCTAGCTCGTAAAGTGTCGCCTCAGTAATTGAATGGAGATTGTTGTAAGAAATGAAAACATAAACACTTATAGTGGGCGATGTATTGAAGATAGAGATATGCTCTCATGGTCTTTTCTGTAGAACTTTTCACACTGAACAATTCTTACACTCATAGTATATTGATATTTTTAACGGTTTGCCCAGCGTAAGCTTAAAAAGCGCATGGACGCCAGGTTTTCTTTCGGCGTTTTCACTGAAATCGTTACTGCTTGGCTTCCTTTGATCATACATAAATTATTTTCTACATAAATCTTCCTCAAGATATCTCTTACAGAATGGTGAAAACCGCATCAAAATCCATCCAGTAGTTCTCAAGATTACACGTAACATCCAAGAATCGGGGACTTTGTTTTATACTAAGTAGAGATGATATTATAATAATAATAATAATAATAATAATAATAATAATAATAATAATAATAATAATAATAATAATAATAATAATATCATATGGCCTCGGGAGCCGGGTGCAAGCTTTGTTAATTGACGCCCAGAGGGCAGATTGCAAGTCAATTTTTTGTCACTCCTTGGAGCGCTTAGAAAGTTGAGGAGGTTAGATATCTAAGCTCATTGACACTGTAGCGCTTTCTAGTGCAGAAAGGAGGAACTTTTGTGTTGGCGGAAAATCCCGAGATTAATTTAGCCAGTATGTGCACGGCCTACTGAATTCAAATGGGTTCTTTAACATGCCAACAACGTATGACATGCATGTCGTGATTTTTGTAACCTTTCAAAAAAATCACTTTCCACGGCCAGGAGCGAACCTGCAAGCTTGAGCTTGGTAGTCCGACACGATAACCACTCACCCACCGTGGCAGGCATTTCTCCATGGTAATATATTAAATGGGAGTCGTTAAATCATAAAATACATAATTACAGGTAAATACAATGATCAATATACCGTACAAAAACAAACACTGTGCACATTGTCTCGAATTCTTCTACGGAATATATTGCCCTAGTCTTTGACCCATTTTTTTACATTTTTATTTAAATGTGAAAATGGTTCTGACATTTCTTAAAGTTCGGGGCAACCAGGTACAATATTTGGAATCAGTAGGCCTATAGAAGGAACAATTTTTCTGAAAGTTCCCCTATAGTGAACATCCATTTCTTGTCTAGTGTTGTACGAATGTAGATCAGCATTTTTTACAGTATTAGTATTTCCAGAAGAGTGTGAAACGAAGAATGGGAAGCGAGGAGACTAAGGCCTTGCTCTTTGCAGACGACATAGTAATATGGGAATAAAATGAAATAGAAGTGCAAGAACAAGTCATTGTATGGAATCAAGAGATAGAGAAATATGGAATGAAAATAAGTTTGGAGAAGAGTAAGACTGTAGTGATGACAAGAAACAAGAGAGAAGGAAGACAGAATATTGAAGTCAATGGAAATCCATTGGAAATGGTAAAAAGCTTTAAGTATTTGGGGAGCACACTCACAGCAGATGGTACAATAAATGGAGAAATTGGAAAGAGAATCCAACAAGCTAATGGGTTTTACCAGTGTGTGAGAGGTTTAGTATGGAACCAGGAAGTCCCAGAGAAATGAAAGAAAGTTCTATTCTCAATGTATTACACACCAATTTTGACATATGCAGCAGGTACTTGGTCCACAACAAAACGCGATGAAAGCTGATTCCAAGCAGCCGAGATGAAGTTCCTTAGAGGAATAATTGGAAAGACACGGAGGGATAAAATCAGAAATGTGCACATTAGGGAGAGAACTGGGTTCCCAAAACTGCAAGACAAGATAGACCAGTAAGCTGAAGTGGTACGGACATATGATGAGAATGGAAGAATATAGAGCACCAAAAAGAATATTTATGGAGAAAATACCAGGAAGAAGACCACGAGGAAGTCCCAGAAAGAGGTGGATAGATACGGTGAAGGAAAGCATAGAGAAAAGAGGAGTACAAGAAAAAGGAGTATTGAAAGAAGGAAATGAATGGTGGAGGGATAGACAACTGTGGAGGTCCTTGATTCGCAACCCGACCCAGGGAACTGGAAACGGGAAATGAAGAAGAAGAAGAGAAGCATTTCCAGTTAGAATTTGTCTCTTAATAAACATAGAACAATTGTGTAAGTACAATGATGGTAATGTCATTATTCGGATTTTTTTTAAATGGACCCTACAATATGTTAGAGGATGTAAATCTTCGATGGTGAGATTTGGAGGTGTGGATTTAGGGTGTCAGGTGCATGTCCATAAACAAACCTGTAGTTCTTAATTCACTCTTATTGCTTTAAAAGGAGTTATATCCTTCTGTCTTCTGTCATTTAGTCTGACTCTCCACATATTAAAATCAATTTACAACTTTCCAAGGTCATACATTACTGTCTCCTAAGTTTCCTCTGCGCGTCATCCGTGTATGCAGGCTTGCTGTTTACTGTACAAGTTGAACACAATTGGTGCGAGAACCGAGCCTTGTGTCATACCATTGTTTAGTGATATTTTATTGCTCATACTGTTTCCATAAACACTCGGAATAGTCTCTGAGTCAACGTGTTATGAGCCACGTCATCTTGCATTGTGGAAGCAGGACCGGAAGTTATCTACTTTTCCTTAATTACGCAGCAATTGTTAATATGTACAGAGCGTCCAGAAAGTCTGTGTATCCCGATACCTTCCTTGTTCCTTATTAGCACTGCCTTCTTGGCTAGTACATTGTTGTTCGTTATTGTTGGCGTGTCCTTAGCCTCACTCAATCTTCATTCTAAGATGATGATGATGATAATGTTCTTTTAAGGGGCCTAACATCTAGGTTATCGGCACCTTATGGTTTGGGTGATAGTGAAAGATGAGATGAGAATAAAACTATAACTAATACTAACTACAGACTTACATACTAGAAGAAGAGTTGGTAAACAAATACAGGACAGGAAGAAAAGAAATGCCCTCAACCCTTGCAGAATGAGAATTGAGGGACTTGGAAGGAAGGAGAGCCATCAAAGGCAGATAGGAAAGAGAAAGAGAGCCCCGTCTCAAAGTCAGTGGAAAAAGGGGAGGGGGGAAACGGACCCAGCTCAGGAATCCCCCGGGATCGCCAACTCCCGAACTCACCAGCCGTGAGCCCATGAGGGTGTAGCAATATCCATTGTGCACCAGAAGTGGTGGGGCTACATACACCCTGCCTCCTTGAAGGCCTTGAGCAGAAGGCAGGAGATATCATTAATTGAAAACAAGAGGTATGAGCCCTCACAGAAGGAGGGTATCAGGAAAGATGAGACAAGGGCCAATTAAGGCGGAAAAGGAAGAGACACTCTAGGCCTCAGATACCCTAATACCGTCGGGGTCTGAAGAGAACAAGAGTTGAACAAGAGAGGTCGACAGGAAAGAAGATGGAGAGGAGTCCGGCACAAGTAAGTGGAAGCAATGCCGGACTCAGTTGGGGTCCCGTGGTCGCTAACCGACGTCCCACTAGATGTGAGACCCTGGGGGGTTCATTCTAATAGTTGCAATGACTGACATTTGTTTGCTATCTGTTGGGAGAGATTAGTGTATGCTCACACGAACTCTCACACGAATAGCACCTGACATTCTAGATTAATTTGGAGTAATTAATATAAGTCAGTGCTGCCAACATGATTCTATGCCTGCTGATAGGTCCAATTTTAAAATACATGTAACTTCTATACTAACATCGATTTCATCCAAAATTGGCACAACAAGATATAATATTTCTGATTATTTATGACCAGCACACGCATGACATTGTTGCCAACATGCTTTTACGCGTGCTGATAGGTCCAATGTCTAACTGCATTTAACGTCCATTGGACTTCAACCAAATTTTGTATTCTGTACCTTAAGAGATGGAACTAAGAATATATTCAGACACCAGGGCTGCCAAATGTAGTGCTCTATTAGGCTTCATTATACCAGGTATATTTCGAACTAATTAGTCATTTCGATATTACCAACTTAATTTCGTCATTATTCTAGATAGGTTCATATTCTGTAGAATAATCATTGGTAGGCTCTTTAGTTCTTGTTGTAAGTCTTTTCGATCCGAGTTAGTTTTCGTTCTGGTTTCCATATCATTGTCATTTTCGCTATCATCCATTAGGGGCCGATAACCTCGATGTTAGGCCCCTTAAAACAACAATTATCATCATCATCATCATCATCATCAAGTGATATGGTTTCTGAGGGGTATAAAGTTCCGGCAAAACAAAACAAGACAACAACTTACTCCAATCTATTATCAAAGATCTTGTGTAAGTCTACAAATGCCATGAACGTTGTCTTATCTTTCCTAACTCTACCTTTCAATGGAAGGTCCTGGATCGTGTCTCCTTGGCCCAAGACTGCCGCAGTCGTTAGAGGTCCACTCCTTGAGATAGAGACTGCGGTATATTGTACCAGGGTATCCTCGCGTGTGCCGACTTCGATCCAGCGACCTCTTGCCAGGCAGGTAAGTAGGCCGAGGGCAATGCTGATACCGAGGGTTAACGTCCCAGCCCGCGGCCCATCCGCAGTACTGATCGATCCCCGGCGCGGCGCCTCGCCCCCGCTAAGCCCAGTGACGTCATCATATTGATAACAGTCAATTTTCTGCTCAAGGCAGGTCCATCATGTCTAAGCAGCTTTCTTTCAACCTGAGGGTCGCACGATATCTCGACCGGGACAAGCGACCTCATCACTCATTGTTGCCAACTCTACTGACAAGTCACCAGAGTCTTACATACAGTACCCTTTTGGAATTTAGAATTTTTTCAATAGGAACTTATCAGAAGTCTCTTTAGTACAGGCCACGCCAACTCAGGTGCTTCGCGAGCACTGGCCGGCACCTGGAAAAGCACCGATTCTCTGCTGTAGGAGAGGAACGTGTAGTGTCAGCGTTTAGCGAAGCGAGAGTCGTGTTGTTGTTGTTGTTGTTTGGTGAATGGGGCTGAGCAAATCAGCGTGCGTCAGGCGGCGTACCAGTATGAATGAAATGAATGAAGCCCCCATCTAGCGGCGAGGATATGACCCATGCTGCCTGCCGAAGCCTGTCGCACTCCTCTGGGGCAATGACTAAATGAATGACGGATGAAATGAAATGAAAGTGGAGAGTGTTGCTGGAAATACCCGAAATAAAAACCTGTCTGCCTCCGCTTTGTCCAGCACAAATCTCACATGGAGTGACCGGGATTTGAACCACGGACCCAGCGGTGAGAGGCCGGCGTGCTGCCGCCTAAGCCACGGAGGCTCACCAGTATGAAATCGATTAATAATAATAATAATGTCAATTTTGTGCACAGAGAAAAGTACTAGTTTTATTGCGCTCCTGATTTTGCAATAATTTTCAACATTCTTTGTTTATCTTTGGGAAGCCTCCATGGCTTAGGCGGCAGCAACGCTTCCCGTAATTCAAACGTGATATTTCTTAATTCGATTGATAGGAAGTACAGCACGGACAATTAAGTAATACTGGTGTGTGATAAGTGCAGCTGTAATTTTGTTTACGATTCATTTTTAATATTGTAGTATAGTAGCCTACTCTTTCTATTTGTACATATCTGTGGGGTAGGCCTATGTCATGCTATGTGCTTTGTGGAAACATCCACAACCATTCTGATAGAGCCTATGTTTTCTTCTCTACCTGATATCACAGGGAAAAGAAATCGCCTATTATTAGACCAATTACTAAAATATGAAAGAAAGAAAGGAATATAAAGTAGAGGTGGGGAATAGAGTAGGGGAAAGGGAGGGGTAGGCACGGGCCGGGAGGGGAGAGGAGCGAGTAGGCCAGTCGGGGACGGATCGCGCTCGAGAGTGCATCGTCACGCCATCTCATATTGTCAGTTGGAACTATTTGCGTCAAGCAATAGGTTGGGGTCAAAATTTTGCATTAAGTTGCAGCTCTACCCATATATCCTCCTTGGTGCTACCGCCACTATACAGGGAGGAAATGGGGGGGGGAAGCAACGGGGCGCGCAAGCACTGAGTGCTCGCGTTGTCGTGCCCTGCTTTAGAACATTGCCTGTAATGTAGGTTACGAGTCTTACATACCTTTTTGGAATGTACAATTCTTTCAATAGGGACTTAGCAGAAGTCTCTTAAGAACATTGTATGTACTGTAGGTTACGAGTCTTACATACCTTTTTTGGAATCTAGAATTATTTCAATAGGGACTTATCAGAATTCTCTTTTCAAATTTAAAGTTTGAATAATGAACCTACGCAATAATTTTCCTTTAATGGTACATGGCTCTATGGCCTATACATATAACAATCGAACATGGCGACCATCCGAAATATTTAGACGGTTCTCAATATTTACGAATCTATTACAGCAATCAAACTGAATTTTTTAATGTTCATAGGGGCTATAAATATAAGTTCAGCTATAGGACTTTCAATAATCTGGTGATCACAAATCCAGCATGGCGGTGACGCGAAGTATAACTATTTAAATGGACGTTTCTTGCGATTTAACCATCCGAGTGCAGTGAAACTTGGTACAGTAAATCCTTATACAAATGTTAAGCCACTGGCATCTCTTTTATTTCAATTGTTTCCATAACCAAAAGATGGCAGTTGTGCGAAATTTTAAAATCTCGTTTTTACTTCTTGTGTCCTAATCATGCGATTGAAGTTTGAATACTACACTTACACAATAATCTTCATGTAACAGTACATAACTCTAAGACCTACATATATGAAAATCAACTGGCGACCATCCGAAATATTTAGTCGGTTCTCAATATTTACGAATCTATTACAGCAATCAAACTGAAATTTTGTATGTTGATAGAGGCAATTAATATAAGTAGGATAACTTATATGAAAATAGGCTTTAGTTCTTCACGGAACTACTTGTTTCATAAATGAAAATCTGATAAAAGCGGCTAACGCTATCACGTGACGTAGGCGATTAGAATTGGCTCCGGACTTACTTCAGCTGCCCTCTAGGCCATGGTGCACGCTTTAACGAACATGGCTATGCCGCAGAGTCGCTAGTAAATGAGAGTATTGTCGGAGTCAGCTGGAGTCCCGTGGTCACCAACGCACGTCCCACTGGTTTGAATCCCTGGAGTCCCCAAAAGGATCTTAAACGTGCCAGTAAATCTACTGACATGGCACCCTCAAATGCCAACTGACTGCACCGGGATTCCATCCCGCAACCTTTGGCACAGCCTGGACATGCGAATACAGTGCGATTGAACCTGGCTCCATGGCCGTAATTTCGCATACATCTCCAACAGAACTTGATAAGAATGACTTTAATGCCTGTCATTGAGGATTATATGAGCGATTACACAGGATTTATGAGCTACTAGCATTACCCGTTGCGGCTTCGCCTGCGAATATTCTAGTCGTAAAGATTACACTTAGCAAAATCTCAATCATGAATGCTATGACTGATTTATCATTGGTATTAATAAACAGACTATCAATTCAGCTACTGGTGCAGTGGTTTGGGGTTTGTCATTCCTTCATAGGTATATCAGAGCGAAGTTAGTTTTGTGGGAGTATCACATACACTGTTAATTTAAGGGCCTTTAAATGTGGTTATCGGAGACCCTTTATAGTCGGGTGAAAAATACCTTTCGTACCACACTGACACGTGAAAATTTCGTGAACAAATTCTAGCGTGCCCCTTGACCCCCTTTAGCGCATTATACTGTATGTATTGATGAATTGTACAGCTTAATTTGGTTCAGTGATAACCTTATAACCGTCTGGAAACTTTCACAGTAATGTAATAATTGGAATTGCATTGCGTCTTACAGAAATAGATGGACCTGTGAGATTCTGTTACCATGCTTACCGTGTTGCATTCTTTCATTATTTCATTGTAAATATACATGTTTTAAGCTATTTATTTAATTGTGAGGCTTTTAAAGAGTAAGTGAGTGCGTTTCGCTTACGCATTGGGTTACGCTGAACCTGTAGGTACCCCATATGTGTAGGTTGGTGTTAATGGGACCTTATTTTCGGTACAAAACTGGAATGAGATCTTAGCTGAATAATATAGGGAGGTGTTCTCTAGAAAAGCAAATTCCCAAAGCGTCTCTGTGCGTGACACTGAGTGTTGCTACCAATCGAGAGATTTCTCTTTATTGCATTTTGCGAATTCATTTATGGCATTCATGCATGTTCTAGTTGTTTTGAAAACTATATTAGTTATTTATTTAAACGAAAATTCCCTTACAGGAGAGCGATTAAACTTGATAACATGATGTCATTTGGAGGTGTCTCCTCCGCTCCTCCCAAAATCTCTTCATTCTCGCGGAATGTTCCCTCTTCCTCTCATCCGTCCACTTATTTCCAGGTTGTCGTAATGGTCTTGGATCGAACTTAACATTCGCGATTTTCGTCTGGCACTCAGTTCGGTATTCAAAATGTTCTATACTGATAACTTGTAAGTCTCTCTGTATCTCTTTAAGCCATTCTGTGCCACATTTACTCTGTGTTATGATACCGAGTAGTTTCTTGGCAATCTGGAGGTGGCCATCCTGTGCATGTGAGTGTAAAATTTGGCTCTGCGTTTTCTAATTTCGTCTGTTATCGTAATGGTCTTTTGATAGAGTTCTGTACTAGGTCTCTTCATCCAAATGCCGTTTCTGGTGATTGCTCCGTAGATCTTCCGCAGATTTTTTCGTTCCTGTTTTCCAGTTTCGTAATCGTGGAATGACCATCGATTACTATTGTTTCAGCGGCATATGTTGCTTCTGGCAGAATAACTCTTTTATAATAATAATAATAATAATAATAATAATAATAATAATTATTATTATTATTATTATTATTATCATATTATGTAACACGCTAAGGTGTATGTTTCACAAAACTCAAGCTCCTAAACCAGAGGGAGTTACAAGGTGTGGTTTGTACCAAAATTTTCCAAATTGTCTCAATAGTACAGGGAAAATCTTGCATTTCTTGAAAAGTCAACGGAAATATATTTAGAAATAGACAAGACAATAGCTCTGGCAGAACTGTGTCGCGCATGGCCACATAGCACTAGAGCCGGGTGGGTAGTCTGTACACATGGGGCGCACACAACCCAGATTGCCCCTGGCAGAACTGTGTCCCGTACAGCCCGCATAGCACTAGTCTGTACACATGGGGCGCACACAACCCAGATTGCCCCTGGCAGAACTGTGTCCCGTACAGCCCGCATAGCACTAGAGCCGGGTGGGTAGTCAGTGCACATGGGGCGCACACAACCCATTGTGCGAAGTTTGGCTGTAATCCTTTAGATCCGGGCTCCATTCCTGGCTGTGCCGAGACATATAATTGTGGTCTGAACGGGGAACACTCAGCCAGACCCCTCAGGCCAAGAAATAGGTAAATAAACCATCCTAGAAGTATTAATAGTACATTATGCAACGAGCCTATAATGGCTATAATTAAGACACGAGTATTTTTATAAAACGAGCGTATGCGAGTTTTATAATTTCCATACGAGTGTCTTAATTACCATTATAGGCGAGTTGCATACGACTGTTTATGTTCGACGATAATTATAACTTTATTATATGTTTTAACATAAATATTCATAAATATCTGTTGAGAGTCAGCTACTGGAATTTTGTGTTCGCAGAGCGAGCGTTGGGTGTTATATCTCTGTCTTTCAAGATCTTTGAACGACCGACGCATGCGCTCTGTGTGCTTGTAATGCCATATGCAGCCATATGTTTACATCTGCCGTTCCCCAGTAATATTGTCACCGGTGTCATTTGAAGACAATGCGCTGTGTAGAAATTAGTGTTGGTGATTTTAAGGTACAGTGCTATTTCTTGTCTCATATTCGCCAGTTTATTTACGCGAACATATGGACGGTGCGTATTCCATGTCGGTAATTTATTATAGTTCGATGTTGTGTTTATGTCCGACATGTTTGATTTTGAGCGCATGCGCGAAGTTATCGTTACCTAATTGGTCAATGAACGAGCTCTGATTGGCTGGAGAAACTGTATCATAATGGAAAACAGTGTTATAATGACCATCATTATGATACAGTTTTCTGACACATAATAGTGAGGGTCGAACATAAAGAAAGCTTTCCACTTGGTCAACATAAATTGGGCGGGAAACAAGTATTTAGGAGAAAGTCAGGGAATTTCGCGGCGCATCAGCTATTTATTTAATTTTTGATATAATGATTGTAAGTTTAGCCTAGAAATGTTAATGCAATTGGGCTGTGCAAACATAATAATTTCTTTTAACGTTAAACTGTCACAAAGGTGGCTTCGGTGGCGTAGTTGATAGCTTGCTGAGCTTCTATGCCCAAGTTCGCGGGTTCCAATCCGGCCGAAGTCGTCAGATTTTTAAGAGCGTTACAAATTCCTCAGATTGCCCCTGGCCGAACTGTGTCCCGTACAGCCCGCATAGCACTAATCTGTACACATGGGGCGCAAGGGGAGGTAAGGCCGGCGGGCCCATGACATAGATTTTTGGCATGCAAAAGAACCTTCCACTAACAAAAGTTGTGTGAAGCAAAATGTGTAGGCTAGGTCGGTAGCATTTGGTAGCGCAAGTAGGAACTACTTGAAATTATCGTCTGCAGTCCTTACTTGAATTAAGAACAGAATACACACACTATTATAGTCATCACAATTAACACCGGTTATCAGACTGATTCTACACACACCCAAAGTACACGGTGCTCCATGACCGCTTTGTCACAGCCCCTAAACTGATAAACCAACCAACCAACCAACCAACTAACCAACCAACCAAACTGTCACAAACATTAACAAAAAAGAATTCATGAACAAAACTTAAGATTTGCGTGGAATTCCCCATCCTGTTGAGGATTTCCGCGATACATGGGGTAGTTCCGCACAGGTGTTACAGGATCAATGAATTGCCAAAGAGCAATTTGATATTTCAGTGGAATATTCTTTTACACATAATAGTAAATGAACAAATACTGGGTCTTTCATATAAAATAAGAGCGCCAAGCGGCGGCTTTCTTAACCGCTGCTGCGGTCACCTTGGCCGAGCTTTTGGCGCGCCAAGGCCCCCTGCTTTAAGCGTGTGTACAATCCTATATGATGCAGCGGCCTTGCTAGCGTGTGTACAATGCTGAAATCTTACTTTAGTTAGTTATTATTGATGAAACCGAAACCCCTACTTGTGCTAATTTTGTGAGTGATTTATTCGGAGACCTTCAAGATTCTCGCCAATGTCATCTAGCTCATCGTCTGTTAAAACTGTTCATGTGCGGGCATGTTTTTTATTGAGCACCGAGCCAGTAGTGTCAAACTTATTTGCAATTAGCCTACGTGAATCTGTGCTAGTGAAGGTGGCACCTCATCAGGAAATTGCTGAACAAATGCATCAAGTACCCGCCGAGCCGACTCGTACTTAAAATAAGTTTAACATAAAAAATACGATGTTGCAATGATAACTGTCTCACCATGTTAGCACTGGGGGTTTAGACTGTCGACTGAGCAACTGCACGCTTATTGCAAGGTCAAGTTTGGCAATGTCAATCTGTTATTTTTATACAGTCCATCGGAATTGAAGAAAAAAAAACCAGCCATCGTATGTACTATGCGCGCGCTTTCAATACTATAGGGGTTTCGGTTTCATCAACAATAACTAACTAAAGTAAGATTTCAGCATTGTACACACGCTAGCAAGGACGCTGCATCATATAGGATTGTACACACGCTTAAAGCAGGGGGCCTTGGTGCGCCACAAGCTCGGCCAAGGTGACCGCAGTTGCGGTTAACAAAGCCGCCGCTTGTCGCTCTTATTTTATATGAAAGACCCAGTATTTGTAACAGGAAACCAATAGGCAAATTTGTGGATTTTCTACATAACCTAAAAACGAAATTTTATTTTACAGTAGAAGGCTGCCTTATCCTATTCACAGCCACTTCCTATCTTTCCCAGTGCTATTTTCTTCTTAAATTCCTAGTTCTTCAGGTCTATTTTCTCTTCTGCACATCGGTCGCACTCGTAGTCTTCTGCATTCACTGCAATCAGCGTGCGCCCAAAATCCGCAGAGAACACATGAGTACCACATTTAATTATCTCTTCTTCCTAAAGGAACAGACATCATTGTATTGATCTACTAAGTTCCTTTCTACATCATCATCTTCATCATCATCATCATCATCATTGCAAAGTTATTTCAGTGGAATATCAGATTCATCTGAGGACTCGTCAGTTTGTTTTCTTCAGTTTCGTTTTAGTTTTTGAGCTGGAATGTTCACTATCAAATCTAAGTTTCCTTATAAATTATCTTTCTCTTTCAGCTTCTCTAATTTTTTCTTCTGGCGATCATTCTTAGTGTTCTCTTTGATTTGCTTTTATTTTCGTCTTCACTTTCCCTCTAACGTAAGTTTAGTATGACGGGTGTTCAAATGAAAAGGTACGAAACGATACTGTGGTACAATTTATTAGATATTCAAAAGAAATCACCACAGGTCTGTGCACAGGTGTCCCATTGCTTCACTAACCGTAGGATTCCCTGTCCCCAGAAGTCATGCGGTTGTGACAGGAGCCAATCCTATACGGTGTCCTTTAGTTCGGCGTCCGATTGGAAACGTTTTCCCTTGAGATGTTTTTTTAACGGACCAAACAGATGGAGGTCGCAGGGTGACAAGTCTGGGCTGTAGGGCGGATGCTCAAATTGCTCTCACTTGAACGTGACCAATACACCTTGTGTGACGTTAGAGACGTGTGGGCGAGCGTTATCATGGAGCAGAATCACTCCCTTCATGAGCAGTCCAGGCCGTTTGTCCTTGATGGACTTGCGTAGGCTACGGAGTGTCGCACAATACACGTCACTGTTAATGGTTCGTCTCAAGGGAAAACGTTTCCAATCGGACGACGAACTAAAGGACACCGCACAGGATTGGCTCCTGTCACAACCACAAGACTTCTGGGAACAGGAAATCCTGCGGCTAGTGAAGCAATGGGACACCTGTGGTGATTACTTTTGAATAACGAAAAAATTGTACCACAGTGTCGTTTCGTACCTTTTCATTTGAGCACCCCTTATAGTAGTGCTAGTAAGGATTTATGAATGTTTTATGTTTGTAGATGTAAAAATTTTTATTTTTGACATTATGTTTCGGGATTGTTGTGAAGACAGAAAATGAAATACAGTATATTGGATTGCCCTGAAAGTGTGTTTTATGACTCTGAAGTTGATGGTGTCTCTGGGTCATCCTCAGTTATGAGCTCCTGGAACTCCTTTGCAGGAGCGAAATCCCCAGCAGTGAATTTATCTGGGTTTAGAGGGTAGATATCTGCACTAGAAAAACATTTATTCCTACATTGTGGCCACTTTCATGTAAGCCTTGTCATAAATTAATTGTGGCGGAACTCGCGCGGAATTACCCTTAGGGGAAACCTGTGACTTTTCTACCTACAATACATGATATGAACATAGTAGTTGACAGGGAAATATCACTAAAATAAAGAGGAATAAAAGCTTTACTTTCCACTATAGGAAGGGTGATGATCCAGCGATTAGTCTTACAACAATCACATCTCGAATAAGGCTCGGGAAATTATACAAAACCTCACTACAAATTGCGATTATTTATGACAACAACACGCAGTGAAACTAACTGCCAGATGGCACTGGGCTGAGGTTCCAGGACTAGCCGCTAGGTTTCAGCTCCTTCCAGAGTCTCGAGTATTGTTTCCTTAGGCTACTACACAGGTGCGGGGAATTAACCCACAGCACGGAATTCCCCCCACTTTCCCTACATGCCCTAACCAGAAAAAAAAGCGTTTTGTTTTGTAATAAAGATATTATTTCTTTCAGGTTAGGGTATATAAAGACTAGTTTTCTCACTTAATTTAATTGGGCTCAATTTGTGTTGACCGGGAAAGCTTTCTATAAGGACATAGCTCCTCACTCAGGGGCTCACAACCTGTGACAAGAAAGCAGCTATGGCAACTCTCCAGCGAACTTCCACTCACTCATGTCTTGACATCTCACTGTCCAACCTTCCTAGGCTAATTCTTTCTTCCATTCCTATTGCTATTACAACTTATGAGGGCTAGGAGGTTATACATTTCCCGCCTTTCGTTGCCCTCCTGTCCGGCCTTGTGGCTAAATTAGTTAACGTGCAACTCTGTTGCTTGAAGTGTCTCGGATTCGATTCGCGGCCAAACTTTGTGCAATCTGCCTTCCATATGGCTGACCAGTGAGGTCTAATTAATAGCCTTATCACTTTGGTTTGGGGTCTGGGTTTCTATGACGTCTTCATTATTCATTTATCACGACGTGCACGTCCTTCACAGGCGTCAACTTGAAATATTTATCCAGGCCTCCCGGGAGGCCACATATCATCAACATCATCTCCTTACACAGGACATATGGCTGGAATCAGATATGTAGCGATTCAATGATGTAACAATTTTAGAATTAATTTTCAATCATGCTTCATCATCAATTCTTAACATTGATTTGACCAAAATGTGCGGTAGAGACTGGTATAGAAAAGCAACTTCCTATAATGTCATCCTAATAATGACATGAATTTGGAAGTGAATTAGGAAGTCACACAAATACGAACACAGAAACATATGCACGTGTTAACCCAACTTGTTCTCTTAAAACCTGCTTTCCCATTCTGAAGGGAGAGAAATACGCTATTTGAGGTTCACTCTGTAACTTAAACACGAACTGAACCCTGCTGTCGGCTCAAGGTAATGTAGAAAGTAAACCACTCAAGAGACGAAACATTTTCTTCACTCGCACAGCCGCTAAAAGTTTAACTTACACCTACTAACTTTGCAATTTAAGATTCACCAGAGAAACATTTCAAGTACGTTACTCATTAACAGAAAAAGTGGGACACACCTTTACCATCCAGGAGACACCACAATAATTAGAAGCACTCGCAAATTCCATTTAAACCTCTCCACAATACGAAACCTGCCAACGGTTCTGAGATCTCAGGTTTTAAGTTAAATTTACGGCAGAAGGTCATTCTGGGGCTTCATTCATATATTTGCAATTAGATGTGTGTCCCCCGGTGGCAAATATGGTACACATAACAAGTAAACAATTGTACATAACAATTCAATAACAATTAAACTGGAGTATTTACACAAATAGTCAGTCTTTTCTTAAACACACCTACTGTGTATGTTTGGGGAAAGGCTCTAAGACTGCGGCAGGTAGAAAGTTCCAATTGTCAATGGCACTGTCTAGGAAAGAATATTTACCATAATTTACCATAATTTGTCGGCCTTAACTTTGAAAGAATGATCACTCCTACTCATTTAAGTGGGCTTTCCCATACGTTTGCTATACTCACCCCATGCTGGTTGATTTGTATACGTGTTGTACATAGCGCAGAGTCAGGATTTCATCCTCCTAGCCTCAAGTGATTCCCACCCGAGTTTCTTTAACATACGGCTCACACTGCTCCTGGGATTAAAGTCACTGAGCACAAATCTAGCGGCCTTTCTTTGTACCATTTCCAACTCATTGATGAGCCCTACTTGATATGGATCCCAAACCGCCGAGGCATATTTCAGGATAGGTCTTACAAGTAACAAGTATCCTAATTCTTTAGCAGAGGTACTAATTCCTTTTAATACCCTCATTACAAAGTGCAGGGATTTGTAAGCTTTAGAAACTACACATCCTATATGACTACTCCATTTCATATCATTTCTTACGTGAGCGCCCAAATATTTGCAAGAATCTTCTTCTACAAGTATTTCCGAGCCAATGTTATATTGAAAATCTTGCCTTCGCCCTTTCCCTATTTCTATGAGACTACTCTTGTGTTTATTTTTATTTTATTTTCAATCGCCCACTTATAGACCAGATTCAGGTTGTCTTGAAGTACTGCGTTGTCTTGTGAGCCATGTATCTTTCGATATATTACACAATCATCCGCAAACAATCGACAGTCACTGCTAATCCCATTTGGTAATTCATTTATAAACGCCAAAATTAATAAAGATCCGATTACGCTGCCCTGAGGGATACTCGACGTTACGGTAATTTCATCCGAGAATAGGCCTTCGACTTTCACTTGCTGGGAACGACCCATCAAAAATGCTCAGATCCGTAATATTACTCTTCTATCAATCTTCGTTGAAGGTAATTTATGGAGTAGCATGTCAGGTCGAGATAGACGATGAAACGCACATGCCAATGAACCCGACATGATATCATTAGTTGAATTGTTAAGTCTTACTCCTATAGAAGGGTGCGCCTTGTTGCTGCCGTAGAGGCGTAACTTTCTCTTATCGCGTTAGGTTCCGCGTCCTTACGCACGAGTGTCTATGACGACAAACCCTCAATAATGTCAGCCTCGAGCTTGGAGATCGGGTAGTGTAAACGTTGGTTCCCGATAAGCTTCATATCTCCGAACCAGCCTGAGATGTCTGTTAGATTTCTGCAGTAATGCCTTGAGGGTATACACCTGTTAAGTTTAGCAAAGATCGATTGAACCACTGATCAGTGACTGAAGATTACATAAAATCTAAACGGCCGAAGGGATTTCAGTGAAACTCAATAAGTACATACTTCCATCTTGTGCGACCTCGACTGAGCCTTTCATATTTTGATAAGTTTCACCAATTCAATATGGCGGCCACGTGAAATATTTCACTGACACTCTATATCTCTGCAACAGTAACAGATATCACCCTGACGTTTTGTGCAGTGATTACTTCAAGTTCACCTATGTGACTTTCAAAAACTTTTCAAAACGAAGATGGCGGCCAAGCCAAGTTGAAACATGTTTATGGATTTTTCACGCGATAACCATCCGAGTGCAATGTGAAACTTGGTGCAGTAAATGTATGGGTACAAATAATAATGCACTGCCATCTAATTTAATGCAATTGTTTTCATAACCTCAAGATGGTGGCTGTGCGAAATTTTTTAATTATATTTTTATTTGTTGTGTCCCAATCATGTGATCGAAGTGAAAGTTTGAATAATGAACCTACGCAATAATCTTCATTTAACGATACATAACTCTATGGCCTACATATTGAACCCTTGCAAAGAAGCATATGAGACTCAGATTCGGGGCGTAACAGGTCATATTCGTAAGTTGCTGTCAGGGCGCTTCATTAACTTGCAGGGTAACATATAACAAAATAACATGCAGGAAAGAGTGAAGCCAGGGTTAAAACAACTGAATTTAATAACAAATCACCATATTTACACATAAACAATTAACAACAAAAACTCCCAATTGACTCCCGCTTAATAAAATTGCCAAACAACTTAGGCGATATCTCTGGAGAGATTAATTACCTGGACCAAGTGTCCTTAAATAAAAGATGCAAAAGTGACCATATAAGTGCGTACGCCGTTCTACATGCACCACGATGTGTACTTTGAATGCGTGATTCGTTATCATCCAGAGTGACCCTTCAAACAACGAATCCGCATTTCCTAGAGCTAGACCGACACGAGGGAACACAACTACACGACTTAAATTAAACCGACACTTCCTAAATCTACTATAAACAAACACAAAATTTCCGTGTGAAATTGGACTTGAATTGCCGTAGCAACATTTACTGCCTAAAATCTTAGGACTTCTCACACAAATCAACACAAGTACATTAACACGTGACCAATAGAAAAATACTCAAATGACCGCTGTCAAAATTTACAAATACTCTACCACTACACCACACGGGTGTGACAAACCAAAATTACATGAAATCGAGTCATCAACAAAGCAATAGGCAAACAGCCAACATTTACGTTAATCACAATATTCTTATCCATACAAGGTACAACAATCCGTTACACACATGGCGAACTCCCCAATTAATTATGGCTTAAAAATTAGCCATCACAATGAACAGGTTTGCTGCATGAAAGCTTACAGGGTTCAGTCGGACAAATAGGACTGCCTATCAAAAATAAGTCACAGGCAAAACGGGCGGTTTGTGGAACTCTGCATGTCTGTCAACCCACGTGTCAATAACCTCGACCTCCCAGAGCATGGGGTCGAACCTCGAAGAAATGTGCCCCAAAGCACAATAATACGTGTGTGTGTCAGAAAAACATATGGACAAGAATCAGCAGTCTCCCAAGAGCACTCTGTCTTTCCATCTAAAATACAACAGCAGCAAAAATATATAAGGGCGGTAGGACAACTACCCCCTCCTCACGTAGAATCAACACACACTAGACACATCAACACACACTGAATCACACGTATGGGTTGTGACAGACCCTGAAATAAAAGACACAAATAATATCCACATGCTGGCGCCATCGTTCTATGCCGTGACTAGTCACCTGAAAAGGACTCAAGAAAAATCTATCAAAATTAGAACGAAGGTGTTCTACAATTACTTTTAAGTTGGTGCACTCGGCTACCCTAACATGAATAATAACCTGTTCAGCAAAATGTTTTACAATCATTTCCTCCCATTCCTATTTCAAAATATTAACGTTAATAAAGCACCATTTATCGAATGTAACGGGTTCCGCAATTGCCAGGATAAAAATCACGCACGCACGCCGCGTACATTACACATGACTCAAGAAAAAAAAATCAAAAATATCAACAAACACTTTGGCCACGCGCCAACGGACATTTAAACATATAGTGTCGGTACAAGAAAAACAGCTATAAAAAACAAGAAAGAAAAACATGACTATTTACAAAGTTCCCCGGCCAAATCTAACTACATAATTGAAATAATCCAATTTTAGTACATCACCGCTTCTGCATGTAGGACTAAGGACATCCTTCTCAACCCATTGCCCTATGGACAATTTAGCACTCCATAGTAGTCGTCTGCGTTGATTTCTTGAAGCTCATCCCAACTTCAAACCACGTGCTGATCATCTTGGTCTCGACTCCTTGGCAGAAAAGTTCAATGTTAAATATTTGCCTATCTATAATCGCTTGCAGGCTACTCAGTTCACCCACAATTGTCCTACTGCGATTAATAGCGAAGACTGGCCCTAATTATATCGCACATACGCACTATAAAAACACACATACAATACACATAATTTATACATAAAATATACATCTCGAGTCCGCGCCACTGGCTCGTTAACAAGTTCAAAATCCTGGCTGCACTCGCAGTCGCTATCTCGTCCGGTATTTCCGTCCCGTCTTATGGACTTCGGTTCTGGTAAGCGCTAATGAGGGTGATACGATACTTCCCCCTTAAAGTTGAACTCGTCGTCTTTAAAAGAATGTTACAGTTTATCACGCGCTGGCGTGAAATATTTAGATCACACAATTTAGTTGATTTTAGAACAGAATGTATTATAACTTTTAAAATTCGATACTGCAAACGCTGCGACTTTAGCTCCCCAGAGCTCAGAAAATAAAATTAGCTTCACTGATTTTAGAGCGTAAAAATCACATTTCGAACTGGCGTGGAGTATGCCTCTGAAGGCTCCACAACTGAGTACTTAGATAAAATCGATCGTCAAAATCACACTTCAAACTGGCGTGGAGTATGCCTCTGAAGGCTCCACAAGATAATACTCAGATTGGCGTCAGGCCAAACTATTTATGAGAAACTGACAAGGGCGGTGGAGTGGGGCGGAGTCGGATAAAAACTTCCAGAGTTTTTGTCTCACAAAGATGGGGCTAGTGTCATTCTTCTCCAAATAAATCCAACGTCTCAAATTACTCGAGCGGAGATTAATCCGTTCGGCGGTTCCTTAGATACACACTTCCGCGCGCTTTTTACTACTGACGCCTTCCACCTCGTGGTCACAGCTTGGTCTCTTGCGATTGGCTGATTCAATCGTATGTTCGTTGAGAGGACCTCGTGATTCTTCCTTTATGTCTCCAATTTTGGTACAGTAGTTGCACAATTTGGCCTTGAACTCGACTAATTCTGGCCGTCCCCCAGGAATAGCTACCAACTCAGCTTCTGTTGCAACCGTTACGAAATGCTGGCCTCCCTAATATCCAAGTCGACTTCCTTATGTGCTGCCTGGGCCGTAGTAATAATAATAATAAATATGAATACTTATTTATCGAAGATCAATAAGGGTTCATTTATCCTCAGCAAGGTTTTGAAATTCGAAACAATTTATTGGTTTGGATTTCAAAAACAAAATCCACTGTAGTAACAACACATCTCTTTAAATCTCACTCAGCTGCTCGAGTGTATGCCCCTCTGACTCAATTAGTGTGCTCCCTTCTCGCTGGAATGTCATTCATATTTTCATTAGGTCTCCCCCTTCTCCTCACGTAGTTGCCACTCCCGTCGTCTCAGCTGCTCGTTGTTTACAAACCAAGTGCGTGCTCACGCGCTCCCCGTGGATTTGAGTGTTTGCTCTCAAAAAAATATAAATTTTGGCAATACATATTCTGCACATATCATCTTTCCTAATCATCAAATGGTTCCCTTCTGTAGTACGGTTTCAAATTGGCGCTATTAAAAACAGATTTTGCACCAGTGCTCACTTCTTCTAATCTGTAGGCATTGTTACCCAGATTCTTAATTACCCGGAACGGGCCAATGAATTTCGGACAGAACTTGGCGAAGACTTTGTTCTTAGGGTCGGAGATTGGTGGTCTACGAACCAGCACTAATTCTTGTTCTTGTAACTCTCGGTGAAACTTCTTTCCTCGGTACCGTCTCAGCCTTCGGTCCGCTTGGTTCCTCATGTGCTCCCTCGTTCGCTGGATTCGCAAATCATGCGCTAATAATGGATCCCTTGGGCAAGGAATGATCTTGTCCCAAGTTCTTTCCGGCCATATGTTGTGGTGTACAATCAGTGGGACTTGACCCGTCGACTCGTGCTTAGTAGTGTTCATGCACATCTCAATTTCCCCTACTTTGTCTACCCATTTATTGTGTTCGTTAGGAATCATTACTCTGTAGTATTTAGCGACACAGCGAATTGTTCTTTCGCTCGGATTTCCACACGGATGACGAATACTTGAAAATATGTGTTTGATTCCTAGGCTCTCCAAACCTTGCCTAAAAACATTGCTTGTGAAATAGGTACCGTGATCTGATAGAATGGATTCCGGCTTCCCAAGCATCGGAATGACTTTGTTCTTAATTCGACTAAGGACTTGTCTTGATGTCGTCTTCTGAATAGGACATAGCACGACCATCTTCGAAAATACATCGACACATACCAAGAGGTGTCGGCATCCACGCTTTCCTTTTACTAAAGGACCAAAGCAATCAATCGCGAGCATCTCGCATGGTTTCTGCGGTAATAATGGTCTTGGAGGTTGTTTCAGAATAAAGTTGTTCGGCTTTGTGCGCTGACAAGCGTCACACGTTCTAATTACTTCAACAATGGTGAATCTCATCTTGGGCCAAGTAAAGGTCTCCCCTATCGTAGCTTCAGTCTTATCCGTGCCGATATGTGCTAGGCTCTCGTGAACATGCCAAGTTAATCCCCTCTGTAGTGATGCTGGAACTAAGATCCGCAGTTTAGTATGATGCTCATCCACGTACTTATGTAACAAGTTATTCAAGTAGTGAAATCTCGCTTGTTTAGCACTGGCTTCCCGGTACTCCGGTGAATTTGGTTGTAACTCCTTCCTATAGAATTTTATCATCATCATCATCCATGGGTCAGCTTCTTGCTCCTTCCGAATATCCTTCAATCTTGCCAAAAACTCACGAGCCTTAGGTGTCAAGGTAATATTGTGAACTTCCGCTGTTACTTCGTTTCCGTCCTCAGGGTTTCTACTCAAGGCATCTGGTATGACGTTCAATTTCCCAGGACAATGCTCTATTGTGATGTCAAACTGCTGTATGTAGATGGACCAGCGCGTAACTCTCTCACTTGCTATTGTTGTCTTAAATAAAAATGTCAGTGCATGGTGGTCGGTTCTAACAATGATGGAATAACCATAGATCATCTTGCGCCACTGTTGGAGAGACTATAGAATTGCTAGTAGCTCAAGTTCCGTAACTGTGTAGTTCCTCTCATGTTTCCGTAATTTACGACTCGTAAATGCCAAATAGGATTTCTTCTTGGGTTCTTCAGCGTCCTCTTGGTACAGCATAGCACCAATCCCAATTAACGAAGCATCTGCTTGAATGATAAATTGTTTCTCAAAATCCGGATATCCAAGTTTCACACAGTTTTCCAATAAATCCATCGTTGCTTTAAAAGACCTGTCGCACTCCTCGTTCCACGACCATCGATTCGCTTTCTTCAACATCTCCTGCATAGGCGCTACTGTTTCTGTGTAACCAGGGCAATTTTCTTTGAAGAAACCTGTTACTCCCAAAAATGCTCTAACATGTTTGACTTTGGTAGGTGTGGGAAATTTCTTAATAGCATCAATCTTGGCTGGATTAGGCCGCACGCCCTCGACATCAATTATATGTCCCAAATATAAAATTTCGCTCTGGCAAAAATGTGACTTTTTTAAGTTGATCTTGAAGTTCATGGTTCTCAGGTTGTCCAGCAGTTTATTTAAATTTATCAAGTGTTCTTCCATTGTCTCAGAAGCGATTAATATGTCATCAACATATCTCGTGGTGAAGTTCTTGACCTCCTCAGTCAAATTTCTATCGAGTGCTCTAATGAGTGCACATCCCGCAGTTTTCACGCCAAAGGGCATTCGACACCAGATATAACTTTGATTATCGAATAAAAATCCCGTCAACAGTTGGGATTTTTCTTCAAGTTCAAGATGGTGGAAACTATTCGTCAAATCAACACTTGAGTATATCTTCTTCCCACGGAAGCCTTTCAAAACATCTTTGATCCTCGGTGCTTGGTCGTGCTCAACTAGCAGTTTGCTATTTAAAACTCGCGCGTCTAGGCATAGCCTAATTGATCCGTTTGGCTTGGTCACAGCCAATATTGCGTTCAGATAAGGAGTTGCAGCTTTCCTTATCATGCCAGAATCTAATAAGTTAGTAATAATGTCCTTCACCTGAGAAAAATGCTTCTCTGGGATCGGGTACAATTTACTTTTAAATGGGGTCCAATCTGTTACCTGCATCGCATATTGAAAATTTAAAACTTTCCCAGGTACGGTGTCAAAAGCTCCTTTATGTAATCTTAAAATTTCTTCCAATCTTCTTCTATCAGATTCCCCTACGATGGCTTCCTTAAGTCGCTCCTGAAGTAGAATTTCGAATTTGGTTCCGTCCATTTCTTCTTCCGCCAAATGCACCCAAAGTTCCTGCGAAATATCTCGGCTGTCCATTTCTAGCACTGCTGTCTGGTTGACTTGCTCTCCCCTCAAGATCTTATCTCCGGCCTCATTAGTGCATTCCTCAACAACCCAAGTATTGGCCTCTCTCTCCAGCGGATTCTCTTCCATATTTAAACCCACATGATCCAATCCTTCTACTTGTTTGAAGCTTACAGTGTTGTTATATAAATCAATTACAGCATGAAAATCGCAGATGAAGTTGGCTCCTAAAATTATATTGTAGTTCATCTTTGGAATAACAATGAATGTTTGTGAAAAAGTATGGTTCAATATTTCCAGATCTAGAAATGCTTGCTGTTTACAATTCATAGTTTTGTCAGGAATGACACCTCTGACTTTCATTAGCGGTACCGGCATAATAGGAACAGTCTGTTTTCTTGCTATTTCTTTTATCAAAATTTCAGTGACTAAGCTCACCTGGCTACCTGTATCAATCAAACATCTCACCCTCATACCTCCAATATGCGCGTAAATAATCGGTAGCTGTCTGATAACATTTTCACGGTTCTTCACCACTTCCTCCAGGCAGTCGTCTGGGAATGCTACCCACTCTTCTATATTGGCCACTATCATCTCTTCTTGCTCCCTGGCGATCTCCGTTTCTAGCCTGTCTCCTTTCAGTTCATTTGGTTTTTTTTTTTATCCCGGGCCCCATTAGATGTGTTTCGCCGGTTATCATTCTGTCGCTCCTGTTGCCTCAGTAAACTCTCTGCCCCCTCTCCTTGATGGTTGTCTGGGCTCTGTCTGTTCGCCATGGCACGCCCCCACTTCTCCTTCTCCGCTTCTTCATTACTTAATTGATCCAAGTATTTACGGGATTCAATATATCGTTCGTCCCAGTTATTCCTATAATCTCCTCTGTTTTCTTGGCGATAGTCCCTGCCGTTACTCCATCTACCATCTCCATTTCTTTGGTAAGGTCTACCTTGTCTCTGGTTTCCCCTCCAATTCGTGTATTCCCGCTGGTACGTCCACTGATTATTTTGATTTTGGTTATTCTGATGATATCTCCCGCGGTTATTCTGATAATTCTGATTGTTGTTATGGAACTGGTTTCGGCCGTCAAAATCTTGTCTTCTTGGCGTGAACTGTGTCCCTGTGGACTGTGTCTTACTTTGGTTTCCCTGGCCGTGGTTATTTTGGAATCCCTGAACTACCTCTGCCGTGTTGACACATTCCAAATTCCTTCTTCCTGTCTGTGGGCTTACCATACTCGTCTCATCTAAGTGTCTGAGTAATTTTTCGGCTTGGACTGCGGTCTGAATATTTCCTGCGACTAATAATTGTTGGATATGCATTGGGAGTTGTTTTCCGATGGTTAGAACCATATTCGGCTCGCTAGGCGGGTCATCAAAATCCCTGAATTTTACCAATTGCTGACTGAAGAATTCTGAAAAACGGGTTGGATGTGTACTGTGGTATTTGCGCGTGTACAGGTCCATTCTTAACCCTTGCTGTAACGAAGGACTCCAAAACTTCTTCAAAAACGCCTCGCGGAATTGATTCATGTCTGTAAACGTGTACTTGAAACTTAAAAACCAGGTCAGGCTAGGTCCTTCTAAAAATTTCTCCACCAGTCTTAATTGTTTCTCCGGGCCGATGTGTTGGTCATTAAAGTAGTCAGTTAATTGCCGTAGAAATGCTTTGGGAGTGGTTCCTGAATGTTCTTTAAACTTATCGGGCTTAAAATCATTACCCCGAATGACTTGGATGACTTGGGCTGGTGCCAAGTTCGGTTGCGGAGTTGAAGTCTCCCCCCTGTACTGCTGGAATGCATTAGTCGTTAGTCTGGGACTTTGACCCCGACTCGTGTCCTCAGCCAACTTCGAACCTGCCGGACTTCCAATACTTGTTTGCTTTTCCGGAATATTTTCGTTTGAAAATAATGTCGCATTCTCTAACGATCTAATCTCGTTTTTTATGATTAATTCTGAGTGTTCCTGTAATTTCGACTTCATATTTTCCTCCAGTGCCTGCATTCGTTTTAAAACTGCCAGCCTGTCTTCCTTATTCGCATGAGCCTGCTGGTCCCAATCTCGCCGGATCCTACTTTTTAAGCTATTTATTTTCTCCTCGTTCCTCTCCTGATTTTTCTCTAGCTCTTCACGTATCCGTTCCTGCGTTTTTACTAGTTGTTCTTCCAAATTATCCTGAGTTTTGACGAGCTGCTCCCCTACTTCTTGTCTTATGACCTTTTGTGTGTTTATCAGCTGGCCTTCCATCTCTTTTCTTATGATCTCTTGTGTTCTGCCTAATTGCTCCTCTAAATTTTCCCGCAAGTGTATCCGCTCGGTTTCAGCCTTAACTTCGACTTTATCTATTTCCTTTATTAATTCCAGCACGTTGTTATCTACCGAATTAATTTGCTGCTGTAGTTTCTCTTGGGTTTTCTTCACTCCCGCGGTGTTACTGACACATGCTGCCTCTATCTGCTTGAGTTTATCTGCCACCATCTCGTCAAATTGTACTAATTTGTTATCAAATTTCGCCTCCAATTTCTTCATTTCGCCTAACTGTTTGATGTTATTTTCCGCAACCTCGCCTGCCAGTTTCTCTACTTTTTGAACGCTCTGATTAATATCATTTGTGATTTTTCCTAACTGTTCGGTTTGTGTTACCGCCTGTTGTGACAATTTGTGGTTTAGTTCATTGAATTGTTTGTCAGTGTCTAATTTCTGGACTTCTAACTGGACCGAAATGATACCGCTCATATCAAGTAATTGTTTTTCGCAGTTCTTTAATTGTTTATCTAATTGTTCTTCCGTTTTCGCGGACATCTGTTCTAATTGTTTTTCCCTATGCTCACGCTGAGCTTCTAATTGTTCTTTTAATTGTTCTTCCGTTTTCGCGGACATTTGGATCGACATCTGTTCTAACAATGCCTTTATCTCATCAACACTCGCCATATCACACACAAAATATATTCAGAGAAAAACAGGGTTATGGGCTAAGGTTTCAGCCCTATACGCACATACATGTCACACATTTAAATATTACTGGCTCTAATTTAATGAAAATTTCAGTAACAAAATTTACTGAATACAATGACATTTATTCCCAAACAACAAAATAACCCCTAGTGATCTGCTTTTAAATTCCTAACCAACAGAATTTACGAAACACCAATTAACCGAAGTCAATTAAATGTCAAATATAAGGCAACATCTTCCTGCTTTGACTGAGTTCATCAATAATGCAAATTTCTAATTTTAATGTGGGCGCCAGAACAAGTTTATAACAAATACCAAATCAAATTCTAACCTTGTTCAATATTTCTAACTTTAGGAACTCAGTGATTTTACTAATGCACATGGCGGTACAACATCGCCTCCATTTACTGAATTTACATGTCCGCTTGACCTGGCATCATCTCTCAACGAAATAAATATGAGATCAGCGAAGCAACAACAACAACAATCCCCACTTGGGCAGCCATTTTTGTTTTATGAACCCTTGCAAAGAAGCATATGAGACTCAGATTCGGGGCGTAACAGGTCATATTCGTAAGTTGCTGTCAGGGCGCTTCATTAACTTGCAGGGTAACATATAACAAAATAACATGCAGGAAAGAGTGAAGCCAGGGTTAAAACAACTGAATTTAATAACAAATCACCATATTTACACATAAACAATTAACAACAAAAACTCCCAATTGACTCCCGCTTAATAAAATTGCCAAACAACTTAGGCGATATCTCTGGAGAGATTAATTATCTGGACCAAGTGTCCTTAAATAAAAGATGCAAAAGTGACCATATAAGTGCGTACGCCGTTCTACATGCACCACGATGTGTACTTTGAATGCGTGATTCGTTATCATCCAGAGTGACCCTTCAAACAACGAATCCGCATTTCCTAGAGCTAGACCGACACGAGGGAACACAACTACACGACTTAAATTAAACCGACACTTCCTAAATCTACTATAAACAAACACAAAATTTCCGTGTGAAATTGGACTTGAATTGCCGTAGCAACATTTACTGCCTAAAATCTTAGGACTTCTCACACAAATCAACACAAGTACATTAACACGTGACCAATAGAAAAATACTCAAATGACCGCTGTCAAAATTTACAAATACTCTACCACTACACCACACGGGTGTGACAAACCAAAATTACATGAAATCGAGTCATCAACAAAGCAATAGGCAAACAGCCAACATTTACGTTAATCACAATATTCTTATCCATACAAGGTACAACAATCCGTTACACACATGGCGAACTCCCCAATTAATTATGGCTTAAAAATTAGCCATCACAATGAACAGGTTTGCTGCATGAAAGCTTACAGGGTTCAGTCGGACAAATAGGACTGCCTATCAAAAATAAGTCACAGGCAAAACGGGCGGTTTGTGAAACTCTGCATGTCTGTCAACCCACGTGTCAATAACCTCGACCTCCCAGAGCATGGGGTCGAACCTCGAAGAAATGTGCCCCAAAGCACAATAATACGTGTGTGTGTCAGAAAAACATATGGACAAGAATCAGCAGTCTCCCAAGAGCACTCTGTCTTTCCATCTAAAATACAACAGCAGCAAAAATATATAAGGGCGGTAGGACAACTACCCCCTCCTCACGTAGAATCAACACACACTAGACACATCAACACACACTGAATCACACGTATGGGTTGTGACAGACCCTGAAATAAAAGACACAAATAATATCCACATGCTGGCGCCATCGTTCTATGCCGTGACTAGTCACCTGAAAAGGACTCAAGAAAAATCTATCAAAATTAGAACGAAGGTGTTCTACAATTACTTTTAAGTTGGTGCACTCGGCTACCCTAACATGAATAATAACCTGTTCAGCAAAATGTTTTACAATCATTTCCTCCCATTCCTATTTCAAAATATTAACGTTAATAAAGCACCATTTATCGAATGTAACGGGTTCCGCAATTGCCAGGATAAAAATCACGCACGCACGCCACGTACATTACACATGACTCAAGAAAAAAAATCAAAAATATCAACAAACACTTTGGCCACGCGCCAACGGACATTTAAACATATAGTGTCGGTACAAGAAAAACAGCTATAAAAAACAAGAAAGAAAAACATGACTATTTACAAAGTTCCCCGGCCAAATCTAACTACATAATTGAAATAATCCAATTTTAGTACATCACCGCTTCTGCATGTAGGACTAAGGACATCCTTCTCAACCCATTGCCCTATGGACAATTTAGCACTCCATAGTAGTCGTCTGCGTTGATTTCTTGAAGCTCATCCCAACTTCAAACCACGTGCTGATCATCTTGGTCTCGACTCCTTGGCAGAAAAGTTCAATGTTAAATATTTGCCTATCTATAATCGCTTGCAGGCTACTCAGTTCACCCACAATTGTCCTACTGCGATTAATAGCGAAGACTGGCCCTAATTATATCGCACATACGCACTATAAAACACACATACAATACACATAATTTATACATAAAATATACATCTCGAGTCCGCGCCACTGGCTCGTTAACAAGTTCAAAATCCTGGCTGCACTCGCAGTCGCTATCTCGTCCGGTATTTCCGTCCCGTCTTATGGACTTCGGTTCTGGTAAGCGCTAATGAGGGTGATACGATACTTCCCCCTTAAAGTTGAACTCGTCGTCTTTAAAAGAATGTTACAGTTTATCACGCGCTGGCGTGAAATATTTAGATCACACAATTTAGTTGATTTTAGAACAGAATGTATTATAACTTTTAAAATTCGATACTGCAAACGCTGCGACTTTAGCTCCCCAGAGCTCAGAAAATAAAATTAGCTTCACTGATTTTAGAGCGTAAAAATCACATTTCGAACTGGCGTGGAGTATGCCTCTGAAGGCTCCACAACTGAGTACTTAGATAAAATCGATCGTCAAAATCACACTTCAAACTGGCGTGGAGTATGCCTCTGAAGGCTCCACAAGATAATACTCAGATTGGCGTCAGGCCAAACTATTTATGAGAAACTGACAAGGGCGGTGGAGTGGGGCGGAGTCGGATAAAAACTTCCAGAGTTTTTGTCTCACAAAGATGGGGCTAGTGTCATTCTTCTCCAAATAAATCCAACGTCTCAAATTACTCGAGCGGAGATTAATCCGTTCGGCGGTTCCTTAGATACACACTTCCGCGCGCTTTTTACTACTGACGCCTTCCACCTCGTGGTCACAGCTTGGTCTCTTGCGATTGGCTGATTCAATCGTATGTTCGTTGAGAGGACCTCGTGATTCTTCCTTTATGTCTCCAATTTTGGTACAGTAGTTGCACAATTTGGCCTTGAACTCGACTAATTCTGGCCGTCCCCCAGGAATAGCTACCAACTCAGCTTCTGTTGCAACCGTTACGAAATGCTGGCCTCCCTAATATCCAAGTCGACTTCCTTATGTGCTGCCTGGGCCGTAGTAATAATAATAATAAATATGAATACTTATTTATCGAAGATCAATAAGGGTTCAATATATAACAATCTAACATGGCGACCATCCGAAATATTTAGACGGCTCTCAATATCGACGAATGTATTACAGCAATCAAACTGAAATTTTGTATGTTGATAGAGACTATGAACATAAGTTCACCTATGGGACTTTCAATAACCTGGTGAGCACAAATCCAACATGGCGGCGACGCGAAGTATAAATATTTACATGGTCGTTTCTCGCAATTTAACCATCCGAGTTCATTGACACTTGGTACAGTAAATGTTTATAAAAATTTTAATCTACTGGTATCTAGGTTTCTTCAATTGTTTCCACAACCACAAGATGGCAGCTGTGCGAAATTTTAAAATCTCGTTTTTACTTCTTATGTCCTAATCATGCGATTGAAGTTTGAATAGCCTACTACTCGTACAAAATAATCTTCATGTAACAGTACATAACTATAAGACCTACATAATATAAAAATCAAACATGGCGACCATCCGCAATATTTAGTCGGTTCTCAATATCTACGAATCTATGTATCTATTACAGCAATCAAGCTGAAATTGTGTATGTTGACAGAGACAATTAACATACGTAGGATATATGAAAATAAGCCATTTAGTTCTTCACGGAACCACTTTTTGATTTAGCAGCCCTGCAGCTTGATTAATATTAATACAATTTTTTTTAAGGGGATTAACACTTCATTTTTAACATTAGCATTAGCCATACTTTTTAAGATTTTTTGAGAGTTGGTGTTTGAGGATCGTTTCATGGTTACCATTGTGGGATCTGGTAGTGTCTTGTAGAGCTATTTTGCCTTGTCTTGTAGATTTGAACTTTGGGATCTGAAGATGCTCACTTGACGAGCGAAACATGTCATTCTATCGTTTCTCCCGCTTCTATAAACCGTAACAAATACTTTTTAATCACGTGTAATTATCTTCAGGTTGTTTTTGAAATGACCCAGTGTATGGGATGATAATTTGTTGACCGACTGAAAAGTTGCAATTTCAAAAATATATCATCAGTTTTCAACGGGCAGAGGAGTACTTGCGCATGCGCTGAGTGCCAACACACAGAGAGAAGCAGCAGATTGGCGTGTGCAAGCTTATTCAAGTGCAAACCAGTATTGCAGAAATACGCGAGCTGGAAATGTGATGATAGATGATAGGCTATCACTCGCTGACGAGTATGATTGTCTTCCTCAGGTGTTATTTGTGAGTCTATGAGTTCCTATATGACTATGCAGGCCACAAATTCTTCCACAGTGCTGACAAACCTCGCCAGCGTTGAAATCCAGTTGTTGTCGGTTATTCATCCTGAGGAACGCCCGCTCTTTCCGAGCAATCCGCTTCTCAGTTTCAAATCTCCGACGTTGTTGTTCAAAGTTCTTAGGACCTTCGTGGGTAAGACGACGCCATACCAGCCGGTTAGCTGCTTTTGTTTCCCAGTTAGTGGTGTTGATGTGGCAATTCTTCATGTCTGACTTTAGGACGTCCCTGAACCTTTTTTGTTGTCCACCCTGGTGCCGACGGCCATCCTTCAGTTGAGCGTACATAATTTGCTTTGGAAGGCAACAATCAGGCATACGAACGACATGACCTATCCAACGAAGTCGATGTTTCATGACCATAGCCTCAATGCTGATGGTACATGCTTCTTCCAAGATACTGATGTAAGTTCGGTGATCTTGCCATTTAACCCTAAGGATCCTTCTCAGACAGTGCTGATGATATTTCTCCAGGCACTTTATGTGTCTCCTGTAAGTGGTCCAAGTTTCACACCCGTAAATGAGTGTTGGTATCACAACAGCCTGGTACACTTGAAGTTTTGTCTGAGCATTGATGTTTATTTGTTGATGGAACACAACAGGGCTCAGTGTGCGCCCCAATAACAGTGCAGTGGTTATCAAAGACCCTTTGTCGTAGACGATCGAATGCTGCACTAGCACAGTAGTCTCCAATCGAAGTGTGTGTGTGTGTGTGTGTGTGGGATTACAGTACCAGTATCAGATATTCGTCGTCTATGGAGAGGGTCCCACATCATGTCCCGTCAAGTGTTAAGCGAAGGAAGCCAGAGTTCAGATGATAAAGACCTAACTGGTGCCCTTTCACGACCACAAAATGCAGGAAACAACGAATATATGAAAGATACTGTGAAGCTTTATTTTAAAGTCTCTGAGCACTGAGTTTTACCAGCAGGGCATCTTGGAGTTGACTTCCCGGTGCAACAAATGTAATAATATAGGAGGCAACTAAGTGAAAAAAATACATGACGCCATCGATGCGATCACGACAATTACATTCTGGGATTAAACTCTCTAGTCTGGTATTAAGTGCGTAATTTAGATTCAACGCTAATGAAACCAAATGGGCTACGAAGTATTCAATTCTTTCCGTTGGTATAGCAAGAGAAAGGCACTGCAGTGCACTTATCAGTCTCAGTCAAAGCCCCTGAGTGCCCGCACCCAAGCCGACACGGCAAAGCCATTTCCCTGCCGGCTATTTAGCGACTGCAGTCCACGAGAGAATATTCGCTGAAAGGCGCAGATAAATGCACAGAGAACCACTATTGATTTTAATATTATTAAAGCGAGCAGAGGTTTTTGTGACATAGTACCACAAGAGGATTTCAATCACAGAGATATATTTTACAGCCCTTTGACAATGTACAGATATATAATTACACTCGAGCTGAATAATACATTGTTTTTTGGCATCAAAATTTAACATACACGAATTATTTTAAACATGGAAGTTTAGGCCGTATTTATCAGTGAAATTTCGACGTTTGAAGCCAGTATTTTTAGCCTATTTTCATTTATGAAAAAATAGGCTTGATATCACCTTTTGTCAGTGTGTCTGTCTGTGTATGCGTGTGTGTGTGAGAGAGGGATTTTTATATCCCCCTAATAACTTTTAAACGACTGGAGCGATTTCAATGAAACTTGGTAAGTTCATAGCACTATTCCGGACGACCCCGACCGTGCCCTTCAAATTTTGTTACGTCTCACCAATCCAACATGGCGGCTGTGCGAAATATTTCACCAGCATTCAATATCTCCGAAACTATTCCCGATATCTGCCTGGAATGTTTTACTGTGATAAAGGGAACGACTAGAAGTTCGCCTATGAGACTTTCAAAAACATGGTGACTACAAAACCAACATGGCGGACAAGCAAAGTTGAGACTTTTAAATGAACTTTTCTCGCGATTTAACTATCCAAACGTAATGAAACTTGGTACAACAAATGTTTATACACACTGTATTGCACTGGAGTCTAATTTAGTTCAATTGTTTACATAACCTCAAAATGGCGGCTGTGCGAAATATTTCACTGACATTCTATATCTCCGAAACTATTACAGATATCACACTGCAATTTTGTACGGTGATAAAGGGTACTGATACAATTTCATCTATGTAACATTCATAAACCTGTAAAGTACAAAACGAACATGGCGGCCAAGCGAAGTTGAAACATTTTAATCGACTTTTCTCGAGATTTAACTCTCTGAGTGCAGTGAAATGTGGTACAGTAAATGATTGTACATATTGTAATGCACTGGCATCTAATTTCGTTCAATTGTTTACATAACCTCAAGATGTCGGCTGTGCAAAGTTTTAAAATTAAGTTTTTATTTCTTGTGTCGTAATCATGCGATCGAAGTGAAAGTTTGAATAATGAACCTAGGCAATAATTGTCCTTGAATGGTGCATAACTCTATGGCCTATACATATAACAATCCAAAATGGCGAACCTCCGAATATTTAGACGGTTCTCAATATCTATGAATCTTTTACAGGAATCAAACTGATATATTTTATGTTCATAGAGGCTATGAACATATGTTCACTTATAGGACTTTCAGTAACCTGGTGAGCACAAATACAACATGGCGGTGACGCGAATTATACATGTTTAAATGGACGTTTCCTGCGAATTAACTGTCCGAGTGCAGTGAAACGTTGCACGTTAAATGCTTATACAAATGTTAATCCACTGGCATCTAATTTATTTCTATTGTTTGCATAATCACAAGATGGCAGCTGTGCGAAATTTTAAAATCTCTTTTTTACTTCTTGTGTTCTAATCATGCGATTGAAATTTGAATACCACACGTACACAATAATCTTAATGTAATAGTACAAAAAATAAAAATTCAACCTGGCGACCATCTGAAATATTTAGACGGTTCTCAATATCTACGAATCTATCACAACCTTCAAACTGAAATTGTGTATGTTTATAGAGGCAATTAACCTGAGTATGATATATGAAAATAGGCTGTATAGTTCTTCACGGAACTACTTGTTCTATATGAGAGTTCTTTTTTATGTTTTGTTATTCAGTAGACTACCAAGAGACAAAGTTTCGGCGACACGTTGCAGCCTTCCCTTACACCTTACAGTATGATACGGACGCGGGAGTGATGGTTTCCAAGTCGCCTTCTAGTACTCGACCACTTAAGGGGTGTCCTGAGGTACCGCTCTCGTTGCGGACGTGCAAAGGAAGGACTACATAATTTAACGTAATAATATGAGCATTTTCCTAGATTGAGTACGGGACGAAACGTGCGCTAAGAACAGCCATTATCACCGCAAGGATGTGAACATTAGAATCGCGAATGATGTCGTGTGAATCAGTTCGTTCGTTGAGGGATGGATGGATGAAGCACAGAATATTGAAGAAAAACAATCCCTTGGAAGAGATTTCATCCTGTGATGTTGTATGGACACAGACGCTGAGTATCATGTTTCCAATCTCATACTTCCTCTCTCCACGATCCAAGTAAACGAGCTGGTAAATAAACCCCGTCTATAAGCGTGGGTTCAATTAAAACTCGCCTCTCTTTATGAGCTCCAATCAAAACGAGCATTTCCTTTAGAGCGGTGTTTATACTCGGCATGTCAGTGAGGGGACGGGGAAGCCAAAATATAGTCTGGGTGACTTCTAAGTGTCACTCACTGGGCAAATACTGTACTTGGATAGTAAATACAGGCTATATTCTGGAATTCTACAGATTCTTTTGGGCTTGTGGCCTGTTAATACGTTAAGACGTTGAAATGCTCTCAATGTTTCGCTGGACACGTAGTTGTTATTCATCATCATCATCATCATCATCATCATCATCTTGAGCAGTTTCCGACCACTGGTCGGGTCTGCTTGGAACATAAGCCTCTCCATCGTTTCCTGCCCATCCACCACCTCTCGTCTTTCACTGTGTCCCAGCACACTCTTCTTTCCTCCACACTCTTCTTAACTCCTTTTGTCCATCTGTCCCTTGGTCTTCCCCTTGGCCTCCTTCCCTTCATTTCCATTCCATACATCGTCTTCGGTATCCTCTCCTCTTGCATCCTCCTCACATGTCCATACCATTGTAGCCTAGACCGCTCCATTCTATTTTGCAATGGTTCCTCTCTCACCATCTCTCTGACTCTCTCAATCCTTACTCTGTCCATTCTTGTCACTCCTACCCTACTTCTCTTGAACTTCATCTCCACTGCTCGTATTTTATTCTTGTCCCTTTCCTTCATCACCCATGTTTCTGAACCATATGTCAAAATTGGCACAAAGTAGGTCTTGTAGGTGATTCCTTTACATTTTTTGTGGTACATCTTTATTCCATATCATCCCCCTAACACTCTTGAAAAATCCATCTGCGCACCTTCCCCGCTCATTTATTTCCATCCTATTGCCTCCCTTTTCTTCAATTATGCTTCCCAAGTACTTGAAGCATTCTACTTTCTGCAACTGCTGTCCTCCAAGTGTTATGCCCATATCCAGTCTGTTCTTCCTCCTCGTTGTGATGACCACTTCACTCTTTTGTGCTGAGAACTTCATCCCATATGATAAAACTACCTTCTCCCACTCATCCAATTGCTCCTGTACTTCTTCCTCATCCTCTGCCCAAACCAGAAGGTCATCAGCAAACAACATTGCCTTCATTTCCTTTCCTCTTCAGTCGGTAAACACTTATTGGGAGGTTGAATTATCTTGGCTGGTTAATATTGACGTCCAAAGACTACGGAAATACTGACAATGGAAGTACTGTATCAGGTAAGACAGGTCGAACCCTATCTTGAAACTTTGTGGACGCAATCATTGTACTATAAGAGGTCAACGTGCGGAAAATCAGCCGCCATATTGAACTGCAAGGCTCCGAAATCGTACCTGACATCCTGGTACGCAGGCATGACGGCTGGAGGAGCTGGACATCCCTGCGGTGCTCGGAGTAGTCTCGTGGCGGGGCGTATATGCTGACTGGAGCGTGAGGCTGCTTCCCACCGTCTTGAGTGCCTGGGCTGTCAGGGTTGTCCCTGCCAACATGTACGGTACTCGCTACCTCCCATTGATTTATATGAGAGATTCGCGACATGATTACAGAGCCTTGCAGTTCAATCTGGTAGCTGATTTTCCGCACTCTGTCCTCTCATAGTACAACGATTGCGTCTACAAAGTTTCAAAAAAGGTTTCGTCTTGTCTTACCTGATACAGTACTTCCCTTGTGAACCTTAACAACCTGTCGTTGCTGTACGGAATGTGTTAGGATGACAAGGACTGCCTGTCAACGCACAGTATTTCCATTATTATTTATTTATTTATTTATTTATTTAAGTGAAAATTCCTACAGGAGAGCGATTAAACTTGCTAACATGATGTCATTGGGAGGTGTCTCTCCTCCGCTCCTCCCAAAATCTCTTCATTCTCTCGGAATGTTCCCTCTTCCTCTCATCCGTCCACTTTTTTCCAGGTTGTCGTAATGATCTTGGTTCAAACATAACATTCGCGATTTTCATCTGGCACTCAGTTCGGTCTTCGAAATTTTGTATACTGTTAACTTGTAAGTCTCTCTGTACCTCTTTAACACTAGAACTGCGGCGATCTATATACCCCATTCTGTGCCGCATTTGCTCTGTGTTGTGATACCGAGTAGTTTCTTGGGCAATCTGGAGGTGGCCATCCTGTGGAAGTGAGTGTAAAATTTGGCTCTGCGTTTTCTAATTTCGTCTGTTATCGTAAAAAGAGTTCAGTACTAGGTCTCTTCATCCAAATGCCGTTTCTGTTGATTGCTCCGTAGATCTTCCGTAGAATTTTTCGTTCCTGCTTTTCCAGTTCCCTAATCTTGGAATGACCATCGATTACTATTGTTTCAGCCGCATATGTTGCTTCTGGAATAATAACTGTTCTATGATGTAATTTGGCGTTCGTCGAGGTGCATTTCTTGTTGTAATGGGCTCATGCTAGCCTGTAGGCCTTCTGGATCTTAGTGATTTTGTCTTCATTGGCGATTCCATTATTATTATTATTATTATTATTATTATTATCATCATCATCGTAGTATTACCTTAGTACTGCGTTACAAAGAAAGCGGTAACACTACCTGAAAAACCCTTCCATCGTGTTCCATGATAATGCATGCGCTAACATGACACACCCTGTAGCGGAATTGTACGGTCGCTGAGGTTGGGAGGTGTTTTCAAACCCACCATATTCACCGGTTTTCATCCCACGTGTTTATGAAGGAACCACATTGTAGCATTCGTATGTGGATTGTTCGAATTTTCTTCCGGCAGTAGCTCGTTCTATCAACATAACAGGCTCCGATACAGGGATTCTACGACTTTCGCATCGCTCATAGCGAGTTGTAGACAATGCTGGTGACGTATACTTAGCAAGTATGTTTGACTAGTTTGTTAGCGTCTCTTCTATTACATGTGAAAGTGTAGGTATATTCACGTTTTCTATTTTATTTTTTTGATTTTATCAGTATCAATTCTCAGGATTATCCTCTGAAGACAACGAAGGCATTCACCGAATAAATAGGTCTTGTTTGTTATTTAGGACTCTGGCTAGGGTTGTAAAATATGGCTTCAGAACATTCCACATGCTAACGATATTTATCTGGCTATTTGCGCTTATTTTATCTCACACATTCGTATTGTCTGTTCTAGAACCGTTACAAAGCAAACACTCAGTTAACCCCCGGTAATCGAACGACAATTTACTGCGACATGAAAAACGCTTCCGTACGCTTTTCAACATTACAATGTTTGTTCTATTTCCTTGAGTTGAGCAATGGATGAGCTTCAGACTAGTGAATGGAAACGTTCTTAAAGTAGGACATCCCATTTTATAGTTGCCCAGTGATTGAAATTATGTTTCCTCCATCAGTGAATATTCAGGGCAAATCGAGCCCTACAGGTCTGCCATGCATTATAAGGGGAGACTTTGCTAACTAATTCTGCAGTACTTGAAATATACTTATTATGCACAGAGGTACCTCAGTGTAAGAGAAGAGTTCATCTCACCAGTTGTGTTGAGTTATTTAATTTCTCTTTACTAAGAATTTTGAAACAACAAATGCTACCATCTGGTGGGAAGATCGTGAAAACTCGTGTTATATGTTTGTTAAGTATTTATAAAATCTCACGTATTTCGGTGATGCGGTAGTGGTAGGTCAAGTAATGATGACTTATCATATTGCAGATTTAGACAAGGTACCGTGGATTCAGCAGTAGTACCACTAGTATCATTCAAAAAGCCCCAAAAAGTTATTAAATTAAAATATCTTCGAGGGTATCATTATAAGTAGGCTATTAGGCATACTGACGGATTCTTACACCAAAAATATGAACAATGTAATGAAATCAACTTATGAGTTGGCCATTGGCCGTCATGTTTTGACGGGTTTCAACTATACTCTGAATTGCCAATAATGATCGCTGTCAGCTGTCAAAGCTAGTACGTGGGGAAATGCTGCGTTGCCACTGAGGCAGATCATGACTCATAACATTCCAAGAGGCTTGTAGGAAGACACAAATACTGGGGAAGTTAGCCCCCCTGCCTGGCGCTCTAATGACCGTGACGAGTGAATACACACTGAGTCAAACCATGTGCTTACTGCCGTGTCGGCATACATTGCAACGTTGCTTGCTGTTGCTATGGAGACCATTACCCCTCTCGTCTCCAGTCCTCAACTCACCTTTCAAGCGTATGGCAGCTTTCACCGAGCATCTTTTGTAAATCATATAGTTTCCCTGAATTTTTCTTATTTACCATGAATTCCTTAATATTGAGGATTTAGCTACCTCTCCCCTACAGGCCACCTCGTATGTGGTGGATGTCACTTCTAAGACGTCTAAGTTCTATTCGTGTATCTGGCAAGACATTTCTGATCTGAGGGTTGGAACAGAGTACACTGCATTGTAAGGCAAAATTGAGAACTGGTGGCTAGGATTCTCAACTCAGCCCGTTTAAAGGAGGTATCCTATGGTGTAACAACAAAATCGGGTGATTCACCCGATTATATTTACAATTCATGTACCTTTGACTGAATCAAAGTACGCTTACAGCGAGTAAGCCAACAGACTAGTCGCTGGACCAAGCCTCGATGGATTAAAATGGATCGAAAATATACAAAGCTACTGAAAATTGTGAGTTACAGAGAGAACAGATTTAATATACCGGTGTAGTTGGCAGCTGATAGGATCTTTAATTCTCTTCAATCAATACTCGCGCTTGGGCTGCAGCAGAATAACGAGCGTAATCCCCGATCCGAGATATTTTATGATCCAGCGGAGGATCAGAACTGTCTGGCCCTCCGTCCAGCAGGCTGCAGTAGAGCAGTGATCGGCGAGCCCCATCCCGTGAGCGACACTCGCCTAGGCCTATCAGCCGCCGCAGAATAAGGAGTGTCACCCTCCAACCGGGACACATACTGTATATATGAAGGAAAAATCTCGAATGTTTACCATACAGAAATATTAAAATATGGAGGCATTTTAGTAATATAACGTGCGTTCAAAAAGTAACGAGTCGGAGGCATAATTACAGAAACCAGTACCTGTATGTTAGTAGTATTGGCCCTGGCTGTCGAGGCACTTGTCCCACTGTGACACGAGGCGGTGAATGGCTGTCTCATAAAATTCCCTGGGCTGCGATATGAACCAGTTCCGCACGTTCAGCTGGACGTCGGCGTCCGAGGTGAATCGTTGGCCCCACAGAGCCCCTTTCAGAGGACCAAACATGGCGTAATCACAGGGAGAGAGGTCTGGACTGTATGGAGGGTGGCCGAGAACCTCCCATTTGAATTTCTGCTGGAGTGCCGCGACTGTGTTGGCCGTATGAGGTCGTGCATTGTCGTGGAGCGACCACAGCGGCTATGGCGTTCAGTGTCACTCGGCGGTCCTGGGTAATGAGTGCATCAACCAGCTGGACGTTGTCATCGGTAATGCAGGGGGTGCCCCAGACCGGGCATCATCGGCTAACGACACCCGTCCTTCCCTGAAGCTCTTGTGCCACGCCTCGACCCTTGCAAGGGACATGCAGTGTTCGCCGTACACTTGTGACATTCGGCGATGAATATCCGTTCCCCCTAATCCTTCCGCTGTAAGAAACCGAGCAACACCTCTTTGCTCTTCGGTTGACTCCTCCATGTCACTGTTTGCAATGCGACTGGCAGCGTTGGACGATTGATGCATGCTGCTGCTCGCTTTGTATCGTCACGTGACGTGCATGCGTGCCCTCTAGCGACGGGCTGTGACTTTCCGCACTCTGGTCGGAACCACACCTCGTTACACACGCCACGATTAGCCGATGTCGTCACCGGTTTGCGCATTCCAGCCTCCGGCTCGTTACTTTTTGACGCACCTTATAGTTTGCACTATTCCTTCGCTACATGACGTTTGCTGCGCAAAACGTTAAGTGCAAATGAATATGATGGGCAGATTTGTCGAAACCATGTTTTTATAGGATACTACCTATACAATATTTCTTTAAAATTATTTCATCATACTAAAATCATTTGTAATCACTAGATGCAATTGGAAGGTCTCTCATTTAGTTTACATAATTTCATGCAGTAGGCAGAGAGTTTTGAATCATGCAGAGAAGGCTGTGAGTGGTGTATGACCCCCCCCCCCCCCCCCTTAATGATTCTCTGGGCCGATATCGAGGCGTAGTGTCATATTCAAGATTCTTTATCTGATTCTCTGAGGTCAGAAAGCAATGGTATCAATAATTTATAATAATAACCCCTGGCACTACAGCCCATGAAGAGCCTAGGCCTACCAAGCGACCGCTGCCCAGCCATTTTGCCTGCAGATATTAGGGTAACGCGTGGTCAGCGCATCGAATCCTCTCGGCCCTTAATCTTGGTTTTCGTGACCGGGGCGCTGCCTCACTGTCAGACAGCTACTCAATTGTCCTCACGAGGCTGAGTGCACCCCGTTCCAGCCCTCACGTCAGTTTCTTAGATCCGTGACGTAGCCGGGAATCGAACCCGGGGCCTCCGGGTGAGAGGCAGGTGCGCTACCCCCAACACCACGGGGCCGACATGAATAATTTACCAGTCACATGTAAGTGACACAACCAACATGTACATTTGTATATATGAGGCGTTCAGTAAGAGAAGGGCGAGCCCGCCGTCAGTCGTCTTTTAAAATTTACGCAGCAGATAGATGCCTCTATCTATGCTCTATAATGCAAGGACCCATGCTGGCGAGCTCGCCCTTATCGTCCAGAAAGTGAACATTATATTGAAGCCTGCAGCGACAAAGCGGTGGCCGAGGTGTCGTATTCAGTGAAATGCTCCCGTAGAGAACGGTGAACGCGCCACGGCCCGTCACAGGCCCAGTCGCGGTGAGTGGATGCAGTACGTTTGTATAGACATTGTAATAGTGTTGAGTTATCCTATCCATTATTATTATCGTCACATTTAGTATATTGTATGTTTCACTGTTCGTAGTGGAGAGAGTGGCCATCGATGTTGCTGGGCCATTCCCGTTAAGCGAGGCAGGGAACCGCTACATATTAGTCGTCAGCGACTACTTTACCAAATAGCCGGAGGCGTATGCGCTCCCTAACCAAGAAGCTGCGACGATTGCAGAGACCCTGGTGAAGGAATTCGTCAGCCGGTACGGAGTACCCCTGGAGCTGCACTCCGACCAAGGGAGGAACTTCGAGTCGCAGGTGTTCCAGAACCTATGCCAGCTGCTGGGAATCCGGAAGACAAGGACAACGCCGCTACACCCTCAGTCCGACGGGATGGTAGAGCGATTCAATCGCACCATCGAGAACCATCTCCGAATAGTCGTCAGCGAGCACCAGAGGGATTGGGACAAACATCTTCCACTATTTCTCCTGGCCTACCGCGCCGCCGTGCATGAAGCCACCGGGTGCACACCAGCCCGGGCCATGTTTGGGAGGGAGCTCCGTCTACCTGTCGATCTTGCCTTCGGCCGACCTGGGAATGATCCGATCCCGGTAAGCCAGTATTGTCAAGAACTGGTCGACCAACTGGAGGACGTGCACGCGTTCGCGAGGAGGAAACTGCGGACCGAGACCGACCGAATGAAGACCCGATACGACCAGCAGACGGATGCCGGCGGATTCCACGAGGACGACTTGCTCTGGCTCTTCAACCCATTACGGAAGAAAGGCCTGTCACCCAAAATGCAGAAGTCCTGGGAGGGCCCATACCGAGTCGTGAAACGGATCAACGATGTCGTCTACAGGATCCAGCGGAGGGCGAAGATGAAGATCGTGCATCGAGATCGCCTGGCAGCCTACGGAGGGACACAGACGGACCAATGATTGATCGGGACGATCAGCCTTTTTAGGAAGGGGGTGGTGTTACGGCTGTGAGTTTGTGTCATCGCTCGCCGCATGAATCACAACTGCCCCAGGGCTGGGCTGTGCCCTGCCTCGTGTATTGCGTGCGCCTTATGCAACAGGGCTACTAGGACAAAGGGATGGTCCAGAATATTCGTGACTCAGCCAGTGGAGGAAGCCTCGAGAAGCCGTGAACCCTGGATGGGTCTAGAAGCATTTATTGAGTCACCGGCCTGCTATATAAGAGCGACCTGTCAAGCAGTGGTTGTTGTTGTGTTTTACGAGCGTGTGCGAGCGCTTATCCTGAGCGACAGAAGTGTGGTGACTTGCGAAACCCCTAGTGATTCTCTTGACAGCGAAGGGAGTGAGGAGCTTACAGGGGACTGCCTGTGTTTTGAGCGAGTGTGCTTACCTAGTGCGAGAGAGGTCATTGTGGTGAGTTGCAAAACAGTGAGTGACAGACTTAGTGCAGCTATTTCCAGCCAGCGTACGGGACCGGACTCATGAGCGAGAGGATTAACTGTGGTCTGTTGACAAGTGAAAGGGGAAGTATTCTCGACGTGAGGAAACTGGAGTAAGGTAATAATTGCTTGTATTTTCTGTTGAGTAGTGTATCTTTCTGGCCACAATAAAGTTAATTATTTCTTTAAAGCAGTAATTGGTGTTGTGCTTTCTACCCACCGTAATCCAGTTAACAAAATTGCCACCAGGGGCGTGGCACGTAACAATACTATGTTTCACTGTTCGTAGTGCGTTATCTCCATAAATGAACCTCTATATTGTTCTATACATTTACAACGAGTAACATCAGTAATAATAAGTATTTGTACTTTGTTTCATATTTCAATAGTAGTCGTAGTATTGCAATACACTGTGCGTTTGAAACATGTCCAGAGCACCAAATGGTGGCCTCGCCCTTATCCAATTCACAAGCACGAACCTTCCACACTGGCAGGCTCGCCCTTCTCTTATGGAACGTCTCATATAACATGGTAAGTCTACCCCATACATTATAATAGCTGATTCTCAAGAGAGATAGCGGGTTCAAACCCGGCCGGAGCCGTAGGATTTTTTAAGAGCGTTAAAAATCCCTCAGTATGCCTTCCTTCGGAGGGGAAGTAAAGCCGTCGGTCCCATGTCATAGATTTATGGCATGTTAAAGAATCTTCCACTAATTACACCTGTGTGAATATATTAGGAAAGGAGACAACGCTCTTAGGTTTCTACGCTCGTTGCCAAGAGCTGACTGCGGTGGCGTCTAGTAGTCTAGTTCTGAACTAGGCCTAGTAGTCGTTGACGGTGGCGTTTGGCGGCACAACTATGAACTATTTTAAAAATTCAAAGTTGCAGTTCTTACTTGAATTTAAAAAACCAGATACACACACTAATACAGCCATCACATTTAACACCGGTTATCAGACAGATTCTACACACACCCAAAGTACAGGGGGCTACATGACCGCGTTGTCGCAGCCCCTAAACTAAGGAACCAACCAACCAACCATTCTCAAGAGACAGAACAATACCATTTGGTTCGGGTGAACCTCGTAATATAGGGAATCACTCATATATCAGCGCGAAGTGTTGGATCCTTGAGGGGTATAAGCTAAGCTACACAATGAGAGTGGGCCGTCAAGTGACGTAGGGGGCAATTCCCTGCATCAATATTTATAAGATCACTGCAATAATTCCCAACTCCAGTTTAGAAGCATCACTTTCTAATGTTTGATTTTTTTATTTTAAATGTATTTGGAACATAAAATTTAATTTAAATTATCTTATTGATGTTAATGTTATTAATTTGAACGCTGGTTACAAAACAAATTAAATCAAAATTGAATTCAACAGTTGTCCATGAAATTGCAATCGATCGAACAGCTTAATAAGTTTAACAGGACGCGTCTTGTTTCGGTTCGGCAGCCTCAGCCAAATGCACTCAGGAGCTATCACACAGCTGCCTTAAATGAATGAGGGTCCTTTGTAGCTCTAATATTCACGGGGGTTTGATTCCACTCTCAACAACGAGATACAGTAAGAGATTTACCGCACATCACTGTTCACCACCGTGGGATTATGAGCTCGAGTATTAGCGTCATGGTATGAAGAGAGACAGTTTAGTGGAGGACAATCATATTAAGGTATCTACGTTGTGTATTTTAGCGAGCCCATCATAGACGAGTGGATAAGGGTGTCACATTATCGCAAGTTGCAGATAGAACGCATAGTGTTCTGCCCACGCTGCAGTCTCCTGTAACACCATGGTATATAATGGTCAAATTGACTCAATTAAGTAGGAAACTTATGCCACTTAGGAGGCAAAATAACCAGACTACATTTCAAATGTTTCTACTCTTCTGTTTTCTGCTGCATAAACAGCCCAAATTTCACTTCCATAGAGCGCTACGTTTTAGACAAAGGGTTTCAAATATTAATTTCTAATACGTATATCTATATTTGATGTGAATAGATTTATTTTCCGTAGAAATGCTTTCCTTGCCTGAGCCAACCTACTTTTTATATCCTCTTTGCTAACAAGATCAGATTGGTAGATTGAAGAGGTATTAAGACGAGTGGGAGAGGAAAGATATTTCTGGCGACTGCTAATTAAGAGAAGAGGTAGGTTGGTAGAACACATACTAAAATACCCATCAATAGCAAATTTAGTTATGGAAAGAAGGGCCGAGGATAAGAACTGTAGGGGTAGACCAATGTTAGAATATGTTAAACAGATTGCCTCAGATGTAGGATGTGGTAGCTATGTTGAGATTAAACGATTATCTTAGGACAGGGAAGAATGGAGTGCTGCATCAAACCAGTCTAAAGACTGAAGACTCAAACAGTAATATAATACTTATGTGAATTGCTCCGATGATGTTCACTTGACAAACTACACATTTCATCCAAATACCCCCTTATTTCGAGAAGTGTATAAGAAGTGAATATTTAATGCAGGTTAGCTGGTCTGAGCAGAGAAGGTTTAGTCCGTCCAGTTAAATTGGGCACATTGAGGGGTTGACCGACTAAAAAGCAACTCTAGATCAACAGCCGACCACTGAGAAACTCGTTGAATCCTGTAACCATCACAATCACATATTTTATTTTCCTTTGGCATGTAAATGTTCCGTTTGATCGCCGCAACACAGCCCAGTTCCTCGTGCAAGCACTAGAGAAGAAAACACAGCCCAGATGAAAAACAAAGTGAAATAATGTTTTTGTGTGTTTTGGAAATGACCGCGCTGCTTTGATTATACAAGCGGAACAGCGCTCACCCCCTTTCACTTTCAATCTCGCTCATTTCCTGGCAACAGTGGAGGGTGCGAAGCACAACAGACACGCAGCTAGACACCGTGTCTGTCTGTTGAAGATAACATCCCTGCGCCCGAGCTCATGACGCATGTCCATAAACTAGATAACATGTTTTTGGAAACTACTCGCAAACAAGTGCGAGTCTCCTGCCCAGGTTGCCACATTTACTAAATATAGAGATGGTCATTCAAATTGAACTGAGCGCATCCAATTTATTATTATTATTATTACTATTATTATTATTATTATTATTATTATTATTTATTTATTTATTTACAGCGTATTTTCCCAATATTGGAAAGCGTTAAGCAATTTGACTCAATTCTTGACGTTCTTCTTATTTTGCCAGTATTGTTTCAATCTGTTGGAGAATGCCAATTTTCTTTCGTCAGACCATTGAGGTCTGTAAGGTGTAGGTTTTGGTTGCTCTTGTTGGACTTCCCAGTTGTTCACTTTGTTATGGAAGGAGTCTCTGTCTGATGTGTCGGTTATGTTAGCAGTTCGCATGTCTTTTTGTACTTCTTTCATCCATGGTGTTGTACTTTTGAGTGATGATATGCAATCTAGTATTCTTTTGGTTAGTCGTGTATTAGGCAGTGTACTTATGTGCCCGAAGAATTTCAATAGTCTTTTTCTGAAGTCGACTTCGATGTTTGAGTATTTTTCAGTTGTCTTGATTGACTGTAGTCGGTACCCGTCAGGAGTGAGTCTTGCTCCCAGTATTTTCCGAATGATTTTTCTTTCTTCTTTCTTGATGTCTTCAAGTTCATATTTCTTATTGAGTGTAAGTGTTTCGCTTGCGTAGAGACTTTTCGGTTTGATGACAGTGTTGTAATGTCGAAGTTTGGTTTGTCTTGACATGCATTTTTTGTTATAGAGGATTTGGATAAGTCCGAGTGCTCTCCTGGTTTTCTGGAGACGGTTTTGTTGTGAGATATTTTCTGATCCAGTTGGTTCGATAAATTCTCCCATATATTTGAAATGTGGGACTCTTTTCATGGTTCCTTATTTTGTTTGCATGTTGTCGCCTTTGTGACAGCACTTGAGTTTTCTCGAAGGATATTTGAAGTCCCACTTTTTCTGCGCATTCTTGGAGTGTTTCTATTTGTTTTATTGCGGTCTCTTGATTTTCTGTTAGTATAACCAAGTTATTATTATTATTATTATTATTATTATTATTATAATGAATAGTATTAATTTATCATTTCTTCCATGTTGGCCTACCGTGCTGTGCACCACGGTAAACAATGGTTTGCTGGTTACTTCTCTCAGAACTTTTTCATTCTTTCGCTCCGATTCCTGCTCCTTTCCTCTGACCAGGTATTCTTGCACTTCATATTTTGCTTCTATTGTTACTCCTGAAGTTATACATCCTAACTCGGAAAGTACCTCACTTCCAGATCTCTTTTGGATTGATCACAACTTCCTCTACGTCCTTTCTAGTTTCCACTACCCACTTTGTCGGCACTCGGAAAGTACTTCACTTCAAGATCTCTTTTGGATTGATCCCAAACTTCCTCTACTTCCTTTCTAGTTTCCACTACCCACTTTGTCGGTGCTCGGAAAGTACCTCACTTTCAAATCTCTTTTGGATTGATCCCAACTTCCGCTACGTCCTTTCTAGTTTCCACTACCCACTTTGTCGGCGCTCGGAAAGTACTTCACTTCAAGATCTCTTTTGGACTGATCCCAACTTCCTCTACTTCCTTTCTCAGTTTCCACTACCCACATTCGTCACCTTTATCGTGCTGATGTAGGTATTCTAGTATTAATATTTGTCTTGTCTGTAATATTTTTAAATTACTAGACCTAATTTAATTATAATTCTTTTAGGATGAGTTTGATTAGAATTAGTTTCATATGTTAAGTAATTTATTATCAGAATATGAAGTCTTATAGAGCTGGGATGTTGACAGCTTTATCTAACCGAATGGGTGATGTAGCTTTATTAATGGCTATTGTTTGAATACTTAATTTTGGAAGATGATACACTTGGATGACCAGTTTCGATCGTCAAGCGATCATCATCAGATCCCTTACACTTAAGCTATTAAATTCCTGGCTACAAGTATGGGTGGTGACGTTTACAATGTGCACACTTATTTATTTCCAGTAGTAGTTAAACTAATACAACTAGTCGAAATTTGTGATTTTATGTTAAGATGCTGATAGCGGTGATTGACCCTTCAAGTTTGCTTGCTTAGTGTGATTATATGATTGTTATTACTAGGACTCGGATGTTTAGGTGCTAACAATCAGGAAAATATTTATTTTTTATGTATTAAAATACCTGAAATATATGACAAAAAAGTAAACATATTTAATTACAATTTAGTTTATTAATATGCAGTACTCGCGAATGCAATTTATTTATTGTCTCACTGACTGCTGAAGCATTACAATACACAACGAGATACATCTTCAGGTTGTCCATCGCAAATGGCCGGCGATTATCGCGAAACACTTATTCTGAAGGCGCGAAACTGCGGCAATATGTTTCTTGCCTTTGAGGTGTTGTGTAACTTGAGATCGCTGTTCAGCCTTGATTGCCTTCCCACATAGTTGGCAAAACAGAACGCTCCCATCAGAAGTAAAATTATCTTTAAATTCTGCAACATACTGCTGCGGACGATTACTTGTTCTTACTTTAGGCATGGTTGACGATAACTTGTAGTGTTCTTACTTTAGGCATGGTTGAACTGCCTTACACTTCTCAGCGTCAAAAATAAACTGCATGCCAGTGACACTGGTTCCAGGTAGCTGGGAGAGGGAGAGGTCTAGCACGTGGTGCAATATGGCTGTAGACAAGGAAATCCCCGGCTTCCACAGTGAGTGGCACGGGGCGACAAGTTAAGAATAACACAGTTGCAAGCTGACATACGCTCTGCATGAAGATTAGATAGATCACAGGTTCATTCCCGTTGAAGTAAGACAGAACAAAAATGCTATAAACTGAAAGATCTAGCAAACTGATTAAAACATGTAAATATTGTGTATTTTTATGTGCTAATAAGTGAAAAGCTGGAATTTATGTATTTATAGAAAAAATGCTTAAAATATGTATTTACATAAAACATATTTATTTACCTAAAAATCCGAGCCCTAGTTATTACAGGGTCAGGTTATTGTGGATTGTGTACTTAGTTGCTGGAGTGGTGTGCGGTCCTGTTCCGTGCAGATTCTTTCGTCACTGCCTGTACTGAACTGAACTGACTGTATATAACCAAATAGACCTAACCACGTGTGCAAAGCCCTTGGTCGTCGCTGGTTCAACAACATGTGAAGTACCTCAGATTCTGGACAGAATCAGACAGGATCAAATGAATGATACACTGTGAACCAAATATATTGATAAACAATGTGTGAGGAGGGAAGAACCGTGTCCTCGCTCATTACGACGACGGTTTCGCTTTTCTAAAGGCTTGCATTTTGTGTGTAACTTGACGTACAGTGGCCGGCAAGTGGGCCGTGTGCTTGTAGCCGGTGACATTTCACTAATTAATTTCCCTTTGAAGTTAGCTTCATGGAACTATGCTCCCACTGTCAGAACCAGAAAAAACTAGAGCTTTGCAAATGTGACTGTGATGAGGATGGCAATCCATTCGTACAGTAATCACATCAAGCTACTTTCACCGCAGAATGTAACTAACTGAGGTAGTCACGCGTACTCACGGGCCAGGCCAGGTTATGTGTGGAGTCGGCTCGGGTTCAATTCCAGGCTCTGACAAGAAATATAATTCCATTAACTTCACTATGGAACCGTAAACTAAGCGAAATATAAATTATCTTGATAAAGAAATCAAACGGTCAGACAACAAACTGGTTGGTTGGTTCCTTAGTTTAGGGGCTGCGACAACGCGGTCATGTAGCCTCGTGTACTTTGGGTGTGTGTAGAATCTGTCTGATAACCGGTGTTAATTGTGATGGCAGTATTAGTGTGTGTTATCTGTTTTTCATTCAACTAAGGACTGCAGACGATAATTTCAAGTAGATCCTACTATCGCTACCAAATGCTACCGTCCAAGACACCTAGCTGTGAACTTGGCCACTACTAGATGCCATCGCAACCAGCGCCTGGTAACGAACGTTGGAACTTAAGATCATTAATCGAACCTAACCTACAAATTTTGCTTCACACAAGTTCAGTTAGTGGAAGGTTCATTTACATGCCATAAATCTATGGCATGGGCCAGCCGGATTTTTCCCCCTCCGAAGGAAGGTATACTGAGGGATTTTAACGCTCTTAAAAATCCGACGACTTCAACCGGGTTTGAACCCGTGACCTTGGGCATAGAAGCTCAGCATGCTACCAACGAAGCCGCCTAAACAACAAACTCACACTCGATATTTCGCAAATCTACACAAACATCGCATACTATCGATATATTGGTCCAACCACCTAAGCTCGAACAAGCCAGTGGTAGCCTACAGAAGGCCTTAGACATACTTATGACAACAGAAAACTTCAACACTGAGATGAAAACAATTAAGCTAACAATAGCCAAAGACGACAACTTCGCACCCAATAAGAGGATTCGTATCCGAATTCAAGGGTCTAATAATATTCTCGTGTCAAGAAACAGGGCGTCACATAAATTGGGTAGGACAGACTGGAAGAAGGTTGGACACGCGTTACAAAGAACACGTAACTGCCATTGATCACAGGAAACTCTCGTTCTGTGGACTGAGGACTGGAATGGCCTAAGTTAGCTTCCAATTTCAGCATTCAGCCTCGTGATTCAGAACTGATATCGGGCGGACATAGCTTCATTAATGTACTGCAGAATATAATTTTGGTGTGACGGCTGGAATGGGTTGACTTTCCCTTTCAAGGTAGCTTCCACTGGCAGGACTCAGCCTCGTGGTGCAGAACTGAGAAGGGGGGGGGGGGGCATAGCTTCGCTAATATACTGTACACCAGGTTTTCTCAACCTGATGCTCGTGAGCACCACGGTGCTCTTTACATGAAATTTGTTGCTCCCGTCATACGAGGCAAAAAGTGCTCGCGAGTACAATCTCCCCAGAGATCCTTTAAAAAATTAAAACTCTGTTGCACGAACCAGAATAGTAGTGTTTTCATTGCAGGTTTTGACATTCAGAAATTTTATCATTTTGTGAAATAGTACAGGGCGCCAGGGAACTCCGCAGTGCCTACATGCTGCTGCCAGAGGTATCATCAGCAGTTACGTTGGCAGCACGGCTGTACTCATCAGGGCCATTCATAACAGATGATGAAAGTGTTGTCATTGCGTTCGAAGACAACACAAATGGTATCCTGGTTTGGACACTTTTGAATTAGAAAACTGCGCCTGAAATATTAGTTTTACATTTTCTGTTAACCAATCGCCTTCGCGTATTCCACCAAAAAAGTGACAGTCAGTCTGAAACACTAGACTTTCTATAATTTTAAATGCTAGAAATGCTGAAAAATGCTAGAAGGGCTGGAGGCTCTTGGCATGTTGACATGTTAGAAAATTATCTGCATAATACTTATCTTGCTTATCTTGTTTCAAATTACTCGCGAGCGGCAAGTGCAAACCAAGGGCTAGGCAAGGTCAAGCGCGCGGGATGCCGTCACGCTCACCAGAGCGCGCAGGGACGTGCCCCTTCCATCCAGTCTAAAAACACTTATACTGGGCGATGTATTGAAGATAGAGATATGCTCTCGCGGACTTTTTTTTGTAGAACTTTTCATGCTGAGGAATTCTTACGCTCATAGTATATTGATATTTTTAACGGTTTGCCCAGCGTAAGCTTAAGAAGCGCATGGACGCCAAGTTTGTTTTCGACTTTTTCACTGAAATCGTTACTGATTGGCTTCCTTTGATCATACATAAATTATTTTCTACTGAATCTTTCCTCGAGATATCCTTTACAGAATGGTGAAAACCGCATCAAAATCTATCCAGTGGTTCTCGAGATTACCCGTGACATCCAAGAATCGGGGATTTTTGTCTTATACTAACGAAGTAGAGATTGTCGGGGAACACATGCACCAAGCAGTACTATGACGTCACACACCTCAGTGCATCTGGGTACATTTCGTCCCGTCACCGTAACGTAACGCCAGACCCCAGCGTAACGACGAATTCGACAAGAACATTTAAAATGATAAAAGCTCTCTCTTCAGTTGTAAACATAACCGCCTTCCAATAATCGATATGAATGCTCGCTTATTGCAATACACACTGACGACACTTCGACAGCCTACAGCCCACAAGTGTGGGATTCACCCTGTCAAGGACACAGTGTTGCCAACTAAACTGCTCATGGTACCCCTGGCAGCAGCACGTACTCACTGCGGAGAACATTCCCTGGCCCCCTGTTTATTACTAGGGCTCGCATTTTTAGGCACTAAACATCGGGAAAATATGTATTTTTTATGCATTAAAAATACCTGAAATATGTGACAAAAATTAAAAATATTTAATTATAATTTAGTTGATTAATGTGAATATAAAAACGAGATTTTAAAATTTCGCACAGTCGCCATCTTGAGGTTATGTAAACAATTGAATTAAATTAGATGGCAGTGCATTACAATCTGCAAAATCATTTACTGTACCACATTTCACTGCGCTCAGAGAGTTAAATCACGAGAAAAGTCTATTAAAATATTTCAAATTCGCATGGTCGCCATGTTCGTTCTGTACTTTACAGGTTTATGAAATATGCATAGGTAAACTTGTATCTGTGCCCTTTATCACCGTACAAAATTGCATGATGATATCTGTAATAGTTTCGGAGATATAGAATATCAGTGAAATATTTCGCACAGCCGCCATTTTGAGGTTATGTAAACAATTGAACTAAATTAGACTCCAGTGCATTACAATGTGTATAAACATTTGCTGTACCAAGTTTCATTACGTTTGGATAGTTAAATCGCGAGAAATGTCTATTTAAAAGTCTCAATTTCGCTTGACCGCCATGTTGGTCTTGTAGTCACCAGGTTTTTGAAAGTCTCATAGGTGAACTTCTAGTAGTGCCCTTTATTACCGTACATAATTTCAGGGCGATATCGGTAATAGTTTCGGAGATATTGAATGCTAGTGAAATATTTCGCACAGCCGCCATGTTGGATTGGTGAGACGTAACAAAATTTGAAGGGCACGGTCGAGGTCGCCGAGAATAGTGCTATGAACTTACCGAGTTTCATTGAAATCGCTCCAGCCGTTTAGATTTTATTAGGGGGGGGGGACCACACACACCTCACACACACACACACACACACACACACACACGCGCGCGCGCACACACACACGGACAAAAGGTGATCTCATAAGCCTATTTTTTTTTTCAAAATTGAAAATAGGCTAAAAATATGCAGTACTCACGAATGCAATTTATTCGATGTCTCACTGACTGCTGAAGCATTACAATACACTACGAGATACATCTTCAGGTTGTCCATCAAAAATGACCGGCGATTATCGCGAAACACTTCATCTGAAGGCGCGAAACTGCGGCAATATGTTTCTTGCCCTCGAGGTGTGGCGTAACTTGAGATCGCTGTGTAGTCTTGATTGCTTTCCCACATGCTTGGCAGAACAGAACGCCCCCATCAGAAGTAAAATTATCTTTACATTCTGCAACAGACGATAACTTGTAGTTGTTTTTACTTAAGGCACACTTCACGGTGCCAGAAATAAACTGAGGATATGGACGAGGAAATCCCCGGTTTCCACAGTGAGTGGCACGGGGCGACAAGTTAAGAATAACACTGTTGCAAGCTGACATACGCTCTGCATGAAGATTAGATAGCTCACAGGTTCTTCCTCGTTGAAGTAACACAGAAGAAAAGTGCAATAAACTGAAAGATCTAGCATACCATACTGATTTAAAAAATATATAATGTCTTTTGATGTGATAATAAGTGAAAAGCAGTAATTTATGTATTTATAGAAAAAAATGCTTAAAATATGTCAAAAAAATACATAAAAAATATTTATTTAGCTAAAAATCCCAGCCCTAATTATTAATCTGCAGTAAAAATAATTGGATACCCCTGTCTTATGAGTAACATGAAAGATGCTGATTCCTCTCGACTGTCCACACGTAAATGTATCTTATCTGCATTAATTATACAAGCAGTTGCAACATGACAAGTGAGTGGCGTATCCCTAGCTATTTTCGCACTTCAATGGGAGAGAAAGATACAGGCAAAGGGAAGAGAGAAGCATGCTTCTTGGATAATTATTATTATTTTTAATATTATTATATACGATTTAATGGAGAAAAATTTAAAGTGGGAGTGAAGATTCAAGGTGAAATAATTTCAACTCTGAGATTTGCCGATGACATCGTCATCTTGGCCGACACGCCTGAGGATTTGAATGAGTTTTGAATGGTGTGGACTCCGTCTTACGGAAAGAATTCATAAATGTAATAAATAATTAATAAATGTAAAACAAAAATACTGGAATGCAGCCGAAATAAATCAGAAACCTCTATGGAGATCAAATTGGCAGGTGAAAAGCTGAAGGAAGTAGGAGACTTCTGTTACTTAGGAAGCAGAATGACCAGTGATGGACGAAGCAAAGAGGATATAAAAAGTAGGTTGGCTCAGGCAACGAAAGCATTTTTATAAAAAAGGAATCTGTTATTTATTTATCGTATGACTTTTGCATGCAGAAACAAGATTGAAAGATGACAGAAAGTACTATATACAATATATACATAAATACACATGACAAGAAACAGCAACATATCTATATTTTTAAGTCCAAACTATCCAGCCACAGTATCACAGAAGGTGTGGCCTGAATAAAGTCCAGTGGATCACCTTCATAGGCCCGCAGTCTGCACTCGAATGCAATGTGTTGTATAGACTGGGAAGGAGCACCGCAGTCACACTGGGGGGACGGAACTTTGCCCCATCTGAACAAGGACTCTGCGCAGATTCCGGTATTTGTGCGGATCCTATTTAGAGCAGTCAATGCCCTCCTTGGGAGGTGAAATCCTGGAACTGGACTGTTTTTGGAAAGTAGAGGCCAAAGCAGGTGGTCAGTATTGAGAGTCCACTCTCCTTTCCATTCGTTGAATGGATTAAACTGGTTCTCAGTTAGTTCCTGTGCAAAAACAATTGGCGGATGTCTGGACTTCAGCCTGCCTCTCTGAAGATCTGGGATGTCATCGTGAATGGGAAGGTCCAAATTAGCCATGATCTTGTCATATTCTCTGAGAAGAGCGACTTTTCTCCGCAGGTGAGGTGGCATAATGTGGCTGAGGACAGGAAGCCAATAAGAGGGAGTGGGTCTGATGACTCCGCTGATCTTCCGCATGGTATTGTTGAGCTGGGTATCAATCAGTTTCACATGAGGACTATTTATCCATACTGGAGCACAATATTCAGCCACAGAGATGACAAGACTTATAGCAGAACTCCTTAGGGTTTCTGCAGAGGCTCCCCACGATGTGCCACAAAGTTTGTCGAGGATGTTGTTGCGACTTTTTATTTTAGCTGCTGTATTCTCAAGGTGTTTTCTGAAAGAAAGGGTGCGATCCAGGGTAATGCCCAAATACTTAGGAAATTTGTTGTTCCTGAGGATAGTTCCTCCAAAGGGTACTTGAATTACATTGTTTGCCATTTTGTTGTTGAGATGAAAACAGGATACCTCAGTTTTAGTTAAGCTTGGCTTAAGTCTCCACTTGATGAAATACCTTTCAAGGATAGCCATGTCCTCTCCAAGCGTTTTTTCAGTTTCACTGATGCTGCTGTGCCTTGTGGCAAGAGCTATATCGTCAGCATAGCAGAACTTCTTTGACTGAGTTTCCGGTAGATCTGATATGTATAGGTTAAAGAGGAGTGGAGCTAGTACCGATCCTTGTGGAAGACCGTTGTTCAGTTTCCTTTGCTTGCTTATTTGTGTTCCCATGATCACTTGGAAGATCCTGTCACTGAGCATGTTCGTGATGAGCTTGACAGTTGTTTTACAAGAAATCACTCGGTGTAGTTTGTATATTAACCCTTCTTTCCAAACTGTATCGTAAGCAGCTGAGAGGTATAAAAATGCAACAGAAGTTTTCAGTTGCAGTTGAAAACCAGCCTCTATATATGAGGTAAGGGTATGAATTTGGTCACAGCAGCTGCGTTTTGGTCTGAAGCCCGCTTGTTCAATAGGAATGTGTTGGGTGATTATAGGGCTGATTCTGTTGTAAATCAGTCGTTCTAGGAGTTTGTAACAGCAGCTCAGTAAAGCTATTGGTCTATAATTTCCGGGTTGATCATTTGGTTTTCCAGGTTTCAAAATGGCAATAATCTTGCTTTTCTTAAATTCTTTAGGTATCGCCCCCAGTTTCAAGATATCACTGAAAAAGCTAGCGAGCCAGTTCCTAGCACTGTGGCCTAGGTTAATTAGGAACTCAGGATGGATGCCATCAAAGCCAGGAGCTTTCCGCTTTTCAAGTCTTTTATTGCTATGTCTATTTCTTCACGGTTGAAGGCAGCTGCAAAGGATGATGTCTGTGGAGGTGATGTTTAAGGTGTCTGAGTTCCTTCTTCACCATCTTAGTATGGAGTTTGTCTCGAGTCGCTCGTGAGGTTGAAATAATGTGACTAGCAATTGTATCAGGTGTAATGTCAGGCTTGTCTCGTCCTCCAGATGAGCTCCCTCCAAGTTTCCTCAGGAGATTCCAAGCTTTCCTGCTTGAGTGTTGGAAGTTCAGCCCTTCAACAGTATCCACCCATTTCTGCTTCCGTGAAGCATCCAAGCTATGCAGAAGTTCCTCACCAACTTCTTGGTCACCTGATTCAATATACTCATTAAAAAGATATTCGCTCTGCTCGTTCCATCCTGGGACATATTCTTTCCTAAACCCCCGTGGAATATGTTTCTTGGCTATTGAGGTAATCAGTCCAACAAATCTATGGTATGAGCTACTTTTTGCACAGAAATTCCTATATCTAACAGTATTGGTCTGTGTTGACTACGTGGAAAGTTGTCCATTATTATTCTCCTAGTGGGCAAAGGTTGATAATTACTGTTTTGGGTCACAAAGCACAGGTCTGGGTTGTAGTCATGCTTCCAGGCGGCTGATTTAAATGTTCCTTTATCCTTGGCATCAAATATTAGGTGTAAATGGTGTTCTTAAGGAATCTGTTGACATCGAATATAGATTTAGGTATTAAGAAGTCATTTTTGAAAGCCTTTGTCTGGAGCGTGGCGCTCTATGGAAGTGAAACTTGGACTATTGGTGCAGCAGAAAAGAGGAGAATTGAAGCATTTGAAATGTGGTGTTACAGGAGAATGATGAAGATCAGACGGGTAGATAGGGTTACAAACGAAGAGTTATTAAGACGAGTGGGAGAGGAGAGATGTTTCTGGCGACTGCTAATGAAGAGAAGAGATAGGTTAGTAGGACACATACTAAGACACCCAGGAATAGCAAGCTTAGTTATGGAAGGAAGGGTCGAGGACAAGAACTGTAGGGGTAGACCAAGGTTAGAGTATGTTAAACAGATTGCCTCGGATGTAGGGTGTGGTAACTATGTAGAGATGAAACGATTAGCTCAGGACAGGGAGGCATGGAGAGCTACATCAAACCAGCCAAAAGACTGAAGACTCAAACAACAACAACAACAACGATTTAATGGTACTTGGGCACTTCGTATGGCGTGAAGGTGGTGCTCTGAGTCTGAAAAATGTTCAGAACGCCTGCGTAGACTAAAGGGCTGCCTCGTGTTGCAGAACTGAGATGGGATGGGTTCGATTCTCTCCTCAGCCATCCTAGAAGTAGTTCTCCGTTGTTTCCCTTTTCTACTCCAGGTAAATGCTTGAATGGTACCAAGATAAAGGCCTCGACCGCCTCCTACTCAAATCCTAGCCAACATTACGAATAAATGGCACTAGTACAACCATGGTAATAACACACGTTATCAGAAAGACACACCTAAAGTTCACGGGACTGCATGATCACGATATCTCAAAACCCCTTAATGAAACAACAACAACAACAACAACAGCAGCAGCAGCAACAACAGCAAATGTCCAGATTCGCTAAACTCGAACCCCTTGATATGGTTTCCCGTGGTTCCTCATTTTTATCTCTTAGGCATCCCAGGCTCCTACTTAAATACGAATTTGAGGGGGGGGGGGGGGTGCTCGTACTTCAATATGAATTTAGGGGTGCCTCTTACTTCAATACGAATTGAGGGAACCTTCTACTTAAGTACGAATTGGGGGGACCTTCTACATAAATACGAATTTGGAGGGGCCTCCTACTTAAATACGAATTTGGAGGGGCCTCCTACTTAAATACCAATTGGGGAGACCTTCTACTTAAATACGAATTTGGAGGGGACTCCTACTTAAATACGAATTTGGTGGGGACTCCTACTTAAATACGAATTGGGGGACCATCTACTTAAATATGAATTTGGAGGGGACTCCTACTTAAATACGAATTGGGGGGACCTTCTACTTAAATACGAATTGGGGGACCTTCTACTTAAATACAAATTTGGAGGGAACTCCTACTTAAATACGAATTGGGGGGACCATCTACATAAATACGAATTTGGGGAGGCCTCCTACTTAAATACGAATTTGGAGGAGTGTCCTACTTAAATACCAATTTAGGGGGCCTCCTACTTCAATACGAATTGAGGGGACCTTCTACTTAAATACGAATTGGGGGGGACCTTCTACTAAAATACTTATTTGAAGGGGCCTCCTACTTAAATACCAATCGTGGGGACCTTCTACTTAAATACGAATTTGGAGGGGACTCCTACTTAAATACGAATTGGGGGGACCATCTACTTAAATACGAATTTGGAGGGGACTCCTACTTAAATACGAATTGGGGGACCTTCTACTTAAATACGAATTGGGGGACCTTCTACTTAAATATGAATTGGGGGACCTTCTACTTAAATACGAATTGGGGGACCTTCTACTTAAATACGAATTTGGAGGGGACTCCTACTTAAATACGAATTGGGGGGACCTTGTACTTAAATACGAATTTGGGGAGGCCTCCTACTTAAATACGAATTTGGAAGAGTATCCTACTTAAATACGAATTGGGGGGACCTTCTACTTAAATACGAATTTGGTGGGGCCTCCTACTTAAATGCGAATTGGGGGGACATTCTACTTAAATTAGGGGCGGGGGGAGGCGCATACTTACATACAAATGTTCATGCCATCCCCATAGCAAACTGGCAAAATTAAAACAGTGTGTGTATCTGATTGTTGTAATACTCACCCGGGTTAAATACAATGTTTTTGTGGAGAATTTAAAGTCTGCAGACAAAAAGCAAATACATGTGTTGTCTGCCATTAATATACTGATAATCCCAGACAATGAGGTGCATATAGCAAGGAAGTGTGCATAGGGGCTGTGATAATGTGGTAATGAACGCCTCTAGCATCTATTGTTACTGGCAGGATGTCCTATGCAGATCGAGCAGACTTGGCACTGATTGACGCAGGGGAGGAAGGTTGACTGGCATTTCTGGGTCATTAACGAGCAGGTACTCCGAGAAAATCAATAATCACGGGGATTTTATGGATATAAAGTCACGTGTGGCGTCACACTCTCAAAGTTGTTGTCTCCACGTACATCTAAACATAGTTTTATATAGGCATTGCAGACAATGGCCATAGCAGGGTATTTTTAATTGAACGCCCGAGGTCTCCCAGCAAGTTCAATTTCAAGTAATTCCAACTTTGGCTAGCAGTTGTCAGTGTCACTGTCGCTTAGCGGCGAACGATCGAACTTGATCAAATAACCCACAAATGTGGCTACACACAACCAGTAGTGGGTTCTTTTACATGCCTTAAATCTATGACATGGGCTTTACTTCCCCACCGAAGGAAGGCATACTGAGGGATTTTTAACGCTCTTAAGGGTGCTCATACAACCCGAGTGGCAGTTTTTGCACACAGTTAAGAATTAACTCATAGCTTCACTAATATGTAACATAGAATTATGAGAACTTACAAACTTATATGTTGTCCGATGAAGTAAAAATTCGACGTGGTGTTCGACAAGGCTGTGTGCTGTCTCCAATGCTCTTCAACTTATATTCGTAGGCAATCATGTCGGAAGCCTTGGATGGGTTTCATCAAGGCATTGTCATCAACAGAACAGTCATCAATAATTTACGATATGCAGTCCTGAAGCATCGAAGATCTCCAAGCATTGCTGAATCGCATGAACGCAGTTAGCAATGATTATGGCTTAAGGATGAACATTCGCAAAACAAAATTCATGGTTGTCAGCAAAGAAGTAATTGATACCACATTAAAGCCATCGAACGAGTTCATTCGTATAAATATCTAGCATGCTACCTGAATGACAAATGGGACTGCACCATGAAATCAAAGCTCGCATTGAGCAAGCCAGGGGTGTCCTTGTCAAAATGAAGAAAATGCTGAGTCACCGAGATCTTAGAGTGAGAACGAGACTACTTGCCCTCAAGTGTTACATAATTCCCATACTAATGTATGGACACGAGGGGTGGACGTTAACCAAAACCTTGGAGAAGAAGTTGTAAGCATTTGAAATATGGCTGTATCGTCGCATGCTTCGTATACCGACAAGGTGAGAAACACTGAGGTGCTGGATCGGATGGGCAAGGAGATGGATGTGCTCTACAACATCAAGCGACAGAAGCTACAATATTTTGGCCACGTGATTCGAAATAACAAGTACCGACTCCAGCAGCTAATCATGGAAGGCAAAATTGAAGGACGGCGCAGACCAGGGAGGAGGAGGAGGATCTCCTGACACAAGAATTTGCTGGAATGGTTTGAACTTGACTCAGCATCTCTGTTTCGAACGGCAACCTCGAGGCAATGATGATCGCCAATCTTCGACTTGGAGACGGCATATAAAGAAGAAGAAGAAGAAGAAGACAAACTTTTAGTTAATACTTAGGGCTTTTATTTAATATACTGTATGAAGGCGAACAGTATATAGCCTAAAGTATTGCGTGATTTATTGACAGGGCAATATTTGTGATTTTTAAACGTCATGAATCACAAAAAACACGATTTAACAAGAAATACCAGTCTGAATGGAATGAGTTTTTTCATATAAAGAATACACATGAATAACTTACCGAGGATGAACCACCTTTAATGTTATTTGGTCAATAGTAGCCTATGATTTTTTAAAATATTTAATTTGTCTTTCAAAAATAGTTTTTTGTTAAATTTTGCAAGTAAACTATATCTTAATTATTTAATATATTTTCATGAATGATGTTCATCGCCAGGCATTCTGATGCATATAACGCCTCCGGGCGAATAACGGTAACGTAGTGCCTCAGTTTGGCCTTGAAGGACATTGATCGTGTTTTGTAAAAGTACATGTTTTCGATATCCATTGATATCTTCAAAAGCGTTCAACATTACTAAAATAACCGGATATCCTTACGATAATTTGATTAAAATAAAAGTTCCAAATAGCTTACTATTTTTTTCTAACAAACTTAGAAGAAGTTAATTCTAAACTTTGTCATTGGAGTTGCGATGGATGGTGGTGAAATTGTAAAAATAGAGGGAATTTATATTTCTAGCTTCGTCATCTGCCAAAATCAAAGCCTTATTTGCTGGCTTAGATGATCTAAGTGCTTCACAAAATATGTACTGTACATTCTTTATAAGGACTTAATCACTTTGTGCTGATATATGATTATTTTATGAAGACCGGAATTAAATTTCCTGACATAGACGGGACGAGATGGACTGTTCGTAGTGAAAGCAATATGTTGTTGATGATGCTCATTGTTGTGCTTGAAAGGGTAGAGTATTGTTGTAAGAACAATTGCCTGTAATGTTCATTCTTTTTCTTTCCAGGTATGTTGATGTGAACCCTATACGTTACTTGACGGACGCATGCTGAACATGTAAGTTAAAACATATGTGTTCCCTCAACTTGGGTCACGATTGAGGCAAGACACCTGATAAGTTTCATATGACAAAATACATGATTGTTGTTGTTGTTGTTTGAATCTTCAGTCTTTGGACTGGTTTGATGCAGCCCTCCATGCCTTTTTGTCCTGAGCTAATCGTTTCATCTCTACATAGCTACCACACCCTGCATCCGAGGCAATCTGTTTAACATATTCTAACCTTGGTCTACCCCTACAGATCTTGTCCTCGACCCTACCTTCCATAACTAAGCTTGCTATTCCTGGGTGTCTTAGTATGTGTCCTACCAACCTATCTCTTCTCTTCATTAGCAGTCTCCAGAAACATCTCTCCTCTCCCACTCGACTTAATACCTCTTCGTTCGTAACCCTATCTACCCATCTGATCTTCATCATTCTCATGTAACACCACATTTCAAACGCTTCAATGAAGTCGGTCAGTTCCAAAAAGAGTTTTGTCCAGTTTTCAAAACTTTTGGGAAATCAAGAAAAACGTTTTACGCTCAAATTTTTTGAAAATTATTGTTGGGCCTGGTTTTATTATAATGTAATCACACTACAGATTCACTTTTAAAAACTATTTTGCTCTATGTAATGAGTAATTAACAAAAATAAGGTGGGCAAGACTTGCTTTGGAACAGTTATAAGGACAAGACCTCATTTGGAGCAACTGACCTTGGACAAGACTCACTTCGGAAATGCAGGAGGAGATTGTGGGGAATGACATTGGTATGTAATCTCGGTATGATATTTTTCTAGAAACGTTTATTCAAAGCTCTAAACTCTAAAGTAATAAAACATGGATAACACAATTGAACAAGTAGTTCCGTGACGAACTAAAGAGCCTACTTTTCTTAAAATTTCAGATTGATGCCAATCTATATACAGTAAACCTATCTAGAATAATGACGAAATCAAGTAATAGAGTAAATTACTACAGAAGACAGCCCTGTGACTCTGAATAGTCTGACTTAGTTCCATATCTTAAGGTATAGAATGCACATACAAAATTTGTCTGAAGTCTAATTGATAGTATGGACGTTACATGCTGTTTGATATTGGATTTATCAGTGCGCGTAAAATCATGTTGGTAAACATGGCATGTATGTGATGCTCAGAATTAATCTGAAATATTACGATCTATTATAGTGCCAATTTTGGATAAAATCCATTTGATAGTATAGAAGTTACATGTAAATAAAAATTGAATCTATCAGTAAGCTTAGAATCATGTTGGCAGCACTGAGGTATATTAATTACTCCAAATTTATCTAGAATGTCAGGTACTATACGTGTGTAAAGTTTATAGATGATGACTTGCATACTTTCTGATATATTGATATTAGGATTTAACAAATAGAGAGAGTATTTATTAACAGTTGGCAGCCCTCCTTGTTCTTACGAATACGCATAGTCATAACTGTTATGGTACACAAAGCGCATACGAATTTTGGCTGAAATCCATTTGTTAGTATAGAAGTTATATGCATTTAAAAACTGGACCTATCAGCAGGCTTAGAATCATGTTGGCAGCACTGATGTATGTAAGTGACACCGAACTAAGGTAGAATATCAGGTACTATACGTGTGCAAAGTTTAGAGCTGTTGGCTTTCATACTTTCTGATATATTAACATTAAGATAAAAAAACATAGTGAATTTATTAACAGTTGGCAGCTCTGGTGGCTCATTAGAATACGCACAGTCATATCTGCTGTAGTACACATAGTACATACGAAATTTGGTTGAAATCCAATCGATAGTGTAGAAGTTACATGCATTTAGAAATTGGACCTATCGGCAGACTTAGAATCATGTTGGCAATACTGGAACGTATGGTCTTCTGAAAATTAATCTGGAATGCTATTGTCTATGTGTGTGTCAATTTTGGAATAGTTCGCTTGCATAACGTATGCGATATCCAACATAGAGCTCAAATTACAATTGCGATTTTCAGCAGTTGGTAGCACTGACGTCAGTTTAAAATATGGCCGTGAGATATTCAGGTATAGATCTTTGCTCTTACATAATTTGGTTTCGATAGCTGCAGCCGTTTAGGACTTGATAGGGGGGACACACACAGCCAGACAGACAGGAGGACAGACAGACGGACAGACAGACAGACACACATTTTCCCGGATCGATCTCATAAGTCTGCTTTTTCCTCATTTTTGCAAAATGTGAAAAGTAGGCTAAAAATGTTATATTGTGAGCTACAATATTTAAAGAAAGGAAGAAAGAACAGTTTAAACAAATAGAGAAACATCAATCATTGGTTCATCTTGATCTGGGTTTTCATTTTCAACCATGATTTGTCTTCCTAATTCTTCTTTATATCAACGAAGCTCTGCACGATCCCTCCATGCAGTCCCATAGTGTTTTTTAAGAAATGTCTCCACATCTTTTATTTTTGCCGGATTAACTTTGATGCCCATAGGAATGTCTTGTGGAACAATGTTCTTAGCTGTACAATTTTTTTTTTTTTTGCTAACACGTTTTGAAGCACCCAGATCTATTCGATAAGTGGGTTCTCCTTGTACAAGTGCATCACCCTTCTTTGATTTAGTTATGATAAATCGCTTTGTTTGATGGAATTGAAAATGCCACTTTGATGTTGGTTATAAAACTGTTTTACCTGCTGCTTTCCAATCACTAACGTGAAACTCTTCACCCATTTTCAATACCGTGCCAATTTGGGAGTATATATCTAAATACTCGTCAGGGGAGATGATGGTATCCTTTTTTCGAACAACTCTTTCTATTCTTCCGAATATTCTATCTGGCGGAATATAAGAATGGCCTGGCACAGGGAATATTATTTGAACATATTTCACGTTCTGAGGTGCCTCACACACTAGAAACTTCATTGCCATGCCTTGTGTTTTCATTCTGTCCCCCTGCTCCATCCGCTAATAGCTTAACAGTATCAAACTGTAATACACTGAGTTCTGTAGTCGATGGTGAACTGCTGAGACGATCTCGTTGGACCCGTTATTTCTCTAATCCTCGGTCCATGTGTAAATGAAAGTGTTATCTCTAGTTTGCTTTGTTTTAGATGAACCTACGCACACCGTAAAGTTATATAAATATAGTTGCCTGCTATAATATGCTGACTGATCGGGGACTTTTCGTAGAACCATGTTCTCTTGACAATCAAACGATAATATAAAATCGCCTTCATTTTCTTTCCGGAGAATGTCATAGAAAGCTTTAGTTTGTGGATCTGTAGTTTTGTCATTAGATTTTGTTTTTCCACAGAATTAGACAAACATGTCTTAAGTTCTTCTCTGAGTTGAATACATGTAGAGCAAGCATCAGTTGCCGGTGTTCCGAAGCTAATGTTGTAGTCATTTACGAATATCTCACGAAAATAATTGTATTTCGCCCGTAACAATGGGTTTTCAATACTGTTGTAAGCCCTCCAGAGCGTTCTAATAGACAAGCCACTACTGAGATATTGCCTATTTGATTTTTCCCTGCAATAATGGGATTCAATCGGCACTAGTTTGTCAATAAACTGTTTATCTTCAGTTTTTCTAGTTGCGTATTTCATCGATCGGGTGTCTCCTCCGCGTTTATCCGTAGGTGACATTCCTGTTACGAAATCATTCTTACAAATTCTTTGGACTTTGGTCTTTGGAAACTGATAATATGCCAATGAACATTTTTTGGCACACTTGAACTAAAGTGGACCCTGTAGCACTCCTAAAAATTGCTATACAATATTTAATATGTACAGTTTTTGCCGGCCCATCCTTCCTTGGTCGTTTCCGCTGAAGTTTGTCGACAGTAGTGAACTTCAAAATAAAAGTATCTTGCATAAGTTTGTTTTTACTGGCATAAAAGGCACAGTGAAATCACCTCACATCCTGCATGTTCACTTTCCAGCACATGAAAGTATGTTTTCCATTAACAGTATGTCCACAGTGTGGTCGCTTAGGCAGAGCTGGAGATGAATACCTGAAACAGAACAAAACGAACAGTGGAATGACAGTAGGTATTTCTGTAGATGCGTCTGCTCACATTGTTTGTGCTAGGGTAGGTTTGGTTATGGTACATTTGGTGAGTTTGCTCTTATACAAATTTACCTGACAATATTTAGGTTAGGTGTTACAAAAGTGAGATAATGAAAGCGCAGGTTTTAATCGATCACTAGGTGTACTATGTTAGTGAGTCACAGGCCACAATGTTTTTAATACCACTGTTTTCTGCCATGTAGGTACAGTACCTATAGACTAAAAGTTTTAAGGTTAAATGTAATGAACATAACTTCTTACCGACTTAGCTTAATTTTTTTTCTTCCATGTAGATTTATCTCTTTGCCGGTGACTACTACGTCCTGGTTCTGCAGGAACTATATACGGACCACTTTGTATAACTTCTTGTTCCATTATACAACTTAAACCTTGATACAAATCTTTGCTAAATATTGAACAAATGGCTCAGTAGTTTGTGTATGTTCATATTAATCAGGGTAAACACAAAACAACATAAATGTATTCCAGGTTTGCAACTGCTGCATGTTGTACTAGGTTTGACAACTGGACAAGACTTCATATGGAGCATCTGTCATAGGACAAGACTTAATATGGAACGGTAGCCAATGGATAAAACTTGTTTTTCACAGGGACAAGAATGATTTTGGCACATAACCTACACACCACCAGAAAAGATGTAACATTTGGAATGTAGTAATGTGTTTAACTGAATATCGATTTTTGGTGGACAAGACTCTTTTAGGAACTGACCGACTCTCTCCTCTTTTCTGATGCACCAATAGTCCAAGTTTCACTTCCTTAGAGCGCCACGCTCCAGACAAAGGCTTTCAATAATGACTTCCTTATACCTAAATCTATATTCGATGTCAACAGATTCCTTTTTGTAGAAAAGCTTTCCCTGCCTGAGCCAACGTAATTTTTATATCCTCTTTGCTTCGTCCATCACTGGTTATTTTCCTTTCTAAGTAGCAGAAATCTCATACTTCCTTTAGCTATTCACCTGCCAATTAAATTTAATGTAAAATCGTGGACAAGATGAATATCATGTGTGACATTTTGCACCTCGGTGAACGCTATTACTGGGCATTTCCCGCTGAAACAAGTGTCACCTTTAAAACGGTCCAAACTTACTTCAGCATATGTGCACTCCATTGTACTCCTACGGTATGTTTTACAACAATAGCAATACCAAGGAAAGTAAACGAAATATAGTTACAAAGCTTCATTGTAGGCATAGCCTGAGTGTAAGGAATGCGATGATGATCGCCTGACGGTCATCCAAGTTTACACTTAAATCTCAAGTAATCTTTTCAGCTGTAAAGAATAAGACAATCGTGTATAATCGTGTTGGCCTACTACTATTACTACTACTACTACTAATAATAATAATAATATCGTATGGTCTTGGGTCCCGGGAGCAACCTTCGTTAATTGACGTCCAAAGGGCAGCTTGCATGTCGCATTTTGTCGTTCTTTGGAGCGCAATGCAAGCCAAGGAGGTTACATATTCAAGCTCCTTGACACTATAGCGCTTTCTAGTAGAGAATGGAGGAACTTTGTGTTGGCGGTAAATCCCGAGATTAATTTTGCCATTATGAACACGGCCTAATGAATTCAAATGGGTTCTTTAACATGCCAGCAACGTATGACATGCGTTCCGTGATTTTTGTAGCCATTCAAAAATCACCTACCACGGCCAGGAGTGACCTTGCAAGCTTGGGGTTGGTAGTCCGACACGATAACCACTTACCCACCGTGGTGACTATTCACCGACTGAAAGGCAGAAGTTTGCTTTAGATATGGCATGTGTGTAGATACTTGTGGACGCGCCTCCTCTAGGTTAGAGGTGGTGTTACAGGTGCCTCTTGAGAGGGAGATATGAAAGTTGAAAACATTCCTAGCAGACAAAGTAGGCTAGGGGTGCCCATCTTACCAAAAACGTAAAATCAAGCAATTGCCTCAATTGCGCCAAACGGTGAACCGCTAAAGGGCAAGGAAAGGTTTGAAATTGTGAGTCTTGGAGAGCTCTATCAAACAAATAAAAGTTACAGTCAGTCTGAGAGACAAGACTTTATATCATTTCAAATGACGCATGCTACAAATGCTACACATGTTAGAAAGGCAGGAGGGCTTCTCGCTTCGCTCGAAGCCATGACTCTTTCAATAGACTCCATTAAGGTCTGCGCACACCGGCGCGGGATGCGGGAACGGGAGCGGGAGCGGGAATGTCGCGAACATTTGCGCACTTGGCGGGATATGCATCCACTCAGACAGCTGCGTCACAATCCCGCACAGATGGCGTTACTGCAGGAGTACGCAGCTTGCTGCGTTTTCCCGCGTCCCGCATCCATTTAGCAATGGCGACGGAACTGTTATTAGAGTGTGTCAGGAAATATCCTGCCTTATATCAATAACATGAGTAATGAAGATTAAGAAATATAAGGAATAAAGATAAGCTCAGGGACGAAATAGGAAAGGAACTGCAAGTACCTGGTTAGCATCAATTTAAATATCACTCTTTGTTTCAGTGTTCATTTGTCACGTGGTGATTAACCTAAAGAAAACCGAACTGAACTACCCTAAAACTAAATATAAACTGCACTATCGCAGATAGCTTGGCAATCCTCTCTCACGATAGCTCAAACAGTTGTGAATCCAACACGAAAACTGTGTCCAATTGTCGAGAAAGAATCCCCAGTAGCCAAAAATCTAATAGCAATAGCAAGGCGAGATAGCTTCCCGATAATTGGGATATATTTTCCTTATGTTGCACTTCATCAGACGAATTCATTTCGGAACTGTTTCCCGCACTGGTCAGAATACAAAGACGATTTCGCAGCGACTGCGGGTATCGTGTCAATCCCGCTCCCGTTCCCGTTCCCGCATCCCGCACCGGTGTGCGTAGACCTTTACCCATTAACTTAGGTTTCCCGCGCGGGGAAACGAAAGCGGGAGGTGCACTCTGCTGCATGCCGTCATATGCTCTCCGTCTCCGTATCGCATAACGCCATAGCCCAGGAGTAAACTCAGACTCGGTGCATATGCACTGAACAACATGATGACGTCATACGCTCAAGGGCAACCTTAGTACATTTCCTCTCCGTAACCGTAGAGCATAACGATGAAGTCAACAAGATCATTTGAAGTTATAAAAATAGATTCTGAAAATCACTTCCGGCCTAAATGCACCCCAAAAATCGCTTGTTCCTTTACTCCTTTTTCAAAAAAAAAATCCTTGCCAAATTAACTTATTTACATACAGTAATGTGTTCCTTGGTTCAATGCCCTCAGCCGTTTGTTTAATTTTTTTGAAAGTAGTTATATGGACTTAACTGAAACTCTGTATTGAATCACACTAGAGCTCGTAGTGGTAGAAAAGGCAAACTGCTAATCTAATCCACCGAATATGGTCAATAATAATAATAATAATAAAATAGTTACGTCCCTTTTAACTACTGTGACTATCAGAGACGCCGGGGTGCCGGAATTTTGCCCCGAAGGGGAGCTTTAACGTGCCAGTAAATCTACTGACACGGTTCCCTTGCAATTGCGCACCCTCAAATGCCTGCTGACTGCGCCAGGATTCGAGCCTGCAACCTTGGGAACAGCAAGCGAGACCGCTACCACAGAGCCACGCAGCCAGCCGGATATGGTTGAGTTTTATTGATTCACACTAGTGCTCGTAGTGGTAGAAAAGGCAAACTGCTAATCTAATCCACCGGATATGGTTGAGTTTCAGGTGAACAATTATCAGTCTACCGCGTGTTATCATGCTGGCATCTCGTAAGAAACGATTAGTGTGTCCTCTACGTTTGGAAAGGTGGACATAAAACTGAAAATTAATTCCAAATAGTCTTCACCAAAAAAGGAAGTGTTCATGGAAGGCCTAGTCTATGCCATTAAGGACACCATGTAGAGTTCGCCTTGAAACTGACCACACTATTTCAATAAATTTTGAGGCTATCTTACTACTATACCATTAACTTCAAAGCATTGAAACTTTGCACATGCAGTTAGTGATATCTCCTCAACACAGGGAAAGAATTATGGAAAGATCCAAATGCCCAGTTTATGTAAAATACATTTTAAATTTTACCTGAAAAATAATTTTTGAGAATGTTGTAATCTCTTTAGGTACACTTTTCTCAGAAAGTAGCAGACAGAGAGCAACTAAACTGCCCATATATGCCGTATAGGCTTTGATTTACACAGTAGGTGAAAGATTTTATTCATTAGAATATTATTTGGCCAATTAAAAAATATTATATTTGATGTACCAAATTTTGGTAAATGTTTTGTAATATTAAATTTTTCATAGGGCTTGATATCTGTTAATATCCAGTTATATTTCACCTAGTGTGTTTATAATGACCCCATGCATAACCATAAAAAAATTCATGACAATAAGTTCAGTAGTTTCAGAGAAAAGTGTATGTGAATGTCAAAAAATATAAGTTACGGTAAATGACAAAAAAAACAAAGACATGCGTTTTTGACACATATCAGCCTTTTAGAATTGTCCAGCTCCATACTCCTCTTCATTCTTGGTTTCCTCATCTTCTTTCTTCTTCTTTTCAGCTCTCTTCTTTATTCTGGCTTCTTTGGTCATCTCTTGGCCACTCTTTTCAGCTTCTTTCAGTCGCAGCATATCACTCTGGCGAAGCGCACATGCCATGTCATTGCCTGGTACAATGCCAAGTTTTTCATGCCATAAACAAACCTCAAATTTACCTCATATTTCTTCTCAACTAATTTTGATGTCATAGTTGATTTATTGCTGCCACATGAATTACATTGTATTTCCAATCAAGTGGCTAAGCCCCTTCTACTTTTTTCATCTTCCTTTAGTTCAAAACAGTCTACACCATCACAGTGTTTACATTTAGCAAATGAGCGTAGCAATGCAGAAAGTACACCTATATCTAGAATTGCATAACTATCACAACTACTTGCATTACTGACAGTAGAACGGGCATTACTCTCGGCTTCCAAATAATAGTTTCCTTTTTGAGGCACTGCTTGATCTTCCAATGTCATGTTTTGAGTCGGTTGAAGGCAATCCAAAATCGCCCTTCACACCTTTGGCAACACGGCGATTATGTTTACAATTACCAAACTTCCTAATTCGACCCATAATAACACACGGGAACACAAAACTGTAAATAAATATTATAAAACCAACGACGACTGATCTACACGTGGTTACCACTGAAAATTCAAACCATCAACAAGTTTCCGCGGAAACCGATGCTTAGATGTTTCCATGGAGATTATATAAGCAAGGCAGCTACCAGAACTACTCAGATGTTTCCATGGAGATTATATAAGCTACCAGAACTACCAACAGACAAAACAAGACTTCCTATAAGCATGCCGAAAAACAACTTTTGGTGACAGTCCACGCCAGGTGGGCGTGGTCAGCTGAGCACCATAATTAAATGCCCCGAAAAAGGCATATAGAGGGCCGGAAGGTGCAAAAATCATATACCAGCTTATAGAATAGACCTTCCCTCACACATTTATCAAAGAAAAAAAAATCCGATTTTTTCATCACTCAACTCGACAAGGTGTCCTTAAAGGAAGTTTTCAACACATTGAGTTGCTTGCCTTCAGGGCTACCAACTGTGGAGTTGCTTGCCTGCAGGGCTACCAACTGTGGAGTTGCTTGCCTGCAGGGCTACCAACTGTCCGGTGACCTACGTACTACATTTCCCCGCTGGCTGCGCGTCCAATGGCTACTGGCGATAACTCTTCTGTATTACCGTGGATAAAAAACAAAATAAAAGGTCACACTGCAATGAATGAGGAAAACATTCATCAAGCAGCAAATAGGAAAATCATTACATTGTGTATTTACACTAATTGGACTAATATGAAAATGCGGGGCTGTTGACAAAAAACCTTAATCACACCAAACCTCCTCTACCACATTATTTACGCTTTAACACAATGAGAGTTTGATGCGCCACATTTCACTTTATCACGTTGGTGAGCTTGCCATTTCAATTAGTCATCCCCATACCTCGCACCTTCATAATATTTAACCTAAAAGATGTGCTGGAGTTGTTTGTAGTCTCCTACTCGCACGAGCTGAGGCTGTTATTGCTGGTTTAATTTACACCACTTGTCAAATATTGTGTAATACCTCGAAATGTCTATTTTTATTGTTTACTGAACCTGTACGTTTTACTTTCTTAGCCAGTTGTTTCATTGTGCTTATGTACAGTGCTTTAATGCCTTATGTGAAATATTCGTTACGTGAACGTGTACATCTGCACAATACGTAGGCTACATAACGTGCAGGAAATCGTGCGCTGAAACAAGATAAAAGTTTCCAGTGAGTTAGTTAGTTTTAAGGGGCGGAACTTCGAGTGAAATATCCAGGGAAACCCATTCCTATAAATCGGACAATAGAACAATTGGCTAATAAGGAGTGTTTTCCTAGCTCCGCATTTTGTAACAAGAAGTTCCGTGACGAACTAAAGAGCCTACTTTTCTTAAAATGTAAGATTCTATATAGAATAATGACGAAATTAAGTTGGTAATATCGAAATTTCTAATTAGTTCGAAATACTGTATACCTGGCATAATGTAGCCTAATAGAGGACTACAGTTGGCAGCCCTGGTGACTGAATATATTCTTAGTACCATCTCTTAAGGTACAGAATACAAAATTTGGTTGGAGTCCAATGAATAGCATGGACGTTACATGCAGTTAAACATTGGATCTAACAGCGCGCGTAAAATCATGTTGGCAACAGTGTCATGCATGTATTGGTCAGAAATAATCTGAAATAAAATGATCTATTGTTGTGCCAATTTTGAATGAAATCCATTAGTTAGTATAGAAGTTACATGCATTTTAAAATTGGACCTATCAGCAGGCTTTGAATCATGTTGGCAGCACTGACGTATATTAGTTACTCCAAAGTAATCTAGAATGCCAGGTACTATACGTGTGCAAAGTTTAGAGCTATTGGCTTGCATTCTTTCTGATATATTGATATTAGGGTAAAAAAATAGAGACAGCATTTATTAACAGTTGGCAGCCCTGGTTGCTCTTAACAATACGCATAGTCTTAGCTGTTATGGTACACATAGCACATACGAAATTTGGTTGAAATCCAAATGATAGTATGGAAGTTACATGTATTTAAAGTTGGACCTCTCAGCAGGCTTAGAATCATGTTGGTAGCACTGACGTATATAAGTTACTCCAAATTAATATAGAATGTCATGTACTATACGTGTGCATAGTTTAAAGCTGTCGGCTTGCATACTTTCTCATATATATTGGTATTTGGATAAAATAAATTAAGAGCATTTTTTAACAGTTGGCAGCACTGGTGGTACATAAGAATACGTTCAGTCATATCTGGTTATGTACACATACAACATACGAAATTTGGTTGAATTCCAATTGATAGTGTAGAAGTTATATGCATTTAAATATTGGACCTATCAGTAGGCTTATAATCATTTTGGCAACACTGCCATGTATGGCCTCCTGGAAATTAAACTGCAATATTACTATCAATACGTGTGCCAATTTTGAAATAGCTCCCATTCATACCTTCCAAGATATCCAACATGGAGCTCAAATTTCAATTGCGAATTTTCAGCAGTTGGTAGCACTGACATCATTTTCAAATATGGCCGTGAGATATTCAGGTATAGATCTTTACTCATACCAAATTTTATTTCGATTGCTCCAGCCGTTTAGGAGTTGATAGGGACACACACACACACACACACAGCCAGACAGACAGACAGAAGGACAGACAGACAGACAGACAGTCAGACATTTTCCCGGATCGATCTCATAAGACTACGTTTTCCTCATTTTTGCAAAATGTGAAAAGTAGGCTAAAAAGGAAGGAAGGAAGCTTGTAGTTTAACGTGACCGTTAATCGCGAGATCATGAGCCACGGGACCTCCTTTTTACGTGGAATCCGAACCACAGGACATGGCATTTCACTTCGAAAATCTCACATGCATTGACCGGGAATCGAACCCGGACCGCCTTGGTGAGAGGCATACAGCTAGACCGCTGAGCCACCACGCCCTCCCCGCATTTTGTGCGGAGCGTACTGCGGACATCCCAATGCGCTGCGTCTATTTCAAGTTTTCAATACTTTGAGAAGTGAGTGAACAAGAGCTCTCGTCCTCTGAGCACGAAAAAATAGCGGTATTGATGTTATTAGAAGAGGAAGAAGAGATCGAAGATGAAATTTACTTCATTGATGGTCGTCTTTATGTAGTGCGGAAATCTGTCAGTTCCATGTACGCATCTAGAGAGCAAGAAGGAGTGTTTAAACTTTTAATCCACAGACATTTGCTCGACGACGAAGTGAAGTTCAAATCTTACTTCAGAGTTACTAGGTGTCAGTTTGAATACTTGCTTAGTTTGGTAGAAAATGATCTTGCAAGCGAGTCCTGCAACAGGATTAGAAGTCCGATATCAGCGGCGGAGAAGCTGGCGTTTACATTGAGGTAAGTTAGTAGAATGTATTAATTGGAAAATTTAAACAAGCTAATTTATTAGGCCTACGTCTAATCAATTAACTAAACTTGTCAAATTAAATTAATGTATCTTTCTATGAAAAATAGTTAATATAGCGAATCATTCTAGAAAATATTTCTTTATTTAATAAAAATCTATAGTAAAATTTAAAAAAATATAAAATGGGTAAAAAATGTAGTTTCTTTGGACAAAGTTACTGAACTTAACTTGGAACTACTGTACACACTCAATAGTTCTTTTTGAATTTTGTGGCAAAGAAAGAAATCGACAGTACTCAAGAGAAAACTGCCCAAATACTCGTCTGTTGCGTAGCGCGGTCCGCACTTGACTGCTCTCAAAGGAGTCGTCCAGTTGCGCAGAGCGCAGTGCGCACCGCGCACCGCGGAGGCGTGTAGGAAAATGATGCCGTTTGATTCCGTGTTCTTGAGTAGTCTCCACACTGCGGACTGCGCATTGCGCACTGCGCTCCGCACGAAATGCGGATTCAAACGTACAGGTTCAGTAAACAATGAAAATAGACGTAGAGGTCGTTATTTCCTTACTGAAGCTAAATTAACTGGAGTCACCGGAAACTTCATAAGGAGATGCCGATTATGATTGGCAGCGGATGGGGAACATTTTCAGCTTCCACTGTAAACATGGTGAGTAAACATCCATGATACTGATTTTAAGCACAGAATTCTGTCGTACATATGCGCCCGCGGTCGCCGGGAACTGAGCCGTCACTGGCGGAGCGCGTGAGCGAGAATGCCCTTGCCAAGCAAAATAGAAGACCCTATAGATCTCCAGGTATGCCTATTGCTGTGACCATAGGTTCTGTAGAGCATGGAATGCGGATTATAATGTGAGATAGCTTTGCATGGTACCATCTTGAAATTATTCAGCTGATGGCCCTGCAACTTCACAATTTAAACACTTCATGTATCTTCTTCTTCTTGTTCTCCACCTTGATTAATCCCACTTATGTAGGGTCGCTGATGCGGATGTTCCTCCTCCACGTTGTTCTATCCCGGACCATTTCCTCCACAAGCCCCCGCTGTTTCATGCTTTCTTGAATGCTGTCCATCCATCGCCTTTTTGGTCGTGCTCGACTCCGTTTCCCTGGTGGAAGCATTTCCATCATCCTATTACCCACATAATCTTGTTCTCTCCTCTTAACATGGCCATACCATCTGAGGCCAGCTTCTCTGACTTTCTCAGAAACTTGCACCACGCTAAGTCGTCTCCTAATTACTTCATTTCTCACTTTGTCCAACCTTGTATGCCCACTTGCCCATCTCAGCATACGCATTTCTGACACGTCCAGTTTTCTTGCCCATCTCCTTGTTATCTGCCAGGTTTCTGTCCCGTATATCATTGCTGGTCTCACCACGGCCTTGTGTACCTTCCCTTTAAATTTTTCTGGTACCTTCTTGTCGCACAGTACACTTGATGTTTTCCTCCAGTTGGACCATCCCGACCGTATCCTGCTCTTTATTTCCTCCTCCGGTCCACCATCATGTTGGATAACTGCACCAAGATATCTGAACGAACTTGTGTTGGGATCTCTACTCCAGCCAATTTTTAACCTTCATGTATCAAGGTTTATTATTTGTGAAATTCAGTAGGAATGGGTTGATTAGTATGGTCTGTAACTGATATGGATACTCGGGTGGCCACTACAGTATTTTGTTTTTTTGAGATGGCAGAGAAATAAAACATTGATTACTGCTACCGCAACACCAAATTTTATTAATTTTGGTACCATAATTTGGCAATTGATAGGACGTGCACACACACAGTTGAACAGAAATTTTGCCCGTATATGTATTATAAGTCTACCTTCATTTTTTTTTTCAAAAATTCGAAAGTAGTTTAAACTGAGCTGAAATACACTTGTTCATGCGGTTAGTCCCTGCAGAGTTGTACTCATTACGATATTATGTTGGTATCCTCTTGTTACTCACCGATCAATCAGCTGATCCTGTATTAATTGATTTTACATGAGTCATGGCTGATTATTGTGAATTTACTCGTGAACACTGTAGGCTGCTGGTATAACAGACGTACGAGGTGGTGGTAAATTGTGACAACTCATTGGACTGAGCCCTAATACTCGATGTGAAATATAGTGTTATACTTCCTATAATTCCATATTTGGCTTAAATAATGTTAGGTCCCGAAGGGCAGTGCTAAGCTGGTATGTCATGGCCTGCTAACACAGTACTGTGGAGCATTATGTCACAGCCTTGTAATGAACTCCTTACAGCATTGTTGAACCACTAATCACCGCCTGCTAACACAGTACTGTGGAGCATTATGTCACAGCCTTGTAATGAACTCCTTACAGCATTGTTGAACCACTAATCACCGCATGCCAACACAGTAGTGAGGAGCGGTATGTCACAGCCTTGTAATGAACTCCTTACAGTATTGTTGAACCACTAATCACCGCCTGCCAACACAGTCGTGTGGAGCGGTATGTCACAGCCTTGTAATGAACTCTTTACAGTATTGTTGAACCACTAATCACAGCCTGCTAACACAGTAGTGTGGAGCGGTATGTCACAGCCTTGTAATGAACTCTTTACAGTATTGTTGAACCGCTAATCACAGCCTGCTAACACAGTAGTGTGGAGCGGTATGTCGCAGCCTTGTAATGAACTCCTTACAGTATTGTTGAACCACTAATCACTGCCTGCTAACACAGTAGTGTGGAGCGGTATGTCACAGCCTTGTAATGAACTCCTTACAGCATTGTTGAACCACTAATCACAGCCTGCTAACACAGTAGTGTGGAGCGATATGTCACAGCCTTGTAATGAACTCTTTACAGTATTGTTGAACCACTTATCACAGCCTGCTAAGACAGTAGTGTGGAGCGGTATGTCACAGCCTTGTAATGAACTCTTTACAGTATTGTTGAACCACTTATCACAGCCTGCTAAGACAGTAGTGTGGAGCGGTATGTCACAGCCTTGTAATGAACTCTTTACAGTATTGTTGAACCACTAATCACAGCCTGCTAACACAGTAGTGTGGAGCGGTATGTCACAGCCTTGTAATGAACTCTTTACAGTATTGTTGAACCGCTAATCTCAGCCTGCTAACACAGTAGTGTGGAGCGGTATGTCGCAGCCTTGTAATGAACTCCTTACAGTATTGTTGAACCACTAATCACTGCCTGCTAACACAGTAGTGTGGAGCGGTATGTCACAGCCTTGTAATGAACTCCTTACAGCATTGTTGAACCACTAATCACAGCCTGCTAACACAGTAGTGTGGAGCGGTATGTCACAGCCTTGTAATGAACTCTTTACAGTATTGTTGAACCGCTAATCTCAGCCTGCTAACACAGTAGTGTGGAGCGGTATGTCGCAGCCTTGTAATGAACTCCTTACAGTATTGTTGAACCACTAATCACTGCCTGCTAACACAGTAGTGTGGAGCGGTATGTCACAGCCTTGTAATGAACTCCTTACAGTATTGTTGAACCACTAATCACTGCCTGCTAACACAGTAGTGTGGAGCGGTATGTCGCAGCCTTGTAATGAACTCCTTACAGTATTGTTGAACCACTAATCACAGCCTGCTAACACAGTAGTGTGGAGCGGTATGTCACAGCCTTGTAATGAACTCCTTACAGTATTGTTGAACCACTAATCACAGCCTGCTAACACAGTAGTGTGGAGCGGTGTGTCGCAGCCTTGTAATGAACTCTTTACAGTATTGTTGAACCACTTATCACAGCCTGCTAAGACAGTAGTGTGGAGCGGTATGTCACAGCCTTGTAATGAACTCTTTACAGTATTGTTGAACCGCTAATCTCAGCCTGCTAACACAGTAGTGTGGAGCGGTATGTCGCAGCCTTGTAATGAACTCCTTACAGTATTGTTGAACCACTAATCACTGCCTGCTAACACAGTAGTGTGGAGCGGTATGTCACAGCCTTGTAATGAACTCCTTACAGTATTGTTGAACCACTAATCACAGCCTGCTAACACAGTAGTGTGGAGCGGTGTGTCGCAGCCTTGTAATGAACTCTTTACAGTATTGTTGAACCACTTATCACAGCCTGCTAAGACAGTAGTGTGGAGCGGTATGTCACAGCCTTGTAATGAACTCTTTACAGTATTGTTGAACCACTTAGCCTGCTAACACAGTAGTGTGGAGCGGTAGCCACGGCCGGCGAGTAGGAGCTGAGATTATGGTCAATGGAGGCAAGGTCACGAGGGTCAAGGAACTCAAGAGGAAACGCCGGTTTAGAGGTCGGCTCTCATTGTAATGATTTAATGCTGCCTTAGGATGCTGTGCGGGCTGCAGTTTGTGTCACAACAAGGGACACGTTTTGCAGCTATATTCTCAGAACACTAAAGGGAATATTCTCAGCCACAGAGCTCTCCAAACGTTCCAAGGTATCCCGGAAATCGGAAAATGAACTACTCTTATTTCATTGTAATTACTTTTTGATTAATTCGTGGTCATCAGTCCCGTATGTTACCTGCATCGTTCCTGCGGTGTGGTTGGGGCCTTTGAGGTTTTAAAAGGTAGAACATCAAGGTCATCTTCCCGTTTCCTTCAGAGTCTTTGACTAGAGTAAACATTTGTAATTGAGGGTAACGTTGGGAAGGAATGGCCATATGTTCAAGTTAAGTAGCCTACCATCCCAGCATTTTCACGAAGTAATGGTTGAACACTACGGAAAGCTACTTCTAGGATGGCTAATTTGGGAATCCGTATAGCATTTTTCCCAGTACTCCTCAAGGAGCATCATTTCTCGTCGCCCAGACAAGTTGATGGCCGGGCCATTAGAAAAGAAGTCGCAATATACTGTACACCCCTGGGCCTGATTTTGGGAAATGAAACTCTAGGATTGAATATCCCAGCGTTATACTGATACAACTGGGAATACTTGCTCAATTCTCGTCTTACTTTTGTTAGAACTACGGATGCGCTGGGGTTAATAGTGGAAAATGAGACCACCATTTGGACTCGAACCCAAATACCTTTAATTCCCGACACAACCAATTTACATGGAACCTGCACCGGTATATTATATTGACTGGCTGCGTGGCTGAGCGATAACGTTCTCGCTTTATGTGCCCAAGGTTGCAGGCTCGAATCCCGGCGCAGTCAGTTGGCATTTAAAGTTGCAAAAATGTGAGGGAACCGTATCCATAGATTTACTGGCACGTTAAAGATCCCCTTCAGGGGAAAATTCTGGCACCTCGGTGCCCTAAAAGCCACAGTAGTTACGAGGGACGTAAGACCAATAACAGTATTATTACATTAGATCAGCTGCATGGAAACAGGAATATAGCCCGGACCTGGCTTTTGTCTCCTATGACAACTACTATCGGCCATTGTGTACTACACGGAAAGTCCTGCCAGCTTTTCCGCACAGTCAACACCACCCAGTTGATCTTGAAGTTGGAATACAAATCCCTCTTGGGACTTCATATCATCGCCCACGCTGGAACTTCAAAAAAGCGGACTGGAAAACTTTCTCAGAAGAGCCAGATGAATATGTCCGATGGATACCTCCAACGAGTGACTATTATGGGAGATTTGTAGGAGCTGTAATTACCATAGCCAAAAAACACATTCCAAGAGGATTCAGGACGGAATATGTTCCTGGATGGACTGATACAAATGAAAAGCTGTACCAAGAGTTCCTGGGAAGTGGTGAACAAGAAATTGCTGAAGAACTACTTGGTAGCCTTGATAATTCTCGGAAGGAAAAGTGGATTGAAACCGTAGAATCAAATAACTTCAGTAAATCCAGCAGAATAGCCTGGTCACTCTTGAGAAAACTTGGAGGAGGTACCCCAATTGTTCGTGGACATCAAAATGTCACTCCAAAAATAGTTGCTTCCCATATAGTTTCAATGTCTCGAACAGCTAGATACAGAAATCACACAAAATATAACAAGAAAGAATTGGCCAATCTCAAGGTCACAAGTAATTCTGGATCAGAATAAACTGAACCCTTCAACATGCAGGACAAAGACACAGCGCTGAATGATGTAAAAAGCGGTAAGGCCCCAGGATTTGAGGAGTACATCCCGATTTCTTGATAAACAGTGGAAAGTATGCTCGTCTTTGGCTATCCAAGCTAGCCACTAACATTGTTCAGACTGGTAAGCTACCTCGTTTGTTTAAATTGACGAAGATCATTGCCATGCTGAAGCCTGGGAAACCAAGTGACAGACCAGACAGTTATAGACCTATCTCATTGTTGAGTGTATGCTATAAGCTAATTGAGACTAATCGAACAGAATCGCCTCAAAAGTGCTTGAAGTAATTCCCATAGAACAAGCAGGATTTAGACCACAAAGGAGTTGCACGGGCCAAGTTCTCTCCTTTACCACCTACATTGAGGCAGGGTTCCAGAATTGCCAAAAAACATCAGTAGCATTTATAGACCTTAAGACAGGTTATAACACTGTTTGGAGAGAGAGTGTAATTTATAAAGTACTTCAAGTTATCCCTCGTAAGACACTGGCTCGTCTTGTAAGCAACATGCTGAATGATAGACGCTTCCAGGCCATCATGGGAAGTGAAATTAGCAAACCAAGTAAATTAAATAATGGACTTCCTCAAGGATCAGTGCTTGCCCCACTCCTGTTCAGCCTCTATATATCAGATTTGCCCTCCACAAAATCGAGGAAGTTTGGATATGCTGACGACTGGGCAATTGCTACTAGAGATCCATGTTTCGAAAGTACAGAAGAGACGCTGACAAATTATCTTTTCTGCACTGGGAGATTATTTTCGAAAATGGAGACTTCAGCCAAGCACAACTAAGACCGAAGTAGCTTGCTTCCACCTGAACAATAAAATGGCAACAAGGGAACTTACAGTTTACTTCAATATCATCCTCCTTCGCCATAACAGACATCCCTAGTATTTGGGTAATAACACTGGATAGAACATTGTCATTCAAAGAACACCTATGAATAACTTCTGCCAAAATGGAGACAAGAAACAACATCTTGCGGAAATTATGTGGCACCACTTGGGGTGCCAACGCAACTACTCTCCGTTGCTCAGCTCTAGGTTTAGTTTATTCTGTTGCTGAGTATTGCGCTCCGGTGTGGATAAATAGTCCGCATGTAAGATTAATAGATGCACAATAGAATAACACCATGCGCATGATAACAGGAACAATATGTCAACTCCTACACAATGGCTTCCTATTCTCAGCCACATCCCACCACCTCATTTGCGGCGATTCAACATTTTGATAAGAGAATATAGAAAGATCCAGACCAACAAACAACTACCTATCCATGGAGACCTTGCTGATCTGCATGTGAAACGATTACGTTCAAGACATCCACCTATCTGCACAGTGGAGAATCTTACAACTAACAAATTCAACCTGACTGAGAGATGGTCTTCTGTTTGGAATTCGTTTGCTCCTCCAGATAGTTCAGTGATGCCATGCATAACTGAGCAGGTGCCAGGGTTCACTCAGCCTAGAAAGACCTGGTCAAAATTAAATAGAATCCGGACAAATCACGGTGTATACGGGGATCTCCTGTGCAAGTGGAGGAAAAAATCTTCATCATGTTGCGAGTGCGGTGCTGAAAGACAGACTGTTCGGCACCTAGTTCAAGAATGCCCACAAATATCTTACAGTGGTGAATTAAGCGACTTCTTCCTTGGGACACCACAGGCACTTCATTACGTTTCTGACCTTGATGTCAAATTATAAATAACATTCATGTATGCCATACGATAAATAAATTTGAACTTTCAAATCAAAATTTGCAGCGACAAATTTATTGAGGCAGTAATAATAATAATAATAATAATAATAATATCGTATGGCCTCAGGTGCTGGATGGAAGCTCTTTTGTTTGCGCCCAGAGGGCAGCTTGCATGTAGAATTTTTTTGTTCCTTGGAGCGCTATGAAAGTCAAGGTGGTTAGATGTGTACAAGTTTCACTGCAGGTTTTGTAACCTTAGTTTCTGACCACCTCTCGTACGAGTATAATGGCTGCATAGGCACACGTATGGATCTCAGCTGTTCTGAATATTTTCACTGTCCAACCAGGACTGGAAAGGGAATGATGGGGAGGATTGTTGGCAACAGGTGGTTGTTGGCCTCGCCTCGCCCAATTCGCGACGTATCGTTCCCTAGAGGAAGACTTACCAGAGTGTTATCATGTCCATAACTCGGGATGTGTCAGCTGAACCCAGGTCTGTACTGAATACTGGCACCAAGCTCTCGGCGACTCGGTCCATGAAGGAGGGCCTATGAGAGCGCCAAACGCTTGGCCATCCTGAGCTCCCGCTTCTACCACTTCCATTTCTGGCTAAACCCTACGTTTACCATACATTTGGAGGGCACTAGTGATGATGAGTGGGCGTGACCTTGTTAGTAATAACTCCTTCCTTTTCTTCTTCTTTTTAAAATATTATTATTATTAGTCTATTATTATTATTATTATTTTACATCTTTACCTTTGGACCGGGATAGATCTTACTAGCCTATTTTCATTTCTGAAAAATATCGGCTAATGAGATCACTTTTTGTCCGTGTGTGTGTGTGTATGTACGTGCCCGGGGGCACTTCTAAGCGGCTGGAGCGATTTCAATGAAATTCGGTAAGGTCATAGTAATAATTTGGCAGACACCGACCATGCCCTTCAAATTTTATCACGTCTCACCAATCCAACATAGCGACTGTGCGAAATATTTCACCGGCATTCTATATCTCCAAAACTATTACTGATATCACCCTAAAATTTTGTGCGGTTATAAAGAGTACTACTAGAAGTTCACCTATGTAACTTTCAAAACCTGTCAACTACAAAACGAACATGGTGGCCAAGCGAAGTTGAAACATTTAAATTGACTTTTCTCGCGATTTGACCACCCTAGCGCAGTGAAACTTGACACGGTATATACTTATAAAAACTTCAATCCACTGGCATCTAATTAATTTAAATTATTTTCATAGCCACAAGATACACATGGATGAGACCAGGAGATACAGGGCGTTACCAAATCGACTTCATTATGGTCAAGCAGAGGTTTCGAAACCAGATTTTGGATTGTAAAGCATATCCTGGTGCTGACATAAACTCTGACCACAATCTGGTCGTAATGAAATGCAGATTAAAGTTGAAGAAACTGAAGAAAAGTCAAAAGCCAAAAAGGTGGGCAATAGACAGACTGAAAGAGAAGGATGTAAACGAAAGATTCAAAAACAGTATAAAGGAAGGACTAATGAAAAACCCTAAACAAACTTCAATTGCAGACGAATGGGCACTTTTGAAGAATGAAATAACAAAATCCGCAGAAGAAAACATTGGTAGGAAAGAAAGAATAGGTAGAAAACCGTGGATCACTCAGGATATACTAGAATTGATGGATGAAAGGCGGAAACACAAGAATGTAAGAGATGAGAAGGGGAAAGCAGAATACAGACGTCTGAGAAATGAGGTTAACAAGAAGTGTAAGGAAGCGAAAGAAGAATGGTTGAAAGAGAAATGTGCAGGTATAGAAAATTGTCTGAAATTAGGTAAAGTAGACACAGCTTATCGAAGGATTAAGAATACTTTTGGGGAAAAGAAGACTAAGTGCTGTTATATTAAGGACACAAATGGAAAGCCTCTAACAGATAGGGAAGAAAAGGTTGAGAGATGGAAAGCTTACATAGAGAGTTTGTATAAGGGAATGGAGATTGAGAATCATATAATGGAAAGGGAGGAGGAAATTGATGAGGATGCGAAAGGAGATTTAATATTGAGATCAGAATTTGATAGAGCTTTGGAAGACTTAAGCAGGAACAAAGCACCAGGCATAGATGATATACCGATTGAGTTGCTACGCTGCATAGGAGATGAAGGTCTGATCAGGTTATTTCACTTGGTGTGTAGGATTTATGAGACAGGTGAGGTACCCCCTGATTTCAAGAAGAATGTAATCATCCCTATACCAAAGAAAGTGGGAGCTGACAGATGTGAAGATTACCGTACAATCAGCTTGATTACTCATGCTTCAAAGATCCAGTCTAGGATAATTTACAAGAGGATTGAAAGCCAGATAGAAACGGAGTTGGGTGAAGACCAGTTTGGTTTCAGGAGGAATGTAGGAACAAGGGAAGCTGTACTAAGTCTTAGGCTGATTTTGGAAGGTAGAATAAGGAAAGATAAGAGAACGTTCATGGCTTTTGTAGACTTAGAAAAGGCTTTTGATAACGTTGATTGGACTAAATTGTTTGACATTTTGAAATCGATTGGAATAAAGTACAGGGATAGGAGGGTGATATACAATCTATACAGAAACCAGACAGCAGTCATTCGAGTTGAAGGACATGAGAGAGAAGCTGGTATTCAGAAAGGTGTAAGGCAAGGCTGCAACTTATCACCCATACTTTTCAATCTTTACATTGAACAAGCAATGAAGGAAATTAGAGAAAAATTTAAATTGGGAGTGAAGATTCAAGGAGAAATAATTTCAACTCTGAGATTTGCTGATGACATAGTCATCTTGGCCGACAAGCCTGAGGATTTGAATGAGTTTTTGAATGGTATGGACTCCGTCTTACAGAAAGAATTCATGATGAAAATTAATAAATGTAAAACAAAAATACTGGAATGCAGCCGAAATAAATCAGAAACCTCTATGGAGATCAAATTGACAGGTGAAAAGCTGAAGGAAGTAGAAGACTTCTGTTACTTAGGAAGTAGAATAACCAGTGATGGACGAAGCAAAGAGGATATAAAAAGTAGGTTGGCTCAGGCAAAGAAAGCTTTTCTACAAAAAAGGAATCTGCTGACATCGAATATAGATTTAGGTATTAGGAAGTCATTTTTGAAAGCCTTTGTCTGGAGCGTGGCGCTCTATGGAAGTGAAACTTGGACTATTGGTGCAGCAGAAAAGAGGAGAATAGAAGCATTTGAAATGTGGTGTTACAGGAGAATGATGAAGATCAGATGGGTAGATAGGGTTACAAACATAGACGTATTAAGACGAGTGGGAGAGGAGAGATGTTTCTGGCGACTGCTAATGAAGAGAAGAGATAGGTTGGTAGGACACATACTAAGACACCCAGGAATAGCAAGCTTAGTTATGGAAGGAAGGGTCGAGGACAAGAACTGTAGGGGTAGACCAAGGTTAGAATATGTTAAACAGATTGCCTCAGATGTAGGGTGTGGTAGTTATGTAGAGATGAAACGATTAGCTCAGGACAGGGAGGCATGGAGAGCTACATCAAACCAGTCAAAAGACTGAAGACTCAAACAACAACAACAGCCACAAGATGGCGGCCGAGCGAAATTTAAAAAAAAACTCATTTTTATTTCTTGTGTCCTAATCATGCGATTGAAGTTTGAATAAAACACCTACACAATAATGTGCCTGTAATAGTGCAAAACTCTAGGGCCTATTGTACCCTTTCGTTATCATATGGAACATGTGTTCGTATCCCAGATAGTTCACGGTCTTACGAGGCATGGGGCGTTCAACCCGCTATACGAGCACATATTCAGGATTTGAGTCTATCAGGTAACTACTCTACTTGAAAGAAACAACATAGTCCTAATATCACATTTAATGGTACTAATTCATGGCAAAACATAACACAAAACACAAAAATATTTTACAATTACTTCCCACAACAAAAATCAAAATTACATGTGAGTCTCTTCTCCTACAGTTTGATGCTCCACTACACCCATATCTATCCTAGATATCCTATCGTTGATGCTCTTTGACATTTGCGAGTGTCCATAGTGTTTTTCACGTGGCACAATTCAACACAAATTGGCATATCACAACACAACACACACAAATTACATTTAAATAACATTAAATATGCAATTATCAAATATTTATCCGTTTTAACACGGAACATTTACTTTAAATAACATTGATTCATTAGCTTATGCCTTGTTTAGCATGTGTTGCTTTTCCACGCATATCGTCTTCTTTTCCCATAAGTTTCAAACGCTGAAGTGGTACATCTTCCCATCCAAAATACCCATAGTTATAGACATTTTATAGCTTCACCATACAACACTCTTCTGGGGTCTGGTCATATCATTATCGTTACAAACGTGTCATATCATTAAATTACGCTACACGTATGAATAAATTAGCATGAACTGGATAATTATTATTTACAAAAATGCATGTATTTATTTGGTGCAGTTAATTTGTCCTCGGACAATAACTTGGCCAAATCTTATCCAATTACTTCATTCCAACATTCCATATGTATGGAAACAGTACATATAATTCATTTGATACCATCATAACAAGCACATATTAATTACTTTCTGAAATATCGAGATCCTTCAGTGTCCCACTACAATCTTAACAGAAAAGGATCCGGTCTTATTGACTCCCTTTAGCGTGAACAAGAGATTCGTCACGGATTGTCCTAGGCATGCTGGCTGCCGGGTCTGTGGATTCTACCTGCTATCCTGACCGACTTCCTGCAATGGCCATGTGCTCACTCAATGGTACAGCTCTGCTAGGGGTGCATGATTGGATTGTGTCATTACGAATTGAGTCGATCTAATTATTTAATACCTACACTTAGAGTATTTAATGGGCTCATATCGGCTCCTAATTAGTATTCAAAGCGAGGGATGGATCACAAAATAGCTTCGCTGTTTTATGGACGTAATCAGTGGCTTTTTTGCGCGTCCCAGCTGAGTTTCAAACTGTTATCTCACTGGACGGGCACGAATATAACTAGAGGAAATCCACGTTTCCTACTCGAAGAACTTTTGTCTTACCTCTAAGGGCAGATCAATTACTATACTGGCCTACCTAGGGTGTCTAGTGGTTTTTCCTGGCAGCGAAGACTCTGCTAACAGTGGACACAGACAGACTCTGTCCCAACTCTGTTGCGAATACATATGTATGCTCTAAGGCGATACCATATCGTAGCTTCGAAGATTAGCCTACTATATTCGTCAACGTGCGAACTATTCTCGGATGGTCCCTGCAATTTATTGACGTAAATCTCTTGATTCTACGTTACATGCTCGCTGATCGCGGCTAACAACAATATTTCTGACAGATGACTCAATTCCTAAAGCACTCAGGTCCTTCATACATTTACTTATAAGCCAAAGTTTTACGTAGCTCCAAAACAAGTATTAATTTACTGGCACTCACATTGACTATCTTAATGGCTCTCAACTACAACCATGTAGAATATAACATAGTAAAACATTTATCTATCATTTCAATGACACTGAAAAACTCTCTTTATCTCGCTATTTATCTATCTTTCTTACTTTTCACAATAACACAGTATTTTTACAATAAATATGACACACTTCGCACGTTCTATAGGCATGAATACGCCGATTTATATATTTATTATTGTTACCGACCCCAAATTATATTATTATTATTATTAGTTAACGTTATCGTTACTTTCATCAACATCTTACGCCTAAATGGTCGTAAGCTTGTCATCCTCAAAGCCATATATTTATAAAAATACGAGGGATGTGAACTCGTACACAAATGACTGTTAATTCTTAATATTTGAGGAAATGATTTGTTGTATGGTGAGCTATTAAATCATATCAACATATTGGAATGGTACTCACGTTCATTCTTGCTGGGTTAGTCCAACATGACAGCAATTCGCCCACCATCATGCTTGCTTGAAGCCATCATTACACTTTCCATACGACACATTGCATAGGATTTGCACATGGTAATTATATCTTGCACTAGTGGCATTTTACACTTTTTAAACAACACACATTCTTTTAACATATAAACATAAACACTTTTAATGATCACTGTAACATTACTTTATACCCAATTTTGCACACGGATCCTTGCTTGGATTCCCGCTATTGCCTGACTTCAGAGATGCGATGCAGCTAAATCCTGACAACCGCCTGTCTCCTTCGAAAGTCTATCTCGCGTGTGTGTGCTCATCTCCCGTCTCCTACAGCTTCTATCTTCTCTACTGCAAAGTTGCTCAAACATAGATCACAAATACTTTTGATGCTTTCCAGGTTCCCGTAAAACTGTAGTGTTCATTACAATTGTATGTGTTATTTTAAATATTAAAACACTCCCTGTGGATAGGTTCATTGTCCGTCAACATCATCCTAATATATCTCTACGCTGTACTGATTATTTAGTCGCGTATATGTCTGCTGTAGACTAATTATCATATAATGCAGAATTACTTTTATTATGCTGCATGATGCGCCTTTCATTGTTCATTACTAATATACTGAACGTCACTACTTATAAATTTCGCGCACTTTCCTGCGTGATCGAACAGCATGTCGCCCCACGAGTTGAGTCAAGAAGAACTGACCGTCTCCTCCAGCTTCCCCACTGGATTTCCAGTAGCGACGCTCTTCTTAAATAATGCGTTCTCTGACAACGTGAAGTGTGATTCTTACTCGTCTATTCATTGAGGTTCCAAATTCACTTGCGTGCTGGCAATCGTTTCGCCCAATAAATTAGAATTAATTGCTTTCTTCCTTGGCGTTGGGACGCTACCTCGGTTATTCCCCTGCTGCTACAAGACAAATCCTAGCTCTGCCGCGGATTTGGTCTGTGCATAAGCTCCTTTTTAGATGCAGGCTTTAATTTAGGTGTGCGGACACTCCTAAATTACCTTTCCTAGAATATATGCATCTGGATGTAAGTTTCATCTCAATTCATTGCTCCATTTGGCCGTAATTAATTAATTTCTGTGGGTGACCATCCCCACTCTGCTTCTCCTCCTTGTGAGACTGGGGTTCCCTTAGCCATTAATCGCTGTTCACTCCCCCAGTGCCGCCGATAAGTAGTTCGCTGGCGTCAACTCGTAACGCCCCTTTGCTAGCTACGATTAGTCAACTGTCAAGTTGGCCCGCTTTCTTCAACTCTTAGTAGCTTATACGTATACTGGCTTGTAGTTCCTACAATATTCCAACTTTAATGCTATAATATTCTCTTTCTGGACGTGAAATCATGCTGTTATAATTATATACAGTTATAACTCATTGCTCCTTGGGTTCACTGTGGCTGTTCCCCCTCAGATATCAATGGTTCGAATCTCAGAAGAATCATGGGCCTGGTCTTTCTTTTATAAAGACCCCGGTTCGATGCTAGTCAGCCGTGTCCAATTGGGCACATTATTATATAAAAATCCAACATGGTGACCATCAGTAATATTTAGTCGGTTCTCAATATCTACGAATCTATTACAGCAATCAAACTGAAATTTTGTATGTTGATAGAGGCAATTAACTTAAGTAGGATGTATGAAAATAGGCTTCAGTTCTTCACGGAACTACCTGTTTATTTGATAATATTGATTTTCCCTTCTTCTAAAATCTTCCTCCGTTTTTCAATCCATGATTTCTTCGTCCTGGTATTGATATTCTCAGCAAAATGTTGGTTGTTGATTACTACAATCAACTAAAATCTACAAACACCGTTTCCTGAAGGTGTCAGTGATCAATGCTGCTAAATCTCCAGATACCTCCGTTTCATCCAGATTCCTTCTGAGCAGACTGGACCAAGGAGTTTCCTCAATAATTTCCTTTCTTTATTATTATTCTTCTACTTGCTTCGTTACGGCCAACTAAGGACCACGTCATGTAAACTGTTTTTTCTGCATTTTAATGTTGGCCCAGTACTCCTTCATTCGCAATTGATGTTGCACCTTTCTCTCCGTCGTCCACACCTTCCCGGTTTTTAGCTTCGGCTTAAGTTGATATCCTGGATATCTTCACGTGTTATCCCAGTCTCCAACAGATCTTTCTCTACTTCACTGAACCAGCCTTTGTCTTTTTCTCACGATGAAAAGCAAAGATGATGTTGGATAGCCGTGTTGATTTCATTCGGGTTATGTCCATAAAAGGAAATTCTCCTTTTCCTCATCACGTCAGTTATTTTCTCAACGTGAGTGTACAACTCTTGGTTGTGGCGTCTTCGGAACTCACCGTGTTCTTTGACTGGACCCAGGATTTTTCTCAATATCTTCCTTTCCTTGGTCTCCAGTTTTTCCATTATGCCTTTTCTATTCATGGAGAGACATTCCGCTGCATACAAAGCTTCTGGCCGGATGACCGTGCAGTAGTGCTTCAGTTTTGCATTCAGGGATATAGATCTTTTGTTGTACACATTCTTAGTTAGATGGTAAGCCATTTCAATTGTATTCAAGCGTGACGCAAAAGACTCGTTTTCGGACATTGTAGGGTCTATTCATTCCCCAAGGTACTTAAATTTCACAACCCGCTTTATTTTCCCTTGATTCACTTCAATATGTTTAGGAGCCGTTTTGATGTTAGTAATAAATTCTGTTTTCTCTCGAAAGAGATCAGGAGGCCCGCCTTTGCAGCTTGTGTTTGAACCTAGTTGATCTGTTTCCTGGCCATATCCAATGAATCCGCAAAACCCGCAAGGTCATCTATTCATGGAGAGACATTCCGCTGCATACAAAGCTTCTGGCCGGATGACCGTGCAGTAGTGCTTCAGTTTTGCATTCAGGGATATAGATCTTTTGTTGTACACATTCTTAGTTAGATGGTAAGCCCTTTGAATTGTATTCAAGCGTGACGCAAAAGCCTCGTTTTCGGACATTGTAGGGTCTATCCATTCCCCAAGGTACTTAAATTTCACAACCCGCTTTATTTTCCCTTGATTCACTTCAATATGTTTAGGAGCCGTTTTGATGTTAGTAATAAATTCTGTTTTCTCGAAAGAGATCAGGAGGCCCGCCTTTCCAGTTTGTGTTTGAACCTAGTTGATCTGTTTCCTGGCCATATCCAACGAATCCGCAAAAACCGCAAGGTCATCTGCAAAGGCTAGACAGTCAATTGATTGGTTCTTATTCTTGTAACCAAGTCTGATTCCATTTTGGACTCCTTCATCACTCATTGTTTTGCGCCACTCACGGATAACTTTCTCAAGAACGCAGTTGAATAGTAGAGGTGAGAGACCATCTCCCTGTCGAACTACTGTCCTTATCTCGAAGGCATTGGAAATCTCGCCTCTAAACTTAACTTTTGAAGTGGTGTTGGTGAGAGGAAGTGTGGTTGGTGAGAGTCTGTTGGATGATCGCTCTGGTTTTGTTGTCTAGGCCGAACTCCTTTAGAATCTTAAGTAGGGTAGTCCGATCAATGGAGCCATAAGCTTTCTTAAAATCAATGAAGGTTACTACAAATTTCTTGCTCCTTAGTTTCAAATATGAAAGGATAGATTTGAGATTCATGATTTGCTCCACACATGGCCGTCCCTTCCTAAAGCCTCCTTGATAATCAACCAGTTCTGTATCTAGCTGTTATTCAGCCCTAGTTTGAAGAGCTTTTGAGAGGATTTTGTAAGTTATCAGTAGGAGAGAGATGCCTCGGTAGTTGTTAACATCTGCTTTATCGCCTTTCTTATGAAGGGGGTGGATTAAAGCAGAAGTCCAGTCACTTGGAAGTCTTTTAGTTAGTCTGTTATTGTCCATTCTAATAATATGACCGTAAAATTTCAATCGTCTTTTCCGAAAAGTGTGAGAGATTTTTCAGATTATTATTATTATTAGTATTATTATTATTATTATTATTTTATGATTGCTATTTTTTATTCCTACATCATTTGCAGGTTGCCGAATAAACGAGGAGTTACAGAACAATGTTTGAAGAAATGTATTCAGCAGGAAAATGAATAATATTATAAACGACAAGAATTACTTTCAGTGTGCAAAGTAGATTGTTGTTGTTAATTCAGTCGGGGTCTTGGGTCATCGTGTTTATTGATCCCCGTGTTTTTTTTTTGTGTAGAATGTGTCTGTATAAAACTCTAGTCCAACCCGTTGTTCTATATGGATGTGAGACATGGAGTTTCCGAAAACAGGACTTTTATAAACTACTCGTATTTGGGAGAAAAGTACTTCGGAAGATCTTCGGACCGGTGAGGGATGTACACACGGGTGAATGGAGGATTAGACACAATCACGAAGTAGAAAACCTGTTTCATGATGCCAACTTAGCTGGAACTATCAAAACCAGAAGACTGCAGTGGGCTGGACATGTGGCCCGGATGGAAGACGACAGATGGCCACAGAAGCTACTGGATTTCATCCCCACAGGCAGGAGACCACCAGGGAGACCAAGGAAGCGGTGGAGTGATGGACTCCATGAAGATCTGTAACAGGCAGCGATACGTGTGGACAGTTGGCGGATGGCAGCTGTGCCGTCTGGCCTTGCTCGCTGATGTTGACGCAGTGGAAACGTGTGTTCTTATTAGTCTGGCGCTGGGCCCATGAAACCGGATTAAAGTAAAGAAGGTATCAGAGGCGGTGGATTGAACGTACATCCACATCGTTGTGAATGCAAATTCTATTCGAATGCGCTTATCATAAGAACCCTGAGCTTAGCTTAGCCCAATTGCTTATGAAATAAAGATCTAAACAAAGTAGTAAATAAGGTATGCAAACGCCACACTTAAATAGAGGAACGATAATGTATATATTCTCAAAGGAAAAGGTCCTGAGAAATGACGAGGAAGCGTATACATGGTAAGGTGAGGTAATATGATCGTCTAACATAAGACAAGAGGTAACCTAACCGAACGAGGAACCGTAACATTAAGGTTATGTGGGAATATGCGGTAAAGGTAAGGCAGGGGACGTTAATGGGGGAGATATACTCATAATGAGTAAAATTATTACATTGTGAAGGGAGACAGATTGTAAGGGCTAGACAGGAAGTCAGGAAACGTGAGTCTGCCGTCAAAGAGGGATCGGCAACTCTGATAGCCCAGGAGAAAGCAAGAGGTAAGGGATTATAAGAAAGGTCGGAGAATAAATAAAAGTACGCGTAGACATGACGTGAACAAAACAAACATAAAAATGAGGCGCAAGAAACCGATATGAAATATATAAAGGAAAGTTAACGTTACACATTACAAAGATATCCATCAAGATAAGTTCCGTAAAAAGGTAAGTCAATCTCATGGACTTGCGTATGAAAACGCAATCCTAAGATAAGGTAGACCGATAAAGATATAAGGTAAGGTGCTGGTCTTACTGTGATGTACGTACCATCCAGTAAACCGAACCAAACCAACATAAAAGGAACGACGATAACGAGATAAAAGATAAAGGAAGGATACAGGCACACAATGGACATACTAGAAAAGGCTAAATGCCCTAGTATTCCATACACAAGTCACATATGCGCGCTCACACACAAGGAATATTAAGCCGTGACTCACCTTGATGGATTCAGCTTATCCGACATCACGAAATAGTACGAAAACAAACTAAATACACGTCTCTACGCGCACATTTATATAAATAACCACAAAAAGTGGAGAAAACCGAAATAAAGACAGGCATCTCGAATACGAGAGCGGGAGCACAAACAAAAAGGTCCTACCAGGATAGAAAAAAAATCAGAAGACTGCTCGAGAGGGTAACAAAGGGTTGTTACAGGTTACGGAAAAGAGAAAATAAAAGGAAAGAGGTGTCACTGATTACGATTCGGCATAGTAAGAAATCACTATAACGAACCTTGATCGGCAATTATAGAAATGTTCACTGATCTGCTCGGTTACCCTGGCCAGTAATAACCCAGAAGAAAGGAGAACAATTCCGATAATCGACACGCCGAAGGAAAGAAAAAAGGAAAAAGGGGAAGACTACAGGTGGAAAAGAAAAACGGTTCACAGCTATGGATAGGAGACGATGGAGAAGGAAACTTGTAGCAGCGCGTGGTCCACTTGGCCTGATCGCGTAGAAGAAGAGAAGTGTAGAAGTTGTCTAAAAACAGTGTTAATGTGGTGTCTGTAGTGATGTGCATTAGTAATGCAGGTGGGGATTGTGAAGGACGTGGCCGTGGCCTACGTTAGGAACTATCTCGTTATTTTCCTGGAGTACATGTTGTAAATCACGGAAAACCACTTCCAGGGTGGCTGAGGTAGAAATCGAACCCACCTCTACTCAGTTTTGCTTCAGGTGGCTGAGTGTACCCCGTTCCAGCCCTCTGACCAGAAATACAGTTCTTGGTAGAGCTGGGAATCGAACCCGGACAGCCAAGTAGTATGCAGTAGAAGTTAGGGTCACCATAGTGTTGAGGAGCTGTATAGACGACCCTGTTATTTATGACAAATTTGAAATCTGGTGAAATTAAGAAGAGGAATCCCAGCGGTTCTCGTCCAATAACTGACGCAATAATGCCTGATTTAGAGACAGCGAGTGAGTTCTACCAACTTCTGTGCAAGTAATTACTTGAGTGCTAACGCCAGCCTGGGGGTTAATTATTGAGTATCAGAGTCTGTATGAAAATTAATATCGAGAGTTGGAAGTGCAGCTGTTGCCGCAGTGGATGAAATACAGCTTCTTGTACAGTGATTTCTCCAACTGCTCCAGCATAGTGAAGTGACAAATACCCAGGAGTGTAGCCTTGCGCGTCCAGGCACCTATCGTGATTGGAAGTGAGGAGGTTTGAGCGAGAGAAGTTCCCCTCTCTGCGCTTGCTATTGCACGATGTTCAAACTAAAAGACACGCTTCTTTTGAGGTATACCTTGTAGTTTAGGGACATAAAACTGCAATGACAACTCGAGATTCTTTTTTGGAATGACCGAACACACTCCTGACGCCCCGTCACCTACATTGTTATAATGTGAAGCATTCTGATTGGGTGCGTTTTGATTTACTAACAGATAAAACTCAGTTGATTTTATACTATGCCGCCTAGTCAATCCATATTTACCAGTCTAATAAACGACTATTACATGCACCAAAACACAAGGTTTGTTCTCAGTAATATGGAGTTACTAACATACTCTACATTTGATAGTTCTATTTGGATATCTCCAAGTCTTTCTCCTTTTAGTGTAGGCCTACTAAGCCGTTCTCAACCTTCATGCCGTACCAAGTACTGGAGCACTGTTAAATCAAATACAATTACAATTACAATAATAATGATAATAATAATAATAATAATAATAATAATAAAAATGGTCACTCTAAAATTATAGAAATCGAAAAACAAGAACTGAAAATTCAACAGAGAATGTACTGTATGAATATTTCTAATACTTTCGTGTGGCGATACAGTTCTTGTACACTCCAATATTCAGTTCACCACGTCATATTGCCACTTACCGAAGTTCCCAATACTGGTTTCGCTAGCAGCTTCTTCAGGTAGATGGTGCTTCTATTCATAGTGGACGTGACGTCATAGTCTCTTTCCTCAGCGCTGTCTGATGGCCGTGGTTTGATCCCAGAGACATCCTCTGCTGGTGTGTTAGCTACCAAAGAAAATTTGACAATTGATGCGTAGTGTGAAAGATCGGATCTTAAATGTGATCAAGTCTACATAGGACAGACTGGAACGACGGTAAACCGCAGGTAAAAGGAGCATGCTTGGTATATAAGGGATGACAATCCACAGTCGGGATTAGCGGAGCATTACATCAACTTTGACGCTGCCCAAGTTCAAAACATCGAACCTAGTTTTATACCACGCCTCGTAACTAAAGTTGTAGTGTTACACTGTCATCCTGCCAAGATGAATAGGAATGATGCCTTGAGTGACATTTGGTGACAAATACTGAGACCAAAGGAATACACAGCCCTAACACAACAACAGAGGTTGTCACTGGGTTCAAACCACGGCCACCATGCAGGGGCCATGACGTCACGTCCACTGTGAGCGTAGTCTTTAACCGTTCGCCTGAAGAAGCTGCCACGTGGTAGCGAAATAGTTGTGGGAACTTCGGAAAGTAGCAATGTGATGTGGTGTATTGAACATTTTAGGAAGTATTGCTTGAAGTAGTGACTCTTAATGGGGGATGTAACCGATGAGGTGGCAAAATATCAAAATTTTGAAATATGTGTCCTTTGTATGTATGACCTCCTTTATACTTTGTGTAAAAATTTCAAGCTCGTTACTCAACTGGAATTATTTTTAAAATAAAATTATATCTGATGCTGCAAGCCTAGAGACAAAGTTATCTCAATACCAATCTTTCCACCACTTTTCTCTGAAACCCTAAATGCTACATAACTGAAATATTCAGGGATTGTTTATTGAGTGATTATATACATATGTATGTAGAATTATGCTTCTATTTGACCATTTGTAGAATCTGCATGCATTTACATTCATATTTTCACTGAGATTTATAAAATCCAAAATTCAAATGACCATAAATAAAAAACGTTTCACGATATTTGAATAATCCTGCATAAAGTTAGAGATAGTGAGATATATTTGAACTAGTTGAAAGTTCAGTCCAAGATCGCTTATAGTTATGTTGTAAAGTGTACCTAAATAAGTGGATGTAACAAACTGTTTTGCAGTGACTGTACTGGTGCCATTTTGCCACCCAAGATAGCTGTTGCTTGCCACGTATTAGATCAAACACCAATAGACAACTGTACAATGTTTCAATGCTCAATGTTTTATATTCTTAACTCAGTGAACTTTTGAAGCCAGCTTATTCATTTTCGGTTAAACTCAAGTGTCAACTGCGCTGCAGCAGAGAGATCCCCGCCATATGCCAAGTTATCATCTGTGACTGAGATTTTCTTGTGTAATGGACAGGAAATGGGGATGTCTAGACAGAAGATACCTCCTAATTGTTGTAGGTGTTTCCAATGTAAGTGGCCTCTAATTGGTCTTCCAGGAGCAAGGCGGCTTCGGTGGCGTAATAGGTAGCATGCTAAGCTTCTATGCCCAAGGTCGCGGGTTCAAACCCGGCCGAAGTCGCAGGATTGTTCATGAGCGTTAAAAGTCCCTCAGTATTCCTTCCTTCGGAGGGGAAGTAAAGCCGGTGGGCCCATGTCATAGATTTATGGCATGTAAAAGAACCTTCCACTAACTAAACTTGTGTTAAGCAAAATTTGTAGATTAGGTTTGATTAATGCTCGTAAGTTCCAACGTTCGTCACCAGGCGCTGGTTACGATGGCATCTAGTAGTAGCCAAGTTCACAGCTAGGTGTCGTGGACGGTAGCATTTGGTAGGGAAAGTTGAAACTACTTGAAATTATCGTCTGCAGTCCTTACTTGAATTATAAACAGATAACACACACTAATACAGTCCTCACAATCAACACCGGTTATCAGACGGATTCTACACACACCCAAAGTACATGGGGCTAAATGACCTCGTTGTCGCAGCCCCTAAACTAAGGAACTAACCATCTTCCAGGAGCAAGCCCAGATTTATTTCTAGATACACAAATTCATCCAAGGTTGTTCTGTTTTTATTTTTTTTAAATTTTAGACTAAATTGTATGAAGCCATCTGAATAAGATGAGACGGTAAACAATAAGACACATACCAGGACAGTACCACACTTCAAGTGGTTAATCACCTAGCATACAGCCCCAGTATACGGGCCTGATGACCAAGATATCCCTAGCCACTAAAATTAATTAACAAAAACATTTCTGGGAGTTTGTAGCCTCCGTGGCTTAGGCGGCAGCACGCCGGCCTCTCACCGCTGGGTCCGTGGTTCAAATCCCGGTCACTCTATGTGAGATTTGTGCTGGACAAAGCGGAGGCAGACAGGTTTTTCTCCGGGTACTCCGGTTTTCCCTGTCACAATTTCATTCCAGCAACACTCTCCACTATAATTTCATTTCATCTGTCATTTATTTAATCATTGCCCCAGGGGAGTGCGACAGGCGTCGGCAGCCGGCACAGTTCATATCCTCGCCGCTAGATCGGGGCTTCATTCGTCCCATTCCTTGACCCGGTCGGATGACTGGAAGCAGACTGTGGATTTTCCTTTTTCATTTCTGGGAGTTGTCATGACTTATGAAGCAAAGTTGGTAAATGTGCCGCCAAATTATGGGTGGAACTGCGCGCAACCACTGTCGTCATTCATTCATTTGTAAGTTATGAACAATATGACGTAATATTTGAAATAAAGATTCCATGTACCGGTATTTATAATATATTTGAATTGCAGCCAATGGCAATGGCAATTACAAGTAGTTCCAACTCTGGCTCTAGACGTCACTGTCACTGACACCCAGCGGCGAAAGTTGATAGAGCGTTTCTAATCAAATAACCTACAAATTTTGGCTACACACTACCAATTATAGTAGTAGGTTCATTTACATGCCATAAATTTATGGCATGGGCCCACTGACTTTACTTTCCCTCAGAAGGAAGGCATACTGAAGGATTTTAACACTGCTAAAAATCCAACGACTTCGACCGGGTTTGATAATGATGATGATGATAGTTAGGGTTTTAAGGGGCCTAACAGCTAGGTTATCGGCCCCTAATGGTTTGCGCTGAAATGTTGAGCCTTTCTATTGGACCAGTAATCTTTCATTTTCTTGCTGAACTCAATCTTACGTTCCTCGGACCATTTCGTGGACTTGTGAGGAAAGGTCTGTTAGTGATTCCTGTCATTTATTGTGTCTTGCTGAATATTAAGTTCAGTAAGATCCTTCACAATTTGTTTGATCCACAAGGACTCAGTGGCTTTACTCTTCTTGGCTACCTTGAAGATCTATGGTGGTCCACGCTATACAGTTGGCCGTAGAAAGCCAGGCTTATCTTTCTGATGGCATCGGCGAGGTTTTCCTGGTGTTTGTAGAGTTTGCAATTTGGTTTGTACAGGCTCATTGTCTATGTGCGCCCCGATAAACACGGCAAGCTTAGCCGGCTGTGATTGGCGCAGATCGCTGCCGCACGTACCCGGTACAGCCGGTGGTAGGCGCGCACTTTAACACTTTTACCAAACATGTTCAATAATGTGTACTTACAGTGCTCATTGGCGATGCTGAAAATGTCCTCCCACTTTTGTAACACACACCTGACATCTTCTGATGAAAGAATGTCTGTCAACTCTTTTATTATTTACAGAGCCTGTTCCCTTGAATCGTTTAGGGAGCCTCCTAATTGTACTGGCATTAGGCACAGGTCTTCCTGGACACTTGATTCGAAATTTTCGTCTCGTTTCAGAAAAAGATTTTCTGCTTTTCATATAGGAATTATGGATATACACAGGTTCGCGCAATGTGAATTGGTGTCTAGGCATGACCAACAATCACAGTAATCACAATACTCACTAAACGTGCAACACTAACGTCTAAGCTTTGGAGATACACGTCCATATGAATGACAAAACACGTGTGAACTAACGATATGAGTTAGCGGAGCGCGCCATCCACCGGCTGAACCATATACGTTGCGATCTGTGCCAGTCAAAGCCGGCTTAGCTTGCCGTGTTTATCGGGGTGCACATAGATAATGTAATGACCGTGTAGAAGAAATTGTAACTGAAGTGGAGCTTATTTCTACGAAGTACGATGAACTTCTAATAGAAATTTACCCCCAGGGGCTCACATCTAGTGGGACATGGGTTGGCGACCACGGGACCCCAGCTGAGTCCGGCATTGCTTCCACTTACTTGTGCTGGGCTCTTCTCCGTCTTCTTTCCTGTCGACCTCCCTTGGTCAACTCTTATTCTTTTCCTGCCCCGACAGTATTAGGGTATCCAAGGCCTAGGGAGTCTTTCACTTTCCCGCCTTAATTAGCCCTTGTCTCATCTTTCCTGATCCCTCCTTCTTCGAGGGATGACAAAACACGTGTGAACTAACGATGTGAGTTAGCGGAGCGTGCCCGCGATCTGCGCCAGTAACAGCCGGCTTAGCTTGCCGTGTTTATCGGGGCACACATAGATAATGGACCCTGTACCATCGTCTTGCATCTGGTAAGATCTTTGGTCCCACTATTTTCCGTAAGAATTTCCTTTCCTGTACCTCGAGGGCCCTTAGAGGGGTCTTTTGTTAGTTAAAAAGAGGCACTCTTTATATTGGTAAGATTAAATTGTGCCCGCCCCAATTAGGTAAGAGCATGAAGACTCGCAGCTACCCAGCGAACAGAACTTGCAGAATCAATTAATTACTCGAGTGCCTATTTCATTCCATCGTGACAAAGTTCAGTACGCGTGTGTGTGAGCGCACAACTTGGGATTAAGTTTATATGAGGAAAAGTGTTGAGATATTTTGTAACTCGTGAAAGTCATAAAATTGAAGGGTAGATGTGCCGAGAAAGTTTTGGGTGCTCCAAGCTCATACAATATATAACGATAAGAGGGCGTGTGAAGCCCTAAATCCCCTGAAGTATTTCGCTTTGCCGAAGATACACGTGAATAATACCAGCTAAGGATGTCCGCCCCTTTCAAGCGAATACCGATATTATTCTCATCGCTCCATTTAAAGAAGCCTCCCTTTATATTTGTCACAGATAAACGGTGAGTAATGCGCTCCAGGGGAAAGCATTGAAGAAATACGGAGCCATGAATGTTTGCAGGGAAGCCCAGTGGGTCTTTGGGTTAGTAGTGTAAATTATTATCTGCATTTCTAGAAATCTCTAATCCCAACAAATAGGTGTTCTACATACCTGCCAAGTTTTCCGGTTTTCCCAGAAGATTTCCGGATTTTGGAGGTGTTTTCCGGTTATCCGGATTAACATTTTTTTCAGACTTTCGACTCCCTGGCTTGATTCCGTTCTCTGCATCTAAATCGCATTTCAGTTTTGATTTTCGATAATAGCTGCTATTCTGAGATGCGAGTATTTGAAATTTGACTGAAAGTTGACCGGTTAGTTTATCGATAATCCCGTCTCGCAGATTATTGCTGCACTTTTGTCATTAATTCCATGCGTTTGACATTACGTTGAAAGTCGATCGAATTGTCTATTGATTATCACATCTCGCAGATTATCGCTGCATTTATATTACTCTTTGTGCTTCGACGGTTTGTTAGCGTGAAAGCTTTGTTTATGCTTGGTTTTAAGCGATGTTTCCTGTCGTTCTGGTATTCGTGCAATTGTGTGACGATTTTTGGTGTGATTTAGTGTTTTCGTGATGAACTCAAGTAAGAAACGATATCGCCAGTCTCTCAGGGAGGCATATTCTGCAGAATTTCTGAACAGTTCATGATCACAGTGACGATCAGAATTCTAATCGCAACAAAATGAAGATAAATGACATGGATACATTCCAGTTCACCTGTTCAGGATCATCACAGTGGATGAGACATGAGTCCACCATTTTACCCTAGCTCCCCATGCCTCCTTAATGGCATAGAGACCTCCCAGCTCATCCGTCTGAAAAGAATTATGTGTCGCAGTCCGCTGCACCAGGAGGGTTTCTAGAAGTTGATAATACGGCACAGATTTTTCGGTACTGGTATTTTGGTACGTATTTTACGGTACGACACATGCACCAATGTCAATGGCGACTATGTTCGTCTTTTGTTTTATCAGTGTGTTTTGTGACTGTGTAAACAATGACCTAATGATGTCTCTTGACAGAGTTCAAATGCTGTATAAATGTCAGTGTCATTTAATGTATGTATAATTTTGTGAGTAACATACATGTATATTACGCAAGAATAAGCACCGTCTCACTAGGACAGCACTGAAAGCTAAATACAAGACCTCGAAACGTACTGAGTACGAGTTGATAGGATCCATAAGGTTAGGAATGAGGTCTCTTTAAAGGATAAAACATCGAGGCAACCTACCAATCATCATCATCATCATCATCATCATCATCATCATCATCATCATCATCATCTTGTACAGTTTCCAGCCCCAGGCTGGGTCTGTTTGGAATATAAGCCTCGCCACTTAGTCCTTTCTTCCCACCACCTCTCCGCTGTCACTCTGGTCCAGTCCTCGCCTCTCTTCTTGACACATTCCTCCGCTCCTTTCAGCCATCTATCTCTTGGTCTTCCCCTTGGGCGTTTCTTCTGCATCTGCATCTCATGTATCCTCTTGGGAATCTTCTTCTCTTCCATTCTCTTGAAGTGTCCATACCACCTCAGTCTTGATGTCTCAATCCTACCCTGCAAGGGCTCCTCTTTCACTATTTTCCTGACCTTTTCATTCCTCACCCTGTCTCTTTTTGTTACCTACCAATATGGATTCCAATTACCTCAGCAGGTCTGGCTGATATCCAATTATTTACAAGTTATTCTTTCATAATTTTCAATTCATAGTCAAAAGAAACTTACAGTAGTAATTATTATGTATATTATCGGAATTAATTTTAACTTTTGAAGTGCCCTACTTCATATTCATTCCTTGAATTTTACACCTTACTGCGTCGAGCGTACCATGGACGTCGAGGAAGCAAACTCTTATGATTAGAATTTTGTTTTTTTGTTTGCACGTGATAGGTGACACAAGAGCCAGGTATGTTTTGTTTTCTATAGCAACTTTAAAACAAGCATGTAGGCCTAATTCAAAAATCGTGTTATCTATATCGTGTGCAAGATTCGGAGAAAATTATTGCTTCCCCTGTTTTTAGCCTATTTTCAATTTTGAAAAAATAGGCTTATGAGATCACCTTTTGTCCGTGTGTGTGTGTGTGTGTGTGTGTGCGCGCGCGCGTGTGTGTGTGTGTGTGTGTGAGGTGTGTGTGTGCCCCCCCCCCTAATAAAATCTAACCGGCTGGAGCCATTTCAATGAAACTCGGTTAGTTCATAGCGCTATTCCCGGCGACCTCGACCGTGCCCTTCAAATTTTGTTACGTCTCACCAATCCAACATGGCGGCTGTGCGAAATATTTCACTAGCATTCAATATCTCCGAAACTATTACCGATATCGCCCTGAAATTGTGTACGGTGATAAAGGACACTACTAAAAGTTCACCTAGGAGACTTTCAAAAACCTGGTGACAACAAAACCAACATGGCGGCCAAGCGAAGTTGAGACTTTTAAATAGACTTTTCTCGCGATTTAACTATCCAAACGTAATGAAACTTGGTACAGCAATTGTTTATACACATTGTAATGCACTGGAGTCTAATTTAGTCCAATTGTTTACATAACCTCAAAATGGCGGCTGTGCGAAATATTTCACTGACATTCTATATCTCCGAAACTATTACAGATATCACCCTGCAATTTTGTACGGTGATACAGGGTACTGATACAAGTTTATCTATGTATATTTCATAAACCTGTAAAGTACAAAACGAACATGGCGACCAAGCGAATTTGAAATATTTTAATAGACTTTCTTTTGATATAACTCTCTGAGCGCAGTGAAATGTTGTACAGTAAATGATTTTGCAGATTGTAATGCACTGTCATCAAATTTAATTCAATTGTTTACATAACCTCAAGATGGCGGCTGTGCGAAATTTTAAAATTAAGTTTTTATTTCTTGTGTCGTAATCATGCGATTGAAGTGAAAGTTTGAATAATGAACCTAGGCAATAATTGTCCTTGAATGGTACATAACTCTATGGCCTATACATATAACAATCCCAAATGACGAGCTTCCGAAATATTTAGACGGTTCTCAATATCTATGAATCTTTTACAGCAACCAAACTGATTTTTTTAATGTTCATAGAGACTATGAACATATGTTCACCTATAGGACTTTCAGTAACCTGGTGAGCACAAATCCAACATGGCGGCGAAGTATAAATATTTAAATGGACGTTTCTCGCGAATTAACTATCCGAGACTCGTGAAACGTTGCACGTTAAATGCTTATACAAATGTTGATCCACTGGCATCTAATTTATTTCAATTGTTTGCATAATCACAAGATGGCTGCTGTGCGTAATTTTAAAATCTCGTTTTTACTTCTTGTGTTCTAATCATGCGATTGCAGTTTGAATACCACACGTACACAATAATCTTAATGTCATCATCATCATCTTGTACAGTTTCCAGCCCCAGGCTGGGTCTGTTTGGAACATAAGCCTCGCCACTTAGTTCTTTCTTCCCACCACCTCTCCGCTATCACTCTGGTCCAGTCCTCGCCTCTCTTCTTGACACATTCCTCCACTCCTTTCAGCCATCTATCTCTTGGTCTTCCCCTTGGTCGTTTCTTCTGCATCTGCATCTCATGTATCCTCTTGGGAATCTTCTTCTCATCCATTCTCTTTAAGTGTCCATACCACCTCAGTCTTGATGTCTCAATCCTACCTTGCAAGGGCTCCTCTTTCACCATTTCCCTGACCTTTTCATTCCTCACCCAGTCTCTTCTTGATACTCCGATCCTACTTCGCAGGAACTTCATTTCACCTGCCTGTATTCTGCTTATGTCTCTTTTCTTCATTGTCCACGTTTCTGATGCATAGGTCAGTATCGGGATATAGTAGCTTCTGTATAACACTTCCTTGCTTTTTTGTGGGACATCTTTATTCCACACTAAGCTCCTAATGCTTCTCAGAAATGCTTCTGCCTGTCTGCCACGTTCCGTAATCTCTTTGTCATTTCTCCCATTTTCCTCCACTATACTTCCCAAGTACTTGAGACTTTCCACCTTCTTCAGCTGTCCACCTCCAAGTGTTATCTCACTCATTGGTCTGTCCTTTTTCCTGGTCGTTAACAGGATCTCACATTTACTGATGTTGAACTTCCATCCGTACTCTCCTACGGTTTCTTCCCAAGCCTTCAGCTGCTCCTGAATTTCCTCCTCCGTGTTTCCCCAGACCATGAGATCATCTGCAAACCCCATTGCTTTCATCTTATCTTCTCCTATCTTTCCTGCTATCCGTGTCATTACCTCGTCCATAACCACAATAATCTTAATGTAATAGTACAAAAATAAAAATCCAACCTGGCGACCATCTGAAATATTTAGACGGTTCTCAATATCTACGAATCTGTTACAGCAATTAAACTGAACTTTTGTATGTTGATAGAGGCAATTAACATGAGCAGGATATATGAAAATAGGCTGTATAGTTCTTCACGGAACTACTTGTTACGACCAAGATCATCCCAGCACGGATAAATCATCAAATGTAAAATCATAACATTTATGTTAAATACGACTCTGTCGTGTACGCCTTAATTGCAATCCCTTACTACAAATTTATTTTTCATCCCAAATTCTCCTAGCGGGTTTCAATTCAATGGTGCACAGGGCTTTAAACATACCCATGTCAAAAGACAACTATAATAAGGAAATAAGAACTATTACGCAAATAGCAAAGGAAAACAACTTCTCGCCAAGCAAAATAAATCAAATTATAGCCAAACATAAAAATAAAGATAAAACGATTCCCAAACCGGACAGTAATGAGAAAAAAAATTGCGCGTTTCAACTATGTGAATGCGAATACATATAAAATCACTAACCTATTCAAAAAGCAAGGCATAAAGATAGCTTTCACGACGAAAAACACAACCGCTAGGCACCTTCTAAATAGTAATCTAAATAAACGTGACCCGTATTCAAGGTCAGGGGTATATTCTATAACGTGCCAAGACACCGATTGTCAAGCTAATTACATCGGGCAGAGTGGAAGGCGAGTAGACACACGTTATAATGAACATAGGAATGCGATAAGATACGGAACACATTCAGCCGTGTGCGAACATATGTGTGACGCAGGGCACAGCTTTACCAACATAGAGTCGGACCTTAAAATAATCCATCACGAATCGAAAGGCAGAGCTCTTGACATAAAGGAAGCAATCGAGATACACCTAGCCAAACGAAACAATCCCAACAATCTAAATGAACACACGTTCATGGAGAGCTCACCCCTCTTCACGCTACTAAAAAACACACCCTGTCGGAAACAAAACACAATTTAGCGACACAGCCAAGCTAGATAGAAAAGGGGGGAAATTAGGGGTTTATTAATAGGTAAATGTTATCTGGATCAGGTGTACGATGTACTTTTCTTCTACAATAAACCAAGGCCCATATTCGCGGCAGTATTAAAGGTGCCGGGACGTCCTCATAAGACCGTCAACGCTTAGTTCGAATGGGTTATGCTCCACGCGTGGCGAGGGCTAATCCACGGTCTTTAATAGTTGTAAACCCACCTCATTCAATAACATACATCTTATCTAGGTTGGCAACACCTCACATAAACACATCGCTATCACTCCCCACAGCACGTAGGGGCAAGGGGAGGGGGGAGAAAGCAGGAAAAACCAGTCGTTAAGATAACCACCGCAGTCGACCGCACAGTGAGTTCCAGTGAGCACGAAAACTGCGAGTAGTTGTAGTACGGAAGACAATCAGATAAGTAGTTAGCCTAAAATTTTATAGTTTAACCATAGTTTACAACCATATAATCTCTCTAAAGTACAATCTCCAGATAGCTATCACCATTTAGCATTTCACCTAACATATATACTGCATTTAGCATACACTGACAGTTGCAGTACCAATACTGCAACTAAATAATTGTACATATTGTAAATATTTTCACCTGTATTTCAAACATAGATTTTGTAGCCTAAGTGTAGTGGATCTGATGATGATCGCTTGACGATCGAAACTGGTCATCCTAGTGTTTTATTAATCTCATGTAATTTATTTCAGGATTAGAGTATAACCCATCTCTTTTGGGTACATTCGTGTTGACCGACTGAAAAGCACTAAACTCTTGTTTACTAAGGCAACACTGAAAATAAGGCTTCAAACACCACAATGTCTCTACTTACTGTTAGTATAAAACAAATTCCCCGATTCTTGGATGTCACGGGTAATCTCGAGAAACACTGGATGGATTTTGATGCGGTTTTCACCATTCTGTAAAGGATTTTTCGTGGAAGATTTCTGTAGAAAATAATTTACTTATGATCAAAGGAAGCCTAGCAGTAACGATTTCAGTGAAAACGTCGAAATAAAACCTGGCATCCGTGCACTTCTTAAGCTTACGCCGGGCAAACCGTTAAAAATATCAATATACCATGAGTCTAAGAATTGTTCAGCATGAAGAGTTCTACAAAGAAGTATCTTCAATACATCGCCCACTAAAAGTGTTCTTACGTTTTCATTTCTTCCAACAATCTCCATTCAATTACTGAGGCGACAGTTTACGAGCTAGTTAGTTGCGAGCCTATCACCCCAGTTACGGCCTAGTTAATGGGCGAGCCTATCACCCCAGATACAGCCAGCAGCAAACTGTCGAGTCGTGTTTAGTTAAGACTTCAGAAAAGAGTGGTTGTGTTTGGAGTTTCCCTGGAAGTGCAACTCGGCTTTTCTTCATTTCGCCAGTGAACGTTTCGTTCCGCAAAATACACAGTCAAGTTAAGATTGGACGGAAGGGGGATTTGTTTTTCATGCACCCCGCCATTCTTAAATTACGTGTGACAAGAATTCGTCACACATGCATCTCCATAATAATATAATTTATATTAAGCCCTGCGGATTTAGTTTGAATGGCTGTGCGGATAAGCTGCAGATAATGTTTGGAGTAAATTTGCGGATAGTTTTCCGAATGCAATCTTCAGTATTTTGACTGGTTTGATGCAGCTCTCAATTCCTCTCTGTCCTAAGCTAATCGTTTCATCTCTACATAGCTACCATACACTACATCCGAGGCAATCTGTTTAACATGGTGTTACGAGCGCTGGGTTGCTTCACTGCCTCGCACATAACTCCAGCTCGCCGCGGGCTACCCCTGTACTCTTGTGTCACCCAGCAGTTTACGCAACGAACAGCGAGGACAAAAGACCCCTGTCTCGAAGGTTCGTGGCCCGTCCCGTATCGGAATGCTCGAGAAGGTGTGAACCCTGGTCTAGTCTAGAAACATCTGTTGAGTCTCAGCCCCGCTATATAAGAGCAACCTGGCCAGCGAGGGACGGACAGTGTTTTAGAGCTAGTGCGTGTTTCTACCTGAGCGACAGTAGTGTGGCGATGTGACGTGCGAAGTTACGAAACACAAGTGAGGCTGATTCTTCAGACAGCGAGGCAGCGTGAATCATACGGAGGGTCTGAGTTTTGAGGAGTGTGTACTTACCTAGTGCGACAGTAGTGTGGCGACGTGACGTGCGAAGTCTCGAAACCCAAGTGAGGCTGATTCTTCAGACAGCGAGGCAGCGTGAATCATACGGAGGGTCTGAGTTTTGAGGAGTGTGTACTTACCTAGTGCGACAGTAGTGTGGCGACGTGACGTGCGAAGTTACGAAACACAAGTGAGGCTGATTCTTCAGACAGCGAGGCAGCGTGAATCATACGGAGGGACTGAGTTTTGAGGAGTGTGTACTTACCTAGTGCGACAGAGATATTGTGGTGAATTGCGAAACGTAGTGGGCTGTTCCCTAGCCAGCAGGCAGCGAAGCAGTGTGTAGTGGTGAGTGACTGGCTATCGTAAGTAGCTGTAGTTTGTGTACAAGGCAGAGTTGCATGTATTAATAGCGAGGACAGTAGTGTGAAAGTGGGCTAAGTGTGGAAACTATAGTGACTAGTAGTGTCTTATGAAGTGAGATTCAGTGCTTATTATGTGGTGTATTTTCCTGGCCTGCAATAAAGCTAATATTTCGTTAAAGGAACAATTGTGTTGTGTTTTCACCCACCGTAATCCAGTTAACGAAAGCGCCACAAGGGGTGGCACGTAACATTATTCTAACCTTGGTCTACCCCTACAGTTCTTGTCCTCGACCCTCCCTTCCATAACTAAGTTTGCTATTCGGGGTGTCTTAGCATGTTTCTTACCAACCTATCTCTTTTCTTCAATCGTATTCACCTCTCCCACTCGTCTTAATACCTCTTCATTTGTGACCATATCTACCCATCTGATCTTCATAATTCACCTGTAACACCACGTTACAAACGCTTCAATTCTCCTCTTTTCTGCTGCTCCAGCAGTCCAAGTTTCTCTCCCATAGAGCGCCACGCTCCAGACAGAGGCATGTCATTAAGCAAAATTAACACTCCGAACTGAAAAGGGTTGCAATTCTGGCTGTATAACTTTCATTTTAAACATAGCACATGACATACAAATCCTAAGGGAATGACTTTCTCCTCAAATGTCTAAAGATATTGCTTTAATAGGCCTACTTTGTCTAATTAAAATATTATTGAAATGTCAGACAGAATGGGGAGTCCAGCGAGGGAGTGCCTTGTCACTGTTATGGACAGAATTGTAAAATCTATTAAAGAAACTGCAAATGAATCACGAGCTTTGGTATTTGCAGATGACGTGGTCTTATGGGGAGAAACAGAAGTGGAAGTACACGAGAGACTGACTGCTTGGAACAACAAATTTAAAGAATTTGGCCTGAAGATCAGCAAGGCCAAGACTGTTGAAATGACCATTAGCAGAGAGAGGAAAAGTTCAAACATATATTTGGAGGGAGCAAAACTAGAATCTGTTTCTCACTTCCAGTATCATGGAAGAATGGTCTCCAAGGATAACACCCTCTAACAAGAAATTCTAAATAGGACACAGAAAGCATCACATTTCTATAACCAAGTTCCGCACTTACTTTGGGACAAAAATATACCCTTGGCAGCAAAGGCAACGTTGTATCACACCTACTTTGTTCCAATCCTTACTTATGGTACGGAAACATGTACAATGCTAAGTAGTAAGGATTACAGTAGAATTCAAGCCACAGAAATGAGATTTATTAGGACTATGAACCAAAGTACCAGGAGAGACAAGATCAGAAATGAGGTACACAGCTGGGATCAGGGACCCTATTATCAACTTTCTGGGGAAACGCAAACTTCAGTGGTATGACCATGTAATGAGGAAGGAGAGCTCTAGAACAGCTAAGAAATACTTTAACCTGAATGTCAGAGGGAAAGGATCAAGAGGAAGACCAAGGAGACGATGGATAGAGACAGTTCGATCAGAGGTGGAGAAGATTGGTTTTAACTGGGACGATGTCCAAGAACAAATGGTGTACCAAGATCGGGCAAGATGGAGAGCGCTTGTTTGCCACACCCGGGAAACTGGAGATGGAAAATGATGATGATGATGATGATGATGATTGTAATGTCAGTCGTGAGGATGCGGGGCGGATGCAGATAACGTTTTGTATATCCGTGCAGGGCTGTATATTGACCGGGGCAGGTTGCTAGTTACATAATAAACAAGAACAATCTCCATTTGTTGCAAGTGTGGCAACACTGCGGAGAATAAAGGCGGTGTGTTGTTTTAATTTTGTGCACGACTGCAGTACTCAGCAGCCACATTGGACAGCATACTTGCGCTCTCTTCTAAGTACCTCATAACGAAATGGGCGGAAGACTTCTGGCTCGTTGGCATCCTTATGCTCTTAATGCTCAGCCCATTATCATTAAGATCTCATTTTCTCCAGACAAACACACACTGGTAAAAGGCGGCAATGACCGGGGAGTTGTCATGTTGGTAATTGTGCTGTTTGTATGCGCCATAGTACATTACTGCTCCTGTATGTGCACTGCTCTGCTTAGCGACCATGTGTGTCCCACCTCCCTGCTGTGTTGCAACTCCAGTAATATTATCTTTGTTGTTGGTTCCTTAAGCTGGCATCGTTGGGGTAGCCCGTCTGCCTCTCGTCCAGAAGCCCAGGTTTCGATTTCCGGCTCCGTCAGTGATTTCATGCGGTCATCATCATATCGTGATCATTAGGGTTGATGACAAATATTCATCAGTTCGTCATTTGTAGCTCTTCAGTCGGCGCTGTATGGAAGTGAAACTTGTACGATTGGTGCAGCAGAAAAGCGTAGAATTGAAGCTTTTGAAATGTGGTGTTACAGGAGAAGATCAAATGGGTAGATAGGGTAACAAATGAAGAGGTATTAAGACGAGTGGGAGAGAAGAGATGTTTCTGTCGACTGCTAATGAAGAGAAGAGAGAGGTTGGTAGGACACATACTTAGACACCCAGGAATAGCAAGCTTAGTTATGGAAGGTAGGGTAGAGGACAATAACTGTCGGGGTGGACCAAGGTTAAACCGATTGCCTCGGATGTAGGGTGTGGTAGCTATGTAGAGATGAAACAATTAGCTCAGGACAGACAGGCATGGAAAGCTGCATCAAACCCGTCAAAAGCCTGAAGACTCAAACAACAAACAGTCGGTCAACACGATTGTGTCCAATAAATGGGCGGGGTACAAGATATAAATATGTAAACACACTCCTGGAAAAATGTCCGTGTATTAGTTAATTATCACAATTAAATGGTGGAATTGGTGTTAATTAACTAATAATCATCATCATCATCGAAGTCCCACTCCAGTCACCCGGGTGTGGTTTACAAGCCTCCTCCACTCCTTTCTGTCCTTCCATTTTTAGCCTATTTTCAATTTTGAAAAAATAGGCTTATGAGATCACCTTTTGTCCGTGTGTGTGTGCGTGCGTGTGTGTGTGTGTGTGAGGTGTGTGTGTGTGTCCCCCTAATAACTTTTAAACGGCTGGAGCGATTTCAATGAAACTCGGTAAGTTCATAGTACTATTCCGGGCGACATCGACCGTGCCCTTCAAATTTTGTTACGTCCCACCAATCCAACGTGGCGGCTGTGCGAAATATTTCACCAGCATTCAATATCTCCGAAACTATTACCGATATCACCCGGGAATTTATAACGGTGATAAAGGGAACTACTAGAAGTTCACCTATGTGACTTTTGAAAACCTGGTAACTACAAAACCAACATGGCGGCCACGCGTATTTGCGACATTTAAATAGACGTTTCTCGCGATTTAACCAACCAAACACAATAAAACTTGGTACAGTATATGTTTATACACATTGTAATGCACCGACATCTAACTTCGTTCAATTGTTTATATAACCACAAGATGGCGGATGGGCGAAATATTTCACCGGCATTCTATATCTCGGAAACTATTAGCTGTATCATCCTGAAATTTTATACGGAGATAAAGGGCACTACTGGAAGTTCATCTATAAGACTTTCAAAACGCAGTTAACTACAAAACGAACATGGTGGCCAAGCGAATTTAAAAATTTTAAATAGACCTTTCTCGCGATTTAATGTTCCAAACGCAATGAAATCTGGTACAGGAAATGTTTATACACATTGTAATGCACTGGTATCTAATTTAGTTCAATTGTTTACATAACCTGAAGATGGCGGCTGTACGAATTTTAAAATTAAGTTTTTATTTCTTGTATCAAGCGATCGAAGTGAAAGTTTGAATAATGAACCTACGCAATAATTTTCATTCAATGGTACATGACTCTATGGCCTATACATTTAACAATCCAACATGGCGACCATCCGAAATATTCAGACGACTCTGAATATCTACGAATCTATTATAGCAATCAAACTGATGTTTTTATATTCATGGGGGCTATGAACTTAAGTTCGCCTATAGGACTTTAAATAACCTGGTGATCACAAATCCCACATGGCGGTGACGCGAAGTATAAATATTCACATGGACGTTTCTCGCAATTTAACCATCCGAGTGCCGTGAAACTTGGTACAGTAAATCCTTTTACGAATGTTAATCCACAGGCATCTAATTTATTTCAATTGTTTCCATAACCACAAGATGGCAGCTGTGCGAAATTTGAAAATCTCCTTATTACTTCTTGTGTCCTAATCATGCGATTGAAGTTTGAATGCTACATGTACACAATAATCTTCATGTAACATTACATAACTCTAGGACCTACATATATAAAATCCAACATGGCGACCATCCGAAATATTTAGTCGGTACTCAATATCTACGAATCTATTACAGCAATCCAACTGAAATTTAGTATGTTGATATTGGCAGTTAACATATGTAGGATATATAAAAATAGGCTGTATAGTTCTTCACGGAACTACTTGTTTCCTGTTCCATCACTTCTGCCACATCCAATCCAGCTTCTCCAATGTCCTTCAAAATTTGGTCCAACCACCCTCTTCTCGGTCTTCCAACTGGCCTCTTACCCTTGACGTCTCTTTCTAATTCCCTTCTTGCTACTCTTTCTTTACCCATTCTTTTTACATGTCCGAACCAACGTAACCTTGCTTTCTGTATCTTCTGATTTAACGGTTCCATATTTAACTCTTCTCTGATTTTAGTATTTTGAATTCTATCCCTTCTTATGTTTTTAGCTGAAGTTCTTACTATTTTTCCTTTTATTCGTTACCACTGTTACTAATACAAGTATTTTTTCCAGGGGTGTGTTTACATATTTATACTTTTATTGGGCACAATCGTGTTGCCCGACTGAAAAGCTACAAATGACAGATTGTATCAGCAGCACTGAAAGAATGACATCAAATCTCTTCAATGGTAATCAGAGTGTTTGAAGCCATTCTTCAGTGTTGCCTTAGTAATCGAAATTTAATATTTTTCAGTCATAGGGATCAGTCCAATGGGACCCGTCCATAGGGACATCCATCCACCAAGTTAGATCCCTTGACCTGCCCTCAAATGGCATGTGCCTCGTGTACTAGAGTGTGTGTGCATTAGCCCTAGCACTAGAACATATTCATTCACCAAGTTTTGCACTTAGGCCCTTTGACATAATTTGAATAAATTCATGGGCTAGTCCATAGGGATCAGTCCAATGGGACCCGTCCATAGGGACCCATCAACAATGACCTGTCAACAAGGACCCGTCAACAAGGACTCGTCCATAGGGACTCGTCAATAATGACCTGTCAACAATGACCTGTCAAAAAGGACCCGTCCACAGGGACCTATCAACAAGGACCCGCCAACAAGGACCCGTCCAAGGGGCTAGTCAATAGGGGGGCCAGTCCACAGGGACTCGACAACAATGACAGGGGCTCTGGCCTCAAGACCTAACATACCCCTCTTTGATTATTGGTTTGCCTATCGATAAGCGCCACTTGGAAAAACTTTTTAATCACCCCTCGTGGGTGGGATTAGGTTAGATTACACTACAGCCACCATCTTTAAAAAGCCCGCCCTCTTACAAAAGCTATGAGTGGGCATGCGTAAAAGCAAACATCAAGCATGTTAATTCATAGTGGCTATCCACCGTATACATGTCTCTTGTGTAGAACAACGTTTCATTCCATATTGGCATTCAAACTCTCACATGTTGCACATGGAAAGAGAGATTTTCTAAAAAATTACAATGTCACTCCCTAGTAGGGGTAGGGTTTATTTTGGGGTTGAAATATGTTGTCCATTAGAAAGGGGGTGTCATCCCGAGTTCAATGACACCTCATTCGTCAAAATCCGACCATGCGTTCGAGAGGTATCGCGCCGCCGCCATCTCGTGTGGAGGGTGTGGAGGTGGAGGATTTAGAACTCTCACAAAACCACTACTGAAGGTCATACACCTCACTGCACCTCTTGTGCCACCATAGGATGGTCGCACTGGTAGAGACAGAGATAATCTAGAAAAACCCATCCCAGCAGTTGGCTAATTACATATCCTACTCTCACTTGAACAAGCACCAGTTTACGGTGAATCACCCTCCAGTACGCATTCCATTATGCTTAAGGAAAAGACTTCTACTAGTGTTAAGTTACGAAGCTTTATTAAGGATTTTGGAGAAGAATATTTCTGTACAGATGGTTCAGTTCTGTTTTGCAAGTTGTGTGAAGTGAAGGTTGAGGCTGAAATAACGGTTTAATGTGCATCAGCATTGTAACACGGCTAAGCACAGCAGCAGCAGTCGACAACATCAATTTACTGATCATGTATTCTCAGGTGTTTGATGAGTGAATCAAAGATAATAGACTGAAAATAACCACTTAAACGTGTATATTTAGACAATTAATATGAACATAGGAATAAACAATTAAGTTAATCATTTAATCTCGAAGGGATTGTCACTTGAATTTATCATTTTTGAAAAAACTGTCGTATTTAAATCAGTCGTTTTTAAGTCACATTTTGTCTTTTTTGAGTAATATTTCATCATTTTCAGGTCATATTTGCTTGCATATTCGGGCTATTTTTAGGTCTTAAACATCCGAGCCCTACTTATGGCTATAGGCAACCCATGCATTTAGGAGTAAGTATGAGGTTCTTTACTGAACATCTTGTTTTCAATGAGCTTGTTTATCACCACCCTGTACTCAATGAGACAATGATGGGCCCATATTATTAGCAGGTGGCTTAGGAAGGCTCTTTCTTTCCCTAGTGTTAAATTCATAACCATTTGCTAAGTAAGAATAAGAATACCCTCTGCTCCAAATCTCGGATAGCCAGAGATTGGGACGAGAGTATTATTTATCACAACCATCACCTGATACATGTGATTACAGCGATACCCCAATAGCCTAATACAAACATCCTTCTCAGTAAGATTAATAAATCGCAACATAAATGTAAACAAACCTACAACTAATTTACATTGTATTAAATGTCATAAACAATAATAAAATTACTAAAAAGGAAATGGAAGAATTTAGGTAAATTAGCGATTTTTAGCCTACTTTCGATTTTTGCAAAAAATGAAAGTAGACTTATGAGATCAACACAGGGCGAAAAAAAGTGTGTCTGTCTGTGTGTGTGTATGTGTGTGTGTGAGTCTGTGTGTGTGTGTGTGTGTGTGTCTGTGTGTGTGTGAGTGTGTGTACTCTGAATGTCTGTCCCCCCTATCAATTCGAACACGGTGAATGCGAATTGAACGAAATTTGGTACAAAGGTAGCACTAGCAACGGACACCTCAGTGTCATGTTTTATATCGCCGCCATCTTGACGGAAACGTAATGGCGGCCACACAAATGTTCAAAGCTTAAATCAAATTACGACTAACCTAATCATCCGATCTCTACCAAATTTTGCAACGACATACCTTTATGGGGGGAGCATCCTTTGACCAAACCAATAGGTCATCAGCGTAATAGTTTGCGGATGACGGCCATCTTTGTGTGAAAATCGATTCTCCCTATTAATTCGAACACGGTGCAACCGAATGGAACGAAATTTGGTACAGAGGTAGTACTAACAAAAGGCACCTCAGTGTCATGTTTTATATCGCCGCCATCTTGACGGGAACGTAATGGCGGCCACACAAATGTTCAAAGCTTAAATCAAATTACGATTAACCTAATCATCCGATCTCTACCAAATTTTGCAACAACATACCTTTATGGGGGGAGCATCCTTTGACCAAACCAATAGGTCATCAGCGTAATAGTTTGCGGATGGCGGCCATCTTTGTGTGAAAATCGATTCCCCCTATTAATTCGAACACGGTGCAACCGAATGGAACGAAATTTGGTACAGAGGTAGTACTAACAAAAGGCACCTCAGTGTCATGTTTTATATCGCCGCCATCTTGACGGAAACGTAATGGCGGCCACACAAATGTTCAAAGCTTAAATCAAATTACGATTAACCTAATCATCCGATCTCTACCAAATTTTGCAACTACATACCTTTATGGAGGGAGCATCCTTTGACCAATCTAATAGGTCATTCACCTGATAGTTTGCGGATGGCGGCCATCTTTATGTCAAAATTGATTCCCCCTATTAATTCGAACACGGTGGAACCGAATGGAACGAAATTTGGTACAGAGGTAGTACTAGCAAAGGGCACCTCAGTGTCATGTTTTATATCGCCGCCATCTTGACTGAAACGTAATGGCGGCCACACGAATGTTCAAAGCTTAAATCAAATTACGATTAACCTAATCATCCGATCTCTACCAAATTTTGCAACTACATACCTTTATGGAGGGAGCATCCTTTGACCAATCTAATAGGTCATTCGCCTAATAGTTTGCGGATGGCGGCCATCTTTGTGTCAGAATCGATTCCCCGTATTAATTCAAACACGCTGAAACCAAATGGAACGAAATTTGGTATAGAGGTAGCACTAGCAAAGGGCACCTCAGTGTCATGTTTTATATCACCGCTATCTTGATGGAAACGTAATCGCGGCCACCCAAATGTTAAAAGCTAAAATGTAATTACGACCAACCTAATAATCTAGTCTCTACCTAATTTTGCAACACCATATCTTTATGTGGGAAACATATTCTGACCAAACTGCAAGAACATCAGCCCAATAGTTTGCAGATGGTGGCCAAGTATGTGTGCAAATCGATTCCCCTTATCAATTCAAACACGGTGAAACCGAATTGAACGAAATTTGGTACAGAGGTAGCACTAGCAAAGGGCACCTCATATTCATGTTTAATATCCCTATAGCACGTTGTATTTCAACAAGCTCCTACAACCAACATTCAATTATACTCCTTGAAAAGGACAAAGAGTTATAACAATACCCATGCATTTAGGAGAAAGTAGGCTATATGTTATTTACTGAACATCTTGTTTATATTATCAGGGGAATGTGGGATTGGAAAGCGACAGATGAGAAACACAACAAAGATGCGTGTGAAACAAGCATACGGGTACAGGAGATGGTATCCTAAACTATAAAACTTAGTTCAAGTCTAGGATAGCCTTTCAGGATAGGATTAACTTAGTACATACTTAACAGCCATTATTGGAGTCTTGATAATTAAAGTGTGATATTCATTTCACCTTATATCCGACTTGTCTACAAACTTTGCTCTTAGCATTTTAGTCTCAATGCATTCCTTGATCAGGTGTGCTGCACCCATAACGTTCCCACAAAAATGGCAAAAGTCCTCTTGTCCTACTTCTCTCAATGCTTTGTTCTTATACACCCCCATTAACCACCAAATTATCCCTCTCATTTCTCTTTTCATTAGACATTTAGGCTTTATACTCATAAATTTCTTTATTTCGCAGAACTCCGTTAAGGTTCTCCTGTTGGCACACTCTTCTCTCAGTACCTGCAACTTTATATCATTAACCCTTCTGCACACATTATTACAAACCCTATCCCAAAAATAATCCATTCCTAGTCTTTCCAGTACTGTATATGTCTTACCCTGTCCACCCAGTACCCTTTTTACTGATACTTAATTTGGTGCAGGTAGGCTAACTTTAAAATTTTACCCCTCCACCTAGTTTCAGACGTATCCACATCTGCTAAATAGAAGTACCAGAAACATAATTTAAAAATGTGTGTATTATATGGTGTAAAGTGAGGCATTGTCCATATTATTATTATTATTATTATTAAGATAATTCTTTTGCCCCACATTCCTGTTTGAAAATAAGCCAATTTCGTGTTTTGCTGCATTACGGTATTGTGTGATCCGACTACCAATTTTAGCATATACATTGAAGGGGAACGAACCAAAGTGCTGTATGATTGATGAACTGCCTGTCCGCTGTTACATGACGGGCGTGAGGCTGTGTTACACATAGCTTTGGATTCAACCAGCGTTTTACAATGTACCAATTTTTGACATAATCAGATCTGTGAACAGGCAAACATGGAAGCAAATACAACATATAGCCTGGTGCTATTGTGTGCGCCGACACATCATGATACTCAAATAAATGGGGTGTGTGTTATTTATTGTGGGCACCCAAATAAAATATAGCCTATCCCATACACAGAGATTATTGTGTCAAACAAGATACAATAAGTCGATGTCAGTCGTACGAGGGCAGATCAAAAAATAAGTTGCACTTCCCAGTTGTGGCCATTTATTACACCACCTATACAACAGCAACACGCCTCTAGCGACATACAATGTAACGTCACTTTTCCACATTGTTTCCAAGAGACTCCAAACATTTCTGCGAACGCGCAACCAACTTGTCGATGCCGAATGCATGGAAAGTTCCTCCAGCGTTCTGCAACCACACAGAGACAGCGGCCCTCACCTCCTCATCGGTCTGGGAATGTCGACCACCGAGCTTCGTTTTGAGTTTACCGAACAGATGAAAGTCACATGGCGCTAGGTCGGGACTGTAGGGAGGATGTTGCCAGACCTCCCACTTGAAACGCTGCAACAGTTCGCTCGTTTGGCGGGCGTTGTGAGGTGTTGCGTTATCGTGCAACAAAATCATACCGGCCCTCAATTTCCCCCGGCGCTTCTCTTTAATCGTGCAATTCTTCCTTTTGGTCCATAGGAATCGGATTGTCGCACGCATGTTGTATTTGGAGTGAACGTCCAGTCGACGCGCCATTGCTTTTGGCCGCTAATCACACCATAAAAGACGAGACACCACAGCGACCTGCCTAACAGACGTGTGGGCAGTGTCTGTCCCTTTCTCCGCTGTACCCACGATTGCGACACACAGCGCGCTGCTGCAGCGCGTTTGTGCAACTAACTTTTTGATGCACCTTCGTATATGAATTCCGGTTCTTGAACCGATAAATCAACTATGTTGTCCATTTTATCGTGTTGGAAGCCACTTTTAGCCTATTTTCATCTGATGAAAATATAGGCTGATGTCCAATATTGTTTCCAAAAATTCTAAGATGACATCAGTTCAAATTTTTAAAACCTCGTTTTTATTTATTTCTCGCATATTATTCACGTGATTGGAAAGATGATTAGTATGCTGGGCTATGATAACAATCATTGTCTAATGACACAAAATGATGTAGCTTATTATTACGGTGCTTGAATCCATTTTTAGCCTACTTTTCTAATTTTTCAAAAATGAGGAAAAAGTAGACTTATGAGATCGATCCGGGAAAATGTGTGTCTGTCTGTCTGGCTGGCTGTGTGTGTGTGTGTGTGTGTGTGTGTGTGTGTGTGTGTGTGTGTGTGTGTGTGTGTGTTTCCTATCAACTCCTAAACAGCTGCAGCTATGGAAACCAAATTTGGTATGAGTGAAGATCTATGCCGGAATATCTCAAAGCCATATTTGAATATGATGTCAGTGCTACCTGAGCTCAATTTTGGATAGCCTATCCTGGAAGGTATGCATGGGAGCTATTCCAAAGTTGGCACACATATATATTATAATATTTCATTTTAATTTCCAGGAGGCCATACATGGCAGTGTTACCAACATGGTTCTAAGCCAGCTGATAAGTCTAATTTTTAAATGCCTGTAACTTCTACACTATCAATTGGATTTCAATCAAATTTGGTATGTACTATGTGTACAATAACAAATATGACTATGCGTATTCTTAAGAGCAATCAGGGCTGCCAACTGTTAATATATGCTCTCTCTATTATTTTTTCCTTATACCAATATATCAGAAAGTGTGCAAACCAAGAGCTCGAAACTTGGCACGCTTATAGTACATGACCTTCTACATTAATTTGCAGTACCTAGTATACGTCAGTACTGCCAACATGATTCTAAGCTTGTTGATAGCTCCAAATTTTCAATGCATGTAACTACTATAGTAACAAATAGATTTTAACCAAATTTTGTATGTGACTTTTGTACCATAACTCATATGAATATGCGTATTCTTAAGAGCCAGCAGGGCTGCCAACTGTAAGTAAATGCTCTCTCTAAATTTTTACCCTAATATCTATAAATCAGAATATATGCAAGCCAACAGATCTAAACATTGCACACGAATAGTAACTAACATTCTAAATTAATTTGGGGTAACTAATGTACGTCAGTGCTGCCAACATTATTTAATCCTTCTGTTTTTTTAGCGTATGGCTTTTAGTGCCGGGAGTGTCCGAGGACATGTTCGGCTCGCCAGTTTTGTAGCTGCTTCGAGACGGACACCCGATGGGTGAGCTACAAGTACCGTTGGGGAGGAAAGTCGGGATGTAAGGACGAGGAGTTGGAAGGTAGCGGCTGTGGCCTATAGTTAGGGACCAACCCCGGCATTTGCCTGGAAGGAAGATGGGAAACCACAGAAGACCATCTTCAAGGTTGCCGGCGGGGGGATTCGAACCTCCTCGCCTCCCGGATGTGAGCGACTGCCAGCAGTCATGCCGTAACGACCACGGCTAACTCACCCGGTAATCCTTCTGATAAGTCCAATTTTTAAATGCATGTAACTTCTTTACTAACAAATGGATTTCATCCAAAATTGGCACAGTAATAGATCATAAGATTTTTCATAAATTCTAAGAAAAGTAGGCTCTTTAGTTCGTCACGAAACTACTTGTTCTGTTTTGCCTTAGTAAACGAATGTTTGATGCTTTTCGGTCGGTCAACACGATTGTACCCAAATGAGATGGGTTATTCCCCAGTTGTTTGAGTCTTCGGTCTTCTGACTGGTTTGATGCAGCTCTCCATGCGTCCCTGTCCTGAGCTAATCGTTTCATCTCTACATAGCTACCACACCCTACATCCGAGGCAATCTGTTTAACATATTCTAACCTTGGTCTACCCCTACAGTTCTTGTCCTCGACCCTTCCTTCCATAACTAAGCTTGCTATTCCTTGGTGTCTTAGTATGTGTCCTACCAACCTATCTCTTCTCTTCATTAGCAGTCGCCAGAAACATCTCTCCTCTCCCACTCGCCTTAATACCTCTTCGTTTGTAACCCTATCTACCCATCTGATCTTCATCATTCTCCTGTAGCACCACATTTCAAATGCCTCAATTCTCCTCTTTTCTGCTGCACCAATAGTCCAAGTTTCACTTCCATAGAGCGCCACGCTCCAGACAAAGGCTTTCCAAAATGACTTCCTAATACCTAAATCTATATTCGATGTCAACAGATTCCTTTTTTGTAGAAAGGCTTTCCTTGCCTGAGCCAACCTACTTTTTATATCCTCTTTGCTTCGTCCATCACTGGTTATTCTGCTTCCTAAGTAACAGAAGTCTCCTACTTCCTTCAGCTTTTCACCTGCCAATTTGATCTCCATAGAGGTTTCTGATTTATTTCGGCTGCATTCCAGTATTTTTGTTTTACATTTATTAATTTTCATCATGAAGTCCTTCCGTAAGACGGAATCCATACCATTCAAAAACTCATTCAAATCCTCAGGCTTGTCGGCCAAGATGACGATGTCATCAGCAAATCTCAGAGTTGAAATTATTTCTCCTTGAATCTTCACTCCCACTTTAAATTTTTCTCCAATTTCCTTCATTGCTTGTTCAATGTAAAGATTGAAAAGTATGGGTGATAAGTTGCAGCCTTGCCTTACACCTTTCTGAATACCAGCTTCTCTCTCATATCCTTCAGCTCGACTGACTGCTGTCTGGTTTCTGTATAGATTGTATATCACCCTCCTATCCCTGTACTTTATTCCAATTGATTTCAAAATGTCAAACAATTTAGTCCAATCAACGTTATCAAAAGCCTTTTCTAAGTCAACAAATGCCATGAACGTTCTCTTATCTTTCCTTATTCTACCTTCCAAAATCAGCCTAAGACTTAGTACAGCTTCCCTTGTTCCTACATTTCTCCTGAAACCAAACTGGTCTTCACCCAACTCCGTTTCGATCTGGCTTTCAATCCTCTTGTAAATTATTCTAGACAGGATCTTTGAAGCATGAGTAATCAAGCTGATTGTACGGTAATCTTCACATCTGTCAGCTCCCACTTTCTTTGGTATAGGGATGATAACATTCTTCTTGAAATCAGGGGGTACCTCACCTGTCACATAAATCCTACACACCAAGTGAAATAACCTGATCAGACCTTCATCTCCTATGCAGCGTAGCAACTCAATCGGTATATCATCTATGCCTGGTGCTTTGTTCCTGCCTAAGTCCTCTAAAGCTCTGTCAAATTCTGATCTCAATATTAAATCTCCTTTTGCATCCTCATCAATTTCCTCCTCCCTTTCCATTACATGATTCTCAATCTCCTTTCCCTTATACAAGCACTCTATGTAAGCTTTCCATCTCTCAACCTTTTCTTCCCTATCTGTTAGAGGCTTTCCAGTTATTCCCCAATCCTCAAAGAAATTTATATGAGATTACTAAATACAATTGGATGACCAGTTTCGATCGTGAAGCGATCATCATCGGATCCATTACAGTTTGGCTACAAAAATTTTATGTCTCAAAATATGGGTGAACATATTTACAATATGTACACTTGTTTAGTTGCGGTATAAGTGCAAATAGAGAGGCTTGCTGTCTGTGCCAGGGAAGATTTCTATGGTCATGTGGTGGCGCAGCGGTCAAGCTGGGCTGATTCCCGGTCAATGCATGTGAGATTTTCAAAGTTAAATGCCATGTCCTGTGGTTCAGATTCAACGAAAATAGGTGGTACCGTGACTTATAATCACAAGATTCACGGTCACGTAAAACTACAATTTTCCTTTCCTTGTTTCCGAACAGACTGATGAAACAGGAAGGTCCGTATCACTTGGCGTCTGAAGCTGACACTAACGGGACCTACACGACACACACACCGTGCAATAAAGGAGTAGAAGATCGTGATGATGATGATGAAATGTAAACTATAACTACAGTACTAACTTATATACAGAACTAGAAGAAGAAATGGAAAACAAAAGGAGAATAAGGCAAATAAAGGACAGGAGGAAAAGAAATGCCCTCAACCCTCGAAGAAGGTTGATTGAGGGACTTGGAAGGAAGGAGAGCCATAAAAGGCAGATAGGAATGAGAAAGAGGAGTGGGTCCGCCCCCACAGGTAATGGATAAAAGGGGGAAATCCGGACCCAGCTCAGGAATCCCTCGGGGTCGCCAACTCCCAAACTCACCGGCCGTGAGCCCCTGAGGGTGTAGCAATATCTAGGGTGCACCAGAAGTGGTGTGGCTACATACACCCTGCCTCCTTAAGGGCCTTGAGCACAAGGCAGGAGGTAAAAGGAAATGAAAAAGAAGGCTGACCCCACGCAGAAGGAGGGTATCCGAAAAGATGAGACAAGGGCCAATTAAGGCGGGAAAGGAACAGACTCCCTAGGCCTCGGATACCCTAATACTGTCGGGGTCAGAAGAGAACAAGAGTTGACCAAGTGAGGTCGACAGGAAAGAAGACGGAGAGGATCCCGTCACAAGTAAGTGGAAACAATCCCGGACTCAGCTGGGGCCCCGTTGTCACCAACCCACGTCCCACAAGATGTGAGCCCCTGGGGGGGATCTGTTGAGAGCAGATGAGACTCAAAGAAGGAAATGAAATCAAAAGCAAGTATCTCCGGACGAGGCCATTGTTGAAAACACAAAGAGCCTTTGATGGCAGAAAGAAAATAGACTTTCTGGAGAGAGAACTATTTTTTGGACATTAATACGCAGATCGAGATTGGCCAGCAGTCTTCCGTAGCTTGGTTAGATATCCTCAAAACTGAGAATTCCACAGTGCGGTAATTTTGATAAATAAATGATCAATTCTTATTTTAAAAAATCTTTACATTTCTGCTTAATTGTCAAATATTTAGATATTTGCCATTCATACTCCATAGGTCATAATAGAAAATTCATTAAGTACAAAATTTTATTTTGAGTGGTCTTGTATTTTACAACTTTTTTTGTATTGCCACTAATTTTAGGCTATACCTAAAACTTAGAATTTTACAATTAACTCTTTATCAAAAATAGTTACACTACGTTATATGCCCTAAGGTATTAGTTGATATTTCTGGGTATTTTGCGGTGGCAATCCCCCGAGAATACTCACAATTTTCCAGGATAGTCAGCCCCCCCCCCCCCCTGCCCTGATCACTCCCCCCCCCCCCCCCCCAGTTATGCCACAGCCTTGCAACATGACATTTTAACTCTCTGCCTCACATACGCAATGTGCACAACAGGATCTAAGAGATGAAAGCCACCGTGTTCATATTATTAAAAGGCAAACGGTGCTGAATTTTCCAAAACGGCTCGCACAATCGCAATATTGCTCCCTCCCTCCCAGAATTATGAAAGAGACATTCCCGCCAGAGGGGAGGATGCTTGTCGTCCGCAAAGAAAGCGTCTTGATGGTTTCAAAAGGCAAGAGAGCAATTCTTCATTGCAGACTCGCTCCCTGAATATCGTATTGCATAGCGGGAGTGAGGATAGCAGGTCCGGAATACCAAGCGGACCTGATGGTCTACTGGGGTGGGGAGTATTTGGAAACTAAATTACAGGAGACAGGGGTACATCAGACAGATGAAAATATTCCCCCGGGAGATCGATGTAGATGCTTTATATCCCCCTGGGAAATAGACTGGGGAAAGACAGACTTATATTGATAAGATGTCCCTGCAAACTCGACAGGACGTCCAATACTGTAGCGTCTTGCAGGGGGTGGGGCGCACGATTGAGGAGTGGTAGTTAATATTCCGGGAAGGGGCAGAAATTAAATTATTTTATAATCACTGATTTATCAAGATTCACGATGAATTCATGATGAAAATTAATAAATGTAAAACAAAACTATTGGAATGTAGCCGAAATAAATCAGAAACCTCTATGGACATCACAATGGCAGGTGAAAAGGTGAAGGAAGTAGGAGACTTCTGTTACTTTCGAAGCAAAATAACCGGTGATGGACGAAGCAAAGAGGATATAAAAAGTAGGTTGGCTCAGGCAAGGTAATAATTTCTACAGAGAAGGTATCTGTTGACATCGAATATAGATTTAGGTATTAGTAAGTCACTTTTGAAAGCCATGGTCTGGAGCGTGGCGCTCTATGGAAGTGAAACTTGGACTATTGATGCAGCAGAAAAGGGGAGAATTGACGCGTTTGAAATGAGGTGTTACAGGAGAATGATGAAGATCAGATGAGTAGATAGGGTTTCAAACGAAGAGGTATTAAGACGAGTGGGAGAGGAGAGATGTTTCTGGCGACTGCTAATGAAGAGAAGGGATAGGTTGGTAGGATACATATTAAGACACCCAGGAAGAGCAAGCTTAGTTATGGAAGGAAGGATAGAGGACAAGATATGTAGGGGTAGACCAAGGTTACAATATGGTAAACAGATTGCCTCGGATGTAGGGTGTGGTAGCTATGTTGAGATGAAACGATCAGCTCAGGACAGGGAGGCATGTAAAGCTGCATCAAACCAGTCAAAAGACTGAAGACTCAAATAACTACAATTTATCCTATGTTTTGAAGAAAAAGGAAGAAATGGAAAATATCGCTTCGGTGATCAATCAGGACCTAATTCTGCATCAATCTATTGGGGTCACCTGATTTCATGCGGTTTTTTTTTCAGTCACTCTATTGCTAAATTTTCATTTATTTTAAATATCGTATGGCCTTGGATGCCTGGTGCAAGCTTTGTTATTTGCGCCCAGAGGACAGCTTGCTTGTCGAATTTTGCCGTTCCTTGGAGCGCTATGAAAGCCAAGGAGGTTAGATTATTTAAGCTCCTTGACTCTATAACGCCTTCTAGTAGAGAAAGGAGGAACTTGGTGTTGGCGGAAAATCCCGATATTATTTTTTCCATTATGAACGTGGCCTACTGAATTCAAATGGGTTGCCAGCTGCAAATGGACTCCATTGACACTAAATTCCTTTCACGATCATAATACTTAAAAACTTGAAATGCCGCTACGGGAAGTAGTTTTTCAAAAGATTAATAACTCATGAAGATTCTGAGTATTTGCTGTGAAAATATTCTGCTTCAATCTATCGACATCGCTCTCAACGAAAGTTGCAGGATCATTACAGGACGTTTCAAACAAACACCTATTGAGAAGATCCAACTTCTAGTTGGTATTGCTTCTGGTGAGATTCGTAGGGAGGTAGCAGCTAACAAAGAGAGGCTCCAATCATCTACTTCAGAAGCACATCCCCTCTATGGATACCATCCTACCACACGGAGGCTGAGATCTAGAAAGTGTTTTCTTCGCACATCAGTTAACCTTCAAGGGAAAGCGGAGAATGCTAGGATCAAGATGTGGAAAGAAAGAACTAACCACCTTTCCAACTGGATGGACCCGAAGGAAAGTCTTCCATTTGGTCACCAGGAGAAGTGGACAACGTGGAAAGCCGTTAACTGACACCGTACAGGAGTCGGCAGAACAAAAATAAATCTGCGGAAGTGGGGTTTCTCAAGCGACTCATCACTCTGTTACTGTGGAGGCCTACAGACAATCCAACATTTATCTCAGTGTGACTTATGTCCTCCAAAGTGCACTATGCAGCCTCCTCCAGCGCTATTGACGTAGCCGAATACTGGCCAAAAATCATCTAGCTTTCAAATTTGTTGCTCAATATGTGATTTGTTTGTATAATAGACCTGTATATATGTATGGTAGAAATATAGATATCCTGTATTCATTATTCATATTCTTTTTTTAAATAGTTGTATGTAAATTTGATACCTCTGACACGAATAAAGAAAGAAGCTTCATTCTGGGGGGGGCTCATACTCACCTGGCGACGAATCTCCCTGGTCCTATATCAACACGCCAGCCTTGAGGATCAAGGAAGGCAGTGATAAATTTTGCTAGTAAAAGAAAAAGGACACGTAAGTATATCAGTCGTGATGATGCACAGTCCAATCTCCTGAAGTGGCGGTATTTTGGCCGCACCATAACATTTCCTTCTCCTGAGATACTCGGCTGTTGTATCTTCAAACTTGACATTTAGCTGGGCAGTGTTGGTAGCGCGCAGGTGACGCATTGTCAGCTGATTCAAACGTTTCTCGCAACGATCAAGAAATAACAGCTGAATGCACATCCACATCCAAAGCAATCAATCATAAACCACAATAATCACTTCTGCTCTGTGTTCACGAACGTTATCACACAATAAATGAACGAATAAATAAATAAGTAAATGAATATGAAATAACAAATAATTAATGAATATGTCGCAAATAATCAATAATACATAGTAAGGTCTTTCCGTCTCTGCTTTACTAACTTATTTAACCCTTTATAGGGCAAAACTATGTATTTTTAGCCTACTTTTCACATTTTGCAAAAATGAGGAAAAAGTAGTCTTATGAGATCGGGCAAATGTGTGTCTGTCTGGCTGTGTGTGTGTGTCCCCCCCCCCCCCTATCAACTCCTAAACGGCTGGAGCAATCGAAACAATATTTGGTAGGAGTAAAGATCTATACCTAAATATCTCACGGCCATATTTGAAAATGATGTCAGTGCTACCAACTGCTAAAAAATCGCAATTGAAATTTGAGCTCCATGTTGGATATCTTGGAAGTTATGAATGGGAGCTATTTGAAAATTGGCACACGTATAGATAATAATATTGCAGTTTAATTTCCAGGAGACATGGCAGTGTTGTCAAAATGATTTTAAGTCTTCTGATAGGTCCAATTTTTAAATGCTTATAACTTCTACACTATCAATTGGAATTCAACCAAATTTCGTATATTGAATGTGTACATAACCAGATATCACTGAGCGTATTCTTAAGACCCACCAGGGCTGCCAACTGTTAATAAATGCTCTTAATTTGTTTTGTCCAAAATACCAATATATCAGAAAGTATGCAACCCGACAGCTTTAAACTATGCACACGTATAGTACCTGACATTCTATATTAATTTGGAGTAACATACATACCTCAGTGCTACCAACATGATTCTAAGCCTGCTGAGAGGTCCAACTTTAAATACATGTAACTTCCACACAATCATTTGGATTTCAACCAAATTTCGTATGTGCTATGTGTACCATAACAGATATGCCTTATGCGTATTCTTAAGAGCAACCAGGGCTGCCAACTGTTAATATGTGCTGTCTCTATTTTTGTTACCCTAATATCAATATATCAGAAAGTATGCAAGCCAATAGCTCTCAACTTTGCACACGTATAGTACCTGGCATTCTAGATGAATTTGGAGTAACTAATATACGTCAGCGCTGCCAACATGATTCTAACCCTCCTGATAGGTCAAATTTTAAAATGCATGTAACTTCTATACTAACTAATGGATTTCATTCAAAATTGGCACAACAATAGATCATATTATTTCAGATTATTTCTGACCATTACATGCATAACATGGTTGCCAACATGATTTTACGCGCGCTGTTAGATCCAATGTTTTACTGCATGTAACGTCCATGCTATTCATTGGACTTCAACCAAATTTTGTATTTTGTACCTTAAGAGATGGAACTAAGAATATATTCAGTCACCAGGGCTGCCAACTGTAGTGCTCTATTAGGCTACATTATGCCAGGTATACAGTATTTCGAACTAATTAGAAATTTCGATATTACCAACTTAATTTCGTCATTATTCTATATAGAATCTTACATTTTAAGAAAAGTAGGCTCTTTAGTTCGTCACGGAACTTCTTGTTTTACTTTCATGTGTTTTTTTTTACATTTTCATTTATTTTAATCATTTTAATTATCAAAAATGATATTTTGTGTTTCTCTAATTTTAATTTGTATGTATTTATTTTCAATTTATGTTCTTATAAATTTAATTTTGATATTTATATTTAATTATTTAATTACCTAATTTCAAATTGATTTTTACAATTATTTTTATAATTTTAATTTAAGTATTTATTTTATTATTGTAATTTTATTTTTTTAATTTTTATTTCTAGATTTATATTTCGTTTTTACACTTAACTTGTTAAAAGACTATTTTTAGTTTTACATTGTTTAAAATTTTATCCATCACATAACGTCAAATAGATATGTACATAATATTTCATTTTTAGTAATACTAGCACTTTGGCAGGAAAATTCTTCGAAATTTGGCTTAAAGACTCAACTATCAGCATCTTTGAAAGCGTAAACTGTCCTTATGACAGGTGGTTAATATAGAGACCACTGTCCCATAAAGCAAGCTGAGATATAGTCACTCTCATTTGATATTTAACGCCGTCACCCCTCATTATATTGTTAAAGTATCAGTTTCAAGTGCTGCTAATTGATGCCATTTTAAGTGCTGTGTGTACTGCAATTCTCCCCTAAAAACTCCCCATTCAGCAATGTATGTATAGAGCGACCGCTTTGAAGTTGGCCAGCTTATGAAGTGATTTTAAATTAGCCACAGCAAGCCGCAGACATCGCTCCTTGATCCCACGTAGCTTTTACGAGATAAAATGAAAATTTCATTTGTTCAAAGCGCAATTGAAGCAATCGAGGGATCTGTTCCGCAGCTTAAAGCATTGGCTCTTGGTCCTCGGTGCACAAATCTCTGCTGTAATATACAACCATCATGGACTGGTTAATGTTTCCCGCAAACGACGCCTCAGCGAACTGTTTGGTCCGGCCCGCAATAACAGGCAACAGAGTTGCGCTCATAAATGTCAGAGCATTACATTTATCCGCTGCGGCATGCATTTCCTCGCGGGAGCTTTACATTATTAACTGTTTGTGTCGCACAACGAGCTGTGATCAGCACAGATTGAGCGGGATCAGAACTCTAGACCAGGCCAGTTCAACTGTACTGTTTGCGGGATTCGAACCGGCGCACAGTGGAGTATTTACCCTAAAAAGCTGGCAAAATATACTTAGCTAACCTATTATATTTTTAATGTTTTTCTTAGTTTATAAGTAGGAAGGAATGGCATTTTGACTTTGACAAAAAAAGAACACATTTATTTTCGATCCAATTGATACAATTGATTGGCATTAATTGGGACAACTTTAAACATAAAATTTCAAAATGACAAGAACGCGCAAATTATGCGTGGAAATTCTATATAGGCTCTTTTTATACACACAGCCGTATCAAAACATAATAAAATTGCTGTCGACTAATAATTTTAAGTTTACAAAAAATCGTGTTGCCAAAGGAGTGGACGATCATAGTCTATATTAAAGAATAATAATCTGGGAGTCAAAAGAGTTTACGATGAAGTCCCATTTTCATTTTCTGAATCTTCATCCTCCTCCTCCTCATCGCTCTCTGATTGTAAATCATCTTCGTCGGCTGTTGTTGATAACTGTCCTGGGATCAGAAGTTTTCTATCAATTGTTTGCTGCATTCTTTTAGTAGTTCACACATATGCATTCGGGTAACAGTTTGTTTGGAAGCGACTTTCTCAGGTTCTGTAACAAACACAAACCCCCATTTTATAAAAGACATATAGTTTTTCTTTTTTAATAGTAAGAATAGGACCTAAACTTCATTTTTGCGTGTCGATCATAATCCGACAAGTCCCGACACACAAACAAAACCACTACGCAATGATTATGAACAGCACATTTACGCTACGTTTTCAGGTAACCAATACAAACACCAAGAACTCACGCTAATACATACTTAAATTGATGTTTATGGGAAAGAACTAGAGTACATACTGGTATGTTCATGCTCCATTGTTTGATTCGTATTGTGCGCATTGGTTACGATGCACCACCGAATTGCGCTGCCGGTCGCAGTGATGCACAGGGCGTCCCATATTACTATGAAAAGTTCAAGTCTTTACTTAGTACCTACAAGAAATGATCGTCTTTACTCGTTAACCATAAACTTTACAATTTTGACTATTGGCCAGCGGCGCTGCGATCTCCGGACTTGCTACAGCTGCCCTCGCAGCCATGGTGCTTGATTTTACGATCACTGCTACGCTACAGGACGATTAGATAAGTGATCGCCCGACCGGAGCCCAAAGCCACGCATATGCTGCGAGTTACAAATAACAGTTGCCGAAAGCTGACATCTGTCAACCATGCGCCTAACGCAATGACAAGATCTATTTCACGAATTACCACAAACATGGGTTTCTTTCTCGCGAAATTGTACAAACATTTTCATTTCAGACTTTCCGCGGCCAGTCTAGTCTGCAAGCCTCTGTTTGAGAACAATTCGCCTCCATGATGCCGTATTAGCAGTTAGCATTGCGGCCTACTCTGCTTCTAAACCTCTAACTTTGAAATCGTTCAAAACAGATTCTAACCATCGCCTCGAATGGTCTACCTCTACTTCTCTTACCTTCTACAGCCTCTTCAGTAATCCCTCCTCCGTCATGCTCTTCACATGAACCCACCCTCTGAGTAGGCTCATACGAACACCTTCATCTAGCGTGTTCATTTCCAACTCTAACAACTTATGGGACATGGGTTGGCGACCACAGGACCCCAGCTGAGTCTGACATTGCGTCCACTTACTGGTGCCGGGCTCCTTTTAGTTCTCTTTCCTGTCGGCCTCCCTTGGTCAACTCTTTTTCTTTTCCAACCCCGACGGTATTAGGGTTTCCTAGGCCGAAGGAGTCTTTCACTTTCCCGCCTTAATTGGCCCTTGTCCCATCTTTCCTGATCCCTCATTCTTCGAGAGGTCAGTTTTCATTTTCATTTCATTGTATCTCCTGCCTTCTGCTCAAGGCCCTTAAGGAGACAGGGTGTGTGTATCCCCACCACTTATGGTGCACCCTAGATAGAGCTACACCCTCGAGGAGGCAGGGTGTGTGTAGCCCCACCTTCTTCTGGTGCTCCCTAGATAGTGCTACACCCTCGAGGAGGCAGGGTGTGAGTAGCCCCGCCACTTATGGTGCACCCTAGATAGAGCTACACCCTCCACGAGGCAGGGTGTGTGTAGCCCCACCTTCTTCTGGTGCTCCCTAGATTGTGCTACACCCTCGAGGAGGCAGGGTGTGTGTAGCCCCGCCACTTATGGTGCACCCTAGATAGAGCTACACCCTCCACGAGGCAGGGTGTGTGTAGCCCCACCTTCTTCTGGTGCTCCCTACATAGTGCTACACCCTCGAGGAGGCAGGGTGTGTGTAGCCCCGCCACTTATGGTGCACCCTAGATAGAGCTACACCCTCCACGAGGCAGGGTGTGTGTAGCCCCACCTTCTTCTGGTGCTCCCTAGATAGTGCTACACCCTCGAGGAGGCAGGGTGTGTGTAGCCCCACCACTTATGGTGCACCCTAGATAGAGCTACACCCTTGACGAGGCAAGGTGTGTGTAGCCCCACCTTCTTCTGGTGCTCCCTAGATAGTGCTACTCCCTCGAGGAGGCAGGGTGTGTGTAGCCCCACCTTCTTCTGGTGCACCCTAGATAGTGCTACACCCTCAAGGAGACAGGGTGTGTGTATCCCCACCACTTATGGTGCACCTTAGATAGTGCTACACCCTCGAGGAGGCAGGGTGTGTGTAGCCCCACCACTTATGGTGCACCCTAGATAGTGCTACACCCTCGAGGAGGCAGGGTGTGTGTAGCCCCACCACTTATGGTGCACCCTAGATAGTGCTACACCCTCGAGGAGGCAGGGTGTGTGTAGCCCCACCACTTATGGTGCACCCTAGATAGTGCTACACCCTCGAGGAGGCAGGGTGTGTGTAGCCCCACCACTTATGGTGCACCCTAGATAGTGCTACACCCTCGAGGAGGCAGGGTGTGTGTAGCCCCACCACTTATGGTGCACCCTAGATAGAGCTACACCCTCGACGAGGCAGGGTGTGTGTATCCCCACCACTTATGGTGCACCCTAGATAGTGCTACACCCTCGACGAGGCAGGGTGTGTGTATCCCCACCACTTATGGTGCACCCTAGATAGTGCTACACCCTCGAGGAGGCAGGGTGTGTGTATCCCCACCATTACGGTGCACCCTAGATAGTGCTACACCCTCGACGACGCAGGGTGTGTGTAGCCCCACCACATGTGGTGCACCCTAGATAGAGCTACACCCTCGACGAGGCAGGGTGTGTGTAGCCCCACCTTCTTATGGTGCACCCTAGATAGAGATACACCCTCGAGGAGGCAGGTTGTGTGTATCCCCACCACTTATGGTGCACCCTAGATAGAGCTACACCCTCGACGAGGCAGGGTGTGTGTATCCCCGCCACTTATGGTGCACCGTAGATAGAGCTACACCCTCGACGAGGCAGGGTGTGTGTAGCCCCACCTTCTTCTGGTGTTCCCTAGATAGTGCTACAACCTCGAGGAGGCAGGGTGTGTGTATCCCCACCACTTATGGTGCACCCTAGATAGAGCTACACCCTCGAGGAGGCAGGGTGTGTGTAGCCCCACCTTCTTCTGGTGCTCCCTAGATAGTGCTACTCCCTCGAGGAGGCAGGGTGTGTGTACCCCCACCTTCTTCTGGTGCACCCTAGATAGTGCTACACCCTCAAGGAGGCAGGGTGTGTGTAGCCCCACCTTCTTCTGGTGCACCCTAGATAGTGCTACACCCTCAAGGAGGCAGGGTGTGTGTAGCCCCACCACTTATGGTGCACTCTGGATAGTGCTACACCCTCGAGAAGGCAGGGTGTGTGTAGCCCCACCACTTATGGTGGACCCTAGATAGAGCTACGCCCTCGACGAGGCAGGGTGTGTGTAGCCCCACCACTTATGGTGCACCCTAGATAGTGCTTCACCCTCGAGGAGGCAGGGTGTGTGTAGCCCCACCTTCTTCTGGTGCACCCTAGATAGTGCTACACCCTCAAGGAGGCAGGGTGTGTGTAGCCCCACCTTCTTCTGGTGCACCCTAGATAGTGCTACACCCTCAAGGAGGCAGGGTGTGTGTAGCCCCACCACTTATGGTGCACTCTGGATAGTGCTACACCCTCGAGGAGGCAGGGTGTGTGTAGCCCCACCACTTATGGTGCACCCTAGATATTGCTACACCCTCGAGGAGGCAGGGTGTGTGTAGCCCCACCTTCTTCTGGTGCACCCTAGATAGTGCTACACCCTCAAGGAGGCAGGGTGTGTGTAGCCCCACCACTTATGCTGCTCCCTAGATAGTGCTACACCCTCGAGGAGGCAGGGTGTGTGTAGTCCCACCACTTATGGTGCACCCTAGATAGTGCTACACCCTCGAGGAGGCAGGGTGTGTGTGGCCCCACCTTCTTCTGGTGCTCCCTAGATAGTGCTACACCCTCGAGGAGGCAGGGTGTGTGTATCCCCACCACTTATGGTGCACCCTAGATAGAGCTACACCCTCGAGGAGGCAGGGTGTGTGTATCCCCACCACTTATGGTGCACCCTAGATAGAGCTACACCCTCAAGGAGGCAGGGTGTGTGTAGCCCCACCACTTTTGGTGCACCCTAGTTAGAGATACACCCTCGAGGAGGCAGGGTGTGTGTAGCCCCACCTTCTTCTGGTGCACCTTAGATAGTGCTACACCCTCAAGGAGGCAGGGTGTGTGTAGCCCCACCTTCTTCTGGTGCACCCTAGATAGTGCTACACCCTCAAGGAGGCAGGGTGTGTGTAGCCCCACCACTTATGGTGCACTCTGGATAGTGCTACACCCTCGAGGAGGCAGGGTGTGTGTAGCCCACCACTTATGGTGCACCCTAGATAGTGCTACACTCTCGAGGAGGCAGGGTGTGTTTAGCCCCACCTTCTTCTGGTGCACCCTAGATAGTGCTACACCCTCGAGGAGGCAGGGTGTGTGTAGCCCCATCACTTATGGTGCTCCCTAGATAGTGCTACACCCTCGAGGAGGCAGGGTGTGTGTAGCCCCACCACTTATGGTGCACCCTAGATATTGCTACACCCTCGAGGAGGCAGGGTGTGTGTAGCCCCACCTTCTTCTGGTGCTCCCTAGATAGTGCTACACCCTCGAGGAGGCAGGGTGTGTGTATCCCCACCACTTATGGTGCACCCTAGATAGAGCTACACCCTCGAGGAGGCAGGGTGTGTGTATCCCCACCACTTAGGTGTACCCTAGATAGAGCTACACCCTCGAGCAGGCAGGGTGTGTGTAGCCCCACCACTTATGGTGCACCCTAGATAGAGATACACCCTCGAGGAGGCAGGGTGTGTGTAGCTCCACCACTTCTGGTGTACCCTAGACAGTGTTACACCCTTAAAGGCTCACGTCTGGTGAGTTTGGGAGTTAGCAACCCCCGAGTGTTTCCAGAGTTGGGTCCATTTTGTCCCCTATTTCCATTGCCTTTGGGGTGGCCCCTCCCCTCTTGCCCTTTCCTATCTGCCTTTCATGGATCTCCCTCCTTCCAAGTCCCTCAGTTCTCATTTTTCCAGGGTTGAGGGCATTTTCTTTCCTCCTGTCTTTTATTTCCCGTATTCCTTTCTTTTGTCCTTATCTTCTTCTAGCCCGTAAGTTTTGACGTTAGTTATAATTGCAGTTTCATTTTCACAATCACCCAAACCACTAGGTGCCGATAACCTCGATGTTAGGCCTCTTAAAAACACAATTATCATCATAATCATTTCTTACATAGCCTCTATCTCTTCATTAAGAGTATCCTCCTGCTCTTTCTACCATCTATTTGTCCCAAATTCATAAGAAATGAAAATCATTCCTCTAAATAGTGAGCCAACGTGCCTAAAACATGCTTACATTTGACAACATTGACAGGAAGCGCCGTCCCGGGCGCACGGAAAGTGGCTTGGCCTAGGGGGAAGTAAACGCCTACGACTCGCGAATAACAACGAGGGCTGACTGCCTCCACTTGAGACGGAGATTGATGGAAGTCTCTGCTCGGCTCTTGACAGCAGATTCAAGATTAGAGCCCACAATATTTCTTCCGTTCAGCCCATGAGTGCTCGGTCCCCGCGATCAAACCCCTTTTTACCAGCACAGATACAGACTCCGGCGTAGCTTACACCACTCGAGGACGCCCGATTCAATTCTAACGAACTTTCTACATCTTATTCAAAGGACCCATTGTGTTCATTACTCTGAAACTGTAACGATTCGATCCCATAGCTGTTATATTTAAAGGGTTATTCATTTATTATCATGTTATTATTATTATTATTAACTAGTACATCCATGAGATGATTTTTATATCAGATAATTGTAAGCGGTTTTGATTATTATATTCAATTAGATTTTTATTAACAATTACTTGTAAAGAGACGAAGTATTATATATTGCAACAAGACTGGCGATATGGACTAACCCTGTGCGTCACAAACTGAACGACGTAGTAAGAATTTCACCACGGCAAACTGCGTCATTTTCCTGAGATGTTAAGAAACACACTATGGTGTAACCAACACGCCATTTTCTACGGTATATACGCGTCAATATATATTGCAAGTTATGAGTCAAGAATGGAGAAGGCTAATAGAGAGGGAAGCTGTGACACCACGTGACAAGGAAGTCATTAGTATTTGTACCTGCAACATCGGACAAGAATGGCATTGATCTACAGCTCTTAATGAAGGAAGGAAGTTGTAACCTTGCTTTCTGGGTCCTAATGGACTGAGCACCGAGAGTCGACACTGAACGATGTCTTGCCGACATCTATATCAATACATAATGGGTTATATCCCTGATCAAGAGTCTTTCTACAGATGGCAACGTACTTAATGAGGATATTTCATAGTAATTGAGATATCACATCATTTTTTTTAAACATAAGCGACGTAACAACGAGATCATCGATCATTTCTTAAATATGACGAGTCTTCGACTGGGTGAGCCAACAATTCAATAAAACTATCGTCTCTATTATAATTTAACTTCATTTAACTTTCAATTCATTTTAATATTCATTTTCATTTAAATAATTAATTGCCGCATTGAGTAATTTTAAATTCAATTGTGTGACTATCACTATTCTGTTTTATTAATATTTTGTTTTTGCATTTAATAAATTCATTCTCTTCAACGTAATGCCTATTTCTTTCATTGTAGTTGGTACTTTAAGGCAATCATACTCCTTGATTAAATACGGATTGGTTAGATGACTTTGTCTCACTACGGCCCGGGTAAGTGGTTCTCGACTCTACTGCTGATAGCCGAGGTTAAATCAATAAATTTCGATTCACTATCTTAAATAGGAATCTGGCGCTCAACAACTTATTATATTACACTATCACAGGTAAGGTCACACCACAGTGTATATTATTTATTCATATCATGTTTGTTTTATTGAACCACAATAGTCATCACCACGTGTAGTTAACTCATTTAAAATGTTACATTTGGCGCCACAAAGTAGGACACGAAAACCATTCGGTATTTAGTCAGAGGAGTGTATAATTTCAGTGCAAATTGTCAGTGCTTTTGGGGGACAGTGAAGTGAAGTGAAATTTTGGAAGGGCAATTGTTATACGGTGTACTTCGAGATGTCGGAAGAGGAACAGAGGCAGTTGAGAAGTAGGAATAAAGTTGAGAAAGTTAATTATAAGGAGGTTGATAGCAGTAGCGATGTTGAGAGCGTAGATAATAATACCAAGATGTCGGAGGTAAATCTTGAGAATAATCCTGAGAGTAATCCTGAAAATAATCCTGAGGTTAACCCTGACACGAATACAGAGATAAATCTTGAGACGGATACAGAGGTACATCCTGAGACTAGTGGTAGTCTAGAGAAAGAAAAGTCTATAGAGATTCCTGAAGATCCATTAACTGCGCTCATAAGGCAGATGAGTAGAGATTTAAGTGCGAAATTTGTTGAAAGTATGAATAAAAATAGTGAAGAGAATAAAAGAAATTATTTGGAATTCAATGGTAAATTTGAGAAATTAGATAAAGATATGAATAAAAATAGTAAGGAGATGAGAGAAGAGATGGGTAGGCTAAATCAAGATATGAGTGAAAAATTAAATAAGCATAGTCAGGAGTTCAATGTTAAATTTGAGAAATTAGAAAAGAATTGTCAGGAGTTGAATTTGAAGCTTGATAAGAATAGTCAGGAAATGAGAGAAGAGATGGGTAGACAAAATCAGGAAAGTAGGAAGGAATTTAATGAGAAGTTTGAACAATTGCATAGAAATAGTAAAACGATCAACCAAAAGCTGGAAGAAAATAGTAAAAAGCTAGACAGTGTGGTTAAGGTAAATGAAGGATTGAGTAAGAAGTATGATATGCTACAGGAAAGTATTCAGGGGGTAAAACAGGAGATCAGAGGTGAAATTAAGGAAGTGGTAGAGAAGAAGGCTAAAGATATGGTTGAAAAAATAGATAAACAATTAGAAGCAGTAGAAAATCAAATTAAGGAAGTTGAGATAGAAGTTAATAAGAAAGTAGAATCAGTAAAGACAGCCTTTCAGGAGATTTTAGATGAAAGTAGATCTGAGTCCGAGGAAATTTTAGGTAAAGGTTTTAGCAAATTGATAGAAGCGGAAACTAGGCAGATGAGAGAAGATTTTGGGGATAAGATTAAGGTATTGAGAAATGAATTAATGGATAAAGAGAGTAATTTTCAAGAAATGGAGGCGAGATTAAAGAAGCAGATAAGGGAGGAAGGAAATAAGGATAGAATGAAGTATTTAAGTAGTATGAGAGAGACTGAACTGCCTAAGTTTTCAAACAAACAGGGGTGTCCTATGCAGTTCATGAATCAGGTGGAGGATAGATTTAAAGAAAGGCTAAAGGATGGTCAAATTGAATGGAAGATGGTAGTAGAGCTATTGGACCAGGCTTTTATAGGAGATACTAAGGGATGGTTTTTAGTGTACAAGCATACCTTGATAAATTTTGAAGATTTCAAAAGTAAATTTATTGAAAAATATTGGAATGAGGATATCCAATCACAAATGAGACAGATTATTAATTCTGGCAGGTATCAATCTGGGGAAGGGAGTAATATGACTGATTACTTTCTAGAGTATGTACTCATATGTAAACATCTTGACGGGATGAATCAAGATGGGGATGTGATAAGGCTTCTCCTCAGGCATTTCCCACCCAAGGTAAACGTGGCTGCTTGTATGCAAATGATCACTACAATACAGGAATTAGAGGGATTGTTAAGCAGATTCGATGCACTCGAAGATTCATACGATATGCCCATATTACAGAATAATCCTGAAAATAATTATTATGATAATAATCAGCAGAATTATAATGGCAGGGGCCAATATCAGAATAGTAGATGGTAAGAACTGTGATATGCCAGAGAAAGTAGTGATGCAAATTTATATTACCGATAGTTACTGTTCCGTATGACTTAAATATTAAGTAATGAAGTGTTATAGGATTTAACAGAGGTAGATAAGGAACCTGCTGTGTGTAATTTTAATTCAGTCGTGAAGTTAGGATGGTAAGGGGCGCGTAGTGCCTACGCTTATTGATTTAGATTGACTAAAATTATTTAATTTTGAAGACAGAGGTTGTCGTGCTATTGAGCAATGCAGGTAAGTTGAATGTAGGTCCTTAAACTGCAGGTAAGTTGGATGAAGTAAGAATTAAATAAAAAAAAAAAAAGGGTAGGAAGATTATTACATAGGTAAGTAATCGAAAGAAAGTAATAATTATTATGGCAACCATAATTAAGAATATAATGGTAATAAAGATATAATTCAAAAGTGAGTGAAGATAAGATGATACAGTGGTAATAAAACGAATGAGTTGAAGAATTAGGTATTGATTTTTAAAGAAGTTTCAGTTGAGGACAGCGAGGTTATCAGTGGATATATTTTGAGAAATTTATAAGTGGTTTAGAATAGTTAATGGTAATGCGTTGTATGAATTAACCAACATCGGGTTGAAATGAGGAAGTAGTAACTAATTAGGACATCTGGTACTTGTTGACAGATATGTGTGTGTGTATGTGTGTATTTTCACGTAAATGGACGTGAGTTTGAAGAAGTAGGCCAACGAAGGTAATGCCGTTGAGCAAAGTGGTTTTAAAGTTTTGGTAAGATGCCAAATGAAGTTGTTTTTTGAGGAAGTTTTTGGTAAGATGCCAAATGGAGTTATAATGGAGGAAGTTTTGGTAAGATGCCAAATGAAGTTTTAAGAAGGTTTTGGAGGATGAAGTAGGTCAGCAAGGTATATTCCGTTGAGCAATGAGATTTTTTATGGTATCTACGGGACTACGTGAAGTTAATAAGGGAGTTTTTTTTAAGTATATATGGATGTATGCACACAAGGTAATAAGAGATTACAAAGGTAAGATTGTCCAAGTTTTTGTTACAGTTACGCACGTTTTAAAGATATTACAAGGCTTGTTATCGAGCTAAACCACTTTTAGTAAAAAAGTTACTGATGATTACTAACGAATTAATTATGTGGTAGATTGTTGTCCTACACACAGGTAAAAGTAAAGATGATAATAATAATTAAAAGGTTGACATAATATTTTCTAGAAGTGAAAGGAATTTGTTATAATTCGACGTTTGAGGATTTAAAGATAAATCTTTTTTTTTAGTAGACGAGAAATTAAAGTTTTATTTATGTCATACGGAGTTAGTAAAGATAAGTTAATATTTTGAAGGAAGAATAAGTTGGTAAGATAAGTGTATACCTAAGGGGTAATAATGAAGTTTCAATTAAAGGCAGGTGTAATTTACGCAGTTAATTTGGTAGAGCAGAAAGTATCTGAACTGTGTTAGAACTCAGAACTTGCTTTATGAAGTGATTATGGGAGAATATTTGCTAATTAAGAGTGTCGGTGTTATTGACTATCAACAGGAACACTGTCATTATTTTAGGAAGACAATATTTAGGAAAGCTAAGTGTGATGTTATTATTCCAAGGAATTAGTCGAAGCATGTAAGATTTTTTTAGCTGAAATTTAGTGTGTTATTGGTCAGTAAGAGGTGACCTGTAACAGTAAGAAGAAGTGGGATTATACCACGAATAGGGGAGGTTTTTTTGTATGTGACGTGTGATGTCACGATGAGTTTTGAGAGATTCTGGTATAGCAAGAGTGAGCTATAGTCCAGGCGGTCAGAACAAGTAGGAAGTGGTGTTTGGAGGACACGGTACTTAATTAAGAGTTTTGAGAGAAAACTAAGGGGGGTTTTTAGGCATTCAGCAAAAAGTCAAATCATGAATAGACTAAGTTCAAAGTATAAGAGCATTAATATTTTGTGGAACGAAATATTTATTCCGAGGAGTTTGTCATGTGTTTTTGTGAAATAGTTTAGTGATATACGTAATTCAGGTATTGAGTAGTATTTTGTCCAAGTCTTAATCATTTTGTTATGGTAAGTAAGGAATGACGTTACGGTAAAGTTATATCTTGACGCTAAGTTAAATTTTATAAAGTGAACGAGAAGTCAGATTTTATGTTTATTGGTAATTTTGAAAATCCAAGTTATTGTTTTCGAGAAGTAGTAAAGAGGAATTATGGTTTTATGAGAAGTTAAGAAGTCGTGGAGACTTAGGAAGTATTAATTTGGAAGGAGGCGGCCGTGGCCTAAGAAAGAATTAAGCCACGAAGGCAGGTGAGTAGTAACTTGGATATTTAAATGAACTGTTTAATAACTGCTTTGAGGTATTTCGATGTCATTATGTATTTGGGGAAATATTTACATGTATGACATATGCACTGAAATAGGAATTGCCTTAGGTATTTTGCTAAGTTATTTTTTTCTTCAATTATTGAAATTTTACTGCATTTGAGTAATCCCTTTATAAAGACGAAAGGAATATTGTATTGTTTGCATCCTATTATCGTGTGCTGTAATAGTTATTATGGGTTAATCAGCTGGTATTACAACAATGTACTTCTACGCCAGACTGATATACAAAAACTACGTTCAAAAGAGATGAAGCCAAAATTGTATGTCATGCATACGATCACCGAAATATAAACGAGTGCAGCGTTGACATATATGTCAAAAATAAAAGTGAAGGGCATTTTATATGTATATTTTTTACAGCTCGTTTAATACATAAAGAAGAATGAACATTATGAACATTTGGAAGAATGAGATGAATGAAAGTTAAAATATGATTTTTTTGTGAAGAATACATTTATGTATATTTTTTTTACAACATATATAAAGAAGAATGAACATTATGAACATTTGGAAGAATGAGAAATGATAGTACAAATATGTAAAGTGAAAAGAGTATGTTCTTGTATATCTTTATGTATTGTTGAAGGGTATTATTTGTATGTTGTCGTTATGGGGGTATTAATATTTAAATTTGTATTCATTTATGTAGGATGTGTAGTGATATAAATAATGTTACATTTTATTTTAAATTATTTATATCAGGGGCGATTGTAACGATTCGATCCCATAGCTGTTATATTTAAAGGGTTATTCATTTATTATCATGTTATTATTATTATTATTAACTAGTACATCCATGAGATGATTTTTATATCAGATAATTGTAAGCGGTTTTGATTATTATATTCAATTAGATTTTTATTAACAATTACTTGTAAAGAGACGAAGTATTATATATTGCAACAAGACTGGCGATATGGACTAACCCTGTGCGTCACAAACTGAACGACGTAGTAAGAATTTCACCACGGCAAACTGCGTCATTTTCCTGAGATGTTAAGAAACACACTATGGTGTAACCAACACGCCATTTTCTACGGTATATACGCGTCAATATATATTGCAAGTTATGAGTCAAGAATGGAGAAGGCTAATAGAGAGGGAAGCTGTGACACCACGTGACAAGGAAGTCATTAGTATTTGTACCTGCAACATCGGACAAGAATGGCATTGATCTACAGCTCTTAATGAAGGAAGGAAGTTGTAACCTTGCTTTCTGGGTCCTAATGGACTGAGCACCGAGAGTCGACACTGAACGATGTCTTGCCGACATCTATATCAATACATAATGGGTTATATCCCTGATCAAGAGTCTTTCTACAGATGGCAACGTACTTAATGAGGATATTTCATAGTAATTGAGATATCACATCATTTTTTTTAAACATAAGCGACGTAACAACGAGATCATCGATCATTTCTTAAATATGACGAGTCTTCGACTGGGTGAGCCAACAATTCAATAAAACTATCGTCTCTATTATAATTTAACTTCATTTAACTTTCAATTCATTTTAATATTCATTTTCATTTAAATAATTAATTGCCGCATTGAGTAATTTTAAATTCAATTGTGTGACTATCACTATTCTGTTTTATTAATATTTTGTTTTTGCATTTAATAAATTCATTCTCTTCAACGTAATGCCTATTTCTTTCATTGTAGTTGGTACTTTAAGGCAATCATACTCCTTGATTAAATACGGATTGGTTAGATGACTTTGTCTCACTACGGCCCGGGTAAGTGGTTCTCGACTCTACTGCTGATAGCCGAGGTTAAATCAATAAATTTCGATTCACTATCTTAAATAGGAATCTGGCGCTCAACAACTTATTATATTACACTATCACAGGTAAGGTCACACCACAGTGTATATTATTTATTCATATCATGTTTGTTTTATTGAACCACAATAGTCATCACCACGTGTAGTTAACTCATTAAAAATGTTACAAAACAAGGATCGTATCTTAAATATTTCTATAGTATTGAAATATTTTCAGATCATTCGTCGAGCCATCTTGCATAAATAATAAAGTAATTTAAACAAATACGAGCCTTACAGTAGTCGCATATGATGTGTAACATGTGATATGTTATCCCTCGTTAACAGTGAACTCTGTTGGTCATTGAAATAACTACTTGTAAAACTGCAGTGCCAAATCTAAACCGGTTTTCAGCAACTATGATATAATGACTATTTTCACACCAAACAACGACAACTTGAAGATGATTTATAATAGGAAGAATATCTTTAATGGGGCCTCCAAACCTTGAAGTAATTTTGTATGCGATATAGATTCCACATAGCCACATGGCCGACAGTACCTCGAGTGCTTACATTAAATAATAATACAGCAAAAGTATGAAGATTTAATAAATCATAATTGTTTTCAGCAAACCGTATGCGATGTTTCCTCTTACACATTTCCGTCCCATTTCCAATCTCCGCTACCGCGCACGCTCATTGTTTCCGTTTCATCGTCCCATTTCCGTTCCTTTTTTCAGAATTACCCCCACAAAAATATAACTTACAGCAACCGAGTGGGAAGATGTTACACATCAATATAAAAAAAAGTCCTCTCGGCACGCCGGAAGGCGGAGGTAGATTTCACCGGGCAAACTTGGGGATAGGCGAAAATAGGCAGAATATGCACGTTTTCGTAGAAGGATCAGACCTCATTATTGCGAGAAAGTATTTTATAATTGGAGCTTAATTAACTTTGTTTTTCGTCATTTTATGCATATTTTAAAACATTTTATCGTCTTATGGGGACGGTAACCTTCTTGTCATTTGGGGTACATTTTTGTACTTGTGGTCACACTGTCCTTATGCAAGGTTTCGACACTGATGTGTAACTATGTAACGGTCTGTTACTTTTTCACGCAAAATTATATCTCCCGCAGAGATTTTGGTTGGTTCCTCAGTTTAGGGGCTGGGACAACGCGGTCATGTAACCCCGTGTACTTAGGGATGGCTGTATTAGTCTGTAATTCAGGTAAGGACTGCAGACGGTCAATTTCACGCAGTAGTTCCTAATGTTGCTACCAGATACTACCGTCAACGACACCTAGCTCTGAACTTGACTACGAGATGCCACCGCAACCAGCAACTCACAACGAACGTTGGATCTTCCCCTCCAAAGGAAAGCATACTGAGGGATTTTTAGCGCTCTTAGAACATCCGACGACTTCGGCCGGCTTTGAACCCGCGAACTTTGGCATAGAAGTTCAGCATACTACCAGTTACGTCACCGAGGCCGCTTCTCACTTAGTCAGATGGAAAACTAAATGTGATCGCGTGCACGTGCGTTGTCATGGCAACGTCTGATGGCACATCCCTCATCAATTTAGTAGTGTTGTCATGGCAACCTCTGATAGCTCTTGGCATTTTCTTATAATTCCGAAATCATTTTTCTCATCCCTTGGCGTAATGGTGGGTCATATCAAAAATTCTTTCAGACAAAAGTTTTAGCTAATTATTAGGGGAATACTGTCCATTTCGTACGGTTTTGATATTGTGCCTATTAAGAGAGATATGATTAATGTTTCCCGAAAACCCCACTTTTTCCCACCCCTTTGGTCAATGGTTGGTGCTATCAAAAACTCTTCAAACATGAATTTTTGGGCCTTACTCGACACATAGTATGAACTTGGAATGGATTCGATATTTCAAATATTAAGAGAGTTATAGCGATATATCACTTTTTCGAGAAAAAAAAGCCCCCCATTTTCACCCCCGTCGACCGATTGTGCCCATTAACGAACTCGACCGAGATTTTGTAGGGATACATATTATGTAAAACAATCAAATTGATTGGTGCAAAATTGCGGTAGTTATCGTGTCCACAAGAAAGTGATATATGTATATATATATACATTAATTATATATAAACTTTTTAAGTGACGGTGGTTTTGGGGTCTAGGGGATGTGAAACGTGAAGATATGTCGAAATTTTCCGGAAGTCGAAACATGGTACCCATTGCAATAGTTAGCTTTCTAATGAAATCTACCTAAAAATCATGTTCAGTAAAGAACATGTAACCTATTTTTTTCTTAAACATATGGGTAACTTATAGTTGTCGCTTTGTCTTTTAGAAGTAGCCTATAACTAAATATTCTTGCGACGAACGGTGAGGGGTGTGTTATAGTTAAGGTGAATTCAGTGTAGGCAGTGGAGGTGGAGGTGCACATCACTCAAACAGCTAAGTGCACAATCCACAATAAATAATTATTATTTAGCGTATGGCTTTTAGTGCCGGTAGTGTCCAAGGACATGTTCGGCTCGCCAGAGTCTGTAGCTACTTCAATACGGACACCCATGGGGTGAACTACAAGTTCTGTTCTATTTCAAGTTGTTCGAGCTTTCGCTACCAGATGACACTGACACTTAGTGGTGAATGTTGGAACTTTAGTAGTGCGTTTCAACGAAATGTAACCTACAATTTAGCTTCACACAAGTTTAGGCTGATTAGTGGAATGTTCTATTACATGTCATACATCTATGACATGGGCCCACCGGCTTTACTTTCCCTGCGAAGGAAGGCATACTGAAGGATAATAACTCTTTTAAAAAATCCGACGACTTCGGCCGGGTTTGAACCCGCGATCTTGGGCATGCTACCAACTACGCCACATTAAGCATTGAAACTTGAAGGCCAATCACCACTATCGGTATCTCAACAAAAAAAAAAACACATATCTTGACAAGTTTGTGCTAGTTTATTTACTACTGCAACTCAAAAAGTGTATATATTGTAAATACATCATCACCCATACTTCTAGACATACATTTATTAGCCTACTTGTAAAGGATCTGATGATGATCGCTTGACGATCGAAACTGGTCATCCAAGTGTATTTATTAATCTCATGTAACTTTTTTGAGGATTTGAGTACAATCATGTTGGTCAACATAAAAACAGTAAATTTCGGTTATTAAGGCAACACTGAAAAATGGCTTCCAACACGATATCTAGATTTTTATTTCCTACAACAGAATAAAATTCGATTCCTGGAGACAGCCCAATATTACACTATATGACAATGACAGCATACAGCAGACACTTGTCCCGATGGAGACAGAGTTCCACTATGTCCACTGCGGAGAAGGACAATGGTCACTGATGAGACTACTCTTACAGCCCAGATCTTTCTCCTTCCGCCTATTACATGTTTATTCCACTAGAGACGTTCCTGAAGGGTGAGCGTTCAATCTCTGATCAGGTGGTTTGTGATGCTGTGGATCAGGACTGCCCAACCTACGGCCCGCGAGACTATTTTGTCCGGCCAACTGCTCGGCGTCCGCGCCATGTCGCCAAAACTTTGAAACATCTAAAGCTAACTGGACAAACCGGTGCGCGCACACCCCTACCCAAGGTCATTGACTCACTGATGAACACTTCAAAACCTTATTAATGATTGGTAGTCTACAACTAAGTTCGATCCTAAGTGGAGATAAATTTTAAGTACAGTGAAACTTGGATAATTCGAACCTCAAGGGACCAGTAAAAAAATCGAATTATCCAAAAATTCGAATTATGAAAGTTCTTTGAAAAAGGTAGAGAAAATATTCAAATTCGAATTTTCCGGTTTCCTTAACCTTTTTCGGTCTTTGCCACTCACATTTTCATAACCGAGAATTTTGTCTTTACTTTTTAGGTACGTAGACAACGTGTTTGGAGGAATCCCGAAAGCCTTTGCAATTTCAGATTTTTTCCTTCATTCTCCTTTCTACTTCTTTAATCACTGCTATTTTCTCCGCCAAAGTCAAAGTTTTGTATGGAACCCGAAGCTTTTATGACAACATCTTAGTTCTGTACACACACATTAAAACACAGGCAAAACCAAACATCTAAACAAGTCTAATCAGACCACTCAGCACGCACTACCAGACAGGTGTAAGGGATGACACTCTTATGAGTTAAGAGATGTGGAGCGTTGCAAAACAATGGGAGGGGGAGGAGTTGGGCATTGACCTTGGAAGGAGCGCCAAAGGCGGGGGGGGGGGGAGGGGGGGGGGCGTGTATCATGTAGGTAAAACCATCGTGTAGGGGCCGCATGCCAATGATACGTCGTTTTTCAGGAATTCCTGACCCAACTGTTTGGCTTCCGATTGGCTTTTTACACGTAAAAACATCGAATTATCCAAAATATAATTCGAATTAACCACGATTTTTTAGCATTTATTGTATATAAAATGCTAGGGACCGAGAGAAAAATTCGAATTATAGAAGTTGGAATTAGCCACGTCCCACTGTATCGGTATAAAGTTTTTCCAGTCTTCGAACTAAACTAAATTATCTTGAACTTTATTTTATAATTTGACTAGCTGAACCCGGCATGCGTTGCAACGCCAATCAAAGAAAGTGTTGGAATTGTAATTTTGTTTCTTGAAGTGCTTTTGGGTACCCAATTCTTTTTTGAATTTCCGCTAACTGCCTCTAAACTATCGTAAAATGGATTAACTAATTTAGAAACATTCGTGGGAACGTCCACAAAAACTCACCAAAGATTCATTGCAATCGGATGAACGGCGTATGAATGCATACGGAATTTCGTTTATACGAATCGTGCGCTGTCACTCATTTGTTGAATCAACTCGTTCGCTATCTACTGTGAAATGGATTTACTAAATTCGAACCCTTCACGTAAGTGTATACAATAACTCATAAGTGTCATCGCAATCGATGAATGGTATATGAACGCAGATGGAACTTTGTTCAAACGCTACGCGCGCCGTCACTCATTTGTTGAATCAACTCCTGCGCTACCTATTATACACACATCAAAAAAAGTTTTGCATCACCTCGGTTCCAAGAGTTCCGGAACCTTTAAATACAAAGGGAATAGAGATCAACACAAACAACATTTCAGCTCGTTTTATTGCTCATGAGACCCACACATTGCATGTTGTACCATCATACAGCTAGACTTTCAGCATTTGTGGTCCAGATTGCAGTACACACCACTACCTCTAATACCCAGTAGCACGTCCTCTTGCATTGATGCATGCCTGTATTCGTCGTGGCATACTATCCACAAGTTCATCAAGACACTGTTGGTCCAAATTGTCCCACTCCTCAACGACAATTCGGCGTAAATCTCTCAGAGTGGTTGGTGGGTCAAGACGTCCATAAACAGCCCTTTTCAACATATCCCAGGCATGTTCGATAGGGTTCATGTCTGGCGAACATGCTGGCCACTGTAGTCGAGCGATGTCGTTATCTTGAAGGAACGCATTCACAAGATGTGCACGATGAGGTCGAGAATTGTCGTCCATGAAGACAAATGCCTCTCCAATATTCTGCCGATATGGTTGCACTATGGGTCGGAGGATGTCATTCAGGTATCGTAAAGCCGTTTCGGAGCCTTCCATGACCACCAGTGGCGTACGTCGGTCCCACATAATGCCACCCCAAAACATCAGGGAACCACCACCTTGCTGCACTCGCTGGACAGTGTGTCTAAGACGTTCAGCCTGACCAGGGTGCCTCCAAACACGTCTCCGACGATTGTCTGGTTGAAGGCATATGCGACACTCATCGGTGAAGAGAACGTGATGCCAATTCCGTGGGGTCCATTCAGCATGTTGTTGGGCCCATCTGTACCGCGCTGCATGGTGTCGGGGTTGCAAAGCTGGACCTCGCCATGGACGTCGGGAGTGAAGTTGCGCATCATGCAGCCTATTGCGCACAGTTTGAGTTGAAACACGACGTCCTGTGGCTGAACGAAACGCATTATTCAACATGGTGGCATTGCTGTCAGGGTTCCTCCGAGCGGCAATCCGTAAGTAGCGGTCATCCACTACAGTAGTAGCCCTTGGGCGGCCTGAGCGAGGCCTGTCATCGACAGTTCCTGTATCTCTGTACCTCCTCCATGTCCGAACAACATCGCTTTGGTTCACTCTGAGACGCCTGGAAACTTCCCTTGTTGAGAGCCCTTCTTGACACAAAGTAACAATGCGGACGCGATCGAACTGCGGTATTGACCTTCTAGGCATGGTAGAACTACAGACAACATGAGCAGCGTACCTTCGTCCTGGTGGAATGACTGGAACTGATCGGCTGTCGTACCCCCTCCGTCTAATAGGCCCTGCTCATGCATGGTTGTTTACATCTTTGAGCAGTTTTAGTGACATCTATGAACAGTCAAAGGGACTGTATCTTGGATACAATATACACAGTCAACGTCTATATGCCGGAGATCTGGGAACCGAGGTGATGCAAAACTTTTTTTGATGTGTGTACAATGGATTTACTAAGTCAGAAACCTTCCCTGCAGTGTGCACAACAATTCACCCTAGTTTCGTTACAATCCGATGAATGGTATACGAACGCAGATGGAACTTTCTTGAAACGATTCACTCATTTGTTGAAACTACTCGTGCGCTACCTATCATACAACAACAAAAAAGTCAACCACTGGCACTATCCAGCCCATGACGGGCTAAGACCGACCAAGCGACCGCTGCCCAGCCATTTGGCCTGCAGATATTGGGGTGACGCGTGATCAGCGCGTCGGGTCCCACCTATCATACAATGGAATTACTAAATTAGAAACGCTCCCTGCAGTGTACACAATAACTCACTCAAGTTTCATCGAAATCGGATGAATGGTATATGAACGCATATGGGATTTTATATATACGACTCGTGCGGCGTCATTCATTTGTAGAATCTACCCGTGCGCTTCTTATTGTACAATGGATTTACTCAGTCAAAAACCTTCCCTGCAGTGTGCACAAAAACTCACCCAAGTTTCATCGCTACCCGACGAATGGTATATGAACGCGTACTTTGTTGAAACGATTCGCGTGCCATCGCTCCCTTGTTGAATCTACTTGTGCGCTGCCTAATGTAAAATAGATTTACTAAGCCAGATACCTTCTTTGGAGTGTACTCAACATCTCACTCAATTTTCATCACTATCGGACGAATGGTATATGAACGCATACGGGACTTTGTTGTAACGATTCGCACGTCATCGCTCATTTATTGAATCTACTCGTGTGCTACCAATTGAAAATTGGATTTACTAAGCCAGAATCCTTCCTTAGAGTGTACTCAATATCTCACCCAAGTGTCATCGCTATCGGACGAATGGTATATCAACGTATACGGGGCTTTGTTTAAACGCCTCGCGCGTCGTCGCTCATTTGTTGCATCTACTCGTGCGCTACCTATTGTAAAGTGGATTTACTAAGCCAGAAACCTTCCTTAGAGTGTATTCAGTATCTCACCCAAGTTTCATCGCTTTTGGACGAACGGTATATGAACGAATACGGGACTTCGTTGAAACGCTTCGCGCGTCGTCGCTCATTTGTTGAATCTACTCGTGCGCTACCTATTGTATAATGGATTTACTAAGCCAGAAACCTTCCCTGGAGTGTACTCAACATCTCACCCAAGTCTCATCACTATCGGACTAATGGTAACGTATGCGAACGCGTACGGGGCTTTTTTTGAAACGCTTCGCACGTCCTCGCTCATTTGTTGATTCTACTCGGGTGCTACCTATTGTAAAATGGATTTACTAAGCCAGAAACCTTCAATGAAGTATACACAACATCTCACCCAAGTTTCATCGCAATCGGATGAATGGTATATGAACGCATAACGGACTTTGTTAAAGCGATTCGCGCATCGTCGCTCATTTGTTCAATCTACTCGTGCGCTATCCAAGTAAAATTGATTTACTAAGCCAGAAAGCTTCCCTGGAGTTTACTCAACATCTCAACCAAGTTTCATCGGAATCAGATGAATGGTGTATGAACGCATACGTGACCATTTTGAAGCGAATCGCGCATCGTCGCTCATTTGTTGAATCTTCTCGTGCGCTACCTATTGTAAAATGAATTTACTAAACCAGAAACCTTCCTTGAAGTGTACTGAACATCTCACCCATGTTTCATCGCAATCGGATGAGTGGTATATGAATGCATAGGAGACATACACACACACCCTCACACCCACATAATTTCTCGTAACATTGATTTATATATATAGAGATTAATCAAACCCCTACCGACAGTAGTGGCTACGCTGGCTAAAGCGCAGCATTAGGTCATGGGGCCAAGCTCTCTGCTGACTCGGTAGACGCGTGGGTTCGAGCCCCACCGTTGGCCGTTCTTGAAATGGTTTTCCGTGGTTTTCCATTTTCAACACCAGGCAAATGCTGGGACGGTGCCTACTGACAGGCCACGGCCGCTTCCTTCCACATCCTTGCCCAGTTTCATTCACCATCATTCATTTCATCTCTCATTAACTCCTCTCCTGAGGTTGGCGTCAGGAAGGGCACCCGGCCGTAAAAACATTGCCACAAAGACTTCCATCGCATCTCATCCCCGACCCCGTTAGAAAACGGGAATGATAAGGGGTAGACATACATACAATCAAACCCCTGGCACTATACAGCCCATGACGGGCTAAGGCCGATCAAGCGACCGCTGCCCAGCCATTCGGCCTGCAGATATTGGGTTGACGCGTGATCAGCGCGTCGGGTCCCCTCGGCCGTTAATCTTGGTTTTCGTGATCGGGGCGCTGTCTCACTGTCAGACAGCTACTCACGAGGCTGAGTGTACCCCGTTCCAACCCTCACGTCAGTTTAAAAATCCCTGACGGAGCCGGGGATCGAACCCGGGGCCTCTGGGTGAGAGGCAGGCGCACTACGCCAACACCACGGGGCCGGCCAAATTTGATTAATAATTGTGTCAAATGAACATAAATACTCACTCTTTGCCATTCATGCTGTATGAGTGTATTGAATATCATCGTACTTCTATTTTAAAGAACGGCCTGTTTTCCATCTCTTGATGAATACAGTACATTTGCATTTGCATTTGTCAGTTGGCACAGGCTAGAGTAAAATGTGGCTTTTCACCGATGTCTCAGTCTCACTCATGACTGTGATTATATGGAAGCTACTTAGGTATGGGTGGTGCTTAGTAATGACATTCAGGGTACAGTCAGTGCCTGTGGATGCTGGGAAAGGTTCTACTCATAGGGTTAGGACTACTGTTCTGACTCAGTGAGGAAAGCAATGGCAAACTACCTCACTCCTCATCTTGCCTAGAACGCCTCAAAATACCGCTGCCTTGGGTATCTACCCACATAACCTAACGGCGGTGCTTTTTGAGGATCCAACCAGCCTTTGGGTTGACTACGTAACAGCAGTCTATTTTAAAGGGATTAATCTCTACTTAGTATAAAACAAAGTCCCCGATTCTTGGATATTACGGGTAAACTCGAGGACCACTGGATGGATTTTGATGCGGTTTTCACCATTCTGTAAAGGATATCTCGAGGATGATTTCTGTAGAAAACAATTTATTTATGATCAAAGGAAGCCAAGCAGTATCGATTTTAGTGGAAAAGTCGAAAAAAACCTGGCGTCCGAGCACTTTGTAATTTACGCTGGGCAAACCGTTAAAAATATCTCAATACTATGAGTGTAAGAATTGTTGAGCAAGCAAAGTTCTACAAAAGAAGTCCGCGAGAGCATATGTCTATCTTCAACACATCGCCCACTATAAGTGTTTTTACGTTTTAATTTCTTCCAACCATGTCCATTCAACTACTGAGGCGACAGTTTACGAGCTTGATAAGGGCGAGTCTATCATCCCTGTTACAGCCTAGCTAGCGGGTGAACCTGTTGCCCCAGATACAGCCAGCAGCGAACCGTCGAGTTGTGTTGAGGTAAGACTTCTTAGAAGGATGGTTGTGTTGGGAGTTTCCCTGGAAGCGCAACTTGGTTTTTCTTCATTTCGCCTATGAAACACAGTCAAGTTAAGATTGGACGGAAGGGGGATTTGGGATTCATTCACCTCGCCATTCCCTGGAAGTGCAACTCTCATTTCGCCTGTGAACTTTTCGTTCCACAAAATACACAACCAGGTTAAGATTGGACGGAAGGAGGATTTGTGTTTCATGCACATCGCCATTCTTAAATTACGTCTGACAAGAATTCGTTGCACATGCATCTCCATGATAATATAGTTAATAGTCCAGTCAGTGATGATAACCCATCATGCCGAGACGTTAAACGGATATTGGTCGTTGTTCATTGGTTTTGCAAAAAAAAGCGCATACCATGTAATGCATTCATAACTGTTCCCGGGCGAAGCCGGGTCGGGTTGCTAGTAAAATATATATTAAAAAAGTTTTTTTATCCACTATAAATAAATTTAGGAAACGGCAACAATACTAAGAAAACTAAGCTCAGTCAGCCACAAAACTCAGCACTCCCTGGAGTGTTATTGGCCCGCAAGGTCCCCCTACTATTTACAATGTGGCACTTAGTTTAAAAAGGTTGGGCGCCCTTGCTGTGGATGAGTGGTTTCGCTGCGTCTTTTTTCAAGCAGGATATGCGGAAACTTGTTCAGCGTTCCTGAACAGTGGAATATCTGCTGGCTGTGATATTCTGTACTCAAGTTTATATTGTGTTCGTTTCTAGCCATAAGCCCGTGTTTCATCCGCCGTGGTCACCCTGCACAGAAACAAAGCTAATTGCCGGATGTGAGTCCACTGTCCGAGACTCGTAAATAATTAAGTCCAGCGCTGCTCTGCACTCCGTGATGAATCTTGTACGTGTTAATGAGTCTACAAACCGTAATTACCATCTCAGAATGTGCTTCGGGTCTCACGTAGGGATGGTACACTTAATCCATTCATTTCACTTAAGGAATAGTAGATTTATCGTAGCAGAAAATAGATTGCTACACATGACGATTATTCAATTGTGCGTTTAAGCGAATAGTCGAGAAAAACAAAAGTTTGATGCTTTTCAGTCGGTAAACACGATTGTACCCAAATGGGATGGGTTATTCCCAAATCCTGAAAAATACATCAGATTCAATTGTATCATCACAATCGTGTGGACCAACTGAAAAACTTCAAATCACGATTACTAAGATAACACTGAAAAATGGCTTCAAACACCACAATGTAGCGCAGCGGTCAAGCTGTCTGCCTCTCACCAAGGTGGATCAGGTTCGATTCCTGGTCAATGCATGTGAGATTTTCGAAGTGAAATGCCATGTACTGTGGTTCGGATTCCACGTAAAAAGGAGGTCCCGTGGCTCATGTTCGCGAGATTAACAGTCACGTAAATCTACAAGATTCCTTTTTTCTTTGTGACAATTAGGTTGAAAATTGGATGTGAGAGTTCGTTATCATTACGTTCGATAATTATGACGAGGTATTTTCTTTAACGGGTTGTTTCGTGTTCCTTCGTAAATTTAAAACAGTGGTGTATTTTATTGGTAGCTTGGAGTATGGTTTCTTTGTTTGTTAACGCTGTGTCTACACATCATCTACGTATCTTATCCATTGTACTATTGTATGCCTCTCACCAAGGCGGTCCGGGTTCGATTCCCGGTCAATGTATGTGAGATTTTCGAAGTGAAATGCCATGTCCTGTGGTTCGGATTCCACGTAAAAAGGAGGTCCCGTGGCTCATGATCTCAAGATTAACGGTCACGTTAAACTACAAGCTTCCTTCCTTCCATTGTACTATTCCCTTTCTTGAGTCATTTACTAAGAATTGTCAGTACAGTAGTTCTACAGTAATTGTATTTCTATTTCTATATTTGGGTGCGGAAATGCGAGGGAGCCGTGGCAGTAGATTTACTGGCATGTTAAAGATCCTCATCGGGGCAAAATACCGGCACCCGGCGTCTCTAAAAGCCAAAGTAGTTAAAAGGGACGTAAAACAAATAACAGTATTGTTCAATTTCTATACACAGAGAGACACCGACTTGGTACCGGGTGAGTTAGCCGTGGTCGTTACGGCATGACTGCTGGCAGTCGCTCACATCTGGGAGGCGAGGACGTTCGAATCCCCCCGTCGGCAACCTTGAAGATGGTCTTCTGTGGTTTCCCATCTTCCTTCCAGGCAAATGCCGGGCTTGGTCCCTAACTATAGGCCACAGCCTCTACCTTCCAAGTCCTCGTCCTTACATTCCAACCTTCCTCCCCAACGGTACTTGTAGCTCACCCATTGGGTGTCCGTCTCGAAGCAGCTACAAAACTGGCGAGCCGAACATGTCCTCGGACCCTCCCGGCACTAAAAGCCATACGCTAAAAAAGTAAAAAATAAAATAAAAAAACGACTTGGTGACTATTCTGAGATTTCTAAAAATATTTCATTTGTACATTTCACCAGTACAGTATTATTCGTAACGTCATATTTAGTAACAACTTTTTTCTAGTGTGTGAAATTTAATTTGTATGTGAGCTTTTCATCTTATTTGAAATCAACATTTTCAAGGATATTAATTTCACTTTATATTATTAATTTGTCAACGCCGATGAAGGTATCATTGGCATGTCGAAACATGCACGATTAAAATATTTTATTAAACATCATTCCATAGTATTGTCAATGCGGATAACACCATTACGCATTACTGATACGTGCTGACCCTAGTAACAAGTTCGTTAATTGGATCAAAGTAGGTAAAGCACAACGCAAATGGTCCTTTAAATAAATATTACCTTTATTGCAGGTCAGAAAGTTACACCAGACAATAAGCAAATATGAACTATTATCTCTCTTTCTCGTCTTACTCAAGTTTCTCCCTCATGGAGCACTCTCGCCTCTTCCACTTGCTCACGCAGTTAATCCCTCACTAATGAGACCGGTGGCCTAGGTAGAAATACCTGCAACACTTTCTTGAACACAACCTACCGTTATTTACAATAGTGTGGCACTCACTGTTGTTGGATATACATTGTTTCGCAATTCGGACCTCACCGTAACACCTCAATCGCACCGGTAAGAACACACTCCTCAAAACTCAGTCTGTCCCTCTCTGGCCAGGTCGCTTTATATAGCGGGGCTGGTGACTCAATGGATGTTTCCAGAGCAGACCAGGATTCACGGTTACTCGAGAATTCCATTAGCGGGTGGGCCGCGAAGGTTCGAGACGGTCTCTTTGTTACTGCCTGTCTTCTTGTTGTGCAAACCACTGGTTAACACAAGGGCAGGGGGTACCCGGGGCGGCCTGTGAATCACGCGGGGAGGTGATGAAGCAACCGCGCAGCCGTAACATTACCATTAGTCATTACGGATAAAACTGTTACCAATTTAAAATGCTTAACGTATACGCATTTTATTAGCCTACTTTCGATTTTTGCAAAAAATGAAAGTAGACTTATGAGATCAACACAGGGCAAAAAAGTGTGTCTGTGTGTGTGTGTATGTGTGTGTCTCTGTCTGTGTGTGTGTGTGTGTGTGAGTGTGTGTACTCTGAATATCTGCCCCCCCCCCCCCAATCAATTCGAACACGGTGAACGCGAATTGAACGAAATTTGGTACAAAGGTAGCACTAGCAAAGGACGCCTCAGTGTCATGTTTTATATCGCCGCCATCTTGACGGAAACGTAATGGCGGCCACACAAATGTTCACAGCTTAAATCAAATTACGACTAACCTAATCATTCGATCTCTACCAAGTTTTGCAACAACATACCTTTATGGAGGAAGCATCCTTTGATCAAATTAATAGGTCATTAGCCTAATAGTTTGCGGATGGCGGCCATCTTTGTGTCAAAAACGGAATGACGGCCACCAAAATGTTAAAAGCTTAAATCAAATTACGACCATCCTAATAATTTGATCTCTACCAGATTTTGCAACAACATGCCTTTTTGTGGAAAGCATCTTATGACTGACTACAAGGTCATCAGCCCAATAGTTTGCAAATAGCGGCCATGTATGTGTGCAAATCCATTCCCCATATCAATTCAAACACGGTGAAACCGAATTGAATGATTTTTTTTCAGAGGTAGCACTAGCAAAGGGCACCTCATATTCATGTTTATTATCTCTATAGCACGTTGTATTTCAACAAGCTACTACAACCAACATTCAATTATACTCCTTGAAAAGGACAAAGAGTTATAACAATACCCATGCATTTAGGAGAAAGTAGGCTATATGTTCTTTACTGAACATCTTGCTATTATTATTAGGGCTCGGATGTTTAGGAAAAATCATATTTTTTTCTTTGCCTCTAGTTTCATGACCGATTGGTTTTTGATGCAAATCAAGTGATTATCGTCACAATACAGTGGTTTCCATTTGTCATATAAATACATATTTCGAACATTTTTTTTACCATTAGGTCATATCTTGAGCATATTTTTGTAAGTACGTCATATTTCGGTAGTTGGACGTCAGCTGTCGGTGTGCAATCATCTTCAACTTACCGAACAGGGACTACTGTCGACCAAAGTATTATGTGTACTCGAGTTTGAAGGTTGTTTGTGACGTAACCAATAGACCTACATAAAATCCAATAACATAATCATTTTCGTCGTTCTATTTCACGTTAGTTCATGTAGGTTTGGAATTTTTAGTTTACATTTTAATATTTTTTATCGCAGTTGGAACACAAAAAGTGCCCGTTTTTAAGCGGGTTTCAACCATGCGTCACATTTGAGAATTATTATCTCAAAAACCCGTTATCAGATTGAATCCAAATTTTAACACAGTATACACTGGAATGTCCTACAACAGGTTTATTAATTTTAAAATTTTGCGTGTCCAAGAAACAAAGTTGTTATCATTTTTGTAAGGTAATTTTTTCTCGGCTTGGGGTGGTTGGAATATGTAGTTCTTGGTCGCGTTGTAATCCTTATACATCAAAAAGTTATGCTGCATGACTTTAAAATACGTAAATTAATTCACTTATTTTATATTGGTTTGTATTTGAACGGGGAAATAAGACCTCGCCTCGCTCGGCAGTGATGGGCTCCATCTCAGCAACGCTGTACAGCTTACCCCGGAGCGGCTAGCCGGTGAATCATGCCTTATTTCCAGGAACAAATAAAAACCGATATAAAATACGTGAATTAATTTACGTATTTCACAGTCATACAGCATAACTTCTTGATGTAGAAGGATTACAACGCAAGCAAGAACTATATTTTCCAACCACCCCGAGCCGAGAAAAAGCTACCTTACAAAAATGACAACAACTTTGTTTCTTGGAAACACAAAATTTTTAAATTATTAAACCAGTTATACAACATTCCAAAGTATATTGTGTTAAAATTTGCATTCGATCTGATGACGGGTTTTTGAGATAATAATTCTTAAATGTGACGCATGGTTGAAACACGCTTAAAAACGGGCACATTTTGTGTTCCAGCTGCGATTAAAAATATTAAAATATAAATTAAAAATTCCAAACCTACATGAACGCACGTAAAATAGAACAACGAAAATGGTTATGTTATTGGATTTTATGTAAGTCTATTGGTTACTTCACAAACAACCTTCAAACTCGAGTACACATAATACTTTGGTCGACAGTAGTGTTAGCAGAAATAGACTAGAAATAACTACTTAAACCTGTACATTCCGAAAATTGGAATAAAGAATTGAGTTAACAATTTAATCTCGAATTGATTGTTGCTTGGATTTATCATTAAAAAACACGGCTGCATTTAAATCAGTCATTTTTAGGTCATATTAGCTTGAATATTCGGGCTATTTTTAGGTCGTAAACATTCGAACCCTACTTATCATCATTCTCGTTCCGTGTTTGGGTCATAATGGTAACTAAATTCGACATCATGATCACAATAAATAACTATACAGGGTGTTCAGGAGGAACAGTAAATATGTATTTTAGGAGGTGGTATTTAGATGAACTGCAATAAAAATTCCATATAACATGTGTCCCATTTTTATTGCGAACTGAGATACAGCTCGTAGTATTTAACCCAAACAAATGAAATGCCAAGGCAAATGAGGACGCTCAAAGTTGATTTTCAAAAATTCCACCTCCAATTTCAATGCATTTTGCACTTCTCTTGATAACACCCCGTGTAGCTATCCGGAGGTTGTCTTGGCGTTCTTTGATGAGGGATGCACTATGCATAATCCGAACGACCAACTCGGCTCCTGTGTTTACTTTTTCCTTGTAGGCTTCGCCTTTCAACCATCCCCACAGGCAAAAATCCAAAGGGGTAAGGTCCGGGGACCTTGGTGGCCAGGAAACTTGCCCATAGCAACCGGTGTGCCAACACACGAAACGACAACTGCCCCGGTTACATACCAACAGCTGTATCTTGGTATGCAATACAAATGGGACAAATTTTATATGGAATTTTTTATTGCAATTCATCTATGCTACCACCTCCTAAAATATTTACTATTTCTCCTGAAACACCCTGTATATGAATTTCACCCAATGGTCATAGCAGGGTGTTTTAATTGAACACCCATAAGCTCCCAGCAAGTTCAAATTTGAAGTAGTTTCAAGTTTGCCTACCAAGTGCCACTGTTACTGACACCTAACAGTAAACCTTCGGAATTTCATATAGCGTTTCTAACCAAATAACTTACAGATTTGGCTACTCACTGCCAATTGCAGTGGTAGGTTCTTTCACATGCCATAAATCTATTGCTTTACGTCCTTTCCGAAGGAAGGCATACTGAAGGATTTTAACGCTGTTAAAAATCCAACGACTTCAGCCGGGTTTGAACCGGCGATCTTGGGAATAGCAGTTCTGCACGCTACCCACTACGCCACCGAAGCCGCGTTGATCACAATAACCAACACCCAATTTCTTGAATTTTAAGAAACTGAAATTTAGAAGAAAAAAACCACCACGGAAATCTCCTTTTGGTACGGTCTTCACAGGACTGGTATGATAGAATGGTTTGCGTGGTGCAGGCGTACTGTACATGTACAGGATCGAATCCTGGCGCAGTCAGATGGCATTTGAGGGTGCGCAAATGTGAGAGAGCCGTGTCGGGAGGCTATTGTTGGTGATGCCCAAGATCGCGGGTTCAAACCCGACCGAAGTCGTCGGATTTTTTAAGAGCGTTAAAATCCCTCAGTATGCCTTCCTTCGGAGGGGAAGTAAGGCCGGTGGTCCCATGTCAAAGATTTATGGCATGAAAAAGAACCTTCCACTAACTACACTTGTGTGAAGCCAAAATGTGTAGCTTAGAATTGATAACGCCATATTAGTTCCAATGTTCACCACCAGGTGCTGACTGCGATGCCATCTAGTAGCCAAGACCGCAAGCTAGGTGTCGTGGACGGTAGCATTTGGTAGCAAAATTAGGAACTGGCTGAAATTCTTGTCCGCAGTCGTTACTTGAATTAAAACAGATAACACACACTTATACAGTCATCACTATTAACACCGGTTATCAGTCAGATTCCACACACACCCAAAGTACACGGGGCTACATGACCGCCTTGTCGCAGCCCCTAAACTGAGGAACCAACCAACCTATTGTTGGTGGTTTAGCTCACAAAAGAAGATCTAATCCCAGACAACACCAATCGCGAAAAGCATCAGCTCTAGCAAGCGAGTAGAAGCAAAACGCTTATGAAATATTCAAATGTTTATCCGATATGACTGTTCCCTCGGGATGTCCTGTGTACCGCCCTATTTACGACGTCTGATATGAGGGTCGGTCCACTTGGGCCCCATCTCGCCTCATAAGTTGTGTCTCTTATCTTGGGGACAATTTTCATAATTCCATCCGCAGACATCGGCTACTATTCCTCGAACACACAGCCATCTGAAAAATAAGTTCTTGATGATTTCATTTAGGAGATTTGGCATCGTAATCTTCCACCCCGTGTACTTGGGTATTTCAATTTGAGGTTCCCACATTCGAGAGATTGGTTGGTTCCTTAGCCGATTTCGGTGGCGTCTAGTAACCAAATTCTGAACTAGTAGTTTTGACGGTGGCGTTTGGTGGCAAAAGTAGGAACTACTTGAAAAATTCAAAGTATGCAGTCCCTTCTTGAATTAAAAATGATAACACACACTAATACAGTCATCACAATTAACACCGGTTATCAGACAGATTCTTCACAAACCCAAAGTACACGGGGCTACATGACCGCGTTGTCGCAGCCCCTAAACTAAGGACCCAACCAACCAACCAGGGAATCAAACCCTCTTAACGAGGATCAGCTTACCCCATTGGTTCCTTAGTTTAGGTGCTGTGACAACGCTGTCATGTAGCCCCGTGTACTTTGGGTGTGTGTAGAATCTGTCTGATAATCGGTGTTAATTGTGATGACTGTATCAGTGTGTGTTATCTGTTTTTAATTCAAGTAAGGACTGCAGACGATAATTACTAGTTCCTAATTTCGCTACCAAAATCTACCGTCCACGACACCTAGTTGTGAACTTGGCTACAACTGGATGCCATCGCAACCAGTGCTTGGTGATGAACGTTGGAACCTAAGAGCATTAATCAAATCTTACCAAAAAAATTTGCTTCACACAAGTTTAGTTAGTGGACGGTTCTTTTGCATACCATAAACCTATGACATGGGCCCACCGGCTTTACTTCCCGTCCGAAGGAAGGCATACTGAGGGATTTTTAATGCTCTTAAAAAAATCTAACGACTTCGACCGGGTTTGAACTGGCGACCTTGGGCATAGAAGCTCAGCATGCTACCAACTACGCCACCGAAGTCATATGTTGTCTGATATTAATATTGTTATTAATAATAAATAATAATACAACCGTTCGAGACAATAATTGAAGCGTCCCCCAATGATAGAGAAGATATACTGTACAGGGTGTATCAGTGATTATGTTACAAACTTTCAGGGATGATGGAGGAAGGGAAAAGGAACCAACGATCGAGTCACAAGTTATAAACAAAATGCTACTCCTTTAATATCGTTTACCTGCACACGCCAGTGGCGTTTACGAGTGTTTACAAGTGCCAACCCCATGCTGTGGCTTCCGGCACGTTAAAGAACGCCTGCGGGACGAAGTTCCGCCATCCCAGCGGTTGTTAAGAACTAGAATTGAGGACGGATGTTAAACAACTGCGATTATTAATAACTGTTGACTCGATCGTTTCCGGACGATGAGTCCTTATCTCAAACAGATCCATTTGCCGTCCTCTATCATCCTCGAAAGTTTGTAACATAATCAGGGATACACCTTTATTGTGGTCACGATAACTGCAGTCATTTTACACAAATCACTTTCAAATGTATACATAAAGAAACACGGATAGTCAGTCTGAAAGACTAGTCTTTATATCATTTTAAATGCTATAAATGCTGCGTGTACTCTTAAGTTCGTTAGATAAAATAGCAATTGCAAACCAAGGTCAAAGGAGGTAGTTGGCTGGATGACGTCACGCTCACGGGAGCGCGCGGGGAAACGAGGAAGCTCAAGCAGTACTACGACGTCACCCACCTCAGTGCATTCTCTGTACATTTCGTCCCGTCACCGAAACGTAACGCCAGACCCCAGCGAAGTCGACATAATCATTTAAAATGATAATATAAGCGTTCGAAATTTCGGTGGAGTACGTTAATGGGTAAAATCGAACCTAGGGGGTGAAAATGGGGGGGCATTTCATTTTCGAAAATGTGAAATATTGCTGTAACTTTCTCAGTGTGTGAAAAATCGAATGTATTGAATCTTCGTACTTGACACACTCTATTCTTTCGAGATCGCAGATTGTGAGGTGATTCCACACTATTTCTAGACCATATGTCACATCTTTCTAGAGGGAACTCAGCTGCAATCTGTTTCTAACTTCAAGTACCCTGGAAGTGTTGTCTCAAAGGACAACTCTATAAAGTAAGAGCTCCTTAACAGGACCCAAAGAGCTTCTCTTTTTTACAGTCAAGTGAGTAATCTACTATGGGATGAAAAAATACCCCAGAAACCAAAATTAAGCATGTTTCATACCTACTTCATTCCAATAGACTTGCAACATGTACCCTACTCAACAAGGATAATAGTAAAATCCAGGCAACAGAAATGAAAATCATCAGAACAATGAACCAGAGAACCAGGAAGATAAGATTAGCATTGAAATTAACCTGTCACTAAACTCCTGGGAAGGACACGTCATGAGAATGGACAGAAATAGCTTATAACTTTTGACTCGATCGTTTCCCTACTGTGGTTCCTTATCTCACATTGATTCATTTGCCTTCCTCCAGCATCCCTGAAAGTTTGTGACAACATCACGGATACACTCTGTATATACTATGTATAAATTATATACAAACTTTAAAATTGACGGTGGTTTTGGGTTCTGTAGTTGTGAAACACGAAGCTTTGTCGACATTTTCCGGACATGGTACTCATTGTCAGTGGCGTACGCAGGATTTCCTTCTGGGGTGGGGGTCATTACGGTACTATAGATGGGTGATTGTGTAGGCCTACACTATTAAAGGGGCGAATGACCTTGGTGTTCTGCCCCTAAAACGACAGTCATCATCATCATACAATAATTAAACAAACATTCTTTCTGGATGAAAGTTATTTTGGGTCACATTATATTTCCAGCACATTGAGAAAATTACAAAAAAAAGTTTTAATATGGAAAACAGTAACTAAATATAAAATCTGAAATGATGCAGTGGTGTCGTCATAACCATAGTTACATGGTTGCTTATACTATTGATATTATGTGAGAGAATGGAAATGTTTTGCTCTCCGTGTTTCTACTGCCATTACTATTGGCTATCCAAATGGCTTCAATAAATTGCGGAACCTCCTCAAGTACTGAATTATCTTTAACGAAACGGACACACAATTAAAGCGATCTGATAAAAGTTACCGATCGCACACTTCAACAACAACAAAAACTGATCCATGGCTTGCTCCAACACTGAAGGAGGAGTCTCGCTGCGACTAGAGTGCAGGACATTTACCAAGTAAGAAACGTGATCACTTATAAAATGCATTATACAAGAGTAAAGAAAGTGGTAATGTAAAGCAGGTGGGAAAATATATGGATTCAAGTAAACAAATGTCTTGGGGGTGGTTTAAACCCTAAACCCCATCCGTTGGTACGCCACTCCCCATAGTAATAAGCAGCTTTCTCATGAAATCTACCTGGAATAGACTTGATGACATTCAAATTAAAAGCTGTTATAACTAGTCTCTCCAGTGGTGTCAAACTCAACTTACATGCTTCTCACTCTTTACAAGTCCACTTTAATCTCCCTGCATAAGTAAGAATCTTGCACATTCTGAAGTTTAATGTGGTGTATTATTTTCACCTCGTGACGTGTGACATAGCTCCTATATGAGAGAAAGGAATGTACTATGAATCATCTATCAGCTTGATTCATACTGATTCATGGTCAATTCTAATGATTGGCAGCTTAAACCATATCGATTCGTTACACACTATGACACCGTATGGCGGTGTGAAATAACTCTTCATGTTCGTTCAGCTGGTGAGTGGGCAGACCCCTGGTGATAATATGGTAGCAATGTCCTCCTGGACTGTTTCCAATGAATAAAACGCTGTGCAGAATCTTGAAGATATTCGAGGGCTGATTTTTTATTTTCAATATGTTTCAATCGTTTTGGCGATTATGTTGACACATAAGAATAAAACAAACAAACATTTAGTAGTAAAATCAGTTTGGTGTCAATCTGTTATTTTTATACGGCCCATCGGAACTTGAAAAAGAATCAGACCTCGTATAAAATTAGCATACGCATATCTCTTTGTTCCAATCATCAAAGCTTTATAAGTTTATTCAGTCTACAATAGAATTCAGCCAGTTGGACTTGTGAATTTGGGAGGCGAATTCCACAAGTGCCTGCCTGCTGATCAAAGAGTCTTAAATATTCACAAAGGAAAAATTTTCTCTTTGTTTTGTTTTAATGGGCAGCCACAGAAGAAACACTGTGCTCTAAAGTATTGTTTGTGAAACACATGCAGCTTTGTCTCTGTGACGGGGTTAGAATCGATATGGCTAGGGGACTCGATAATAATCGAGGTTGTACTGCCTGCCACGAAAACTACTCATCGATCCGCTTCCGAGAAGTGGAGGTGGACATGACAGGCCCCTGCACGCACTTTAGATCCGAGATGACGTCATATCGCTTCATAATCCATATCTCTTAGTTCTCAGCTTCTGGTGTACAACCTGGAAACTTGATTCTCTTACATGCATCTGCCGACTCATCGTGGTCATCAACCGCATGGTTCTGCCTGATAACCTGTGTTATTGTGTCTATAGTGGTGTGTGTATTTGTATGACCGCGAAATGAGCAATAGCGACAATAAAATAGCAGTTAATGCAATGGAGTGCGACTGTGTGGCCTTTCCTGGGGTTGGCACGACCATAGGAATGAACTTCAGCCAATCACGAAGACTCTTGTTGTGTTGAAGCCATACTCCTTCAGTTTTAAGTCTGTTCCAACTTCACTCCGGGTGAAACCACACCCTCACTACAAACATGGCGATTTTCTTGCTGTTGTATTTACTGACGCCGGACATGCTTCCAAGTCGCCATATTTGCAGACACTGAAACTAGAAGTTACTACGTAACTTGATAGATGGCAGCATGGGATGGTCGTCACATGTTTGTTATGATGTCAGCAAAACACTGCATGTTCTATCAATGACGTATTGCTTCGAATTGTGGTTACATTTACAGATGTCACCTATTGCCATGTTATTGTACCGTGAAGTTTTAACGTCCAACAAGGCATATTGCCAGCCTTATTCTGATTCACAATATCCTTCAATATTGTCAACATCATCCAAGTTCTTTGGAGTTGATCTCTAGCATTTAGGGAATGCCACCTATTCTCACCCACGACACTGTATTTCCTTAAATTGTCAACATCATCCAAGTTCTGTGGAGTTGATCTTCACTCCACTATATTTCCTTCATTACCGCTTAGTTTAAATGGCTATTTAGTCCACGCGTGGCGAAGATAGTTCCATGGTCTTTAATAGTTGTAGATCTTCCTGTATTCAATAACATACAGTCTTATCTAGACTTTGCAACGTCACACAATTAAACATTGCACTGACCTCAGAACGAACATAGTAACAAAAGGGGGAGAAAGGGAAAAGCCAGTCTCGTCCAGTTAACACCCGGGTTAGTCGACTATAACTGGTACCAGAGTGAACACGAAACTGCTTGAAGTCACAGTTAGGAAGACAACCGGATAAGTATCAGCCTGTATTATTACAGTATAAACCATAGTTGATTTTGTATAACCATATAATCACCCCGAACAGACAAATTCCGGATTTTTATCACCATTTTAGAATTTCACCTAACATTAGATATACCACATTTAGCATACACTGACAGTTGCATTACCAACACTGCAACTAAATAATTGTACATATTGTATATATCTTTCACCTGTATTCTCAAACATAGATGCTATAGCCTAAGTGTAATGGATCTGATGATGATCGCTTGACGATCGAAACTGGTCATCCTAGTGTATTTATTAATCTCATGTAATTTATTTCAGGATTAGGGCACAACCCAGCTCTTTTTGGGTACATTCGTGTTGACCGACTGAGAAGCACCAAACTTTTGTTTTTAGTTTGGGAATGTCGCCTATTGTCACCCGCAACACTGTATTTCCTTCAATTGTCAACATCATCCAAGTTCTTTGGAGATGATCTCTAGCAGTTACGGAATGCCACATATTGTTACCCACGACACTGTGTAAATGAAAATCCACAGCCTGCTTCCAGTCTCCGACCGGGTCAAGAATGGAATGAATGAAGTCCCCATCTAGCGGCGAGGATATGAACTGTCCTGGCTGCCGAGGCCTGACGCACTCCTCTGGGGCAATGATTAAATGAATGACAGATGAAATGAAATGATAGTGGAGAGTGTTGCTGGAATGAAATGTTGACAGGGAAAACTGGAGTACCCGGAGAAAAACCTGTCTGCCTCCATTATGTCCAGCACAGATCTCACATGGAGTGACCGGGATTTGAACCAAGGACCCAGCGGTGAGAGGCCGGCATGCTGCCGCCTAAGCCACGGTGGCTTATCACTCACGACACTGTACTTCCTTCAATTATTGTCAACATCATGCAAGTTCTTTGGAGATGATCTCTAGCAGTTAGGGAATGCCACATATTGTCACCCACTACACCAGTGGTCTTCAACCTTATTTTAATGAAGGGCCAATTTTTTTGTTAAGAAATGCCTTGAGGGCCGCATTAATCTTATTATACGTGTATATATAATATATTGTCTTTCAACTTGGCAGAAAAAACATCATTATTAGAAGGAGTTTTTATTTTGTTTTAAAATTACAGTGAAATCATTATTAAAATATGTTACAAAATACAAAACAAAATTAAAAATATCAAAATGGTATTTTTTTTAGTTCAATGAGAAATCTGACAATGTTTCTCTTTCACTAATCTGTCAACACTGGCGTTTATGTTGGCTGAAGCAATTCGAAGAGAGTTTTCTAAATGAGTGTCAGAAACACGATTACTCAATTTTGACTTCACATTCTTCATTTTGGAAAATAGCTGCTCACATATGCAAGTGCTGCCAAAATGGAATGCTGTCGACAGAGCATGAGATGTGATTGCTGGAAATAGATATTTTTCAACATACAATGAGAAAAACTCCAAAAGTCCAAAATTTTAAAATTTCTCCTGTAAGGCGCTATTACACTAAAACCCAATAAGTTCCATTTGTATGTTTCCGGGATAGTTCTCCACATTCTCACCAAATGGAGCACAAAATAGCAATTTTCCGTTTGTTACTACTCATAGCCATTATTCACATAACATAAACAAGCGTTCACTCCCTAGGAGAGATCAGGTGATACTGATTAGTGCACCATGGAAAGCAGTCTCAGTTGACTGAAATTGAGTCATAGGGTTGCCACACTTGCTTTGTCGTTTACAAAATTCCCTACTACGGCCTACGAAGTATGATATCATTTAAAAATCAACAAAATGATGCAATCTTCTCCACTCTTTGTTCTTTTTATCATCGGTACATCAACATAACACTGTTGTGGCTATCGAAATACCATCAAATATGTATGATTGAAACTAAATCGTTCTGCGGGCCAATGAAATATACGCAGTGGGCCGCAAGCGGCCCGGGAGCCGCAGGTTGAAGATCACTGCACGACACTGTACTTCCTTCAATTGTCAACTTCATCCAAGTTCTCTGGAGTTGATCTCTAGCAGTTAGGGAATGCCACATATTGTCACCCACGACACTGATCTTCCTTCAATTGTCATCATCATCCAAGTTCTGTGGAGATGATCTCTAGCAGTCGGGGAATGGCATTGCATCACTGAGAAATGAGCTCAACTATGAGGGAAGAGTTGAAACGAGGACAGTGGACAGTTCAATGACGATGTGACGGTTGACTGGTCAAAGGGAGGCGACGCCCTATGGCCTCACCGGCTGACCGAGCTGGTCTCCATGCAGTGTGCACAACTTCTCTCCGGGAAACATTAGACCTAAATCCTTTGATCGCAGTTCTTCACAGGTTGTTCAAAATATTGATTCAATTCCCAATTTTAATAAAGAACGGAGTCTCAGAAGCTCACATTGAACCTGCGCAGATCATCAGCTCCATGTGACTGTGTGTGATATATGAGATGTTTAGTTTCAAAGCGAGTCAAGTCTAGATTTGAATAAGGATTACTATTTCCCCGTTTTTTACACACGGAAACAAATTTTCACACTGGTTTGCTTTATAAAACGTTGCGTTATACAGGATTGAAGCACTCTTATTTATTTATTTATTTATTTATTTATTTATTATTTACTAGCAACCCGACCGGCCTCGCCTGGGAACAGTTATGAATGCATCACGTGATAAGCGCTTTTTTTTTCAATGTCAATGAACAACGACCAATATCCGTTTTGCGTCTCGGCATGATGGGTTAAAATCACTGACTGGACTATTAGTTATATTATCATGGAGATGCATGTGCAAAAAAATCTTGTCAGACGTAATTTAAGAATGTCGAGGTACATGAAACACAAATCCCCCTTCCGTCCAATGTTAACTTGACTGTGAATTTTGCGGAACGAAAAGTTCACAGGCGAAATGAAGAAAAGCCGAGTTGCACTTCCAGCTAAACTCTAAACACAACCACTCTTCCCTAAAGTTTTTAACTCAACACGACTCGACAGTTTGCTGCTGGCTGTATCTGGGGCAATAGGTTCGCCCGCTTGCTAGGCTGTAACAGGGATCATAGACTCGCCCTTAGCTAGCTCGTAAACTGTCACCTCAGTAGTTGAATGGACATTGTTGGAAGACATAAAAACGTCAACACACTTACAGTGGGCAATGTATTGAAGATAGAGATATGCTCTCGCGGACTTTTTTGTAGAACTTTTCATGCTGAACAATTCTTACACTCATAGTATTTAGATATTTTTATCGGTTTGCCCAGCGTAAGCTTACAAAGTGCTCGTACGCCAGGTTTTTTTTCCGACTTTTCCACAGAAATCGTTACTGCTCGGCTTCCTTTGATCATAAATAAATTATTGTCTACAGAAATCTTCCTCGAGATATCCTTTACAGAATGGTGAAAACCGCACCAAAATCAATCCAGTGGTTCTCGAGTTTACCCGTAACATCCAAGAATCGGGGACTTTGTTTTATACTAAGTAGGGAACGGATTGCGGTGTAAAATTCTCATCTGGTTGATATTTAGTACACAATATTCCTACAAAGTTGTACAATGAGGTAGTGAAAACCACACGGGCCACTTTCAATTTTTAACGCCAATGTTGAACGCCGAAAACCAGCCGGGCGATGGCATGAGCAAGGAGACGGGAAGAGGTAAAGCTGGCCTTGAATCGTAGCAGCACGCGATGGCTCCCGGCGACCTGCCGTGCACCGTTGCATTCCTCACCTTCCACCTTACCCTCATCCCGACACTCCCTTATACTGTATATCAGTTCGATAGGACTATGCAAAACAAAAGTTATGTTTCGGATTAACAGGTCCCAAATTGTTCCTTCATCAAGCCATGCAAGTGTGACAATGAAATTTTGTCTGGTTTTCATTTTACTGGCACAGACAACAATTAATGTTAAACTTAACTTTACAGTCAAAATATTTACAAATGTCAGAAAATGACAACGACGATGTTCAATTGGAACACCTTCCAAATTGTAATCCTTGGAATGTGGTAGTTTGTCTACAAAGATGCTTTGCTGAAAGTGATCGCTTTAAAAGCTGGTGGTCGGGAGCCATCGCGTGCTGCTAGGATTCAAGGTCAGCTTTAGCTCTTCCCACCACCTCGCTCAAGCCGTCACCCGGCAGGTTTCCGGCGGTCAATATTGGCGTTCAAAATTGATAGTGGCCCGTGCGGTTTTCACTGCGTCATTGTACAACTTTGTAGGAATATTGTGTACTAAATTTCAACCAGATTAGAATTTTACACCGCAATCCGTTCCCTTGTAGGCCTAAGTAGAGATTGGCGCTTTTATTGTGGCGAATTTAGGGCTCTAGGCCCTCTCTTACACTTAACCACACACAGTGCAACTTACATCAATACTCATATATTGTATGCTTAGCCTAACAAACTTAAATACTAGGAAAACGTAAATATTAGAACTAGATTGGCGACTGCGTGATATTAACCAAGCTATACAGATGACATACAGTAATGACAATACATGTAGTTTTAAGAAAGTTTTGCTATGGGCATTCACTCACACATTCATACACAAATAGTTCCAGTTGGCCTACGAATTTAAGCGGAAATCTTTACAGGCCGGACGTTTGTTTTAGACGATTGCCCTTGACCTTGAAGCCAGCGGGTGAGCCTGTACACAGTCACTCTCTCACCCTATCGCTTCAAACTTGTCACCACCGATCTGATGTAATGGAATTTCAGACTTGAGCACGTGGTGACACCGTCCCGCTGACAGAACAGTCCACGTCGAAGTATTGTGTGACACGGAAGTACACGTTACGTAGTTACGAACAGAACGCCATTATATTTGCCAATGACTGTACTTCAGCATAGTGTTAGACAGCTTTGTCAATCATCGGACCGCTTGGGGCAGCTGATAACAATACAGGTACTGCAGTAACTCGCCTCCAGGCTTCCATTAAGATTTTTCACTCGTCTAAAACAAACGTCCGGCCTGTACATGCTCATTTGAAAGTTGTTTGGGATGTACAATTTCTAACGTCACGAGGACAAATTATTCCAAATTCTAGTTCGCGAGTTACTGAAGGCCGACGAATGTTGTAGAGGAATTGCAATAATAGATCCAGATCGCGTGTGACGATCATGAAACGAAGAAAGAAAACGAAAATTACAAGAGAGATAGTGAGGAGTACTTTCATTGAGAAGTCGATAGATATGGGTACATATGTGCAAGTTTCTTTGTTGTTCTAGATCATAAAAAGAAGACACGTGTGAGGAAAATTTTAAGGATAAAGTAAACCTAATGCATCAAATGTACGACAAAATTATCTTCGAAATGTTGGAGGTGAGAATCCAAGTAACCCTTATTGACAGATGGACTTGCCTGGTTATGGAATTAAATTACTCATACTTATCTACCTCTGTATTGGGTATTGCTGTTTCAATTTATAAGGTGCATTCAAAAAGTAACGATCCGGAGGCTGCAATGCGCAAGCCAGTGACCACATCGGCGTGTAACGAGGTGTGGTTCCGACCAGACCGTGGAGGGTCACAGCCCGTCGCTAGAGGGCACGAGTGCACGTCACGTGACGATACAAAGCGAGAAGCAGCATGCATCAATCGTCCAACGCTACCAGTCGCATTGCAAACAGTGACATGGAGGCGTCAAACGAAGAGCAAAGAGGTGTTGTTCGGTTTCTGAGAGCGAAAGGAGTAGGGGGAACGGACATTCATCGCCGAATGTCACAAGTGTACGGCGAACACTGCATGTCCCTTGCAAGGGTCAAGGCGTGGCACAAGCGCTTCAGGGAAGGACGGGTGTCGTTAGCCGATGATGCCCGGTCTGGGGCACCCCCTGCATTACCGATGACAACGTCCAGCTGGTTGATGCACTCATTACCCAGGACCGCCGAGTGACAGTGAACGCCATAGCCGCCGTGGTCGGATTGAGCGTCGGAAGTGTGCACACCATCATGAAGAAACCACTGTACTTGCAGAAATTGTGTGCCCAATGGGTGCCCCACAGTCTTCAACCACACCAGGAAGCATGTCGAATGGCCTACTGTCTTGGTCTTGGTCGGACGATTGATGCATGCTGCTGCTCGCGTTGTATGGTCACGTGACGTGCACGCGTGCCCTCTAGCGAAGGGCTGTGACCTTTCACGCTCTGGTCGGAACCACACCTCATTACACACGCCATGATTAGCCGATGTCTTCACAGGTTTGCGCATTACAGCCTCCGGCTCGTTACTTTTTGAACGCATCTTATAATTTAATGGTGAGGAGGATGAAAATATTGCTGATATTAATAATAATAATAATAATAATAACGTCAAAATAAACTGGCTAGAACAAATATCACAAACGACATCATAGAAAATCGTGAAGCCTCGGCTACAACAGTAGGCAAGCAAAATTGCAAGAGAAACCTCAATAGGAAACTGCTACGAAGCTACTGGGCTTCTATGCCCAAGATTGCGGGTTGAAACCCGGTCGAATTCGTCAGATGCTTTAAAAGCGTTAAAAATCCCTAAGTGTGCCTTCCGTTGGAGAGAAAGTAAAGCTGTGGGGCCATGTCAAGGACTTATGGCATGTAAAAGAACTTTCCACTAGCTATGTGAAGCTAAATGTGTAGGTTAGATTTGATTAACGCTCTATTAAGTTCCAACGTTCGCCGCCAGGTGTCGGTTGCGGTGGCATGTAGTAGCAGAGTTCACAGCTAGACGTCGTTGACGGTGGCATTTGGTAGCAAAAGTAGGGACTACTTGAAATTGATCATCTGCAGTCCTTACCTGAATTACAGATAACACACACTAATACAGTCATCACAATTAACACCGGTTATCAGACAGATTCTACACACCCAAAGTACACGGAGCTACATGTCCTCGTTGTCACAGCCCCTAAACTAAGGAACCAACCAACGTTCATCACAACAGTATTGATAGTTATAACTACATACATTGTTCGTTACTGGACATATTGTTTTTAGGTAGATTTCATTAGAAAGCTAACTATTGCAATGGGTCCCATGTTTCGACTTCCGGAAAACGACATATCTTCGCGTTTCACATCCCCCAGACCCCAAAACCACCGTCAGTTCAAAAGTTTATATATAATTTATGTATGTGTATATATATATGTATATCAGTTTCTTGTGGACACGATAACTGCCGTAATTCTGCACCAATCACTTTGAATTTTTTACATAATATGTATTCCTATAAAATCTCGGTCGAGTTCGTTAATGGGCAAAATCGGTCGAAGGGGGTGAAAATAGGGGGCTTTTTTCGAAAAATTGAAATTTCGCTATAACTCTCTTAATACGTGAAATATCGAATCCATTCAAAGTTCATAATATGTGTCGGATAAGTGCCAACAATTTATGTCATATAAGTTTTTTGATAGCACCAACCATTGACCAAAGGGGTGGAAAAAAAGCGGGTTTTTCGGGAAACATTAATCATATCTCTCTTAATAGGCACAGTATCAAAACCGTACAAAATGGACAATATTCCCCTAATAATTACCTAAAACTTTTGTCTGAAAGAATTTTTGATATGACCCACCATTACGCCTAGGGATGAGAAAAATGATTTCGGAATTATAAGAAAATGCCAAGAGCTATCAGAGGTTGCCATGGCAACACTACTAAATTGATGAGGGATGAGCCGTTGCCATGACAACGCACTTGCACGAGATCAGATTCAGTATTTCCATCTGACTAAGCCGGCCCCGTGGTGTTGGGGTAGCGCGCCCGCCTCTCACCCGGAGTCCCCGGGTTCGATCCCCAGCTCCGTCAGGGATTTTAAAACTGACGTGAGGGTTGGAACGGGGTGCACTCAGCCTCGTGAGGACAATTGAGTAGCTGTCTGACAGTGAGACAGCACCCCGATCACGAATACCAATATTAACGGCCGAGGGAACCCGACGCGCTGATCACGCATCACCCCAATATCTGCAGGCCAAATGGCTGGGCAGCGGTCGCTTGGTCGGCCTTAGCCCGTCATGGGCTGGATGGTGCCAGGGGTTGACTTTGACATCTGACTAAGTGGGAAGCGGCTTCGGTGACGTAACTGGTAGCATGCAGAATGTCTATGCCCAAGGTCGCGGTTTCAAAGCCGGCCGAAATCGTCGGATTTTCTAAGAGCGCTAAAATCCCTCAGTATGCTTTCCTTTGGAGGGGAAGTTCCAACGTTCGTTACGAGTTGCTGGTTGGGGTGGCATCTAGTAGCCAAGTTCACAGCTAGGTGTCATTGACGGTAGTACCTGGTAGCAACATTAGGAACTACTGCTTGAAATTGACCGTCTGCAGTCCTTACCTGAATTACAGACTAATACATCCATTACAATTCACACCGTTTATCAGACAGATTCTACACTCACCCAAAGTACACGGGGTTAGATGACCACGTTGTCGCAGCCCCTAAACTGAGGAACCAACCAGAGGTAGATTTCATTAGAAAGCTAACTATTGCAATGGGTAGGCTACCATGTTTCGACTTCCGGAAAATGTTCACATATCTTCGCGTTTCACATCCCCCAGACCCCAAAACCACCGTCAGTTCAAAAGTATACTTGTATATATATCAGTTTCTTGTGGACACGATAACTGCCGTAATTTTTCACCAATCACTTTTTACGGAATATGTATACCTATAAAATCTCGGTCGAGTTCGTTACTGGGCTAAATCGGTAGAAGGGGGTGAAAATGGGGGGCTTTTTTCGAAAAAGTGAAATATTGCTATAACTCTCTTAATATATGAAATATCGAATCCGTTCAACGTTCATACTATGTGTCGGATAAAGCCCAAAAATTTATGTTTGAAGAGTTTTTTTTATATCACCAACCATTGACCAAAGGGGTGGGAAAAAGTGGGTTTTTCGGGAAACATTAATCATATCTCTCTTAATAGGCACAATATCAAAACCGTACGAAATGGACAATATTCCCCTAATAATTACCTAAAACTTTTGTCTGAAAGAATTTTTGATATGACCCACCATTATGCCAAGGGATGAGAAAAATGATTTCGGAATTATAAGAAAATGCCAAGAGCTATCAGAGGTTGCCATGGCAACACTACTAAATCAATGAGGGATGAGCCATCAGACGTTGCCATGACAACGCACTTGCACGAGATCAGATTCAGTATTTTCATCTAAGTGGGAAGCGGCTTCGGTGACGTAACTGGTAGCATGCAGAATGTCTATGCCCAAGGTCGCGGTTTCAAAGCCGGCCGAAGTCGTCGGATTTTCTAAGAGACCTAAAATCCCTCAGTATGCTTTCCTTTGGAGGGGAAGTTCCAACGTTCGTTGCGAGTTGCTGGTTAGGGTGGCATCTAGTAGCCAAGTTCACAGCTAGGTGTCGTTGACGGTAGTACCTGGTAGCAACATTAGGAACTACTGCTTGAAATTGACCGTCTGCAGTCCTTACCTGAATTAAGACTACTACAGCCATTACAATTCACATCGTTTACCAGACCGATTCTACATTCACCCAAAGTACACGGTGTTAGATGACCGCGTTGTCGCAGCCCCTAAACTGAGGAACCAACCAGAGGTAGATTTCATTAGAAAGCTAACTATTGCAATGGGTACCATGTTTCGACTTCCGGAAAATGTCGACATATCTTCGCGTTTCACATTCCCCAGACCCCAAAACCACCGTCAGTTCAAAAGTTTATATATAATTTATGTATGTATATGTGTATATATATATATGCATATCAGTTTCTTGTGGACACGATAACTGCCGTAATTTTGCACCAATCACTTTGAATATTTTACCGAATATGTATACCTTTAAAATCTCGGTCGAGTTCGTTAATGGGCTAAATCGGTCGAAGGGAGTGAAAATGGGGGGCTTTTTTTCGAAAAAGTGAAATATTGCTATAACTCTCTTAATATGTGAAATATCGAATCCGTTCAACGTTCATACTATGTGTCGAATAAAGCCCAAAAATTTATGTTTGAAGAGTTTGTTTATAGCACCAACCATTGACCAAAGGGGTGGGAAAAAGTGGGATTTTCGGGGAACATTAATCATATCTCTCTTAATAGGCACAATCTCAAAACCGTACAAAATGGACAATATTCCCCTAATAATTACCTAAAATTTTGTCTTAAAGAATTTTTGATATGACCCACCATTATGCCAAGGGATGAGAAAAATGATTTCGGAATTATAAGAAAATGCCAAGAGCTATCAGTGCTTGCCATGGCAACTCTACTAAATTGATGAGGGATGAGCCATCAGACGTTGCCAAGATAACGCACTTGCACGAGATCATATTCAGAATTCCATCTGACTAAGTGTGAAGCGGCTTCGGTGACGTAACTGGTAGCAAGCATGCTGAATGTCTATGCCCAAGGTCGCGAGTTCAAAGCCGGCCGAAGTCGTCGGATTTTCTAAGAGCGCTAAAAATCCCTCAGTATGCTTTCCTTTGGAGGGGAAATTCCAACGTTCGTTGCGAGTTGCTGGCTGCGGTGGCATCTAGTAGCCAAGTTCACAGGTAGGTGTCGTTGACGGTAGTACCTGGAAAGTTTCCCGGGGGGAACCCCGGACCCCCTATTCATAGGGGTCTATACCATGCCCCCTAACCTTCGGTTGGGCACCCCCCGAAATAAAACTCTATATACGCCCCTGTCTTAACTTGAGGACCGACATGCATTCTCCAAGTTGTATTGCTTATTTGTCACTGTAATGATAATAGCCTAATAATAATAATATTTTTGTTTGTTCCAGGTGAGTGTTGCTGTCCAATGACGGTGAGTTACTCAAGCAATTCATGTTTCGGAACGGGGAGGATGTTGCATGTTAATTGCATTGCATTGCGGATGAAATTTGTTGGAGGTCGCTTTGCCTGCCAGATCCGTAATTCGCTGAACAAGTGAGGCATGAAATTTGTAGAACCTCGAGGCAACCAACAGGATAGGTCTACATTAGCAACTCTTCTGCCTTTATTGTACAGTCACGGCGGGTTGACGGTATCCTTGGTTTGTGCTTGACAACGCGAATGTAATTATCAGTCAACACCAATGGCTAACCCAAGGAATACAGGCACTACGGCACTCTTACAAGGAGAGGTCACCAAGTGGTTTTCTAGAAAAGTGTTCAAATTTGGAGGGTTTGCTCTTCATAAGAAAATATTTTCGCCGTGTTCGAGCGTTTTTGCCAATGGGCCTTAGTGTGTTCAAAATTGAACGTTTAAAATCAATCCTCAAACTTGTGTAGTCCTGTTCTCGCACTCGTTCCCGGCTCGTTTCCGTGGCGTAGTCGTTAGCGCATTGGCGTGGTGAAGTAAAGGTTTCGAGTTCGAGTCAGACCTAGGTCAGGGCTTTTTTTACTGTTATTATTGTCTTTTCTATAATGTAGTTGCTGTGGTCTCTTCGATTTTGGAGCTGTGTACAATCATTATTATTCGTCCTTGAAGCTTGAACGAGTCGTAAGTTGTATTCGTTAAAATTTAAATACAGCGTGGCCGGCGACGCTACGTTCAAGTGCACTGCGCCGAGTCTAATGCAGGAACGCAAGAGCCCTTCCCTCTTTTCCACTCTGCTCTACCATCAAGCTAAACTGTCTGTATCCAAAACTCGATACGGAACTCGTGTGAGTAACATCGCGGGACACTCTTCGTCACGCAAGTGCCGTATAAGCGGGTTCGATAAGTCGGAGGTCTTGATTGACGATTATGCGTATTCAATATTACGTGTGTGCGGTTGTCTACAATCAACAGTATCTAGAACGCAAAAGACAATAATAACAGTAAAAAAAAAATATGTCCTGACCAAGGTCTGACTCGAACTCGAAACCTTGAATTCCCCACGCCAATGCGCTAGCAACTACGCCACGGAAACGAGCCGGGAACGCGTGCGAGAATAGGACTACTCAAGTTTGAGGATTGATTTTAAAATTTTGAACACACTAAGGCCCATTGGCTAAAACGCTCGAACATGGCCAAAATATATTCTTATGAAGAGCAAACCCTCCAAATTTGAACACTTTTCTAGAAAACCACTTGGCGACCTTTCCTTGTTAGTGTGAACTGGACAATAAACATCAGCCACGGCGGTCGAGAGCGCTAACGAGCTAACTCCTGCCTCGGTGACTTCGCGAGGACGGGGTTTGAATCCCAACTCTGCCGTCCTGAAAATGAATTACATAAATAAATAATGGTGATTGACTGCATTAATAAACAAAGGAATATTTATAATTATTTATTATTTTATTCAATTAATATTATTATTAGTCTTCTCATTTATTCTTCTTCTTCTTCATTTCCCGTTTCCAGCTTCCTGGGTCGGGTTGTGAATTAAGGACCTCCATCGTTGCCTGTCTCTCCACCACTCCTCTCCTGATTTTAGTACATCTTCGGGTTTTTCTCCCTTCTTTTCTACACACTCCCACACTGTATCTGCCCATCTCTTCCGGGGCCTACCTCGTGGTCTCTTCCCTGTTATCTTTTCACAGAAAGTCTTCTTTGGTACTCTCTTCTCTCCCATTCTCATCATATGTCCATACCACTTTAACTTTGTTGTTTCTATCCTGTCCTGCAGCTTCAATATTCCTGTCCTTTCTCTAATCTCTTCATTTCTAACTCTATCTCTTCTGGTCTTGCCCTCTATACCTCTTAGGAATTTCATCTCTGCGGCTTGTATTCTACTCTACTCTCTTTTTGTAGTAGTCCACGCTCCAGCTGCGTATGTTAGTATGGGTCTGTAGTAGGTTGAATATAATACTTTTTTGCATTTCTTTGGGACATCTCGGTTCCACACAACACCCCTCATTTATTATTATTATTATTATTATTATACAATCTTCGATTCTATGTAGATAGAAAATAAAGTACTTACAAAACCATATACAGGGTGTAACAGAAAGTACGGCACAAAATGCAGGACGCATTCCTCACACGTGGACGCAGACATTTTGTTATATGAACATGGGTCCGTAAAAGCTTTGTTTCCATGTTATACCGCATTGCATTCCTCTTGCCAATTGATAGTTCCGTCGTCTTTAACTACTACAGAAACACACGTAACTCGTTGATACTAATAATCAAAAGGCAATTCATTTACAGAATCAACGATAGTTTAAAACAAGTAGTTCCGTGAAGAACTATACAGCCTATTTTCATATATCCTACTTATGATAACTGCCACAATCAACATACAAAATTTCAGTTTAATTGCTGTAACAGATTCGTAGATATTGAGAACCGTCTAAATATTTCAGATGGTCACCAGGTTGGATTTTTATTTTTGTACTATTACATTAAGATTATTGTGTACGTGTGGTATTCAAACTTCAATCGCATGATTAGACAACAAGAAGTAAAAACGAGATTTTAAAATTACGCACAGCAGCCATCTTGTGATAATGCAAACCACTGAAATAAATTAGATGCCAGTGGATCAACATTTGTATAAGCATTTAACGTGCAAGGTTTCACGGCACTCGGATAGTTAATTCGCGAGATACGTCCATTTAAATATTTATACTTCGCGTCGCCGCCATGTTGGATTTGTGCTCACCAGGTTCCTGAAAGTCCTATAGGTGAACATATGTTCATAGTCTCTATGAACATTTTAAAAAATCAGTTTGGTTGCTGTAAAAGATTCATAGATATTGAGAACCGTCTAAATATTTCGGGAGCTCACCATTTAGGAGTGTTATGTGTATAGGCCATAGAGTTATGTACCATTCAAGGACAATTATTGCCTAGGTTCATTATTCAAACTTTCACTTCGATCGCATGATTACGACACAAGAAATTAAAACTTAATTTTAAAATTTCGCACAGCCGACATCTTGAGGTTATGTAAGCAATTGAATTAAATTAGATGGCAGTGCATTACAATCTGCAAAATTAATTACTGTACCACATTTCACTGCGCTCAGAGAGTTAAATCACGAGAAAAGTCTATTAAAATATTTTAAATTCGCTTGGTCGCCATGTTCGTTTCGTACTTTACAGGTTTATGAAATATGCATAGATAAACTTGTATTAGTACCCTTTATCACCGTACAAAATTGCAGGGTGATATCTGTAATACTTTCGGAGATATAGAATGTCAGTGAAATATTTCGCACAGCCGCCATTTTGAGGTTATGTAAACAATTGAACTAAATTAGACTCCAGTGCATTACAATGTGTATAAACATTTGCTGTACCAAGTTTCATTACATTTAGGTAGTTAAATCGCGAGAAAAGTCTATTTAAAAGTCTCAATTTTGCTTGTCCGCCATGTTGGTTTTGTAGTCACCAGGTTTTTGAAAGTCTCATAGGTGAACTTCTAGTAGTGGCCTTTATCACCGTACACAATTTCAGGGCGATATCGGTAATAGTTTCGGAGATATTGAATGCTAGTGAAGTATTTCGCACAGCCGCCATGTTGGATTGGAGAGACGTAACAAAATTTGAAGGGCACGGTCGAGGTCGCCGGGAATAGTGCTATGAACTTCCCGAGTTTCATTGAAATCGCTCCAGCCGTTTCGATTTTATTAGGGGGACACACACACACGAATCACACACACACACACACACACACGCACACATACACACGGACAAAAGGTGATCTCATAAGCCTATTTTTTCAAAATTGAAAATAGGCTAAAAATCAGCACATAATAAACACGCACTGTGACTATGCCCCCTCCTTCCCCTCTAAAAATAAAGAAAAAGAAAAAATTGAAGGCATGGCACCCCAGGAGAAACGAACCCAGGACCACCGTGGCACCGCGCCTCTCTGCTATTTCCTCGGCTAACGCAGCGTTCAGCGGTGGTCGCGCCAAGACCGTTGCCAGCGAAAGGGTGCCTCACCTCAGAGTAACATATTGCGCGCTTCCCTACTTTACAGGGCCGGAGGGCCCAAAACCTGTTTTCTGGGGTTAGTAGGCCATTCCGACCCCAGGTTCCCTATCTCAAATTGATCCTAAAACCATCCCCTGCACGCCCCTTAAGGGTACTCAAGTACATAAATGACACCCTGTATAGTTTCACATCCATATCTCTTCTATTCCACGCTGTTATATTATACTTATATTATAATATTATTATAAATATCTTATAACATAAACTTATTATTGCATGCACTCTTGTATTGAAAGACAATCTGTATATACAGTATGTTGCAAATAATAATTAATATGCCTCACAGGCAATCTGTACTGGTTTTGCTGCCTGATTCGTGAGACATATCACACAAATGTATTATCAATGGTAATTAATAACACATAAATTCAAATTCAAAATTATTATTATGAGTACTACTATTATTATTATTATTAATGATAAGGGAGGGTGCTACTGCAATGAGTACAGCACTGTTCAGCAGTTAGACAGGTATTGTGTGTGCTCGCGGATAAAGCAGTCGCGATATTAGTTTTTACGGCCATTATAGCAGAGATGTGAAAGTTCGGAGAACTGTGTTACGCCCCGAGCGAGACCACGGATATGTGACAAAGGGGACGGGATGACTGCTCTCTTCTGGATTCTGCGGCTACAAGTTACTCTTGTTATCTGCTCTGTGCCATTGTGGTAACATTTCTGCGGGGATGTAGCAACCTTTTCCGTCATCAACGCACCCTAAATGTTATTGTTGCTGTTTGAATCTTCAGTCTTTACACTGGTTTGATGCAGCAGTCCAAGCTAACCTCATTTCATCTCTCTGTAACTACACATCCTACACCTAGTTGGCCTACGGTGCCCATGGTTGTAGGATTGAATGAATCCTGGTGCAGTCAGTTAGCATTTAAGGATGCGTAAATGCGAGGGAGCCGTGTCAGTAGATTTAATGGCACGTTAAAGATCCACTTTGGGGCAAAATTCTGGTACCCTGGCGTCTCTAACAGCCGCAGTAGTTAAATGGGACGTAAAACCAAAATAGTACGTTATGCTACGAGCCTATAATGGCAATAATTAAGACACGAGTATCGAAATTCATCGTTTAAAAGTGCCAGCCCTACTGGCAATATCCATGTAGTAATCTTCTTCTTCTTCTTCTTCTTCTTCTTCTTCTTCTTCTTCTTCTTCTTCTTCTTCCTAGCGTTTTCCAGCTGCTGCAGGGTCCGCTGTTTTGGTCTTGGCTCGCCATTTTGCACGATCTTGGGCATCATGAGGTCTTAGATTGAGAGCCTTCATATCCGCATTTGCTGTATCATGCCAGCGCTGTTTTGGGCGCCCACCTGGACGGTGCCCATTAACTTCAAAGGAGAGAGCGGAATTGGCAACAGTTCCAGGTGCAGCACGCAAGACGTGGCCATACCATCGAAGCCGTTTTTCCCGTGCCTTCTCAGTGATGGGTGCAACTCCTATTTGCTGGCGAACAGAGTCATTCTTTATATGATCTAGGAGTGTGATGCCCATCGACCAACGGAGCATACGCATTTCCATGCTATGTAATTGGCGCTCCGTAGCTTTGTCAGCTGGTCGACATTCAGCACTGTACAAAGCAACAGGACGTACTATCATGCGGTATATTTTGGACTTAAGGTATAGTGGCATCCTTCTGTCGCAGAGTACGCCTGTAACTTCCCTCCATCTCATCCATGCAGCCTTTATCCTACTTCGCACTTCATCACCTATCTCACCATCAGCTTGTAGGCGAGATCCTAGATACCTGAAGCTTAAGGTCTTCGTCAATGTCTCTCCATCAATTTGGATGGATCCGTTGGTTGGGACAGTTTCAAGGTATTCGGTCTTCTTTTTGTTCAGTCGAAGACCGTATTGTGAGAGACGGCTGTTCCAATTTTCAACTTGACGCTGCAATCCTATCCTGGTGGTATCAGCAAGTGCGACATCATCAGCATATAAGAGTGTCCAAGGGACATTCCTTTGCAGATCCCGTGTGACTGTGTCCATGACTAGGACAAAGAGCAATGGGGACAGTGCAGATCCTTGGTGTACACCGACTTTCACTGGGAAGCTCTCCGAGGTGCCAACAGCACAACGTACACAACTTGTGGTGTTTGTGTATAGCATCTTGATCCAGCTGATAAGCATTTCTGGTACACCATGGTTACGAAGTGCATACCAGATCACACGATGTGGAACACGGTCGAAAGCCTTTTCAAGATCAAGAAAGGCGATATGCAGTGGCTGTTGTTTCTCGCGATGCTTTTCGATGAGCATTCTGGCAGCGAAGATTGCATCAGTTGTTCCCGCACCCTTGACGAAGCCGCACTGGTTGGTACTAATACTGACGATGTCCCGCAGTCGTCGATCAAGGATTCTCTCAAAAATCTTCATTGTGTGCGACAGGAGGCGAATTGGACGATAATTTGCAGATTCTGCTGGATCACCTATTTGTTTAAAGATAGGTACAGTGATGCTTGTAGCCCAATCACTGGGAACAGTTCCAGAGTCAACTATGGCATTGAAAAAGTTGGTCAGCCAGTTGATCGCGGGTTCTTTTAATTCCTGCAACTTCCAGAAGTCTGCCGGCAGGTCATCTGGTCCTGGTGCTTTTTGATTCTTCATACTCCTAATGGCACTGGTGACTTCCTCAGATGTGATGTGTGAGATAGGACCTGCTGTTGGAGTACCTTCTGGAATAGAGGGATGTGGGAACTCAATGTTGGAAATCTCTTCAAAGTGTTGTTGCCAACGTTTGAGGATATCCTGTTTGTCTTGTAAACGTTGACCATCTTTGCCTTTTATGCACACATAGTGCTCAATATCCTGTACTGACTTTGTTCTAGCTTTGGTCAGCCTGAAGATAGTTTTCTCTCCTTCCTTTGAGTCCAGTGTTGTATACAGGTCATCATAGTGACTGCACCTAGCTTCAGCAACAGCTGTCTTAGCCTCACGTTTGGCTATGGCATACCTTTCCCTGTTCTCTAGAGTCTTTTGTGAGACCCAGTTTCTGTATGCCTTCCTTTTTTCATGCACCTTTTCTTGCACTTGGGGTGTCCATAGCCACGTTTGTTTATCAATTCGGTGGGAGCTAGGTTTTGTTGTACCCAAAGTTGCTGTGGCGGTTTCAGTGACAGATTTACAGAATGTAGTCCAGGTGTTGTCTATCGCATTCAGGTCGATGGGAGGAAAATTTATACTGCCTGCTAAAGTCTCCTTTTGGTCTTTAAGCTTCCACCACTTGATCTTCTCAAGGACATTTATCCCTCTGCCTCTACGATGTTTAGAGATCCTTAAGTCTGCCGTTAGCAACTTATGTTGAGGGGCTACACAGTCATATGGTATGACCTTCACATCTGATACTAGTCGGAGATCACGGTGTCGAACAAGGATGAAGTCAATTTGGCTGCTGTAGTCACCACTGGTGTAGGTGATGAGGTGGTTTATGCGCTTTTTGAAAAACGTATTACCAATAACCAAGTCATTCGCCTCGGCGAAATCCAAAATTTGTGTTCCATCATCATTCCGGGTACCATAGCCATTACCACCGTGGCAGCTATAACCGTCCTTGGTATGACCAACATGACCATTAAGATCACCACAGAGAAGTGGAAACTCATCTTGAGGACATGCTGAAACATGATCTTGTAGCTCTTGCCAAAACTGTTCCTTTTCTAGCTTATCACAGCCAGTTTGTGGTGCATATGCTGAGAAGACACGAAGCCGAGAAGATGCAATGTCGATTGTAATTGACATAAGGCGGTCTGAATAGCGCTGAACCTCAGCAACTCGGTCTCTCAGGCTGGCACAAACGATGACAGCAACACCATTTCTGTTGGACGTACCATGGTAGATCAGTTTATAGCCATCTCCGATGTCACGAGATTTTTGCCCCTTCCATCGTGTTTCCTGTACACATGCAATGTCCACTTTCCGTTCTTTCAGCATCGCTGCTAGTTCACGGCTGCGTCCAGTAAGAGTCCCAATGTTGAGCGTGGCGATGCGTAAATTTTGTCTGCTTTGGACTTGCTTCTTTAACTGGTTCCGCCCTTGAACCAGTAGCCCTTGTCCATTTGTCGCGGCGGTCAGGCGAGGCCGACGCGCGTCGCTTCTGGGGGACGCCCTAGCATTATCCGACAAAATTGACGTAGACATGATCCATGGGTTGCGACAGAGTTACCGACCGGCTTGTCGCCACAGCCTGGCGTCGGGCATTTTAGAGCTACTGCCAGCAGGAATTTGGGCCGCTCCTAACATGGAGAACAGACGCCCTTTGCAGCCGCTCGATCCGAGTCAGACGCTGCTAAAAATAGTTCATCCACCTTCTTCGTCGTTGGGACTCGAAGTCTTCATCCGGCGTTGAAGCTGTTGACCATTTTACTCTTCCCCCTCCTCCTTTCTCAATCGGGCTTGGGACCGGCTACGGCGGAGTTCATGTAGTAATGTAGTAATAGTCTAATAATATTAATAATAATGTTTATGTTCGACCCTGACTATTATATGTCAGAAAACTGTACTATAATGAGGCTCCTTATAACACTATTGTTCATTATGAAACAGTTTCTCCCACCAATCAGAGCTCAAGAAACAGTTATTTGTCCAATTAGATAACGATAGCATCGCACCAGCGCTGAGTTCCACGGCCTTCTAATTTAAGTTTCACTGCGTTGCCTAGTGTCATAGTAGGGTAATCGAGGAGGCCATGGTCAAATACAAGGTATTCTCTGCGTCTCATGCGCTCTGTTCAGTACATAGAACTGACAAAATCTCGACAGATATTTATGAATGTTCGAACATAAAATAGTTATAATAATTATCGTCGAACATAAACAGTCGTATGCAACTCGACTATAATGGTAATTAAGACAAAAAAATTCTTCGGCATTTCCCAATTAATTGGGGTCGCCAGAGCCAACCAGGCTCAAAGTAGTTTTGGCCGGGGATTGAAGGTCGGATGCCCTTCCTGGCACCACGTGATTTTTCAGGTGAAAATTCCACTCCGCTGTCACCGGGATTCGAACCCCGGCCGTCCGGGTGAAAGACGAGCAGCTAAGCCACTGCGCCATCACGCTCCCCGTAATTAAGACACTCGTATGGAAATTATAAGACACGCAGCATACGCTCGTTTTATAAACATACTCGTGTCTTAATTATTGCCATTATAGGCTCGTTGCATAATGTACTATTATATTATTATTAGTATTATTATTATTAGGCTATTATTATTATTATTATTATTAGACTCATATTACGTTCAAATTGTCTTGACTGACGAGAAGCAGTGAGTAGCAAGTTTCTTCTTCTACCCCACATTTTATTGACTCGTTGTTAAGTTTATCTTCGTCAAACAAGGTCGTCTGCTGACGCAATTAAACTGGTTGTGTGGGGTGCAGGCCCGCATTCTGTGGCTGTGCGGAGTACTTTAGTTTGGTCGACATCTTTCTTTCTTTTTTACCTCAACCTTCTCTTTTGTCTGGCAACAAATTAGTGCTACTGACGCGCCCTCCCCTTGCTCGGAGATTAAATAAATCTGCTTCATTTGTTTTGCTGCATATTTCAGCGAAGAAGAATTATTTTCTTGTCTGGCTATTGTTGTTCCCGAGTTAATCAGTGGTCGCTTGTGTCACACCAGATATTTGTTACGTTATGCTACTGTTTAGCATCCGATTAGAGGCCATCCTGTGTGTGCTTTATAATTTTAAGCGTTTCTTCCGCACTCTCCCAAGATGGATGCAAGGATGCTAAGTAATTTTAATTTCCGAGGCACCCAGACCCATGGAATTACAGTACAGTTATAACACAGGTTATCAGGCGAATTTCACAAAAAAAATAAAGAATTTCCTTCAAATTTGAACTTTCCTTGTGGTAGTTACAAAAGTAAACGTTATTCGGTAAAAATATTTTTTCCTTCATTAGTTACGCATGACAAATCAAAATCAGACACACTGAACACAGACCCAAAAATTGTGTCGACTTGTGTAATCTATGTGGAAATTTGAAGCCAGACATATTACCGGAGATTTGTTGCTTCCCCCTATTTTTTTGTCTTTTGTATGGTTGAAAATTTAAAAATGTACCTTTTCGGAATTTTTCTATTGTTTGCAAGGTGAAAAGAGTGTTTTTTTTTGTGCCAAATATCAAGTTTGTAACTCATTTGGAAGTGGGTAAACATTTATGACAGTGAGCGAGTTTCAGTGTTGCCTATACAAATTGTCTTTTTCTGATTTTCAGTCGGTGAACACAGTTGTGCCCAATGAATTGGGTGGGGTACAAATTATAAATATGTAAACACACTCCTGGAAAGAAATACATGTATTAGTTAATTGTCACACTTATAGCCTCCATGGCTTAGGCGGCAGCATGCCGGCCTCTCACCACTGGGTCCGTGGTTCAAATCCCAGTCACACCATGTGATATTTGTGCTGGACAAAGTGGAGGCAGACTGGTTTTATCATTTCAAATGATCTTGTCGACTTCATCGTTATGCGTCACGGTTACGTCGTGTATGACGTCATCATGTTGTTCAGTGCATATGCACCGTGTCTGAGTTTACTCCTGGGGTCTGGCGTTATGCGAACGGAGACGGCGAGTGCGTGACGTCATGCATCCCCCACGCGGGAAGCCTAAGTTAAAGGGTAATGGAGACTGTTGAGTCTGAGTTTACTCCTGGGGTCTGGCGTTATGCGGACGGAGACGGCGAGTGCGTGACGTCATGTAGCCCCTACGCGGGAAGCCTAAGTTAAAGGGTAATGGAGTCTGTTGAGTCTGAGTTTACTTCTGGGGTCCGGCGTTATGCGATACGGAGACGGCGAGTGCGTGACATCATGCAGCAGAGTGTAAAGAGTCCTGGGGAAGCCCTCCTGAGCCTTTCTAACATGTGGAGCATTTGTAGCATGCGTCATTTGAAATTATATAAAGTCTAGTCTCTCAGACTGACTGTATCTTTTTCTCCGGGTACTTTGATTTTCCCTGTCACAATTTCATTCCAGCAACACTCTCCACTATCATTTCATTTCATCTGCCATTCATTTAAACATTGCTCCAGGGGAGTGAGACAGGCTTCTAGATGGGAGCTTCATTCATTCCATTCCCTGACCCGGACGGTCGAATGGAAGCAGTCTGTGGATTTTCATTTTAGTTAATTGTCACACTTAAATGGGCAATTTAGGATTACACGTTTCTACCCTCAAGAGGCCATCGTCAGATGATGATCACTGTGTTCAGGCTAAAATGTTTCACTAATTAATTAATTAATTAATTAAATTTAAGTTGCTACTGCAGTATTGTTGTAGTTCGGCTTGGTTGTCTTCGTAACGTAACTTACAAACGGCGTGTGCCATTTTTTGTCTTGACGGTTTATTTTATGAATTACGTAATAAAAATGTTAAAAAAATGTGTACAAACAAAATAATATAGTAGTAAGTCAACAAACAAACATGAAGCTAGCATCAACAATCAAAATACTCTATGCACTATTTATTTATTTACTTATCGTATGGCTTTTAGTGCCGGGAGTGTCCGAGGACATGTTCGGCTCGCCATGGGATGTAGCTGCTTCAAGCGGACACCCATAGGGTGAGCTACAAGTTCCGTTCAATTTCAAGTAGTACCAACTTTCGCTACCAAATGTCAATGATACCTAGTGGTGAACGTTGGAACTTTGATAGAGCGTTCCAACGAAATCAAACCTAGAAATTTACTTCACACAAGTTTAGTGTGTTGAAGAATCTTTTACAAGCGATAAATCTATGACTGGGACTGCCGGCTTTACTTCTCCTCTGAAGGAAGGCATACTGAAGGATTTTAACGCTCTTAAATAAATCCGACGAGTTCGGTCGGGTTTGAACCCGCGATCTTGGGCACAGCAGTTCAGCATGCTACCGACTAAGCCACCGAAGCTGCTTACTGGGGCCCACAGAATTTTATTCCGAAGATTTAGAAAAAAAATATCCAGAACTGAGCCAGTTTCCGTATTACATTAAATTACAATGTCTTTCTGAACTTTACGAAATTGTTATTCGAGACAAGCTTGAGTCTGTTTTTTCGAACGTTGAAATTGCTTTTCCCATTTTCCTGACCCTCATGACAATGAATTGTTCTGCGGAGCGCTCGTTTTCAAAATTGAAACGGATCAAAAGTGCGCAAAGAAGTATCATGTCACAAGAACGATTAGACATGCTAAGTTTAATGTATATCGAGTCAGATGTTCTGCGGGAAAATTATTTTGACGACATTGTGGAAGATTTCATTGACCGAAAAAACAGAAAAAAAAAATTAATTATATTTTACAGAGGTAAAAAATAGTATGATTTGTTTAATTGTTCATCAAATCATCTGAAATGTTTTCAAATAACGATGATCGTTTCAATTGAAATGTATGTATATATGATTTAATAAAAAGTGTATTATTCACCTTGAGAAAAAAGAAAGCTCTTGTATATACTTTATTAAATGTACAGGTACTGGAAAATAAAAAATATTTGAAACAAGAAGTTCCGTGACGAATTAAAGAGCCTACTTTTCTTAAAATTTAAGATTCATGCCAAAGATTAATGACGAAATTAAGTAGGTAATATTGACATTTCTAATTAGTTCAAAATACTGTATACCTGGCATAATGTAGCCTAATAAAGCACTACAGTTGGCAGCCCTGGTGACTGAATATATTCTTAGATCCATTTCTTAGGGTACAGAATACACAATGTGGTTGAAGTCCAATGAATAGCATGGACGTTGCATGCAGTTAGACATTGGATCTAACAGCGCGCGTAAAATCATGTTGGCAACAATGACATGCATGTATTGGTCAGAAATAATCTGAAATAATATGATCTATTGTAGTGCCAATTTTTAATGAAATCCATTAGTTAGTATAGAAGTTACATGAATGTAATGTTGGACGTCTCAGCAGGCTTAGAATCATGTTGGTAGCACTGACGTATATAAGTTACTCCAAATTACTATAGAACGTCAGGTACTATACGTGTGCATAGTTTAAAACTGTCGGCTTGCATACTTTCTGATATATGGGTATTTGGATTAAAACAAATTGAGAGCATTTATTAACAGTTGGCAGCCATGGTGGCTCTTAAGAATACGCTCAGTCATATCTGTTTATGTATACATAGCACATACGAAATTTGGTTGAAATCCAATTGATAGTGTAGAAGTTATATGCATTTAAAGTTTGGACCTATCAGCAGGCTTATAATCATTTTGGCAACACTGCAATGTATGGCCTCCTGGAAATTAAACTGCAATATTATTATCTATACATGTGCCAATTTTGAAATAGCTCCGATTCATACCTTCCAAGATATCCAACATGGAGCTCAAATTTCAATTGCGATTTTACAGCAGTTGGTAGCACTGACATCATTTTCAAATATGGTCGTGAGATATTCAGGTATAAGTCTTTACTCCTACCAAATTTTGTTTCGTTTGCTCTAGCCGTTTAGGAGTTGATAGGGGGGGGGGACACACACACACACACACAGCCAGCCAGACAGACAGACAGACGCACATTTGCCCGATCTCATAAGTCTACTTTTTCCTCATTTTTGCAAAATGTGAAAAGTAGGCTAAAAATTAAGGGGCCCCCAAAATCGGAGGGACTTGGGCCTCATTTGACGTTAATCCGGCACTGTTCAGAGAGTGCTCGAGCTAGATTTGTCTACCTCCAGTCTACGAATGCTCTACCCAGGGAAAATCACTCTCCAGTGTACAGGCACCTTTCTTTATAAGCAGTTAGCACTGCGACCTTTTCTGCTTCACTTTGAGATCGTTTATCACTGAATCTGACCATCGCCTAGCATGCTGAGCTTCTATGCCAAGGTCGTCGATTTTTTAAGAGCGTTAATAATCCCTCAGTATGCCTTCCTTTTGAGGGGACTTAAAGCCGGGGGTCCCATGTCATAGATTTATGGCATGAAAAAGAACCTTCCTCTAACGAGACTTTTGCGTCAAGCCAAAAATTGTAGGTTAGAATTGATAACGCTCTATTAGGTCCTCCAGGCGCTGACTGCGATACCATCTAGTAGCCAAGTCCGCAAGCTAGGTGTCGTGGACGGTAGCATTTGGTAGCAAAAGTAGGAACTACTTGTAATTATTGTCTGCAGTCCTTACTTGAATCAAAACAGATAACACACACTAAAACAGCCTTTGCAATTAACACGGGTTATCAGACAGATTCTACACACACCCAAAGTACACGGGGCTACATGACCGCGTTGTCGCAGCCCCTAAACTGAGCAACCAACCAATCCTACTCCCTACATTTCTGTTCAAGTTCTAACATGTCTTGTAAGCTTTCGACGGAGTCCGCCATTACTACGCGGTTAATCTGGTTTCCACCTAATTGAATCCCACACAGCCAAGTACACGGGGCTAAATGACCACGATGCCCATGCCCCTCAAATGAAACAACTGCACTAACCTCGTGATCTCTCGCCCAATTCGTTGGGCACAACTCTGTTGACCGATTAAAAAGCAACAAAAGTCAATTGTGTAATCTATACAATTTACATGCACCAGAGCACACAGTATCCTTAAGTGATTCAACCTGTACATGATTTCTACATGTCGTTACAAATATGCATTAGTAATGAGGAAGACAAATGTAGCTTCAGTGGAGAGAGGCCTCACATAATTACTGCTATAGAAGGGCTCACGTTTGCATAAGAAGTGCTTACAACGAAGACTGTTAGGGATTCAATTTTTTCTTTCCGCCATAATGAGCCGGGTAACATCTGCGAACCGCGCAGAGTGGCCGAGACAAATGAAGATCGAGTGCGAAACACGAGAGGCAGAACAGAAGGGGTCGTGGTTCTTCTTTGAAATGTTTCTCTCGGTAAAACATGATACAATGATCGTTTCCGAAAAGAAGGAGTCTTATGGTTTTACTTGACCGTTAATTTTGGGATCGTAGAATGCTGAGTTTCTATGTCCAAGATCGCGGGTTCAAACCCAGCCGAAGTCGTCAGAATTTTTAAGAGCGTCAAAAATCCCTCAGTAAGCCTTTCTTCGTAGGGGGAGTAAAGCCGGTGGTCCCATGTCACAGATGTATGGCATGTAAAAGAACCTTCCACTAACTACACTAGTGGAAGGTAAAATTTTTAGGTTAGTTTGATAACGCTATATTAGTTCCAACGTTCACCGCCAGGTACTGACTGCGATGCAATCCAGTAGCCAAGTCTGCAGCGTGGTGTCTTGGACGGTAGCATTTGGTAGCTGATGTAGGAACTACTTGGAATTATCGTATGCAGTCCTTACTTGAATTAAATACAGCCATCACAATAATACCGGTTATCAGACAGATTCTACACACACCCAAAATACATGGGGCTACATGACCGCGTTGTCGCAGCCCCTAAACTAAGGAACCAACCAACCAATCTCGGGTTCATGAGCCTTTGGACCTCCTTTCTACATGGAATCAGAACCACAGGCCTTGATATTTCATATTTGAAATCACACATGCATTGACCAGGAACCGAACCCGGTCCGCCATGGTGAGAGGTTAAGCAGCTTGCCCACTGCACCATCCGGCTCTGTCGTGAAATAACGTCAGAGTACGAATCACAGACAGACACCTTAGTGAGCTATCTCACTGCGTAGTGGCTAGTATTCTAGGCGGTCACTGTGGACAACCGGGTTGGATTCCCAGCTTTGCCAAGAAACGTTATTCTGGTCTGAGAGTTAGAACGTGACCTGAAAATAGGTACCATCCCGGCATTTGCCTGGAGTAGAAGTGGGAAACCACGGAAAACCCCTTCTGAACGCGTTCTGTTTCATGAGGCAGACTCAACCCCGTGCCAACTCTCAAACCGAAATTAAATGTAGTCTGTACAATACAATCAGAATTGACCATTTACAACAACCACATATTCACTCCAAACAAGCTAATTCTGGAGGTCAATCACCACTTCCAGTATCTCAACAAAACATCACATAGACCACAACTATCAAATATTGACGAGTTGAATTATCTCAACTAATACTGCAACTAAATAAGTGTATATATTGAAAATATTTTCACCCATATTTTCAGACATAGATTTTATAGCTTAAGTGTAATGGATCTGATGATGATCGCTTGACAATCGAAACTGGTCATCCAAGTGTATTTATTAACCTCGTGTAATTTATTCTGGATTACAGAATATCCCATCTCGGTTAGTTGGTTCCTCAGTTTAGGGGCTGCGACAACGTGGTCATGTAGCCCCGTGTACTTTGGGTGTGTGTAGAATCTGTCTGATAACCGGTGTTAATTGTGATGGCTGTAAAAGTGTGTGTTATCTGTTTTTTTAATTTAAGAATAGACTGCAAATTAGAATTTTTCAAATAGTTCCTTCTTTTGCCGCCAAACGCCACTCAACGACTATAGTACTAGGCTTAGTTCAGAACATAGCTACTAGACGCCACCGCAGTCGGCTCTTGGCAACGAACGTAGAAACCTAAGAGCGTTTTTTACATTCTTAGCCTATCCAATTTAGCTCCACACAGGTGTAATTAGTAGAAGGTTCTTTAACATGCCATAAATCTATGACATGGGACCGCCGGCTTTACTTCCCCTCCGAAGGAAGGCATAGTCTACTGAGGGATTTTAACGCTCTTAAAAAATCAGACGGCTTCGGCCAGGTTTGAACCCGCTATCTTGGGAACCCACCTCATTTGGGTACAATCGTTTTGACCGACTGAAAAGCACCAAACTTTTGTTTACTAAGACGACATTGAAAAATGGCTTCAAAAGCCATATCGAGTAAACAACATTCCGAAACTACATCTGCTGATAATTCTTCTGCAGCCTCAGTCCTCGAACCCAGTCTAAAAAACGTCACCGCTCGCCACTGATCAGACCCTTACGGGGATGTGAACATTGTCAGTGCGTTCCAAAAAGTGCAGCTAAATGGTTCAGTTGTTCCCCGTTAGACAGACATTGCCTCTCTTCCATATTTGCTCTCTAAATTGGATACTGTATTACATCCCGAACGACCTGGTATTATCTTCGCAACGCGAGCACTTCAATTCATAAGAGAAGTCGTAGAAAGGATTTCCTGCTGTGCAGTTAAAGCCAGTAAATTAGCTTTCTTACTTCGCGTGGTCGCCTGCATTAGGCGGCTACAAAGAACATTACCTCGTGAATTATGTAAATAGCCCGTAAGAGGGTGGTGTTTGTTCAGCGCTGATGACAGCCGGACTGTGTCCCCTTAATAAATATGGTAATGCGATTATCTGAACTACTCTATTATTAATGCAAGTAGCAGGCTATCGCGTGCGTGTTGCGTCTGTGTTGCAGCTGCCTGTCGCTTATTGGCTGCTCAGACGGTGGCAATATTCCCCATCTAATTAATGGACACGAGTAAATTGGCTGAGCAGTCTTAACAACCAACATCTTGGGTGATAGAAGCCACAATACATTGCTATTCCCATATCACTATAAAAGCTCTGCTGCAGTGAATTTCAAAGGTTGTTATTGGGCTAGACTAGCAAATAATGGAACGTTATGACATTAAAGAGCTTTTAACGTTGGAAAAAAAGCAAAGCTAACTCCACACAGGCCATGGAGGCCCTGGGAGTAGTGGAAGGTGGAGGCTAGCACTAGATGGGATGGAGTTGTCAGCTCCACGCCCGGCCGTCTTTGCTCCCAGGAATTACCCTGGTATTCATTTCTGGTTTGGCTGAGTGAACCCCAGGGCCATTTGCGTTTACGAAAGTGGTTTAGTTTCTAAAATCCGTTATCTGGGTTGGGATCGAACCCACTCCCTTTCAGTTAGAAGCTCAGGGCCTCTACCGATTTCGCCACGCAGCCCCCTTTTTGATGTTGAAAGCATTTCTGAACAAAGTACGAAGCGCGTACTATATTGTTTTAAACAGCATTTTTAGCCTACTTTCGATTTTTGCAAAAATTGAAAGTGACTTATGAGATCTACACAGGGCCAAACATTGTGTATCTATCTGTGTGTGTGTACTCTGAATGTTTGTCCCCCCCCCCCCCCCTATCAATTCGAACACGGTGAAACCGAATTGAACGAAATTTGGTACAGAGGTAGCACTAGCGAAGGGCACCTCAGTGTCATGTTTTATATCGCCACCATCTTGACGGAAACGGAATGGTGGCCACCCAAATGTTAAAAGCTTAAATCAAATTACGACCAACCTAATCATTTGATCACTACGAAATTTTGCAACAACATACCTTTTTTTGTGGGAAGCATATTTTGACTGAACTACAAGGTCATCAGCCCAATTGTTTCGAGATAGCGGCCATGTATGTGTGCAAATCGATTCCCAATATCAAATCAAACACGGTGAAACTGAATTGAATGTTTTTTTTTCTTCAGAAGTAGCACTAGCAAAGGGCACTTTATATTCATGTTTACTATCCGTATAGCACGTTGTATTTCAACAAGCAACTACAACAACATTCAATTATACTCCTTGGAAAGGACAAAGAGTTATAACAATACTCATGCATTTAGGAGAAAGTAGGCTATATGTTCTTTACTGAACATCTGGTTTTCTACCCAAATGAAGTACATTACACAGCAGTTGTTACGTCCACCTTCTCAACATAATCTCCTTGTAACTTTATGCACTTTTGCCATCGATGTGTCAGTCTCTCCAGACCTTCCTGAAACCATTCTTTCGGAGTGCTGCTTACCCATGCCTTGACAGCTGTGTCCAGAGGTTTCTTCGTGTTCGCGAACAGGTGATGATCACTCGGTGCCAAGTCGGGAGAGTATGGTGGGTTTGGCCAGTTTGGGGGCGGGCATTGTCATGTTGCAGATGCACACTTTTAGCCCATTTTCCTGGCCGCTTAGTTTAAATGGCACGCCGTAAGCGCTTAAGGGTTGCCACATATGCTGCACTGTTAATCGTGGCCCCCAATTCCAGCCAGTCAATGAGACTGATGCCCTTTGTGTCCCAGAACACTGTCGCCATTTGCTTGCCAACGGATGGCCCTGTTCGACATTTCCTTGGCGGTGGACTATCCCTATGCTTCCATTGCATGGTCGCCGTTTTGCGGGTTTTGCAGAACTGGACACAGCTGTCAAGGCTTGGATACGCAGCTCTCTGAAAGAATGGTTTCAGGAAGGTCTGGAGAGACTGACACATCGATGGCAAAAGTGCATTAAGTTACAAGGAGATTATGTTGAGAAGGTGGGCGTAACAACTCATGTGTAATGTACTTCGTTTGGGTAGCAAAAAAAAAACAAGTAGTTCCGTGAAGAACTAAACAGCCTATTTTCATATATCCTACTTATGTTAACTGCCAAAATCAACATACAAAATTTCAGTTTAATTGCTGTAACAGATTCGTAGATATTGAGAACCGTCTAAATATTTCAGATGGTCGCCAGGTTGGATTTTTATTTTTGTACTATTACATTAAGATTATTGTGTACGTGTGATATTCAAACTTCAATCGCATGATTAGACAACAAGAAGTAAAAACGAGATTTTAAAATTACGCACAGCAGCCATCTTGTGATAATGCAAACCATTGAAATAAATTAGATGCCAGTGGATCAACATTTGTATAAGCATTTAACGTGCAACGTTTCACGGCACTCGGATAGTTAATTCGCGAGAAACGGCCATTTAAATATTTATACTTCGCGTCGCCGCCATGTTGGATTTGTGCTCACCAGGTTCCTGAAAGTCCTATAGGTGAACATATGTTCATAGTCTCTATGAACATTACAAAATTCAGTTTGGTTGCTGTAAAATATTCATAGATATTGAGAACCGTCTAAATATTTCGGGAGCTAACCATTTAGGAGTGTTATGTGTATAGGCCATAGAGTTATGTACCATTCAAGGACAATTATTGCCTAGGTTCATTATTCAAACTTTCACTTCGATCGCATGATTACGACACAAGAAATTAAAACTTAATTTTAAAATTTCGCACAGCCGCCATCTTGAGGTTATGTAAACAATTGAATTAAATTAGATGGCAGTGCATTACAATCTGCAAAATCATTTACTGTACCACATTTCACTGCGCTCAGAGAGTTAAATCACGAGAAAAGTCTATTAAAATATTTCAAATTCGCTTGGTCGCCATGTTCGTTTCGTACTTTACAGGTTTATGAAATATACATAGGTAAACTTGTATCAGTACCCTTTATCACCGTACAAAATTGCAGGGTGATATCTGTAATAGTTTCGGAGATATAGAATGTCAGTGAAATATTTCGCACAGCCGCCATTTTGAGGTTATGTAAACAATTGAACTAAATTAGACTCCAGTGCATTACAATGTGTATAAACATTTGCTGTACCAAGTTTCATTACATTTAGATAGTTAAATCGCGAGAAAAGTCTATTTAAATGTCTCAACTTCGCTTGGCCGCCATGTTGGTTTTGTAGTCACCAGGTTTTTGAAAGTCTCATAGGTGAACTTCTAGTAGTACCCTTTATCACCGTACACAATTTCAGGGCGATATCGGTAATAGTTTCGGAGATATTGAATGCTAGTGAAATATTTCGCACAGCCGCCATGTTGGATTGGAGAGACGTAACAAAATTTGAAGGGCACGGTCGAGGTCGCCGGGAATAGCGCTATGAACTTCCCGAGTTTCATTGAAATCGCTCCAGCCGTTTCGATTTTATTAGGGGGGGACACACACACGAATCACACACACACACACACACACGCACACACACACGGACAAAAGGTGATCTCATAAGCCTATTTTTTCAAAATTGAAAATAGGCTAAAAATGTAAAACAATATCGTACGCCCTTCATACATAAAACGCAATGTCCGCAATTGTGTCAAACGTTGAAGGGCCCGGAAAGATTTCAAATTATCAGTCTTGAAGAGCTCTATCTAACAAAAAATCCAAATTTTGAAAATCACTTCCGACCTAAAAGTAGATCCAGAAAAAACAGCCTAAAATCGCTTGTTCCTTTCTTATTCAAAACCTAGCCAAATTCACTTATTTACATAATTATTTCTTTAATGTGTCCATTGGTTCAATACCCTCAGACATCTTTTAATTTTTTGAAAAATGTTCACACTGGAAGTAGTTATAAGGGCTTAAGTGAAACTCTGCAATGACTCACACAAGCGCTCGTAGTGCTAGAAAAAGCAAACTGCTAATGTAATCGACCGTACAATTGAGATAATGAGGAATCAAAGCCAGTAAGGAATTAAGTCGGAATTAAATTACTGTGACGAAATATTCAGGAAAATGAGATCTCATTTCTTTTTTTTAGGATATCCATCCTCAGTTTATAGCCTATTTTCATTTATGAAGAAAAAAAGGGCTTATGAGATCATCTTTTGTCCGTGTGTGTGTGTCTGCACGTATTTGTGTATATTCCCCCCCCCCCCCTAATAAAATCTAAACGGCTGGAGCGATTTCAATGAAACTCGGTAAGGTCATAGTACTATTTTGTCTGACACTCACCGCGCCCTTCAAATTGTAATACGTCTCGTCAATCCAACATGGTGGCTGTGCAAAATATTTCACCGGCATTCTATATCTCCGAAACTACCTACATACTGATATCACCCTGATTTTTTTACGGTGATAAAGGGCACTACTATAAGTTTACCTATGAGACTTTTAGAAACCTGTTAAGTACATAACGAACATGGCGGCCAAGCGGATTTAAATATACATTTCTCGAGATTTAACACTCTGAACGCAGTAAAGTTGGTACGGCAAATGTCTGTACTCATTGTAATGCATTGACATCTAATTTAGTTCAATTGTTTACATAACCTCAAGATGGTGCCTGTGCGAAAATTTTAAATTAACTTTGTATTTCTTGTGTCTCAATCATGCGATTGAAGTTTGAATAATAAACCTATGCAATAATTTGAATTTAACACTATTTTTTTATACATCGAATTGAGCCTCTATGTAGTGCGTGGTAACAACCAACTTCACTTTAGTGTCTAGGTCTTGTTCTTATTCCAGCTTGGACTTCCTGCCAGTATCTTCTGACCCCAGCGACGAGTGCCGGTTTATGTTCTTCGGACAAAGGTCCTCTCCGTCTTCCGGAAGATGATACCATTTCAAAACCTTGGTAGTTGTTCACCAATCATCTATATGTGTTCCTGTCACGAATTTCTCGGTCCAGAATACCAATTTGCCTGAGATCTTTTTCGCATTCCTCGAACCATCTCGAGCTTGTTGCCTTAGACTTGATGAAACTCCATATTCTTTTGGTTAATCGATCATCATCAGTCATCCTATAACACTATGTAACTCTACGGCCTACATATTTAAAAATCCATCATGGCGACCATCTGAAATATTAAGACGGTTTTCAATATCTACGAATCTATTACTGCAATCAATCTGAAATTCTGTACGTTGATAGAGTCAATTAACATAAGTAGGAAATATGAAAATAGGCTGTTTAGTTCTTCACGGAACTACTTGTTATATTTGGTAATACTGAAAGTATTGACCATGCCAGGGAGAAGGAGTACACCACTGCTTGTTCAGAGCGTAGCGAACACCTGGCGTGACCGGCGCACCGGGCGTGCGTTCAGTCATGTGTGGTGCGAGGGGAGACTTAGCCTACTCATATTGTAGTCACATTTTGAATCCTTGTGGGAATGAAATGATAGATGGATAACCAGAAACACCCAAACTTCTTGATCATCGCATAGAGATGTTACAGCCTTGCCTCACTCTTGTAACAACTTTAAACCCAGCATTAACTCTCACAGCAGCCTGACTATCAACATAAATACAGTGCATAATATTGTTTTGGGGCTATTATGGCGAGTGAAACTTTAAAACTGACGTTTCTAGACAACTACAGGGTCTTTCATATAAAGTACTACCAGTAGTGCCCGGCTCCGCCTGGTGGATTTATATGTTTTATGGATGATAATGAATACTACTAGAGAACTGGCTCACTATACATAAACTAACAGAAAACACAAATGTAAAAATATAACTTTTTGTGGTGGTAGTGGGGGTGATACGTGGTACGGTATAATGGACAAACATTCACGTCATTTTCCCGTAATGATAATGGTAATAATGAACAGGGAAACGGCTATTTACTAACTACAGTACTGACACAATGTAATTTACAAACGAATTGAAAAATATGATTAGAAAGAGGAGTAAGTGAAATAAAAGACACTGCCTAGGACCTATATCTCATTGGCTGTTAGAAAAGTAGAGACCAATAGTGTCGTCTGTTGTCGCATAGCACTGTAGGAAAATAATCAGAGCTCTTTGGAAAACTTTGGCTGTTCCGAGCTCCTGAGGTATCAACAGTGTCATTTAGCGCCACATAGCGCTCAAGGATAAGGATCGGAATAAATGAAAGTAAATTTGAAAGCACCAACGCTTATTGCAGCTGATAACCTCAATGTACTGCACCAACACCATCGCCCTTATACAGAGGCATAATATATTCATGATAACTTTTTTCAGGGGCCTAAGAAATCTTTTTGTACTAATTACTCCCCGTGACTGCGCAAGATGCAACACTATTTTCGCAATTCTGCACCAAAACACGGGTAGGGGCGGCGTAATGCAGCCCCTTTGTCAGTCAACAATAGACTTATTAAAATATTGGTACAGTTACACTACTGCGTACATGAATGGTTCTAGGGCCTTAAAACGTGTTTCTCAAGTTCCTTTTGTCAGTTATTCTAAATATAGAGAATGGAGAGGGTTGTCCAAAATATCAAATGGGCATAGTTATCCGCAGGGTTTCAAACGGTATGTAAAATTCGTTGTAATTAGGTGAAACGGTTTAGATTTGTGCCAAAGGGCCTAAATGCAGGAAATGGAGTGGTCTGTCCTAAATTCAAGTATACATTGTTACTCGTCGGGTTCCAAAGGGTAAATACATAAAGTTTGGCTCAGATCGGTGAAACGGTGTAGATTTGTGCAGAAGGGCATAAATGCAGGGAATGGAGTGGTCTGTCCGAAATTTAAAGTAGATAGTGTTACCTGCTGGGTTCCAAAGGGTAAGTATACAAATTTTGGTTCAGATTGGTGAAACGGTGTAGATTTGTATAAATAACAGACAAACAAACAAACCAACATTGAGTTTTATATATAGAGATAGAAGAACGGTGAGCGGCAGCTTTGTTGTCCGCTGCTGCAGTAACCTTAGCCGAGCTTGTGGCGTGCCACGGCCCCCTGCTGTAGTATTGAAAGCGCGGCATAGTATATACTGTACTCGACCTTGCAATAAGCGTGCAGGTGTTCAGTCGCCAGTCTGAACCTCAGATGCTAACATGGTGAGACAGTTATCATTACAACATGGTATTTTTTATGTAAAACTTATTTTAAGTACGAGTCGGCTCGGCGGGTACGTGATGCATTTGTGCAGCAATTTCCTGATGAAGTGCCATCTTCACTATCACAGATTCACGTAATTGTAAATAAGTTTGATACTACTGACTCAATGTCCAATAAAAAGCATAAAATTAAAAATCAGAAACATTACAGTGGCAGAACTCGCTCGCGTCAGCCAGAATGTTGTCACCAGATACAATGCCTGTATAACCCAGGAAAGACGACACTTCCAGCATCTTTTATAAGGTAATATTTCGTATAGGATTGTACACACGCTTAAAGCAGGGGGGCGTGGCGCGCCACAAGCTCGGCCAAGGCCACCGCAGTAGTGAATAACAAAACCGCCGCTTGGCGTTCTTACTGTAGTTGTCAAGGAATGAGTAAACAATGGCATGTAGTCTCCATAGATGATGGTGTAAGCCATGTCGAAGGCAACTAGGATTGGGGAAGAAGGTAACCTTGGACTTTTTAAGGTACAATCCTAGCATTTGCCTGGAGTAAAAGTGGGAAAACTACGGATAACCACTTCTAGGATACCTGAGGTGGAAATCGAGTCCGGACCCCAGAGATTGTCTTGTAATTGTAAGTGATTAAGGAGCAGAGTGTGCAGAGACAGGCTCGAACCCGGACCTCAGAGTTGGTCATGTAATTGTAAGTGGTTAAGGAGCAGAGTGTGCAGAGACAGGCTCGAACCCGGACCTCAGAGTTGGTCTTGTAATTGTAAGTGGTTAAGGAGCCGAGTGCGCGGTGACAGGCTCGAACCCGGACCTCAGAGTTGGTCTTGTAATTGTAAGTGGTTAAGGAGCAGAGTGTGCAGAGACAGGCTCGAACCCGGACCTCAGAGTTGGTCTTGTAATTGTAAGTGATTAAGGAGCAGAGTGTGCAGAGACAGGCTCGAACCCGGACCTCAGAGTTGGTCTTGTAATTGTAAGTGGTTAAGGAGCAGAGTGTGCAGAGACAGGCTCGAACCCGGACCTCAGAGTTGGTCTTGTAATTGTAAGTGGTTAAGGAGCAGAGTGTGCAGAGACAGGCTCGAACCCGGACCTCAGATTTGGTCTTGTAATTGTAAGTGGTTAAGGAGCAGAGTGTGCAGAGACAGGCTCGAACCCGGACCTCAGAGTTGGTCTTGTAATTGTAAGTGGTTAAGGAGCAGAGTGTGCAGAGACAGGCTCGAACCCGGACCTCAGAGTTGGTCTTGTAATTGTAAGTGGTTAAGGAGCAGAGTGTGCAGAGACAGGCTCGAACCCGGACCTCAGATTTGATCTTATAATTGTAAGTGGTTAAGGAGCAGAGTGCACGGTGACTGGCTCGAACCCGGACCTCAGAGTTGGTCTTGTAATTGTAAGTGGTTAAGGAGCAGAGTGTGCAGAGACAGGCTCGAACCCGGACCTCAGATTTGATCTTATAATTGTAAGTGGTTAAGGAGCCGAGTGCGCGGTGACAGGCTCGAACCCGGACCTCAGAGTTGGTCTTGTAATTGTAAGTGGTTAAGGAGCAGAGTGTGCAGAGACAGGCTCGAACCCGGACCTCAGAGTTGGTCTTGTAATTGTGAGTGGTTAAGGAGCAGAGTGTGCAGAGACAGGCTCGAACCCGGACCTCAGAGTTGGTCTTGTAATTGTAAGTGGTTAAGGAGCCGAGTGCGCGGTGACAGGCTCGAACCCGGACCTCAGAGTTGGTCTTGTAATTGTAAGTGGTTAAGGAGCAGAGTGTGCAGAGACAGGCTCGAACCCGGACCTCAGAGTTGGTCTTGTAATTGTAAGTGGTTAAGGAGCCGAGTGCGCGGTGACAGGCTCGAACCCGGACCTCAGAGTTGGTCTTGTAATTGTAAGTGGTTAAGGAGCAGAGTGCGCGGTGACAGGCTCGAACCCGGACCTCAGAGTTGGTCTTGTAATTGTAAGTGGTTAAGGAGCAGAGTGTACAGGGACAGGCTCGAACCCGGACCTCAGAGTTGGTGTTGTAATATTGTAAGTGGTTAAGGAGCAGAGTGCACGGTGACTGGCAGAGACAGGCTCGAACCCGGACCTCAGAGTTGTCTTGTAATTGTAAGTGGTTAAGGAGCAGAGTGTACAGGGACAGGCTCGAACCCGGACCTCAGAGTTGGTGTTGTAATATTGTAAGTGGTTAAGGAGCAGAGTGCACGGTGACTGGCAGAGACAGGCTCGAACCCGGACCTCAGAGTTGGTCTTGTAATTGTAAGTGGTTAAGGAGCAGAGTGTACAGTGACAGGCTCGAACCCGGACCTCAGAGTTGGTCTTGTAATTGTAAGTGGTTAAGGAGCAGAGTGTACGGTGACAGGCTCGAACCCGGACCTCAGAGTTGGTCTTGTAATTGTAAGTGGTTAAGGAGCAGAGTGTACAGTGACAGGCTCGAACCCGGACCTCAGAGTTGGTGTTGTAATATTGTAAGTGGTTAAGGAGCAGAGTGCACGGTGACTGGCAGAGACAGGCTCGAACCCGGACCTCAGAGTTGGTCTTGTAATTGTAAGTGGTTAAGGAGCAGAGTGCGCGGTGACTGGCAGAGACAGGTTCGAACCCGGACCTCAGAGTTGGTCTTGTAATTGTAAGTGGTTAAGGAGCAGAGTGCACGGTGACTGGCAGAGACAGGCTCGAACCACACGGGCCAGGTATTGATCTACTGTACCTGCAACTCAACAAATTGGGTTTCCTTCCTCTCGACTCGGCTCGCCTTGGCTCGGTGAGGGGATTTGTGGCTCACACGCCGGCAGAAGAGAAACATCACAAATGAATAAATATATCACGTGGAAAGCAAGGATCAAAGGTCGAATGAAATTCTGAGACTCCGACAGGAGAAGACGCGATTTCAACTCTTGGCAACTCGCTACTTTGCTTACAGTGTATCTCCCTTCCATCGTTTGGCTGGCTTCAGTGAACTATTGTGTGCACCTTCATAGACCTGTCGGGCCAGATGGAAGCACTAGGCCATAGAGCCGGACTCGAACCCCACCGTCGGATGACCTTAAGATAATTTCCCTTTTTCAGCTCCAGGCAAATTCCGGGACGGAAACTTCTGATGACTTACATTTCGAAAAAGAAAATCACGTGACACCTTAGCCCATGAAGGGCCTCGGAGTGTCAAGCAGCCACTGACTATCCCCTTGGTATGCAGATTGCTGGGCGACGCGTCGTAAACGCGTCGGGTCCCCTCAGCCGTTAATTTTGGCTTTCCTGACCGGGGCCTGCCTCACTGTCAAGACTGCTACTCAGTTGTTCCCACAAGGCTGAGTGCGTCCCGTTCGAGCCCTCACGTCACTTTATAAAATTCTTAATGAACCCGGGGCCTCTGTTTGTAAACACGTCACCTCCCATGATCCCCTATTAGCAGTTAGCACTGAAACCTCCTATGCTTCTACACCTCTCACTTTGAAATCGTTCAGCTCTAAATCTAACCATCGCCTCCAATGGTCTACCTCTACTTCTCTTACATTCTACTCATTAACCTCTTAGGTAATCTCTCCTCCACCATTATTTTTCACATGACCCCACCATCTGAGTTCTACAAAAGAGCCCGAGAGAGCATATCTCCATCTTCTATACATCACCCACTATAAGTGATATAATGTTTTCATTTCTTCCAACAATCTCCATTCAATTACTGAGGTGACAGTTTACGAGCTAGCTAGGGGTGAGCCTATGATCCCAGTTACAGCCTAGCTAGTGGGCGAGCCTATTATCCCAGATACAGCCAGCAGCAAACTGTCCAGTCATGTTGAGTTAAGACTTCAGAGAAGAGTGGTTGTGTTTGGAGATTCCCTGGCAGTGCAACTCGGCTTCTCTTCATTTCACCTGTGAACTTTTCGTTCCACAAAATACACAGTCAAGTTAAGATTGGACGGAAGGGGGATTTGTGTTCCATGCACCTCGCCATTCTTAAATTACATCTGACAAGAATTCGTTGCACATGCATCTCCATGATAATATTATTAATAGTCCAGTCAGTGATTTTAACCCATCATGCCGAGACATAAAACGGATATAGGTTGTAGTTCATTGACATCGAAAAAGAAAGCGCTTATCAGGTAATGCATTCATAACTGTTCCCGGGCGAAGCCGGGGCTGGTTGCTAGTTTATTATAAAATTGAAAACTAGTGAGCAAGTTGTATATTACACAGAGTGTACATACTGTGAGAATATTCTCAAGTTATTTGCGGTATAATTTCGTGTGTGGTACGGTCGTTACCATTATATCCAGTCGTAGAGTTTGCATAGCGGCATATTTGTGCAGCGCGCGAGCAGATAGCGCAAAGTCTCAATTCCCTATCGAGAATGTGCTCGCTTTGTTATACGGTAGGCTACAAGGCTGTTATTACAGGCTAAATTGAGCACGGATAAATCTGCTGCAGCGTTTCTTTTCATTGCCTGGAGTGTTCAATAGCTAAAACAGCAAGTCCTAGTCAGTCAGGATGAAGATGACATCATCGGCGTCATATCCCATTTAACTGCTATGACTTTGGTTGATGATTATGATAGTTGTTGCTTGAAGGGGCCTAACATCTAGGTTATCGGCCCGTAATTGTTTGGGTGATAGTGAAAGATGAGATGAGAATGAAAACTATAACTAATACTGGGGGGCGTGGTGGTTCAGCGGTCTAGCTGTATGCCTCTCACCAAGGCGGACCGGGTTCGATTCCCGGTCAATGCATGTAAGATTTTCGATGTGAAATGCCATGTCCCGTGGTTCGGATTCCACGTAAAACGGAGGTCCCGTGGCTTATGATCGCGAGATTAACGGTCACGTTAAACTACAAGCTTCCTTTTTTATAACTAATACTAACTATAGAAAATTAATACATGTAAAACAAAAATACTGGAATGCAGCCGCAATAAATCACAAACCTCTATGGACATCAAATTGGCAGGGGAGAAACTAAAGGAAGTAGGAGACTTCTGTTACTTAGGAAGCAAAATAACCAGTGATGGACGAAGCAAAGAGGATATAAATAGTAGGTTGGCTCAGGCAAGGAAATCATTTCTACAGAAAAGGAATCTGTTGACATCGAATATAGATTTAGGTATTAGGAAGACATTTTTGAAAACCTTTGTCTGGAGCGTCGCACTCTATGGAAGTGAAACTTGCACTATTGGTGCAGCAGAAAAGAGGAGAATTGAAGCGTTTGAAATGTGGTGTTACAGGAGAATGATGAAGATCAGATGGGTAGGTAGGGTTACAAACGAAGAGGTATTAAGACGAGTGGGAGAGGAGAGATTTTTCTGGCGAATGCTAATGAAGAGAAGAGATAGGTTGGTAGGACACATACTAAGACACCCAGGAATAGCAAGCTTAGTTATGGAAGGAAGGGTCGAGGACAAGAACTGTAGGGGTAGACCAAGGTTAGAATATGTTGAACAGATTACCTTGGATGTAGGGTGTGGTAGCTATGTAGAGATGAAACGATTAGCTCAGGACAGGGAGGCATGGAGTGCTGCATCAAACCAGTCAAAAGACTGAAGACTCAAACAACAACAACTATAGACTTACATACTAGAAGAAGAAATGGTAAACAAATAAGGGATAAGGCAAATAAGGGACAGGAAGAAAAGAAATGCCCTCAACCCTCGAAGAATGAGGGACTTGGAAGGAAGGAAAGCCATGAAAGGCAGATAGGAAATGGAAAGAGGAGAGGGCCGCTCGAAAGTCAGTGGAGAAGGGGAATTGAAATGGACCCAGCTCAGAAATCCCCAGGGATCGCCAACTCCCGAACGCACCAGACGTGAGCCCCTGAGGGTGTAGCAATATCCAGGGTGCACCAGAAGTGGTGGGGCTACACACACCCTGCCTCCTTGAGGGCCTTGATCAGAAAGCAGGAGTTTTTTTTAGCGTATGGCTTTTAGTGCCGGGAGTGTCCGAGGACATGTTCGGCTCGCCAGTTTTGTAGCTGCTTCGAGACGGACACCCAATGGGTGAGCTACAAGTACCGTTGGGGAGGAAAGTTGGAAGGGAAGGGCGAGGAGTTGGAAGGTAGCGGCTGTGGCCTATAGTGAGGGACCAAACCCGGCATTTGCCTGGAAGGAAGATGGGAAACCACAGAAGACCATCTTCAAGGTTGCCGGCGGGGGGATTCGAACCTCCTCGCCTCCCGGATGTGAGCGACTGCCATTAGTCATGCCGTAACCACCATGGCTAACTCACCCGGTAGCAGGAGATAACATGAAAAGAAAAAGGAAGGCTGACCCCTCGCAGAAGGAGGGTCAGAAAATATGAGACTAGGTCCAATGAAGGCGGAAAGTGAAAGATTTCCTAGGCCTCAGATAACCTAATACTGTCGGGGTCGGAAGAGAACAAGTGTTGACCAAGAGAGATCGACAGGAAAGAGAACGGAGAGGACCCCGGCACAAGTAAGTGGAAGCAATGCCGGACTCAGCTGGGGTCCCGTGGTCGCCAACCCACGTCCCACTAGATGTGAGGCCCTGGGGTGGCTATGACTTTACTGGTGTGACAAATCTGAGTTCGATTCCACCCTCAGCCGTCCTAAGTGTTCTTCCGTCGTTTTCCACTTCTAGTCCACACAGGGATGATTCCTAACTTAAGGGGACCCTGCACTTAACGAATGTCCTATTCGGTGGCGTAGTTGGTAGCATGCTGAACTTCTATGCCCAAGGTCACAGCTTCAAACCCGGTCGAAGTCGTCGGATTTTTTAAAGAGCGTTAAAAATCACTCGGTATGCCTTCCTTCGGAGGGGAAGTATAGACGGTAGTCCCATTCATAGATTTATGGCATTCAAAAGAACCTTGCATTAACTAAACTTGTGTGAAGCAAAATTTGTAGGTTAGGTTTGATTAATGGTCTGAAGTTCCAACGTTCGTCACCAGGCGTTGGTTGCGATGGCATTCAGTAGTAGCTAAGTTCACAGCTAGGTGTCGTGGACGGTAGCATTTGGTAGCGAAAGTAGGAACTACTTGAAATTATCGTCTTCTGTCCTTACTTGAATTATACTCAGATAACACACACTAATACAGCTATTATAACACCAGTTATCAGACAGATTCTACACACACCCAAAGTACACGGGGCTACATGACCGCGTTGTCGCAGCCCCTAAACTGAGAAACCAACCAACAAGACTTTAGAAACAGTTTGTATTATCCCCACGGCCGCGATGGTGGGCTGCGCAAAGCCCGGAAATCGCAGGTTTGAATTCCATCGCTGACAGTGGGTATCCTTGGTGTGATTATCCACGGGTTTTTCCACATTCTCTCCGGTAAAATGCTGGGATAGTACCTTAATTCAAGTCTCAGTGCGCCTAGTCCATCCCTGTCCCTAATACACACTAATACAGTCATCACAAGAATACCGGTTATCAGACTGAACACACGGGGCTGATGATCAAGATGTCCCAATGATTGTCGTGGCGTAGAATTAGTCACGCCATTTTCCCTTGTGCGCTGCTCAGTGTTGGGACGTGAACAAACAGCTCGTCTGTTTGAGAATTATACGCCCCATCTCGTACAGAGTTCGATAGTTACAAGTCGATATTTGCTTCCGATGTTTTAATATTCAACTCAGGTAAGAAGGTAATTCAGGTAACAGGATCAATGGTTCTATTGTAGGGTAGGCCTCCTCATAAGTAAAGCTCAAACAAGGTTACTGTTTTTGATCCATTCACGGGCAGACATTCTCTTCTGATAAACTTTCTCATTAAAAGCCCCAACAGATCCTTTACTATCAAATAAATAAGATTGCTATCCATTCCCGTTGCTGTGTTCTTTTCCTTTTTTTCTCTCTTTTTTCGAGGAATCTCTTTTCGACTGAGGGAAATTAAAATATTCCCTGTTCCAAAGGAATTTAATCCAGATCAAAACATTGAAATCGTAAACATTATTATTATTATTATTATTATTATTATTATTATTATTATTATTATTATTATTATTATTATTATTATTATTTATTAAATCGTTACAAATACACACATTTTACAAAATTCATAATATCTGTACACATTTTATGAATTTCCTTACACTTCCTACTCATAGTTTAACCTGTAAATTTACAATTATTAAATTATATTGTTACAATATGATAAAGACAGGTCGAAATAGGATATCAAATTCATACAGAGCAGGAAGAGAGATCACATATGCCACTAAAAGGTGCAACCTTGTGTGTGGCATGCATATCGTTGATTACTATTTCTAAAAATTGTATAATGGCTTAGCCGAATAACACGTTCTATGTAAATGATGTATACACAAAAAAAAAATGAATAAGAAGGAAAATTGAATTTGTGTTTTATAAACTTGTAGGCTCAACTAATTATATTTTCAATTTTAATTTTGTTTTCTCTGAGAAAATGTTTTATTTGCATCTTCAGGTTTGCATGATTTCCTTTAAATTCTTTTAATTTAATTGGGAGAATGTTATATAATTTTGGTGAGAAATACAGAAAGTTACGTTTGGCTATACCTAACTTAGGTTGATATAAAACAGAGTGATTCTCTGTAATACTACTGGTTTCATACCCGTGGCTAACAACTTGAATTCTATTTCTATCTTTAAAAATGTATTTATATATTTCAAAAGCATACAATTGTTTAATGTTGAAGACCCTTGTCTCAGCATACAGTCTCATAGTCGGATATAATCTATCTTTCTTCAACATTATTCGTAATATGAGATTCTGCACTATCTGAACACTTTTTAGTACATTTTCATAGGCGCCTCCCCAGGCAAGAATACCATATGTAAGAACTGACTGGACTAGAGCATGGTAGATGTCTCTTATTAATTTGTAATTGACAATATGTTTTAAATAGTGAAATATATAGATTGTTCTTCTTATTTTACTTGTAAGGTGTTTGCATTGGCTTTTCCATTTCATGTCACTATCTATAAATAATCCCAGATATTTAACTGTATCCACTTTAGCTATTTTAGGACAGTCACAGTTCTGATTACAGTTCAAAGTGTGTATTTTTAGTTCATTAAAATTATCTTCAACTGCTTTTAAACTGATTGTTATTGATTATTTCACAGAAGTCACATGGTGAAACAAATCGATCACTTAGGCGAGACCTAGCTAATTATTTTGATCGCGTGTTGAAGTTATATGGAACAGGAAACAAGTGATTTTGAATATTATCGATAACTGCTTGAGGATTTCAAAAGTACGAGTTAGGGACTACATTAGGAATACACTGCAATCACACGATCCGTTATATTCTCGTGTGTAACATTCAATGTATTCAGAAACATCCAAATTGTTTTGTTTTAAATGATGAAATGCGCAGTCAACGTAAGCTCATAAAGGAATCAATAAAACTCTGACGAAATCACCAATCCTTTGTAGTGTTCGTAGTAATCAAAACAACGACAGTAAGCGGAAGGAAGGAAGGAAGGAAGGAAGCTTGTAGTTTAACGTGACCGTTAATCTGTAGATCATAAGCCACGGGACCTCCTTTTTACGTGGAATCCGAACCACAGGACATGGCATTTCACTTCGAAAATCTCACATGCGACAGTAAGCGTTGCCAACCTAAGCTCATAACGAAAAATGTTAAACCTTGATAAAACCACTATATTTGTTGGTCTTCTTTGTAAAATAAAGAGCGACGATAAGCGTTGCCAACCTAAGCTTATAACGAAATAAATAAAATCTTCATGAAACCACCAATCATTAATTGATGTACATTGTAAGCAAAAGAGCTACGATAAGCGCTCCCAAGCTCGTAAGGAAATAAATAAAATTCGGATAAAAGCACCAATCCATTCTTGGTGTTCTTTGTAAACAAAACAGCTACGGCAAGCGCTGCGAACTTAGGCTTCTAAAGAAAGATATAAGACCCTGATAAATCCACTAATCCTGTGTTCGTGATCTTCCTAGACAAAAGATCACGGTAAGCGTTTTGATTACTGAATAATTTATATTTTCCCATATCTCTGTAGTAACTCAGAATGAAATGGTTTCATGGACTGTTTCGAGCGGTATCTAGAGTATTAAGAGAGAAACTCAATTATCAGATAAGCGGATATCTGCTATGTATTAAAATGGTTGCTATTTTCCGCTAGATTATGTGGATTCAGCCAGTAGCGGTTTACTTTTATTTGGTGTAGAATTTGTTAGTTTGGCTCTCCTGATTAGGAACTTCTGTTTCAATGCAAGTTGCAATTACTCCATTAATTTGGCAAGGGAGGTTTTATTGATATCAACCTCCGTTATTCGATTGTATCGTTTTGTAAGCAGCTTATCGATTTCCAAAGTGTTGGCCTGACCGGCATTGTCGTGCCTTGTTGTGGCCGGCTGGTAGCTCTTTGTACCCGCTGGCTATGCTAATGCGAATTTATTGGCTTCTCTTGGCTGCAGACGGTGCCAAGGAGGAAGAAGCCCAGCCCCACCCCAGCGAGACCAGGATTTACAGCCTTCATTTCAGCCACCAACTTAATATTCTGTCGTCATTTTTATTTCATGTTTTTTTCATCTCTTATCACAGAATCAGGCGCGGATCTAGAGTTTGGCTTGGGGGGTCAGAGATTCGACATTTTTAAGAAAAATGGTATCACTAAAAACGAAATCACAAAATAACCAAACGTACAAAACCAGAGCAATTTTTTTGCAAGCTACATGGATAGAAATTTTAGGCGTTTAGCGCACCAAAAACATTCCTACAAATTGCAACGGCGTATTTTGCGACTTTTACATCGAGCTTCAAGAAAAGTATCAAGGTACGTTAGAGTTTTGGCAAGTCGAGTTGGTACCAACAAAGGGAGAAAGTCACAGCTTAAATTGCCGACCAAGCTTGCAGTTTGGACGTCGGCAAAATTTTTTGGTGCGAAAAAAGCCCCAAATTCCTATCTGTGCATTGCTGCACATTCATCGTGACATCGCTATAAACATCGATTCGGTAATCACAAGGTTTGCTAAACAAAATAGACGAGTTGATTTTGTTAACAGGTATGAAGTTGTAAATATGTACAGTTGTAGCAGAACATAATAATTGCAATAAAGATATTTTCAGTAAGGAATAAAATAAAATAAAACTGTTTTTCAGTTAAAATTCGTTAAGTTACATTTGTCTGGTTGTTGTGTTTTCGTTTTTTGAGTTTGCAAAAAAAATTTGGTCTCCGTTTGGTGGGAGTGACCCCCCTCCCTTGAATCCGGGCCTGCACAGAATAGGGCTGGAAACTTCGTAGATCTATCAATTGGGACTCCTACCATAAAGATCATGGATTCCAGGATGTACCAAGAGCTCAATTTAGTTCTGACCTATTAGGATTCGAGGAGAAATAATTTCTACTCTGAGATTTGCTGATGACATTGTCATCTTGGCCGACACGACAAAGGATTTGAATGAGTTTTCGAATGGTATGGACTCCGTCATGAGGAAAGAATTCACGAAGAAAATCAATAAATGTAAAGCAAGAAAGTGCAGCCGAAATAAATCAGAAACCTCCATGAGCAATAATTTGGCTGGTGAAAAGCTAAAGGAATTAGGAGACTTCTGTTACATAGGAAGCAAAATAACCAGTGATGGACGAAGAGGATATAAAAAGTAGGTTGGCTCAGGCAAGAAAAGCATTTCTACAGAAAAGGAATCTGTTGACATCGAATATAGATTTAGGCATTAGGACGTCATTTTTGAAAGCCTTTGTCTGGATCGTGGCACTCTATGGAAGTGAAACTTGGACTATTGGTTCAGCAGAAAAGAGGAGATTTGAAGCGTTTGAAATGTGGTGTTACAAGAGAATGATAAAGATCAGATGGGTAGATAGGATAACAAATGAAGAGGTATTAAGACGAGTGGGAGAGAAGAGATGTTTCTGCTGACTGCTAATGAAGAGAAGAGATAGGTTGGTAGGAGACACAACTTATTAAGAGACCCAGGAATAGCAAGCTTAGTTATGGAAGAAAGGGTCGAGGACAAGAACTGTAGACCAAGTTTAAAATATGTTGAACAGATTGCCTCGGATGTAGGGTGTGGTAGCTATGTAGGGATGAAACGATTAGCTCAGGACAGGGAGGTATGGAGGTCTGCATCAAACCAGTCAAAAGACTGAACACTCAAACAACATCAGGATTGGAACACAATTCACTCAGACTTTTGGGAAGAAAATGACAAAACTTGGATTCGATTCTCACCTCACGCCTCTCCCCCTCCGAAAGGGCTCACAATTAGCGACCACAGGACCCCAGCTGACTCCAGCATTGCTTTCATTTATTATGCTGGGCTCCTCTTTTCCATCCTTTCTATTGTTCTCCCTGGGTCAACTTTTATTCTCTGCCGATACCGATAGTATTCGGGTATCCGAAGTCTAAGGAGTCTTTCCTTTTCCCCACCTTAATTTGGGCCTTGCCTCATCTTTCTTGATACCCCATTCTTGGAGGGATCAGACCTGTTCCTTTTTTTTTTTTCATGGTATCGCCTGCCTTCTGCACAGGGCCCGAATGGAGACAGGGTGTGTGTAGCCCCACCCTGATAGTGCTACACCCTCAAGGATGTGGCGACTCCTGATTTTATAATGTGTAGGGCCTAATAGGATAGGCTACTTATTAACATGAGATAATTGTTATAGCTGGGCTAATTTGAGATAGTCTAATATTAATTATTCAGTCGCTCAGCACTATTTCGAACACATTCCACAAAACAATACATTCGACTACTACTCTTAGGCAGTGACAAGCATAAAACCTTGAGGTGAATGCAGGAAGAAAAATAAAGAGACTGTTGCCCGTAAACCGGGCTTCTTTTTCTCTAGTTTGAGGGAAGAAAGTTTGGAGGGTGAATAAGCAAGACTAGCATTACCCGTCGCGGCTTCGCCCGCGAATATTCTGGTTGTAAAGAGTACACTTAGCAAAATCTCAATCATGAATGCTATGACTGATTTATCCTTGGTATGAATAATCAGACTTTATCAATTCAGCTACTGGTGCAGTGGTTAGGGGTTGTCATTCATTCATAGGTTTATCAGAGCGAAGTTAGTTTTCTGGGAATATCACAGACACTGTTAATTTAAGGGCCTTTAAATGTGGTTTTCGGAGACCCTTTATAGTCGGATGAAAAAGACCTTTCGTACCACAATCACACGTGAAAATTGCGTGAAAAATTCTAGAGTGCCCCTTGACCCCCTTAAGCGCATTATACGTATGTATTGATGAATTTTACAGCTTAATTTGGATCAGTGATAACCTTATAACCGTCTGGAAGCTTTCACAGTAATAATTGGAATTGCATTGCGCCTTTCAGAAATAGATGGACCCGTGAGATTCTATTACCATGGTTACCGCGTTGCATTCTTTCATTATTTCATTGTAAATATACATGTTTTAAGGTATTTATTTAATTGTGAGGCATTTAAAGAGTAAGTGAGTGCGTTATGCTGAACCTGTAGGAACCCCATATGTGTAGGTTGGTGTTAATGGGACCATATTTTCGGTACAAAACTGGAATGGGACCTTAGCAGAATAATATAGGGAGGGTTAATGAGTTGCATATATTACTCCGGCTATAGTTTATCAAATAACTGATAGCCGGAGTATTTGCAGTGCAGTGATTTTTTACTTGTGTTGGGAAAATTGATAATTTGTTTAATTAATTAATTATTGGAATAATTAATTAATTAACTAGGGGCAGTGCAAGTTGATAAAAAGAGTAGCAGTCCGTCTCAGCTTAAGTTCGGTTCAGGATGTGAATGCTGGCCAATGTGTGTGTAAATTGTGTAGCAGCTTCGAAATTATTATGAAAGTTAAAAGTCCTTCAGTAGAATGAACTTAAGTTTTCTTTGGAGCCATGAGAAGAACAAAGACCTGTAGCAGGTGTGTCATTGTTTGGCATTAATATATTACAGTAAACTCCCGATTATCCGCGGAATTGACTGGCGCAGATACCGAGGATAATCGAATTTCGCGGATAAGCCGCAAAATTGCTGGTAATGGTTCAACGAAGGTCGAAGGCACTAAGAAACAACACACAAGCGCTTTAAATAAGTTTATTATACAATAAAAGGACGTAACCTACTTGATAACAAAACTCAGACGATGTTATGTGTGTAATTAAAAAGTCTTGTTTACTGTTTAATAAAAAAAATCGGTCATTTCCTTTTGACTTTTCGTAGTGAAACACTTCTTCTTTATTCGTGATTTGAGTTTTCTCAACGACACCATGTCACAAAGTGATGCGTCGTCTTGGTCTTCAAGGTATTGAAGAATCCTGTCAATGTGTCCTAATGCTGTATCATGAGTAACGGTCCTCTGCATCTGCGTTTCCTCATTGTCTTCCGATCTGCAGTGCCGCTGGTCGCGTCCAAAACTGCTCAAGTCCACACGACGTACCGTGTTTATACCGATATACAGTACAGTCTGTACAGTAATACTGAACTGCTGTACACGTTTTGTACTGAACATTATTAAGTGTACTGTACTGTATTTGCGATTTACGATTTTTATTATGTTTAAGTATTTAGTAACTTTATTTCAATTTTTGAGAAAATAATTTTCGGTTTCAAAACCTTCCTCTTTTATAAAAATAATTTCCTACAGGCACCGCGGATAATCCGCAAAGCGGATAAACCGCCCGCGGATAATCGAGAGTTTACTGTACTTTAGAAAGGCCTCTGCACCCGCCTTTCATGGTTAATGTTTATGATAAGTGTTCATTGACAGTGTATTTGGAGTGTAATGAGTGGCACTGGAGCGGGGAGTTTGAATTTAGATGTGCTTAATGCTGATTGGCTGGAGGTTCGCTGTGATTGACTATTGCTTATTGATAGTTTAAATATACTTGTGGATGGTTAAATTGTTATTTTGTGGATAATTATAGTTTACTGATCTGGTTTTGAAGTGTTTTTTATTGAAAAATGAATAATTTTAATTGTTTAAGATGCCAGCCGGGGCGGTCAGTCAATAGTGGCCTTAACCCTCCAGGAGGTGGACCCACTGGGCCAGGGATGAATTGAGTGTAGTTTACAATACAATCGAATACCACTCCAAACATGAATATCTATGACTTTTGTCATTCTTCTAGATTTTCCCGTATTGATTTGATATATAGCAACAATATCCACTTTGCAATACAAGATGTTTTTATATGATGTCCTTAAATTTTTTGATACATGTTTCGGTTTTTGTGAACCTTCTTCAGTCAAAACACATTCTCATATGACAATCTTGTTACACTTATAAAAACTCTTTTTTACATTCGTCAAAATTGTTTAAAATAGACATAAAATACTTAAAGAATTCGATTATGTATTTGAAGTTCAGGTCTTAGGCCCTTCGTCGTTGAAATCCCAAATGTTAAACTCAGGATCTGTAACAGTAAAAAGGGGGGTGTCCTGATAATCTACTTTTTTATTTGGAGACTAATTTTTTTCTTTTGGGGGGATTGAACTTACCCCATTGTACGAGTGTCTTGTTAAAATCGTGTATAAAAATCCTTGCGGCTATGGGTGAACGGAAGATCCTTGTTTAATACTTCTTATTGTTGTTTTAACTACCTGTAACGACGAAGAAAAAAAAACATTTTGTATTGCAAAGTGGATATTGTTGCTATATACTCCAAACATGTGCACACGCTGAAAACAGACTATCCATTCTGACCACGCGAAATCGTAATCAATAAGCGTGTAGTGTTGGTTTAAAATCAACCAATAGCGAGACTTGAAGATCTCAGTAGACGTCCTCAGCTTTCTACTCTGGGCGGTGAAAGTAACACTTCGCCCAACTAGGGGTGAGATGTAGAACTACTGTCGACCAAAGTATTATGTGTACTCGAGTTTGAAGGTTGTTTGATAAGTAACCAATAGACCTACATAAAATCCAATACCATCAACATTTTCGTCGTTCTATTTTACGTTAGTTCATGTAGGTTTGGATTTTTTAATTAATATTTTAATATTTTTTATCGCAGTCGGAACACAAAAAGTGCACTTTTTTAAGCGTGTTTCAACCATGCGTCATATTTAAGAATTATTATCTCAATAACCCGTCATCAGATCGAATCCACATTTTGACAAACTATACATTGGAATGTTCTATAACTGGTTTATTAATTTCAAAATTGTGTGTGTCCAAGAAACAAAGTTGTTATCATTTTTGTAAGGTAACTTTTTCTCGGCTCGGGGTGGTTGGAAAATGTAGTTCTTGGTTGCTATGTAATCGTTATACATCAAAAAGTTATGCTGTATGACTGCGAAATACGTAAATTAATTCACTTATTTTATATTGGTTTGTATTTGTACGAGGAAATAACACATGGTTCAACAGCTAGCCACTCCAGCAAAAGCTGTACAGCGTTGCTGAGATGGAGCCCATCACCGCCGAGCGAGACGCGCCATGGTGAGTGTGGGCACCTTTTCGGTAACGCTGTACAGCTGTTCCCGGCGCGGCTTGCAGGTGAACCATGTGTTATTTCCTCGTACAATTACAAACCGATATAAAATAAGTGAATTAATTTACGTATTTCACAGTCATTCAGCATAACGTTTTGATGTAAAACGATTACATCGCAACCAAGAACTACATTTTCCAACCACCCCGAGCCGAGAAAAAGTTACCTTACAAAAATGACAACAACTTTGTTTCTTGGGCACACACAATTTTGAAATTAATAAACCAGTTATACAACATTCCAATATATATTGTGTTAAAATTTGGAATCGATCTGATGACGGGTTATTGAGATAATAATTCTTAAATATGACGCATGGTTGAAACACGCTTAAAATCGTGCACTTTTTGTGTTCCAACTGCGATAAAAAATATTAAAATATAAATTTAAAAAATCCAAACCTACATGAACTAACGCAAAATAGAACGACGAAAATGATGATGTTATTGGATTTTATGTAGGTCTATTGGTTGCTTCACAAACAACCTTCAAACTCGAGTGCACATAATACTTTGGTCGACAATAGTTACAAGTACTGACACTGACAGCGAGACAGAGCTTATCCAGGGGGCGCGCAAGATAGCCCCAAGGACTATTTTACAAAACAATTAATTTATTTTTAGCCTATTTTCATTTTATGAAAGAAAAAAAAAAGGCTTATGAGATCACCTTTTTTCCGTGTATCTGTGTGTGTGTCTAATAACTTCTAAACGGCTGGAGCGATTTCAATGAAACTCGGGCCGACACCGACTGTGCCCTTAAAATTTTATTGTCTCTCACCAATCCAACATGGCGGCTGTGCGAAATATTTCACCAGCATTCAGTATCTCCGAAACTATTACCGATATCACCCTGAAATTTTGTACGGTGATAAAGGCCACTACTAGAAGTTCACCTATGAGACTATCAAAAACCTGGTAACTACAAAACCAACATGGCGGCAAAGCAAAGTTGAAATACTTTAATAAACTTTCCTCGTTATGTAACTATCTGAGCCTAGTGAAATGTGGTACAATAAATGATTATACATATTGTAATGCACAAGCATCTAATTTAGTTCAATTGCTCACATAACCTCAAGATGGCGGCTGTGCGAAATTTTAATATTAAGTTTTTATTTCAATTGTTTCCATAACCACAAGATGGCAGCTGTGCGAAATTTTAAAATATCCTTGTTACTTTTTGTGTCCTAATAATGCGATTGAAGTTTGAATGCTACACGTACACAATAATTTTCATGTAACAGTACATAACTCTAGGACCTACATATATAAAATCCAACATGGCGACCAACCGAATTATTTCGACGGTTCTCAATATCTACGAATCTATTACAGCAATCAAACTGAAATTTTATATGTTGATAGTGGCAGTTACCATAAGTAGGATATATGAAAATAGGCTGTATAGTTCTTCACGGAACTACTTGTTCTTTAATGGTACACAACTCTATGGCCTATACATATAACAATCCAAAATGGCGAGCATCCGAAATATTTTGAATGTTCTCAATATCTACGAATCTTTTACAGCAATCGAACTGAATTTTCTATGTTCATAGAGGCTATGAACATAAGTTCACCTATAGGACTTTCAGTAACCTGGTGAGCTCAAATCTAACATGGCAGCGAAGTATAAATAGTTAAATGGACGTTTCTCGCGATTTAACTATCCGACTGCAGTGAAACTTTGCACGTTAAATGCTTACACAAATGTTAATCCACTAATTTATTTCAATTGGTTTTCATAACCACAACATGGCAGCTGTGCGAAATTTTAAAATCTCGTTTATACTTCTTGTGTCCCAATCATGCGATTGAAGGACACGTACACAATAATCTTCATGTAATAGTACATACAGGCCGGACGTTTGTTTTAGACGATTGCCCTTGACCTTGAAGCCTGCGGGTGAGCCTGTACACAGTCACTCTCTCACTCTATCGCTTCACATTTGTCACCACCGATCTGATGTAATGGAATTCCAGACTTGAGCACGTGGTGACACCGACTTGCAGACAGTACAGTCAACGTCGAAGTATTGTGCGACGCGGAAGTACACGTTACGTATTTACGAACAGAACGTCATTATATTTGCCAATGACCATACTTCAGTAGGAGTGTGAGACAGCTTTGTCAATCATCGGACCTCTTGGGGCAGCTGATAACAACACAGGTACTGCAGTAACTCGCCTCCAGGCTTCCATTAAGATTTTTTACTCGTCTAAAACAAACGTCCGGCCTGTAAATAAAAATCCAACCTGGCGCCCATCTGAAATATTTAGACGGTTCTCAATATCTACGAATCTATCACAACCTTCAAACTGAAATTTTGTATGTTGATTGTGGCAGTTAACATAAGTAGGATATATGAAAATAGGCTGTATAGTTCTTCACGGAACTACTTGTTTTAAAACAGTTCCAGCTGAGAGCTGACTCTAGGATGATCCTCAAGGGCCTACCGCTGAATTCCTGAGCTGCGTCGGGTTTCTCCCCTTTTTCTAATGCTTTTAGGGCCGACCCTCTCCTCTTTCTCTTTCATGGCTCTACTTCCTGCTTTTGTTTCCCTTATTAGCCTACTTTTCACATTTTGTAACAAGAAGTTCCGTGACGAACTAAAGAGCCTAATTTTCTTAACATTAAGATTCATGCCAACGATTAATCTACAGTAGGCTATATGAACCTATCTAGAATAATGACGAAATTAAGTTGGTTATATCGAAATGTCTAATTAGTTCGAAATATACCTGGTACAATGTAGCCTAATAGAGCATTACAGTTGGCAGCCCTCGTGTCAGAATATATTCTTAGTTCCATCTCTTAAGGTACAGAATACAAATTTTGGTTGAAGTCCAATGGACGTTACATGCAGTTAGACATTGGATCTATCAGCATGCGTAAAAACATGTTGGCAACAATGTCATGCGTGTGCTGGTCATAAATAATCTGAAATATTATGATATGTTGTGCCAATTTTGGATGAAATCCATTTGTTAGTATAGAAGTTACATGTATTTTAAAATTTGACATATCAGCAGGCATAGAATCATGTTGGCACCACTGAATTATATTAATTACTCCAAATTAATCTAGAACGCCAGGTGCTATACGTGTGCAAACTATAGAGCCGTTGGCTTGCATATTTTCTGATATATTGATAATAGGGTAAAAAATATAGACAGCATTTACTAACAGTTGGCAGCACTGATTGCTCCTAAGAATACGTAGAGTCATATCTGTTACGTTACACATAGCACATATGAAATTTGGTTGAAATCCAACTGATAGTATAGAAGTTACAAGTATTTAAAAATTGGTCCTATCAGTAGGCTTAGAATCATGTTGGTAGAACTGACATATATAAGTTACTCCAAATTAATCTCAAATTTCAGGTAGTATACGTGTGCATAGTTTAAAGATGTCGGCTTGCATACTTTCTGGTATATTTGTATTCTGATAAAAAAATGAGAGAGCAATTATTAACAGTTGGCAGCTCTGGTGGCTCTTAAGAATACGCTCAGTCATATCTCTTTATGTACACATATAAAATACAAAATATGGTTGAAATCCAATTGATAGTGTACAAGTTATACGCATTTAAAAATTGGACCTATCAGCAGGCTTATCATTATTTTGACAACACTGTCATATGTGGCCTCCTGGAAATTAAACTGAAATAGTATTATCTACATATGTGCCAATTTTGGAATAGCTCCCATCTATACTGGAACATCTCAATGTTATATTTGAAAATGATCCCAGTGCTACCAACTGCTAAAAAATCGCAATTGAAATTTGAGCTCAATGTGGGATATCTTGGAAGGTATACATGGGAAACTAATCCAAAATTGGCACACGTGTAGATAATAAAACTTCAGTTTAATTTTCAGGAGGCCATACATGACTGTTACCAAAATGATTCTAAGCCTGCTGATGGACCAAATTTTCAATACAAGGAACTTCTATACGATCAATTGGATTTCAACCAAATTTCGTATGTGCTATGTGTGCCATAACAAATATGATTATGCGTATTCTGAAGGGCAATCAGGGCTGCCAACTGTTAATAAATGATGTTTATATGTTTTACCCTAATATCAGTATATCAGTAAGTATGCAAGCCGACAGCTTTAAACTATACACACGTATAGTACCTGACATTTTTTTTATTAATTTGGTGTAATTCATATAAGTCAGTGCTGCCAACATGATTCTATGCCTGCTGATATGTCAAATTTTAAAATACATGTAACTTCTACATTAACAAATGGATTTCGTCCAAAATTGGCACAACAACATATCATAATATTTCTGATTATTTCTGACCAGCACACGCATGGTATTGTTGCCAACATGCTTTCACGCATGCTGATAGATCCAATGTCTAACTGCATGTAACGTCCATTGGACTTCAACCAAATTCTGTATTCTATACCATAAGAGATGGAACTAAGAATATATTCAGTCACCACGGCTGTCAACTGTAGTGCTCTATTAGGCTACATTATACCTGGTATATTTCTAACTAATTAAACATTTCGATATTACCAACTTAATTTCGTTATTTTTCTAGATAGGTTCATATACTGTAGATTAATCATTGGCATGAATTTTAATTTTAAGAAAAGTAGGCTCTTTAGTTCGTCACGGAACTTCTTGTTTTAAATAAAAACTATTAAAATTAAAAGGTTTTAAAAATGGTAGGTCTAATAACATTAGAATTACAAATAAATAAGCTCATAAAAATTAAACTTATAACACTATTATGACCTTAGTATTTCTAAAATGTTAAAGAAAATTAAAATGATTAATTAATATTAGGACGCTTGCCACGGTGGGTGAGTGCTTATAGTGTCGGACTACCAACCCCAAGATTGCAGGTTCGCTCCTGGCCATTGTAAGTGATTTTTGAAGGCGACAAAAATCACGACACTCATGTCATACGTTGTTGGCATATTATAGAACCCATTTGAATTCAGTAGGCCGTGTTCAATGGTCAAATTAATCTCGGGATTTTCCGCCAACACAAAGTTCCTCCATTCTCTACTTGAAAGCGCTGTAGTGTCAAGGAGTTTAGATATCTAACCTCCTTGACTTTCATAGCGTTCAAAGGAACGACGAAATTCGACATGCAAGCTACCCTCTGGGTGTCAATTAACAAAGCTTGCACCAGGCACCCGAGGCCATACGATATTATTATTATTAATATTAGGACGAATCAATCAAAATTAAAAAGTTAAAAGGATGGTAATAAAATTAGAATTAAAATTATTAAGCTAATAAAAATTCATAATAAATAATAATAATAATATAGTATGGACGCAGGTGCCGGGTGCAAGCTTTGTTATTTCACACCCAGAGGGGAGCGTGCATGTCGAATTTCATTGTTCCTTGACTATGAACGTCTAGGAGGTTAGATGTTAGATATCTAAGCTCATTGAACACTAAAGCGCTTTCTAGTCGAGAAATGAGGAACTTAGTGTTGGTGGAAACTCCCGAGATTAATTTTGCCATTATGAACTCGGTCTACTGAATTCAAATGGGTTATTTGACATGCCAACATTGTATGACATGCGTATCGTATTTTTGCCGCCTTTCAAAAAATCACTTACCACGGTCAGGAGCGAACCTGCAATCTTGGGGTTAGTAGACCGACACGTTATTAGGAAGTTAGCGAGCCCTTCGAGGTAAAAACTGCGCTAAGACAAGGGGACAGTCCATCACCACTGCTTTTCAATTTAGTCTTGGATAACATCATGAGGATGTTTTGGGAGAAGAACGATTCAAGTGCTAAAATTGGTACAAAAAATCAGAACCTCAAAGTCGAAGGTTTAGCATTTGCTGACGACGTAGCGTTGTTTGCTGAATCAGAACAAGAAGCTATTAACCAAATTGATCAGTTAAAAGAAACGGCGGAAAAAGCGGGCTTACAGATGACAAGTGATCAGAAATACACTAAGAAAATGATAAAAACAAATTATGGGAGCATCAGGGTCACTGACCGATTTAAATATCTTGGAGAAATAATTAGTAGCAATGGGACGGATAAATTGGCAATTGAGAACAAACAAGGGAAATTGGAAAGGGTAAATTTTTGTACAAACAATATATACAATAAAAAGATTCTGTCCATCAATGCAAAATTACGACATTTTAATACAGTTGTTAGACCAGTCATCTTGTACGGCATGGAAACTACAAATATAACCGGAATGGAGAATTTGCTCAAGATAGAAATAAGAATTTTAAGAAGGATTTATGGTCGTAGGAAAACACAGGAAGGTTATAGACTGAGATCCAATGCAGAAATTTATAGTAAAATCGACAACCTTGAAGTGATGATCAGAAAACGGGGACTTCAGTTCTGCGGACATATGTTCCGCATAGATTGCTCAAGGTTAAACAAACAAATTTTTGATAAAATCTGGAACTATAAAGGGCAAGGAGGCTATATACAACAAATGAAAGGCGAACTTCAAAATTTCAAAATTACTGAAGAAGATTGTCTAAATCGAATCGAGCACAGAAAAAAATAATTTGGCCTCAACATTCTTGTCGGGGAGAAGAAGAATCTCAAGAGAGGAGAATGGACTGCTATTTTATTTATTTATGCTTATGGCATTGTACACAAAAACGATATACTATTTACATATATACATATATATACAAAAAAAGGGGGAGCAAACGATTACAACAATCAACTTAGCCCTACAGATTTCACAGCTGTATGTCCAGTTCGTCTAGCCACTGTATGGCCTGAGTAGATGTCACCAGAAAGTCGTCCATTGATCCAGAGTACGCCCTCCTCGGACATTCTGCTACAATATGGTGGATGGTTTGATTCACTGCACCACAGTCACACCTGGGGGAAGTTCGCATGCCCCACTTATGAAGCAGTGAGCCACATCACCTGTGCTTGGTTCGGATTCTGTTGAGAGCAACCCAAGTTCTTCGTGGGAGATCAAAACCAGCCGAAGGGTGCTTGATATTAAATAATGGCTGCCACTCCTTCGGAGCTGTGCCGTTCCAAACAGATTGCGATTCTGCTTTTCCATTATAGCTTCTGCTGATGAGCAACTGTGCCGTCTGAACTGGTGGTGATCTCGATTTTAAACGCCTGAATCCTACAGCTATGTCCTGGTAGATAGGAAGAGCTGTGTTTGATGTTATTTTTCTGTACTCTCTTACCAGGACTGCTGAAAGGAGAGCTGCGCAGTCGACCAGGATGAAAGCCTTCTGGAAGAGAAAGAAGGAAACTAGACCTATAAAGAAGTGATATTTGCGTGGTCCTTGTTGGCCTGTCCGCGGTGTATATCAGACGGGTACAATATATATAAATATTAGGATGAAACAATTAAAATTAAACTAAAATAAATACAAATAAAATATCTGCAATAATATTCTGCCCTAGAAAGGGTTAACCATTCTACAACGGCCCGTTTGATCATGTGCGCTCGTCTCCCTGAAGGGATAGTTACACTGGTCGCCATCAGATGGCACTAGCTCCAAGTCGTGCTGGTTCCTGATACTTTTATCTAAACGACGATTTGTAGGTTATTATTTGGATCTAGAAATGGAAATACATCCATGTTGACGTTGTGGTTGCATTGAGGAAAAATGGCAGCCATCTATCTTAATGATTCTTTTGGTGGTTGATGAGTTTGCAAAAGCCTCTCCCATCTAACTACTAAATACAACAAATTATTTATTTTTAGTGCGTCAATTATCAGCCGTACTGCCATTAATACATAATAGCTTTGTTCGCACAGCAAACGTGCACACGATTCACACATGCCGATAGTATAAAAGCAAGTAGTTCCGTGAAGAATTCAGGGGTGTATATAGAGTTCTATTTCGGGGGTCCAACTGGTGTTAGGGGGCATGGTATAGGCCTCAAAGGATAGGGGGTCTGGAGTTCTCCCCGGGAAACTTTTGTATAATTTGGTGCAAAATGATGAGTTTTAAGGCTCTCTGGCATCACTTTTACAACCAATTTGATGTGATTATTTAAGTTTAGTTAATGTCAAACACAACTAAAACCATTTTATGATACTGTTTATTAATACAATCATCTCGCTCACTTGATAGTGTTTACATGGAAATAATTAATGTTACTGTTTTGATTTACAACTCACACTATAATATAAAGTCAAGGTTTCTTGAAGCATTGCCAAATCGGTTCATAACTTCATCGTCAGTGAGATGTATGTCTCTGTGAATAGATGACAATACTAGACCGTTGAGTCTGTATTCAGAAGTAGAATTTCTTAAGTATGTTCTCAACCAACTCAAACTCCGATCGGCAGTACCTGTAGCTACAGAGAGAGGCAAATTTGCCAAAAGTTTGATAACGGTATAACAGTTAGGGATTTTTTTTTGTCACACGCTTCAAAGGCACTTGTTGCTGTTCTTGGTTCGTTTATAAGAGCGAAGGCACTGGAGAGTAATAAGAGGTTATGTTGTTACACATAAGATCAGAGCAAACTGATTGTCACACTGTTTACATCGCTCTACCTTCGCCTCGCTTTGCAACGTTGCCATACGTCGCTTAGTAACAATAGTACCTTGCTTTGCAACGTTACCATACGTCACTTAGTAACAATAGTACCTTGCTTTGCAACGTTGCCATACGTCACTTAGTAACAATAGTACCTTGCTTTGCAACGTTGCCATACGTCACTTAGTAACAATAGGACCTTGCTTTGCAACGTTGCCATACGTCGCTTAGTAACAATAGGACCTTGCTTTGCAACGTTGCCATACGTCGCTTAGTAACAATAGGACCTTGCTTTGCAACGTTGCCATACGTCGCTTAGTAACAATAGTACCTTGCTTTGCAACGTTGCCATACGTCACTTAGTAACAATAGTACCTTGCTTTGCAACGTTGCCATACGTCACTTAGTAACAATAGTACCTTGCTTTGCAACGTTGCCATACGTCACTTAGTAACAATAGTACCTTGCTTTGCAACGTTGCCATACGTCACTTAGAACTATAGTACCTTGCTTTGCAACGTTGCCATACGTCACTTAGTAACAATAGTACCTTGCTTTGCAACGTTGCCATACGTCGCTTAGTAACAATAGGACCTTGCTTTGCAACGTTGCCATACGTCACTTAGTAACAATAGTACCTTGCTTTGCAACGTTGCCATACGTCACTTAGTAACAATAGTACCTTGCTTTGCAACGTTGCCATACGTCGCTTAGTAACAATAGGACCTTGCTTTGCAACGTTGCCATACGTCACTTAGTAACAATAGTACCTTGCTTTGCAACGTTGCCATACGTCGCTTAGTAACAATAGTACCTTGCTTTGCAACGTTGCCATACGTCACTTAGTAACAATAGTACCTTGCTTTGCAACGTTGCCATACGTCGCTTAGTAACAATAGTACCTTGCTTTGCAACGTTGCCATACGTCACTTAGTAACAATAGTACCTTGCTTTGCAACGTTGCCATACGTCACTTAGTAACAATAGTACCTTGCTTTGCAACGTTGCCATACGTCGCTTAGTAACAATAGTACCTTGCTTTGCAACGTTGCCATACGTCACTTAGTAACAATAGTACCTTGCTTTGCAACGTTGCCATACGTCACTTAGTAACAATAGTACCTTGCTTTGCAACGTTGCCATACGTCGCTTAGTAACAATAGTACCTTGCTTTGCAACGTTGCCATACGTCACTTAGTAACAATAGTACCTTCGCCTTGCTTTGCAACGTTGCCATACCTCACTTAGTAACAACAGTACCTTGCTTTGCTACGTTGCCATACCTCACTTAGTAACAATAGTACCTTGCTTTGCAACGTTGCCATACGTCACTTAGTAACAATAGTACCTTGCTTTGCAACGTTGCCATACGTCACTTAGTAACAATAGTACCTCGCTTTGCAACGTTGCCATACGTCACTTAGTAACAATAGTACCTTGCTTTGCAACGTTGCCATACGTCACTTAGTAACAATAGTACCTCGCTTTGCAACGTTGCCATACGTCACTTAGTAACAATAGTACCTTGCTTTGCAACGTTGCCATACGTCACTTAGTAACAATAGTACCTTGCTTTGCAACGTTGCCATACGTCACTTAGTAACAATAGTACCTCGCTTTGCAACGTTGCCATACGTCACTTAGTAACAATAGTACCTTGCTTTGCAACGTTGCCATACGTCGCTTAGTAACAATAGTACCTTGCTTTGCAACGTTGCCATACGTCACTTAGTAACAATAGTACCTTGCTTTGCAACGTTGCCATACGTCGCTTAGTAACAATAGTACCTTGCTTTGCAACGTTGCCATACGTCACTTAGTAACAATAGTACCTTGCTTTGCAACGTTGCCATACGTCACTTAGTAACAATAGTACCTTGCTTTGCAACGTTGCCATACGTCGCTTAGTAACAATAGTACCTTGCTTTGCAACGTTGCCATACGTCACTTAGTAACAATAGTACCTTGCTTTGCAACGTTGCCATACGTCACTTAGTAACAATAGTACCTTGCTTTGCAACGTTGCCATACGTCGCTTAGTAACAATAGTACCTTGCTTTGCAACGTTGCCATACGTCACTTAGTAACAATAGTACCTTCGCCTTGCTTTGCAACGTTGCCATACCTCACTTAGTAACAACAGTACCTTGCTTTGCTACGTTGCCATACCTCACTTAGTAACAATAGTACCTTGCTTTGCAACGTTGCCATACGTCACTTAGTAACAATAGTACCTTGCTTTGCAACGTTGCCATACGTCACTTAGTAACAATAGTACCTCGCTTTGCAACGTTGCCATACGTCACTTAGTAACAATAGTACCTTGCTTTGCAACGTTGCCATACGTCACTTAGTAACAATAGTACCTCGCTTTGCAACGTTGCCATACGTCACTTAGTAACAATAGTACCTTGCTTTGCTACGTTGCCATACGTCACTTAGTAACAATAGTACCTTGCTTTGCAACGTTGCCATACGTCACTTAGTAACAATAGTACCTTGCTTTGCAACGTTGCCATACGTCACTTAGTAACAATAGTACCTTGCTTTGCAACGTTGCCATACGTCACTTAGAACTATAGTACCTTGCTTTGCAACGTTGCCATACGTCACTTAGTAACAATAGTACCTTGCTTTGCAACGTTGCCATACGTCGCTTAGTAACAATAGGACCTTGCTTTGCAACGTTGCCATACGTCACTTAGTAACAATAGTACCTTGCTTTGCAACGTTGCCATACGTCACTTAGTAACAATAGTACCTTGCTTTGCAACGTTGCCATACGTCGCTTAGTAACAATAGGACCTTGCTTTGCAACGTTGCCATACGTCACTTAGTAACAATAGTACCTTGCTTTGCAACGTTGCCATACGTCGCTTAGTAACAATAGTACCTTGCTTTGCAACGTTGCCATACGTCACTTAGTAACAATAGTACCTTGCTTTGCAACGTTGCCATACGTCGCTTAGTAACAATAGTACCTTGCTTTGCAACGTTGCCATACGTCACTTAGTAACAATAGTATCTTGCTTTGCAACGTTGCCATACGTCACTTAGTAACAATAGTACCTTGCTTTGCAACGTTGCCATACGTCGCTTAGTAACAATAGTACCTTGCTTTGCAACGTTGCCATACGTCACTTAGTAACAATAGTACCTTGCTTTGCAACGTTGCCATACGTCACTTAGTAACAATAGTACCTTGCTTTGCAACGTTGCCATACGTCGCTTAGTAACAATAGTACCTTGCTTTGCAACGTTGCCATACGTCACTTAGTAACAATAGTACCTTCGCCTTGCTTTGCAACGTTGCCATACCTCACTTAGTAACAACAGTACCTTGCTTTGCTACGTTGCCATACCTCACTTAGTAACAATAGTACCTTGCTTTGCAACGTTGCCATACGTCACTTAGTAACAATAGTACCTTGCTTTGCAACGTTGCCATACGTCACTTAGTAACAATAGTACCTCGCTTTGCAACGTTGCCATACGTCACTTAGTAACAATAGTACCTTGCTTTGCAACGTTGCCATACGTCACTTAGTAACAATAGTACCTCGCTTTGCAACGTTGCCATACGTCACTTAGTAACAATAGTACCTTGCTTTGCAACGTTGCCATACGTCACTTAGTAACAATAGTACCTTGCTTTGCAACGTTGCCATACGTCACTTAGTAACAATAGTACCTCGCTTTGCAACGTTGCCATACGTCACTTAGTAACAATAGTACCTTGCTTTGCAACGTTGCCATACGTCGCTTAGTAACAATAGTACCTTGCTTTGCAACGTTGCCATACGTCACTTAGTAACAATAGTACCTTGCTTTGCAACGTTGCCATACGTCGCTTAGTAACAATAGTACCTTGCTTTGCAACGTTGCCATACGTCACTTAGTAACAATAGTACCTTGCTTTGCAACGTTGCCATACGTCACTTAGTAACAATAGTACCTTGCTTTGCAACGTTGCCATACGTCGCTTAGTAACAATAGTACCTTGCTTTGCAACGTTGCCATACGTCACTTAGTAACAATAGTACCTTGCTTTGCAACGTTGCCATACGTCACTTAGTAACAATAGTACCTTGCTTTGCAACGTTGCCATACGTCGCTTAGTAACAATAGTACCTTGCTTTGCAACGTTGCCATACGTCACTTAGTAACAATAGTACCTTCGCCTTGCTTTGCAACGTTGCCATACCTCACTTAGTAACAACAGTACCTTGCTTTGCTACGTTGCCATACCTCACTTAGTAACAATAGTACCTTGCTTTGCAACGTTGCCATACGTCACTTAGTAACAATAGTACCTTGCTTTGCAACGTTGCCATACGTCACTTAGTAACAATAGTACCTCGCTTTGCAACGTTGCCATACGTCACTTAGTAACAATAGTACCTTGCTTTGCAACGTTGCCATACGTCACTTAGTAACAATAGTACCTCGCTTTGCAACGTTGCCATACGTCACTTAGTAACAATAGTACCTTGCTTTGCTACGTTGCCATACCTCACTTAGTAACAATAGTACCTTGCTTTGCAACGTTGCCATACGTCACTTAGTAACAATAGTACCTTGCTTTGCAACGTTGCCATACGTCACTTAGTAACAATAGTACCTTGCTTTGCAACGTTGCCATACGTCACTTAGAACTATAGTACCTTGCTTTGCAACGTTGCCATACGTCACTTAGTAACAATAGTACCTTGCTTTGCAACGTTGCCATACGTCGCTTAGTAACAATAGGACCTTGCTTTGCAACGTTGCCATACGTCACTTAGTAACAATAGTACCTTGCTTTGCAACGTTGCCATACGTCACTTAGTAACAATAGTACCTTGCTTTGCAACGTTGCCATACGTCGCTTAGTAACAATAGGACCTTGCTTTGCAACGTTGCCATACGTCACTTAGTAACAATAGTACCTTGCTTTGCAACGTTGCCATACGTCGCTTAGTAACAATAGTACCTTGCTTTGCAACGTTGCCATACGTCACTTAGTAACAATAGTACCTTGCTTTGCAACGTTGCCATACGTCGCTTAGTAACAATAGTACCTTGCTTTGCAACGTTGCCATACGTCACTTAGTAACAATAGTATCTTGCTTTGCAACGTTGCCATACGTCACTTAGTAACAATAGTACCTTGCTTTGCAACGTTGCCATACGTCGCTTAGTAACAATAGTACCTTGCTTTGCAACGTTGCCATACGTCACTTAGTAACAATAGTACCTTGCTTTGCAACGTTGCCATACGTCACTTAGTAACAATAGTACCTTGCTTTGCAACGTTGCCATACGTCGCTTAGTAACAATAGTACCTTGCTTTGCAACGTTGCCATACGTCACTTAGTAACAATAGTACCTTCGCCTTGCTTTGCAACGTTGCCATACCTCACTTAGTAACAACAGTACCTTGCTTTGCTACGTTGCCATACCTCACTTAGTAACAATAGTACCTTGCTTTGCAACGTTGCCATACGTCACTTAGTAACAATAGTACCTTGCTTTGCAACGTTGCCATACGTCACTTAGTAACAATAGTACCTCGCTTTGCAACGTTGCCATACGTCACTTAGTAACAATAGTACCTTGCTTTGCAACGTTGCCATACGTCACTTAGTAACAATAGTACCTCGCTTTGCAACGTTGCCATACGTCACTTAGTAACAATAGTACCTTGCTTTGCAACGTTGCCATACGTCACTTAGTAACAATAGTACCTTGCTTTGCAACGTTGCCATACGTCACTTAGTAACAATAGTACCTCGCTTTGCAACGTTGCCATACGTCACTTAGTAACAATAGTACCTTGCTTTGCAACGTTGCCATACGTCGCTTAGTAACAATAGTACCTTGCTTTGCAACGTTGCCATACGTCACTTAGTAACAATAGTACCTTGCTTTGCAACGTTGCCATACGTCGCTTAGTAACAATAGTACCTTGCTTTGCAACGTTGCCATATGTCACTTAGTAACAATAGTACCTTGCTTTGCAACGTTGCCATACGTCACTTAGTAACAATAGTACCTTGCTTTGCAACGTTGCCATACGTCGCTTAGTAACAATAGTACCTTGCTTTGCAACGTTGCCATACGTCACTTAGTAACAATAGTACCTTGCTTTGCAACGTTGCCATACGTCACTTAGTAACAATAGTACCTTGCTTTGCAACGTTGCCATACGTCGCTTAGTAACAATAGTACCTTGCTTTGCAACGTTGCCATACGTCACTTAGTAACAATAGTACCTTCGCCTTGCTTTGCAACGTTGCCATACCTCACTTAGTAACAACAGTACCTTGCTTTGCTACGTTGCCATACCTCACTTAGTAACAATAGTACCTTGCTTTGCAACGTTGCCATACGTCACTTAGTAACAATAGTACCTTGCTTTGCAACGTTGCCATACGTCACTTAGTAACAATAGTACCTCGCTTTGCAACGTTGCCATACGTCACTTAGTAACAATAGTACCTTGCTTTGCAACGTTGCCATACGTCACTTAGTAACAATAGTACCTCGCTTTGCAACGTTGCCATACGTCACTTAGTAACAATAGTACCTTGCTTTGCTACGTTGCCATACCTCACTTAGTAACAATAGTACCTTGCTTTGCAACGTTGCCATACCTCACTTAGTAACAATAGTACCCTTGCTTTGCAACGTTGCCATACGTCACTTAGTAACAATAGTACCTCGCTTTGCAACGTTGCCATACGTCACTTAGTAACAATAGTACCTTGCTTTGCTACGTTGCCATACCTCACTTAGTAACAATAGTACCTTGCTTTGCAACGTTGCCATACCTCACTTAGTAACAATAGTACCTTGCTTTGCAACGTTGCCATACGTCACTTAGTAACAATAGTACCTCGCTTTGCAACGTTGCCATACGTCACTTAGTAACAATAGTACCTTGCTTTGCTACGTTGCCATACCTCACTTAGTAACAATAGTACCTTGCTTTGCAACGTTGCCATACCTCACTTAGTAACAATAGTACCTTGCTTTGCAACGTTGCCATACGTCACTTAGTAACAATAGTACCTCGCTTTGCAACGTTGCCATACGTCACTTAGTAACAATAGTACCTTGCTTTGCTACGTTGCCATACCTCACTTAGTAACAATAGTACCTTGCTTTGCAACGTTGCCATACCTCACTTAGTAACAATAGTACCTTGCTTTGCAACGTTGCCATACGTCACTTAGTAACAATAGTACCTCGCTTTGCAACGTTGCCATACGTCACTTAGTAACAATAGTACCTTGCTTTGCTACGTTGCCATACCTCACTTAGTAACAATAGTACCTTGCTTTGCAACGTTGCCATACCTCACTTAGTAACAATAGTACCTTGCTTTGCAACGTTGCCATACGTCGCTTAGTAACAATAGTACCTTGCTTTGCAACGTTGCCATACGTCGCTTAGTAACAATAGTACCTTGCTTTGCAACGTTGCCATACGTCGCTTAGTAACAATAGTACCTTGCTTTGCAACGTTGCCATACGTCGCTTAGTAACAATAGTACCTTGCTTTGCAACGTTGCCATACGTCACTTAGTAACAATAGTACCTTGCTTTGCAACGTTGCCATACGTCACTTAGTAACAATAGTACCTTGCTTTGCAACGTTGCCATACGTCACTTAGTAACAATAGTACCTTGCTTTGCAACGTTGCCATACGTCACTTAGTAACAATAGTACCTCGCTTTGCAACGTTGCCATACGTCACTTAGTAACAATAGTACCTTGCTTTGCAACGTTGCCATACGTCACTTAGTAACAATAGTACCTCGCTTTGCAACGTTGCCATACGTCACTTAGTAACAATAGTACCTTGCTTTGCTACGTTGCCATACCTCACTTAGTAACAATAGTACCTTGCTTTGCAACGTTGCCATACCTCACTTAGTAACAATAGTACCTTGCTTTGCAACGTTGCCATACGTCACTTAGTAACAATAGTACCTCGCTTTGCAACGTTGCCATACGTCACTTAGTAACAATAGTACCTTGCTTTGCTACGTTGCCATACCTCACTTAGTAACAATAGTACCTTGCTTTGCAACGTTGCCATACCTCACTTAGTAACAATAGTACCTTGCTTTGCAACGTTGCCATACGTCACTTAGTAACAATAGTACCTCGCTTTGCAACGTTGCCATACGTCACTTAGTAACAATAGTACCTTGCTTTGCTACGTTGCCATACCTCACTTAGTAACAATAGTACCTTGCTTTGCAACGTTGCCATACCTCACTTAGTAACAATAGTACCTTGCTTTGCAACGTTGCCATACGTCACTTAGTAACAATAGTACCTCGCTTTGCAACGTTGCCATACGTCACTTAGTAACAATAGTACCTTGCTTTGCTACGTTGCCATACCTCACTTAGTAACAATAGTACCTTGCTTTGCAACGTTGCCATACCTCACTTAGTAACAATAGTACCTTGCTTTGCAACGTTGCCATACGTCACTTAGTAACAATAGTACCTCGCTTTGCAACGTTGCCATACGTCACTTAGTAACAATAGTACCTTGCTTTGCTACGTTGCCATACCTCACTTAGTAACAATAGTACCTTGCTTTGCAACGTTGCCATACGTCACTTAGTAACAATAGTACCTTGCTTTGCAACGTTGCCATACGTCACTTAGTAACAATAGTACCTCGCTTTGCAACGTTGCCATACGTCACTTAGTAACAATAGTACCTTGCTTTGCTACGTTGCCATACCTCACTTAGTAACAATAGTACCTTGCTTTGCAACGTTGCCATACCTCACTTAGTAACAATAGTACCTTGCTTTGCAACGTTGCCATACGTCACTTAGTAACAATAGTACCTCGCTTTGCAACGTTGCCATACGTCACTTAGTAACAATAGTACCTTGCTTTGCTACGTTGCCATACCTCACTTAGTAACAATAGTACCTTGCTTTGCAACGTTGCCATACCTCACTTAGTAACAATAGTACCTTGCTTTGCAACGTTGCCATACGTCACTTAGTAACAATAGTACCTCGCTTTGCAACGTTGCCATACGTCACTTAGTAACAATAGTACCTTGCTTTGCTACGTTGCCATACCTCACTTAGTAACAATAGTACCTTGCTTTGCAACGTTGCCATACCTCACTTAGTAACAATAGTACCTTGCTTTGCAACGTTGCCATACGTCACTTAGTAACAATAGTACCTCGCTTTGCAACGTTGCCATACGTCACTTAGTAACAATAGTACCTTGCTTTGCTACGTTGCCATACCTCACTTAGTAACAATAGTACCTTGCTTTGCAACGTTGCCATACCTCACTTAGTAACAATAGTACCTTGCTTTGCAACGTTGCCATACGTCACTTAGTAACAATAGTACCTCGCTTTGCAACGTTGCCATACGTCACTTAGTAACAATAGTACCTTGCTTTGCTACGTTGCCATACCTCACTTAGTAACAATAGTACCTTGCTTTGCAACGTTGCCATACCTCACTTAGTAACAATAGTACCTTGCTTTGCAACGTTGCCATACGTCGCTTAGTAACAATAGTACCTTGCTTTGCAACGTTGCCATACGTCGCTTAGTAACAATAGTACCTTGCTTTGCAACGTTGCCATACGTCGCTTAGTAACAATAGTACCTTGCTTTGCAACGTTGCCATACGTCGCTTAGTAACAATAGTACCTTGCTTTGCAACGTTGCCATACGTCACTTAGTAACAATAGTACCTTGCTTTGCAAGTTGCCATACGTCACTTAGTAACAATAGTACCTTGCTTTGCAACGTTGCCATACGTCACTTAGTAACAATAGTACCTTGCTTTGCAACGTTGCCATACGTCACTTAGTAACAATAGTACCTCGCTTTGCAACGTTGCCATACGTCACTTAGTAACAATAGTACCTTGCTTTGCAACGTTGCCATACGTCACTTAGTAACAATAGTACCTCGCTTTGCAACGTTGCCATACGTCACTTAGTAACAATAGTACCTTGCTTTGCTACGTTGCCATACCTCACTTAGTAACAATAGTACCTTGCTTTGCAACGTTGCCATACCTCACTTAGTAACAATAGTACCTTGCTTTGCAACGTTGCCATACGTCACTTAGTAACAATAGTACCTCGCTTTGCAACGTTGCCATACGTCACTTAGTAACAATAGTACCTTGCTTTGCTACGTTGCCATACCTCACTTAGTAACAATAGTACCTTGCTTTGCAACGTTGCCATACCTCACTTAGTAACAATAGTACCTTGCTTTGCAACGTTGCCATACGTCACTTAGTAACAATAGTACCTCGCTTTGCAACGTTGCCATACGTCACTTAGTAACAATAGTACCTTGCTTTGCTACGTTGCCATACCTCACTTAGTAACAATAGTACCTTGCTTTGCAACGTTGCCATACCTCACTTAGTAACAATAGTACCTTGCTTTGCAACGTTGCCATACGTCACTTAGTAACAATAGTACCTCGCTTTGCAACGTTGCCATACGTCACTTAGTAACAATAGTACCTTGCTTTGCTACGTTGCCATACCTCACTTAGTAACAATAGTAACCTTGCTTTGCAACGTTGCCATACCTCACTTAGTAACAATAGTACCTTGCTTTGCAACGTTGCCATACGTCGCTTAGTAACAATAGTACCTTGCTTTGCAACGTTGCCATACGTCGCTTAGTAACAATAGTACCTTGCTTTGCAACGTTGCCATACGTCGCTTAGTAACAATAGTACCTTGCTTTGCAACGTTGCCATACGTCGCTTAGTAACAATAGTACCTTGCTTTGCAACGTTGCCATACGTCACTTAGTAACAATAGTACCTTGCTTTGCAACGTTGCCATACGTCACTTAGTAACAATAGTACCTTGCTTTGCAACGTTGCCATACGTCACTTAGTAACAATAGTACCTTGCTTTGCAACGTTGCCATACGTCACTTAGTAACAATAGTACCTCGCTTTGCAACGTTGCCATACGTCACTTAGTAACAATAGTACCTTGCTTTGCAACGTTGCCATACGTCACTTAGTAACAATAGTACCTCGCTTTGCAACGTTGCCATACGTCACTTAGTAACAATAGTACCTTGCTTTGCTACGTTGCCATACCTCACTTAGTAACAATAGTACCTTGCTTTGCAACGTTGCCATACCTCACTTAGTAACAATAGTACCTTGCTTTGCAACGTTGCCATACGTCACTTAGTAACAATAGTACCTCGCTTTGCAACGTTGCCATACGTCACTTAGTAACAATAGTACCTTGCTTTGCTACGTTGCCATACCTCACTTAGTAACAATAGTACCTTGCTTTGCAACGTTGCCATACCTCACTTAGTAACAATAGTACCTTGCTTTGCAACGTTGCCATACGTCCACTTAGTAACAATAGTACCTCGCTTTGCAACGTTGCCATACGTCACTTAGTAACAATAGTACCTTGCTTTGCTACGTTGCCATACCTCACTTAGTAACAATAGTACCTTGCTTTGCAACGTTGCCATACCTCACTTAGTAACAATAGTACCTTGCTTTGCAACGTTGCCATACGTCACTTAGTAACAATAGTACCTCGCTTTGCAACGTTGCCATACGTCACTTAGTACAATAGTACCTTGCTTTGCTACGTTGCCATACCTCACTTAGTAACAATAGTACCTTGCTTTGCAACGTTGCCATACCTCACTTAGTAACAATAGTACCTTGCTTTGCAACGTTGCCATACGTCACTTAGTAACAATAGTACCTCGCTTTGCAACGTTGCCATACGTCACTTAGTAACAATAGTACCTTGCTTTGCTACGTTGCCATACCTCACTTAGTAACAATAGTACCTTGCTTTGCAACGTTGCCATACCTCACTTAGTAACAATAGTACCTTGCTTTGCAACGTTGCCATACGTCGCTTAGTAACAATAGTACCTTGCTTTGCAACGTTGCCATACGTCGCTTAGTAACAATAGTACCTTGCTTTGCAACGTTGCCATACGTCGCTTAGTAACAATAGTACCTTGCTTTGCAACGTTGCCATACGTCGCTTAGTAACAATAGTACCTTGCTTTGCAACGTTGCCATACGTCACTTAGTAACAATAGTACCTTGCTTTGCAACGTTGCCATACGTCACTTAGTAACAATAGTACCTTGCTTGCAACGTTGCCATACGTCGCTTAGTAACAATAGTACCTTGCTTTGCAACGTTGCCATACGTCACTTAGTAACAATAGTACCTTCGCCTTGCTTTGCAACGTTGCCATACCTCACTTAGTAACAACAGTACCTTGCTTTGCTACGTTGCCATACCTCACTTAGTAACAATAGTACCCTTGCTTTGCAACGTTGCCATACGTCACTAGTAACAATAGTACCTTGCTTTGCAACGTTGCCCATACGTCACTTAGTAACAATAGTACCTCGCTTTGCAACGTTGCCATACGTCACTTAGTAACAATAGTACCTTGCTTTGCAACGTTGCCATACGTCACTTAGTAACAATAGTACCCTCGCTTTGCAACGTTGCCATACGTCACTTAGTAACAATAGTACCTTGCTTTGCTACGTTGCCATACCTCACTTAGTAACAATAGTACCTTGCTTTGCAACGTTGCCATACCTCACTTAGTAACAATAGTACCTTGCTTTGCAACGTTGCCATACGTCACTTAGTAACAATAGTACCTCGCTTTGCAACGTTGCCATACGTCACTTAGTAACAATAGTACCTTGCTTTGCTACGTTGCCATACCTCACTTAGTAACAATAGTACCTTGCTTTGCAACGTTGCCATACCTCACTTAGTAACAATAGTACCTTGCTTTGCAACGTTGCCATACGTCACTTAGTAACAATAGTACCTCGCTTTGCAACGTTGCCATACGTCACTTATATTCTGTCTACTTAGTAACAATAGTACCTTGCTTTGCTACGTTGCCATACCTCACTTAGTAACAATAGTACCCTTGCTTTGCAACGTTGCCATACCTCACTTAGTAACAATAGTACCTTGCTTTGCAACGTTGCCATACGTCACTTAGTAACAATAGTACCTCGCTTTGCAACGTTGCCATACGTCACTTAGTAACAATAGTACCTTGCTTTGCTACGTTGCCATACCTCACTTAGTAACAATAGTACCTTGCTTTGCAACGTTGCCATACCTCACTTAGTAACAATAGTACCCTTGCTTTGCAACGTTGCCATACGTCACTTAGTAACAATAGTACCTCGCTTTGCAACGTTGCCATACGTCACTTAGTAACAATAGTACCTTGCTTTGCTACGTTGCCATACCTCACTTAGTAACAATAGTACCTTGCTTTGCAACGTTGCCATACCTCACTTAGTAACAATAGTACCTTGCTTTGCAACGTTGCCATACGTCGCTTAGTAACAATAGTACCTTGCTTTGCAACGTTGCCATACGTCGCTTAGTAACAATAGTACCTTGCTTTGCAACGTTGCCATACGTCGCTTAGTAACAATAGTACCTTGCTTTGCAACGTTGCCATACATCGCTTAGTAACAATAGTACCTTGCTTTGCAACGTTGCCATACGTCACTTAGTAACAATAGTACCTTGCTTTGCAACGTTGCCATACGTCACTTAGTAACAATAGTACCTTGCTTTGCAACGTTGCCATACGTCACTTAGTAACAATAGTACCTTGCTTTGCAACGTTGCCATACGTCACTTAGTAACAATAGTACCTCGCTTTGCAACGTTGCCATACGTCACTTAGTAACAATAGTACCTTGCTTTGCAACGTTGCCATACGTCACTTAGTAACAATAGTACCTCGCTTTGCAACGTTGCCATACGTCACTTAGTAACAATAGTACCTTGCTTTGCTACGTTGCCATACCTCACTTAGTAACAATAGTACCTTGCTTTGCAACGTTGCCATACCTCACTTAGTAACAATAGTACCTTGCTTTGCAACGTTGCCATACGTCACTTAGTAACAATAGTACCTCGCTTTGCAACGTTGCCATACGTCACTTAGTAACAATAGTACCTTGCTTTGCTACGTTGCCATACCTCACTTAGTAACAATAGTACCTTGCTTTGCAACGTTGCCATACCTCACTTAGTAACAATAGTACCTTGCTTTGCAACGTTGCCATACGTCACTTAGTAACAATAGTACCTCGCTTTGCAACGTTGCCATACGTCACTTAGTAACAATAGTACCTTGCTTTGCTACGTTGCCATACCTCACTTAGTAACAATAGTACCTTGCTTTGCAACGTTGCCATACCTCACTTAGTAACAATAGTACCTTGCTTTGCAACGTTGCCATACGTCACTTAGTAACAATAGTACCTCGCTTTGCAACGTTGCCATACGTCACTTAGTAACAATAGTACCTTGCTTTGCTACGTTGCCATACCTCACTTAGTAACAATAGTACCTTGCTTTGCAACGTTGCCATACCTCACTTAGTAACAATAGTACCTTGCTTTGCAACGTTGCCATACGTCACTTAGTAACAATAGTACCTCGCTTTGCAACGTTGCCATACGTCACTTAGTAACAATAGTACCCTTGCTTTGCTACGTTGCCATACCTCACTTAGTAACAATAGTACCTTGCTTTGCAACGTTGCCATACGTCACTTAGTAACAATAGTACCTTGCTTTGCAACGTTGCCATACGTCACTTAGTAACAATAGTACCTCGCTTTGCAACGTTGCCATACGTCACTTAGTAACAATAGTACCTTGCTTTGCTACGTTGCCATACCTCACTTAGTAACAATAGTACCTTGCTTTGCAACGTTGCCATACCTCACTTAGTAACAATAGTACCTTGCTTTGCAACGTTGCCATACGTCACTTAGTAACAATAGTACCTCGCTTTGCAACGTTGCCATACGTCACTTAGTAACAATAGTACCTTGCTTTGCTACGTTGCCATACCTCACTTAGTAACAATAGTACCTTGCTTTGCAACGTTGCCATACCTCACTTAGTAACAATAGTACCTTGCTTTGCAACGTTGCCATACGTCACTTAGTAACAATAGTACCTCGCTTTGCAACGTTGCCATACGTCACTTAGTAACAATAGTACCTTGCTTTGCTACGTTGCCATACCTCACTTAGTAACAATAGTACCTTGCTTTGCAACGTTGCCATACCTCACTTAGTAACAATAGTACCTTGCTTTGCTACGTTGCCATACCTCACTTAGTAACAATAGTACCTTGCTTTGCAACGTTGCCATACCTCACTTAGTAACAATAGTACCTTGCTTTGCAACGTTGCCATACGTCACTTAGTAACAATAGTACCTCGCTTTGCAACGTTGCCATACGTCACTTAGTAACAATAGTACCTTGCTTTGCTACGTTGCCATACCTCACTTAGTAACAATAGTACCTTGCTTTGCAACGTTGCCATACCTCACTTAGTAACAATAGTACCTTGCTTTGCAACGTTGCCATACGTCGCTTAGTAACAATAGTACCTTGCTTTGCAACGTTGCCATACGTCGCTTAGTAACAATAGTACCTTGCTTTGCAACGTTGCCATACGTCGCTTAGTAACAATAGTACCTTGCTTTGCAACGTTGCCATACGTCGCTTAGTAACAATAGTACCTTGCTTTGCAACGTTGCCATACGTCGCTTAGTAACAATAGTACCTTGCTTTGCTACGTTGCCATACGTCACTTAGTAACAATAGTACCTTGCTTTGCAACGTTGCCATACGTCGCTTAGTAACAATAGTACCTTGCTTTGCAACGTTGCCATACGTCGCTTAGTAACAATAGTACCTTGCTTTGCAACGTTGCCATACGTCGCTTAGTAACAATAGTACCTTGCTTTGCAACGTTGCCATACGTCACTTAGTAACAATAGTACCTTGCTTTGCAACGTTGCCATACGTCGCTTAGTAACAATAGTACCTTGCTTTGCAACGTTGCCATACGTCGCTTAGTAACAATAGTACCTTGCTTTGCAACGTTGCCATACCTCACTTAGTAACAACAGTACCTTGCTTTGCTACGTTGCCATACGTCACTTAGTAACAATAGTACCTTGCTTTGCAACGTTGCCATACCTCACTTAGTAACAATAGTACCTTGCTTTGCAACGTTGCCATACCTCACTTAGTAACAATAGTACCTTGCTTTGCAACGTTGCCATACGTCACTTAGTAACAATAGTACCTCGCTTTGCAACGTTGCCATACGTCACTTAGTAACAATAGTACCTTGCTTTGCTACGTTGCCATACCTCACTTAGTAACAATAGTACCTTGCTTTGCAACGTTGCCATACCTCACTTAGTAACAATAGTACCTTGCTTTGCAACGTTGCCATACGTCACTTAGTAACAATAGTACCTCGCTTTGCAACGTTGCCATACGTCACTTAGTAACAATAGTACCTTGCTTTGCTACGTTGCCATACCTCACTTAGTAACAATAGTACCTTGCTTTGCAACGTTGCCATACCTCACTTAGTAACAATAGTACCTTGCTTTGCAACGTTGCCATACGTCACTTAGTAACAATAGTACCTCGCTTTGCAACGTTGCCATACGTCACTTAGTAACAATAGTACCTTGCTTTGCTACGTTGCCATACCTCACTTAGTAACAATAGTACCTTGCTTTGCAACGTTGCCATACCTCACTTAGTAACAATAGTACCTTGCTTTGCAACGTTGCCATACGTCACTTAGTAACAATAGTACCTCGCTTTGCAACGTTGCCATACGTCACTTAGTAACAATAGTACCTTGCTTTGCTACGTTGCCATACCTCACTTAGTAACAATAGTACCTTGCTTTGCAACGTTGCCATACCTCACTTAGTAACAATAGTACCTTGCTTTGCAACGTTGCCATACGTCGCTTAGTAACAATAGTACCTTGCTTTGCAACGTTGCCATACGTCGCTTAGTAACAATAGTACCTTGCTTTGCAACGTTGCCATACGTCGCTTAGTAACAATAGTACCTTGCTTTGCAACGTTGCCATACGTCGCTTAGTAACAATAGTACCTTGCTTTGCAACGTTGCCATACGTCACTTAGTAACAATAGTACCTTGCTTTGCAACGTTGCCATACGTCACTTAGTAACAATAGTACCTTGCTTTGCAACGTTGCCATACGTCACTTAGTAACAATAGTACCTTGCTTTGCAACGTTGCCATACGTCACTTAGTAACAATAGTACCTCGCTTTGCAACGTTGCCATACGTCACTTAGTAACAATAGTACCTTGCTTTGCAACGTTGCCATACGTCACTTAGTAACAATAGTACCTCGCTTTGCAACGTTGCCATACGTCACTTAGTAACAATAGTACCTTGCTTTGCTACGTTGCCATACCTCACTTAGTAACAATAGTACCTTGCTTTGCAACGTTGCCATACCTCACTTAGTAACAATAGTACCTTGCTTTGCAACGTTGCCATACGTCACTTAGTAACAATAGTACCTCGCTTTGCAACGTTGCCATACGTCACTTAGTAACAATAGTACCTTGCTTTGCTACGTTGCCATACCTCACTTAGTAACAATAGTACCTTGCTTTGCAACGTTGCCATACCTCACTTAGTAACAATAGTACCTTGCTTTGCAACGTTGCCATACGTCACTTAGTAACAATAGTACCTCGCTTTGCAACGTTGCCATACGTCACTTAGTAACAATAGTACCTTGCTTTGCTACGTTGCCATACCTCACTTAGTAACAATAGTACCTTGCTTTGCAACGTTGCCATACCTCACTTAGTAACAATAGTACCTTGCTTTGCAACGTTGCCATACGTCACTTAGTAACAATAGTACCTCGCTTTGCAACGTTGCCATACGTCACTTAGTAACAATAGTACCTTGCTTTGCTACGTTGCCATACCTCACTTAGTAACAATAGTACCTTGCTTTGCAACGTTGCCATACCTCACTTAGTAACAATAGTACCTTGCTTTGCAACGTTGCCATACGTCACTTAGTAACAATAGTACCTCGCTTTGCAACGTTGCCATACGTCACTTAGTAACAATAGTACCTTGCTTTGCTACGTTGCCATACCTCACTTAGTAACAATAGTACCTTGCTTTGCAACGTTGCCATACGTCACTTAGTAACAATAGTACCTTGCTTTGCTACGTTGCCATACCTCACTTAGTAACAATAGTACCTTGCTTTGCAACGTTGCCATACCTCACTTAGTAACAATAGTACCTTGCTTTGCAACGTTGCCATACGTCACTTAGTAACAATAGTACCTCGCTTTGCAACGTTGCCATACGTCACTTAGTAACAATAGTACCTTGCTTTGCTACGTTGCCATACCTCACTTAGTAACAATAGTACCTTGCTTTGCAACGTTGCCATACCTCACTTAGTAACAATAGTACCTTGCTTTGCAACGTTGCCATACGTCGCTTAGTAACAATAGTACCTTGCTTTGCAACGTTGCCATACGTCGCTTAGTAACAATAGTACCTTGCTTTGCAACGTTGCCATACGTCGCTTAGTAACAATAGTACCTTGCTTTGCAACGTTGCCATACGTCGCTTAGTAACAATAGTACCTTGCTTTGCAACGTTGCCATACGTCGCTTAGTAACAATAGTACCTTGCTTTGCTACGTTGCCATACGTCACTTAGTAACAATAGTACCTTGCTTTGCAACGTTGCCATACGTCGCTTAGTAACAATAGTACCTTGCTTTGCAACGTTGCCATACGTCGCTTAGTAACAATAGTACCTTGCTTTGCAACGTTGCCATACGTCGCTTAGTAACAATAGTACCTTGCTTTGCAACGTTGCCATACGTCGCTTAGTAACAATAGTACCTTGCTTTGCAACGTTGCCATACGTCGCTTAGTAACAATAGTACCTTGCTTTGCAACGTTGCCATACGTCGCTTAGTAACAATAGTACCTTGCTTTGCAACGTTGCCATACGTCACTTAGTAACAATAGTACCTTGCTTTGCAACGTTGCCATACGTCACTTAGTAACAATAGTACCTTGCTTTGCAACGTTGCCATACGTCACTTAGTAACAATAGTACCTTGCTTTGCAACGTTGCCATACGTCACTTAGTAACAATAGTACCTCGCTTTGCAACGTTGCCATACGTCACTTAGTAACAATAGTACCTTGCTTTGCAACGTTGCCATACGTCACTTAGTAACAATAGTACCTCGCTTTGCAACGTTGCCATACGTCACTTAGTAACAATAGTACCTTGCTTTGCTACGTTGCCATACCTCACTTAGTAACAATAGTACCTTGCTTTGCAACGTTGCCATACCTCACTTAGTAACAATAGTACCTTGCTTTGCAACGTTGCCATACGTCACTTAGTAACAATAGTACCTCGCTTTGCAACGTTGCCATACGTCACTTAGTAACAATAGTACCTTGCTTTGCTACGTTGCCATACCTCACTTAGTAACAATAGTACCTTGCTTTGCAACGTTGCCATACCTCACTTAGTAACAATAGTACCTTGCTTTGCAACGTTGCCATACGTCACTTAGTAACAATAGTACCTCGCTTTGCAACGTTGCCATACGTCACTTAGTAACAATAGTACCTTGCTTTGCTACGTTGCCATACCTCACTTAGTAACAATAGTACCTTGCTTTGCAACGTTGCCATACCTCACTTAGTAACAATAGTACCTTGCTTTGCAACGTTGCCATACGTCACTTAGTAACAATAGTACCTCGCTTTGCAACGTTGCCATACGTCACTTAGTAACAATAGTACCTTGCTTTGCTACGTTGCCATACCTCACTTAGTAACAATAGTACCTTGCTTTGCAACGTTGCCATACCTCACTTAGTAACAATAGTACCTTGCTTTGCAACGTTGCCATACGTCACTTAGTAACAATAGTACCTCGCTTTGCAACGTTGCCATACGTCACTTAGTAACAATAGTACCTTGCTTTGCTACGTTGCCATACCTCACTTAGTAACAATAGTACCTTGCTTTGCAACGTTGCCATACGTCACTTAGTAACAATACACCTCTTGCAACGTTGCACACCGCACTTAGCAAACAAAATACCTTGCTTGCAACGTTGCCATACGTCACTTAGTAACAATAGTACCTCGCTTTGCAACGTTGCCATACGTCACTTAGTAACAATAGTACCTTGCTTTGCTACGTTGCCATACCTCACTTAGTAACAATAGTACCTTGCTTTGCAACGTTGCCATACCTCACTTAGTAACAATAGTACCTTGCTTTGCAACGTTGCCATACGTCACTTAGTAACAATAGTACCTCGCTTTGCAACGTTGCCATACGTCACTTAGTAACAATAGTACCTTGCTTTGCTACGTTGCCATACCTCACTTAGTAACAATAGTACCTTGCTTTGCAACGTTGCCATACCTCACTTAGTAACAATAGTACCTTGCTTTGCAACGTTGCCATACGTCACTTAGTAACAATAGTACCTCGCTTTGCAACGTTGCCATACGTCACTTAGTAACAATAGTACCTTGCTTTGCTACGTTGCCATACCTCACTTAGTAACAATAGTACCTTGCTTTGCAACGTTGCCATACCTCACTTAGTAACAATAGTACCTTGCTTTGCTACGTTGCCATACCTCACTTAGTAACAATAGTACCTTGCTTTGCAACGTTGCCATACCTCACTTAGTAACAATAGTACCTTGCTTTGCAACGTTGCCATACGTCACTTAGTAACAATAGTACCCTCGCTTTGCAACGTTGCCATACGTCACTTAGTAACAATAGTACCTTGCTTTGCTACGTTGCCATACCTCACTTAGTAACAATAGTACCTTGCTTTGCAACGTTGCCATACCTCACTTAGTAACAATAGTACCTTGCTTTGCAACGTTGCCATACGTCGCTTAGTAACAATAGTACCTTGCTTTGCAACGTTGCCATACGTCGCTTAGTAACAATAGTACCTTGCTTTGCAACGTTGCCATACGTCGCTTAGTAACAATAGTACCTTGCTTTGCAACGTTGCCATACGTCGCTTAGTAACAATAGTACCTTGCTTTGCTACGTTGCCATACGTCGCTTAGTAACAATAGTACCTTGCTTTGCAACGTTGCCATACGTCACTTAGTAACAACAGTACCTTGCTTTGCTACGTTGCCATACCTCACTTAGTAACAATAGTACCCTTGCTTTGCAACGTTGCCATACGTCACTTAGTAACAATAGTACCTTGCTTTGCAACGTTGCCATACGTCACTTAGTAACAACAGTACCTTGCTTTGCTACGTTGCCATACCTCACTTAGTAACAATAGTACCTTGCTTTGCAACGTTGCCATACCTCACTTAGTAACAACAGTACCTTGCTTTGCTACGTTGCCATACGTCACTTAGTAACAATAGTACCTTGCTTTGCAACGTTGCCATACCTCACTTAGTAACAACAGTACCTTGCTTTGCTACGTTGCCATACCTCACTTAGTAACAATAGTACCTTGCTTTGCAACGTTGCCATACGTCACTTAGTAACAACAGTACCTTGCTTTGCTACGTTGCCATACCTCACTTAGTAACAATAGTACCTTGCTTTGCAACGTTGCCATACGTCACTTAGTAACAACAGTACCTTGCTTTGCTACGTTGCCATACGTCGCTTAGTAACAATAGTACCTTGCTTTGCAACGTTGCCATACCTCACTTAGTAACAATAGTACCTTGCTTTGCTACGTTGCCATACGTCACTTAGTAACAATAGTACCTTGCTTTGCAACGTTGCCATACGTCACTTAGTAACAATAGTACCTTGCTTTGCAACGTTGCCATACGTCGCTTAGTAACAATAGTACCTTGCTTTGCAACGTTGCCATACCTCACTTAGTAACAATAGTACCTTGCTTTGCTACGTTGCCATACGTCACTTAGTAACAATAGTACCTTGCTTTGCAACGTTGCCATACGTCACTTAGTAACAATAGTACCTTGCTTTGCAACGTTGCCATACGTCGCTTAGTAACAATAGTACCTTGCTTTGCAACGTTGCCATACCTCACTTAGTAACAATAGTACCTTGCTTTGCTACGTTGCCATACGTCACTTAGTAACAATAGTACCTTGCTTTGCAACGTTGCCATACGTCGCTTAGTAACAATAGTACCTTGCTTTGCAACGTTGCCATACGTCACTTAGTAACAATAGTACCTTGCTTTGCTACGTTGCCATACGTCACTTAGTAACAACAGTACCTTGCTTTGCTACGTTGCCATACGTCACTTAGTAACAATAGTACCTTGCTTTGCAACGTTGCCATACGTCGCTTAGTAACAATAGTACCTTGCTTTGCAACGTTGCCATACGTCACTTAGTAACAATAGTACCTCGCTTTGCAACGTTGCCATACGTCACTTAGTAACAATAGTACCTTGCTTTGCTACGTTGCCATACCTCACTTAGTAACAATAGTACCTTGCTTTGCAACGTTGCCATACCTCACTTAGTAACAATAGTACCTTGCTTTGCAACGTTGCCATACGTCACTTAGTAACAATAGTACCTCGCTTTGCAACGTTGCCATACGTCACTTAGTAACAATAGTACCTTGCTTTGCTACGTTGCCATACCTCACTTAGTAACAATAGTACCTTGCTTTGCAACGTTGCCATACCTCACTTAGTAACAATAGTACCTTGCTTTGCAACGTTGCCATACGTCACTTAGTAACAATAGTACCTCGCTTTGCAACGTTGCCATACGTCACTTAGTAACAATAGTACCTTGCTTTGCTACGTTGCCATACCTCACTTAGTAACAATAGTACCTTGCTTTGCAACGTTGCCATACCTCACTTAGTAACAATAGTACCTTGCTTTGCTACGTTGCCATACCTCACTTAGTAACAATAGTACCTTGCTTTGCAACGTTGCCATACCTCACTTAGTAACAATAGTACCTTGCTTTGCAACGTTGCCATACGTCACTTAGTAACAATAGTACCTCGCTTTGCAACGTTGCCATACGTCACTTAGTAACAATAGTACCTTGCTTTGCTACGTTGCCATACCTCACTTAGTAACAATAGTACCTTGCTTTGCAACGTTGCCATACCTCACTTAGTAACAATAGTACCTTGCTTTGCAACGTTGCCATACGTCGCTTAGTAACAATAGTACCTTGCTTTGCAACGTTGCCATACGTCGCTTAGTAACAATAGTACCTTGCTTTGCAACGTTGCCATACGTCGCTTAGTAACAATAGTACCTTGCTTTGCAACGTTGCCATACGTCGCTTAGTAACAATAGTACCTTGCTTTGCAACGTTGCCATACGTCGCTTAGTAACAATAGTACCTTGCTTTGCTACGTTGCCATACGTCACTTAGTAACAATAGTACCTTGCTTTGCAACGTTGCCATACGTCGCTTAGTAACAATAGTACCTTGCTTTGCAACGTTGCCATACGTCGCTTAGTAACAATAGTACCTTGCTTTGCAACGTTGCCATACGTCGCTTAGTAACAATAGTACCTTGCTTTGCAACGTTGCCATACGTCACTTAGTCAACAATAGTTACCTTGCTTTGCAACGTTGCCATACGTCGCTTAGTAACAATAGTACCTTGCTTTGCAACGTTGCCATACGTCGCTTAGTAACAATAGTACCTTGCTTTGCAACGTTGCCATACCTCACTTAGTAACAACAGTACCTTGCTTTGCTACGTTTTGCCATACCTCACTTAGTAACAATAGTACCTTGCTTTGCAACGTTGCCATACCTCACTTAGTAACAATAGTACCTTGCTTTGCAACGTTGCCATACGTCACTTAGTAACAATAGTACCTCGCTTTGCAACGTTGCCATACGTCACTTAGTAACAATAGTACCTTGCTTTGCTACGTTGCCATACCTCACTTAGTAACAATAGTACCTTGCTTTGCAACGTTGCCATACCTCACTTAGTAACAATAGTACCTTGCTTTGCAACGTTGCCATACGTCACTTAGTAACAATAGTACCTCGCTTTGCAACGTTGCCATACGTCACTTAGTAACAATAGTACCTTGCTTTGCTACGTTGCCATACCTCACTTAGTAACAATAGTACCTTGCTTTGCAACGTTGCCATACCTCACTTAGTAACAATAGTACCTTGCTTTGCAACGTTGCCATACGTCACTTAGTAACAATAGTACCTCGCTTTGCAACGTTGCCATACGTCACTTAGTAACAATAGTACCTTGCTTTGCTACGTTGCCATACCTCACTTAGTAACAATAGTACCTTGCTTTGCAACGTTGCCATACCTCACTTAGTAACAATAGTACCTTGCTTTGCAACGTTGCCATACGTCACTTAGTAACAATAGTACCTCGCTTTGCAACGTTGCCATACGTCACTTAGTAACAATAGTACCTTGCTTTGCTACGTTGCCATACCTCACTTAGTAACAATAGTACCTTGCTTTGCAACGTTGCCATACCTCACTTAGTAACAATAGTACCTTGCTTTGCAACGTTGCCATACGTCGCTTAGTAACAATAGTACCTTGCTTTGCAACGTTGCCATACGTCGCTTAGTAACAATAGTACCTTGCTTTGCAACGTTGCCATACGTCGCTTAGTAACAATAGTACCTTGCTTTGCAACGTTGCCATACGTCGCTTAGTAACAATAGTACCTTGCTTTGCAACGTTGCCATACGTCACTTAGTAACAATAGTACCTTGCTTTGCAACGTTGCCATACGTCACTTAGTAACAATAGTACCTTGCTTTGCAACGTTGCCATACGTCACTTAGTAACAATAGTACCTTGCTTTGCAACGTTGCCATACGTCACTTAGTAACAATAGTACCTCGCTTTGCAACGTTGCCATACGTCACTTAGTAACAATAGTACCTTGCTTTGCAACGTTGCCATACGTCACTTAGTAACAATAGTACCTCGCTTTGCAACGTTGCCATACGTCACTTAGTAACAATAGTACCTTGCTTTGCTACGTTGCCATACCTCACTTAGTAACAATAGTACCTTGCTTTGCAACGTTGCCATACCTCACTTAGTAACAATAGTACCTTGCTTTGCAACGTTGCCATACGTCACTTAGTAACAATAGTACCTCGCTTTGCAACGTTGCCATACGTCACTTAGTAACAATAGTACCTTGCTTTGCTACGTTGCCATACCTCACTTAGTAACAATAGTACCTTGCTTTGCAACGTTGCCATACCTCACTTAGTAACAATAGTACCTTGCTTTGCAACGTTGCCATACGTCACTTAGTAACAATAGTACCTCGCTTTGCAACGTTGCCATACGTCACTTAGTAACAATAGTACCTTGCTTTGCTACGTTGCCATACCTCACTTAGTAACAATAGTACCTTGCTTTGCAACGTTGCCATACCTCACTTAGTAACAATAGTACCTTGCTTTGCAACGTTGCCATACGTCACTTAGTAACAATAGTACCTCGCTTTGCAACGTTGCCATACGTCACTTAGTAACAATAGTACCTTGCTTTGCTACGTTGCCATACCTCACTTAGTAACAATAGTACCTTGCTTTGCAACGTTGCCATACCTCACTTAGTAACAATAGTACCTTGCTTTGCAACGTTGCCATACGTCACTTAGTAACAATAGTACCTCGCTTTGCAACGTTGCCATACGTCACTTAGTAACAATAGTACCTTGCTTTGCTACGTTGCCATACCTCACTTAGTAACAATAGTACCTTGCTTTGCAACGTTGCCATACGTCACTTAGTAACAATAGTACCTTGCTTTGCTACGTTGCCATACCTCACTTAGTAACAATAGTACCTTGCTTTGCAACGTTGCCATACCTCACTTAGTAACAATAGTACCTTGCTTTGCAACGTTGCCATACGTCACTTAGTAACAATAGTACCTCGCTTTGCAACGTTGCCATACGTCACTTAGTAACAATAGTACCTTGCTTTGCTACGTTGCCATACCTCACTTAGTAACAATAGTACCTTGCTTTGCAACGTTGCCATACCTCACTTAGTAACAATAGTACCTTGCTTTGCAACGTTGCCATACGTCGCTTAGTAACAATAGTACCTTGCTTTGCAACGTTGCCATACGTCGCTTAGTAACAATAGTACCTTGCTTTGCAACGTTGCCATACGTCGCTTAGTAACAATAGTACCTTGCTTTGCAACGTTGCCATACGTCGCTTAGTAACAATAGTACCTTGCTTTGCAACGTTGCCATACGTCGCTTAGTAACAATAGTACCTTGCTTTGCTACGTTGCCATACGTCACTTAGTAACAATAGTACCTTGCTTTGCAACGTTGCCATACGTCGCTTAGTAACAATAGTACCTTGCTTTGCAACGTTGCCATACGTCGCTTAGTAACAATAGTACCTTGCTTTGCAACGTTGCCATACGTCGCTTAGTAACAATAGTACCTTGCTTTGCAACGTTGCCATACGTCGCTTAGTAACAATAGTACCTTGCTTTGCAACGTTGCCATACGTCGCTTAGTAACAATAGTACCTTGCTTTGCAACGTTGCCATACGTCGCTTAGTAACAATAGTACCTTGCTTTGCAACGTTGCCATACGTCACTTAGTAACAATAGTACCTTGCTTTGCAACGTTGCCATACGTCACTTAGTAACAATAGTACCTTGCTTTGCAACGTTGCCATACGTCACTTAGTAACAATAGTACCTTGCTTTGCAACGTTGCCATACGTCACTTAGTAACAATAGTACCTCGCTTTGCAACGTTGCCATACGTCACTTAGTAACAATAGTACCTTGCTTTGCAACGTTGCCATACGTCACTTAGTAACAATAGTACCTCGCTTTGCAACGTTGCCATACGTCACTTAGTAACAATAGTACCTTGCTTTGCTACGTTGCCATACCTCACTTAGTAACAATAGTACCTTGCTTTGCAACGTTGCCATACCTCACTTAGTAACAATAGTACCTTGCTTTGCAACGTTGCCATACGTCACTTAGTAACAATAGTACCTCGCTTTGCAACGTTGCCATACGTCACTTAGTAACAATAGTACCTTGCTTTGCTACGTTGCCATACCTCACTTAGTAACAATAGTACCTTGCTTTGCAACGTTGCCATACCTCACTTAGTAACAATAGTACCTTGCTTTGCAACGTTGCCATACGTCACTTAGTAACAATAGTACCTCGCTTTGCAACGTTGCCATACGTCACTTAGTAACAATAGTACCTTGCTTTGCTACGTTGCCATACCTCACTTAGTAACAATAGTACCTTGCTTTGCAACGTTGCCATACCTCACTTAGTAACAATAGTACCTTGCTTTGCAACGTTGCCATACGTCACTTAGTAACAATAGTACCTCGCTTTGCAACGTTGCCATACGTCACTTAGTAACAATAGTACCTTGCTTTGCTACGTTGCCATACCTCACTTAGTAACAATAGTACCTTGCTTTGCAACGTTGCCATACCTCACTTAGTAACAATAGTACCTTGCTTTGCAACGTTGCCATACGTCACTTAGTAACAATAGTACCTCGCTTTGCAACGTTGCCATACGTCACTTAGTAACAATAGTACCTTGCTTTGCTACGTTGCCATACCTCACTTAGTAACAATAGTACCTTGCTTTGCAACGTTGCCATACGTCACTTAGTAACAATAGTACCTTGCTTTGCAACGTTGCCATACGTCACTTAGTAACAATAGTACCTCGCTTTGCAACGTTGCCATACGTCACTTAGTAACAATAGTACCTTGCTTTGCTACGTTGCCATACCTCACTTAGTAACAATAGTACCTTGCTTTGCAACGTTGCCATACCTCACTTAGTAACAATAGTACCTTGCTTTGCAACGTTGCCATACGTCACTTAGTAACAATAGTACCTCGCTTTGCAACGTTGCCATACGTCACTTAGTAACAATAGTACCTTGCTTTGCTACGTTGCCATACCTCACTTAGTAACAATAGTACCTTGCTTTGCAACGTTGCCATACCTCACTTAGTAACAATAGTACCTTGCTTTGCAACGTTGCCATACGTCACTTAGTAACAATAGTACCTCGCTTTGCAACGTTGCCATACGTCACTTAGTAACAATAGTACCTTGCTTTGCTACGTTGCCATACCTCACTTAGTAACAATAGTACCTTGCTTTGCAACGTTGCCATACCTCACTTAGTAACAATAGTACCTTGCTTTGCTACGTTGCCATACCTCACTTAGTAACAATAGTACCTTGCTTTGCAACGTTGCCATACCTCACTTAGTAACAATAGTACCTTGCTTTGCAACGTTGCCATACGTCACTTAGTAACAATAGTACCTCGCTTTGCAACGTTGCCATACGTCACTTAGTAACAATAGTACCTTGCTTTGCTACGTTGCCATACCTCACTTAGTAACAATAGTACCTTGCTTTGCAACGTTGCCATACCTCACTTAGTAACAATAGTACCTTGCTTTGCAACGTTGCCATACGTCGCTTAGTAACAATAGTACCTTGCTTTGCAACGTTGCCATACGTCGCTTAGTAACAATAGTACCTTGCTTTGCAACGTTGCCATACGTCGCTTAGTAACAATAGTACCTTGCTTTGCAACGTTGCCATACGTCGCTTAGTAACAATAGTACCTTGCTTTGCTACGTTGCCATACGTCGCTTAGTAACAATAGTACCTTGCTTTGCAACGTTGCCATACGTCACTTAGTAACAACAGTACCTTGCTTTGCTACGTTGCCATACCTCACTTAGTAACAATAGTACCTTGCTTTGCAACGTTGCCATACGTCACTTAGTAACAATAGTACCTTGCTTTGCAACGTTGCCATACGTCACTTAGTAACAACAGTACCTTGCTTTGCTACGTTGCCATACCTCACTTAGTAACAATAGTACCTTGCTTTGCAACGTTGCCATACCTCACTTAGTAACAACAGTACCTTGCTTTGCTACGTTGCCATACGTCACTTAGTAACAATAGTACCTTGCTTTGCAACGTTGCCATACCTCACTTAGTAACAACAGTACCTTGCTTTGCTACGTTGCCATACCTCACTTAGTAACAATAGTACCTTGCTTTGCAACGTTGCCATACGTCACTTAGTAACAACAGTACCTTGCTTTGCTACGTTGCCATACCTCACTTAGTAACAATAGTACCTTGCTTTGCAACGTTGCCATACGTCACTTAGTAACAACAGTACCTTGCTTTGCTACGTTGCCATACGTCGCTTAGTAACAATAGTACCTTGCTTTGCAACGTTGCCATACCTCACTTAGTAACAATAGTACCTTGCTTTGCTACGTTGCCATACGTCACTTAGTAACAATAGTACCTTGCTTTGCAACGTTGCCATACGTCACTTAGTAACAATAGTACCTTGCTTTGCAACGTTGCCATACGTCGCTTAGTAACAATAGTACCTTGCTTTGCAACGTTGCCATACCTCACTTAGTAACAATAGTACCTTGCTTTGCTACGTTGCCATACGTCACTTAGTAACAATAGTACCTTGCTTTGCAACGTTGCCATACGTCACTTAGTAACAATAGTACCTTGCTTTGCAACGTTGCCATACGTCGCTTAGTAACAATAGTACCTTGCTTTGCAACGTTGCCATACCTCACTTAGTAACAATAGTACCTTGCTTTGCTACGTTGCCATACGTCACTTAGTAACAATAGTACCTTGCTTTGCAACGTTGCCATACGTCGCTTAGTAACAATAGTACCTTGCTTTGCAACGTTGCCATACGTCACTTAGTAACAATAGTACCTTGCTTTGCTACGTTGCCATACGTCACTTAGTAACAACAGTACCTTGCTTTGCTACGTTGCCATACGTCACTTAGTAACAATAGTACCTTGCTTTGCAACGTTGCCATACGTCACTTAGTAACAATAGTACCTTGCTTTGCTACGTTGCCATACGTCGCTTAGTAACAATAGTACCTTGCTTTGCAACGTTGCCATACGTCACTTAGTAACAACAGTACCTTGCTTTGCTACGTTGCCATACGTCGCTTAGTAACAATAGTACCTTGCTTTGCAACGTTGCCATACCTCACTTAGTAACAATAGTACCTTGCTTTGCTACGTTGCCATACGTCACTTAGTAACAATAGTACCTTGCTTTGCAACGTTGCCATACGTCACTTAGTAACAATAGTACCTTGCTTTGCAACGTTGCCATACGTCGCTTAGTAACAATAGTACCTTGCTTTGCAACGTTGCCATACCTCACTTAGTAACAATAGTACCTTGCTTTGCTACGTTGCCATACGTCACTTAGTAACAATAGTACCTTGCTTTGCAACGTTGCCATACGTCACTTAGTAACAATAGTACCTTGCTTTGCAACGTTGCCATACGTCGCTTAGTAACAATAGTACCTTGCTTTGCAACGTTGCCATACCTCACTTAGTAACAATAGTACCTTGCTTTGCTACGTTGCCATACGTCACTTAGTAACAATAGTACCTTGCTTTGCAACGTTGCCATACGTCGCTTAGTAACAATAGTACCTTGCTTTGCAACGTTGCCATACGTCACTTAGTAACAATAGTACCTTGCTTTGCTACGTTGCCATACGTCACTTAGTAACAACAGTACCTTGCTTTGCTACGTTGCCATACGTCGCTTAGTAACAATAGTACCTTGCTTTGCAACGTTGCCATACGTCGCTTAGTAACAATAGGACCTTGCTTTGCTACGTTGCCATACGTCGCTTAGTAACAACAGTACCTTGCTTTGCAACGTTGCCATACGTCACTTAGTAACAATAGTACCTGGCTTTGCAACGTTGCCATACGTCACTTAGTAACAATAGTACCTTGCTTTGCAACGTTGCCATACGTCGCTTAGTAACAATAGGACCTTGCTTTGCTACGTTGCCATACGTCGCTTAGTAACAACAGTACCTTGCTTTGCTACGTTGCCATACGTCACTTAGTAACAATAGTACCTTGCTTTGCAACGTTGCCATACGTCACTTAGTAACAATAGTACCTTGCTTTGCAACGTTGCCATACGTCACTTAGTAACAATAGGACCTTGCTTTGCAACGTTGCCATACGTCGCTTAGTAACAATAGGACCTTGCTTTGCAACGTTGCCATACGTCGCTTAGTAACAATAGGACCTTGCTTTGCAACGTTGCCATACGTCGCTTAGTAACAATAGTACCTTGCTTTGCAACGTTGCCATACGTCACTTAGTAACAATAGTACCTTGCTTTGCAACGTTGCCATACGTCACTTAGTAACAATAGTACCTTGCTTTGCAACGTTGCCATACGTCACTTAGTAACAATAGTACCTTGCTTTGCAACGTTGCCATACGTCACTTAGAACTATAGTACCTTGCTTTGCAACGTTGCCATACGTCACTTAGTAACAATAGTACCTTGCTTTGCAACGTTGCCATACGTCGCTTAGTAACAATAGGACCTTGCTTTGCAACGTTGCCATACGTCACTTAGTAACAATAGTACCTTGCTTTGCAACGTTGCCATACGTCACTTAGTAACAATAGTACCTTGCTTTGCAACGTTGCCATACGTCGCTTAGTAACAATAGTACCTTGCTTTGCAACGTTGCCATACGTCACTTAGTAACAATAGTACCTTGCTTTGCAACGTTGCCATACGTCGCTTAGTAACAATAGGACCTTGCTTTGCTACGTTGCCATACGTCGCTTAGTAACAACAGTACCTTGCTTTGCAACGTTGCCATACGTCACTTAGTAACAATAGTACCTGGCTTTGCAACGTTGCCATACGTCACTTAGTAACAATAGTACCTTGCTTTGCAACGTTGCCATACGTCGCTTAGTAACAATAGGACCTTGCTTTGCTACGTTGCCATACGTCGCTTAGTAACAACAGTACCTTGCTTTGCTACGTTGCCATACGTCGCTTAGTAACAACAGTACCTTGCTTTGCAACGTTGCCATACGTCACTTAGTAACAATAGTACCTGGCTTTGCAACGTTGCCATACGTCACTTAGTAACAATAGTACCTTGCTTTGCAACGTTGCCATACGTCGCTTAGTAACAATAGTACCTTGCTTTGCAACGTTGCCATACGTCACTTAGTAACAATAGTACCTTGCTTTGCAACGTTGCCATACGTCACTTAGTAACAATAGTACCTTGCTTTGCAACGTTGCCATACGTCACTTAGTAACAATAGTACCTTGCTTTGCTACGTTGCCATACGTCACTTAGTAACAATAGTACCTTGCTTTGCAACGTTGCCATACGTCACTTAGTAACAATAGGACCTTGCTTTGCTACGTTGCCATACGTCGCTTAGTAACAACAGTACCTTGCTTTGCTACGTTGCCATACGTCGCTTAGTAACAACAGTACCTTGCTTTGCAACGTTGCCATACGTCACTTAGTAACAATAGTACCTGGCTTTGCAACGTTGCCATACGTCACTTAGTAACAATAGTACCTTGCTTTGCAACGTTGCCATACGTCGCTTAGTAACAATAGTACCTTGCTTTGCAACGTTGCCATACGTCACTTAGTAACAATAGTACCTTGCTTTGCAACGTTGCCATACGTCACTTAGTAACAATAGTACCTTGCTTTGCAACGTTGCCATACGTCACTTAGTAACAATAGTACCTTGCTTTGCTACGTTGCCATACGTCACTTAGTAACAATAGTACCTTGCTTTGCAACGTTGCCATACGTCACTTAGTAACAATAGTACCTTGCTTTGCAACGTTGCCATACGTCGCTTAGTAACAATAGTACCTTGCTTTGCAACGTTGCCATACGTCACTTAGTAACAATAGTACCTTGCTTTGCAACGTTGCCATACGTCGCTTAGTAACAATAGTACCTTGCTTTGCAACGTTGCCATACGTCGCTTAGTAACAATAGTACCTTGCTTTGCTACGTTGCCATACGTCACTTAGTAACAATAGTACCTTGCTTTGCAACGTTGCCATACGTCGCTTAGTAACAATAGTACCTTGCTTTGCAACGTTGCCATACGTCACTTAGTAACAATAGTACCTTGCTTTGCAACGTTGCCATACGTCGCTTAGTAACAATAGGACCTTGCTTTGCAACGTTGCCATACGTCACTTAGTAACAATAGTACCTTGCTTTGCAACGTTGCCATACCTCACTTAGTAACAATAGTACCTTGCTTTGCAACGTTGCCATACCTCACTTAGTAACAATAGTACCTTGCTTTGCAACGTTGCCATACCTCACTTAGTAACAATAGTACCTTGCTTTGCAACGTTGCCATACGTCACTTAGTAACAATAGTACCTCGCTTTGCAACGTTGCCATACGTCACTTAGTAACAATAGTACCTTGCTTTGCTACGTTGCCATACCTCACTTAGTAACAATAGTACCTTGCTTTGCAACGTTGCCATACCTCACTTAGTAACAATAGTACCTTGCTTTGCAACGTTGCCATACGTCACTTAGTAACAATAGTACCTCGCTTTGCAACGTTGCCATACGTCACTTAGTAACAATAGTACCTTGCTTTGCTACGTTGCCATACCTCACTTAGTAACAATAGTACCTTGCTTTGCAACGTTGCCATACCTCACTTAGTAACAATAGTACCTTGCTTTGCAACGTTGCCATACGTCACTTAGTAACAATAGTACCTCGCTTTGCAACGTTGCCATACGTCACTTAGTAACAATAGTACCTTGCTTTGCTACGTTGCCATACCTCACTTAGTAACAATAGTACCTTGCTTTGCAACGTTGCCATACCTCACTTAGTAACAATAGTACCTTGCTTTGCAACGTTGCCATACGTCACTTAGTAACAATAGTACCTCGCTTTGCAACGTTGCCATACGTCACTTAGTAACAATAGTACCTTGCTTTGCTACGTTGCCATACCTCACTTAGTAACAATAGTACCTTGCTTTGCAACGTTGCCATACGTCACTTAGTAACAATAGTACCTTGCTTTGCTACGTTGCCATACCTCACTTAGTAACAATAGTACCTTGCTTTGCAACGTTGCCATACCTCACTTAGTAACAATAGTACCTTGCTTTGCAACGTTGCCATACGTCACTTAGTAACAATAGTACCTCGCTTTGCAACGTTGCCATACGTCACTTAGTAACAATAGTACCTTGCTTTGCTACGTTGCCATACCTCACTTAGTAACAATAGTACCTTGCTTTGCAACGTTGCCATACCTCACTTAGTAACAATAGTACCTTGCTTTGCAACGTTGCCATACGTCGCTTAGTAACAATAGTACCTTGCTTTGCAACGTTGCCATACGTCGCTTAGTAACAATAGTACCTTGCTTTGCAACGTTGCCATACGTCGCTTAGTAACAATAGTACCTTGCTTTGCAACGTTGCCATACGTCGCTTAGTAACAATAGTACCTTGCTTTGCAACGTTGCCATACGTCGCTTAGTAACAATAGTACCTTGCTTTGCTACGTTGCCATACGTCACTTAGTAACAATAGTACCTTGCTTTGCAACGTTGCCATACGTCGCTTAGTAACAATAGTACCTTGCTTTGCAACGTTGCCATACGTCGCTTAGTAACAATAGTACCTTGCTTTGCAACGTTGCCATACGTCGCTTAGTAACAATAGTACCTTGCTTTGCAACGTTGCCATACGTCGCTTAGTAACAATAGTACCTTGCTTTGCAACGTTGCCATACGTCGCTTAGTAACAATAGTACCTTGCTTTGCAACGTTGCCATACGTCGCTTAGTAACAATAGTACCTTGCTTTGCAACGTTGCCATACGTCACTTAGTAACAATAGTACCTTGCTTTGCAACGTTGCCATACGTCACTTAGTAACAATAGTACCTTGCTTTGCAACGTTGCCATACGTCACTTAGTAACAATAGTACCTTGCTTTGCAACGTTGCCATACGTCACTTAGTAACAATAGTACCTCGCTTTGCAACGTTGCCATACGTCACTTAGTAACAATAGTACCTTGCTTTGCAACGTTGCCATACGTCACTTAGTAACAATAGTACCTCGCTTTGCAACGTTGCCATACGTCACTTAGTAACAATAGTACCTTGCTTTGCTACGTTGCCATACCTCACTTAGTAACAATAGTACCTTGCTTTGCAACGTTGCCATACCTCACTTAGTAACAATAGTACCTTGCTTTGCAACGTTGCCATACGTCACTTAGTAACAATAGTACCTCGCTTTGCAACGTTGCCATACGTCACTTAGTAACAATAGTACCTTGCTTTGCTACGTTGCCATACCTCACTTAGTAACAATAGTACCTTGCTTTGCAACGTTGCCATACCTCACTTAGTAACAATAGTACCTTGCTTTGCAACGTTGCCATACGTCACTTAGTAACAATAGTACCTCGCTTTGCAACGTTGCCATACGTCACTTAGTAACAATAGTACCTTGCTTTGCTACGTTGCCATACCTCACTTAGTAACAATAGTACCTTGCTTTGCAACGTTGCCATACCTCACTTAGTAACAATAGTACCTTGCTTTGCAACGTTGCCATACGTCACTTAGTAACAATAGTACCTCGCTTTGCAACGTTGCCATACGTCACTTAGTAACAATAGTACCTTGCTTTGCTACGTTGCCATACCTCACTTAGTAACAATAGTACCTTGCTTTGCAACGTTGCCATACCTCACTTAGTAACAATAGTACCTTGCTTTGCAACGTTGCCATACGTCACTTAGTAACAATAGTACCTCGCTTTGCAACGTTGCCATACGTCACTTAGTAACAATAGTACCTTGCTTTGCTACGTTGCCATACCTCACTTAGTAACAATAGTACCTTGCTTTGCAACGTTGCCATACGTCACTTAGTAACAATAGTACCTTGCTTTGCAACGTTGCCATACGTCACTTAGTAACAATAGTACCTCGCTTTGCAACGTTGCCATACGTCACTTAGTAACAATAGTACCTTGCTTTGCTACGTTGCCATACCTCACTTAGTAACAATAGTACCTTGCTTTGCAACGTTGCCATACCTCACTTAGTAACAATAGTACCTTGCTTTGCAACGTTGCCATACGTCACTTAGTAACAATAGTACCTCGCTTTGCAACGTTGCCATACGTCACTTAGTAACAATAGTACCTTGCTTTGCTACGTTGCCATACCTCACTTAGTAACAATAGTACCTTGCTTTGCAACGTTGCCATACCTCACTTAGTAACAATAGTACCTTGCTTTGCAACGTTGCCATACGTCACTTAGTAACAATAGTACCTCGCTTTGCAACGTTGCCATACGTCACTTAGTAACAATAGTACCTTGCTTTGCTACGTTGCCATACCTCACTTAGTAACAATAGTACCTTGCTTTGCAACGTTGCCATACCTCACTTAGTAACAATAGTACCTTGCTTTGCTACGTTGCCATACCTCACTTAGTAACAATAGTACCTTGCTTTGCAACGTTGCCATACCTCACTTAGTAACAATAGTACCTTGCTTTGCAACGTTGCCATACGTCACTTAGTAACAATAGTACCTCGCTTTGCAACGTTGCCATACGTCACTTAGTAACAATAGTACCTTGCTTTGCTACGTTGCCATACCTCACTTAGTAACAATAGTACCTTGCTTTGCAACGTTGCCATACCTCACTTAGTAACAATAGTACCTTGCTTTGCAACGTTGCCATACGTCGCTTAGTAACAATAGTACCTTGCTTTGCAACGTTGCCATACGTCGCTTAGTAACAATAGTACCTTGCTTTGCAACGTTGCCATACGTCGCTTAGTAACAATAGTACCTTGCTTTGCAACGTTGCCATACGTCGCTTAGTAACAATAGTACCTTGCTTTGCTACGTTGCCATACGTCGCTTAGTAACAATAGTACCTTGCTTTGCAACGTTGCCATACGTCACTTAGTAACAACAGTACCTTGCTTTGCTACGTTGCCATACCTCACTTAGTAACAATAGTACCTTGCTTTGCAACGTTGCCATACGTCACTTAGTAACAATAGTACCTTGCTTTGCAACGTTGCCATACGTCACTTAGTAACAACAGTACCTTGCTTTGCTACGTTGCCATACCTCACTTAGTAACAATAGTACCTTGCTTTGCAACGTTGCCATACCTCACTTAGTAACAACAGTACCTTGCTTTGCTACGTTGCCATACGTCACTTAGTAACAATAGTACCTTGCTTTGCAACGTTGCCATACCTCACTTAGTAACAACAGTACCTTGCTTTGCTACGTTGCCATACCTCACTTAGTAACAATAGTACCTTGCTTTGCAACGTTGCCATACGTCACTTAGTAACAACAGTACCTTGCTTTGCTACGTTGCCATACCTCACTTAGTAACAATAGTACCTTGCTTTGCAACGTTGCCATACGTCACTTAGTAACAACAGTACCTTGCTTTGCTACGTTGCCATACGTCGCTTAGTAACAATAGTACCTTGCTTTGCAACGTTGCCATACCTCACTTAGTAACAATAGTACCTTGCTTTGCTACGTTGCCATACGTCACTTAGTAACAATAGTACCTTGCTTTGCAACGTTGCCATACGTCACTTAGTAACAATAGTACCTTGCTTTGCAACGTTGCCATACGTCGCTTAGTAACAATAGTACCTTGCTTTGCAACGTTGCCATACCTCACTTAGTAACAATAGTACCTTGCTTTGCTACGTTGCCATACGTCACTTAGTAACAATAGTACCTTGCTTTGCAACGTTGCCATACGTCACTTAGTAACAATAGTACCTTGCTTTGCAACGTTGCCATACGTCGCTTAGTAACAATAGTACCTTGCTTTGCAACGTTGCCATACCTCACTTAGTAACAATAGTACCTTGCTTTGCTACGTTGCCATACGTCACTTAGTAACAATAGTACCTTGCTTTGCAACGTTGCCATACGTCGCTTAGTAACAATAGTACCTTGCTTTGCAACGTTGCCATACGTCACTTAGTAACAATAGTACCTTGCTTTGCTACGTTGCCATACGTCACTTAGTAACAACAGTACCTTGCTTTGCTACGTTGCCATACGTCACTTAGTAACAATAGTACCTTGCTTTGCAACGTTGCCATACGTCACTTAGTAACAATAGTACCTTGCTTTGCTACGTTGCCATACGTCGCTTAGTAACAATAGTACCTTGCTTTGCAACGTTGCCATACGTCACTTAGTAACAACAGTACCTTGCTTTGCTACGTTGCCATACGTCGCTTAGTAACAATAGTACCTTGCTTTGCAACGTTGCCATACCTCACTTAGTAACAATAGTACCTTGCTTTGCTACGTTGCCATACGTCACTTAGTAACAATAGTACCTTGCTTTGCAACGTTGCCATACGTCACTTAGTAACAATAGTACCTTGCTTTGCAACGTTGCCATACGTCGCTTAGTAACAATAGTACCTTGCTTTGCAACGTTGCCATACCTCACTTAGTAACAATAGTACCTTGCTTTGCTACGTTGCCATACGTCACTTAGTAACAATAGTACCTTGCTTTGCAACGTTGCCATACGTCACTTAGTAACAATAGTACCTTGCTTTGCAACGTTGCCATACGTCGCTTAGTAACAATAGTACCTTGCTTTGCAACGTTGCCATACCTCACTTAGTAACAATAGTACCTTGCTTTGCTACGTTGCCATACGTCACTTAGTAACAATAGTACCTTGCTTTGCAACGTTGCCATACGTCGCTTAGTAACAATAGTACCTTGCTTTGCAACGTTGCCATACGTCACTTAGTAACAATAGTACCTTGCTTTGCTACGTTGCCATACGTCACTTAGTAACAACAGTACCTTGCTTTGCTACGTTGCCATACGTCGCTTAGTAACAATAGTACCTTGCTTTGCAACGTTGCCATACGTCGCTTAGTAACAATAGGACCTTGCTTTGCTACGTTGCCATACGTCGCTTAGTAACAACAGTACCTTGCTTTGCAACGTTGCCATACGTCACTTAGTAACAATAGTACCTGGCTTTGCAACGTTGCCATACGTCACTTAGTAACAATAGTACCTTGCTTTGCAACGTTGCCATACGTCGCTTAGTAACAATAGGACCTTGCTTTGCTACGTTGCCATACGTCGCTTAGTAACAACAGTACCTTGCTTTGCTACGTTGCCATACGTCACTTAGTAACAATAGTACCTTGCTTTGCAACGTTGCCATACGTCACTTAGTAACAATAGTACCTTGCTTTGCAACGTTGCCATACGTCACTTAGTAACAATAGGACCTTGCTTTGCAACGTTGCCATACGTCGCTTAGTAACAATAGGACCTTGCTTTGCAACGTTGCCATACGTCGCTTAGTAACAATAGGACCTTGCTTTGCAACGTTGCCATACGTCGCTTAGTAACAATAGTACCTTGCTTTGCAACGTTGCCATACGTCACTTAGTAACAATAGTACCTTGCTTTGCAACGTTGCCATACGTCACTTAGTAACAATAGTACCTTGCTTTGCAACGTTGCCATACGTCACTTAGTAACAATAGTACCTTGCTTTGCAACGTTGCCATACGTCACTTAGAACTATAGTACCTTGCTTTGCAACGTTGCCATACGTCACTTAGTAACAATAGTACCTTGCTTTGCAACGTTGCCATACGTCGCTTAGTAACAATAGGACCTTGCTTTGCAACGTTGCCATACGTCACTTAGTAACAATAGTACCTTGCTTTGCAACGTTGCCATACGTCACTTAGTAACAATAGTACCTTGCTTTGCAACGTTGCCATACGTCGCTTAGTAACAATAGTACCTTGCTTTGCAACGTTGCCATACGTCACTTAGTAACAATAGTACCTTGCTTTGCAACGTTGCCATACGTCGCTTAGTAACAATAGGACCTTGCTTTGCTACGTTGCCATACGTCGCTTAGTAACAACAGTACCTTGCTTTGCAACGTTGCCATACGTCACTTAGTAACAATAGTACCTGGCTTTGCAACGTTGCCATACGTCACTTAGTAACAATAGTACCTTGCTTTGCAACGTTGCCATACGTCGCTTAGTAACAATAGGACCTTGCTTTGCTACGTTGCCATACGTCGCTTAGTAACAACAGTACCTTGCTTTGCTACGTTGCCATACGTCGCTTAGTAACAACAGTACCTTGCTTTGCAACGTTGCCATACGTCACTTAGTAACAATAGTACCTGGCTTTGCAACGTTGCCATACGTCACTTAGTAACAATAGTACCTTGCTTTGCAACGTTGCCATACGTCGCTTAGTAACAATAGTACCTTGCTTTGCAACGTTGCCATACGTCACTTAGTAACAATAGTACCTTGCTTTGCAACGTTGCCATACGTCACTTAGTAACAATAGTACCTTGCTTTGCAACGTTGCCATACGTCACTTAGTAACAATAGTACCTTGCTTTGCTACGTTGCCATACGTCACTTAGTAACAATAGTACCTTGCTTTGCAACGTTGCCATACGTCACTTAGTAACAATAGGACCTTGCTTTGCTACGTTGCCATACGTCGCTTAGTAACAACAGTACCTTGCTTTGCTACGTTGCCATACGTCGCTTAGTAACAACAGTACCTTGCTTTGCAACGTTGCCATACGTCACTTAGTAACAATAGTACCTGGCTTTGCAACGTTGCCATACGTCACTTAGTAACAATAGTACCTTGCTTTGCAACGTTGCCATACGTCGCTTAGTAACAATAGTACCTTGCTTTGCAACGTTGCCATACGTCACTTAGTAACAATAGTACCTTGCTTTGCAACGTTGCCATACGTCACTTAGTAACAATAGTACCTTGCTTTGCAACGTTGCCATACGTCACTTAGTAACAATAGTACCTTGCTTTGCTACGTTGCCATACGTCACTTAGTAACAATAGTACCTTGCTTTGCAACGTTGCCATACGTCACTTAGTAACAATAGTACCTTGCTTTGCAACGTTGCCATACGTCGCTTAGTAACAATAGTACCTTGCTTTGCAACGTTGCCATACGTCACTTAGTAACAATAGTACCTTGCTTTGCAACGTTGCCATACGTCGCTTAGTAACAATAGTACCTTGCTTTGCAACGTTGCCATACGTCGCTTAGTAACAATAGTACCTTGCTTTGCTACGTTGCCATACGTCACTTAGTAACAATAGTACCTTGCTTTGCAACGTTGCCATACGTCGCTTAGTAACAATAGTACCTTGCTTTGCAACGTTGCCATACGTCACTTAGTAACAATAGTACCTTGCTTTGCAACGTTGCCATACGTCGCTTAGTAACAATAGTACCTTGCTTTGCAACGTTGCCATACGTCACTTAGTAACAATAGTACCTTGCTTTGCAACGTTGCCATACGTCGCTTAGTAACAATAGTACCTTGCTTTGCAACGTTGCCATACGTCGCTTAGTAACAACAGTACCTTGCTTTGCAACGTTGCCATACGTCACTTAGTAACAATAGTACCTTGCTTTGCAACGTTGCCATACGTCGCTTAGTAACAATAGTACCTTGCTTTGCAACGTTGCCATACGTCACTTAGTAACAATAGTACCTTGCTTTGCAACGTTGCCATACGTCGCTTAGTAACAATAGTACCTTGCTTTGCAACGTTGCCATACGTCACTTAGTAACAATAGTACCTCGCTTTGCAACGTTGCCATACGTCACTTAGTAACAATAGTACCTTGCTTTGCTACGTTGCCATACCTCACTTAGTAACAATAGTACCTTGCTTTGCAACGTTGCCATACCTCACTTAGTAACAATAGTACCTTGCTTTGCAACGTTGCCATACGTCACTTAGTAACAATAGTACCTCGCTTTGCAACGTTGCCATACGTCACTTAGTAACAATAGTACCTTGCTTTGCTACGTTGCCATACCTCACTTAGTAACAATAGTACCTTGCTTTGCAACGTTGCCATACCTCACTTAGTAACAATAGTACCTTGCTTTGCAACGTTGCCATACGTCACTTAGTAACAATAGTACCTCGCTTTGCAACGTTGCCATACGTCACTTAGTAACAATAGTACCTTGCTTTGCTACGTTGCCATACCTCACTTAGTAACAATAGTACCTTGCTTTGCAACGTTGCCATACGTCACTTAGTAACAATAGTACCTTGCTTTGCAACGTTGCCATACGTCACTTAGTAACAATAGTACCTCGCTTTGCAACGTTGCCATACGTCACTTAGTAACAATAGTACCTTGCTTTGCTACGTTGCCATACCTCACTTAGTAACAATAGTACCTTGCTTTGCAACGTTGCCATACCTCACTTAGTAACAATAGTACCTTGCTTTGCAACGTTGCCATACGTCACTTAGTAACAATAGTACCTCGCTTTGCAACGTTGCCATACGTCACTTAGTAACAATAGTACCTTGCTTTGCTACGTTGCCATACCTCACTTAGTAACAATAGTACCTTGCTTTGCAACGTTGCCATACCTCACTTAGTAACAATAGTACCTTGCTTTGCAACGTTGCCATACGTCACTTAGTAACAATAGTACCTCGCTTTGCAACGTTGCCATACGTCACTTAGTAACAATAGTACCTTGCTTTGCTACGTTGCCATACCTCACTTAGTAACAATAGTACCTTGCTTTGCAACGTTGCCATACCTCACTTAGTAACAATAGTACCTTGCTTTGCTACGTTGCCATACCTCACTTAGTAACAATAGTACCTTGCTTTGCAACGTTGCCATACCTCACTTAGTAACAATAGTACCTTGCTTTGCAACGTTGCCATACGTCACTTAGTAACAATAGTACCTCGCTTTGCAACGTTGCCATACGTCACTTAGTAACAATAGTACCTTGCTTTGCTACGTTGCCATACCTCACTTAGTAACAATAGTACCTTGCTTTGCAACGTTGCCATACCTCACTTAGTAACAATAGTACCTTGCTTTGCAACGTTGCCATACGTCGCTTAGTAACAATAGTACCTTGCTTTGCAACGTTGCCATACGTCGCTTAGTAACAATAGTACCTTGCTTTGCAACGTTGCCATACGTCGCTTAGTAACAATAGTACCTTGCTTTGCAACGTTGCCATACGTCGCTTAGTAACAATAGTACCTTGCTTTGCTACGTTGCCATACGTCGCTTAGTAACAATAGTACCTTGCTTTGCAACGTTGCCATACGTCACTTAGTAACAACAGTACCTTGCTTTGCTACGTTGCCATACCTCACTTAGTAACAATAGTACCTTGCTTTGCAACGTTGCCATACGTCACTTAGTAACAATAGTACCTTGCTTTGCAACGTTGCCATACGTCACTTAGTAACAACAGTACCTTGCTTTGCTACGTTGCCATACCTCACTTAGTAACAATAGTACCTTGCTTTGCAACGTTGCCATACCTCACTTAGTAACAACAGTACCTTGCTTTGCTACGTTGCCATACGTCACTTAGTAACAATAGTACCTTGCTTTGCAACGTTGCCATACCTCACTTAGTAACAACAGTACCTTGCTTTGCTACGTTGCCATACCTCACTTAGTAACAATAGTACCTTGCTTTGCAACGTTGCCATACGTCACTTAGTAACAACAGTACCTTGCTTTGCTACGTTGCCATACCTCACTTAGTAACAATAGTACCTTGCTTTGCAACGTTGCCATACGTCACTTAGTAACAACAGTACCTTGCTTTGCTACGTTGCCATACGTCGCTTAGTAACAATAGTACCTTGCTTTGCAACGTTGCCATACCTCACTTAGTAACAATAGTACCTTGCTTTGCTACGTTGCCATACGTCACTTAGTAACAATAGTACCTTGCTTTGCAACGTTGCCATACGTCACTTAGTAACAATAGTACCTTGCTTTGCAACGTTGCCATACGTCGCTTAGTAACAATAGTACCTTGCTTTGCAACGTTGCCATACCTCACTTAGTAACAATAGTACCTTGCTTTGCTACGTTGCCATACGTCACTTAGTAACAATAGTACCTTGCTTTGCAACGTTGCCATACGTCACTTAGTAACAATAGTACCTTGCTTTGCAACGTTGCCATACGTCGCTTAGTAACAATAGTACCTTGCTTTGCAACGTTGCCATACCTCACTTAGTAACAATAGTACCTTGCTTTGCTACGTTGCCATACGTCACTTAGTAACAATAGTACCTTGCTTTGCAACGTTGCCATACGTCGCTTAGTAACAATAGTACCTTGCTTTGCAACGTTGCCATACGTCACTTAGTAACAATAGTACCTTGCTTTGCTACGTTGCCATACGTCACTTAGTAACAACAGTACCTTGCTTTGCTACGTTGCCATACGTCACTTAGTAACAATAGTACCTTGCTTTGCAACGTTGCCATACGTCACTTAGTAACAATAGTACCTTGCTTTGCTACGTTGCCATACGTCGCTTAGTAACAATAGTACCTTGCTTTGCAACGTTGCCATACGTCACTTAGTAACAACAGTACCTTGCTTTGCTACGTTGCCATACGTCGCTTAGTAACAATAGTACCTTGCTTTGCAACGTTGCCATACCTCACTTAGTAACAATAGTACCTTGCTTTGCTACGTTGCCATACGTCACTTAGTAACAATAGTACCTTGCTTTGCAACGTTGCCATACGTCACTTAGTAACAATAGTACCTTGCTTTGCAACGTTGCCATACGTCGCTTAGTAACAATAGTACCTTGCTTTGCAACGTTGCCATACCTCACTTAGTAACAATAGTACCTTGCTTTGCTACGTTGCCATACGTCACTTAGTAACAATAGTACCTTGCTTTGCAACGTTGCCATACGTCACTTAGTAACAATAGTACCTTGCTTTGCAACGTTGCCATACGTCGCTTAGTAACAATAGTACCTTGCTTTGCAACGTTGCCATACCTCACTTAGTAACAATAGTACCTTGCTTTGCTACGTTGCCATACGTCACTTAGTAACAATAGTACCTTGCTTTGCAACGTTGCCATACGTCGCTTAGTAACAATAGTACCTTGCTTTGCAACGTTGCCATACGTCACTTAGTAACAATAGTACCTTGCTTTGCTACGTTGCCATACGTCACTTAGTAACAACAGTACCTTGCTTTGCTACGTTGCCATACGTCGCTTAGTAACAATAGTACCTTGCTTTGCAACGTTGCCATACGTCGCTTAGTAACAATAGGACCTTGCTTTGCTACGTTGCCATACGTCGCTTAGTAACAACAGTACCTTGCTTTGCAACGTTGCCATACGTCACTTAGTAACAATAGTACCTGGCTTTGCAACGTTGCCATACGTCACTTAGTAACAATAGTACCTTGCTTTGCAACGTTGCCATACGTCGCTTAGTAACAATAGGACCTTGCTTTGCTACGTTGCCATACGTCGCTTAGTAACAACAGTACCTTGCTTTGCTACGTTGCCATACGTCACTTAGTAACAATAGTACCTTGCTTTGCAACGTTGCCATACGTCACTTAGTAACAATAGTACCTTGCTTTGCAACGTTGCCATACGTCACTTAGTAACAATAGGACCTTGCTTTGCAACGTTGCCATACGTCGCTTAGTAACAATAGGACCTTGCTTTGCAACGTTGCCATACGTCGCTTAGTAACAATAGGACCTTGCTTTGCAACGTTGCCATACGTCGCTTAGTAACAATAGTACCTTGCTTTGCAACGTTGCCATACGTCACTTAGTAACAATAGTACCTTGCTTTGCAACGTTGCCATACGTCACTTAGTAACAATAGTACCTTGCTTTGCAACGTTGCCATACGTCACTTAGTAACAATAGTACCTTGCTTTGCAACGTTGCCATACGTCACTTAGAACTATAGTACCTTGCTTTGCAACGTTGCCATACGTCACTTAGTAACAATAGTACCTTGCTTTGCAACGTTGCCATACGTCGCTTAGTAACAATAGGACCTTGCTTTGCAACGTTGCCATACGTCACTTAGTAACAATAGTACCTTGCTTTGCAACGTTGCCATACGTCACTTAGTAACAATAGTACCTTGCTTTGCAACGTTGCCATACGTCGCTTAGTAACAATAGTACCTTGCTTTGCAACGTTGCCATACGTCACTTAGTAACAATAGTACCTTGCTTTGCAACGTTGCCATACGTCGCTTAGTAACAATAGGACCTTGCTTTGCTACGTTGCCATACGTCGCTTAGTAACAACAGTACCTTGCTTTGCAACGTTGCCATACGTCACTTAGTAACAATAGTACCTGGCTTTGCAACGTTGCCATACGTCACTTAGTAACAATAGTACCTTGCTTTGCAACGTTGCCATACGTCGCTTAGTAACAATAGGACCTTGCTTTGCTACGTTGCCATACGTCGCTTAGTAACAACAGTACCTTGCTTTGCTACGTTGCCATACGTCGCTTAGTAACAACAGTACCTTGCTTTGCAACGTTGCCATACGTCACTTAGTAACAATAGTACCTGGCTTTGCAACGTTGCCATACGTCACTTAGTAACAATAGTACCTTGCTTTGCAACGTTGCCATACGTCGCTTAGTAACAATAGTACCTTGCTTTGCAACGTTGCCATACGTCACTTAGTAACAATAGTACCTTGCTTTGCAACGTTGCCATACGTCACTTAGTAACAATAGTACCTTGCTTTGCAACGTTGCCATACGTCACTTAGTAACAATAGTACCTTGCTTTGCTACGTTGCCATACGTCACTTAGTAACAATAGTACCTTGCTTTGCAACGTTGCCATACGTCACTTAGTAACAATAGGACCTTGCTTTGCTACGTTGCCATACGTCGCTTAGTAACAACAGTACCTTGCTTTGCTACGTTGCCATACGTCGCTTAGTAACAACAGTACCTTGCTTTGCAACGTTGCCATACGTCACTTAGTAACAATAGTACCTGGCTTTGCAACGTTGCCATACGTCACTTAGTAACAATAGTACCTTGCTTTGCAACGTTGCCATACGTCGCTTAGTAACAATAGTACCTTGCTTTGCAACGTTGCCATACGTCACTTAGTAACAATAGTACCTTGCTTTGCAACGTTGCCATACGTCACTTAGTAACAATAGTACCTTGCTTTGCAACGTTGCCATACGTCACTTAGTAACAATAGTACCTTGCTTTGCTACGTTGCCATACGTCACTTAGTAACAATAGTACCTTGCTTTGCAACGTTGCCATACGTCACTTAGTAACAATAGTACCTTGCTTTGCAACGTTGCCATACGTCGCTTAGTAACAATAGTACCTTGCTTTGCAACGTTGCCATACGTCACTTAGTAACAATAGTACCTTGCTTTGCAACGTTGCCATACGTCGCTTAGTAACAATAGTACCTTGCTTTGCAACGTTGCCATACGTCGCTTAGTAACAATAGTACCTTGCTTTGCTACGTTGCCATACGTCACTTAGTAACAATAGTACCTTGCTTTGCAACGTTGCCATACGTCGCTTAGTAACAATAGTACCTTGCTTTGCAACGTTGCCATACGTCACTTAGTAACAATAGTACCTTGCTTTGCAACGTTGCCATACGTCGCTTAGTAACAATAGTACCTTGCTTTGCAACGTTGCCATACGTCACTTAGTAACAATAGTACCTTGCTTTGCAACGTTGCCATACGTCGCTTAGTAACAATAGTACCTTGCTTTGCAACGTTGCCATACGTCGCTTAGTAACAACAGTACCTTGCTTTGCAACGTTGCCATACGTCACTTAGTAACAATAGTACCTTGCTTTGCAACGTTGCCATACGTCGCTTAGTAACAATAGTACCTTGCTTTGCAACGTTGCCATACGTCACTTAGTAACAATAGTACCTTGCTTTGCAACGTTGCCATACGTCGCTTAGTAACAATAGTACCTTGCTTTGCAACGTTGCCATACGTCACTTAGTAACAATAGTACCTTGCTTTGCAACGTTGCCATACGTCGCTTAGTAACAATAGTACCTGATTATATTGGTTCTTAATGTTTTAATTCATTAACTAATGATATATGTGACAAAAATTTGGGGGGGGGGGCTCTCGGCCCCCCGTCCCTTATATACACCCCTGGAAGAATTTTACAGCCTATTTTAATATATCCTACTTATGTCAATTGCCACTATCAACATTCAGCATTTCAGTTTGATTGCTGTAATAGATTCGTAGATATTGAAAACCGACTAAATATTACGGATGGCTGCCATGTTGGATTTTTATATAAGTAGGTCCTAGAGATATGTAATGTTACATGAAGATTATTGTATACGTGTAGCATTCACACTTCAATCGCATGATTAGGACAGAATAAGTAAAAACAAATTTTAAAATTTCGCACAGCTGCCATCTTGTGGTTATGGAAACAATGGAAATAAATTAGATGCCAGTGGATTAACATTCGTATAAGGATTCACTGTACCAAGTTTCACTGCACTCGGATGGTTAAATTCCGAAAAACGTCCATGTGAATATTAATACTTCGCGTCGCCGCCATGTTGGATTTGTGATCACCAGGTTATTGAAAGTCTTATAGGTTATCTTATGACCATAGCCCCTATGAACATAAAAAAATAAGTTTGATTGCTACAATAGATTCGTAGATATTCAGAGCCATCTAAATGCTTCGAATGGTCGCCATGTTGGATTGTTATATGTATAGGCCATAGAGTCATAAACCATTAAAGGAAAATTATTGCGTAGATTCATTATTCAAACTTTCACTTCGACCGCATGATTATGACACAAGAAATAAAAACTTAATTTTAAAATTCGCACAGCCGCCATCTTGAGGTTATGTAAACAATTGAACAAAATTAGATACCAGTGCATTACAATGTGTATACACGTTTCCTGTACCAAGTTCCATTGCGTGTGGATCATTAAATCGCAAGAAAGGTCTATTTAAAATTTTCAACTCCGCTTGGCCGCCATGTTCGTTTTGTAGTTAAACGGTTTTTGAATGTCTTATAGATAATAATAATATCGTATGGCCTCGGCTGCCGGGTGCAAGCTTTGTTATTTGACACCAAGAGGGTAGCTTGCATGCCGAATTTCGTCAGATATTAGATATCTAAGCTCCTTGAACACTATAGCGTTTTCTAGTAGAGAAATGAGGAACTTTGTGTTGGCGGAAAATCCCGAGATTAATTTTGCCATTATGAACTCGGCCTACTGAATTCAAATGGGTCCATTGGCATGCCAACTTCATATGACATGCGTATCGTATATTTGCCGCCTTTCAAAAAAAAAATATCACCTACCACGGCCAGGAGCGAACCTGCAATCTTGGGGTTAGTAGACCGACACGATATCCACTCGCCCAGTAGTGCCCTTCATCTCCGTACAAAATTTCAGGGTGATACCTCTAATAGTTTCAGAGATATAGAATGCCAGTGAAATATTTCGCACAGTCGCCATCTTGAGGTTAAGTAAACAATTGAACGAAGTTAGATGTCGGTGCATTACAATGTGTATAAACATATACTGTACTAAGTTTTATTGCGTTTGGTTGGTTAAATCGCGAGAAACGTCTATTTAAAAGTCACAACTTCGCGTGGCCGCCATGTTGGTTTTGTAGTTACCAGGTTTTCAAATGTCACATAGGTGAACTTGTAGTATTTCTCCTTATCACCGTAAAACATTCCAGGGTGATATTGAACTATTTGAAAAATTCTAAGTTGCAGTCAGTACTTAAATTTAAGAACAGATACACACACTAATACAACCATCACAATTATCACCGGTTATCAGACAGATTCTACACACACCCAAAGTACACGGGGCTACATGACCGCGTTGTCGCAGCCCCTAAACTGAGGAACCAACCAACCACTCTGTTCCTTTTTGGAATTGGACGGGATAGACATACATTTATATTAATTCGTATCGTTTGCAATGCCACTCGGGGTTATGCGACAAGTGATGGAGTTTCAGTATTTGATCTCATGAATCATAAGAATGCTTTATGGAGGCGTCAGTCCGGGCTGTGCACAAGCTTCAGATGAATGTGTTGCCTACGTCCTGTTTTATATAAGACACATCAAAAAGCAATATATTTCCATAAGCGAGGCAATGCAGATGTGCCGTTTATATATTCCTGCGTCGTTCTCTTTAGTATGCTGGGGGTGGTTCAAGGCGGGCATCGGTCGTGCTAGTTTTATATTGCGGTAATTACACCGCTATCGGCCAATGACCGGTCGTGGCTTCCGTTTTTACGCCTCCCTTCCTCCAATACCGCCTAAAATACGCTTCCGATTCTATAAACGAATAATAACAATAGTAATGTTGTAAAACATACCTGAACAAATAACACGTAACTAAAAGCTTGCGTTTCTTATAGTAACGTTTAGATGACGCTACTGACCTAGTATGCATAGACGAACAAACAACACGTAACTAAAAGCTTGCGTTCTTAATGCAACGTGTAGATGACGTGTAACAATTGAGCGCACTAATGGAAAAGAGGCACATATCACAAAAGTGTGTTTTGCCAGGAGAAAGGAATGAAGGAACTCGGATGTATGATAGTCATGCTCATGCCGTTGTGCTTTAAGATCCTACCGATGCACAGTGGGGCAAAATTGAAATCTAGGGGGACAAAATTATTTGTACGTTTTAATCATGAATTTAGAGTGAAAACAACGTATATAATTTGTTTACTTCATAATAAACATCAGTTAAGACTTTTTAAGCTACATCTACACATGCAGGAAATTGTCCAAGACCAGGAGTTGGATAGAGCATTCAGTCATCTCTTCAGATCAATTTTCTACCCCTAATTTACTTTTAACAAAGTCACGAAGTTCCACTTTTGACATAATCGTCGAACCCAGTGCTTTAAACATTTGTAAACGTGTGAGATCTGGTTGCGCGGCATCTTACAACACGTAAGATAACTAAGTAAGTTGCAAAAAGATGCAAAAAATCTTATAACTGGCGTAAACTACAAGACATTATCTACATTTTAACGTTAAGTAGAAAGTGACGCAGAGTGACGCGACATGCTAAAAATCTAAGTGAAAATATAGTTTTAAAAATAATAGTTAAATATTATATAATGCAAATATAGCTAAACTTACGTAACAATTACGCCCATTAATAACTGAAACACGTTACAAAGGTCATACCTTCAGCTGCATGTTCCATCTTAAAGCGTCACACTAACCACAAAGACAACCAAACCACAGCCACTTACATTCACCCTCCAATTCAGACTGCTCGAACAGTGGTGACAGATTTACACTAAGATGCGTTTATATCCCAGAATAGTGAGCGGCAATTATGCTGTAGAAGTAATAAATTTTGATTTTTAATGTTGAAAATAAATAATTTTGTCCTCCTAGATTTCGATTTTGACCCACTGTGCGATGATACTAGATGACATTGGATGTCTTCCTGTACCAAAATCACAAAATCACTGCATAGGTGGCATGTGCCTCTTTTCCACTAGGCCTCTCAATTGTATTACAATTTTCCAATCACAGTGCTCTAGTTAGTTGGCTAACTAGTTATTGTAGTTTTAAGGGGTGAATTAGCCAGGACGTCTGCCCCTTACAGGGCTCTACTTCGTGACAAAGCAACATCACTGTTATCGCTAAGCTCCTGTCATACTTTGAGTTTTCACTTATCGCAACGCTTACTGTCGTTCTTTTGTTTAAAAGGATCATGAACAAAGGATTGGTGGTTGTATCAGGGTTTTATCTCTTTCTTTCGAACCCTAACTTCGCAGGGCTTACCGTCACTGTTTTGTTTACAAATAACACAATGAAAGGTTTGTTTTTATCAGGGTTTGGTTTATTTCCTTAGGTTGGCAGCGCTTATTGTCGCTCTTTTGTTTACAATGATCATCAACTAAGGATAATCAAGATTTTATTTATTTCCTAATGAAGTTAGGTTGTCAAGCACAACCCAGAGACTCTGGTGAGATTGTGGCCCTTGGATTCTGTTGCAAGGGACGACAACTACGGAGCATTCTTTATCAGAATGTGAGATCAATTTTGATCTGTGCACTATGCGAATAAGGTTGGCAAGTCCTCTGCCTATCTACAACAGGATCTGGAGTATTGTGAATTATCTCACAGCGTGGTTATTATGAGTCTCTTCATATTGACGATAGTTCCATACCAAAAAGTTATCTCTAAAGTATAGTGGGTTTAGGTCCGGAGAGTGGGTAGGCCAAGGAACTCGTCGATCACTACTAATCCATCTGTACCGAAACTGTTGATGGAGAAAACCAACGAACATTAGCAGATTCAGAATATTTTGTCAGATGAAGATAACCGCTTGAACAACTGTAAAATAGTACAAATTGGGCTCTACAATTGACATATCGTGTGATAAAACACATTTTCACCCTCATGACAGTAGCAGCTGGCAGATAATTGTTATGGGTGTTGCACTATTAACACTAAAAAGAAGTGGGGTAGAGTAAAAGACTGCTTAATACCAAGGAAGATGGTGTACACGTGCTCGGTAAAACTGATGTAGCTTATTCGTCCTGAATGCCGTAATCCAGAGAACATCACATTCACCTCGAGATTAAATTAATCATTTCAGAAACTTCACGAGAACAAAACTACACGAGGGCGAGCGAGAACTGCCCCTGTCACACTCACATTGCGAGACATTGTATCGGCAGTAACAGCCAATCTCTCCCTCTTCACCCTTGTTGCCATCAGCGAGCAACGACAAGCCTAGTTAACTGTCGCCACGGAGTTCCGGGTTTGATTCCTAGTCTGAAAAGAAATTGTAATTCTGGTCTGAGGACTAGAACCGGGTACACTCAGCCTCGTGAGGCAAAACTGAGGAGGATTCGATTCCCACCTCAGCCATCCTCGAAGTGGTTTTTCGTGGCTTCCCCCACTTCTGTGTTGTTGTTGTTTGAGTCTTCAGTCTTATGACTGGTTTGATACAGCTCTCTATGCCTCCCTGTCCTGAGCTAATCGTTTCATCTCTTCATAGCTACCACACCCTACTTCCGAGGCAGTTTAACATATTCTAACCTTGGTCTACCCCTACAGTTATTGTCCTCAACCCTTCCTTCCATAACTAAGCTTGCTATTCCTGGGTGTCTTAGTATGTGTCCTACCAACCTATCTCTTCTCTTCATTAGCAGTCGCCAGAAACATCTCTCCTCTCCCACTAGTCTTAATACCTCTTTGTTTGTAACCCTATCTACCCATCTGATCTTCATAATTCTCCTGTAACACCACATTTCAAACGCTTCAATTCTTCTCTTTTCTGCTGCACCAATAGTCCTAGTTTCACTTCCATAGAGCGCCACGCTCCACACAAATGCCTTCAAAAATTACTTCCTAATTCTATATTCGATGTCAACAGATTTCTTTTCTGTAGAAATGCTTTCCTTGCCTGAGTTAACCTACTTTTTATATCCTCTTTGCTTCGTCCATCACTGGTTATTTTGCTTCCTAAGTAACAGAAATCTCCTACTTCCTTTAGCTTTTCACCTGCCAATTTAATGTACATAGAGATTTCTGATTTATTTCGGCTGCATTCCAATATTTTTGTTTTACATTTATTTATTTTCATCATGAATTCTTTCCTCAAGACGGAGTCCATACCATTCAAAAACTCATTCAAATCCTCAGGCGTGTCGGCCAAGATGACGATGTCATCGCCAAATCTCAGAGTTGAAATTATTTCTCCTTGAATCTTCACTCCCACTTTCCTTTTTTCTCCAATGTCCTTCATTGCTTGTTCAATGAAAAGATTGAAAAGTATGGGTGATAAGTTACAGCCTTGCCTTACACCTTTCTGAATACTATTTTCTCTCTCATGTCCTTCAGCTCGAATGACTGCTGTCTGGTTTCTGTATGGATTGTATATCACCCTCCAATCTCTGTACTTTATTCCAATATATTTCAAAATGTCAAACAATTTAGTCCAATCAACGTTATCAAAAGCCTTTTCTAAGTCTACAAATGCCATGAACGTTCTCTTATCTTTCCTTATCCTACCTTCAGCCTAAGGCTTAGTACAGCTTCCCTTGTTCCTACATTTCTCCTGAAACCAAACTGGTCTTCACCCAACACCGTTTCTATCTGGCTTTCCATCCTCTTGTAAATTATTATAGACAGGATCTTTGAAGCATGAGTACTCAAGCTGATTGTACGGTAATCTTCACATCAGTCAGCTCCTACTTTCTTCGGTGTAGGGATGATAACATTCTTCTTGAAATCAGAGGGTACCTCACCTGTCTCATAAATCCTACACACCAAGTGAAATAACCTGTTCAGACCTTCATCTCCTATGCAGCGTAGCAACTCAATCGGTATATCATCTATGCCTGGTGCTTTGTTCCTGCTTAAGTCTTCCAATGCTCTGTCAAATTCTGATCTCAATATTAAATCTCCTTTCGCATCCTCATCAATTTCCTCCTCCCTTTCCATAACATGATTCTCAATCTCCCTTCCCTTATACAAACACTCTATGTAAGCTTTCCATCTCTCAACCTTATCTTCCCTATCTGTTAGAGGCTTTCCATTTGTGCCCTTAATATTACAGCACTTAGTCTTCCTTTCCCCAAAAGTATTCTTAATCCTTCGATAAGCTGTGTCCACTTTGAGACAATTTTCTATACCTGCACATTTCTCTTTCAACCATTCTTCTTCCGCTTCCTTGCTCTTCTTGCTAACCTCATTTCTCAGACGTCGGTATTCTGCTATCCCCTTACATTCTTGTGTTTCCGCCTTTCACCCATCAATTCTAGTATATCCTGTGTGATCCACGGTTTTCTACCTATTCTTTCTTTCCTACCAATGTTTTCTTCTGCGGATTTTGTTATTTCGTTCTTCAAAAGTGCCCATTCGTCTGCAAATGAAGTTACTCCAGGAAAATGCTGGGATCGTTCCTGAATTATGGCCACGGCCCCAATCCTATTCAGAATTTACAAATACTCACAAATTCCGCTTATGCGACCAAATACACGGGGCTATATGACCACGATCTCTCAGCCCCTAAAATATGCAACAACAAAAAATCCAAACCCTTGGACATGTATTTTTAGCCTACTTTTCACATTTTGTAAAAATGAGGAAAAAGTAGACTTATGCAATCGGGCAAATGTGTGTCTGTCTGTCTTTCTGTCCTTCTGTCTGTCCTTCTGTCTGTCTGTCTGTCTGGCTGTGTGTGTGCCCCCCCTATCAACTCCTAAACGGCTGCAGCAATTGAAACAAAATTTGGTAGGAGTAAAGATCTATACCTGAATATCTCACGGCCATATTTGAAAATGATGTCAGTGCTACCAACTGCTGAAAAATCGCAATTGAAATTTGAGCTCCATGTTGTATATCTTGGAAGGTATGAATGGGAGCTATTTCAAAATTGGCACACGTATAGATAATAATATTGCAGTTTAATTTCCAGGAGGCCATACATGGCAGTGTTGTCAAAATGATTATAAGCCTGCTGATAGGTCCAAATTTTAAATGCATATAACTTCTACACTATCAATTGGATGTCAACCAAATTTCGTATGTGCTATGTTTACGTAAACAGATATGACTGAGCATATTCTTAAGAGCCACCAGGGCTACCAACTTTTAATAAATGCTCTCATTTTTTTAAAATCCAAGTACCCATATATCAGAATGTATGCAAGCCGACAGCTTTAAACTATGCACACGTATAGTACCTGACATTCTATATTAATTTGCAGTAACTTACGTCAGTGCTACCAACATGATTCTAAGCCTGCTGAGAGGTCCAAATTTAAATGCATGTAACTTCTATACTATCATTTGGATTTCATCCAAATTTCGTGTGTGCTATGTGTACCATAACAGATATGACTATGCCGATTCTTAAGAGTAACCAAGGCTGCCAACTGTTAATAAATACTGTCTCTATTTTTGTTAACCTAATACCAATATATCAGAAAGTATGCAAGCCCATAGCTCTAAACTTTGCACACGTATAGTACCTGGCATTCTAGATTAATTTGGAGTAACTAATATACGTCAGTGCTGCCAACATGATTCTAAGCCTGCTGATAGGTCCAATTTTAAAATACATGTATCTTCTATACTAAATAATGGATTTCATTCAAAATTGACACAACAATAGATCATATTATTTCAGGTATTTCTGATCATTACATGTATGTCATTGTTGCCAACATGATTTTACGCGCGCTGTTAGATCCAATGTTAAACTGCATGTAACGTCCATGCTATCCATTGGACTTCAACAAAATTTTGTATTCTGTACCTTAAGAGATGGAACTAAGAATATATTCAGTCACCAGGGCTGGCAACTCTAGTTCTCTATTAGGCTACATTATGCCAGGTATACAGTATTTCGAAATAATTAGAAATTTCGATATTACCAACTTAATTTCGTCATTATTCTAGATAGATCCATATAGATTAATCATTGGCATGAATCTTACATTTTAAGAAAAGTAGGCTCTTTAGTTCGTCACGCAACTTCTTGTTAAATTATACAATTGAATCGCTCGTTGTTGAAAGGCACTAAGTCCAATTTTTTAAGTTTTGAGATAAACACAAAACAAAACTGTTTTTCCGCTCTTGTACTTAAATATGAGACGTAGTATTTAGGTAGATTTCTTTAGAAAGCTAACTATTGCAATGGGTCCCATGTTTCGACTTCCGGAAAATTTCGACATATCTTCGCGTTTCACATCCCCCAGACCTCAAAACCACCGTCAGTTCAAAAGTTTATACATAATTTATGTATATATGTATATATATATATATATATATATATATCAGTTTCTTGTGGACACGATAACTGCCGTAATTTTGCACCAATCACTTTGAATTTTTTACATAATATGTATCCCTATACAATCTCGGTCGAGTTCGTTAATGGGCAAAATCGGTCGAAGGGGGTGAAAATGGGGGGCTTTTTTCGAAAAAGTGAAATATCGCTATAACTCTCTTAATACATGAAATATCGAATCTCTTCAAAGTTCATAATATGTGTCGGATAAGTGCCAAAAATTTATGTCAAATAAGTTTTTTGATAGCACCAACCATTGACCAAAGGGGTGGGAAAAAGTGTGTTTTTCGGGAAACATTAATCATATCTCTGTTAATAGGCACAATATCAAAACCGCACAAAATGGACAATATTCCTCCAATAATTACCTAAAACGTTTGTTTGAAATAATTTTTGATATGACCCACCATTACGCCACGGGGTGAACAAAATGATTTAAATTATAAGAAAATGCCAAGTGCCAAGAGAGGTTGCCATGACAACTTTACTTTTAATTGATAAGGGATGACCATCAGCAGTTGCTATGACAACGCCACTGCACGAGATCACATTCAGTTTTCATATGTCAGTGGGAAGCGACTTCGGTATCGGAACTGGTAGCATGCTGAACTTCTATGCCCAAGGTCGCGGGTTCAAACCCGGCTGAAGTCGTCGGATTTACTAAGAGCGCTAAAAAGCCTGAGTTTGCTTTCCATCGGAGGGGAAGTTCCAACGTTCGTTGCGAGTTACTGATTGAGGTGGCATCTAGTAGCCAAGTTCACAGCTAGGTGTCGTTGACGGCAGTATTTTAGGTAGATTTCATTAGAAAGCTAACTATTGCAATGGGTACCATTTTTTCGATTTCCGGAAAATTTCGACATATCTTCGCGTTTCACATCCCCCAGACCCCAAAACCACCGTCAGTTCAAAAGTTTATATATAATTTATGTAATATATGTATATATATGTATATCAGTTTCTTGTGGACACGATAACTGCCGTAATTTTGCACCAATCACTTTGAATTTTTTACCGAATATGTATACCCATAAAATCTCGGACGAGTTCGTTACTGGGCTAAATCGGTCGAAGGGGATGAAAATGGGGGACTTTTTTTTTTCGAAAAAATGAAATATTGCTATAACTCTCTTAATATGTGAAATATCGAATCCGTTCAAAGTTCATACTATGTGTCGGATAAAGCTCAGAAATTTATGTTTGAAACGTTTTTTTGATAGCACCAACCATTGACCAAAGGGGTGGGAAAAAGTGTTTTTTTCGGGAAACATTAATCATATCTCTGTTAATAGGCACAATATCAAAACCGTACAAAATGGACAATATTCCCCTAATAATTACCTAAAACGTTTGTCTGAAAGAATTTTTGATATGAGCCACCATTGCGCCAAGGGATGAGAAAAATGATTTCGGAATTATAAGAAAATGCCAAGAGCTATCAGTGGTTGACATGGCAACACTACTAAATTGATGAGGGATGAGCCATCAGACGTTGCCATGACAACGCACTTGCGCGAGATCAGATTCAGATTTCCATCTGACTAAGTGTGAAGCGGCTTCGGTGACGTAACTGGTAGCATGCTGAACTTCTATGCCCAAGGTCGCGGGTTCAAAGCCGGCCAAAGTCGTCAGATTTTCTAAGAGCGCTAAAAATCCCTCAGTAAGCTTTCCTTTGGAGGGGAAGTTCCAACGTTCGTTGCGAGTTGCTGATTGAGGTGGCATCTAGTAGCCAAGTTCACAGCTGGGTGGCGTTGACGTTAGTATCTGGTAGCAACATTAGGAACTACTGCTTGAAATTGACAGTCTGCATTCCTTACCTGAATTACAGACTAATACAGCCATCACAATTCTCACCGTTTATCAGACAGATTCTACACTCACCCAAAGTACACGGGGTTATATGACCGCGTTGTCGCAGCCCCTAAACTGAGGAACCAACCAACATCTGTGCGGTAGATATAATTTTGCGTGAAGAAGTAACAGACCGTTTCATAGTTACACATCAGTGTCGAAACCTTGCATAAGGACAGTGTGACCACAAGTATAACAAGTAGTTCCGTGAAGAACTGTACAGCCTATTTTCATATATCCTGCTCATGTTAATTGCCTCTATCAACAAACAAAATTTCAGTTTAATTGCTGTATCAGATTCGTAGATATTGAGAACCGTCTAAATATTTCAGATGGTCGCCAGGTTGGATTTTTATTTTTGTACTATTATGTTAAGATTATTGTGTAAGTGTGGTATTCAAACTTCAATCGCATGATTAGAACACAAGAAGTAAAAACGAGATTTTAAAATTACGCACAGCAGCCATCTTGTGATTATGCAAACAATTGAAATAAATTAGATGCCAGTGGATCAACATTTGTGTAAGCATTTAAAACGTGCAACGTTTCACGGCACTCGGATAGTTAATTCGCGAGAAACGTCCATTTAAATATTTATACTTCGCGTAGCCGCCATGTTGGATTCGTGCTCACCAGGTTACTGAAAGTCCTATAGGTGAACATATGTTCATAGTCTCTATGAACATAAAAATTTCAGTTTGGTTGCTGTAAAAGATTCATATATATTGAGAACCGTCTAAATATTACGGAAGCTTGCCATTTAGGATTGTTATATGTATAGGCCATAGAGTTATGTACCATTCAAGGTCACTTATTGCCTAGGTTCATTATTCAAACTTTCACTTCGATCGCATGATTACGACACTAGAAATAAAAACTTAATTTTAAAATTTCGCACAGCCGCCATCTTGAGGTTATGTAAACAATTGAATTAAATTAGATGGCAGTACATTACAATCTGCAAAATCATTTACTGTACCACATTTCACTGCGCTCAGAGAGTTAACTCACGAGAAAAGTCTATTAAAATATTTCAAATTCGCTTGATCGCCATGTTCGTTTTGTACTTTACAGGTTTATGAATTATACATAGGTAAACTTGTATCAGTACCCTTTATCACCGTACAAAATTGCAGGGTGATATCTGTAATAGTTTCGGGGATATAGAATGTCAGTGAAATATTTCGCACAGCCGCCATTTTGAGGTTATGTAAACAATTGAACTAAATTAGACTCCAGTGCATTGCAATGTGTATAAATATTTGCTGTACCAAGTTTCATTACGTTTGGATAGTTAAATCGCGAGAAAAGTCTATTTAAAAGTCTCCACTTCGCTTGGCCGCCATGTTGGTTATGTAATAACCAGGTTTTTAAAAGTTTCATAGGTGAACCTCTAGTAGTACCCTTTATCACCGTACACAATTTCAGGGCGATATCCGTTATAGTTTCGGAGATACTGAATGCTAGTGAAATATTTCGCACAGCCGCCATGTTGGATTGGTGAGACGTAACAAAATTCGATGGGCACGGTCAACGTCGCCGGGAATAGTGCTATGAACTTACTGTGTTTCACTGAAATCCTTCCAGCTGTTTAGATTTAATTAGGGGGGGACACACACACACCTCACACACACACACACACACGGACAAAAGGTGATCTCATAAGCCTATTTTTTCAAAATTGAAAATAGGCTAAAAATGGACTCCAAATGACAAGAAGGTTACCGTCCCCGTAAGACAATAAAATGTTTAAAATATGTTTAAAATGAAGAAAAACAAAGTTAATTAATCTCCAATTATAAAATACTTTCACGCGATAAATGAGGTCTGATCCTTCTACGAAAACCTGCATATTCTGCCTATTTTCGCCTATCTCCAAGTTTGTCCGGTGAAATCTACCTCCGCCTTCCGGCGTGCCGAGAGGACTTTTTGTATTTGGATAGCGCACACTCATGCCGATATAATAAAACCAATATAGCATTGTGCCGTATGTTACTAACAATGTTATTAACAAAATACGTAACTGGACTTAGTCCATTTCAACGAGCAGAACCTTTGAGGGAGGAATATTATTCACATTCTTAGTTTATTTCCTTTTTTCTAACGAAGCCTGAAACAAAAAGGGTTTTATTTTATTTATCGTATGGCTTTTAGTGCCGGGAGTGTCCGAGGACATGTTCGGCTCGCCTGAGTCTGTAGCTGCTTCCAGCGGACACCCTTAGGATGAGCTACAAGTTCCGTTCAATTTCAAGTAGTTCAAACTTTCGCCACCTGATATCAATGATACCTAGTGGTGAACGTTGGAACTTTGATAGAGCGTTCTGACGAAATCTAACCTGTTTACTCTGAATGTCTGTCCCCCATATCAATTCGAACACGGTGAATCCGAATTTAACGAAATTTGGTACAGAGGTAGCACTGGCAAAGGGCACCTCAGTGTCATGTTTTATATCGCCGCCATCTTGACGGAAACGTAATGGCGGCCACCATAATGTTAAAAGCTTAAATCAAATTACGACCAAACAAATCATCTGATCTCTACCAATTTTTGCAGCATTATTCCTTTTCATATTAAATATTTTTGACTAATCTACAAGGTCATCAGCCCAATAATTTGCGGATGGCGGCCATGTTTGTGAGCTAATCGATTCCCCCTATCTATTCAAACACGGTGAAACCTAATTGAACGAAATTTGGTACAGAGGTGGAAATAGCAAAGGCCACCTCATTGTCATGTTTTATATCGCCGCCATCTTGACGGAAACGTAATGGCGGCCACCCAAATGTTAAAAGCTTAAATCAAGTTACGACCACCCTAATCATCTGATCTCTACTAAATCTTGCAACAGCATACCTTTATGCGGTAAGCATCTTATGACCAAACGACACGATCATCAATCCTATAGTTTACAGATAGCGGTCATGTATGTGTGCAAATAGATTCCCCCGATCAATTCAGACACGGTGGAACCGAATTGAACGAAAGTTGGTACAGAGGTAGCACTAGCAAAAGGCAACTCGGCGCCATCTTGACGGAAACGTAATGGCGGCCACCCAAATGTTAAAAGATTAAATCAAATTACGACCAACCTAATAATCTGATCTCTACCAAATTTTGCAACAACATACCTTTTTGTGGGACGCATCTTTTGACTGAAATACAAGGTCATCAGCCCAATAGTTTGCAGATAGCAGCCATGTATGTGTGCAAATGGATTCACCATATCAATTCAAACACGGTGTAACCGAATTGAATGAAATTTTGTACAGAGGTAGCACTAGCAAAGGGCACCTCATATTCATGTTTAATATCCGTATAACACGTTGTATTTCAATAAGCTACTCTAACCAACATTCAATTAAACTCCTTGAAAAGGACAAAGAGTTATAACAAGACGCATGCATTTAGGAGAAAGTAGGCTATATGTTCTTTATTGAACATCTTGTTAGCCTAATGAGATCAACACAGGGCGAAGATTTGTGTGTCTGTCTGTGTGTCTGTGAGGCTGTGTCTCTGCGAGCGTGTGTACTCTAATTGTCTGCCCCACCCCCACCCCTATCAATTCGAACACGGTGAAACAGAATTGAACGAAATTAGGTACAGAGGTAGCACTAGCAAAGGGCACCTCAGTGTCATATTTTATATCGCCTTCATCTTAACGGAAACGTAATGGCGGCCACCCAAATGATCAAAGCTTAAATCAAATTACGACCAACCTAATCATCTGTTCTCTACCAATTTTTGCAAAATTATACCTTGATGTATGAAAAATATTTCTGACAAACTACAAGGTCATCAGCCCAATATTGTGCGGATGGCGGCCATGTATGTGTGCAAATAAATTCCCCCTATCTATTCAAACACGGAGAAACCAAATTGAACGAAATTTGGTACTGAGGTAGAACTAGGAAAGGGCACCTCAGTGTCATGTTTTACATTGCTTCCATCTTGACGGAAACGTCATGGCAGCCATACAAATGTTAAAAGCGTAAATCAAATTACGACCTACCTAATCATTTCATCTCTATCAAATTTTGCAACATTATACCTTTAGGTGTACGAAGAATCTTTTGAGCGAATTACAAGGTCATCAGCCCAATAGTTTGTAGATTTCGGCCATGTATGTGTGCAAATCGATTCACCATATCAATTCAAACACGGTGAAACCGAATTGAATAACATTTTGTACAGAGGTAGCACTAGCAAAGGGCACCTCATATTCATGCTTAATATCCGTATAACACGTTGTATTTCAACAAGCTACTACAGCCAACATTCAATTATACTCCTTGAAAAGCACAAAGAGTTACAACAATTCCCATGCATATAGGAGAAAGTAGGCTATATGTTCTTTACTGAACATCATGTTTTGTTATGTTGAAACGCACTAACTGCTGGACTAAATTCCTTTCAACACGAAATAACTAATTTGTTGGCTGTGGTAATAGCACAAGTTCTGCCAGGGCATGGTCCCATTCAATACGAAAACATGCATCTTGCTTCCTTGGACGCAAAATCACGGTAAAAAGGATTTGTCAAAAAATTTGGACTTTGTGCCTTTCAACATCGAGGGATTCAATTCCACAAGCATTGGCCGGGAATCAAGCCTGGAACAACCCCGCTAATTATAAATTCCACCATGGGAACTATGCAAATTTATTGCAGTTATAAAACATTAGAGAATTATTGGCTATGAAGTGGAGAGATATTTTGGCCCACTAGGAACGCCGCACATCAATTTCACAACCAATGCGGCGCTATCCACACTCGGTTTACCCCAGGTGCGGTGCTGGGATGTTCCATCTCATTTTACGGTCACTGAAAACATGTTAATTTTTATGCTGATTTCCCCTAACCTCCTCTTCATTAGGCTGCATGCGTTGTATTGGAAGAGGTTGGGCAACAAAGTGGTAACTGTACAGGAGTATAAATGAACAAGAACGTAAGTGATTTATAGGCTACACTACAGCCCCTGTAATTCGTCATCTTTGGGACTGAGGGTTTGGTCGAAACACCAAAGAGATCGTGTTATCAAAAAGTACAGAAAAATACATATTTTTTAAAACAAACAATCTCTGAACTAAAGAATGATTACTTTACGTATGTACACTTTGTGCAGTATGCATATTGTTGTCTACAGAATAAACATTGCAATAAAGTAAATCGCACAAAGCTGTTAATATTACATATTGAAAAAGAGCAATACTGATACTGTACAGTACTGTAAACATTGAAGGTAGCCTCTACCTCAGTAAACAAGAAGTTCTGTGATGAACCAAAGAGCCTACTTTTCTCAAAATTTAAGATTCATGCCAATGCTTAATCTATATGGATCTATCTAGAATAATGACGAAATTAAGTTGGTGATATAGTAATTTCTAATTAGTTCGAAATACTGTATACCTGGCATAATGTAGCCTAATAGAGCACTACAGTTGGCAGCCCTGGAGACTGAATATATTCTTAGTTCCATCTCTTAAGGTACAGAATACACAATTTGGTTGAAGTCCAATGGATAGCATGTACTTTACATGCAGTTAAAACATTGGACCTAACAGCGCGTAAAATCTTGTTGGCAACAATGTCATGCATGTGTTGGTCAGAAATAATCTGAAATAATATGATCTATTGTTGTGCCAATTTTGAATGAAATCCATTAGTTAGTATAGAAGTTACATGTATTTTAAAATTGGACCTATCAGCAGGCTTAGAATCATGTTGGTAGCAATGACGTATATACTGCAAGTTACTCCAAATTAATATAGAATGTCATATACTATACGTGTGCATAGTTTAAATCTGTCGGCTTGCATACTTTCTGATATATTGGTATTTGCATAAAAGACATTGAGAGCATTTATTGACAGTTGGCAGCTCTGGTGGCTCTTAAGAATATGCTCAGTTATATCTGTTTATGTACACATAGCATATACGAAATTTGGTTGAATTCCAATTGATAGTGTAGAAGTTATATGCATTTAAAAATTGGACCTATCAGCAGACTTAGAATCATTTTGGCAACACTGCCATCCATGGCCTCCTGGAAATTAAACTGAAATATTATTATCTATACGTGTGACAATCTTGAAATAGCTCCCATTCATACCTTCCAAGATATACAACATGGAGCTCAAATTTCAATTGCGATTTTACAGCAGTTGGTAGCACTGACATCGTTTTCAAGTATGGCATTGAGATATTCAGGTATAGATCTTTACTTCTACCAAATTTTGTTTCGATTGCTGCAGCCGTTTACGAGTTGTAGGGGGGGGGGGGGCGGGGGCGCACACAGCCAGACAGGCAGACAGACAGACACACATTTTTCCGGATCGATCTCATGTCTACTTTTTCCTCATTTTTGCAAAATGTGAAAAGTAGGCTAAAAATTACGTAGGAAGAAAGTCAGTTATAGATTTTAATTTAGAAGAAGAAATTCTAGACTTAGCTTCAGTGTCCCTCCATTTCTTGATCCACAAAAACCAACGAACAGAAAGCACAAAACACGGACAATGACAGAAACGATACGAGAGATGACGGAGCACCAACACGGACAGGCGAAAACAATAAATACCTGTATCTAACAATGGTGCGACGGGTAGTGAATCACCGCTACGAGTCGGACAAGTTCGGCTCGAGTATGGTCGGATCAACCGGAGTGGCGGACCAGCTTTCTAGTGTCGGTAAATGGCTATTACAACGTTAATTCCTATTCTCATGTTTGAGAGAGTTTCATAGAGGAGGATGCACTACTGTATGTGTGATTTTTTAACAATCCAAGGCTTGCAGTATTGCAGAATCCTGTTTTCATGTAATAATCCGGACAGCAGCATAAATGGAATGTTTTCTAGGCTGTGGCAGATGGCTTAAATGGTTTCCAATAGTAATGGGAATATTTCCAGAATCCATATTATTGCCTACACTAGTTTTATAAGATTTAGTCATTCTAGCTTCAGTTAGTTACAATTTCCGTCAACAGATGTCGCGCATAACGCTATTCAAACTAGTGATCACTGGCAGGACGGATCGTCAGTGGAGAAAGCGCAGGCCAGAGGGTAGCAGCCATTACGACTAACAACTACGCTAAGATAAGTAATCATATTACATAATAGAACTCAAGTGCATGTTCTAATGTTTTATATTGCAGAAGAATACAACTCGGGAGTGCTTTCTACCAACAGGTACGGGGACTAGTATGGAACAAGGATATACCAATTAAGGCTAAAGAAGTTATGTACAAAGCATATTATGTTCCTATAATGACATATGCAGCAGAAACTTGGACAATGACTAAGAGGGATGAGAGCAGAGTACAAGCAGCTGAGATGAGATTCCTAAGAAGTATGGTCCAGAAAACGAGGAGGGACAGAGTGAGAAATGAAGATATACGGAAAGAACTGGGAGTACAGAAACTAAATGACAAACTGGAGCAAAATAGATTGAGATGGTTTGGACATGTCAAACGGGTGAATGAAGTAAGGCTACCAAGACGAGCACTGGAACGACGGATGACACGGAAGAGAGGACGAGGAAGACCAAGAATGAGTTGGATGGACTCGGTGGAGAATAGTATTTGAAAACGGAACCTGGATTGGAACACTGTGTCGGAAGAGGAATGGTGGAACGACAGAACAAAGTGGAGAGGAACCATATTTGCCCCCACCCAGTGTCAACTGGAAAAGGGGAAAATTAAGATGATGATGATTGCCGGGTAAGTTAGCCGTGGTCGTTACGGCGTGGCTGCAGGCAGTCGCTCAAATCCGGGAGGCAGGGAGGTTCGAATCCCCTCGCCGGTAACGTTGAAGATGGTCTTCTGTGGTTTCCCATTGTCCTTCCAGGCAACTATAGGCCACAGCCGCTACCTTCCAATTCCCGGTCCTTACATTCACACTTTCCTCCCCAGACAACACTTCACACGCTCACCCCATGGTTGTCCACATAGAAGAAACTACAAACTCTGGCGAGCCGAACATATCCTCGGACACTCCCGCCAATAAATGCCATAGAATAAAAAAAAAGGAAAATATAATTATATTGTGTTCTAATTTGTATACACGTGCATAATATTCATACGTAGCCTAATTCACAAACCCGTATAAATAAAACTAACTAACCTGGCATGACAAGATTCAAACTGCTAGTCAAAATACACACACCAATTGTACGCTGTACAACAGTTATTTAGTTAGATATCATTGTATATGAATTTAAAACTTGACACAGTCATCAGGATCTGATGATGACCGCTTGGCAGTCGAAACGCGTAATCCTAAAATTGCTCCGTTATAACTGTGATTATAACTAATACACGTACAGGAGTGATTTTACTTATTGTTCATATAGCATACACACTGTAGGAAGGGAAGAACTCTACCAGGGCAATGAAAGGCTTATGGAACCGATGAGAATACGGAGTCTCAAATTCTAAACTGTACAAAAGCATTTGATCTCATAAACCAAGAACTTGTGACACAGAAACTACAAGAAACCCTAGGTAGACAAAATGTATGGACACAAACTATAAAGTCAATACTCTTATGGAACAAACTAATAATTTCAGACAATATTTCATTATCAGAACCATTATTGCAAACAAACGGAATACTTCAGGGTGATCCAATTAGCCCATTACTTTTCATTCTGGCAACAGAAGAAATCATGAGAATAGCTCAAAGAGAGGACGCAGTGTCATACGCATATGCAGATGACATAGTAATTGGCTCTAAAGACGTCACAAAACTCCAAAACACATTAACAGAAATGGAACAATGGTGCTCCGATCACAAGTTTGAAATCAACGTTTCAAAAACAGTAATGATGGTGTTTAGAAAAGAAGGGAAGGTTCCACCAGCGACAGAAATTGTCATCAAGAAGAGGAAAATAAAACAACGTAAAGGAATTCAAATATTTGAGTATCACGCTCCAAACAAGTGCTACATGTTCCACATATCATGTGATAGAGAGATCAACGCAAGCAGTACGGGCAATGCATGAAATTAGATACTTGAGAATCCTCAGCAATGGCTCTGTTCAGAAATAAAATCATGCCTATTCTAATATATGGCATTGAAGTCATTTGGCAACACCTAACAGAAAAGAACCTTTCCTCACTAGAAAGAGTGAAGGCATTATTCATTAAAAAAAAAAGCAATCGGAGTGTCAAAAACTACCAGGTCACGATTCGTCTAACTCCTGGCACGAGAATAATTTCTTATAGTAGACCTTAGAAACTACAGGAAGCGGCAAAAAGATCTGACGGTTTTTAAATCACAACAACACAAACATTTTAAATGATACAAACTCTTTTATTACTTATAACAGCAAGGTGTATATGTCAGTATATATGAAAGAACAATAGATTTTAACTTTTAAGATTTGAAGATAACGTCTTTCAAATGATGCCCATCTTTTGCCATGCATTCTTCCAGTCTTGCACTGAAGCTTTGCATAGTCATTAGGTTTCAACTGCTGGACAATAACCATTTTATACGGATGAAAATGCAAATCGAAACGCAATATTCGTCTCACTGTTCGATCAGACATTTGCAAAGCAGCAGCTTGTTTACGAGCCGGCCGCCGTGGTCTGGTTTCCACAGCTTGTCTCACTCGCTCAACATTTTCTGGTGTCCTGGCTGACCTTGTACGGCCTGTCGGCGTACGTTTTAAGGCTGAACCTGTAGCTCTAAAATTACTCACCCAAAACAAAATTGTGTTACGAGATGGAACGCGTTTTCTTCGACTCGCTCAGCCGTACAACGACATAAATCGTCAGATCTTTTTGCCGCTCCTTGTATTTACCTCTACCAAATACCAGAGCCTCGGCACAGCTACTAACATCATTGAAGAAAAAACGAGAAGACATACCTCAAGAATGTTATGGAACCGGAGCCCTGATTGACGGGACTTTGAGTTGAGGCATGTGTTTACACGTCTGGCTGTCCAAGGTTTTCACCACCTTACTCGTGTTAGCAAATATTTCCATGAACCTACAGTGACGTGTGTATGTCAACCATGTGGACAAGCATGTGATCGCTACCACTTAGAGCTCTGTAGGAAAAAGACAAAATCAATCAAAGACTATGCAACTCAAAGTGTCAGAGTACAATTTTAGTTTACGTGTTTATACTTTATTTTCAATGGCTATTTGGCTGCAATAAAAGTATTATTCAATTCTATGGGCATTTATTTCGTATGGATGAACGGAGACTTACGAAGAGGATTTTTAGAATAATCGACAGTAGACGTAAGGTGTCTGACAAATGGTTCAGGGAGGTGCGGAAGGATCTTCAAGTTGGACTAAAGTCGGAAGACATTTCAAACCGCGCTAAGTTTAGGTCAGTTATCGACAAATTCCAAGGATTCCACGACGAACCTATAATGAACAGGGGTTGGACGGAAGAACGAAGACAGGCTGCCAGAGAAAGAATGCGGAGATTGTGGGCGGCGAAGAAGGCTTCTAATAATGTGTAATTGTTGCCTAACGTGGTCTTTAAAGGCCGCAAACGAAATTATATTACATATACATTGTAACCCACCAAGTCATGGGGCAAATTCGTGGGACCGACTGAAGAGTTGCAACTGACAACATGTTTAAGTGTCGATGGCTATTTCAAATGTGCTTGCAATCAATATTAAAGCCATTATAACGCATTCTGTACGCTGACGATCTCGCTCTTGCTACATAGTGTATGGTTTTTGAATCAGTGGAGAACAACCTCACGAGTGCCCTTAGGGATCTGTCCAAATATTATATCGCAAATCAACTGAAACCAAATCCCTCCAAGACACAAGTATGTGCCTTTCACTTGAGAAACAGGGAAGCCTTTCGTAAACTGAAGGTAATATGGTCAGGAGTTGAACTGGAACACTGTTACACCCCAAAATTTCTAGGAGTGACACTGGACAGAGCTCTTATCTACAAGAAACACTGTTTGAACACCAAGTCAAAAGTTCACACCGGGAATAATCTTCTGAGGAAACTGGCCGGATCACAATGGGGTAGTCAACCTGACACTATTCGAATATCTGCAATGGCATTGTGTTATTCCGCTGCAGAGTACGCCTGCCCGGTTTGGTATAACTCAACTCATGCTAAACAGGTAGACGTACAGTAGCTCTCAATAAAACGTGTAGAACTATAACTGGATGCTTAAGATCAACACCAACAGCTCGCAGGAATAGCACAACCCTCTATTCGACGAGAAATAGCAGCAAACAAGGAAAGGAAGAAAGTTGTCCAGGAAGCAACCCATCCTCTACATGGGCATGGACTACATGCTCAGAGGCTGAAGTCTAGGAAGAGTTTCCTAAGAACATCCAAAGAATTGAAGACTACATGTGAAAGAGCCAGGCTAGAATGGAAAGCTAAGGAATCTCCTCTCCTGGGCTGGAAAAGGATAGCTGAAACTTTACCACCTGGTCATGATCAAGATTGGTTAACATGGAATTCCTTGAATAGATTAAGATCAGGAGTGGGCAGATCTAAGATCAATCCTGCAAAGTGGGGCTACATTAAGGAAGATGGCATTCAGTGTGACTGTGGAGAAGATCAGACTTCAGTGTAGACTGTGCCCGACCTCCTGCACAGAAGATGAGCTTTATGAAGCATCACAGAATGCAGTGGAAGTGGCCAAGTTTTGGTCAAATATTATATAATGTCTGTAGTCATAGTATTTGTATCTGTGTTTTATTTGATGTTTTCTGACTCGAGAATAATAATAATAATAACGTATTCTCTAGACGAATGCTCGTTTTCTTGAATACTACTGCTAGCACGTTCGTGGTCTAGTTATGTGAATAGCCAACTACGCTCAACATGAAAGCTCTGCTGTCAGGTTGATGGGTTTCGTCAAGAACTACTCACGTATTCGTTTCATACAAAGTAACTTCATAAAAATCGCACGCATTTAATATCATCCTGCTGGCAGAGAGCCAAGCAGACAGAAGGAGTGGAGCATCCATTAGTAATGGTGCAAGCTGACAGGTATGGCAGGAGCTGTGGATCAGCATGTATTCACCAGTTGTAGCACACGAGGGGTCGCTGAGCGAATTGTCACGCGAACAACTTCATCTAGCGAGTTCATTTCTAACTTAGCCTTTATCTCTCCATTACGAGATGCTCCCATCTATTTTAAATGACATAAAAATGACCACAATAGCCCGATTCCTAATTGTCTATGTAATTATAATACAATTTATACAGGGTGTATCCTAATTAAACCTACAAAAAATCAGGGACGCTCTGCGAGGTGCATGAAACACAAATCCCCCTTCCGTCCAATCTAAAAACACTTATAGTGGACGATATATTGAATATAGAGATGTGCTCTCGCGTACATTTTTGTAGAACTTTTCATGCTAAACAAATTCTTACACTCATTGTATATTGATATGTTTACCGGTTTGCCCAGCGTAAGCTTACGAAGCGCTCGGACGCCAGGTTTTTCGACTTTTCCACTGAAATCGTTACTGCTCGGCTTTCTTTGATCATAAATAATTTTCTACAGAAATCGTCCCCGAGATATCCTTTACAGAATGGTGAAAACCGCATCAAAATCCATGCAGTGGTTCAAGAGATTACACGTGACATCCAACAATCGGGGACTTTGTTTTATACTAAGTAGAGATTATACGCCAATCAGTATAATTTAATCCCCCTTCCGTCCAATCCTAAATTGACCGTGAATTTTGCGGAACGAAAAGTTCACAGGCGAAATGAGAGTTGCACTTCCTGGGAATGGCGAGGTTACTTTGTTACTTCCGGGCGCGCGATTCAAATTGACGGGCTCGCTGTATTTGCTGAGCCAGAGAGCAAGCCGAGGCGAACGAGGCTAGTTGCTCATTCCCGCCAGCGTATCTCTGTCTCCTTCTATCACACTCCCTTCCCTTGCTTGAAGCACAGCAGTGGCCAGCGTCTTGCTCTCTGGTTCACAAATACGGTGAGTTTTTTTGTCGGTATAATTAAGACACACCCTGTATAGCCAAAAGTTGTACTTGTACTGGTTTCAGTCTCATTGCGACCTACCTCAGAGTAATTTAGGACATGTAAATGTGCATGGACATACACTTCATATACATTTTGCGAGGTAGATAAATACATACAGTACCAAACGATCAGTTATAACCTAACTGAAAAATCCACAGCCCGCTTCCAGTCGACCGACCAGGTCGGGGAATGGAATGAATGAAGACCCCATCTAGCGGTGAGGATATGAACTATGCCGGCTGCCGAAGCCTGTCGCACTCTCCTGGGGCGATGATTAAATGAATATCAGATGAAATGAAATTATAGTGGAGAGGTTTGCTGGAATGAAATTGTGACAGGGAAAACCGGAGTACCCGGAGAAAACCCCGTCTGCCTCCGCTTTGTCCAGCACAAATCTCCAATGGAGTGACTGGGATTTGAACCACGGACCCCAGCAGTGAGAGGCCGGCGTGCTGCCGCCTAAGCCACGGAGGCTAGTTATAACCTAACTGAAGAAGGAAGATTGTAGTTTTACGTGACCGTGAATCTTGTGATTATGAGCCACGGGACCTCCTTTTTACGTGGAATCCGAACCACAGGACATGGCATTTCACTTCGAAAATCTCACATGCATCGACCGGGAATCGAACCCGGACCGCCTTGGTGAGAGGCACACAGCTAGACCGCTGAGCCACCATATATATATAACCTAACTAGTTCAGCGTATCTATAAGGTGCGTTCAAAAAGTAACGAGCCGGAGGCATAATTACAGAAACCAGTACCTGTATGTTAGAAGAATTGGCCCTGGCTGTTGAGGCACTTGTCCCACTGTGACACGAGGCGGTGAATGGCTGTCTCAAAAAATTCCCTGGGCTGCGATGTGAACCAGTTCCGCTCGTACAGCTGGACGTTGGCCCCGCAGAGCCCTTTTTAGGGGATCAAACATGGCGTAATCACAGGGAGAGAGGTCTGGACTGTATGGAGGGTGGCCGAGAACCTCCCATTTGAATTTCTGCAGGATTGCCGCGACTGTCTTGGCCGTATGAGGTCGTGCATTGTCGTGGAGCTACCACGGGGGCTATGGCGTTCACTGTCACTCGGCGGTCCTGGGTAATGAGTGCATCAACCAGCTGGACGTTGTCATCGGTAATGCAGGGGGATGCCCCAGACTGGGCATCATCGGCTAACGACACCCGTCCTTCCCTGAAGCGCTTGTGCCACGCCTTGACCCTTGCAAGGGACATGCAGTGTTCGCCGTACACTTGTGACAGTCGGCGATGAATGTCCGTTCCCCCTACTCCTTCCGCTGTCAGAAACCGAACAACACCTCTTTGCTCTTCGGTTGACGCCCCCATATCACTGTTTGCAATGCGACTGGCAGCGTTGGAGATTGATGCATGCTGCTGCTCGCTTTGTATAGTCACGTGACGTGCACGCGTGCCCTCTAGCGACGGGCTGTGACCTTCCACGCTCTAGTCGGAACCACACCTCGTTACACACGCCACGATTAGCCGATGTAGTCACCGGTTTGCGCATTCCAGCCTCCAGCTCGTTACTTTTTGAACGCACCTTATAGTTTCTCTTCTATTCCACGCTGTTTTTATCAAGACTTTCTCATGTTTTTCTTAAAACATTTTTGTAACAGATCTGGCTTTTAAAATTTTAATTTGTGAGCTTTTGGAACAATAATATTTTTAGAATCCTCTGTTATGGCAACATTGATATTAAGTGTATGTTATTGCACATTTACATGTCCTAAATTAAGCTGCGGAAGATCACAGTGTGACTGAAACCTGTACGGTTTTAATGTACAACATACATTGACTTATGGTTATATACATTTTATTATAATCCCATCTATTTAGTCCAGCAATCATTCGTGCTGCCCTCATATCTGTTACCTCTAGCTTATGTATCAGATATCCCGATTCCTCAGCTCTTACTTCCATATAGCAAAGTCGGTGTGAATTCTGGGCAATGTAGGGAGAGTTTCGTCGCGACACTAGCTTCATTCTTGTCGAATACCGTAACTGGAACATCACTGCATTGGCCTTTCTACACCTCGACTCTATTCCTTTCCCCACGCACCACCCTGAGGGAAATGGTTCAAAATGGTTCATCTGCTCCAATTTAGTTCCTCCTACCTGCCATTCTATTTTCTTCCCGACCAACGTCACCGTTTCATATCATTCCCTAAATTTCCATTTCAAATTCAAACAAGCCTTAAACAGAGTCTGTCATCACAACCAAATCATCAGCATAGACTTGGTTTCCACGTAACTGAATCCCACCTAGACATTTTATGCCCTTCATCAAATTGTCCATTTATAAAATAAACAGTAGCGGTGAAACATTCCAGCCTTGCCTCATTCCTGTAACAACCTTGATCCCAAATCTCATTCGACCATCAACTCCCAATGCAGCCTGATTATGAACATAAATACTTTTGATAGCCTGTAGCAGCCTTTCCTTGATACCATAATCCCTCAAGATGCCAAGTAGAGAATACTTTCGTCTAGCTGTCGAGATGTCAGCGGGGCTTCGGGGTCCTTCGCCTGCTATCGGCAAACCTCGCGTTAGCTTGGGTTTTCCCTCAATTATCAGCTAAACACGTGCTATTGAGCAATGCTTGTGGAATGCAATAAATCTGAAGTTCTGCTCTCTGAAGTATTTCAAGTCATACCTGCTACAGTACAGCTTTGTAATTTTTCTGTGATTAAATTGTTTAGTAAGGTACTCTTCGACACTACAGGAGACATTTCATTACAAGTTATCTTATTTTCTTGAAATTGATATCACTGATTCCAAGAATATAAACTAGTGGATTTTTGCCAAAAAAATTAAATAACTATGGGGGTATTTTTCAAAGATTAATCACAAAAATAACTTGCATTTTTAGGACGCGATATCTTTGCTCTTTTTCAACTTTTGAGTCATTGTTGTCGCAAATTGATCTTCTGTATGTTCAGAATGTTGTATAGCAGAATCGTTTTTGTATCATTGATTGAATCAAATATATTAGCTTTGTTTTACAATTTACATTATTTTGATTGAAGAAATAAATTAATTGTGGGAAGGGGGCGCGACCCCTAATTTCAATTTAACAGCTTCATTCTTCTTTACAACATAGCTGCATTATTTGTCTATATTTTAGTTTTTAAATGAAACTATTAACTGCAATCTAAGTGAACATTTTAACTGCCCAAGACAAAACAAATATTGAAAAAAAAAGTGAGAGAAATCGTAACTTAAAGTTAAGGTACACATTTAGAGTAAAGAGTCTTACTTTCTTCTGCATTCTCCGACCCGTGAGTATCTCCTACATTGTTTTAGTTCTGGAGTGGACTGTCTCAAAGCCAGATTAATGTGTGCTTTATCTGCTGCACCTATGCGTCAAAGTGACAGCTGCTGGAAAGCCTGCTCACCGATCATTAAAGTGAATATAAATGAGCTAAACAACAATAAAACTAGTATAAACTATATATTTCTGGAAACTAGAGAGGACATAGCCTACTATCGAATGAGACAATAAAAAAAATCGAAAATTTTCTTGAAAATGACTAATGGAAGGGTCGATGAGTACCGAACTACCGTGTTGATTGATATAATGGAAAATTATTATTATTATTTATGTCTTTACAGAATGTTATGAATGTAGTTTTAATGTACGGAAGTGTGCTAAACCTACAATAAAGGATCTAAGCTCAATGCACAGTTCCACGGCCTGCTGTTTATCTGCACGCTAAGCGCTGAGCGTACCGAGATGGTATATTGGCTTTCACGGCTGCTTGAGCTTTTAGTTCTCGCAGTGAAAAGGTGCAGTTGCACTTTATATAAAGGGAGGTAGCGCGCAGTTCGCAAATCCTGTGTGGGTCTGGGCGTGGACACCAAGAGCCCGCTGATGAACCAGCTTGGTATCCTAGGCGAAACCCCACACAAGACACGGCACAAACCTAGAAGAATTGCTGAGTTTTATTTCACTGGCCGTGGAAGCCAATATACCATCTTTTTGTGTATATTGTTGGTAATTTTCTGTATTTGTACAATTTGCCACTGGAGAATTACCCTCATTTGCAAATCTCTACTTAGTATAAAACAAAGTCCCCGATTCTTGGATGTTACGGGTAAACTCGAGAACCACTGGATGGATTTTGATGCGGTTTTCATCAATCTGTAAAGGATATCTCGAGTAAGGTTTCTATAGAAAATAATTTATTCATGATCAAAGGAAGCCAAGCAGTAACGATTTCAGAGAAAAAGTCGAAGAAAAATCCTGGAGTCCGTACGCTTTTTTTGCTTACGCTGGGCAAACCGGTAAAAAATATCAATATACAATGAGTGTAAGAAATGTTGAAACGTACACGAGAGCACATCTCTATATTCAATATATCGTCCACTATAAGTGTTTTTAGATTGGACGGAAGGGGGATTTGTGTTACATGCACCTCGCCATTCTTAAATTACGTCAGACAAGAATGTGTTGCACAAGCATCTCCATGATAATATAGTTAATAGTCCAGTCAGTGATTTTAGCCCATCTTGCCGAGACGTAGTTCATTGACATCGTAAAGAAGCGCTTATCACGTAATGCATTCACAACTGTTCTCGGGCTAAACCGGGCCGGGTTGCCAGTATTATATATAATAATAATAATAATAATAATAATAATAATAATAATAATAATAATAATGTCATCGGAGAGTTGACATTGGCGACATTCCCTTGAATACCAGGAGTCTCGAATACTTTAGGACAGTTTCACCTCGGCTGAGAACTGAGTCTGGCAGGTAGGAACTCTATATTCCCTGTACATCCAGGCGAGATTCTATTTGATTTCTTGCTTCAGAAGGTTGTTCTTACATTATTTCTTGTGGATGAAGTTTCCCTTCCCGCTTGAAAGGGGAGCGAAATGGTGTGTGATTTGCATAGACTGCTCATATTTCCTGCCATCCCTTCATGTGGTGTGTCTAACAGGTGGTTGGCCCGCTAACACATTTGTGTGGACACTCATGAAAATTGACAGCCTGCTTCCAGTGCACCAACCGGGTCAGGGAATGGAATAAATGAAGCCCCCATCTAGCGGCAAGCATAAGAACTGTGCCGGCTGCCGAAGCCTGCCGCACTTCCCTGAGGCAATGATTAAGTGAATGACAGATGAAATGAAATGATGTGGATAGTGTTGCTGAAATGAAAATTGTGATGGAGAAACCGGTGTACCCGGAGAAAAACCTGTCTGCCTCCACTTTGTCCAGCACAAATCTCACATGGAGTGACCGGGATTTGAACCACGGACCCAGCGGTGAGAGGCCGGCGTGCTGCCGCCTAAGCCACGGTGGCTTGTGTGGACACTCATACGGAACATAATTTATTTTCATTCGTATTTAAAGCGGATGTAATATCGGGTGCAGGCACCCTTAAATCCCTGTATTAAAAGTACTTTTTGTACATGAAAGCGTTTCATTTAGTAGTAATATACTATATCTAGATTAAGGCTTTCACGGCCCATTACTGTTAAAATCGTACATGTTTTTGGGCTATTTCTGTGTGAAAAAAAACAGACGTTTCGAAAGAGCCTTGATTACAATGTGGCCAGAGAAAGTGTAGCAATGAGATTACTAAACAAGAAGTTCCGTGACGAACTAAAGAGCCTACTTTTCTTAAAATGTAAGATTCATGCCAATGATTAATCTATATGGATATATCTAGAATAATGACGAAATTAAATTGGTAATATCGAAATTTCTACTTAGTTCGAAATACTGTATACCTGGCATAATGTAGCCTAATAGAGCTCTACAGTTGGCAGCCCTGGTGACTGAATATATTCTTAGTTTCATCTCTTACGGTACAGAATACAAAATTTGCTTGAAGTCCAATGGATAGCATGGACGTTAAATGAAGTTAAACATTGGATCTAACAGCGCGCGTAAAATCGTGTTGGCAACAATGTCATGCATGTATTGGTCAAAAATATTCTGAAATAGTATGATCTATTGTTGTGCCAATTTTGAATGAAATCCATTAGTTAGGTCCAATTTTCAAATGCATGTAACTTCTATACTATCAGCAGGCTTAGAATCATGTTGGCAGAACTGACTATACTAGTTACTCCAAATTGAATGCCAGGTACTATACGTGTGCTAAGTTAAGAGCTATTGGCTTGCATACTTTCTGATATATTGATATTAGGGTAACAAAAATAGAGACAGCATTTATTAACAGTTGGCAGCCCTGGTTAGTCTTAGGAATACACATAGTCATATCTGCTATAGTACACATAGCGCATACAAAATTTGGGTGAATTCCAATTGATAGTGTAGAAGTTATATGCATTTGAAAATTGGACCTATCAGCAGGCTTATAAACATTTTGGCAACATTGCCATATATGGCTTCCTGGAAATTGAACTGAAATATTATTATCTATACGTGTGCCAATTTTGAAATAGCTCCCATTCATACCTTCCAGGATATCTAACATAGAGCTCAAATTTCAATTGCGATTTTTCAGCTGTTGGTAGCACTGACATCATTGTCAAATACGTCATTGAGATATTTAGGTATAGATCTTTACTCCTACCAAATTTTGTTTCGATTGTTGCAGCTGTTTAGGAGTTGATAGGGGGGGGGGGCACACACACAGACAGACAGACAGACAGACAGACACACATTTGCCCTGATCGATCTCATAAGTATACGTTTTCCTCATTGTTGTAAAATGTGAAAAGTAGGCTAAAAATAGATAAATTCCTCTGTTCGTCACCAGAGAGCAGCTGCCAGAAATTACGGTATGGACCTTGGTAGAAAAACGCGCCATATTAATCAGACCGGTGGACATAGTAGTAAGCAAGGAGAAGGTAAAGGGGGCGGGGGAAACATATTGAGACTCCTGGAAGAACGGGGATGTCCAAGTACGGAGAAAGGACGAGGGGGAGAGGGTTTGATGGACATAAGGAAACAGTAACAGAAACAAAAGGGAAGTTTATCTGTACGATACCTAACGTCATGCAGCCAACGGTGAAAAAACTATGGAAACTCCTCCAGTGACGAACAAAGGAGATCAAATCATGGCCCTGTAAGCATAGAGTAAACCGTACAATCAGAAATAGGTGAAGAACTAGAGTAACGGAAAGGAACTATCTTCCAATATCTTTAATAAATGTTCCAGAACTCTTAGTCTTGTCACTGCTCCAACACTTCTGTCACTGGTCCACAACTGATCTAGCACTACTGTCATTCTGCACACTTCACACCTGACTGCTCTGAGTAATGGACTCTCTAGAATGGGATGCTGTAATTTAACTCTAGCAGACTGATTAAATGTAAACCGCGAGTTAGGCTTTATCGTACATTTTAACGGCTATTATCATGCAATTAGTCCGTGACATTCCCCTCCCCTTTCACCGTTCCTGGCGTGGAATGCCTCTTCCGGCATTTAATTAATTTTAGTGACATGAACGGTGAGTGTAACATTAAAATATGGCGCTGTGCTATTAGGTGTCTTAGTTGCTCGCCGGCTGGTTTGTTCAACACGTCTTTACCCACGCTCCGGCAAGTCGTGACGCGAAGCATGGCGCCCGCAGGGGGGGGGGGGGGGGCGGGCAAGGATAGGCCGTGCCAACCCCCCCAGTTCATTGTCACACCAGTTTATTTCATAATTTGAAGTTACTGATAGTTAACTGATTTAGATGTAGGGATAATTCCATAGTTTTATCTAACTTAGTAATTTTCCATTATTTGAAAATACTGTATCTCCAGTTAGGCGACTTCGGTGGTGTAGTTTGTAGCATGCTGAACTTCTATGCCCAAGGTCACGGGTTCAAACCCGGCCGAAGTCGTCGGTTTTTTAAGAGCGCTAAAAATCCTTCAGTATGCCTTCCTTCGGAGGGGAAGTAAAGCCGGCGGTCCCATGTCATAGATTTATGGCATGAAAAAGAACCTTCCCTAACTACACTTGTGTGAAACTAAAATTTCTAGGTTAGATTTGATTAATGCTCTTAAGTTCCAACGTTCGTCACTGGGCGCTGGTTGCGATGGCATGTAGTAGTAAGGTTCATAGCTAGGTGTCGTGGACGGTAGCGTTTGGTAGCGAAAGAAGGAACTACTTGAAATTATCGTCTGCAGTTCTTACTTGAATTAAAAGCAGATAAAACACACCAATACAGTCATCACAATTACACTGGTTATCAGACAGATTCTACACACACCCAAAGTACACGGGGCTATCCAGGGTTCACCAGAAGTGCTGAGGCTTCATACACCCTGCCTCCTTGAGGGCCTTGAGCAGAAGGCAGTAGATAACATGAAAATAAAAAGACGGCTCGCCTCTCGCAGAAGGAGGGTATCAGGAAACATGTGTCAAGGGCCAACTAAGGCGGGAAACGAAAGAGACTCCCTAGGCCTCGGATACCCTAATACCGTCGGGGTCGGAAGAGAGCAAGAGTTAACCAAGAGAGGTCGACAGGAAAGAAGACGGAGAGGAGCCCGGCACAAGTAAGTGGAAGCAATGCCGGACTCTGCTGCGGCCCGTGGACACCAACCCACGTCCCACTAGATGTGAGCCCCTGGGGGGTTTAAGCAGTTTTGAGGGAAAAGGAATGAAAGGCGGATAATAATAATAATAATAACTTAATGGTGCTCGGATACTCGGTATGTCACGAAGGTCGAGCTCATAAGGGTTGAGGAGGCCTGATCTAAGTGATGAATACCAAATTTCATTTGAAGACCACCCTCAAGAATTTGCCTTCTGAGGTAGAGTTCACATGTACAAGAATTTCTTATGTCCAATGAGTTGGTCTTGAATAATGTTTCTAAGTTACATAAGGAGTGTCGTTTTCATCTGGCAACTGCAGTTGATTTCTAATCTGTCAATCTGATCTTCAGCATACTTATGTAAATCCATATACATATGGCCTCAACATGATGAATTGGTTTCTAACTCAGTGGCTTCCACTTGACTCACGTACGTACTGTACATGTTGTTGTTTGAGTCGTAAGTCTTTCGATTGGTTTGATGCAGCCCTCCATACCTCCCTGTCCTGAGCTAATCGTTTCATCTCTACATAGCTACCACACCCTACATCCGAGGCAATCTGTTTAACATATTCTAACCTTGGTCTACCCCTACATTTCTTGTCCTCGACCCGTCCTTCCATAACTAACTTTGCTGTTCCTGGGAGTCTTAGTAAGTGTCCTACCAACCTCTCTCTTCTCTTCATTAGCAGTTGCCAGAAACATTTCTCCCGCTCGTCTTAACCCTTTTCATTTGTAACCCATTCTACCCATCTGATATTCATCATTCTCCTGTAACACAACATTTCAATTCTTCTCTTTTCTGCTGCACCAATAGTCCAAGTTCCACTTCCATAGAGCACCACGCACCACACAAAGGCTTTCAAAATTACTTCCTAATACCTAAATCTATATTCGATGTCAGCAGATTCCTTTTTTGTAGAAATGTTTTCCTTGCCCGAGCCAACCTACGTTTTACGAAGGTAATTCCAAAAGTAAGGTCCGATTCGCCGTAAATATTTGAAAGCGGCGCCAAGGGCAAAACACGCATGCGCGCCGACTCCTGGCATGCCTTGCGCGGCAATAGCCGCCAGTAGCGTTGTTACTGTTGCTGTGTGCTGTTGATAGTGTCAGTTCACAATTTTTAAGACAATTAATCAGCCCACAGATTGTGACGTAAGGGCAGTGATACGGTTTCTGTCTGCAAGAAACATTTCTGCGGGAGAAATTCATCGGCAGATTACTGAAGTGTACGGTCCTAACACAATGAGTGACAGTAAAGTGCGCAAGTGAGTGCGAGCCTTTAATGAAGGACGGGAAAATGTGCACGATGAACCCCGCTCTGGTAGACCATCAGTGATTTCAGACGAGTTGGTTCATGCGGTTGAGGACAAAATTCGTGAAGCTCGACGATTCACTATTTCAGGGACAACGATCAATAAAGCCGCCTACTGCGCTACCCTGACTAAACTTCGACGTGCAATCCAGAATAAGCGACGTGGTCTTTTGTAGTCTGGAGTGTTGTTGTTGCATGACAATGCCAGACCCCATACTGAGAATGACACGCAAACTCTAATCAAGAAATTTGGATGGGAACAGATGGACCACCCACCGTACAGTCCGGACTTGGCGCCAAGTGATTTCCACCTGTTCCGCTACCTAAAGGAATTTTTTGGCGGCAAGCGCTTCGACACAGATGATGAAGTGAAAGAAGCTGTTAAAGACTAGTTAGCTTCGCAGGCGGCCGAGTTCTACGACTTAGGCATTCAAAAGCTTGTGGAACGATGTGACAAATGTGTAAATAAGTATGGAAATTATGTAGAAAAATAGAGAAAGACATAAGGAATGTCAATAAAACAATTGCATTGGAAACAATTTTGATTTTGGATGTTTTTTACCGGGCCTTAGTTTTGGAATAGCCCTCGTATATCCTCTTTGCTTCGTCCATCACTGGTTATTTTGCTTCCTAAGTAACAGAAGTCTCCTAGTTACGCCAGATTGAAAGTAGTTGGCTTTGATTCTGGTCGTGTTCCAATATTTGTTCATTTATAATGTTCTGGTAGCGACATCGTCACCAAATATCGCACAGCGAATAAAATCTGTCTCTGGAGGCATTAATTTGTGAAGTTTCAGGACAAATGACTTCCTGTGGGATGGTGGCACGCTGCATCAGCTGAGCCCATTTGTCCAATCAACACTGCATGGCTAGTTTTATTGATCTACTCAAATTAATTGTTAACCGTATTCCCTGGCGGCAATCAGTGGGTAAATCAAGATAACCAAGTCGTTACACAACAATGAACACAGATATTTCCCATAATACTTCATTGGCACTGGCGTCTCGCAGCTGCAAGCATTGCTGTGCTGTCTATGATGATTTCATAATCAGACAATAACACTACTACTCACAGACTACTGAGATAGAATCTGGTGAGTGCGGACGTGTTTCTGAGAAGCTCTTTAAATACATCAAATAAACCAAGGATTGTGAGTATTGCAAGGAGTCACTTCCATCTCATGCAGAGGTACCAACTAGTACGGATTGTCCGTAATTATTACGGATTTCACCTCACGATTACGGCGTTACGGTCAAAGGGGAAATTATTACGTGAAAGTGTCATTATCACGAAAAAAATATATTTCTATGAAAAATAAAGTTACAGGGTGTCTACCGGTAACGAAAAGAAACGAAAGTAACGAAAAAATAGCTAATTTTTCAAACGGTTAACGAAAGTAACTAAAAGTAGCTAATGTTTATGTCTGGATAGCTGGAGGTAACGAAAACTCGCCGAAATCGATTTAAATCATTTAAACTCGCGCCGCTAGGCTCACAGATTGCGATGGAGCAAGTTTCACGCAAGCGGCGCCGATCGCGTAAGCTATATTTCCCCGTGCCTGCCCTCATGGAACTGCATACTGAGGGTACCTTGAGTAGTATACATCGGTTCAACGTATATTTTCTGCATCGAGAGGAATTTTTAGTTTTGTGTGAAATATTTTTCTTTATTATTAGGAAACCTGACTTTCTCGAGACGTTTATTCGTGAAAACTTCTAAAACTCAACTTGACCTCTAAATTTGGAGACTATCTCAAATAAAATATTACATAAGGGATTACTGATGACCCATTTCAAAGGTTGGAACCTCTGCATGGGGATTATATTCAATACAGTGGGTGTAAAGGTTGCTATCACTATGAATGTACAACGGTTACAACCAGGACATGATCTAGTCGCCTCAACTGGAGATGTGGCGTGCGTAAAGAGTCCACATCAGCAAGTGTGAACGTGGAACCTGACGCGGACGGGTTAAAGTCCGGAGATGATGTAAAGGTACTGCTGATTCAATTGAAAAAGGAGATCGCCTACTTGAAGATTAAAGTGGAGTGGAGTTTATTTCTACGAAGTACGATTAACTTCTAACAGAAATAAAATCCTGTACAGAACTAGTGAGGACCCTGACGACAGAAGTACAGTACGTCAATTGAAATAAGAAAAGGTAAAACAGGACAAAGTGATTTCGGACCTCAGTGCTAAAGTTTATGAGATGGAGCAAGAAAATAGGCAAAATTATACAGAGTTGTGTGGGATAGTGCCAACGAAAAAAGAGAGAGCCGTGGATGTGGTGCATAAAATTGCTGAATAAATGACGCCAACCATAATATATTTGACCTAGAAGAAGCTTATCGTGTTCCCATTAAAAACAAAAACAAAATTATACCAATTGTGGTGAAATTTAATTCTAATTCTGAGCAAACGAAATTGTACGTACTCTTCACAGTAAGAAAATCTATATCAATGAAAGCCTGACTCCATACTTCAGGAATATCTTGTGGTTAGCAAAACTAAACGCTAAAGAGCACGGCTGGGAATATGTGTGGATCAAGAATGGAAATATACTTGCCAGGAAAAACGAAGACTCTGCAGTTTTACGGGTAACAAGAGAAGAAGACCTGAAGAAAATGACGTCTTAGGTAGTGAACATGGTTGCGAGTTTGTGACGTGAAAAAGTTGTATTGCATTCATGAATAGTGAAGACTTAATCAGTGATCCTAATGTGAAGTGTTATGAGTTTAACAGTGCTCAAAGTTACATCGATAATGGGAAATATATACGCTCGAAAGCGTCTTTAAATATAGTGTGCTTAAATATTCAATCATTATTATCTACCAAATGGGATTATTTCAAGATATTATTGGGAGATATCTTTGGTGTGCTACACATTACATGTTTAATAGAAATAAGTATTGCTGAATTTTATAACAAACTTTTCACTCGTGATGAATTCAATGCTAATTTTTACAACAGACCGGATAAGAAAGGTGGAGGAATCACTCTATTCACTAAATAACATTTAACTATAAATATACTAAATTTGCAAAGTAAATTCTTTGAAGTCCTCGACATAGACTTAAAGATAAATATTCAAGGGAGTAAGATATGGATTATCTGCATTTATAAACCTCCCTGTATCAATGTCAGTAATTTTACTGAAGAACTGGATGAATGTCTACATAATTATAGTGATTGTAAAGAACTGTTAGTATTGCGAGACATAGGCCTACATATTGATATGCTTGATGTCAATAATCCTAGGGTAAATAATTACGAAAATATTTGTTTATATTCAGTGTTTAAGTACCCTATCAGAGTTCATTGAATAGAGGTTACAAAACCTTAATATACCACATTTTCTCCCGTAATACACAGAATATAGTACAGGGTGACTCATAATTCATATTACAAACTTCTGGAGGTTCCTAGAGGGGATTAAGTAGATCACAGTTTTAATAGGAACCCTTGTCCGGACTTTTATCGTTTCGATACCAAATCGTTATGAAGATCACTTTCATGTTACATCGCCCGGTTCACGGAATGCAAATAACATTGGCTGAGGGCAACCTCTGCAGTCCCCTGATGTCATACAGTATGTATGTCTTCTGTTTACAAACCGTAGTGACAGTGAGTCCACTTTTACAGCAGTTGTGATCCAGTCAGGGCGCAGTAGTCTACAGGACGAGACCGCAGTCCAATGATATCGTGTCGTCTGTTCGTTTACAACCGGTAGTGACAGTAATTCCGCTTTGTCAGGTCGAGGTTGTCCAGTTTCGTAGCCCCCACGATCGCCAGATTTAACTCCCCTCGACTTTTTCCTGTGGGGCCACATGAAGAACCTTGTTTATGAGACTCCTGTCGAGTCGGAAGAAGATCTTGTTGCACGTGTGCTGGTGTCAGCGCACATAATTAAACACACACCATGTCTCGTGATACGTGTGTATGACAACAAGCTGCGTTGTATAATGAACAGCAGGGTCGCCACGTGGAACAACTTATGCAGTGCATACGTGTCAGTAGTGAAGTGGGAGATGTGCAATCGAGTCAAACTGATTTGGTATCGAAACAATACATGTCCGGACACGGGTCCCTAATCAAAATGTGATCTACTTAGTCCCCTCTACAACCCCCAGAAGTTAGTAATAGGAATTATGAACCACCCTGTATATTCAAGCGTAGTCTCTTCAGATGTAGCTGATCACTACACAGCCAAACAGCTAAATCATGAGCATCATTCACAGCAGGTACTGAATGACATTAAAGTAAATACACTACTAGACATTGGTCGAAGATTTTCGGAGCAGAAGACCCAAATGAACTGTATAATTACACGGTAGAAGAATTTATGGAAAGGTTGGTTGGTTCGATGGTTGGTTGGTTCTTAAGTTTAGGGGCTGCGACAACGCGGTCATGTAGCCCCGTGTACTTTGGGTGTAGTGTAGAATCTGTCTGATAACCGGTGTTAATTGTGATGACTGTATTAGTGTGTGTTATCTGTTTTTTAATTCAAGTAAAGACTGCAGACTTTTGAATTTTTCAAATAGTTCCTACTTTTGCCGCCAAACGCCATCGTCAACGACTACTAGTTCAGAACTTAGCTACCAGACGCCACTGCAGTCGGCTCTTGGCAACGAACGTCGGAACCTAAGAGCGTTGTTTACATTCTTAACCTATACAATTTAGCTTCACACAGGTGTAATTAGTGGAAGGTTCTTTAACATGCCATAAATCTATGACATGGGACCGCCGGCTTTACTTCCCCTACGAAGGAAGGCATACTGAGGGATTTTTAACGCTCTTAAAAATCCGACGGCTTTGGCCAGATTTGAACCCGCGATCTTGGGCATAGAAGCTCAGCACGCTACCCACTACGCCACCGAAGCCACCTTATGGAAAGGTTACTTTTGTAACTAATAAGAGAGTCAAAGTTAAAACCCTTGGTTTTCTAGTACACTTGAAATAAACTGCCAAAAAAAAAACGGACTTATTATATAAAAGATGGAAAAACAACTAAAGTAATGAATTAAATGGAAATGAAAACAAAGCTTTCAGAATAAAGAAACTCGTAAATCTAAAATCAGCTTTTACAAACAGAAACTAAATAATAGTAAAAACAAGTAGTTCCGTGAAGAAATAAAGCCTATTTTCATATATCCTACTTATCTTAATTGCCTCTATCAACATACAAAATTTCCGTTTGATAGCTGTAATAGAATCGTAGATATTGAGAACCGTCTAAATATTTCGGATGGTCGCCATGTTGGATTGTTAAATGTATAGGCGATAGAGTCATGTACCATTAAAGGAAAATTATTCCGTAGATTCATTATTCAAACTTTCACTTCGATCGCATGATTACGACACGAGAAATAAAAACTTAATTTTAAAATTCGCAAAGCCGTCATCTTGAGGTTATGTAAACAATTGAACTAATTAAATACCAGTGCATTACAATGTGTATAAACATTTCCTGTACCAGATTTCATTGCGTTTGGAACATTAAATCGCGAGAAAGGTCTAAGTTATTAGAATTTTCAAATTTGCTTGGCCTCTATGTTCGTTTTGAAGTTAACCGTTTTTAGAAAGTCTTATAGGTGAACTTCCAGTAGTGCCCTTTATCTCCGTACATTATTTCATGGTGATAACGCTAACGGTTTCAGAGGTATAGAATGCCGGTGAAATATTTCGCTTATCCGCCATCTTGTGGTTATGTAAACAATTGAACGAAGTTAGATGTCGGTGCATTACAATGTGTATAAACATATACTGTACCAAGTTTTATTGCGTTTGGTTGGTTAAATCGCGAGAAACTTCTATTTAAAAGTCGCGAATTTGCGTGGCCGCCATGTTCGTTTTGTAGTTACCAGTTTTTCAAAAGTCACATAGGTGAACTTCTAGTAGTTCCTTTTATCACCGTAAAAAAATCCAGAGGGATATCACGAATAGTTTCGGAGGTATTGAATGCTGGTGAAATATTTCGCACAGCCGCCATGTTGGATTGGTGAGAGGTAACAAAATTTGACGGTCGAGGTCGTTCAGAATAGTGCTATGAACTTACCGAGTTTCATTGAAATCGCTCCAACCGTTTAGATTTTATTAGGTGGACACACACACACACACACACACACTCACACACACGCACACACACACACGGACAAAAGGTGATCTCATAAGCCTATTTTTTTCAAAATTGAAAATAGGCTAATAATCTAAAAGCTACATCGAAAACAATAAATGAAATTTTAAAATGTAAGCTCAGTAGATGATATTATACAAAAATACTTAGGTAATATTGAATTAGTATCATTGCTAATAAGTTTGCTACATTTCTTGTAGGTCAAATAAAAAAGACACTATCCACACATGTAAAATATCCGTATATAGCCACCAGGGTGAGAACTCTTTGCAGTCAATGGCATTGTTTGAAGTGTATCCTAAAGAAATATCTAGTATTATGTCATAGATTGATGGCACGTAAAAGAATAATAATAATAATAATAATCTTATTGGTTTTACGTCCCTTTTAACTACTCTGGCTTTTAGAGACGCTGGGGTGCCGAAATTTTGCCTCGAAGGGGATCTTTAACGTGCCAGTAAATCTACTAACACGACTCCCTCGCATTTGCGCACCCTCAAATGCCAGCTGATTGCGCCAGGATACGATCCTGTAACCTTGGGCGAGAACGTTACCACTGAGCCACGCAGCCAGTCACATGTAAAAGAACCTACCACTGCAATTGGCGGTGTGGTAGCAAACTTTGTAGGTTATATTTGGCAATTTAGAAACGCTCTATCAATTTCCAACGTTCGCCGCTAGTGTTAGTTACAGTGGAATCTGGTAGCAAACGTTGGAACTACTTGAATTTGCACTTGTTGGGGGCCCTCGGGCGTTCAATCAAAAATGCCCAGCTTATGGCCATTGGCTGTGGTATCTTTCGTTAAATGCTCTATTTAGTAAGTTAGAACAACCATTGAAGGATTGAAAACATGTTACAGAAAGTAGTTCCGTGAAGAACAATACAGCCTATTTTCATATATCCTACTCAAGTTAATTGCCTCTATTAACATAAAAAAAATTCAGCTCGATTGCTGTCATAGATTAATAGATATTATTGAGAGCCGTCTAAATATTTTGGATGGTCTCCATGATGGATTTTTTATATATGTAGGCCATACAGATATGTATAATTAGATAACGATTATTGCGTAGGTTCGTTACTGAAACGATGACTCCGATCGAATGATTAGGACACGAGAAATAAAATTAATAATTTTAAAGTTTTGAACAGCCGCCATCTTGAGGTTATGTACACAATTGAACTAAAGTATATGTCAGTGCGTTTCAATGTTTATAAACATTTTTTGTACAATGATTCACTGCGCTCGGATGGTTAAATCGTGAGAAAAGTCTATTTAATTGTTTCGACTTCGCCTGGCCAACATGTTCGTCTTGTACTTAACAGGTTTCTGAAAGTCACATAGATTAACTTGTAGTAGTACCCTTTATCGCCTTACATAATTTAAGGGTGATATCAGTAATAGTTTTGGAGATATAGAATGCCGGTGATATATTTTGCACAGCCGCCATGTTGGATTCGTGAGACGTAATAAAATTTGAAGGGCACGGTCGGGGTCGACCAGAATAATACTGTGACCTTACCGAGTTCCATTGAAATCGCTCCAGCCGTTTAGAAGTTATTAGAGATTGAAACACACACACGGACGCACACACACACACACATACACACACACACGGACAAAAGGTGATCTCATAAGCTTTTTTTTCTTTTTCATAAATGAAAATAGGCTAAAAATAAATAAAGTAACAGGTGTCCTTAGTAAATTAAATTAACCAAAAATGATTTACAGTAATAATGAAAACCTACACCAGGCCACAAGAGCTTACTTGTCAACTCATCGTGAAATGAATTAAACTTAGGCACGATCTGTGTGTGTGAGAAGTGTTGCCGAAGTCGAGGCGCAATTCGCTTGAATGAAATAGCAGGCAAATGAGCTGAGACTGTAAACGCTTTCACGCATAGTTGGAACCTTTCATGCGTATTTAACGAGGGAGCAAGTAATTTGATCGCATACAGACATTTAAAATATTTTGCTTTCAAGCGCTGCTCTTTTATTTGAGCTACGGCAGTCTCTTATTCACCAGTTGAATGAGTTACTCAAGTCTCCGGTCCGTGCATGCGCGACTACTTCAGGTGGACACTTCTGTTTTGCGTAAGGAAGGGTGTGTGCAATCCATCACTTTAAGATCTCAGTAATTATAGAAATCCATAAACAATTTCAGCCCTCCTCGTGTAGTGGCTAGCATTCTTGGCTGTCACCCGAGAGGTACGGGTTTGCATTCCTGGCTCTGTCAAGATATCCTAATTCTGGTCTGAGCTCTGAAACGAGGTACACTCAGCTTAGTAAGACAAAACTAAGGAAACGAAGGTTCAGATCCCATCCTCAGTCATCTTGGAAGTGGTTTACCGTGGTTTCCCTCTTCTACTTCAGGCAAATGCCAGGATGGTTCCTAACTTAGGACCACGGTCACCTCCTTCCTAAACATAACTTGAATTACAAATACACACTTTACTACTCCAGACATCACAATAACACAGGTTATCAAATTCTATTTATTTATATATAGTTATATATATACCCACACCCAAGTACGTGGGGCTAAATGACCGCGATATCCAAGCTCCTCAAATGAAACAACAACAACAACAACAACTATCAATTTCAGATGATTGATTTCGACGTGCTTTCTGACTGTGTTGTTTTAAATATATGTTTGGATATCGAGGTCATTTCTACCTCGTGTTAACAGAGCAAGGACGGTGTGGATAAGTTAGAGGGTGAACTTGTATTCCTGGCCGAAACATTCCAGAAGAATGGCTACTCGATGAGACAGATTATCGCATAATCCTTCCCCTGCAAAATTGGCCTGTCTACCATACGTGCAATCTGTCACAGACAGGATTAGCAATATTCTAAGAAGACACAATATCAAAAGCATATTGTTACGTGCCACCCCCTAGTGGCACTTTTGTTAACTGGATTACGGTGGGTAGAAAGCACAACACCAATTACTGCTTTAAAGAGAAGTTAGCTTTATTGTTTGCAGGAAGATACACTACTCATCAGCAAATACAAGCAATTGGAACCTTACTCTAGTTTCCTCAAGTCTCTTGCTTATGGAGAGCCCTTGCCCTCTTTTACTTGTCAACAGTTAATCTTCTCGCTAATGAGTCTGGTGGCCTTGACAGAACTACATGCTACTCTCCCCTATGTACACAAATTACAGCTACTTACGAAAACACAGGCAGTCCCCTGTATGCTTCTCACTTCCTCGCTGTCAAGAGAAACGGTTTCACTAGGGGTTTCGCAAGTCACCACACTTCTGTCGCTCACGATAAACGCTCGCACTAGCTCGTAAAACACACAACAACAAATGCTTGACAGGTCGCTCTTATATAGCAGGCCGGTGACTCAATAAATGCTTCTAGACCCATCCAGGGTCCACGGATTCTCGAGGATTCCAACACTGCCTTGGTCACGAATATTCTGGACCATCCCTTTGTCCTAGTAGACCTGATGCATAAGGCGCACGCAATACACTGAGGGAGAGCAGCCCAGCCCTGGGGCAGTTGTGACTCATGCGGCGAGCGATGACACAAACTCACGGCCGTAACAATATTCAAGCCTAATGTCACCGTAGGCAAATCCTTGCGATCTGTGCTAAAGTATATAAGATACCAGGGGCGGTTCCTGAGGTGGTGCCCGTGTGCCATGGCACCACCAATGTAATGAAGAGAGAATATGTGACTTTTCCCTCTCAAGAACAGTTTATATTACATTTACATTTTGAGGAAATTGTATGCATATTCTGCATTTATTTGAACGAGCGTCAAACTGACATGCGTTCTGGTGGCGTTTTATTGAATTACTGAGCCAGAGCCAACCGGCACTACCTACGAATATCAGACCGCATCAGACACTGTACTGCAATAAGGACTAGTTTGGCTTGAGTTTGTTTGTGTTGTGTTGAGACGCATATTACCCTGAGGTAGAGCCAACGGCCCCGTGACGCGGAGCTTCAATTCTATCCACGAGATAGCAGCACGTCACAGGTTCAAGCGCACATTACATACACGTTAGAACTGCTGAACTGCTTTATCTTTCAACCACTAGAGTACAGCATATGGCAACACACCTCCAGTGATACCAGCTTGACGATATATCACTGTGTCTAGACTATTAAATAAATTCAAACCACAAAATAGTTTTAGTTCTTTATTGTTTGACATTTAGCAACTTTTTCAGGCTCATATTGATGACGGGGATTATTTGTTCTCTCTTTGTAATGTAAAAATTCGGAATTTTTCAACGAGTTTTACTGTGTTTCATTAATTTAATTAGGCGGCACAGTTTCACGTCCCAAGCGTAAACACAAATTCTCAAGTTTAACTGCAAATGTGTATGAATAGTGTCCGTCGTTAAATAGCTTTTGTGTTCATTTAAATTAGATGCAGGGGTTATCCTTTCCAATCAATCCGTATGTACGATAAGTAAGGTTGTCTTAGAGGTAGGTCATCGTGTTCATTTCATCTCACCTATTTATTTAGAGACAGCAACTGAAATTGCGACAAAGAGGCTGTGCGCGCGCGTGTGTTAGCAATAGCCATGCTTATTTATTCCTATATAGTCATGTTACTTAAACTTGCATAGCATTGTGTATCATGCGGCATTGACCATATAAACACCGTTTTAATCTAAGTGTGCTTTTTGAATCGATATATGCAAGCTAGGTCCCTTAATAAAATTTGATTTGTTTCATGTTTGAAGATCGCATAGCTCGAGCGCGACGTACGAAGCCGTAGAAATCTCAATGGGCTCTGTGTCACCTTTCGGAAGTGTAACAGTGAATAAAATAAGCGAGTTGTTACAATCTCCATTTAGCAATAGGACCCTCACTGAAAAAATAGACATAAAAAATGGGTAGGCCACTTCCTAATTTAAATATCCAGCAACGGTCAAAAAATCGATGCCACAAATTCAATCCGGAAATTTATAGCAAAAACAAATGGATTTGTGGTTCCGAAGAAGACAATGCATTCTTCTGTCTTCCTTGTGTGTTGTTCGGCGGTGATGGGAGTTGGAGTAAGACAGGTATTAGGGATATAGGACACATATGGTCTAAAATTAAAGTCCATGAATCATCAAAGCGGCATATGGATAATGTTTTAAGCCTCTCATTTCTGGGCAAAACGAACATTCAAAGCAGGTTGGATAGTCAGTACAGACAAACTATTATCACTCACAACAAACAAGTAGATAAGAATAGGTATGTCTTAAATTTAATTATAAACTGTATCCGCTTTTGTGGTGCCTTGGAATTAGCCCTTAGGGGACATGATGAAACAGAAACATTCGAAAACAAAGGCGTATTTCGCGAATTGATTCAGTTTAGTGCTGAATTGGATAAGGACTTGAAAGTTCATCTCAGCCAGTCGCCTGTGTTTAAAGGCATCTCCAAGACTATTCAAAACGAACTGCTCGAATGCATGCTCCAGGTGTATCACGACGAAGTGTCAAAGAAATAAAAAAGGCTGACAATATAGCAATAATCGCTGATGAAACAACTGATGTGTCTTGCAATTATCAATTGGTTATTGTGTTGCGCTACGTTGTTGAAGGAAGAACAGTAGAAAGATTTTGGAACTTTATTAATCCCGAAGGCCAAAATGCTCATGTCATCGCAGACAGCATTTTAAGTGAAATCGACCCCTTAGTGGGTGATCAACCCACTAAATTGATTGCCCCAAGTTATGACGGAGCATCCGTTATGAGTGATGGATTAAATGGTGTGCAAAAGTTAATCAAGGATAAGTACCCTAATGAAAATGTTATTCGTTGCTATGCGCAACAACTTAATCTCATAATGTCCACAGCAGCCTCCGTTAATCGACAGGCTCGCATCTTTTTCGCTCATCTCACAGGAATTTGTTCATTTTTTCGCATTCGCCACAAAGATCTAAAGTGTTGCGCGAGATCATAGAGAAAAGTTTGCCTCGAGTATCACTCACACGATGGAATTACCATTCGCGTGCTGTGAAAGATATTTATGAAAATAGGGAACACCTCGTCAAAGTTATGGAATCCATCGAAAGCAATGGGTCCATTAAGTTACCTTCCACCATTGAAAAAGCTGGAGCATACAAGCAAAGGCTTAATGACAAGAAATTCATTTTCTGGCTAACATTTTTCAATAAGATAATGCCTCATGTTGATATAATTTTTAATCAGCTGCAAAAGAGAATTACTGACCCAATTAAAGTGAAACAAGACATTCAGCATTTTGAAGGCATCATACAGGCAATCAGGGGCAATATTGATGAAATAATGAATGAGACTTTTATCGAAAGAGGCGAATCCTTACCTTCTAAAAGACCCCGGATTGATGAGGACTGTAGAAAAAGGGACGCTCTGGAAGTATGTGATGCTATCCTTTCAGATATAAAAATTCGCTTTCAGTTCACTGGACTCCTCACAGCTACCAACCTATTCGCAGTTCAATATTTTGACAATTATATCAAAAGCTTCCCAGACCTGTACCTTGACGAAATGACGAGCGTATATACATTTCTTGATAAAAGAAAGTTGAAGGGTGAGTTGCAAGTATTCTATGCTAGGCCTGAATTGAGAGCGGTCTCTGGTGCCGTTCCGTATCTGTCGTTGATTCTGGAAGATGAGCTATGTGATACTTTTGAAGAGACAATCAAAATCTTGAAGTGGCTGATCACAATGCCTCTCTCAACATCGGAAGCGGAGCGGTGTTTCTCAATGCTCAAACGGATAAAGAACTTTCTTCGGAACACAATGAAGGAAGAGAGATTAAGTGCCTTAGGAATGTTGTCGTGTGAGAAATCATTTGTGAACAAGATTGAGAACTTCAATTCAAAGGTATAATAATAATATCGTATGGCCTCGGGTGCCTGGTGCAAGCTTTGCTATTTGACACCCAGAGGGTAGCTTGCATGTCGAATTTCGTAGTTCCTTGACTATGAAAGTCAAGGAGGTTAGATGTTAGATATCTAATCTCCTTGAACACAATAGCGCTTTCTAGTAGAGAAATGAGGAACTTGTGCTGGCGGAAACTCCCGAGATTAATTTTGCCATTATGAACTCGGCCTACTGAATTCAAATGGGTTCTTTGACATGCCAACATCGTATGACATGCGTATCGTATTTTTGCCGCCTTTCAAAAATCACTTACCACGGTCAGGGGCGAACCTGCAATCTTGGGGTTAGTAGACCGACACGCTATCCACTCACCCACCGTGGCAAGCTAATTCAAAGGTGATAGACGTATTTGCCTACAAGAAAGAACGAAGAATGGACTTTCAGCACCGCTCTTATTAATTCAAATGAAGGTGTCGATCGAGGTTTTGGAACAAATATTTTTGGTGAGTAGGCCTAGCATATGTTGTTTTCTTCAAATTATTTTTCTGAGAGGTTTGTTCAATTATAATTCTTAAAAATGGTTTTTATTTAAAATGCATATCGATCAAAATATGTGTATGATATAATATTGTATGGCCTCGGTGCCAGGTGCAAGCTTTGTTGTTTGACACCCAAAGGGCAGCTTGCATGTCGAATATTTGTTGTTCCTTGGAGGGCTATGAAAGTCAAGAAAGTTAGATATCTAAGCTCCTTGACACTATAGCACTTTCTAGTAGAGAAAGGAGGAACTTTTGTTTTGGCGAAAAATCCCGAGATTAAAATATTTGTAGTAGTTGCGCAATTTCTCAATTCACTTCAGCTGACACTTCAATTAAAAACGTCTTCTACAATAGCACAGTTAAATAATGTTAAACATATAACTTCGCTGCTCCGCCTCACGTGGTTACAAGAGAAATTGAAAGCAGAAAGCTAACAATTAAGCAGTTTCATCATCATTAGAAAACGCAGACTAACTTTCTACGGGCACATACAGAGAATGAACAATAAACGACTTACAAAGAAAATCTTTGAAGTAGTAAACAATAATAATAATAATAATAATAATAATAATAATAATGTTATTGGTTTTACGTCCCTTTTAACAACTCTGGCTTTTAGAGACGCCGGGGTGCCGGAATTTTGCCCCGAAGGGGATCTTTAACGTGCCAGTAAATCTACTGACACGGCTCCCTCACATTTGCGCACCCTCAAATGCCAGCTGACTGCGCCAGGATACGAACCTGCAACCTTGGGATCAGCAAGCGAGAACGTTACCGCTGAGCCACGCAGCCAGCCGATGTAGTAAACAGTTCAAAAAGGAAAACAAATTGGTATCATGATATAGAAGACGATTTAAAGCAATTAGGGATCAACAAGCAAATGATAGAAGACAGAGAAAATTTCAGAAACAAAATTAAGAACGCCAAATTTTTAGTAAGTGAAAGGAAGAAGATAGGAACATTGTGGACGGAACAAAGGAAACAGGAGCACAGTCAAAGGATGAAGAGATTTTGGGAAGAGAAGAAGGGAAAGAAGTGAAAATTGTGACATCATGATATACTTAAGTTCAAACACTGTCCATAAGGGCAACAATGATGTAATAATAATAATAATAATAACTTATTGCATAAAATATGCAGTACCGGTACCTGCAACTTTGAATGATTTTATTGCAAATTTTGTATTTGCTGGCACCACCAAGCGAAAACTCACCAGCCGCCACTGTAAGATACCATGTTCCTGTGGTTACGTATATATTGGTCAGACATGTAGGAGAATCACAACAAGGTTCGATGAACATCGTAGGCATTTACGTCTTGGCCAACCAGAGAAGTCTACGGTTGCTGAACATGCCATACAGAATAACAGTCCAATTCTTTTTTTCTAATCCGGCCGAAGTCGTCGGATTTTTTAAGAGCGTTAAAAATCCCTCAGTATGCCTTCCTTCGGAGGGGAAGTAAAGCCGGTGGTCCCATGTCATAGATTTATGGCATGTTAAAGAACCTTCCACTAATTACACCTGTGTGAAGCTAAATTGCATAGGTTAAGAATGTAAACAATGCTCTTAGGTTCCTACGTTTGTTGCCAAGAGCCGACTGCTGTGGCGTCTGGTAGCTAAGTTCTGAACTAGTAGTCGTTGGCGGTGGCGTTTGGCGGCAAAAGTAGGAACTATTTGAAAAATTCAAAAGTCTGCAGTCCTTACTTGAATTAAAAAACAGATAACACACACTAATACAGTCATCACAATTAACACCGGTTATCAGACAGATTCTACACACACCCAAAGTACACGAGGTTACATGACCGCGTTGTCGCAGCCCCTAAACTTAAGAACCAACCAACCAATTCTTTTTGATAAATCTTCTGACATTTGTATGGAGAAACATTTCACAACTCGTATGATTCAGGAGACGATTGAAATAAGTTAACCATCAAAGAACTTTAACAGAGGTGATGGTTATCCCTTGAGTAAATCCTAGCCGCCCTCTATGGGATGGTGGTGACAGGACCTAATAGTCCCAAAGCTATACAATGAATACAATTGGTCGAGAAAGTTTGCGTAATACTATACATCTTTCTGTTTATTATCAATGCAACCCGATCCTGTGGTTGATATGTTTGGCCACCTTCCCAGTGCGGTTCAGAGACCCATTTCGACTATTTATACTCGACTCCACGTATTTTCTAAAGCATTGGAATTCCATAAGAGCCCCTTACCGAGATTTTCGTGACACTCGTTGTGATTATAATTGAAGTTCTGGCGTCTTTGTGAGCGCGCAGGCATGTCTGCTGATTGCAATCCCGGTTAGCAGGTGATTCATTAGTATGGAGGTGACAGACAGACGAGGAGGAAGCGAGTGATGTGATGCACGCCCACAGGCATGTAAATTGTTCCTTCATAACTTGGCATACTCACAGGAATCCCACTAGGCTTATTAATACCGACTATTTGCTTAGTCATCGATAGTAAGGAGTTTTCGTCATCCTGGGATTCAGAGTATAATACTCTAGTAATATACCATATTGAATGGTATGAACTCCGTCTTGAGGAAAGAATTCATGATGAAAATTAATAAATGAAACGATTAGCTCAGGACAGGGAGGCATGGAGAGCTACATCAAACCAGTCAAAAGACTGACGATTCCAACAACATTAATAAATGTAAAGCAAAACAAATATTGGAATGCAGCCGAAATAAATCAGAAACCTCTATGGACATCAAATTTGCAGGTCAAAAGCAAAATTACCAGTGATGAACGAAGAAAAGGGGATACAGAAAGTAGGTTGGCTCAGGCAAGGAAAGTATTTATACAGAAAAGGAATCTGTTGACATCGATTATAGATTTAGGTATTAGGAAGTCATTTTTAAAGCCTTTTTCTGGAGTATGGCGCTCTATGGAAGTGAAACTTCAACTATTGGTGCAGCAGAAAAGATGAGAATTGAAGCACTTGAAATGTGGTGTTAAAGGAGAATGATATAGATCAGATGGGTAGATAGGGTAACAAATGAAGAGGTATTAAGCCGATTGGGAGAGGAGAGATGTTTCTGGCGACTCCTAATGAAGAGAAGAGATAGGTTGGTAGGACACGTACTAAGACACCCAGGAATAGCAATCTTAGTTATAGAATGAAGGGTCGAGGACAAGAACTGTTGGGGTAGACCAAGGTTAGAATATTTTAAACAGATTGCCTCGGATGTAGGGTGTGGTAGCTATGTAAAGATGAAACGATTAGCTCAGGACAACGAGCATGGAGCGCTGCATCAAACCAGTCAAAAGACAGACGGCTCGAACAACAACATGATGGGATCCTATACCGCAATTATTACCTGATGGCACGGGTAAGCAACGGGTTCCGTGTGCGGGCGAGCCCATGATTAGAAGGGCCACAGCACAGCTACTGCCTTACTTTAAGGTGACTCATGACTTCAGATAGGCAATGGGCCAAAGGCAAGTAACAATACATTTGACAACATAGATATCCCGACCCTATTGAAGAAGTTAAAATCCCTTCTTGGCACCCAAGCCATAAAATGTCTCTCTGCCAACCTAACGGATCGAAATCATCGTGTGATTGTACAGGACACCACCACACAGTGGAGTCAGAATAAGGCAGGAGCTCTCCAAGGTTCAGTTCCTGGGCCCCTACGTGTCGTGCTTTATATCAACGATATCTCCTCCACAATTAACTATAATAAATATCATCTTTATGCAGATGATCTCCAAATATATTGCCACACTACTGTCGACCAAAGTATTATGTGCACTCGAGTTTGAAGGTTGTTTGTGAAGTAACTAATAGCCCTACATAAAATCCAATAACATAATCATTTTCGTCGTTCTATTTTACGTTAGTTCATGTAGGTTTGGATTTTTTAATTTATATTTTAATATTTTTTATCGAAGTTGGAACACAAAATGTGCCCGTTTTTAAGCGTGTTTCAACCATGCGTCACATTTAAGAATTATTATCTCAAAACCCCGTCATCAGATCGAATTCAAATTTTAACACAATATGCATTAGAATGTTGTATAACTGGTTTATTAATTTCAAAATTTTGTGTGTCCAAGAAACAAAGTTGTTATCATTTTTGTAAGGTACCTTTTCTCGGCTCGGGGTGGTTGGAAAATACAGCTCTTGGTCGCGTTGAAATCCTTATACATCAAGAAGTTATGCTGTATGACTGGGAAATACGTAACTTAATTCACTTATTTTATATCGGTTTGTATTTGTTCGTGGAAATAAGGCATGATTCACCAGCCAGCCGCTCCGGGGTAAGCTGTAGAGCGTTGCTGAGATGGAGCCCATCACTGCCGAGCGAGGCGAGGTCGTATTTCCCCGTTCAAATATAAACCGATATAAAATAAGTGAATTAATTTACGTATTTTAAAGTCATACAGCATAACTTCTTGATGTATAAGAATTACAACGCGACCAAGAACTACATATTCCAACCACCCCAAGCCGAGAAAACGTTACCTTACACAAATGATAACAACTTTGTTTCTTGGACACGCAAAATTTTGAAATTAATAAACCGGTTATACAACATTCCAATGTATATTGTGTTAAAATTTGGATTCGATCTGATGACGGGTTTGTGAGATAATAATTCTTAAATGTGACGCATGGTTGAAACACGCTTAAAAACGGGCACTTTTTGTGTTCGAACTGCGATAAAAAATATTAAAATATAAGCTAAAAATTCCAAACCTAAATGAGTTCACGTAAAATAGAACGACGAAAATGATGATGTTATTGGATTTTATGTATGTCTATTGGTTACGTCACAAACAACCTTCAAACTCGAGTACACATAATACTTTGGTCGACAGTAGTATCTACGATATATCAAATGCAACATGGTAAACTTTGTGTGTACGCTGGTGATAACTCTCTCCTCCTCAATCCTAAGAAAACCCAAACTATCATCATCGGCTCTCATAAGTTACTAAACTCACTAAAAGAACTACGTGGTGCCTCCGGTAACACTGAATACAATCATCATTCCCTTCAGTAAAGAAGTAAGGAAACTTGGGTTAACCTTAACTGAAACTCTAGACTGGTCACCACATATAAGAAATACACGCATCCCTTCACCCACTCGTGCCCATAACAACATTTTACCACTAGACATTAAGATTAAACTCATCCAGACACTAATACTACCAATTCTAGACTACTGTGACATCGTTCTCGTTGACGCGACTCATGGACAAACAGTGAAACTTCAACAAGCATTGAACTCTTGTATTCGGTTTGCTTTCAATCTGCAGTAAGATACGATGCCCACATAACCCCTAGCTACAGAACTCCGGCTTAAACCTGATGAACGCCATACACTTCTCTTATTGACATCCATCTATCTATTTCTGCATGAAAGCACCCCCATGTACAGTACATGTCGTCAAAATGTAGTTACTTGTCCTCATACTATAACCGAAACACTCGATCTGGCTCTTCCATCCCCATCAATCACTCATCCATGTTCAACCACTCTTTTCCTGTAGCTGGGTATCGACTATGGTACTCAACTCCTGCCAATATCAGAAATTCTAAGACAATAAAGAAATGTAAGGCCGCATGTTAAGATTACCTGTTTAATACTGCTGATTGTCCCGTGTGAATGGTGATGGATGATAGGACGTATGACTGAGCTAGGATTATAGTCAGAATATTATATAAAGGTCCGTGATATTGTAATTTTTTTAATTATTTTTATTCATATGCCTAATTCATTAAAAATAGTTGGTATTAACATAACTAATTTACTGTTTATTGATTACCGTAATGAACTTGTAAGTTATTTATTATATTTGATGAACTTGTTTCATATCTCCTGGTAGCAAATTGCGTGCCACTACTGAAGACAAAATAAAACAAGTAGTTCCGCGAAGAACTATTCAGCCTATTTTCATATATCCTACATATGTTAACTGCCAATATCAACATACAAAATTTCAGTTTGATTGCTGTAATAGATTCGTAGATAATGAGTACCGACTAAATATTTCGGATGGTCGCCATGTTGGATTTTATATATGTAGGTCCTAGAGTTATGTAATGTTACATGAAGATTATTGTGTACGTGTAGCATTCAAACTTCAATCGCATGACTAGGACACAAGAAGTAACAAGGAGATTTTAAAATTTCGCACAGCTGCCATCTTGTGGTTATGGAAACAATTGAAATAAATTAGATGCCAGTGGATTAACATTCGTAAAAGGATTTACTGTACCAAGTTTCACTGCACTCGGATGGTTAAATTGCGAGATACGTCCATGTGAATATTTATACTTCGCGTCGCCGCCATGTTGGATTTGTGATCACCAGGTTATTTAAAGTCCTATAGGTGAACTTAAGTTCATAACCCCCATGAACATAAAAAAATCAGTTTGATTGCTATAATATATTCGTAGATATTCAGAGTCGTCTGAATATTTCGGATGGTGGCCATGTTGGATTGTTAAATGTATAGGCCATAGAGTCATGTACCATTGAACGAAAATTATTGCGTAGGTTCATTATTCAATCTTTCACTTCGATCGCTTGATTAGGATACAAGAAATAAAAACTTAATTTTAAAATTCGCACAGCCGCCATCTTGAGGTTATGTGAACAATTGAACTAAATTACATACCAGTGCATTACAATGTGTATAAACATTTCCTGTACCAGATTTCATTGCGTTTGGATCATTAAATCGCGAGAAAAGTCTATTTACAATTTTCAAATTCGCTTGGCCGCCATGTTCGTTTTGTAGTTAACCGCTTTTTGAAAGTCTTATAGATGAACTTCCAGTAGTTCCCTTTATCTCCGTATAAAATTTCAGGATGATACAGCTAATAGTTTCAGAGATATAGAATGCCGGTGAAATATTTCGCTCATCCGCCATCATGTGGTTATATAAACAATTGCACCAAGATAGATGTCGGTGCATTATAATGTGTATAAACATATACTGTACCAAGTTTTATTGTGTTTGGTTGGTTAAATCGCGAGAAACGACTATTTAAAAGTCGCAAATTCTCGTGGCCGCCATGTTGGTTTCGCAGTTACCAGGTTTTCAAAAGTCACATAGGTGAAATTCTAGTAGTTCCCTTTATCACCGTAATAAATTCCAGGGTGATATCGGTAATAGTTTCGGAGATATTGAATGCTGGTGAAATATTTCGCACAGCCGCCATATTGGATTGGTGGGACGTAACAAAATTTGAAGGGCACGGTCGAGGTCGCCCGGATTAGTACTATGAACTTACTGAGTTTCATTGAAATCGCTCGAACCGTTTAAGAGTTATTAGGGGGACACACACACACACCTCACACACACACACACGGACAAAAGGTGATCTCATAAGCCTATTTTTTCAAAATTGAAAATAGGCTAATAAGAGGAGAGGAATGTTGCTAGGGAAATGTTCATATTGACTGTAACTGTAGCAGTAAGTTATTGCACGTTAGTGTCTCCCTCCATTCCCCTCTCCGCTCTAGGGTATTACTTGCTGTCTACCTGAATAGGAGTTGTATAATCACTGTAACTCGTCTTGCGTGGAAGCAACCGACACAGTCTGAGTCAAAGTTCATGTTTTTATAAAATGTTCTGATTTTTTAAATTCTGTGGTAACAGGTAATCTTCTAAATGTATATTTATTCATTTGTTCGGTTATTTATTTGATTATTTATTTATTTATAAATTGATTGATTTATATATTTATTTATGTGTTTGATTAATTGGTTGTTAGATTGACTATTTATTTTATTATTTATGTTTTTATTTATATTAATGTAGCCTATTTATGTTTTTATAGCCCTTCCGCAAAGGTGTACGTGGTATAACGCTCCCTTGCTTTGTAGTGTTTAGGCAACCCCATTTACATCCTTGTGATGCAGTAAAATCTGCATGTTAAATACGGTGATCGCCGGGCTGCTGGTGTAACGAACTTCCTATACAGTACGGTCTATTGCAAAATGCTCAAAATCGTTATTATTGTATTCTCCTTTTTAATAACAGGGTTTAAATCCCCAAAACACGAGGCCAATGACATTATAAAATGTATTTTATGGGCTAATAAAATGTGACCTCTGAACGGTTCCGGGAAATGTAATGACTATCGATGCATTACGCTGGCTGTTCTCACCTATTATACGGATTATTGGACAACTTAACTCAAGGAACCAAGCCTAATAATATGAGTCGGTTTTAACACTCCTCCTTTCGGGCAGTAGTTCGCTAATACGAAGAACGTCCAGAAAGTAAGTTCCGTTTGGTAATAAAATTAAATTGTGTACAGATACAGAAAAATGATTTATTCCACAACATTCTACACCTCTTAAACTACCTTTCCACATAACTGCCGAACTTTTGCAGGCATTTGTCATAGCGTGGCACAAGATTTTGGATACCTTCTTCATAGAAGTTTGCCGCCGACCGTAAACGAGAGTGAAGACTCCCCTGTAAGATATCCTACCGTTTGGCCATTACTGTTAGGCGAATTGCGTGCTTACCAGGAGAAGTGCGTATGTTTAGGAGTTCTCCTGACCACATACGCAATTTGCCTAACAGTGGTGGCCAAACGGAAGGATATCTTACAGGGGAGTCTTCACTTTCGTTTACGGTCGGCGGCAAACTTCTATGAAAAAGGTATCCAAAAACTTGTGCCACGCTATGACAAATGCCTGCAAAATTTCGGCAGTTATGTGGAAAAGTAGTTTAAGAGGTATAGAATGTTGTGCAATACATATTTTTTCTGTATCTGTACACAATTCAATTTTATTACCAAACGGAACTTACTTTCTGGACGTGCCTCGTATTATAATAAATGATAACAATAATGTTATTTGTTTTACGTCCCTTTGAACTGCGGCATTTAGATACGCCCGCGCGCTGACGTTTGGCCCCCAAGGGGACCTCTAATGTGTCATAAATCTACTGACACGGTTCCCTCGCATTTGCACACCCTTACATGCCCAGGGATTGATCCTGTAACCTTGAGCACAGCAGGCGAGGACGTTACCACTGAGCCACCCATCCAGCCGCTAATAGTATTATAAACTGCACTTAGTTTTCATAAAGTATATGAAATGAGAAGCAATTCTTCTAGGTTTGTGCCGTGTCTTGTGTGGGGTTTCGCCTAGGACACCAAGCTGGCTCATCAGTGGTCCCTTGGTGTCCCACCTGGACCCCCACAGGAGTAGCGAACTGCACGCTACCTCCCTTTTTTTGAAGCGCTCCTGCGCCTCTTTAATGCTAGAACTAAAAGTTCAAGCAGCCTTAACCTCCCTATGAAGGCCTCCAAAAAGATGGTATATTGGCTTTCACGGCCAGTGAATTAAAACTCAGCAATTCTCTAGGTTTGTGCCGTGTCTTGTGTGGGGTTTCCCCCACAGAGGAATTGCTGAGTTTTAATTCACCGGCCGTGAAAGCCGTGAAAGCCAATTTACCATCCTTTTGGAAGCCTTCAAAGGGAGGTTATGGCTGCTTGCAATTTTAGTTTTCGCTGTGAAGAGGTGCAGGTGCTCTTCATAAAAGGAACGTAGCGCGTAGTTCGCTACTCCTGTGGAGGTCCGGGCAGGGACACCAAGAGCCCGCTGATGAGCCTGCACGGTGTCCTAGGCGAAACCGCACACAAGACTCGGCACAAACCTAGAAGAATTGCTGAGTTTTAATATAAACACTGTTTTGCTAATAATATCAGTAAATCTGGGCACTGGGCAAGAACTAGAGTGTTTCATAGAATTAAGATGAAATCTGTTCTTGTTGAGCTTCTGTTAAACCCACATGATCACTCGTGGGTGGTTTCACGTGTTTTAGCCGTAGCGAGCATTACGGTTGCTCCATGGAAACTGCGCTATTAATCTGCCCAGCCTGGAAAGGCTGTAGCTTGTTTTTGTCACGCTTGTCACAACCGACAGAGCATTTTACAAAAACCTTCTCGTACCTCTGAGACCTACACTAGAATTCCATTAGCCTCACAATTGTTAGCTCTGGTGACCGCTAAAGTTCATTAAGACAAGTGAGTGCAATTATGTTCAATAGAGCTTTATGAATATGATGTGGAAAGTTAGTCATTGCCTGTGCGCTTGACCATACCGAGAGCAGAAGAACGCTTTCCTAATCATCATAATATATATTATTTCAGTAGTATAGATCCCTCCTGCGGCGCTCACAAGCGACCGATCGTGACAAACGAGCATTCAAATGAAAGAGAATAGACATTAGCAGTGACGAATTGCACTCTAATTTCATAAATATTTATAATTTCTTTAAACAAATACTTTCAAAAAACCTACGAAGTGTGCGATTTGCATATACAGTTGCTGTAGGAAAATACGCTCCATAATTGCTGTTCACGTCACATTTTGGCCACTGTGATGCCTGTTTCATGTCATTTTTACATTCTGAGGTCTGTCATTATGAATTCGCATGGATTTCAGAAACTTTAAATCAAAGGAATGAGTACTCAAATCGTATAATTTCACAAATATCGAATAACCCGTGAGTGTTATGATTATCCAATTTTCAGTGATTGCCATCTTAAGTTAAGGAGCGTAGAACTTGGAATTCTAATTCAAATCTAAATAGTGTTCTATAATCATTTGGTTGAAATAAAAACATAACAAACTTTCTCCTTAAGTCTCTCATAAACCTATTGGGAAAGTGTGGTTTATGGACATGCGAGATTTTCGTAATGGGTCCGCTAGTATTCTTATATTTTACAATACCATTGTGTCGTAATCATAGTCACAACTAAAAGATTCGAAGAACGTCCCGACCGGTCAGAAGAGGGAGATCAACATAATACGCTGCCGAAGTGACGCGCCTAGCAACCGCATGGGCGCAGCCACATTGGACCCAAACAACTGGTTGCTAGGTTTTTTATATATAGGAAGCTGCATTAACGCTGCGCAGCGTCTTGAATTTTGTGGATAAAAATGTGTAATACGCGTGAAATAAGGCAAACGCCTCCCGTGAAGATCATCTACAGTGTTGGAGCTACAAAATAGAAGTGAAATTTTATGGATAAAGTACGAGAAATTTGCGAGATAGTATGAATAAAGTTGATCTCACTCCTGAGGCAAGAATTGCATGGCGGGTACTGCAAATTATAAATATTTATCATTTAGTGGATAGAGTATATCTAACATAGAGAGATATTTAGGACATATGTCACATAAAGGGGTTTTGGTTCATGTGGGGAGTGTTGTTGTAATTAAATATGGTTTGTACTATAAGTATTATAAACGACAACCTTCATAACCTTACAGCTGATTCACTAACACCGATAAATTTTATCCTACAACTTTTCTGAGTGGTGATTTTTCAATTAATTTATTTAAGCAGTGAATTGTGTTTCCAAATAACAATTAGGCCTATCCCAGACTGAAAATTTCTGCCTGAATATTTTATTGTTTGTACTTTCAGAAAACAATCATGTAGGCCTACACCCTGCAACAAAGTTACAGTACCGTATAGTGACATTATTCAATTTCTGAAGTGATGGAGTGGCAAGTCTTGTTGTGATTATATTTAGAGCTAGGATAGGAAAAGTGCCCCATTATTTAGAATGAGGTAGGGGTAGGACGATAGGCCTTAATTGTAGACTTCTCTAACCTGTTAGTCAGCACACAGGTTAGGCTTTGTTAATTTGATTCGTTTTCAGACAAACGCGGCGTTGTGGTAAACACACAAATTGTATTGAAATGCAGTCTTTGTTTCTTCTATAGCTGTTGATGAGATTTGGCCTAAACTCTCATCCAAATATTTTAAACTGTTCCCTTATGCATTGATCGACCTTAAGTTCATTTTATTCGTCACTTTCTGGTAGGGCCTACGGTACTTTATTTTCCGTAGTATTGGTTATTCATGCAGGACGTGATTCACAATATCCAGAAATGTTATATTTTCATGTTTTCACTTAATTTAATGTAAATATCGTAGGCCACATCTCTACGACTTATGTTCTAAGACTTAATGTGCATCTCGTACGCAATATTTTACAACTTCACTGGACAACTATGTTAAATTACTGTGGAAAATGTACTTTTCTATGCTTTCTTGCCTCTGGACATCCATGCATGTACTGTTTTATACGATACAAATAGGAAATAATGACGGCTCAAAGACTGAAGCAAGCTACAAGGGAGCCATGTTGTATTGCTCCAGTTGCTTAGCAACGGAGCGGAAGTGACGTTGACTTCGGCAGCGTATATGTACAGTGTCAATGAGCCAACGATAGAGCTTTTGAAAATAGCACCATCCTCAAGCGTATAACTGCCTCAGAATTATTTGCCCCTTGAGAACGAAAGCAAGGCCAACCTCTAGTTGATGGACAGCTAGAATCCTTGTGGAATGCGGGTGCTTATTGTGACATTATAGACAGAGAGATACAGTCAGTAGCTTAAAACAAATCTGCTCATTGCGTCTACCGAGTCAGCAGAGAGCTTGGCCCCATAACCTAACACTGCGCTTTAGCCAGCGGTGATTGTTACCCTTCGTTGTCAAAGTGAGTGATGTCAACTGTTCATTCTAAAGTTCACTACAGAAGGAGAATTAACGTGAAAGTTTGATTGGTTGGTTCCTCAGTTTAAGGGCTGTGACAACGCGGTCATGTAGCCCCGTGTACTTTGTGTGTGTGTGTAGAATCTGTCCGATAACCGGTGATAATTGTGATGGCTGCATTATTGTGTGTTATCTGTAAATCAGGGAAAGACTGCAGACATTCAGTTTTCAAGTAGTTCCTACTTTTGCTACCAAATGCCACCGTCAACGACAACTAGTTGTGAACTTGGTTACTAGATACCACCGCAGTCAGCTCCTGGCGACGAACGTTGGGACTTAAGAGCGTTAATCAAATCTAACTTATAAGTTAGCTTCACCGAAGTGTAATTAGTGGAATGTTCTTTTACATGCCATAAATCTATGACATGGCCCCGCCGGCTTTCGTTACAGTAGGCTATGTAAACACTTGTTTTCTCGCCTAATCACAGTTTGTGTTGACCGACTGAAAATATTTCTTTAATAGAACTTGGCAACACTGTAGAATGGCTTCCATCACTACAATTCTCGTCGTATCATGTTAATTGTGTTCTATGAGGGTTTGTGAATCACGTGTGAATATTATGCACGTGTAAACTGTTACAACAGCCGGCCCCGTGGTGTTGGGGTAGCGCGCCTGCTTCCCACCCGGAGGCCCCGGGTTCGATTGATAATGATGATAATTGTTGTTTTAAGGGGCCTAACATCTAGGTTATCGGCCCCTAATGGTTTGGGTGATTGTGAAGATGATAATGAAAATGAAATGTAAACTATAACTAAAACTAACTACTAACTTATATACTAGAAGAAGAAATGGAAAACAAAAGGAGAATAAGGCAAATAAAGGACAGGAGGAAAAGAAATGTCCTCAAACCTTGAAGAATGCGGATTGAGGGACTTGGAAGGAGGGAGAGCCATGAAAGGCAGATAGGAAAATGAAAGAGGAGAGGGTCTGTCTCACAGGTAAGGGACAAAAGAGGAAAACCGGACCCAGCTCAGGAATTCCTCGGGGTCGCCAACTCCCGAACTCACCAGCCGTGAGCCCCTGAGAGTGTAGCATTATCTAGGGTGCACCAGACCTGGTGGGGGCTACATACACCCGGCCTCCTTGAGGGCCTTGAGCAGAAAGCAGGAGATAACAGGAAAAGAAAAAGGAGGCTGACCCCTCGCAGAAGGAGGGTATCAGAAAAGATGAGACAAGGGCCAATTAAGGCGGGAAAGGAAGAGACTCCCTAGGCCTCGGATACCCTAATACCGTCGGGGTCGGAAGAGAACAAGAGTTGACCTAGTGAAGTCGACAGGAAATAAGACGAGGAGGAGCCCGGCACAAGTAAGTGGAAGCAATGTCAGACTCAGCTTGGGCCCCGTGGTCGCCAACCCACGGCCCACTAAATGTGAGCCCCTGGGGGTCCGGGTTCGATTCTCGACTCCGTCAGGGATATTAGAAACTGACGTGAGGGCTGGAACGGGGTGCACTCAGCCTCGTGAGGACAATTGAGTAGCTGTCTGAGAGTCAGGCACCGCCCCAGTCACGAAAACGAAGATTAACGACCGAGGGGACCCGATGCGCGGACTACGCGTCAACCCAATGTTTGCAGGGCAAATGGCTGAGCTGCGGTCACTTGGTAGGCCTAGGCTCCTCATGGGCTGTAGTGCCAGGGGTTATTATTATTATTATTATTATTATTATATAAACTGTTAGAATAACACAATATTTTATTGCGTCATTTGGCAAATTAATGTTGAGCAACTGAAGAATTAGATCACTGAAAAAGTAGCTTCAAAAATTTAGATCCAAACATTCTAGTTGGTAGCATGCTGAACTGCTGTGCCCAAGATAGCGGGTTCACACCCGGCCGAAGTCGACAGATTTTTAAGAGCGTTAAAATCCTTCAGTATGCCTTCCTTTGGAGTGGAAGTAAAGCCGGTGGTCCCATGTCATAGATTTATGGCATGTAAAAGATCCTTCCACAGACTAAACTTGCGTGGAGCTAAATCTCTAGCTTATATTTCGTTGTAACGCTCTATGAAAGTTCCAACGTTCATCTCTAGGTATTGTAAGGTTCTTGTTAGGGTGGCCTATACAAATAATTAACCTAAGGGATGAAATTAGTCTAGATTAGGGGGAGAGCTTGGCAACTGCTGTAAGAGGTATGGAGTTTTTAGTGAATTGCGATCGACAGTGCGACCACCAAGAAGAACTCTCCAATGTACTGGTTGACGGGGTAGTTCTAAGCGAGGGGGTATTTGGGACGGTAATTAATTTATTACTCTGTGCGCGCCAGCTGCGTCACGCGGTCTGCTGCGAGTAGTAGGCAGGCGAGCTAACGGGGAATTCGCTAGTGTCAGCGTTGAGCAATAGCGCTCGGCTAATGTCAAGAAGCAATTAAACAATAAACAGTAAGGCTAATTCTAGGTCCTACCTAAAGGGGAAGCTAATAGGGTAGGATCTTATTAGCCAAATAAATAAAAAAATAAGACCAGTGGCTTCTAGTACTTTTAAATTTAATGTGTACCTCGATTTTGAGGTACACTGGCAAATAGCAGTTCAAAGGATAGCAAATAATAATAATTACAGTCCAAGCACAGGGGGATGTGAGTGTAGTGTGATGGTGAGTGTAGTGATCGCTTGAGACACTTACCCTTTCAGCCAACAACAGAGGTTCGTCACGTCGGTAGCACTAAGACAGACTGAGTGATCCCGGGTGTATGACCGCCGGGGTTCTTATAGGTTTCTTGTGCTAGGTCGGCGGAATCCTCACATTCCTACCAAGTCGTAAACCTTTCTGGGGTCGTTGCCTGGGACACGAGGCTGCCTGGGCTCATGTAGGTGCCAATTATTAGTCTTGTAATTTTTTAGTGGTAATTTGTAGGTTTTTAAATTAAATGTTTGGAATTTTGATTTGTTGGAGATTTTATTTAGGGGATGGGGGTAGTGTACCCAAGGGGTACAACAGTATCATTGACAGCTGGTGGCGAAAGTTGGAACTACTTGAAATAGAACGGAACTTGTAGCTCATCCTAGGGGTGTCCGTTTGAAGCAGCTAAAGCCTCTGGCAAGCCGAACATGTCCTCGGACACTCCCGGCACTAAGAGCCATACGATAAATAATAAATAAATAAATAAATAAATAAATAAATAAATAAATGATTATATTGTGTTGCACACACACACCCGAGTTCACGGACCTGACATGACCACGATGCCTGTGCACCTTAACAACAACAACAACAACTGTTGTAATGAACTCTCCGAGCCGTAACTAAATATTTAAAAGCATTCAACAGCTATTTATTTTCATTTGTTAATGCACACAGTTATCGTGGATGTGTTTTAATGAACCAAATTATGGCATAATGAGCTCAGTTCTAATGGAATTAGTTGAAATGTGTTTCACATGCTATTGTTTAACGCATCGGGATATTAATTACTAGCATTTTAAATTTTTAACGACCACAATCTTCACGCAATCATGGTTGGACTTTTGTTTCCAGTTATTAATGTTTATTTGTGTTCGATGATGTCGAAATGAAAATATTAAATGTCAGAAAACGGTATCATAATGAGGGTCATTAAGAAACTGCTTTTCAATATGATATAGTTTCTCCAACCAATCAGAGCTCATTCATTGACCAATTAGGTAACGATAGCTTCGCACATGCGCTTAAAATCCAACATGTCTGATATGAATTACATGACAATGTATATTGGATCAAACATTGTAGTTACAATCCCAAACACAAAGACAAAATCAGCACGAAGCTTTTGGGGTAACAAGAAAATACTATGATATATGCATAAAATTTAGGAATCTACGTCCAGAAGTTTACAACACACCATCCTTGTACCCTGCTACCATAGGCAAGCTGCAAACATTTGGCAATGCCAAGCAGACAGAGCGCATGCGTGGGTCAGAGAACTTGTAAAGCACAGACAGTAAACTCAGCGCTTGCCCACCGATCACTACATTCAAGTGATTGAATCTCGACAGATATTTATGAATATTTCTGTTCGAACATAAAAAAAAGTTATAATTATTGTCGGACATAAACAGTCGTATGCAACTCGCCTATATTGGTAATTAAGACACTCGTATGGAAATCATAAAACTCGCTTCGCTCCTTTTATAAACATACTCGTGTCTTAATTATTGCCATTATAGGCTCGTTGCACAATGTACTATTATAGGGCTGAGTTTATGATTATGATGATGTTTTACAGTGAACATCTATAGAACTAAACCTTGCAGAGGCCGTGTGGCGGAAGCGCCACTCTGGCTAGCCACGTCTCGAGCAAGGCGCTGGCACTAGCAGCAGCGTAGCGCCCAACTAGTTTAACATTTTTGCACTTTTTAACGTATTTATTAATCATCATTACTTACTTGAATTTCAGAGTAGCTGCTGGAAATGCTTTGGTACACTCGCAGTAATTCATCCTCACTGATATTTGGTAACAGCGCAGTTATTTCGTTCTCGAGAACCTCCAGAGTACCCGGAATGTTTCTGCATACATTTTATTTTAGGTTCTCCCACAAATAAAAATTGCATGGCGCTGAAACGTGGGTCTTCAGTTCTTCCACTGCTGTTAGCTGCAGCTCTCCAATACCCCCTATCCTGGGCAAATAGTTTCATCTCTACATAGCTACCACATCCTCCATCCGAGGTAATCTGTTTTTACATATTCGAACCTTAGTCTACCCCTACACTTCATGTTCTTCATCCTTCCATCGCATTCTTATTCCTTGGAAGATTCCTTTCATTATTAGGTCCTTGGCCGATTTCCTTCCAAAATACCTTCCCTGACCCGTCCTGTACATGACGATAGTGTGACCTCCGGAGAGGCCGAGTGCAGGTCTTTCTAGTTGACGCCCGTGGGCGACCTGCGCGTCGTAATGGGGAAGAAGTGATGATGATGACGTCACATACACCCAGTCCCCGAGTCACGGGAATTAACCCCAGGAGATAAAAAATCCCTGATGGCTCATCCGGGAATCGAACCCGGGGAATTTTGGGCCAAAGCCTAGCACGCTGACCATTTTGCCACGGAGCCGGACGTCCTGTACATGGACATTGGCTGAATTAATAAAATTATGTCATGTAGCTAGGGTGTCCTTGGACATGCATAAGATGCAGAGGGGGCCTTAAACACGAAACGTTTGGCAAACCGTGCCTTAAATGAACAAATTATTTTCCCATTGCCGTGCATACAATAGATTAGGTTTTCGAACATCAGAATTGCACGTCAGTTCCTCTAGCTGATAGCCGCATGGGGTGGATAGACGAACGACGTAATCTTCAAATGGACTGCGGCTCAGATTGACTCATAAATCCACTTAATATAAAACAGGTGTTGGTAATGGGCGCGATTCAGCTCAAATGCTGCTACCATTACTTCAATTGCTCGCTATTGCTCAGGCGACCCCTTAGCTTCTGCTTTCCCCCGGGCCATGCCAACTTCTTTCGTGTTCTCGTAGCAACTCGCAGGTGGACTACTGGTATTGTGGTCCCGTGGCCAAACGATAGGCTTTGTGACGAAGGGTTCTGGGTTCAATTCCCAGCCAGGCCATTGGAACTTTAATCTCCATTGGTTACTTCCCTTTGCCCTAAGACTGGGTGTTCGTGACGTCATCGCCACGTCATCCTCATCACGACAAAACGCGCAGGTCATCCAGGACATCACTTGGAAAGACCTGCATCATGCCCTCATGAAGCGACATGCTATTGTAAAGTTATTATTATTATTATTATTATTATGATTCTTCTTCTTTTCTTCTTGCTTCATTACGGCCAACTAAGGACCACGTCATGTGAACTTTTGCTTCTGCATTTTAATATGGGCCCAGTACTCCTTCATTCGTAATCGATGTTGCACCTTTCTTTCCGTCATCCATGCCTTCCCAGTTTTTGGTTTCAGCTTAGGTTGAAAACTCCGAGGTTTTTGAATTTTTTCCCTAAGTGGGCCACCCTCCTGGATATCTTCACAAGTTATCCCAATCTCCAACAGATCTTTCTCTACTTCACTGAACCAGGCTCCCTTTGTCTTTTTTTTTTTTCATGGAGAAAAGGAAAAATTCTGTTGGATAGCCGTGTTGATTTCATTCGGGTTATATCCATAGAATGAAATCCTCCTTTTCCTCTTCACGTCAGTTATTTTCTCTAAGTGGGTGTACAACTCGTGGTTGTGGCGTCTTCGGAACTTGCCGTGTTCTTTGACTGGACCCAGGATTATCCTCAAAATCTTCCTTTCCTTGGTCTCCAGTTATTCCATTATGCCTTTGTTATTCGTGGCGAGACATTCCGCTGCATACAAAGCTTCTGGCCGGATGATCGTGCAGTAGTGCTTGAGTTTTGCAATCAGGGATATACATATTTTGTTGTACACATTCTTAGTTAGATGGTAAGCCATTTCAATTTTATTCAAGCGTGACGCCAAAGCCATTATTATAGTTGACTAATTAATGCATTATTCGTGCACCACGTCTGAAATGACAAGTCCCAGAAAGTATGGACATCAAAGTTTCGAATACAATGCTGAGTGTCGTCTGTGTCGTCCCTGCACTCTTTCCAGGCAAAAACAAGTAGTTCCGTGAAGAACTATACAGCCTATTTTCATATATCCTACTTATGTTAATTGCCTCTATCTACATACAAAATTTCAGTTTGATTGCTGTAATAGATTCGTAGATATTGAGAACCGACTAAATATTTCGGATGGTCGCCATGTTGGATTATATATATGGGTCCTAGAGTTATGTACTGTTACATGATTGTTGTGTAAGTGTAGCATTCAAACTTCAATCGCATGATTAGGACACAAGAAGTAACAAGGAGATTTTATAATTTCGCTCAGCTGCCATCTTGTGGTTATGGAAACAATTGAAATAATTTAGATGCCAGTGGATTAATATTTGTATAAGGATTTACTGTACCAAGTTTCACTACAATCGAATGGTTAAATTGCTAGAAATTGTGAATATTTATACTTCGCGTCGCCACCATGTTGGATTTGTGATCACCACGTTATTTTTAAGTCCTATATTTTCATATTCATATTCATTCATTTATTTGCAATGGGGGGTGTGTCCCCCGGTGGCAAATTGTATATACATAACAAATAAATAATTATACATAACAATTCAATAACAATTATACAACAATTAAACTGGAGTATTTACACAAATAGTCAGTCTTTTCTTAAACACACCTATATGTTTGGGAAAAGGCTCTAAGACTGCGGCAAGTAGAGAGTTCCAGTTATCAATGGCACGGTTTACAAAAGAATATTTACCATAATTTGTTCGCTGTGGTCGGCCCTTAACTTTGAAAGGATGATCGCTCCTACCCATGTAAGTGGGCTTTCCCATGCGTTTGCTAAGCTCACCCCATGCTGGTTGATTTGTATACGTGTTGTACATAGCGCAGAGTCTAGATTTCATCCTCCTAGCCTCCAGTGATTCCCACCCAAGTTTCTTTAACATACTGTGCCCGTTTAGACCGGAGTCCGCACGACCACATATGCATTTTTACCAATAATCAGTCAGCACGAGAATCAAAATATCCCGGAGCGCCAGATGGGTTAAAGCAAATCGCAAAAACGACATCAAATTTATAAAAATGCTTTGCTGATTTTTGGCTCAATGCAACAATAAGGATAGAAGGAGATTTAATTGGGTGAAACACATCTGGTAAAATTATCTCAGTTTATTTAAAGTTAAAATCTGACTGCAAGAATAATGCTCAAAGCAGCATCATCCACGTGTGGCGATCCACACTCTTATTTACACACAATATACAGAATCTTCCAAACACATTTGACAATCTTTTTGAAAACACAAGTCCGATTGTTAGTCCTGTGGACTGTGTTCCAAAATTATTAACATTTTATTCCAGTGCAAAATGAATTGTCCATACTGGAAATAACGTAGATCACTGTTTGACTATTTACATGGTATTAACACTCGTAGAATAAATGTTTATAGAATTTCTTTAGACTTTCATTTGTTTTCCAGTTTTCCAAAATATATCGTTGAAACTATTATTATCATCGTAGCAACACAAATTATTAACACATATTAACAACATCTGAAAAGTATTTGACCATTGAGCATAGCATCGAAGAACTGTGCGAAGCACAACAACAATTAATTGTTCTTCTGACATTAAACATTCGAGAAGTGACTCGATTATGAACTTCAAGTTCCAAACAAAACATATGATTTCTGAATCATTAACTTGATCAATAAATGGTTGAACCATTCAACTATTAGATTTTCCACTTGGAATTATTATGAAAAAAATATTTATATTTATGGCCATTTCTAGCAACTTTCACAACTTGCAATTCTTCGACAGAATGCGGAAATAAGAATTGTAGTCTTATAATGAATTCATTTAGTTCATGGCACTAGGATTTGAAAATATCCTTCAAATTATTCGTGGTTAAAGAATTACTTTAAATTGGCAGTGGCCCATTCTACTATTTGTGTAAGAACACAATATTATAACAACAACAACAACAACGGCAAAGGTCTTCCTCTGAAGAAGAATAAATTACTATCATGACAAATCCGGGTTCTAGCAAAATCAAATTCTAAATGGCATTCGTAAACAAGGTTGAAATAAGAACTGATGGTTTCAAAGAAATAACCTTCGGGTTATTCATACGACGAAATGTGTGGCTCCAATACTCCAACTATAAACCTGAGCCATCGAACCTGCTATTTGATTGATGCTCGAAAAAACCTTCATTCCTGCGACTTAACATGCGCACCTGGGAATGGCATTACAACTACTCCACACACATAAATTATCTTCCCAAAATTTATACAATAAATCAAGCCTCTGCTTGTTATCAACACTGGAAGATTAATAAACTTACAAGTTTATTTTATTTTACCATTCAGTTCAACCCGTGAATTTACCATACTCATGAAAAGCTTCATTTCACTTTCGAAGTGTATTTACGTCATGATTTTATATAAATACAAAAATCCTATTTGATACAAATATCAATTGCTTCCCGTTTCATGCCTCTCCGTGTTATATGAAACATATACTTTGCTCATTGCAAATATCAACTGTTCAACCAGAACTGAAATGTAGGTTGAATGCGGGCTTGCGCTAACCACTCTCCTTCGTAAAATCTCCTGTTCCAAACTAGAAATGTTTCAACTACTTCATAGGCTCTTTCTCAATACATATGATTATTATAAAATATAATATCCAAGAATTATTTAGAAAAATTATGAAAATTATTATTATTATTATTAGTGGATTATTATTATTATTATTATTTCAAATATGTTTAATTATCATCTCATTATGTGAGAATCCACATGTTCGAACCTTCGAATATGGAAAAAATATCCGTTCCTCAACAAAAATAAATTTAACTTTTACAGTTACATCGGCTGATTACCGTGATTTCCCAAAAATATGAAAAATTCAAATAAATGCTCAAAATGCTCGGTCATCGATCCTAAACTGTTCTGAGTGCTGAAAATGCTCAGAATAAATCTAACAAGTCTTGCGTAAATCATTACAAGCTTTAAATACGATGAAAAAAATGTGTTGGTCATCTGCAGAAAAATAGTTTGTTCCAATTAGCTAGGCATAATATAATATTCAAATGTGGCTTACATTTCTTGATGTTCTTGAAGTGTCGTAAACCTGGTCTATACCAGATTTATCCGTAGACATGCCCTAGCGGACAAGCACGTATAACCCTTGTATCGGCCGCCATTGTAGACCCACAAATCGTCTAGTCAGACATAGTGGTAGTATCTTTCGACGTTTTAAATGACTGTGGTTCCATTTTAATATGGGCTTCTAACAAAGCCATAACAGTTTGTTGAAAAGGGTCAGATCTAAGCGATCTCTTCTTAAATGTGTCAGTTGTAACTTAACTCACTGTAATCTCATCAGTACAAGAAAAACGTTGACAGTCTAAGCAGTTAACGGCTGTTCTGAAGATCGTTCCCTGGGCATGGTTTGTATATCACCATCTGCCATGCGCTAGACAACTTGCAGTTTCCCTTGCGTAGACTAATGAACGCCACCGTTATAGACTATTCTTCAATGTACTGACCGATTGAAGTGGTTAAATAGTTACAAAATATGAAAACTGACTTCAAATGGATCTAAACATCCAAGTATTAATTTACTATTGGACTGTGACAAATACTACTTTCTAGACCAAGTCTAGCATATGTCCTTTAGGAAATATAAATATTTCCACCAATGTCTGTAGAAATACAATCACCTCAGTGATTCTCCTCACCAGAAACTTACAAAGTTCCAACTCGTTTGCGCAGCACTTCTCGTGACTATCACGATTTGAAAAGTACTTCTTCGTAGACGTGGCAACCATGTGCCTTGGCTCAGCGTAGACGCAACTTGTTCGCCAAGTGCTTGTGATGAATTGAGCTAACTAAGCTTGCTCCTGCTTGCTTTTATACAAAAACGGTCAGGGTCACGCGTCATCGCCTGATATCTAAAAATCCTCATATCTCTTGAATCCCTGGTCCGATTTACTTGATACTAATTGCATTCTCTTTCATTTGGCCGTGCCAGTAATCTGATCCCAGTCTCAAGTCTCTGCTCCATAGTTAACTATTTAATCAATAAATAGTCTCCACCTCTGCTGTTACTCGCTACGTCATTTACCATCCAACTATCGGTAATTTCCTTCGAATGGCTTCGAGAAGCAATGTAGCGCGATATTCAAATATCCGAACTTTCAAACGCTGCTACAGCCTTTCCCTTGATATCTAGGTGTCTGAAACTCGGAATACCCATTCCTAGATTTGGGCACATCCACCCCACACCTAGCAAAAAATAAAAATTGAAAAATTTTTATTTTTCCTATCTACACATTAAATTATCTGGTTCTTGAATAATAGATCTTCAAATTCGAAGCATTATAAGTTCCCACGATGTTACCAGTTCGTGTATTGGCTACTTCATAGCTTCCATTATTGTTTACTTCCACAATATTCAAAATCCTTAATTTTACCATTCCCCCGGGATTGTTGTGTTCCCGATGGACCTGGATCATTGGGCCTCTGCTCCACAAATTGTAAGTTATCTTGGTGTCTTGTTTCCAAGTTTTTCCTCGTGTCCTTGTTAAACTCTTCATTGGACTGACGAGTATCTACATTCCCTCTGTTATTATAGTTATTACCATAGGATCTTCTTTCCTGGTACCTTCCTTGAGTATCTCGTGGTCTTCTCCATCGAGTGTTGTATCGATTACCACCATCCGGTCTTGCATATGGTTTGTAACTGTATCTGTTACGGTATTGGTTCCATCCTCTCGTATTGGAATCTTCCCTCGGCGATTTCTCTTCTCGCTCCTCTCGAATCTCTCGAGGTGTCTGAGAATAACTGTCAGCCATAACAGCATACACAGCGTTATTACTCTTTACTCCCTTCTGATGGAAGAATTGAGCGTTTGTATGATCCAGCTTCTGCAATACTTCATCAAACTGTTCCATATTGTAGATATCAGCAGCGATCAAAGTCCTCTGGACGTCTGCTGGAAATTATCGTATCAAAGCAGTAATCAACTCGTTATCTGGCATTGGCGGATCTAAATGTTGGAGTTTAGACAGCTGTCCAGAAAAGTATGTAGAGTATCGAGTAGGTTGTGACGTCGAGAATCTCTTCGAATACAACTCTGCTCTAACTTGCTGTTGGGTTTCAGGGGACCAAAACTTCTTCAATAACCCACGAGAAAACTCTTCAAAAGTATTTAGAGTGGATCTAAATGCTCTAAACCACAAAAGTGCGGGACCTTCCAAGAACTTCCCTATTACCCTGATCTGTCTTTCTTTAGGGATCTTAGAATCTTTCAGATAATCACCTGCTTCTCTCAGAAATTCCACGGGTGTTACAGAATCTCGCCCTGAAAATTTAGAAGGCTTGTCTTCTATATTCTTAAATACAGTTATGGGGTTGGATTGAAATACTGTCCTGACCTCATCCTGTCTTTCAGTCTCTCTAGCTCCTCCTAGATTTATCTGTATCTGTTCCTTTCCTTTTACATTCGGCATTTTCAAAAGATGATCAGACTGTTTCTCATCCTTTATTTGAGTTTTCATAGCCTCAAGTTCTTTCTGGTTTTCTTCTGCCATCTTCTTGATTGCTTCAGTCTCTTTACTATTTTCTTTAACATCAATGGATATCTGGTTCATAACAGCCTCATGACTTTTCAATGACCCTGTCATATCTGATATGTCCTTCTGAGTTGCTTGAATATCCTTGGCAATTACTTCAATGTGGGATGACAAAGACTCCCTAATCTCCTTGATTCCCTCTTGATTCTCCAGCTTGAGTGTGTCTTTAATTTCATTGACAACTGTGGTTTTAATCTCAGTTTGCAATTCATGAATCACTCCTTCTCTTATTTCTCCCATGACAAGTTCCTTGAATTGTTCCGTTAAACGCTGAACAACTAGAATTCCCATCTCGTTACTCTCCTTCTTCACTCTGACTTCCAGGTTGACCATGTCTTCACCAACCTTCCTAAGACCATGTTCTATCCTATCAGCTAAGCTTTGGGATCGAAGATCGGCATCGCGAAATTTATCGTCCATTAAACTAGCGTTAGTAGCTAATGAAGTTTCGAGCTCATGTGTTTTATCGCATAATTTATTCATTTTACTTTCAAGTGTCATTTTCAAAATTTCAGAATTCTCTTTAAATTTACTTTCCATTGAATTAAATTTACTATTTAAATTTTCCTTTAAGTTATCTTTTAACCTGCTTTCTAACAAATCGGAATTTTCTTTGAGTTTATCCTCTAAACTTTCTTTCAAACTATCAGAATTTTCTTTAAGTTTCTTTTCTAAAGCCTCAGTATTTTCTTTCATAATGGCTGCTACACGCAGTCCAGCCTGTTTTGAACTCTCCTCCAAACTCCTCATCATCCTCATCATTTCTTCCATAATTTCAATTATTCAAAACTTAGGGGTATACAACAGTGGCAAACACAAGCTTATAACTAGAACAAGAAATATGAATAGCTAATTGGAACACTATAATAAAATGAGATTTGTCCTAATATCGACGTGATGGAAAAACAAAAGTCTCTACTTTTACGAATTACATTTACCACAATATCACAAGAAAAATATGCAAGTTCTCAAATATCCTCCACCTGGATTCTAATAATGTGTATCTCCAGTCATCGAACGTTTACTACTGAATTTACTTGACGCCCTAATGGTTAAGCCATTATCAAAAATAATCAAACCCATTCTAATTATTAACCAAGTTAAATTTTTAATTTTCCCACTAATTGGGTTTCCTACTAATTTATTCATCCAAACCAGACATCTCTCAACTCCCAAAATATTTCTATAAAAATTATCACAATTTCAAATCGGCATGCGATTGACCATGTCTAAATCGGCCCCCACGTTGGGCGCCATTTCTCTCTCTATCTTATTTTATGTGCCCGTTTAGACCGGAGTCCGCACGACCACATATGCATTTTTACCAATAATCAGTCAGCACGAGAATCAAAATATCCCGGAGCGCCAGATGGGTTAAAGCAAATCGCAAAAACGACATCAAATTTATAAAAATGCTTTGCTGATTTTTGGCTCAATGCAACAATAAGGATAGAAGGAGATTTAATTGGGTGAAACACATCTGGTAAAATTATCTCAGTTTATTTAAAGTTAAAATCTGACTGCAAGAATAATGCTCAAAGCAGCATCATCCACGTGTGGCGATCCACACTCTTATTTACACACAATATACAGAATCTTCCAAACACATTTGACAATCTTTTTGAAAACACAAGTCCGATTGTTAGTCCTGTGGACTGTGTTCCAAAATTATTAACATTTTATTCCAGTGCAAAATGAATTGTCCATACTGGAAATAACGTAGATCACTGTTTGACTATTTACATGGTATTAACACTCGTAGAATAAATGTTTATAGAATTTCTTTAGACTTTCATTTGTTTTCCAGTTTTCCAAAATATATCGTTGAAACTATTATTATCATCGTAGCAACACAAATTATTAACACATATTAACAACATCTGAAAAGTATTTGACCATTGAGCATAGCATCGAAGAACTGTGCGAAGCACAACAACAATTAATTGTTCTTCTGACATTAAACATTCGAGAAGTGACTCGATTATGAACTTCAAGTTCCAAACAAAACATATGATTTCTGAATCATTAACTTGATCAATAAATGGTTGAACCATTCAACTATTAGATTTTCCACTTGGAATTATTATGAAAAAAATATTTATATTTATGGCCATTTCTAGCAACTTTCACAACTTGCAATTCTTCGACAGAATGCGGAAATAAGAATTGTAGTCTTATAATGAATTCATTTAGTTCATGGCACTAGGATTTGAAAATATCCTTCAAATTATTCGTGGTTAAAGAATTACTTTAAATTGGCAGTGGCCCATTCTACTATTTGTGTAAGAACACAATATTATAACAACAACAACAACGGCAAAGGTCTTCCTCTGAAGAAGAATAAATTACTATCATGACAAATCCGGGTTCTAGCAAAATCAAATTCTAAATGGCATTCGTAAACAAGGTTGAAATAAGAACTGATGGTTTCAAAGAAATAACCTTCGGGTTATTCATACGACGAAATGTGTGGCTCCAATACTCCAACTATAAACCTGAGCCATCGAACCTGCTATTTGATTGATGCTCGAAAAAACCTTCATTCCTGCGACTTAACATGCGCACCTGGGAATGGCATTACAACTACTCCACACACATAAATTATCTTCCCAAAATTTATACAATAAATCAAGCCTCTGCTTGTTATCAACACTGGAAGATTAATAAACTTACAAGTTTATTTTATTTTACCATTCAGTTCAACCCGTGAATTTACCATACTCATGAAAAGCTTCATTTCACTTTCGAAGTGTATTTACGTCATGATTTTATATAAATACAAAAATCCTATTTGATACAAATATCAATTGCTTCCCGTTTCATGCCTCTCCGTGTTATATGAAACATATACTTTGCTCATTGCAAATATCAACTGTTCAACCAGAACTGAAATGTAGGTTGAATGCGGGCTTGCGCTAACCACTCTCCTTCGTAAAATCTCCTGTTCCAAACTAGAAATGTTTCAACTACTTCATAGGCTCTTTCTCAATACATATGATTATTATAAAATATAATATCCAAGAATTATTTAGAAAAATTATGAAAATTATTATTATTATTATTAGTGGATTATTATTATTATTATTTCAAATATGTTTAATTATCATCTCATTATGTGAGAATCCACATGTTCGAACCTTCGAATATGGAAAAAATATCCGTTCCTCAACAAAAATAAATTTAACTTTTACAGTTACATCGGCTGATTACCGTGATTTCCCAAAAATATGAAAAATTCAAATAAATGCTCAAAATGCTCGGTCATCGATCCTAAACTGTTCTGAGTGCTGAAAATGCTCAGAATAAATCTAACAAGTCTTGCGTAAATCATTACAAGCTTTAAATACGATGAAAAAAATGTGTTGGTCATCTGCAGAAAAATAGTTTGTTCCAATTAGCTAGGCATAATATAATATTCAAATGTGGCTTACATTTCTTGATGTTCTTGAAGTGTCGTAAACCTGGTCCATACCAGATTTATCCGTAGACATTCCCTAGCGGACAAGCACGTATAATCCTTGTATCGGCCGCCATTGTAGACCCACAAATCGTCTAGTCAGACATAGTGGTAGTATCTTTCGACGTTTTAAATGACTGTGGTTCCATTTTAATATGGGCTTCTAACAAAGCCATAACAGTTTGTTGAAAAGGGTCAGATCTAAGCGATCTCTTCTTAAATGTGTCAGTTGTAACTTAACTCACTGTAATCTCATCAGTACAAGAAAAACGTTGACAGTCTAAGCAGTTAACGGCTGTTCTGAAGATCGTTCCCTGGGCATGGTTTGTATATCACCATCTGCCATGCGCTAGACAACTTGCAGTTTCCCTTGCGTAGACTAATGAACGCCACCGTTATAGACTATTCTTCAATGTACTGACCGATTGAAGTGGTTAAATAGTTACAAAATATGAAAACTGACTTCAAATGGATCTAAACATCCAAGTATTAATTTACTATTGGACTGTGACAAATACTACTTTCTAGACCAAGTCTAGCATATGTCCTTTAGGAAATATAAATATTTCCACCAATGTCTGTAGAAATACAATCACCTCAGTGATTCTCCTCACCAGAAACTTACAAAGTTCCAACTCGTTTGCGCAGCACTTCTCGTGACTATCACGATTTGAAAAGTACTTCTTCGTAGACGTGGCAACCATGTGCCTTGGCTCAGCGTAGACGCAACTTGTTCGCCAAGTGCTTGTGATGAATTGAGCTAACTAAGCTTGCTCCTGCTTGCTTTTATACAAAAACGGTCAGGGTCACGCGTCATCGCCTGATATCTAAAAATCCTCATATCTCTTGAATCCCTGGTCCGATTTACTTGATACTAATTGCATTCTCTTTCATTTGGCCGTGCCAGTAATCTGATCCCAGTCTCAAGTCTCTGCTCCATAGTTAACTATTTAATCAATAAATAGTCTCCACCTCTGCTGTTACTCGCTACGTCATTTACCATCCAACTATCGGTAATTTCCTTCGAATGGCTTCGAGAAGCAATGTAGCGCGATATTCAAATATCCGAACTTTCAAACGCTGCTACAGCCTTTCCCTTGATATCTAGGTGTCTGAAACTCGGAATACCCATTCCTAGATTTGGGCACAATACGGCTCACACTGCTCCTGGGATTAAAGTCACTGAGCACAAATCTAGCGGCCTTTCTTTGTACCATTTCCAACTCATTGATGAGCCCTACTTGATATGGATCCCAAACCGCCGAGGCATTTTCCAGAATAGGTCTTACAAGTGACAAATAGCCTAATTCTTTAGCAGAGGTACTACTTCATTTTAATACCCTCATTACAAAGTGCAGGGATTTGTAATCTTTTGAAACTACACATCCTACATGACTACTCCATTTCATATCATTTCTTACGCGAACGCCCAAATATTTGCAAGAATCTTCTTCTACAAGTATTTCCGAGCCAATGTTATATTGAAAATCCTGCCTTCGCACTTTCCCTATTTTTAAGAGACTACATTTTCTTGTGTTTATTTTCATTTTATTTACAATCGCCCACGTATAGACCAGGTTCAGGTCCTCTTGAAGCACTGCATTGTCTTGTGAGTCATGTATCTTTCGATATTGTTACGGCTGTGAGTTTGTGTCATCACTCGCCGCATTTGTCACAACTGCCCCAGGGCTGGGCTGTGGCCTGCCACCTGTATTGCGAGTGCCTTATGCAACAGGGCTACTAGGACAAAGGGGTAGTCCAGAATATTCGTGACTGGACCAGCGATGGAAACCTCGAGAAGCCGTGAACCCTGGATGGATCTAGAAGCATTTATTGAGTCACCGGCCTGCTATATAAGTGCGACCTGTCTAGCAGTTGTTGTTGTTGTGTTTTACGAGCTAGTGCGAGCGATTATCTTATGCGACAGAAGTGTGGTGACGAAGTGCTGTGCGAGTTACGAAATCCAGTGACATTGTTTCTCCAGCTTGTGGACAGCGAAATAGCCTGCAGCAAGTGATCGTAAGTAATTGTGGTCGGTGAACATTAGGAAGAAGTTGCATGTAGTTCTGTCAAGGCCACTAAGCTCATTAGCGGCAGGATTAACTTCTGTGGTTTGTTGACAAGTGAAAGGGCAAGAGCTCTCCGCAAGCAAGAGACTTGAGGAAACTGGAGTAAGGTTCCTATTGTATGTAATTGCTGATGAGTAGTGTAATTTTCTGGCCGCAATAAAGTTAATTACTTCTTTAAGCAGTAATTGGTGTTGTGCTTCCTACCCACCGTAATCCAGTTAACAAAAGTGCCACTAGGGGGTGGCACGTAACAACTGGTGTCAGAAGTGGGATTACGAACTCAAGCACAACACCTGACGGTCCTGGTTTCAAAACCCGAGCAGGTCATTTTCTCTAATTTTCCTGTGAGTGCATGCCCTTTACAAGACAAACAACTAAAATGGAGGAGAAATTGGCAGCATTGCTAGAAAAGTTAAATGGCATGGAAACCAAGATGGAGGACGGCCAGAAGAATTTAACTAAGGAGCTAACTGCCAAATTAGAAGACGGCCAGAAGAAGCTAGAAGACGGCCAGAAGAAGATGGAAGACGGTCAAAATAAGTTAGCGGAGGACCTGAAGAAGATGGAGGACGGCCAGAAGAAGATGGAGGACGGCCAGAAGAAGTTAGCCGAGGACCTAACTGCCAAACTAGAAGACGGCCAGAAGAAGTTAGCCGAGGACCTAACTGCCAAACTAGAAGACGGTCAAAATAAGCTAGCGGAGGACCTGAAGAGGATAGAGGACGGCCAGAAGAAGATGGAAGACGGTCTGAATAAGTTGACACAGGACCTGAAGAAATTAGAACTGGGTCTGCGTGAGGAAGTCACGGCTGTGGAAAAGAAGTTCGACGCCTTACAAGTGGAAGTTGCCGAGCTGCGCCAACGCCCGCTGATGGGGGTGGAGGAGAAATTCAACGTCTTACAAAAGGAAGTTGCCGAGCTGCGCCTACGCCCACTGACGGGGGTGGAGGAGAAATTCAACGCCTTGCAAGTGGAAGTAGCCGAGCTGTGCCAACGACCGCTGATGGGGGTGGAGGAGAAATTCAACGCCTTACAAGTGGAAGTTGCCGAGCTGTGCCAACGCCCACTGATGGGGGTGGACGAGAAATTCAACGCCTTACAAAAGGAAGTTGCCGAGCTGCGCCAACGCCCGCCCACCGTTACACCGGGAATATCAGGAACGGGACATAGCAGAGTGACGCCCCCAACCTTCGACGGAAAGGTCCCGTGGAGCACCTACTTACGTCAGTTCGAGGCGGCCTGTTCCATAAATAACTGGAACAACACAGAAAAGGCTACAGCTCTCATTGTAGCGCTGAGAGGTGACGCCCTTAACGTCCTTCAGGCCATCCCGACTGGATCCCAGGACTACGCTTCCCTGATCGCCCATATGGAGTCCCGATATGGAGATAGCCATCTTCAGCAGGCCTATCAGATGCAGCTCCGGACCCGGGTACAGAAGAACGCGGAAACCCTGCAGGAGTTCGAGATGGACATCGCACGCCTCGTAAGGCTCGCCTACCCAACAGCGCCGGCCGACTTTCTGGAGCAGATAGCGACGCAGACTTTCACCGACGGGCTACGGGAATCGGACACTCAACAGGCGCTGCGTCTTGCGCGCAATAAGACCCTGGCAGATGCGCTGAGCCACGCACTTGAGTTCGAGACGGCAAAACAGGCATCCAGAATGCACGCGCGGGTGCGTCAAGTGGACGTCGACGAACCAGTAACAACCAACGTGACCAAGCCCCTGGCCGACGAATTAATGGAGGCGCTAAGCCGTTTCTTCGATAGTCGCAGTACCACCAGCAAAAACGTAGCCGAAGGACATCCGGAGAGGCGGCCCGGAAGAGGACTACCGACCTGCTGGACCTGCCGTAAGAGAGGCCACCTGAGCAAGGACTGCGGTGATCGCCGCCGCCAAGGGTTTCCGTCGGGACAGTCAGTCGTAGGGAAACCGCGCGGCCCAGGAAAGCAAGTATCAGCCAGCCTAGGGGGGCAAAGGTTGGCCTGTGACAGTCGTCAAGCCCCGTCAGTCCAAGTTCGTGTGACGCAGTTACGGAGGGATAATAGCAGCCTGATGGTCGACGGAGTCGTCAACGGAGAGAGCTGGCCCATGCTAATCGACACGGGAGCATCGAGGACCATCGTCAGTCCCACCGTGATCCCGAAGTGGAGAGTGCAACCCACACAAAGGAACCTCCAGCTAATAACCGCGACCGGAGAGACCGCACCGGTACACGGCGAAGCATCGCTGGAGTTCGTCATTGGTCGACGGGCGATAAAGCATCCAGTGCTTGTGGCTGACGTATCAAATGAAGTGATCATCGGACTGGACTTCCTGGACCAGAACAACATCATCTTGGACTTGAGTACCAACACTCTGCACTTCGGAGGTGAGGAACTTGCTTTGCAACCTGCGCACGAGTCCATCACCGCACGGCGAGTAAGACTGAGAGAAGACGTCATCGTTCCCGCCAGGACGGAGGTCAGCGCTGCCGTAATTGTCGACGGAGCTGCTGAGGGAGTGGCGGCTGTCATCGAGCCAAAATATGAGGACATCCAGACAAAAGGATTGCTAGTTGCCAAGACCCTCATCAACACGACGTCTCGGCCGTACGTCCGCCTGTCCAACCTGAACGACTACGACATTACGGTTCACCGGGACACCAACCTAGGAGTCTGCGAGCCCGTTACCTGGATTGCCCGCATCACCGACACGACGGACGGACACCTGCAGACAGACAACCGAAGAAGACGCACACTGCCAGAAGAACTACAGAAGCTGTACCAAGGATCCCAGGACCATTTAGACGAGGAACAATCACGCCAACTTCAGGACCTGCTACGCGAATTCCAGGACGTCTTCTCCGTGGGGAGCAAAGACTTCGGCAGGACAAGCTTGGTCCAGCACAGAATCGACGTTGGGGACAGCGCACCGATTAGGGCCCCATTCCTACGAGTCCCGCTCGCCAAGCAAGCCGAAGTCGACCGGATGGTGGAAGAGATGAAGGAGCAAGGGGTGATCGAGCCATCACATAGTCCTTGGAGTTCTCCGGTCGTGCTAGTGAAGAAGAAGGACGGTTCCACCAGGTTCTGCGTGGATTACAGGCGGGTGAATGACGTCACGAAGAAGGACAGCTACCCTCTACCCCGGATCAACGATACCCTGGACACCATATCAGGGTCGAGATGGTTCTCCACCTTGGATTTGAAGAGTGGCTACTGGCAGGTGGAGGTCCACCCTAAGGACCGCGAGAAAACCGCGTTCTCTGTGGGAAGCGGGCTCTGGCAGTTCACCGTCATGCCATTCGGTCTGTGCAACGCCCCTGCGACCTTCGAAAGGCTAATGGAGTCCATTCTGAGGGGACTACACTGGAAGACCTGCCTGGTATACCTAGACGAAGTCATCGTTCTGGGGAGGAGCTTCGAGGAGCACTACAGCAACCTGAAGGAGATCTTGTTGAAGCTACGGGCTGCCCAGCTGAAGTTGAGCCCCAAGAAGTGTCAGCTCTTCCAGAAGCGGGTCCAGTACCTTGGGCATATCGTCTCCGAGGAAGGGGTGCGCACCGACCCAGAGAAGACCGCAGCTGTGAGGGAGTGGCCATTTCCGAAGGACAAGTCCCAACTACGAAGCTTCCTGGGACTCTGCATTTATTACCGTCGCTTCGTGAGAGGATTCGCCGACATCGCCAAACCTTTACATCGACTGACTGAGAAGGACCAACTCTTCACGTGGACAGCAGAATGCCACAGTGCCTTCGAACAACTCAAGCAGGCTCTGTGCACCGCACCTATTCTGGCCTACCCCAGACCTGGAACAAGGTTCATCGTCGATACCGATGCCAGCGACTTTGGCATAGGGGGAATCCTGTCGCAAGTAGTGGACGGCGAGGAGAGAGTAGTGGCCTACTTCAGCAAAGCCTTGTCAAAGCCAGAAAGGAACTACTGCGTCACCAGGAAGGAGCTGCTCGCCATCGTGAAGACCATTGAACACTTCCACAAGTACCTGTACGGGCAAGAATTTCTCATCAGGACCGACCATGCATCCCTGCGGTGGCTCCTGAACTTCAAGCATCCCGAGGGTCAACTCGCGCGGTGGTTAGAGAGGCTTCAACAGTACAACTTTGAGATTCAGCACAGGAAAGGCCAACTGCATTCTAACGCCGACGCCCTGTCACGACGACCGTGCCCCGAAGACTGCACTTTCTGTGCCCGAAGGGAGAAGAATACCGGGATACAGTGCCGAAGGACTACCGTGGAACTTCAAGGGAGCTGGAGCCGCGAATCTTTCACGCGGGCACAAGCAGAAGATGATGACCTGGGACTGATAGCCGAATGGAAGAGGGCCTGTGTCCCCTGACCCGGGTGGAACATTGTGAGTGACTGCAGCCCAAAGTTTAAGTCCTACTGGGCACAGTGGGACTCGCTGATTGTAAGGGATGGCCTCATCTGCCGTACCTGGGAGAGCACCGACGAGAAGACATCTCGGGAACAAGTCGTCGTTCCAAAGGCTATGACGGAGGAAGTCCTGAAGGAAGTTCATGGAGGATCATCTGGAGGACACCTAGGGATAAAGAAGACCCTGGAGAAGCTGAGAGAGCGGTTCTACTGGATCGGATGCCGAACAGACGTGGAGAACCACTGCGCGAGGTGCCACGATTGCGCAGCCAGCAAGGGCCCAGGACGAAGACGACGGGGTCCACTGAAGACCTACAACGTGGGCGGCCCCATGGAGAGAGTGGCCATCGATGTTGCTGGGCCATTCCCGTTAAGCGAGGCAGGGAACCGCTACATATTAGTCGTCAGCGACTACTTTACCAAATGGCCGGAGGCGTATGCGCTCTCTAACCAAGAAGCCGCGACGATTGCAGAGACCCTGGTGAAGGAATTCGTCAGCCGGTACGGAGTACCCCTGGAGCTGCACTCCGACCAAGGGAGGAACTTCGAGTCGCAGGTGTTCCAGAACCTATGCCAGCTGCTGGGAATCCGGAAGACAAGGACAACGCCGCTGCACCCTCAGTCCGACGGGATGGTAGAGCGATTCAATCGCACCATCGAGAACCATCTCCGAATAGTCGTCAGCGAGCACCAGAGGGATTGGGACAAGCATCTTCCACTATTTCTCCTGGCCTACCGCGCCGCCGTGCATGACGCCACCGGGTGCACACCAGCCCGGGCCATGTTTGGGAGGGAGCTCCGTCTACCTGTCGATCTTGCCTTCGGCCGACCTGGGAATGATCCGATCCCGGTAAGCCAGTATTGTCAAGAACTGGTCGACCAACTGGAGGACGTACACGCGTTCGCGAGGAGGAAACTGCGGATCGAGACCGACCGAATGAAGACCCGATACGACCAGCAGACGGATGCCGGCGGATTCCACGAGGACGACCTGGTCTGGCTCTTCAACCCATTACGGAAGAAAGGCCTGTCACCCAAACTGCAGAAGTCTTGGGAGGGCCCGTACCGAGTCGTGAAACGGATCAACGATGTCGTCTACAGGATCCAGCGGAGCCCGAGGACAAAGATGAAGATCGTGCACCGAGATCGCCTGGCAGCCTACGGAGGGACACAGACGGACCAATGATTGATCGGGACGATCAGCCTTTTTAGGAAGGGGGTGGTGTTACGGCTGTGAGTTTGTGTCATCACTCGCCGCATGAGTCACAACTGCCCTAGGGCTGGGCTGTGGCCTGCCACCTGTATTGCGAGTGCCTTATGCAACAGGGCTACTAGGACAAAGGGGTAGTCCAGAATATTCGTGACTGGACCAGCGATGGAAACCTCGAGAAGCCGTGAACCCTGGATGGATCTAGAAGCATCAACGCCCACTGACGGGGGTGGAATAGAAGTTCGACGCCTTACAAGTGGAAGTTGCCGAGCTGCGCCATCGCCCGCTGATGGGGGTGGATATGTAGTTGTTACGTGCCACCCCCTAGTGGCACTTTTGTTAACTGGATTACGGTGGGGGTACAAAGCACAACACCAATTACTGCTTAAAGAAATAATTAACTTTATTGTGGCCAGAAAATTACACTAATCAGCAAATACAAGCAATTAGGAGCCTTACTCCAGTTTCCTCAAGTCTCTTCCTTGAGCGCTCTTGGCCCTTCCACTTGTCAACAGATCACAGAAGTTAATCCGTCCTAATGAGTACGGTGGTCTTGACATAAACTACCTGCTCCTATCCTTTATGTTCACCGACCACAATTACTTACGATCACTTGCTGCAGGCTATTTCGCTGTCCACAAGCTGGAGAAACAATGTCACTGGATTTCGTAACTCGCACAGCACTTCGTCACCACACTTCTGTCGCACAAGATAATCGCTCGCACTAGCTCGTAAAACACAACAACAACAACTGCTAGACAGGTCGCACTTATATAGCAGGCCGGTGACTCAATAAATGCTTCTAGATCCATCCAGGGTTCACGGCTTCTCGAGGTTTCCATCGCTGGTCCAGTCACGAATATTCTGGACTACCCCTTTGTCCTAGTAGCCCTGTTGCATAAGGCACACGCAATACAGGAGGCAGGCCACAGCCCAGCCCTGGGGCAGTTGTGACTCATGCGGCGAGTGATGACACAAACTCACAGCCGTAACACCAGTCACGGCACCACCAGCAACGACACAGCCGGAAGGCAACCAGAGAGGCGGCCCGGAAGAAGACTACCGACCTGCTGGACCTGCGGTAAGAAAGGCCACCTGAACAAGGACTGCGGTGATCGCCGCCGCCGAGGGTATCCGACGGGAAATCAGCCGTCTGAAAACCGCGCGACCCAGGGAAACGAGTATTAGCCAGCCTTGGGGGGCAAAGGTTGCCGTGAACCCTGGATGGATCTAGAAGCATTTATTGAGTCACCGGCCTGCTATATAAGTGCGACCTGTCTAGCAGTTGTTGTTGTTGTGTTTTACGAGCTAGTGCGAGCGATTATCTTATGCGACAGAAGTGTGGTGACGAAGTGCTGTGCGAGTTACGAAATCCAGTGACATTGTTTCTCCAGCTTGTGGACAGCGAAATAGCCTGCAGCAAGTGATCGTAAGTAATTGTGGTCGGTGAACATTAGGAAGAAGTTGCATGTAGTTCTGTCAAGGCCACTAGGCTCATTAGTGGCAGGATTAACTTCTGTGGTTTGTTGACAATGAAAGGGCAAGAGCTCTCCACAAGCAAGAGACTTGAGGAAACTGGAGTAAGGTTTCTATTGTATGTAATTGCTGGTGAGTAGTGTAATTTTCTGGCCGCAATAAAGTTAATTACTTCTTTAAGCAGTAATTGGTGTTGTGCTTCCTACCCACCGTAATCCAGTTAACAAAAGTGCCACTAGGGGGGGTGGCACGTAACAATATACTACACAATCATCCGCAAACAATCGACAGTCACTGCGAATCCCATTTGGTAAGTCATTTATGAACGCCAAAAATAACAAAGTTCCGATTACGCTGCCCTGAGGGATACCCGACGTTACGGTAATTTCATCCGAGAATATGCCTTCGACTTTCACTTTCTGGGAACGACCCGTCAAAAATTCTTGGATCCATAAAATTACTCTTCTATCAATCTTCGTCGAAGCTAATTTATGGAGTAGCATGCCATGCGGAACGACATCAAATGCCTTCGCAAAATCTATAACCACGGCGTCGACTGAAACTCCATGGTCTAACGATTCGCTAATGTCTTGAAAAAGTGATAGCATCTGACTCTCGCATGAGTAACCTTTCCGAAATCCATGTTGCCTATCATTAAACCATGATAATGTTTCCCACTGTTCCCTCAAGTAGTCGCAAATGAGATGCTCCATCTGTTTACAAACGACGGACGTAAGGCTAACCGGCCTGTAGTTGCCCAATTCAAGTCTGCTCCCTCCCTTAAATATTGGGACTACCGTAGCTCTTTTCCAGTCATCTGGGATTTGCGCATTGTTTATGGACACATTAAACATCACCTCCAAGTATCGTGCCACGGCCCTACCTCCTAGTTTAAGTACTTCACTAACAATATTATCAGGACCCTTTAATACATTGAAACGTAGTTTATGTATTAGCTTTACAATTGCTGACTGATTTATTTGGAACAGGGGAGCCCCTGATTCGTCGTTAAGGTCCAACACACAGCTATTGGATTTATTGAATACACTACCGTAAAAGACATTTAATTCATTAGCAATGGCCTGTTTCTCAGTAATTAATTTACCGTCACCGGACATTACCATCGACAAATTATTTGAATTTCCCTTTCTTCTCCTAACATAACTGTAAAATTTTTTCCACCCATCACCTCCCGAACCAAGTAAACCTTGCATATAACTGTCATGAGCAGCCCTCTTTTTTAAGACGAGCTCTCTTGATAAGGACTTGAATTTCAACATATACTTGTCACTATCATGTCTTTTATTGTATAATTTCCTAATTTTCCGTTTTAGACTCCTAATTTCTCGTGTGTAATACTCAGGATCTGGGTTTTGTTTCAGCAATTTAAATGGGACAAATTTATCAACAGCGCTATTTAAAATTTTCAAAAAGTTAGTCCACAGGATATTAATGTGATTTCCTTCCGATGCCCATCCTACAAATAGCTCATTCAAATACCCCTGAAACTTGCCCTGATCCGCCCTGCGATACTGGAATATGATCTTTTTTGCTACATCAGAGTCTAATTTTGTAATGTCACCATATCTAATATTTAATTCAACCCCAGAATGGTCACTAATTCCTGGTACTTTCAGACAGTTAATATACAGCTCTACAGGCCTTACGAGATAAACATCTAAGGTATTATTGTCTCTAGTTGGGAAGTCAACTACTTGGGAAAATCCCCACTCCCTTAAGAATTTATTTGCAGTGCTCTGAGCCTGACCACTGCTAGTTGACTCACCAGACCAGTCTACTTTGGGGAGGTTTAAATTTCCAGCAATTATTATGCTCTTTTTCATAACATTACCCGTACTGTGCCCAACTCTAGGAATGGGTATTCCAAGATTCAGACACCTAGATATCAAGGGAAAGGCTGTAGCCGCTTTTGAAAGTTGAGATATTTGAATATCGCGCTACATTGCTTCTCGAAGCATTTCGAAGGATTTTACCGATAGTTGGATGGCAAGTGACGTAGCGAGTAATAGCAGAGGTGGAGGCTATTTATTGATTAAATAGTTAACTATGGAGTAGAGACTTGAGACTGGGATCAGATTACTGGCACGGCCAAAAGAAAGAGAATGCAATTAGTATCAAGTAAATCGGACCAGGGATTCAAGAGATATGATGATTTCTTGATATCAGGTGATGACGCGTGACCCTGGCAGTTTTGAATAAAAGCCAGCTGGCCGAAGCAACTTCAGCTCACTCCAACACAAGCACTTGCAGAGCAAGTTGCATCTACGCTGAGCCAAGGCACATGGTTGCCGGATCTACGCAGAAGTTCTTTTGAAAGTCGTGATAGTCACGAAAGTGCTGCGCTACGAGGTGGAACTTAGTAAGTTTACGGCGAGGAGAATCACTGAGGTGATTGATTTTTCTACAGACATTGGTGGAAATATTTATATTTCTGCAAGGACATATGCTAGACTTTGTCTAGAAAATAGTATTTTGTCACAGTCCAGTAATAACTTAATACTTGGATGTTTAAATCCATTTCAAGTCAGTTTTCATATTTGTAACTAGTTAACCACTTCGATCTGTCAGTACACTGAAGACTAGTCTATAACGGTGGCGTTCATTAGTCTACGCAAGGGAAACTACAAGTTGCCTAGCGCATGGTAGATGGTGATATAATAAACCATGCCCAGGGAACGATCTTCAGAACAGCCGTTAATTGCTTAGACTGTCAGTGTTTTTCTTGTTCTGATAAGATTACAGTGAGTTATGTTACAACTGACATATCTAAGAAGAGATCACTTAGATATGACCCTACTTAAACAAACTGTTATGGCTTTGATAGAAGCCCATATTAAAATGGAACAACAGTTAATTCAAACGTCGAAAGATACTACCACTATGTCTGACTAGACGAATTGTGGGTATATGATGGCGGCGGATACAAGGATTATACGTGCTTGTCCGCTAGGGCATGTCTATGGATAAATCTGGTACAGACCAGGTTTACTACACTTCACGACCATCAAGAAATGTAAGCCACATTTGAATTATATTATGCCTAGCTAATTGGAACAAACTATTTTTTCCGCAGATGACCAACACATTATTTTTCTTCGTATTTAAAGCTTGCAATGATTTACGCAAGACTTGTTAGAGTTATTCTGAGTATTTTCAGCACTCAGAACAGTTTAGGATCTATGACCGAGCATTTCGAGCATTTATTTGAATATTTCATATTTTTGGGAAATCACGGTAATCAGCCGATGTAACTGTAAAAGTTAAATTTATTTTTGTTGAGGAATGGATATTTTTTCCATATTCGAAGGTTCGAACATGTGGATTCTCACATAATGAGATGATAATTAAACACATTTAAAATGATATAAATAATAATAATAATAATCCACTAATAATAATAATAATAAATTTTATAATTTTCTAAATAATTCTTGGATATTATATTTTCTAATAATCATATATATTGAGAAAGAGCCTATGAAGTAGTTTAATCATTTCTAGTTTGGAACAGGAGATTTTCCGAAGGAGAGTGGTTAGCGCAAGCCCGCATTCAACCAACATTTCTGTTCTGGTTGAACAGTTGATATTTGCATTGAGCAAAGTATATTTTTCAGATAACACGGAGAGGCATGAAACGGGAAGCAAATGATAATTGTATCAAATAGGATATTTTTGTATTTATATAAAATCATGACGTAAATACACTCGAAAGTGAAGTAAAGCTTTTCATAAGTATGATAAATTCACGGGTTGAACTGAATGGTAAAATAAAATAAACTTGTAAGTTTATTAATCTTCCAGTGTTGATAACAAGCAGAGGCTTGATTTATTGTATAAATTTTGGGAAGATAATTTATGTGTGGAGTAGTTGAAATGCCATTCCCAGGTGCGCATGTTAAGTCGCAGGAATGAGGAGATTTTTTCGAGCATCAATCAAATAGCAGGTTCGATGGCTCAGGTTTATAGTAGGAGTTTTGGAACTACACATTTCGTCGGATGAATGACCCGAAGGTTATTTCTTGAAACCATCAGTTCTTATTTCAACCTTGTTTACGAATTCCATTTAGACTTTGATTTTGCTAGAACCCGGATTTGTCATGATAGTAGTTTATTCTTCTTCAGAGGAAGACCTTTGCCGTTGTTGTTGTAATATTGTGTTCTTACACAAATAATAGAATGGGCCACTGCCAATTAAAAATAATTCTTTAACCACGAATAATTTTGAAGGATATTTTCAATCCTAGTGCCATGAACTAAATGAATTCATTATGAAACTACAATTCTAATTTCCGCATTCTGTCGAAGAATTGCAAGTTGTGAAAGTTGCTAAAAATGGCCATGAATATAAATATTTTTATAATAATGATTCCAAGTGGAAAATTGAATAATTGAATGGTTCAACCATTTATTGATCAAGTTGATCATTCAGAAGTCATATATTTTGTTTGGAACTTGAAGTTCATAATCGAGTCACTTCTCGAATGTTTAATGTCAGAAGAACAATTAATTGTTGTTGTGCTTCGCACAGTTCTTCAATGCTATGCTCAAGGTCAAATACTTTTCAGATGTTATTAATATATGTAAATAATTTGTGTTGCTTCAATGATGATAATATTTTTCGACGATATATTTTTGAAACTGGAAAAATAAGTGAAAGTTTAAAAATTCTACGAACATTTATTCTACGAGTGTTAATATCATGTAAATATTCAAACAGTGATCTACGACATTTCCAGTAGAGACAATTAACTTTGAACTGGAATTAATCATTAATAATTTTGGAACACAGTCTACAGGACTATTAATCGGACTTGTGTTTCCAAAAAGATTGTCAAAAGTGTTTGGAAAATTTCTGTATATTGTGTGTAAATAAGAGTGTGGATCGCCACACGTGAGTGATGCTACTTTGAGCATCTTTGCAGTCAATTTTAACTTCAAAATAAACTGAGATAATTTTACCAGATGTGTCATACCCAATTAAATCTCCTTCTATCCTTATTGTTGCATTGAGCCAAAAATCAGTAAAGCATTTTTTTTAATTTGATGTCGTTTTTGCGATTTGCTTTAACCCATCTGGCGCTCCGGGATATTTTGACTCTCGTGCTGACTGATTATTGGTAAAATGCATATGTGGTTGTGCGGACTCCGGTCTAAACGGGCACAGTACAAGTTTTATCATACAGTGTTTCGAGGAGAGAAAGGTTATCTTTCGGTGCTCTATACGCCCCTATCACCTGAAGAGGGAATTTATTTCCTTTATCCGAAATTTGTACACATAACATTTCATGATCCATATCAGCCCACTTTAAGAAACTAGCTATATTTTTGTGCACACAAATAAATAACCCACCACCTCGCTTCCCCCGATCCCTTCTGTACATCTCGTAGGTCCCTTGAATTATTTCGCTACTATTTATGTCCTCATATAACCAAGATTCAGTTGCAATGACAATGTCCGGAGAATACGTCTCTACAAGATTCCAAAATTCAATTAATTTATTTCCTAAACTCAGACAATTAACCTGCAGTAATCTTAGAGTCTTACCTCCACAGAAAATATCTCGAAATAGCTCCTTCTGTTCCCATCGGTTGGCAACCTCTGGACCTGCTCCTCCTCACAAAAGCCGGCACGAACCGATGACCCTGTCATGTAGGCTCCCTAGATTGAAAGCGCCCCGTCGATTTAGATGCAGCCCGTCTCGGGCGAAGTCACGGCCACCAATCCAGCAGTCAGCTTCTACGTACACTAATCCCAGTTGTGCACATACCCAGTCCATGCGGTCATTTGCAGTCTTAACTCGCCTCAACGGAACATCTCCCCGCCGAACAATGCCACTCATTATAATTTTTGCATTTCTAAACTTGCTTTTAGCTTTTCTGCCTAGTTCGTAGAGCTCCCCCATGATGTAATCAGCTGTAGCCCTCTTCTTCAAATCGTTCGTCCCAACATGGAGCAACAACACTTTAACTTTGTCACAGTCCTCTACATTTGCTTCTTCCACTTGTTGGGCAAGCTGGTCAATCTTAATCCCCGGGTAACACCGCACTTTCGCACCTGATTTCCTCGAGATATTCGCACTCCATCGTATCATAAAATCACCCATTATGATAACGTCATCCTCAGTTTGCTCCTGCACGCCCTCTTCCACACTGATCCCAGTAGAAATCCGTTCAGTCACATCCTTCACCGTTTCTTCTGATTCACGAAGCTTTGCTCTGAGTTCCTGTATTATTTGATCCCTTGCTTTGATTTGCATCCTCAAACTGTCCGGCGTATCACATACTTTACAAAACCAATTTCCGACATCACAATCCTCCTTCTTGACCTTAATACAGCCGAAGTGAAACCATTTCTCACATAGTCCACACTCAACACCATTCTTCAATGTTTTACTGCACGTCGAACACTTTAAAGATGACACTTAAGTTCATAGCCCCTGTGAACATTAAATAATTCAGTTTGATTGCTATAATAGATTCGTAGATATTCAGAGCCCTCTAAATATTTCGGATGGTCGCCATGTTGGATTGTTAAAAGTATATGCCATAGAGTCATGTACCATTAAAGGAAAATTATTGCGTAGGTTCATTATTCAAACTTTCACATCGATCGCATGATTACGACACAAGAAATAAAAACTTAATTTTAAAATTTGCACTGCCGCCATCTTGAGGTTATGTAAACAATTGAACTAAATTAGATACCAGTGCATTACAATGTGTATATACATTTCCTGTACCAGATTTCATTGCGTTTGGAACGTGAAATCGCGAGAAAGGTCTATTTAAAATTTTCAAATTCACTTGGCCGCCATGTTAGTTTTGTAGTTAAACAGATTTTGAAAGTGTTATAGGTGAACTTTCAGTAGTGCCCCTTATTTCCTTACAAAATTTCGGGGTGACATCGCTAATAGTTTCAGAGATATAGAATGCCGGTGAAATATTTCGCACATCCGCCATCTTGTGGTTATGTAAACAATTGAACGAAGTTAGATGTCGGTGCATTACAATGTGTATAAACATATACTGTACCAAGTTTTATTGCGTTTGGTTGGTTAAATCGCGAAAAACGTCTATTTAAAAGTCGCAAATTTGCGTGGCCGCCATGTTGGTTTTGTAGTTACCAGTTTTTCGAAAGTCACATAGGTGAACTTCTAGTAGTTCCCTTTATCACCGTAAAAAATCCAGAGTGATGTCGGGAATAGTTTCGGAGATATTGAATGCTGGTGAAATATTTCGCACAGCCGCCATGTTGGATTGGTGAGACGTAACAAAATTTGAAGGGCAAGGTCGGGGTCGCCCGGAATAGTGCTATGAACTTACCGAGTTTCATTGAAACCGCTCCAGCCGTTTAAAAGTTATTAGGGACACACACACACACCTCACACACACACACGCACACACACACACGGACAAAAGGTGATCTCATAAGCCTATTTTTTTCAAAATTGAAAATAGGCTAAAAATGCTAGGATAGTACGTTATTTAAAGTCACGGGGCACCTAGCTCGAACGTAAGCCCAAATAATTACAACATACCCAGCTACAGTCAACACAATAACACAGATTATCAGGCAATTTTTAGCTGACACCCAATTACATGAGGCTGATGACCAAGGTGTCCCTAATCCCTTAATTGAATCAACAACAATAACGATTGTGCAGAAAGTTTGAGGAGCCAGCCCAGAAGTTGAGGCGCTATCAATGATTCCATCGAGCTTCTACTTGGCACTGCCCTCAGTGGTACTTCTCATGAAATAACGACTACATTTCACTAAGTACAAGAAAATATTGAATAGGTTTGTTATACGCTGCCGAAGTGACGTGCCTAGCAACCTCATGGGCGCAGCCACATTGGACCCAAACAACTGGTTGCTAGGTTTTTTATACATAGGAAGCTGCATTAACACTGCGCAGCGTCTTGAATTTTGTGGATAAAAATGTGTTATACGCGTGATAAAAGGCAAACGCCTCCCGTGAAGATCATCTACAGTGTTGGAGCTACAAAATAGAAGTGAAATTTTATGGATAAAGTACGAGAATTTTGCGAGATAGTATGAATAAAGTTGACCTTACTCCTGAGGCAAGAATTGCTTGGCGGGTACTACAAATTATAAATATTTATCATTTAGTGGATAGAGTATATCTAATATAGAGAGATATTTAGGACATATGTCACATAAAGGGGTTTTTGGTTCATGTGGGGAGTCTAGTTGTAATTAAATATGGTTTGTACTGTAAGTATTATAAACGACAACCTTCATAACCTTACAGCTGATTCACTAACACCAATAAATTTTATCCTACAACTTTTCTGAGTGGTGATTTTTCACTTAATTTATTTAAGCAGTGAATTGTGTTTCCAAATAACAATTAGGCCTATCCCAGACTGAAAATTTCTGCCTAAATATTTTATTTTTTGCACTTTCAGAAAACAATTATAATGTAGCCTAGGCCTACACCCTGCAACAAAGTTACAGTACCGTATAGTGACATTATTCAATTTCTGAAGTGATGGAGTGGCAAGTCTTGTTGTGATTGTTGTGATTATATTTAGAGCTAGGATACGAAAAGTACCCCTTTATTTAGAATGACGTAGAACGATAGGTCTTAATTGTAGACTTCTCTAACCTGTAAGTGAGCACACAGGTTAGGCTTTGTTAATTTGATTCGTTTTCAGACAAACGCGGCGTTGTGGTAAACACACAAATTGTATTGAAATGCAGTCTTTGTTTCTTCTATAGCTGTTGATGAGATTTGGCCTAAAATCTCATCCAAATATTTTAAACTGTTCCCTTATGCATTGATAGACCTTAAGTTCATTTTATTCGTCACTTACTGGTAGGGCCTACGGTACTTTATTTTCCGTAGTATTGGTCATTCATACGGGACGTGATTCACAATATCCAAAAATGTTATATTTTCATGTTTTCACTTAATTTAAGGTAAATATCGTAGGCCACATCTCTACGACTTACGTTCTAAGACTTAATGTGCATCTCGTACGCAATATTTTACAACTTTACTGGACAACTTTATTAAATTACTGTAGAAAATATACTTTTCTATGCTTTCTTGCCTCTGGACATCCATGCATGTACAGTTTTATACGATACAAACAGGAAATAATGACGGCTCAAAGACTGAAGCAAGCTACAAGGGAGCCATGTTGTATTGCTCCAGTTGCTTAGCAACGGAGCGGAAGTGACGTTAGTAGTAGGGCTAAGCCGGTCCTGGACAGATTTCAAGGTCATCCATGGTTTCTCGTGGTCACGTGCCCCCCCCCCCCCAGGCGTTCCCTGGGGGGCTTGGGGGGAGGGGAGGGGGGGAGGGGAGGGGAAAGGGTGGAAGGTCTGGCTTGGAAGCAGACCCAGTTGTTAGCCGACCTGTGTTGGCCAGCCAACTGACTGAGCTGGCTGGTGTGCATTGCCTATATAGCTTGTGGATGGAAGTGGGGGAGGGGACCGGTTCGGGCGACTGTCGAAGGTAGTCGAATGTGACCGAGTGTAACTTAGTAGTAGGGGGCTACTAGGAGTTCTGCCCCACCCCACCACCTCTCCCTCTGACGTCACATACTAACCCGCAATACATTCAGGGGCAAAGTCGATATCTCGCAAACCCATGGTCCGATTTTGACAAATGAGGTGTCGTTGGACTCGGGCTAACGCCCTCATTCAAATGAACCACTCATTTCAACCCCTAAATAAAACCTACCCCTACTATAGGGTGAAATTGTATTTCTTTAGTGAAAGTCTCTTTGCAAATGCGACATGTATAAGATGCGCTGCTAAAATGAACTTAAACGTGGTTGCTCATATCGCGCATGCGTTTGGCTGGCTGCCGATATGGATTAATATTTTTGTTTTTGTTTTTTACGCATGCGCACTTGGGATTTTTGTAAGAGGGCGAGCTCTTTGAAAAAAATGATTGATAAGAAGGGGTTTTGGTGGTGAGGAGAGAACCAGATAGTCGCCTACTTTCCTACGAAGTTTGCCGATATCTCTCGAACGCAAGGTCGGATTTGGACGTGTGACGTGTCAAATCGCTTGTCTCGAAGCCCTATACATGTTATTAATAGGTTAAAGTTTTGAGAATGAGGGAAACAGGATTTTTGGGGGTAAAACCGTGATTTTAGACTTTTTCCGATATTTCACGAATGCCTGGTCGGATTTGGTCCTATGACGTGTCAAATGGCTTATCTCGAAACCCTTTTTATTTTTGTAATAGGTTAAAGTTTTTGAGAATGAGGGAAACAGAATTTTTTGTTGTAAAACTGTGATTTTAGACTTTCTGTTATATCTCACAAACCAATAACGCCAGAGACGTATACGAGGGGTCGTAGGACTCGGGGTGACGCCCCTCCCCTCTCCCCCTTTCGAATATAGTATTTATGTTTTAGAAAATGTGAAAGCGCCTAACGACACTTTTGTTGAAAACATTTCAGTTTTTAAAACTTTTCTTAAATTTGTCTAAAATGTTCATGACGAGTGGTTGTAGATAGAATGAGACGATACCACTGGACACGTGTTTCAACGAAGCTATTACTGGCCACGGTGGTGATATACCAATACAGTATTCGCGTTTTCGATGAGACGGCGGGTCGAGGGTTCGTTTTCTGATTTTTCCTATGATGGAATTCCTAATTCCTAAACCCCCTGAAGGGGGTATTTAACGTGTAAACGATTATGAGTGACATGACAAATGATAATTCCTTGATCCGATGAAGTTGGCTTTAGATAGAACAAACAGAACTTGGTTATATGTTGCTTGAAGTGAGTATAGAAAACAAACTTGCTGGGGCAGACTGACAGGATGTGAATGTTATTTGAGCTTATTGGAATGCATTGACTTGACTTGACAACAGGGCAATGAAAAAAAGCACAGAGATGCTGAGGACACTTGAAGGTCAAACGATATGGCAACCATGGTGGGAGGGGGAAGCTAGGATGATGTCGCCGATCATGTTCAATGTTCAATGGATGAATTTATATTTTGCGAAGCATTGTTCGGAGAGGGTCATGTGACGACTTGTTTTAAGGGTATTTATTTTTTCGATGTTTCCTATGGTGGACTCATTGATTGAAATAATCCAAAACTGCTAGGGCATGGCCTTGAGATTTTATAAACCGATAATGGGATTTTGACATACAAGATCCACTCAGAACTTGACATGATGTCATTCTTTTTATGGCTTATGAATTTCCCCAAAAAAGACCCAAAACAACAAGATCATGGACTTTTGCTTTTCTTAATATATTGCAAACCCATAATGTAAGATGTTTACTGTGAGTGACGAAATCTAGCTAGGTAAAGAAAGAATTATTGTAGGATATATGTATGGTGACTGACACGTCTTTGACCATTGGAACTTGTTTTCAGTTCTGACTGTAGTACATAGGGAGTATAGGTTGTAGGCATGGATTGACAAACGGTGCACACAAAATTCAATTTATCGATTCAAGAATTAAGAGTAGACTATCATTAATTAATTGGTCAAAGAGTGTAGCTAAAAATAAAAAAATGGTGACTACATCAAACTAAACTGAACCAAGTCGAATCAAACCCAACTGAACCAAACCAAGCCTAAAGCAAACCAAACCTAATCAAGAACAAGCCAAGAGCTTAAGTGTAAAACTTGTGGGGGAATGCAGTCATTGGCAATGTCCAAAGGAAGGGATAACGCTCTACCTCTAGAGGGCAAGGTAAAGCTAGCGCATGGTGCTAATGCACATTCCCAAGTACATGAACCATACACACACAACTATCCCATGCTGTTTTTATGAGTTAACTGTTAAAACTTACTCAGTGGTTACTGAGCAAGATGGTCGCTACACACAACAAGCTTTAAATACTTGAGGCTAATAATCTATACACACATACACACACACACACGCTTGTTCTAAACTAAACTGTCTTGCTGGCAGTGCTCACACAGTAGGCAAATGACAGAAATGCTTGGCTAACAGAAATACAATCATTTTCGTTTGTCTAATGTTACCAGCTAACCATTACATGCTATAGTGGTGAGCACATGTGCCTCTTGCACTGGAGATCGTAACTCGATTTCTAGCTCTAAGGCCTAGAATGAATCAAACTAAGAAAGAAGGGTATGGTAACGCAGTGGTTAAACTGTTAGCCTTTCACTAAGGTAGACTAGGGTTTGATTTTAGGTTAATATACATGTCATAAACAAACAAACAAACAAAAAAGCAGAGATAATGTTTAAAACTGATTACACTTGTCTCTTTTCAAATTATTACTTAGATTGCAAATACAAAGGTGGACTGGGTTTGATATACAGTTAATGCTGCCTATCGCATACTAGCTTGTAAGAAAGCCAAACAAGCAAAAGGCGTAGGTAGAGCAGTGGTAAAATCGCTATGTGTAGAGAACTACCTAACGGTTTTATGAACTGGCAATGGTATGTCGCATAAACAGTGCAGGATACAATCCAGCAACCATAATTTTTATCTTGTGGAGCAGAGAAAACATATATATATAGAGAGAGACATAGAAAGCTTGTGTATGTATGGGTAGCATTGATTGTTTGACCAGAGAAAATACGATGAGGTAGGGTGGGGAGAGAGAGAATTAACACTTATATATGAATGAATGGTAAATAGTATTTTTTTTCAATAGTTTTGTTTTTCAAATGCAGTGGTAGATAGCCGTTATTTTGTAAAACATTCTTACTTGCAGTAGTAATAAGACTCTATGGTTCCGCTAACACATAGATAGACTGTATTATTGCCATGGTCAAGCACTCACATTAAGATCATTTACAAAATCATAAAAATAAAAATAAAAAATCTTGTTTTGGAAATATCGTTTTTCAACATACACAAAATAAATATATAAAAAATTTGTAAACAGCAAAATGGAAAATCCATGGTCAAGCACTCACATTAAGATCATTTACAAAATCATAAAATGAAAAATAAAAAATCTTGTTTTGGAAATATCGATCTTTTTCAACATACACAAAATAAATATATACAAAATTTGTAAACAGCAAAATGGAAAATCCATGTTTCCATATAGACAAAATTTATAAACCTTAAACGGACATTTAAGAAAATATATGCAAATGGGAAATTGACAAATGTGTAAATATGAAAATGGAAAAATCCATGTTTCCAAATCATGAAATTGAAAAAACATCAAACTGTCATTTTTAAAAAATGCAAATGGAAAATTGACAAATTGCAATGTGTGAAATGTGAAATTGAACAAATGGCTATCATTATTAAAAAATAAAAAATAACATGGTGCTCAATGGTTGAGGTGTGAATCAAACCCTCTCTACTTATTTGGACCACCCGAGACTGAGTAGACTAGTTTTAGTTGTCATACCGCTTTTAAAAGTTTGTGTTAAATCTAGGAATTGAACCCAAGAGCTTGTTGGGGAGATCCAAGGTTATAATATGTTAAACAGATAGCCTTGAATGTAGGGTGTGGTAGCTATATAGAGATGAGACGTTTCGCTCGGGGGAGGGAGGCATGGAGATCTGCATCAAACCAGTCAAAAGACTGACGACTCAAACAACAACATGTAGAGCTCACCAAAATAATGTTGTGTAACGGTAAATGTTAGTCAACGAACAGTAATGCATTACTAAAACCCATGACACGATACCTAAGAGCTTTTCTAAAATTATTTTAAAATGCCTTTAACCCTATATTAAACACCCAGTTCACAAGACTCATAACTGCAATGTTATGGTAAAAAAAAAAATCTATATTTCAAAACAAACAAGTGGTTTAGTCAATGTATACTGGAAAAAGTTTTATAAACACTCAAGTCCACAAAATTAATTAAATTAGTAACTGTCAGGTTGACCGAGTGGTTATGGTGTTTGACTTAAGTTCAAATTTTCTGTACAAGAAAGCAAGGGTTCGAATCCCTTACCTGATATAACTATTGCTTCAACATGGCTTGACCACACTGTATTATTGTGTACTCGGTACACAAACCATAGATAGAGTGTATTGTTTAAGGTCACTCTCTTTGCGAACATAGTCAGAGACTGTTGATGGTTAACAATTGCATTAATAGTGGGACATAGGGATAGCAATTAAGAAAAACAGACAATACACATACACTATTTTTATTTATTTAATGTAAGTACTTGTACAATAGTTATATACAAACTACAACTCTCTTTTGTCTATAACTATCTAGTCCTTTTCGATCCACTTGCATATCAAGGGCAGATGACTTTGTAGTTCAGCCCCTTAAAACAACAACAACACTACTTCTTGCATAGTCTGTGATGTTGATGACTCTTGAGGCGTGGAAGATGGATACAACATAACATTTACAACAGGGGTTAAACGTTGCTCAACAAACAATGCACTATTTTGGGTAGCAACATCTTTCTCTTATACTAACTTTTTAGCATTCTGATGATTTTTTTGTCAACACCATCAGTGTTTTGTCTGGAGCACTACATTGATGATCACTCACACTTAAAACCACACCATTTCTACTTTTCATATTGCCTCGACATTTTGTTGACCTCTGTTTTGAGCATTGCCAGAATATTATTCCTTTTACATTTTGTCGTCTATAGTTATAAGAGTAGCCTTTATAGAGTAAACGTTGTTTACCTCGGTAGTTGTAGTAAGTTCCAAAGTAGTAACTAACCTGTTAGTATGATTTGCACACTACAAAGGTTATCTCTGTTCTGGTAATAGAATTATTTAGCGTTGGCTTTTATATTTAATATGTACAGTTAAAAGTGATAGAAAAGTGGTAGAAATGTGGTAGCAAAGTGGTAGACAAGTGGTAGACAATTGGTAACATAGTGGTAGAAAAGTGGTAGCAAAGTGGTAGAAAAGAGGTAGCAAACTAGAAAAGTGGTAGAAAAGTGGCAGAAAAGTAGTAGAAAAGTGGTAGCAAAGTGGTAGAAAAGTGGTAGCAAACTAGAAAAGTGGTAGCAAAGTGGTAGCAGAGTGGTAGAAAATATTACATGTATTGTTAAGAAATAGTTTATGCGGTTACATGGATTCATTACACTATAATTTTAGCATTACGAAGCTCATTTTCTATATCCAAAAGTTCTTCCTCATATTTAGTATGACCAGCCTGTTTACAGGTATGCAAGTACTGAAGCCGCTGGATTAGCTTACTGGGATTGTTCCAGTAAACAAATTTAACAAATGATTTTTTTTTGGTGTAAACCATTATCATCTTCATCATCATTATCATGATAATCATCATCATCATCATGGTTATCATCATCAATATAATTATCATCAATATAATCATCATCACTATTACTATCTAATCCTTTTTGTTCATCTTGCAATGCAACAACCTTTGGCATAGTTTGTGTTGTCTTTGATAGTGTTAGAGGTTTCTTAGACGTTAACGACTGTCCAAACATGTCTTTTTCAGGAGATAATAAATGCTCTTTAACAAACAAAGCACTATCTTGAGCCACACTATTTTTTTCTTGGTCTTGCTTTTTTACCTTGGTTAGAGTATTTTGTCCATTTAAATGAGTATTATTTTGAGATTTACAATGATGATCGATTGAAATAAGTATGTTGGAGCCTTTTGTCTTAATCATTCCTCGACACTTTTTAGATCGTTGTTTCGAACAGCACCAAATAACAGTTCCATTTTTATTAGTTCTTTTTACAATATATGCATATCCTTTATAGTAAGCACATGGCTTACCATAGCTAGTCGTTGATACTTCCATGCCAACTGTTAAGCATAAACTAATCTCTAGTAAAGTTAACTCGATAATAAAAATGATTGTAGTATGTGCAGTTTAAAGTAAGAGCAAAAGTGAGAGTCAAATGGTAGAAAAGTGTTAGCAAAGTGGTGGAAGAGTGGTAGCAGTTTATAGTAGTCATGATCTTTTTTTTTACCAGAATGTGATTTGAGTAAATGTAATTTCTAATCCTTAGCAGTGAGTAGTCAGTTAGTCTTGGTTCAGACAAGCGTAAACAGTTCTCCAATGAATCAGAGATCAAGATTTTCATTATGAAACAGTTGTGTAACCAATTAGGTATCGGTACTTGATAGCTTTACACATGAACAAAAATTCCAACATATCTGACATGAATTACATGATTTGAAAGTTGACAAAGAATATCCAATCAACCATTGTAGTTACAATGTCAAACACACAAAGACAAATTCAGCATGAACTTTTAAGTTACAGGAAAATTCTATGAAATAGACTATGCAGGAAATTTGGAAATACACATCAGAAGTTTGCAACACCATCCTTCTAGCCTATATAAATTATCGACATGGAAAGTGTGCACTGCCCCAAACATTAAACCAATTTATCAATAACACAAGTCAACAATCAAAACATTTTGTGTTGAGTCTATCATTTAATGCATATATTCTGTCTACATTGAACAGTAACACAAAAAAACGCCATTCATAATTAATTAAGTTTGCTTTAATTCTTTATGTAATGATATATACATATTTAAAGTTTTGGCTGACTGTTCAGGGTGAATCGACTTTGAACACATAAGAGAGGGAATATTTTAAGACTTAACCTCAGCTCACCTAACATAACCTAAATTTACCTTACCTAACCTTGTCATATAGGTAAGAAACGGGTCAAGCTATGCTTTCGACTACCGAGTTTCAGCTACTTTTCAAGGTAACTCTCCCAAACATTGCCGGAGACAGCTGATAAACACCTATGTTCGCACGGTGGCGGCGCGCAACGACTTACATGACGCGATTTCCCCTTTTCATTGATTCCAGTTGATTTGTCCCTTTGGACTGGTCCTTTTGGCTGATTCCTTTGGACCAGTCGACAGGGACCCGTCAAAAATTACTCCATTCAAAAAGGGCCCGTCCAAAAAGGGCGTCAACAGGGACCAGTCCAAAGGGACAAATCAACAGGAATCAATGAAAAGGGGAAAGCGCGTCATGTAAGTCGTTGCGCGCCGCCGCCGTGCGAACATAGGTGTTTATCAGCAGTCTCCGGCAATGTTTGGGAGAGTTACCTTGAAAAGTAGCTGAAACTCGGTAGTCGAAAGCATAGCTTGACCCGTTTCTTACCTATATGACAAGGTTAGGTTAGGTAAATTTAGGTTATGTTAGGTGAGCTGAGGTTAAGTCTTAAAATATTCCCTCTCTTATGTGTTCAAAGTCGATTCACCCTGAACAGTCAGCCAAAACTTTAAATATGTATATATCATTACATAAAGAATTAAAGCAAACTTAATTAATTATGAATGGCGTTTTTTTGTGTTACTGTTCAATGTAGACAGAATATATGCATTAAATGATAGACTCAACACAAAATGTTTTGATTGTTGACTTGTGTTATTGATAAATTGGTTTAATGTTTGGGGCAGTGCACACTTTCCATGTCGATAATTTATATAGGCTAGAAGGATGGTGTTGCAAACTTCTGATGTGTATTTCCAAATTTCCTGCATAGTCTATTTCATAGAATTTTCCTGTAACTTAAAAGTTCATGCTGAATTTGTCTTTGTGTGTTTGACATTGTAACTACAATGGTTGATTGGATATTCTTTGTCAACTTTCAAATCATGTAATTCATGTCAGATATGTTGGAATTTTTGTTCATGTGTAAAGCTATCAAGTACCGATACCTAATTGGTTACACAACTGTTTCATAATGAAAATCTTGATCTCTGATTCATTGGAGAACTGTTTACGCTTGTCTGAACCAAGACTAACTGACTACTCACTGCTAAGGATTAGAAATTACATTTACTCAAATCACATTCTGGTAAAAAAAAAGATCATGACTACTATAAACTGCTACCACTCTTCCACCACTTTGCTAACACTTTTCTACCATTTGACTCTCACTTTTGCTCTTACTTTAAACTGCACATACTACAATCATTTTTATTATCGAGTTAACTTTACTAGAGATTAGTTTATGCTTAACAGTTGGCATGGAAGTATCAACGACTAGCTATGGTAAGCCATGTGCTTACTATAAAGGATATGCATATATTGTAAAAAGAACTAATAAAAATGGAACTGTTATTTGGTGCTGTTCGAAACAACGATCTAAAAAGTGTCGAGGAATGATTAAGACAAAAGGCTCCAACATACTTATTTCAATCGATCATCATTGTAAATCTCAAAATAATACTCATTTAAATGGACAAAATACTCTAACCAAGGTAAAAAAGCAAGACCAAGAAAAAAATAGTGTGGCTCAAGATAGTGCTTTGTTTGTTAAAGAGCATTTATTATCTCCTGAAAAAGACATGTTTGGACAGTCGTTAACGTCTAAGAAACCTCTAACACTATCAAAGACAACACAAACTATGCCAAAGGTTGTTGCATTGCAAGATGAACAAAAAGGATTAGATAGTAATAGTGATGATGATTATATTGATGATAATTATATTGATGATGATAACCATGATGATGATGATGATTATCATGATAATGATGATGAAGATGATAATGGTTTACACCAAAAAAAAATCATTTGTTAAATTTGTTTACTGGAACAATCCCAGTAAGCTAATCCAGCGGCTTCAGTACTTGCATACCTGTAAACAGGCTGGTCATACTAAATATGAGGAAGAACTTTTGGATATAGAAAATGAGCTTCGTAATGCTAAAATTATAGTGTAATGAATCCATGTAACCGCATAAACTATTTCTTAACAATACATGTAATATTTTCTACCACTCTGCTACCACTTTGCTACCACTTTTCTAGTTTGCTACCACTTTTCTACCACTTTGCTACCACTTTTCTACTACTTTTCTGCCACTTTTCTACCACTTTTCTAGTTTGCTACCACTTTTCTACCACTTTGCTACCACTTTTCTACCACTATGTTACCAATTGTCTACCACTTGTCTACCACTTTGCTACCACATTTCTACCACTTTTCTATCACTTTTAACTGTACATATTAAATATAAAAGCCAACGCTAAATAATTCTATTACCAGAACAGAGATAACCTTTGTAGTGTGCAAATCATACTAACAGGTTAGTTACTACTTTGGAACTTACTACAACTACCGAGGTAAACAACGTTTACTCTATAAAGGCTACTCTTATAACTATAGACGACAAAATGTAAAAGGAATAATATTCTGGCAATGCTCAAAACAGAGGTCAACAAAATGTCGAGGCAATATGAAAAGTAGAAATGGTGTGGTTTTAAGTGTGAGTGATCATCAATGTAGTGCTCCAGACAAAACACTGATGGTGTTGACAAAAAAATCATCAGAATGCTAAAAAGTTAGTATAAGAGAAAGATGTTGCTACCCAAAATAGTGCATTGTTTGTTGAGCAACGTTTAACCCCTGTTGTAAATGTTATGTTGTATCCATCTTCCACGCCTCAAGAGTCATCAACATCACAGACTATGCAAGAAGTAGTGTTGTTGTTGTTTTAAGGGGCTGAACTACAAAGTCATCTGCCCTTGATATGCAAGTGGATCGAAAAGGACTAGATAGTTATAGACAAAAGAGAGTTGTAGTTTGTATATAACTATTGTACAAGTACTTACATTAAATAAATAAAAATAGTGTATGTGTATTGTCTGTTTTTCTTAATTGCTATCCCTATGTCCCACTATTAATGCAATTGTTAACCATCAACAGTCTCTGACTATGTTCGCAAAGAGAGTGACCTTAAACAATACACTCTATGGTTTGTGTACCGAGTACACAATAATACAGTGTGGTCAAGCCATGTTGAAGCAATAGTTTTATCAGGTAAGGGATTCGAACCCATGCTTTCTTGTACAGAAAATTTGAACTTAAGTCAAACACCATAACCACTCGGTCAACCTGACAGTTACTAATTTAATTATTTTTGTGGACTTGAGTGTTTATAAAACTTTTTCCAGTATACATTGACTAAACCACTTGTTTGTTTTGAAATATAGATTTTTTTTTTACCATAACATTGCAGTTATGAGTCTTGTGAACTGGGTGTTTAATATAGGGTTAAAGGCATTTTAAAATAATTTTAGAAAAGCTCTTAGGTATCGTGTCATGGGTTTTAGTAATGCATTACTGTTCGTTGACTAACATTTACCGTTACACAACATTATTTTGGTGAGCTCTACATGTTGTTGTTTGAGTCGTCAGTCTTTTGACTGGTTTGATGCAGATCTCCATGCCTCCCTCCCCCGAGCGAAACGTCTCATCTCTATATAGCTACCACACCCTACATTCAAGGCTATCTGTTTTACATATTATAACCTTGGATCTCCCCAACAAGCTCTTGGGTTCAATTCCTAGATTTAACACAAACTTTTAAAAGCGGTATGACAACTAAAACTAGTCTACTCAGTCTCGGGTGGTCCAAATAAGTAGAGAGGGTTTGATTCACACCTCAACCATTGAGCACCATGTTATTTTTTATTTTGTAATAATGATAGCCATTTGTTCAATTTCACATTTCACACATTGCAATTTGTCAATTTTCCATTTGCACTTTTTAAAAATGACAGTTTGATGTTTTTTCAATTTCATGATTTGGAAACATGGATTTTTCCATTTTCATATTTACACATTTGTCAATTTCCCATTTGCATATATTTTCTTAAATGTCCGTTTAAGGTTTTTAAATTTTGTCTATATGGAAACATGGATTTTCCATTTTGCTGTTTACAAATTTTGTATATATTTATTTTGTGTATGTTGAAAAAGATCGATATTTCCAAAACAAGATTTTTTATTTTTCATTTTATGATTTTGTAAATGATCTTAATGTGAGTGCTTGACCATGGATTTTCCATTTTGCTGTTTACAAATTTTTTATATATTTATTTTGTGTATGTTGAAAAACGATATTTCCAAAACAAGATTTTTTATTTTTATTTTTATGATTTTGTAAATGATCTTAATGTGAGTGCTTGACCATGGCAATAATACAGTCTATCTATGTGTTAGCGGAACCATAGAGTCTTATTACTACTGCAAGTAAGAATGTTTTACAAAATAACGGCTATCTACCACTGCATTTGAAAAACAAAACTATTGAAAAAAAATACTATTTACCATTCATTCATATATAAGTGTTAATTCTCTCTCTCCCCACCCTACCTCATCGTATTTTCTCTGGTCAAACAATCAATGCTACCCATACATACACAAGCTTTCTATGTCTCTCTCTATATATATGTTTTCTCTGCTCCACAAGATAAAAATTATGGTTGCTGGATTGTATCCTGCACTGTTTATGCGACATACCATTGCCAGTTCATAAAACCGTTAGGTAGTTCTCTACACATAGCGATTTTACCACTGCTCTACCTACGCCTTTTGCTTGTTTGGCTTTCTTACAAGCTAGTATGCGATAGGCAGCATTAACTGTATATCAAACCCAGTCCACCTTTGTATTTGCAATCTAAGTAATAATTTGAAAAGAGACAAGTGTAATCAGTTTTAAACATTATCTCTGCTTTTTTGTTTGTTTGTTTGTTTATGACATGTATATTAACCTAAAATCAAACCCTAGTCTACCTTAGTGAAAGGCTAACAGTTTAACCACTGCGTTACCATACCCTTCTTTCTTAGTTTGATTCATTCTAGGCCTTAGAGCTAGAAATCGAGTTACGATCTCCAGTGCAAGAGGCACATGTGCTCACCACTATAGCATGTAATGGTTAGCTGGTAACATTAGACAAACGAAAATGATTGTATTTCTGTTAGCCAAGCATTTCTGTCATTTGCCTACTGTGTGAGCACTGCCAGCAAGACAGTTTAGTTTAGAACAAGCGTGTGTGTGTGTGTATGTGTGTATAGATTATTAGCCTCAAGTATTTAAAGCTTGTTGTGTGTAGCGACCATCTTGCTCAGTAACCACTGAGTAAGTTTTAACAGTTAACTCATAAAAACAGCATGGGATAGTTGTGTGTGTATGGTTCATGTACTTGGGAATGTGCATTAGCACCATGCGCTAGCTTTACCTTGCCCTCTAGAGGTAGAGCGTTATCCCTTCCTTTGGACATTGCCAATGACTGCATTCCCCCACAAGTTTTACACTTAAGCTCTTGGCTTGTTCTTGATTAGGTTTGGTTTGCTTTAGGCTTGGTTTGGTTCAGTTGGGTTTGATTCGACTTGGTTCAGTTTAGTTTGATGTAGTCACCATTTTTTTATTTTTAGCTACACTCTTTGACCAATTAATTAATGATAGTCTACTCTTAATTCTTGAATCGATAAATTGAATTTTGTGTGCACCGTTTGTCAATCCATGCCTACAACCTATACTCCCTATGTACTACAGTCAGAACTGAAAACAAGTTCCAATGGTCAAAGACGTGTCAGTCACCATACATATATCCTACAATAATTCTTTCTTTACCTAGCTAGATTTCGTCACTCACAGTAAACATCTTACATTATGGGTTTGCAATATATTAAGAAAAGCAAAAGTCCATGATCTTGTTGTTTTGGGTCTTTTTTGGGGAAATTCATAAGCCATAAAAAGAATGACATCATGTCAAGTTCTGAGTGGATCTTGTATGTCAAAATCCCATTATCGGTTTATAAAATCTCAAGGCCATGCCCTAGCAGTTTTGGATTATTTCAATCAATGAGTCCACCATAGGAAACATCGAAAAAATAAATACCCTTAAAACAAGTCGTCACATGACCCTCTCCGAACAATGCTTCGCAAAATATAAATTCATCCATTGAACATTGAACATGATCGGCGACATCATCCTAGCTTCCCCCTCCCACCATGGTTGCCATATCGTTTGACCTTCAAGTGTCCTCAGCATCTCTGTGCTTTTTTTCATTGCCCTGTTGTCAAGTCAAGTCAATGCATTCCAATAAGCTCAAATAACATTCACATCCTGTCAGTCTGCCCCAGCAAGTTTGTTTTCTATACTCACTTCAAGCAACATATAACCAAGTTCTGTTTGTTCTATCTAAAGCCAACTTCATCGGATCAAGGAATTATCATTTGTCATGTCACTCATAATCGTTTACACGTTAAATACCCCCTTCAGGGGGTTTAGGAATTAGGAATTCCATCATAGGAAAAATCAGAAAACGAACCCTCGACCCGCCGTCTCATCGAAAACGCGAATACTGTATTGGTATATCACCACCGTGGCCAGTAATAGCTTCGTTGAAACACGTGTCCAGTGGTATCGTCTCATTCTATCTACAACCACTCGTCATGAACATTTTAGACAAATTTAAGAAAAGTTTTAAAAACTGAAATGTTTTCAACAAAAGTGTCGTTAGGCGCTTTCACATTTTCTAAAACATAAATACTATATTCGAAAGGGGGAGAGGGGAGGGGCGTCACCCCGAGTCCTACGACCCCTCGTATACGTCTCTGGCGTTATTGGTTTGTGAGATATAACAGAAAGTCTAAAATCACAGTTTTACAACAAAAAATTCTGTTTCCCTCATTCTCAAAAACTTTAACCTATTACAAAAATAAAAAGGGTTTCGAGATAAGCCATTTGACACGTCATAGGACCAAATCCGACCAGGCATTCGTGAAATATCGGAAAAAGTCTAAAATCACGGTTTTACCCCCAAAAATCCTGTTTCCCTCATTCTCAAAACTTTAACCTATTAATAACATGTATAGGGCTTCGAGACAAGCGATTTGACACGTCACACGTCCAAATCCGACCTTGCGTTCGAGAGATATCGGCAAACTTCGTAGGAAAGTAGGCGACTATCTGGTTCTCTCCTCACCACCAAAACCCCTTCTTATCAATCATTTTTTTCAAAGAGCTCGCCCTCTTACAAAAATCCCAAGTGCGCATGCGTAAAAAACAAAAACAAAAATATTAATCCATATCGGCAGCCAGCCAAACGCATGCGCGATATGAGCAACCACGTTTAAGTTCATTTTAGCAGCGCATCTTATACATGTCGCATTTGCAAAGAGACTTTCACTAAAGAAATACAATTTCACCCTATAGTAGGGGTAGGTTTTATTTAGGGGTTGAAATGAGTGGTTCATTTGAATGAGGGCGTTAGCCCGAGTCCAACGACACCTCATTTGTCAAAATCGGACCATGGGTTTGCGAGATATCGACTTTGCCCCTGAATGTATTGCGGGTTAGTATGTGACGTCAGAGGGAGAGGTGGTGGGGTGGGGCAGAACTCCTAGTAGCCCCCTACTACTAAGTTACACTCGGTCACATTCGACTACCTTCGACAGTCGCCCGAACCGGTCCCCTCCCCCACTTCCATCCACAAGCTATATAGGCAATGCACACCAGCCAGCTCAGTCAGTTGGCTGGCCAACACAGGTCGGCTAACAACTGGGTCTGCTTCCAAGCCAGACCTTCCACCCTTTCCCCTCCCCTCCCCCCCCTCCCCTCCCCCCAAGCCCCCCAGGGAACGCCTGGGGGGGGGGGGCACGTGACCACGAGAAACCATGGATGACCTTGAAATCTGTCCAGGACCGGCTTAGCCCTACTACTGACGTTGACTTCGGCAGCGTATTGGCCAATCCTGCAATCCCCATTCATGAAGATGCTAGCACCAGATATAGCCACCTCAAGTCAAGATCTACAGGAATTGGTTAGGAAGGTTTATGATCCAAAAGCTGATTGGCAACAAGAGCGGAACAGCATAGCCCCGATGCAATGGCAGGCATTGTTCAACTTTCAAAACCTGCGAGCTGGCTTTGATTTGCCCCGCAAGACATGGGTAACTCTCAACAGAGTCCGCACTAACCACGGGAGATGCGGATCAACGATGTTTAAATGGGGTATAGGCCTACGATCTTCCCCAACCTGTGATTGTGGTGCAGTTAAAGATACTATGAACCATATTGTCACTGAATGTATTAGTAGGGCATTCACTGGACAACACAGGATTTTGTAATAGCCTCTACTGAAGCCATAAGATGGCTAGAAAATTCAGACAATAATCTTTGAACACCTTTTCCCTTGCATGATTGTTGCAGTTGTAATGTGTTACCTATTGTATATATGTATATTGAAAAACCAACCTGGAAGTTTTAAGGCAAGTCAAAGGAGAGAGAAGATTAATGAAGGAAATGGGAAAGAGAAAAATACAATTTCTTGGACATGTCATCAGACACAAGACTTTCATCGTTAACATTCTTGATGGGAAAATGCTGGGAAGGAAAGGAAGAGGACGGCCTTGGACGACGAAGTATTTGGAAGACATCAAAAGAGAATGGGATGTGACAATTACATGGAACTGAAACGTACCGCCAACGACAGAAGAGTGTGGTTTAGAATATGAATGAAATATTGTTTATGTTGATTGTTTTGTGTTGTATCATACGCGTTTCATGTTCGATAAACACAACGAATCACCGAATCCCTGCTTTAATTGGCACTTGGATAACAACAAGAACTCTCATTGAACCACTAAATTACAACACATACTTAGCATCTCAATTCTTCCACCAAAGGTATGCTGCTGAAACAAACGAGGGCTCACTATCGATAGTGCTACCCTGGAGACTCGTATTCGATTTAGTTCTGAATTGAGATACTGGAACAGTAATGTTGACATGCTTGCCACCCGTGTGGTGTGCACCAGGCTACACGAGTATCGATAGTAACTGCGAGTCATGTCATGGGACATCGTTGTAGACATAACCCTCTACTTGTGAGGCGATATAACTGTGACGTACATTGTGTGGTGAGGTCTGAGTGACCGGCGATCAATCTTGCTTTTCATAAGCACACACAACAAAACTACTTACTTGAAATGTGTCGTGTTGGTACTTCAACTACTCAAACACACGATACAAATACAAACATCTCTTAAAATGAAAGTGTAGGTCTTTCGTACTCATATTACGTTTATATGCAAATAAATAAAGTTTACTCTGATCAATAGATTTAATTAATTCTAAAAATGAAAACTTATCAAGATATCATTATACAATTATTATTTAGAAACAAACATGCAAGGTTGACTCAATGAAACATTAAAACATTCTTCTTCGGCTGAAAGTCTAGGCCTATCTCCCGCCTGCATGGTCAGCGTGGAGCGTTAACTGTGAGGTGCGGTCACTGATATCAAAATAATAAAATACAGGGAAAATCAAAGGCAGGAGAGAACCTGGAAATTTTATGGCTGAGGGATGTTCGACAGTGGCCCGACAGGGCATCATCACCTGTGGTACTGAAAACAGTGTTGTGGGACACGTCCACTGAAGAAATGGCTTTCAAGGAAGAACATATCCGCATTAATCATGACAGCACCTCCCGCAGTCAGAAGAACAATTCTGTCTTACACAGTCTGTTAGCCACCTCAACACCTGAGCGGTCCCTTTGCTGTTTGGGTCTGTGAAGAGACTTACGCACCAGCAAATTGTTCTCACCGTTTGCGCTTGTTTTTAGCGCATAATATTTTCCGGCACTTATTTCCATATAGTCCAGTTAAATTAGATTTTTAGCTGCATTGAATCATGTAAAGTCCCGTCGATTTCAGTGTCGCGGAGGGGGGGGGGGGGGCCTCCAAGGCCTATTTTTTTTAAGTTTCTGGCGCATAATTCTAAAACGGTGAGTCGAACAGAAATTCTTATAGCCTACTTTCTAAACTTAAAGGTAATTAAACACCCTGTACAATGGTATATTCATATTTATCTCTATGTGTTACCGTCTCCGAGATATGAGCCGGTGACCATGGAAAATTTACAGAAAAATGTGTTGCACCTCATGCTTGACGTCAAACTTGCCCTTCCAATCCGTTTGGCTTCCATTTAACAGGAAACTCATACAAAAGAAGGTTTAGAGCATTAAATTTCCTTCAAGAATATGTATACTTATGCTAATTTATCTTCGATCAGTCCAACGTTACAGCGTCTTAACGTATCGGGGTAGGTTTCGAGATTTCGCTTCTGAACTGCTCATTATTTTACTTTTGTTTTCAACGGCTAGATTAATTTTCAGAAATTCCTTTGTGCAAATCTGTGAATATAATTTTCATTTTTACATTAATTGGAAGCTTTAGCAACTTTGCTTTTCATGTGATGAATCGTGTGTGTGATTGCTTTTAGTGGTATTTGGAACGATAGGCGAAGCGATTCAGTACGAATTTGATATTATATTACGTTTTGTTGTGTATGAACCTTGTTTGAGCGGGAAAAGCGGACCCGATTTTATGGCAAATCAGGCTCAAAAGTTTGCAATACTGTTACGATGCACACAGTTCAACATGGTTTCCTCAAGTAGACAACGTGTTAAAACTTCAGCTGTGAAGCTTAAATCGCCAATAAGATATTTTAAATATAATGAACGTGGAGAGAAGTTGAGTAAAAGGTGCAAGAAAATGATTTTTAATGTATTGAGCGGGCTGAGGGATGACAATCTGGAGTTTCCTTCCCGAAAACACAAGAGCGAGGAGATATCTTCCTCAGGATTTGACCTGACGTTTGGTATAGTAGCTTACCCTACGCCCACTGGCCGTGAATGCTTACCCTTAACTCAATTTTAAGTTTCGGAGGATGAGTTTCTCAGAATATCTTTCGTCCAGATGTTTAACGACAAAAACTACTCGAGACTTGGAAGGAGTGGACAGAGGGGAGAGAGAATTCGCTTTTAGTTGTCCCTGAAGGGCGACACCTGTTGCTTGACGGGCGCTAATGGTCAGCGATGTCTCAACAGCGTAAAGGGTGAGAGAGTATATGACAAGAACCCTTAATGGCCACGCACCAACTCAGACTTTTGTCATCGTTTCTTAGGTCGATGACCTCCTGGATGTATAATAATAATACCCTAATAATAATAATAATAATAATATATTGTTCTTTTTAGCCTACTTTTCACATTTTGCAAAAATGAGGAAAAAGTAGACTTATGAGATCGATCCGGGAAAATGTGTGTCTGTCTGTCTGTCCTTCTGTCTGTCAGTCTGGCTGTGTGTGTGTGTGTGTGTGTGTGTGTCCCCCCCCCTATCAACTCCTAAACGGCTGCAGCAATCAAAGCCAAATTTAGTACGAGTAAAGATGTGCACCGGAATATCTCACGTCTATATTTGAAAATGATGTCAGTGCTACCAACTGCTGAAAAATCGCACTAGAAATTTGAGCCCCATGTTGGATATCTTGCAAGGTATGCATGGGAGCTATTCCAAAATTGGCACATATGTAGATAATACTATTTCAGTTTAATTTCCAGGAGGCCAACCATGACAGTGTTGCCAAAATAATTTTAAGCCTTCTGATAGGTCCAAAGTTTAAATGCATATAACTTCTAAACTATCAATTGGAATTCAACCAAATTTCGTATGTGCTATGCGTACATAAACAGATATGACTGAGCGTTTTTCTTAAGAGCCACCAGGGCTGCCAACTGTTAATAAATGCTCTCGATTTTTTAAATCCAAATACCCATATATCAGAAAGTATGCAAGCCGACAGCTTTAAACTATGCACACGTATAGTACCTGACATGTTGTATTAATTTGGAGTAACTTATATACGTCAGTGGTGCCAACATGATTCTAAGCCTGCTGATAGGTCCAACTTTAAATACATGTAACTTCTATACTATCAGTTGGATTTCAACCAAATTTCATGTGTGCTATGTGTACCATAACAGATAGTATTGTTAAGAGCAATCAGGGCTGCCAACTGTTAATAAACGCTGTCTATATTTGTTACCCTAATATCAATATATCAGAAAGTATGCAAGCCAACAGCTCTATACTTTGCACCTGACATTGTAGATTAATTTGGAGTAATTAATACAAGGCAGTGCTGCCAACATGATTCTATGCCTGCTGATATGCCCAATTTTAAAATACATGTAACTTCTATACTAACAAATGGATTTCATCCAAAATTGGCACAACAAGATATAATATTTCAGATTATTTCTGACCATCACACGCATGGTATTGTTGGCAACATGCTTTTGCGCGTGCTGATAGATCCAGTGTCTAACTGCATGTAACGTCCATTGGACTTCAACCAAATTTTGTATTCTGTACCTTAAGAGATGGAACTAAGAATATATTCAGTCACCAGGGCTGCCAACTGTAGTGCTCTATTAGGCTACATTATACCAGGTATATTTTGAACTAATTAGATATTTCGATATTACCAACTTAATTTCGTCATTATTCTAGATAGGTTCATATACTGTAGAATAATCATTGGCATGAAAAGTAGGCTGTATAGTTCTTCACGGAACTTCTTGTTAGGGCATGAAATGCATTTACGTAAATAGTGTCGGGTTCCTGGGAGGATATTTTCAACAGAACTTGCTACCAGCTTCCAATTTTCTTCACTTCGTAGCATCACCGCAACAATATTGTCAGGTGATATCTCTACCTCAATGTGCTGTTGAATAGACTATTAGGACCTACCGTCCACAAGAGAAGAACGTGTAATTAGCATTAATCATTAAAAATATAGCTTGCCACAATGGGTTAGTGGTTATCGTGTTGGACTACCAACACCAAGCTTGCAGGTCCGCTCCTGGCCATGGTAAGTGTTTTTTTTTAAGGGCGTTTAAATCACGATACTCGTGTCATACCGGTACGTTGTTGGCATGTTAAAGAACCCATTTTAATTCAGTAGACCGTGTTCATAATGGCAAAATTAATCTCGGGATTTTCCGCCAACACAAAGTTTCTCCATTCTCTACTAGAAAGCGCTATAGTGTCAGTGAGCTTAGATATATAACCTCCTTGACTTTCCTAGCGCTCAAGGAACTACAAAATTCGACGTGCAGGCTGCCCTCTGGGTGTCAAATTGCAAAGTTTGCACCCGATACCCGAGGCCATACGATACGTGCGAGAACTCTCGCATAAAGGGTTGTGTGTGCCCCATGTGTACAGACTACCCGCCCGGCACTAGTGCTATGCGCGCTGTACGCGACACAGTTCTGCAGGAACTTTCGTCTTGTTTATATGCTCAAAAGCACTTTCTAAACAAATAAATATATTTCCGTTGACTTTTCAAGAAATATAGCCTAAGATTTTTCCTGTACTATTGAGACGATTTGAAAAATTTGGTAGAAGCCACACCTTGTAACTCCCTCTGGTTTAGGATCTTGAGTTTTGTGAAACATTCACCTTAGCGTATTGTATAATAAGATTACTGAGTTGGAGCCATTTAGGCGATCTTCTCTCCAATTACGACGTCCCGTTAGCACTGCCATTTGGCGGAGAAACAGGGTGACTCTAGCTGTGTCTTGTGATCAACAAGTGTGAAACGGACCCAACATCGCACAAGTGCAGCCTTAAAAATATACTTTCGTGGGTGTGAATTAATTCCAGGATATTTGGATCACGAGGTGGACACTGATCCACCGTAATGAAACGTTCGAACATCAAGCGGGAGAATTGGAGGAGTCAATGCTTGGCCAATGTTGGGCAAACCAAGGAGATAGGCCTCCAGGGTGTTCTCAAATATTGGAGAAATAATCGGATGATGGATCGTAGACTCGCAATAGCACAGGAAACATACGTCCTATGGTTAATGTAACACCCCCCTCCTAACAGCAGAATACGACCGAGCCCATTTGCGATATAACCCAGATGAATGTACCGAGACTACAGTATCTAGCATAGGCCTAGAAATAATACACTGATACAACTGCGGTAACAACTTCTATTAACAATAACACTTACATACATTACATGACATTTAAAGGACATGAAAAATAAACAAGATTCTTTGGTACTTATATTCTAAACGACAGATCAACATTCACAGTAATCCAAGTTTCCAAACAAGCAATGACAACGGCGTATAATCATTCACGACTTTCCTTCACTTGTATTGACTCGTCTTGTTACTAATATTGCTCAAATCGTCGGTAGTTCCAATATAAAGCTCATTCGTGTTCCAACGCATGTTAATAGGCCTGAATACCTTTATCTCTTCCGATAATCCAAGAGGTTTCAAAGCAAACATTATCAATCCAATGTCCACTCACTCTCATAAAATACTCAACTTCTTCACAATATCAATATCAGCTGCTCGATACATATACATGCTTAAACCCATGTCAAGACGTCGTAATTCATATCTTTTAATATAATACTTGACTATCCTCGGCAGCAAAATTTTATAAACGTTTAAGCCCTGTCATGGCTTCCTGAGAACTTCTCTTGTTCACTCCTCGGCTGACGGAAGACTACTGTTACCGTTTGCCAACAGAAGATTCATAAAACAAAAACCAACAGCAACAACTCCAATACATCATCCAAGGTTAAGGCTACCAAAGCAACTCACCACATATATCAAGTCCAATTTTATCACTCCCGGCTAACATGATTCTTACCCGACAAATCATATTTAACATCTCAAAGTCAATGCAGATTGTACCACATAATACAGTACAGATATTTACTCTCGGAGACACGAACTATCACCGTATCTCAGGCCACCTTGATACATAACAGGCCTAGCAGCAAACTCAACTACTGTCTTCTTCCATGGAGATCCAAGTCTAACCAAAATATTACAAGATCTCGGCACACTTCGTACTTGACATGCAACATAAGAGTTAGACAAATGACAACTAACTCGGCGTTCTCTCACAGGACCGGAACATCAGCTGCATTCAGTAGAAAGACAAATATAAGTTCTTACCTTTCGGTGTAGCTCTCTAGCGGGAAAACAGAGAACCGAAGTCATCACACCAGGCAATCAAAATTAAACATATCGAAAGGCGTAGCAAACGTAAAATAGTGACGTAATACCGGCACAGTTAAAGCCCTGCGCGAGTGCGGATATCCGGCACATTTTTCGCAGTGCGGATATAGTTAACAAGTCTGTGCGGAAAGCAGACAAGCTGCGGATAATGTTTGGAGTAAATTTGTGGATAGTTTTTATCATTGCAAATGATCTTGGCGACTTCGTCGTTATGCTTGGGTCTAACGTTTTGCGTTACGGTTACGGCGTGTATGACGTCATCATGTTGTTCAGTGCATATGCACCGAGTCTGAGTTTACTCCTGGGGTCTGGCGTTATGCGATACGCGATACGGAGACGGCGAGTGCGTGACGTCAGACAGGAATATAGGGTGACTCCTAAAGAGATATACAAGACGTCAGATAAGAATATAGGGTGACTCCTAAAGAGGTGTACTAGATGCCAGATAAGAATACAGGGGGACTCCTAAAGAGATATACAAGATGGCAGAGAAGAATACAGGGTGACTCCTAAAGAGGTGCACAAGATGTCAGACAAGAATACAGGGTAACTCCTAAAGAGGTGCACAAGATGTCAGACAAGAATACAGGGTGACTCCTAAAGAGGTGCACAAGATGCCAGATAAGAATACAGGGTGACTCCTAAAGAGATATACAAGATGCCAGATAAGAATACAAGGTGACTCTTAAAGAGGTGTACAAGATGTCAGACAAGAATACAGGGTGACTCCTAAAGAGGGGCACAAGATGTCAGACAAGAATACAGGGTGACTCCTAAAGAGATATACAAGATGCCAGATAAGAATACAAGGTGACTCTTAAAGAGGTGTACAAGATGTCAGAGAAGAATACAGGGTGACTCCTAAAGAGGTGCACAAGATGCCAGACAAGAATACAGGGTGACTCCTAAAGACATATACAAGATGCCAGATAAGAATACAAGGTGACTCTTAAAGAGGTGTACAAGATGTCAGAGAAGAATACAGGGTGACTCCTAAAGAGGTGCACAAGATGTCAGACAAGAATACAGGGTGACCCTTAACGAGGTGTACATGATGTCACACAAGAATACAGGATGACTTCTAAAGAGGTGTACAAGATGTCACACAAGAATACAGGGTGACTCCTAAAGAGATATACAAGATGCCAAATAAGAATACAAGGTGACTCTTAAAGAGGTGTACAAGATGGCAGAGAAGAATACAGAGTGACTCCTAAAGAGATGTACTAGATGCCAGATAAGAATACAGGGTGACTCCTAAAGAGGTGCACAAGATGTCAGCCAAGAATCCATGGTGACTCCTAAAGAGGTGCACAAGATGTCAGACAAGAATACAGGGTGACTCCTAAAGAGGTGTACAAGATGTCAGACAAGAATACAGGGTGACTTCTAAAGAGATTTACAAGATGCCAGATAAGAATACAGGGTGCCTCCTAAAGAGGTGTGCAGGATGTCAGAGCAAAATACAGGGTGACACTTAACGAGGTGTAGAGTATGTTAGATTCAATTCAAATACAGGGTGACCCTTAAAGAGGTTTGCAAGATATCAGATTCAAATAATGGGTGACCCTTAAAGAGTTGTAAAAGATGTCAGACTCAAATACAGGGTGACCCTTAAAGAGGTGACCGCGCGGGAGGCCTAAGTTAATGGGTAATGGAGTCTGTCAAGAGTCCTGGGGTTTCGAGCGAAGAGAGAAGCCCTCCTGAGCCTTTCTAACATGTGTAGCATCTGTAGCATGCGTCTTTTGAAATGATATAAAGCTTAGTGTCTTAGACTGACTGTATCATTTTATATAAGGTTCATTTTTGCAAAGATGTGCGTCTTTCACGTTTCTTGTTATTTTCCAATTTGCTTTCGCTTGGATTGTATGGGAATAATAGAGAAGTGAGAGAAGACAATACCCTCAATCCTTTATACCTGCGCTTGCCTGCGAGGGTATCCGACGACTAAGTGAGTGTTATAGTTATCCACCCGCTGTTTCACCTGCCATCACTCAGAGGGACAAAACTCAGTAAACATTGTCTTCCGATTCACACACAGCCTAGGGGAACGAATTTCTGCTCAAATGTCTAAAGGTGTTGCTTTAATACTTTACGCTTTATCTAATAAATTAACAAGTAGTTCCGTGAAGAACTATACAGCCTATTTTCATATCTCCTACTTATGTTAATTGCCTCTATCTACATAGAAAATTTCAGTTTGATTGTTGTAATAGATTCGTAGATATCGACAACCGACAAAATATGGCGGATGGTCGCAATGTTGGATTTTGATATATGTAGTTCTTAGAGTTATGTACTGTTACATGAAGATTATTGTGCACGTTAGTATTCAAAGTTCATTTGCATGATTACTACACAAAAAATAAAAACTTAATTTTAAAATTCGCACAGCCACTATCTTGAGGTTATGTAAACAATTGAACTAAATTAGATACCAGTGCATTATAATGTGTATAAACATTTGCTGTACTAAGTTTCATTGCGTTTGGATCATTAAATCGTGACAAAAGTCTATTTAAAATTTTCAACTTCGCTTGGCCGCCATATTCGTTTTGTAGTTAACCGGTTTTTGAAAGTCTTGTAGATGATCTTCCAGTAGTGCCCTTTATCTCCGTACAAAATGTAATGGTGATACCGCTAATAGTTTCAGAGATATAGAATGCCGGTGAAATATTTCGCATAGCCGCCATCTTGAGGTTATCTAAACAATTGAACGAAGTTATACGTCGGTGCATTACAATGTGTATAAACACATACTGTACCAAGTTTTATTGTGTTTGGTTGGTTAAATCGCGAGAAACGTCTATTTAAAAGTCGCAGCTTCGCTTGGCCGCCATGTTGGTTTTGTAGTTACCTGGTTCTCAAACGTCACATAGGTGAATGTCTAGTAGTTCCCTATATCACCGTAAAATATTCCATGGTGATATCGGTAATAGTTTCGGAGATATTGAATGCTGGTGAAATATTTCGCACAGCCGCCATGTTGGATTGGTGAGAAGTAAAAGATTTTGAGGGGCACGGTCGGGGTCGTCCGGAATAGTGCTATCAACTTACCGAGTTTCATTGAAATCGCTCCAGCCGTTTAGAAGTTATTAGGAGGGACACACACATGCACACACAGACACAGTGACAAAAGGTGATCTCATAAGCCTATATTTTATAAATGAAAATAGGCTAAAAATATTATTGTAATTTCAGCGGATAACAAACGTGCGGATAGGGATAACGTAATGTTTATCCGCGCAGGGATGGTCGACATTAACGAGTTGTACTTTCTGGCGACACCCTCACCTGAGCTACTCACTGGTTCTGGTATGCCTGATGGCCGTCAAAACATTGCAGTAAAGTGGTTACAGGTCCCCGCCCAGGTGCATAGGCTGAGCAAGATCAGCCGTCTGGCCTACACGATCCCCTGAACTCAATTTAACAAGACATTGTTTATGATATGACGACAACTACTTGACATGGGGCCTGCCAATTCCAATATAGTTTAGGAAAACTGTAACTCGTAAACGATTGATCTCAGGACGTATGTTTATGGGAGTGTTTTGTGTTGTACTGGGGTGTTCCATCCATACGCGGACAACCTGCATGCATCAGCTACATGATATTTTGTGCGGTGATCGGTACTTGCCAACAGGGGGTAATGCGGCAACCCACCTTTCTCATCACCTCTTGTAAAATGTTGGTCCACTAGTTAACCCTTTATAGGCACCGCCTCTGTCTGCGTGGCTCAGCGGTAACGTTCTCGCCTGCTGTGTCCAAGGTTACAGGATCAAATCCTCGCGCAGTCCGCTGGCATTTGAGGTTGCGCAAATGCAAGGTTGCCATATCAGTAGATTTGCTGGCACGTCAAAGATCCCCTTCGGTGCAAATTTCCAGCACCCCAGTGTCTCTAAAAACCGCAGTAGTTAAAAGGAACGTTAAACTAATAAGATTATTATTATTAGCGGCTTCAGTGGCGTAGTTGGTAGCATGCTGAACTGCTATGCGGGTTCAAACCCGGCCGAAGTCGTCAGATTTTTTAAGAGTGTTAAAATCCTTCAGTATGCCTTCCTTCGGAGGGGAAGTAAAGCCGGCGGTCCCATGTCATAGATTTATGGCATGTAAAAGATCCTTCTACAGACTAAACTTTTGTGAAGGTAAATTTCTCGGTTAGATTTCGTTGGAACGCTCTATCAAAGTTCCAACGTTCACCACTAGGTTTCAGTGATATCTTGAAGCAAAAGTTGGAACTACTGGAAATTGAACGGAACTTGTAGCTCACCCTAAGGGTGTCCGCTTGAAGCAGCTACAGCCTCTGGCGAGCCGAACATGTCCTCGGACACTCCCGGCACCAAAAGCCATGCGATAAATAAATAAATAAATAAATAAATAAATAAATAAATAAATAAAGTATTATTGTATGTATGTCTACCCCTTATTATTCCCGTTTTCCAACGGGGTCGGGGATGAGATGCGATGGAAGTCTTTGTGGCGATGGATTTTACGGCCGGATGCCCTTCCTGACGCCAACCTCATGAGAGGAGTTAATGAGAGATGAAATGAATGATGGTGAATGAAACTGGACAAGGATGTGGAAGGAAGCGGCCGTGGCCTGTCAGAAGGTACCGTCCCAGCATTTGCCTGGTGTTGAAAATTGGGAAACCACGGAAAACCATTTCAAGGACGGCCGACGGTGGGGCTCGAACCCACGCGTCTACCGAGTCAGCAGAGAGCTTGGCCCCATGACCTAATGCTGCGCTTTAGCCAGTGTAGCCACTACTGTCGGTAAATAAAGTATTATTATTATTATTATTATTATTATTATTATTATTATAGCTTGTCACGGTGGGTGAGTGGTCAACGTGTCGGTATACTAACCCCAAGCTTGCAGGTTCGCTCCTGGCCGTAGCAAGTGTTTTTTTGGAAAGGCGGCAAAAATTACGACACCATGTCATACGATGTTGGCATGTCAAAGAACTCATTTGAATTCAGTAGGCCGTGTTCATTATGGCAAAATCAATCTCGGGACTTTCCGCCAACACAAAGTTCCTCATTTCTCTACTAGAAAGCGCTATAGTGTTCAAAGAGCTTAGATATCTAACCTTGACTTTCATAGTGCTTCTAGGAACAACGAAATTCGACATGCAAGCTACCCTTTGGGTGTCAAATAACAAAGCTTGCACCCGGCACCCGGGGCCATACGATATTATTATTATTATTATTATTATTTTCGTTTCGGTCGTCCAGGGAGCACGAGCCAATTTCAATGCTGTTCCTTCTTCTTCCTCCAGTATTACTACATCGTCTCACTGTGTTTCCTCTTCCTTTCCTCGGACCATTTCGAGCTGGTTTTCTTTCCCTTCCTCCCTTGGAATCCTTCCATTTTTAGCACTTTTTGCCTAAAAATATATCTCTGTGGTGTATCTTCTTCTTTGATATTGTTTCTTCCAAATCCTTTTTGACTTCTTGTACCCAGGTTGTTGTTGACTTCTTGTACCACAGGAATGTGAAAATCTGCTTGGTTAGCCTACTGTCATCCATCCTGTACAAATGTCCAAAAATTAACAATCTTCTCTTCCGTAATGTTTCTGATATGTTTTCTATTTTTCGATATATTTCATCATTACTTCTTAATTTCCAGAATTCTGCAGTATTTTGCGCATAATTCTTCTTTCTACAACTTCTAATTTATCCAATTTGTGGTTATTATTGTTATATCTGTGCATAAATTAATTTGCCCTCTGTTCTGCAAAATGTTGTGTTAGTATACTTTGTTTGGGTTAGTTTTCACCACGCATAGATATCAGAGAGAAAAGGAAAAAAAATGCAATGGAATGTAAAACATTTCTGAAATAATATTCCCAAGTACGTTTCGTTACTTTCCCCTCCAACCCCTGCGAGAAGTGGGAAGATTCAGCACTTATTTGTCACTTGAATAGAGATTCCTATTTTCTGAAGACTTTTGTGTCATGGCCCAGACGCCAAGACGTATGAATGATGGCCATGCTTGGCTGATTTCATTTTTCTGTGAAATACGGAGAGTGCTGTCATTTCCATTTGTCCTTTTTCCATTCCTTTCATTGATTATGAGAGAGCATTCCATTCCCTCAAGTGTTTTCATTCTGTTCGCACAAACAGTCGGTGATCCTCTTGACTTGCTTCTCGTCTTAATGCTCGCCTCTGTTTTTCTATCTCCACCAGTTTGAACTTCTGGCAACCTCTTACTTGGCAAAATCCTTGTCGACTGTAAGCTGGCTTATGTCTGCGCTGAGTCAGCTCTGTCCTGCGTCACATACATTTCTCTTGTCATCCCCCGCCCCTGCCTGCACTCACCCCCTTTACCAGGTGAATGCCTGATGCCTCCTCGCCACCACCCATCTTCCCGACCACACGAGAGACTTCCATTGTCGTCCTCTCCCATGACCTTTGTATAATCTCTACCTTTTGATGTGAATACGTTTCTATAAGTAAGTTCGGTCCAGAGCTGCGACCATACCCAAGAAGGAGCCTGCTGCCAGAGCGCTACCACATACAGTAGGCCAGCCGCTCAATGTAGCGATGATAATAATAATAAATCAATGATGGAGGTTACAAGCTCTGGAGTAATTAAGAAATATACTCCCATACTGAAAAGATCTCAAGTGTAATCCAGAAATGGTGAATAACATTCTATGCCCACCTCCTCAGAATGCCAGTCAGTAGATTCTCCAACCGTCTATTATCATACTTCCGAGGTCTAAAGGTGAAGCCTCCTTGGATGGTGGATGTGGATAAGGACTTGTTAAAGTTCGACATTTCTGAATCCCGATATCTTGCTCAGAATCGCATTAAAACAAAACTCCTTCAAGTTTATCAAGAGGAAGTAAAACCCAGCAAGAGATATGTTCACTCGCATGAATGGGAGAAATCCTATTCCAAAAGGATGAAGGCATGGTGGGCTAACAAGAAGTAAAACAGTTGAGATCTCGCAGTCCAAAGTGGCCACAACGATAAAAGTAATAATAATAATAATAATAATAATAATAATAATAATAATAATAATAATAATAATAATTGTTCTATATGCAGCCGAAACCCTATCTCTAAATGCCAACAAAAAACTCCATGAAGAACTGGAGAAAAAAGAGCGCAAAATTCTGAAAGAAATCTTGGGATCAAAGTACAAATATGGAATCCATCAAAAGAGATCCAACGAGGAAGTCTACAACAAAATAGAGAAAATTACCGACACAATCCGAAAACGACGGGCTCGATTTTACGATCACCTGAAAAGAATGGATGGAAGAAAGTTAACTAAAGAGATCTTTCACTTTTTTGATTCAAACCCCAAAACCACAATTCCCTCGTTTAGAAACACCAACGAAGACCTGCAAATGCTTCATATCTCAGCTGAAGACGCCCTTAACAGAGATCTCTTCCGCAAGAAAATATTGACGAACGGGCTAAACCAAGACGAGCAACTGAAGAGAAGACACGGCTCCCCTTGGACGGAGTCCGCCATTACTACCAGGTTCACCGGGTTTCCAGCTAATTGAATCCCACCCCCAGCCAGTTTATGACCATGGGCAAATGGTTCGTAGGTAAAGAGAGAGAGAGAGAGAGAGAGAGAGAGATTTATAGTTATTAATAGTTGAAATATGTTTAAAAATACTCATTATAATGTCATAATACTGTGCAATGCAGCATTCACTGTGCGCACAGAGCCGCTCCGTATTGAATAACCTGGAGGACTGCGGTTCATTACTGTATTCAAATATAATATGAACTGTGCAGCAATTGTGTTCGATAACAATGAAGCTTTTGTTACTCTATAAATACAACACAGGTATTGCTACAGCTCATATAACCCACCCCAGGCCCATCATGTTTATACTGATGAGTACAGGCTGCACTAACAGCAGATGTAGCCCCTTAATCAGCCTCACAGTCTGACTAGCAACACACAGAATTAGAAAATGAGTGATGACCCACAAGACGCCATTTCTATTCTTTCAGCTGGTCATCAAATTTGTTATTACTAGTGGACCCATGTGAGAACTCTCGTATAATTGGTTGTGTGCGTCCCATGTGTACAGACTACCCACCCGGCTCTAGTGCTATGCGGGCTGTAGGCGACACAGTTCTGCCAGGGGCTGTCGTGTTGTTTATTTGTGTAAAAGCACTTTATAAAGAAATAAATATATTTCCGTTGACTTTTCAAGAAATGCAAGAGTTTTCCTGTACTATTGAGATGATTTGGAAGATTTTGGTACAAACCGCAACTTCTAACTCCCTCTGGTTTAGGGGCTTGAGTTTTGTGAAACATGCACCTTAGCGTATTATATAATAAGATCGTCAGAAATTTAGAAGAACAAATGTGCATTACATTTTGGGACGGTCTGTACTTTGTGTCGCTAGTGGGTATGTTGTCTTTAGCTTGCGAATACAGACGTATATTTCATGGCAACATATTGAATGCGTATCGCCAAATTAGCATTTGATTAGCCTACTATTGTTAATTGTGCTCTGACTTCAGTCAACAGCATTATAAACAACAGGCCATACATCCCAAGTGAAGTGATGGGGTGCTATATAAGTGTATTCTCAAGAACCTACCACTACCAATGATGTTACTTTTTACTGATGCGCACTCATGTTACTTCTCATGGTTAATGCGTTCTTTTTCACCTCATTTCATCCATTCACTCATCATTTTATGTATTTTTAGCCTACTTTTCACATTTTGCAAAAATGAGGAAAAAGTAGACTTATGAGATCGATCCGGGAAAATGTGTGTCTGTCTGTCTGTCTGTCTGTCTGTCTGTCTGGCTGTGTGTGTGTCCTCCCCTATCAACTCCTAAACGGCTGCAGCAATCAAAACCAAATTTAGTATGAGTAAAGATAAGCACCGGAATAGCTCACGTCCATATTTGAAAATGATGTCAGTGCTACCAACTGCTGAAAAAACGCACTAGAAATTTGAGCTCCATGTTGGATATCTTGCAAGGTATGCTTGGAAGCTATTCCAAAATTAGCACACATGTAGATAATACTATTTCAGTTTAATTTCCAGGAGGCCATACATGACAGTGTTGCCAAAATAATTTTAAGCCTTCTGATAAGTCCAATGTTTAAATGCATATAACTTCTACACTATTAATTGGATTTCAACCAAATTTTGTGTGTAATATCTGTACATAAACAGATATGACTGAGCGTATTCTTAAGAGCCACCAGGCCTGTCAACTGTTCATAATTGCTCTCTCTATTTTTTTTTATCCAAATACCAATATTTCAGAAAGTATGCAAGCCAACAGCTTTAAACTATGCACACGTATATTCTGACATTTTAGGTTAATTTGGAGTAACTTATATACGTCAGTTCTACCAACATGATTATAAGCCTGCTGATAGTACCAATTTTTAAATACATGTAACTTCTATACTATCAGTTGGATTTCAACCAAATTTCGTATGTGCAATGTGTACCATAACAGATATGACTATAAGTATTGTTAAGAGCAATCAGGGCTGCCAACTGTTAATAAATGCTGTCTATATTCTTTTTACCCTAATATCAATATATCAGAAAGTATGCAAGCCAACAGCTCTATACTTTGCACACGTATAGCACCTGACATTCTAGATTAATTTGGAGTAATTAATACAAGGCGGTGCTGCCAACATGATTCTATGCCAGCTGATATGTCCAATTTTAAAATACATGTAACTTCTATACTAACAAATGGATTTCATCCAAAATTGGCACAACAAGATATCATAATAATTCAGATTATTTCTGACCAGCACACGCATGGTATTGTTGGCAATATGCTTTTACGCGTGCTGATAGATCCAGTGTCCAACTGCATGTAACGTCCATTGGACTTCAACCAAATTTTTTATTCTGTACCTTAAGAGGTGGAACTAAGAATATATTCAGTCACCAGGGCTGCCAACTATAGTGCTCTATTAGGCTACATTATACCAGGTATATTTCGAACTAATTAGATATTTCGATATTACCAACTTAATTTCGTCATTATTCTAGGTAGGTTCATATACTGTAGAATATTCATTGGCATGAAAAGTAGGCTGTATAGTTCTTCACGGAACTTCTTGTTTATTATGATATCTTTAATTATGCTGGATTTTGCAACTTAATTTATGGCTGAAGAAGGGACCAGTACTAGAGGCCCCGAAACATGTACCATATAATAGCAAGTTTATAACTTGTTGTAATAAATGTATTGACTAGGCGGAACAGTTTTTCCTTTGTTATATAGTCTACTATTGTTTTCAACGAATTTTTTTAAATTATGCAGTCCACTGAGTTTATTACAAGTGGGAGAAGATTTGGCAGTAAGTGTACTTTTTTATTACTTGCGAGAGTCGACTAAGGTTATCCGATATATAAGATAGAGGTAACTGTCAGGAAAGTAGCATGAATGATTGCTGGGGCGGATAGATGGGAGCAATGGTAGAAAAGTACTCGTAATGAAGAGATAACGCATGTCAGAAAAGAACACGTTAGATCAGCCTGATCTCAGCCAGTAGTTAGTTATTGAGGTTTCGAGGGGTGGAACTACGAGGTCATCTGCCCCTAAAAAGCTGATGTTATGAGTCGACTCTGATGGTGGAGTCATGTGAAGAGAGTGTAAGATGTGGTTACATAGTTTTAGGTTAGAAGCATGGCTACCTTTTGCTCGTGGTCAGTGAAGGCCTTAGCGCCTGAGCTTAGGTATTCATTGCTATAGTGTCTAGCAGATAGGTGATGGGGGGGCCTTGCCAGTGAAGCGTATTTTCTAAGTTCTTTTTATGGTGCTGTTTTTTTAGATTATTCTTAGAATTAGATAGGGTATTGTTCATAGTTATTAGAGTATCTGTTGTAATGTTCTATTGAGATGGTAGAAATATATGAGCAGTGAAAAGATGTAGTTGTTTTGATTGACAGTAGGAAGAATGATGTACGTTATGTATGTTGAAATTTGTTGGTACATGAGAAGAAATAAAGAGGAAGTACTTTTTAGAAAGATGAAGGAAGGAAGGAAGGAAGGAAGGAAGGAAGGAAGCTTGTAGTTTAACGTGACCGTTAATCTCGCTATCATAAGCCACAGGACCTCCGTTTTACGTGGAATCCGAACCACAGGACATGGCATTTCACATCGAAAATCTCACATGCATTGACCGGGAATCGAACCCGGTATGCCTTTAGAAAGATGAGGCACATATTAAATGCGGAGAATTGGATTAACTTTAGAGAAAGAGAGCTTGGTGTGGAGTGTAGAACAAGGTGAGAGTATGTGTATGGAAGTGCCATATGTCAACGAAATTTCCTTAGTGTGAATACACACACGCCCCGACCACCCCTTATATGTGTACGGTTACAAGAGATTGCCTTAGAGGTTAATAAACTCTGATATAGAGGATAACAAACATAGGAGGTGATGGTTTGATTCAGTATTGAACTATTTCATGAGAGGTGTAGAAGCAGAGGAGGCCACTGTTCTAACTGCTAATAGGGGATCCTGGAGGAGACTTCTTCACAAAGAGGGGCTTGCAGACTGGACGCTGAAACGGCAAAACAGTCTCAAATGAATGAATCAGTTACGAAGAACATCATCCTTCCCGTTAACCTCCTAGGGGCTGACATCTAGTGGAACGTGGTTTGGCGACCACGGGACCCCTGCTGAATCCCACATTGCTTCCACTTACTTGTGTCGGGCTCCTCTCCGTCTTCCTTCCTGTCGACCTCTCTTGGTCAACTCTTGGTCTCTTCCAACCCCGACGGTATTAGGGTATCCGTAGCCTAGGGAGTCTCTTCCTTTTCCGCCTTAATTGGACCTTGTCTCATCTTTTCTGATTCCCTCCTTCTGCGAAGGGTCAGCCTTCTTTTTCTTTTCATGTTATCTCCTGCCTTCTGCTCAAGGCCCTCAAGGAGGCCGGGTGTATGTAGCCCCACCACTTCTGGTGCACCCTAGATAATGCTACACCCTCAGGGGCTCACGGCTGGTGAGTTCGGGTGTTGGTGACCCCGAGGGATTCCTGAGCTGGGTCCGGTTTCCCCCTTTTGACCTTACCTGTGGGGCGGACCCTCTCCTCTTTCACTTTCCTATCTGCCTTTCATGGCTCTCCTTCCTTCCAAGTCCCTCAATCCGCATTCTTTGAGGGTTGAGGGCATTTCTTTTCCTCCTGTCCTTTATTTGCCTTATTCTCGTGTCGTTTTCCATTTCTTCTTCTAGTATGTAGGTTAGTAGTTAGTTTCAGTTTTAAGTTTGCATTTCATTTTCATCTTCACGATTACCCAAACCATTAGGGGTCGATAACCTAGATGTTAGGCCCCTTAAAACAACAATTATCATCACCTTTTCCTCCTCCTATGGTGCAATGCCCGTTGCTCTTGTCTCGCGAGCCAAGAACATAGCTGCTTGAGACTTCTGTCTTTTGACTGGTTTGATGCACTTCTCCATGCCTCCCTGTCCTGAGCTAATCGTTTCATCTCTACATAGTTACCACACCCTGCATCCGAGGTAATCTGTTTAACATATCCTAACCTTGGTCTACCCCTACAGTTCTTGCCCTCGACCCTTCCTTCCATAACTAAGCTTGCTATTTCCGGGTATCTTAGTATGTGTCCTACCAACCTATCTCTTCTCTTCATTAGCAGTCGCCAGAAACATGTCTCATCTCCCACTCGTCTTAATACCTCTTCGTTTGTCACCCTATCTACCCATCTGAACTTCATCATTCTCCTGTAACACCACGTTTCAAACGCCTTAATTTTCTTCTTTTCTGCTGCACCAATAACTTACTCCAAGTTTCACATCCATAGAGCGCCACGCTCCAGACAAAGGCTTTCAAAAATGACTTCCTAATGCCTAAATCTATATTCGATGTCAACAGATTCCTTTTCTCTGGATGTGCTTTCCTTGCCTGAGTCAACCTACTTTCTGTATCCTCCTTGCTTCGTGCATCACTGGTTATTTTGCTTCCTAAGTAAGAGAAGTCTCCTACTTCCGTTAGCTTTTCACCTGCCAATTTGATGTCCATAGAGGTTTCTGACAGGCGCGGATTAAGGGGGGGGGGGGTCATGGGGGTCATGACCCCCCCCCCCCCCCACCAAACGGAGACCATATTTTTTTGCAAACTCACAAAACGCAAACAGAATAACCTGACAAATAAAACTTAACGAATTTTAACTGAATAAAAGTTCTTTTCTCATTTTATTCATTACTGAAAATATCTTTATTGCAATATTATGTACTGTTACAACTGTACATATTTACAACTTCATACCTGTTATATAAAAACAATTATTTATATAACAAAATCAACTCGTCTATTTTGTTTAGCAAACTTTGTGATCACCGAATCGATGTTTATAGTGATGTCACGATGAATGTGCAGCAACGCACGGATAGTTTCTTTTTCGCACAAACATTTTTTGCCGACGTCCAAACTGCAAGCTTGGTTGGCAATTTAAGCTTGATAATTTTCTCGAAGCTCGATGTAAAAGTCGCAAAACACGCCGTTGCAATTTGTACGAATATTTTTGGTGCGCTAAACGCATCAAATTTCTATCCATGTAGCTTGCAAAAATATTTGTCTGGTTTTGTACGTTTGTTTATTATGTGATTGCGTTTTTAGTGATACCATTTTTCTTAACAATTTCCATTCTCTGACCTCCCCCCCCCCCCCCCAAGCCAAACTCTATATCCGCACCTGGTTTCTGCACAGAACATAGAACTATGCAATAACAAACCAAAACAATATATTTCTGCTTTGCGTGCTGATCAAGATAGAGCTACATTCCCATAGTGAGAAAACATTCTTTGTCTTGACAGTTGTCTTTGAAAGTAGTGGTGATAGAGTGTTCGATATTGTCTGCAACCTACGCTAATGACACTGTGTATTCACTTTACAATATCCTAATTATGATATTTTCTGTTGTTTCAGGTAAGATGAAACCAGAACTCTGGCGACTTGTTGACTGTACCCACCGTAAGGTAAGAGTTTCCGCAATACTAATTTATGCTGCGCGGACAACAGCCAACAGCGCTATTTCTCGCAGTGCGGGACATACCGTGGCACGAATAAAACCCATGTACACTAATTATAGGGTTACGCACGACGCTCTCACGTTTAGTATTTACGAATTTTCAACATTTTTTAACAATTATCGAATTACTACTTTATATTTTTACGTGTTAGCTCTAGTGGCAAGTTCGTTAACTGGATTACTGTGGGGAGAAGCACAACCCAATTGTTCCTTTAAAGAGAAGTTAGCTTTATTGCAGGTCAGAAATATACACCGTACAATAAGCAGATAGAAACAATTAGCTGTCTTACAGAAACTACCTCCTTTATGGAGCTCGACTCACCCTTTCACTCGGCCTTGCAGTTAATCCTCTCACTAATGGGTCCGGTGTCCTCGACTGGAAGTAACTGCACTCTTCCCCTTGTGAACAAGCCACAGCTGTCACTCACTGTTTCTGAATACCGTACTACACACTGTTTCGCAATTCACCACAATGACCTCTGTCGCACTGGAAAACACACACTCTTCAAAAACTCAGTCCGTCCCTCGCTGGCCAGGTCGCTCTTATATAGCGGGGCTGAGACTCAATACATGTTTCTAGACTAGACCAGGGTTCACACCTTCTCGAGCTTTCCGATACGGGACGGGCCACGAACCTTCGATACAGGGGTCTTTTGTCCTCGCTGTTCGTTGCATAAACTGCAGGGTGACACAGGGGTAGCCCGCGGCGAGCTGGAGTTATGTGCGTGGCAGTGAAGCAACCCAGCGCTCGTAACAATATATAATATTAGTTTCCGAACGTTCGTCAATATTGATGGTAAGTTAGACGACCAGTTAGAAAAAACGCTTTAACGTGTTTTATGGAAAGAAGTATATATTTTAAAATTTATCCTAAAGTGTTGAAAATTAATATGTTAACTATTGTTATATCTCGGCGTTGGCTTCAGACGAAACCGTGCCGGACATTCAAACTCAGTTCAACCTGGTCTGCAACAACGTTATTATAAAAAGCGGCGGACTCAGGTGTCAGGGGTCAGTCGGGCACTGCAGAGACGGAAGTCTGAGGGTGAGAGGTCGTTTGCCTGCCGATCGGGTCGAACGCTCGTTGACCGAGGGGCACGGAGCTGAGCCGGTACTTGAGAGCACCAGCTGAGAAAACAGGTGAGAACCAATATTTATATTTCATTTCAGGATTGAATTATCAATTCGATCCTTGTATCCAAGTGGCGGATTCCTTCACTCCCTTAAGGAATAAACTGGGAGTTAAGCTTTCTACCTCTTAAATTGGGGAGCATTCCCTGATTCCTGAATCTCCTCCCACTCCCATTTCCGTATGTAATAGGGGTGTGCTCTATTCACTATCGGAAGGACACGATAACGATCCCGGTACTTGATCTTGGAGAACCCCCGATCGGCCTATGGGTTAAGTTCGTGCCATCAGGTGGGAACACAATTGGTGGAGGCGCAATACTATGCCATATCTTCCGAAATAGCTGAAATGAGGTTAGTTCAATAAATGACTGGTTTAGACAATACGGAATGCCACCACCAGATTCCGTCTGTGTATATTGGTGGCTACGCGACAGCACACGTACAATGTATGCAATGTCGTTCTGCAAGACATAATTAAAGTTAAATAGCGTTCATAATATAGATCATTCCTGGCATACAGAACAGAGTAAACATCCAGCACTGCCATAGTCCTCCATGGTGACGCAGTTGTACAGTAGAGGTGGGTGAGAGATCTTGGACCTCCCTCCCTAGTTGCCTGATCTCAATCCATGCGACTTTTGTCTCCTGCAAGTGAAGAAGGCGCTGCGTGGGAAGCGAGGAGGACATCGTAACAACGAGAGGTAGTACACACAGACGAATCGCTCATAACCGATGGTACTAAACATTTTCATTGTTGGTAAGCATGTGTGAAAGCAGTGGGGGATTATTTTGAAATTATGTTAGTTGTACTTTGTTACTTTCTGCGCGTAATAGAACTATTACTTCTTTGTGATGTTTCAAGCCATTTTTCAGTGTTTCCTAAGTAAACAAAAGTTTGGTGCTTTTTAGTCGGTCAACACGAATGTACCCAAATAGGGCTGGGTTATGCCCTAATCCTGAAATAATTTACATGAGATTAATAAATACACTAGGATGACCAGTTTCGATCGTCAAGCGATCATCATCAGATCCATTACACTTAGGCTATAACATAACTGGTGCCAGAGTGAACACGAAACTGCTTGAAGTTCCAGTTAGGGAGACAACCGGATAAGTATCAGCCTGTATTATTACAGCATAACCATAGTTGATTTTGTATAACCATACAGTCACCCCAAACAGACAAACTCCGGATTTTTGTCACCATTTTAGAAGTTCACCTAACATTAGATATACTACATTTAGCATACACCGACAGTTGCATTACCAACACTGCAACTAAATAATTGTACATATTGTATATATGTTTCACCTGTATTCTCAAACATAGATGTTATAGCCTAAGTGTAATGGATCTGATGATGATCGCTTGACGATCGAAACTGGTCATCCTAGTGTATTTATTAATCTCATGTAATTTATTTCAGGATTAAGACATAACCCAGCTCTATTTGGGTACATTCATGTTGACCGACTGAAAAGCACCAAACTTTTGTTGACTATTACTTCTATTTATGCCTGTTTTAATTTCCCTCTCTTATTGGCTCCTGTACCCAGACCTAATTAGGTACTACCATTTTGAAGTACATTCCGGCAACCTTCAATCACATATTATAGTGAATTTGTATTCCTGCTGCTCTGATATACATAGTTGCTATGGCTTATAGAATGGTCCTATTTTAAGAATAGAACAAACCTTCCTGAACCTTTCAATCCTGTGTGTGAATGAACCATTTCTTCTTCTTCTGCTTCGGATGCCTATCCATTAATGGATGTTAGCGACCATATGATTCATCTTTTGCTTATGAACTGCGATGTGGAATAATTTATCGATGCTGGGTAATCCTGTCCACTGTTTTATGTTATTCCCCCCAGGAAATCCTTCTTCGGTCCATTCCTCTTTGACCTTCGATCTTTCCTTCAGTATGTAACGACATCCCGTTTACTATTGGTAAGGATCCTCACTTCCTTAAGATGTTGCAGCAGTGGAAACGTGCACCTATTAGTCTTGCGCTGGGCCCATGAAACAGGACTAGGCGAATGAAAGGAGAATTGTCTCAGAGGCGTGGACTGAACGTACATTCCCATCGCTGTGAATGCAAGTTCAATTCGAATGCCGTAATTATAAAGCACCATGGGCCTAGTCTAGTTGCATAAAGATAACGAACCAAACATCGTACGAAATAAAGTACTCAGACATGACACATAAGCAATGGAGAAGTAATGTATTGACCAAAGAGATAACATCAAGGAATGACGAGGAAGCATTACATGCTATGAATGAGGTTAAGTGGACGTCAAACATGTGACATTAGGTAAAATAATGGGCGAAAGGACCGAAACGTAAATGTCATGATCGATAGGAGGTAACGGTAAATGGGGGACACATTTGGGAAAAGTATACTCATAAAGAGTAAAATAACATTGTGAAAAATAAAGATTAAAAGGTCTAGACAAGAGAGTCAGGAAAAATGGGCCTACCGTCAAGGTAGCGAACTGTAACCCTAATAGCCCGTAAAGAACAGAGGAGGTGAGGGTTTTCGAAAAAGACGGAGTTTTAATAAAAGCACGCGTAGATCTGACGTAAAGAATACGGGTCAAGTATTGTACCCGATACCTAGTTTAGGCTATCGGCTACGCCAGCAGACATTAAGCCGTAGTTGAGGTTTTGGGAAGAGTTAGGAAAAGATAGCGCACCGATCGAGTCAAGAAGAATGTCAAGATGACGTAGGAGGTCTAGGATCAAGGAGGCACTGACATCTGTAAGAAGATGGAATTATGGATAGAGATGTGAAGCTTTATTAAGATATATATGGAATATGGTAATTAAATATCTTAGAAGAGGATATATAACATTCATTATATGTGGAAATAATTCTAAGGAAGTTAGATAACCCTTAAGTTATTTTATAACGGAACAGCCGAGATGATGTGGGTTCGAGACTATGATCGTGACGCGAGAGCACAGTGGTGGGGGACTACACCACGTGTCTGCGCCAGGCAGATAAGTGAGAGGACAGTGCCAGCACATTCAGTGGAGCTCTGTCAGTCGAGCAAGTAGGGTCGAGCTCTGTAGCGCAAGCGAGACGCACGGTGAAGGTCGCGTAGCATACCGAAACTGTCACGGCAGAGTGTAGGCGACAGTTTCAGCATCGCCGAGCAGCGAACGCCAAGCAGGTCGTTGATCCAGGGGGACTTGCCGAGCAAGCAATCACAGACGGCCGGGATATGTTAGAACAGCACTGCAAGTAGTTGGAGACTTTATTACAAGCTACATTTCTACGCAGTTTGAACACAGTTCTTTTATGAATAACTTTATGACTATGCTTTTCTATAACGCATTCAAAGTTACTTTAACAATTTCAAGCAAACGGAATGTTGTTAGCATAGGCACTGATGAACATTAGATCGTGCATTAATGAAATTTATTTCTTATGCAGTTTCATGAATTACCAAATACAGACAACTACAGGGTGTTTTAATAAACTTGAACACTCTCAAGTAAAATTTTATTTTACGAAAGTGAGGCTTAGCAGTTGTTGGAGATTGATCTTTCAATACTCAAACTGAACATTTAATGGAACAGTGGCGTAACTTAGAAGAGGAATAGGGGGTCCGCTGTTTCCATGAACTTTTCCAAGAGGAGTTGGACAATATCCGCTATGGGTAATCCGAAGTTCAACATGTCAGAGTAGACGCAGATAGAGACAAGATGGCACCGCAGAGCGATGGATTCGATTCCTGACGAGAGGAGGTCCAACAGCTGATTCACTTGGGATTTCGAAGGCAATCGTCATTTCATGGATGGAATGATATTCACGCCGATCTTTCGAGAAATTCATTATGTAGGGAAAATCGACGATCTTGGAAATTTAATTACAGCTGATTTTGAAAAGGTACTGTAAGAGTCATAACTACCTGATACGATTACTTTCATGAATACTGGGCACACATGTATATTTTTCTAATAGGAGTGATACGATTATATAGACATGGTTTGACTTTATATACTTCGAATTTGCTAGAATATGGAGTGACCATATGATATGGCAGGCATCATTATACGAAATTCTCACCATTGGTTGGCTTTATTAAGCAGATGTTTGGTCTTTTAGACATTTTTCCAGCTAGGATATTTTTCATGAATAGTTTTCTTTTGTGTAACGAGTATTTCGAACTCGTGATCTGCAATTGATTATCTAAAATTACTTCGTCAGTTCATTGCATACTAGCGAGTGTGTATTATTCATCAGTAGGGATTTTTTCCATTGGATTGTTTGGAGATATTAAGAAGTTATTCACTTTAGTGAATGAACATCGCTTTTATATGACAACTAGAAACTTGTTGATTCCTATCTGGTACATTCACTCATATAGTCTACGAGATGGGGTCTTTCGTATTTATACGATTGTATGGTGGTACTCATCTTACCCATCGTTCAGGGCAATATCATCCAAGTCGACGGGGCGAGGTCTTTCGTATTTATACGACTGTACGGTGGTTACACATCTTACTCGCCATTGAGGGACTCATTTTTATCATCCGAGTGTACACGAGATTGTAAGTGAATCAAACAAGGAACTACTAGTCACATATCAGTCGAGATTTTGTTAAATAAAGTAACGATAAATGTCAGCAGGATTACGTTTAGTAATTCTTGTTTGCCAATCCAATATTTTGTTGCTATACTCTTTGAGAGTAATTTCAGTTTAACAGCTGTTACAGCTGATGCTTTTGATGAGTTTTATAACTGTTTGACACCTTTGAGAAGGATTTAAAGTAATTGAATCTTGTAAGATGAATCATTAATGGTCAGATTTATTTTAAGGCAGATCAGTATTGCAGATTTTGATATGAGAGATTATAGCACATTGGTGTTTTTCTGTGATGTGAGTTATGAAAATTGTAAGAGAATTTATGCTATTTGAAAGCAGATCTTAAATTACTGAGGTAATATATTTTTCCAATTGTTTAAGAAGTTGTCTAGATGTGATCAGAGTAATTACAGTTATTGGAGATTGTGTGCGTTGATAATTTGAAGCCAGTTATATATTTTTTGTAGATCATGCAACATGGTTAAGTGAAGTTTGTGATAGGCATTTTGTGGAAGTTGCCAAGTGATAGTAGCAATGTTGCTAATGTATTTTGAAGCAGACATGAGGTCGTCGTACCCAGTCTAGCGTAATTGTTGAGATTCATGCTGTATGTGCTGAATATTTATGGAGTTTTGTGGAATAATTATTGTATTCAAATGTGATATTTGAAGTATTGAGGAAATGTAATGTCGTTGTGGATAGTTAGATCCAACGTGATGTCGTGGAGGCAATAATATTTTTTGGCATGATAAATTAAATACGAGATATAACTTGGAAGTGGTAAAACTGTAAGACAACGTTCTATAAACCATATTAAACAATTTGTTAGGAAATTAAACAAATAAATGAAGTTGATAATACAAGATTTTCTGAAAATAATAATTAATGAAATAATAATCTGAGATTCAAGCATATTAACGATCTGACCTAATGAAATAAAAATCAGAATGACTAGATGAAATAATGAAAATCTAAATAACCAGAAGATTGAAATTTAAATAATTTGATAAATTAAATTTTGGAATAAATCAATGAATTAAATAGATGGATGAATTAAAGATTGGATAAATTAAACTGATTGAAATAAATTAATAGACGATTGTAATGATGATGAATAACTGAATTAGAAGGTGATAATTAATTAAAGAAGCTGATGATTAATGAATTTACATGGAATTCAATAAATTTAATTGAGATATAATTTGAGGAATTGCAACTTGAGTTGAGAATTTAAATGATGTAATGGTGATGAATTAATGATTCTGACAGGAATATGTAGAATTTTGAAGTGAGAATTAATGTGAGAAATATTTAATTTTGATGATGACGATAACGATGACCAATGAGCCATGAATTTTCTGTAATTCACAGATAAGAGATTGTTAATGACAATGTAAATAGTGTAAATTAATTATTCGATGTTTAGGAGCATTTGACTAACATGTTCAACATTTAAATTATGCCATGCAAACCATAAATTACGTGATGTTTAATATATGTGATTACAATATGTGTATGTTTAGACAGATTAATAACTTTTTTTCAAATCCACTTTGATGTTAAATTAAAGAGAAATTAGGTCTCAGGTTTCACAAATGTCAGTGACGAAAGACATAGTGCTACAGTGATCCTGAGAACCCAAGAGAACTTTAGAGATTTTTCTTGTTATGTGGATGAAATAATTTTGGATTAGAAAAGAGATGGTTCGATTTTTGGACAATGACAATTTAACGTTGGCATTCGACCATACTCTCAGGTAGGAGTTTTATTTAAAATGTCTGTCTGACTATCAAAGTAAAATAAATTTGTTTTTATCTTAGTTGTGATCTGATGATGGTGTGATTTTCCTTTTTCTTTCCTTGTCTTGAGTAAGGCTTATCCGGAAAGGAAGTGGTTTGCTAGGAATTCAGTTGATGGCGCCCATTTATATTTGCATTATTTCTATTAAACTTAAGCCCGTAACGACCCTAGAGATACTTTGTCTCGTGATACCCACTGCTTTTTCGAGAACTCAGCTGAATTTCCGACACATTCCTTATTTGACTATAGGTTCATTTAACTCCGCTCTGTCCCGGAACTCCAGGAATGCGATGTTATAGCAGATGGGTCATCGCATCCCCAGGACGAACGGGTACAGTATCAACATGAGAAGTCGATATTAGGTGTTCCGCAAGATATGTCCCAGGTGTACAGTTTTTTGTCTTTCAGAGGTGCATAATGGGTTTCGTTGTCTGTTCATTCTATGCAGTACTTCAATATTAGTTACTCGTGTAGAGTCCATGATATCTTCAGCATTCTGCGGTAAATCCACATTTCAAAGGCGTCTATCTTCTTTGTTGTTGCCGCATTTATTGTCCATCCTTCAGACCCATATAGAAGTACAGACCAAATGTAGCAGCTTGCAAACCGAAGTCTAAGGGTTAGATTTAAGTCCGTATTTCAGATCCCTCCGAACTACAGCATGTATCTTATTCAGAGCTCTCTCCATTATTTCCCTCCTCCCAATTGAAAGTGTAGAGGTCACTAAAGCGACCAAATTAGTCAGTCTTCTTCATCTCTTATTTTCCCTTCTTCCATGGTGTTCCGCTCCTTGGATTTATCTACCAGATAAATCTGCGGCGATGTGCACCGGAAAAATTAATGAGTCTGTAGTCTTCCACCGTAAGAGCGAGCTCTGATATTATATTACCACGAGTTCAGTGGTACCAACTTTATAAAGACGCATCATTTATCTTAGCACCTCAGGGTTATGAGGCTCCCTCAACGCACACGTTCCCTTTATGCCCGTTTTACAAGACAGTCCCCCTCCACCTGTTGCACCTTAGCGATAATAATACTATCCTCTTCCATAATCCGAAAATACGTGGCAGCGGGCAGAAACTCTGTGCTTCAGGGCAATACAATGGCTTTTATCATTTGAAATGATCTTGTCGACTTCGTCATTATGCTTGGGTCCAACGTTATGCGTTACGGAGACGGAGACGGAAGTGACGTCATGCAGCCGCGCGGGAAGTGACGTCATGCAGCTGCACGGGAAGCGAGTGCGTGACGTCATGCAGTCACGCGGGAATCAGAAGCTAATGGTTATTGGAATCTGTTGAAAGAGTCCTGGGGCGTCGAGCGACCTGGGGCTTTGAGCGAAGCGAACACAAGGATACAGCGTGACTTCTAAAGAGATATACAATATGCCATATAAGAATACAGGGTGCCTCCTAAAGAGGTGTGCAGGATGTCAGAGCAAAATACAGTACAAGATGCCAGATAACAACACAGGGTGACTCCTAAGGAGATACACAAGATGCCAGATAAGAAGACAAGGTGATTCTAAAAGAGGTGTACAAAATGGCAAAGAAGAATACAGGGTGACTCCTAAAGAGGTGCACAAGATGTCAGACAAGAATACAGGGTGCCTCCTAAAGTGGTGTGCAGGATGTCAGAGCAAAATACAGTACAAGATGCCAGATAAGAATACAGGGTGCCTCCTAAAGAGGTTTGCAGGATGTCAGAGCAAATTACAGGGTGACACTTAACGAGGTGTACAGTATGTTAGATTCAATTCAAATACAGGGTGACCCTTAAAGAGGTTTGCGAGATATCAGATTCAAATAATGGGTGACCCTTAAAGAGTTGTAAAAGATGTCAGACTCAAATACAGGGTGACCCTTAAAGAGGTGCCCGCGTGGGAAGCCTAAGTTAATGGGTAATGGAGTCTGTTGAAAGAGTCCTGGTGCTTCGAACGAAGCGAGAAGCCCTCCTGAGCCTTTCTAACATGTGTAGCATTTGTAGCATGCGTGATTTGAAATGAAATAACGTCTAGTCTTTTTGTTATCTAATCAATTATCGTTATTCAGTCGGTCAACACATTAATAGGGCTGCATTCTTTTGGAACAAGCGGTTGGTATCCCCCCGTGATATGCTGGATCGATTCTGTGGATCTATTGCACAGACGGCATTTGACCGATGTATCCTTCCCAGGAAAGTGGCACTCATAATTCTTAGTGAATACAACTTGGTCTTGAATCGCGAAAAGAAATCCTTCTGATTCTACGAATAAGCCAGCCGACCGAAGCCACTAGTATCAGTAGATTCAGAATGCAGATGAGCAGTAGGAAGCTGCCAGGATAGGATTTATTTAAGCTGAGCCGCTCTACGAACGAGAACATAGTTAACAATCTTGGAAACATAATGAATTAATTGTCCGAAAGTTTTCTTGGAACTTCCATAAACATTAATTGCTTATTGTTGTTTTAAGGGGCGCAACAGCGAGGTCATCTGTCCCCCATAAACATGAAGCCTTGCTGCAGTGTCGTAAAAGAGGCATGAAGAACTTTATATGGCCGACACTTGTGGTGATATCAGCTCACAACGTGCAAAGTCAAGTGTGAACGACAATATAACAGAGTTATGACTTAACTAGCGTCTCAAGCGAGTAGACTACAGTAGCCTCGTTAAAATACAGTAGGTCGGGCTAAGTGGCGCAGTCAGCTAAGCGCCGGCGTGGAGATGAACACCACCAACATGAGCACACTGATCGGTAGGACGTCCGGGTCGAGAATCCACGTGCGTCGGAAACGGAAGCAGTGGCGACTGGTGGTCACCGTTCTTGGTATACCGCACCATTTACCCCTTACATCCCCCCCTTATTTCCAAGCCTCGACCTCTTGTCAAAGTTGAATTATTATTATTATTATTATTATTATTATTATTATTATTATTATTATTATTATTATTATTATTATTATTATTATTATTATATGTATTGGAGAACATTTACATAACTTCTAAGAAATACACTTTATCGCTATAATTTTGGATAGGTTATCCCAATAAATTGAGGTCACTAGACAATTGTTTTGGCCGGGGATATAAGGTTGGATTCCCTTCCTAACGCCACGTGATCTTCCATGTGAAATATTTAGCGGCGTGTCACCGGAATTCGAACTTCGACCATCCGGATTAAGCCAGTGCGTCATCCTCCCTCTGCAAGGACTATGCCCTTATACATTTAAAAAAATCTTCGTTTAACGCCTGAACACGGCCTACTTGAAACTGCTTCTAGGTTAATGTCCTTCGAATCCCCTCGCCCTCCTAGTTCATTTTGGCAACGTACAGAGTACATTTCATCATTACGCTACCTTCTCTCTCTCCCCGTTCTTGACCAGGTCTTAAATTTTACGAAAAGATATAAACATTGATCCATTTCCGAAGGATCTCAATTATACATTGTCTCATCATTAGAAATGTCCAAACATGAGAAGCGCATTCATTTATAACCAATGTAATAATGCAATTAAAGAAGATCCAGTATCTCAAAGTGAAAATATATTCTGGAAAGCGAACATTCAGCCTCAATCAATAAAATAATTATAGTGTAAACTACCTTGACATATTGTTCCCCAACCTTGGTCTGCCAGGAAGAATATTTTACTTGAAAGTAAGTTCCATTCACTTAGATTTCTAAAGGTCCACATCGTGGCGTAGTGGCTAGTATTCTGGGGCTGTTACTGTGGAGGTCCATGTTCGATTCTCTGCTCTACCAAGATATGTAATTCTGGTCTGAGGGTTGGGATTCGCTCAACCCCCAAGAGGCAGAAATCAGAACAGGTGGTTCGATTCTAACCCCAAACATCCTAGAAATGGTCTTTCGTGGTTTCCCACTTTCACTCGTCCATATCGTAAGGCCACAGCCGCCTCCTACCAAAATCCTGGCAACGGTACAGCCATCATAACGACATATCTCATCAGTTTGCACACGCACCAAGCCAGGGGTGGATTTAGGAGTGAACGATTCATCTTGCTGTTATACATTAAAAAAAAAAAACTAAAACAGTGGCTTTAGACAAATTCTTTCACACTTAAACACTCTATATCAAAATGCACATTTTACGATAACCTACTATTTTGAGTGTTCGGCTGTAGAGGATAACAGAAGCAGAGGTACAGCTATGAGGCGATGGTTAGTTTCAGTGTTGAACGATTACAAAGTCAGAGATGTAGAAGCAGAGGGAGCCGCATTGCTAACTGCTAATAGGGGATCATAGAGGCGACTTGTTCGCAAACAGAGGCTTGCAGACTGGACTGGACGTTGAAAGGTAAAACAGTCTCAAATGAAAATGTATGTATATTTGGAAGAGTATTACACATTTTTGACAGTTCTCTAAAAAATGGATTTAAACCACGCGTTGGCTATGACAGTAAATAATAGAACTACCAAAACTAAAAAAATTTGGAATACAATAAATATTTGACTTAAAATTGCTAATATCACGCAAATTTTTCCCAACTCACATAACGGAATCTGCGAGGGATCATTCCTCTACCGTCGCAAGGATGGTGTCTCGGAGCTGGATACACTTTGACAACAGATACAACTGGGGATGGTGACAGGCGACCGCTAACTTGGGTCTAATTAAGGAAGGACCAGGGAAGGGATTTTGGAGGGCAGTCGGTCGGTCGTGGACCTGTTGAAAGGAACCGTCACGGCACTTGCCTGGTGGTGAAAATAGGAAACCACGACAACCATTTCCGGACGGCTGAAGTGGGATTCAAACCCACACTCTCCCGATGCAGCGAGACACGAGCTAGCGCGTTACTGCTCTCGGCCACCGTGATCGGTAAAATTTATTTTTACTCCAAAATATAAAAAAAATAACCCAAATGTCCTGTTACTCACTAATTTGGGCCTAGTTTTAGCAAAATTATCCTACCCCGGCCATCCCCCACCCCTCTCTAAGCTAGGGGTATTCCATACTCTCTAGGCTCCCCCGTGTGTTCGCCTACCTCCATGATCTTGCCTTAAATCCGCCCCCGAACCATGTACACGGGGCTACATGACCACGATGCTTCAAAGCCCCTAATTGAATCAACAACTGCAAAGCAACAAATATTCCAAGTGTAAAATTCTACCTGATTTCGGCAGAAACCAATGCCTTCATTTCCTTTCACAAAGGAATTTTAGTAGCCTACAGCCCATAGATCGCTTAAGTAAGTTGGTATGAGTGACTAACATAACGCAAGTTTCTGTGCTCCGTGTTTATAAGTCAAATAGTTTAGTAAAGTGCACTGCTCGGGACAAGGATGTGTTCACACTGAATCGGTGAGTAATAAAGATCATTTGGATGTATAAATCTTAATACAACATCAATGGACTAGCAACATCTAGGATATTTTCTAAGCGTGTGGATGCATAACCAACAAAAGCGACTTTCAACTGTTCGTTTGAACAACAGTGCTACCACCCAGCGAAACAATAATCTGTGACTCAAGTGCACCCCGACAGTCAACTGTTTCTGCCAACCACTCCCAAACAAATTCCCGACTTGAACGCTACCCTACATCCTTGTCCGCATCAGCGCTAGTGAGCTCTCGCACAAATATTAAACAGTGAAGTGACGAGTTACGTACTGCCAAAGAATTAATAATACATCTTTCACATCTAAAGCAGTGCCTTTACAATACTAGTAGCATTATTAGGAGCCAGTGCAAAAATGGGTGTCTGTTTCGAGTGCAACAAGGCGGTGTCCAGGCAAGACATCAATGCAAAAATTCAATGTGCTGTATGTAAAAACTGGTATCATAATTATTGTGTAAATTTAAAAGAAGATGATCTCAAGTCCATAATTTCTTCGCACAAACAATGGAAATGTAATAAGTGTCCCAAGAAGAAGCTTAGCCTACATGAAGAGGGAAAGAATCAGTTAGCCCTACCTAACAACGACGAAGTTTTTAACTTATTGACTAATTTAAACAAAGAAATTTCTGAGTTAAAGGAATTGTGTAAACAGAGGGAAACTGATTTGGGGAGGTCGTTAGATCTGGTGCATGAGAAATTGGACGAAAATAAGGAAACCCTGCGGAAACAAGCAGAAACTATTAAAGATTGCAGGCAAGCGATTGAAGAGATGCATCAGGAGAACCTAAAGTTAAAGAAAGAAAACTTGGAACTAAAATCAAGACTTACTGATTCTGAGCAATACTCAAGGATCAATATGATAGAAATACATGGTATACCGTCAAACCCTGCAGAGGACACAAGCAGGTTGGTTCAAGAAGTCGCGCGAACACTCCACGTGGAACTGAAAGAGGAACATATTGACGCTTGCCACAGACTTCCCCCTCGTAACAATTCCCAGATTGCGCCTATAATCGTGAAATTTACAAGACGTCACTACAAAGAAGAAATCCTCAGACAACGGAGAATTAAACGTAATCTGAGTACCCTTGACCTTGGATACACCTACAACAACCCGGTGTATATAAATGAAAGCCTTTGCGGGGAGCGGAAAAAACTTCTAGCAAAGGCAAGGGAAATGAAACGAGCGAAGGACCTAAAGCACTTATGGACAAAGAATGGCAGAATACTCATGAGGAAACACGACCACTCTCAGGTAATCTCCATCAACACTGAAGAGGACCTTGACAAACTTTAACCTGAACATTGAAGATGACTCATAAGAAAAAAGAAACCATCATTTACTACCAGAACGTAAGAGGACTACGGACCAAATCCAAAACTTTATTTTTAAATACACTGTCAAATAACTATGATATTATTTGTCTTTCAGAAACATGGCTTCTTGAGGGTGTAAGCAGTTCTGAGCTCTTTGATGACAGATATATTGTGTATAGGAAAGACCGAGATTTTTCTTTAAGTTCCAAGAAAGATGGTGGTGGAATTTTAATAAGTGTTAAAAGTACAATACATTCGAAGAGAATGCCAATGTTAGAATCGGATACCGAATCATTATGGATTAAAGTTTCATTCAACAATAGGGAATGTTATATATGTGTTCCATACTTTCCGCCGAATTCCAATATAGAAGCATACAAATCATTTTATGAGAAAATAGAAGAAAATATGCAGTTATTTAAAGATTACGATATTTGTATCATTGGTGACTTTAATTTACCGGAAGTAACTGATAAATCTTACAATCTATTGAAGGGTTCAAACAAATCCAAAGAGTTACAGAATTGTTTGCACCTGCTGAATGCCAGGCTGTTTAACGATATTAAGAATGTTAATGGGAGAACTCTTGATTTAATAATCAGTAACATTGACCAGTTGCATATCCAGGAAGAAACCGACCCCTTAGTCCGATTAGATGAAAATCATCCAGCATTGCAAATTATATACAAACAGGGGAAAATAACCAGATCACATGAAAGTTCAACCTATGAATATAACTTCCTCAGGGCAGACTTCTTAAAATTGTATGAATTAGTGAAAAACTGCAATTGGGATAACATGAATAATTGTAGAAATGTAAACGAAGCTGTTGATATCTTTTATGACAAAATATACTCTATAATTGACCAGTGCGTTCCAAAGACTAAACATTACAAGCGCACATATCCTGTTTGGTTCACTCAGTCCATAATATCAAATTTAAAGCTAAAGGAAAAATATAGAAAAAAGAAAAATTTATCCGAATATTACTTAAATAATTATACTCAACTTAGATCTAAAACTAAAATAGACATAAAAAAAGCCTATGATGACTATGTAGCTCTTACTGAGCGGAACATGGAAAAAGATAGCAACAGCTTCTGGAACTTTATAAAAAATAGAAAGGAGCGTAAAGGATCAGGATTGGCGATGGAATATGAAGGTAAAGAATATTGTAAATCACTGGAAATTGCCAATTGTTTCGCTGACTATTTCAAATCAGTATATTCGCAAACTATTCCCAACTATAATTTGAACACAAACAGCAATAACGTAAAGCAACATTATTTTCAAAATTATTTGGTTATATCTGAAGTCACCGAGGATATGGTTGAATTCGCCATTAAGAAACTAAAACCAAAAAAGTCAGCGGGGCCTGATGGGTTACCACCATACCTCTTTAAAGGCTGTAAGGAATATATTACTAAACCACTGACTATAATATACAATCTCATACTGAAGACCAGCACATTTCCAGATAAATGGAAACATACAAAAGTAACACCAATTCTAAAATCCGGAAACTCAGTTCAGATTAAGAATTACAGACCTGTAGCTGTATCGTCATCTCCGGCTAAGATATTTGAGAGTATTTTGTATAGTCATATTTTTCAACATGTTAAAGTGATCATTTCCCCAAATCAGCATGGATTTATACCAAACAGGTCAACCGTGACTAACCTTATTAATTTTACGCAATTTGTATCCACGGAGCTAGATCACAAAGGCCAAGTAGATGTAATATATACTGACTTTCAAAAGGCATTTGACAAAGTGGATCATGACGTACTCATCACTAAACTATCAACGTATAATTTTTCTGAACCACTGTTTCGTCTGCTGATTTCATACCTGAAGAACAGAACACAAGTTGTGAAATATAAAACGCAACTATCCAAAACATTTCCCACCAACTCAGGAGTTCCTCAGGGATCTAACTTAGGACCATTACTATTCTTATTATTTTTAAACGACATCTCTGATAAAGTTCAACACTCAGAAATTTTATTATTCGCAGACGATATAAAATTATATAAATCAATACGTGACCCTTACGATTGTATCAAACTTCAAAATGATTTAAATGAACTAAACCTATGGACGAAAGAAAATAAATTGCCATTTAACATCAGTAAATGCAAGCAAATTAATTTTACTAGGCGAAAAAATTACATAAAGTTTCACTATGACATTGACGGGGAAAGCTTACTAAAAATTCATGAAGTTCAGGATCTGGGAATTGTATTTACCAATGATCTGAATTTTCAAAGACATATAGAGAAAATTGTCTCTAAAGCACATAAATGTATGGGATTTGTAATAAGAAATTCATTTAATTTCTCCTATGGGATTTTAATATTGCTCTTTAATGCCTTCATCAGATCACAACTAGAATATGCTTCAGTTATATGGAATCCATACACATTGAAACATAATAAGCTTATAGAGAACATCCAAAAGAAATTCTTAAAATATGTATATTACAAAAAATTTGGGTATTATCCCTCTTACGAATCGTACACATTTATATTACAGTCCTTCAATGTCAGAAAACTATCTCACAGGCGAAATTGTCAGGGCCTGCTTTTTCTCCATAAAATAGTAAACAATAAAATTGACGACGCTAAAATTCGAGAGAGAATTACGTTATATGTACCAGCTGTGAAACCTAGTAGATTCCGAAACATTTTCTTTATTCCGAGAGTTCACACAGACAACCATAAAAACTCGCCGATTAACAGAATTTTATCCCACTATAATAAAGTTCATCATCTTGACTTAGATATTTTCAGTATGTCAGAAAACCAGTTTGCAGCGTCCTGTGATAAACTGCAAGATGTCTTGTAATATATTGTACTGTATTCAGCCCATTTCCTTCTCATACCTAACCTTCATTTTCTTATTATTATTATTTATAACGTGTTTCTCTATTTATATCTTCTCTTTATGTATCTTTTGTTTTTCTATTTATATATTGTTGTATATTATATGATTTTAGTAGTGAGCAATGTAATTGGGGCTTCCTGTAATGTTCACAACATAAATAAATAAATAATTTCAACTTACTGAGGAAATCCAATAGAATAAAATCGTTTCAACAACGCTACTATCCACTTCCAGTGTTTCACTTAATCTAAACATGTTAATATTTCAGTGGGAAGTATTTCACGCCAAGACGAACTCACAACATAACTGAACTGAAGTGTATGAGGCGCGGCGCTGGCGTGTCTTCCCTTGTGAGCAGGGTGAAAGTACTGTTTGAAATCAACCAATCAGCACTACACTCACCGCTAGTCTGTAGCGCGATACCCCATACGGAACTTTGCTGGGCTATTCTTTCCTTCCCTCACCCCGCGGGCCAGTGTCGAGCCCTTTCAACGACCGGGCTAGACTTGCGGTATACCAAAGTACAGTCACTCACAGCTAAAAGTGTGTACCCCAGAAGAAAATTAACGAGTTACGCGGGGTTCGAGCGCCAGCTTCCATGACAACAATCGGCGGAACATGAATGATGACAAGCTCGATTTTCCTGTCTGCACTGCTACATACAAGTCGAGAGAATGTGGAGATAAACATTTTATATTTTTATCACTGGTGGTATATGCGATGCATGGGAGAATTCGCCACTGAACGGAAGAGCCTCGAACCCGGGAGAGGAAACCGTCAGAGCCGACCAGTCAATCCGGACCTGAGAGGATCCTAAGGAGGTACAAGATGATCAGATGACGTAGAGACCCGGGATCGATTCCCGGCTCTGCCAAGAAATCTTATTCTGGTCTGGGGGCTGGAATGGGGTACACTCAACCTCGTGTGGCAAAACTGAAAAGAGGCAGGCTCGATCTCAACCTCAGATATCCCGGAAGTGGTTTTCAGTGGTTTCCCACTTCTACTCCAGGCGAATGCCAGGATGGTTCTTGAATTAAGGCCACGGCCAGCTCCTTCCAAATCCTCATCTAAATAACAACTACACACAGTCATCACAGTGACACGGGTTATCAGACAAATTACACACACCCAAATACATGTGGCTACATGACCATGATGTCGCAAAGCCCCTCTATGAATCAACAACAGTTAAGCGTTGACCTTCAAAACGTAAGATAGATGGTTCGATCCCGGCTCAGTCCATTTTTAATACCACAATCCTCGTGGTGGAGCGGCTAACGCTTTTGGCTGCCAGCCCTGAGGTCCGGGTTCGATTCCCAGCTGTGGCAAGAAAAATCTAATTCTGGTCTGTGCCCTGTAATGGGGTAGGCCTGAACTCAACCACTTACAGTGGCCAACTTAGGGGTGCATTTCCGTGATTTCTCACTTCTACTCCTGGTTAAAGCTGGGATGGTTCCTAAGTTAAGTCTATGACCGCATCAAATATACAGTGAGAGCCTCGCAGTCCCCGCGTGTCGAGCAAGGCACTGTCGCTAGCAGCAGCGTAGCGCCCAACTAACTGAACACACTTTTTAACATAATTACTTACATGAAATTCACATGTATAGATTTGAAGCCATACGTTTTCAGTGTTGGCAATACAAAGTTGTTAATTTGTTGCTCTTCAGTCGGTCGACAATATTGTGACCAATGAATGGGTGAGATACAAGATATAAATATGTAACGACACTCCTGGAAAAAATTACTTGTATTAATTAGATTATCACAGATAATGGGGCAGTTCCTGATCACTGTGTAGCGCTTAAAGTTTACACTAAATAATTAATATTTTTTTAAATGTAAGTTGTTACTGCAGTATTGTAGTAGTTCGTTAATTTATTATTATTTATTATTATTATTAATTAATCATTTATTATCTGTGATAATATAATTAATACATGTAATGTTTTCGAGGAGTGTATTTACATATTTATCACTTGTATCCCGCCCATTCATTGGGCACAATATTGTTGACCGACTGCAGAGCTACAAATGACAATGAATTTCAGAGTAGTTGCTGGAAACGCTGTCCTCGTTTTCTAAACACACGTTGCAGCAACGTAGGAAGTTTTCGTACACTCGCCCTAATTCATTCTCACTGATATTTGGTATCAGTACAGTTATTTCGTTCTCCAGAGTACGCGGACTGTTTTCTGTATACCTTTGGTTTGAGGCACTGAAACGTACGAACACATTTACTGGAAGACTTGAGAAGATAAGTTTCCACTAGCAAAATTCGATGTTTTGTTCAATAGATAACCATGTTCACGGGATACGAGATAGGCTACAGTACTTCACCGGAAGTCTTAACTCTATGAACTAATGTATCTTGCCAGCTGGGAATTTAATCAAGCTATGACCGCATTCGGTGATTCTCAACCTGCTGTTGTGTAACGGTAGATGCTAGTCAACTGGCGGTATCTAATCGCTCCCTACCCGTCACACTGCCCCGGAGAGGTTTCCTTCTATAGAAAAGGCTCTCACTGTATATACGAAAGGTCTAGATGCAAAACTCACATTCTTCACTCTTGTTCGGAATTGAGTTAGCAAGGCCTTCTTATTCTTCGTTTCAAACTACACACGACTATCTTAGTGCTGAAAATCCAAACTCACAATATCCAGTGGTTTTCAAATGCCAAAAACTAAATTTAGATGCAAAACTAGCATTCTCCACACTGCTTAGTTGCAAAGAGCACATTCTCCCTGTTGGCCAATCACAAGACAGCTTCCGGTCATGTGACTTTCTACAGCTGCAAGCCAATAGAAATCTAGACTCTGCGCTATGTACAACACGTATAGAAATCAACCAGCATGGGGTGAGCTTAGCAAACGATTGGGAAAGCCCACTTACATGGGTAGGAGCGATCATCCTTTCAAAGTTAAGGGCCGACCACAGAGAACAAATTATGGAAAATATTCTTTCGTAAACCGTGCCATTGATAACTGGAACTCTCTACCTGCCGCAGTCTTAGAGCCTTTTCCCAAACATATAGGTGTGTTTAAGAAAAGACTGACTATTTGTGTAAATACTCCAGTTTCTGTCTGTCTGTTAGGTAATCAGCCCGAAGGCTGGTTGGATCCTCAAAAGCACCACCGTTACGTTATGTGAGTAGATACCCACAAAAACCCAAGGCAGTGCTATATTGAGGCGTTCTAGGCAAGAAGAGGAGTGAGGTAGTTTGCCATTGCTTTCCTCACTGAGTCAGAACAGTAGTCCTAACCCTATGAGTAGAACCTTTCACAGCACTCACAGGCACTGACTGTGCCCCGAATGCCATTACTAAGCACACCCATACCTCAGTAGCTTCCATATAATCACAGCCATGAGTGAGACTGAGACATCGGTGAAAAGCCACCTTTTACTCTAGCCTGTGCCAACTGACAAATGCAAATTTACTGTATTCATCAAGAGATGGCAAACAGGCATCCAGTTTAATTGTTGTATAATTGTTATTGAATTGTTATGTATAATTATTTATTTGTTATGTATATCCAATTTGCCACCGGGGGACACCCCCCCCCCCCCCATTTGCAAATAAATGAATGAAAAATGAATTAAAATTAATATTATTATTGTCTGTTCAAAGCCTCCGTGGCTTAGGCGGCAGCACGCTGGCCTCTCACCGCTGGGTCCGTGGTTCAAATCCCGGCCACTCCATGTGAGATCTGTGCTGGACAAAACGGAGGCAGACAGGTTTTTCTCCGGGTACTCCGGTTTTCGCTGTCAAAATTTCATTCCAGCAACACTCTCCACTATCATTTCATTTCATCTGTCATTCATTTAATCATTGCCCCAGAGGAGTGCGTCAGGCCTCGGCAGCCGGCACATTTCATATCCTCGCCGCTAGATGGGGGTTTCATTCATTCCATCCCTGACCCGGTCGGTGACTGGAAGCAGGCTGAGGATTTTCATTTCATTGTCTGTTCAACTCGTAACCTCCACATAATAAATAAATAATATGTGCATTCCAACAATGCAATTGGTTTCGTTTGTTTAAATTTTTCACAAACTTGGCCAACTTGTCAATTGTTTTGTCTGAAGTAATTAATTTTGTTTAGTGTCAAAAGTAACATTCTCCAAAATTAAAACCTATTTTTCAGATAAATTCATATAAATAATTAAACATAGTTTCTACCAAGAAGGTGTAATTAAGTATAGCCTGCAACAAAAGCAGAGTATCTTAGAGATTCCAATAGTTACATAAATTTAAGAAGTTTTTTAAGTTCCTGTAAAATTAGAATAAGTGGAGAAGGTGTGTTTTGCATCTAGACCCCTCATATGTTGTTCTTATTCATTGCTTTAAGGAGTTGGAATATTTTAGTCATCAGCCCTGTGTGTTCGGGTGTGTGTTGATTTAGTCTGACAACCTATATTCCTGTGGTGTCTGTAGTAGTATGTGCAAGGACATAAAATAAGTAAATAAATAAACTGTATTGATTTGTGCCCGAAATAAGGTACTAGCCTAGCATTTCCTGGACGATGATGATGATGATGATAATTGTTGTTTTAAGGGGCCTAACATCTAGGTTATCGGCCCCTAATGGTTTGGGTGATAGCGAAAATGAAACCTACCACTAAAACTAACCACTCACTTACAAACTAGAAGAGGAAATGGGAAACATAAAGGAGAACGATGTAAATAAAGGACAGGACCAAAGGAAATGCCCTCAACCCTCGAAGAATGAGAATTGAGGGACTTGGAAGGAGGGAGAGCCAAGCAAAGCAGAGAGGAAATGCAATGGAAGAAGTAGAAAAACTCGACCCAGCTCAGGAATCACTCGGGGTCGCCAACTCCCAAACTCATCAGTCGTGAGCCCTTGAGGGTGTAGCACTATCCAGAGTGCACCAGAAGTGATGGGGCTACACACACCCTGCCACCTTGAGGGCCTTGAGCAGAAGGCAGGTGATATAAAGAAGGTGGCTTCGGTGGCGTAGTCGGTAGCATGCTGAGCTTCTATGCCCAAGATAGCGGGTTCAAATCCAGCTGAAGTCGTCGGTTTTTTAAGAGCGTTAAAAATCCCTCAGTATGCCTTCCTTCGGAGGTGAAGTAAAGTCGGCGGACCCATGTCATAGATTTATGGCATGTTAGAGAACCTTCCACTAATTACACCTGTGTGAAGCTAAATTGAATAGGTTAAGAATGTAAACAACACTCTTAGGATCCTACGTTCGTTGCCAAGAGCCGATGCGGTGGCGTCTGGTAGCTAAGTTCTGAACTGGTAGTCGTTGACGGTGGCGTTTGGCTGCAAAAGTAGGAACTATTTGACAAATTCAAAAGTCTTCAGTCCTTACTTGAATGAAAAAAAAAACAACAGATATTACACACTCATACAGCCATCACAATTAACACCGGTTAACAGACAGATCCTACACACACCCAAAGTACACGGGGCTACATGACCGCGTTGTCGCAGCCCCTAAACTTAAGAACCAACCAACCAGATACAAAGAAAACAAGAGGTCTGACCCCTCGAAGAATGAGGGATCAGGAAAGATGAGACAGGGGCCAATTAAGGTGGGAAAGTGAAAGACTCCCTAGAGCTCGGATACCGTAATACCGACGGGGTCAAAAAAGAACAAGAGTTGACCAAGGGAAGTCGAGAGGAAAGATAACAGAGAGGAGCTCGGCACAAGTAAGTAGAACCAATGGCGGACTCAGCTGGGGTCCCGTGGTCGCCAACCCACGTCCAACAAGTTGTGAGCCACTGGAGGTGCCTGGACGCAGTGTGGGAGCGGAAGAAACACATTCAGGATAGCCAATGTTAGCGTCGAGATTCGAACCTCTGATCTCCGGACTTGCTACAGCTGCCCTCGCGGTCCTGGTGCACGCTATGTTGCGGAGTATGGAATTATCTGGGAGGAAAAGGTTGGGTTATAGTGGAATCTTCTGCCTGTGCTATTCTCTGCCAATTAGTGAATATGCTTGGCATTTTCGACAACTCTCGATATTCTTCGACTCCTAGATCGATACTTGCCAGCTGTGACGTCAGTTGGTAATGAAAGTAACAACCATACAGAGCCCTGCTTCGTGCTGGGGCACTGCCAAAACCTCTCTGTCTGGTAGATGGAACAGTAGCTCTCCGCTGGTCATAATGAGAGCCCTCAGCGAATTTAAAAAAAGAAAAAAAAAACGTAATCTGCATCCACCCCGCATCAGCACGACAGTTATCCGCATCCGCCCCGCAACTGCACGACTTTTATCGGTATCCACACGTTTGTTATCAAATCCGCTGACATCCCTCCCTATATTATTCTGCTAAGATCCCATTCCAGTTTTGTACCGAAAATAAGGTCCCATTAACACCAACCTACACATACTGGGTACCTACAGGTTCAGCATAACCCAATGCGTGGCGAAACGCACTCACTTACTCTTTAAATGCCTCACAATTAAATAAATACCTTAAAACTTGTATATTTACAATGAAATAATGAAAGAATGCAACACGGTAACCATGGTAACAGAATCTCACAGGTCGATCTATTTCTGTAAGACGCAATGCAATTCCAATTATTACATTACTGTGAAAGTTTCCAGGTTATCACTGAACCAAATTAAGCTGTAAAATTCATCAATACATATAGTATAATGCGCTTAAGGGGGTCAAGGGGCACTCTAGAATTTTTGCACGGAATTTTCACGTGTGAATGTGGTACGAAAGGTCTTTTTCACCTGACTATAAAGAGTCTCCGAAAACCACATTTAAAGGCCCTTAAATTAACAGTGTCTGTGATATTCCCAGAAAACTAACTTCGCTCTGATATACCTATAAAGGAATGACAAACCCCTAACCACTGCAGCTGTAGCTGAATTGATAAAGTCTGATTATTCATACCAAGGATAAATCAGTCATAGCATTCATGATTGAGATTTTGCTAAGTGTACTCTTTACAACTAGAATATTCGCGGGCGAAGCCGCGACGGGTAATGCTAGTTACAAATATATGTTTAATTTACTAGATAAAGTATTAAAGCAACATATTTAGACATTTGTGGAGAAATTCGTTTCCCTAGGCTGTGTGTGAATCGCAAGACAATGTTGACTTAGTATTGTGAAACAGCGGGTGGCTACTTAATTCTCGGATAAACCCACGCAGGTATAAAGAACTAATATTTTTGGCATAAGTCAACACTAATTGAGGGTATTGGCTTTTATCACTACTCTACTATTCTCATACAATCCAAGCAAAAGCAAACAGGGAAAATCAAGAAACGTTAAAGACGCAGATCTTAGCAAAAAGTTAAAAACATCCAAATAATTAATGTTTTTTGGGCTAATGCCATGTGAAATTTAATTAGAACCATACGTTTCGGAGGAACCTTGCCTCCTTTTCCAATGGAATCAAACAATGTGGCCAAAGAAAGTATATCAATGAGATTACAAAAAAAAAAAGATAAATTCCTCTGTTCGTCACCAGAGAGCAGCTGCCAAAAATTAATGTATGGATCATGGTAGAACGGCGGACAGAGTAGTAAGTAATGAGAAGGTAAAGGGGGCGGGGTGAAAATATAGAGACTCCTCGAAGAATGAGTATGTCCAAAAGAAAGGGGGGGGGGGGGGGAGGGGAGGTGGGAGGGTTAGATGGATATAAGGAAACATAAACAAAAGGGAAGTGTATCTGTACGATACCTAACATCATACAGGCAACGGTGAAAAAACAGATGGAAACTCCTCCAGTGACGAACAAAGGAGATCAAATCAAGACTCTGTAGCCATACAGGAAATAGTACAATTTGAAGTAGGTGAAGAACAGAGAGACTGAGAGGAACTATCTCCCTAGATCCTTAATAACTGGTAACCAAGTGTCACTTAGCTGATATCCAGTGTCTTTGTTAAAATTATTGGGGCTTTTACGAATTTCAACTGCCTCCCTTATAATTCTAGACCAGTTGTGCTTAACAAGGGCAAGCACATGAGCATCCTTGAAACAGGGCATGTTCAGCTATAGCTGATTTATCAGGTTGGTTTAGACGGATGTTCCTTTGATGCTCTTTGATGCGAGTTGCAATGGACCGTTTTGTTTGTCCAATGTAGACTTTTCCGCAAGTACAACGGACTTCATACACCCCAGGATTAGCATTAAACAAAGATAGATTGTCCCCAATACTACAACCCCCTTTACCTTCTCCTTACTTACTACTCTGTCCGCCGTTCTACCATGGTCCATACAGTATTTTCTGGCAGCTGCTCTCTGGTGACGAACAGAGGAATTTATCTAATTTTCTGTATTTTTTTTGTAATCTCATTGATATACTTTCTTTGGCCACATTGTTTGATTCCATTGAAAAAGGAGGCAAGGTTTCTCCGAAACGTATGGTTCTAATCTAAATACACACGGCATTAGCCCAAGAAACATGAATTATTTGTAGAGTAATCCGGGCTGTGAAAGCCTTAATATACATATTAAAAACTTCCAGTTCAACTTTGTACTCTAAAATTTATCTCTGAATTTACTCCAAACATTATCATCCACTGCTTACCCGCTATCCGCACAGACATGTAAACTATATCCGGACTTGCTGCCCTCACGGCAGTGGTGCACGATTTAACGAGCAAGCGGGACTCTTCATCATATTGACCAAGTTCCATTCTGATACGAAGGTGGATCAAAAAGTTAGTTGCACTAACGCGCTGCAGCAGCGCGCTGTGTGTCGAAAACGTGGGCACAGCGGAGAAAGGGACAGACTCTGCCCACACATCTGTTAGTCAGGTCGCTGTGGTGTCTCGTCTTGTATTGTGTGAATAGCGACAAAAAGCAATGGCGCGTCGACTAGACGTTCACTCCAAATGGGTATGAGGTGCGTGTGACAATCCGATTCCTATGGGCCAAAAGGAACAATTGCACGGACACTCATCGTAAAATTAGTGCCGTGAAATTAGTGCTGTGTACGGGGAGCGGGCCATTTCCCGGCAAGGGATCGTAGAGTGGTGTCAGCTTCGAAGCCGGACGCGCGGATATCACGGACGAATATTGCGAGGGCAGGCCCGCAACGTTCAGGACCCGTGCAAATGTCAGTGTGAATGCGATCATGAGACAGAACGGTGGTCGACATTCCCAGACCGATGAGGAGGTGAAGGCCGCTGTCTCCGTGTGGTTGCAGAACGCTGGAGGAACTTTCTATGCATCCGGCATCGATAAGTTCGTTGTGCGTTCGCAGAAATGTTTGGAGTGTTTTGGAAACTATGTGGAAAAGTGACGTTACATTGTTTGTCGTTATAGGTAATAATAATGTTATTGGCTTTACGTCCCTTTTAACTACACTGGCTTTTAGAGACGCCGGGGTGCCGGAATTGTGCCCCGAAGGGGATCTTTAACGTGCCAGTAAATCTACTGACACGGCTCCCTCGCATTTGCGCACCCTCAAATGCCAGCTGACTGCGCCAGGTTTCGAACCTGCAACCTTGGGCTCAGCAAGCGAGAACGTTACCCCTGAGCCACGCAGCCAGACCTGTCGTTATAGGCGAGCTGCTGTTGTATAGGTGGTGAAATAAATGGCCATAACTGCGAAGTGCAACTTATGTGCTGCCGCACTGACTTGGAGCAGTGAACAACACAGCAAATCGAGCAGAAGAAGTTTCACCCCTCCTTTTCTGTCCTCATCGGGCTGTTTCCTTAAGCAGCAGTTGTCTGTTAAATTAGGTCCCTCTGTGAATGTTCACGTGATTGTATACATAATGGAGCGATATCGAAATGAGTCGCGCTGGAACGAGAAATCGAGTTACTCACTGACTTCTGTGAGAGATGCCACAAGTCAGAGTAGAATAATGATGAGTCGGTTCTGGCGCCCTCACTTCAGGAATGCAATGACTGATGAGACGCTTGACTCCTTGCGATGTATTTGTTAAGTTAACTTTGCCAACTGGAAACATTAAACTAAACTTCATTCAAAATCTTAGATGCGGTCCAGCCTGACGCATTAATAGTAGTATCAAGGTGTCGAGTACGATAAAGTAATGCAGTGGTAACTTACTCACTAGAACTTACAAGAGAGTCGAATATAACAAACAGTATCTGAGAGACACACAGAATTCTAACTTAGTAACAAGCAGACGTATTACATTTGTTCTTGTTTGAGTCTGCAGTCTTTCGACTGGTTTGATGCAGTCTCCATGGTTCCCTCTCCTGAGCTAATCGTTTCATCTCTACGTAGCTACCACACCCTACATCCGAGGCAATCTGTTTAACATATTCGAACCTTGGTCTACCCCTACAGTTCTTGTCCTCGACCCTTCATTCCATAACTAAACTTGCTATTCCTGGGTGTCTTAGTACGTGTCCTACCAACCTATCCCTTCTCTTCATTAGCATTCACCAGAAACATTTCTCCTCTCCCACTTGTCTTAATACCTCTTCGTTTGTAACCCTATCTACCCATCTGATCTTCATCATTCTTCTGTAACACCATATTTCAAACGCTACAAGTCTTCTCTTTTCTGCTGCACCAACAGTCGAAGTTTCACTTCCATAGAGCGCCACGCTCCACACAAAGGTTTTAAAAAATTACTTCCTAACACCTAAATCTATATTCGATGTCAACAGATTTCTTTTCTGTAGAAATGCTTTTCTTGCCTGTGCTAACTATTTATATTCCCTTTGCTTCGTCCATCACTGGTTATTTTGCTTCCCAAGTAACATAAGTCTCCTACTTCCTTTGGCTGTACATCTGCCAATTTGATGTCCATAGAGGTTTCTGATTTCTTTCGGCTGCATTCCAGTATTTTTGTTTTACATTTATTAATTTTCATCATGAATTCCTTCCTCAAGACGGAGGCCATACCATTTAAAAACTCATTCAAATCCTCTGTATTACATTTATAGATTTAAAAACCTCTTATGGTGTGAAGATCAAGATTTCAAAAACGAAGGTTATGTCTGTAGGAAGAAACGCAAGAAGATACACACACACCTCAAAAAAAGTTTTGCATATTGATGGCCAAGAGTCGTAGTGATCTCAAACCCATTGATTGTTCTTGCGTGCGTGTATATCAGCTGTGCACACTCGCCCGTGTCAATGAGGATAGATCTGTGTGACGACCAATACATCCGAGACCGATACCAACAGGGAGGACGTGTGGTATCATCTATGGTCACCGAACCCCTCTTGTGTACATCCCATGGAGTTTTTTTTTCGTGTAGCCTCCTGTATGACAGGCATACTATTCTGGTACCTGTGGTGAAAGGCCATGCTGACAATTTCAGCCCAAATTTCACTTTCGTGGACGATAACGCTCGCCCGTACAGATGCTTTCTTCAGGAGAATGGTATTCACAGAATGGAATTGCCTGCCTATGTGGACATTGCCTAATAAATAAGTCCGTTCCCACTGTGTTCCATGACAATATGCAAAGCTTTGTCTGATGTGTGTAGAATGACAGGTAAGAGGTACTAAATTGGAGCAGGTGGAACATTTTACAGAGGAGTGCAAATCACACCCTCTGTCTGAAAAGTTCGGTGAATGGGTCTATATTACGAACGGATTGTTGGCTTACCTGAAACAGCCGTTACTATCCTTCGAAATAATCCCTGTGGATTGTTATGCACTTCTTAGAACGGCTGTACAAGTTCTGGCATAGTCTTCCTGAGGGATAGCCTTCAGTTGGGTCGTCACACTACGTTGGATGTCCGAAATGTCCGAAAACCTCTGGCCCTTGAGGGGTTTTCGGCGACCCTGGACCCCGATACTCCATACTTTGACGCTTAGCTTCGAGGTCATCCTCAGCCACCAGGTCTCGTCACCGGTGACGATGGTTTTTAGGACCATTCCATTCCACGGAACATTCACCCTTCTCACTGCCTCGTGTTGTTTGTGGTTCCGTCCTCTGATTTGCTTTTACTCAAAAACATTTCATACGTTACAAGATCTGTCTGCGTTACTGTGACCCACTATTGCTATATCACTTACTTGTAATACGTGCTCTGTGTGTTAACAACTGTTAGTGAGATATGACGAATCAGTAGGCCATCATAATTTATTCCATAATTGATGCATCCTCCCTCCCTTGTGTTTGGGTAAAAATAAGGTTTGCAATTCAATGTCTTGTTCCCCTTTCTCCTTTCGATTCTATTTCAATAATGAAATTGTTGCTTAACCATGGGTAGCAGTGAGAAGGGGCTGGCGGGTAGACGATCGTGGTCCATAAGTGAGGTTATGGAAGCAGTGGGCATATTGATGATGATATATGAACTTAGGAGCATGTGTACACATGAATAGATCAAAATATAATTGATTTAACATTAAATTAAGATGCTGGAGCTGTGAGTGAACTAATTCTAGCACATATATTACCAACATTGAAGTAATTGATTGAATGTTATGTTCCTTTTTTAAAATCACCAAGTATATGCTAAGTATTTCTTTGGAGACGCATACATACTCCAATAATTTCCATTTTTGCAAGCAATACCGTTTGTTTATATTCTTATGGGATTTTGCCAGAATGCAACATAGCCCGAGGCGGCCTCATCTCTTGGCACTTTTATAATCAAAAGTGACGAATCTCTTATATTCTATGATCCTTGGGGTCATGTAAAGAGAATGGGGAAGGATAGATAAGAGGTTAATGAATTCTTCCTTAGCGTAGACTCCTTCGTGGTTTAGCACAAATGAAACAGCAACTCAACTCAAAATGACAGCACACGTTCGACTAACCCTCTGCACTATCTATCTATCTATCTATCTATCTATCTATCTATCGATCTATCTATCCTGGGTTATTTCATTCCCACACCCCAGCAAGCGGAGTGAGCGCGGGCCGTCGGCTATTCATGTAGCCCTTTGGTCGTAGGGTAAAAGAAATTGCTAAGAATGAGAAAAAGGGAGGAAAAGTATGCTAAAGCACACGTATAAAGAATGGAAGAAAGTGAAATTAAGTGGCGCAGAAATCACCGTGGCCCAGGAAGCCGCCGCCCCCCCCCCCCTCCCCACACACACACACGGAAAAGCCTCTCACCACACCCCGTCAGGGAAGAACTCCCAGAATAGGCCCCGTTTGTCATCATACTAATATATAAAAATGAGATGGTGTGTGTCTGTCTTTCTGTCTGTCTGTCTGTCTGTTACCTAATAACGCAAGAACCACTGGTCCGATTTAAATGAAATTTTGCATGGATGTAGCTGAAATACCAGGTTTACATATAGGATACTTTTAATTTCGATATTTTGCACTATTAAGAAATGGCGACCATTTTAGTGACGTCACTACACCCTTTGGCTTCAAAATTTCATATTTCCATATCCAATAAAAAGAGAACGGTAGGAAATAGCAAACTTTTGATGGCACATACGAGCTTTGAAATTTTATTTCCTATCCGAAAGGTCCTTATCACTTTTCGTGTATCTCCAACGGTGAGCGAGTAAAACCTACTTTTGTGACGTCACTACACCCTTTGGTTTCAAAATTTCATATTTCCATTTCAAATAAAAGGAGAACGCTAAGAAATAGCAAACTTTTGATGGAATACACGAACTTTAGCATTTAATTTTCTATCCAAAAGGTTCTTATCACTTTTCGTGTATCTCCGACGGTTAGCGAGTATAACCTAAATTTGTGCAATAAAACACGGTCAACACCGAGCGGTGCAGTATATCTCTATATATATAAATAAAAAATGTGTCTGTTTTTTTTTCTGAATTTCTACGGACATTTGAGTTATTTACACGTTTCAGACAGTTTTATGATAGATGCGCGCGAAAATAATGTTTTGGTCTGTCTGTTTGTTTGATTGTCTGTGGACAAATTTGTTCCCTTATAACTCGAGAACGGCTGGGTGTATCAACGTAAAATTTGCAGGCACGACACTAATCATTGATGTAACCCTTCTCCGTACCTCTCATAAAAGGGGGCCTACCCCCTTAAAATGCATGCTGAAATAGGAGTAGAAGGACGAGACAAAAATCATTTTCAGCCCCTCGATGTGAGAGACAAAACTCGGGGGCCCTGAAGGGTCCCCGAAATCCACATTTTAAGGCCCTAAAACCAACCGTTTTTGAGATATTCCCAGAAAACTAATTTCATTTAATAAACTAATGAACGAATACAAGCCGGTAACCATGGCAACAGATTCTCAGAGTCCATCTATTGCTGTAAGACGCAATGCAATTCCATTAATTACATTGGTGTGAAAGTTTGCAAACGGCTAGAAGGTTATCACGGAACCAAATTAAGCTGTAGAATTCATCAATACGTATAATGCGCTTAAGGGGGTTAAGGGGTACAGTAGAATTTTTTCGCGCGATTTATACCTCCGGGTGTGGTACGGCAGGTCTATTATATTCCTAACCCTATATTATATTATTATTATTATATTATGGCGTACAACGAGGAGATAAAGCCCCCTCGGTGCCAGAAACAAAACTTGGGGGCCCTAAAGAGTCCTCGAAAACTACATTATAAGGCCCTGAAACCAAAAGTATCTGAAATATTCCCAGAAAACTAATTTAATTTAACAAACTAATGAAGGAATGGAAATCGCTAACCATGACAACATTATCTCAAAGGGTGGCATCCAACATTCCATCTATTTCTGTAAGAAGTAATGTCACTCTATTTATTACATTTCTGTGAAAGTTTGCAAATGGCTATACGGTTATCACGGAACCAACGTAGACTGTATAATTCATCAATGCAATTAAGGGGGTCAAGGGGTAACCTAGATTTTTTAATGCAATTTTCACGTGCGACATATAGTACAGAAGGACTATTATATCTCCAAACATTTGCAAAGTGAAATGCCATGCCCTGTGGTTCAGATTCCACGTAAAATGGAGGTCCCGTGGCTTATGATCTCGCGATTAATGGTCACGTAAAACTACAATCATCCTTTATATCTCCAAACAGCAACATTATTTTCAAAAATTCCTGAATTGAATCAGCATTTTTTGCGGCTTTTAGGAATTTGGGCCATTTGAGACTAAAGAGCCTGAATTTTCATGCACCACAAGCCTTTATAATTTATGAAAGAGGTCTTCCTGTGTATGTGGACCTAACACAACGTAGAGGGTCATTTTTTATGTGAGGTGTATTGCGTTTCGTCTACAAGTCTTTCAATTCTATTTCACGTCAAGAAGTACAAGTTAGGTGAATTTAGTTTGAGAGCAAATTTTAACTAATCTTTCTTTTGTCGACATACGGGTTCATCGTAAGGATGATTTTGTTTGATACTGTATGGCAGATATACCCATATTTGGATATCTGGGTGATATGTTGTAGACAATAGAATTGTCTGTCTGTCTTTCTGTGTATCTTTATGTACGCCTATAAATCGTGTTCGTAGGCGTGGTGCATCGTAAAAATAGGTATGGTAAACATGAGTCAATACACCAATCATTTATAAAACTCCTCACCGTACTTTTCAAACAGTACAAGGGTGGATATAGGGAAAACTTCTCAAAATACATGCTAAAATAGGCGAAATATAAAAAATTATCCTAGAAGGACGATCAAAGCATATGTTGCGCTTCTCAATGTGAGACACAAAATTCGCGAGTCTATAAGGGGTCTCCGAAAACCACATTTTAAGGCCCTTAAATTAACAGTGTGTGTGGTATTCCCTAAAAACTAACTTCGTTCTGATAAACTTATGAAGGAATGAAAAACCGCTAACCATTGCAACAGTAGCTCAATTGATAATGTCTGGTGTTAATATATAACACCGTTCGAAGGACGGGTACTTCTGCTATACTAATATATAACAAGTAGTTCCGTGAAGAACTATACAGCCTATTTTCATATATCCTACTTATGTTAATTGCCACTATCAACATACACAATTTCAGTTTGATTGCTGTAATAGATTCGTAGATATTGAGAACCGACTAAATATTTCGGATGATCGCCATGTTGGATTTTATATATGTAGGTCCTAGAGTTATGTACTGTTACATGCAGATTATTGTGAACGTGTAGTATTCAAACTTCAATCGCATAGTTAGGACACAAGAAAAAACAAGGAGATTTTAAAATTTTTCACAGCTGCCATCTTGAGGTTATCTAAACAATTGAAATAAATTAGATGCCAGTGGATTAACATTCGTATAAGGATTTACTGTACCAAGTTTCATGTTTCATGTTGGATTCGTGATCACCAGGTTATTTAAAGTCCTATAGGTGAACTTAAGTTCATAGCCCCTATGAACATTAAAAAATGCATTTTGATTGCTAAAATAGATTCGTAGATATTCAGTATCGTCTAAATATTTCGGATGGTCGCCATGTTGGATTGTTAAATGTATAGGCCATAGAGTCATGTACCATTGAAGGAAAATTATTGCGTAGGTTCATTATTCAAACTTTCACTTCAATCGCATGACTACATCACAATAAATAAAATCTTAATTTTAAAATTCGCACTGCCGCCATCTTGAGATTATGTAGACAATTGAACTAAATTAGATACCAGTGGATTACAATGTGTATAAATATTTACTGTGCCAGGTTTCAGTGCGCTTGGAACATTAAATCGCGAGAAAGGTCTATTTAAAATTTTCAAATTCGCTTGGCCGCCATGTTCGTTTTGTAGTTAACCGGTTTTTGAAAGTCTTATAGATGGACTTCCAGTAGTGTCCTTTATCTCCGTACAAAATTTCAGGGTTTTACCGCTAATAGTTTCAGAGATATAGAATGCCGGTGAAATATTTCGCACATCCGCCATCTTGTGATTATGTAAACATTTGAACGAAGTTAGATGTCGGTGCATTACAATGTATATAAACATATACTGTACCAAGTTTCATTGCGTTTGGTTGGTCAAATCGCGAGAAACGTCTATTTAAAAGTCGCAAATTCGCTTGGCCGCCATGTTGGTTTTGTAGTTACCAGGTTTTCAAAAGTCACATAAGTGAACTTCTAGTAGTTCCCTCTATCACCATATAAAATGTCAGGGTAATATCGGTAATAGTTTCGGAGATATTGAATGCTGGTGAAATATTTCGCACAGCCGCCATGTTGGATTGGTGAGTCGTAACAAAATTTTAAGGGCACGGTCGAGGTCGCCGGGAGTAGTGCTATGAATTTTCCGAGTTTCATTGAAATCGCTCCAGCCGTTTAGATTTTATTACGGGGGGGACACACACACGAATCACACACACACGCACACACACACACACACACACACACGCACACACACACGGACAAAAGGTGATCTCATAAGCCTATTTTTTCAAAATTGAAAATAGGCTAAAAATGAGATGGTGTGTGTCTGTCTTTCTGTCTGTCTGTGTGCCACTCAATAACGCAAGAACCACTGGTCCGATTTAAATGAAATTTTGCATGGATGTAGCTGATTTACCAGGTGTACATATAGGATACATTTTATTTCGATACTTTGCACTATTAAAAATGGCGACCATTTTAGTGACGTCACTACACACTTTAATCAAAACTTCATATTTCCTTATCAAATAAAAAGAGAACGCTAAGAAATAGCAAACTTTTGACGGTACATACGAGCTTCACTTTTCGTTTATCTCCAACGGTTAGCGAGTAAAACCCACATTTATGACGTCACTACACCCTTTGGTTTCAAAATTTGATATTTCCATTTCAAATAAAAAGAGAACGCTAAGAAATAGCAACCTTTTGATGTTATACATGAGCTTTAACATTCAATTTTCTATCCAAAAGGTCCTTAACACTTTTCGTGTATCTCCAACGGTTAGCGAGTAAATCCTAAATTTGTGCAATAAAACACGGTCAACACCGAGCCGTGCAGTATATCTCTACATATATAAATAGAAAATTTGTCTGTTTTTTTCTGAATTTCTACAGAAATTTGAGTTATTTACACGTTTCAGACTGTTTTATGATAGATGCGCGCGAAAATAATGTTTTGGTCTGTCTGTCTGTCTGTTTGTTTGATTGTGGACAACTTTGTTCCCTTATAAATCGAGAACGGCTGGGTGTATCAACGCAAAATTTGGTACAGATATCCATCAGAGGCACGACACTAATCATTGATGTATCTCTTCTCTGTACCTATCATAAAAGGGTGCATACCCCCTTAAAATACATGCTGAAATAGGAGTAGAAGGACAAGACAAAGCCCATTTTCAGCCCCTCAATGTGAGAGATAACATTCGGGGGCCCTAAAAACACATTTTAAGGTCCTACGTCCAACCGTTTTTGAGACATTCCCAGAAAACTAATTTAATTTAATAAACTACTGAACGAATGCAAGCCGATAACCATGGCAACAGATTCGCAGAGGTCCATCTATTGCTGTAAGACGCAATGCAATTCAATTACTTACATTAGTGTGAAAGTTTGCAAACGGCTAGATGGTTATTATGGAACCAAATTAAGCTGTAAATTTCATCAATATGTAAAATGCGCTTAAGGGGGTCAAGGGGTAGTCTAGAATTTTTTCACGCGATTTACACCTGCGGGTGTGGTATGGCAGGTCTATTATATTCCTATCCCTATATTATATTATTATTAGTAGTATTATATTATGGCGTACAACGACGAGACAAAGCCCCTCGGTGCCAGAAATACAACTCTAGGGTCCTCGAAAACTACATTATAAGGCTCTTAAACCAACAGTTTCTGAAACATTCCCAGAAAACTAATTAAATTTAATTTAACAAACTAATGAAATGAAATGAAAATCCGTAACCATGACAACATTATCTCAAGGGGTGGCATCCAACTTTCCATCTATTTCAGTAAGATGCAATTTATTACATTTATTACATTTCTGTGAAAGTTTGCAAATATAAGGTTATCACGGAACCAACGTAGACTGTATAATTCACCAATGCAATTAAGGGGGTCAAGGGGTAATCTAGGATTTTTTCATGCAATTTTCACGTGCGACATATAGTACAGAAGGTCTATTATATCTCCAAAAAACAACATTATTTTCAAAAATTCCTGAATTGAATCAGCATTTTTTGCGGCTTTTAGGAATTTGGGCCATTTGAGACTAAAGAACCTGAATTTTCATGCACCACAAGCTTTTATAATTTATGATAGAGGTCTTCCTGTGTATGGGGACCCAACACAACGTAGAGGGTCAGTTTTTATGTGACGTGTATTGCGTTTCATCTACAAGACTTTCAATTCTATTTCATGTCAGGAAGTACACGTTAGGTGAATTTAGTTTGAGAGCACATTTCAACTAATCTTTTTTTTTTTTTTTTTTGTCGACATACGGGTTCATCGTAAGGATGATTTCCTTTGATACTGTGTGGTCGATATACCCATATTTGGATTTCTGGGTGATATGTTGTAGACAATAGAATTGTCTGTCTGTCTGTGTATCCTTATGTACGCCTATAACTCATGTTCGGATGCTTGGTGCATCGTAAAATTAGGTATGGTAAACATGAGTCAATACACCAATCATTTATAAAACTCTTCACCGTACCTTTCATACAGTAGAAGGGTGGATATAGGGAAAAACTTCTCAAAATACATGCTAAAATAGGCGAAATATAAAATTTATCCTAGAAAGACGACCAAAGCATATGTTGCACTTCTCAATGTGAGACAAAAAATTCGCGAGTCTATAAAGGATCTCCGAAAACCACATAAGGCCCTTAAATTAACAGTGTGTGTGATATTCCCAGAAAATTAACTTCGTTCTGATAAACTTATGAAGGAATTACAAGCCGCTAACCATTGCAACAGTAGCTCAATTGATAATGTCTGGTGCGTCTCTAAAAGCAACAGTACTTAAAAGGGATGTAACACCAATAACATTGTTATTATTATTATTATAATGTCTGGTGTTAACACCGAACACCGTTCGAAGAACGGGTACTTCTGCTAGTACTAATATATAAAAATGAGATGGTGTGTGTCTGTTACTCAATCACGCAAGAACCACTGGTCCGATTTAAATGAAATTTTGCATGGATTTAGCTGATTTACCTGGTTTACATATAGGCTTCTTTTGATTTAGATATTTTGCACTATTTAAAAATGTAGGCTATTTTCATATTTCCATTTCAAATAAAAAGATAACGCTAAGGAATAGCAAACTTTTGATGGCATATACGAGCTTTAAAATTTAATTTTCTAACCGAAAGGTCCTTATCACTTTTCGTGTATCTCCAACGGTTAGCGAGTAAAACCTAAATATGTGCTATAAAACACGGTCAACGCCGAGCGATGTTAGTCTATGTTGGTTTCTACATGAACTGTTTTATTTATAGAGGTAGTTTGTGGGGTCTGAAACGAGACGTGATTTTGAGTCTAATTTTATACTCTTTGTGCCGGTTATTGTATGTGAGTATTTGGATCTTTACGCTGTTTTACAATGTTATAGTGCTTTCTACTTTGCACGGTACGCTTTTTTACTTTTTATAGATTAGTTTTTTTCTAACTGAATATTTCTGTTGGCCAATATTTATCTGCTTTTTATCGTTTCTTACCATGATCAGAAAACCAAATTCACAGACTAATGTGTCGAAGACTACCGACTGTCACATTAGTTCATTTAGTGCTCATATTAATCTTACTGCAGAACTGGGCAAACCTATTTCAATAAAGTTGGTATTTTGCCTTTCACGGCCAATGAAACCCCGCACAAAACACGGCGTAAACCTAGAAAAGTTGCTGAATTTAACTACTTGGCCCTGAAATTCAATATACAATCATTTTGGGAGCCTTTATAGGGAGGTGAAAGACTGTTTTACAGTTGAGCTCTCTCAGTAAAGTAGCGAAGGTGTTCTAAATAAGAATTGAGGTATCCCGCAGTTTGATACTCCTTTGGTAGTCCGCAAATAAACCACAAGAGCTCGCTGATGATCCATCTCGGAGTACTAGACGTAATCTCGCACAAGGCACGGCATAAACTTAGAAAATGTATCTGTGATTAAAACTGATTGTGTTATTATTACTCGGGATGATTGAAGTTTTTTTCGTTACTGTTACTCTTTATCATGACATGATATGTAGTTTCCGCAATATTACTTACTACAAAGTTTGATGTATTTTTAGCATAATGTTTATATGTTTAAATATACAGTAGCATAAAGACGTTAAACGATAGGTGTTCAATATTTAAGAAAGGTTATTTAACTTTTACTACATAAAAGCTGATATTTATTTCCAATATATAGACACACTTTCCTACCTACGAAGCGGAGGCAGACAGGCTTTTCTCCGGGTACTCCGGTTTTCCCTGTCACAATTTCATTCCAGCAACAATCTCCAATATCATTTCCTTTCATCTGTCATTCATTCAATCATTGCCCCAGGGGACTGCGACAGCTTCGACCCGGTCGGTCGACTGAAAGCCGGCTGTGGATTTTCACTTTCCTACCTCTGATGAATAATTGGGTGAGTGAAAATGCATGTAGTCTACACATGTACAGTGGCGGCTGGTGTAGAAAATTAGTTGTGTGCTGTAGGCCTAACCCTCCTTCCAATTTTTTTATATATAAACATATAGAAACACTCACTCAGTGACGAAAAATGAAGTCCATACGTCGCTCCTTCTTGCTGCAGAACTTGTCAATCACCCTGGCATTGAACCCCTCCATACTGGAGACCATCTTCTTCTCAATGGAGAGCATAGCAAGGGCACTTAGTCTTTCTTGTGCCATGGTGTTCCGCAGAAAGGTCTTGATCCTCTTCAGCGATGAAAAACACCTCTCAGGCTCTGAAGTAGTCATGGGTATTGTTACTAATATCCTCGGAAGCTTGCTTGTTTGGCAGAACGCACCTTGCAGATTACTGGATATTATGAAATGCAGAAGAGGGACTGCCCCACCAATATTCCTAAAATCTGGCCTACAGTACAGAACCGACAGTTCTGTTCTGAGCCTTTTCTTTTCCAGCATGCTATAGGCCTGAACAGTTACACCTAGTTCTTTATCTGGAAACGTTTTGGAAAATCGTTCAAAGTTGGTGGAATCTAACAGTTTTGCTGCTTCCAGGTGATCCAAGGTTTGGAAGCGATCGTGGGCTTCTCGTGTTATTCTATCACATACTTCCTTGGCATCAGTACGCCGACATGATAACTTTCTGCGCTTGTTTTCTGAAGCACACGTTTCTTCAGAAGTACCGGTACTAGCAATGTCTTCTAGCGATTCCCTGATGTTGTTGATCACTTGCATGAAGTGTGACACAGCGGATTTTATCTTCACGGCATCAGCTGTTCTTGACTGCAACTGATTGTACATAAAGTCCACATGTGGCATCAATTTATGAAAGAAATGTAGCCAAAATATGAATTTCTCGACTTCTAAGCTGTGACCAAGCCCGTTTGCCTGCAGGCAAGTTTTATAGGATGGGGTTTTCTCCAGCATTAATAAACACTCCCTTATGGATACCCTTTGCTCGTACACCACATTTACGGTGCGTGACCTGAAATTCCATCTAGTCGCTGGTCCAGTTGGAATTCTTCGAGCTGCCACTGCTTCTAAAGCAGACGTCCTTTGCGGCGACCTTGAGAAGAAAGCAGGGAACCCTGACAGGTGAGCGAAGAACATCCTAGCCGACTGATTCTGCGAAGCTGCATGTTCCATTGTTAAATTCAGTTGGTGTGCATAGCAGTGGATGTAATGTGCTTTGGGATAGCAGGCTTTTATCTTTGCTTTCACTCCACCTTTACCACCACTCATTACTGATGTCCCGTCGTAGGTCTGCGCAATAACTTTGTGTGGTGTAGCGTTAAACATGTTGTTCAATACACTTAAAATACATGATGCAAGGGAATCCGCATTATGACCTTCTGGTTTAAAGAAGCCCCAAAATCGTTCGCATGGAATACCATCTTTCTCATACCGAAATACCAACACTAACTGTGTCTGCTCTGAAACATCTGTAGTTTCATCCGCCATCACACTAACAAAATATGCTTGCTGCATTTCTTCTGCTATCACTTCTCTGCAGGTTTCCAGCATGCAGTCCAACAGCTCGTTCTGGATGGTTTTTGAGGTCCCTTTGAAAACTCTATTAGATTCAATGTGCTCCTTTACTGCACTGTCTATACTGGAAATTAAATCTACTAGGCCCAAGAAAACGCCAGGATTGTCTGAATTATCACTTTCGTCGTGCCCTCTTAAAGCTAATTCAAACGCACCACAAAACTTAATGCAGTCTATAATTCTGGATAGCACATACCTGTTCTTCTCCACTTGTTGATTGTGCTTTTCTTTTTCTTCATGATAAGCACGGCTTAATAGTGTTGCAATATTAACTGTTCCTAAAACACTTAAATTTAAAGAATTATTGATGTGTTTCTCGCTGTCATTATGCTTCCTCATTAAAGCGTTTAGATGTCCAAGATCTCTAACACCCACTGTTCCCCAAGAATCACTATTGCCAAAACACAAACAAGGGAAACAGAAAAGGGCATTTCTAATTTCACACCCGCACACCCAATCGTTTTCATACACTTTCCTATTAAATTTTCTAGTGTATGCAGATTTGTTTGAAGTGGCTTTCTGAGCAATATCTAAGTCCGGGGTAGGTCTACCTAACTTCTTTACCTTAGTTCTTTCTTCAAGAGTTCTGGTTGAAAATGGGGTTTTCAAGAGGCTCTCCAGTGAGTTTTCCATATTGCACAAACACGCAAACAAACTCAATACATATACTCATTCCTCATACAAAATTAATTAAGTACTGCACACAATAACACCTGCAAGTACAAAATATTCACGAACTCGGAAACACTTGGTCTGACCGCGCAAAAACAGTACTACTCAGTATTACCAAAAGCATTAAAATGAAACCAGCAACGCCGTAATGCAAAATCACTTGTTATTTTGCTATAATGAAATTTATGAACTAGGCATCACAATAATCATGTCCTTATTTTGACGGCATAAACATTATAATTTTGATAGTACATCGATTAACAAAATGTGACTATAGAATAAGTAGGTTGGGAGTATTGAAAAAGACCTTTTGGCGGGAACAGCTGATGGCTTCCTCTGCTTTTTTCACCCCATTTTCTTTGAGCGATTCCCTCTTAAATCCTATTGCTGAGTTCAGATAGTGCCACTGGCCACGTTCACATCCCGTGTGACCAGTGCTGCCTCTCTGTGGTCGAATGAAGAATCGCTGTGATGACTGCTCTTAGCTGTTTTCCCAACAGCACATCCAGAACACAAGGGAAAAGTTGGGCGCGCATGCGCAGAAGACAAAATTCACGCTTCCTGCCAATAAACTTGGAAATTCTCGCTGGGCTGTGATCTGCACAGCTAACGCCGTGCACGGAGTGGAGCGCACGCCTAGATACCTCGAACCATACATGTTCTGAACCTCGTAGTGAGGGGAGTAGAAATACTTCCTATTCTTTCCTTCTTTAAAGCGTTGTATTTGTAGATAATAGGCCTACTATTAAAATAATTTATTTTCAAGTAAAGCAATGTGCTGCAGCACTTCAGCACATATGGAGCGGCCGCCCCTGCACATGTAGTTGGTAACATGGAAATAACGTAACTACATTACGAATGTGTGATTATATTAATGATTTAGGCCAGTAAGTACTAAAAGCCGTTCGAAGAACGGATACTTCAGCTAGTTTAACATAAAACATACAGACATATATACATTTGTGGGTAATATACAACAGAAACAAAAAATCAGTTATTGTGCATTATTTGAGCACGAAAAGAGAGTTCAATTGTGTCCATAAAATGATCATATCTGGAACGGAGCAAGAACCAAAAAGTAAAAGCACTTAGGGACAAAAAAAACAATAACAAAGAACAAGATACATATTTGCATAGAAAAGCAAAGAATAACCCCCCCCCCCCCTCTCTTTCTCTCTCTCTCTCTCTCTCTCTCTGTATACAATGCTTACGAGACATCTCTTACTCCACACTTGCTAGCCGGTGGTCCATGCAATATGGGGGTTAACCAAGCCATGACAGGCAGTTTATTGGAACAGGTAACCTATTGGACATAACAGCTAGCAATTAGTTCAAGTACTTTATAAGCTGACTATTTTAGAGCCGTGTTACTGCGCTATCGAGTAATTGCAATGTTTGGGTGCATTGAGCTGCGTAATTTATATCCCAGGGCTAAACAAACTGGGCTAACAGAGACACGTGCAAAGTGGTACAGTATGTTCTTACATCAGTGCACCATTGCCTGAGAATTACGGAACGATTCACTTCCCATCGAGATGTTCCAAACATTCCCTTACAATACTACTCGGACATCAATCGTTCCTGTTGAACTACGCCGCTAGTGAAAATTTGACGTAGGATGCAATTCCTGTTTGGTCACTAGTTGTGGGTTACATTTTCGTGGCGCGCTAGATGCGGGCCAAGACAACCGGCTGGAGATCTGCAAACTTATCTAGTGTCCTACCAACCTATCTCTTCTCTTTATTAGCAATCGCCAGAAACATCTCTCTTCTCCCACTTGCACTGCAGTTTATTGCGCTCAGAGGATGAAGAGGGTGGTGGAAGTTGTCAGGATTGCAGATAAAGGACACTAGGGCTGAGATTTTAGGCAAAAATGACAAAATAACTGTATTTTGTTTTTCCCACATATATATATACATATATCTTATGGACCCCTGTGGAACATTTCAGTAAAACAGTTTTCATGCACTGCCATTTTTAAAGGCTCAGCGACATTTTTAAATATCCTCTGCGTAAGAAGAAGATGGAAGGCAAATCATAGAAAGTAGGCTATACTTTTAAAACTAGAAATTCTAGAAAGTCGTAGGTTAATTCAAACGAAAGGTCTCTATGCTCGTTATCTCTACAACAAAACATTGTATTTTTCAGATATTTTTCCAAAAAAGGTTTCATTGGGTAAGCCAAACTGGTTAATATAGCATGCGATATTATAAAAATGCTTTTATCTCCAAACAACATTTTTAAGTAATCAAAATGCTCCATGGGCATGAGATATTCACCAATTTTACTAAAACAATCACTGGATATTCAGAAACACATGTGTTGTAAGATAACATTACGATATCTCCAGTCACTTTGTAAATTACACACCCAAAAAATAAAAAATTATAAAAAATTAACAAAATTTATAAAACATGATGGCACATCAAGAAAAAATTAATCTGAGAGCATACATGTATCACTTTCCTGAAATGTCTCAACGTTATAATATTTAGAATAGTTTTATGTATAAGTAATGAAAATACCAAGCGTTTTACACAATTTCTAATTCGCATGAAGCATTTTGAGTACACGGTATATTTTAAAAATATAATTAGTAAAATCAATTACATTTCATCCAATTGTTTTCAAATTTGGAATGTGACTTAGTGTTACTATTCTAAGTATGCAGTTTAAATTTCAACTCATTCTGATAAAAATATGTGGAAGTTGAAACACTCAGCCCTAGTGTCCCAAAAAGAAGGGTGCAACATCTGTTTCAGTTGAAAGGTGTTTTTCTGCTTTTAAAATGATTTTGTTGGACAAAAGGCATAGTCTGACTGCTGACAATTTGGAAAAAATGTTAGTAATATACCGAGCAGTCAATTATGGCATTAAACACAATGTGAAAACAAGCTCCATTCATTAAGAGACAGTTAATTGGTACTTGCTCCTAGTTCCTGAAGAATGGTTTAATGTTTAATTTAGTGGCAAATCAACACACTCCGACAGGTTGTGAGGGGTCTTGCAGTACGCATGCGAGACCCTCCTATATTTATGCATTAACTGATAATTCATTTTTTAATTTTTACGGCCGAATATTAATAGGTTGGAGCCTAATTTACTAGTTTTAAGGCCTATTTAGGTGCCTAAAACACTACGTTTTGGTACATGAAAATCTGAGATCTTGTAACTACGTAGAAAACAGAACCCCCTTCCATTAAATATAATTATATAGAAATTCAACATGGTGACCATCCGAAATATTTAGACGGTTCTCAATATCTATGAATCTATTACAGCACTCAAACTGATATTTTGTATGTTGATAGAGTTAATTAAGATACGTAGGATATATGAAAATAGGCTGTATAGTTCTTCACGGAACTACTTGTTTAATTTTTATTGCCGAATATTAATAGGTAGGAGCCTAATTTACTAGTTTTAAGGCCTATTTAGTTGCCTAAAACACTACTTTTTGGTACATGAAAATCCAAGATCTTGTAACTACGTAGAAAACAGAACCCCCTTCCATTAAATATAATTATATAGAAATTCAACATGGTGACCATCCGAAATATTTAGACGGTTCTCAATATCTATGAATCTATTACAGCAATCAAACTGATATTTTGTATGTTGATAGAGTTAATTAAGATAAGTAGGATATATGAAAATAGGCTGTATAGTTCTTCACGGAACTACTTGTTTAATTTTTACTGCCGAATATTAATAGGTTGAAGCCTAATTTACTAGTTTTAAGACCTATTTTGGGTGCGTAAAACAGTACTTTTGGTACCTAAAATCCGACGTCTAGTCGTCGTCGGCTGCTGTAACTCGATTCCGAGTACACATACATCTTCCTGCATAGAGCTTTCCAAACTAGCTTGTGGATGTTTTTTCTGATGGCTGAACAGGCCAATCCTGGCATGAAACATGCGCCCACATAAATTGCACTCAATTGTCGGGTGAGGGCGGGGTTGTAATAGACGAAGCTTCCTTGCTTGTCGCTTGGCCTCTCCATGTCAGCGACGTTCTTCTTCAAATAAGTTGACAGCGTTCGATGTAGTAAACGGTTCGCAGCAGATGTTTCCCATGAGTGGATAGATATACCAGTCGTCTTCATGATGTGTTTTAGCTGGTCGTTAAAATTCTTCAGAGGGGCCCCATGAGGTCTACAGTAGAGTCAGATCAAAGTTCACCATGGAAGCCTGGCATCACTCATACGGTGAACATGGCCTAACCATCTCAGTTGATGAGCGATGATGGTTGCCTCATTGCTATTGAGATGCGTTTTCTCGAGAACTGCAGTGTTGGTAATGTAGTCCTCCCACTTAATGTTCAAGATGTATCTCATCTAGTAACTACGTAGAAAACCTAATTGTGCGATGTTCTGCTGTATACTCTCTAACTTATTGAAAGTAGAAATTTCACTAATAACGCTGTTACTCCACCGCGCTGCTTCGCCTTTTATTCCACCACAGTGAAAGTGAAATTAATAAAGAGGTGTACTTTTAACTTTTGTGATTAACGACTCTGAAAGGGAAGCTTACACATGTTTCCTGTTATAATCCGAACAAGAGCTCGTAGCAATACAGCGCTCTCGCTACACCGCTTGTGAACCACAAAAGCTTGGACAGCGAGCTTTACGGCTCCATGAGATAAGGATGTCTGAATATTCCAATGCGCTAATGTAAAGCAAATACTGATATTTCAAATTAACTAAGTCAGGTCTTATTCTGCATACAATAGACTACATCATTTCACGGCAGCCTACTGTCGACCAAAATATTATGTGCACTCGAGTTCGAAGGTGGTTTGTGAAGTAACCAATAGACCTACATAAAATCCAATAACATCATCATTTTCGTCGTTCTATTTTACGTTAGTTCATGCAGGTTTGGAATTTTTATTTATATTTATTTTAATATTTTTATCGCAGTTGAAACACAAAAAGTGCCCGTTTTTAAGCGTGTTTCAACCATGCGTCACATTTACGAATTATTATCTCACAAACCCGTCATCAGATCGAATCCAAATTTTAACACAATATACATTGGAATGTTGTATAACTGGTTTATTAATATCAAAATTTTGTGTGTTCAAGAACGAAAGTTGTTATCATTTTGGAAAGTAACTTTTTCTCGGTTCGGGGTCGTTGGAAAATGTAGTTCTTGGTTGCGTTGTAATCCTTATACATCAAAACGTTATGCTGTATGACTGTGAAATACGTAAATTAATTCACTTATTTTTTATCGTTTGCATTTGTACGGGGAATTAAGACATGGTTCACCAGCTAGCCGCTCCGGGAAATGCTGTACAGCGTTGCTGTTATGGAGCCCATCACTTCCGAGCGAGGCGCGCCATGACGCGTGATGGAGCCCATCTTGGCAACGTTGTACAGGTTTCACCGGAGCGGCTAACTGGTGAACCATGTCTTAATTCCGCGTACAAATACAAACTGATATAAAATAAGTGAATTAATTTACGTATTTCACAAACATACAGCATACCTTTTTGATGTATAGGTATTACAACGCAACCAAGAACTACATTTTCCAACGACCTCAAACCGAGAAAAAGTTACTTTACAAAAATGATAACAACTTTCGTTCTTGAACACAGAAAATTTTGAAATTAATAGTTGTACAACATTCCAATGTATATTGTGTTAAAATTTGGATTCGATCTGATGACGGGTTTGTGAGATAATAATTCTCAAATGTGACGCATGGTTGAAACACGCTTAAAAAAGGGCACTTTTTGTGTTCCAACTGCGATAAAAAATATTAAAATGTAAATTTAAAAAAACAAACCTACATGAACTAACGTAAAATAGAACGTCGAAAATGATGATGTTATTGGATATTATGTAGGTCTATTGGTTACTTCACAAGCAACCTTCAAACTCGAGTACACATAATATTTTGGTCGACAGTAGTGTTGAACATTCCGTGCTGCTTCCGTTCGTTAGTCTCGACGAAAGGATTCACGATAAAAATCAATACATGTAAAACAAGATTACTAGAATACCCCTATCAAAATCAATTGGCAGGTTAAAACCTGAAGGGAGGGAGAATTCCCCTAGTTGCGAAGCAAAATAAATTGCGATGGACGAAGAAAAGAAAATAATATAGACTACAGTTTAGGGTATATATACAATAGGTTAGGAAAAGCAAAGGAAGTTTCTCCACAAAAAATATCTGTTGGCATTAAATGTAGATTTAGGCATTTTTGAAAGCCTTTGCCTGAAGCATGGTGCTGTATGGAAGTGAAACTTAAGGCTGTTAGTGCAGCAAATAAGAGGAAAATACAAGCCTGTGAAATGCGGTGTTACAGGAAAATGATGAAGATTAGATGGCTGGAAATAGGAACAAATAACGACGTGTTGAGACTAGTCGGGGATCGGAGATGATTTTGACTGCTCATACTAGGGCATCCTGGTATAACAACCTTAGGTATAGAAGAGGACAAGAACCCTAGGGGTTCGCCGAGGTTAAAGTTTGTTAGTTTATTTGTTTATTTATTTATTTATTTTGTTATTTATTTAGTTAGTTAGCAAACAAAAGTGTGGTGCTTTTCAGTCGGTCAACACGAATGTACCCAAAAGAGATGGGTTATGCCCTAATCCTGAAATACATTACATGAGATTAATAAAACACTAGGATGACCAGTTTCGATCGTCAAGCGATCATCATCAGATCCATTACACTTAGGCTATAAAATCTATGTTTGAAATACAGGTGAAAATATTTACAATATGTACAATTATTTAGTTGCAGTATTGGTACTGCAACTGTCAGTGTATGCTAAATGCAGTATATATGATGTTAGGTGAAATGCTAAATGGTGATAGCTATCCGGAGATTGTACTTTGGAGAGATTATATGCTTGTAAACTATGGTTAAACTACAAATTTTCAGGCTAACTACTAATCTGATTGTCTTCCTTACTACAGCTACTCGCAGTTTTCGTGCTCACTGGAACTCACTGTGCGGTCGACTGCGGTGGTTATCTTAACGACTGGTTTTTCCCTGCCTTCTCCCCCCCTGCCCATACGTGCTGTGGGGAGAGATAGCGATGTGTTTATGTGAGGTGTTGCCAACCTAGATAAGATGTATGTTATTGAATGAGGTGGGTCTAGAACTATTAAAGACCGTGGATTAGCCCTCGCCACGCGTGGACCATAAGCCATTCGAACTAAGCGTTGACGGTCTTATGAGGACGTCCCGGCACCTTTAATACTGCCGCGAATATGGGCCTTGGTTTATTGCAGAAGAAAATTACATCGTACACCTGATCCAGATAACATTTACCTATTAAAAAAACCTAATTCCCCCCCCCCCCCCCTTTTTATCTAGCTTGACTGTCACTGAATTGTGTCTTGTTTCCGACAGGGTGTGTTTTTTAGTAGCGTGAAGAGGGGTGAGCTCTCCATGAACGTGTATTCATTTAGATTGTTGGGATTGTTTCGTTTGGCTAGGTGTATCTCGATTGCTTCCTTTATGTCAAGAGCTCTGCCTTTCGATTCGTGATGGATTATTTTAAGGTCCGACTCTATGTTGGTAAAGCTGTGCCCTGCGTCACACATATGTTCGCACACGGCTGAATGTGTTCCGTATCTTATCGCATTCCTATGTTCATTATAACGTGTGTCTACTCGTCTTCCACTCTGCCCGATGTAATTAGCTTGACAACCGGTGTCTTGGCACGTTATAGAATATACCCCTGACCTTGAATACGGGTCACGTTTATTTAGATTACTATTTAGGAGGTGCCTAGCGGTTGTGTTTTTCGTCGTGAAAGCTATATTTATGCCTTGCTTTTTGAATAGGTTAGTGATTTTATATGTATTCGCATTCACATAGTTGAAACGCGCAAATTTTTTCTCATTACTGTCCGGTTTGGGAATCGTTTTATCTTTATTTTTATGCTTGGCTATAATTTGGTTTATTTTGCTTGGCGGGAAGTTGTTTTCTTTTGCTATTTGCTTAATAGTTCTTATTTCCTTATTATAGTTGTCTTTTGACATGGGTATGTTTAAAGCCCTGTGCACCATTGAAATGAAACCCGCTAGTTTGTGCGTACTGGGGTGATTAGACTGATTGTTGATTGCATGCGAGGTTTGTGTTGCTTTCCGGAATATGGAATATGAAAGGTCGTTGTCTTTACGTTCAATAGTTATATCGAGATAATTTATTTTTCGGTCTATTTCGGATTCCTTAGTGAATTTGATAGAGTGGTGTAGGCTATTAATGGATTGGAGAATTGTTTCTTCGCTTGTTAGTTCAGTATCGTAGATGCAAATTACATCATCTACGTATCTTTTCCATATTACTATTCCCTTTGTTGAAGTCTTTTCTAAGGACGCATTTTCTAGTCCATTGATGAAGATGTCAGCGATTAACCCACTTAGTGGCGATCCCATTGCTAGGCCTTCTCTCTGTGTGTATATTTTATTGTCGAATTGAAACACGTTTTGGATGAGAACGACCCTCAGTAATCTCACAATCTCTTCAGTTTCTTTTACCGAATTGTAGGATTTTAAGTTGTTTTCGATAGTGTTGATTGCTTCAATAATCGGAATATTGGTGTACATGTTAGTTACATCGAAGGATACTAGCCTGAAGCTAGGTTTCATTTGTAGGGTGTTCAATGATGTTACCAGTTCTGTTGTGTTCTTTACAGAGTTGTTTTTGTCGTTGGAAAGACGGCATTTTAAGATTTTTAGTAACTCTTTGCTGATTTTGTAATTAGGGGCATTCCTACAATTGACTATTGGTCTCATTGGGGCCATATGGAAAAGATAGGCTACGTAGATGATGTAATTTGCATCTACGATACTGAACTAACAAGCGAAGAAACAATTCTCCAATCCATTAATAGCCTACACCACTCTATCAAATTCACTAAGGAATCCGAAATAGACCGAAAAATAAATTATCTCGATATAACTATTGAACGTAAAGACAACGACCTTTCATATTCCATATTCTGGAAAGTAATGTAATAATTGGAATTGCATTGCGTCTTACAGAAATAGATGGACCTGTGAGAATCTGTTACCATGGTTACCGTGTTGCATTCTTTCATTATTTCATTGTAAATATACATGTTTTAAGGTATTTATTTAATTGTGAGGCATTTAAAGAATAAGTGAGTGCGTTTTGCTTACGCATTGGGTTATGCTGAACCTGTAGGTACCCAATATGTGTAGGTTGGTGTTAATGGGACCTTATTTTCGGTACAAAACTGGATGGGACCTTAGCAGAATAATATAGGGAGGGATGATGATTAACAAACACCTAACTAAGAGTTTGCGTTCTTATAGCAACGCATCGATGATACTAATTCCAGATAGGTCCCTGAGGCAAAACCCTATTCAAAATAAAATATCTGTGTAGAACTCGACCAGACCCTTAGAGATGTAAGTTAGGTGTAACATTGTAAAATAGTCAATTTCTTAGTTTCCCTTGCGATACAATATCTTGAAATGCGAGTGCGGGATCAAAAGGAGTTCCCACAAAAGTGATTGGCTGCACAGAATGACAAACGAAGGAGATAAACTACTCCTACACCCCCCACCCGTCTCAAGCTGCGCGCAGTCTAAATCACCCTCCTGGATTTCCAGTGATCTATTTTAGCAACCTTTATAAAATAGCCTAGTTTGGATCGATATGCAACACATATTCTGATATTTTATTGCGTCTGGCATCCATAAAAGTGTTTTGTTGCTGGTTATGTGACAGATCCCGAGTTAAATTTATATGCTCATAAATGTTTATCTACGCTAGTGTCCCGTATGCTGCACGACCATCGCAAATTCCTTCTCATCTAAAATCCTCTGATGAAATACGTCACTAATTCCAATTGTTCCTCATTCCTTCTCATGTCTTTGCTTTGTAAACGTACCCCAGGGGCTCACATCTAGTGGGATGTGGGTTGGCGACCACGGGACCCCAACCTAATCTGGCATTGCTTCCACTTACTTGTGCCGGACTCCTCTCCGTCTTCTTTCCTGACGACCTCGCTTGGTCAACTCTTGTTCTTTTCCGCCCCCGACGGCATTAGGGTATCCGAGGCCTAGGGAGTCTTCCACTTTCCCACCTTAATTATTGGCTCTTGTCTCATCTTTCCTCATTCCTCTTTCTTCGAGGGGTCAGACCTCTTGATTTCTTTTCATTATATTTCCTTTTCCCTTTAAGATTCCCGCACCGTTTTTGTTAATTGGCCCCCCATGTATCTGAATTCCCTTTAGCCTTTTATTTAGCTTTGTAGGTATTTTCAATCTACGTTGCATTTTGTAAGTCTTTTCTATCTAAATTGCCTTTTGCGAGTGTTTTCAGCCTCCATTGCATTTTGTAAGGATTGGCAATCTACATCGCTTTTTGGTAAGTCTTTCAATATCCGGGCCGGGACTTTCCTGCGTATTTGGAATTTCAATTGCATTTTGTTTGTATTTTGAATCCAAATTACCTTTTGTAAGCAGCCTATTTTCAATGGCAATAATTAAGACACGAGTATGTTTATAAAACGAGCGTATGCGAGGTTTATAATTTTCATACGAGTCTCTTAATTACCATTATAGGCGAGTTGCATACGACTGTTTATGTTCAACGATAATTTGTATAACTATTTTATATTCGAACTAAAAGAAATCAGAAACCTCCTATTGACATCGAATTAGCAGGTGAAAAGCTAAAGAAAGTAGGGGACTTCTGTTACTTAGAAAGCAAAATAACCCGTGATGGACAAAGCAACGAGGATATAAAAAGTAGTTTGGCTCAGGCAAGGAAAGCATTTCTAGAGAAATGAAATCTGTTGACATTGGAAATATAAGGTGCGTTCAAAAAGTAACGAGCCGGAGGCTGTAATGCGCAAACCAGAGACAATATCGGCTAATCGTGGCGTGTGTAACGAGGTGTGGTTCTGGCCAGAGCGTGGAAGGTCAGAGCCCGTCGCTAGAGGACACGCGTGCACGTCACGTGACGATACAAAGCGAGTAGCGGCATGCATCAATCGTCCAACGCTGCCAGTCGCATTGCAAACAGTGACATGGAGGCGTCAAACGAAGAGCAAAGAGGTGTTGTTCGGTCTCTGACAGCGAAAGGAGTAGGGGGAACGGACATGCATCGCCGAATGTCACAAGTGTACGGCAAGCACTGCATGTCCCTTGCAAGGGTCAAGGCGTGGCACAAGCGCTTCAGGGAAGGACAGGTGTCGTTAGCCGATGATGCCCGGTCTGGGGCACCCTCCTGCATTACCGATGACAACGTCCAGCTGGTTGATGCACTCATTACCCAGGACCGCCTAGTGACAGTGAACGCCATAGCCGCCGTGGTCGAATTGAGCGTCGGAAGTGTGCACACCATCATGAAGGAACGACTGCACTTGCGGAAAGTGTGTGCCCAATGTGTGCCCCACAGTCTTCAACCACACCAGGAAGCATGTCGAATGGCCCACTGTCTTGGTCTTGGTTGCACGCTTGATGCACGCTGCTGTTCGCTTTGTATCGTCACGTGACGTGCACGCGTGCCCTCCAGCGACGGGCTGTGACCTTCCACGCTCTGGCCGGAACCACACCTCCTTACTCACGCCACGATTAGCCGATGTCGTCATCGGTTTGCGCATTCCAGTCTCCGCCTCGTTACTTTTTGATCGCACCGTATAGATTTAGGTATTACAAAGTCGTTTTTAAAAGCCTTTGTCTGGAGTGTGCCGCTCTATGGAAGTGAAACTTGGACTCTTGGTTGGCGCAGAAATTACGAGAATTGAAGCGTTTGAAATGTGGTGTTACAGGAGAATGATGATCAGATGGGTAGACAGAATAACAAATGAAGAGGTATTAAGAGTAGTGGGAGAGGTTACTGCTAATGAAGAGAAGAGATGATAATAATATCGTATGACCTCGGGTATAAGCTCTTTTATTTGACTTACCACGGCCAGGAGCGAACCTGCAAGCTTGGGGTTAGTAATCCCACATGATAAGCACTCACCCACCGTGGCAAGCAAGAGAAGAGACAGGTTGGAGGGACACATACTAGGACACCCAAGAATAGCAAATATAGATGGAGGGTCGAAGACAAGAACTGTAGAGGTAGACCAAACCTTAGTTACGCCACTGATCCATGGAATTGCCGGGAGTTGAAAAATGAAAATTGACGGAAAACCATTTAAGGATGGCCAGTGGTGGGGTTGGAACCCACATAGAGTAAAGTTAAGTATCTTCGTGACACTAAGCGTTTTTTGTTACTATTTCTGAAATTTTAGATATTAGTTATTTCGATTCATTTCATGTTAAAGAGGAATACCCTCCGGAACATTTCTGGCATATATCTTACAAATATTCATAAGTTATTTCAAGGTATTAACTAACAAAATCCGATAGTAGAATTAGGTTACTCCGTGATAGCACGGTGTTCACCATTCAGTGTACTTTTTAATCGTGAAAACTAATTTTGAATGTAAAAAAGTGTCCTAATCTTATGCAGGCTACACGTTTCTATTACCCCACATTGCCCATATTGAAACATTTCACTACACAGTTTCTTTATAGAAAAACAACAACAACATTCTATTAAAAATATTCCATTACACATATTTTAAATCTTCCTAGTCACTATCAGATTCCTCACACATATCACACATAAAATAGACATTATAGGTACCATACATTACAAAAATGATAATCAATCCATTCGGCTCCATTCTTTTTCTTGGCGTCATCCGCCAGGGGAGCAACCTCATGCACCACAACCATCATCGTCATTGTTCTGGGGTCTGGAATTATGCCAAGACCGATGTATTTTGTCTATCTTGACACACTATCTTCACTTCAAATTCAGGTGACACAACGAATGGCTTTCCAATATTTGCAAGGGTTGCACTTCCTGGATCGGCTGAATATTTGTGCAATAATTCTTTAGTGTACTCCACGGATTACTAAAACGTCCACTGGCCTTGTATACTGACCATCCTTCTTCCTTCGTGGACCTCAATACTTCTTTAAGTGTTTCAGCTGTGTAGGAGCGAGCCTCTTTATTCCGTTTTGACGCCATTTCAGCGCCCAACCTAAGAAATACGTACTTATTGCTAAGTTCACACACCTTGCATGCGTAACACTACATGCATGTAAGTTTTGTATGCGAATGGTCTGCATCTTACCTCTGACTGGTGTTAAAATGAAACTTATACAATGAAACAGCTGTTTATAAGAAATTAAAAACTTCACCACTGATTTCACTGGATGTGGATCACTTGTTGAAATGTCAACTCTCTGTTAATATATTTTACAAACCTCACTGAGTTGGTCAAAGATAGAACGCAAGGGGTTCCTGGTTTCTACTGCCATCTGTAGGTAAAAACGTAGAACTTTCTGAATTGAATCTACGTAGTGATAGAGGAAATACGCTTTATCACATTGTTACTTGATATCACGGAGTAACTTGACTCTACCCTAGATATTTTGGCCCTATGGTCTAGCGTTGCGCTTTATCGAGCGAAGCTATCGTTGTCGATTCAAATCGCAAATTACGAATAGTGCTTGTTGTCAGTTTTATGAGAAGTTTTTATGTGACTTGCAGCAACAAAATAGGACCATAGAAACACGCTGGAGTTAAATTGGATCTGGATTTATTGCCAGAGAATGTTAACCAAGTATAAGGAACACGTACATGAGTTCGGTATTTGAATTAATCCCGCTTTTTGCATCACAAAGTTCAGAGATTGCAGCAATTCAAAGCTGTACGGATTGAGGAATAAATTATCCCCTGAGCATGTACACTCTGGTTCGAAATAATATCCTCACGTTCATATGATTGCTTCTGTTGGTTCATTTACGGGCTCTGAGCATCGTAATCACTTGCTTTTCCATGGTGTCGGGGATGACGTCCGATGAGTGAGGTAGATGTCTTTTCATCAGAGGACTTAATGAAATAGGAAGGTCATACCATCTCAACTGTAGCCTGGAATTGAAGATGGGGAAAGCACAGAAAATGATTTCGAGGAGGCTAGTAATGGAGTTGGAACGGGCAATAGTCTAGTGGTCTGCACGCTAACCACCAAAGGGCTCTCAGTTCTAACTTATTCCTTGTGGAAGTATCAGTGTTTGAACTATGATGCAGGGTAACATTTAAAATGTAAAAGGGGAATATAGAACGTAAAATAAATAAATTAAGTGAAAAATAAATGTAAAAATTATAGTAAAAATCAAAGTCAAATAAAAAAAATAAAGTTAAATATAAATATAAATTTTTCAATCAAGACTAAAATGAAAAATTAAAATTTAAAAAGTAAATCTATTTTTTTAATAATATAAAACATATGAATTCTAAATAAAACTTAAAAAATATATAATATAATGAAGCATAAATATGTAAATTACAAAATTTCCGTTTGCTGCAATAGATTTGTAGATATTGAGAACCGTCGGATGGTCGCCATGTTGCAATTTTATATATGTGGGCCATAGAGTTATGCAGTAGCCTATTAGATGGTGATTATTGCGTAGGTTCATTATTAAAAAGTTGACTTTGATCGCATGATTAGGACACAAGAAATAAGAACCAAATTTGAAAGTTTCGCACAGCCGCCATCTTGAGGTTATATAAACAATCGAACTAAATTAAATATAGCGCTCGGATGGTTAAATCGCGAGTAAAGTCCATTTAAATGTTTCAACTTTGCTTGGCCGCCATGTCCGTTTTTTAGGCTACTTAAATGGTTTCTGAAAGTTACATTGGTGAACTTCTAGTAGTGCCCTTTATCACCGTACAACATTTCAGGGCGATATCTGTAGTAGTTCAGGAGATATAGAATGCCGGTGAAATATTTCGCCTAGCCGCCATGTTGGATTGGTGAGACTTATTAAAATTTGAAGGGCACGGTCGAGGTCGGACAAATAGTACTATGTTCTTACCGAGTTTAATTGAAATCGCTCCAGCCATTATGATGTTATTAGGGGGGAACACACACACGGACAAAATGTGATCTCATAAGTCTATTTATTTCATACATGAAAATAGGCTGAACATTGTCAGCAAAACTAAAATAATAAAGTTAAACTAGAAAATGATGATTTTCCTGAAAATACGTTGTGGAGCTGTCGTTATCAAACCACTTTGGTTGTGTGAGGTGAGCTCAGGCCCACTAGTGTGTGAAGAACCTCTACAATAAAGACGTCATGCAAATGTACACGAGTCCCAGCGTTTTGTTCCCAATTTGTTGGCGGGCACGCGCGGCTTTGGGGCTTTAGTTTTATAGGTCAGCCTTCTTGCGTGCTGAGCACAATCCAATCAAGAAAACATGCGCTGTGTCGTGCGTTATGCTTAGCGTGCCGCTGGGCTACCAACCTTCCGGTCAGCGTGCAATGAGATCTCCTTTGCTCAGGTGCTTCACCCTAAGTAAGAAGACAGAGGGGCGGTACGGTTACAGACCACTCGAGTCATTCCCAGTGCGTTATTAAGTTTGATTCATAAGTCTTTAAACTAATTTGATGCATTCTACATGGCCCCTGTCGAGCTAATCGTTTCATCTCTGCATGCCTACCGCACCTTATACCCGAGGAAACTTTTCAAGATATTCAAACAATGGTATACCCCAATAGTTCCTATCCTGTCCTTTCCGTATCTAAGTTTGCTATACCTGGGTGCCTTAGTTGGTGCCCTACCAACCTATCTCTCCATTTCTTGAGCATTTCCCAGACACATCTCTCCTCTCCCACTCGTCTTAATGCCCCTTCATTAGTTACTATATCAACCGATATAATCGTCATCATTTCTCCGTAATACCACATTTCAATTGATTCTTTTCTCCACTTATCAGCAGCACCAACAGTCCAAGTTTGACTTTTTAATACCTAAAACTATATTAGATTTCAACAGATTTCTTTTTTGTTGAAATATTTTCCTTGCTTGTGCCAGTCTACTTTTTATATTCTCTTTCCTTCGTCCATCACTGGTTATTTAGCTTCCTAAGTAGTCTCCTACTTCGTTCAGCGTTGCACCTACTGATTTGACATCAATAGGGATTTCTGATTTATTTCGACTACAGTCCATTTGTTTTGTTTTAAATTTATTGATTTCCATCATGAGTACATTCCTCAAGACTAAGTGCTTTCCGATTCGAATTCCTTTACACCAACCAGTCTCATCAAAAGCCTTTGTTAAGTCTACAAATGCTCAGAACGTTCTCTTTTTAGCCTATTTTCGTTTTATGAAAAAAATAGGCTTATGAGATCACCTTTTGTCCGTGTGTCTGTCTGTGCGTGTTTGTGAGAGTGTGATGGTGTGTGTGTGTGCCCCTAATAACTTCTAAACGGCTGGAGCGATTTCAATGAAACTCAGTAAAATCATAGCACCATTTAGGCCCACCCCGACCGTGCTCTTCAAATTTTATTGTGTCTCACCAATCCAACATGGCGGTTGTGCGAAATATTTCACCAGCATTCAGTATCTCTGAAACTATAACGTATATCACCCTGAAATTGTGTACAGTGATAAAGGGCACAACTAGAAGTTCAGCTATGAGACTTTCCAGAACCTGGTAACTACAAAACCAACATGGCGGCCAAGCGAAGTTGAGACTTTTAAATAGACTTTTCTCGCGATTTAACCATCCAAACGTAATGGAACTTGGTACAGAAAATGTGTATACACATTGTAATGCACTGGCGTCTAATTTAGTTCAATTGTTTACATAACCTCAAAATGGCGGCTGTGCGAAATATTTCACTGGCATTCTATATCTCCGAAACTATTACAGACATCACCCTGAAATATTGTACGGTGAGAAAGCGCACTGCTATATGTTAATCTATTTTCAAACACCTGTTAAGTACAAAACGAACATGGCGACCAAGCGAAATTGAAACATTTTAATAGACTTTTCTCGTGATTTAACTCTCTGTGCGCAGTGAAATATGGTACAGTAAATGATTATACATATTGTAATGCACTGGCATCTAATATAGTTCAATTGTTTGCATAATCTCAAGATGGCGGCTTTGCGAAATTTTAAAATTAAGTTTTTATTTCTTGGGTCGTAATCATGCAATCTAAGTGAAAGTTTGAATAATGAACCTACACAATAATTTTCCTTTAATGGTACATAACTCTATGGCCTATACATATAACAATCCATCATGGCGAGCATTCGAAATATTTAGACTGTTCTCAATATCTACGAATCATTTACTGCAATCAAACTGATATTTTTTATGTTCATAGAGGCTATGAATATAAGTTCACATATAGGACTTTCAGTAACCTGGTGAGCACAAACCAACATGGCGGCGACGCGAAGCATCTAATTTATTTCAATTGTTTTTATAACCACCAGATGGCAGCTGTGCGAAATTTTAAAATCTCGTTTTTACTTCTTGTGTTCTAGTCATGCGATTGAAGTTTGAATACCACACTTACACAATACTCGTCATGCAATAGTACATACATAAATAAAAATCCAACCTGGCGACCATCTGAAATATTTAGACGGTTCTCAATATCTACGAATCTATCACTACCTTCAAACTGAAATTTTGCATGTTGATAGAAGCAATTAACATGAGTAGGACATATGAAAATAGGCTGTATGGCTCTTCACGGAACTACTTTTTATTTCTTGATCTTCTTCCTCCATTGCCTAACACAGGGGCGCCCAGCTAAGTTGCGCCGTACGTCGGGAGGTTGGCTCTTGCTTTCTTGGTTGGGCTGATTGTCGGCGCTGCGACAGATCTCCGCCATTTCTGATCGAGTCAAGTTGGGATCGCTAGCGCACCGGACGTAACTTAATGTAAACTGTTCGTCCAATGCGTTGGTTGTCCGACACATGCACATTGTGTTTCGCATGTTCCTCCATGTACCGGTACTTAAAGATTATGTGGTTAGCATTAAAACCGTCACAAATACTGATAAGGTATCGTGGAACTCTTTAAAGACTTTGCAATTTCGGTCACATTATTGATTTTCTTCTTCTTCTTCTTCTTCTTCTTTTCTTTTTGTTTCAATTTGTTTTCATATTTACAATGTACTGAATACAATTTGACGTTCGACCGATCACCCACGACACAGCGAAGGCAGTACGGTAGGGAAGAGTGGCAGACATATACAGGGTCTTTCATATAAAATAAGAACGGTGAGCGGCGGCTTTGTTATCCGCTGCTGCAGTGGCCTTGGCCGAGCTTGTGGTGTGCCACGGCCCCCTGCTGTAGTATTGAAAGCGCGCGCATAGTATATACTGTACTCGACCTTGCTATAAACGTGCAGGTGTTCAATCGCCAGTCTAACCCTGAGATATTAACATGAGACTGTTATCATTATAACATCGTATTTTTGTATGTAAAAGTTATTTTAAGTACGAATTGTTCGCGAACAGAGGCTTGCAGACTGGACGCTGAAAGGCACAACAGTCTCAAATGAAAATCTCTTTATTACGGCTTTAGACCAAGTTTGTCCATAAATCATTATAATTACCGTAATGACACAACTTCTAACTCCAGAAATAAACTTTAACTTCGCTTCAGCTCGTAGACCAGAATTAAGTTTCTTGGCAGAGGGCTGGGAATTGATCCCGCAACGCAACGATGACTGCCAAGAATGCTAGTCACTACACTACAAGGTAGCTGAGCCGGCATTGCTTCCATTTACTTGTGCCGGGCTCCTCTTTGTCTTCCTTCTTATCGACCTCTCTTGGTCAACTCTTGTTCTCTTCCGACCCCGACGGTATTAAGGTATCCGAGGCCTAGGGAGTCTCTTCCTTTCCTGCCTTAATTGGCCCTTCTCTCATATTTCCTGATCCCTCATTTCTTTTCATCATAGTTCCTTTTCTCTTTACGATTCCCGCCCTTTTTTTATATATAAATTGGTTCCCCGTGTCTCTAAATTACATTTTGTGAGTATTTTGAATCTGGTAAGGCATTTTCAATCTAAATTCCTTTTTTTTTCTTCTTCCGAATTTGGCCGCCTGTGGACCGCATGCAACCCAAGGCTTTCTGGTTAATCTTCTCTTCTCTTCTCAAAACCTCTTCATTCGTTCACTTCTGATCTTTCGCCCCTCCTCGGATATTACCAGTTTGGCTCTAATTTTAGGTGTTTTCTCCTCGAACATCTTGATGTTGTCAATTCGGTTTCTAAACTTTTTCTGTTGTGGATCACATCCACTGTGAGTCCACTTTCCTTGGCGTCTCTTTTAACCTCTTCTACCCACTTAGTTGTAGCCTTCAGCTCTGTAATATACTTGAATATCCTCTTAGTCAGTCGGTTCTCGATCATTCTCACCAAATGTCCGTAGAATTTCAAGCTTCGCTTCCGCATTGTGACAGTAATTTTTTCAGTGTGTTTATAGCAACGAGCTAGAGAAAGGTATATAGAGTGGAAATGGCGCGGCCATATTTGAAGAAGGTTGAACTGGCAGCCGCCATGATATACTCTGTCAAGAGGGTGGGAGGCAGGGAGAGAGAGGCGTGACTAACGAGGCGTAAGATTAGGCCTACGTAAGGCCTGACAATTTAATTTGTATTTTGTTTATACATTGAACGAAAACTAACACAATCATCTTACAAGACAATAAGGTACGTTGCTTATGCACAGTACATTGCATGATTCCATTCTCCTTTAAAAATAAAACGTTTTGTGTACAACTGACGCACCTGTTGACCTCTCACGTTGAGCTGTATTTCTGCAGAAGTGTGAAGCCTGCATTTATAATACTGTTTCGCGGTTCGCTCGATGAGTGAAGTATAGTGAGGCTTTTCCCCAGGTTCAGTAGCTGTAAATAGATGGTCAGATTTCAGAAACAGATAACCCGGCAGCATATCATAGACATCTGTCTGCAACTTCAGCATGAGATTATTCGTGTTCTTTCGCAACATACACTCATTCTTCCTGATGACACTCTCAGCTGTTTTACATAATTTCACTACATCATTTGATGGATTCATAGGGCATTCTTTCACGTCTTTCTCTTTAATCACTCCTTCTTTCTGGACATCTTGACCTGATAAAAGCACTTCTAGGCATTCAATACAAGAAAATTGTTTTAGACACTTGGCGAACGACACTTCCTGCTATGTAATGAACAACATTTCCTACATTCAAGCTCGGTGAATTATAATGTGCACAGTAACCATGATCTGTCTGTCAGCATAGTATCGTCCTTCCCATTGACACCATGAATATTTGCTGTTGCAGTTGTCACAAGTAGGCTTACAGTTGGAATTCATGGATGGGCGTACCCTCGCCATTAAACACGTCCTATTAGCTGAATTAAATTGTACTGCATTTGGATTATTTCTATTCCCACTTCGGGAGCGAATCGAAGAAAAAAAATAGCTCTAAGTGATCCTGACTCAATCTGCGTGTTAATAAGTATCTCAATACAGAACTTTGTCCCCACACGTATGTTTCTGCTAGTTGTATCACACTTAAGATATCAATAATCAAACCGTATATTGGCATCTTTCTGCTGGAATCGCAAATAAGCTTTCCATCTGAAATTTCTGAGAAGAAAGAAAGAAAGAAAGAAAGAAAGAAAGAAAGAAAGAAAAAATAAAAGATTAGTAAAGCCTGTTACGTTTCCCATAATTAGTTCAAAACAACAAACTAGAGAAAGTATACCTCGTTGGCTTACGAAGATTGATATTTGAACAATATATTTTATTTTATAGTTTGCCACGGTGTGTGAGTGGTTATCGTGTCGGATTACTAACCCCCAAGCTTGCAGGTTCGTTCCTGGCCGTGGTAAGTGATTTTTGAAAGGCGGCAAAAATCACGATACACATGTCATACGATGTTGGCATGTTAAAGAACCCATTTGAATTCAGTAGGCCGTGTTCGTAATGGCAAAATTAATCTCGGGATTTTCCGGCAACACAAAGTTCCTCATTTTTCTACTAGAAAGCGCTATAATGTCAAGGAGCTTAGTTATCTAACCTCCTTGACTTTCATAGTGCTTCAAGGAACAACAAAATTCGACATGCAAGCTACCCTCTGTGTTTTCAAATAACAAAGCTTGCACCCGCCACCGAGGCCATACGATATTATTATTACCGTAATTATGATTATGGCTCACAACTATCTTTGCTTATATTTTAAGACAGTCCAATATATTTACCTACTGATATCAAGGTCTTCTGCAACAATGCTACCGTATCTGAATGCGAGTGTTCTGTAGTTTCCTGGAATCTACGCTTCTTCGGCGAAGATATACAGGCTTGCTTCTTCTGCAGATGTGCAGGAAAATTGAAAATTGTAGGTACTGCATTAGCTAGTAGACGTCGCCTTTCATTTGCTACATACATATATTTATCTTCAAAGTGTAGAGAACAAGTTAAGCTGTATCTCGTGGGGTGCCATTTATTGCTTTTCATGTTGACAACCCATTGTTTTGTTAGTTCCTGGTTCTGCAAAGGGAATCTGAAATGTAAATATCACACACACTTAAACTGCTGCATCACGTTTTCGTAAAGGGTCTACCTCATTAATTTATGAATTTGGATGACATTTCTTACCTGAAATACAACACTCCTGTTGTCTTATAACTTATATTCGTACAATTGAATGACGAACACACTGATGGCATGGTCAATGTATTTTTAAATAAATTTCATTCAACACATGTTCCCGCTCAACGCGAACAATCACAACAAGCTCTTGTCAGACGACGTTCTGAATCATGGCCGCCTTAACTCAAGTTGCCTCCGCCCAGAGCGCTGCTACGCGGCTCCTTGCCTCTCTATATACCTTTCTCTAGCTCGTTGGTTTATAGTCATCATTCTTTCTGTTCTTCCATGTCCCGTCAGCAGTTTTCTGTGGTCCTAAAATTCTCCACAAAATTTTCCTCTCCTTTTTTCCAGTTCCTAAAGATCCCCTTTTTTATTCAGTGTCAAGCACTCCGAGGCGTACAGACCCTCTGGCTTTACTACTGTGCTATAGTGTCTGAGTTTTGCCTTGTAGGATATTGCTCGTTTGTTGTATCTGTTCTGGGTTAACCTATAAGCCAAATCCAATTTTCTAGCTCTTGCCCTATTTGCTTCTTTATCCAGCCCATTGGGTGCTATCCATTCACCTAGATATTTAAACTTCTCAGTTCTTTTTACAGTGTATTTTAATTTTCAATTGTATTTTGTAAGTATTTTGAATTTCAATTGCATTTTGTTGAGTATTTCGAATCTACATTGCATTTTGTAAGTAGTTTGAACCTATACTACATTTTGTGCATATTTTACAATCTAAATTCGTTTTGTGAGTTTTTTCCTTCTAAATTACCTTTTGTGAGCATTTCCACTCTACATATTTTGAGTCATTTCAATCTGAGTTCCATTTTGTAAGTATTTTCAGTCCAGCTTAATTTTCGTTAAGTTTTCCATTTCATTGTCATTTTTGCTATCGCCCAGAGCATTAGGGGCTGATAACCTAGATGTTAGGCCCCTTAAAACAACAATTATCATCATCACTCTACAAGGTCTGTCATCGTACCTCGTGTGATATGCTAAGTGCGCGACAATGCTCGTACTTCAGATTCAGACAGAAGCTCTGAAGTTCTGAGTTTTGGAATATTACTACCTCACTGAAAGTATATTCTTGCCGCCGGCTGTTATCCGGGTTAATTTCGCAATCAACGTGCTTTGTTTCTCTTTACCCTCCACTGCTGTATCTCATTTTAAAAGCGTAATTATTTGCAGCAATTGCCACCCACTACCACATCCCTGTTCCGTAGCCTGAGTTTCGATTTACTGAAGCGTTGCCTAACTTAGGGGATCAGTTCATCCGCATGTGTTACCCACTTTAAAAACCAACCACGCTGATGAGCAACAGACAGAGGCGCACGGTTCCAAAATCCACCTCATCCAGTTTTTAGGAAAATTGAGTTTTTCCCTCATCTCCATAGCTCATATGATTTAGCATCTTTATCAACAAGAAAATAGTTCCTAAACCCCTCCTTTTCCCTTGTACATGTAACATGAATTCAGGTGTCGTTTCCAAACCCCGTGTTATCCTAAGATGATGTTTCCAAAATCCGCCTTATCCATATATATGGCACCGAAAGTGGAACATACCTCAAAGAATACTCTATGGAGAAGGCGTCAGCACAATATCTATGCAGTACTGTGCAAGTGTGTATTTTTAAAACTGGTGAAATGCTGTTCCCAATTATTTCGCGCCAGCTTTTTACAGGCACATTACTTATTTTCTGGTTAAACATTTCTTAAATTTTAACATATTTTATGTTCGACCCTCACTATTATGTGTCAGAAAACTGTATCACAATGAGGCTCATTATAACACTATTTTTCATTATGAAACAGTTTCTCCCACCAATCAGAGCTCAAGAAACAGTTGTGTGACCAATTAGATAAGGATACCTTCGCGCAGTCGCTCAAAATCCAACATGTCTATATAAATTACCGAAATTGCACCGTCCATATGTTCGCGTAAATAAACTGGTGAATAAGAGACAAGAAATGACACTGTACCTTAATATACCCAAAATCAATTTCTACACAGCGCGTGGTTTTGAAACGACTTCGGTGACAGTTTTACTGAATACTGCAGCACATTCTGAACATATGGCATTGAAGCACACAGAGCGCATGCGTCGGTTGTCCAGAGAGCTTGGAAAACAGATATATACTACCCACCGCAGCACCCGATCACAACATTCTAGTGACTGAACACATGAAAAAAATCCACAGCCTGCTTCCAGTCTCCGACCGGGTCAGGAATGGAATGAATGAAGCCCCCATCTAGCGGCGAGTATATGAACTGTGCCGGCTGCCGAAGCCTGACGCACTCCTCTGGGGCAATGATTAAATGAATGACAGATGAAATGAAATGATAGTGGAGAGTGTTGCTGGAATGAAATTTTGACAGGGAAAACCGGAGTACCCAGAGAAAAACCTGTCTGCCTCCGTTTTGTCCAGCACAGATCTCACATGGAGTGACCGGGATTTGAACCACGGACCCAGCGGTGAGAGGCCGGCGTGCTGCCGCCTAAGCCACGGAGGCTGGGACTGAACAGATATTTATGAATATTTATGTTAAAACATATAATAAAGTTATAATTATCGTCGAACATAAACAGTCATATGCAACTCGCCTATAATGGTAATTAAGACACTCGTATTAAAGATCTTTCCACTAATTACACCTGTGTGAAACTAAATTGGATAGGTTAAGAATGTAAACAACGCTCTTAGGTTGCTACGTTCGTTGCCAAGAGCCGACTGCGGTGGCGTCTAGTAGCTAGTTCTGAACTAGGCCTAGTAGTCGTTGACGGTGGCGTTTGGCGGCAAAAGTAGGAACTATTTGAAAATTCAAAGTTGCAGTCCCTACTTGAATTAAAAAACAGATAAACACACTAATACAGTCATCACAATTAACACCGGTTATCAGACAGATTCTACACACACCCAAAGTACACGGGGCTACATGACCACGTTGTCGCAGCCCCTAAACTAAGGAACCAACCAACCAGACACTCGTATGGAAATTATAAAACTCGCATACGCTCGTTTTATAAAAATACTCGTGTCTTAATTATAGCCATTATAGGCTCGTTGCATAATGTACTATTCTGTTCGACCCTAACTATTATGTGTCAGAAAACTGTATCATAATGAGGCTCATTATAACACTATTTTTCATTATGAAACAGTTTCTCCCACCAATCAGAGCTCAAGAAGTAGTTGTGTGACCAATTAGATAAGGATACCTTCGCGCATGCGGTCAAAATCCAACATGTGCATATATATTACCGAAATTGCACCGTCCATATGTTCGCGTAAATAAAGTGAGACAAGAAATGGCACTGTACCTTAATATCCCCAAAATCAATTTCTACACAGCGCGTGGTTTTGAAACGACTTCGGTGACAGTTTTACTGAATACTGGAGCACAATCTGAACATATGGCATTGAAGCACACAGAGTGCATGCGTCGGTTGTCCAGAGAGCTTAGGAAACAGAGATATACTACCCACCGCAGCACCCGATCACAACATTCTAGTGACTGAACATATATTTATGAATATTTATGTTAAAACATATAATAAAGTTATAATTATCGTTGAATATAAACAGTCGTATGCAACTCGCCTATAATGGTAATTAAGACACTCGTATTAAAGATCTTTCCACTAATTACACCTGTGTGAAACTAAATTGGATAGGTTAAGAATGTAAACAACGCTCTTAGGTTGCTACGTTCGTTGCCAAGAGCCGACTGCGGTGGCGTCTAGTAGCTAGTTCTGAACTAGGCCTAGTAGTCGTTGACGGTGGCGTTTGGCGGCAAAAGTAGGAACTATTTGAAAATTCAAAGTTGCAGTCCCTACTTGAATTAAAAAACAGATACACACACTAATACAGTCATCACAATTAACACCGGTTATCAGACAGATTCTACACACACCCAAAGTACACGGGGCTACATGACCGCGTTGTCGCAGCCCCTAAACTAAGGAACCAACCAACCAGACACTCGTATGGAAATTATAAAACTCCCGTAAGCTCGTTTTATAAAAATACTCGTGTCTTAATTATGGCCATTATAGGCTCGTTGCATAATGTACTATTATGACTTAAAGGAACATAACAATTTCTATTATATTATCATTCTTAAGTTTGTTACGTTTCCAGAATCCGCCCTTATCCACCATGACAGTTCCAGCACTCTCCTTATCCAAACTCAATTTGTTAATATCTTCCTTGTATATCACGAGTTGTGTGCAGATCTCAGGTATATGAATAAGGGCATATATCTCGATATATACAGTATATATATACCGCGGACAGGCCAACAAGGACCACGCAAATATCATTTCTTTATAGGTCTAGTTTCCTTCTTTCTCTTCCAGAAGTCTTTCATCCTGGTCGACTGCGCAGCTCTTCTTTCATCAGTCCATTGCCCTCTGTTGAGATTCTTCTTCTCCCCGACAAGAATTTTGAGGCCAAAAATTTTGTTTCTGGACTCTATTCAATTTAGACAATCTTCTTCAGTAATTTTGATTTTTTGAATAAATTAATTAATTTTACTGAAGTTGAACAAGAAACTTTTTTTTCGTCTCCTGAAAAATTTGCCAAAATGGATAAGGTAGATTTTGGAGCCGTGCACCTCTACTAGTTGTCTAATAGGAAGCGAACTGAACTCGATTACATAAACTAACTCTCTGTATGAATTTTATTTTAAAAAATATTTTGTTAATGTTCCTGATGAGGTGTATAATTATCCCAGCTGTCAAACTCTCGTCCACAAATGATCAATGGACAAATTAGATGGTTCGACAAGGAGCAATCGCGGTTGTCCTTATCTAGGTGATGAATGAAAGAAACTTCTCAAATAAAAGGCAGAGGCATTCATTACTTACCTACAAACTAAATATTACAATCTAATGCCACTAAACTTGAGAAAGTCTATCATTGTTCATGCAACAGGAATACTGGCTGCGTGGCTCAGGGGTGGCGTTCTCGCCTGCTGTTCCCAACGTTGCAGGATTGAATTGTGGGGCAGTTGGTTGGCATTTAAGTGCGCGCAAATGTCCCACTCGGGACATAATTCTGGTACCTCGGCGTCTTTAAAGACAAACCTCAGTAGTTCTGTAAAGAACTAAATAGCCTATTTTCATATATCCTACTTATGTTCATTGCCCATATCAACATACAAAATTTCAGTTTGATTGCTGTATTAGATTCGTAGATATTAAGAACAGTATAAATATTTTGGATGGTCACCAGGTTGGATTTTTATATATAGGCCTTAGAGTTATGTACTATTACATGAAGATTATTGTGTAGCTATTTTATTCAAACTTCAATCACATGATTAAGACACAAAAAATAAAAACGTAATTTTAAAATTTCGCACAGCCGCCACCTTGAGGTTATGTAAACAATTGAACTAAATTAGATGTCCGTGCATTGCAATTTGTATAGTCAATTTCTGTACCAATTTCACTGCGCTCGGAAGGTTAAATCGCGAGAAAAGTCTTCGCTTGGCCGCCATGTTTGTTTTGTAGTTAACAGGTTTGTAAAAGTCACATAGGTGAACATCTAGTAGTGCCCTATATCACCGTACAAAATGTCAGGGTGACAGGGTGATTTCTGTAATAGTTCCGGAGATACAGACTGCCGGTGAAATAATTCGCACAGCCGCCATGTTGGACTGGTGAGACAAGATAACATTTGAAGGGCACGTTCGGGGTCGGCCAAAATAGTACTATGACCTTACCGAGTTTCATTGAAATCGCTCCAGCCATTTAAAAGTTATAAGGGGGGATACACATCCGGACGCACACACATACACACACACACACCGACAAAAGGTGATCTCATAAGCCTACTTTTACAAATGAAAATAGGCTAAAAAGGATATTAAAGCAATAACATTATTATTATTATTATTATTGTTATTATAATTATTATTATTATTAATATTATTATTATTGTACACAAGATTGTTCTTGTGTTATTATGATGACTCTAGTACTCTAGTGTGTATTTGAAATTGGGATGAGGATTGAGAAAGAGGTGGCTGAGGACTTAAGTTAGGAACGATCCTGGCATTTGCCTGGATTAGAAGTGGGAGAATACGGAAACAAGATGTTCAGTAAAGAACATATAGCCCACTTTCTCCTAAATGCATGGGTATTGTTATAACTCTTTGTCCTTTTCAAGGAGTATAATTGAATGTTGGTTGTAGTAGCTTGTTAAAATACAACGTGCAATACGGATATTAAACATGAGTATGAGCTGTCCCTTGCTAGTGCTACCTCTGTAAAAATTTAATTCAATTCAGTTTCACCGTGTTTGAATTGATAGGAGGATTCGATTTGCACACATATATGGCCTCTATCTGCTAACTATTGGGCTGATGACCTTGTTGTTCAGTCAAAACATACTTCTCACATAAAGGTATGTTGTTGCAAAATTTAGTAGAGATCAGATGATCAGGTTGGTCGTAATTTGATTTAAGCCTTTTACATTTGAGTGGCCACCATTACGTTTCCGTCAAGATGGCGGCAATATAAAACATGATACTGGAGTGCCCTTTGCTAGTGCTCCTCTGTACCAAATTTCGTTTAATTCGGTTTCACCGTGTTCGAATTGTTAGGGGGAATTGATTTGCATATATATGTGGCCGCCATCTGCAAACTATTGGGCTGATGACCTTGTTGTTTAGTCAAAAGAAGCTCGCCATATGAATATATGTTGTTGACAAATATGGTAGAGATCGGATGATTAGGTGAGTCATAATTTGATTTAAGCTTTAAATATTTGGGTGGCCGCCATTACGTTTCCGTCAAGATGGCGGCAATGAGGTGCTCTTTGCTACTGATACCTCTGTACCAAATTTAGTTCAATTCGGTTTCACCGTGTTTGAATTGATAGGGGGAATCGATTTGCACACATACATGGCCGCCATCTGCAAACTTTTGTGCTGCTGATCTTGTAGTTTGGTCAAAATATGCTCCCCGCATAAAGGTATGTTGTTGCAAAATTTAGTAGAGATCGGATGATTAGGTTAGTCGTAATTTGATTTAAGCTTTGAACATTTTGGTGGCCGCCATCACGTTTTCGTCAAGATGGCGGCAATATAAAACATGACACTGAGGTGCCCTTTGCTAGTGCTACCCCGGTATCACATTTTGTTCAATTTGGTTTCACCGTGTTTGCATAGATAGGGGGAATCGATTTGCACACTAACATGGACGCCATACGCAAAGTGTTGCTGCTGATGAGCATGTAGTTAGGTGAAAATATTAAAAAGAAAAAAGTTGCAAAATTTGGTAGAGATCAGATGATTAATTTGGTCGTAATTCGATTTAGGCTTTTAACATTTGGGTGGCCGCCATTTCGTTCTCGTGAATATGGCGGCGATATAAATCATGACACTGAGGTGACCTTTGCCAGTGCTACCTCTGTACCAAGTTTCGTTCAATTCGGTTTCACCGTGTTTGAATTGATAGGGGGAATCGATTGGCACACATACATGGCCGCCATCTGCAAACTATTGGGCTGATGACCTTGCAGTTTAGTCAAAAGACGCTCGCCATATAAATATATGTTGTTGCAAAATTTGGTAGAGATCGGATTATTAGGTTGGTCGTAATTTGATTTAAGCTTTTAACATTTGGGTAGCCACCATCACGGTTTTGTCAAGATGGTGGCAATATAAAACATGATACTGAGGTGCCCTTTGCTAGTGCTATCCCGGTACCACATTTTGTTCAATTCGGTTTCATCGATAGGGGGAATCGATTTGCACACATACATGGCCGCCATACGCAAAGTGTTGGGGTGATGACCTTGTAGATTCGTGTAAAGATTTTTCATACATAAAGGTAAAATGTTGCAAAATTTGGTAGAGATCAGATGATTAGGTTGGTCGTAATTTGATTTAAGCTTAAAACATTTGGGTGGCCGCCATTTTGTTTTCGTCAAGATGGCGGCGATATAAATCATGACACTAAGGTGACCTTTGCCAGTGCTACCTCTGTACCAAGTTTCGTTCAATTCGGTTTCACCGTGTTTGAATTGATAGGGGGAATCGATTGGCACACATACATGGCCGCCATCTGCAAACTATTGGGCTGATGACCTTGCAGTTTAGTTAAAAGACGCTCGCCATATACGCCATATAAATATATGTTGTTGCAAAATTTGGTAGAGATCGGATGATCAGGTTAGTCGTAATTTGATTTAATCTTTGAACATTTGGGTGGCCGCCATTACGTTTCCGTCAAGATGGCCAAATTTCGCTCAATTCGGTTTCACCGTGTCCGAATTGATAGGGGGGGGGGGACAGACATTCGAGTACACACACACACACACACACACACACTCACTCACACACAGACAGACACACACAACTTTTGTTCCTGTGTAGATCTCATAAGTCTACTTTCATTTTTTGCAAACATCGAAAGTAGGCTAATACACTTCCAGGATCATCGGGGAGGGAGTCGAACCCACTTTTTCTTTTGCTGTTTTGTCTCTTTATGCTGTATGTTATTTGAACCTGAGAGAGACACACAAGCCATTAGGATGCAATTCAGGCCACATTATGAATAGGCTGAGAAACATTGTTCTAGGGAGCTATCGATTGTCCCGTCCGCTGGAGACCTTGACCAATAGTTTACGGTCTTCGATCAGCTTACTCTGCACTAAATGTGTCAGGGTTAGAGCTTGCTGTAATTATCAACCTTATCAGGGCTGGATCTGGCCGACCCGCCACTAACGTGTGCTATCTCCCAACCGCTTGAACTACAGTCATCGCTTGGTGACTTTACTTCTGTCCTGCGTCCCCTTTCGGAGCAAAGGGCTGCAACAAAGATCCTCCATTGGTTCCTCCTCCTGGCAATCTGTTGCATATCTGCCCGGGATTTGCCTCCTTCCCTCATCTCTTCCTCCACGCTTCTTTTCCAGGTCACCTTAGGTCTTCCCCTTTTTCTTGCTCCTTGTGGGTTCCATCTTAGTGCTTCTTTCTCTATGGCATTTGTAATGGTCTCTGGCAGGATTCTTCTGAGGCAACGGTTGATGAAAACCTGCAAACTCCTGTTGATGTTCGTATGATCCAACATCCAATTTTCGTAACCTGTTTCATGATAAAAATCGTCCACTTTTATCCGTCCGGTTTCTCTCTGTTGCCACGGTGGGTGAGTGGTTATCGTGTCGGATTACTAACCATAAGCTTGCAGATTTGCTCCTGGCCATGGTAAGTGATTTTTGAAAGGCGGAAAAAATCACGACATGCATGTCATACGATGTTGGCATGTTAAAGAACCCATTTGAATTCAGTAGGCCGTGTTCATAGTGGCAAAATTAATCTCAGTTTTTCGCCAGTACAAAGTTCCTAATTTCTCTATTAGAAAGCGTTATAGTGTCAAGAAGCTTAGATATCTAACCTCCTTGACTTTCATAGTGCTTCGATTCGACATGAAAGCTGCCCTCTGGGTGCCAAATAACAAAGCTTGCACCCGGCACCGAGGCCATACGATATTATTATTATTATTATTATAGTGATCATATTTTCTCTGAGATGCCGGTTTATGGCCTACAGTCTCCAAAGCACAGTGGGGGCGAGTTGGGGGGGGGGGGGCAACCCTCTTAGCGACTGTGTCCACCTTCTGGTTACTTCACTATTTGATTTCGTCGCTACTCCTGTGCTTCTGTTGTCAATTTTAGGTCTCTACAGGGAGTAACCAGACTCCCTCCTCCTTTCTCAACCGGGCTTGGGATCGGCTATGACGAAGTTATAGCTTAGCGAACTCTATGGTAAAAATGCACAGTCCTAGTCCTTGAGCAACGCAACCAAGAACTACATTTTCCAACCACCCCGAGCCGAGAAAAAGTTACCTTACAACAATGATAACAACTTTGTTTCTTGGACACACAAAATTGTGAAATTAATAAACCAGTTATACAACATTCCAATGTATATTGTGTTAAAATTTGGATTCAATCTGATGACGAGCTTTTGAGATAATAATTCTTAAATGTGACACATGGTTGAAACACGCTTCAAAACGTGCACTTTTTGTGTTCCAACTGCGATAAAAAAATATTAGAACATAAATTTAAAAATCCAAACCTACATGAACTAACGTAAAATTGAACGACGAAAATGTTGATGGTATTGGATTTTTTGTAGGTCTATTGGTTACTTCACAAACAACCTTCAAACTCGAGTACACATAATACTTTGGTCGACAGAGGGTGACGATACTGTTTCAGTTTCTCCAACCAGAGGCGGGAATATAATCCAGACTTCAGGGGTGGCTGCTAACAACCCTAACCAATGCACCTCGAGGCGTTGAGGACTGAGTCCATGAATCAAGAAATTTAATTTTTAGAGTGGTTGGTTCCTTAGTTTAGGGGCTGCGACAACGCAGTCATGTAGCCCCGTGTACTTTGGGTGTGTGTAGAATCTGTCTGACAACCGGTGTTAATTGCGATGACTGTATTAGTGCGTGTTACGTGTTTTTTTTAAATTCAAGTGAGGACTGTAGACGATAATTTCAATTAGTTCCTACTTTCGCTACCAAATGCTACCGTCCACGACACCTAGCTGTGAACTTGGCTACTACTAGAAGCCATCGTAACCAGTGCCTGGTGACAAACGTTGGAACTTAGAGCATTAATCGAACCTAACCTACAAATTTGCCTTCACACAAGTTTAGTTAGTGGAAGGTTCTTTTACATGCCATATATCTAGGACTTGGGCCCACCGGCTTTACTTCCCCTCTGAAGGAAGGCATACTGAGGGATTTTTAACGCTCTTAAAAAATCCGACAACTTCGGCCGGGTTTGAACCCGTGACCTTGGGAATAGAAGTTCAGCATGCTACCAACTACGCCACTGAAGTTGCCAATGTTTATTCAGACAGGAGTGAAGTAAAATATACAATGAATTTGTTCCGAAATTCAAATTAACACCTTGTGTTGTATAGTAATATGACATGAAATGCAATGCGTGATCATTGATCTTTGTTGCGGACCTCAAGTTGTTTAATAATCCAGCAGTAACTTGTGTCCCTTGAGAATTAGAACGAAATCGTAATGCAAACATCTCCCAAGACTTTCTTTGTAGTCCTCCCAGGAGCTCACATGTAGTGGGACATGGGTTGGCGACCACGGGACCCTAGCTGAGTCTGGCATTACTTCCACTTACTTGTGCCAGGCTCCTCTCCGTCTTCTTCGCTGTCGACCTATCTTGGTCAACTCTTGTTCTTTTCCGACCCCGACGGTATTACGGTATCCGAGGCCTAGGGAGTCTCTTCCTTTCCCGCCTTAATTGGCACTTCTCTCATCTTTCCTGATCCTTAATTTTCCTAGCGATCAGTCTTCTTTTTCTTTTCATTACATTTACTTTTCTCTGTAAGATTCCCGCACTGTTTTTGTGAATTGGCTCCACGTGTATCTAAATTACATTTTCACTCTACACTACATTTTGTAAGTATTTTCAATCTAAGTTGCATTTTTGTCCTAAGTTGCCCAAGATCGCGGGTTCAAATCCGGCTGAAGTCGTCGGATTTATAAGAGCGTTAAAAATCCCTTAGTATGCCTTCCTTCGGAGGGGAAGTAAAGCCGGCGGACCCATGTCATAGATTTATGGCATGTTAAAGAACATTCCACTAAATACACCGGTGTGAAGCTAAATTGTATAGGTTAAGAATGTAAACAACGCTCTTAGGTTCCTACGTTCGTTGCCAAGAACCGACTGCGGTGGAGTCTGGTAGCTAAGTTCTGAACTATTAGTCGTTGACGGTGGCGTTTATCGGCAAAAGTAGGAACTACTTGAAATTAAAAGTCTGCAGTCCTCACTTGAATTAAAAACAGATAACACGCACTAATACAGTCATCACAATTAACACTGGTTATCACCCAAAGTACACGGGGCTACATTACCGCGTTGTCGCTGCCCCTAAACTGAGGAGCCAACCCAACCAACTTTGTCGTAAGTATTTTCAATTTCAATTGCGTTTTGTGAGTATTTTTAATTTAAATTGCATTTTGTGAGTATTTCGAATCTACATTGCATTTTGTAAGTACAGTATTTTGAACTACGTTTTGTGCGTATTTTTCAATCAATTCCTTTTGTGAGTCGTTTCAGGCTGAGTTCCATTTTGTAAGTATTTCCAGTCTAATATAATTTTCGTTATAGTTTCCATTTCATTGTCATTTCCGCTATCCCCCAGATCATTAGGGGCCGATAACCTAGATGTTAGGCCCCTTAAAACAACAATTATTATCATCATCATTTCCTTGTAGTAGAGACGATGATTTCTGAAGAGTTGGGAATGTTACTCTCTGACATGGTGAGTGTTTAGAATGTCGCTTGGTGACGAGACGAGTTCAACAGTGGCTACAATAACTCTGAGCAGGAGCAGACTATCAGACGCCTGTCTCCAGATAACGAACGGAGGGGAGCCTCCAGATGGATGGCTGTGAGGGGGTGGGATCGAACACTGTGATAGGCTAGGCGCTGGGGTTGATGGGAATTAGCGTATCTTGACACCAGAGGGGTGGGTCTCTGCGCATCCAATCACGGGAATTAAAATGTCTGCAGCAATTAAAATATTCATTTATTAGATTCCCCTCCAACATGCGTCACGTCCCCACTGTTGACTCAATACCAGACTCCTCCAACCTTGACTGAGGCCTGAGCAGCTTTTAAATAGGCCTGTATTCATTGGCCGCCACGGGCAACAACAACAATAGTAGAGTCCGCTGTTTCTACCACTTAGTTGTGCCGGGCCCTTCTCTTCCATCTTCACTTCTCTCCTGATCCGGATGGTATTAAGCAGGGACGGTGCGTCATTAAGGACCGAATGGGCCGTGCCCACCCAAGGCCGTTAGGCAGCATTGCAAAGAATTTGTTCAATTAATGTCTTTTAAAATTACTTTATATTACAGATACTCAACTTAAAATAAGTGTTTTACCCTTCTAGAATCTCTAAAGAGAATTCATTATAAATAACTCATCCCTAGCTTAAGATCCTGACAGTCTCGTACGGTGTATCGTCATAGCGAGGGCCGCTCCACAGCAAGTCCCATGTAAAGTATATGGCTTCATGGGCCGGGTGAGGAAACAGTGGTCATAGCACTGTCTTGCACGCGAATTCTTCAGTGCTATGAAGGGAATTTTCTCTCTCTTCAAGGGCCAGCAGATTGGGCCCATAGCGTTGCTTTGAAGCTTCCTGCTTCTGTCTCTGTCAAACAGGATTACGGGAGAAGAGTTTACCCCTCCCAACGCTCTTAAACAGGTATTCAGCTATTGTTCGCAGATAGCTGACATAAGACAAACATGTAATTATACATTTTCAGTTGTCTGATATTCCAAATACAGTACAAATGTGTTAGTGAGTTCCTCCGATGAAGCTGTAATTTCTATTGTATAAATGTTTTTTTTAAATTTGTGGCACGGTAACCTTATTTAATATGTCGATTGTATGCCGAAATAGGAAAATGAAAGTGGAATTTTTAAGCAAATCCATTTTCTTCTATAGCTCTGAAAACAAAGTTAGAAATTAAATAATTATGACCTCATCAACCAAGCTGATGAATAAATTTGCCTCATCCAAGCCCAGGCGAGAATACATGTATTAATAAAGAGCCATGTGGGTACAGTTTTTAATGCATCAACTATTTATTAAAACTTGTTACAAATTTTATGTTGTGTAGAATTATGATAATGGCAATATTGGCAACAATAAATGCCAAATATAAAACAATATTTAATATGTAACAACAATAGTATCATCTGGCTCACCCTAAAATTTTAATCAGGAGCCGCCCCTGGAATTAAGGCATGTGAGGTTTAGACAGTCTTCCATTTCATTTCCAATCCAGACTGCAGCCTAAACTTTCAGGTGCACTCTTTCGTTAGTAATGTTAAGGGTAGGTATGACTGAAATTTGAAACTTCTACAGTTTTCATGATATCAGTACCAAATTTTAAATACACATGTAGATAGATATCAGTATATCATGTACCAAGTTTAATATATTTATGCCTACTGGTTCTCAAAATATCCTTGTTTTTAGTACATAATAATTAGTCGCTTGAAAAATGCTCCTTGCGATGCAATTTTCAGGCTGCTGAACTGAAATTTGGTAAGAATGTACCTTACTAGTATATTAACAGTATTTGCCCTCAACTTTAAAATCTGTTGAATATTGAACTGTCTAGAATTTTTCTAAATTAGTATTTTTTTTTTTTTAAATTAATGCTGCAACATTCAAATTTAACAAGCCAAAAAAAATACTAATATACATTTGACATAAAAACTGAGAGCAAATTCGTATCCCTACCTAAGCTGGAGCATGCAAGTAACTTTTCAGCTAATTCTGATTTAAACTCTGTCGCAAGGAGCATTTTGTATACAGCAAAATGTGTTGAAATTTGTAACTGAGAAAATTGCATTTAAAGTTTTAGTACCATGGTCTTACCTTAGAACTGCCCTGCTCCATATGTATCCCCCTCAGATGTCTTTTTTCTGTCTTCTTCTGATATTTTCATCCACTTTTGTAGTTTCCTGGATTGTTTTTGGTGATTTGATCTCCTTTTTCTACTCAAGGTGACACGCCGCATATCCTGACTTTTGCTGCCAAAGACCGCACAAGCAGATATAGTTTCCCCTCGGACAGAATGAACAATTTCCAGTGTTTTGAGACAACCCATGTTGAACTCACTGACTGCCTTAAGAACAGCAAGTTCAAGTTTTTTCCTCGATACAAAGACTTCCTTGGGGCATTTCGTCCAAACAACACTATGAAGACATTCGTTCGCATTTTGTGTTCCCCCTTGGGTGCAACGTTGTAACAGCTGATCTGATGCAAGCCTGTGGTATGCTGGCATGATTTTTAAAACTACTGTAGGACTTAATTTACAACTCATTTTACTATGGCTATCCACTGGTTTCCCTTCCGCAATTTGTCGATTATAAAAACACCATGATGTTAAAGATTTTGGACATGTGCCATGTTGGGGCTTAGTGTCTGTGGACATGCAGTGTCTAAGAGTAGCATAAACTGCCCTCTTCATTTCAATAACATCAGGAATATTACTAGCAATGGCATGCCTGTAGTAGTTTGTAAGCTTTGTAATGGTGGTCTCTTTTAAACTGCCTTCTTTACGACCACCCAGAGTGACACCTTTAACCTTCCACTCCTTAACAATGTTCCGAAGTGCAGTACCAAGTCGTTTAGCCACATGATTGATGCACTCCTCTTTTTCGATGACTTGCTGAGGACCATACACTTGAAGAGCATTCAAATGGGCATGGGTTTTGGCATCACCATCAGACAACATCGTAGTGTACCTCATCCCTCGGTCAGCAATAGATCTTTTCCAAATAATTTCCCCAATGTCTTTCTCCATGGCATTAGATGAGCCATTGTAATTTCTCTGGCATTCCCCTGAAGCCTTATGCCCATTGAACCAAATGTCAAACTCTACACTATTTTTACCCAGTTCCTTCTCAGTCCTTTTACAATCAACACAGCATTTTGACAGTACCTCATAATCTAATACAATGCCTGTTTGGATGTCAATAGCAAAGCCAACCCCATAGTTAGAACTGTGCCCTCGTTTATGCCACGTGGCATCGTAGGAAACACCAATGTCAATTATTTCATTGCCATCCCCATTATGAGCTTTGCGAACTGCATCAGCTGCCATACGAAGGACCTCTTTCTTATATATTTTCCCCTCATCCACTAACAAGTTCAAATGTTTAGCATAAGGTCTCTTTCCGAGAGTATTCATGCCCATGTTAGAAGAGAATTTCTGCACTGCTTGATGACCCTTTCCTATGGCACTAAATGTCTCCACTATAGTTTTATTCACATGAAAAGGAGGTCTTTGACTCTGTGAACTGGATATTCGAGGAGAACTATACTCACTAGCAGCCACATACCCACAGTTCCTACACTTAACTACTATTTTGCTGCAGAAACCATGACTTTCTCTAAATTCAACTATCACAGACTTTGTCTGACATTCACTACATTGTAAATCTTTCATGAGATTATCCCATACACTTGTGTGAACTAAGGTATAAATCACAGGACCATCATTTATAATTGGGGGCCCATACTGTGTTGAGCATTCTGAAAATGAATTTAATTTTCTCTCACTGCTAGAAATATCATAATTTTGTTCTGCTACAGAGCTCAAACCACTGACAGATGCTGCACTAGAAATACATTTTGTATCTAAATTACACTGTAGTTTCTCATTTGTGTTTTCAGCCTGGCCTACATTTAGGCCTAAGTTTTGAGACTTCTCATAGGACAATTTACCTGCAATACTTTTCTTCGAAGGGCGTTTCTTTGGCTTTCTATAACTACTTCTGGGAGTAGATAGTCGCCCCATGATGAATAAAGAAACACAAATCACAATTCAACACAATTTCGAACGCGCACAAACAATTTTTCACACTTTGTATTAGTACACCAACACGTTACACTGTTTACAAACACCAAGCAACCATGTTGTACTACTCAACACATTTAAATCTAATATTTCACATATAAAAACATCATACACTTAGAATTCCTGGCCAAAAATAAGGTAGTCATTTAACACAACCCTTGAAATAATTTTACAAGTTACAAGATTCTTAGAGAATAATTTCTAAATCGCTGTGGAACTTAGTCTCTGTTTTGAACACTAGCAGACAAAGGAGCATCACGATCCACACCGCTTCCAACACTAGATTCTTAGCGGAGTATTTGAAAAGAACTACGAAGTAAAATCTAGGCCTAAAACAAATATTCTGCAGTACTGCAAGTGAGTGGGCGTGCACCAGAGCATTAAATACCCATGCAGCACCTTTTAAAAATGGCTACCACGGGTTAAATAAATGGCGCATAGAAAAAAATATACCATTTTCTGATAGAGCACACATTGTAATATTTTATTTTTAATAAAAATAAAAATGACTTTTTTCAACAAAATATCAAATATTTCAGTCATACCTCGCCTTAACTAGCGAACCCAAGCGAGAACTCTCGCATAATGGTTTGCGTGCGCCCCTGTGTAGAGACTACCCACCCGGCCCTAGTGCTATGCGGGCTGTACGTGACACAGTTCTGCCAGGGGCTATCGTTTTGTGTATTTGTTTAAACGCAAAACAAATATATATATATTTCCGTTGACTTTTCAACAAATCCAAGATTTTTCCTGTACTATTGACACGAATTGGAAGTTTTTGGTACAAACCACACCTTCTAACTCCTTCTGGTTTAGGAGCTTGAGTTTTGTGAAACATAGACCTTAGCGTATTATATAATAAGATAATCTCTTCTTAGTATAAAGCAAGGTTGGTTGGTTCCTCAGTTTAGGGGCTGCGACAACGCGGTCTTGTAGCCTCGTCTACTTTGGGTGTGTGTAGAATCTGTCAGATAACCGGTGTTAATTGTGATGTCTGCATTAGTGTGTGTTTTCTGTTTTTAATTCAATAAGGACTGCAGACATTGAATTTCAAGTAGTTCCTACTTTTGCCGCCAAACGCCACCGTCAACAACTACTAGTTCAGAACTTGGCTACTAGACGCCACGGCAGTCGGCTCTTGGTGACGAACGTAGGAACCTTAAGAGCGTTGTTTAACCTATAAGCTAATTTAGTTTCAGACAGGTGTAATTATGGGAAAGTTCTTTAATATGCCATAAATCTATGACATGGGACCGCCGGCTTTATTTCCCCACCGAAGGAAGGCATACTGAGGGAGTTTTAACGCTCTTAAAAAATCCGACGACTTCAACCGGGTTTAAACCCGCGATCTTGGAGTATAACGCAAAGTCCCCGATTCTTGGATGTCACGGGTAATCTTGAGAGCCACTGGATGGATTATAGTGTGGTTTTCACCATTCTGTAAAGGATATCTCGAGGAAGGTCTCTGTAGAAAATAATTTATTTATGATCAAAGGAAGCCAAGCAGTAACGATTTCAGTGAAAACGTCGGGAAAAAAACTGGCGTCCGTGCGCTTTTTAAGCTTACGCTGGGAAAACCGTTAAAATATCTATATCCTATGAGTGTATGAATTGTCTATCATGACAAGTTCTACAAAAATATCCGGGAGAGCATATCTCTATCTTCAATACATCGCCCACTATAGCCTAAGTGTTTTTACGTTTTCATTTCTCCAACAATCTCAATTAAATTACTGAGATAACTGTTTTCGGGCGAAGCCGGGGTGGGTTTCTAGTTAGTATTATATATGAATCGCAACCAATGGCCAAAGCTGGGTATTTATGATTGAACGCCCGAGGGCTCCCAACAAGTCCAATTTCAAGTAGTTCTAACCTTGGTCACCAGGTGCTACTGTCACTGACACCTAGTGGCGAACGTTGGAATTTGATACAGCGTTTTGAAATAGCCAAATATAACCTACAAATTTAACTGCAGTGGTAGGTTCTTTTACATGAGTCCACCGGTATTAGACTACTTCCCCTCCGAAGGAAGGGATACTGAAGAATTTTAACGCTCTTCAAAATACGACGAATTTGGCCGGGTTTGAACCCACGATCATGGGCATAGCAGTTCAGCACGCTACCGACTACGCCATGTTAATTATAATAATAATATATTTCTTTTTTTGACGTTGGTTTACCCTCCAGGGATGGATTTTCCCTCGGATTCAGCGAGGGATCCCACCTTTACCGCCTCCAGGGTGGTGTCCTGGATCTTGGATACAACTGGGGAGGTAGGATCAGCAACTCGCCCAGGCGGCCTCACCTGCAAAGCGAACAGGGGCCTCATGAGGGATGGGAAGATTGGGAGGGATAGGCAAGAAGGCTGCCGTGGATTGACATTAGGTACCATTTGCCTGGAGAGGAAGTGGAAATCCACGGGAAACCCTTTCGAGGATGGCTGAGGTGGACATGGAACCCCCTCGACTCATTTGGACCACCTGAGGCTAAGGGCCAGTTGTACGAACTCGGGTTATACCTCGGCTAAAGTTATCTCCGTAGTTAGCGCAGAATTGAGTTGTACGACATTGGTATAAGAGATAATCCGGGTATAAACGACGGCATAGCTAACCGGGCATGGAATGGCGAGCTATTGCTTATACCGAGAATATATATGGCGCACGGGAGAGACCGCTACAACATCCGAAGTTAAATCATCACAAACTCTTAATTTCAGTGAGCTATTCATAAATGTACATGAGAACGTAAATTTCAATAGCAGCACAATAATTACATATACATTTTTATAGGCAAAATACCAAAGCAAGCCAGCGTCATTACAAATGTAAGCATCATATGCATTGTCTTCAGCATTGAACGCCATGTTGCAGTGGTCCAATGGTTAGCGCCCCGGACTCAAGACGAAAGAACGTAAATTTTGTGGATCGAACCCCACCAGTTCCAATTTTTTTTGCTTATTAGTTTTTGTTTCTGTGTTATGCTTGGTGTTTCTGCATTATCTTTTATATGTAGCCTACCAGTAATCACTTGGGGTGATCCTAGGTTCAACAGGGTAATTAATAATAACTCCGCGTCAGTCGAGAGCATCATGCTGGAGATGCCAGGAATTAATGTAGAAAGTGTTGCAGAGGCTCACTTATTAGAGAAAAAAAAACTAAGTTAAATCATCGCAAACTCTTAATTCCAGTGAACTATTCATATATGTACATGAACATTTTCTGTTAAATCATCGCAAACTCTTAATTCCAGTGAACTATTCATATATGTACATGAAAATGTATATTCTTAATAGCAGCACAGTAATTACATACATATTATTACAGGAAATAACGAAAGCAGGTCACTGACATTTCGTACGTAAGCATCATATGCGCAGTCTTCGGGGAATTACGTTAGGTAGCGGTGGCCCAGTGGCTAGCATGCTATTCTCGCGTGTATAAGTTTACATTTGTTGCGGATCGAATCTCACCAGATCCAACATTTTTTGCTTTTTTGTTTTTGTTTTTATGTTATGCTTGGTGTTTCTGTATTATCTTATATATGTACCGTTAATCATTTGGGGTGATCCTTGGTTCAACAATAACTTTGCGTCAGCCAAGAGCCTAGGATACCGTACTCATAATTATTCAAGAGTCATGCTGATGCGGAGGATCCATTAATAATAGAAATAATATTTCTGCAAAGGAGAAAAGCAAAGAAGATCAGACAGAGGCCGGCTCATTTTCTGAACTGTAATGAAAATTAATTCTTTATACGGTTCGGACAGGAAAAATACGCAGTTTTGAGGTTATTAGATCAAATTATCGATGGACAGGAACATATGACTGACAGGTAAAATGTATGATAATAACATGTAGTAGCCTATCCTGCACCTACCGGTACTTAAATCTTGGATATGCTATATTAGTTTGCCTTATATTTATATATACGATATAGTCTACTATTATTTACTGACTCGTAACCAATGCATTTATTTATTATGTTTGTTATTCTCACGGCCTCTCATGGAGTATCGCAGTGGTGAATTCGATATTCATCTGTTTCCAAAGAAGTTCAAATTTCGTGTCAATATGTCCACAAAGTTAGCTCCGTTTGTTACCAACTTAGCTAGTCTCTCAGACAGTCTCTCAGACAAGCATGGAATAGCGAGCCCCGGAATAAAATCTTGTCGTACAACCCACCCTTGGAGATATACCAAGGAAGACGTTAGCCCAGGTATAGCTATTCCGATGGATAACCCGAGTTCGAACAACTGGGCCTAAGTAGACCCCGTTCCTGTCCTCATACCACTTTTCAAATTTCGTGTCAGAGCCGGGAATCGAACCTCGGACCTCCCGGTGGCAGTTTAACACCCTGACCACTACACCACTGAAGCGACATAATAATAATAAAGGTAATAATAAGACGACATTAAGAACAGAGAACAATTTAGACAAGAAATTTAGACAACAATTTAGAAATAAAATCAGAAACACGAAAATTGTACAAGTTTCAAGGAAAGATACATCAGGGAAAAAATGGACAGAGGAAAGGAAGAAAAAGCACAGTGAACTAATGAAGAGGTTTTGGGAAGAAAAGAAGAGAGGAAAAGGAAGTGAAGCTGTGATTGGCTCAAGTTCTCACGCTCTCCTGAAGGGGAATAATCGGAAATAATAATAATAATAATAATAATAATAATAATAATAATAATAATTGCTGCAGAGATCTAGTCGAGTGCTGATCAATAAAGCCGGTATATATTGACGACATATATAATAATATGAATACTAGTAATAATAATAATAGTCTAACAAACCCACGATTGGGAGCACCCAAACATTAAGCCGACTGCAACCCTGCTCATAGCCTACTAATTGTGGGGGACTAATAGATTGCGTGACGACACCCTTAGCCACATCACCTTGCTTTTAGATCATGGGGCACTACCTCTCACATCAAGCAGGTACTTAATTGTCCTCACGAAGCTGAGTGTACACATTTCCTTCTCCTGATACAGAATTGAGAAGAGGTGGGTTCGGTTCCTACCTCAGCCATGCTGGAAGTGGTTTTTCATAGTTTCTCATTTCTACTGTAGGCAGATGCCGAGATTGTACCTAAATATAAGGTCATGGCGCCCACCTAACCATATCCTAGCCCAATTAAAAGTACGCTACAGCAGTAACAAAAACACAGATTATCAGACAGATTCCACACACACCAAAGTACACAGTACTACAGGATCGCAAAGCCTTCAAAGTGAATAAACGACAAAAGCCCTCAAGTCAGATCTTAAGTTCTCGCCTGCTGTTCCCAAGGTTGCAGGATCGAATCCTGGTGCAGCCAGTTGGTATTTAAGGGTGCGTAAGTGCGAGTGAAAGTATTTTGAATTTCAGTTGCATTTTGTATTTCGACGCTACATTGCATTTTGTACGTATTTTGAATCTAGCCTCCGTTTTGTGGGCCTTTTTCAATCATTGTTATCTTTTCGTTCTAAATTCCCTTTTGTAAGACCATATTGTGCGTTGTTTCCATCTGAGTTTCTCTTTGTACGTATTTTCCGTCTCACATACTTTCCGTTCTGGTTTCCATTTCATTCTCATTTTCGCTATCACCCAGATCATTAGGTAGGCCTCATAAAACAACAATTATCATCATCATCATAGATGTTTTTTTTCTTTCTTTCTGTTAACCAAGAAAAATTTCCCCTTTGGTATTTACATGTTTTGTGACAGATTAAGGGGATGCTAGATGAAGGAATTAGTGTACGACGGGACTGAAATAAATTCTGTAGAAGATGAATTTAAAAGATTTAATTAAATGTTGTAAATATTGTCAATTCAAATTACAGTACAGTAAGTATGTAGTTAGTTTTAGTTGTAAGTATGAAGTTAATTTGTTTATTAAATATATGTCATTGTTCTATTAGACTGTGGTGTGTGGGTCTGGTAGCAGTTGCATTGTTTATTAGTTATAGTTCATTGTTTCAGTAGACTGTGATGTGTGAGGGTGCATGTGAGTGGGCCTGGTGACAGACTGTTTTAGTGGTAGTATTTGTTTGTTGGTGAAACTTTAGTATTTTTTTCGTTTGTAGAATTTTGGTATTTAATTGTTAGTAGAAGGTTAGTATTTTGTAGTAGAACTGCTCTTTACTTATTCTGAAAGGGAGTAGCAGCCTTTCAGAATAAATCAATTCTTTACTAGTCTAACAGACGGTTAAGATATTGATAATATAAGCCAACTAATGGCTACACTGCGTTCTGCTGCACGGCTGAAAGCAACGGGAAACTACAGCCGTAATGTTATTCCCGAGGATATGCACCTCTCTATGCATAATTACATGTGATGATGGCCTCCTCCCTTGTAAAATTTCAATCCGGAGGTAAACTAGTCCCCCGTTGGGATCTCCGGGTGGGGACTACTCGAGAGGGGGTTAACATCACAGAAGTGACAAAGAGGAAATCTGACATTCTACGGATCGGAGCGTGGAATGTTAGAAGTCTGCTAGGAAGTGGAAAGTTAGAAAACTTAGAAAGGGAAATGGATAGGTTGAGGTTGGATTTGGTTGGGATTAGTGAAATGCGCTGGCAGGAAGAGCACGACTTTTGGTCAGGAGACTATAGGGTCATTAGCACTAAATCAAACAATGGCCAAGCAGGGGTTGGTCTCATATTGAGTAGGAAACTTGGACAGCGGGTGGAATATTATGAGCAATACAGTGAACGGATTATTGTAGCAAAAATCAATACTAAACCTACGTGCACCACAGTGGTACAAGTCTATATGCCTACCAGTCAAGCTGATGAGGAGGATGTTGAAAAGGTCTACGAAGAAATAGATGACATTCTGAGGTATATCAAAGGTGATGAAAATGTTATAGTAATGGGAGATTGGAATGCTGTGGTAGGAAAAGGGAGAGAAGGGAAGATAGTAGGAGATTTCGGATTAGGTGAAAGGAATGATCGAGGAAGCAGGCTGATGGAATTCTGCACCGAACATGAGTTGGTCATAGCTAACACCTTGTTCGATAACCACAATAGAAGAATATACACATGGATGAGACCAGGAGATACAGGGCGTTACCAAATCGACTTCATTATGGTCAAGCAGAGGTTTCGAAACCAGATTTTGGATTGTAAAACATATCCTGGTGCTGACATAAACTCTGACCACAATCTGGTTGTAATGAAATGCAGATTAAAGTTGAAGAAACTGAAGAAAAGTAAAAGCCAAAAAGGTGGGCAATAGACAGACTGAAAGTGAAGGATGTAAACGAAAGATTCAAGAAGAGTATAAAGGAAGGACTAATCAAAACCCCTAAACAAACTTCAATTGCAGACGAATGGGCACTTTTGAAGAATGAAATAACAAAATCCGCAGAAGAAAACATTGGTAGGAAAGAAAGAATAGGTAGAAAACCGTGGATCACTCAGGATATACTAGAATTGATGGATGAAAGGCGGAAACACAAGAATGTAAGAGATGAAAAGGGGAAAGCAGAATACAGACGTCTGAGAAATGAGGTTAACAAGAAGTGCAAGGAAGCGAAAGAAGAATGGTTGAAAGAGAAATGTGCAGGTATAGAAAATTGTCTGAAATTAGAAAAAGTAGACACAGCTTATCGAAGGATTAAGAATACTTTTGGGGAAAAGAAGACTAAGTGCTGTAATATTAAGGACACAAATGGAAAGCCTCTAACAGATAGGGAAGAAAAGGTTGAGAGATGGAAAGCTTACATAGAGTGCTTGTATAAGGGATAGGAGATTGAGAATCATGTAATGGAAAGGGAGGAGAATATTGATGAGGATGCAAAAGGAGATTTAATATTGAGATCAGAATTTGACAGAGCATTAGAGGACTTAGGCAGGAACAAAGCACCAGGCATAGATGATATACCGATTGAGTTGCTACGCTGCATAGGAGATGAAGGTCTGATCAGGTTATTTCACTCGGTGTGTAGGATTTATGAGACAGGTGAGGTACCCCCTGATTTCAAGAAGAATGTTATCATCCCTATACCAAAGAAAGTGGGAGCTGACAGATGTGAAGATTACCGTACAATCAGCTTGATTACTCATGCTTCAAAGATCCTGTCTATAATAATTTACAAGAGGATTGAAAGCCAGATAGAAACGGAGTTGGGTGAAGACCAGTTTGGTTTCAGGAGAAATGTAGGAACAAGGGAAGCTGTACTAAGTCTTAGGCTGATTTTGGAAGGTAGAATAAGGAAAGATAAGAGAACGTTCATGGCATTTGTAGACTTAGAAAAGGCTTTTGATAACGTTGATTGGACTAAATTGATTGACATTTTGAAATCTATTGGAATAAAGTGCAGGGATAGGAGGGTGATATACAATCTATACAGAAACCAGACAGCAGTCATTCGAGCTGAAGGACATGAGAGAGAAGCTGGTATTCAGAAAGGTGTAAGGCAAGGCTGCAACTTATCACCCATACTTTTCAATCTTTACATTGAACAAGCAATGAAGGAAATTGGAGAAAAATTTTAAGTGGGAGTGAAGATTCAAGGAGAAATAATTTCAACTCTGAGATTTGCTGATGACATCGTCATCTTGGCCGACAAGCCTGAGGATTTAAATGAGTTTTTGAATGGTATGGACTCCGTCTTACGGAAGGAATTCATGATGAAAATTAATAAATGTAAAACAAAAATACTGGAATGCAGCCGAAATAAATCAGAAACCTCTATGGAGATCAAATTGGCAGGTGAAAAGCTGCAGGAAGTAGGAGACTTCTGTTACTTAGGAAGCAGAATAACCAGTGATGGACGAAGCAAAGAGGATATAAAAAGTAGGTTGGCTCAGGCAAGGAAAGCCTTTCTACAAAAAAGGAATCTGTTGACATCGAATATAGATTTAGGTATTAGGAAGTCATTTTTGAAAGCCTTTGTCTGGAGCGTAGCGCTCTATGGAAGTGAAACTTGGACTATTGGTGCAGCAGAAAAGAGGAGAATTGAAGCATTTGAAATGTGGTGTTACAGGAGAATGATGAAGATCAGATGGGTAGATAGGGTTACAAACGAAGAGGTATTAAGGCGAGTGGGAGAGGAGAGATGTTTCTGGCGACTGCTAATGAAGAGAAGAGATAGGTTGGTAGGACACATACTAAGACACCCAGGAATAGCAAGCTTAGTTATGGAAGGAAGGGTCGAGGACAAGAACTGTAGGGGTAGACCAAGATTAGAATATGTTAAACAGATAGCCTCGGATGTAGGGTGTGGTAGCTATGTAGAGATGAAACGATTGGCTCAGGACAGGGAGGCATGGAGGGCTGCATCAAACCAGTCAAAAGACTGAAGACTCAAACAACAGTGCGAGGGAGCCGTGCCTAAACATCCATTTCGGAACAAACTTCTGGCACCAAAGCGTCTCTCAAAACCACAGTAGTTAAAAGGGACGTAAAACCAATAACATTACTCTGGACCAAAATGTTATGTGTACTCGAGTTTGAAGGTTGCTTGTGAAGTAACCAAAAGACCTACATAAAATCCAATAACATCATCATTTTCGTCGTTCTATTTTACGTTAGTTCATGTAGGTTTGGAATTTTTAATTTATATTTTAATATTTTTTATCGCAGTTGACACACAAAAATTGCCCGTTTTAAATCGTGTTTCAACCATGCGTCACATTTAAGAACTATTATCTCACAAACCCGTCATCAGATCGAATCCAAATTTTAAAACAATATGCATTGTAATGTTGTATAACTGGTATATTAATTTCAAAATTTTGTATGTCCAAGAACGAAAGTTGTTATCATTTTTGTAAGGTAACTTTTTCTCGGCTCGGGGTCGTTGGAAAATGTAGTTCTTGGTTGCGTAGTAATCCTTATACATCAAAAAGTTATGCTTTATGACTGTCAAATACGTAAATTAATTCACTTAATGTATTTTGTATCGGTTTGTATTTGTACGGGGAATTAGGACAGGGTTCACCAGCTAGCCGCTCCGGGAAATGCTGTACAGCGTTGCTGATATGGAGCCCATCACTTCCGAGCGAGGCGCGCCATGACGCGTGATGGAGCCCATCTTGGCAACGCTGTACAGCTTTCACCGGAGCGGCTAACTGGTGAAGCATGCCTTAATTCCCCGTACAAATACAAACCGATATAAAATAAGTGAATTAATTTACGTATTTCACAATCATACAGCATACTTTTTGATGTATAAGGATTACAACGCGACCAAGAACTACATTTTCAAACCACCCCGAGCCGAGAAAAAGTTACCTTACAAAAATGATAACAACTTTGTTTCTTGGACACACAAAATAAAACAGTTATACAACATTCCAATGTATATTGTGTTAAAATTTGGATTCGATCTGATGACGGGTTTGAGAGATAATAATTCTTAAATGTGACGCATGGTTGAAACACGCTTAAAAACGGGCACTTTTTGTGTTCCAACTGCGATAAAAAATATTAAAATGTAAATTTTAAAAAACAAACCTACATGAACTAACGTAAAATAGAACGACGAAAATGTTGATGTTATTGGATTTTATGTAGGTCTATTGGTTACTTCACAAACAACCTTCAAACTCCAGTACACGTAATATTTTGGTCGACAGGCTATATAGATCTTAAGTTTCTGGCTGGAATATAATCCAGAGCCTCCTTGGTAAGAGAAAAGCGTGCTCCATACACCACGGTGGACAGTAAAAGCAATAATAATAATAATGTAATGGGTTTAAGGTCCATTATTACTGCTGTGGCTTTTTAAAAGAATAAGGGCATAGTGTTGGTTTCAGTGTATTTTGCTAGATCCCAATGCATTTTGTACAGCCGTGAATAGCAGAGTGTTTACAGGAAATTCCAGAGCTAGTCGGTCATTCTGCAAGTACAAATAAGTTATCCTAGCTTTTGGGTTTTCACAATGGTAGTGGTGGGAGACGGAAGGGAGGATGATTTCAGCGGAAGAACCAGAACTTGGCCTGGGGGAAGTGGCGTGAAAGGGCTGTGTAATGGAATGACAGGATAAGAAAGGTCCACTCGGAAGATTAGCTGGCGCAATTCGCCAACACCGAGTAGATTCGCAAGCACGATGATGAGCCTCTCCAAGGAAAAATCTCGACACCCCAGCGTCTCAAACGTCACAGCCGGTAAGCCCACAATTATTATCATTATTATTATTATAATTATTATTATTATAATTATTATTATTATTATTAGCCAGCCCCGTGGTGTTGGTGCTGCGCGCCTGCCTCTCACCAACAGGTCCCGGGTTCGATTCCCGGCTCCATGAGGGATTTTAGAAGCTGACGTGAGAGCTGGAACGGGGGTGCACTCAGCCTCGTGAGGAAATTTGAGTAGCCGTCTGACAGTGAGGCAGCACCCTGGTCAGGAAAACCAGGATTAACGGCCGATTGGACTCGACACGCTGCCCACTCGTCACCTCGCAATCTGTAGCACAAAGCACTTCATGACCTGTGGTGCCATGGTAAGAGGTGTATAATAATAATTATTAATATTAATAATAATATTAATTGTAATTATTACTATTATTCAATTATATAAAAGTTTGGGCTCTGAAGTCGAGACCTAACCAAGTTTCCCCACACGCACGGCTGAAAAAATTGAGATAGATATTCGAGATTTAAATAATTTCTAACAGGCGGTCTAGAAAGTCGTCTACGATTGATCTCAGCAATCTTTCTATTTTAAGCCTACTGTTCACATTTTGGAACAAAAATTAGGAAAAAGTAGACTGAAGAGATCGAGCAAATGTGTGTCTGTCTGTCCTTCTGTCTGTCTGTCTGTGTGTGCCCCCCCCTATCAACTCCTAAATGGCTGCAGCAATCGAAACAAAATTCGGTAGGAGTAAATATCTATACCTGAATATCGCACGGCCATATTTGAAAATGATGTCAGTGCTACCAACTGCAGAAGAATCGCAATTGAAATTTGAGCTCCATGTTCGATATCTTGGAAGGTATGAATTTGTTACTGGCTCTCATCCCCCCTTGCCCTTTTTATAACCAGAAGATGTTAATAATATTAGCATATCAAAAATGCTTTATCAACATGATATTACCGTACCAAAAATTAATAAATTATAACACACAGGAAAGGCCTAATTTAATTACTCGCTAGGTCAGCTGAGTTCACAGCAAAAAAAAACTAGGAGTGAATGTTCCAAATCTTCGTGGTATTCAAGAACACCCTGTTTTGATTTAGGAAAAGAGATCAGGCGGGACGAAGCTAATGTCAAGACCAGCTTGTTGAATGGAAGGCTGGACGTACTCAGAAAGGCCGACAATTTTGATCTTGCCACACATGGTGAAGGGAACAGAAACAATCTTCCTACTGACTGGTATCATTAAATAAAAAAACAACATTCAAATGTCAAAGTATAATGAAAATCTAGGAATGATACAATTAAATTACAATTAAATTACAACTAAAACCCTTAACCGCTTAGGCTAATCTTGTGAATAAAAATAAAATCAGTCATTGCCCAGTTGGCAAAATTTCATTTCCCCATCATCATGCGATTAATTGAATTACTGAACAGAGGGTAATATCATCCACAAGGATAAAAGGAAATATAACAACATGAAAATCAGGCCGGGTGCCATTTCACAAACAAATTACATAAAGCAACAAACGCGTTCCTTGGCGAACGAAATCGTCCGAGAAGCTTCTGAGTCCAGCACTGACTGTTCTTTGAAGCCTATCTGACTAAAATTAAGTCCACGAGGTTCCCATCCAGCTAACGGGAAATAGGGCAATGAATAACCCACCCTGCAGTAAACTACATATAACAGAATGACCAAATTATACAAGCCCTTCCAAAATATTACATACTAATATACTAAAATAAAAAATGTCAGTCCGCTCAAAATATGGTCCACCGACACATGGCCTTAACGACATACCAAATGACACAGTTTAAAGTTCCATCGAACGGTTGCCCCTTCTAACAAATTGAGTTCATACCACCTGGTGTATTTCCGCCCTCCGAGGAAACTGCACTATCAGGATCGCTTAAGAGTCCTTCCGTCAGCAAGCTTCTCCTCACACTCTCTCTGGACTAGCAGGCCACAAACCTGTATTCCAGTGTACCCCCACCACCCTACTCCAGTGATGCCAAATGCGACTAGGGGCGCAACGGGCCAAAACAAGGCCAGAGTCCAAGGTTTGAGTTGGTACCATTGAATATCACCCCACACAGCTACTGCGTAGAAACTTTCCAGGAGCTGAGGCGTTACACAATGTTCCAGCCAGATTGTTCTTAGAACAAGGGCTTAGCGAATGTAGCTGACAGGAAATGTTCACCTTTCCAATGTTCACGGATACATGGCTTGATTTATCTCCCTTCCATCAGCAATAATCCTTTAAGTGACAGGACACACAAAGGCACAAATCCTGGCAGAAAAAGGGCTTGGCGAACCCATTTCACCAACAGTCAGGCGCCAGGGAGGCGAAATGAATTCCCAGAAGGGCTTGGTGTATGCTCTCATGATAATCCGGCCAGACCTGGGGTTGTTACTGCGCCTTGAAGATAAAGATGAACATGTACTGATTTGCAAAATCGGTACATCCTCCTCCTCCCAAGGAAGACGACGGGGAGATGACAAACAGGGTGATGGTGTCCAGCTGGTCTCTTGGCAGCTGAAGAGGCTACTCCAATCCGCCAGCAGACCTTGAAGTAGATCTCCTCGGGTAGAATGATGCCATGGGACCTAGATGGTACCTCCAAATTGGGCCCAGATTGGTAGTACACGTCCCACATAGTGACCACTGAAACACACATCAGAACAGCAGCGTATGGTCCAAATACAGTTCCCTTAGAGGGAACAATCGTTCCAGGCCAGTCAACCAGCCATAACAGCTGAAGTTATCCCAGGAAGGATAAAAAAAACATATCACACGAAGCATTAGTGTGCCATCGAAGTTCACTTAAGAGTCTTTCAAGTCACAAGGGATACTTGAGGCTTCAAACAAGGTTCTGCGCAAAGAGATAGTGTCTAGGGCATAACTTAAGGTCCACTGAAGTATGAAAATCACACGAAAGGGACAACCAACTATACGATATGACTGACGTTAACAAGCTTAATTGAAAGTTCACTACAATACTTAGCAAGAATAACCGAATCAACTTATATCAACCAATTTTGTCTAAAACATACAGAACCCATAATTTTTAACAGCATACTCAAATCAAAAGTACCTGCAAACTTAACCACCAAAAATTTAAACAATTTTTCAAAATGAATTTACTTTAACCAAAACCTAAGGACCTTTTTTTCTGCGACTTCACGAAATCAGGACAGCACGTAATTATTTCCAAAATTCACAATGACAATTACATTAACATGCCGCACGGGGCATTCCATCAGAACTACATTTACTATACCGCCCGTGGTATCGCTCAAGTTAATACATTACAAAATTACCTACCGCACAGAAAGCATCACACAGAGCTCGTTTTGATATGCACACAAACACAATTTACATGTCTTGCTCAATTTCACATGTTCCTGACCCACACTGCCCTCAGTGGCCTCCAAGGACAGGAGGAACAGAGACCATAACATCCTATCACGCAAGCACACTAGCAGCAAGACAAACAAAATAAGGAAAAACCACGTCACCCACATAATTCACACACATTCACACTCCCGGCACCTGGGCTGAGAACTGAACCCAAGGCCAAGGACTCATACAAGGCGGAGGACTGGCTCTGCAGAACGATTCACACAAAAATATAAGAACCTCAAATCCATCGGACTGTCACCCCGATATTTCTCCCACTCCATAACTGCCTACGGGCACTGATCCCGGCGACAACACAAAGACATAATTACCCATTCATACAGCAACTTACGAACCAGGTAAACAGCACGGAGACTGCAGTTCATAAGCCTGACGTGAATTATTAAAACAGTATGCACTGTCATTCACGCACTACACACATAAATATCGCCCTGTCCTTCACACGACAGGTCCTCTCCCTTACCAACGCGGGAGGAACATTTACTCTTGGGCCACCAAACCCTGGCCATCAAGACGTAAATCAGCTCAGTACTGAGCTGTCCACTCCGTATCAACACATGACCCCACGGAGGGTACTTGACATCTTCTCCACAAAGGCAGGCCGCCTCAGAAGATGAAGTACAACACTTTACAAACACATAATAAATACACATAGATATACCTTTCGACACAAGGTAGGGCACCCACCAAGCGTCACACACACCCTAGTGCACGTGGCTCACCTTCCAATCACACAACACAGACAATCAAAACCCCGAAAATTTCTCTAACTAGCGTTACCACAGACTACAGACATCTCTAACAAACAACGTGTGTCACCTACCATTAATGTTCACCATCCAAATACCGGGTGACACTTTATGACCACACTCAAATCGAACCCATGATGCTTCAACGCACCACTGGCATCATACGTTCCCAAAACATTAACTTCACGAAGCTACTTAAAATCTCAAAATTCACAACCTCCTCGACTAACAACACGTGTCTGTATCTCACAAAATGCTAACGCCAATAAAATCCCTCCCAGAATATCAAAACTAATTTATTCAGAATTACAAGTCACAGAAGTGACAGATGTTATATCTCAAAAGGCACGAAGCAATTAAGGTCTTCAAAATAAGTCCATAAATCCAGCTCACACCAACCACATTGGAACCTCACACACCCCCCAAAAAAATGCCAAGCTACCAACACACTATTACTCAGAGAATTTAAATTTATTTACCACCAAAGATGATTACTCCAGTAACTACCCAGGACACTAACTGTCACTAAGGCTCACAATCGATCAGAACATCCGGTGGCAACAGCCGAACTCACACACACCCAAGGTGACGGGGCTACACAAAATATTAACGAGCCCAGAACTTTTCAGAGTTGAGACTACAACGGAAATGCTAGCGGTCTAACAGATCAAGGCTGCAAGTTATAAATAACTAACCAACTAATGCACTGAAGCACCCTCAAGCCAAAACTCCAGAATCAAAATATCAAAATATGCATGAACGTCTACAACAGCTGATTGTGAAGTGAACACACCCAAGCTAACGGGAGTCTACATGAAATCTCACGAACCTACAACCCTTCAGAAATGTGACCACAATAGAATAACCTAGCCGCCTAACAGCAAGAACTGCAAGTTATGAATAACTAATGAACCAACCTACCCAATGCAATCCCAAACGAAACTCTGCAACCTCAAAAAATCTCAAAATCAGACTAGCGAACACAGCAGCTGACATACAGCGACAGCTCAGCATGCCACCGCAGGGCCATCTCGCTAAAGGAAAACCTTCACCAACCGAACCACCAAATAATTATTTTTTACTACCAAAAATCAACAAGTATTCCCAGAGCTAGCAACTTTATCACTGGAACTCGAACACAGGACTACAGTTCCTAACATTCATCCATCACACATCCTTCTCATACATCTCATTATAAGATTTAACCACCCACGACAATAACCCGTTACGTTCAATTATGCAAATTAGCAGTCGTACAGATATCATGAACCTAAACTAATGGTATTGCGGACTCTTACCAAGAGGGCCTCCGTAGAGGTCTTTTAACCCCGACTCCCCACTGACTGAGCGGCCTCAACTACCCCCAAAAAAATCTTGCCTGTCACCGAGATAACGAAGTCCCATACCTTCAGTCACTCGACTCGGGCAAATGCTATATACACCCTGCCCGGGCCCAATCAAGATGGTACTCACACCCCAAATTAACTGGACTCCTGACAGTAGATCCCCGTACGAAACACACCTGCATAATAGGTTCAGTCCAAAATGCAACTAATACAACTAATATAAATAACAATCCACCTTACGTTAATGGCAATTAGCCCTCAATTTACTCCCACCCTAATTCAAATTGTATACTTACATCAATTCATTCACACATGACTTTCATTCAATCAACAGGATTAAAAAACCTTGAAAGATTACAAAAGAAAATAAATACAATTTTGACCACCAAAGAACACCAGTTCGATTCCTAGTCAGGACAGCAATAAAGATCGCATCACACATACACTCTTACATCCTGAACTCAATCAACCACAGAAATACATTCATGCATCCACCAGACATACGTGCTCCCTTCCCTGAACAATCCTCAATTCCCCATTTACACCAGTATGTTACTATTCGGATCGTCAAGACACTATAACGCCAACGGAGTATCAACTCACGTGAGGACCTGATAAAACAACCCGTAGTTGTAGCCCTGAAATCACAGTTCCCCTTACATCGTAAAAATACGTCCTAAAACGGAAGACACGAATCGGGGGCAAATATTTATTTACACCCTAAATGAGATGCGACCTGAAGGTGAATGCCTCCAAGAAAAATCCCACTTAGTAAGTCACTCAACGAAACACACACTAAGATACTGAATATTAAAGTAATTTAATACTTGACCAATTTAGATGATAACCTAACCTTAAAATCCCATGTCACAACAAGACTATTTACTCTCCCCCCAATTACTAACCAAACTTAAACATAAATCAAACATACATAAACACTCACCTGATTCATTTATACTGAATTAGGACACACGCAATTCGACACATAACATCATTCAAAACACAATTACCGAACGCACATATGGACAGTAATGCGACCATTTTCCAGAATTAATTTAACGCAGAATAAGTTGACAACACCAAATTTTAATACGCTCACGGTCCAATTTAATTTGACAGAACTACCAACAGCGAAATAATTAATCCCCAGCTAAAGAAATGACAACAAAACTTGAAATGTTTGGCATAACGAACAGCTGACAACTACCAATTATACCTCACACGTATTATGCACAGCCAATCGCAGAACTTCACATTCCCAGCCTTACGTCACTAACAATTATTAAGAATAATTACAGATTTACCCCAAGGAACCTGCTGATGATAAATCCACACACGCAATTCACACATTTACTGACATCAGTTGTATAAAATAATAACTCGTCACAGTCGTCGGCCATGATAGTTCAAAATCACTACGTGATTCAACAGGCGTGCACTAAACGCACATCAAAACAGACACTAAGTTATTCTTACTGGAAATACAAGTTTATCAATTTCAGCCTATTTTCAAGAGAATTTAAAACGTCAGTAATTTAAATTTTACCAAAACTACTTCCAATCAGACAACCATTTTATTCTTTCCAAACACGTGACACAATTTAGTCAAAACAACACTTCCCGAGGTGTACTTTTAGCACAGGCGCAGTAAAATTGAGCTGGACTATTTCCTACAAGAAAGAGAATGAATTTACAACCACCCCAAAACCATACAAACAGCATATCAAAACTCACCACGTGTGAAATTCATTCGGCCGGTCAACTCGTCAATCTGGCAACGCAGCATAGCCATTATTATTACAGCAGTCCTGAATTTCGTTCAGCGCACTCTTGACTGTCACTTACAGCGATCTTCTCGTCTAACAGCTGACGATATGAATTTCTCATTTGGTCCTCAGTGTACACAGCAGGTTATTTTACATGAAATCAAATCACAACATGTATTAGGTTCTGCTCTAATAACTAGCCTACCTATTGGAAAGAAGAAAAATTAGTAAGGAGGACCCAATCAACGTTAATTAAGTTACTGAATTTAATTTTAATTAATTACTGCAATCAGTCAGCAGGAAAGATTATTTGTTAATGGCAAGATCACAGAACAAACCATGCTCCCTGCTACCAATGTACCGGCTCTCATCCCCCCTTGCCCTTTTTATAACCAGAAGATGATAATAATATTAGCATATCAAAAATGCTTTATCAACATGATATTACCGTACCAAAAATTAATAAATTATAACACACAGGAAAGGCCTAATTTAATTACTCGCTAGGTCAGCTGAGTTCACAGCAAAAAAAAAACTAGGAGTGAATGTTCCAAATCTTCGTGGTATTCAAGAACACCCTGTTTTGATTTAGGAAAAGAGATCAGGCGGGACGAAGCTAATGTCAAGACCAGCTTGTTGAATGGAAGGCTGGACGTACTCAGAAAGGCCGACAATTTTGATCTTGCCACACATGGTGAAGGGAACAGAAACAATCTTCCTACTGACTGGTATCATTAAATAAAAAAACAACATTCAAATGTCAAAGTATAATGAAAATCTAGGAATGATACAATTAAATTACAATTAAATTACAACTAAAACCCTTAACCGCTTAGGCTAATCTTGTGAATAAAAATAAAATCAGTCATTGCCCAGTTGGCAAAATTTCATTTCCCCATCATCATGCGATTAATTGAATTACTGAACAGAGGGTAATATCATCCACAAGGATAAAAGGAAATATAACAACATGAAAATCAGGCCGGGTGCCATTTCACAAACAAATTACATAAAGCAACAAACGCGTTCCTTAGCGAACGAAATCGTCCGAGAAGTTTCAGAGTCCAGCACTGACTGTTCTTTGAAGCCTATCTGACTAAAATTAAGTCCACGAGGTTCCCATCCAGCTAACGGGAAATAGGGCAATGAATAACCCACCCTGCAGTAAACTACATATAACAGAATGACCAAATTATACAAGCCCTTCCAAAATATTACATACTAACATACTAAAATAAAAAATGTCAGTCCGCTCAAAATATGGTCCACCGACACATGGCCTTAACGACATACCAAATGACACAGTTTAAAGTTCCATCGAACGGTTGCCCCTTCTAACAAATTGAGTTCATACCACCTGGTGTATTTCCGTCCTCCGAGGAAACTGCACTATCAGGATCGCTTAAGAGTCCTTCCGTCAGCAAGCTTCTCCTCACACTCTCTCTGGACTAGCAGGCCACAAACCTGTATTCCAGTGTACCCCCACCACCCTACTCCAGTGATGCCAAATGCGACTAGGGGCGCAACGGGCCAAAACAAGGCCAGAGTCCGAGGTTTGAGTTGGTACCATTGAATATCACCCCACACAGCTACTGCGTAGAAACTTTCCAGGAGCTGAGGCGTTACACAATGTTCCTGCCAGATTGTTCTTCGAACAAGGGCTTAGCGAATGTAGCTGACAGGAAATGTTCACCTTTCCAATGTTCACAGATACAAGGCTTGATTTATCTCCCTTCCATCAGCAATAATCCTTTAAGTGACAGGACACACAAAGGCACAAATCCTGGCAGAAAAAGGGCTTGGCGAACCCATTTCACCAACAGTCAGGCGCCAGGGAGGCGAAATGAATTCCCAGAAGGGCTTGGTGTATGCTCTCATGATAATCCGGCCAGACCTGGGGTTCTTACTGCGCCTTGAAGATAAAGATGAACATGTACTGATTTGCAAAATCGGTACATGAATGGGAGCTATTTCAAAATTGGCACACGTATAGATAATAATATTGCAGTTTAATTTCCAGGAGGCCATACATGGCAGTGTTGCCAAAATTATTATAAGCCTGCTGATAGGTCCACATTTTAAATGCATATAACTTCTACATTATCAATTGGATTTCAACCAAATTTCGTATGTGCTATGTGTACATAAACAGATATGACGAGCGTATTCTTAAGAGCTTCCAGGGCTGTCAACTGTTAATAAATGCTCTCAATTTTTTTTAAATCCAAATACCAATATATCAGAAAGTATGCAAGCCGACAGCTTTAAACTATGCACACGTATAGTACCTGACATTCTATATTAATTTGGAGTAACTTATATACGTCAGTGCTACCAACATAATTCTAAGCCTGCTGAGAGGTCCAACTTCTATGTAACTTCTATACTAACTAATGGATTTCATTCAAAATTGACACAACAATAGATCATATTATTTCAGATTATTTCTGACCAATACATGTATGTCATTGTTGCCAACATGATTTTACACGCGCTGTTAGATCCAATGTCTAACTGCATGCAACGTCCATGCTATCCATTGGACTTCAACCAAATTTTGTATTCTGTACCTTAAGAGATGGAATTAAGAATATATTCAGTCACCAGGGCTGCCAACTGTAGTTCTCTATTAGGCTACATAATGCCAGGTATACAGTATTTCGAACTAATTAGAAATTTCGATATTACCAACTTAATTTCGTCATTATTGTAGATAGATCCATATAGATTAATCATTGGCATGAATCTTCAATTTTAAGAATAGTAGGCTCTTTAGTTCGTCACGGAACTTCCTGTTTTAAGTAAAAATGTGTTAATAATTTGGGATAGTTAAACACACAAGAACATAAACTATTAATATTAGCAGGCCCTGTGCTGTTGGGGCTCGTTATACCACGACACATTTTTACGTGCTTAAATTGGTTAGTATTTGATCCGAAATTTAAGAGATATTTGTTTTTATGATCATCCCATCACAACTTCTAACATTCAACAACAGCTGAAACATCGGATTGGTATAATCCAGACTATATTGAAGGATAGCGACATTTGGTAGATGTCTTTAATTATACCTTTCGGACATAACTGTTTCGTGAGCAGGCTAATAAATAAACTTGTTAAAATACCGGCAATGTCCCCAAAAAGTAGAGGAAGCTGGTGGCATAACATAACGAAGTTGTTTCCTAAACTCACATGCATATTTTATTCTGAACCATTACAGTATTATTGATTTATTTGACCTAATTAAAAATCACCTAACCAATTGATGGCTTCTAGTAACTATGCGTCAGCAGACTTCAGAATTGCCACGTTCGAGTCTCAAGCAAAGTAACGGCCTTTCAACAGCTGTCCACCTTATGTCCCAATGATCCTGGGTTCGATTCCCGGCCCTACAAGAAATTATTTCTTGTCTGAGGATTGGAGAGGGCAGAAAGGGGCTTGTGTGGATAACTAAAAAGAGGTGGGGTCGATTCTCACCTCAGCCATTCTGGAAATGGTATTCCTTGGTTTCTACTCCAGCCAAATGCCGGGATGGTTCATAACTTAAGTCCACGGCCGCCTCCTTCCCAATCCTCATCTGAATTACAAATACTCACACTACTAAGGACCCCCCAATAACACAGGTTATGAGACAAAATCTACAGATCCAAGTACACGGGGAGATGTTGAAGCCCCTCTAATGAAGCAAGGACAACAAAGGTTTTCTGTTGTTTCTCATTTCTACTCGAACCAAAGCCACTCTGGTTCCTACCTGGCCTAGAGAGACCAGACGTTCCGTTTTTCAAACATCAATCTTGGAGATCTGAAGCCCAATGCCAAACCAACCGAACCACTTAGCAAATAATAGTTTGCATATATTCATATTTCTGTTTTTTTGTTGTTTTTTTTTTGCGAGAAAAACGTATGAATTGAATGCTCGCCCAACTACTGTACGTACTATACATGGGACTGATGACCAATAGGTAAAGTTCCAAGATCCTATATGAAGCAATAACAAACATTTCGAATCAATGGGATCCATCATAGTGTACAGGGTCTTTCATATACAATAAGAACGGCAAGCGGGAGTTTTGTTATTCGTTGCTGGGGTGGCCTTGGCCGAGCTTGTGGCGCGCCACGGCCCCCTGCTGTACTATTGAAAGCGCGCGCATACTACATACGAGGGCTGTTTCTTTTTCAAGTTCCAATGGACTGTATAAAAACAACAGATTGACACCAAACTGATTTTACTACTCAATGTTTGCTTGTTATATTCCTATGTCTCAACATAATCGCAAAAACGATTGAAACATTTGTCGTATTGTTACACCAGCTTTCCAATGCCCTCGGGAAAACATTCTGCCCCCACTGAGGTTGGTACGTCTGGACAGTCTCCTGAAGTTTTTCCTTTTTGACGAGGCGTTGCTGCCCAACCATACCTTCAATTCTCGAAAAAGGTGAAAACCATTCAGTGCTGGTTTGGACTAAACGGTAGATGGTCCAAAACTTCACACTTGAATTCTTTGAAAAATCTATCGTAACGTTGGTACAGTGAGGTCGTGAATGGTTTTCACCTTTTTCGAGAATTGAAGGTATGGTTGGGCGGCAACGCCTCGTCAAAAAGGAAAAACTTGAGGAGACTCTCCAGACGAACCCACCTCAGTGGCGGCAGAATATTTTGCCCAGGGCATTGGAAAGCTGGTGTAACGATACGACAAATGTTTCAATCGTTTTGGCGATTATGTTGAGACATAGGAATAAAACAAGCAAACATTTAGTAGTAAAAACAGTTTGGTGTCAATCTGTAATTTGTATACAGTTCATCGGAACTTGAAAACAAAAACCAGCCCTCGTGTGTACTACGCGCGCGCTTTCAATGGTACAGCAGGGGGCCATGGCGCGCCACAAGCTCCGCCAAGGCCACCTCAGTAGCGAATAACATAACTGCCGCTTGCCGTTCTTACTTCATATGAAAGACCACGTATTTACAAAACATACAGTATGTGCATGTGTGACCGCGATCGAAACAAGCTCATTGCCTTGCGCTGTCTAATGGGGTACGCGCTCAGACTAAATTCTCTATGTTGATTTTTATTGCTATTTCAAGAAGTAATTTCCCGGTGTTTGGAAAAATTATGTTTATGGAGTCATAGTAATTTGAACTTTTCTTCTAGTGGCAGAAAATAGTGTCGTCCCATAAGAGAAGATCTAAGTAGGTATCAAAATCTCCGTTACTAATTTTTAGCCTATTTTCATTTTTGAAAAAATAGGTTTCGGAGATCACCTTTTGTCCGTGTGTGTGTGCGTATGTATGAGTGCCCCCTCCCCCAATAAAATGTAAACGGCCGAAGTGATTTCAATGAAACTCGGTAAGCACATACTACTATTTCGTCGGACCTCGACCGTGGCTTTCAAATTTTAATACGTTTCACTAATCCAACATGGTGGCCGCACGAAATATTACACTGACATTCTATATCTCCGCAAGCGTTACTGATATCACCCTGAAATTTTGTACGGTGATAAAGGCCACTACAATAAGTTCAGCTATTTGACTTCCAAAAACCTGTTAAGTACAAAACCAACATGTTGGCCAAGTAAAATTGAAACATTTAAATGGACGTTTCTCGCGATTTACTTATCTGAACGCACAGAAACTTAGTACAGTAAATGTTCAGACAAATTGTAATCCATTAGCATCAAATATAATTCAGTTTTTTCATAACCCCAAGATGACGGCTGTGCTCAATTATAAAACTAAGTTTTTATTTCTTGTGTTCTAATCCTGATAGCCATATTCCACACACACGCAACTGCACGAGGCTGATAACATGTATATCCCTACGTTTAGCTATGCAGAACTAATGAGAGAACACCGATATATTAGCCTACTTTCGATTTTTGCAAAAAATGAAAGTAGACTTATGAGATCAACACAGGGCGAAAAATAGTGTGTGTCTGTGTGTGTGTGTGTGTGTACTCTGAATGTCTGCCCCCACCCCCCACCCCCCTATCAATTCGATCACGGTGAAACCGAATAGAACGAAATTCGGTACAGAGGTAGCACTAGAAAATGGCACCTCAGTGTCAGGTTTTATATCGCCGCCATCTTAACGGAAACGTAATGGCGGCCACCCAAATGTTAAAAGCTTAAATCATATTACGACCAACCTAATCATCTGATCTCTACCAATTTTTGCAACATTATACCTTTATGTATTAAGAATCTTTTGACCAAACTACAAGGTCATCAGCCCAATAATTTCCGGATGGCGGCCATGTTTGTGTGCAAATCGATTCTCCATATCAATTCAAACACGGTGAAACCGAATTGAATGAAATTTTGTACAGGGGTAGCACTATCAAAGGGCACCTCAGTGTCATATTTTATATTGCCGCCATCTTGACGAAAATGTAATGGTGGCCACCCAAATGTTAAAAGCTTAAATCCAATTACGACCAACCTAATAATCTGATCTCAACCACATTTTGCAACATTATACCTTTAGGTACGAAGAATCTTTTGACTGAACTACAAAATCATCGGCCCAATAATTTGCGGATGGCGGCCATGTATGTGTGCAAATCGATTCACCATATCAATTCTAACACGGTGAAACCTAATTGAATGAAATTTTGTACAGAGGTAGCACTAGCAAAGAGCACCTCATATTCAAGTTTAATATCCATATAGCACGTTGTATTTCAACAAGCTACTACAACCAACATTCAATTATACTCCATGAAAAGGACAAAGAGTTATAACAATACCCTTGCATTTAGGAGAAAGTAGGCTATATGTTCTTTACTGAACATCTTGTTTTTAATCTCACAACACACTAAAGTAGACCACCCGAATTGTCCGGAAGTTCATGGGTTGTGATATCAACTTTCCAGCAACTTTCCCGGAGGTCCGGGTTCGATTCCCATCTCAGCCATCCTGGAAGTGGTTTCTACTCCAGGCAAATGCTGGCCTGGTACTAAACATAGGCTATGGTCCCATCCTTCCCAATCCGATCCTCAATTTACACTAGTAGGCTACAACCATCACAATAGCACAAATTCCACACACACCCAAATACGCGGGGCAATATGACCACGATATCGCAGACCCTAAAATAAGCAACAAAAATAGCAGAAAGTTAGGAGTTTTTAAAATTTCTTCCTTAAAACCCGTATAATTACAGTATTTAGCATACCAGTAATTACCTAAGACTGTTTATGGTGATCATTAGGACCCGTATGATGATGACATGTCATCTTTTTCCTCAGCTGTCTAAAACAATGCTGAAGTGCATAGAAACTCCGGATGGGCCACCCCGTCTTCAAATATGTCATTTTTATTTTGCATCTTCTTGCATTTTTTGCTATTTTTCCATTTTAAGAGCATTTTCTTAAATTTGGTAAATTTTTTGGTCTTATTTTAGAGAAATCGGCCTTTTAAGGTAATCTTTTTCCAATTCTGTTATGTCACAACTTTATATGAGGGAGTTACGTGTCTCAGAGTTAAGAAGAAGCTAGTAGCTGATACAAGACAATTTAAAATATTGAAATATTGATTCCATTTCCTTAATCAACCGGGTGGAAACTAGTCTTAGCAACAATCGTGGCGAAATTGCTGCGGGTATTGTATCAAACAAGCGCTGGGCAAAAACACAGGGTATAAAACATTATACAAAATCTCAGACATTCTTTCTGGTGAAAACTACTGCATGGATGGGATTGAGGAGGATTTAGCAGCAAACGACCTTTCTCAGTTCAAGTACACTCCGATCACATCAGTTGGTGTTGAACGCAGGTTTTCGAGATATAAAATCTTGTTGGCTGATAACCGCACATCATTTACATTTGGCAACATCAGAATGGCATTTGTAGTGCAGTGCAACTCAGACTAAAGTAAACATAAACCTTTTGTTAAGCGCAAGAAATCTATTTTGATTGACTTTTCAGTTAGAGCTTCTGTTCTGTTAGGTAGTCAGCCCGAAGGCTGGTTGGATCCCCAAAAAGCACCGCCGTTAGGTTATGTGGGTAGATACCCAAGGCAGCGCTATATTGAGGCGTTCTAGGCAAGAATAGGAGTGAGGTAGTTTGCCATTGCTTTCCTCACTGAGTCAGAACAGTAGTCCTAACCCTATGAGTAGAACCTTTCACAGCATCCACAGGCACTGACTGTGCCCTGAATGTCATTACTAAGCACCACCCATACCTCAGTAGCTTCCATATAATCACAGCCATGAGTGAGACTGAGACATCGGTAAAAAGCCACCTTTTACTCTAGCCTGTGCCAACTGTCATTTTTGAAATATTGGTGGGTATATTATTATAAGATCATTTTCTCCATTTTTAGTGCATTTTTCGAATTTTTAGGTCATTTAAAACAGTCATCTTTAAACATTTTAAGTGCATTTTTTAAATTTTTTTTTACAGCATCATCATCCGGGCCCTAATGATAATTGTTGTTTTAAGGGGCCTAACATCTAGGTTATCGGCCCCTAATGGTTTGGATGATCGTGGAAAATGAACTAACTACAGCTTACGAACTAGAAGAAGAAAAGTAAAAGGAAAGAACAGTAGGGGTAATAAAAGAAAGGGAATTGAGGGACTTAAAATGAAAGAGAGCCATGAAAGGCAGATAGGGAAGGGAAGGAGGAGAGGGCCCGCCCCAAAGGCAATGGAAAAAGGGAGAAACACAGGACCCAGCTCAGGAATCCCTCGGGGGCGCTAACTCCCGAACTCACTAGCCATTAGCCCTTGAGGGTGTAGCACAATTCAGGGTGCACCAGAAGTGGTGGGGCTACACACACCCTGCCTCCTTGAGGGCCTTGAGCAGAAGGCAGGAGATATTATGGGGGGGGGGAGAAGGCCGTCCCTCGAAGAATGAGGGATCAGGAAAGATGAGAGAAGGGACAATTAAGGCGGGAAAGGAAATAGACAACCTAGGCCTCGGATACCCTAATACCGTCGGGATCGGAAGGGAACAAGTGTTGACCAAGAGAGGTCGACAGGAAAGACGACGGAGAGGAGCCCGGCACAAGTAAGTGGAAGGAATGCCGGACTCAGCTGGGATCCCGTGGTCGCCAACCCACGCCCCACTAGATGTGAACCCCTGGAAGGACCTAAGACTGTGAATAATAATGATAATAATAGAAACAATAATGATTATAATGATAATCGTGTCGGCTGCCATGTAGTTCGTAAAGATATATTTAATTAGTCTATTTACCAACTATTTGTCTAAAATTCAATGACCTACACTAATCACCAAAGGTGCTGCGAGAGTTATTTGGCGAGAAGATATCGCACGACTTACACCAGAGTTCCTTAACCGGAGATTCAAACCAGCACCCTTCGCGCTAAAGTCTTAACCACTCAGACACGGACTTGCTGGATATCTACGAGTATTGTCATCGACGTTGCGTTTTTAATCCTCAGTGCCTTCTGGATTCAAGCTTGTGTTCACTTACATTATTATCCGCTCTGACATGGGACGCGATGTTCCCAACAACGACTGAATATCATAATCCGGAAGGCAGTGAGCATACCAGAATTGTTAAAAGCAAAACTCGCTGGATCACTAAAGTCAAATATTGAGACGTAACTTACGAGACATCATGTACATCTCTCTGTTGTTAATAAAATTTAACTAATGCAGCCAATGGCCATTCTTGATGTATAACATCTTTCCACTCAGTATCTGGATATTTTGTGTGGCACTCGGTAGCTGGACATTTTTGTGGGAGTGATTTTGGAAAAGGGACGGAAGTGGATGGGACGGAAACAATTTTTATTAAAGGAAGTGCGCATAAACATGCATAGCAGTACATACATAATGTGTATTGAAGTGCCAATTTGAATGACTGTATTCCTTTAAGGATTTCAGTCGATTTTGGCATGCAATGTCACAAAACTCGTCACATAGTGTGCAAACACAGTCATCATCAGGGGTGTGATATTGTGTCTTCCTGCAAATCTTGTGACTTGGACAGCTAAGCTTGTTAGCCGATGACTTAGTTCCTGATTCGGTGGCGGCGGAGATCAGTACAACGATGTACTGTCGGCCATGTGGCTATGTGGAATCTATATCGCATCAACAAACACTCCAAGCAACGTATGAATTCAGTATATTAACGCCGACTACTAACAATAATTGAACTTCGTTGGTCTAAACGTATCACTGGGAGAAACACATTTAATATACCTTCTGCACACCTAATTTTTAATCGCGCCTATACTTGGCAGTGCGCTCTATCGGCAAAAACAGGCTATTTTCAATAACATTGCTGACATGGGTTCAGTAACTGGCCGGTATAGAGCGCAACTCGCATCAAGTAGGCAGTGGATTGCTTCCGCCACGGCCGTGCTCCCGCATACCGTAGTTCAACTAGTTGAAGGTAGATGTCACTACTGCAGATCCATTGGAGAACTTTGTTTTAATTAAATATATATATTTTCCATTATAAAATGCACAATATAACGCTCAATTGTATAACGCCTCAGTATTCAAATATTTTCCCAATGACCGTCATGTGTTGACGGGTTTCAACTAGTTATGATTTATTACGGTCAGGATTTGGCACTGGAGTTTTACAAGTAGTTATTTCAATGACCAACAGAGTTCACTGTTAACAAGGGATTTGCGCTCCCGGAACACACATAGTAGGATAACATGTCACATGTTACACATCATATGTGACTACTGTAAGGCTCGTATAATTTATTTTTTTATTTTCAAGACGGCCGAGGTAGGATTCGAACCCACGCTCTACCGATGCCAGCTAGACACAAGGTAGCACGTCAGTGGTCTCGGCCACCGCGGTCGTTCGTAATAAATACAAAAAAAAAAAAAAAAAAGATGCAAAATAAATTCTGTGTTTTCTGATGATTGTTGATAAGATGTACCTTTGTGGTTGGTCGGTTCCTGAGTTTAGGGGCTGCAACAACGCGGTCATGTAGCCCCGTGTACTTTGGGTGTGTGTAGAATCTGTCTGATAACCGGTGTTAATTGTGATGGCTGTATTAGTGTGTGGTATCAGTTTTTAATTCAGGTAAGGACTGCAGGCAATAATTTCAAGTAGTTCCTACTTTTGCTACCAAATGCTACCGTCCACGACAACTAGCTGTGAACTTGGCTACTACTAGATGCCATCGCAACCAGCGCCTGGTGACGAACGTTAGATCTTAGAGCGTTAATCAATCAAACCTACATATTTTGCTCCACATAAGTTTAGATATTGGAAGGTTCTTTTACGTGCCATAAATGTATGACATAGTCCCGCCGGCTTTACTTCCCCTCTGAAGGATGGCTTACTGATGGATTTTTAACGCTCTTAAAAAATCCAACGACTTCGGCCGGGTTTGAACCCGCGATCTTGGGCATCGAAGCTCAGCATGCTACCAACTACGCCACCGAAGCCGCCGGCATTCAATTAAATAATAACAGAACATTATTAGTGTTGGCAATAATGATCTAAAAGAAACGAAAGAAGCATATTTTAAGGGTATAGAGGTCCTAGTTATGAGACAACTTTTAACGCAGAGCCAAGTAGACTACTACAGGCTAATGACCGTGATTTCCCAAGGTGTAGGCTAGTGACGCTGGTAAGCAGAAACACAGAAGCACGTCTAGAATACGCCCAACCCATCTCGAAGAGCAGTGGAGAGGAATACGTTGCCGCTATTGATCTCGCGATAAACGGCTCTTCTCAACTTGATAAGGTTTCTCTCTGACGCAGACTGAAGCAAAGAGAACGTAATTTTAACGAGATTCTGGTACGAAAAAGTAATGTTAACTCCATTAAGGAGGTGAGGATATTAAACTGTTATAAAAGGAATTTCTATATACTATAAAGCCAGTAATATTATGCTAGAAAAGTGCTTTATGCAAGTCATATTTCCTACATCCACAATATTTCCCAGTGATGACAATAATCACTCGCTCAGAAAGCACCGGACTGAGCCCCTAAATCAGGGTCAGTAAAAATGATTCTGTCTTGACAATTCTTGCTCTACTTTCGTAATGAGCCCATCTCCTCCCGACCTCAGTTATCACAGATATATAGCCTATTAAAATTCTTAATTCGTCCAAAATATAGAATGCAACTGAAGTTACTACTCTCATTATATCAGATGGGGTGTTTGGTTCCTCTGGGATGAACAGTGTTTGTACACTTGTACCCAATGTGACACACTAGTCTCAAGCCGCCTGTCAAACACTGGAAAGTAGTTTAATAATTAAATTAACACGTACATGTTTCGGTATACAATGATACCCTCGTCAGCGTGAAAAATCTTAGAAACTACGGTACCGGTAAATATTTAATATGCTCGCTAAATAGTACTACCGATTTCAACAGTCAAAGACTTAAGCTACATTTTGCGACTAGAATAAGCTCGATATCTTAATTACCCGTGACGTAATTGAGGGTTAACTTTGTCACTAACTCGCCCCAATCTCGGGGAGACTTAGTGACGAAGAACCTTCTCATAGAAAACACATTGACAATTATATTTTCACTTAGCCACGCTGCTTAGTTTAGTTTTGTGACTTAATAGCAAAATTTTTATGTCATACTGAATGCTTACCGGTACAACCTTTTTTAAATAATATAGGTAATACACAGAAATTGAGTGATTGACATTTGCAATGCTTAAACAAAACTTTTTTCTATTCAATAATAATTAAAATACAATGAAATCAAGGTTTAAAATAACGACTAGAACATTTTCTTGAAAGTAAATAAAACTAGACCCAGTAAAAGAAAATCTATTGAAATCTGTAGGTGCTCTTCCTACCGGTACTCATTAAATAGCTGCATCTCCTTAACTTGGAAGAGCTAGCTCTCTAGTGCTCACTTGCTTCCGCGGGCCGATCTGCATCACAATCTCGGCCTTTGGGTAGAAGCTTTCCTTTGGCTTTTCCGGCCATTTCCAGTTTTTCCTGGTTTTCTCCATGACATTGATGACGTATCTTAACAAAAACCTAAAAATAAAATGGATATCCTCACAATAAGTCATTAATTTAATTAAATGAAAGGTCACAAAAAGAATTAATAAATAATTATGGGATGTGTGAAATACTTGGTCGCATCACAACCACCTGAAATGTCAGTTATTTCAATACAAAGTTTGCTTCAGGACATAGACCTTGAATCTGTTTGTTGGTTATCTCCGTCCGCTGTTCAAAATGTTTAATGTATATTTGCCAGGTAATTATATAACAAGTAGTTCCGTGAAGAACTATACAGCCTATTTTCATATATCCTGCTCATGTTAATTGTCTCTATCAACATACAAAATTTCAGTTTAATTGCTGTAACAGATTCGTAGATATTGAGAACCGTCTAAATATTTCAGATGGTCGCCAGGTTGGATTTTTATTTTTGTACTATTACATTAAGATTATTGTGTACGTGTGGTATTCAAACTTCAATCGCATGATTAGAACACAAGAAGTAAAAACGAGATTTTAAAATTACGCACAGCAGCCATCTTGTGATTATGCAAACAATTGAAATAAATTAGATGCCAGTGGATCAACATTTGTATAAGCATTTAACGTGCAACGTTTCACTGCACTCTGATAGTTAATTCGCGAGAAACGTCCATTTAAATATTTATACTTCGCGTCGCCGCCATGTTGGATTTGTGCTCACCAGGTTACTGAAGATCCTTTAGGTGAACATATGTTCATAGTCTCTATGAACATTAAAAAATTCAGTTTGGTTGCTGTAAAAGATTCATAGATATTGAGAACCGTCTACATATTTCGGAAGCTCGCCATTTAGGAATGTTATATGTATAGGCCATAGAGTTATGTACCTTTCAAGGACAATTATTGCCTAGGTTCATTATTCAAACTTTCACTTCGATCGCATGATTACCACACATGAAATAAAAACTTAATTTTAAAATTTCGCACAGCCGCCATCTTGAGGTTATGTAAACAATTGAATTAAATTAGATGGCAGTGCATTACAATCTGCAAAATCATTTACTGTACCTAATTTCACTGCGCTCAGAGAGTTAAATCACGAGAAAAGTCTATTAAAATATTTCAAATTCGCTTGGTCGCCATGTTCGTTTTGTACTTTACAGGTTTATGAAATATACATAAGTAAACTTGTATCAGTACCCTTTATCACCGTACAAAATTGCAGGGTGATATCTGTAATAGTTTCGCAGATATAGAATGTCAGTGAAATATTTCGCACAGCCGCCATTTTGAGGTTATGTAAACAATTGAACTAAATTAGACTCCAGTGGATTACAATGTGTATAAATATTTGCTGTACCAAGTTTCATTATGTTTGGATAGTAAAATCGCGAGAAAAGTCTATTTAAAATTCTCAAATTCGCTTGACCGCCATGTTGGTTTTGTAGTCACCAGGTTTTTGAAAGTCTCATAGGTGAACTTCTAGTAGTGACCTTTATCACCGTACACATTTTCAGGGCGATATCGGTAATAGTTTCGGAGATATTGAATGCTAGTGAAATATTTCGCACAGCCGCCATGTTGGATTGGTGAGACGTAACAAAATTTGAAGGGCACGGTCGAGGTCGCCGGGAATAGTGCTATGAACTTACCGAGTTTCATTGAAATCGCTCCAGCCGTTTAGATTTTATTAGGGGGGACACACACACACCTCACACACACACACACACGCGCGCGCGCACACACACACACACACACGACAAAAGGTGATCTCATAAGCCTATTTTTTTTTCTTTCAAAATTGAAAATAGGCTAAAATTGGGACTTTGATTATCCAACTGTAATCAAATGATAAGTTGAGAAATTCAATTAAGTAACATCATAAAACAGTGCCTCAAAAGTGGAGCAAGTAATGAATGTACTGTGATAATAACCTATTAAACTACTTTCTAGCGTTTAACAAAGCAGCTCTTATATCAGTCAACATGGATAATATATAATACCATGTCCATGCAGTTTATGTAACACACTGGCAAAATTATTGCCGCGGTAACAGTTTGGAAACTCACTGTACCTGGTAAGCATAAGATATGCTTCTTATTTCGAGAATCTATGTAAATAATAATAATAATAATAGTATCGTATGGCCTCGGTGCCGGGTGCAAGCTTTGTTAATTGACTTGCATGTCGAATTTTATCGCTCATTGAAACGCTATGATAGTCAAGGAGGTTAGATATCTCCTTGACACTATAGCGCTTTCTAGTAGAGAAATGAGGAACGTTGTGTTGGTGGAAAAATCCCGAGATTAATTTTGCCATTATGAACACGGCCTACTGAATTCAAATGGGTTATTTAACATGCCAACATCGTAAACATGCGTATCGTGATTTTGTCGCCTTTGAAAAATCACTTACCACGGCCAGGAGCGAACCTGCAAGCTTGGGGGGTTGGCAGTCCCACACGATAACCACTCACCCACCGTGGCAAGCTATCTATGTATGGAATCTCAATGATGCGTGGTCAACAATATTCATTAGGCTGTGATAATTACCGGAGAAGAAACATAGTCTAAACAGCCTTGGAGATGATGGTTGCCACGACTACCTGGACCAGAAGACTGGAAATGATTCGGTTTCTCACAAGTTTGTTGCCAAGGATTAAGAGTAAGAAGCTCTCCGTTCTGTAGAACTTATCAATTTCTTGCTATTCTTTGTGTGTACTTACTAAGTCCTTCAAAATTGTGCGGGATTTATTCGCGTTTCCACAAAGTTCTGCTCTCTATTATGTTTTATCCTGATGTGGCGAGCTCCGAACAATAGCGGATTCTCCAACTTCTTGCGAAACTTGAACGTATCTAAGGCAATATATCCAGCTTCCCTAAGGCGATCAAGGGGACAGAATTCAGCTGAAACTATTAGTTAAATGTGAACTGGTAAATCAGTAAATACAGTTACTAATCACACTATCAGTTTTGAAACAAAAGATTCATGCTTTTTAGTCGGTCAACAAGAGAAATTAGAAGGGTTACATGAGATTAATAAATGCACATTCTCACCCACAAGAAAGCATTCCGCAATCAACGTAGATTCCATAGATGACCACCTTATTTCTACATCCAGGACAGAGAGAGACAAGAGGTTTAGCAGACAGCTCCGATTGGAATTCAACAAGTTAGAACGTGAAGTCCAACCTAACTTGTTTTATTCGCGACCATTCTCATTAGAAGAGATACAACATGGTTTGGATGCCCTCCAGACTGAAAAAGCAGCGGGATTTGATGGTGTGTATCCGGAGTTTCTCAAGAAATGTGGTCCAGCTACCAAACGATGGCTTGCAAACTTCTTCAGTTCCATTTTACAATAAGGACGTCTTCCACCGTCTTTCAAGAAGACCAAAATTATTGCTATACTGAAGCCAGGAAAAGATCCAAAGTTACAGGCCAATTGCCTTACTGAGTGTCACCTACAAATTACTTGAAAGACTGTTACTGAATAGAATTGCTCCTGCAATTGAGCAAGAGATTCCTGTTGAACAAGCTGGATTCCGCCCAAAACGAGACTGCTCTGATCAAGTCCTTGCTTTAACTACATATCTAGAAATTGGCTTTGAGAAGAAACTTTAAAGTGTTTCTGCCTTTCTGGACCTCTCAGTGTCGTACGATACTGTATGGAGAAAAGAACTTCTCCTCAAACTCATAAAGTCAGTCCCTTGTCTTAAAACAGTGACTCTCATCAGCAACATGTTAAGTAATAGACTATTCCAAGTTCACAATGAAAGTGCCAGAAGCAGGTTCCATGCACTCAATAATGGTCTACCTCAGGGTTCAGTTTTATCCCCTATACTATTGTACCGGTTTGACTGCCCCTAACTGTTGGGTGATAAATGTAACTGTTTACCTTTGCCTAAGCTATGTTGTTTTAATGGGCGCCAAGACCTCAACGCAATGTTGAAATCTAAATTTGTATTTAACAACGTCTAGCTCTGGTAGAACACCTTCAAGAATCTATTCACTCAGATCGTGGTATGATTTGATCATTAACCCAACAAACAATTGTATCAGGAGAAGGAATTGGTCTATATCTAATGCTACCTACTGAAAGCAAAGATTGCATTGTAAAAGAAATGAATTTATTATATAAAACAAGTATTGCAAAATTAATAATAATAATAAGTTTAAAATTTAAATTGGAGCGTTGCAATTTTAATATTACCGATAGAAAATTACGTGAAAACGGAGTCTGATAAATTATTGATTTTACTCTTATTCCCAAGCTCTGAAGTTACTGAAATACTGAATTTAAATCAAAGAGAAACGAGAGATTGCGTACTTCTGTGTCATTCGCGCTTACCACTGGAAATTGCCAAAGCATTTACCTCGTACTGGATGATGCTGTGAGCTTCCCACCGCTTCCTGGACGTCGTTCTCCGTCGATATTTGATGATATACAGGTAGATTTGAAGATTTATGGTCCGAACCTCGGAACCAACACGTACAACCACAACGGTTAAGTTTCACAAAGATCGTCCTCCACTGCACGGAACATCGGAGCGACTCCCGCGTGCAACCATACTCGGCAAGTTCTACACAGATTGTCTTCCTTCCACGACGCGCCGAACGATATATGCACCCGTCGGCTCCCCACCTCGGTACCGACTTCCAGCTTACGTGGTCTCCACTGATTGGCTGCTCCCCACGCGCTACTTCCCCTTCTCTGGCTCATTACACACGGTGCGCGGATGATGAAGTCGATTTCCGTTCCAACTATCCGCCTTTTCTTGACGCTGCGACCCAGCCTTTCGTAATACTTCTTGACAAGAATCAGCCTGTATCTGAATTTCCAGTGAGTCATGTCTCTCATAATATCCTAACTGACGAAACTCCGTAAAATTCCGTAATCACATAATTTTCTATGATATTGTCGTTCGTAATAATTTGCTTGATAGTGTTTTCTAAGACATAAAAAACCTATCTGTATGCTTATAATTTTTTATAAAATGCTCCGAAAAATATCTTAATAATAATTATAATAAATTAATAATAATAATAATAAATTAACATGAAAAATTCTCTTGGCTGAACAATTTGCCGCGTAAATAAATATAGAATGGCTACCTACTGACTTATGCCAGTGGCATAAAAACCCCTCGAAAAACACGTTACACTAATTAACTTATACATTCATGATCTGCCAGAAAGGGTATCCCGTAAATTCATCTATGCGGACGATATAAATCTTACAGTCCAGTGCACCACTTTTGATGAAGCAGAGGATTTACTGAGTGAAGACCTTAAGAAGATGAATGTTTATTTCAAAAAGTGGCGGCTTCAACCAAGTCCTTCTAAATCTGAGGTAACCACATTTCACCTTAACAACCTACAGGCAAACTACCAACCTAGAGTGAAGTTCGGGAACCGATATCTGAAGTACAACAGCTCCCCTAAGTATTTAGGAGTGATATTGGACAGGGCATTAACTTTCAGACAGCATATTGCAAAAACAGCTGCAAAATTAAAAAGCCGTAATAACTAACTAAGTAGGTTAGCTGGAACATCATGGGGCGCTGATGCCAACACACTCAGGACTACTGCTTCGGCTGTCGTTTACTCTCCAGCTGAATACTGTGCAGGCGTATGGTTGAACAGCTCCCATTGCCAACTGGTTGATATTCAACTCCGGCAGACAATGCGGATTATCTCTGGCACTCTACATTGCACTCCCTCACAGTGGCTACCTGTACTGTGTAATATTGTTCCTTTTCACCTCAGGAGACAGCAAGCTATTTCCCGCCTGTGGCGCAGAATTATGAATAATGAAGTTCTCCCAATCCACCAAGACGTCAATCAACCTTCCACACCCAGGTTGAAATCACGGAAACCAGCCTACAAGACGGCTATGGAACTTACTTCAGCTCCGTTCGACTCCCGAAATTCATGGAAAGTTGAATGGTCTACCTCCTCACCTCGTGGCCTAATTGAAGTACTTGATCCTACCATCAAACTACCTGGATTCCAACTCCCTCGAGCTGTCTGGTCCCGTCTCAGCAGAATTCGATGTGGCACTGCTCGAACTAGAGCAGCCTTACAACAGTGGGTTTGGATAGACTCGCCTCTTTGTGATTGTGGATATGAAGTGCAAACCATCAAGCATGTCGTGCAGGAATGCCATCTATATATGTACTCTGGGACCTTAGAAGAGCTCCATGCAGCCACTCCACATGCTCTTGAATGATTCAAGACCTGGCAGCCCATATATGATGGGTTCTAATGCTGTAAATTGTTTATTTGAAAATTTATATTTATTAATTACAGTACTGTCTTGTAAGCAACATACGCTAAATAAATTTTAAAAAAATACACTTGGATTACCAGTTTGTACGAGGGATACATTGCACCTAGGATTGCGAGAGAGGAACAGCCCAACGAGATAAGGAACTCTCACACACAGGAGTGCAAACAGTGACCAAGTTAACTGCTCTCAACAGGACCGCGCAAGACTCAACCAGATAAGTAGCCAGTACAATACGATCTGAATTGACCATTTATAAAGTGCGTTCAAAAATTAACGAGCCGGAGGCTGTAATGCGCAAACCGGTGACGACATCGGCTAATCGTGGCGTGTGTAACGAGGTGTGGTTCCGACCAGAGCGTGGACGGTCACAGCCCGTCGCTAGAGGGCACGCGTGCACGTCACGTGACGATACAAAGTGAGCAGCAGCATGCAACAATCGTCCAACCAAGACCAAGACAGTAGGCCATTCGACATGCTTCCTGGTGTGGTTGAAGACTGTGGGTCACCCATTGGGCACACACTTTCCGCAAGTGCAGTCGTTCCATCATGATGGTGTGCGCACTTCCGACGCTCAATCCGACCACGGCGGCTATGGCGTTCACTGTCACTCGGCAGTCCTGGGTAATATGTGCATCAACCAGCTGGACGTTGTCATCGGTAATGCAGGGGAGTGCCCCAGACCGGGCATCATCGGCTAACGACACCCGTCATTCCCTGAAGCGCTTGTGCCACGCCTTGACCCTTGACCCTTCGCCGTACACTTGTGGCATTCGGCGATGAATGTCCGTTCCCCCTACTCCTTCCGCTGTCAGAAACCGAGCAACACCTCTTTGCTCTTCGGTTGACGCCTCCATGTCACTGTTTGCAATGCGACTGGCAGCGTTGGACGATTGATGCATGCTGCTGCTGTTCACTTTGTATCGTCACGTGACGTGCACGCGTGCCCTCTAGCGACGGGCGGTGACCTTCCACGCTCTGGTCGGAACCACACCTCATTACACATGCCACGATTTGCCGATGTCATCACCGGTTTGCGCATTCCAGCCTCCAGCTCGTTACTTTTTGAACGCACCTTATAAAACAACCACATATTCACTGCAAAAACAAGCAAATTCTGGAGGTTAATCACCACTTCCAGTATCTCAACAAAACATCACATAGACCACAACTAACAAATATTGACGAGTTGCATTTTCTCAACTAATACTACAACTAAATAAGTGTATATATTGTAAATAGTTTCACCCATATTTTCAGACAAAGATTTTATAACCTAGGTGTACTGGATTTGATGATGATCGCTTGACGATCGAAACGGGTCATCCAAGTGTATTCTGCCCCGATATTGGGGCTTGCGGCAAATTACCGTTGTGTGGGATGGTGGGTCTGGAACCAAGGAGTCCAAAGTGGACTGCTACCTAACCTAGCCTCGTACTGTTCCTATACTAATTAAGGATTCAACGCGGTCAGCCTATCTCTTTAATTAAATGCAATACTGCGTAAATAAATAGATAATGTTTTCATAAAAGCAAAATCGATCAATGTATATTCTTAGAAGGGTTCACAAATACAATGCCAAACAGGCTAGATGGAGGGAACAAATAAACTAAAACACTCCTGTCAAAATAAAATTCTCCAATGGCGGACAATAATGAAAAGCCATCTGGCAACCTTGCATCCATATGCTCAAATGTGAATGCAGAACTTTCAGGAAATCACAGGATAGAAACATTTCTTTAAAACAATTCATATTCCCTATATTATTCTGCTAAGAATCCTTTCCAGTTTTGTACCGAAAATAAGGTCCCATTAACACCAACCTACACGTATGGGGTACCTACAGGTTCAGCATAACCCAATGCGTAAGCGAAACGCACTCACTTACTCTTTAAATGCCTCACAATTAAATAAATACCTGAAAACATGTCTATTTACAATGAAATAATGATAGAATGCAACACGGTAACCATGGTAACAGAATCTCACAGGTCCATCTATTTCTGTAAGACTCAATGCAATTCCAATTATTACATTCCTGTGAAAGTTTCCAGACGGTTATAAGGTTATCACGGAACCAAATTAAGCTGTAAAATTCATCAATACATACAGTATAATGCGCAATTTCACGCGTGAGTGTGGTACAAAAGGTATTTTTCACCCGGCTATAAAGGGTCTCCGAAAACCACATTTAAAGGCCCTTAAATGAACAGTGTCTGTGATATTCCCAGAAAACTAACTTCGCTCTGATATGCCTATGATGGAATGACAAACCCCTAACCTCTGCACCAGTAGCTGAATTGATCAAGTCTGATTATTCATACCAAGGATAAATTAATCATACCATTTGACTGAGATTTTGCTAAGTGTACTCTTTACAACTCGAATATTCGCGGGTGAAGCCGCGACGGGTAATGCTAGTTCATAATTATATTTCTTAAGCTTGCGTCCAGAATAGACGTCAGGTCAATTATTTTACTTGCCCATGACTATTTTAATCCTGACCAATCAAAAACAAGGGACGGTCGGCCATCGTTTCTTTGGGAAATCGTCCCATCAAAATGCTGTCAGCAACATTTATAACCTTTACATCAGTTACTTCATTTTCAAAACAGTCCAGAGGAATGAAACATCACATAAGTGATGAAAGAAATAAAAGCCTAAACTTGTGCTGACGCGTACGTGATCATTTCTAAGGCTTGTGTAAAATAAAAATCTCAGGCCAAGTATTAATTATGGGCCCACATTTAAATATGATAAATTAAAGATCACGTCATGAAATATAAGAAGGCAAGCTATATCCGCTTCGTAATTAAGCATTTAATATAGAGTCATCAGACGACACCTGGGCTCGTCAATTCTAAATAAAATTCATTTTACTTCCATTTGAAAAACATTAAACGTCCGAGCAGATCTTTTGTAAACTTTCATATTCCTTTTTACCTTATATATCCTGCGATGACTTAAGAGCCTCCGAGGCCTGGCCCTGCATACTTCCATCCAGTTCAAGATCCCATTATAGAATCATCGATGATTTACCTTTTGTTTCTCTCCAACACTGAAAGCTAGCCGCTCATGCGCAGTGAGCAGAAATCATGACAAGAACAAATGATAAACAAGGCGCGTTCAAACACTCTGCCAACCGCTCAAAGATACATAATGTTATTTTTTTTCTTATGAGCCTAACTGCGAATTACTTTAGTTTTAAGTTGGTACTGAATTACATTATTTCAAAACTCACTCCCATTGGCTAAACAGAATATTGCGACAATTGCCAAGATCCACAGAGATTGGTACTGTCCGGTACATATTAACATGCAACATTGAAATACAGATCAGTTCACAAATAAAATACAACAAATCCAATTTTGCTCTAATTAAATATTCGTTATTGGCATCCAGGGAAATTAACTGGTATGCCTTTCTGTTTTCTTCTTGGGGGAAAGCTAATTATTTTTTTTTCTTTTTGTTCCTAACTGGGATAGTAAATTAATATCTTGAAGTGTTCAAAGGGATCAGAGCTGAATCCCGATTGGTAAATTGTTCTGACGAGACACGAAGACGGCCGACACGACACGAAGACTCCCGGCGGGGCGCGAAGAGGGCCGAAGGTTGAGTGGGAAATCGTGAGTCTATTTTCAATCGGCTCATATTCATTAATCTCATGTTTTTTTTTTTTTCAGTGTTAGGGAATAACCCATCTCATTTGCGTACAATCATGTTGACCGACTGAAAGGCAACACTGCAAAATGGCTTCAACACCATAACTATCAGTTTGGTGAAACCGACTAAAATAGGTGTTGTAATAAGCTACATCCCACAACAGCCGAACATCGAATCGAGGACAGTACATACCCCGAGACAACAGCTGGCGACTTAAATTAAATAGGGTATTGTTTTAACTCTAAATTAAGGCAGGTTGTCTTTATGAGAGATTCTTTTCTTAATGAAAGTATTATTTTGAGCATCCCTGGATTGGAAATTTGGAGAATCCAGAAACATCTGAAGCTCAAGCTGAGTGAACCCTGGAAGTAGCGCTGCAAGGCCCTGGGTCTAATGACATTTGCTGGCTGCTTGTTTTAATATTCCCGGGAGGTGCGGGTTATCTGGTATGCAGCGGAGGAGTCTTTTAGAGGTTCCCACATTGATATGCAAGCCGAGGATCTTCTTGATGAATGAACGCAGCGTGTCGCCTCGAGGGTTCGTCAAAGTGATAAATTACCACAGATTGTTCCATTCGGCGATTCAACGTTTTAAGATTATAGCTGAATTTGCATGCTCTGTTCTCAGTCTAGTTCTACCTTAATCAAAGCTCGGTTGTGCTGCTCTGACAGGGGAATGACCTCTGCTCTCGTTCGAACTATTAATAATTGTTGGTGGTGGTTATTGTAGTAATGGAGGGGAATCTTTGAGTCTAAGAATACCCATTTCATTTTCAAGGAATGTGCACATTTAAATTTTCCTTTTTTTGCTTGGCTTAGGCAAATTAAATCTCTAGTTTTCGGTATTATTCTCTGTAGCCACGGTGGGATTGACGCCAGCCTCTCAGCGCGGGACAGAGCAGCCAGTGAGTCTCCTTTGAAACAGGCTCAAGCCTCTGTGGGTATCCCCCAGGGGCTCACATCTAGTGGGACGTGGGTTGGCGACCACGGGGCCCAAGCTGAGTCCGGCATTGCTTCCACTTACTTGTGCCAGACTCCTCTCCGTCTTCTTTCCTGTCGACCTCACTTGGTCAACTCTTGTTCTCTTCCGAACCCAATGGTATTAGGGTATCCGAGGCCTAGGGAGTCTCTTCCTTTCCCGCTTTAATTGGCCCTTGTCTCATCTTTACTGATACCCTCCTTCTGTGAGGGGTCAGCCTTCTTTTTCTTTTCCTTTTACCTCCTGCCTTGTGCTCAAGGCCCTTAAGGAGGCAGGGTGTATGTAGCCCCACCACTTCTGGGGCACCCTAGATGTTGACCTCAGTGGCTCACGGCCGGTGAGTTCGAGAGTTGGCGACCCCGAGGGATTCCTGAGCTGGGTCCAGTTTTCCCCCTTTTATCCGTTACCTGTGGGGCGGACCCTCTCCTCTTTCACTTTCCTATCTGCCTTTATGGCTCTCCTTCCTTCTAAGTCTCTCAATCCGCATTCTTCGAGGGTTGAGGGCATTTCTTTTCCTCCTGTCCTTTATTTGACTTATTCTCCTTTTGTTTTCCATTTCTTGTTCTAGTATACAAGTTAGTAGTTAATTTTAGTTATAGTTAACATTTCATTATCATCTTCACGGTCACCCAAACCATTAGGGGCCGATAACCTAGATGTTAGGCCCCTTAAAACAATAATTATCATCATCATCATCACCTCTCTGGGTAGAGAAAGCAATTGCGCATGCGCCAAGTGGAATGTGTCAGCAGAGAACCTAGGCTCCATTCAGTGGCGAGCATATTCGTTTGTGAGTTTTAAAATATGGTTCAGTGTAGTGATTTAATAGTGTATTTTAAACATAAGAAATATATTCTTAATTGGGAACGATATCATCTTCTAGGACAACACAGAATAGAACAAGCTCTATCAAAGCGAAAAACAGGACGACTGGAGTTTATCTACAAAACACTATAAGGTATGAACTTTAGAATACCCAGTTGCATGTCTTATTTCCCCGTAGGAATACAAACCGATATATAATAATTGAATTAATTTACGTATTTCACAGTCATGCAGGGTAACCTTTTGATGTATAAGGATTACAACGCGACCAAGAACTACATTTTCCAACGATTCCGAGCCAAGAAAAAGTCACCTTACTAAAATGATAACAACTTTCTTTCTTGGGCACACAAAATCTTGAAATTAATAAACCAGTTATGCAACATTCCAATGTATATTTTGTTAAAATTTGGATTTGATCCGATGACGGGTTTGTGAGATAATAATTCTTAAATTTGACTCATGGTTGAAACGCGCTTAAAAACGGGCACTTTTTGTGTTCCAACTGCGATAAAAAATATTAGAATATAAATTAAAAATTCCAAACCTACATGACCTAACGTAAAATAGAACGACGAAAATGATGATGTGATTGGATTTTATGTAGGTCTATTGGTTACTTTACAAACAGCCTTCAAACTCGAGTGCACATAATATTTTGGTCGACAGTAGTCATAATCTCCTTATTGCGCTTCAATCACTAATAATAATAATAATAATAATAATAATAATAATAATAATAATAATAATAATAATAGAGGCCAATGTGCCACTTAACTCGCCCTAATGAAACCCCACCGAGCGTCAACCCCCGGACTTCAAAGGGGGCACAAGTGCTGAATGTGACGGCAAAGTAGGCTGTAATCTCCGAGAGAAGAGACTGGAGTGAGTTTAAATCTTTATCCGCCAGTTGTGTAGCGCGGCCTAACTTTTCCCTCTGTTGAGGTATCGACATAAATACGCCATGTTTACAAGCTCCAGCTTTGATACTCAAAGCCGGGTGAATCTGAAAGGCAGCAATTTCCCATTGGTGAGTGATTTACCTACATTTCAGCACTGATACAACGATATTTATTGTTTGAACGATAATCTCATCATTTATTAAAATTGGTCCACCTATCAATACAACCTTTTCATAAAATGTTAGTACATGTATGGATCTTAAACATAGATCGTCAATTACCTTCAGCACAGGTAATCTATTTTCATATCTATAGACAAATTGGACTATCCTACATATATTTCTTTACATTCATAACAAGTAGTTCCGTGAAGAACTATATAGCCTATTTTCATATATCCTTCTTATGTTTATGACCTCTATCAACATTCAATATCTCAGTTTGATTTCTGTAATAGATTCCTAGATATTGAGAACCGTCTAAATATTTCGGATGGTCTCCATATATATATATATAGGCCTTAGAGTTATGTACTATTATTTGAAGATTATTGTGTAGGCGTATTATTCAAACTTCAATCGCATGATTAGGACACAAGAAATAAAAACAAGATTTTAAAATTTCGCACAGCCGCCATCTTATGGTTATGAAAATAATTTAAATGAATTATATGCCATTGGATTAAAATGTATATAAGCATTTATACCGTATCTAGTTTCACTGCGCTCGGATGGTTAAATCGCAAGAAACGTCCATTTTAATATTAAATTTCGCGTCGCCGCCATTTGTGCTCACCAGGTTATTAAATGTCCCATATGTGAACTTATGTTTATTTTTAGTATATCATTACGGAAGTTTACTTTCCTAATCGTGTTCAAACAGTGTTGTTCACGATCCAGCATTACTCCTACAGTAGACTATGTATACTGGTATTGGGCAATGTCACAGATGTGTCGTTGGTGATCGTGCGATACGCTCCGCCCAGCTAGTAAGCGGTCTTAGTTCTGGATATTCCCACTGCTGGTCCCCAAATGTATTTCATGTGAGGGTCTGTACGTAACTATTGGAATTGCGTGGATGTGAATACGTCAGGCAGGACGGACACATGATTCGATTCCAAGACACAGAGAACATCTAACTACCACGTTATGCGCGGCAGTACTAAAGGTGCCGGGTCGTCTTCAATAGACCGGGCAGCGTTTAGTTGAATGCCTTTTTAGTCCACGCGTGGCGAAGACAGTTCCACGGTCTTTAATAGTTGTAGATCTTTCTGTATTCAATAACATACATTCTTGTCCAGAACGTCACACAAATAAACATTGCACTGACCTCAGAGAGCACATAGGAACAAAGGGGGGAGAAAGGAAAAAACAGTTTCGTCCAGTTAACACCCGGGTTCAGTCGACCAAAACTGTTGCTAGAGTGAACACAAAACTGCTCGAAGTTCCAGCCAGGAAGACAACCGGATAAGTATCAACCTGTATTATTACAGTAAACCATAGCTGATGTTTTACAACCATATAATCACTCCAGACAAACTCCGGATTGCTATCACCATTTTAGCATTTCACCTAACATTAGATATACAACATTTAGCATACACCGACAGTTGCATTACCAATACTGCAACTAAATAATTGTATATATTGTAAATATTTTCACCTGTATTCTCAAACATAGATGTTATAGCCTAAGTGTAATGGATCTGATGATGATCGCTTGACGTTCGAAACTGGTCATCCTAGTGTGTTTATTAATCTCATGTAATTTATTTCAGGATTAGGACATAACCCAGCTCTTTTTGGGTACATTCGTGTTGAGCGACTGAAAAGCACCAAACTTTTGTCTACCACGGTAGACTATTCAAAAAGCCAACCGAAATGTATGAACATCCCCATCATTTCAAGAGGAAAATGGAGACTCAACTCATGAATAGAATTTATGGACCAACAATCAACCCCATCCAGCAGTTGTAATGAAACAACAAACAAATCAAACAAACAATTAAACGCATGGAGGCTTCCTTTGTGCTTCAGTTGTTTGTGTTTGGGTGTTCCTGAGGATCGGATAATATCATTCATTCCCTATTACAGTTTTGATTAAGCGAAATGGTATTTAAGTAGCGTCTATTGGTACTATCATGTTGTATGGAGATAATTCCATATACAGTGGAATTTGAATACCTCGTAGTGCTTCCGGAGGTAGATATTACTTCAAGTTATCGAAAATTCAAGATATAGAAATACACTAGCAACCCGCCCCGGCTTCTCTAGGGAACAGTTATGAATGCATTACGCGAAAAGTGGTTTTTTTTTCGATGTCAATGAACATCTCGGTATGATGGGTTATCATGGAGATGCATGTGCAACGAATTCTCGTCAGACGTAATTTAAGAAGGGCGAGGTGCATGAAACACAAATCCCCCTTCCGTCCAATCTTAACTTGACTGTGTACTTGCGGAACGAAAAGTTCACAGGCGAGATGAAAAGAACCCGAGTTGCACTTCCAGGGAAACTCCAAACACAACCACTCTTCTGTGAAGTCTTAACTCAACACGACTCGACAGTTTGCTGCTGTCTGCAGTATATCTAGGATAATAGGCTCTCCCGCTTGCTTGGCTGTAACTGGGGTGATAGGCTCGCCCCTAGCTAGCTCGTAAACTGTCGCCTCAGTAATTGAATGGAGATTTTTGGAAGAAATGAAAACGTAAAAACACTTATAGTGGGCAATGTATTGAGGATAGGGATATGCTCTCGCAGACTCTTTTGTAGAGCTTTTCATGCTGAACAATTCTTACACTCATAGTATCTAGGTATTTTAACGGTTTGCCCAGCGTAAGCTTACAGAGCGCACGGACGCCAGTTTTCATTTCGACGTTTTCACTGAAATCGTTTCTGCTTGGCTTCCTTTGACCATAAATAAATTATTTTCTACAGAAACCTTCCTCGAGGTATCCTTTACAGAATGGTGAAAACCGCAAAAAATCCATCCAGTGGTTTTCGAGATAACCCGTGTCCAAGAATCGGGGACTTTGTTTTATACTAACGAGGGAAGTATTCCAGCTCCAATGACAGAACCAACTGAAAGTGGGTTTATAGTAGCTTATACAGTTGTACCTATGTCAATAGCTATCAATCCATTCATCTGTAAAAGTACGTGATGGTCGCCAGCGCCATCTGAGTATGTGATAATGTGATCACCGTGGCATTTGAGTTTGGACTATTGCAATGCGATAATGGAGTATGTCTACATGTTGCCCTTGTTAAGGGTGCGTTCTGTTCCATTCTGCTGTTTTTTAATAATTTCATTGCAACTTCACATTTACACTTCGACGTCGAATGAAGGACAACACAGTATCTTCTATTGTGGGAAAGATGACTATGTCAACACGGTACTGCATGTGTTAAGATTTCTTGTTGCAAGCAAGTGTTCAACATTTTGCCAGATGATACTGCACCACATCTGTTTCTTGTTAATATAACGGTCCGAATTGCCTGTTGCACGGTAGTTTCTGCTGCGAATTGTGTTTCTGCAATCTTTTGTAATGTTACCACATATACGCTAAAGGTCTAACCAATTGCTAGGAATGGATTTTCCCTAACATAATGGTGCGAAATGCCTGTTTCACGGTAGTTTCTGCTGAGAATTGTGTTTCTGCAATATTTGGATGCCGTAACTTCCAAACATTCATTGTACACTAATGCAGGGTTTTACAGATAAATGCCCGTGATGGGTAGTAGAACAGACATATCTTCGTATGTTAAGCGCACTGCCAGTCGGTTTTAGACGTTCGAGATGGGGTACTTCCTCCTAAGTAGATATATTTAAAAACGTTCTATTATCATATAGACAACTACTGTTGCTACTGCCATTACCCACTTACTCTCGCTGACCTCAACCCGTCTTCACCTTAAATAATGTAATAAGCTACTGACAGAGATACACAGCCCAACACAACTGAATCCATATTGTAATTCCCATGTCACACCTAAGGAACGTAGTTCAACTGCATTTTCACCCCCATATTGTAGCCTAGGCCTATGTCTGGGAACAAAATATAATTCAAGTTATCGAGATATTCCAATAATAGAATATCGAATAATAGAAAAAACATGACATTGTGTAGAAATTCGCCGGGAAATTAAAATTACTTCGAGATATCGGAAATTCGAGATATATAATTTTGACTGTATTAATTTATGTATTTAGTTTGCTTTGATTAATGCTGGTCTCTTGTATTTTCAGGTACGTGGGAGTCCTCTGAGCTATCGTTGGGAACAAGTAAGTCGAGTTCTTAATCTTCAGCCTCTTTTGGAACGCTGTGTCGAAGAGGACTGGGCCAAGAGGAGGTGACCAGCCTTTTTTTATATTTCGTTTCACAGTAACGGAGATAAGTTTTTCGTAGAACTCCGGCCAGTTGTCTAGTTGGAGAAGAGTGAACTTATCGACACTCACTTAATTTGAATATTGCTTGAGGATCTACTATTTAGGTCCGCTCAAGTTCTACCGCGCTGTATATTGTTATACTCACAAAGAATAGAAGACGTTGAGAATGATGTTTGTTTATTGGTTACCAACACCTTATGTTTTTTTATAATACACTTTGCTTGAAGCCTTAAATTATGAAGAGCTTGTCTTATACAGAGACAGCTCCCTAGCAGAGACTACTTAGTCTGGTAATGAAGAGTGACCACATGGTCTGCTGTAAGTGAAGAGAGCGATTCTGAGCTCTGCATCAGTATATAAACTATAACTTCCTCTGGAGGGAGAGAAGCTGTCACATGTAGAGATTCACCAATAGCGTGTACCTCTAGTGGTTGGAGGGGGTGGTAGCCAATCAGACCATAAGCGTTGGGGCTTGGTTAGACTGACCTTACAATAGTTGTGGAAACTTCAATACTAAGAATTATTATGAGAAAGGAACAGAAATATGTGTCCCTTGTGAAATTGCGGAGACAGTCTGGAAAGTTAGGAATGTTCGCTGTGACCAACTCCCAGTTTAAGTCTTCTAAGAAATCTCTAATGGAAATATGTCCACTTATCACAAAGGTAAGCTTTTAGTTTAAACATGGTCTGCCCGTGGGCTTGGAGAGAGCTGGTGTAACATTCTGACTTCCTTGAGAGAAAATATACTGTGTTTCTTGTGAACAACAGGAATGATAATAATAATAATAATTATTATTATCATTTAAAAACCAAAATTTGTAAGGGAGGTTTTTTGGTCATGCCTAGTAAGGGGTTTACTGGGCAATGGACATGACTAGTGTAGGTGAAGGAACAGGAATTGAAACGCAAAGAGCCTTGACTAGAAATCTAAACAGTGTGTGCCACCAGAAGTTATAATGAGCGAAAGTTTGGTGCTTTTCAGTCGTTCAACACGAGATTTTCCCAAAAGAGATGGGTTATTCCGTAATCCTGAAAAGAAATGTCATGGGACTACAAGCAACATACTTAAACTACAACACAACAACTATAGAAGTGCTTCAAACTGATTGAGCAGTAACATCTGTCAATAAGTTCGACGCGTTACACAAATTCTTGCAAACTTATGTAATCTAAACATTGTACATATATATAATTCGCTGGGGCCATCAAGGACCAAGTTAAGCCTTGAAACTGAACTTAACCTTCTTCAGAGCCCAGATTCCCCTCATAGTTTGTGAGTGGGGCTGCCTACTCTCCTCTGTCCAAGGGACACCGTGTATTCTCTCGTCTTGATTTAGCCCCTTCGTCAATATTTTCTTGCGGAAGAGATCTCTGTTAAGGGCGTATTCAGCTGAGATATGAAGCATTTGCAGGTCTTCTTTGGTATATCTAAACCAGGGAATTGTGGTTTTGGGGTTTGAATCAAAAAAGCGAAAGATCTCTTTAGTTAACTTTCTTCCGTCCACTCTTTTCAGGTGACCGTAAAATCTGCCCGTCTTTTTCGGATTGTGTCGGTAATTTTCTCTAAGACTCTAAGATTTCCTCGTTGGATCTCCTTTGATGAATTCCATTTTTAGCCTACTTCCAATTTTTGCAAAAAATGAAAGTAGACTTATGAGATCAACACAGGGCGAAAAATTGTGTCTGTGGGTGTGTGTGTACTCGGTGAATGTCTGTCCCCTCCCCTATCAATTCGAACACGGTGAATCTGAATTGAACGAAATTTGGTACAGAGGTAGCACTAGCAAACGGCACCTCAGTGTCATGTTTTATATCGCCGCCATCTTGACTAAAACGTAATGGCGTCCATCCAAATGTTAAAAGCTTAAATCAAATTACGACCAACCTAATCATCCGATCTCTACCACATTTTGCAACAACATCATCTTTTTGTGGGAAGCATCTTTTGACTGAACTACAAGGTCATCAGCCCAATAGTTTGCAGATAGCGCCCATGTATGTGTGCAAATCGATTCCCCATATCAATTCAAACACGGTGAAACCGAATTGAATGAAATTTTTACAGAGGTAGCACTAGCAAAGGGCACCTCATATTCATGTTTAATATCCGTATAGCACGTTGTATTTCAACAAGCTACTACAACAAACATTCAATAATAATAATAATGTTATTGGTTTTACGTCTCTTTTAACTACTCTGGCTTTTAGAGACGCCGGGGTGCCGGAATTTTTCCCCGAAGGGGATCTTTAACGTGCCAGTAAATCTACTGACACGGCTCCCTCGCATTTGCGCACCCTCAAATGCCAGCTGACTGCGCCAGGATACGAACCTGCAACCTTGGGCTCAGCAAGCGAGAACGTTACCGCTGAGCCACGCAGCCAGCAACCTACATTCAGTTACACTCCTTGAAGAGGACAAAGAGTTATAACAATACCCATGCATTTAGGAGAAATTAGGCTGTATGTTCTTTACTGAACATCTTGTTGTACTTTGATCCCAAGATTCCTCTCACAATTTTCCGCTTTCTTTTTCTCCAGTTCGTCAAGGAATCCTTTGTTGGCATTTAGAGGTAGGGTTTCGGCTTCAAATCTGTTTCATAGTGACGTGTCTTGGTGTTTTGGGAAAGGCACTTTTTGTTTTAGATAGATAAGGTGCGTTCAAAAAGTAACGAGCCGGAGGCTGTAATGCGCAAACCGGTGACGACATTGGCTAATCGTGGCGTGTGTAACGAGGTGTTGTTCCGACCAGAGCGTGGAAGGTCACAGCCCGTAACTAGAGGGCACGCGTGCACGTCACGTGACGATACAAAGCGAGCAGCAGCATGCATCAATCGTCCAACCAAGACCAAGATAGTAGGCCATTCGACATGCTTCCTGGTGTGGTTGAAGGCTGTGGTGCACACTTCCGGCGCTCAATCCGACCACGGCGGCTATGGCGTTCACTGTCACTCGGCGGTCCTGGGTAATGAGTGCATCAACCAGCTGGACGTTGTCATCGGTAATGCAGGGGGGTACCCCCAGACCGGGCATCATCGGCTAGCGACACCCGTCCTTCCCTGAAGCGCTTGTGCCACGCCTTGACCCTTGCAAGGGACATGCAGTGGTCGCCGTACACTTGTGACATTCGGCGATGAATATTCGTTCCCTCTACTCCTTCCGCTGTCAGAAACCAAACAACACCTCTTTGCTCTTCGTTTGACGCCTCCATGTCACTGTTTGCAATGCGACTGGTAGCGTTGGACGATTGATGCATGCTGCTGCTTGCTTTGTATCGTCAGGTGACGTGCACGCGTGCCCTCTAGCGACGGGCTGTCACCTTTCACGTTCTGGTCGGAACAACACCTTGTTACACACGCCACGATTAGCCGATGTCATCACCGGTTTGCGCATTACTGCCTCCGGCTCGTTACTTCTTGAACACACCTGATATAATAATGGCAATATGGCCAAAGGACCATCTGTTCTTTATCGCGTGCTCATTGGAAAGGTATCAATGAAACGATGATGATGATGATGATGATGATAATTGCTCTTTTAAGGGGCCTAACATGTAGGTTATCGGCCATAATGGTTTGGGTGATCGTGAAACATGAGAATGTAAACTACAACTAAAACTAACTACACACCTACAAATAAAATTAACTACGCACTTATATACTAGAAGAAGAAATGGAAAACAAAGGAGAATAAGGCAAATAAAGGACAGGAGGAAAAGAAATGCCCTCAACCCTCGAAGAATGGGGATTGAGGGACTTGGAAGGAAGGAGAGCCATGAAATGCAGATAGGAAAGGGAAAGAGGAGAGGGTTCGCCCCGGAGGCAATGGAAAAAAGGGGGGAAAACTGGACACAGCTCAAGAATCCCCCGGGGTCTCCAACTCCCAAAGACACCAGTCGTGAGCCCTCGAGGGTGTACCAGATGTGGTGTGGCTACACACACCCTGCCTCCTTAAGGGCCTTGAGCAGAAGGCAGGAGATTTGAAGAGAACAGAAGAGGTCTGACCCTTCGAAGAATGAGGGATCAGAAAAGATGAGACAAGGGCCTTTTAAGGAGGGAAAGTGAAAGACTCGGATACCTCGGATACCTCGGATACCCTAATACCGTCGAGGTCAGAAAAGAACAAGAGTTGACCAATGGAGGTCGATAGGAAAGATGGCAGAAAGAAACCCAGCACAAGTAAGTGGAAGTAATGCCGAACTCAGCTGGGGCCCCGTGTTCGCCAACCCACGTCCCACTAGCTGTGAGCCCCTGGGGGAATCGAGAGAATTATTAGTGCACAAAGTAATTGATATGTGTGGTTAACTGAAGCTCAGCAGTAAGATCATGTGACCATAAAATGTGTCGTGTGATCTATATTGCAGTACTCGTTCATGTGATTCCCCAAATTTTCAAATTATCTTAGCTTCACCGAGATTGAATTCTGCGGGCGCCCTTGGTAAAGTTTAACGATCGTCAGGCATGGAATCTGGGATCTCATGTCTCTTATTCTTGGCTTCCTTGTGATCAAAGGAGCCCGCCTGTCGCACGCATGGCTGCTTGCTTTGTACGGTCCTGTATGTCTCATGCAGGGCCTCATTGTTCCTCCGTCGGGAACCAAACCTGTGAACATAGTATCGAGACTCCCTTAACTGTCCTCCAGCGTATAAGCTTATAACTTCATGGCCTCAAATAACGCGTCATTCACACATTAACGATGCGGTTCGTGTAAACTGGAAACCAGATTTCTGTCTCTCAATTAGACCGTTCTTGGAAATTATAATCCAGTAACTCTAATTCATACTTGAGATAAAATTATCAGACAAAACAGAATCAACAATGTATATGTGGATAGGCATGTTCCCTAGTTATCAATGTTACCTTTTAGTTTACGATGTATAATTTCAAACCCTGTTTTTTATATATTTGACATTAGATCAAAATTAGATTTAGATTTTATTTTATCTTTATGTTTGACCCTGACTAATATATGTTTGAAAACTCTATCATAATGATGGTCATTATAACACTATTTTTCATTATGAAACAGTTTCTCCCACCAATCACAGCTCAAGAAACAGTTGTTTGACCAATTAGATAAGGATACCTTCGCGCATGCGCCCAAAATCCAACATGTCTATATAAATTACCGAACGTGCACCGTCCACATGTTCGCGTAAATAAACTGGTGAATATGAGACAGGAAATAGCATTGTACCTTAATATCCCCAAACCAATTTCTACACAGCGCGTTGTTTTCAAACGACTTCGGTGACATTTTTACTGAATACTAGTGCTCAATCTGCACATATGTCATTGAAGCACACAGAGCGCATGCGTCGGTTGTCCAGAGAGCTTGGAGAACAGAGATATACTACCCACCTCAGCACCCGATCACAACATTCTAGTGACTGAACAGATATTTATGAATATTTATGTTAAAACATATAATAAAGTTATAATTTATGAAACATCAAGTAGGATGGATTAAGGAAATTAGAGAAGAAATGAAAGAATTGGAAATAACCTTGGATGACTTGCAAAACAAAACAACAAAATTTAAAAAAAAACTGAGAGATATAAAAATAAGATTTCAGGCTAAAATAGACAAACGTAATACAGTAAAAAGGGTATTTACAGATGAGGAACGCCTGAGAAGATCGGAGCGAATGAAGAACTACTGGGCGACTCGGAAAGGAAACTTACTGAAGAAGAGGACCAAGAAATGATTGACTGAAGTGGTCCAATGAGGCCGTAAAAGAAGAAGAAGAAGAAGAAAGTTATAATTATCGTCGAACATAAACAGTCGTATGCAACTCGTCTATAATGGTAATTAAGACACTCGTATGGAAATTATAAAACTCGTATACGCTCGTTTTATAAACATACTCGTGTCTTAATTATTGCCATTATAGGCTCGTTGCATAATGTACTATTAGATTAAGCTTTTTACTGCTATGCTTTTCAATCTGTGTGAACTTACTAGTTTTAATAATTACATTAAGATATTTATACTTAATGTAGAAATATCAGGAAGTGTATTTTACTGTGTAGGTGCACTGTTATTGGGGCGCACACTGAGCCCTGTTGTGTACAGTCAACAAATAAATAAATAAATAAATAAACCTTTATGGGACAGTGGTCTCTATATTAACACCACAGTTTATGCTTTCAAAGTTGCTGATAGTCGAATCTTTCAGCCAAATTTCGTAGAATTGTCTTGCCGAAGTGCTAGTATTACTAAACATCAATAATGCCTACGTATCTACTAGACGTATTGTGTTGGATAAAATTTTAGAAAATGTAAAACTAAAACATTATCAATTAAAGTGTAAAAATAAAATATAAATAACTTAGAGAAGTAAAAAAATAAAATAATATTATAATAATTAAAGAAAATATAAAAATAAAATAATGAATATAACTATTAAAAATTATGAAAACAATTGAAAAATCAATTTGAAATTAGTTAATTAATTAATTCAATAAATATATCAAAATAAGAACATAAATTGAAAAATAAAAATAAACAATAAAATTAGAGAATCAAAATATAACATTATTAATAATTATAATAATTAAAATAAATTAATAGTACATTATGCAACGAGCCTGTAATGGCAATAATTAAGACACGAGTATATTTATAAAACGAGCGTATGCGAGTTTTATAATTTTCATACGAGTGTCTTAATTACCATTATAGGCGATTTGCATACGACTGTTTGTTCGACGATAATTATTATAACTATTTTATGTTCAAACATAAATATTCATAAATAACTGTCGACATTTCGCCAGTTTTATGTAATGAACAGAGTGCATGAGACTCAGAGAATGCCATGTATTTGACCATGGCCTCCTCGATTACCCTACTATTACACTAGGCCAGGCAGTGAAATGTAAATTAGAAGGCCGTGGAACTCGCGGTATCCAATTGGTCAAACAACTGTTTCTTGAGCTCTGATTGGTGGGAGAAACTGTTTCATAATGAAAAATAGTGTTATAATGACCATCATTATTATACAGTTTTCTGACATACAGTATAATAGTCAGGGCCGAACATTAAATATAAAAACACATAACAATAGAAAAGTTTTGCCCTATGAAGGGTTAAACATGGGCTCCCAATGAACAAGCAATCAAGGAAATTTGAGAAAAATGTAAAGTGGGAGTCAAGATTCAACTCTGAGATTTGCTGATGACATCGTCATCTTGGCCGACACGCCTGAGGATATGAATGAGTTTTTGAATGGTATGGACTCCGTCTTGAGGAAATAATTCATGATGGAAATCAATAAGTGTAAAACAAAAATACTGGAATGCAGCCGAAATAAATCAGAAACCTCTATGGACATCAAATTGACAGGTGAGGAGACTTCTGATAATTAGGCAACAAAATAACCAGTGATTGACGAAGCAAAAAGGATATAAAAAGTAGTTTGACTCAGGCAAGGATAGCATTTCTACAAAAAAAGGAATCTGTTGACAATGAATATAGATTTAGGTATTAAAAAGTCATATTTGAAAGCCTTTGTCTGGAAGTGAAACTTGCTCTGTTGGTGCAGCAGAAAAGAGGAGATTTGAAGCGTTTGAAATGTGAGATGGTTAGATAGGGTAACAAATGAAGAGGTATTAAGACGAGTTGGAGAGGAGAGATGTTTCTGGTGACAACTAATGAAGAGAAGAGATAGGTTGGTACCTTGGTAGGTACATACTAAGACACCCAGGAATGGAAGCCGTAGATGAAGACTCACGCACACGACTGAAAGGATATGCCTCGTTACCAGAAGGACAATGCATGACACGCTTACCTGTGTACCTGGATGAATGGCATGACTGCAAAGTACCCCGACATGTGGTGACGTCACTTTCTCCTGGAATATAACTGAATATAAATGAAGTTGGACAAGGAGTTGGAAGGCCTATTACAAGTTAGCGTCCCAGCATAGCTTAAGTTTGGAGTGGAATAGAGAAACCACGGAAATCACTCCCATGATGGTTGAGGTGGGATTCGAACCTACATCTTCTCAGTTCTGCCTCATGAGGCTGAGTGTGTTCCGCTTCAGCCCTCGGACGATAAATAAGTTTTGTTGCAGAGCCGGGAATCGAGCTCATTTCCTTAGGCACAGGAGTCTGTAGAAGATCGCCAATATTAATGACGCAGTAATTGGCTGGCCTCTAGCACAAGCGTCATGAGAATTGGAATTACTCTTGAGTCGGTTCGTTCCGGTTTCAATGAGCGGCTGCCACCGCATTGTTGGAGAAATGCGCGAACCGTATTGAACAAGTCGACATTCCTGGCGGATAATTACTCTGCTCGCTTATTCACGGACTAAGATATATTTGTTTTACATGCAGTGCATTTAGTGAGGCTAAAATCCAGGCCCCGGCTGCTAGACCGCAGTCCAGTGCTACCAATTGGGAGGATGAATTACCAAAACAAGGGGCTTTAATCATCAGAATGTGTCGGCCTGAGTGGTGTTCAATATACGAGAGTGAGACCTTGGCTCCGCCCTCTGTTTACCAACCACCTCTCATAAGGACGATTTTTATCACCAATGTGCTCATGACTAAATCTTTTCAACCTTACCAAGAAAAGTGAAAATAAAAACAAGATGTTCAGTAAAGAACATATAGCCTACTTTCTCCTAAATGCATGGGTATAGTTATAACTCTTCGTCCTATACAAGGAGTATAATTGAATTTTGGTTGTAGTAGCTTGTTAAAATACAACGGGCTAAACGGATATTAAACATGAATATGAGATGCCCTTTGCTAGTGCTACCACTGTAAAAAAAATCATTCAATTCGGCTTCACCGTGTTTGAATTGATATGGGGAATCAATTTGCACACATACATGGCCGCTATCTGCAAACTATTAGGCTGAAGACCTTGTAGTTCAGTCAAAAGATGCTTCCCACAAAAAGGTATGCTTTTGCAAAATTTGATCAAATGATTAGGTTAGTCGTAATTTGATTTAAGCTTTTAACATTTGGGTGGCCACCATTCCGTTTCCGTCAAGATGGCGGCTATATAAAACATGACACTGAGGTGCCCTTTGCTAGCGCTATCTCTGTACCAAATTTCGTTGAATTTGGTTTCACCGTGTTTGAATTGATAGAGGGAATCGATTTGCTCACATACATGGGCGCCATCCACAAATTATTGGGCTGATGACCATCTAGTTTAGTCAAAAGATCCTTCATACATTAAGGTACAATGTTGCAAAATTTGGTAGAGATCGGATGATTAGGTTAGACGTAATTTGATTTAAGCTTTGAACATTTGGGTGACCGCCATTACGTTTCCGTCTAGATGGCGGTGATATAAAACATGACACTGAGGTGCCCTAAGCTAGTGCTACCTCTGTACCAAATTTTATTCAATTCGGTTTCACCGTGTTTGAAAAGATAGGGTGAATCGATTTGCACACATACATGGCCGCCATCCACAAATTATTGGGCTGATGACCTTGACGTTTGGTGAAAAGATCCTTCATACATACATAAAGGTATACTGTTGCAAAATTTGGTAGAGATCGGATGATTAGGTTAGTCGTAATTTGATTTAAGCTATGAACATTTGTGTGGCCACCATTACGTTTCCGTGAAGATGGCGGCGATATAAAACATGACACTGAGTTGCCCTTTGCTAGTGCTATCTCTGTACCAAATTTCTTTCAATTCGGTTTCACCGTGTTTGAATTGATAGGGGCAGACATTCAGAGTACACACACCCACACACACACACAGACACACACAATTTTTGGCCCTGTGTAGATCTCATAAGTCTACTTTCATTTTTTGCAAAAATCGAAAGTAGGCTAATATACGGTATAGATATTTAAAATTAAAATAATATGAACATTAAAATTATTAAAATACATTTTTAAACTTCAAATTATGAATTAATAGTACATTATGCAACGGGCCTAGCCTATAATGGTAATAATTACGACACGAATATGTTTATAAAACGAGCGGAGTGAGTTATATAATTTCCATACAAGTGTCTTAATTACCATTATAGGCGAGTTGCGTACGACTGTTTATGTTCGACAATAATTATAACTTTAGTATATGTTCTAACATAAATATTCATAAATATCTGTCGAGATTCTGTCGGTTGAATTCTTATTCTTGGGAATTGTGTGGGCTCAGCATTTGATCTCTACCCAATAACAAATGTCAAAGCTTAGAAACATTGTTTATCCTGGAGTAGCACCAACAGATAGCGCACATATACTATGTTGGATAATTTTTTTATTTTGCTCTAATAACACAAACGCTTTAAAATTAAAATGTATCGTATTATCAACTAGTTATTCTTTAAAATTGATGCGTATAGAATGTCAACGGAAGGCAAATCAATTAAGTCCCATATAGAACTTTTATGACACATGGCGGAAAAGTTATCCATTTACTGAAGAGAGAACTGGATTATAATTTCCGTGGATCTAATGTAATTAGCCTGCTTCCTCCATGACGTTCAGGTGTGTATATGTCAACAACAGCATTCACTGAAATTGTCGGCGAAATCATACGAATGTAATGCCCTGTGTAGAAATTGGAGTTCCGGATATTAACGTACAGTGCTATTTCTTTTGCAATATTGCCCAGTTTGTTTATGCAAACATTAGGGACGGTGCACACTATCCATGTTTAATGGCCAGAAGGATGGTGTTGCTAACTTCTGGCCGCAGATTCCTAAATTTCTTGCATATTTCATAGTATTTCCTTGTTGCCGTTAAAGTTCGTAATGATATTGTCTTTGTATTTGGCATTGTAAGTACAATGGTTGATCCAATGTAGGCTACATTAGGGATCAACTTTCAAATCATATAATTCATGTCCGACATGTTGGATTTTGAGTACATGTGCGAAGCCATCTTTTCCTAATTGGTCAATAAATGAAAATATTGAGCTCTGATTGGTTGGAGAAACTGTATCATAATGGATAGTAGTACATTAATGACCCCCATTATGATACAGTTTTCTGATATAATATTTACATTTCGACATCGTCGAACATAAGAATATTTTATAAATAATAATAAAATCAATATAAGCATTACACAAATACAAATAAAACAAGAAGTTCCATATCGAACTAAAGAGCCTACTTTTCTTAAAATTTAGATTCATGCCAATGATTAATCTACAGTATATGAACCTATCTACAATAATGACGAAATTAAGTTGGTTATATCGAAATGTTTAATTAGTTAGAAATATACCTGTTATAATGTAGCCTAATATAGCACTACAGTTGGCAGCCCTGGTGACTGAATATATTCTTAGTTCCATCTCTTAAGGTACAGAATACAGAATTTGGTTGAAGTCCAATGGACGTTATATGCAGTTAGACATTGGATCTATCAGCACGCGTAAAAACATGTTGGCAACAATGTCATGCGTGTGCTGGTCAGAAATAATCTGAAATATTATGATATCTTGTTGAACCAATTTTGGATGAAATTCATTTGTTAGTATAGAAGTTACATGTATTTTAAAATTGGATATATCAGCAGGCATAGAATCATGTTGGCAGCACTGACTTATGTGAATTACTCCAAATTAATCTAACATGTCAGGTACTATACGTGTGCATAGTTTAAAGCTGTCGGCTTGCATACTTTCTGATATATTGGTATTTGGATGAAAAATAGAGAGAGCAATTATTAACAATTGGCAGCCCTGGTGACTCTTAAGAATACGCTCAGTCATATGTATTTATATACACATATCACACACACAATTTGGTTGAAATCCAATTGATAGTGTAGAAGTTATATGCATTTGAAAATTTGACCTATTAGAAGGCTTAAAATTATTTTGGCAACACTGTCATGTATGGCCTCCTGGAAATTAAACTGAAATAGTATTATCTACATGTATGCCAATTTTTGAATAGCTCCCATGCATACCTTGCAAGATATCCAACATGGAGCTCACATTTCTAGTGTGTTTTTTCAGCAGTTTCATTTTCAAATACGGGCTTGAGATATTCCGGTATATATCTTTACTCATACTAAATTTGGTTACGATTGCTGCAGCCGTTTAGGAGTTGATAGGGGGACACACACACACAGGCAGACAGTCAGATAGAAGGACAGACAGACAGACACACATTTTCCCGGATTGATCTCATAAGTGTACTTTTTCCTCATTTTTGCAAAATGTGAAAAGTAGGCTAATATATGAATAATACATAGTCATGTCCTATAATTGATTGGTTACGTGCACTTAATGCGACAACCTCGTGTTAGTAGATAACACTGGCACGGTAAACATACTGTGCAAGAGGAAACTTAGGACATCATGGCGCCTCTAAAGCCATATCAGTTGAAAGGGATGCTGAATCGATATCAATATTACAATGTTCAAAACGGCCCCTTTGACAATGATAATGATATAATTCTTAATAATACTCCGCCAGTCAATACAAATTAAGCAACATCTATTTAATTGTTGTACGTGGTTCGGCTTGACAATGAAGCTTTCTTCTGCTAAAGGTTTAATTAAGAATATTAATTAAGATATCGTTGTGTCAAATCTATAAATTACTGATTAAGTCTAAACCTCAGAAATAATTATTAAAAGAAATAAATATCCTTCGAAATGGCACGAGAAGGATCATATCGTCCCAAATCCTTTTTGACAGCAAGAAAGGAAAATCCTAAGATAATTTTTAGACCCTTCAGTACAGGGGGAATCTGGATGAACAGAATATCCCAAGACTTACACCAGCACTTGGAGAAAATCTGAGACACATTTAGGAAAAGACGAAAGAAATTTTACGGGCATATCCTCAGGATGGGCAATCGGAGACTGACCAAAAGGATTCTTAACCTTGCCTTGTTAATGGAAGTTACAAACACCTGGCTGCTTGAAGTTGGAAAAGATCTTCAGGAACTAGGCATCATAGATGACATTGTACTAGACAAATTAGTCGATAATCACCGCTTTGCAGACCATCCAAGCATTATCACCAACAAAACCTGGTCAGAAGATCGCAAGAGATGCCACAGCGACAAGATGAAGAGATTTACTGAGAAGAGAAAGGCAATGCCTTCAGCTAAATAAGTTCAATCACGCGCCTTAGTCGGGCATGACGAAGAAAGATGTCGTATGGCCTCGGGTGCCGGGTACAAGCTTTGTTATCTGACACGCAGAGGGCAGCTTGCATGTCGAATTTTGTTCTTCATTTGAGCGCTATGAAAGTCATGGAGGTTAGATATCTAAGCTCCTTGACACAGTAGCGCTTTCTAGTAGCGAAATGAGGAACTTTGTGTTGGCGGAAAATCCCGAGATTAACGTTGCCATTATGAACACGGTCTTTTGAATTCAAATGAGTTATTTAACATGCTAACAACGTATGACATGCGTGCCGTGATTTTTGTCGCCTTTCAAAAATCACTTACCACGGCCAGGAGCGAACCTGCAAGTTTGAGGGTGGTAATCCGACACGATAACCACTCACCCACCGTGGCATGCACCTTCTTCAGCAGACAGTAAATTATATGAATGAAGTTCCAAGATTACATAGCACCTAGGTATAATTTTATAAAAAAGTGTGAATTCAGAAGTCGCCTCTGTGGTGTAGTGGTCAGCGTGCTTAGCTGCAACCCTGGAGGTCCAAGGTTCGATTCCCAGCTCTGGCACGAAATCTGAATAGTGGTATGAGGACTGGAACGGGGTCTACTCAACCTTGGGTGGTCCAAATGAGTAAGGGGGTTTGATTCCCACCTCAGCCATCTTCGAAGTAGTTTTCCGTGGTTTCCCAATTTTGTCTTCGGGCAAATACTAGAATGGCACCTACCGTTAGGCCACGGCCGCCTTCTTCCCTCTTCCTTGGCTATCCCTCCCTCTTCCCTTCCCAGCCCGTCCCTCTTGAGACCCCTGTTCGCTTTGCAGGTGAGGTCACCTGGGCAAGGCGCTAGTCCCTCCTCCCCAGTTGTATCCCTGACTCAGAGTCTCAATCTCCAGGACACTGCCCTCTGTGGCGGTAAAGGTGGGATCCCTCGCTTAGTCCGTGGTAAAAGCCTATCTGGAGGATAAACTGACTACGAAAAAGAGACACGGATAGTCAGTCTGAAAGACTAGACTTCATATAATTTTAAATGCTAGCATCCGAGTACCAAGAAGGCAGTGCGAGAACAGAGTTTCAAGATTCTATTATGTTTCTTCACTGCCTACTTGATTGTTCTCGCACTGCCTTCTTGGTACTCGGCTGCTACATCGTACTATGACGTCACACACCTTAGTGCATTATCAGTACATTTCGTCCCGTCACCGTAACGTAACGCCAGACACCAGATAACGTCGACATAATCATTTAAAGTGATAAAAGAAAAGAAAATGGAATCCAAAATTATTTCCGAAACGTGAATTATCTGAAATCATTATAGGCTACTCTAAAATATTTAAAATCAGATCAGTTAACAATTTTCTTTAAATTAATGATGAAAGAACACATTATTCAAAAGTCAATGATATGGAACTGAGGTAGTGGTTCATTGATTATTTTTTTTAGGTTGGAATGAATTGTGATCTTATGCATACGTAGGAATAAATATCTCCATGATATGTTACAGTAATTAAAAAAAAAAAACTAGAGAAGCTATAGATGAATGTTTGATCATGGAATAAATTAATTATAGTTGCTAAGATAATCAAATCCTTACAAAGAATGAATTTAAAAAATATATATATTTAACAATACCCTTTTGTATAATTTTTATGAGAAGCTCATTAATAAGTAGTTCTAAAATGTAAAAGCCTAATGTTGCTGAACTTGGCACCACTCTTCTAATACTTCAATATCTAAGCTTTGCCTGGCGCTATAAAGCAATGGCTGGTAGACGAGGGACTTCAATCAAGAGGGCGACACTAAGCGGCTTACGTAAGGAAATGCGTTATTTGAACATCGATCCTCTCTGACACCGTATTAAAACCAGCTCGTCTTTGTTAATAACGACACCGAGAAAGTGATTAAGGATGATTTATGGGTAGGAGATCTGGAGAATGAGGATCGTTTGATAGCAAGCTAATTCGTAATGCGTAGCTTGTGCCTGGTCCACCAAGCAGCAAAGCGCACAATGAAAAGCGGACCGCACATAAGGCAAGTCACAGGACCCGCTGTCCTTGGACTTAGGAGAGGCGTGAGTTTGAAACCCACAATGGGGTGTCCTCCGTGGTGAACTCCAAGTATTGCCAGGATGGCATGTTTAAATAGGCCACGACCGCTTCCTTCCAACATCTGCGAAATGGCCCACTGGTTAAGCTGCCTCACACTCACCAAGGTCAGCTGGGTTCGATTCCCCGTAACGCATTCACGTGATATGTTCGGATTCACTGGAAAAATAATAGAGTCGTAGCTTAGGATGGCGAGATTAACGACCACGTCGCTTCCTTCGTTCACTTCTCTCATCAACTTGGCTAAGGAGATAGGCGTCAGAAAGAGCATCAAGGCGTACAATTCCTACATGGCGGCGACGCGAAATTAAAATACTTAAATGGACGTTTCTCGTGATTTAACCATTTGAGCGCAGTGAAACTTGGTACGGTAAATGCTTGTACACATTCTAATTCATTGACATCTAATTTATTTCAATTGTTTTTATATCCACACGATGTAGTCGGTGAGAAATTTTAACATCTCAGTTTTATTTCTTGTGTCATAATCATGCCATTGATAGACCTACGCAATAATCTTCATGTAATAGTACCGTACATAACTCTTTGGCGTACACACATAAAAATCCAATATGGCGACCATCCATAATATTTAGACGGTTCTCAATATCTTCGAATCTACTGTATTGCAGCAATCAAACTGAAATTGTGTATGTTGATAGAGGGAATTAACAAAAGTGGGATAAAATGAAATTGGGCTTTTGAGTTCTTCACGGAACTACTTGTTTTTCTTTTCAATTATCTACAGACCAGACACACGACGGAACTCTCAAAGAGGGCCCCAGTGTGGAATGGAACTACTATTACACACACACACATTTGAATGAGTCGGGAATTGAACCCGGACCTCCGTGGTGGTAGCCAATAATGCTGCTACCTGTTTGAGACAGGGCTGGCATGCGAAACGAAATGTATTGTCAATTTAATTTAGCGTCGCGAAATGAAATTGTTCAATGGAATAACATTTCGCTCCTGGCGCGAAATGATATTCGTTACAGACTTTTAATTTCGCTCCTGGCGCGAAATTATAATCATTACGGACTTTTAATTTAGCTCCCGGCGCGAAATGAAATTCGTTACAAACTTTTAATTTCGCTCCTGGCGCGAAATTAAATTCATTACGGACTTTTAATTTAGCTCCCGGCGCGAAATGAAATTCGTTACAAACTTTTAATTTCGTTCCTGGCGCGAAATTAAATTCATTACGGACTTTTAATTTAGCTCCCGGCGCTAAATGAAATTCGTTACAGACTTTTAATTTCGCTCCTGGCGCGAAATTAAATTCATTACAGACTTTTAATTTCGCTCCTGGCGCGAAATAAAATTCGTTCTAGACTTTTAATTTCGCTCCTGGCGCGAAATAAAATTTGTTAACGACCATCAATTTCGTTCCCGGTATGTTATCCCCTCCCCCCCCCCCCCCCCCCCCCCATCCCTTCCCCGGGATGCATGGAATATTTCATTTTATGTCTGAAATGAAGTCTGTTTCTTTTCTTCCCCGAAAGCCTTATTTGCTCCCGCGTCCTACACCTAGCCACCATCTACATTCGTCCCTACCACCCCATCCCCAAAGACTTCATTACCCACGTGTCTGAAGTCTTCCCCCATTTCATTCTAATGGCCGACCTCAACCTTCATTCCCTTTCGGCCCTAGAACTTCATAACCTAGATATCTACCTACGTCACATCGACGCCACCCTCGTCCTTTTCCCAGAATCTACCCGTCCTTCCTCCAATACCACCCCGACGCAGTCATTGCTCATAACTCCCTCCTCCATCTGTTTGATGTGTCTGTCTTGTCCCTCAAAGGAGGTGATCATGCCCCCCATTTTACCTTATTTTATTTTGCTTTATTTCGATTTGTTTACTTTTTTGTTTTATTTTATTTCGTTTTATTTTGTTTCAAATTGTCTTGTTTTTTGGTTTTTGTTTTGTTTTTATTTTGTTTTGTTTATTTTGTTTTATTTTGATTTCCCAGAAAACAAATACAAAACCAAAAACACAAAACACGAAGTAAAATGTAAAATTCAAACACAAAAGCAAAAGCAGAATAAAAAAGAAACACAAGGCAAAAAGCAAAATTCAAAAACAGCAAAAGCAGAAAACAAACACAAAACCAAAACAAAAAAGACGAAGCAGAAAGCAAAAGCAGAACACAAAAAACAAAAGCAAAATCATAAAACAAGAAACATAAAGCAAAAAGCAAAATTCAAAAAAGCAAAAGCAGAAAACAAAAACAAAAAAGACGAAGCAATAAGCAAAATTCAAAAACAAAAGCAAAAGCAGAAAACAAAAAACAAAAGCAAAATCATAAAACAAGAAACATAAAGCAAAAAGCAAAATTCAAAAAAGCAAAAGCAGAAAACAAACACAAACAAAAACAAAAAAGACGAAGCAAAAAGCAAAAATCAAAAACAAAAGCAAAAGCAGAAAACAAAAGACAAATAACATAAAGCAAAATTCAAAAAAGCAAAAGCAGAACACAAACACAAAACCAAGAAAGAAAAGCAATAAGTCAAATTCAAAAGCAAAAGCACAAAGCAAACACAACAAGATGTTCAGTAAAGAACATATAGCCTACTTTCTCCTAAATGTATGAGTATAGTTATAACTCGTTGTTATTATCAAAGAGTATAATAGAACTATTCTTTGTTGAAGACCTTAGAAACGATTTACCTCTACCAAACGCCACAACCTAGATAAAAACTGCTACCATCATTGAAGAAAGAAAGATAAGAAGTATATCAAGAATGTTATGGATCTGGAGACATAATCGACCGGACTGGCTGCGTGGCTCAGCGGTAACGTTCTCGCTTGCTGGGCCCTAGGTTGCAGGTTCGTATCCTGGCGCAGTCAGCTGGCATTTGAGGGTGCACAAATGCGAGGGAGCCGTGTCAGTACATTTACTGGCACGTTAAAGATCCCCTTCGGGCCAAATTTCCGGCACCCCGGTGTCTCTAAAAGCAGCAGTAGTTAAAAGGGATGTAAAACCAATAACATTATTATTATTATTATTATTATTATTACATATACGACCTACCGTGGGCAACATCCAACTTTGAGTTGAGGCATGTCTTTACACGTCTGGTTGTGCATGGCTTTCACAACCCTAATTGAATTAACAAATCTTTCCATGACCCTACAGAGACGTGTGTATACAAACTATGTGGATATTTTCGATTGCTATTTGCCTGAAATAAAAGTAGTAATTATTAACCTGAACCAACACCAACGGCTTGAATTCAGTTACTATGTGAAATGGTTTTGTTCTTTACTTCAAATAACATTTTCAAGTAACGCAAAATAGGCTGTTACAAACCCTTTAAAATAAAAAGTTAATATGTATCGTAGTATCATCTTGTCATTCTTCAAATTCGATGCGCATAGAATGCCAATGGTATAGTAATCAATGGAGCCCCACGTAGACTAGTCGTGACATCTAGTGGTGAAATATCTAACAATATCGAGAACGCAATATTCAAAGTATTCACAAGAATTCTGACGGACAGACTGACAGAAAAAGTTTCTGACAAGATCCCAGACCAACAGTTTGGTTTTCAGAAAGGTAAATCAACTCTACAGGCAATTGGAAACCTACTGTCAGATATTGATGAGGCACTTCGTCACCATAGAGGTAAATTTCACGCCATCTTTGTGGATTTTAAGAAGGCCTTCGACCTGTTAAGTCGACAGGTCATAGTTGAGAAACTTCAGACTATGCTCGGTGAATCTGATTATCTGACACTGATAATAACCAACATTCTACATCACAATACCGTGTTTATCTCCGATGGCCTTCAGTTCTCAAAGCCAATTGAACAGATAAATGGTGTCCTACAGGGTGACCCAATCAGTCCACTGCTGTTCATTCTCTCAACTGCTGACATCACGGGTATCCTCGAGTCTTTGGAAGAGAAGATATCTCTTTATATATACGCAGATGATGTAGTAATTGGAGCAAAGAGTTTGGAAGTTCTGCAGGAATGTATGGATCGTCTGCTTCTCTGGGCCGAGAGGAACAAATTACAGATCAACGAAAATAAAACAGCCAACATGGTCTTCCGTAAGGGAGGAATGATTTCGAATAGAGATAAGATTTATTACAGACCTGGAGATTTACCGATAACAACCGTCAAGAATTTTAACTATTTAGGGTTAATTTTCCAGACGACAGGAACTTCTTTCACAATGCATGTGAGAAACAGAGCGACTGCTGCACTAATAGCTATGAACAACATACAGCATTTTCGTAAACTATCTTTAGTTACTGCTATGAAGCTCTTTGTTTCCACCCTGACACCTATTTTAACCTACGGTCTGGAACTGATCTGGCCTCATCTGACCAAAACCAACTTAAAGGAAATAGAGCAAGTAAAGTCTATCTTCCTAAAGAAAGCATTGTGTGTATCGAAATTTACTTCGTCCCGGCTAATGTATGAGCTGTCTGCAGAGCCATTCTGTATTGAGCAAATCAGACTACAAATGCAGCTTCCATCTAGCGGTGCCTATCAGGAACTTCTTGCGGAATTTCAATCAAAAAAGAAAGAAATATGGTTGGACTTCTATGGGACAGAAGCGATGTTATCGTCTGACTGGAAGAGAGCAGACTACGATTTACGACACACTGTGACGCGTTTCGCAGTCCATGGATTTCATTTCAGGTGTTGCGGAAGAAAAGACTTTCACGCTCCAAATGCAGATACATGCATATGTGAATTGTGTAGCGAGCCCTGTGACCGATATCATGCGGCATATTGTAAAAGAAGATTAACTTCCCTGACGCAATTTTGTAGCGACTGACAGTACCTGCATTGTATTTTTTTACTTTTTCAATGGCCATTGGCTGCATTAAAACTATTATTATTAAATATCGAACAATATAATCCTAACAGAGCGAGTGCATTCTAGCGGTCAGAAGAAGAAACTTTTCAATAAAATCTGGAAGTTACCTTTTTGGCAGCTAGATGTCTCGAGTAAATCTGCTGGCGAATTATGTTTTAATTAAATATATATTTTACACCATAATATGCACAATATAACGCTTAATTTTAAAACATCTGAGTCATTACAAAACAATAAACATATAACATTTCAAGCAAAAAACCTAGCTCTGATCGGGTTTGAACCATAGGCATTTGAGCGATAGGCTAACGCTCTACCACTGAGCTAATTGTGTCAACGAACATCGTTCTATATAAAATGACTTACATAGAACTTGTTAGCAAATAATGATTTATACTAAACGATTTCATCACTGGAGTATATTATTTATATATAAAGCATTTCATACAAAGTTTATTTATTTTGTATCAGTACGCTATATTGCATGCAATACTCAAATTAGTGAAATATAAGTCAGGCACAAGATATCCGCTGCCATCTTGTCTTATTACTGAATCAGCTCAGCTTTTTAAAATCACGTCTGCACTATAGTATTACAAAATAAACTTTTAATTTCGAACGTGCCTCTTCCTTTAGAACAGTTAAAACGATTCTCGGCTCGATAATCGGAACTGGTGGGTCCCATGATACGGATTATAAAGTTGGCATAATTCGCACGGCCGCCATCCTGAAATGGTATGGCGGACGACCTTGTAGTTTGGTCACAAGACGCATCCTAAACGAAGGTATGTTGTTACCAAATTTGGTAGAGATCGGATGATTTGGTTAGTCGTTATTTGATTTTACGTTTTGAACGTTTGAGTTGCCGCCATTCAGTTTTAGTAAAGATGGCGGCGATATAAAACATGACACTGAGGTGTCCTTTGCTAGTGCTACCTTTGTACCAAATTTCGTTCAATTCGCATTCACCGTGTTCGAATTGATAGGGGGGGGGGGCAGATATTCAGAGTACACACACTCACACACACACACACACACAGACTCACACACACACATACACACACACACAGACTCACACACACACATACACACACACAGACAGACACACTTTTTTCGCCCTGTGTCGATCTCATAAGTCTACTTTCATTTTTTGCAAAAATCGAAAGTAGGCTAAAAACACCAACCAAAAGTAGAAAACAACAAACACAAAATATACGCGAGGCAAAGTCCAGAGAAACGTTTCTCATGAAAATGATCCTTATTCACAAGTGGATTAAATGAGTTTTGTAACTTGACGACTCATTTGCATTTGACTGTTGGCACAGGCTAGAGTAAAATGTGGCTTTTCACCGATGTCTTAGTCTCACTCATGGCTGTGATTATATGGAAGCTACTGAGGTATGGGTGGGGCTTAGTAATGGCATTCGGGGCACAGTCAGTGCCTGTGGATGCTGTGAAGGGTTCTACTCATAGGGTTAGTACTGTTGTTCTGACTCAGTGAGGAAAGCAATGGCAAACTACCTCACCCCTCATTTTGTCTAGTACGCCCCACTATAGCGCTGCCTTGAGTTTTTGAGGGTATCTACCCACATAACCTACCGGCGGTACTTTTTGAGGATCCAACCAGCCTTCGGGCTGACTACCTAACAGACAGACGTCAGGACTTGGAACATCGTACAGAACATTATTTAACTCTCGAAACGAATATACTGTATTTTAATTTCAACAACGAAATTAAATGTTTCTTGCATTTTAAATACACGTCGGAGAGCGAAACTTAATGCCGTTTGGGAATTTTATTTCGCCTCGGGAGCGAAATTAAAAGTCTGTAACGAATTTTATTTCGCCTCGGGAGCGAAATTAAAAGTCTGTAACGAATTTTATTTCGCGCCAGGAGCGAAATTATAAGTCTGGAACTAAATAAATTTCGCGCCGAGAGCGAAATTATAAGTCAGGAACGAAATTAATATCGCGCCTGGAGCGAAATTAAAAGTGTGGAACGAAATTAATTTCGCGCCGGAAGCGAAATTAAAAGTGTGGAACGAAATTAATTTCGCGCCGGGAGCGAAATTATAAGTCTGGAACTAAATTAATTTCGCGCCGGGAGCGAAATTAAAAGTCTGGAACGAAATTAATTTCGCTTCGAATTAAGTTTCGCTTTGATTTAATTACGCGCCGACAATCATTATCATTTCGCTCCCGAATATCGCGCTCACGGCGAAATTAAAATATTTTCGCCCCCACAGCCATGAATTTAATTTCGCATGCCAGCCCTGGTTTGATATACGAGCGCCAGCATGCTGGCATGTGCTCTTGTCACGCTTAGCACTGCTGGACTTTCATATACCCTCCTCGTCCGTCCCGCAAGGCTTCAGTGGCTATGATCAACAAACCCTGGCGTAGCCCTCTCAAACAAGTTATAACCCACCAATTCTCACTCACAGGATCCGCTTGATCTGGGACCGACTAACGAAGAGAGATCTGGCCACCATCGAAAGAGTTAAATCCCAATTCCTGAAAACCTTAATGGGCATCTCAAAATACAAGCGCTCCCGCCTAGCATATGAATTAGCACGGGAACCCTTCCTCGTCGAAGAGATCAGGACAACATTATAGCTTCCATCAACAAATAATGCTGAAGCGCACCTAGCAGAGAGAAGAGAGAATACATTCCGCTAGAATTTTACTGCACGGATGCCATGATCAACCGGAACTGGACCACCACCAATCAGAAACTAAGACATGTGGTGATAAAGTTAGCAGTGCATGGGTACCACCATAAAATATGTGAAAAAATGTCCTACCACGCTCCAAATGAACTCTGCGAGTGCTCGTTATGTGACCAGTTCCGTGACACTCACATCACACGATGCAAAAATAACCAGAAATCACTGTGCGATTATGGCAAGGACTAAACTAGTGTAATAATACATTATGCAACGAGCCTATAATGGCAATAATTAAGACACGAGTATGTTTATAAAACGAGCGTATGCGAGTTTTATAATTTCCATACGAGTGTCTTAATTACCATTATAGGCGAGTTGCATACGACTGTTTATGTTCGACGATAATTATTATAACTATTTTATCTTCAAACATAAATATTCATAAATATCTGTCGACATTTCGCCAGTTTTATGTACTGAACAGAGCGCATGGGACGCAGAGAATACCTTGTATTTGACCATGGCCTCCTCGATTACCCCACTATGACACTAGGCCACGCAGTGAAATTTAAATTAGAACGCCTTGGAACTCAGCAACGGTGCGATGCAATCCTTACCTAATTGGTCAAACAACTGTTTTTTGAGCTGTGATTGGTGGGAGAAACTGTCCCATAATGAAAACTTGTACTATAATGAGCCTCGTCATGGTAGAGTTTTCTGACATATAATATTTACATTTACAACTCGAACATAACTCGACGTTATGCACATTCGTGCGCTTTTCTGTTAATAATAATAACCTCGAGGGTACACCAACATAGTCAAGGAACTCCACAGAGGTTCGAACCACTCACCTTTACATTCCAAACACTGTCGAAGAGCGTGAATTATTGTGCTGACGTTTAAAATAGTTTCGAATTTGAAATTGTGTGGTGTTAGCTCCCGAGAACTGTTATAATGGGAAGTGAATTACAAGACCTCTCTTGACGCCACCCTCAATTTAATTCAAATGAGACTCAGAGTCCACCCAAAGTTGGAACCAGAAACTCCTCTCGTGAGTCAACAAGGACAACATGGCTCATTGAGACGTTACGTCCACCCTCGTACAACCCCTAATTAAATTACCGGACAACCCTAGAGGTGTGGACCTTAATGCGTTCACAGGATAATCTTCTCCGTCCTTCGTGCGATACGTGTAGATCATGGCTGATATTATTCAGGCAGCCTACTTCCTGGATATGTACGCACATGACTGTTCACCTAAATAAACTACCGGTACGTCAAACTTCTTAGTCCGTTGTTATTGTTTGAGTCTTCAGTCTTTCTCCATGCTACCCTGTCCTGAGCTAATCGTTTCAACTCTACATAGCTACCACACCCTACATCCAAGGGAATCTGTTTAACATATTCTAACCTTAGTCTACTCTTACAGTTCTTATCCTCAACCCTTCCTTCCATCACTAAGCTTGCTATTCCTAGATATCTTAGATTGTGCCCTACCAACCTATCTCTTCTCTTCATTAGAAGTCGCCAGAAACATATCTTCCTCCCCCACTCGTCTTAATACCTCTTCATTCGTAACCCTCTCTACCCATCTGATCTTCATCATTCTACTGTAACACCACAATTCAAACGCTTCAATTCTCATCTTTTCTTCTGCTCCAACAGTCCATGTTTCACTTCCAGTTTCACTTCACTGCCACGCTCCAGACAAAGGCTATCATAATTGACTTCCTAATACCTAAATCTATATTCAATGTCAACAGATTCCTTTTCTGTAGGAATGCTTCCTTTGCCTGAGACAACCTACTTTTTATATCCTCTTTGCTTCGTCCATCACGAGTTATTTTGCTTTCTTATTACTGAGAGTAGCATATTGAGACCGTTTAGTTGATGTCAACAACCACGATGACTCAACTAACGACACATAAATCGAATAAAAAAGTACCGTGAGGATCAGGTGACCTTCCAAAAAGGCTAAAGCGGCACGAGAGTCCGTAGTCCACAGGGATCGTGGTACATGGTGACGATGGTCATAGACCGCCTAAGGAAAGGTTCACCTTAAAACTAGACTGAGAAAATTAACATCCAGACTCATGTAAAACACCGTGAAAATTTATTAAAATTCACAAGCCCCTAGCCTAGTTCGGAGGGTTATAATCGGCTAGTCCGCAAATTAATAAATAAACAAAGATAAAGAACAGGTCCCCTACCTGAGAAGTTACTGAAAACCCTCGCGAAAGATCTAACTCACAATGATAAAGCAACAACAGCAACGCTAGGAATATGGTACGACGCAAGTCCCTAGTTCAAGTTACAAGATCAAGCTAATATCTGAATTTACATTTAACAGGGTAGCAAAACAAATCTAGGTTAGGATGGTACCATTTCGACATTTAAATTTAACATTAATTCAACTAGCTAAGTCCTATCAATTAACAAAATTTACGGCGATGACGTCCGTAAAAGAAAACAATTACATCCAAAAGCTAAGTGTACAGCCATGAAAAACAAACAATTTAATTATGCTTAATAACTATGTGCTAACAGCACACAATAAAGTAACACGTAGGGTTTAATACACTTGACATCATAAATTAATAACGAAATAGACACAGTAGTTTTTATTAAAAATTCCTGCCTACACCTTGGTTTACTCTTTGTAAACCATAGTCATCTAATGTGTATAGTTACGGTGACGAATGCGCAGTTGAGACCACGTCTGACATCGCATGGCCTGAGCTCCACAAGCTACGAACTCTAGGTTCGCACATGCTTCAGGTCGCTGCAAAAATGTCAACTGTCCTAGTCATTTCCTCACAAGGAAATTATCTTCAACTGCACGGCTATGTCAACAGTTCCAGAATGCAAAGAACAAAGTTAGATAGAAAGAATCGTTAGTTAGGCTTGTTTTACAACAATTATGCATTTTATTATTAGAATGTCGGTTTATAGGTTTATCGTAGGTTTATGGCGAATAACATTGACAATAGCCTGGGCACGGAGTGTCTCCAACTGAGATCATTCTCCACCAAAAAGCCTCGACTCAACAGTCGGAATATAATCAACGAGTATAACAACTCGGACACACAATAACACGGGTTACCAGCGGCGCTAAGCTCGCGTTCAATAACTCTGGGATAGGCCTGTACAACAGTTACCTTCCATATAACATCTGGTCAACGGGATCATCCCCGGACAAAGCATACAATAACATCCTGCTATAACAGGGTAGACTTCACCATCCTATAGAAAACCTTACATAACTGTACCTGTCATACGACAAGACACGCAACAGAGCGTTAAACTAACAAAAACCGATCCATAAAACAAGTGATCAAATACAAGAGTGGAAACTGATTTCCATAAGCAAAATAGCAATGAAAGGAAAAGCGAATACAAATTGTACTCTGTCCTCGTCTATAGTAGTTTTGTCTCACAATAAAGCAGGCGTGCTCTAGGTCACTGGGTTACATAACCAGTTTATTCAAGGCCGGCGATTTAATCAATACAAAACCTGCACTTGGCCGGTTCATAAAAAACTTTACCATAGGTTACGGATCTCTACAGAGTCCGTGTATCAAACGCACGCTATAAATCTGAGTATAGTAATACACTTCCGTCCTTCTACCAAAGACGTCTAAATGAAAGTAAACTTACAATAACTGAAGCTCTTTGCTTTAAAAATGCAACTCAGTAGTTGCTAGAACATCAAATAAAAACGTGTCTCACACGACACAAGAAAAATATGATAAATGTGGCACAGATTCACACACTAGATCTGCTTAATGATACGTTGGGAACCGCGTTCGATGCTAGGCAACGAAACATTCCTTCTAGTTGTTAGGTTCAAACATGACCAAGAATAGCTTCTGAGCTTATTCAAAATGAAATATAATGCATTTACAAACTGGTAGTTACTGTCGACTACCTAAATGATATGACCGTTCTAACGACAGTCAGGGGTGTAACAAAGGATGGCTGCGAAGAATGCAGTCAATTAATAACCAAGGCATCTGATTGCCATAACTACAGTCAGCAAAGACTTGAAAATTACCCCAAGTAGGGTTGAACAAAATAGCCTCAAAATGACTACGATCAGGTTCAGCAAAAGGGTAGGCATTGACGTTCCACGACGTTCACCAAGCTGCACCAGGGCTGACCAAAATGTCTGACCCCAAGGGTGTCTCACTCTAAACTGAAATAAATGACATCTAACTAATCTAGTTACATCCCTACCTAGAAAAATGGCTGACACTGAGTGTGGTTGATTCACAAACTACATTAAAGCTACTATACCACCAGAAACTAGAACAAAGAAGGGGTGTGACAAAAACTCACGAAATGGAGGAGCTCTCACTCAGCTCTCTATTCCACAACAAGGGTTGTACATAAACCTCTCTGGCTCTCTGGATCGGTATCCTCCTCATCAGGATTCCCATCTGGACTCCCCCAAAGACCAGGGTTCGATTTGTCCCTGTCGACATCATCGTGGATAAGCCTGGAAATGGCATTTTGGCTCCTTCCCTCTCGTTCATCGTTCTGGAAGTTCCACCATCATGCGGGTCCCTGTAGAAACGTCACCCCCCCCCCCATACCGGGATGGTATTAGCCCATGTTGACTGCTTCAACCATGGTGAAGAAAAGTCCAATCACGTGGGTAGCGAAATAAGTTGCGTGATTATTCATCCTCTCACTTCCAAAATTATAATGTCCGTCGTGACTATTATAGGCTTCAATTATAAAATACGACACAGCCTTAATCTTGCAGATGTGGATTAGCATGTGAGCTAATACTATTTTATAATGCTGCACGTGCTAGTGACGCTACTTTTGTATCACGCAGCATCCGTGAATTATACGACGTTTCAAAGATGAAATTTCCACTTTGGCAATTTAAATATCTCATACAATTATAATCACACTTATTCAGGATAATTGTAACACTATTACCTGTATATTTCCACTAGGCATCTGCCCTCCACATACGCGTGGGTAATATGTGATGTCACAGCAATGTTGTGCAATACACTATACTTGTCAATAATTATTTTCCAAGCTTCTTATTTAATTCACTGGACTTCATCGACAGTGGATATTAGTATTTGCTTGCTCGATGGCACCTTATAATCACTTTTAACGCTAAACAGCGGATATTCTTCTACGTCTCGTAGGACAAATGTAATTCCACGCCTACACAAGGCGGATTCTCAAGACGCAGTGCTCCGGTACTGGGTGTCTCTAGAAAGTAGGTCGTCAAAACGAAAACGTTGAGCGACTACTTACGTTCCTTTTTGCGTATCTGCAAGGGTATTACCTTACCTAAAGTAAAAATAAACATTCTCCAAAATGTTTTAATAATGCAGCATGACGAAATGGAATATTCTGAGTCTCGTAGGAAAGATAAAAATAATTAATAAGACCTCAGATAATAATTAGCAGTTTACACCAAAGTCAAAAGTGCGATTCACCGCTACTTCAAAGTATCGCGTGATCTCTCAGCTTCACGTGGCTTCCTGGGTGTGTTCAAAAGTACAACATCCCATCATAAATGCTCTGTCATTAAAAAATATCACATGAACCATAGCTCAGCGGGTTCATCTGCCTCTCTGTCGTTTCAAATAAAATGTTGGGATAACATTTTTATTTGCTTTGAAATTCATTCAAGAGTGATATTTTTTTAGATTGGCTGCATTAAAGGTTCCAATGCGCTCTCCTGTCCTAATGTCTTCTATCACATAACTTCCATTGTTTAAAGGCTGTCGGATACGACTAGGGCCATAATACAAGGATAGAAATTTCCCATATATGCGGTCTATAGGACTAGAAATTCCGGGTCTCCTCATAAGGATAAGGTCTCCTTCTACTAGTGGTTCTCTAAACCTCTGGCGTCTAGTTCTTCTCAAGCGCTTGGCAGCTTGTCTGTCCATAGTCTCTCTCGCAGCTAAAAGTCTGCTGGCATGTGATGGTTGTAAACAAGGTGGATTTACAATCACACGATCCCATATTCTCAGCGGCATCTGGTTCAAATGCAAGACCATAGGTATTTGACCAGTGCTTTCATGTACTGTTGAATTAATACATTTTGCCATAATAACGAGGACTTCAGTCCATCGCCAGTGTTCTTCTTGACAATATAATCGACAGAATTTTGCGATAATAGACATCACGCATTCTGCTGGGTTGCTCTCTGGATGTCGAATAGATGATAAAACATGACCTATTTCAAGCTCATTCATGGCATTGGCAAATTCCGCTGAGGTGTACTGTGATCCGTGATCAGTCAACAAGAATTGTGGCTTTCCTGCCTCCGGTATCACTTGACGTCTAATCCTCTGAATAATCTGATGTGCAGTAGCTTTTTGAATTGGATGAAGCATCGTATATTTCGTGAACACATCCACCGTTACAACGATGTATCGATTCCCACGACGAGCCTTAGGTATTGGGCCATACAGGTCCTGTGCATACAACTCTCTAGGTTGAGTTGGTAGTATTGGTCTAGGTTGTTCCTTCAGCAAATGTGACGTGTACTTGTTCCGCTGGCATGCGTCGCAAGCACGTAAACACTGTCTAACGGTGGCTCCTAACCCTTTCCATGTGAAAGACTCCTTGATAGTTGCAATGGTTTTGTCTGTTCCACCATGTCCAATGGATAAATGTACCATAAGAATAACAGATTCTTGGTATCTCCTAGGAATAACTGCACGCAGTTGAGTGTGGTCCTCGTCTACAAACCTGTATAAGACACGATGATAAATCAAATAATCATCTGCAACAGCAGCAATCCTTGCATAATGATCATCCTGTGGATCCATTCTTCGTTCTAGGAAACGGATAATATGTCTGAGTTCCTCCTCACGTCGCTGTCCTTCAGGTAAATGACGAAATCGGCGAAGGTGTTCCTCGCATTCTCCCTCGATGTCTATGGCATCAACAGTAGCTTCAGGATTCCGGCTGAGGATGTCGGCCAACACATTCTCTCTGCCTGGTCGATAAACTATTTCCAAATCGAACTGTTGGAGAAACAGCGTCCAACGTGTGATCCTGTCGCTTGCCAGTCTTGTTCTCAAGATGAAGGTCAACGCATGATGATCGGTTCTCACAATAATCCTATGACCTAACAGAAGTTTCTGCCAGTATTCAAGTGCGTAAACAATTGCAAGTGCTTCTATCTCGGTCGTGAAGTAGTGAGATTCATGTGCTCTTAAACGTCGGCTTAAGAAAGCAATGTAATGACGTTTCTTCTCATCATCTTCCTGCAGTAAAATGGCTCCTATACCAATGGCAGATGCATCAGTTTCTAGAATAAAGTTCCGAGAGTAATCTGGATATTCTAACTGAATTGAGTCCACAAGCATCTGTTTAGCTCTCCTGAAAGCTATCTCGCATTCATCATTCCAGTTCCACCTGCAGTTCTTTTTCAATAATCCTTGCAGTGGTGCAACAGTTTCGGAATACTTCTCACAATGAGCAGCAAAGAATTGGAGAATTCCTAAGAATTGTCTCACGTGTTTCACACGGGTTGGTGTTGGAAATGCAGCAACAGTCCTAATCTTTGCCGGATTCGGTCTATATCCTTCTCCATTGATTATGTGTCCTACGAATTTCACTTCTTCCTGAAAAAATCGACACTTGTCAAACTTGACCTTAAAATTTGCCTGTCGGAGATTCTCAAAAACAAGGCACAATGTCTTTAAATGCTCTTCTTCTGTTCCCGAAGCTATGATTATGTCATCCACATAACATATTACTTTCTGCTTCACTTCATGAGTCAGCTTGGCATCAAGTGCTCTGATTAATGCGGCTCCGGAATTTTTCAATCCAAATGGTAGTTTTTGGAATACATAAGTAGTCTGATCAAACAAGAATCCAGTATATTTCTGAGTATGCTCAGATAATCTGATATGGTAATAAGACTGAACCAAGTCTAATGATGAAAATATCCTTTTTCCTTTGAACTTCCTGAGAATGTCCCTAATCTTGGGCGGTCTGTCGTGCTCAGGAGCTAGGCGTTCATTCAAGGCTCTGGCATCAAGACAAAGTCTCAAGCTTCCATCTACCTTAACCACAGGTATTATGGGATTCAAGAAAGGAGTCGGTGATTTCTTGATTGTACCTGCTGCTTCCATCTCATGGATCTTCTTAGCAGCTTCTTCGAGATGTTTCTCGGCAATCGGATAGATCCTTTTCTGGAATGGGGAATCGTCCAGTAATACAAGATCATACTCGTAGTCTAATATCTCACCAGGTGTGGTGTCGAATATATCTCTGTATTCGTTCAGTATTGCGTCAAGATCCTCATGTGTGGGTGCTGATAACGATTCTGCCTCTTCGTCGGCATCTAGTGTCGCCTCAATTTCCTTGCCCTTTAATGCTTCGACTACGTCTACTTCGGATAGGAATTCCGGTTCTTCTTCAATTAGGCTCATCTGAATGGGTTCGTTCGGCTTGAACTCTACCGTATTCCGTCCCATGTCAATGATTCCATCATATTTTCTAATGAAGTCTGCGCCTAAAATGGCATCATGATGCAGGCCCTTCATTACGAGAAATTCGTGCAAGTACACGTGGCTCGAAATCTTCACAGTACACAAAATCTGGATTTTGCACGTTACAACGCGGTCAGGTATGACACCTCTGACTCTAATAGCTGAAATGGGCAACTCCGTCACCTCAGAGTTTGCTCTAAGTCTGGCATGGCAATCGGCGGAAATTACACTAATCATCGCTCCAGTGTCGATGAGTATGACTACACTGACTTCATTCAAGGTGGCTACAATCTTGGGTAGACGTGTTAATTCATAATTGTGGTTCGTCGTTCGTCGTTCGTCCAACAAGTCTTCTTGGATTGGCTCCCAGAGTAATATAGAGGCAGTTACTCGGTGCTCAACCAAACAAGAATCTATTGATTTTTCGGAGTTTTTTTTTTCTGTCATGGCGAGAAGTACTGGGCTGGTTCTGCTCCGTCTCCTGCGCCGAATGTCTATTTTCCCTCGAAGTAGGGTTCCGTTCTCCCTCTTCTTGGATCTGCAATTCTCTCAATTGTTGGAGGTACTCACGGCTCTCCCGCGCTCTTCCTTTCCAATCCCTGTCTGGCTGGTATCTAGGGTCTCGATTTCTGTCGTAACCCCCACTATATCGATAGTCTCTACGGATACGTCCGTGTTGCTGATTTCTTCCTTCATTCCCTCGGCGGTTGTTTTCATGACGTCGGTTGTCGTCCGTCCTTCGGTCGAATCGCCGGTCCCAATGACTTCGCCGGTCATCATGTTGATCTCGAGTATACGGAGTGTTGTTCCATTCTCTCCTGTTATAACTATAATTGTTATCACGTCGCCCAGAATCCTCTGTGGTTTGTGTTTGTTGTGGCGTCTGGCTCACTTTATCAACAGTCGTCAGATTCATATGTCTATCCTCGCGCCTATCAGCCTTCTGCTGACGGTGTGTAGGAAACTGTTCTGTGTTAGCGTCCAACCTTCGCAGTATCTGGTCACACTTCTGGAAAGTGGATGCCCCTGCAGCGATTAACACACGTTGTACATCCGCAGGGTACTGCCAAACAATTGTGTTCACCAAATCTTGTTCGGACAACGGAGGCTGAAGACAACGGAGCTTCGCGAGCTGTATTGCGAAGTAATTCGCATAACGAGTAGGTGTATTGGAACTGTACCTTCGAGTGTACATCTCAGCTCGGATACTCTGCTGGATGTCGCTCGACCAATATGTTCTCAATAACGCTTCCTTAAAGTCTTGGTAGCCTGTAAATGAGTATCGGAATGCTCTGAACCAGGTACCGGCTTGTCCCTCAAGCAGTCGCTCTATAACTCTTAGTTCCCTCTCTGGAGTTACCATAGTATCACGTAAGTAGCTTTCGACATTTGCTAGGAATTCCACTGGAGTAACACCGCTCCCAGTTCCCGAGAAGCGAGCTGGTTGCTCCTCTCTTGAACGAATTATGGTGACATTTCCCTGCGTATTCGCGGGTCTGAAAGTATTTTGCATGTAACTCTGCGTAGGAGTGTTAGTCTCATGGCTAATTCGATTAGATGCTGGTTGAAACGGGTGAGCGTCAAAGTTCAAGGTCTGACCTTGCGCTAAATTAGTGAATTGTGACGGTTGCGATTCCATAGGCGCGCTGGGTTGGAAATGGGTAGGCATCATTCCTCCTGATTGAGATATAGGCGTTTCCTGAGATTCTCCCATCTGTGGGTGTACGTGTCTCTCTCTTGGAGTCGTCTCGAGTCTGTCCAGGCGTCTTTCTATTACTTCAAGACCTGGGATGGTTCTGGCTGCGACTTTGTTGCCTAAGTCGTTCAATTGCAGCTCGATCATGTCAACCTTTCCCTTGAGGTTTGTGTCTACCTCGCGTATGGCCGTCCTAAGGTTATAACTGAGGTCTAACCTCTCGGTCACCGCGACTTCCTCAAATCTCTTTTGTAAGGAATCGATATCTCCTTCAACTCTGGACATATTTTCTTGGATTTTACCCACATCGTCTCTAACCTCGGCTACCTTAGCCTTGACGGTAGCTTCGTGTTCGTTGAGGTCACCTCTCAATAACATGAGGTCAATTTTGTGTTCCTCATGATGAACATCAACTGTCTCACGTAGACTGGCTACGGTTTCCGTCAATTCAGAAATGTTTCTCCTGTTGGTGTTAAGTTCCTCTTTAATCTCCATCATGCCATCAACGATAGTCTTCACGTTGTTATTAACGGCATTGGCAGCTCCTCTCATCAAGATTAAACCAACGTTCATGGTTGCCATGTCCTTCTTCACATTTCCGATAAATCCCTCGACGTGATCTAGTCGAGTCCCGAATTCTTCCCTGGTATGTTCCAGATCTGCTCTCATGTCTATCTGGACTTTATTCAAGGTTGTCTGAATTTGAGCTGTGTGCTCCTCCAATCGGTTTTGCACCTCCTCCCTAGCTCTATTCATCTGGTCGGTTAAGCAATCTACGCGCTGGTTAGCCTCCTGATGGTGTCGTATGACATCAACCCTAACAGCTGCTAAACCTGTCGTCAGATCATTTCTCGCTTCGATCCTATATGTGTCCATGTCTGCCCTGACTTGAGTTAAATCAGCCCTAACATTATTTACAGAGTGGGTGTTAATTTCTAAGTCCTGTCTTACATTGTTGACTTCCTGTCTAACCTGGTCCACATGACCACTGACATTGTTGACTTCCTGTCTAACCTGGTCCACATGACCACTTACAGTATTTACAGCCTGAGTATTCTGACCTAAGTCAGCAGTAATCTGTTGAAGATTGGCATTCACACCTGCCATCATCTCTCCAAACACACGACGAATAGTTTCCTCATCCATAGATAAGAAATATATGAGAAAGTGAGGGATCAATTTCTGCTGGAACTTACAGCTATGATTAGTTACTTGGTGGTATAAAGCTTGCTTCATTTATATAAATATCACGAGTACAGCTGGAGTATGCAAACTAAGTGCTTCTACATTTACAAAGACAACGGTGAGCAAAGCAAAGTATTATATTTACTTAGGATGAGGCATCATCAAAGAAAATCCTATCCTTCATTTATCCAACACTAAAGCCTCACCCCATGGACTTCTATCAAACATGAATGCCATGCGGTCAATTGATCTGCAGTACGACTTTCTAAGTTCGTCCCAGTCCTGTCAATTTACCATTAATCAACATTAGGATCCTCAAAAAAAATAACATGGTACTGAGGGTCACCACGTTAACGTCGGCACATGAGTTGGGCGCCATTTTATGAGACCGTTTAAGTTGATGTCAACAACCACGATGACTCAACTAACGACACATAAATCGAATAAAAAAAAGTACCGTGAGGATCAGGTGACCTTCCAAAAAGGCTAAAGCGGCACGAGAGTCCGTAGTCCACAGGGATCGTGGTACATGGTGACGATGGTCATAGACCGCCTAAGGAAAGGTTCACCTTAAAACTAGACTGAGAAAATAAACATCCAGACTCATGTAAAACACCGTGAAAATTTATTAAAATTCACAAGCCCCTAGCCTAGTTCGGAGGGTTATAATCGGCTAGTCCGCAAATTAATAAATAAACAAAGATAAAGAACAGGTCCCCTACCTGAGAAGTTACTGAAAACCCTCGCGAAAGATCTAACTCACAATGATAAAGCAACAACAGCAACGCTAGGAATATGGTACGACGCAAGTCCCTAGTTCAAGTTACAAGATCAAGCTAATATCTGAATTTACATTTAACAGGGTAGCAAAACAAATCTAGGTTAGGATGGTACCATTTCGACATTTAAATTTAACATTAATTCAACTAGCTAAGTCCTATCAATTAACAAAATTTACGGCGATGACGTCCGTAAAAGAAAACAATTACATCCAAAAGCTAAGTGTACAGCCATGAAAAACAAACAATTTAATTATGCTTAATAACTATGTGCTAACAGCACACAATAAAGTAACACGTAGGGTTTAATACACTTGACATCATAAATTAATAACGAAATAGACACAGTAGTTTTTATTAAAAATTCCTGCCTACACCTTGGTTTACTCTTTGTAAACCATAGTCATCTAATGTGTATAGTTACGGTGACGAATGCGCAGTTGAGACCACGTCTGACATCGCATGGCCTGAGCTCCACAAGCTACGAACTCTAGGTTCGCACATGCTTCAGGTCGCTACAAAAATGTCAACTGTCCTAGTCATTTCCTCACAAGGAAATTATCTTCAACTGCACGGCTATGTCAACAGTTCCAGAATGCAAAGAACAAAGTTAGATAGAAAGAATCGTTAGTTAGGCTTGTTTTACAACAATTATGCATTTTATTATTAGAATGTCGGTTTATAGGTTTATCGTAGGTTTATGGCGAATAACATTGACAATAGCCTGGGCACGGAGTGTCTCCAACTGAGATCATTCTCCACAAAAAAAGCCTCGACTCAACAGTCGGAATATAATCAACGAGTATAACAACTCGGACACACAATAACACGGGTTACCAGCGGCGCTAAGCTCGCGTTCAATAACTCTGGGATAGGCCTGTACAACAGTTACCTTCCATATAACATCTGGTCAACGGGATCATCCCCGGACAAAGCATACAATAACATCCTGCTATAACAGGGTAGACTTCACCATCCTATAGAAAACCTTACATAACTGTACCTGTCATACGACAAGACACGCAACAGAGCGTTAAACTAACAAAAACCGATCCATAAAACAAGTGATCAAATACAAGAGTGGAAACTGATTTCCATAAGCAAAATAGCAATGAAAGGAAAAGCGAATACAAATTGTACTCTGTCCTCGTCTATAGTAGTTTTGTCTCACAATAAAGCAGGCGTGCTCTAGGTCACTGGGTTACATAACCAGTTTATTCAAGGCCGGCGATTTAATCAATACAAAACCTGCACTTGGCCGGTTCATAAAATACTTTACCATAGGTTACGGATCTCTACAGAGTCCGTGTATCAAACGCACGCTATAAATCTGAGTATAGTAATACACTTCCGTCCTTCTACCAAAGACGTCTAAATGAAAGTAAACTTACAATAACTGAAGCTATTTGCTTTAAAAATGCAACTCAGTAGTTGCTAGAACATCAAATAAAAACGTGTCTCACACGACACAAGAAAAATATGATAAATGTGGCACAGATTCACACACTAGATCTGCTTAATGATACGTTGGGAACCGCGTTCGATGCTAGGCAACGAAACATTCCTTCTAGTTGTTAGGTTCAAACATGACCAAGAATAGCTTCTGAGCTTATTCAAAATGAAATATAATGCATTTACAAACTGGTAGTTACTGTCGACTACCTAAATGATACGACCGTTCTAACGACAGTCAGGGGTGTAACAAAGGATGGCTGCGAAGAATGCAGTCAATTAATAACCAAGGCATCTGATTGCCATAACTACAGTCAGCAAAGACTTGAAAATTACCCCAAGTAGGGTTGAACAAAATAGCCTCAAAATGACTACGATCAGGTTCAGCAAAAAGGTAGGCATTGACGTTCCACGACGTTCACCAAGCTGCACCAGGGCTGACCAAAATGTCTGACCCCAAGGGTGTCTCACTCTAAACTGAAATAAATGACATCTAACTAATCTAGTTACATCCCTACCTAGAAAAATGGCTGACACTGAGTGTGGTTGATTCACAAACTACATTAAAACTACTATACCACCAGAAACTAGAACAAAGAAGGGGTGTGACAAAAACTCACGAAATGGAGGAGCTCTCACTCAGCTCTCTATTCCACAACAAGGGTTGTACATAAACCTCTCTGGCTCTCTGGATCGGTATCCTCCTCATCAGGATTCCCATCTGGACTCCCCCAAAGACCAGGGTTCGATTTGTCCCTGTCGACTTCATCGTGGATAAGCCTGGAAATGGCATTTTGGCTCCTTCCCTCTCGTTCATCGTTCTGGAAGTTCCACCATCATGCGGGTCCCTGTAGAAACGTCACCCCCCCATACCGGGATGGTATTAGCCCATGTTGACTGCTTCAACCATGGTGAAGAAAAGTCCAATCACGTGGGTAGCGAAATAAGTTGCGTGATTATTCATCCTCTCACTTCCAAAATTATAATGTCCGTCGTGACTATTATAGGCTTCAATTATAAAATACGACACAGCCTTAATCTTGCAGATGTGGATTAGCATGTGAGCTAATACTATTTTATAATGCTGCACGTGCTAGTGACGCTACTTTTGTATCACGCAGCATCCGTGAATTATACGACGTTTCAAAGATGAAATTTCCACTTTGGCAATTTAAATATCTCATACAATTATAATCACACTTATTCAGGATAATTGTAACACTATTACCTGTATATTTCCACTAGGCATCTGCCCTCCACATACGCGTGGGTAATATGTGATGTCACAGCAATGTTGTGCAATACACTATACTTGCCAATAATTATTTTCCAAGCTTCTTATTTAATTCACTGGACTTCATCGACAGTGGATATTAGTATTTGCTTGCTCGATGGCATCTTATAATCACTTTTAACGCTAAACAGCGGATATTCTTCTACGTCTCGTAGGACAAATGTAATTCCACGCCTACACAAGGCGGATTCTCAAGACGCAGTGCTCCGGTACTGGGTGTCTCTAGAAAGTAGGTCGTCAAAACGAAAACGTTGAGCGACTACTTACGTTCCTTTTTGCGTATCTGCAAGGGTATTACCTTACCTAAAGTAAAAATAAACATTCTCCAAAATGTTTTAATAATGCAGCATGACGAAATGGAATATTCTGAGTCTCGTAGGAAAGATAAAAATAATTAATAAGACCTCAGATAATAATTAGCAGTTTACACCAAAGTCAAAAGTGCGATTCACCGCTACTTCAAAGTATCGCGTGATCTCTCAGCTTCACGTGGCTTCCTGGGTGTGTTCAAAAGTACAACATCCCATCATAAATGCTCTGTCATTAAAAAATATCACATGAACCATAGCTCAGCGGGTTCAATATATTATTCGAAATGTCATGTATATCGGATCTGCTGTGTATTCGTGATGGGTAACGGATAGACGAACTTTAGTTCGTCGTCGCAATCAACTGATGGGGGTAGATTACCTCGCTGTTCCGCAACCTTAGTCCTTTATAGAGCAATACTACTGTTTACTTTTGTGTTTTTACATTTTAATTTATTTTATTATAATTATTAATAATGTTATTTTTTGTTTCTCTAATTTTAATGTTTATATTTATTTTATGTTCGACCCTGACTATTATATGTCAGAAAACTGTACTATAATGAGGCTCATTATAACACTATTTTTCATTATGAAACAGTTTCTCCCACCAATCAGAGCTCAAGAAACAGTTGTTTGACCAATAAGGTGAGGATAGCAACGCACCTGGACTGAGTTCCAATGTCTTCTAATTTGAATTTCACTGCGTTGCCTAGTGTCATAGTAGGGTAATCGAGGAGGCCATGTTCAAATACATGGTATTCTCTGCGTCCCATGCGCTCTGTTCAGTACATAAAACTGGCGAAATCTCGACAGATATTTATGAATATGTATCTTCGAACGTAAAATAGTTATAATAATTATCGGCTAACATAAACAGTCGTATGCAACTCGTCTATAATTGTAATTAAGACACTCGTATGGAAATTATAAAACTCGCTAACTTCGTTTTATAAACATACTCCTGTCTTAAGTATTGCCATTATAGGCTCGTTGCATAATGTACTATTTAATTTTCAATTTATGTTCTTATAGATTTAATTTTGATATTTTTATTGAATTAATTAATTAACTAATTTCGAAATGATTTTTACTATTTTCATAATTTTTTATAGTTATGTTTGTTATTTTAATATTTATCTTTCTTTTATTAGAATAAATTTATTTTTATTTCGATATTTATATTTTATTTTTACACATTAACTGTTAATGACTTTAGTGTTGATTTTTTAATGTTTTATCCAACACATTTCGTCAAGTAGATTCGTATATAACCCTTTCACTTTCAAGCTCTCATCTGATGGATGTGTGAAAACTGTCTGACATATTTACCAAGCACTTCTTTTAAAATGAGATCGAAGGGAGACCAATAATGATATTAAAATAAAATATTATAAAAATGATTGAATAAATCACTTGTTATTACTGAAAATACTGAGCCATATGATTTCAATGTTTGAAAAAAAAATAGAAAAAAATCGGATTTGAAATTTTTGAAGTAATTTTGGGAAATTGAATTCACTCGTCAAGTCTACTATTCATTTTAAAACAAACTCTACATTATTTGATAGCGTGGTAAATGTCAAGGTTCAAAAATTATCCCCCCAAAAAAAACCTGAGTAATATACACCCAAGTTTGTCACCAACCACAACGTAAACAAGACACGAAATTCTGTGAGCACATGTTTCAGACTCTAAGAATTAATATAAATATAGATGTCAGAGGTTCCCGCAGAATATAAACGTGAGTTAAAATTACTTTCTTCATATTCCCTGAAAATTGTTTTTATCAAGCGTAAAAATAACGAAATAATTAATAATTAAGGCCGATAACGATGGACGGTTTTGGCACGAACAGGCCGTAACGACGGATCGTTACCTTGAAAATCAAAGGGTTAATTTTTGATTTTTAGAAATAGTAGCTCTTCGGCATGAAACTTCTCCGAAATTTGGCTGAAATATTAAACTATCAGCATCTTTGAAAGTATAAGCTGTCCTTATGACAGGTGGTTAATTAGGTAGAGACCACTATCCCCTGATACCATATAATAACTGTTAACGTTGCAAGAAATTCTCAGTCAAGTTTAATCCGTCTTCCCTTTCGATCCTTATATTTGTTCCTCGTCACAGATTTTCCGACATGCTAGGATTTGAAAGTAAAAGTAAACGAAAGGACGCCACGTGCAGAGAATTGAATTCTTAAAATTATGAGCAGAATTTTACAGCGTTCTTCATCTCCATTTTATTGTGTGTACGCTCTCAGTGTGGGGAGTCCCCGTGGGACAATATTGCCTCTCTCTCCAGCATTCTCGTACAGAAGTAATGTGCGCGGCTTGGCAACGTCGCACATAAACTCGCATCACAATGATGCAGCCCTGCGGCCGTATTAGGTGTCAACCACGTTTCCTTACGTTGTCTCTAGATACTATTTCTATTATTCATTCATCCATTTCGCACCGACAGCGGTAGCTACGCTCGCTAACACGCAGTGCTAGGCCATGGGGCCAAGCTCTCTACTGTCTCGGTAGACGTGGGTTCGATCCCCACCGTGTTTTCCCATTTTAACTCCAAGGAAATGCTCGGACGGTACCTTCTGACAGGCCACGGCCGCTTCCTTCCACATCCTTGCCCAGTTTTTCACCATCATTAATTTCATCTCTCATTAACTCCTGTCAAGAGGTTAGCGTCAGGAAGGGTATCCGGCCGTAAAAACCATCCGCCACAAAGACTTTCATCGCATCTCATCCCCGACCCCGTTTCTGGCGACTGCTAATGAAGAGAAGAGACAGGTTGGTAGGTCACATTCTAAGACACCCAGGAATAGCAAGCTTAGTTATGGAAGGAAGTGTCGAGGACAAGAACTGTAAAGGTAGACCAAGGTTAGAATATGTTAAACAGATTGCCTCGGATGTAGGGTGTGGTAGCTATGTAGAGATGAAACGATTTGCTCAGGACAGGGAGCAATGGAAAGCTGCATCAAACCAGTCAAAAGACTGAAGATTCAAACAACAATTAATTTCTCGATAACAGGCGTAACTCCTGGAGTATCGATCTTGTAACCAACCTTGGTTTCTGATCACCTCTCGTATTATAATAATTGGCAACATCTGCTCACCTTTTGCTTTAATTAAAGTACAGTTGGCTACAGTGTGTTATAACGACAATCAACCTAAACCGCTTTTTGCAAGTTGGTTGGTTGGTTGGTTCCTTAGTTTAGGGGCTGCGACAGCGCGGTCATGTAGCCCCGTGTACTTTGGGTGTGTGTAGAATCTGTCTGATAACCGGTGTTAATTGTGATGACTGTATTAGTGTGTGTATCTGTTTTAGGTAGATTTCATTAGAAAGCTAACTATTGCAATGGGTCCCATGTTTCGACTTCCGGAAAATTTCGACATATCTTCGCGTTTCACATCCCCCAGACCCCAAAACCACCGTCAGTTCAAAAGTTTATATATAATTTATGTATATATATATGTATATATATATGTATATCAGTTTCTTGTGGACACGATAACTGCCGTAATTTTGCACCAATTACTTCGAATTTTTTACCGAAGATGTATACCTATAAAATCTCGGTCGAGTTCGTTACTGGGCTAAATCGGTCGAAGGGGGTGAAAATGGGGGGCTTTTTTCGAAAAAGTGAAATTTCGCTATAACTCTCTTAATACGTGCAATATCGAATCCATTCAAAGTTCATAATATGTGTCGGATAAGTGCCAAACATTTATGTCAAATAAGATTTTTGATAGCACCAACCATTGACCAAAGGGGTGGAAAAAAGTGGGTTTTTCGGGAAACATTAATCATATCTCTCTTAATAGGCACAATATCAAAACCGTACAAAATGGACAATATTCCCCTAATAATTACCTAAAACTTTTGTCTGAAAGAATTTTTGATATGACCCACCATTACGCCAAGGGACGAGAAAAATGATTTCGGAATTATAAGAAAATGCCAAGAGCTATCAGTGGTTGCCATGGCAACACTACTAAATTGATGAGGCATGGACCATCAGACGTTGCCATGACAACGCACTTGCACGAGATCAGATTCAGTATTTCCATCTGATTAAGTGGTTGGTTGGTTGGTTCTTAAGTTTAGGGGCTGCGACAACGCGGTCATGTAGCCCCGTGTACTTTGGGTGTGTGTAGAATCTGTCTGATAACCGGTGTTAATTGTGATGACTGTATTAGTGTGTGTTATCTGTTTGTTAATTTAAGTACTGCAACTAACAATTTTTCAGATAGTTCCTACTTTTGCCGCCAAGCGCCACTGTCAACGACTACGAGGCCAAGTTCAGAACTGAGCTACTAGACGCCGCCGCAGTCGGCTCTTGGCAACGAACATAGAAACCTAAGAGCGTTGTATACATTCTTAACCTATCCAATTTAGCTTCACACAGGTGCAATTAGTGGAAGGATCTTTAACATGCCATAAATCTATGACATGGGACCGCCGGCTTTACTTCCCCTCCGAAGGAAGGCATACTGAGGGATATTTAACGCTCTTAAAAAATCCGACGGCTTCGGCCGGGTTTGAACCCGGTATCTTGGGCATAGAAGCTCAGCATGTTACCGACTACGCCACCAAAGCCGCCTGATAAAGTGGGAAGCGGCTTCGGTGACGTAACTGGTAGCATGCTGAATGTCTATGCCCAATGTCGCGGTTTCAAAGCCGGCCGAAGTCGTCGGATTTTCTAAGAGCACTAGAATCCCTCAGTATGCTTTCCTTTGGAGGGGAAGTTCCAACGTTCGTTGCGAGTTGATGGTTGGGGTGGCATCTAGTAGCCAAGTTCACAGCTAGGTGTCGTTGACGGTTGTACCTGGTAGCAACATTAGGAACTACTGCTTGAAATTGACCGTCTGCAGTACTTACATGAATTAAGACTAATACAGCCATTACAATTCACACCGTGTATCAGACAGATTCTACACTCACCCAAAGTACACGGGGTTAGATGACCGCGTTGTCGCAGCCCCTAAACTGAGGAACCAACCAGAGGTAGATTTCGTTAGAAAGCTAACTATTGCAATGGGTACCATGTTTCGACTTCCGGAAAATTTCGACATATCTTCGCGTTTCACATCCCCAGGCCCCAAAACCACCGTCAGTTCAAAAGTTATATATAATTTATGTATGTATATGTATATCAGTTTATTGTGGACACGATAACTGCCGTAATTTTGTACCAATCACTTTGAATTTTTTACCGAATACGTATACCTATAAAATCTCGGTCGAGTTCGTTACTGGGCTAAATCGGTCGTTGGGGGGTGAAAATGGGGGGCTTTATTTTCGAAAAAGTGAAATATTGCTATAACTCTCTTAATATGTGAAATATCGAATCCGTTCAACATTCATACTATGTGTCGGATAAAGCCCAAAAATGTATGTTTGATGAGTTTTTTTTATAGCACCAACCATTGACCAAAGGGGTGGGAAAAAGTGGGTTTTTCGGGAAACATTAATCATATCTCTCTTAATAGGCACAATATCAAAACCGTACAAAATGGACAATATTCCCATAATAATTACCTAAAACTTTTGTCTGAAAGAATTTTTGATATAACCACCATTATGCCAAGGGATGAGAAAAATAATTTCGGAATTATAAGAAAATGCCAAGACCTATCAGTGGTTGCCATGGCAACACTACTAAATTGATGAGGGATGAGCCATCAGACGTTGCCAAGATAACGCACTTGCACGAGATCAGATTCAGATTTCCATCTAAGTGTGAAGCGGCTTCGGTGACGTAACTGGTAGCATGCTGAATGTTTATGCCCAAGGTCGCGAGTTCAAAGCCGGCCGAAGTCGTCGGATTTTCTAAGAGCGCCAAAAATCCCTCAGTATGCTTTCCTTTGGAGGGGAAGTTCCAACGTTCGTTGCGAGTTGCTGGTTGCGGTGGCATCTAGTAGCCAAGTTCACAGCTAGGTGTCGTTGACGGTAGTACCTGGTAGCAACATTAGTAACTACTGCTTGAAATTGACCGTCTGCAGTCCTTACCTGAATTACAGACTAATACAGCCATCCCAAAGTACACGGGGTTACATGACCGCGTTGTCGCAGCCCCTAAACTGAGGAACCAACCAAAATCTCTGCGGTAGATATAATTTTGCGTGAAGAAGTAACAGACCGTTACATAGTTGCACATCAGTGTCGAAACCTAGCATAAGGACAGTGTGACCACAAGTATAAAAATGGACCCCAAATGACAAGAAGGTTACCGTTCCCATAAGACAATAAAATGTTTAAAATAAGCATAAAATGACGAAAAACAAAGTTAATTAAGCTCCAATTATAAAATACCTTCTCGCATTAAATGAGGTCTGATCCTTCTACGAAAATCTGCATATTCTGCCTATTTTCGCCTATCCCCAAGTTTGTCCGGTGAAATCTACCTCCGCCTTCCGGCGTGCCGAGAGGACTTTTTTTAATTCAAGTAGGGACTGCAACTTTGAATTTTCAAATAGTTCCTACTTTTGCCGCCAAACGCCACCGTCAACGACTACTAGGCCTAGTTCAGAACTAGCTACTAGACGCCACCGCAGTCGGCTCTTGGCAACGAACGTAACAACCTAAGAGCGTTGTTTATATTCTTAACCTATCCAATTTAGTTTCACACAGGTGTAATTAGTGGAAAGATCTTTAACATGCCATAAATCTATGACATGGGACCGCCGGCTTTACTTCCCCTCCGAAGGAAGGCATACTGAGGGATTTTTAACGCTCTTAAAAAATCCGACGGCTTCGGCCGGGTTTGAACCCGCTATCTTGGGCATAGAAGCTCAGCATGCTACCAACTACGCCACCGAAGCCGCCCTTTTTTTTTTTTGCAAGTATTTTCACTCTAAATTGCATTTTGTATAGTGGGCATTTTGTAATCATTTTGATTCTCAATTGCATTTTGTTGGTATTTTGAATCTAAATTACATTTTGTAAGATTGTCCATCCAAATGTGTAGTTTGAATCTACCATACATTTTGTTAGCATTTTCAATTTCAATTACATTTTGTAAGCATTTTGAATTTCAATTGCATTTTTTTAAATTAATTCGACTCTACATTGCATTTTGTACGTATTTTGAACCTAAACTACATTTCGTGCGTATTTTTCAATCCATTCCTTTAATCAGTATTTTCCTTCTAAAATCCCGTTTGGAAGTATTACCACTCTCCATTTTTTGAGTCGTTTCAATCTGAGTTACATTTTGTAAGTTTATTTTTTCAGTCTCACTTAATTTTCGTTGTGGTTTCCATTTCATTGGCATTTTCGTTATCACCCAGACCATTAGGGGCCGATAACCTAGATGTTAGGCCCCTTAAAACAACAATTGTCATAATCATCATCAAGTTATGACAACATTTGTAGGCTTGAGACAAATTGATGTAAGTTCTGATGACCTTTTATTGTGCTGCCAGGGAATGTTCTCCGCAGTGCTTACTTGCTGCTGCATGAGCTAACATCAGCAGTTATGTTGGCAGCACGGCTGCCGCGTGTATCAAAACAAACAAACAAACAAACAGTAAACGTTGTTTTCACCACAGCCGTTCATAACAGATGCTGGAAATGTTGGAAGACAGACTTCAACACGTCTACACATATTGTCGAAGACTTTCTTGAGCCAATTTGCGTGTTGATTTTCTTGGACTACGCAGCATTATATCGGAGATTTCATCAAGTTCTTCGTCTGTTAGAAGAGTAGTCTAGCCTGTTCCTGGTACATCGTGAACTGAGCCGGTCACACGAAATTTACTTATCAAATCCCGAACGGTACCTGGTTTGGACACTTTGAATTAGGAAACCACACCTGCAATTTTAGTTTTACATTTTCTATAAACCGATCGCCTTCGCGAAGAACGTATTCCACCAAAGAAGCTCTCTCTTCAGTAGTAAACATTACCGCCTGTATGCTGCTGCACTCTTCCAATAATCTATCTGAACGCTCGCTTATCGCAATACACACTGACGATTTCAACACCCCACAACCCACATGTGTGACCTTCACTGTACCGCTGTCCTGTCAAGGATACCGTGCTGCCAACTAAACTGCTGATGCTACTCGATCATTTAACCTGTAAGGTCCATACCGGCCCGTAGGAATAAAATCAATCTCTCCCTCTCTCTCTCTCTCTCTCACTCACACACACATGTCGTGTGTTTCATTACTGCCGCACCGTTGTAAAACTGCTCCCGAGTTCGTGAAGCTTTTATTTGAACTGGATTCCGTGATATTTTAGTCTACTTCCTGTATTGATTCCCGGAAGTTGGAAACTTGGAAGATAATTGCACCCCACGCCGGTCCCGATAGAATGAAATCCTGATTGGACTCTAAATCACGGGAGGGGTTAAGAAAGGATTACGGCGGATAAAGGTGGGGAAAAGTCTCGCGATAAATGGTTTGAGCTATGCCATGAGTTTTTGCTGTTGTTGTAGATAGCTATACCACGTCACAACGATCCTTTAGCTTCAGGTCGTTCACCTGACGAAGCTGCCAAGTGGTAGAAGCAAACATGAAGCTAGCATGCACTATGAAAATACTATATGCACTGTACTTTCTCGACTTGTGAAGTTTCACGGTGTTGACATATCGCGTGGCCAAGTAGTCCATTAATAAAGAAATTAATTATTTAGTGTAAACTCTAACCTTAACACAGTGATCAGGATCTGGTGATGGCCACTTGAGAGTCGAAACACGTAATTCTAAACTACCCCATTATTTGTGATAATCTAACTAATACATGTAATATGTTCCCGGAGTGTCGTTACATATTTATAACTTGTACCCCGCACATTCATTGGGCACAGTCGTGTTGATCGACTGAAAAGCTACAAATTATTGTCATTTTTCAGCATGTTACATTTGAAAAATATAAATAAACCTGATTTTATATTGGGAATAGTTCATAGGAAGACACCAGGTGTAAAATTACTTAATTAAAACCAGACTACGACAAAAGGGAGTGACACCCTATGGGTCAAAATGACGTGTTATATTTTTTACGCCATTTCTCAAAGGTTAAGTGGCTGTTTGATATGAGAAGCGGCACCTCTTGTACTAAAGCCAAGATCATTCGGCTGAGGGTATCGTTGCGCCGGCTTCAAGTCTTATAAGAATCCGTAAGCTATGAGCAGGGCATGCAGGAAAGAATGGAAGAAGATGCCTTCGCTGCGCTGCCTACTTTTTTTTAGTAGTGCAACCTGCTGAAGCCCAACGGCACGCCCACTTTGGGTAGCAAGAAAATGGCTGTTACTATGCTTAAAGCCGTAAACCACTCCAACTATAGAGCATCCAGCGTTTAGAAAAGACTGTGGGTCTTATGGGCTTTTACTTTTAACGGAAATCCCCCCTACACTGGTTTTGTTGCCTCACCTTTTATCATGAAGGAACTCTGAACATATATATTTTTCGTCATAATAGCTTCCTACAATTATCTGCCAATTGATTACCTTTGTTATTGCGTACAAGTATCGCTTATATTACGTCTTAGTAATTTGAAAATTTTCGAGGTTAGCACGCTGGAAAGAAGAGCCTCGTCCTGTGCTGCAAGCTCGCCCGGAGTGGAGCACGTGCTCAGTTCCGCCGGCAACATAAGTTCTGAAGCACTATCCGGCATTGGTGTTACTGTTGTGTGTCTGTTTTATTTTCTGTTCGATCGAATCAGGACTGCCGACAGTTGGGTTCCAACCCACTATCTCCCGAATGCAAGCTCACAGCTGCGCGCCCCTAACCGCACCGCACTACAATATTACAAATATTAATCTAAACAAAACAACAAGAATACAATTGAAAGAAACTAAATTACAGCCTAACTAATAACTAAAGACGTGATGATCAACAGTATTGCTGACATAAAAATTGTTAACATCGTCTGCATACATCCGAGAAGGAAGGAAGGGTTGTGCTCTCGACATCTGTCAATTAGTAATGCGTCATATCACAACTAAATGAATGTCGTTATTGGTTCTCTTCGCGTACAGTATCCTTAATACTGGTCCAATCCGTTAACACCTGCAAAACTGCTCCTTCCTGGGGGTGTTCTATTTCAGGTAGCTGCTGGGGTTGTGGTTGTCTCGCTAACTTATGAAAGCGCAGTACTCGAAGCGGGTGAACATAACGTATGACGTCAGCGCTACCTCTGCCTAGAGTTAGCAACACTGTCGCCATAAGGCTCCACAGTCTTTTCTAAACGCTGGATGCTCTATAGTCTTGAATTTGAGTGACATGAAACTGCAATGACAAGTCAAGATTGTTTCTTGGACAGGCAGAATACACTCTGTACATCACGGTACTTGGCACAAATAAGCTGCGTTATCATTTTAAAAGCTAATTTAAATAGAAATATGGGAGCACCTTTCAAGGCTAGTTTTGTAAGAAAGACGCGGCAAAACGTAATAATACGCTGAAACACTGATTAAATTAAATACAGGTGTCTGAAGGTTCGAGTTATACCAAAGATGGAACATCTTGGGAACTATCATAATGGTGCCGAACTAATCACGGACACCAAATTGATTTTTAAGTTCTTATTGGCGTTGAGGCATTCATCAGTTCTTAGGCCTAATTTCGAGCACAGCCACTTTCACTCATTGGTCGTACACATTTTGATATTCAAGAATACGAACCTTAAAATTAATAAACAGAACAATTAAAAAAGGACTCAAATTGCAAAAAAAAAAAAAAAAAAGCCTAGGGTATAGCCTATACTTTTTGGTACCGTACGGATTTTGTTTGTGGGGGTAGAAACTTGGCGATTAGCCTCGAATTGATTCATTCCGTAGGCCTACCGTAATTATTGACCGACAGCTGTTTGATAATTTGGGATTTGCAGAGAAATGGCTTTTTGGTATGTAGGGTAAACATGCTGAGATGGAATTGAAGAGTTTTATATATATTTAACTTATCACTACTGCTCAGCATGAGTTAAGGTGAGAAAAGGCTGGAAAGATATCCTGCAAGGATAACTCAGAAAACATCATGCACAATGCCTCGTGCAAGTCACGGAACAGCGAATACAGGATAAGGTTACGCCCACTGAGGGTGCAGCGATTGGCTTCACTCAAACGAGCTCAGGTATCTCCTCTTATTCCTTCCTCCATGGAGCAGGGTGGCTTTGTACTATCCTCTGGACTCAATCGTGGTATTGAATATTGTTGTTGTTGCTTTTGTTGGTCGCACACTCTCAGACACCAGTTGAACAGCTCTGGGCAGTGTTTGGTCTCGAGGTCACGGTGAGGCGCCTCCACAAGTTTCAAGTGATGACAGTGTGGACAGATGAAGAGCGGAAGTCGCAACAAGAAGACTTGTGAAGAAAGTTGGTAACTGCTAACAACAGAGTGCTCTCATAAGCTGCCAAGTTGAATCGCGTCCACCCGCTGCGCTGCGTGCGTGTCGTATCCCAGTAGAACTTACCTTAAGCGGAACGCAATAGTTCCGGATTTATTTTTCCGTTTTCACCGGTTTCCGTTTTACAAAGGGTTGAGTTTTAATAAGACAAAATACACTACAAAAAATACTGCATTATCGCATAGGATTACTATGAAATAATTTGAGTTCTCCCACCGTAAACAACACAGTTAATTATTTAGTAAATCAATGATAACTGGGACTTAGGGCCTAAGTCAAGAAATTCGCTGTAGAATTGGGCAGGCCAGAAGTTTTCTCATGAAAATGAGAAAAGTTTTGATCAGCCGTGATTTAAGTCTGTCATTACGCGCCCGACTGCTTCGATGCTACGTTTTTAGTGTCCTGCTCTATGGAGTTGAATCATGGACATTTACTGAGGTTTTAAATAAGAAACTGACAGCATTTGAAATGAGGACTATCGCAGGATTTCAAGGATATCATGGACAGCGAAAGTCACAAATGTGGAAGTACTGCGGCGTATGAACAAAGACTTGGAAATTCTCAGTATCATCAAAAGGAGAAAACTAGAATACTTTGGTCATTTCATGCGCAACAACAAATACCACCTCTTGCAATTAATTATCCAAGGGAAGATTGATGGCTTTAGGGGTCCAGGACGCAGACGAATATCCTGCCTAAAGAACTTAAGCCAGTGGTTTGGATTTATTACAGAGACACTGTTTAGGACAGCTATGGACAAACAGCAGATCATGCTACTGATCGCCAATGTTCTTGGAGGTCGAGGCACTTGAAGAAGAATAATTCTTTAGTTGGACGTTTGTTTTTCTCGTGTTCTTCTATAACTTTAATTTTCTCCTCCAGTGTAAGTGTCCTATGTTTAGAAGTCATTGTCACTGAATTACAGTAAGTAAATGCTCCGTCAGGGATTTTAAAACTGACGTGAGGGTTGGAACGGGGTGCACTCAGCCTCGTGAGGACAATTGAGTAGCTGTCTGACAGTGAGACAGCGCCCCGATCACGAATACCAAGATTAACGGCCGAGGGGACCCGACGCGCTGATCACGCGTCACCCCAATATCTGCAGGCCAAATGGCTGGGCAGCGGTCGCTTGGTCGGCCTTAGCCCGTCATGGGCTGGATAGTGCCAGGGGTTGTTGTTTTTTGAAATAAATGCAGTACACAGTAAAAAAGAACACCTTTAAAGATTACTCCAGTTCACTGTCTTCTTCTACCCGTACTTCTACTCTCATTTGTCAGAAGGAATCTGTGTGTATCACCAGAGTGTTGGAGGAAGTAATGGTACAGATGTTGTGATTTTCATCCTTGAGGAAAAATTAGAGTTAATGTTCCCTAGGACTTTTGTGCAAGTTTAGTCACACTCAAATTTTAGTACATAGTTTTGTATTATGGATCAGATAATCCGTCTTAGTCAGGTTATTTATGCCTACAGTTCCAGAATTTCTTTCAGTTTCCGCGTTAGGCAGTCTTCCGGTTTACAGTGTCATTTTACATAGGAAATGCCTCCGTTCCGAAATTTTGTTTTCCGTTTGTCCAGGTTTCCGATATAGAGAGGGACCGTGTTAGACAGGTTTTACTATAATAAAAAATAAGGACAGTTTATGCTTTCAAAGATGCTGATAGTTGAATCTTTAAGCGAAATTTCGGAGAATGCTAGTACTTCTAAAAAGCAAATATCATATACGTATCTACTCGACGTAATGTGTTGGATAAAATTTTAAACTAAAAACATTAACAATTAAAGTGTAAAAATAAAATATAAATAACTTATAGAAATAAAAAATACAATAATAAAAGGAATATAAAAATTAAAATAATAAACATAACTATAAACAATTATGAAATAGTAGGCTACATTATGCAACGAGCCTATAATGGCTATAATTAAGACACGAGTATTTTTTATAAAACGAGCGTATGCGAGTTTTATAATTTCCATACGAGTGTCTTAATTACCATTATAGGCGAGTTGCATACGACTGTTTATGTTCGACGATAATTATAATTTTATTATATGTTTTAACATAAATATTCAGAAATATCTGTTGAGAGTCAGCCACAAGAATTTTGTTATCGGAGAGTGAGCGCGAGACATCTCTCTGTCTTTCAAGATCTTTGAACGACCGACGCATGCGCTCTGTGTGCTTGCAATGCCATACGCAAGCCATATGTTTACATCTGCTGTCCCTCAGTAATATTGTCACCGGAGTCGTTTGAATGCGCTGTGTAGAAATTAGGGTTGGTGATTTTAAGGTACAGTGCAATTTCTTGTCTCATATTCGCCAGTTTATTTACGCGAACATATGGACGGTGCGTATTCCATGTCGGTAATTTATTATAGTTCGATGTTGTGTTTATGTCCGACATGTTGGATTTTGAGCGCATGCGCGAAGGTATCGTTACCTAATTAGTCAATGAACGAGCTCTGATTGGCTGGAGAAACTGTATCATAATGAAAATAAGTGTTATAATGACCATCATTATGACACCGTTTTCTGACACATAATAGTGAGGGTCGAACATAATAGTATATTATGCAACAAGCCTATAATGACAATAATTAAGACACGAGTATGTTTTTAAACGATCGTAAGCGAGTTTTATAATTTCCATACGAGTGTCTTAGTTACCATTATAGGCGACTTGCATACTACTGTTTATGTTCGACGATAATTATAACTTTATTATATGTTCTAACATAAATGTTCATAAATATCTGTGGGATTCAGTTAATTCAGTTATTGAACAGGGCGCGCTGGCTTTGCTGACTGAACAGAGCGAATGCGAGGTCAAGGCACTCCAAAAGCAGAGACCATTCATTTTGCTTGCCAACACAGAAATATGTTAGATTTTGAGCGCATGCGCGATACCTCGTCCCTTACCTAATTGGTCACACAACTGTTTCTTGAGCTCTGATTGGTGGGAGAAACTGTTTCATAATGAAAAATAGTGTTATAATGACCATCATTATGACACCGTTTTCTGACACATAATAGTGAGGGTCGAACATAATAGTATATTATGCAACAAGCCTATAATGACAATAATTAAGACACGAGTATGTTTTTAAACGATCGTAAGCGAGTTTTATAATTTCCATACGAGTGTCTTAGTTACCATTATAAGCGACTTGCATACTACTGTTTATGTTCGACGATAATTATAACTTTATTATATGTTCTAACATAAATGTTCATAAATATCTGTGGGATTCAGTTAATTCAGTTATTGAACAGGGCGCGCTGGCTTTGCTGACTGAACAGAGCGAATGCGAGGTCAAGGCACTCCAAAAGCAGAGACCATTCATTTTGCTTGCCAACACAGAAATATGTTAGATTTTGAGCGCATGCGCGATACCTCGTCCCTTACCTAATTGGTCACACAACTGTTTCTTGAGCTCTGATTGGTGGGAGAAACTGTTTCATAATGAAAAATAGTGTTATAATGACCATCATTATGACACCGTTTTCTGACACATAATAGTGAGGGTCGAACATAATAGTATATTATGCAACAAGCCTATAATGACAATAATTAAGACACGAGTATGTTTTTAAACGATCGTAAGCGAGTTTTATAATTTCCATACGAGTGTCTTAGTTACCATTATAGGCGACTTGCATACTACTGTTTATGTTCGACGATAATTATAACTTTATTATATGTTCTAACATAAATGTTCATAAATATCTGTGGGATTCAGTTAATTCAGTTATTGAACAGGGCGCGCTGGCTTTGCTGACTGAACAGAGCGAATGCGAGGTCAAGGCACTCCAAAAGCAGAGACCATTCATTTTGCTTGCCAACACAGAAATATGTTAGATTTTGAGCGCATGCGCGATACCTCGTCCCTTACCTAATTGGTCACACAACTGTTTCTTGAGCTCTGATTGGTGGGAGAAACTGTTTCATAATGAAAAATAGTGTTATAATGACCATCATTATGACACCGTTTTCTGACACATAATAGTGAGGGTCGAACATAATAGTATATTATGCAACAAGCCTATAATGACAATAATTAAGACACGAGTATGTTTTTAAACGATCGTAAGCGAGTTTTATAATTTCCATACGAGTGTCTTAGTTACCATTATAGGCGACTTGCATACTACTGTTTATGTTCGACGATAATTATAACTTTATTATATGTTCTAACATAAATGTTCATAAATATCTGTGGGATTCAGTTAATTCAGTTATTGAACAGGGCGCGCTGGCTTTGCTGACTGAACAGAGCGAATGCGAGGTCAAGGCACTCCAAAAGCAGAGACCATTCATTTTGCTTGCCAACACAGAAATATGTTAGATTTTGAGCGCATGCGCGATACCTCGTCCCTTACCTAATTGGTCACACAACTGTTTCTTGAGCTCTGATTGGTGGGAGAAACTGTTTCATAATGAAAAATAGTGTTATAATGACCATCATTATGACACCGTTTTCTGACACATAATAGTGAGGGTCGAACATAATAGTATATTATGCAACAAGCCTATAATGACAATAATTAAGACACGAGTATGTTTTTAAACGATCGTAAGCGAGTTTTATAATTTCCATACGAGTGTCTTAGTTACCATTATAGGCGACTTGCATACTACTGTTTATGTTCGACGATAATTATAACTTTATTATATGTTCTAACATAAATGTTCATAAATATCTGTGGGATTCAGTTAATTCAGTTATTAAACAGGGCGCGCTGGCTTTGCTGACTGAACAGAGCGAATGCGAGGTCAAGGCACTCCAAAAGCAGAGACCATTCATTTTGCTTGCCAACACAGAAATATGTTAGATTTTGAGCGCATGCGCGATACCTCGTCCCTTACCTAATTGGTCACACAACTGTTTCTTGAGCTCTGATTGGTGGGAGAAACTGTTTCATAATGAAAAATAGTGTTATAATGACCATCATTATGACACCGTTTTCTGACACATAATAGTGAGGGTCGAACATAATAGTATATTATGCAACAAGCCTATAATGACAATAATTAAGACACGAGTATGTTTTTAAACGATCGTAAGCGAGTTTTATAATTTCCATACGAGTGTCTTAGTTACCATTATAGGCGACTTGCATACTACTGTTTATGTTCGACGATAATTATAACTTTATTATATGTTCTAACATAAATGTTCATAAATATCTGTGGGATTCAGTTAATTCAGTTATTAAACAGGGCGCGCTGGCTTTGCTGACTGAACAGAGCGAATGCGAGGTCAAGGCACTCCAAAAGCAGAGACCATTTTGCTTGCCAACACAGAAATATGTTAGATTTTGAGCGCATGCGCGATATCTCGTCCCTTACCCAATTGGTCACACAACTGTTTCTTGAGCTCTGATTGGTGGGAGAAACTCTTTCATAATGAAAAATAGTGTTATAATGAGCCTCATTATGATACAGTTTGCTGACACATACTGTTTACATTTCGACACCGTCGAACATAAATAATTGTAAAATCGATTGGAAATTGGTTAATGAATTAATTCAATAGAAAAGTATCAAAATTAAATCTATAATAACATAAATTGAAAATTGAAAATGAATATATAAACATTAAAATGACAGAAACAAAAATTAACATTATTAATAATTAAAACAATTAAAATAAATGCAATCTATGTCTAAAGGCAATGCCTTGTCGATTCAACCATTGTCTTCTGTCTTCAGCTTGTCTTTTCATCTCACAATAGGAACCACATCTTACGTTTTGTATCAATACTTGAAGGAATTGCTTCCTAGGTCGACCTCGTCCCTTCTTTCCTAAGACCTTTCCTTCTAGTAGATTGGTTAAAAAGGTATTATGACGCACGGTGTGTCCAATGCATTTAGCGGTTCTTCTATGTACTGTTACCATCAGCTGTTTCTTCCCCTGGATTCCTCGCAGTATACTTTCGTTGGTTCTTTTTTTTTCAGTCCAACTGACCTTAAGCATTCCCCTCCAGACCCACATCTCAAACCGTTTCCTATCTTGTTCTCGAATTGTCCAAGATTCACATCCATATAAGAGTACGCTCCACACAAATGACATTACAAATATTTCCTAATCTCAATATCTAGATGTATATTGGTCAGAAGAGTTCATTTGTTGCTGAATGCTTGTTTGGCAAGCGCTATTCTTCTTCTTATCTCTTTGCTGCAGTGGTTATCATTTGTGATTACATTTACGAGGTAAGGGAAACTGGTGACTTGTTCCACTACTTTGTTAAATAAATTAAAATGTAAAAAAAAACATTAAAAAATTACAGTTAGTCTGAAAGACTAGACGTTATATCATTTCAAATGACGCATGCTACAAATGCTACACATGTTAGAAAGGCAGGAGGGCTTCTCGCTTCGCTCGAAGCCCCAGGACTCCTTCAACAGACTCCATTACGAACTTAGAACAAAATATTTCAACAATTAGTTCCATCCAATAAGGGGTTAAAAGTTTCAATCTGACATCTTGCCCACCTCTTTAAGGGTCACCCATTAGTTGAATCTGATATCTTGCAAACCTCTTTATGGGTCACCCCGTATTTGAATTGAATCTAACATACTGTACACTTCGTTAAGTGTCACCCTGTATTTTGTCTGACATCCTGCACACCTCTTTAGGAGGCACCCTGTATTCTTAACTGGAATCTTGTATATCTCTTTAGAAGTCACCCTGTATTCTTGTGTGACATCTTGTACACCTCCTTAGGAGTCACCCTGTATTCTTCTCTGCCATCTTGTACACCTCTTTAAGAGTCACCTTGTATTCTTATCTGGCGTCTTGTATATCTCTTTGGGAGTCACCCTGTATTCTTATCTGGCATCTTGTACACCTCTTTAGGAGTAACCCTGTATTCTTTTCGCTTCGCTCGAAGCCCCAGGTCGCTCGACGCCCCAGGACTCTTTCAACACACTCCATTACCATTAACTTAGGCTTCCCCCGTGGCTGCATGACGTCACGCACTCGCTTCCCGCGCGGCTGCATGACGTCACAGTCTCCGTCTCCGTAACGCAACCGTCTCCGTCTCGCATAACGTTAGACCCAAAGCATAACGACAAGATCATTTGAAATGATAAAAAACCGTTTTGCCCTCTAAAGGTTTAAGCAATATCAGTACTTGAATGTGTGGCCACTCAGGAACAAGGTCCAAACCAGACTACCGATCAAACACCTAGCTTACGCTCCCACGCCACAAATAAACCTGTATGGGAAGTTTTACAGTCAGTCAACAACCTAACGGAGACCCTAATACCAGGCGCGTGTATTCCATGGATGTAAGGTAAGCATTGCTTACCCAAGTAAAATAATGACGGGTACAATAATTATTTACTTTGGTTATAGTGATATTCCAGTCTCTTGTGTCCTGTATTGTTTTAATAAACCCATTCACACTTCGTTGTTCTTTGATGCCTACTGCGAGTTCCTTGCGGATTCGCTTGCAGCAGCACAATAGCGTGGCATGCCCTCTTTTGGTATTTCTTGGTACTACAGGGTGAGTGAAAGCGAAGGCTAGGAAGCAATTCCTTAAGTTGCATACCTTAGGCCGAAAACAAGAAGCGGTCACTTTTCCAAGATAGTGTGTTTACTCGCTCATTATAGAATGAAAAAGCGTGTCAGTGTTTGTGCAAAACAGCATTTTTTTATTTGCTGTGTTAAAACGTGTGATTGTTTTACAGTGATAGGCCGTCATTTTTATAGTTCAGCGATATAATGTTGTCTAATGCAATATAAGGGAGTAAAGCATGCAATAGACGTTTTTGTTTACACTAGCAGGCGTGAGAAATCTGTAAAAATATGGCACCGGGACTTGGGTCTAGAGATGACAGCGTGTGATGTGCGGTAAATTTGAGAACAAAATATTAATTTTATTAGGAAGTCGTCCAACTCCTCGATTGAGTACCGAAGCCCTATTAACACGAAAGTGAAAGCTTGTATTCGGTACTTTAACTAAACGCATAACATTTATCATTGATTTCAATTGAGATAGATTTACTTTCTAAGTTCAAAACATCCCAAACTTCTACAACTGGGTCTTCGATGATTCAATGAAGAAAACCATTGCCTACCCTACGTAAAATTCCACCACACGCCACTGCCTAATACTGTATTTTCAACGGACATCTGTAGACAAACCAGAGGTACCCTCCGTGGTTGATACAATCCTGACTGTGATTTCGGATTCTGCCAATTTTAATTCCAATCTGTGTCTTGGTGAGACTAACTACAAAGAGATCAGTTGGATTCCTGTGGTTTTTCCTGTGTCTGCTCCAAGAAAATGCTGGCATAAGTCGAGGAGCGAACTATTCGTTGTTTATGAAAGTTCGATGCTTTTCAGTCGGTCAACACTATTGTTCCCAAATGAGATGGGTTATTCCGTAATACTGAAGAAAAAAAATACATGCGATTAATAAATACACTTGGATTTATTTATTTAGCGTATGGCATTACAGTACACATGAAACACAAAAAACACAATAATAATAACAAAATTGATAAAAAGGTGACAGTCAGTCTGGAAGACAAATGCTGAAAAATGCTAGAAAGGCTGGAGGCTTCTCGCTTCGCTTCGAAGCCAAAGACACTTGACATGTTAGAAAATTATCTGCATGATACTTATCTTGCTTATCTTGTTTCAAATTACTCGCGAACGGCAAGTGCAAACCAAGGGCAAAGCAATGTCAAGCGCGCGGGATGCCGTCACGCTCACCAGAGCGCGCGGGGACGTTCCCCTTCCATCCAGTTTAAAAACACTTATAGTGGGCGATGTATTGAAGATAGAGATATGCACTCGCGGACTTTTTTGTAGAACTTTTCATGCTGACCAATTCTTACGCTCACAGTATATTGATATTTTTAACGGTTTGCCCAGCGTAAGCTTAAGAAGCGCACGGACGCCAAGTTTGTTTTCGACTTTTTCACTGAAATCGTTACTGCTTGGCTTCCTTTGATCATTCATAAATTATTTTCTACAGAATCTTTCCTCGAGATATCCTTTACAGAATGGTGAAAACCACATCATTATCCAGTGGTTCTGGATATTACATTCAAGAATCGGGGATTTTTGTCTTATACTAACGAAGTAGAGATTGTCGGGGAACACATTCACCAAGCGGTACTATGACGTCACACACCTCAGTGCATCTGGGTACATTTCGTCCCGTCACCGTAACGTAACGCCAGACCCACCAGACCCCAGCGTAGCGACGAAGTCGACAAGATCATTTAAAATGATTTTAAAAAAAGTACATACAAGCACAGGTATCGACCTATAACCTTATGTCTAATCTGTTAATCCATTCCAGGCTCGATGGTGTAGCACTGTAAATAAACTTGGATGACCAGTTTCGATCGTCAATAATAAGTCTCAAAGTATGAGTGAAAATATTTAGTCTACAATATGTACACTTCTTCAGTTGCGGTATTAGTTGAGATAGTTCAACTCGTCAATATTTGTTAGTTATTGTCTATGTGATGTTTTGTTAAAATACTGGAAGTGGTAATTGACCTCCAAACTTGCTTGTTTAGAGTGAATATGTGATTGTAATTACTGTATTACCCATTTAGGATTTGATTGCCGCTGAGCGTGGCTGCAGCACTGTTTGTTGTTTATTGTAGCAAGAGCCCCGTGGGGCGAAGCGGGGAACACAGCGATAACAGAGTGCATTCTGCACACAAGTCAAGCAGCATTGCGCGTCACAGGAGCTCATGTCACCACGGACAGTTAAACGATGACTGAGTCTATTGGAGCTGAGTCATATCCTACTGGCGCAACTGTACCTGTCAACGAAGCAGGCTGACGTGTGACACAAGTAAACAAAGAATAGTTCCCATCTCGACCACCGGCAATCGATTCGTAAAAGGGTAATAAATGGTCAATGCAGGTTGTATTGTACAGGTTACTTATCTGATTGAGTCTTGCGTGTCCTGGTGAGAGCAGTTGTCCTCATTACTATCTGCACTCAACTGTGGGAGGTTCATGTGGGACTGGGTATTTCCCCTCTCGCATAGACTACGTAAGTTTCTGTGTTCGTCGTACACATATGATTGTACCATAATATTCTTTATGTTCGACCCTAACTATTATGTGTCAGAAAACTGTATCATAATGAGGCTCATTGTAACACTATTTTTCATTATGAAACAGTTTCTCCCACCAATCAGAACTCAAGAAACAGTTGTGTGACCAATTAGATAAGGATACCTTCGCGCATGCGCTCAAAATCCAACATGTCTATATAAATTGCCGAAAGTGCACCGTCCATATGTTCGAGTAAATAAACTGGTGAATATGAGACCAGAAATAGCACTGTACCTTAATATCCCCAAATCCAATTTCTACACAGCGCGTTGTTTTCAAACGACTTGGGTGACAGTTTTATTGAATACTGGTGCACAATCTGAACATATGATATTGAAGCACACGGAGCACATGCGTCGGTCAGCCAGAGAGCTTGGAAAACAGAGATATACTACCCAGCGCAGTACAATATCACAAAATTCTAGTGACTGAACAGATATTTATGAATATTTATGTTAAAACATATAATAAAGTTACAATTATCGTCGAACATAAACAGTTCTATGCAACTCGCCTATAATGGTAATCAAGACACTCGCATACGCTCGTTTTATAAACATACTCGACCCTGACAATTATATGTCAGAAATCTGTACTATGATGAGGATCATTATAACACTATTTTTCATTATGAAAACAGTTTCTCCCACCAATCAGAGCTCAAGTAACAGCTGTGTGACCAATTAGAAAAGGACAGAACCATGCCTGCGCTGAGTTCCACGGCCTTCTAATTTAAATTTCACTGCCTGGCCTAGTGTCATAGTAGGGTAATCGAGGAGGCCATGGTCAAATACAAGGCATTCTCTGCGTCTCATGCGCTCTATTCAGTACATAAAACTGGCGAAATCTCGACAGATATTTATGAATATTTATGTTCGAACATAAAATAGTTCTAATAATTATCGTCGAACATAAACAGTCGTATGCTACTCGCCGATAATGGTAATTAAGACACTCGTATGGAAATTATAAAACTTGCATACGCTCGTTTTATAAACATACTCGTCTCTTAATTATTACTATTATAGGTTCGTTGCATAATGTACTATTGTTTACTTGGTTGACAGGTACAGTCACGCGGGTACGATATGACTCAGCTCAAATAGTCTCAGTCAACGTTCTCATCTCCGTCGAGCGACTAGCATTCATGGATGTATACTCGGAGGTCCAGGTTCGATTCCCAGCTCTGCCAACAAATTCAATTGCAGAGGTTCTGGAGCGACATGGAAGTCACTCAAGATGAGTCTATTTCCAAGATTTACACCGGGTCATGGGCTATACGTGTTTACTTTTATTTTGAATGACAGTGAGATAATCTATCCCATGGGCCAGCAGATGCAGAGCAAGACAGGGGAAGTTATTCTTTACATAGTTTTCATGATCGGCTGAATTATTGCCAAGAGCCAGAAGGTTAATAGCTTGAACGTAGATAGATACGTTTACTTTTATTTTCCCAGCATTAATATGAATTCAGTCTTGTGAGGAAGGAGAGAGTGGTTAAATTGCTACAAAACTCTTCACTCTTTGTGAACAATAAAGAACAATTCAATGATAAAAAAATATTAATAAATAATGAGCATTCCTTTCAAAATAACTATTGTTACTTCCGGGTAGAGAACGGAAATGGGGAAACGTCGACAATACTACCCTTCAATTCTATGTACAGGGCTCTTCCTGTGTTCATATCAATGAACTGCATGCTTCAACAGATGTTAGGGTGGCCCGTAGCCTGAACCGTACTTCTGTAGGTCAGTTTCGTCAAGTGAGAAATTGGGGAATATGGCTCATATAATTAAATGCATGACTGCCTGCGTCAGAAAGGGAATCCATCCGTAAAAACATTTCGCTGCATATAGAGGTGGGCAAATTATTACACTAAAATAATGAATTTAAATCAATCACATTTTTTCCATTCAAAATCGTTTCATTTTTTGTTTATTATCCTACTTAGTGTTATTTTTTCCCCTAAGGGCTCACAACGTTTCACGTAAGAAATTGCGTGGGGAAATTTTTGAAAATGGAGATTCTGAGAGACTCCTGAGCTGGGTCCGTTCTCTTTTATCATTAAATTTGGAATGTGCCCTCTAAATCAAGTGATTTCAATCCATGGACAGCGAATCATTGGATAGTTGAAGAGCAGACCAACAGTAATAAAGGACTTCGAATTCTTCTGCACTAAATTCGCAAGAAAACTAGAATAACGTGCTCGAAAACAAACAAACCGTGTGGCATTCTCCATTAGCAAGGATTCTCAATCTCGGAACATAACTCAGTTTCCCAAGACTATTGGTTAATTATTTCATAAAAATACCACGCAATTACTTTTACAGCATTAAGTTATAAAGAGAAAAGATTAAATGTTGGAAAACTAGCTTCGAGTCTAATAATTCGCACATCTCTATAGACTCATTTGACCTCATCCTCGATCCCATTGGAATGGGAATACCTTTAACCCAGCGGTTCCCAACCTTTTTCTCCTCCTGTACCCCTTAATACATATTTGTCTAAAACAGTACCCCCTAAAAAGTAAACTTCTAAAACGTTCAATATTTTTCGGGCAATATGTAGCCTACATAACTTAATAAATACATTAATAATAAAAAATAACTTACAACTATTTATAACTTATTTTTTTGAATAACTACTGTAATATTTTTAATTTATTAGTATGCATTTCATTTTAAAAACATGCTAAATATAATTTTCAATTATACTTTTATTTAGTTGTGCAAATGAAGACGTATACACATTTAGGTGAGGAAAATAAACAATTACAGTACGTACGATTATTTAATTTTGATTTTATTTAAAACCAATTAATTCTAGCGATTAGCTTGGCAAAAAGAATAGAAAATTCAAGACAAGAGCAGTGCAGAGGTGAACGTGACTGGGGTTTGGGTAGGATGGGAACATGGCATCCGCAATTACCGTTTATTTTTGGCGTGCCCCTAACCGGTTCGTTGCGTACCACCAAGGGGTGGGAACCGCTGCCTTTAACCCTTTATAGGGCAAAACTATTTTTTTTATTTTTATGTGTTTTTACACTTTAATTTATTTTAATTATCATTATTATTATTAATAATAATAATAGTCTAATAATAATAATAATAATAATAATAATAATAATAATAATAATAATAATAATAATGTTATTTTCTGTTTCTCTGATTTCAATATTTATATATTTAGTCATTTTTAATAAATATGCTCTTATAAATTTAACTTTGATATATCCTTTTTATTTAATTAATTCATTTCGAATTGATTTCACAATTATTTTCATATGTTAATTATGTTAATTATTTTAATTTTTGTATTTATTTTATTATTGTAAATTTTATTTTTATGATTCTTATTTCTATATTTATATTTTATTTTTCACTTGAATTGTTAATGTTTTTAGTTTTTTTTATCCACACATTACGTCAAGTAGTTACGTATATAATATTTGATATTTAGCCTATTTTCAATTTTGAAAAAATAGGCTTATGAGATCACCTTTTGTCCGTGTGTGTGTGCGTGCGTGTGTGTGTGTGTGTGTGTGTGTGTGTGATTCGTGTGTGTGTCCCCCCCCGTAATAAAATCTAAACGGCTGGAGCGATTTCAATGAAACTCGGTATGTTCATAGCACTATTCCCGGCGACCTCGACCGTGCCCTTCAAATTTTGTTACGTCTCACCAATGCAAAATGGCGGCTGTGCGAAATATTTCACTAGCATTCAATATCTCCGAAACTATTACCGATATCGCCCTGAAATTGTGTACGGTGATAAAGAGTACTACTAGAAGTTCACCTATGAGACTTTTAAAAACCTGGTGACTACAAAACCAACATGGCGGTCAAGCGAAGTTGAGACTTTTAAATAGACTTTTCTCGCGATTTAACTATCCACACGTAATGAAACTTGGTACAGCAAATGTTTATACACATTGTAATGCACTGGAGTCTAATTTAGTCCAATTGTTTACATAACTTCAAAATGGCGGCTGTGCGAAATATTTCACTGACATTCTATATCTCCGAAACTATTACAGATTTCACCCTGCAATTTAGTACGGTGATAAAGGGTACAGATACAAGTTTACCTATGTATATTTCATAAACTTGTAAAGTAGAAAACGAACATGGCGACCAAGCGAAGTTGAGACTTTTAAATAGACTTTTCTCGCGATTTAAACATCCAAACGTAATGAAACTTGGTACAGCAAATGTTTATACACATTGTAATGCACTGAAGTCTAATTTAGTTCAATTGTTTACATAACCTCAAAATGGCGGCTGTGCGAAATATTTCACTGACATTCTATATCTCCGAAACTATTACAGATATCACCCTGCAATTTTGTACGGTGATAAAGGGTACTGATACAAGTTTACCTATGTTTATTTCATAAACCTGTAAAGTACAAAACGAACATGGCGACCAAGCGAATTTGAAATATTTTAATAGACTTTTCTCGTGATTTAACTCTCTGAGCGCTGTGAAATGTGGTACAGTAAATGATTTTGCAGATTGTAATGCACTGCCATCTAATTTAATTCAACTGTTTACATAACCTCAAGATGGCGGCTGTGCGAAATTTTAAAATTAAGTTTTTATTTCTTGTATCGTAATCATGCGATCGAAGTGAAAGTTTGAATTATGAACCTAGGCAATAATTGTCCTTGAATGGTACATAATTCAATGGCCTATACATATAATAATCCTAAATGGCGAGCTTCCGAAATATTTAGATGGTTCTCAATATCTATGAATCTTTTACAGCAACCAAACTGATTTTTTTAAATGTTCATAGAGACTATGAACATATGTTCACCTATAGGACTTTCAGTAACCTGGTGAGCACAAATCCAACATGGCGGCGACGCGAAGTATAAATATTTAAATGGACGTTTCTCGCGAATTAACTATCCGAGTGCCATGAAACGTTGCACGTTAAATGCTTATACAAATGTTGATCCACTGGCATCTAATTTATTTCAATTGTTTGCATAATCACAAGATGGCTGCTGTGCGTAATTTTAGAATCTCGTTTTTACTTCTTGTGTTCTAATCATGCGATTGCAGTTTGAATACCACACGTACACAATAATCTTAAAGTAATAGTACAAAAATAAATATCCAACCTGGCGACCATCTGAAATATTTAGACGGTTCTCAATATCTACGAATCTGTTACAGCAATTAAACTGAAATTTTGTATGTTGATAGAGACAATTATCATGAGCAGGATATATGAAAATAGGCTGTATAGTTCTTCACGGAACTACTTGTTAGAAATGCTAACACTTAGGCATAACAATTCTACGAAATTTGGCTGAAAGATTCAACTATCAGCAACTTTGAAACCATAAACTGTCCTTATGGCAGGTGGTTAACATAGAGATCTCTATCCCATAAGTGGTTAAGGGGCAATGTTGGTCCAAGTGGGTCTGAGGCTAGGGTGGTTGCTTACAGTGTTACTCAACATGCATGGTATTGCAATTCCAACGTTTAGCACTTCGGCCATTGTATTTAACCTGAATGTAACATACACGTCTTGAACCTTTCGGAGAAGCTGCTAATTAGGGGTCGAAAATTAAGGTAGATAAATAATACGGGAATTTAAGTGAGCCAATCAGTACTCCCCAGAATTCATGATGAAAATTAATAAATGTAAAACAAAAATATTGGAATGCAGCCGAAATACATCAGAAACTTCTATGAACATCAAATTGGCAGGTGGAAATCTAAAGGAAGTAGGAGACTTCTGTTACTTAGGAAGCAAAATAACCAGTGATGGACGAAGCAAAGAGGATAATAGAAGTAGGTTGGCAGGAGGAATCTGTTGACATCGAATATAGATTTAGGTATTAGGAAGTCATTTTGAAATCCTTTGTCTGGAGCGTTGTGCTCTATGGAAGTGAAACTTGGACTATTGGTGCATCAGAAAAGAGGAGAATTGAAGCGTTTAAAATGTGGTGTTACAGGAGAATAATGAAGATCAGATGGGTAGATAGGGTAACAAATGAAGAGGTATTAAGACGAGTGGGAGAGGAGAGATGTTTCTGGCGACTGCTAATGAAGAGAAGAGATAGGTTGGTAGGACACATACTAAGACACCCAGGAATAGCAAGCTTAGTTATGGAAGGAAGGATCGAGGACAAGAAATGTAGGGGTAGACCAAGGTTAGAATATGTTAAACAGATTCCCTCGGATGTAGGGTGTGGTAGCTATGTACAGATGAAACGATTAGCTCAGGACAGGGAGGTATGGATCGCTGCATCAAACCAGTCATAAGACTGAATTCTCAAACAACAACATATTCTGTTTCTATTCGTGGGCCATTGGACTTTCGAGCTCCCGATACGATCACTGAAAGGCCTCCTTAATTCTCTGTTTGAGTTACCATCGCCTGTATTGCATGAAGCTGGGATGTTGAGCAAACTGCGCACTCGAACTACGGTGGAATAAAAGAAACGCCCATGTAAAGCAAATGTAGGCCTATCCCTCCCCCGTGTAGTGCATTGCAATCACATGTTCAAAGCGTTGTCGCTTTCAAATATTTCTGCATTGAAATCTGTTTTTGTCGATTTTATGACAGTTGAGAGGTACATTTCCATTCATATTTACTCGTTTATAAATAGGCTTACAGCCATTTACTGAGACAGACATTCATAATCGCTGTGATTTATTTATTTATCGTATGGCTTTTAGTGCCGGGAGTGTCCGAGGACAAGTTCGGCTCGCCAGAGACTGTAGCTGCTTCAAGCGGACACCCATGGGGTGAGCTACAAGTTCCGAAAAATTCAAGTAGTTCCAACTTTCACTACCAGATATCAATGATACCTAGTGGTGAACTTTTATAGAGCGATACAACGAAATTTAACCTAGAAATTTTGCTCCACACAAGTTAAGTCTGTGGACGGATTTTTTACATGCCATAAATCTATGACATGGGACCACCGGCTTTACTTCCCCTACGAAGGAATGCATACTGAAGGATTTTAACGCTCTTTGAAAAAGTGAGACCGTAGGCGGTCATCCGTCTTACCTCGGATGTTTAGTGTTGGTTCCTCAGTTTAGGGGCTGCGCCAACGCGGTCATGTAGTCCCATGTACTTTGGGTGTGTGTAGAATCTGTCTGATAACCGGTGTTAATTGTGATGGCTGTATTAGTGTGTGTTACCTGTAATTCGGTTGAGGACTGTAGACGATCAATTTCAAGTCGTTCCTACTTTTGCTACCACATGCTAGACCTACTATCAACGACACCTAGCTGTGAAATTGGCTACTAGATGCCATCGCAACCAGCACCGAACGTGGAACATAGAGCGTTAATCAAATCTAACCTACACATTTTAGCTTCACACAGTTGTAGTTAGTGGAAGGTTCTTTTACATGCCATACATCTATTTATGGACCCGCCGGCTTTACTTCCCCTCCGATCGAAAGCATACTGAGGGATTTTCAAAGCTCTAAAAGATCCGACGACTTCGTCCAGGTTTGAACCCGCGATCTTGGCCATAGAAGCCCAGTATGCTACCAACTACGCAACTGAAGCCGCACTTTTAATGTTGGTACCACTGTATATAATGTTTGATAGAACTCAGGACTTGAAAAAATTACATTTGTGTTCCAGATTATAAAAGATGATTTTCAGAAGTTGTATGAAATGTAACGATTGTGGTATATGGGCTTTCACGGCCAGATAATTAAAACTCAGCAATTCTTCTAGGTTTGTGCCGTGTCTTGTGCGGAGTTTCGCCTAGGACACCAAGCTGGCTCATCAGCGGGTTCTTGGTATCCCCGTGAGGAACTCCACAGGAGTAGCGAACTGTGCGCTACCTCCATTTTTATGAAGCGCAGCTTGGAGTCCTAGGCGAAACCCCACACAAGACACGGCACAAACCTAGAAGAATTAATAATAATCTTTATTGCAGCCTGTGGCCATGTTGTTGACGTATACATTTCGTACACTACTCTGTGCTGTATGCCACTTTCGACATGGTTCGTTTTGGGCAAGAAACGATATGGTACATTTCACATACATTCCCACATAGTTCACAAATGCAATTTCCATCTGGATCATGGAACACCTTCGTGGAGCAGATCTTGTGGTGAAACTCATGTACCGCAAGTCTGGTCACGACATGTCGCATTTCACAGAAATGATGCTTCCATCTTCGGTCCAACATCGCATTTGACGTGTAGAATTCCCTTGGTATGTCCTGTTTTTTATTCTGTAAATCTTGCAGCAGTTTTCTGTAATTGTCTGAAATTGGCAGTAGTAGTAACATTTGTAGGTCTTCTATTAAAAATGTTTCTCTAGCAAGCTCGTATACAAGTCTAGACTTGGTTGTCTTTGCTACTCCAAGGACTCTTTTGATAAATCGAGATTTTACTTTTTCTATTTCATCTAACTGTCTGTACGTAAGAAATTCCCATATTAACTCAAGTCCGTATGTCAAAACGGGCAGTACCTTTGTTCTAAAAAGTGCCATTGCTGTCTCAAATGATATTAGAGTAATATATCTGATGACATTTATAGCTTTTATTGCAGCGGCTGTTTTAGATCTGATATGCAGTTGAAAACTTTTTCCTGTAACCTGTAGGGTGAAGCCTAAAACCGAGAAGACAGAAATGATAATTTTTCGAAACGGTGGTAGGCCATCAAGTTCTGATCAAGTGATATGCAACTGGAAGAAACTAAAAGTCGTCACAAACCTAGAAGAATTGCCGAGTTGTAATGATTGTGTTTGTCAAATGCCCGAAACAACTGAACACGGGGTGATTCACCAGAGAGAAACAGTAGCTTATTTGTTCGGGCCTTTATCAGAGAAAAGGGAAGTAATTTACACGGGGTCAACGACCGATTAGCATACCTGTGAAGAGCGCCGGTGTGATAACGCTCTGCATTTTTCGCCTGGCCTCAGCAACGTAAAAAAGAAAAAAAAAAGTTGGCTTATTTAAAGTAATTCCAGGGACATAACGTATTACAAGAGGAAACTCTATACACCTTAGAGGCGCGACTAATTAACTGGCTTCGTCCGCCTTGTAATTAGGTGGCGCTACCAACCTCTGCGTTTGACATTTCCCTACATTCTCTAGCTCTCTCTTTTTTTTTATGTCCTCACCAACAAAGTTCGTGTGATTCTCGAGTTGAAAGGAGGGATGACACGTTTCTCGTCCCCATTAACATTATTCTTAGGACAATTTCTAATTTGAAATGCACCAGTGGCTCTCAAAGAAACGTAAAGAGGGTTTTCATTTCATTTTAAATTATGGCTTGTGCTTGTAAGAAAATGAAAGAGATGTGTATCGTTGCTTAGTTTTATTACACAAGCCATCTCGGTCTCTGCGCATGCTCCATCCTTCTTGCTTGTCTTTGACTGTAGGTCCTAGGCAAGTGACAAATGAGTTTTTTCGTTGTGGTGTTTGAAGCAATTTTAGCCTATTTTCATTTATGAAAAAAAATAGGCTTATGAGATCACCTTTTGTCCGTGTGTGTGTGTGTGTGTGTGTGTGTGTGTCTAATGAAATCTAAACGGCTGGAGCGATTTCAATGGAACTCGGTAAGGTCATAGCAACATTTTGGCCGACCCCAATCGCGCCCTTCAAATTTTATTACGTTTCACCAATCAAACATGGCAGCTGTGAGAAATATTTCACCGGCATTCTATATCCCCGAAAGACCGAAACTATTAGGCGGCTTCAATGGCGTAGTTGGTAGCTTGCTGAGCTTCTATGCCCAAGATCGCGGGTTCAAATCCGGCTGAAGTGGTCGGATTTTTAAGAGCGTTAAAAATCCCTCAGTATGCCTTCCTTCGGAGGAGAACTAAAGACGGCGGTCCCATGTCATAGATTTATGGCATGTTAAACAACCTTCCACTAATTACACCTGTGTGAAGCCAAATTGTATAGGTTAAGAATGTAAACAACGCTCTTAGTTTCCTACGTTCGTTGCCAAGAGCCTGCTGCGTTGGCATCTGGTAGCTAAGTTCTGAACTACTGTAGTAGTCGTTGACGGTGGTGTTTGGTGGCAAAAGTAGTTCTACTTGAAACTAAAAGTCTGCAGTCCTCACTTGAATTGAAAACAGATAACACACACTAATACAGTCATCACAATTAACACCGGTTATCAGACAGATTCTACACACACCCAAAGTACACGGGGCTACATGACCACGTTGTCGCAGCCCCTAAACTAAGGAACCAGCCAAACAACCGAAACTATTACTGATATCACCTTGAAAATTTTGTACGGTGATAAACGGCACTACTAAAGGTCGCCTCTGAGAATTTCAAAAATCTGTTAACTACAAAAACTGCAGATTCATTTTTTGTCTTCTGTTCCTGGGTGCTTGTCGGTGGGAGGCTTTGTCCAGCAGCAAGCCTAGCTTCTATCCTTCGAGGAAGACCTCTCATTACAATTCTCAAGGAATTTGCTTCCACTTATGCTCCAGCGTTAAGGACAAGTGTGGTTCACTCTTACTTGCTCCCCGCAAGTATTCATTTGAGATGATGTCAGGACATCGTCTTCCTCACTCCCACTGAGAGTCTTTGCTTCAAGGCGGGTGCTCCGTCATACTGAAAATGAAACGGGCCAATTATTATAAATTGTTGCTACTGAGTGGGTAGCGCTGAATTGTAGAAGATTAGTCTTATAATTCAATGGTCCAGGCATCACAATGACTCGAGCAAGGTCATCCAACGAAACACACGGCCACCAAGAGTGCAACTTCTGTCAACCTAACAGTGGAAACACCATTGTTCAGAGAGCCGTCTATCGGTTCACTCTTATTCGTATAGTCTATGTGATGTTTTGTTAAGGTACTCATCGACCCTCCATAAAGCCATTTTAAAGAAAATTTTGGTTTTTTTATTGGCCCATACGAAACTATGTTTTATCTAGTTTCCAGAAATGTATAATTTATATATGTTTTCTTGTTATTTAGCTTATTTATTTACATTTAAATGATCGGTGCGCACGTGTTTCAGCAGCTGTCACTCTGACAACTTGACGTTTCTGGCTTAATATTTCAATATTATTTCATTCAAAGTGGGGGATGTGTTTCAACGCTTTATTTCTCATACTCAGAAGTTAGTTTTACTGGCCGGAAGCAGATGGTAGCACTAACCATGTTGTATTCTTTGACTAAATCAAGGAAGAAAGTTTTGTTCCTTGCCATGTGGCCATGTGAGTGATAGTTATATTGTACATGTGGTCTCGTGGTCTTTATTTTATATATTTTGAAAGATGGGCTCCAAGTCTCGTACGCCAAAGAGAAGGAAATCAGGCGTGTTGCAGGGGAATCAACACGCTAAGACATCTACGGAATTTCAAAATAACAGTGTTACTGATAGTGTGAATAATCGTGTGCCAAAACGTGATTCACATAGGCTAGGTTCAGACGTAAATACTGACGTATTTAGTGATGTTAATTTTTGATCTGGGAACGTTCTGTTTGGTTTAGAATGTCTACAGACTATGATTTCATTTGTAGCTTGTCCTGAATGTTTGACATGTAGTAGTTTAGTCATAAACGAAGTAGCTAATAAGAGATTGGGCTGGGCCATTTCTATATTATTATCATGTAAGATGTGTGACTATCAAACACGAAAATCCCTGCATCTTGGAGTAATGGACAGTATTTGCCACTTTAACAACGGCTGTACGTCAGAACTGGACATCCTCAAGAAGGCTGGGATCAATCCAGGCAAGTATACAGTGTCCGGCGTAGGTGCTGCAGATAAGGAGTACCTTACTGTGGCTCTGAAGCAGTGTACTCCGGAGCAAAAACAACGTCGGAGATACTTAAGGGCGAGGAGGAAGCACAAGATTGACCTAAAATCCCAAGAAGAAGGCACCACCTATGCATCAGGAGGCTTTTAGGATCAATAGAAGTAAGCTACTTTATTCTAAATGTGTATCTCAACTTTAAGTGAAATTTTCTCAAGTTTCATTTTTTTCAGTATTTGTCATTACTTTGGCAGATGAAATCTACACTTAGAATAGAGATATTCACTTCATTTAAAAACGAAATTGTAGCTAAATAATGCAGCTATGTTGTATAGCAGAATAATATAGTTACATTGAAATTAAGGGTCCGGACCCCTGCAATTAAATTATTTTTCTCTATGAGAATAATTGAATTTTTAGAAAAACGTGAATAAATTTGGCCCTATGGAAGCTGCGAAAACTATTCTGCTAAGCAACACTCAGAACGTATTGCTAAGCAATCTGAAGCAACAATGAGTCTTTTATGTTGAATAGGAGCAGAGATATTATGTCCCAAAAATTCTTGTTATTTTTTCAAAAAACCTTTGAAAAACCCCCCATAAATTCATTTTGGATTATTTTATGCCAGAAATCCACTAGTTTATACCTTAGCATCCGTGATATGAGTTTCAAGAAAATAGGATAACTTGGCTGAAAATTCATCACTTGTGTCGATACAATACAACCTGAATTGATAATTTGACTACAATCACATATTCACTCTAAACAAGCAAGTTTGGAGGCCAATCACCACTTCCAGTATTTTAACAAAACATCACATAGACCACAACTAACTAATATTGACGAGTTTAACTATCTTAACTAATACCGCAACTACATAACAGTACATATTGAAAATATTTTCACCCATACTTTCAGACATACAAATTTTTTACCTAAGTGTAATGGATCATCTGATGATGATCGCTTGACGATCGAAACTGGTCTTCCAAGTGTATTTATTAATCTCATGTTAATGGTATTTTTAGCCTACTTTCGATTTTTGCAAAAAATGAAAGTAGACTTATGAGATCTATACAGGGCCAAAAATTGTGTGTCTGTATGTGTGTGTGAGTGTGTGTGAGTGTGTGTACTCTGAATGTCGGTCCCCCTATCAATGCGAACCGAATTGAACGAAATTTGGTACAAAGGTAGCACTAGCAAAGGGCACCTCAGTGCCATGTCTTATATCACCGCCATCTTGACGGAAACGTAATGGCGGCCACCCAAATGTTCAAAGCCTAAATCAAATTACGACTAACCTCATCATACGATCTCTACCAAATTCTGCAACATTATACCTTTATGTACGAAGAATCTTTTGACTAAACTACAAGGTCATCAGCCCAATACTTGGCGGATGGCGGCCATGTATATGTGCAAATCAATTCCCCCTATCAATCCAAACACGGTGAAACCGAATTGAACGAAATTGGGTACAGAAGTAGCACAAGCATAGAACACCTCAGTGTCATGTTTTATATCGCCGCCATCTTGACGGAAACGAAATGGCGGCCACCCAAATATTAAAAGCTTAAATCAAATTACGACCAATCTAATCATATGATCTCTACCAAATTTTGCATCATTATACCTTTATGTACGAAGAATCATTTGACCAAACTACTAGGTCATCAGCACAATACTTTGCGGATCGCGGCCATGTATGTGTGCGAATTGATTTCCCCTATCTATTCAAACACGGTGAAACCTCAGTATCATAGTTTATATCGCCGCCATCTTGAGGAAAACGTAATGGTGGCCACCCTAATGTTAAAAGCTTAAATCAAATTACGACCAACCTAATCATCTGATCTCTACCAAATTTTGCAACATTATACCTATATGTGAGAAGCATATCTTGACCAAGTCACAAGATCATCAGCCCAATAGTTTGCAGATATGTGTGAAAATCGTTTCTCCCTATCAATTCAAACACGATGAAGCCGAATTGAACGAAATTTGGTACAGAGGTACTGTGTACCTGTGTATCTTACTGTGAGGAACCCATTCCCGAAATTTTGCCGTCGAGTTTTGAAACACCCTGTATTTGGAATAGTTCATAGGAAGACACCAGGTGTAAAATTACTTCATTAAAATACGTACGACTACGACAAAAAGGGAGTGACACACTCTGGGTCAAAATGACCTGGCGACAGTCCTTGTGTTTATTAGTTTTGGACTTTGTGTAGTCTAGTGTTAGTTTAATGAGATAGTTTCACCTGCAATTAACTGCTCCTTGGCGTGTTATTGACTCCCTTTCTACCAGACTATTTAATCTTCCACTATCATCCTCATGTTCATCTTTTTTCTCTCTTGAATAATTTTTGGTTACTGTTTTTGTCCGCTGACAAAATGTTATTTCTCATTTCGTACCTGTTGATTGTTACCTCATCCATGTTAACTCGAAAGTATTTAACCCATCCGGGATTGGGCACTCACTGAGGGTTATTTGGAGTGAAGACTAGTTCCGCACTGTTGTAAAATTTCGGAATATTGAGGGCGAGGTTCATTCGTTGTGTTCTAACACACCTACCATCACAGACAGAAAACTCAACCTAAAAACCTTTATTTGATATGCTGGGCGATTTTTCGTTACCCTGTTTATTCAGTCCACGTTTCATTTGAGCCAGGATATTGTATAAGGTGCGTTCAAAAAGTAACATGCCGGAGGCATAATTACAGAAACCAGTACCTGTATGTTAGAAGTATTGGCCCTGGCTGTTGAGGCACTTGTCCCACTGTGACACGAGGCGGTGAATGGCTGTCTCATAAAATTCCCTGGGCTGCGATGTGAACCAATTCCGCACGTACAGCTGGACGTCCGAAGTGAATCGTTGGCCCCGCAGAGCCCTTTTCAGGGGACCAAACATGGCGTAATCACAGGGAGAGAGGTCTGGACTGTATGGAGGGTGGCCGAGAACCTCCCATTTGAATTTCTGCAGGAGTGCCGCGTCTGTGTTGGCCATATGAGGTCGTGCATTGTCGTGGAGCGACCACGGCGGCTATGGCGTTTACTGTCACTCGGCGGTCCTGAGTGCATCATCCGGCTGGACGTTGTCATCGGTAATGCAGGGGCGTGCCCCAGACCGGGCATCACCAGCTAACGAACCGCTTGTGCCACGCCTTGACCCTTGCAAGGGACATGCAGTGTTCGCAGTACACTTGTGACATTGGGCGATGAATGTCCGTTCCCCTACTCCTACCGCTGTCAGAAACACATCTTTGCTCTTCGGTTGACGCCTCCATATCACTGTTTGCAATCCGACTGGCAGCGTTGGACGATTGATGCATGCTGCAGCTCGCTTTGTATCGTCACGTGACGAGCTGTGACCTTCCATGCTCTGGTCGGAACCACATCTCGTTACACACGCCACGATTAGCCGATGCCGTCACCGGTTTGCGCATTCCAGCCTCCGGCTCGTTACTTTTTGAACGCACCTTATAAAATATTATACATGATTAATACATTTAAAGACCAGTGAGATTCCAGTTTTGACCGGAATATATATTCTAAAATACACGCCGAGAGCAGGTACTTCTGCATATAGGCTACTGTACATCATGTGTTCTCACCCTGGTGCTCTTCAAATGAAATTAGGTGCTCGTCATACGAAACAAAAAGTGTTCGCGAGCACAAGCTTCCCTCAGATCGATTCTACAATGCAAATTGTGTCACACGAACCGGAATAGTAGTGTTTACATTACAAGTTTTGACAGTCAGAAATGTTATCATTTTGTGTTTTTTTTATCTACAGGAAAATTATTTGTCATCTCTGATTTATGAGTGACAAGAATGATGTCGATTCAAATCGATTGTCCACACGTAAATGTATCTTATCTGCCGAGTCATGCAAGCAGTTGCAGAATGTCTGGTGAGCGGTGAATCCCTAGCTATCACTTCTGAGGGGTAGAGAGAGACAGAGAGATAGGAAAAGGAAAGAGAGGTGTATGCAGGTATAATTATTATAAAAATACTATAGTACATTATGCAACGAGCCTATAATGGCAATAATAAAGACACGAGTATGTTTATAAAACGAAGCTAGTTTTATAATTTCCATGCGAGTGTCTTAATTACCATTATAGGCGAGTTGCATACGACTGTTTATGTTCGACGACAATTATAACTATTTTATGTTCGAACATAAATATTCATGAATATCTGTCGAGAGCGCATGAGACGCTGAGAATACCTTGTATTTGACCATGGCCTCCTGAAATACCCCACTATGACACTAGCCACGCAGTGTAATTTAAAATAGAAGGCCGTGGATGTCAGATGCGATGATATCGTTACCAAATTGGTCACACAACTGTTTCCTGAGCTCTGATTGGTGGGAGGAACCGTTTCATAATGAACAAGAAGTTCCGTGACGAACTAAAGAGCCTACTTTTCATAAAATTTAAGATCTATGCCAATGATTAATCTATATGGATCTATCTAGAATAATGCCGAAATTAAGTTGGTAATATCGAAATTTCTAATTAGTTCGAAATACTGTATACCTGGCATAATGTAGCCTAATAGAGAACTACAGTTGGCAGCCCTGGTGACTGAATATATTCTTAGTTCCATCTCTTAAGGTTCAGAATACAAAATTTGGTTGAAGTCCAAAGGATAGCCTGGACGTTACATGCAGTTAAACATTGGATCTATCAGCGCGGGTAAAATCATGTTGGCAACAATGACATAATAATAATCTGAAATAATATGCTCTTTTGTTGTGTCAAGTTTGAATGAAATCCATTAGTTAGTATAGAAGTGACATGCATTTTAAAATTGGATCTATCAGCAGGCTTAGAATCATGTTGGCAGCACTGATGTATATTAGTTACTCCAAATTAATCTACAATGCCAGGTACTATACGTGTGCAAAGTTTAGAGCTATTGGCTTGCATACTTTCTGTTATATTGATATTAGGGTATCAAAAATAGAGACAGTATATATTAACAGTTGGCAGCCCTGGTTACTCTTAAGAATCGGCATAGTCATATCTGTTATGCTGCACATAGCACACACGAAATTTGGTTGAAATCCAAATGATAGTATAGAAGTTACATGTATTTAAAGTTGGACCTCTCAGCAGGCTTAGAATCATGTTGGTAGCACTGACGTATATAAGTTACTCCAAATTAATATAGAATGTTAGGTACTATACGTGTGCATAGTTTAAAGCTGTCGGCTTGCATACTTTCTGATATATTGGTATTTGGATAAAATAAATTGACAGCATTTATTAACAGTTGGTAGCCCTGGTGGATCCTAAGAATACGTTCAGTCATGTCTGTTTATGTACACATAGCACATACGAAATTTGGTTGAAATCCAATTGATAGTGTAGATGTTATATGCATTTAAAATTTGGACCTATCAGCAGGCGTATATTCATTTTGGCAACACTGCGATGTATGGCCTCCTGGAAATTAAACTGCAATATTATTATCTATACGTGTGCCAATTTTGAAATAGCTCCTATCCATACCTTCCAAGATATCCAACATGGAGCTCAAATTTCAATTGCTATTTTTCAGCAGTTGGTAGCACTGACATCATTTCCAAATATGGACGTGAGATATTCAGATGTAGATCTTTACTCCTACCAAATTTTGTTTCGATTGCTGCAGCCGTTTAGGAGTTGATAGGGGGGGGGGGACACACACACAGCCAGACAGACAGAAGGACAGACAGACAGACAGACAGACAGAAGGACAGACAGACAGACATTTGCCCGATCTCATAAGTCTACTTTTTCCTCATTTTTGCAAAATGTGAAAAGTAGGCTAAAAATAGTGTTGTAATGACCCTCATTATGATACAGTTTGACATCGTCGAACATTAATTATAATAATGTTATTATTGCTCAGATACTTGGTATGTCTTGAGGGTGGGGCTCACAGTCTCTAAAAGGTTGAGAACGCCGGATATAAATGCACACATACTGTACACTGGTGTCCAAAGGATAAGCATAAGTTACGAATAAGCAGGGCAATAGGAAATAGACCGCAAATCACATAACATAATTATGCACCTACCAACCTTACGTGTTCGTTTTAGGTAGATTTCATTAGAAAGCTAACTATTGCAATGGGTCCCATGTTTCGACTTCCGGAAAATTTCGACATATCTTCGCGTTTCACATCCCCCAGACCCCAAAACCACCGTCAGTTCAAAAGTTTATATATAATTTATGTATATATATATATATATATATATATATGTATATCAGTTTCTTGTGGACACGATAACTGCCGTAATTTTGCACCAATTACTTCGATTTTTTTACCGAAGATGTATACCTATAAAATCTCGGTCGAGTTCGTTACTGGGCTAAATCGGTCGAAGGGGGTGAAAATGGGGGGCTTTTTTCGAAAAAGTGAAATTTCGCTATAACTCTCTTAATACGTGCAATATCGAATCCATTCAAAGTTCATAATATGTGTCGGATAAGTGCCAAAAATTTATGTCAAATAAGATTTTTGATAGCACCAACCATTGACCAAAGGGGTGGAAAAAAGTGGGTTTTTCGGGAAACATTAATCATATCTCTCTTAATAGGCACAATATCAAAACCGTACAAAATGGACAATATTCCCCTAATAATTACCTAAAACTTTTGTCTGAAAGAATTTTTGATATGACCCACCATTACGCCAAGGGACGAGAAAAATGATTTCGGAATTATAAGAAAATGCCAAGAGCTATCAGTGGTTGCCATGGCAACACTACTAAATTGATGAGGCATGGACCATCAGACGTTGCCATGACAACGCACTTGCACGAGATCAGATTCAGTATTTCCATCTGATTAAGTGGTTGGTTGGTTGGTTCTTAAGTTTAGGGGCTGCGACAACGCGGTCATGTAGCCCCGTGTACTTTGGGTGTGTGTAGAATCTGTCTGATAACCGGTGTTAATTGTGATGACTGTATTAGTGTGTGTTATCTGTTTGTTAATTTAAGTACTGCAACTAACAATTTTTCAGATAGTTCCTACTTTTGCCGCCAAGCGCCACTGTCAACGACTACGAGGCCAAGTTCAGAACTGAGCTACTAGACGCCGCCGCAGTCGGCTCTTGGCAACGAACATAGAAACCTAAGAGCGTTGTATACATTCTTAACCTATCCAATTTAGCTTCACACAGGTGCAATTAGTGGAAGGATCTTTAACATGCCATAAATCTATGACATGGGACCACCGGCTTTACTTCCCCTCCGAAGGAAGGCATACTGAGGGATATTTAACGCTCTTAAAAAATCCGACGGCTTCAGCCGGGTTTGAACCCGGTATCTTGGGCATAGAAGCTCAGCATGTTACCGACTACGCCACCAAAGCCGCCTGATAAAGTGGGAAGCGGCTTCGGTGACGTAACTGGTAGCATGCTGAATGTCTATGCCCAATGTCGCGGTTTCAAAGCCGGCCGAAGTCGTTGGATTTTCTAAGAGCACTAGAATCCCTCAGTATGCTTTCCTTTGGAGGGGAAGTTCCAACGTTCGTTGCGAGTTGATGGTTGGGGTGGCATCTAGTAGCCATGTTCACAGCTAGGTGTCGTTGACGGTTGTACCTGGTAGCAACATTAGGAACTACTGCTTGAAATTGACCGTCTGCAGTACTTACATGAATTAAGACTAATACAGCCATTACAATTCACACCGTGTATCAGACAGATTCTACACTCACCCAAAGTACACGGGGTTAGATGACCGCGTTGTCGCAGCCCCTAAACTGAGGAACCAACCAGAGGTAGATTTCGTTAGAAAGCTAACTATTGCAATGGGTACCATGTTTCGACTTCCGGAAAATTTCGACATGTCTTCGCGTTTCACATCCCCAGGCCCCAAAACCACCGTCAGTTCAAAAGTTATATATAATTTATGTATGTATATGTATATCAGTTTATTGTGGACACGATAACTGCCGTAATTTTGTACCAATCACTTTGAATTTTTTACCGAATACGTATACCTATAAAATCTCGGTCGAGTTCGTTACTGGGCTAAATCGGTCGTTGGGGGGTGAAAATGGGGGGCTTTTTTTTTCGAAAAAGTGAAATATTGCTATAACTCTCTTAATATGTGAAATATCGAATCCGTTCAACATTCATACTATGTGTCGGATAAAGCCCAAAAATGTATGTTTGAAGAGTTTTTTTTATAGCACCAACCATTGACCAAAGGGGTGGGAAAAAGTGGGTTTTTCGGGAAATATTAATCATATCTCTCTTAATAGGCACAATATCAAAACCGTACAAAATGGACAATATTCCCATAATAATTACCTAAAACTTTTGTCTGAAAGAATTTTTGATATAACCCACCATTATGCCAAGGGATGAGAAAAATAATTTCGGAATTATAAGAAAATGCCAAGACCTATCAGTGGTTGCCATGGCAACACTACTAAATTGATGAGGGATGAGCCATCAGACGTTGCCAAGATAACGCACTTGCACGAGATCAGATTCAGATTTCCATCTAAGTGTGAAGCGGCTTCGGTGACGTAACTGGTAGCATGCTGAATGTTTATGCCCAAGGTCGCGAGTTAAAAACCGGCCGAAGTCGTCGGATTTTCTAAGAGCGCCAAAAATCCCTCAGTATGCTTTCCTTTGGAGGGGAAGTTCCAACGTTCGTTGCGAGTTGCTGGTTGCGGTGGCATCTAGTAGCCAAGTTCACAGCTAGGTGTCGTTGACGGTAGTACCTGGTAGCAACATTAGTAACTACTGCTTGAAATTGACCGTCTGCAGTCCTTACCTGAATTACAGACTAATACAGCCATCCCAAAGTACACGGGGTTACATGACCGCGTTGTCGCAGCCCCTAAACTGAGGAACCAACCAAAATCTCTGCGGTAGATATAATTTTGCGTGAAGAAGTAACAGACCGTTACATAGTTGCACATCAGTGTCGAAACCTAGCATAAGGACAGTGTGACCACAAGTATAAAAATGGACCCCAAATGACAAGAAGGTTACCGTTCCCATAAGACAATAAAATGTTTAAAATAAGCATAAAATGACGAAAAACAAAGTTAATTAAGCTTCAATTATAAAATACCTTCTCGCATTAAATGAGGTCTGATCCTTCTACGAAAATCTGCATATTCTGCCTATTTTCGCCTATCCCCAAGTTTGTCCGGTGAAATCTACCTCCGCCTTCCGGCGTGCCGAGAGGACTTTTGTATAGGAAAAGATTATTCCTTGCTTTGACTAGCAGCGTAACCGCAAGGTAAATGCAGCCAGTGCCTGCGCCCCATATTCCCTCAGTCGTGTTGGCCCTGTTACAGTGTGCGGAGTGAAGCCTCGTGGCGAACGTGACAACATACTGGCACATCGACGCCATATGGTCCCCGTTAGGCAGGGTAGAATACTCGGTCACCTGGAAGCAGGCCAGACACAGACCGAAGTCGCCGTATCCTTGAATGTGCCACAGAGTGTCATTTCCAGGCTTTGGAGACGATTTCGAGACACAGGAGATGTTGGTCGTAGGCCAGTACCAGGTCGACCAAGAGTAACCACCCCACAGCAGGACCAATATCTGGCCTTAACCGCCCGACGAAATCGGAGTGCACCTGCAAGACAATTGTCGGCGGAGCTTGCAGCCGTCTCAGGGGTTGCCGTTTCCCGGCAAACTGTGTACCGGAGGCTCAGAACAGCAGGGCTGATTGCCAGACGTCCAGCAGTGTGGGTCCCGCTCACTCCAGCACAGAGACGGGCCCGTTTACTGTGGAGCCGTCAACGTCGACACTGGACCACGAATGAATGAATGAATGAATGAATGAATGAATGAATGAGGGCATGTGCTCTTCACAGATGAATCCCGCTTCACGACTCTTCAGAGGTGCGGTTGGTCCAGACTTCCTCTTAATGTACGATAATATCCGGCCACACCTCGCTGCTCTGGTGGATGAATTTCTGGCTGGGGAAGACATTCATCGCATGGATTGGCCAGCGAGGTCTGCGGATCTGAATCCTATAGAACATGCCTGGGATGCATTGGGGAGGCGATTTGCATCCCGTCACCCCTCATCAAGGACCCTCCAAGACCTTCGCATTGACCTTTCGGAGGAATTTTGATCGACTGCCACAAGAGCTCTGATAGAGAGCATGCCACGTCGTTGCGAAGTATGTGTGGCCGTTAGGGGGTAACCATACACCCTATTAACAGCATATTTTGTTGTGGAAGGCATTGCCAAGTTTTGTTAGTTGTTGTCAAACGTCTATCTTAGCTTTCAGAACCTTTCTGACACTGTTTTTTAGACAAGTTGTGTGACATGGTGTGTGATTCAGCTTCCGTTTGTTCAGCAATCCATCATACATTCCTATCAGGCGGTATGGCCTCGTTTAGTGATTATACTTAACTTTTGGACACTAGTGTATATTAAGGAATTTTCTTACACCATCCTCTTTTGCCAGGTTATTTTGAAACATTTCTCACTTAATAAGGGTTGGTAGCCGTGTTAATGCACATATTACATGGTGTTATTGTGGGTAGTAACTCGCTATGCGCACAATTCAGTGCAGTGCTCGCATTAGCATTTGCATATGTTTCAGAACTACCACATGCACTGCTAATTAATTGATGCATAATTAAATAAATCCCAGTGCGGTACAAAAAGTGTGAAGTAAGCATAATGTGCCGGGGAATACAGAGCTCAGTGGACGAGTTCTGTAACTCACAGGGAAACGCCACGAAGGTGAATCTCCCGATCACACTTGTCGGTCAGGTCTATGATCATATTTTCACGGTGGGTGAGTGGATAGCGTGTCGGTCTACTAACCCCAAGATTGCAGGTTCCCTCCTGGCCGTGGTAAGTGATTTTTGAAAGGCGGCAAAAATACGACACGCATGTCATACGATGTTGGCATGTCAAAGAACCCATTTGAATTCAGTAGGCCGTGTTCATAATGGCAAAATTAATCTCGGGAGTTTCCGCCAACAAAAAGTTCCTCATTTCTCTACTAGAAAGCGCTGTAGTGTTCAAGGAGCTTAGATATCTAACCTCCTTGACTTTCATAGTGATTCAAGAAACAACGAAATTCGACATGCAAGCTACCCTCTGGGTGTCAAATTACAAAGCTTGCACCGGGCACCCGAGGCCATACGATATTATTATTATCCCCAAGTTTAACGCCTCCTGATGAAGTGGTTAGCATTGTGCATCGGGTTCGATTCCCTGCTCTGTTAAGACACTTGATTCAGGTTTTGATACATGAAAATCACTCTAAAGCTGACTAGCATTAGGCCAGTGAGCTAGGCGAGCTTACCTGCCTCTTGGCTAAGTAGTTAGCATGCTCCCGATCGGGTATTTTAATCTCCTATAGATAATTCCCTTGGAGACTGGGTGTTTGTGACTTCATCTTTTCATCCCCATCTCAACGTGTAACTCCCCCCACAGTCGTCGACTAGAAAGAGGCTCCCCGGAGATCCATCACGTTCACTAGGGCCCTCTATAGTGACGGCCCGTTGATATGTCCTCTCCTTCAGACATTCGCCTGCGGTGAGTGTGCTTTTAGCAGTGCAATTGATTGGAGATGATGTAAGGACAATCATTGTATTTATCGGGATCTACGATTATTATATCTTCAATCTGCGATAATTTCAACAAATAATTTAAAAAATGGATTCAAATATTTAAGTTAGTTCTATTAAACACGTTTAAAAAACGATTTCATTTCTCCCTCTGAGCCAGTGCTACCAACTCAAATTCAGTCTGCTCCCTACACTCTTCTCTTGCTAAGAGTCCATACACAAGTGAAAATCATACGGACCCATTGTAGAGCCTTCGTTACTTCCGACTTGTAGTTTAAGTGCTACGCTACTGCTATCTAGCGGTCAGAAATGAAATCACTTTAACTAGCCAATCATATCGATATAATTATCACGAAAAATCGAGTGTCGTTCGCTAAATCGCGACATCGTGAACGAAACTCGATTTGTTGTGATATATCGATGTGAATGGCTGCCTGTGATTGGCTAGTTAAAGTGATTTCACTTCTGACCGCTAGATAGCAGTAGCGTAGCACTGAAACTTCAAGTCGGAAGTAAGGATGGCGCTACTATAGTTAAAGCCCTGCGCGGTTGTGGGTATCCGCGGATATCCGCAAAATTTTTCGCCATGCGGATATTGCTAGTGATCATGAGACTATGCAATATTTTATAAATAATTTAAGTGAAATTGAAAGATACAAGCAGTTTCAAAGGCAATATATTAGTTTCAGTGTACATTCTGCAGCGAGGGTATCCATTTTCGGGGCATGGAACATGTTTCGTCTTCAGGTCCCATGTACTTGGGTGTGAGTTGAATTTGTGTGATAATCTGTGTTTCTGTGGTGTCTGTGTGTACTTGTAGTTGTCAAGGTGGAAAATGTGGTAGGTAGGTCTACTCTCCCACCTTGATGGAGTATGGAAACACTCAGCATAGCCGCTGTGAGCTCCACTCGCGTCGTGGTGAGTGACTTAACACGCACGGCTAAGCCGCGGGGTTCAATTCAAATAGCTTTGTGGGATGATTAGGGCTCAGATTCTTAGGTACTAAAAATCGGGAAAATATTTATTTTTTATGTATTAATTATTTCTGAAATATGTGAAAAAAAAGTAAAAATATTCAATTTATTAATGTGAATATAAACAATATGCAGTACTCACGAATGCAATTTATGCTATGTCTCACTGACTGCTGAAGCATTACAATACACAACGAGATACATCTTCAGGTTGTCCATCACAAATGACCGATGATTATCGCGGACCACTTATTCTGAAGGCGCGAAACTGCGGCAATATGTTTCTTGCCCTCGAAGTGTTGTATAACTTGAGATCGCTGTTCAACCTTCATTGCTTTCCCACATGGTTGGCAGAACAGAACGCCCCCATCAGAAGTAAAATTATCCTTAAATTCTGCAACAGGCAATAACTTGTATTTGTTTTTACTTTAGGCATCGTAGAAATGCCTTACACTTCACAGTGCCAGAAATGAACTGCTTGTGAGTGACACTGGTTCCAGGTAGCTGGAGGAGGGGGAGGTCTAGCACGTGGTGCAATATATCTATGGACAAGGAAATCCCCGACTTCCACAGTGAGTGGCACGGGGCGACAAGTTAAGAATAACACAGTAGCAAGCTGACATACGCTCTGCATGAGGATTAGATAGCTCACATGTTGTTCCCCGTTGAAGTAACACAGAACAAAAATGCAATAAACTGAAAGATCTAGCATACCGATACGCGTATTTGGAAATGCTAGAAGCCACAGAGTGGGCGTTTCATACGCCCTTCCCATTGGTCGGAACGTGTCATCGGGCTGCCAGTACCATATAACAATTTAAAGCTGTCTGCGGCGGTATTTTATTTTCGAGAAATTGAAACTCCGAAGTTCATCATGTCAAAGTTCCGAATTGTTTGAAAACTTAATTTTCACTGAATTGATGTAATTACCTTAATCTAACATTCTTCATTCTTCTTGTAACAATTTAAAGATGTCTGCTGCAGTATTTTATTTTCGAGAAATTGAAACTCCAGTGATCCAATGATTCTCATCTCAAAGATATACCCTTCAAGAATCTCTCTGGGGCACTAGCCCGATCACACGTTCCGACCAATGGGAAGGGCGTATGAAACGCCCGCTCTGTGGCTTCTAGCATTTCCAAATACGCTACCGGTACATATTTTAAAAATGTAAATATTATGTGTTTTTCTTTGCTAATAAGTGAAAAGCAGGAATTTATGTATTTATAGGGAAAATGTTTAAAATATGTATTTACATTAACAAATATTTAAGTACCTAAAAATCCGAGCTCTAGTGATGAGTGAAGTTATTTCCTGTGACCTACTCTATTTGATGGTGGGACTCTCTGAAATGGAGCCATCTTGCGAATAGTGCGAAGCCTGTAAACGTGTTCATGTCTTTTATATTTAGGCTTGCCATACGTCCCGGTTTGACCGGGACAGTCCCGGTATTTTGCTCTTGTCCCGGTGTCCCGCCCGGTTTTATCAATGTCCCGGAAAACGGTTGTAAGATGTAAGAAGTAATGAATTTATGTGTTTAAGAATCTTTTATGAATGGGTTACTTTTCAACAATCAACATCTTTGAATATCGCGCACAACTTCAAAGAGGTCAGAAGTAGACTATTGTTAACTCATTAATTAATTCTTTTTTTAGTTTGACAAAAAAGTTTTTTGTAATTGTTTTTGTAGTTAGACAAAAAGTTGTAGTTTTTTTAATAAGAATTAGTAATTGTTTAATTAAACACTTTTATGAAGCATTTTAAATTACATTTTATTAACACTTCTTTCTAGATGGTAGACCTGAAAAAAATATCATTAAAAAGGAAAAATTATATATTTTTATGTAGGAAAAATCCTTTATTTTTATTTTTAAAAGGTGTGTAGAACTAACAATTTAGGGTGCCAGATTCTTCCCTCCCGTCACTTGTGAGGCTTAAAAAAGGCTTAAAACTCACCATTTTGCTTCTAATTTTAAAAAATTCCCGGGGGAGGATCCCCGAACCCCCGCTCTGCTAGGGAGTATTCCATACCTCCCAGACCCCCCGGTAAGACCATCCCATATTAATGTGTCCCGGTTTCACTACCAAAAATATGGCAAGACTATTTATATTGAGAGAGCTGCTCGGTGAATTTCCTGCTCATGCGAACTATCTTCATTAAAAAAAATCATTTAGTTTAAGAGCTCGACTTCTCTTTTGTAATGCGTCATTTTATTATTTCCATTCCGTAATTTCATATATTAACTTCCTCGCCATTGGTGAAGTAATGGGCCATTACATTTGTCTCGAGACCGTAAAAGTCAGCTCTCTTTCAGCTTTCCGCATTCAAACGATGGCGATAGTTTCGACGCCAAATCGAGGTTATATTCTATACAACTGCTAAAGAGATGAATGTTCTGTTGAGATTATGACTGCGTAGCTTAACACATTCACAGCTGCCAAGAAGAGGTCTGTAAATAATGAATATGAAATGAAAATCCACAGCCTGCTTCCAGTCGACCGACCGGGTCAGGGTCAAGGATGGCATGAATGAAACCCCCCATCTAGCGGCGAGGATATGAACTATGCCGGCTGTCGAAGCCTGTCGCACTCCTCTGAGGCAATTATTAAATGAATGGCAGAGGAAATGAAATGATAGCGGAGAGTGTTGCTGGAATGAAATTTTTGACAGGGAAAACCGGAATACCCGGAGAAAACCCTGTCTGCCTCCGTTTTGTCCAGCACAGATCTCAAATGGAGTGACCGGGATTTGAACAACGGACCCAGCGGTGAGAGGCCGGCGTGCTGCCGCCTAAGCCACGAAGGCTTCTGTAAATAATTATCTTCAGTATTCTTGTTTCTTTTAGCGACGCGTAATGGCGCAGTGGCTTAGCTCTTCGTTTTTCACCCGGAGTTCGAATCCCGGGGACAGCGGGGAGGAATTTTCACCTGAAAAATTACGTGGCGTCAGGAAGGACATCCGGCCTTAAATCCCCGGCCAAACCCCAACTGAGCCTGGTTGGCTCCGGCAACCCCAATTAATTGGGATAAGCCATATACAGTAGTAATGGTGCAGCAGTCAAGCTGCTTGCCTCCCTCCGAGACGGACCGGGTTCGTGGTGAATGATCATGTCTGGTGGTTCGGATTCCAAATAATCAGTAGGTCCCGTGTGGTTCCTGATCGCGAGATTAACGGTCACGTAAAACTAAAAGCTTCCTTCCTTTCTCTTGTGACTTTTAGCCCATCATCGTCATCTTTATTATTAGTCTGATATTATTGAGCGGACCCGTGCGATAACTCTCGCTTGTGCATAGTCCACCCGCCCGGCTCTAGTGCTATGCGGGCTGCACGCGACACAGTTCTGACAGGGGCTATCGTCTTGTTTATTTGTTAAAATGCACTTTATAAGCAAATATATATAGTTCCGTTGACTTTTCAAGGAATGCAAGATTTTTCCTGTACTATTGAGATGATTTTTAAGACTTGGGTACAAACCACACCTTCTAACTCCCTCTGGTTTAGGAGTCTGAGTTTTGTGAAACATACACCTTAGCGTTCAAAGCCTCCGTGGCTTAGGCGGCAGTACGCCGGCCTCTCACCACTGGGTCCGTGGTTCAAATCCCGGTCACTCCATGTGAGATCTGTGCTGGACAATACGGAGGCAGACAGGTTTTTCTCCGGATACTCCGGTTGTCCCTGTCACAATTTCATTCCAGCAACACTCTCCACTATCATTTCATTTCATCTGTCATTCATTTAATCATTGCCCCAGAGGAGTGCGTCAGGCCTCGGCAGCCGGCACAGTTCATATCCTCGCCGCTAGATGGGGGCTTCATTCATTCCATTCCTGACCCGGTCGGAGACTGGAAGCAGGCTGTGGATTTTCATCCATTTCACACCGTAGCGTATTATGTAATAGACTAGCAGAAGTACCCATTCTTCGAACGGTCTTTGGTATTAATAGCCAGACGTAATCAATTGAGCTACTGTTGCAATGCAACCTGTTTGTCGACAAAGAAGTATGACTAGTTAAAATATGCTCTGAACTAAATTTACCTAACGTGTACTTCCTGACATGAAAATAAAATTGAAAACCTCGTAGACGAAACGCAATACACGTCACATACTGACCCTCACTGTTGAGTCAAGTCCCCATCCAGAGGAAGACCCTTTTAATAAATCATAAAGGCTTGTGGAGCGTGAAAATTCAGGTTTTTTAGCCTCCAATGGCCCAAATTGCTAAAAGCAAGATATAAAATACTGTTTCAATTCAGAAATTTTTGAAAATAATGTTTCTGTTTGGAGATATAATAGACCTTCTGTACGACATATCGCACGTTTAAGTCGTGTGAAAAGAATCTATGGTAACCCCTGACCCCCTTAAGTGCATTGATGAATTTTACAGTTTTAGTTGGTTCCGTGATAACCTTAAAGCCATTTGCAAACGTTCACAGAAATTTAATAAATAGAGTGGCATTACTTCTTGCAGAAATAGATGGAAAGTTGGATGTCACCTTTTGAGATGCTTTTGTCATGGCTACTGGCGTGCATTTCTTCATTAGTTTATTAAATGAAATTAGTTTTCTGGGAATAACAGAAACTGTTGGTATTAGAGCCTTAAAAATTAGTTTTCGGGGACCCTTTACGGCTATTTAGGGTCCCCGAGTTTTGTTTCTGACACCAAGGGGCAGACAATAAGCTTTGTCTCGTCGTTGTAGGCCGTAGTATAATAATAATATTAATAATAATAATATAACAATATAGAGATAGGGACGTAATAGACCTTCCGTACCACACCCGCACGTGTAAATCGCGTGAAAAATTTCTAGAGTACCCCTTGACCCCCTTATGTATTGATGAATTTTACAGCTTAATTTGATTCCGTTATATCCGTATAGCCGTTTGCAAACTCTCTCAGTAATGTAATAAACGGAATTTTATTGCGTCTTACAGCAATATGGACCTGTGAGTTTCTGTTGCCATGGTTACCGGCTTGCTTTCTTTCATTATTGTATTAAATGAAATTAGTTTTCTGGGAATATCTCAAAAACGGTTGGTTTTAGGACTTAAAAAGGTAGTTTTCGTATCTCACATTGAGGGGCTGAAAATGAGCTTTGTCTCGCCCTTCTACGCCTATTTCAGCAAGTGTTTTAAGGGGATAGGCCCCCTTTTATGAGAGCTAAAGAGAAGAGTTACATCAATGATTAGTGGCGTGCCTCTGGAGGATATCTGTACCAAATTTTACGTTGATCCACCGAGCCTTTCTTGAGTTATAAGGGAACATAGTTGTCCACAGACTGACAAACAGACACACATTTTATTTTCGCGCGCATCCGTCATAAAACAGTCTGAAACCCGTAAATAACGCAAATTTCCGTAGAAATTCAGAAAAAACAGACAAACTTTCATTTATATATATATATATAGAAGAGGGAGATAACTTAATAATACCGACAGCGGTGGCGGTAGGCAACGCTCTCCGCTGATTCGGTAGACGCGTGGGTTCGAGCCCCACCGTCGGACGTCCTTGAAATGGTTTTCCATGGTGTCCCATTTTCAACACCAGGCAAATGCTGGGGCAGTACTTTCTGACAGGCCACGGCCGCTTCCTTCCACATCCTTGCCCAGTTTCATTCATCTTCATCTATTCCGTCTCTCATCCCGACGCGCAGGTCGCCCACGGGCGTCGACTAGAAAGACCTGCACTCGGCCTCCCATGTGGCCATACGACGAAATAATAATAATAATCAAGAGAGAAAAATTCTGAGAAAGATCTACGGGCCAGTTCAGAAAGAGGGAATAAGGATAAAGAGACCGACAATAGAACTGTACAAACAGACAGAGACGATTACAAACAACATGAAGGAAAGAAGGGCAACATTTTATGGACATGTACATAGGATGACCGAAGACAGACTGACCAAATTTTTTTAAAATATAGTTACGAATAGAACACTAAAAAGAAATTGGATAAAGGAATCCGTGGAAGACCTCAAGAAACTAAACATCTCTACGAAAGACATCGCAGACAAGAGCACATACAGAGAAAAACTTAGACAACAGAAGTTTGAGCAAACTCCCAAAGAGAGAGAACCGGGAAAGAAGTGGGCAGAAGGGAGAAAGAGGAAGCATTAACGAATACATAAAGAAATAAAGAAATAATTATTAATAATAATAATAATAATAATAATAATAATATTTGAAGAATGAAGGAAGAAGCTCCATGAGAGGATGAAGAGAATTTGAGAGGTAAAGAAGGCCAACACATTAACTAAGCAGGTTCAATCGTGCTACTGAGTAGGACATAACGATGTAAAAGAAAAAATGTTATTGGTTTTACGTCCCTTTTAACTACTGCGGCTTTTAGAGACGCCAGGGTGCCAGAAATTTTCCCCGAAGGGGATCTTTAATGTCCCAGTAATTCTACCCTCAAGACGGAGACCATACATTTCAAAAACTTATTAATAAAATAATATATCGTATGACCTCGGGTGCTGGGTGCAAAAGCGTTGTTATTTGGAGCCCAGAGGGCAGCTTGCATGTCGAAATTTGTTGTTCCTCGGAGCGCTATGAAAGTCATGGAGGATAGATATCTAAGCTCCTTGACACGATAGCGCTTTCTACTAGAGAAAGGAGGAACGTTTGTGTTGCCAGAAAATCCCGAGATTAATTTTGCCACTATGAACTGGGCCTACTGAATTCAAATGGGTTCTATAACATGCCAACAACGTATAACATGCGTGTGGTGATTTTTTCGCCTTAAAAAAATCACTTACCATGGCCAGGAGCGAACCTGCAAGCTTGGGGTTGGTAGTCCGACACGATAACCACTCACCCACCGTGGCAAGTTTTTAAAACGTATTTATTTCTCGTAGCACATGCCCAATACTGAGCAACATCCAAGGCACTCGGAGTGGCTAACAGGAGATCTTCCTCTGCACAAGATGAAGGGCACAGAGGGCAATGAAGCATGTGTCTTGTGGTTTGTTCTTGTCCTCATTCGCAAGACGTGTCACCTGTACTCAGATTGTCTCGGGATCTTCCAACTCCTGATCTCAACCTGTTGTGGAACTTCAACACCAACCAGCTTTCGTGGTGTCCGAGTGATAGTTCTCAGCTACTGGAAACCAACCACAGGGGTGAGGGGTCGTCTTCTTCCATAAATCCAGCCTTGCCTTCTCCGGTGAGACGGTAAGCATCTCAGATGTCCTCAGGAAGCTCTTTCGGGACCTCAACCGTTGCTGAGGAGGATTATATCCATGCAGTGGGTGGGCGTTGCTCTCTTCCACTCTCAGCCTCTCCCTGTTGGCAGCCACTTATTTAAGTCCTGTGTTGAATCGGTTAAGATAACGATGTCATCAGCAAATCTCAGAGTTGAAGTTATTTCTCCTTCAATCTTTACTCCTACTTTAAACTTTACCCTAATTTCCTTCGTTGCTTGCTCAATATTGTGATTGTGAGCAGTGGATAAGCTCTCTTCCGCTGTGACGATATTGGGGAAGCATGCTCTCATTGCTAATTGTTTTGGCATTGCGCTGCGCTGGTGTGTTTCCGCCCGCAGTCACTGGGGTGTGTAACTTCCGCCCTGGTGGAGAGAGTGGACTGGAAGTGACGTCATGTACAGCATGCGTTGGATGAGGTTTGATTCCCGCCTTATCCAGGCTACAAGTGGTCTCCCATACCGGGATGGTTCCTTCCCAATCCCACAATACACAGAGAGGTTGCTCCACTATGGCGAAATCGCGGGTTCGATCTCCGGGGGAGGAAGTGGGATTTTAACCTTCAACTGGGTATGCGGGGTGCTGAGAACACCCCATGTGTAATTTTCGCTTGTTTATTTTTTTTTCCTGACAGAAGTTGGCTACACTGTTGAGGAACTCAGACTAGCGCTTACAGACAGCCCAGCGGGGCAAACGAAGCGACCCGAATACTCACGACCGCAACCGATCATCCATCCTCCTTCACGCTCGTTTGACTCACACCGAGACAGACCAGCGCAGCGGGGTAAACAGAACGTACCCGAAACTTCACAACCTAGACCGATCATTAGGGCTAGGATTTATATATAAATACATATTCCTTCCCTTTGCTTATACATAACTAAAAATGATACATGTCCATGAATTAGAACCTTAGCTATCATCTAATTACATTTTACTGTTACATATTTCATCATAATGTCATTTTTAAAGATATTTTTACTTTAAAATTAATATTCTGTGTTTTTATTTTACATATTTGATCAAAATGACATTTTTTAAACATAACTATACTTGATTTATTTAAAATTACATATTCTGTCTCTTACTGTAAAAGAAAAATATTTTTTCGCAAGTGAAATATATTTGTTCACTAGAAACTCAGGTACATGAAACGGATTTTCCAAGCAATGCATAAGCTGTTGAGAAAGGGCCAGGGAAGATATTAGTGGAGAGAAGGGGACGGACACCCTGCTGGAGACTCAGCGGCTGTACTTGAGTTTATTTCAGTTATCTAGTGAGTGCCTGAGACTCTAAGAATTAACGCACAGAACAACAAATCAAGCGATTATTCACAGAACAAATAGCCCGTCGATAAACGAAAGAAAAATGGCTACCCAAGGATCATGCCCCGATTGGTCTCTCTGGAAGAGGTTGGCTGATCGGTTATATTCGTGAGCATTCGGGTCACGTCGTTAGCCCCGCTGGGCTGTCTCTAAGCGCTAATGAACTCAGTACCTTCCTGAATAAGCTTCGAGTTTAATATAACGTAATTTGCATTGTTAAAAGTTGTGTCTATTATTGTCGACAATATCATTTATAGGCTGGGGTGTCGTCAGCACCCCGCATACCCAGTTACGTTACACATCGTTTCTACTTCGCAAATTGAGCTGTCGCTTCTGTGTGGTGTTGGGACTGTGTGAAATGAATACTTCTTTAGATGAAGTGCAGGAACGGATCAGTTTACATATTTGTTTTTCTAAATAATTGTCTGGAAGAAGTGAAGAATTGAGCTTACAAATTTACATGGAACCAAAATATTAAGAAATAAGACTCTGGAGGCTCTTGAGATCGAAATATCAGGGAGGATGAATTAAAGTGAGTGTACCAAAACTTCCTACGTCGGTGCAATGTGTGTCCAGGAAAAGAACAGTATTTCATGCAACTATTCTGAAATGCATGTATGTAATGATGATTATTAACCCTCCAGCAGGCGCGCCTAAAAATTATACATGACCAGGCGCGTGGTGTATTGTATACCCCACACCTTAACATCACATCTAATCACATAATAATGGGAAATATCTCATTTTTACCAGATGTTATTTGTTCACATCAGTAATAATTACAATTTTACCATATTACACACTGTAGCAAAGTGAAAGTGTAACAATAAAATATATTTGCATGCTTCATGTTCTTCATCTGATTCCGCGCTGTCCAAGTCGTCTTTTTCTGGATGTTCATGGAGTAATTTGGCTATTTCCTCAGGTGCCAATATCCTAAATAAACGGAAATATATTGTAGTTGAAGAAATAGTAGTAATTTCAGTGTTATAAACACTACCGTGCTTGAAAATATCAATAAACTAATGTAGTCGAAATACTTACTCCACCGGACGCGCGGGGTACATTGTAGCACGCCTGTGACACGTTCCGAATTGAAGCAACAATAGAGCCGTTCAGGTGCACTCACAGAGACTCCAACTATCACATTGAACAACTAAGGTCACACTTCAAGAATAGCAGACCAGCAACCCGCCTTAGAGAGGCTACATTGTTGCCAAGTTGAAAAACATTAACAGTGGTGTACTTTATACCTCAGCGCGCCCGCTAGAGGGTTTTAAATACTTTAAAAGTGTAAATGTGTTGAACTAGTTGGGCGTTACGCTCCTGCTAGTGCCAGTGCCTTGATCAACAAGCGGCTAGCCTGAGTGCCTCGCCATCACACGGCGCGTGCGAACTTACATTCTGCAGAGAAGGCTCTCCCTGTATAAGGAAAAACAGAGGATTAGGAGACATATTCTTTATAATTCCCGCACATACTTAAAAGGAAAGATAGATGTGAGCTTGTAACATATGGCAGCTGACTAACCATGTAAAGAGTGCCGAGATAGTACATTATGCAACGAGCCTATAATGGCAATAATTAAGACACGAGTATGTTTATAAAACGATTAAATTGACAGCTCTATTTTTTACTGATATGTCATTTGGAAAGTAGACAGATATGCAGCAACAACAACAACAGTACTGACCGAATTTCATTAAGATTTTGCTGCATTTTAACGGGTAAGAGTTGGAGGGCCACGACTGTTTGTGTTTAGCATTGGGGGTTGTCATTAGTGTTTCGTAGAGCAAGTTTGTATATTTGTATGTCTTGATTGTGCAGGACCAACTATCTCCTCCCTTCCTTTTGCAGTCTGTGCAAATCACATATAACTTTATTTTCAGCTGGAATCACTTCTTACTGCCCTAATTTATTTGGGCATATGTTTGCGGTGACCTACAATTATGTGAGTTGTGGAATACATCCACCGCCCCATTAATTCCACTCAAGTATTTCAGGTGCGCAATTTTTTAAATTCTGTTATTATACGAAAATAAATAATCTCATATTGCGGGAAAGAGTATGCGGCAGTGTATTGGGGAGCTACGCAATTAAATGATATATACTAGTGAAGTACCTGCGGTGGGGCTTCTAAAATTACAGGTTCACTTGTAAAAACGACCATAACTTTCCAACACGAAGCCACAGGAATAAATAAAAAGCATTCAACTCGCAACATGCGATGCAATATTCAGCCGGATGAGCCTCTGACTATACATTGCCGATACATTCTTTATGGGCGGTTCGAATATGAACGGGACTTTAAAAAAACTTTTTATTGGAATACTTTACCGAGTTAGTCACTTTAAGTTTCCCCCATCAAAAATGGTATGATCCATTGAAAATATCTGTACACTATTACGCTATTGTGCTGACGAATGATTCAATATAAGAGGCTCATTAGTATTTTTAGCCTACTTTCATTTATGAAAACAAATAGGCTTATGAGATCATCTCTTGTCCTTGTGTGTGTGTGTGTGTGTGCAGTTTTGTGTGTGTGTGTCCCGAAAATCTAAACGGCTGGGGAGATTTCAATGAAACTCTGTGAGGTCATAGCACCATTTTGGCTGACCCCGACCGTACCCTTCAAATGTTATTACGTCTCACCAATCCAACATGGCGGCTGTGTGAAATGTTTCACCAGCATTCTATAACTCCGAAACTATTACTGATATCTTCCTGAAATTTTGTACGGAGATAAAAGGCACTACTAGCAGTTCACCTATGTAGTTTTCAAAAACCTGTTAATTACAAAACGAGCATGGCGGCCAAGCGAAGTTGAAACATTTAAATAGACTTTTCTCACGATTTAACCATCCGAACGCAGTGAAACTTGGTACAGAAAATGACTATACAAATTGAAATACACTGACATCTAATTTAGTTCAATTGATGACATAACCTCAAGATGGCGGCAGTGCGAAATTTTAAAATTAAGTTTTCCTTTCTTGTGTTTTAATCATGCGATCGAAATCAACGTTTCAATAATGAACGTACAAAATAATCCACATCTAATAATATATAGGCTAACTGTATGGCCTATATATATTAAAATCCAACATGGTAACCATCCGTAATATTTAGACTGGTCTCAACATCTACGAATCTATTTCAGCAATCAAACTGAAATTTTGTATGTTGATAGAGGTTATTAACATGAGTAGGATATATGAAAATAGGCTGAATAGTTCTTCACGGAACTACTTGTTTAAATTTCGGAATTACTTTCTGGGTTGTTTCTTCAGCAAGTCTCCCAGGCATTATCAGCGGTGTTTTAATGTTGAAAACCTCCCTTATCAGACAAAGTAGGGATCCCCCATCTCAGAAAGAACGTAAAATGAAGCAATCTCCTCAATTGCGCCAAAAGTGTAAAGACTAAAAGGCCAAGAAAAGTTTCAAATTGTGAGTCTTGGAGAGCTCTATCAAACTAAAAATTATACCAATTTAAAAAAAAATGTTACTTTTGAGGAGTAACACTGCAGTTTCGTTTATATTATGATTTATGGTATGGACTCCCTTTGAGGAAAGAATTCATGATAAAACTTAATAATTGTAAAACAAACAAAAAATGGCATGGAGCCGAAATAAATCAGAAACCCCATATGGACGTCGAATTGGCAGGTGAAAAGCTAAAGGAAGTAGGTGACTTTTGCTACATAGGAAGCAAAATGACCAGTGATGGACGATGCAAAGAGGATATATAAAGTAGCTTACCTCAGGCAAGGAAAGCATTTCTACAGGATAGGAATCTGTTGACATCGAATATAGATTTAGGTATTAGGAAGTCATTTTTGAAAACCTTTGTATGGAGCATGGTGCTCTATGGAAGTGAAACTCGGGACTATTGGTGCAGCAGAAATGAGGAGCATTGAAGCGTTTGCAATGTGGTGTTACAGGAGAATGGTGAAGATCAGATGGGTAGATAGGGTTACAAATGGAGAGGTATTAAGGTGAATGGGAGAGGAGAGATGTTTCTGGCGACTGCTAATGAAGAGAAGAGATAGGTTGGTAGGACACATACTAACTAAGACACCCAGAATAGCAAAGTTAGTTATGGAAGGAAGGGTCGAGGACAAGAACTGTAGGTGTAGACCATGGTTAGAAACAGATTGCCTCGGATGTAGGGTGTGGTAGTTATGTAGAGATGAAACGATTAGCTCAGGAGAGGGAGGCATGGAAAGCTGTATCAAAACAGTCAAAAGACTGCATATATTTTCTTCAAAATGTATTGGAGAATAGAAGAGTAGACGTGAGTTTTGCATCTGGACCCCTCAATTGGCCTTGTTAGTGACGGTAAAGCAGTCATCTCAATTTCTTTTGAACAAAGGAGCTGATGACCAAGGTGTCTCTAGACTCTAACCATGAATTATCAAGAACAGAATACAGAAATAACTTGAGTGTTCAAAAAGCTATGGACATGTTAGTTCTGCAGGGTGAAGTTCAAGGCTAGGGAGGAAGGTACAGCAAGCGACACGAAATAAGGGCTGACCACAACAAAAATATAGAGCAATATTTAAGCCATGCACCAGTCCTCGTGCGTTAATCTGATTTAGGAAGTGTGGTTCTCGCTGCGGCTGTCAGTCCTGTAGAGTGTGGTGTGCGTGAATGTAATTATAGTACAATAGCCTGTGCGTACGTGTAGCGTGGCTCAAGAATCTCATGTGACACAGCGCGACCCTTGTCACAGTGGATCAACATCAGCAGACAACCATTCCCGGAATTCCTCCGCGCGTCACACTCATGTTCTACTGGGAAAGTAAACTCACTAGTGAGAATTCAGATCAATGTTTCGCCAGATCCTTAAGTTGCCTGTACACTGGAGAGCTTTTGCCCTATCTAGAGCGTAGAGTAGCACTGGTTGGGGCACTCTAAGCTCCTCTCCAGTGTACATAGGTGGTAGAGAACCCTGGCGGAGACCGCTCTAAGCTCTAGCTAGGGCGTGTAAACAGTATTTGGGTTCCCTAGCTAGACTCTATGTAGAGTCAGTGGTGGATTGTTGGGGTTATTTGTTTGTTGTTAACCATAGTGTTTGAATATGGCTGAATTTGTGTGGAGTCGCGAAAAAACAATAACATTAATTGAAAATATTGAAGCCCACCCAGAAACTTTGAATTGTACTCGGAAAGAAGAGAGAAATTTGAAGGCACAGTCGTTTCGGGTGATCCCTTTTGCTGATACTGGGGGGTAATTTTGGCCAAAATATAATCATAGCCATTTTTGCTCATTCTTAAAAAGTTCTTGTACGCTTCAGAATCTTCTGAATATAACTCTTGCAATAATTTAGCGTGGATTCTCTTTTTGATATCCAATTCCTCACCCACAACCTTCTTTTCCTCTTCATAGTTTTCTTTTTTAACAAGGCACACACAACCACCACAAATGCTAAACGCTGTCTTGAAGGCATTAACTTCACAACACAGCGCAAAAAAAACTAGACTTATGCTCTCAGAATGATTTAGCGCTGCTCTACCTAGTGCATTTACGATTGACAGAGTACACAGGTTCAGAGAGTGCTCTAGGTAGATTTGTCAATCTCCACTCTACGAATGCTCTACCTAGGGAAAATTACTCTACAGTGTACACGCACTCAGTTTAGCTACAGCGGTCTAGCTAGCTTTGCTCTATGAAAATCACTCGCCAGTGTACAGGCACCTTGACACTGAAGACAAGTTAAAGCGGAAAGCGCGGCTATTGTCAACATTAGCACGCAGCATGAACCGAATGGACTGCTTTCTGTTTCCGAAATCCCGTGGACTTTATCTTGTTGGACTTCCGGATAGAACATCTAGTGCTATGTTATATTCGCCACGTCAGATGAGCGGTCTTGAAATTAACTGTAAATGGGAAGCACCTTTGCAACACATTTCTATTGCACGTAAATCATCAAAGTGTGATGAGCCCCACTTTATTAAACTGTTTAACATTCACGAAGAAATTCAAGAAAGCTTGAGTAGATTAAATATCACACAAGAAGCTTATTCTTCGTGTATGACTGCAAGGAAAATTCGTCAACGCCTAAGGCGGTCGTCTTTCCAAGAATGGTTCTCTATGAAATGGCAAGGAATTGGAGTGATACATTTCGCTCAGTATGCGCCGGCAAACAACTTCATGACTGATAAGATGAACTTGACATCTTCAGAATGGACACCTCTCTTAAAACTAGAACATGTGCAAAGGAGGCTGAAACACCAAGTCGTGTACTTGGAAATCGTCCTTTTAATTCTTTGCTTATTAACAGAAGTCATAACAAAGTTAAACATTCAATCATCAACATGCTGAGCAATACGGGATTTGAATGCTACGAGGAAGTGCATGCACTCGACTCGCAAGGGAGGAGCCGTTTTGCTGACATAGTTACATTGAAGAAAACATCTAAAGAAGCTTTTATTCTTGATCCAAATATTCTGTTTGAGAAGAATGCCCCAGATCAGGCTTAAGAGGTAGACGATGAGAAAAAGGCCAACTATGAAGATTGAGTTCCGTACTTTCGGGAAAAATACGGAGATAGGTACAAGAATCACACCTTCAATGTGCGATGAATGCCGTTTGGTGCCAGGGGCACTATCTATCGAGAAGTTGTGGAACTGTTCCAGAATCTTTGCTTAAGGTGCCTGTACACTGGAGAGTGATTTTCTTAGAGCAAGTCTAGCTAGACCGCTCTAGCTAAACTGAGTGCGTGTACACTGTAGAGTAGTTTTCCCTAGGTAGAGCATTCGTAGAACGGAGATAGACAAATCTACCTAGAGCACTCTCTGAACCTGTGTACTCTGTCAAACGTAAATGCACTAGGTGGAGCAGCGCTAAAACATTCTGAGAGCAGTGTGAGTCTTGGTTTCTTGCGCTGTGTTGTGAAGTTAAATGTCTTCAAGAGAGCTTTTTGCATCTGTGGTGGTTGTGTGTGCCTTGTTAAAAAGAAAACTATGAAGAAGAAGAAAAGGTTGTGGGTGAGGAATTGGATATCAAGAAGAAAATACGAGGGAATGCACGCTAAATTATTGCAAGAGTTATGTTCAGAAGATTCTAAAGCGTACAAGATCTTTTAAGAATGAACAAAATTGACTATTGTTTAAAAGTACAATTCCAAGTTTCTGGATGTCCAATTATTAATGTTATTGTTTTTTCGCGACTCCACACAAATTCAGCCATATTCAAACACTATAATTAACAACAAACAAATAACCCCAACAATCCACCACTGACTCTACATAGAGCACTTTCCAATATTCAACCGAACGAATAGAGCTAGACTGGTCTAGCTAGGGCACCCAAATACTGTACTGTTTACACCGTAGAGTCAGCCGGCCCTAGCTAGAGCCTAGAGCGGTCTCCGCTAGGGTTCTCTACCACCAGTGTAGGCCTACACTAGAGAGGAGCTTAGAATGCACTAGCTAAAGCTACTCTACGCTCTAGCTTCGGCAAAAGCTCTACAGTATACAGGCACCTTTAGATCACTCTTGCTGAGGATATCATTGCTGACTCTGTAGCCATATTGCAGCACCATAATTACTAGAGTGCCAACACCTGACATTCTGATCAGAAAATACCACTGGATTTTAAATTGTCAAAAAAAAAAGAATGTTTATTAATGAATTGTCCTGACAAGGATTGAGTGGTATGCTGTGCCTTAAGGCATCTTGGGGGAACCAAGCAGCTATATTGTAAATACATGTATTCTTCTTCTTCGGTATTACACCTTCAATTTTGTTGTCAGTAGGACTATTTAGAAGTAAAATGTACCTACAGATATAATTCTAGAAATGGAGCCAAGTTTTACGATCTGGTAAGGTTTTTCCATTAGGAGATTAAGGGTGCGTATTTGGGACTTGTTTGCTGATTCGCTCTTTTCAGCACGAAAGCTGATTTTGCGAGCAAGGCTGTGAATAATATAGCAATTAACAATAAAGACAGAATTAGATGGTATCTGCAAACCATTAAACTCTGGGTTATTGCTGCTCGTTTTCAGTTACATACCAAAATAGACCGGTGGAAATTGCTTCCATTCCGAGCGACTCTGGACTTTACATTGGGTGGTAACGCTAATGAAAACACATTGTACTTCGTGCCTTGATAAACATTAATGGCGGTATGGCGGTAGATTGAGCAAGATTTGCTCCATTTCAACACGTATTTACTGTGATGTATTCATAACACAATCATTAAATTATAATTCGTTCCAATTTTATCCGATATTAAACTGTGATGTTATTCCGCAGGCTGTATGAGCAAATAAATAGCTCGATTGCTGGTACAGAAATGGGCATTCATGTTCCGCCTCCTTATCTGTGGTAGTATATTCATGATCTACAGGTCTTTGGTGATTTCAGACTGAAACGTCTTTTCTAGTTATTAAATTATTGACAGTGAATTAAGAAGCAGCCATGTGATGAAAGAAATGCTGATGTTCATTAATTTACTGGATTGGGACATGTAGCCTACATGTAGGCTACAGTACATAAATTCTGTGCCATGTTTCTAGGTTTGTGCCGTGTCTTATGTGGGGTTTCGCCTATGACACCAAGCTGGCTCATCAGCGGGCTCTTGGTGTCCCCGCCTGGAGTCCCACAGGAGTAGCAAACAGTGCGCTACCTCCCTTTTAATGAAGCGCACCTGCGCCTTTTTACAGCGAGAACTGAAAACTTAAGTAGCCATAACCCGAAGGCCTCCAAAAAGATAGTATATTGGCTTTCATTGCCATCTCTGCCTGCCTGCTCTCCACAATTGGGTACTGAAAAATCATTAAATTTCGATTACTAAGGCAACACTGAAAAATGACTTTAATCACCGTAAAATACAGTTCAATTCAGTGAGATAATTAAATTGTGATGCGTGACTTAATTGTCTTTCCAAACGTCTTAACGCCTGTCTGCAGCATCCTTTAGCCAGAATAACCAACTGAAGCCAGCCAGCCAGCCATCCCGCTGTTCGCTTGGAGTTGTGGATGTTGTTTCCTTCACCCACTCTGAGGGGAAGTCCTTTATCTCAAGATTCTATTTCCTCCCTGATGGCGCCTCGCTCTTTAAAGGATGTCAATATGTCTTGAGAGAGCAGCTATTGTATGCGAAAGCTCGAAGCGCAGAGAGAAAGGTAGCATCCTAGTGATAGGCAATCAAAGAATCACACATCTCCCCCTTCAAAGATAGCAGTGCGAATGTAATGAAGAACTGTTGTGTGTGTAAGTTTCGAGCGCGGAGGGAAAGTAGCGTAACTGCAAAGGTACGCAATCCAAGAATCATAGATTCTTTCCTTCAGAGATGGCAATTTGAATGTAATGAAGACCGTGCGAGAAATCTCGTATGTTCATAAACCACTCTTTCCCTAATAGGTTTATAATGAGAGGCTTAAGGAGAAAGGTTGTTATGTTCTTATTTCAACCAAATGATAATAATAGAACACTATTTACATTTCAGTTAGAATTCCAATTCTACTTTCCATAACTTAAGAAAGCAATCACTGAAAATTGGATCATCATAACACTCGCCGGTTATTCGATATTTATGAAATTATACGATTTGAGTACTCAGTCCTTTGATTTACTGTTTCTGACATCATTGCAAAATGATAAAGGAAAGACCTCAGACTTTTACAATGACATGAAATAGACGTCACAGTTACCAAAATGTGAAGTGGACATCAATTATTGAGCGTATTTTCCTATAGCAACAGTATCTGCGAATCGCACACTTCGTACTTTTTTTAAAGAAATTATAGATATTATACGGGCGTCAGACAGGGAGACGGACTATCTCCACTCCTCTTCAACTGTGTTTTGGAAAAAAGTCATTCGAGAATGGAGGAAGATGTTAGACCAAGAAGAAAGAAATGAAGATCGGTTCAGCACAAAGGGATATACATTGACTGTCTGGCCTTTGCGGATGACCTGGCCATTTTTGCTAACGACATAGATTCAGCAGTCAACAAGATCAATAGGCTGTCAGAAATTGCTGAAAAGGTAGGACTCCAGATTTCTATTCAGAAGACAAAATATATGACAAACATCTGCGATGGACCTGAATGGATTATCACTAAACTTGGAAGAATCAGTCGAGTCACAAATTTCCGTTATCTCGGTGAAGTCATCCAGCAGAATGGATTAGAAGAGGAAGCAATTAATGTCAGGATGAGGAAGTTAGACCAGGCATACCACATTACAAAAAATATCTATAACAAAAAGTCTATGAGTATAGGGGCCAAGTTCCGACACTATACTACAGTTGTAAAACCTGAGGGATTATATGCGTCCGAAACATTAACCATGAACACTAAAGGTCAAGCCGACCAACTGGAAAAAAGAGAGCGTAGGATATTAAGAAAAATTCTAGGTAATAGATGGGTTGATGGACAGTGGCGAATGAGAGCAAATGAGGACTTGTACAACACACAGACCCTATCACAGCATCAATTAGGAGGAGACGGCTACTATTTTACGGTCACCTTTTGAGGATGACTGATGATCGATTAACCAAAAGAATATGGAGTTTCATCAAGTCTAAGGCAACAAGGCCGAGATGGTTCGAGGAATGCGAAAAAGATCTCAGGCAAATTGGTATTCTAGACCGAGAAATTCGTGACAGGAACACATTTAGAAGACTGGTGAACAACTACCAAGGTTTTAAAATGGCATCAACTTCCGGAAGACGGAGAGGACCTTCGTCCGAGGAACATAAACAGGCACTCGTCGCTGGGGTCAGAAGATACTGGCAGGAAGTCAAAGCCGGAACAAGAGCAAAACCTAGACACTAAAGTGAAGTTGGTTGTTACCACGCAGTCCAGAGGCTCAACTCGATGTATAAAATAAAAAAAGATATTTATGAAATTAGAGTGCAGTTCCTCACTGCTAATGTCTGTTCTCTTTCATTTGAATGCTCATTTGTCACGATCGATTTGTCACGCCATAGGAAGGATCTATACTACTGAAATAATATATATGATGTATATGATGATATAGCCTGGTGGGAAAGTGGTGAAGCTCCAAGGTCAAGCTGCAGTATCAGTCAAGTGCTGAAGCTTTTGAAGCTATTCCGAGTGCAGCCCTGCAATCAAGGTGAGTATATGCCTTTCAAGATACGATTGCCGGTGGCAGAGGTGGGAACTATTCGTTGTGTCATGCTGTCAGCTTCCTTGGTTGGTAGGTACAGTCGCACAGGTAGGATATTACTCGGCTCGAGTAGCCACTGTCATCATTCCCTTCTACGTGGTGACATGAGCTTGTGTTACGCTAAGCTGTGCTGTTGCTGGTTGAGCAGTCGTGGCTGTGTCCCCCTCCTCGTACTGCAAGGCTCCAGTTGCAAATTATCAACACACACAAGCGCAACCAATTTCAGCGGCAATCGTATCTTGACCATCTTTTTCTTCTTTTCTTCTTCTTCTTCTTCTTCTTCTTCTTCTTCTTCTTCTTCTTCTTCTGCTTCTGCTTCTTGGTCGTAGTTCGATTTCGAACGTCGTGACCCTTCACCCAGTTCTGTTAACAATACCCCACTATTCTCCGCGGTCTTCTGCTGTGTGCAATAATTGAAGGGATGCGCCGAACAGGGGTCTAACCACCAAAAACTGTATTATGAGTCAATTGCAAAAAAGTAGTTAAACGAACTGTTGGTATAATTTGTGCCATTATGTGCAGATTGATAAAATTATGACTGAGACAATGAAACAGCCCACAAACTACGTAGCCTACAAAGGAAATAATTTAAAACAACGGTTCTGGTGCTTTTTTTCCCTGGAACTGCGACACCTTTCCTTGAAGTATATGCCAAGCCAGCATCGCTAAGATGCGCTTGACGTCCCTCCACTCATTCACATTACGTTTGCGTTATCTAATTGCATTTTCATGCTTTAAATAATGCTCTCGTTGTCACAAGCAAAGAACTATGCTCCGCCATCTTGTACTGGAGTTAGATCTCTATTCCATGTGAGACGGAAGTTCCCCACCCCCTAGCACCGCAACAAGTTCCGAATTCTTCCACATGACTACGCCACATTGCAGGAACGTTCATATAGATTCTAATTCCAATGTCACATCATTTTCGGGATAGTGGCGGTTAGATCCCTTTTCAGCGCATCGCTTCAATTTCTCAAGTGGCGGATCAGTCAGACTCTTTATCTGGTCAAGGTACCGGTTCCCTCGGCCGTTTTCCGTCATCTTTACCCTGGATGATAACACTTCTCAATGTCGTCTCGCCGGATGACATGGCCGAAAAATTTCAAGATTTGTCTTTGGATGTTCAGGAGTAAGTGTGCTTTAGGAGCAATCCTTAGCTCCTTCAGAATAGATTCATTTGTTCTTCTTGCTACCCACGATATTCGCAGCATTCTTCGATAACACGTCATCTCGAAGGCTTCGATTCTCCTACGGCATGCAGCATTCTTGGTCCAGGACTCAGAGCCAAACGTGACGATAGGAAATACCAAAGCTTGGTTGGTTGGTTCTTAAGTTTAGGGGCTGCGACAACGCGGGCATGTAGCCCCGTGTACTTTGGGTGTGTGTAGAATCTGTCTGATAACCGGTGTTAATTGTGATGACTCTAATAGTGTGTGTTATCTGTTTTTTAATTTAAATACTGCAGCTTAGAATTTTTCAAATAGTTCCTACTTTTGCCACAAGCGCCATCGTCAACGACTACTACGCCAAGTTCAGAACATAGCTAATAGACGCCACCGCAGTCGGCTCTTGGCAACGAACGTAGAAACCTAAGAGCGTTGTTTACATTCTTAACCTATCCAATTTAGCTTCACACAGGTGCAATTAGTGGAAGGTTCTTTAACATGCCGTAAATCTATGTCATGGGACCGCCGGCTTTACTTCCCCTCCGAAGGAAGGCATACTGAGGGATTTTTAACGCTCTTAAAAATCTGACGGCTTCGGCCGGGTTTGAACCCGCTATCTTGGGCATAGAAGCTCAGCATGCTACCGACTACGCCACCGAAGCCGTTATACCAAAGCTTGAACCAGTCGCTTCTTTGTTTCCTGGGTAATATGATGGATGATCTTTCCATATTCTTGTTAGACTAGACAGTGCTTTCTTAGTCATACCTATTGTTCTTCTAATTTCTCCTTCACAGCTTCCCTTAGTGGAAATGCGAACTTGTAGGCTGACTATTTCTTCCTTGAGATGGATAGGCCTATCTCGTATTAGCTGGAACACTTGGTTCGGTTTAGTGTAGGGCCTGCTTCTTCACTGAACTTCTCAGTGCGTTGTAAAAGTTCTGCCAGCTCTTCCTCCGAACTAGCCAACAGCGTAACGGAGGTTAGAGATTGTCTTGCCTCCTATTTGAACCCCACACACGATGCTGACAACATGGCAGGCACGGACTCACGGCGATCGTTGAAATATGGCTGGAAACCCGTTGGGCTCATCTTTGAAGCTTCACCACTTGCCGATCAAGCTGCAGCGGATGAAGCTGTTCATTTTGACCGCGTTGACCTACTTGGGCCTTTATCTAACCTTTTAGAATTCTCATGTATTTCTGTTTAACAATTGAACCTCTGAGGTGTTGAACCTTTCCATTTCCTTCTTTGTTTCCTTAATTCATGCTGTTCTGTATTTTTTTTTTTTCAACAGAAGTAACCAAATATCTGTTTGGTAAGTCTATTGTCCCAGTCTCCTCTTCTTCATGGTCTCCGAAATTCACTCCTCTTTCTGGTGAACTTCTTTGTTGCTCCGAAGTTTTCACCCGCTTTCAGTGTAAACGGTGCTTGCCACGGTGGGTGAGTGGTTATCGTGTCAGACTACTAACCCCAAGATTGCAGGTTCGCCCCTGGCCATGGTAAGTGATTTTTGAAGGCGACAAAAATCACGATACTCATGTCATACGATGTTGGCATGTTAAAGAACCCATTTGAATTCAGTAGGCCGTGTTCAATGGCAAAATTAATCTCGGGATTTTCCGCCAACACAAAGTTCCTCCATTCTCTACTTGAAAGCGCTGTAATGTCAAGGAGTTTAGATATCTAACCTCCTTGACTTTCATAGCCTTCAAAGGAACGACGAAATTCGACATGCAAGCTACCCTCTGGGTGTCAATTAACAAAGCTTGCACCAGGCACCCGAGGCCATACGATATTATTATTATAGTGTAAACGGTTCCCATAATTAGCCTTAGGATTCTTAAGATGATTTATTTTATTATTTATTTATCGTATGGCTTTTAGTGCCGGGAGTGTCCGAGGACATGTTCGGCTCGCCTGAATCTGTAGCTGCTTCCAGCGGACACCCTAAAGGGTGAGCTACAAGTTCCGTTCAATTTCAAGTAGTTCCAACTTTCGCCACCAGATATCAATGATACCTAGTGGTGAACGTTGGAACTTAGATAGAGCGTTCTGACGAAATCTAACCTAACAAATTTTGCTTTACACAAGTTTAGTCTGTGAAAGGATCTTTTACATGCCATAAATCTATGACATGGGACCGCCGGCTTTACTTCCCCTCGGAAGGAAGGCATACTGAAAGATTTTTAACGCTCTTAAAAAATCCGACGTCTTCGGCCGGGTTTGAACCCGCTATCTTGGGTATAGCAGTTCAGCATGCTATCGACTACGCCACCGAAGCCGCTCTTAAGATGATGGTATATTGGCTTTCATGGGCAACGAATTAAAAACTCAGCAGCTTTCCCAGGTTTATGGCATCTCTTGTGCGGGCTTACGCCTAGGACACCAAAATAGGCTCATCAGCGGGCTCTTGATGACCGTGCCCGGTCGCCCACAGGATCTTCTTTCCAAGACGATTAGCTTGTGATTCATGGACAGGCATTCACTGGCGCGGTGTTGTGGTATTTCATTTTGACATTCCAGTAACTTACTGTTATTATTATTATTATTATTATTATTATTATTATTATTATTATTATTATTATTATTATTATTATTATTATCGTTTCGGTCGTCTAGGGACCACGAGCCAATGTCAAAGCTTTGTCCTTTGTGTTCCTTCTTCTTCCTCCAATAGTCCTTCATCATCTCACTATGTTTCCTCTTCCTTTCCTCGGACCATATCGAGCCGGTTTTCTTTCCCTTCCTCCCTTCCTCCCTTCCAATCAGGGGCGTATATAAGGGGGGTGGGGGCGGAGGGCCCGACCCCCCCCCCCCAAAATTGTTGTCACCTATATTATGTGTTTATGAATGAAAACATTAAAAAACCATATAATCATGTACTATTGTTACTAAGTGACGTATGGCAACGTTGCAAAGCAAGGCGAAGGTAGAGCGATGTAAACAGTGTGACAATCAGTTTGCTCTGATCTTATGTGTAACAACATAACCTCTTATTACTCTCCAGTGCCTTCGCTCTTATGAACGAACCAAGAACAGCATCAAGTGCCCTTGAAGCGTGTGACAAATGTTTTTTTCCTAACTTTTATACCCTTATCAAACTTTTGGCAAATTTGCCTCTCTCTGTAGCTATTGGTACTGCCGAACGGAGTTTGAGTTGGTTGAAAACATACTTAAGAAATTCTACTTTTGAAAACAGACTCAACGGTCTAGTATTGTCATCTATTCACAGAGACATACATCTCACTGACGATGAGGTTATGAACCGATTTGGCAATGCTTCAAGAAACCTTGACTTTATATTATAGTGTGGGTTGAAAATCAAAACAGTAACATTAATTCTTTCCATGTAAATACTATCAAGAGAGCAATAATAAAAAAGTATCATAAAATGGTCTTAGTTGTGTTTGACATTAAGCAAGCATAAAACATCACAACAAATTGGTTGAAAAGTGATGCCAGACAGCCTGAAAACTCATCATTTTGCACCAAATTATACAGAAGTTTCCCGGGGAGAACCCCGGACCCTCTATTCTTTGGGCCTATACCATGCCCCTTAACCCCAGTTGGGCACCCCCCCCCCCCTCCCGAAATAAAACTCTATATACGCCCCTGCTTCCAATCCTTCCATTTTAAGCATTTTTTTTGCCTAAAAATATCTCTGTGGTGTATCTTCTTCTCTGATATTGTTTCTTTCCAAATCCTTTTTGACTTCTTGTACCCAGGTTGTTGTTCCACAGGAATGTGAAGATGTGCTAGGTTAACCTACTGTCATCCATCCTGTACAAATGTCCAAAAAATAGCAATCTCCTCTTCCGTACGGTTTCTGATATGTTTTCTATTTTTCGATATATTCCATCATTACTCTTCTTAATTTACAAAATTCTGCAGTTTTTAAAGGACCGAGTATTTTGCGTAAAATTATTATTATCATTATTATTATAAAAGCCCAGCAAATGCCCCTGTGGATCAAAGGGACAGCTGAATGCTGATCTTGAGCGGGACCGGGGAGACAGGTGGCGTATGGAAATCAGATAATCCTCGTGTCAACGTTGGCGTGCAGTGATGAATGGTTTAACTACGTCCGGGATTAGAGGAAGATCTAATGTGCTTAAAGCCTGTTTGACTGCCGAGCGTTCCGACACACAAAGGAACCTTCTTAATTCTATTACCCAGAACTTTCATGCGTAAACAAAGGATAAGTCCTCTTTATTGCTCAAGACACAACTTGTCCTGCTCCGCTCTCATCGTCTCGTGGCGTAGTCACTGATCTCTGACTGCTCTGCCAAGAAATGTAATTCTGATCTGAGAGTTGGAACGGGTTGCACTCAGTCCCGTGTTACTGATGGTCAGCGCTGTTACCATAATAAGGCCTAAGCTCTTAAACACGGGAAAGTTTGTATCAAATAGTCTCAATAGTACAGGAAAGATCTTGTATTTCTTGATGATGATGATAATTGTTGTTTTAAGGGGCGTAACATCTAGGTTATCGGCCCCTAATGGTTTGGGTGAGAATGAAAACTATAACTAATACTAACTACAGACTTACATACTAGAAGAAGAAACTGCAAACAAATAAAGGATAAGGCAAATAAAGGACAGGAAGAAAAGAAATGCCCTCAACCCTCGAAGAATAGGGATTGAGGGACTTGGAAGGAAGGAGAGCCATGAAAGGCAGATAGGAAAGTGAAAGAGGAGAGGGTCCGCCCCTGAGGTAAAGGATAAAAAGGGGGAAACCGGACCCAGCTCAGGAATCCCTCGGGGTCGCCAACTCCCAAACTCACCAGCCGTGAGCCCCTGAGGGTGTAGTAATATCCAGAGGGCACCAGAAGCGTTGCGGCTACATACACCCTGCCTCCTTGAGGGCCTTGAGCAGAAGGCAGGAGATAACATGAATAGAAAAAGAAGGCTGACCCCTCGCAGAAGGAGGGTATCAGGAAAGATGAGACTAGGGCCAATTAAGGCGGGAAAGGAAGAGTCTCACTAGGCCTCGGATACCCTAATGCCCTCGGGGTCGGAAGAGAACAAGAGGTGACCAACAGAGGTCAACAGGAAAGAAGACGGAGAGGAGCCCGGCACAAGTAAGTGGAAGCAATGCCGGACTCAGCTGGGGTCCCGTGGTCGCCAACCCACGTCCCACTAGATGTGATTCCCTGGGGGGTGTATTTCTTGAAAAGTCAATGGAATATTTATTAAACACATTGTGAGCGCTATCCAATCTTTTTTTGGCTGGTTGGTTTTTTAGTTTAGGGGCTGCGAGAACTCGGTCATGTAGCCCCGTGTACTTGGGTGTGTGTAGAATGTGTTGTGATGGCTGTATTAGTGTGTGTTATCTGTAATTCAGGTAAGGACTGCAGACGATCAATTTCAAATAGTTCCTACTTTTACTACCAAATGCTACCGTCAACGACACCTAGCTGTTAACTTGGCTACTAAATGCCATCGCAACCAGCACCTGGCAACGAACGATGGAACTTACGAGCATTAATCAAATCGAACCTACAAATTTTGCTTCACACATCTGTAGTTAGTGGTAGGTTCTTTTACATGACATAAATCTATGACATGGGCCCGCCGGCTTTACTTCCTCTCCGAAGGAAGGCATACTGAGGGATTTTTAACACTCTTAAAAATCCGACTTCGGTCGGGTTTGAACCCGCGATCCTGGGCATAGAAGCTCAGCATACTAGCAACTACGATACTGAAGCCGCCATATCCAATCTTTAAATTGGGTTCTCAATATCTACGATCAACAGTATTACAGCAATCAAACTGAAATTTTGTGTGTTGAAAGAGGCAATTAATATAAGTAGGATATATGAAAATAGGCTATTTAGTTCTTCACGGAACTACTTGTTTTATGTTTTATTGTTTTTGTTTTTACTAGTATGTATTTGGTAATTTGCAATAGAGACAAGTGCCCCAGAGAACAATGACTCCTTTTGGAGAATCTGCAGCCAAGGTTTAGTGCTCATGTCTAGTAACATAAGGGAACAATTTGTAACTTACATTCAGTTGACTTCGATTTTTAGGCTGTTTTAGAGGTAAATTGACATGCTGATTCCAAAACTGTAATTAGTTTTTTCCTATCACGTCAAGTTTTTTTTCTACAGTTGTTGCGCATGCGATTACGCGGATATACCAAGAATCCGTGTTTTCTGTGTATGTGGGACAGCAGAGCTCGTCAAAGTGCAGTCAAAGTGGCTGCCAAGATCTGACCTGAAACCTGGTGATCCAAACATTGTAAGCCAGCCACTTGTCGACAGAAAAATATTATATTTCTGCCTTTGCATATAAAACTATGTCTCATGAAGCAATTTGTTTGAGCTTTGTCAATTGTAGGGGACTGTTTTCAGTATATCATTTCGGCATTTCCTAGCTTGTCATATGAGGAGATAAAGGCTGGTGTTTTTGATGGGCCACAGATTCGGCAACTTATTAAAGATGAACGTTTCATAGAAACAATGACCGAACTTGAAAAGAATGCTTGGTTGGCATTCAAAAGTACACATACTGACATCCCTTCTACCTTGATATCTTGCTTCCATGACCTTCAAATCTTGGTGGAATCGCTCACCCTGTTTTTTTTTTTCAAGTCCTAAGGACTTTCTAGGAAATACACGAGCCCAGAATTACGTCGAAATTGTTCAACAACTCTTAGAGAGCTTTAAGAAGCTTGGCTGTAACATGAGTATCAAACTGCATTTCTTACATAGCCATCTTGCTAACTTTCCAGAAAATCTTGGTGCTGTTAGCGATGAACAGGGTGAGCGATTCCACCAAGATTTGAAGGTCATGGAGGCAAGGTATCAAGGTAGATGGGATGTCAGTATGATGGGTGACTACTGTTGGAGCAGCAAACGAGTATGTCCCCAGATTGAACATTGTACGAAAAGTTATAAGCAAAAATTTGTACCCTAATATCTTTTTATTATTATTTGTATAAACACAATTTAACTTTTAATATTATAATAACCTTTGAATGAATGAATAAAATATTCTAATATTCTAATACGTTTGGTTAGTACCCACTTTATTTTCCTTTGTATGACTTATAGGGTATAGAGAGAGTATCCTGTAGTTTAAAAACTTGACGTGATAGAGAAAAACTGCTAACATTTTAGAATTCAGAGACCAAAAAATTGTTAACAAGTCACAGATCTAAGGCAACAAACTGGCTGTTCCCCAGTGCAATATCAAGGTTTTTGGGTTTGAGTCCAGAACGTGTCTTACATTAGTGTGCTGGAAACAATAAGAATAGGATCCATGGCTATGCGCAGCTGCTTGCCATTCTTGTGCGAGTTTAATGAATGCCCAGAGAGAATTATGACATCGAAAGAAGGCGAGCTATTTAATTAGTTTGGTGAAGTTGGTCCACTTCGCTCGCTTGCTTTTCAATATTTCACGCAGCGCAGTTGAAAGTTCGTAGCGAGGGCAAAGAACACTCATCGGGGTGACTAATGAGGGCGTAGGCAACGGCTGGTCGTGAGCTGAGCTGAGGTGCGAATGTTCTCAATTCACATTAGAGGAGTTCAGAGTGACTAATGTGTCTTGAATCTGATTAGAAGTCGGCAGTAGGAGGCCTCGTGTCTACCAACGACAATCATCACGAATTTATCACAGAAACTACACTGCCGGTCAAAAAAATGCGTAACACTTGGATAACATAACATTATTTTTACTTGCATTACAGAGTCATCGAAAGAGGTGGCCTTAATTGAACCATGATAAGCAATAGTGATCCAAGCGCCAAAACCTTAATATTGAGATTACCATGTCAGCGCATCCAGGGACATATATTATTGTTTAGCAAAAATGATCCAAGCGACAGCTGCAAGGATCTGCCATCTAACGGCAGTTAAACCAAGCGCCATTTCGCCATGTCACCTTTCCAGTTTAGCAAAACTGATCCAAACGATATGTGTGTTGCAATAGTGATCCAAATGGCATTATTGTGTTGTGTTGTCTCTATGGAAATGCTGTACTAACTTCAAATACTATTTCTCATGGACCTGACAAGACATTGTTGTAACTCAAATGAAGACCAGTGATTTCGTTGGATGTTCCCAATTGGAGAAACGCATTGTTAACCATATGGTTGACAGTCTTGACACCACAGGAAACAAAAATACTTGGATGCAAATTCGCAAAATAATGTTGAAAAAGGATGATCCATTCAAGCTGTACATTAAAACAGACCATAATGATAATGCTCATGTCACTGTGGACCTTCAGAACACACAGCGGGGAAGCCATCTAACTCCAACATTTATTCACTCTTTGAACTACTGCGGCCTCAAGGGAAAGCCATATCTCAACCGAAAATGCACGATCTGAATTCAATGCTGCTTTTGATTCCCTGTGATGCCAAGCCTTCTCTATCACTCTCTTATTGCAGATGATGAAGTCGTCCATGACATAGAAGGGTTTAATGGTGTCGTCGATTTTGTAGAAGATGAAACTACTTGGCACAAATGCTGAATACTGTGCTAAACAGGACACTGTACTGAATAATGTTTCATGTTACCTCTGTAGATACTGTTAATGTTAACTCGGTCAGTACTGTTAGTGTGAAATGAATATACTGTTGAAATATGTTACATTATTTAACCAACAGTACAATGTTCAAACTGTAGTGACCGATTCACTTTTGCTAAACCCAGAATACAATTTTTTTAGTTAAGCATAAATGATCCAAGCGACATTATTGCCATACCGCGATACCTGTTACACAGATTTTATAATGAGAAGGATTTGGTATTGTGGTGCTTGGATCACTATTGCTTATCAAGATCCAATTGTGATTTGTAATAGCCCAGGCTGTAATAAATTTTTTATTTATTTTTTCACCGAAAGATAGAGAAAATATAAAGATTTTTTTTACCTTTTTTAGCGTATGGCTTTTAGTGCCGGGAGTGTCCGAGGACATGTTCGGCTCACCAGTTTTGTAGCTGCTTCGAGACGGACACCCAATGGGTGAGCTACAAGTATCGTTGTGGAGGGAAGTTGGAATGTAAGGACTGTAAGGACGAGGAGTTGGAAGGTAGCGGCTGTGGCGTATAGTTAGGGACCAACCCCGGCATTTGCCTGGAAGGAAGATGGGAAACCACAGAAGACCATCTTCAAGGTTGTTATAATTTTCTCTATCTCTTGGTGTAAAAATAATTAAATTGTCTTTATTACAGCCTGAGCTATTACAAATCAAAATTAAGGCCAACTTCCAAGATGACCCTGCATTTTGAATCTTAAATGCAAGGAAGATAAACAGCAAGTTAGTTTAAGAGAAAGTTCATTTACCACTTTAGAGTTTACTTTCAGATGAGCATGAATCAAGTTCTTTGATTTTTGGGAAATTTCATGAACTGACATTGCTACTTTAATTACAATATGTTGTGCTTAAACCAAACTCACCAAGCCACAGCCTCTTTAATCCAAACCATGCCCCAGCTGGTTTCAGTTTGCCAAAAAGAACGTGGTTTCGCACTAATTGTGGAAGATCTGCATTCTCCCTTCGCCAGTGGGGCTTCAGGAACTCTCCAGCATGTGATTGTGGTGCATTGGTCCAGACCATGCATCACATAATGGACGAATGCCCTCTGCGTGCTTATGGAGGAGACCAAAAAGACTTTGCTGATGTCTCAGTATCCCTAGTTAAATGGATAAATAATTTGGATATCCATGTGTAATTGTTGACTACTTAGTACCATGTATTCTTTGCAGGTTTTTGTATAATATTGTATATTCTTGTCCATTTTGTAAAATTCAATTCGCTTAATAATAATAACCAAGCCACTAAAACGTCACAACCCATTCCGTCTTCAGTCATCTTCACTGCAACAAAGCTTCCTGATGCTCTAGGAAGTACTAAATAACAAGACATTAGGCGAGAGCCCAACAATACCACAACTAACCGCCATTCTCACATCCCAAAAATAGCGGAAGTTTGAAGCTGTAAAGTTAATGCAGATACCGCCATAGAATTCCAAGTCCTAGGCGACAGAATCTCTACTCAGTATAAAACAAAACTCCTGATTCTTGGGTAATCTCGTGAACCACTGGATGGATTTTGATCCGGTTTTCACCATTCTGTAAAGGATATCTTCAGCAAGGTTACTGTAGAAAATAATTTATTTATGATCAAAGGAAGCCAAGCAGTAACGATTTCAGTGAAAAGTCGAAAAAAAAAGTTGTCGTCCGTGCGCTTTTTAAGCTTACGCTGGGCAAACCGTTAAAAATATCAATATACTATGACTGTAAGAATTGTTCAGCATGAAAAGTTCTACAAAACAATCCGCGAGAGCATATCTCTGTCTTCAATACATCGCCCACTAACTTATAGGTGTTTTTACGTTTCCATTTCTTCCAACAATCTCCATTCAATTACTGAGGCGACAGTTCACGAGCTAGCTAGGGGAGAGCCTATCACCCCAGTTACAGCCTAGCTAGCGGGTGAAACTAACACCCCAGATACAGCCAGCAGCAAACTGTCGAATCGTGTTGAGTTAAGACTTCAGAAAAGAGGTGGTTGTGTTTGGAGTTACCCTGGAAGTGCAACTCGGCTTTTCTTCATTTCGCTTGTGAACTTTTCGTTCTGCAAAATACACAGTCAAGTTAAGATTGGACGAAAGGGTGATTTGTGTTTCATGCATCTCGCCATTCTTAAATGTAGTCTGACAAGAATTCGTTGCACATGCATCACCATGATAATATTATAAATAATAGTCCAGTCAGTGATTTTACTCCATCAAGCCGACACGTAAAACTTATACAGGTCGTAGTTCATTGACATCGAAGAAAAAAGCGCTTATCACGTAATGCATTCATAACTGTTCCCGGGCGAAGCCGGGGCGGGTTGTGTACAGGGTCGTCGAAAAAAACTTGCAGCAATTTGAAAAAATCATAGCTCAGGAACTATTTGAATTATTGAAACGAGTATTTTTTATTAAATTCACGAACTCAAAAAGTTATTTTCATGAGTTATAATGTTTCTATGTGCGCTCCCTTGGTTCGTCACTTGTTCTAGGGCGTCCGGGGGAATTCTTCACGTCAACGCTGCCAGTTTCCTGCAACCGTTCATACCACCGTCTAATGCTATTAGCATGAGAAGTATCTTTACCATAAACACGTCGGAAAGCGCGCTGAACAGTTATAAAGCTGGGTTTTCCTAGCTCCACATTTTGTGCGAAGCGCACTGCGCACTGCGGACCTCTCTGCGCATATCCCAATGCGCTGCGCAGTAGTGTTTTCCTACCTCAGTAATGCGCTGCGTCTATTTCAAGTTTCATTTGTTTGAGAAGTGAGTGAACATGAACTCTCGTCCTCTGAGCACGAAAAAATAGCGGTATTGATGTTATTAGAAGAGGAAGAAGAGATCGAAGATGAAATTTACTTCATTGTTGGTCGTCTTTATGTAGTGCGGAAATCTGTCAGTTCCATGTACGCATCTAGAGAGCAAGAAGGAGAGTTTAAACTTTTAATCCACAGACATTTGCTCGACGACGAAGTGAAGTTCAAATCTTACTTCAGAGTTACTAGGTGTCAGTTTGAATACTTGCTTAGTTTGGTAGAAAATGATCTTGCAAGCGAGTCCTGCAACAGGATTAGATGACCGATATCAGCGGCGGAGAAGCTGGCGTTTACATTGAGGTAAGTTTGTAGAATGTATTTATTGGAAAATTTAAACAAGCTAATTTATTAGGCCTACGTCTAATCAATTGACAAAATCTGTCTAACTAAATTAAATTAAAGTATCTTTCTATGAAAAATAGTTAATGTAGCGAATCATTCTAGAAAATATTTCTTTATTTAATAAAAATCGATAGAAACGTTTAAAAAAATATAAAATGGGTAAAAAATGTTGTTTCTTTGGACAAAGTTAAGCTGAACTTAACTTAGAACTACTGTACACAACCTATTAGTTCTTTTTGAATTTTGTGGCACAGAAAGAAATCTACTGTACACAAGAGAAAACTGCCCAAATACTCGTCTGTTCCGTAGCGCGGTCCGCACTTGACTGCTCTCAAAGGAGTCGTCCAGTTGCGCAGAGCGCACTGCGCACCGCGGAGGGGTGTAGGAAAATGATGCCGTTTGATTCCATGTTGTTGAGTAGGCTCCGCACTGCGGACGGCGCATTGCGTAGTGCACTCCGCACAAAATGCGGAGCTAGGAAAACCCAGCTTAACAGACTTAAACTCTGCTAACCACAACACACACTGTGCTTTCTGCTGAACTGTCGCCATTGCAATCACACTACTGAAACAGTGGCATGGCAGCTTCCTGTCGCGCACACAATTCTGCGCGTCGGCTGAAGTCACGGGAGGAGTACAGTCACATCTAAAACTAAAACACGATGAGTTCCTGATTAGTTTTCAGGTCGAATTATTAATTTATCTCACTTACAACGGGAGATAGGATTGTTTGAAATTGCTGCAACCTGTATTTATTATTATATTTGTTAAAAGAACCTGCGTGCTGTGTGGTCCACGATTCATTGACCTCTGGCCTTTGGGAAAGGAGAGTATTAAATGTTTACATAGCACGAAAAATGAATGAATTATTGGTCCGTTGACTACCGGCTCCCTTTAATAGGAGGAATACTCGTTGGAGGGAAATTTGAAAGCTCAAAACTGACTGTCACCCAAAGCCGTGTGTGTAGGGGTGGTTTGCACGGTCCAGTGGCGTGCTAAGCCAAGTGTAACGCTTCAAGCCGTTCCCTCCCCTGGGAGCCGATGTTCAGAGTTGAGTGCGAACTCCAGGCAACCACGCCTATTACTCAAGCTTTGATAATGGAAAGTTGTTAGTCCAATTAGCGCCAATGCAGGCTCCCGGTTTGCACAACAAAGTGAGCGGTGCTCTCAAACTTGCAGCAAGTTCTTCAAGCTGTGTCTATTCTTTACACCTGATCGATGCATGAGACGGGATTAGGCCTAATTGTAACCACCAATTTAGCTTCTAACTTGCTAACTAAGAGCCTTTAGATATTAATAATCATAATAACTAAGTGGGGCTTGAGCTAACTTCCTGAGTGTATTCATGGGAGATGGCGCAAAATTACCATCTCTTGATCTATGCGGTATTTATACCTTGGCTCAGGGTAGAGCAAAATGTGACGTTTGATCCCTGGCTCAGAGCATATAATAATAGTGGAGTCCCTCTGTACGAAGATACGAAGTTCTCAAGATGACATCCACCAAATCCTTCTGTGACGTAGTTCCGCCCCTTAAAACAACAATAACTAACAATCTTCAGTGACGTAGGCAATGTAGTCCTAGATCGTGCTTGTACGTTTAAGTCGAGAGCAATTCATTAACATCAGAAATGCGATATTTTATATCAATCTTCTTGAATTGGATGTTCCATGTGTTTTCAAACACGATAAATTATACGGTATTGTATAGGTTTAAGAAACTACGCCAGCTGTAGATAGACTATTTACCTGTTGAAGTTATACTAGTTACAAAAATCCACGAAAACTAGGATTCAAGGATTCAAGGGTTCGTTGTGTCTTTAATAGCTGCAACGAGTACAGTAAGGTGACCTTCATTGTGAGTTAAATTATGTGCACATGGAGTATAATTAGATCAAAGAACCTTCCTTCTACTTTAGATGCCACCATGGTCCGTATTGACAAGAGATTATAAACCAATATAGTACAATATATTTCCGTCAACAGCCTCCGTGGCTTAGGCGGCAGCACGCCGGCCTCTCACCGCTGGGTCCGTGGTTCAAATCACGGTCACTCCATGTGAGATCTGTGCTGGACAAAACGGAGGCAGACAGGTTTTTCTCCGGGTACTCCGGTTTTCCCTGTCAAAATTTCATTCCAGCAACACTCTCCACTATCATTTCATTTCATCTGTCATTCATTTAATCATTGCCCCAGAGGAGTGTGTCAGGCCTTGGCAGCTGGCACAGTTCATATCCTCGCCGCTAGATGGGGCTTCATTCATTCCATTCCCGACCCGGTCGGAGACTGGAAGCAGGCTGTGGATTTTCATTTTTCATATTTCCGTCAAACAATACCAAACATTTACGGAAATATATTGTATTATATTGGTTTATAATCAAAGAACCTTGCTGTGAAATTATTACTTACTGTAGTTAGTTAGGCTATTGATGTTTTAAAGGGCGGAACAGAAATTAATGCGTTTATAGGATAGATCTGCGGAATACACTCACCACCGACCACCGGCTCGTATCAATAGGACAAGTGATAAATGAAAACTAACGTTCATACAGGTCCAATGATGTAGACAAGATGACTACCACGCCACCTTCCCGGCAGTAAAACGAAGACCATAGAATATTATGTTCGTAAACATCTTTCTAGTAAAAAACGTTTGATACATTATTTTAGAACGTAAAAGGTTCAATTATGAGAGTCATACATGTATACATTGTCTGGCGTCATTCATATCTTTTCCTAACCTTCCTGAACACTCCGTAACCATAAAGTAATACCACATAATTGACAAGCAACCGCCAGGGAAAGATAACATTCGTTATCAACTACAACGATTTAAGATAAGTGATCTACTGGTTCTACTTAGAGTAATCCGACAGTAGTGGCTACGCTGGCTAAAGCGCTGCGTTAGGCCATGGGACCAAGCTCTCTGCTGACTCGGTAGACGCGTGGGTTCGAGCCCCACCGTCGGCCGTCCGTGAAATGGTTTTCCGTGGTTTCCCATTTTCAACACCAGGCAAATGCTGGGACGGTACCTTCTGACAGGCCACGGCCGCTTCCTTCCACATCCTTGCCCAGTTTCATTCATCTTCATCCATTCCATCTCTCATCCCGACGCGCAGGTCGCCCATGGGCGTCAATTAGGAAGACCTGCACTCGGCCTCTCAGGAGGCCACACGAAAAAAAAACTTAGAGTAATGAATAAATAAGTAAATTGTGGTTAAGTACTGGACTCCATAAGATTGTTCAGTGTAAGACTTGAGTTGTAATTACCATGTATGTTTTGCCAGAAGCCATGGTTGTGTTGGGTCAATGCTTTTTACAGCGTGTTTTCTGATATGATATGGGTTAAGTATTCTGTAATTTCAGCATTTTGTAGACAATACGGTTTATGTTCCCGATGTGTTCCCGTCATACATAACCTTACCGGAAGTGGTGCAACAGCACTACTTTACTGACGTCACGAAAGCGCACCAGGGCCAGTATTTCTCGTTGGCCGTGAGAACTACATTGCTGACGTCACGAAAGCGCACCAGGGCCAGTATTTCTCGTTGGCCGTGGATGGATGACGTAGTGTTGGCTACCAATGCCACGCACATGGAGAATTCCCACCACCTTGATACAAGAACATGGAAGCAAGGAAAATATTTGACCGAATGACGTATGGGGTGAACTAATAGACGTGAGTTATCACGAACATATTGATTCTAATAAACAGATTTGTGTATACAGTATAGCAACTAAAAATTACAGAATTTGTAATGTTAGGAGGCAATGCTCTTGCAAAAATTAAGAGCTCTTCACTAGTTTTGTTACACAATGTTGGTGACATTCCTAATTTAGATGGATCAGTGGCGGTTTTATTTACCCATCCTTTAAGTTATAGAGAGGCTGGTTCCTTAGTTTAGGGGCTGCGACAACGCGGCCATGTAGCCGCGTGTACTTTGGGTGTGTGTAGAACCTGTCTGATAAACTGTGTTAATTGTGATAGCTGTATTTGTGTGTGTTACCTGTTTTAATTCGAGTATGGACTGCAGACGATAATTTCATGTAGCTCCTACTTTCGCTACCAAATGCTACCGTCCACGACACCTAGTTTGCAGACTTGGCTACTAGATGCCATCGCCGTCAGCACCTGGTGGTGAACGTTGGAACTAATATAGTGTTATCAATTCCAACCTACAAATTTTGGCTTCACACAAGTGTAGTTAGTGGAAGGTTCTTTTTCATGCCATAAATTTATGACATGGGACCACCGCGCCGGCTTTACTTCCTCTCCGAATGAAGGCATACTGAGAGATTTTAACGCTCTTAAAAAATTCGACGACTTTGACCGGGTTTGAACCCGCGACCTTGGGCATAGAAGCTCAGCATGCTACCAACTACGCCACCGAATTCGCCGGATTACAGGAGAATCTTTCCTCTTAATGTACCAATTTTATTTAATAATACAATTTAAACTATTGCTGTTATTCGTAACATTTCATACCTCTCTCCGCCCCCCTCCAACCTTGTTTCTTGTTTTGCATTGTTTGTAAGTGTATTTGGGGAGAATATCATATCACAAAACAGCTAAGTTGCTTTCTGAGGTGCATTGAATCATGTGGCGTATTCTGTAAGCCACTCGCGCCTTCCGTGTACAAAGTAGAGTGGTCGAAATGTGATACAGTAAGCTGGAATTTCAGGTTACGTAACTATGATAAATTCGTGTCATTAGTATTTGTTAGCATTATTAAATAACCTTGAATTCTGGCGGAACTAAGAGACATTGCGATCGACTGGCTGACGATCTTCCAAGTCATGATACATTCTGAATGTAGATCCGTGGATTGGACAGTTTTGATGATCAAAAACGATCGCTCTAATTACTACCCAATTCGCCTTTTGTGACACACTATCAGGATTTTATGAGGATCCTTGATCGATGTCTTCGTGAATTCGCCAAGGATGTGTGCACTCAGTCCAGGATCAACCCTGTGCACTCAGACCACGATTGAAGTAAGGAACGTGCGAGTGAATTTGTGACTTATTGCACTTTAACTTCGGACAGCACAACTAATGGCGCGCTCTGTACCCAGTGAATTCCTGGCGTCAGGCGGACGTGCCTCGCCTTCCTTGCCTTGCCGTGAATGATATTTGGCTCGGCTCGAGGCATGCAGGCAGACACCCGCCAGCCAGAATCAATTTCACTGCCGAAATTGGAGCGAGCTCTCCGTCCGCTCGCTCCGCCTAGGGTGTCCAATACGAGGGAGTGTTTGCTGAATACCACGATACATACTCGAATATGCGACCAGTCTATAATGGGGATGTGAGATTAAACTCGACGGACGTGCCCCTGCACTTAAGGGGTTGGCTTTTCTGTATTGGAGATATTCAATGTTTGCTAATCAGAGCAAACTCATTTGGTTTTTCTCATTTAGTCGAACCTCGGTTGTACGTTTTCCATTTCTACGTTTTCAACACTTATACGTAATATTGACGTGACAACGTCAAATGACTTGTTGGAATACGTTCGTGAAAAAGTGTTACAGTGAAAGGTGATGATATCGTTTTATCTCTCTTCTGCTGCAACGCTCTCTCTCTCTCTTCTGTTGCTGCGCTCGAGGGTCGCTACTGTCGTTTTTGGTTGTCACGGGAGAACCTGTGGATGCATTTTGATGTGGTTTTCACCATTCAGTAAAGGATATCACGAGTAAGATTTCTGTAGAAAATAATTTATTTGTGATCAAAGGAGGCTGAGCAGTAACGATTTCGATGAAAAAGTCGAAAAAAAAAACGAAAAAAAAAACAAACAAATGGCGTCCGTGCGCTTTTTAAGCTTACGCTGTGCAAACCGTTGAAAATATCTATTTACTATGAATGTATTGTTCAGCAAGAAAAGTTCTACAAAAAGGTCCGCGAGAGCATATCTCTATCTTCAATACATCGCCCACTATACGTGTTTTTACGTTTTCATATCTTCCAACTGTCTCCATTAAATTACTGAGGCGACAGTTTGCTAGTTGGCTAGGGGCGAGTCTATCACCCCAGTTACAGCCTAGCTAGCGGGCGAACATATTAGCCTACCCCAGATACAGCTAGCTGCAAACTGTCGAGTCGTGTTGAGTTAAGACTTCAGAGAAGAGTGGTTGTGTTTGGAGTTTCCCTGGAAGTGCAACTTGGCGTTTCTTCATTTCGCCTGTGAACTTTCCGTTCCACAAAATACATAATAAAAAATATACGAAGCTGAAATTTCGCAAGAGTAGGGTGACCAGACGTCCTCTTTTTCGCGGACATGTCCTCCAATTTACGTCTCTGTCCTCTGTCCGCGAACAATTTTTAAAATTGTCTAAATGTCCTCCTTTTTATTACCGTAATTTACTATATTATCGTATGAATGTATGTATGTTTTAGTTTTTCGCAGTTAATATTGGCGCCATGCCAATAGTTTAATTTTTTTACCGATGTGCAGCGCTACAATTTTTGTTTCGAGTGTACGCTGGGTTTGGGAATGTGTTTTTGTGTTTGTGCTCCGTTGAATGGCAGTCTTGTGGCGTTGTTGTGTGTTTGCCAGTTTAACATTTGCTCGTATTCAAGATGCCTAAAAGAAAGTGCAAGTTTACAGATGCTTTGAAAACCAAATATTCTGCTTTCAAGCTTGGACGTAACGATTTTGAGGCAGAATGTAAAATTTGCACAACTGCAACTTTCGTCTCGGTAACAAATCATCGTAAGTTCTATAATTTATAAGTTAATAAATTACAAATGTTAAAACAGCGTTATTTATATAAAATTTTCATTTAATTTCGTAGGTTCTCAAGATTTGGGTAGTCACATTTCTTCAAATAAACACAAAAAAAGTGTACAAGGCTCCGGCAGTTCCCAAACTATAGACACGCTTATTTCCACATCAACTACAGCATTAACGAATCGCGTTTTAGCTGCGGAAGGAGCATTAGCATTACATACCGTTCGTCATCATTCCTCCTACAGATCAATGGACTGCACACCCAAATTGAACCAGATTATGATTCGGAAGTGGCCAGAAGAATTTATTCAGCTAGAATCAAAACTGAAAGTAGGCTATAATAAACAGAGTAATAGGCCCACATGCTGTTGATGTTACAGTAGAATGTATGAAAGGTATATCTTGTTATTGAGTGTGTACGGATGGAAGCAATCATGGAAGTCTGAAAATGATTCCTATTCTCATTCAATATTTCGATTATAAACTAGGTGGTATTAAAACTAAGGTTGTAGAACTAAAGACAACTCCTAATGAGAAGGCTGAATATATTGCAGAGTATATTAAGGATAACTTCTCTAGTTTAGGTATTGTAGAGAATTGTGTGGCCTTTGCTGGTGACAACACGAACACTAACTTTGGTGGTTTAAATCGTAGAGAAGGCAAGAATGTATTTACTAACTTAAATGATGTTGTCAATAGGAATATGGTATAGGTTGCCCAGCTCATATATTGATGTTTTATCTGTGGACATAGATTGTCTTATTGTTAAGTTGTATAATTATTTCTCAATTTACACTGCAAGAACTGAACAGTTGAAGTCATATTGTGAATTTTTTGACCAATTACAAACAATTAATCTCCCGCAGCGAGACAAGATGGCTATCTCTGTTCCCTGTTGTTGAGAGATTATTGGAAATGTTTCTTCCCTTGAAGTCTTCTTTTCAGTGCCAAATCCTCCAAAACTTCTCATTAATTTTTTTGGAAATAACATGAGTGAAGCTTATTGGTGGCACCTGCATTCTCTAATGTCAATATTTCACTCAAAGATTTTGATAATAGAGAAAGAAGAGAGTTCTGTGTTAGAAATCATGAATGTGTTGGAAAGTGTCAAGGTTATGCTTCAAAATAGATATGAAGGTTCTTTCATTTCATTGAAGGTGAAAGATGTAGTAGAAAATGTTCGAAAAGAGGGGTATGATAAGGAAGCAGATTTATTTATGAATGAAGCATTGATGTTATATAAAGTAACTTTGGAATATTTGACAAAATGGGTAATATATTTTGACGATTTCAGTTGTTTCATGTGGATGAGTTTAACTTTAAAGAAGATGGAATACACTGATGTTGAAAAAAAAAAGTATTATGTATTTACAAGGGAAAGGTATTCACATTGATGATGCAAAATGTTTTGATCAGTTTTGTAATCTGAGTAAATTTACAGAGAAGTTTTTTCAAATAACAGCGATTATCTTAAATAAACTCCTAGTCAGAAATGGGCAAAATGTTTCAATGATAGTGAAAATATTGAATGCTACTCAGAGCTTCTTAAAATTGCTGAATATTTCCTTTGTATCCCAGGTAACAATGCTCATTGATTTCATCTCAATGGACAGATGAAAGAAATAGATTGCAAATACAATCTGTGAAAGATCTATTAATGGTGCAGTACAATTTTAAGGAATACTCTTGTCAGGACTTCTATAAATATCTGTTGGACAAACCTAAACTGTTGGCAGGAATATCATCCTCAGAATAATATAAATAGTCTACAAATAAAGTGTAATTTCATGTTTAATTTCAGATTAATATACATTTTCAGTGGTAATGTTCTAAGTTTATTAATGTAATTAATATATTTTGAAGTTCATAACAATTTTTATCGAATCTTATATTGTTTTATTACTTTTAGATTTGTCCTCTTTTTTTCCCTTAATGTCCTCAATTTTTTCCTATTTTGTCCTCTATTTGACAGTACTGGATCTGGCCACACTAGCAAGAGCGACAGTTTAAACAAATCAGTCCGAGAATACGTTGTCACGCTCAAATATCGTCGCGCATCGTAGTTGCACACACCCAATAATTTGTTCAAGACAGCGAGTGATTGGTATTAGCAATTAACTCATTTACCCGTCCTATTATAATGTATGCTCTTCCTCACAGTGTGGACGGTCTCTGCTACAACGCGCTATTATCCCTGTCTCCACAGGGTCGGGGTGAATAGAGTTAAGCCTCTATGTTAAGAATGATTTGTTTAATGTTGAAAATATGTTTTAAATGCCAGTAAGAGCACTCAGGGTCCAGTTTAGCAAAAACATGAAGTTAATAAATAATAATAAAAAATTACGAGCCTTACAGTTTATTTATTTATCCGAGTCCAAAACACATACATATAGTCTATACATATAAATTACACTAAATTTCATTACTCCAGTGTTCAACTGTTAGAATGGCACAGTCATTGGCTTCTATCAAGTCCTGCATAGTACATGGTCTTGATAACATGCTGCAATTCAGAACGTGCTCAGGGTCTTGTCTTTCACCACATCTACAATGTTCTTCAGCACTGTATCCCCACTTCATTAAATTGCTTTTGCGCCGACTCACACCAGTTCTCAGTCGGTTTAGCGTCTTCCAGGATTCGTATTGTAGGTGGTAGCCAGCTGCCGGCTTCTCCTTCATTTCCCACGATCCTCCTGGTGATTTTGCTTTCCAAAGTTCAATTCGGCGAGCTTCAGCTGAGGAATGAATTGATATTGTTGTTTGGAGGAAGCTCTTTCTTGATTTTAGCCTAGGTGGATGGACATCAAGTCCATACATTGGATGTCTTGGATCTGATTCTTGCTTTTTCTTCTCTACTTCTGCCGCTACTTGTCTTCTAACTTCTGGAGGTGCTACTCCCATAAACGGAAAGATCTTATCGACAGAAGTTGGACGTAGACAGCCTGTCACAATGCGGCCTGTCTCATGGAGGGCAACATCTACTTGGTTGGCATGAGCAGAGTTCCTCCAGACTGGGGCAGCATATTCTGCAGCAGAGAAACTCAGAGCAAGGGCAGTTGTACGCAGGACACTAGGCTGAGCTCCCCATCTGGTGTTTGTGAGCTTCCGAACGATGTTGTTCCTGGTGCATACCTTTCGTTTGGTGTCCATGCAATGCTGTTTATAGGTCATCGCGCGATCCAGCTTTACTCCTAAGTATTTAGGATGAACACAGTGTTTCAGATTGTGACCCTCCCAGGTGACGTTGAGCTGTCTTCTCGCCTCCCTATTGCGCAGGTGAAACGCGCATATTTGGGTTTTCTCTGGGTTGGGTTTCAAGTAGTTATCATTGTAGTAGATAGCCTTACAGTAGTCGCTTATGTTGTGTAACATCTGACATAGAAGAAACCTCACGTGAAATTGTTGATACACCGGTATTTTATAGTATTATTGGCACAAATATTAATCTATTGTAAAAGGGAGTGTTTTACAGATATTGTAGTTTATAATACGGAACTCATTTTATTAGATGATTTGTAGCTTCCACCAGCACTAGCCTAAATAAAGAATATGATATGGATCAACTAGATTAATAAACGCGACACCGCTCATAACCTTAAATTCCTTATAAACAGGTCCTCTTGATTCACAGACCAACACGTAATTTCATATGGATTCTGTTAAAATGAGTCATATTGATATGATAAATATCGTTTAAAATGATAATCTGGTAGCAAAAATATCTACCCCGCCCAGGATTCGAACCCCAGATCTCTAGATTCACAGTCATACGCAATAACTCCACGGCTATTTCGACTACGCAAATATTGTGCACAAGATGGTGACTATTTCCACGTTCCAATAATACTGCATTACGGAATTAAGTTTCATTTATATTTTGCTTGTTTCGATAATGTTCCTGAGTGACATTGAGTTTAAAATGCCTTATGCCAATGCAATGCCGACTACTTACAATGTTTCATATTAAGGCATTTTACCATTTAAATACTTTTTTTTAGCGTATGGCGTTTAGTGCCGGGAGTGTCCGAGGACATGTTCGGCTCGCCAGTTTTGTAGCTGCTTCGAGACGGACACCCAATGGGTGAGCTACAAGTACCGTTGGGGAGGGAAGGTGGAAAGTAAGGACGAGGAGTTGGAAGGTAGCGGCTGTGGCCTATAGTTAGGGACCAACCCCGGCATTTGCCTGGAAAGAAGATGGGAAACCACAGAAGACCATCTTCAAGGTTGCCGGCGGGGGGATTCGAACCGCCTCGCCTCCCGGATGTGAGCGACTGCCAGCAGTCATGCCGTAACGACCACGGGTAACTCACCCGGTATTTAAATACTGATACGAAGACTTCGAACATGTACCATGTCATTTGTTTAAATCACTTGACACCAGAGTTCGCATGAGCGTTTTCCGTTCAGCATGTCATATACATTCCACATGGCCGAGAGTGCGTCATGGTATCAATTTTCGACACCGCGCGCTGATTGTTTCTCTTACCAGTGCCAGCTCATCGATCGTTCGAGTTGGCAGTGCGTCTTATACTTCCGTTCGATCCACCACTGCCAGCTAGGGCACACTTCCATTCGATCGATCGAGCGGGCAGTGCATACTTCCGTTGTCCACCACTGCCAGCTAGTACACTTCCGTTTGATCGATCGAGCGGGCAGTGCATACTTCCGTTTGATCCACCACTGCCAGCTCGATCGTTCCGATCCACTTCCGTCCCCAATTTTCAAAATCACGCCCACAAAACTATCCAGCAACCGAGCGGAAAGATGTTACACATCAATAAATAATATTAACTGGGCGACTCATGCAAGAACTCTGGCATGTGTTATGCGTGCTTCTATAAATATGTTTATTTGTTTAAACGCACTTTTTAAACAAAGTGTTGATATTTATGACCTGCTGCTGGTTGTGTGCGCCCCATGTGTACAGACTACCCGCCCAACTCTAGTGCTATGCGGGCTAGACGCGGCACAGTTCTGCCAGGGGCTATCGTCTTTATTATATGTTTAAAAGCACTTTATAAACAAATAAATATATTTCCGATGACTTTTCAAGAGATGCAAGATTTTTCCTGTACTATTGATACGATTTGTAAGATTTTGGTACAAACGACGCATTCTATCATATGGCCTCGGGTGCCGTGTGCAAGCTTTGTTATTTGACGCCCAGAGGGCAGCCTGTATGACGAATTTTGTCGTTCCTTGGCACGCTATGATAGTCAAGGAGGTTAGATATCCAAGCTCCTTACACTATAGCGCTTTCTAGTAGGGAAAGGAGGAACTTTTGTGTTGACGAAAAATCCTGAGATTAATTTTGCCATTATGAACACGGCCTACTGAATTCAAATGGGTTCTTTTACATCCCAACAACGTATGACATGCGTCTCGTGATTTTTGCCGCCTTTCAAAAAAAATCTCTTACCATGGCCAGGAGCGAACCTGCAAGCTTGGAGGTTGTAGTCCGACACGATAACCACTCACCCACCGTAAAGTTGAGCTATTTCGACAAATTGTGCCAAAAGTTAAAAAGCTAGAAGATCCGAAAAAATTGCAAAATGCGTGTTTTGAAAAACTCTATATTATTCAAAATAACATTTTGAAAATTACTTCCGGTTTAAATGATATTTTGAAGAAAAAAAGTTTCTAAAATGGAACTTGTTCTACAGATATAAATTAAATTAAAGTTTGATTGTTTAATCTATTCTTTAACTCATTATCTTCAATTTATGGGAAGCAAATTTCTGAATTTATCAAAGCGGAAGTAGATATTTGATTGTAATTGGCCTTGTATGGGTCAACACTAGCGCTGATTGTGATAGATTTAGTGAACTACTTAAGACAATGGATGTGGTCTAACGCATGGTGTCCATGATTTGTCAGTTTAGTGTGTGTCGTCAATGGAGCCATGAGACATATTCAAATCGGTCTCCGATTATGTGTTCTGCCAGTGACGTGACGTTATCGAATCGAAGATCGAGATAAACATGGTGGCTCCTGTTAAAGCATATTTAGCACAGTTTACGTATAAGATCCGAATCTTACAATCAACATGCACGTATTTACGATTTGAAAGACTTATAGGATAAACATTGTGTCTGAATGTTGGTTCCAACCGTCGCGTCGATTCAGTGTGGGATGAAGACAGTAAAAAAGTGTTAACCTTGTTCATTAATTCCAAATATATGAACGATCTCAAACGTCTGTTTTGAGGACTTTTCTTCATATCTGCACAACTCAACCTTGGAGAGAAGGTTGGTTCCTCAGTTTAGTGGCTCCGTGTACTTTGGGTGTGTGTAGAATGTATTGTAATGGCTGTATTAGTGTGTGTTATCTGTAATTCAGGTAAGTACTGCGGACGATCAATTTCAAGTAGTTCCTACTTTTGCTACCAAATGCTACCGGCAACGTCACCTAGTTGCGAACTTGGCTACTAGATGCCACCACAACCAGCACCTGGCGAAGAACGTCGGAACTTAATGAGCGTTAATCAAATCTAACCTACAAATTTAGCTTCACACATTTAAAGTTAGTGGAAGGATCTTTTACATGCCATAAATCTATGACTTGGGCCCACCGGCTTTACTTCCCCTCCGAAGGAAGGCATACTGTGGGATTTTAATGCTCTTAAGAAATCCGATGACTTCGGCCTGGATTGACCCCGCAATCTTGGGCATAGAAGCTCAGCATGCTACCAACTACGCCACCGAAGCCACTATTTTGTAGATAAACAGACTTTTATACCAGTTTTCACTTAAATTTGTGTCTTTAGTCTTAAATGTGTTCCATTTTTGGTTCCTTAATTTAATGAAGTCACCGTAATGATATAATAATACTGTTATTGCAACCACATGAAAATGAAAATCCACAGCCTGCTTCCAGTCTCCGACCGGGTCAGGAATGGAATGAATGAAGCCCCCATCTAGCGGCGAGGATATGAACTGTGCCGGCTGCCGAAGCCTGTCGCACTCCTCTGGGGCAATGATTAAATGAATGACAGATGAAATGAAATGATAGTGGAGAGTGTTGCTGGAATGAAATTGTGACAGGGAAAACCGGAGTACCCGGAGAAAAACCTGTCTGCCTCCGTTTTGTCCAGCACAGATCTCACATGGAGTGACCGGGATTTGAACCACGGACCCAGCGGTGAGAGGCCGGCGTGCTGCCGCCTAAGCCACGGAGGCTTCTATTGCAACCACATAGACATCGAAAATAAAGTATAAACACGTACACTAAAATTGTGCTCTGGCAGCAACATGAAGAGAAATCTCTACAAGAAATTCATAAGAGAGAAGAAGAGGACATATTGGGATGAAGAAGGCAAAATAATTATAGAAGAAGCTAGGAATCACTGGTATATTGCTCTTGATCCCAGGAAGCAAACGCAGACACACTATATTGATACGTGCTACTCCTAGTCGCAAGTTCGTTAATTGGATCACAGTAGGTAAAGCACAACACAAATGGTCCTTTAAAGAAATATTAGCTTTATTGCAGGTCAGAAATATACACCTCACAATAGGCACACTGAGTCTCACTTCATAGAAGTCTACTAGTCACTATTAGTTTCCACTTGTAGAGAACACCCACCGTTTTCACTTGGTCATGCAGTTAATCCTTCCGTAATTAGCCCCGTGACCTCGCTAGAAATAACCACAACTCTTCCTCCTATACACAAGCCACAGTCTGTCACTCACTTTTCTTGATTTCACACTGTTTCGCAATCCGCACGTCACCGTAACACCTCTATCGCACTGGTAAGAACGCACTCCCTGACACTGGCCAGGGTCGCTCTTTATATATCGGGGCTGACGACTCACAGATGTTTCTCGAGTAGACCAGGGTTCACAGCTACTATCAGACCTTCTCGAGATTTCCAACACTAATTGGGCCACGAACATTATGGTCCATGCCTTTTGTTCTCGCTGCGCAAGCGGCCGACCGACACAGAGCCCGGTGGTAGCCTCGGACGGCTGTGAGTCACGTGCGAGAGAATGAAACAACCGCGCAGCCGTAACACCATAAATATGGAAGCATAGACGTCACACTTTAAAACTATACTAAACTAAGATGAAATAAAGGACGTACAGGGAAACACTCAAGAAACCGGCCTACATTCAACAAAAGATTGGACCCCACTGACCACAAACGAGGTCCAAAACATCATTGACAGCACAAAGAAAACGAAAGCTGCTGGACCAGAAGTGAGTACCGTACATATGTAAAGGGACACAGTTCACCTCCTATTGCCGACATGGACAAATCTGTTTAACAAATGCATAGAGACGGCCTCCATACCCGAGAGGTGGAGACATTCAATAATAAAAGCACTGTACAAAGGACACTAACACAGACAGAGGCATTGCTCTTGAAAATATTCCTTTCAAGTTACCCTCAAAAACAATAAATTACAGAATGAATAAAATATGAAATAGATGAACTTCTCCCAGACAATCAATTCGGGTTCAGGAATGGAAGATCAACTATGACTGCAACGCAAAACTGATATACGGGAAGCCCTCGAAGGAAAATAAAAGTTCTCCACAGTCTTCATGGACTTGACCAAAGCATTTGATCTCACCGTAATGAACTAATGATATTGACGGGTGTTAAACAACTTTTACTTTCATCAGCCTGAGCGGTATTAAATACTCCACTGTGAAATATTCCTAGCACCAGACTTGTGACCTGAACACTTCCCTCGGAATCAGTCAAAACGTCACCGACAACAGTGGCTACGCTCGCTAAAGCGCAGCGTTAGGTCTGGAGCCAAGCTCTCTGCTGACTCGGTAGACGCGTGGGTTAGAGCCCCACTGTCGGCCGTCCTTGAAATGGTTTTCCGTGGTTTCCCCATTTTCAACACTAGGCAAATGCTGGGATGGTACCTTCTGACAGGCCACGGCCGCTTCCTTCCACATCCTTGCCCAGTTTCACTCATCTTCATCCATTCCATCTCTCATTCCGGCTCGTATGTCGCCTACGGGCGTCGACTAGAAAGACCTGCACTCGGCCTCTCAAGAGGCCACACACAAAAGAAACAAAAGAAAAAAATAATAAAAAAGGAAAAACGTCGGTTGTCAGAAACATTTATTAAATTCAAATTACAAAACAAAAGCTATATCAGAAAAGTTTGAGGCAGAGTTGGAACACCAGCGATCTGTTGGAGATTCCTGCATCACCTGGGAAATTCCGGCGTGGACCAGGTGTTCTACATCTGCCCTGCTGGACGCTATCCAAGCCATGTCAACACGGTAGCACTGGATCGATGATTACGACATGCACATTTGGATACTCATTTGGCGATATTCCCGGATAGGTCATAGTTCACCGTACAGGATGCCCACGAAACTCTGCCCAAAACCCAAAATTGAAAAGCAGCACAAAGTAGGAAATGCCCTTAGCTATGACCTGTGAGGTCCAGGTTTGATTCCTGGCTTTGCCAAGAGAGATGAGCCGGGTGAGGCACAACTGAGTAGAAAGGAAGGAAGGAAGCTTGGAGTTTAACGTGACCGTTAATCTGTAGATCATGAGCCACGGGACCTCCTTTTTACGTGGAATCTGAACCACAGGACATAGCATTTCACTTCGAAAATCTCACATGCATTGACCGGGAATCGAACCCGGACCGCCTTGGTGAGAGGCATACAGCTAGACCGCTGAGACACCACGCCCCTTCAACTGAGTAGAGGTAGGTTCGATTCCCACCTCAGACACTCTAGAAGGTGTTTTGCGTGGTTTCCCATGTCTGCTCCAGGAAAATACCGGGATGGTTCCCAATTTAAGACCACGGCCGCCTGCTTCCCAATCCTCACCTGAATTGTCTGTTAGGTAGTCAGCCCGAAGACTGGTTGGATTCTCAAAAAGTACCGCCGTTACGTTATGTGAGTAGATACCCACAAAAACCCAAGGCAGCGCTATTTTGAGGCGTTCTAGGCAAGAAGAGGAGTGAGGTAGTTTGCCATTGCTTTCCTCACTGAGTCAGAACAGTAGTCCTAACCCTATGAGTAAAACCTTTCACAGCATTCACAGGCACTAACTGTGACCCGAATGCCATTACTAAGCACCACCCATACCTCAGTAGCTTCCATATAATCACAGCCATGAATGAGACTGAGACATCGGTGAAAAGCCACCTTTTACTCTAGCCTGTGCCAACTGACAAATGCAAATGTACTGTATTCATCAAGAGATGGCGAACAGGAAATTACAAATACACAAACAACAATAGACACCACAATAACACAAGTTGTCTGACAATATCTACACACACCCAAGTGCACGGAGCTAAATGACCTCCATGTCCAAGCCCTTCAAATGAAAGAAAAACAAGAAATATTGATCTTATTCAAACAGTGGCATCACAAGGATACTTCACTTAGGGGTAAGGGGAACGAAGGAAGGGAGCTTTTAGTTTTAAGTGACCGTTAAGCATGCGATCATAAGCCACGGGACCTCCTTTTTACGTGGAATCCGAACTACAGGACATGGCATTTCACCTCGAAAATCTCACATGCATTGACCGGGAATCGAACCCGGTCCAGCTTGGTGAGAGGCTAACAGTTTGGACACCAGAGGTAGGGAGAGGGGGAGGTTTAAGGGCACTAGACCTAGAGACAAAACTGCACACTTGGAAATACTGAAACACAGCTGGTTTCTTTCTTGGTTAGTGGGTCCACTCCCAGCTTGACTAGCAAGCACACTATTCACAAAATATTCGATATCTCCAATTATTTGAGGGATTTTCTTGAAAACTTCTGGAATATTTTTGGTCGTTTTGTATACGGAGAAGAATATTTCTGTATGATGCCTTTTCAAAATATGTGTTGAATTTTTCAATTGTTCAACATTTCTGAAAACATTCGAGAAAGGGGAGAATGTGTCAGCTTGAAATCAAGAGCTACATTACGTAACTCCGATTATATATCTTTCGAAATAGCCTACTTTAATTCTACTACGCCAATCAATACAACTATTCAATTGTTGGACACTATTCAATGTTCGAATGTTGTACATGTTACGCCTTGAATTGAATTGAATTGAAGTTTCTCAATTTGTATAGATTAGCGTAGTATTATTAAGAATTATATATTATAATAATAATGTCGTATGGCCTCGAGTGTCGAGTGCAGGCATTGTTATTTGTCGCCCAGAGGGCATCTTTCATGTCGAATTGTGTTGTTCTTTGGAGGGCTATGAAGGAAGGAGGTTAGATATCTAAGCTCCTTGACTCGCTAGCGCTTTCTAGTAGAGAAAGGAGGAACTTTTATGTTGGCGGAAAATCCCGAGATTAATTTTGCCATTAGAACACGGCCTTCTGAATTCAAGCTTAAAAGGCGCATGGACGTCAGGTTTTTTGTTTCGATTTTTTTCGCTGATATCGTTACTGCTTGGCTTCCTTTGATCATAAATACATAATTTTATACAGAAACCTTCCTCGAGATATCCTTTACAGAATGGTGAAAACCGCATCATAATCCATCCAGTGGTTCTCGAGATTACCCGTGACATACATGAATCTGGGACTTTGTTTTATACTAAGTAGAGATTTATAATTGCGATTTTTACTATACTTTTGCTAATTCGTTTTGTTAATGTTAGTATTTATTATTCCCAGTGATTCACGTTGTTTCGAAAAGGTTATCCTATGATATTATGATATAGTTGTGCGTCCACTTGTGAATATTATGCCCGTGTGAATAGTTAGGTAACACAGCACAATTTTACATGAGTCGCTAGCGTAGGCTACACCTCATGGTGGCTATTCAGGTAAAGTTTTATATTTTACGCGGAATCTAATTGGACACAAATCTTGTTGACCAACTGAAGATTTATTCGTGTCATTGTTAATAGATAACAATGTAAAATACCTTCAGAGTTTCCTAACCATCAACTGTATTAGCTTAGCTGTGGAAAGTTGAAGTGCTGTGTAGAAATAATGCTACATGAATGAAACTGAAACGATGGAAATATGATTCAAAGAAACAGAAACGACTACCGGCGCTGAGATGTGAAGCGTCATTCATATTTTCCTTTCTGGTTACTATAGGCGCTTGAGTTTGTTTCCTGATGGTCTGTGGAAACTATACGTTAGTCTTCTATCATTAACACTCGGCTGCTCGTGCGACCTCGGTGACAGCATCATACATATTTAATAATGATATCTGAATGGAGCTGATTTTGTGAATTGTCTTCTCCAGACTGAATATTGTGTTATTGTAAAGGTCAGAGCACAATCATCATTCATGCTTTATGGGCTCTCCCAGTCCATAGCTGCGTATAAAATTTTTATGTATCGTTATTGATGCATACGAGCAAAATACATTATCTTTTATTCAATATCTGCTCACATATTGCTGGAAAAGTGTACCTCCGATTAATATTCGATGCAATCAACTACCAATGAATGTTTGCCGGTTTACAGGGCAAACGTGTAGCAGAGAGGAACATCGATTTAGTGTCATCTTCATGTTAGGTTTTGTCAACGCCTACGGAGCATGCTGTCTAACAGGTAAGACAGAGAAAATTCGTCTCTGCTTTTCTGTGGCTGGTCACAATTAAGACATTGAAGCTTTTCCCTTAAATACAGCCTCTCTGCACAGAACAAGCTCTGGCAAGATAAGAAACTCGCCTTGCTGCTCGTCAACACCCTAATTCGTAGTGTCGTCCACTTTTTGTGGTTAAAAGGTCATGCCGGCATTGATCACAACGAGACAGTAGAACTCCATGCCAATCGAAGTATTACGGACGGAAAATTTCAGGCTTTTCATTTACCATATTCTGATTTTCTTCCGTCGATTCGTCGACGTGCTCTTCATGCCTGGACATCAGACTGGACCGACGATGTTGTTCATTTGTTCACAAAGAATTAGTGGTTTTACGCTTCGTTTTATTCAGAGAGGTTGGAATGCTATTATTACCAGAGATAGTCTACGTACTTCTAAGTACAAAGCCGTGATGGGGTACAGAATTGAACGTTGTCATCTGTTTCCCAAACCAATACATTGTATTAATGAGCAATCCAATTTCTTTGTTCCTCCTTTGACTGTTTCTTATATTAGCTTTGGAGTCTGGACGTCGTTCGGGACCATAACTATACAAAGAGATTGTAAAACTATTACTACATATCGGATTGGTTTCAGAACATTGACGTCTTGGGTGTCTATGTTATTGATGGACTTTGGACAGCAATTCTGTTCCAACTTCATTGGATTTCCCTACAAGTTTGCTTTTTTTCTACGCATTTCGTCGTTCGATTGTTGACAATAAACAGCACTGTCTCTATTAGAAACATGGCAGTGGTGTTCGTTATTGAAAGGATATTGTTATTTATGCCATTTTATTAGTGAAATAATTATAAATCTACATTTGTGCTCATGATTTGTCTCTTGCATGATGTTTATACGTCTGTTTATATTTTCAGGTGAGTGCTGACTACCTCCGCCTTGCAAGCAGTGAGTATTGCTCTTCAAAGGTCACTCGATGCATGCATATTAATGTGAACAGTTTCGCCTCGACAATTTCCAGACAACATGGCAACAAGTTGTTGTTGTTTCATTCTAGGAGCTCGGATAACGTGGTGGTCATTTAGCCCCGTGTACTTCGTGTGTGTGTATTTATAGAATTTGGGTAATGACCTGTGTTGTTAATGTGTCTGTACTGCTGTGTGCATTTATAATTATTCAAAGTGAGGTTTGCGAAGGAGGCGGCCGGGACTTTAAGTTGGGTGCCCCTTTCAGCGTTTGCCTGGAGTAGAAGTGGTAAACCACGGAAAACCATTTCCAGGTTAGCTGGGATTGGAATCGAAGCCTCCTTTTCTCAGGTTTGCCTCACAAGGGTGAGTGTACCCCGTTCCAGCCCTCAGACCAAAATTAAATATTTTGGCACAGCTGAGAATGGAGCTCCGGGGCAACAGTTAAGAACACTAACCTCTACACCACGAGGTGCAAATGTCCTTAGTTCCCACTCGTTGAAACGTGCGTGATACTATAGGAATAAACACACATCCATGATTCTATTTTTGGTCCCGCATCACCAAAACGTTTTCCTGTGCGTGTGTCGTTATCTTAGATCTGGTTTCGCTGCGCGGCGATGATCGCAGGTGATCTTCGTTGTTTTATGAATGCATGCCTGTCTGTTACGTAGTCAGCCCGAAGGCTGCTTGGATCCTCAAAAAGCACCGCCATTAGGTTATGTGGGTAGATACCCACAAAAACCCAAGGCAGCGCTATATTGAGGTGTACTAGGCAAGATGAGGTGTGAGGTCGTTTGCCATTGCTTTCCTCACTGAGTCAGAACAGCAGTACTAACCCTATGAGCATGCACAGGCGCTGACTGTGCCCTGAATGTCATTTCTAAGCACCACCCATACCTCAGGAGCTTCCATATAATCACAGCTTTGAGTAAGACAGACATCGGTGAAAAGCCACATTTTACTCTAGCTTGTGCCAACAGACAAATGCGAATGTACTGCATTCATCAAGAGATGGCAAACAGACCTAAACAAATGGGGTTGATTTCCGATTTGCCCCGCTCATTTCATTTGAATTTGTCAACCATGATCGCTGGCCATTTCGTGAGCCATAGAATGACGATAAAGCAAATGGCAGCAAAACAACTTATATTTTGTAATTTATCGATATTTAACTATGAGATCTTATTACATTGTGTATGGTAGCTAATGGCATGCATAGAGGAGTTCTAAAACAATAGTGCATTGAAACATTCTTATGTAGGCTATGTGTTAGTTTCGTTTACATTCATTATTACTAGAATCTTCTCGCTGTAGTATCCAATAATAAAGATATTTTCTCGTCCAAAGGCTATTTTGTGGACTTATTCTGTCAGTTGGTTATCAGAGGATTGATGTAAATGAAAACATATCGATGCCATGGAGGAAGGAATAGAAAAGTAAAAGCATATTGTCTACTCTGTTAGAGGACGATGATCAGCGGCTAGGGAAACCGATTTTTCTACGTTGTAGTTATTAAAATGACTGACAGAGGAGAGATGTTTCCGGCGACTGCTAATGAAGAGAAGAGATAGGTTGGTAGGACACATGCTAAGACACCCAGGAAAACTTACTTATGGAAGGAAGGGTCGAGGGTAGACCAAGCTTAGAATCTGTTAAACAGATTGCCTTGGATGTAGGGTGTGGTAGCTATGTAGAGAGGCAACGATTAGCACAGGACAGAGAAGCATAGAGGGCTGTATCAAACCGTCAAAAGACTGAAGACCCAAACAACAAACAGGCCGAACAATGATCATCGCCGTAGCCAAGCCGCAGCTTTACTCGTGAACTGTCGACATAGTGGGGGATGTATAGGCATTCTCTTTCTCACTTTTTCACTTTAATGTAACGTGCGCTAGTGGTTAGCATAGTTGGTTACCATCCCAGAAGATCGGGTTAATTGTTGTTGACGTATGGGGACAGTATCGTTGGCATAGCCTGCAAGTCACCCGAGTTGTGTCAGTTTTCGAGACTTGCGCCAGGCCAGTGGCCACACGAGTTTATATTTCTCCCTCTATTTCAACAAATCTCAGGTTCAAATTTTCATCATGCTCCAATAAGTTTAGAAATAATACTAGAGGAATAGATAGCGAAAGGAAGAATGCTTGTAGGTTTAAGTAATCGTTAATCTCGTGATCATTAGCCACCGGATCCCATTTTATGTGGATTCTGAACAAACGGGCTTGACAATCCTACATCCTGTACATTAAACGGGAATCGAACCCTGATCTGCTTTAGTCGGAGACAAGCATCTTGACCATTGCACCGTCACATCCCTGATCTAGAGAAAGACGCCCGCATAGTTTTCTCTGCAAGATAATAGTGAAAACGGAACTAAGTATTTATAACTATTTTATTTAGTTTCCATTACCCTAAAAGAACTGTACCAGGTACGATTATTATTATAGTTGTACATTTGTATGCATTTAGATGTTTCTAGTGTCAGTTACGCACACTGGTGACAGATATGTCGTAATGTTTCCTTCCTTCAGTATGCTCAATTCAAATTTACCGTCTATTCCTCTACATTTCAGCTGGAATGTAGGATGCCAGGTAATTCATTCGCGTGAAACCATAATATTTGTGTCAGGTATGAGCGCGGTAACCTATGCAAATATATCAACAATGAACTCGGCGTGCGCATTGGTTTTGCGTAAATCACCCGCTTTGAACATCACCACACGACCACCACAGGTATGACAACGTTTCCAGTATAGGCTACCATATTTGTTTGGCATAAGAACGAAATGTTGAAATAACCCGTTCGACGAAAAGGCTTCGATGCTTAGTATCTTTTCTTTTTTGGTATAGAATTTTCTATGTCGATGATCTAGATTAGTGTGATGTACCCGGTTATTGACAGACCGTATAGATCCAGCGAAGACACATTAGCGGACCTTGGAGAGATTTTGAAACTTACCATATTGGGAGCGTATCACTGAATGTCTCTCCATTCTAGTTTGAACACCGTAGTTTGCTTGTCCTGTAATAGGACCACAGGTCGGCGCTAAACCGTTCATGACGTTTCACTTTCTAAATTAATAATTACATTTACATTATTATTCTATTCTGAATAAATTGACAGTAAGGCAGGAGTCTTTAATGTTGAAAACATATCTTAGTAGACAAAGTAGGGGTCCCCATCTTAGTAGACAAAGTAGCGGTCCCCATCTTAGACAAAGTAGGGGTACCCATCATAGCAGACAAAGTAGGGGTCCCCATCTTAGTAGACAAAGTAGCGGTCCCCATCTTAGTAGACAAAGTAGCGGTCCCCATCTTAGTAGATAAAGTAGCGGTCCCCATCTTAGTAGACGAAGTAGGGCTCCCCATCTTAGTAGACAAATTAGGGGTCCCCATCATAGTAGACAAATTATGGGTCCCCATCTTAGCAGACAAAGTAGGGGTCCCCATCTTAGTAGACAAAGTAGCGGTCCCCATCTTAGCAGACAAAGTAGTGGTCCCCATCTTAGTAGACAAAGTAGGGGTCCCCATCTTAGTATACAAAGTAGCGGTCCCCATCTTAGTAGACAAAGTAGCGGTCCCCATCTTAGTAGACAAAGTAGTGGTCCCCATCTTAGTAGACAAAGTAGTGGTCCCCATCTTAGTAGACAAAGTAGGGGTGCCCATGTTAGTAGACAATGTAGTGGTCCCCATCTTAGTAGACAAAGTAGGGGTCCCCATTTTAGTAGACAAAGTAGTGGTCCCCATCTTAGTAGACAAAGTAGGGGTCCCCATCTTAGTAGACAAAGTAGGGGTCAGTAGACAAAGTAGCGGTCCCCATCTTAATAGACAAAGTAGTGGTCCCCATCTTAGTAGACAAAGTAGCGGTCCCCATCTTAGTAGACAAAGTAGCGGTCCCCATCTTAGTAGACAAAGTAGTGGTCCCCATCTTAGTAGACAAAGTAGTGGTCCCCATATTAGTAGACAAAGTAGCGGTCCTCATCTTAGTAGACAAAGTAGCGGTTCCCATCTTAGTAGACAAAGTAGCGGTCCCCATCTTAATAGACAAAGTAGCGGTCCCCATCTTAGTAGACAAAGTAGCGGTCCCCATCTTAGTAGACAAAGTAGTGGTCCCCATCTTAGTAGACAAAGTAGGGGTGCCCATGTTAGTAGACAATGAAGTGGTCCCCATCTTAGTAGACAATGTAGTGGTCCCCATCTTAGTAGACAAAGTAGCGGTCCCCATCTTAGTAGACAAAGTAGTGGTCCCCATCTTAGTAGACAAAGTAGTGGTCCCCATCTTAGCAGACAAAGTAGGGGTGCCCGTGTTAGTAGACAAAGTAGCGGTCCCCATCTTAATAGACAAAGTAGTGGTCCCCATCTTAATAGACAAAGTAGTGGTCCCCATCTTAGTAGACGAAGTAGTGGTCCCCATCTTAGTAGACAAAGTAGGGGTCCTCATCTTAGCAGACAAAGTAGGGGTCCCATCTTAGCAGACAAAGTATGGGTCCCCATCTTAGCAGACAAAGTAGGGGTCCCAATCTTAGCAGACAAAGTATAGGTCCCCATCTTTTTAGACAATCTCGGCAAAAACGTAATATTAAGCAATTTCCTCAGTTACCCCAAACGTTGAGGGATCCGGAAAGGAGAGCTCTAGTAAACTTAAAATGCAAATTTCGAGAATCAGGCAAATCAATTATAAAATTATATAACGTATTGATGTCAAATAAATAACGATTTACCTTTATGTGTAACATTTTAATGACAATTAAAAAAAATGAATTAATTCTACGTCACGTTATGCTTGGAAATATAATTTAGTATGAGGCCATCCTCTTTTCGCTTGTCTTAGCTTCACTCACACGTACCGATAGCATTTAGTGCGATTACCCTGAGTCACTAACTCTAGGGGCGGGATGGTCACTGTAGTCAAACTGTTTGAATGAAGCGGGCTATGAAGTTGGTAGTGGTAGGTCTATAATGCATCAATTAACAATGCTGATGAACTCTCTCCGTGTGATGAGGTCACATCCCACACAACAGCAAATGGCAGTTTATTCTGTCACATGGGAATTATTAGAGTAAGGCGAAACTTAAAGCGTCGCCTATTTTCCGGCACTACAGATGAATTTTCCCCGCTGGAAACATTCGTAGAATATTAGCACATTGATTTTATTTGATTCATACAAAAATACCATTCATTTATTTACATCACAATATCTGATAATTTGAACGCAAAATTAATCAGTCGAGATGCTATAATCCTTTACTTTGATATGTCTTTATTTATGATACTCAATGTACGGTATCGCGTAAAATGTTACATTTCACAGTGCCGACAGCTAAACACAGATTGCAGAAATAAAATCCGCTATTTGAAATATTATTATAGTGACTGGCACAGAAAATCAATGTATTAATATTTGTACTTGGCAGACCCAGAGTAACATCCGTAGACCTTGGAAAAGAATGAGGATTAATTATAAGGTAACACTAAAATAGCTTCAAACCTTTTTAAGAAATGTGATAGGCCTACGATGAATGTTTGACGAGCCAACATCGTACGGGGCCACCCTACAAATTAGCTATCTGAATTTCTCGACTGGAAACTGAACCCTCGATCTTGGGTCATGAGATCGACACTCTGGCCAGCTGAGGAAACTTGTACTGGTCGGGTCCAAGCTGCGTGAACCTGAGAGGATTGTGGATCGCGGACTATGAGGAGTGATGGTGTCGAGTGATGAGGTTTCCCGGTACGTGCGTAGTAACTCAACCAAATATAAGGTGCGTTCAAAAAAAAACGAGCCCGAGGCTGGAATACGCAAACCGGTGACGACATCGGCTAATCGTGGCGTGTGTAACGAGGTGTAGTTCCGACCAGAGCGTGGAAGGTCACAGCCCGTCGCTAGAGGGCACGCATGCACGTCACCTGACGATACAAGGAGCAGCAGCATGCATCAATCGTCCAACCAAGACCAAGACAGTGGGCCATTCGACATGCTTCCTGGTGTGGTTGAAGACTGTGGGGCACCCATTGGGTACACACTTTCGCAAGTGCAGTTGTTCATTCATGATGATGTGCACACTTCCGACGCTCAATCCGACCACGGCGGCTATGGAGTTCACTGTCACTTGGCGGTCCTGGGCAATGAGTGCATCAACCAGCTGGACGTTGTCATCGGCAATGCAGAGGGGTGCCCCAGTCCGGGCATCATCGGCTAACGACACCCGTCCTTTCCTGAAGCGCTTGTGCCCGCCTTGACCCTTGCAAGGGTCATGCAGTGTTCGCCGTACACTTGTGACATTCGGCAATGAATGGCCGTTCCCCCTACTTCCGCTGTCAGAAACCGAACACCTCTTTGCTCTTCGTTTGACGCCTCCATGTCACTGTTTGCAATGTGACTGGCAGCGTTGGACGATTGATGTATGCTGCAACTCGCTTTGTATCGTCACGTGACGTGCACGCGTGCCCTCTAGCGATGGGCTGTGACCTTCCACGCTCTGGTTGGAACCACACCTCGTTACACACGCCACGATTAGCCGATGTCGTCATCGGTTTCCGCATTACAGCCTCCGGATCGTTACTTTTTGACCGCACCTTATACATTGGTCGGTGACTCACTCATTGGCAACACCGCAGTGGTTTGCGCAACGGCAGTATGTTAGCAGTATTGGAATAGAAAGGAATACCACATATCACGGTGGGCTGTTTTCTTCTCGCCTGCCCCTTCCCTGCCCCTTCCCCTCACCCCGCAAGTTCACAGAGCTTGGACCCGAGCAGTATCTCTGATATTTTACGGTAATACAGGAATCCCCTGATAATTCACCTAAAATAAGGAATATGATTTTCCAGTCGTATCCCTGATTTTCTCAATTAAACTACAGGGCGCGACAGAAATAACTGACGAATTTCAAACGTAAATAACACAGCAACGCAACACGATATTCGCAAATGTATTGCGCAGTTTAAAAGAGCAGTGTTTGCTATTTTTGTTACATAGATTGGTGCGGCAGATCTATCACCTGTATTGGCCACAGCGCTTAAACAGGTGTTATTGTCGATGTGCGCGCGGTCTGGGAGGACACGTGCATCGCCTTGTCCGGGCTATTATGGCGTGGAGTCGTGAGCAGCGAGTTTTTGTGATTGAAACGTATACTTCAAAAATGCTGACTCTGTTACCACAACACAGCGTTTATTTCGTAGACACTTTAGGTTGCATAGACATGTGAAAGGTCCAAGCAGGAATACCATTCTGGTATGGGTGAATAATTTGAGAGTAACTGGTTCAAGTGTTAAAACGAAACCAACTGGTAGACCTCGTAGCGTTACAACACCAGAGAATATCCGTGCAGTGAGACATGCCTTTACGCAATCTCCACAGAGAGGTGTTTCCAGAACGTTTAATCTCCTTACCGGGTGACGTTCCATGGCCAGCCCGTTCCCCTGATCTCGACCCTTGCGATTTCTTTCTCTGGGGATACCTGAAGGCTCGCGTCTTCCAACGTAAGCCGCGAACACTACACGACCTGAAAGTTGCTATCTGTGAGGAAATCCAGGCAATATCACTAGACATGACTAGGAGGGTCATGCGGAATTTCAGGGAGAGGCTTCAGAAATGCTCCGAAAGGGGCGGTCGACATTTGGATGATATTATTTTCAAAACCTAGTGTGTATATATGATGTAAATGGCAACATTGCTCTTTTAAACTGCGCAATAAATTTGTGAATATCGTGTTGCGTTGCTGTGTTATTTACGTTTGAAATTCGTCAGTTATTTCTGCCGCACTCTGTATAATCCGATCTCACTCAAACATGAGTATTTGAGCCAGTCTTGTGCGAGCTGGGGTAGGTTATTGTAGCTGGCGTATGCCCCTGCAGGTTGCCCACAGGAAGGCGTTCCATTTGTCACCTTCCGGAACGCGGTGGGGACTTCCGCTCTGCACTAGCACACCGCGCGCGATCGTAGTGCGTGAATATGCCGACCGACTGCCTGCCTGCTTGGCTAATGGCTGCATCTGCTTCCTTTTGTTGATTGTGTCATATTTATAGCAAGGAAATTGAGTGATTTTGTTGCTTCGTCGTCTTCAGTTATTTGTGATCACTAGGGCTCGGATTTTTAGGTGCTAAAAATCGGGAAAATATTTGTTTTTTATGTATTAAAAATACCTGAAATATGTGACAAAAAAGTAAATATATTTAATTATAATTTAGTTTATTAATATGAATATAAACTATATGCAGTACTCACGAATGCAATTTTTGCTATGACTGCTGAAGCATTACAATACACAACGAGATACATCTTCAGATTGTCCATCATAAATGACCGACGATTATCGCGCAACACTTATTCTGAAGGCGCGAAACTGCGGCAATATGTTTCTTGCCCTTCAGGGGTTGTGTAACTTGAGATCGCTGATCAGCTTAGATTGCTTTACCAAATGGTAGGCAGAACACAACGCCCCCATCAGAAGTAAAATTATCCTTAAATTCTGCAACAGACGCGAGACGATAACTTGTAGCCTAGTTGCTTTTACTTTAGGCATAGAAGAACTGCGTTACACTTCACAGTGCCAGAAATTAACTGCATGTGAGTGACACAGGCTCCAAGTAGCTGAGGGAGGGGTGCAATATGACTCTGGACAAGGAAATCCCCGGCCTCCATAGTGAGTGGCACGGGGTGACAAGTTAAGAATAACACAGTTGCAAGCTGACATACGCTCTGCATGAATATTAGATAGATCACAGGTTCCTCCCCGTTGGAGAAACACAGAACAAAAAATCAATAAACTGAATGATCTAGCATACCGACTTTAAAAATGTAAATATTATGTATTTTTATGTGCTAATAAGTGAAAAGCAGAAATTTATGTATTTATAGAAAATATGCTTTAAATATGTATTTACATAAAGAAATATTCATTTACCTAAAAATTCGAGCCCTAGTGATCACTGGCGTTATTTGCCTGGTGCTCGTCCTGAAGCCACGTCAAATATGAGCGGTGCTCAAATGAAAAGGTACGAAACGGTACTGTGGGTGCAATTTATTCGTAATTCCCCAGCTGAGTCTGGCATTGCTTCCACTTACTTGTGCTGGGCTCCTCTCGGTCTTCTTTCCTGTCGATCTCTCTTGGTCAACTCTTGTTCTTTTCCGACCCCGACAGTATTAGGGTATCCGAGGCCTAGGGGGTCTTTCACTTTCCCGCCTTAATTGGCCCTTGTCTCATCTTTCCTGATCCCTCCTTCTTCGAGGGGTCAGACCTCTTGTTTTCTTTTCATTATATTTCCCTTTCTCTTTAAGATTCCCGTACTGTTTTTGTTACTTGGCTCCCCGTGTATCTAAATTCCCTTTAGCGATTATTTTTGCATCTACACTACATTTTGTCGGTATTTTTAATCTACGTTGCATTTTGTATTTTTTTTTCTATCTAAATTGCATTTCGTGATTGTTTTCAACCTCAATTGCATTTTGTAAAGATTAACAATTTAAAACTCAGCAATTCTTCTAGGTTTGTGCCGTGTCTTGTGTGGGGTTTCGGTTTAATTCACCGGCCGTGAAAGCCAATATACCATCTTTTTGGAAGCCTTCATAGGGAGGTTAAGGCTACTTGAGGTTTTAGTTCTCGTAGTCAAGTGGTGCAGTTGCACCTTATATAAAGGGAGGTGGCGCGCAGTTCGTCACTCCTGTGGGGGTCCGGGCAGGGACACCAAGAGCCCGCCGATGAGCCTAGCTTGGTGTCCTAGGCGAAACCCCACACAAGACACGGCACAAACCTAGAAGAATTGCTGAGTTTTAATTCACCGGCCGTGAAAGCCAATATACCATCTTTTTGGAAGCCTTCATAGGGAGGTTAAGGCTACTTGAGCTTTTAGTTCTCGTAGTCAAGTGGTGCAGTTGCACCTTATATAAAGGGAGGTGGCGCGCAGTTCGTCACTCCTGTGGGGGTCCGGGCAGGGACACCAAGAGCCCGCCGATGAGCCTAGCTTGGTGTCCTAGGCGAAACCCCACACAAGACACGGCACAAACCTAGAAGAATTGCTGAGTTTTAATTCACCGGCCGTGAAAGCCAATATACCATCTTTTTGGAAGCCTTCATAGGGAGGTTAAGGCTACTTGAGGTTTTAGTTCTCGTAGTCAAGTGGTGCAGTTGCACCTTATATAAAGGGAGGTGGCGCGCAGTTCGTCACTCCTGTGGGGGTCCGGGCAGGGACACCAAGAGCCCGCCGATGAGCCTAGCTTGGTGTCCTAGGCGAAACCCCACACAAGACACGGCACAAACCTAGAAGAATTGCTGAGTTTTAATTCACCGGCCGTGAAAGCCAATATACCATTAACAATTTAAATTGCTTTTTAGTAAGTCTTTCAATGTTGGAGCAGGGCATTTTTGTGAGTATTTTCAACCAAAACCGCATTTCGCAAGAATTTTAAATGTAAATTGCATTTTGTGTGGTGGGCATTTTGCAAATATTTTGATTCTCAATTGTATTTTGTGGGTATTTTGAATCTAAATTACATTTTGACAAGTATTTTCAATCTAAATTGTATTTAGTAAGTATTGTGAATCCAAATCAGTAGTTTGAATCTACCGTACAGTTTGTATGCATTTTCAATTTCAATTGCCTTTTGTAAGTATTTCGACTCTACATTGCATTTTGTACGTATTTTGAACCTAGCCTACATTTTGTGCGTATTTTTCAATCTATTCCTTTTGTGAATCTTTTCGTTTTAAATTCCCTTTTGTAAGGACATTTTGAGAGTTGTTTCAATCTGAGTTCCATTTTGTAAGTATTTTCTGTCTTACTTAATTTTCGTTCAGGTTTCCATTTCATTGTCATTTTCGCTATCATCCAGATCATTCGGGGCCGATAACCTAGATGTTAGGCCCCTTAAAACAGCAATTATCATCATCATATATTCGTAATTCAAAAGTAATCGCCACAGGTGTCCCATTGCTTCACTAGCTGCATTATTCCCTGTTCCCAGAAGTCTTGTGGTTGTGACAGGAGCCAATCCTCTACGGTGTCGGGGGCGTGGTGGCTCAGCGGTCTAGCTGTATGCCTCTCACCAAGGTGGACCGGGTTCGATTCCCGGTCAATGCATGTGAGATTTTCTATGTGAAATGCCAAGTCCTGTGGTTCGGATTCCACGTAAAACGGATGTCCCGTGGCTTATGATCGCGAGATTAACGGTCACGTTAAACTACAAGTTTCCTTCCTCTTCGGTGTCCTTTAGTTCGTCGTCCGATTGGAAACGTTTTCCTTTGAGATGTTTTATCAACGGACCAAACAGATGGAAGTCGCAAGGTGACAAGTCCGGGTTATAAGGTGGATGCTAAATTTACTCCCACTTGAACGAGGCCAATACACCTTGTATGACGTTAGAGACGTGTGGGCGGGCGTTATCATGGAGCAGAATCACTCCCTTCGTGAGCAGTTCAGGCTGGTTGTTCCTGATGGACTTGCGTAGGCTACGGGGTGTCACACAATGCACGTCACTGTTAATGGTTCGTCTCAATGGAAAACGTTGTCGCCATGTTGGATTTGTGTTCACAAGGTTATTGAACGTCCCATAGGTGAACTTAGGTTTATAGCCTCTATACACATACTAAATTTAGTTTGATTACAGTCATAGATTAATACACACATCAAAAAAAGTTTTGCATCACCTCGGTTCCCAGATCTCCGGCATATAGACGTTGACTGTGTATATTGTATCCAAGATACAGTCCCTTTGACTGTTCATAGATGTCACTAAAACTGCTCAAAGATGTAAACAACCATGCATGAGCAGGGCCTATTAGACGGAGGGGGTACGACAGCCGATCAGTTCCAGTCATTCCACCAGGACGAAGGTACGCTGCTCATGTTGTCTGTAGTTCTACCATGCCTAGAAGGTCAATACCGCAGTTCGATCGCGTCCGCATTGTTACTTTGTGTCAAGAAGGGCTCTCAACAAGGGAAGTTTCCAGGCGTCTCAGAGTGAACCAAAGCGATGTTGTTCGGACATGGAGGAGGTACAGAGATACAGGAACTGTCGATGACAGGCCTCGCTCAGGCCGCCCAAGGGCTACTACTGTAGTGGATGACCGCTACTTACGGATTGCCGCTCGGAGGAACCCTGACAGCAATGCCACCATGTTGAATAATGCGTTTCGTTCAGCCACAGGACGTCGTGTTTCAACTCAAACTGTGCGCAATAGGCTGCATGATGCGCAACTTCACTCCCGACATCCATGGCGAGGTCCAGCTTTGCAACCCCGACACCATGCAGCGCGGTACAGATGGGCCCAACAACATGCTGAATGGACCCCACGGAATTGGCATCACGTTCTCTTCACCGATGAGTGTCGCATATGCCTTCAACCAGACAATCGTCGGAGACGTGTTTGGAGGCACCCTGGTCAGGCTGAACGTCTTAGACACACTGTCCAGCGAGTGCAGCAAGGTGGTGGTTCCCTGATGTTTTGGGGTGGCATTATGTGGGGCCGACGTACGCCACTGGTGGTCATGGAAGGCTCCGAAACGGCTTTACGATACCTGAATGACATCCTCCGACCCATAGTGCAACCATATCGGCAGAATATTGGAGAGGCATTTGTCTTCATGGACGACAATTCTCGACCTCATCGTGCACATCTTGTGAATGCGTTCCTTCAAGATAACGACATCGCTCGACTACAGTGGCCAGCATGTTCGCCAGACATGAACCCTATCGAACATGCCTGGGATATGTTGAAAAGGGCTGTTTATGGACGTCTTGACCCACCAACCACTCTGAGAGATTTACGCCGAATTGTCGTTGAGGAGTGGGACAATTTGGACCAACAGTGTCTTGATGAACTTGTGGATAGTATGCCACGACGAATACAGGCATGCATCAATGCAAGAGGACGTGCTACTGGGTATTAGAGGTAGTGGTGTGTACTGCAATCTGGACCACAAATGCTGAAAGTCTAGCTGTATGATGGTACAACATGCAATGTGTGGGTCTCATGAGCAATAAAACGAGCTGAAATGTTGTTTGTGTTGATCTCTATTCCCTTTGTATTTAAAGGTTCCGGAACTCTTGGAACCGAGGTGATGCAAAACTTTTTTTGATGTGTGTAGATATTGAGAACCGTCTAAATATTTTGGATGGTCGCCATGTTGGATTTAAATATATGTAGGCCATAGAGTTATGTACTATTAGACGAAGATTATTGAATACGTTCATTATTCAAACGTAGATTTCTATAGCTTGATTAGAACACAAGAAATAAAAACTTAATTTAAAAATTTCGCACAGCCGACATCTTGAGGTTATGTAAACAATTGAACTAAATTAGATGTCAGTGTATTGCGATTTGTATAGTCATTTGCTGTACCAAGTTTCACTTCGTTCGGATGGTTAAATCGAGAGAAAAGTCTATTAAAATGTTTCGAATTCGCTTGGCCGCCATGTTCGTTTTAAAGTCTCCTAGGTGATCTCCTAGTAGTGCCCTTTATCACCGTAGAAAATTTCAGGGTGATTTTATGAGTAATAGATTCCGAGATATTGAATGCCGGTGAAATATTTCGCACAGCCGGCATGTTGGATAGGTGAGGCGTAATAAAATTTGAAGGACACGGTTGGGGTCAGCCAAAATAGTACTATGACCTTACCGTGTTTCATTGAATTCTCCCAATCCGCTAAGAAGTTATAAGAGGGTAATAATAATAATAATAATAATAATAATAATAATAATAATAATAATAATAATATCGTATGACCTTGGGTGCCGGGTGCAAGCTTTGTAATTTGAAACCCAGAGGGTAGCTTGCATGTCGAATTTCGTTGTTCCTTGAATCACTATGAAAGTCAAGGAGGTTAGATATCTAAGCTCCTTGAACACTATAGCGCTTTCTATTAGAGAAATGAGGAACTTTGTGTTGGCGGAAACTCCCGAGATTAATTTTGCCATTATGAACACGGCCTACTGAATTAAAATGAGTTCTTTGACATGCCAACATCGTATGAAATGCGTGTCGTATTTTTGCCGCCTTTCAAAAATCACTTACCACGGTCAGGAGCGAACCAGCAATCTTGGGGTTAGTAGACTGACACGCTATCCACTCACCCACCTTGGACACACACACGGATAAAAGTGATCTCATAAGCCTATTTTTTCATAAATGAAATTAGGCTAACAATACAACTGCTAGCAGCAACCTTGCAAAGTGTTTTTGGCGGTCCAAGGATTTTAGCTGTCTCCTCTGTCACGCCTCATTTGTGAGCGCAGGGGGGAGAGAGACTTATTAGGCGAGCAATGTCAAAAGTTTCCTGCTCTGATTACTGTAACTTGATCCCGAGACTATGTGAACTTGACACTACTTAGTCAAGGATGAAATATACCTCGTTTAGGAAACACGATACCTCTGAATAGCGCTTACACAGGACATTCCTGGGGGTGATGACCGAAACACAAAGATAAACCGAGGGCGGAGGGAAATATAATATAGTACACTCCCGGTTTGAGAGAAATATAATTTATTAACTAACAAGAAGTTCTGTGACGAACTAAAGAGCCTACTTTTCATGCCAATGATTATTCTACAGTATATGAACCTATCTAGAATAATGACGAAATTAAGTTGGTAATATCGAAATGTCCAATTAGTTCGAAATAACCCTGGTATAATGTAGCCTAATAGAGCACTAAAGTTGGCAGCCCTGGTGACAATATATTCTTAGTTCCATCTCTTAAGGTAGAGAATACAAAATTTGGTTTAAGTCCAATGGACGTTACATGCAGTTAGACATTGGATCTATCAGCACACGTAAAAGCATGTTGGCAACAATGTCATGCGTGTGCTGGTAAGAAATAATCGGAAATATTATGATATCTTGTTGTGCCAATTTTGGATGAAATCCCTCTGTTTGTATAGAAGTTACATGTATTTTAAAATTGGACCTATCAGCAAGCATAGAATCATGTTGGCAGCACTGACTTATATTAATTACTCCAAATGAATCTAGAGTGTCAGGTGCAGTGGCGTAGCTACAATGGGGCAAGCGGGGCACCGCCTCGGGGCCCCCGAGGTTAGGGGGCCCCCAAAACTAAAGAAAAATTATAAATAAATAAAAGTAGTACTAGAAATCATATTTGAGAATTCAATTTAGTTCAGGGGCCCCAATTGTACGGAACTAAGCGTTTAAACTTGTGTTTAGAAGCTAGTCACGTTCAGTGCAATCTTTATGTAAGATATATCCATCCATTTGTGTGGTATTCTATGAGTATTTTTTGATAGCCGGGCGCCCGACCCAGGCCCCGGACAGACAATGAATTGTTCCCCATTCAGCGAATGACCATGACTCATCGTTCCATCCCTTCCCCCTCCACTGCTGCATCACACCACAGCAATGCACAGTAGCAGAGGAGTAGCAGTAGTGTAGTTGGTACGTCGCCACAGCGGTTTCGGGTTAAGTGGCTGAATTTAAGTTGTGGCTGCATTGTGCTATTTTTTAACGACGCTAAGAAACGTACTTATGAAAGTGGAGCTAAAAAAAGAAAGGATAAAAGAAAAAAGAGGAGACGGTTCATGCTTGTACTAAATCGTTAACTGCATGGTTGCACCCTCAAACTCAATCAGGTTTAGAGTACGTGTCGATGCAGAAACAAGATCAAAACGAAGAAAATTAAAATAATAAAGATAAGAAGAAACCAAAATTATCTATATTGTAAAAGTGTTATAAGTTGTTAGGCAAAGTAAAATTATTGTTATTAAGAGTTCCATTAACATAACGTAATATTTTATAACAAACTAATATTATAATATCATATTACGTTAATATTATAAAAAGCATAGAATGTGTGAAAAAACAATGAAGCTGTTTGCGAATTGCGACGGTTGATTAACTCCACTTGGACTGAACACATTTGTTTGTTTATCACTTCACATTAAAAATCACACTGTATCGGGTAAACAGTATGCTTCGTTTCAACAGACGACTATCATTGGTGACACAGTCTTTTTGTTCCGTTAACCAACCAATAATCAGTTAGTTGGCTTAGTGCAACAGTTAGTGGAATCTGTTTCTACAAATAAAACACTGCAATCAACTGTAACCACTACACTAAATTTGATTGCTCAATATTATTCATTATGTATTTCTTTCAGATGTTGACGCTCATCAACATGTCAACTTTGCTGGTTGACAGTAGTCATTTTGTTCTTGTTGGCTCTTTCCTGTGCCTAAATAGTTGTTAAACGGGACAACTTCCTCCAGGTGCATGAACTATAGGGCATCTTGGTTTTATATCTAATGACTACTCAGTGTTTTACAATGTATTTTAACGTGTGTATTGTTATTACTTATAAATGTTATAATATGTATTTCTGGCTGAAGAAGGACACATAAGTGTCCGAAACATGTACCATTGTTAATTCTTGAATACAGATAGTATTGAAAAGACGGAACAGTCTATAATTATTAAGTGGATTTCAATTCAATACGGACCAACATGGATAATAACAATAAAATTGAATTCCCCAGTCCCGACAATAATCCAGAAATGAAAAGGTTAATAATAGCATCAGGACCTTGTCAAGCTCGTGGTCCCTTTCCAAAACAGCCTGATGGACGAGAAAGTAAAAGATCATTTTCAATTAATTACTACAGTTCTGTTGTGAAATGTAACAGACTCTGGCTTTGCTATTCGCAAAAGTTAGACAGTGTCTACTGCCAACCATGTTGGCTGTTCCCACAACATTCAGAGAACACTTTCAGTAGTACGGGACTAAACGACTGGAGACATCTTTCTGATAGAATTAAAACTAATGAACAATCCTATGACCACATATTTTCTTGTGTTATGTTATTTGAGAAATGGAGGAATGATGAAACAACGAGTGATGCTTTAGAAAAACAGTTAAAAGAAGAGAACAATTACTGGAGGAACTTTCTTGAGAGAATAGTTAATAATAATAATATCGTATGGCCTCGGATGCCCGGTGCAAGCTTTGTAATTTGACACCCAGAGGGTAGCTTGCATGTCGAATTTCGTTGTTCCTTGAATCACTATGAAAGCCAAGGAGGTTAGATAATAGATATCTAAGCTCCTTGAACCCTATAGCGCTTTCTAGTAGAGAAATGAGGAACTTTGTGTTGGCGGAAACTCCCGAGATTAATTTTGCCATTATAAATTCGGCCTACTGAATTCAAATGGGTTCTTTGACATGCCAACATCGTATGACATGCGTATCGTATTTTTGCCGCCTTTCAAAAATCACTTACCATGGCCAGGGGCGAACCTGCAATCTTGGGGTTAGTAGACCGACACGATATCCACTCACCCACCGTGGCAAGCTAGAATAGTTAATGTTTCATTAACTTTGGCCACCTGTAGCCTTGCGTTCCGCGGAAGAAGTAGTAAAATGGAAGATCCAAATAAAGGAGATTTCTTGTGTATAATAGAACTCCTGTATGACTATAACCCTGTACTAAAAACTCTTTTGCAAAAGCCAACAGGAAGTGTAAACTATTTAAGCCCTAGCATCCAAAATGAAGTTATTTCTTTGATGGCAAATGAAGTACCTTACTGAAAGAAATCAAATATGAAATGCAGAGCTCTCCTTTTTTCTCTCTTATTATGGATACAACTCAGGATATAAGTAAAGTTGATCAGTTAAGTCAAGTTTTCAGGTTCGTCAAAGTGGTAAATGATGAGAAATATAAACCCACAGAAATAGATTTGCGAGGCGTTTACTTCTTTTACAAAAGTTGAAGATCAAAGTGCATTTGGTTTAGCAAGTAAAATAGTGGAATCTATTTAAGATAAAGGTCTTGAATTGAAAAAATGTCGTGGCCAAGGTTATGACGGCGCAAGCGTAATGATTGGAGTATACAATGGAGTGCAGAAAAATGATTCAAGAAGTTGCGCCACATGCGTATTTTGTGCATTGTGCAAGTCCCAATTTAAATCTGGTGTTGAAAGACGCTGTAGAAGCCAAGTGCGGAATACCTTGTGAGTTTTCTGAGAAAAGACTAAAGCAAGTTAAAAAGCATTTTGATGAACTGAGTGTAGACCACCGATTTCTCAATCCTGAAACTAAATTTCGGGTATCTGTGTTTTACCCCATGATTGATACAATTGTGGCTCAGTAAAACAGCATATTTGAAGGCATGAAGTCAGTTATTAATGCCTACAAAGTTGTTCAGCCTTATATCTTGAACAATGCTTCAGATGTCGAACTGATTAAAGAGGCAAAAGGATTCGCCGATACTTTTTCTGATGATGTGTCGCCAACATTTCCTGCACAAATTTCCAGCGTTCGTGCATCGTTTTCCTCTAAAATTAAGGAAATGTCGACTGTTAAGCAAATGAGAGACCTCCTCTACATTGAAAATTACATTCTGGTTGCAAACTATCCTGACGTGTGTACTGCTTGTTTTATGTTCTTGACTGTACCTATCACAGAGGCTAAAGCAGAAATATCTTTTTCCAAGCTGAAAAATATCAAGACCTGCCTAAGAAGCACAATGAGCCAAGAACGTTTAAGTGGGTTGGCCCTTTTATCGATTGAAAATGAAGGAGCTCGAAAACTTAACTTCTCACATGTAATTAATGTTTGCAGATGCAAAGAGTAGGAAAAAAAGTTTTGTGTAAATTAGGTTAGTTGATAAGCTTATTTGTTTTAAATAGTTTGTTTAACGGTAATAATAATAACTCAACATTCTTTTTTGTAAACAATGAGTAAAAATTTATAGATTTACTTTATTTCAAGTTATTTGTATAATACATTTATAATTTTGAGCTTTCGACTTGGCGTGTATTTTATTTTTAAAGCCTATTTATTACTTCATAGACGATGCTATCTGTTCCCTTTTGTTTTCTACTCTAGCTTCATTATTGTCAGTAATAAAAGAACACAAATGTGTACCGTACTTATAATATATATTTACATGCAGTTTTCTTCTCTTTCTACTTGATATTTGTGTAGACGTAGTTTTCTTATTATGATATCACAACTTTGCAAATTGAAAAGCTATGGCTATTATTTATTATAATTATTTAGGAAATTTTATGGAGCCAACAGCCAAAGAATAAATTACATATTTCTAGAAGAAGGGAAGTGGCAAGGGGAGAGGAATTCGAAAAGTGCATAAAGTCACTTTGATAAGTTCTTATCTTCAAACATTATTAATATTAAAGGCCTGCAGTTAGGTCAGGTTTTCAAAAGATAGTGAGGGGGCCCCATATCAACTTCTTGCCCCGGGGCCCCTTCAGGTCTAGCTACGCCACTGGTCAGGTGCTATGCGTGTGCAAAGTATAGAGCTGTTGGCTTGCATACTTTCTGATATATTGATATTAAGGTATAAAAATAGTATGCATTTATTAACAGTTGTCATCCCTGATTGCTCTTAAGAATACATATCTGTTATATTACACATAGCACATACGAAATTTGGTTGAAATCCAACTGATAGTATAGAAGTTACATGTATTTAAAAATTGGTCTTATCAGCAGGCTTAGAATAATGTTGGTAGAACTGAAGTATATAAAATTTCTCCAAATTAATCTAAAATGTCAGGTACTATACGTGTGCTTAGTTTAAAGCTGTCAGCTTGCATACTTTCAGATATATTGGAATTTGGATGAAGAAAATAGAGATAGCAATTATTAACAGCTGGCAGCCCTGGTGGCTCTTAAGAATACACTCAGTCATATCTGTTTGTGTACACATTAATCCAATTAATAGTGTAGAAGTTATATGTATTTAAAAATCGGACATATCAGAAGGCTGAAAATTATTTTGGCAACACTGTCATGTATGGACTCCTGGAAATTTAACTAAAATAGTATTATCTACACGTGTGCTAATTTTGGAATAGCTCCCATGCACACCTTCCATGATATCCAACATGAAGCTCAAATTTCTATTGCGTTTTTTTCAGCAGTTGGTAGCACTGACATCATTTTCAAATAAGGGCTGGAGATATTCCGGTATACATGTTTACTAATACTAAATTTGGTTTTGATTGCTGCAGCCGTTTAGGAGTTGACAGGGGGGTGGGGACACACACAGCCAGACAGACAGAAGGATAGACAGACAGATAGACAGACACACATTTTCCCGGATTGATCTCATAAGTCTACTTTTTCCTAATTTTTGCAAAATGTGAAAAGTAGGCTAAAAATCAACTTACCGTATTTGCGAGATGACAAAAATGGGCGAAGTGTAGGTTGGTTGATTCGTAGTTTAGGGGCTATGACAACGCGGTCATGTAGCCCGTGTACTTTGGGTGTGTGTAGAATGCAGCCGAAATAAATCAGAAACCTCTATGGACATCAAATTGGCAGGTGAAAAGCTAAAGGAAGTAGGAGAATTCTGTTGTTTGAGTCTTCAGTCTTTTGACTGGTTTGATGCAGCCCTCCATGCCTCCCTGTCCTGAGCTAATCGTTTCATCCCTGCATAGCTACCACACCCTACATCCGGGGCAATCTCTTTAACATATTCTAACCTTGGTCTACCCCTACAGTTCTTGTCCTCGAACCTTCCTTCTATAACTAAGTTTGCTATTCCTGGGTGTCTTAGTATGTGTCCTACTAATCTATCCCTTCTCTTCATTAGTAGTCGCCAGAAACATCTCTCCTCTCCCACTCGTCTTAATACCCCTTCGTTTGTTACCCTATCTACCCATCTGATCTTCATCATTCTCCTGTGACACCACATTTCAAACGCTTCAATTCTCCTCTTTTCTGCTGCACCAATAGTCCAAGTTTCGCTCCGGACAAAGCTTTCAAAAATGACTTCCTAATACCTAAATCTATATTCGATGTCAACAGATATCTTTCTTTTGTAGAAATGCTTTCATTGGCTGAGCTAACCTCTTTGCTTCGTCCATCACTGGTTATTTAGCTTCCTAAGTAACAGAAGTCTCCTACTTCCTTTAGCTTTTCACCTGCTAGTTTGATGTCCATATAAGTTTCTGATTTATTTCGTCTGCATTCCAATACTTTTGTTTTACATTTTTTAAAGTTCTCTAAGTGCTGCACTCACTGTTATCTTGTAAATTGATCTGCGTACAGCTTGATGCCCCCTTTATTTCCTTGACACTTGGCTGGAGCTCTTTGTCCCCAAAGAGATGTTAATCCATGCGCCACGGTATCTGCCTTGACAAAGTAACACAGGCCGCTTTGCGCCTCAATCTTCTTAATTGACAGAGGTTATTATTGTCTGTGCGGCGCGACTCGGCCCGAGGAGGGATTTGCACGGGCGACCCTGGAAACTGAGACCGCTATTACTCCAAGTGCCTGCAAATGAAATTACTGGTACAGTCATTTCAGGAAGTGAACCAACATTACAGGGAAGTCCAATTAAGGATTAGCGGACAAATATAGATATTATAGCACTGAAACGAGAGAAGGGACCCGCGAGAATGCCACTAAACAGTCGATTAGGCTATGCCCATTCGAGAGTGGCTGTTGCTATGGTAACACTTCTGTGTTCCGTTCTTCTGTTTTACCTTACATAAGGTGCGTTCAAAAAGTAACGAGCCGGAGGCTGGAGTGCGCAAACCGGTGACGACATTTGCTAATCGTGGCGTGTGTAACGAGGTGTGGTTCCGACCGGAGCGTGGACGGACACAGCCCGTCGCTAGAGGGCACGCGTGCACGTCACGTGACGATACAAAGCAAGCAGCAGAATGCATCAATCGTCCAACCAAGACCAAGACAGTAGGACATTCGACATGCTTCCTGGTGTGGTTGAAGACTGTGGGGCACCCATTGGGCACACACTTTGCGCAAGTGCAGTCGTTCCTTCGTCATGGTGTTCACACTTCCGACGCTCAATCCGACCACGGCGGCTATGGCGTTCACTGTCACTCGGCGGTCCTGGGTAATGAGTGCATCAACCAGCTGGACGTTGTCATCGGTAATGCAGCGGGGTGTCCCAGACCAGGCATCATCGGCTAACGACACCCGTCCTTCCCTGAAGCGCTTGTGCCACGCCTTGACCCTTGCAAGGGACATGCAGTGTTCGCCGTACACTTGTGACATTTGGCGATGAATGTCCGTTCCCCCTACTCCATTCGCTGTCAGAAACCGAACAACACCTCTTTGCTCTTCGTTTGACGCCTCCATGTCACTGTTTGCTATGCGACGGCAGCGTTGTACGATTGATGCATGCTACTGCTCGCTTTGTATCGTCACGTGACGTGCACGCGTGCCCTCTAGCGACGGGCTGTGACCTTCCACGCTCTGGTCAGAACCACAGCTCGTTACACACGCCACGATTAGCCGATGTAGTCACCGGTTTGCGCATTACAGCCTCCGGCTCGTTACTTTTTGAACGCACCTTATAATACTGTAGAAATGTCAAGGATAGCGGCTTCGGGGGCGTAGATGGTAGCATGCTTGCTTCTATGCCCAAGATCGCGGGGTCAAACCCAGCCGAAGTCGTCGGATTTTTAAGAGCGTTAAGAATCCCTCAGTATGCCTTCCTTTGGAGGGGAAGCAAAGCTGGCGAGCCCATGTCATAGATTTATGGCATGTAAAAGAACCTTCCACTAACTTCAATTGTCTGAAGCTAAAATTTGTATGTCAGATTTGATTAATGCTCGAAGTTCCAACGTTCGTCGCCAGGTGCTGGTTGCGATGGCATCTAGAAACCAAGTTCACAGCTATGTGTCGTTGACGGTAACATTTTGTAGCAAAAGTAGGAACTACATGAAAATTGAATGTCTGCAGTCCTTACCTGAATTAAAGCATATAACACACTAATACAGCCATCACACTTAACACCTGTTATCAGACTGATTCTACACACACCCAAAGTACACGGGGCTACATGACCGCGTTGTTGCAGCCCCTAAACTGAGGAACCCACCAATGTTAAGGCTAAAATACAATTCAGTTTATGTTACAGACGTAGCTAAAATATTAAAACAAACATTCATTTTATTATCTATTAGCATCGTCGATGTTTTCTTCATCACTTTTGTCTATTTCATGCTTTGTCTATGCCGCTGCTTTGTTGAGAACATCACACTCCTTTTACTTAATCTCAAATTATTGTTAATAACGTGATATTCTTATGCCACTGTCCACTAATAACAGAACACTTAAGATATTTGAGTAGCCCAGATGCAAAGGCCGCTAAGTGCACTTTTTGTCGATTTTGAGTTGAGCATACCGTCACGTTCGTCTTTTAACTGGCTACACGATGGAATAAGTTTCAGGGTGCATATCTCGCTCAAAACCGTTGTAAATGGCCAACAAAAATCGCATTCGTTTGCATAAACCGCATGTTGGCTGCGGTTGCAAAGCCAGTTTAATATTCCACGTGTCCAAAAACCGCTAAGTTCCATAAGTATGGCGTCTGTCTTGCCACATACGGCTGTAAAACACGCTAACTGGTACAAGAACTGCCAATATTCCTCCCACAGAATTTCTTTAGAATAAATAATTATTTATTTCGATCGGGAAGGATAGTTTTGTGTTTCAGATTTGAGTTGGCTGCACTATCGAGAAAGCGTACGCAACAATGACATGCTCTCTTGTCGAAACACCGTTTAAAAAGCAAATTTGATCGACAGGTTGTTTCTTGGTTGTTGGCATTTCAAGCCAGAAAAATTAGTGATCTTGGTGATTTAATTGAGGCAGTTATAGTATTTGTGGACCGTAATACTATTGAGGATGTTCCAAATACGGAGGGAAGAACAGAAACGGCAGAAGTAGTGGGAGAAATAGTGCAAGTTGAAGAAGTTGAACCCGTTGATATTAGAGTTGAGAACAACTTCTGCCGCCTGGTTAGAACATTAACATGCCAAAGGATCACACCAAATAGCGTCGACACTTCTTCACAAACTGGCCAGCATAAATGTTTAAGGTGCAAAATATTTCGGTTATTCTCTGATGGCTGTGGGGGTCATATGATCAGCATGCTATCTCACTGGTTACTGCTAGAAGCTCCCGCATGTCTAGAGGAAATACAGCTATGGTTCCCAATTGTGGGCTGCTCATTTATCCCACCTGACCGAGTTTTTGGAAATATTGAACGGCAACTTCGCACAGTGAGTGTCTTTGAAAATCCTTCCGGATACATCAAGCACATTGAGAAATTTGCGACAGTAGTTCGCCTGGAACAAGATAAATGTCCTGTTAGGGATTGGAAAGCGTATGTGGATGGCATGGTAAAAATTCCGGGTAGTAAGAATTTCCAATTCCAAAAAGCGAAGAAAATCGTGTTCACAATTGGCAAAACAAAAAAATAACATGTCTGGTCAGAGGGGAGCCGTTCTACAATTTTGAGGTTGGTGAGGGAAAGAGTATCACGAAAAGTGAACGAATTTTAACCCTCATCCGGGTCCCTCACCTATTCAAGAAGGTGTTGCACTCGAAGAAACTAAACTACAAGACGTCTGACGGCCGTTAGAGCTGTATTTCGGCGAAAACTGGCCAGCGAACGGCAACCTAAAATTCATCAGTGAGGTCTTCCAGGATCAAGAAACCATTCGCAACAATATCGTCCGACCTCAAGAGAAAGAAGACTAAGAACTAGCAGATTTTGAGCTGATGGGCGGTGTCGAGGATGACCTGACCTAACTTAAGTGCCATTTTTTCTTGCTTTGTGCACTTTCTTAATTTGTAAATTTGTATGCTGTCTAATGACGTTGCACGGTGTTTAAGATGTATTTAAAAAAAATAGTTTTCTTTTTATCGCACCCGACGTGGTCTATTTTTTCAAAATATATTTTCCTAATAAACCAAATTGAACCTAAAATAGTTCTTTATTAAAAATCTCATCCAAATGGCATTCGTAAAAATATTAAATAGCGGGTTTTGCAACCTAAGTTTCATTAACGACTCTCGTCGTCACGGGTGCAAATATCGTTAACTGCACAAAACGTGTGCAGAAACCGCTAAGTCAATATTTTAATTTATATTTTAGGACAGAAGATCCAACCGTAGATTTCACAGATTTTAACTGAATAATAAATGTTTTTATGTTGATTTTCAGGGGTAAGAAATATGGTATTAACTTAAATAGTTTGGTCGTAGCAGTTTTTCGTCATTTACTCGTTTTCGTTTATAATGCACTTAGCGGCCTTTGCAAACGGACTACTCATTTATTTAATTTAAAATCGTGTGCAGCACCGAGTGTATGCAACATATTTATAATTAAGCAACATCAATAATGCAGAGTCGTTATTTGGTTGTAATTCCTAATTTCCTAATTCTTGAGAACTTTAGTTGCAACTCCTGATTTCCTAATGTAGGTCTTTATGAATTCTTGAGAACTTTGGTTGGAACTCCTGATTTCCTAATGTAGGTCGTTATGAATTCTTCAGAACTTTAGTTGCAACTCCTGATTTCCTAATGTAGGTCTTTATGAATTCTTGAGAACTTTGGTTGGAACTCCTGATTTCCTAATGTAGGTCGTTATGAATTCTTCAGAACTTTAGTTGCAACTCCTGATTTCCTAATGCAGGTCGTTATGAATTATTGAGAACTTCAGTTAGAACTTCTGATTTCCTAATGTAGGTCGTTATGGATTATTGAGAACTTTGGTTAGAACTCCTGATTTCCTAATGTAGGTCGTTATGGATTCTTGAGAACTTTGGTTGGAACTTCTGATTTCCTAATGTAGGTCGCTATGAATTCTTGATAACTTTAGTCAAAACTCCTGATTTCCTAATGTAGGTCGTTATGAATTCTTCAGAACTTTAGTTAGAACTCCTGATTTCCTAATGTAGGTCGTTATGAATTATTGAGAACTTCAGTTAGAACTTCTGATTTTCTAATGTAGGTCGTTATGGATTTTTGAGAACTTTAGTTAGAACTCCTGATTTCCTAATGTAGGTCGTTATGGATTCTTGAGAACTTTGGTTGGAACTTCTGATTTCCTAATGTAGGTCGCTATGAATTCTTGAGAACTTTGGTTGGAACTTCTGATTTCCTAATGTAGGCCGTTATGAATTCTTGATAACTTTGGTTGGAACTCCTGATTTCCTAATGTAGGTCGTTATGAATTCTTGAGAACTTTGGTTGGAACTCCTGATTTCCTAATGTAGGTCGTTATGAATTCTTGAGAAGTTTGGTTGGAACTTCTGATTTCCTAATGTAGGTCGTTATGAATTCTTGAGAAGTTTGGTTGGAACTTCTGATTTCCTAATGTAGGTCGTTATGGATTCTTGAGAATTTTGGTTGGAACTCCTGATTTCCTAATGTAGGTCGTTATGAATTCTTGAGAACTTTGGTTGGAACTCCTGATTTTCCAGTGTAGGTCATTATGAATTATTGAGAACTTTAGTCAGAACTCCTGATTTCCCAATGAGGTCGTTATGAATTATTGAGAACTTGAGTCAGAACTCCTGATTTCCTAATGTAGGTCGTTATGAATTCCTGAGAACTTTGGTTGGAACTCCTGATTTTCCAATGTAGGTCGTTATGGATTCTTGAGAACTTTAGTCAGAACTCCTGATTTCCTAATGTAGGTCGTTATGGCTTCCTGAAAACTTTGGTTGGAACTCCTGATTTTCCAATGAGGTCGTTATGAATTATTGACAACTATTGTTTGAACTCCTGATTTTCTTATGAGGTCGTTTTGAATTCTGAAAAAAAAATCACATGCAGCAGTATGTTATGAACATTATCAATAATGGGACCAAGACAGACAAACTTATTTTCCTTTATCGTGTCGATCACGACTCCCACAGTTTTTCCAACATTCATGGGCTAATTCCAATATATTTAGTTCTTCCCTTCGTTATAATGAACAATCTCCTACACTGGGTCAAAAAGCCGTACGTTTTGCCAATGGAAAAGACCTCACTGTAGTCCCCTGACTGGATCAGTGGTGAGTTCTTGCCTCCTGATTTCAGAGGTAGTGAGTTCAAGTCCAGGTCATTTTAAGGGCTGAAGAATCCACGGCACTTCGAGTCATATGGCTCATAAAAGATCTTCGTTAAACACTTCGTGATTAAAAGGCAAAGATAATGAAATCTCGGCCATAAGTCGCTAAACTGGGGTCTGGTTTTATTGCTAGGTGGCAGGCCAGTGGAACTCTCACGAATGATAGTTGTGCATATAATAAACTTATTATATAATACGCTAAGGCTAAGGTGTATGTTTCACAAAACTCAAACTTCTAAACCAGAGGGAGTTAGAAGGTGTGGTTCGTACCAAAATCTTCCAAATTGTCTCACTAGTAAAGGAAAAATCTTGCATTTGTTGAAAAAGTTCGTTTAAACAAATAAACATATTTATAGAAGCCCGCATAACAGTAAAGCCAGACGGGTGGCTTATACACATGCGAGAGTTCTCGAACGGATCCGCTAGTTATTACTATTTTAATTAATTTCATTTTAGCCATTCAGAGAGAGCGTTGGAATTAGTCATAGGCTATGACTTGATGACTTGATTAATACGTTCCTGTTCAGGAGACTTTCTCCAACAGAAGTCGCCATTTCATTCCACCTCCTTATTACTTCGTGAGCACAGGAAGATCGTCGATCGTTTGTTTTCGATGGCCTTATCAGCCCTCACACTGGATTGGCTCATCAGAGCACTCTTGAAACTGGTAGAAAATAATGCGGTTGTTCATGGTCGAGCGTGGATAATTTTGAATACAACCCTCTGGTTTGTTGATGTTGGGTCAATAAGACCCCTAAATTATCGCTGTTCTTGCCTCCCCTTGTTATAGTTGAGGGGTTCCTGGCGATTGGACGTCTCTATTAAAGTAATCGCCTGTCGGGTGGCGCGTGTGTGTTGCACCCTCGTATTGTATAATATCCATTATGTGTGATGTGGCGACAAAAAGCGCAGCACATGGCCCCTTAATGCACACGTCACACCTCGTTACTACCGCCAGTTCTCACGCTGTATCGTCCGGAGGCTAGAAGAGGTAGGCCTACGCGTATGTTCGTTGATCCCACTTCATATAGCCTAGCATAGGCCCTGGCCCTAAAATAACGGTTAATGATTGGTGGTCGCTTGAGCTACATCTGATTCGCACTCTCATCTACAGATAGCGCATCACTCGCGTCTACAGATAATAGAGGTAGCTGCAGAATGTCAGAAGAGCATTTATCGCGTAAGCAGTTACAGAGACATACGAATGTTTAAGGAAATATTCAACCATATTTTCACCAGTAAAAATTGGCCTACAACAAATCGAAAATTTCTCAATATCCCTTCGAATTTATCAAAAAGCGTACATTTCATGTTTCACGTTTGTGTAGTAAACTGTTGTATCGCTTGTCTACGATAAAACAATTAATTACAACAATCTCAAACTAGCCTGCTCTACCAGGCCCTGATTGGCTGCCCCAAGACGCGAGCGGCCAGTCAGCGCAGAGCGCCTCCAAATTCAAACTCTCCGCTGCAAAACATATTCAATATTCACTTATCCGCCCAAAATATCAAACACACGCAAAACCAAAAACAACTACCACTGATAGGCCAATATCGAGCGAAACGATAAATAACACCTTATGCCGCTATGAACCTGATGGTCAATAGCTCCATAGCTGAACCTATATTAGTGTTGTTAGCTCTACAGGCATGTACAGTCCCCAGTACTCTCAACCAAACTTTATATAAATCATTCAAACAATCCAAAAATATTTCCTCAAGACAGTAACAAATTTCAAGGACAACTTCTCCCACTAAAACATTATATATTAATGTACTGTTAGAGAAAAAAATTATATTACCACAAAAAGGAACTTAATTTAAAAAAAAATGCCATTCACATCGGAGTGAAAGGAGCCCATTAGGGCACCAGACTCTTACCATTTTTCAATCGCCTAGGCGATTTAGGACCGAAATAGAGCACTACTACCTATAAACTTAAAGCAGCCCCCGTGAAAAAATATGCTACGTCCATAGCTACCGAGGTCTATGTCAGTGCGCATGTGCGCACAGATGTAGTGTATTGACTTATATAAAAACAACAAACAATGGTTTGTAATTTTACTTGGCTCTTAAACCTAACGATTATAAAGAACAAGACCCCATCAGCGGGATCTTAGTGTCCCCGCCCGGACCCCCACAGGAGTAGCGAACTATGGACTACCTCCCTTCTTATGGAGTGCACTTGCGCCTCTTAACTACGAGAACTAAAAGCTCAAGCAGCCTTTCACCTCCCGATAAGAGCTTCCAAAAAAGATGGTATATTGGCTTTCACGTTAACATGCAACTTGAAGATTGGTCACGCCGAGTAACAGACCAGTTGGTAACACTGTACGTAGGTTCAGGCTTTGACCATATGCACAATTCACTACCTGCACACCTCCAAAGCTTCCTTGTTTAGGGCGCACATGTTTTCGTACTGAAAACAAGTAGTTCCGTGAAGAACTATACAGCCTATTTTCATATATCCTACTTATGTTAATTGCCACTATCAACATACAAAATTTCAGTTTGATTGCTGTAATAGATTCGTAGATATTGAGAACTGACTAAATATTTCGGATGGTCGCCATGTTGGATTGTTAAATGTATAGGCCATAGAGTCATGTACCATTAAAGGAAAACTATTGCGTATGCTCATTATTCAAACTTTCACTTCGAATGCATGATTACGACACAAGAAATAAAAACTTAATTATAAAATTCGCACAGCCACCATCTTGAGGTTATGTAAACAATTGAACTAAATTATATACCAGTGCATTACAATGTGTATAAGCATTTGCTGTACCAAGTTTCATTGCGTTTGGAACATTAAATCGCGAGAAAGGTCACTTTAAAACTTTCAAATTCGGTTGGCTGCCATATTCGTTTTGTAGTTAATCGGTTTTTGAAAGTCTTATAGATGAACTTCCAATAGTGCCCTCTATCTCCGTACATAATTTCAGGGCGATACCGCTAACAGTTTCAGAGATATAGAATGCCGGGGAAATATTTCGCACATCCGCCATATTGTGGTTATGTAAACAATTGAACCAAGTTAAAAGTCGGTGCATTGCAATGTGTATAAACATATACTGTACCAAGTTGTATTGCGTTTGGTCGGTTAAATCGCGAGAAACTTCTATTTAAAAGTTGCAAATTCGCTCGGCCGCCATGTTGGTTATGTAGTTACCAGTGTTCCAAAAGTCACATAGGTGAACTACTAGTAGTTCCCTTTATCACCGTAAAAAATCCCAGGGTGATATCGGTAATAGTTTCGGAGATATTGAATGCTGGTGAAGTATTTCGCACAGCGCCTGTTGGATTGGTGAGATGTAATAAAATTTGAAGGACACGGTCGGGGTCGTCCGGAATAGTGCTATGGACTTACCCAGTTTCATTGAAATCGCTCCAGCCGTTTAGAATTTCTTAGGGGGACACACACACACACACGGACAAAAGGTGGTCTCATAAGCCTATTTTTTTTCAAAATTGAAAAAGTGCCAGCAAATAAATGTAAATCGGGATAAACCGGAAATCTTGAGGGCCGGATAAACGAGGTGCAGTAAAACCTGCCTAAAGCGGAACGCAATAGCTCTGGATTTATTTTTCCGTTATACAAAGGGTTGAGTTTTAATAGGACAAAATACACTACAAAGATTGCTGTATTATAATTTGAGTTTTATCATTGTAAGTGATAAAGTCGACTTCGTCATTACGTTACGCCGACGTCACGAAATGTACCGAGAATGCACTGAGGTGTATGACGTCATAGTACCGCTTGGTGCATGTGTACTGAGTTCACTGGTGAGCTCCGGCGTGACGTCATCCAGCCAGCTCCCTCCTTTCACCGCGCGCTCAAGCTCCCTCATGACTTGTAACTTTCTAGCGTTTTGATTGTTTCTTGATCATCTAACGTGTCAAGAGTCTTTGGCTTCCAGCGCAGCGTAAGCCTTCAGCCTTTCTAGCATTTGTCAGCATTTGTAGCATTTAAAATGATATAAAGACCGGTCTTTCAGACTCACTGTCTCTTTTTCCCACTTTAAACAGCACAATTGTTTAGCCGGAAGTTTGTTTTTCTCGTGTTCGTGAATAACTTTAATTTTCTCCTCCAGTGTAAGTGTCTTATGTGAGTCATTGTCACTGAATTGAAAATCCACGGCCTGCTTCCAGTCTCCGACCGGGTCAGGAATGGAATGAATGAAGCCCCCATCTAGTGGCGAGGATATGAACTGTGCCGGCTGCCGAGGCCTGACGCACTCCTCTGGGACAATGATTAAATGAATGACAGATGAAATGAAATGATAGTGAAGAGTGTTGCTGGAATGAAATGTTGACAGGGAAAACCGGAGTACCCGGAGAAAAACCTGTCTGCCTCCGTTTTGTCCAGCACAGATCTCACATGGAGTGACGGGATTTGAACCACGGACCCAGCGGTGAGAGGCGGGCGTGCCGCCGCCTAAGCCACGGAGACTTACATTGTCACTGAATTACAGTACGTAAATAAATGAAATGCACAGTAAAAAGTACACCTTTAGAGATTACTCCAGTTCGCTGTTTTTTTCTACGCCTACTTCTACTCTCATTTGTCAGAAGGAAACTGTGTATTACAAGAGTGTTGGAGGAAGTAATGGTACAGATGTTGAAATGTAGCACACCTGCTGCGTCCTTGAGGAAAAATTAGAGTTAATGTTTCCTAGGACTTTGATGCAAGTACAGTTGCGGTCAAGATTCAGTAGACTACGTAGATTTGTATTATGGATAAGATAATCAGCCTTAGGCTATTTACGCCTACAGTTCCGGAATTTATTTCCTTTTCCCCGTTAGGCAGTTTTCCCGTTTACGGTGTCATTTTACATAGGAAATACCTCCGTTCCGAATTTTATTTTCCGTTTGTCCAGGTTTCCGGTATATGGAGGGACCGGTTTAAGCAGGTAAATTATTAATAGGGCTCAAATTTTAGGTAAATAAATATTTTTTATGTAAATACATATTTTAAGCATTTTTTTCTATAAATACATAAGTTCATGCTTTTCACTTATCAGCACATAAAATACATAATATTTACATTTTTTAAGTATGTTAGATCTTTCAGTTTATTGCATTTTAGTTCTGTGTTACTTCAACGGGGAAGAATCTGTGAGCTATCTAATCTTCATGCAGAGCGTAAGTCAGCTTGCAGCTGTGTTATTCTTAACTTGTCGCCCCGTGCCACTCACTGTGGAAGCCGGGGATTTCCTTGTCCATAGCCATATTGCACCTCGTACTAGACCTCCCCCTCCCCCAGCTACCTGGAACCAGTGTCACTCACATGCAGTTCATTTCTGGCACTGTGAAGTGTAAGGCAGTTCTACGATGCCCAAAGTAAAAACAACTACAAGTTATCGTCTGTTGCAGAATTCAAAGATAATTTTACTTCTGATGGGGGCGTTCTGTTCTGCTAACCAAGTGGGAAAGAAACTAAGGCTAAACAGCGATCTCAAGTTACACAACCCCTCAAGGGCAAGAAACATATTGCCACAATTTCGCGCCCTCAGAATAAGTGTTTCGCGATAATCGTCGGTTATTTGTGATGGACAACCTGAAGATGTATCTCGTTGTGAATTGTAATGCTTCAGCAGTCAGTGAGACATGGCATAAATTGCATTCGTGAGTACTTCATATTGTTTACATTCGCATTAATAAACTTTAATTATAATTAAATATTTTTACCTTTATGTCACATATTTCAAGTTCTCTAATAAATTTTAAAAAAATCCCGATTTTTGGCACCTAAAAATCCGAGCCTCTCTTATTACTCTATCAGTTTACTAGAGTGGTTATCCCTGCGTTACAGTAAGAAGCTTGTTCTCGCAGCTCTGACTACACGTGTTCCGGACACTCGCTGGGACTGCCACCTCGCATGTCATCACCGAGTGAGACGGAGTGCTATGACTGGATTATTTCGCATGAGCGTCCTGCAAACATTTAGAGAGTTAGGCTTGTAACTTTAGCGCCCTTTGAAGGACTCCGGCCACACCTGCTGACGGTAGGACGCCATCTGGCAGACGCTGTTCACGGCTGACCGACCGCGCGAGCCGAGCACATAACTAACTCTGGTGCGAGGATATGCGAGATGAGACCAGCTGGGAGTGTCAGAGCACGTAGTACAAGCTCGGCATAACATAGAAAACATTTTTATTGTCCTGGTCATAACTAACTGAAGCAAATTGAGAGGTTTGGAACAAAAACCAATAGAGCGTGTGAGGTCAGACAAGAAGAAGAAGAAAAAATAAAATTGAACTAACACACGATAACATTTGACAATTCTATGCTTACAGAAATATTGACATTTTAGATTGTTCATGTCGTGGCATAGTGACTAGCATTATTGGCTGTCATCGCGGAGATCCGGTTGGAATTCCGCCTCTGCCTCTGATTTCTACAATGATATGATTTTAGGCTGCGGATATATCTGGAATGGACAGTTCTACGTGGACACATTTCCTACGCCTGCAACAAGTGAAAGCATACTTTTATAGTTCCTACTCGTTGAAGAAGCCTGCGTGATAATTAGAACCTATCTCTTCTCTAACAGTCGCCAGAAACATCTCTCCTCTCCCACTCGACTTAATACCTCTTCATTTGTAACCCTATCTACCCAACTCCTCTTCATCATTCTCCTGTAACACCACATTTCAAACGCTTCAATTCTCCACTTTTCTGCTGCACCAATAGTCCAAGTTTCACTTCCATAGAGCGCCACGCTCCAGACAAAGGATTTCAAAAGTGACTTCATAACTCCTAAATCTATATTCGATGTCAACAGATTCCTTTTATGTCGAAATGCTTTCCTTGCCTGAGGTAAGTCAATTTTTATATCCTCTTTGCTTCGTCCATCACTGGTTATTTTGCTTCCTAAGTAACAGAAGTCTCCTACTTCCTTTAGGTTTTCACCTGCCAATTTGATGTCCATAGAGGTTTCTGATTTATTTCGGTTGCATTCCAATATTTTTGTTTTACTTTGATTGATTTTCATCATGAATTCTTTCCTCAAGACGGAGTCCATACTGTGTTAAACAGATTGCCTCGGATGTAGGGTGTGGTAGCTATGTAGAGATGAAACGATTAGCTCAGGACAGGGAGGAATGGGGAGGTGCATCGAACACGTCAATAGACTGAAGACTCAAACAACACACTGTAGCTTTCAGTCGGTCAACACAAAAATCATTCCAAATACTGAAATATGTGAAAAAAGTGACAGTCAGTCTGAAAGACTAGACTTTATCATTTTAAATGCTACAAATGCTGAACAATACTAGAAAGGCTGGAGGATTCTCGCTTCGCTCGTAGCCAAAGACTCTTGACATGTTAGAAAATGATCTGCATAATACTTATCTTGCTTATCTTGTTTCAAATTACTCGCGAACGGCAAGTGCAAACCAAGGGCAAAGCAAGGTCGAGCACGTGGGGACGAGCCCCTTTCATCCAGTCTAAAAACACTTATAGTGGGCGATGTATTGAAGATAGAGATATGCTCTCGCGGACTTTTTTGTAGAACTTTTCATGCTGACCAATTCTTACGCTCATAGTATATTGATATGTCTAACGGTTTGCCCAGCGTAAGCTTAAGAAGCGCACCGACGCCAGGTTTGTTTTCGACTTTTTCACTGAAATCGTTACTGCTTGGCTTCCTTTGATCATACATAAATTATTTTCACAGAATCTTTCCTCGAGATATCCTTTACAGAATGGTGAAAATCGCATCGAAATCCATCCAGTGGTTCTGGAGATTACCCGTGACATCCAAGAATCGGGGATTTTTGTCTTATACAGTGAAACTTGGATAATTCGAACCTCAAGGGACCAGTAAAAAAATTCGAATTATCCAACAATTAGAATTATGAAAGTTCTTTGAAAAGGGTAGATAAAATATTAAAATTCAAATTTTCCGGTTCCCCTAACCTTTTCGCGCCTTTGCCACTCTCATTTTCATAACCGAGAACTGTGTCTTTATTTTTTTAGGTTTGTAGACAACGTGTTTGAAGGAATCCCGAAAGCCTTTGCAATTTCAGTTTTTTCCTTCATTCCCTTTCCCACTTCTTTAATCACCGCTATTTTCTCCGCCAAAGTCAATGTTTTGTATGGAACCCGAGGCTTTGATGACGACATCTTAGTTCTGTACACACACTTTAAAACACAGGCAAAACCAAACTTCTAAACAAGTCTAATCAGACCACTCAGCACGCACTACCAGACAGGTGTAAGGGATGACACTCTTATGAGTCAAGAGATGTGGAGCGTTGCAAAACAATTGGAGGGGGAAAGGTTGGGCATTGACCTTGGAAGGAGCGTCGCAGGCGTGTTGTTAGTCATGTAGGCAAAACCATCGTGTAGGGGCCGCATGCCAATGATACGTCGTTTTTCAGGAATTCCTGACCCAACTGTTTGGCTTCCGATTGGCTTTTTACACGTAAAAACTTCGAATTATCCAAAATATAATTCGAATTAACCACGATTTTTTAGCATTGATTGTATATAAAATGCTAGGGACCGAGAGAAAAGTTCGAATTAAAGAAGATTTCGAATTATAGAAGTTCGAATTAGCCACGTTCCACTGTACTAACGAAGTAGAGATTGTCGGGGAGCACATGCACCAGGCGGTACTATGACGTCACACACCTCAGTGCATCTGGGTACATTTCGTCCCGTCACCGTAACGTAACGCCAGACCCCAGCGTAATGACGAAGCTGACAAGATCATTTAAAATGATAAAAAACAAGATGTTCAGTAAAGAACATATAGCCTACTTTCTCCTAAATGTATGAGTATAGTTATAACTCGTTGTTATTATCAAAGAGTATAATAGAACTATTCTTTGTTGAAGACCTTAGAAACGATTTACCTCTACCAAACGCCACAACCTAGATAAAAACTGCTACCATCATTGAAGAAAGAAAGATAAGAAGTATATCAAGAATGTTATGGATCTGGAGACATAATCGACCGGACTGGCTGCGTGGCTCAGCGGTAACGTTCTCGCTTGCTGGGCCCTAGGTTGCAGGTTCGTATCCTGGCGCAGTCAGCTGGCATTTGAGGGTGCACAAATGCGAGGGAGCCGTGTCAGTACATTTACTGGCACGTTAAAGATCCCCTTCGGGCCAAAATTCCGGCACCCCGGTGTCTCTAAAAGCAGCAGTAGTTAAAAGGGATCTAAAACCAATAACATTAATATTATTATTATTATTATTACATATACGACCTGCCGTGGGCAACATCCAACTTTAAGTTGAGGCATGTCTTTACACAACTGGTTGTGCATGGCTTTCACAACCCTAATTGAATTAACAAATCTTTCCATGACCCTACAGAGACGTGTGTATACAAACTATGTGGATATTTTCGATTGCTATTTGCCTGAAATAAAAGTAGTAATTAATAACCTGAACTAACACCATCGGCTTTAATTCAGTTACTATGTGAAATCGTTTTGTTCTTTACTTCAAATAACATTTTCAAGTAACGCAAAATAGGCTGTTACAAACCCTTTAAAATAAAAAGTAAAAATGTATCGTAGTATCATCTTGTCATTCTTCAAATTCGATGCGCATAGAATTCCAATGGTATAGTCATCAATGGAGCCCCACGTAGACTAGTCGTGACATCTAGTGGTGAAATATCGAACAATATAATCCTAACAGAGCGAGTGCATTCTAGCGGCCAGAAGAAGAGACTTTTCAATAAAATCTGGAAGTTAATAAGTTACTGCCTGCAGTTACCTTTTTGGCAGCTAGATGTCTCGAGTAAATCTGCTGGCGAATTATGTTTTAATTAAATATATATTTTACACCATAATATGCACAATATAACGCTTAATTTTAAAACATCTGAGTCATTACAAAACAATAAACAAATAAAATTTCAAGCAAAAAACCTAGCTCTGATCGGGTTTGAACCACAGGCATTTGAGCGATAGGCTAACGCTCTACCACTGAGCTAATTGTGTCAACGAATATCGTTCTATATAAAATGACTTACATAGAACTTGTTAAGCAAATAATGATTTATACTAAACGATTTCATCACTGGAGTATATTATTTATATATAAAACATTTCACACAAAGTTTATTTATTTCGTATCAGTACGCTATATTGCATGCAATACTCAAATTAGTGAAATATAAGTCAGGCACAAGATATCCGCTGCCATCTTGTCTTATTACTGAATCAGCTCAGCTTTTTAAAATCACGTCTGCACTATTGTATTACAAAATAAACTTTTAATTTCGAACGTGCCTCTTTCTTTAGAACAGTTAAAACGATTCTCGGCTCGATAATCGGAACTGGTGGGTCCCATGATATGGATTATAAAGTTTGCATAATTCGCACGGCCGCCATCCTGAAATGGTATGGCGGACGACCTTGTAGTTTGGTCACAAGACGCATCCTATACGAAGGTATATTGTTACCAAATTTGGTAGAGATCGGATGATTTGGTTAGTCGTTATTTGATTTTACGTTTTGAACGTTTGAGTGGCCGCCATTCAGTTTTAGTAAAGATGGCGGCGATATAAAACGTGACACTGAGGTGTCCTTTGCTAGTGCTACCTTTGTACCAAATTTCGTTCAATTCGCATTCACCGTGTTCGAATTGATAGGGGGGGACAGACATTCAGAGTACACACACACACACAGACTCACACACACACATACACACACACAGACAGACACACTTTTTTCGCCCTGTGTTGATCTCATAAGTCTACTTTCATTTTTTGCAAAAATCGAAAGTAGGCTAAAAAGAGACAGTGAATGCAATGGGTTATTTTACGTATTCCGAAGATGGCGAAAATCGAGGAAAGAAGAAGAAGAAGAGGAGCCTTGTTAATGCTTAATACCACACATTTTGTTTTGATTACTTCGCTCTACTTTTCGTGTAAATTTAGAGAGATTTGTTTTTTTATGTCTAACATCTTTCCACTCGGTTGCTGGATATTTTTGTGGGAGTGATTTTGAAAAATGGGACGGAAGTGGATCGGACGGAAGTGTGTAAGAGGCACTGCCAACTGGATCGCATCCCTCCTGGCTGCTAAAGCAGCAGAGTATCAAGAAGGCAGTGCGAGAGTAGAAATATCAAGTAGGCAGTGATAAAAAAGAGAGTCTAGGAAATGTTACCGTTTTTATTATTCTTGACACTAATCAACGCACAAATATCTTTTTTATTTACACTCTAATAATACATAACAATACCAAGACTCTCTTTTTTATCACTGCGTACTTGATATTTCTACTCTCGCACTGCCTTCTTGATACTGTGCTACTACAGTTTCATTCCTCCTCTTAATTTACAATATAATATGTGATGTTTGTTTAAACAAGTGTGACAGTAGCATATCTCCAATTCAATCTATACATTCATCATAGTACCAGTATGAAAACGGAGTGTAAATTAACATTTGAAGAATGTCCAAGCTGTGTAGTGTACGAGTAGGATAACATATTACACATCGTATGCGACTACTGTAAGGTACGTATCTTTTTTTTTTTTTTACAGATGATCCGCTGTTGAACTATTCAAAGATCCATGAACCATGGATTGAAATCACCTGACTTAGGGGGTACATTCCAAAGTCAATGTATAATATAAAACGTCCTCTCGGCACGCCGGAAGGCGGAGGTAGATTTCACCGGACAAACTTGGGGATAGGCGAAAATAGGCAGAATATGCAGGTTTTCGTAGAAGGATCAGACCCCATTTATTGCGAGAAGATATTTTATAATTGGAGATTAATTAACTTTGTTTTTCGTAATTTTATGCTTATTTTAAACATTTTATTGTCTTATGGGAACGGTAACCTTCTTGTCATTTGGGGTCCATTTTTATACTTGTGGTCACATTATCCTTATGCAAGGTTTCGACACTGATGTGTAACTATGTAACGGTCTGTTACTTCTTCACGCAAAATTATATCTCGCGGAGAGATTTTTATTGGTTCCTCAGTTTAGGGGCTGCGACAACGCGGTCATGTAACCCCGTGTACTTAGGGATGGCTCTATTAGTCAGTAATTCAGGTAAGGACTGCAGACGGTCAATTTCAAGCAGTAGTTCATAATGTTGCTACCAGGTACTACCGTCAGCGACACCTACCTGTGAACTTGGCTACTAGATGTCACCGCAACCAGCAACTCGCAACGAACGTTGGAACTTCCCCTCCATAGGAAAGCATACTGAGGGATTTTTAGCGCTCTTAGAAAATCCGACGACTTCGGCCGGCTTTGAACTCGCGACCTTGGGCATAGACATTCAGCATGCTTGCTACCAGTTACGTCACCGAAGCCGCTTCAGACTTAGTCAGATGGAATTCTGAATATGATCTCGTGCAAGTGCGTTATCTTGGCAACGTCTGATGGCTCATCCCTCATCAATTTAGTAGTGTTGCCATGGCAACCACTGATAGCTCTTGGCATTTTCTTATAATTCCGAAATCATTTTTCTCATCCCTTGGCATAATGGTGGTTCATATCAAAAATTCTTTCAGACAAAATTTTAGGTAATTATTAGGGGAATATTGTCCATTTTGTACGGTTTTGATATTGTGCCTATTAAGAGAGATATGATTAATGTTTCCCGAAAAACCCACTTTTTCCCACCCCTTTGGTCAATGGTTGGTGCTATAAAAAAACTCTTCAAACATAAATTTTTGGGCTTTATCCGACACATAGTATGAACGTTGAACGGATTCGATATTTCACATATTAAGAGAGTTATAGCAATATTTCACTTTTTCGAAAAAAAAGCCCCCCATTTTCACCCCCATTACCGATTTAGCCCAGTAACGAACTCGACCGAGATTTTATAGGTATACATATTCGGTAAAAAGTGATTGGTGCAAAATTACGGCAGTTATCGTGTCCACAAGAACCTGATATATATATATATCTCGGGGGAACCTGTAACCTCCAGAGAGCGCGTCCCCAGGTGGCGGATAGGGGGCCCCTACAGTTTGTAGGGTTGGTTCAAATACCCCCCAATAGAACCCGCGGACCAACAGGTAGCCCAACTCCTGGGGGCTTTATAATGCTGGGACACCCTCTCTCCAGGGGTTACAAATATGGAGGGCCCAAGCTCAGGGTTAGTAGTGAAGACCTCAACGGCGAATACGGTGGAGAAGATGGACTTCAGTACAGCGTATGAGGCGGAGGAGGCACCCCAGTGCTCGGGGTTGATAAGAGTAAAAGGTATATGGATGTCCATATATCCAACTCACTAGTGTCTGTTCTGGCATCCAGCGGCTAGTGAGCAGCGTCTGTTCACCTAGTTGGTGCGGCTGTTCGAAGCACGGCTTAATCTCAACAATTAAGTCTTAAAATCTTGTGATCTCCATCGGAGATCACCACAAACAATCTTCAACTTGAAGCAACCATGGCAGAACGACAGGAAAAGATTCCACTACCCCAGGCCCCAGTCAATAGATTGGATCCCTGTTCTGGTCATAGGATTCTGGGGGACCAGACATGTCATGTAGAGAAGGATCGGAGCTTCTCAAAACCTCTTCGACCTAAACGAAAGTGTTTCATAGGTACACTTAATGTGAACACTTTGCTTAAGCCTGGGAAACTCAAACATCTAACGAACACGCTTGATAAATTCAGCATCAAAATTTTGGCATTGCAGGAAACACGATTTACAGATGAAAATCACTTTGATTCTGAGAATTACAGGCTCTATAAAGGAAAACCTGCAGTGTAGATCAACACAGGACCAAGACAATTTGGCACAGGTTTTGCGGTTAGCAAGTCCGTTACAGATTCAGTAATTGATTTTACTTCACCATCAGAAAGACTCTCAACACTCTCAATAAAATCGGGAAACAAGGTATACACACTGATTAACGTGCATGCACCAACGAATGACTACAACAGGAAAGACCCTCAGGTAATAGAAGACTTCTGGGAACTTCTGGAGGAAATCACGAACAAAATTCCCAAACATCATGTCAAGATTCTACTGGGGGATTTTAATGGTCAGTTAGGAAAAGAAAAGAAATATAGGAGAATTACAGGACCATACACTGCTCATAGCAGAACCAATAAAAATGGTGAACACCTTATAAGCTTCTGTCAAAATTTCAATCTCCAAATTATGTCAACACAATTCCAGAAGCCTACGCGTAAATTAACAACATGGATATCCCCCAATGAAACACTTGGAGAATTCCAGATTGACCACGTTGCTATCTCTAGAAGGAACGCTAAAGAAGTCCTTAATGTGAAAACCAGGAGAGGATTCTTTGACTCAGATCATCATTTACTACAAATCAAGGTAAAATTTCAACCCAACAGACAAAGGATAAGGGGAACCCAGCTTTTCCGAACTGATCCAGAATACCTTGAATTCAACAAGATGAACGTCATTGAAGAAATCCGTCAAATGGATACCACGAGCTGGTCTGAACTTGCAGAGAAAATGAAACAAGCAATAAAATTCGGTCAACCTCCGAGAAAGAGAAAACATAGGTGGTGGAACATCACATGCGATCATGCTATTGAATATAGGTTTAAAGCATGGAATAATTTCAATAGCCATAAAACAACAGAAAAATGGCAAGAATTTGTGCAGGTTCGGAAAAACACTTCTAAAATTATTCGCCGAGAAAAGCGCAATTATGATAATAATAGGCTAAATGAAATAGAACAGGACTTCACTAAGAACAACACCAGAAATTTTTACAAGACCTTTAGAGAAAATATAGCAGGCTTTCAACCCCCTAGTTTATGCTTCCAACGACCTGATGGATCTCTGGAAACAAATACGAGCAATAATTGTGAAATTCTAGCTAAATATTTCAGTACACTCCTTAATTGCGAAGCACCTTCTGAACAACTTCAATTTGCAAAACCAGTGCCCAACCTTGATTCACTTCCACCATCACTTGAAGAAATAGTGGACATAATCAAGTCATTAAAAAACAATAGAGCCCCTGGTGAAGATGGACTTATTGCAGAAGTTTGGAAATTGGATCATGAACACATAACACCAAAAATTCACAGAATAATATCAGATGTCTGGAAAACAGAGAAAATCCCAAAAGAATGGAAGAGTGCTTTGATACACCCACTCCATAAGAAGGGAAGCAAAACTGATCCGAATAATTATAGAGGAATTTCGCTTCTTCCAGTCGCTTATAAAATTCTCTCTAAAGCTTTGCTGAATCGACTCGAGCCACAGGTGGACCACCATATTGGAGAATATCAGGCAGGTTTCAGGAAGGGAAGGTCCTGTATTGAGCAGATCTGGAACCTCAAGACCATACTGCACATCCGACGATGCAGGAACACTACAGTCACATTTGTGGATTTCAAAAAGGCTTACGATTCGGTTGACAGACAAACCTTGTTTAACAGACTAGAAGAATTAGGAGTTGACAGGAAGACGAGGGCCATCATCCAGGAAACATTATTGGGAACTACCTCAAAGGTGAAATTCATGGGAGAAATCTCTAACTCTTTTGCAATACATACTGGAGTTCGACAAGGGGATGGTTTATCACCACTCTTGTTCAACATCGTACTGGACAAAATCATCACAGAATGGGAAAAGCATGTGAAAGGTATCCAAATTGGAAAGGAGAAAGGGAAAAGAGTCACTGTGAAATGCTTGGCCTTTGCAGATGATCTGGCCATCTTAACAAACAACAAGGATGAAGCCATATTAGCGCTAGAGAAACTACATGAAATCTCCAGTAAAACGGGACTTGATATTTCCTATGAAAAAACACAGTATATGGATACCAAATCAACAGGAAACATCACCTTGCGAACGCAATATGGAAATATCTCGCAGGTCACTCACTTCAAATATTTAGGAGAAGCCATCCAACCCACAGGATTGAACACAATTTCTAATGCAGATAGAATAGTAAAATTGCAGAAGGCGTACAAGCTGACATGGAATCATTATAACAAAAGAGCAGTATCTCGCAATGCAAAATTGCGCCATTATAACACAGTTGTCTTGCCTGAAGCCTTGTACGCGGCAGAAACAACCGTCATTAGAGGAATGACAAGAATTCACGATATTGAGAAACAGGAACGAAAAATTCTTAGGAAAATCCATGGCGCTGTTTTCCGTAATGGAATTTGGGTCAGGAGACCAACAAAGGAACTTTATGAAAATACAGACACCATTGTAGATAAATTTAGGAAGAGACGTCTGCAGTTCTATGGACACATATATAGGATGGATGAGAACAGACTCACTAAGAAGATTTTCAATATCGTGAATGCAAGTAAATTAAAGACCAGTTGGATTAAAGAAGTACATGAAGACCTGGAATTACTTAAAATCTCTGAAGATGACATTAAGGACAGAGAACAATTTAGAAATAAAATCAGAAACACGAAAATTGTACAAGTTTCAAGGAAAGATACATCAGGGAAAAAATGGACAGAGGAAAGGAAGAAAAAGCACAGTGAACTAATGAAGAGGTTTTGGGAAGAAAAGAAGAGAGGAAAAGGAAGTGAAGCTGTGATTGGCTCAAGTTCTCACGCTCTCCTGAAGGGGAATAATCGGAAATAATATATATATATATATATATATATATATATATACATAAATTATATATAAACTTTTGAACTGACGGTGGTTTTGGGGTCTGGGGGATGTGAAACGCGAAGATATGTCGAAATTTTCCGGAAGTCGAAACATGGTATCCATTGCAATAGTTAGCTTTCTAATGAAATCTACCTCTGGTTGGTTCCTCAGTTTAGGGGCTGCGACAACGTGGTCATCTAACCCCGTGTACTTTGGGTGAGTGTAGAATCTGTCTGATAAACGGTGTGAATTGTAATGGCTGTATTAGTCTGTAATTCAGGTAAGGACTGCATACGGTCAATTTCAAGCAGTAGTTCCTAATGTTGCAGTTACTACCGTCAATGACACCTAGCTGTGAACTTGGCTACTAGATGCCACCCCAACCAGCAACTCGTAACGAACGTTGGAACTTCCCCTCCAAAGGAAAGCATACTGAGGTATTTTAGCGCTCTTAGAAAATCCGACCACTTCGGCCGGCTTTGAAACCGCGACCTTGGGCATAGACATTCTGCATGCTACCAGTTACGTCACCGAAGCCGCTTCCCACTTAGTAAGATGTCAAAGTCAACCCCTGGCACCATCCAGCCCATGACGGGCTAAGGCCGACCATGCGACCGCTGCCCAGCCATTTGGCCTGCAGATATTGGGGTGACGCGTCATCAGCGCGTCGGGTCCCCTCGGCCGTTAATCGTGGTATTCGTGATCGGGGTGCTGTCTCACTGTCAGACAGCTACTCAATTGTCCTCACGAGGCTGAGTGCACCCCGTTCCAACCCTCACGTCAGTTTTAAAATCCCTGACGGAGCCGGGGATCGAACCCGGGGCCTCCGGGTGAGAGGCAGGCGCGCTACCCCAACACCACGGGGCCGGCTTAGTCAGATGGAAATACTGAATCTGATCTCGTGCATTTGCGTTGTCATGGCAACGTCTGATGGTCATCCCTCATCAATTTAGTAGTGTTGCCATGGCAACCTCTGATAGCTCTTGGCATTTTCTTATAATTCCGAAATAATTTTTCTCATCCCTTGGCGTAATGATGGGTCATATCAAAAATTATTTCAGACAAAAGTTTTAGGTAATTATTAGGGGAATATTGTCCATTTTGTACGGTTTTGATATTGTGCCTAATAAGAGAGATATGATTAATGTTTCCCGAAAAACCCACTTTTTCCCACCCCTTTGGTCAATGGTTGGTGCCATAAAAAACTCTTCAAACATAAATTTTTGGGCTTTATCCGACACATAGTATGAACGTTGAACGGATTCGATATTTCACATATTAAGAGAGTTATAGCAATATTTCACTTTTTCGAAAAAAGCCCCCCATTTTCACCCCCTTCGACCGATATAGCCCAGTAACGAACTCGACCGAGATTTTATAGGTATACATATTCGGTAAAAAATTCAAAGTGATTGGTGCAAAATTACGGCAGTTATCGTGTCCACAAGAAACTGATATACACATATATATATATATATATATATATATATATATAGATATACACATATATATATATATATATATATATATATATATATATACATACATAAATTATATATAAACTTTTGAACTGACGGTGGTTTTGGGGTCTAGGGGATGTGAAACGCGAAACATGTCGAAATTTTCCGGAAGTCGAAACATGGGACCCATTGCAATAGTTAGCTTTCTAATGAAATCTACCTAAAACGGACACAGCGCAGGTATCCCTCGGAATCCCCAATTCAAAAAATTTCCAAACGCAATTCATCATGGGAAAGGAGGGAGACATTTCTATGTAGGGTAATAAATGATGCCAGCAGTTGGTCGATAAAATGATTTTCAATAAAAAAAATTGTGATTGGTTTACATTCTTTACTTGATAGTAATATTCTAATAATTTGCACACTTCTGTAATATGGTGAGCAATATTATTTTGTTTTAGTCCAAATTGCTACATAATATTGCACAAACTACTTATTTATAACTAAAGTTCGGAAGTTTTAAGACCTGAAGAAGTACAAAATATGCCCTAAAAACTAGCTAAATATGACCTAAAACTATAAAATATGACCTAAAAAACTGCGTCTCGTCACCGAACTCTTTCACATACTTTCTGAACTGTACAGTTTCACTACACTTCACGTTCGGCATAATGGGGTTCATTGCAGTACTACAAGTGTGACCAATCTGTTGAAATCCGTTGATAGTGAAAGGGCAAGGGAGCTTTCACTCGGCCCTGCAAGGAAGAACTGGGCGAGACATAACATGGCATTTCCTTGTTTGCTAATTGCTTCTGAGCTAAATATATCTACTGGAGTGACATCCTATTGAAAGGCGGAAACACACTATCGTCATGATCCATGACCTCATGCGTTCAGTGTCGCAATTTAACTTGTCCAGAGAGATGTGCTAAGAGACGTCCGTAGAGGAGCGCCTTCTTGGAATCAGGTCTTCTAAACCTGCGATCTGCCTGTTCCGGGAAAAGAAAGAACAATATATCTACTACACTATTCGGAAATTCTGTGTTTGAAACTCGACGCACATAACACGTACCTTGTTAACGACGCCTCAATTTAAAAGAGAAATGCTGAAATTATTACCAAATATGACCTTATATCACTAAAATATGACCAAAACAATAAAAATGGCTGAAATATGCATTTATAGGCAACATCAAATTGCTTTAAACGTGGTCAGGGACCCGTCATTCAAACTTATTTTTCAGATTTCGGGTAAAATGAGCTCAGGAAAAAAAAAAGCTTTTCCTTAACATCCGAACCTTATTTACGACACATTTGCTACAAAATTCTAAGTCCTTATGTTCAATGAACAATTCGAATGATACAGTTTGCATTTAAAACGTTAAGATGATGATAATTGTTGTTTTAAGGGGCCTAACATCTAGGTTATCGGCCCCTAATGGTTTGGGTGATGGTGAAAGATGAGATGAGAATGAAAACTATAACTAATACTAACTACAGACTTATATACTAGAAGACGAAATGGTAAACAAATAAAGGATAAGGCAAATAAAGGACAGGAAGAAAAGAAATGTCTTGGGACTTGGAAGGAAGGAGAGCCATGAAAGGCAGATAGGATAGGGACAGAAGAGAGGGCCCGCTCCAAAGTCAGTGGAAAAGGAAAATAAACGGACCCAGCTCAGGAATCCCTCGGGGTCGCCAACTCCCGAACTCACCATCCGTGAGCCCCTGAGGGTGTAGCACTATCCAGGGTGCAACAGAAGTGGTGGGGATCCATACACCCTCCTCCTTGAGGGCCTTGTGCAGAAGGCAGGGGATAACATGAAAAGAAATAGAAGGCTGACCCCTCGCAGAAGGCTGGTATCAGGAAAGATGAGAGAAGGGCCAATTAAGGCGGGAAAGGAAGAGACTCCCTAGACCTCGGATACCCTAATACCGTCGGGGTCGGAAGAGAACAAGAGTTGTCCAAGTGAGGTCGACAGGGAAGAAGACGGAGAGGAGCCCGGCACAAGTAAGTGGAAGTAATGCCGCACTCAGCTGGGGTCCCATGGTCGCCACTAGATGTGAGCCCCTGGGGGCTTTACATGTTAAATAGCACAAACTCTAGTAGCGACCATACCACAGTGGTTGCGCAAGGTCAGAACACTTGACACAACTTGACTCGGCGTAAACAGAAGCTTCAGTGCGTCCTTGAGAACAATTAGTCTATGTGTGTTTGTCCATGTTACTATGTTCATTGTATGAGTGCTATTGCGCTTGTTTGGGGCACGGACTCCGTGTATAATAATAATGATAATAACTTTCATGAGGTTGGTGTCTGATAGGCCGTTCGGCCGTAAAATCGCGTGCTGCGTACCAATCATTCACATCTCACCTCCGACCACGTTGAAATGGAAATTAATTTATTTTCCGTGTCCAAACCAAATTAGATTTTGCCAGTAAGTAGCAACAGTTATAGCATTAGCATTTGCAGCCAAAAGATCGTCTTTTGAACATATGTCCTCCATCAAGGGACAGATCAGCAGGTGTTCTGGATCTTGTAATATGCTGCAGTCACAGAACTCTCATTGTTGACGAGCATGTTCCATTTCTTGAGATTGTTCTTGCAGCGTGAAACCCCCGTCCTCAGTCTGTTCAATGATTTCCAAATTCCATATGGCAAGTTGTGACCAGGTGCCATTTTTTCTGATAGAGGAATAGTTGGGTCTTTGATCTCTGTCTTCCATATCTTCACACGGGCAGCTTCTTGTGAGCCTTCGAGGGCTGTTACTCCCCTGAAAAAGCTGTTTCTGGACTTAAGTCTCTGTCGGGCTGGTTGTTGGCCGAAAAGTGGATGCCTTGAATCGGTTTCTTGCCGTTTCTTCTCAGAAGCTGCTGCTACCATTCTTGGAGAAATTCCAATAAGAGGGTAGATCTTCTGAAGTGGTGTTGGTCTAAGACACCTGGAAGTCTCATTCAGAGCTATATCCACCTCTTTGGAATGTGGAGAAAAAAGCTTAACTGGTGCTGCATATTCAGCAGCTGAGAAGCTCAGTCCAAGGGCTGAAGTTCTGAGAGTGGTGGGGTGAGCACCCCATGTCCTTCCTGTTAGGCATCTTAGTATGTTATTTCGTGCAGATACTTTACTTTTGGTGTTCAAGCAATGTTGCTTGAAAGACAGAGTTCGATCGAAGGTGACACCAAGATATTTTGGTGTAAAACAATGAAGGATTGTTTTACCTTGCCACTTAATGTTCAGTGTCCTCTTAGCTTCTTTATTTCGCAACTGGAAAGCACAAACTTGCGTTTTGGCTTCAAATTATTTCTGTGATAGTATCGACCAAGTTCTTCCAAAACACAGGACAAAGAATGTTCTACTTCTTCAAAGCTACGACCTTGCACGGCTACTGCAGTGTCATCTGCGTAGATAAATCGCCCGGTGCCTTCTGTTCTGGGATGGTCATTGATGTATACATTGTAAAGCAGTGGTGCTTAGACGCTGCCTTGAGGTAGTCCATTCTTCTGGAGGCGCCAACGACTACTTTTCGAAGGAGAGACACGTAAAATCTTCTGTTCTCAAGGAACGTTGTTAGCAGTGAGGTCAGCCTGTAGTCCTTTATCAGTTCATAAATAATAAGGATTATCCATACACAGTGTAATTCAATGCAGATGAGTTCCTTGCTAAGGCCGAACCAGCTATTGGATACAAGATGGCCGGCTAGTATGTTCGGGAGAATAAGAGTAGCTTATATTACCCATCACCGAGGCTCCCCAGGGGTTCACATCTAGTGGGACGTGGGTTGGCGACCACTGGATCCCAGCTGAATCCGGCAATGCTTCCACTTACTTGTGCTGGGCTCCTGTCCGTCTTCTTTCCAGTCGATCTCTCTTGGTCAACTCTTGTTCTCTTTCGACCCTGACGGTATTAGGGTATCCGAGGCCTAGGGAGTCTTTCACTTTCCCGCTTTAATTGGCCCTTGTCTCATCTTGCCTGATACCCTCATTCTTCGAGGGGTCAGCCTTCTTTTTCTTTTCATGTTATCTCCTGCCTTCTGCACAAGGCCCTCAAGGAGGCAGGGTGTATGTAGCCCCACCACTTATGGTGCACCCTGTATAGTGCTACACCCTCAAGGGTTCACGGCTGGCGAGTTTGGGTGTTGGCGACCCCGAGGGATTCCTGAGCTGGGCCCGTTTTGTCCCCTTTTTCCTGTGACTTTGGGGTGGTCCCTCTGCTATCTGCCTTTCATGGCTCTCCTTCCTTCCAAGTCCCTCAATCCTCATTCTTCGAGGGCATTTCTCTTTTTCCTGTCCTTTATTTGCCTTATCCTTTATTTCTTCTAGTATGTAAGTCTGTAGTTAGTATTAGTTATAGTTTACATTCTCATCTCATCTTTCACTATCACCTAAACCATTGCTTGCCACGGTGGGTGAGTGGTTATAGTGTCGGACTACCAACCCCAAGATTGCAGGTTCGCCCCTGGCCATGGTAAGTGATTTTTGAAGGCGACAAAAATCACGATACTCATGTCATACGTTGTTGGCATGTTAAAGAACCCATTTGAATTCAGTAGGCCGTGTTCAATGGCAAAATTAATCTCGGGATTTTCCGCCAACACAAAGTTCCTCCATTCTCTACTTGAAAGCGCTGTAGTGTCAAGGAGTTTAGATATCTAACCTCCTTGACTTTCATAGCGTTCAAAGGAACGACGAAATTCGACATGCAAGCTACCCTCTGGGTGTCAATTAACAAAGCTTGCACCAGGCACCCGAGGCCATACGATATTATTATTATTATATTACCTAAACCATTAGGGGCCGATAACCTAGATGTTAGGGCCCTTAAAACAACAATTATCATCATCATCATCATCATCACCATGCTGCTAATCTCTTTTGAAGCCGCTGGCTGCAAGCGAAGCGAGCAAGCCAGCGGCACTAGGGGACCAGGTACCGCTGGGGCAATGCGCTACTCTGCCTGGTGTATGTTATTTCAAGGGGGATAAATTGAATTTTTCGTAAATATAAAATTATTTCATTGATATAATAATAAAGATTTCCGCCGCAAGCGACTATCCAGTCGCTTCGGCGATTGCGTGTTTAAATTGGTGAATTATATTTTAAATTTCTGTTGTGAAATAAGTTTGGGATTGAAAAAGATGTAATTAGTTGCTTTGTTTCGGGGAATAAACAGTTGCCATAGCAGAACGACCTCTGTTAGCCTGGTGGTATGGCTTTAAAATGTAGTGTGCGCCATGGCCGGCGTTAGCAACGACTTCAAATAGTAATACTACTACTTGGAGGGGAAGGTAGTGGAGGGGGTCACTGCTGCTCTGCTACTGGGAGCGAAACAAAACCTCTTGTCACGAGCTGTCGCCACACCAATTTTGGTTGGTTGCTTCCTCAGTTTAGGGGCAGCTACAACGCGTTCATGTAGCCCCGTGTACTTTGGGTGTGTGGAGAATCTGTCTGATAACCGGTGTTAATTGTGATGGCTGTGTTAGTGTGTGTTATCTCATCTGTAATTCAGGTAAGTACTGGAGACGATCAATTTGAAATAGTTTCTACTTTTTCTACCAAATGCTACCGTTCACGCCAACTAGCTGTGAACTTGGCAACTAGATGCCTCCGCAACCGCCATCTGATGTTGAAGGTTGGAACTTTAATAGAGCATTAATCAAATTTAGCTTTACACAATTGCACTGCAGTTAGTGGATGGTTCTTTTACATGCCATAAATCTATGACATGGGCCCACTGGCTTTACTTCCCCTCTAAAGGAAGACATACTGAGGGATTTTTAACGCTCTTAAAAATCCGACGACTTCAGCCGGGTTTGAACCCGCGCCCTTGGGCATAGAAGCTTAGCATGCTAGCAGCTACGCCTCCGAAGCCACTTAGCTAACAGTTGGGTTTAGGAGACTCCTATATTACCCATGCTAATTTCCAACTTTGTATGCAATCTCCCAATTGCGTAGGCTATTATCATCTCCCAAATTTGCACATGAGCCTCATTATTTGTTCAAATTAATGTTATGACTAAGGCCCGGAAGTACATGCGCATTTAATGCTGAAGTAGTCGGTTGGTTTCAAAATAAAACAAGTAGATGAATGAGTATCAAAACAGGACACATCTTGGCAGGGTCTATTGCGCATCGATCAGCGCATCAGCTGAAAGGGCGCTCTCTGTGTGCTGCTTATGAAATTGTTTCGAGTTCAGTCAGTGCCGGTGTGTTTACATTTGTGAAATCTACTTTATACTTGTGAAGAGTGATTACTTTATTTTCAAAATAAGATACATCCGATTACTGAGTTGCAAATCAAGATAGGCTACATCAGCAACTTTTAAAACAAAATAAGACACATCAAATAGGCTATTAAAATACTTATTTCTTCTTTTCTCTTCTTTTCTTAGTCGTTTACCCTCCAGGTTGGTGGAACCCACGGACTCAGCGAGGGAACTCACCCTTACCGCCTCTACGGGCAGTGTCCTAGAGCTGGGAACATCTAATCGGAGTGGATACAACTGGTGAGGTGTGATTGGCACCTCACCCAGGCGGCCTCACCTGCAAAGCGAACAGGGGCCTCATGACGGAAGAAGGTAATGGATGGTTAGGATGGAGAAGCAAGGAAGAGGGAAGGAGGCGGCCGTGGCCTTGAAGAAGGTACCATCCCGGCATTTGCGTGAAGACGAAGTGGGAAATCACGGAAAACCACTTCGAGGATGGCTGAGGTGGGAATCGAACCCCCTCTACTCATTTGGAACACCCGGGGCTGAGTAGAACCCATTCCAGTCCTCATACCACTTTTCAAATTTCGTGGCAGAGCCGGGAATCCAACCCAGGACCTCCGGGGCGGCAGCTAACCATGCTGACCGCTACGCTACGGAGGCGACTAAAATACTTATAAAAGGGAAAATTAAACAGCATGAGTTATGAAGCTGTTGGGAAATATGTGTCAATATCGTTTACAACTTAAAAAAAGAGGCACATTTATTGTCAGTAAACAAAGGACTTATTTAGTTTTTTGTGTCTCCTGAAAAAAATTGTTGAAGTGAAGTGTCTTGTTTTGATACCAGACGCCTCAAATACAAAGTTTAGCAGAATATTCGGACAGAAAGCTCACTTTATTGAAGATGACATCGTAACTCGGTTAAGACAAGACGCTGTGCGTGGCAAATTACTTTGAACGTGACGAGACAGGCGCATGGAACTTAATATGCTGAGGACCTCACGCCTCATTAGCACCCGGGCGTGGTCATGGCACGATTATTGGCTTTATTGATCAAATACTCGCCGCCTGACCCGAGCCTTCCTTCCGAAGAAACTCCAAGTTAATTAGTTTTCCTTAATTATGCGCTCTAAATGGAATGGTCTTATTTCATTCGATCTGCTTCAATCTTCAATCAAACAGTGTACGTACAAGGGGACGGATTCATTTGCGCTAACAAGGGGAAGATACGATGCATGGGTCATCGATTCGAACCATCCTTAGTACGCGTGTAGAGCATGACCAGGCGTATACCAGGTGCAAGTAGTAAGGTGCGCTTCTCAGCCGTTTCCGAGAAATTACTTAATTGCAAATACAGTGCGGCGTCTATGTGCGTTGTACAATAGAAAAAATCCAACTGGAGCGTGGTGCAGTGGTAACAGCCCTGCTTCGTAAGCGCGGGTTCGCCGGATCGAATCCCACCGGCGAGCTTTTGCAGTGTTTTTTTTTTGGTAAACTTTGACATTTTGTACAACTGTGTCGTAAATGATGTTTATTTTGCAGTCAATTGTGATAACGTGTTATGTGAGCGGGAAAAGAGAATCTAAAATCATCGTATGGGGGTCAACTTTTGTGAATGAACAGTATCGACATTGCAAATACATTGGCATTATACCCGGTCAGGTGGATTCTATTATAAGTACCGGTATACATTTATACACTGAAGGCCCAGTCTGTTCCGTTCATTGCACGTCTGTGAACCATCAGACCACCCCGTACCTCGCAAGCAGTGACTCATGCTATGGGTATGAAACTGCCAATGGTTACAAAAAAAAAAAAAAGGAACAACACACTGCAAAGGCTCACCGGTAGGATTCGATCCAGCCATCCCGCGGTCACGAAGCAGGACTCTTACCACTGCACCACGCGCTCATTGAATTCTTGCTAGCGTACAACGCACATAGACGCTGCACTGTAATTGCAATTAATTAATTTCTCGGAAACGGCTGAGAAGCGCACCTTACTACTTGCTCCTGATATACGCCTGGCCATGTCCTACACGTGTACTAAAGATGGTTCGAATCGGTGACCCATGCATCGTATCCCCCCCTTGTAAGCAATTGTTCGATTTGGACACATTTATCTGATCTGCTCTCCGCTTGCACTGCCACCTAGAAGCAAGACCAGAACTCAATTTATAGCTGAAGTTAAATTAAATTTGTGATGCAGTCACCAAATGTATTACGACTCTGAGTGTCGTGGATTTTCTCGCTATTCGAAAATCAGTCTTCCTCGGCCAAAAATCGAACCCACAGTAAAGTAACACGGAAATGATGACTGCCAACAACTCTAAGATTGGTGTCTCACGGTGGTGGGTCACCCGAGAGGAGACCGTTGCACGTTCCTAAATGCGTAGACAGCAATGCCGGCCGCAGCGAATCCATCACAAACAAGACCTGGAGTAAACAACTGCGCAGTCAGAATAGCTCGAAGTGTTGCCATCAGAACTTATCGTTCTTGTTTGAGAGGCGACCAAATGAGTAGTATTATTTTTTCCCCAGGTTGTATTTTTTTATTTATTTTTATGATTGATATGTTGTAGTAAAACTGCAGTAAAAGTTTCATAGCTGTAGGACTAGCAGTTTCTGAGAAAATAACATTTTAGTGGGAAAACAGGGTAAAGATAAAATATTCTATCTCCCAAAGTATTAGAGCTAGAACAGCGAATTTTTAAAATGAAAACTCCTCATATAGATGTCTACTATAAGGTGCGTTCAAAAAGTAACGAGCCGGAGGCTGTAATGCACAAACCGGTGACGACATCGGCTAATCGTGGCGTGTGTAACGAGGTGTGGTTCCGACCAGAGCGTGGAAGGTCACAGCCCGTCGCTAGAGGGCACGCGTGCACGTCACGTGACGATACAAAGTGAGCAGCAGCATGCATCAATCGTCCAACCAAGACCAAGACAGTAGGCCATTCGACATGCTTCCTGGTGTGGTTGAAGACTGTGCGGCACCCATTGGGCACACACTTTCCGCAAGTGCAGTCGTTCCTTCATGGTGGTGTGCACACTTCCGACGCTCAATCCGACCACGGCGGCTATGGCGTTCACTGTCACTCGGCGGTCCTGGGTAATGAGTGCATCAACCAGCTGGACGTTGTCATCGGTAATGCAGGGGGGTGCCCCAAACCGGGCATCATCCGCTAACGACACCCATCCTTCCCTGAAGCGCTTGTGCCACGCCTTGACCCTTGCAAGGGACATGCAGTGTTCGCCGTACACTTGTGACATTCGGCGATGAATGTCCGTTCCCCCTACTCCTTTCACTGTCAGAAACCGAAAAACACCTCATTGCTCTTCGTTTGACGCCTCCATGTCACTGTTTGCAATGCGACTGGCAGCGTTGGACGATTGATGCTTGCTGCTGCTCGCTTTGTATCGTCACGTGACGTGCACGCGTGCCCTCTAGCGACGGGCTGTGTCCTTCCACGCTCTGGTCGGAAGCACACCTCGTTACACACGCCACGATTAGCCGATGTCGTCACCGGTTTGTGCATTACAGCCTCCGGCTCGTTACTTTTTGAACGCACCTTATAACATCATGTAAAACAATCGCTGAAATGCTGTTACTTTAGGGGCAAATGAGCACCAAACAAAATTTAGACCTGTCCCTAAACTTTCTGCCAGCACTGTAGGCTACTCGATACCACTGAGTCTCAGTTTAAGAACCTGGAAAATTTCTCTTTGCTGGCGTCTTAAGTAAAGCGAGAGAAATGGAAATTCCCGAGTGAATACATAACTTTGCAATCTAACTTGTGGACGGCCATACTTGGCGAGACAGCCTGACACTCCTCTCCTGTGGCTACCAGACGTAAAGGATTATGGGAACAAGTCCAGAATCCCGACCTCAGCTGTGCCTGGTTGAGGCGGGTTCCTTAGGGACATCTGGCTTTTACCTGTCTTGAGAAAACCCTCCGTGGCTGTCATCTTTTTGTTTGTTCTTGCGGCACGTTCGCTTTCTTCCTGCCAATCGCTACATTTTTAGGCGTGTACGATTGTACGTGACGCACTCGGGACCGTCATAGAATGTTCCATAAATAAAATAAACCAACAGAATTTACCTTGATAGATAAGTATTAGAGTCATCAGTTGAATGACTGAATCTCAAGTTTTCGTGGAATGGAATAAGTCAGACTTTCCTGTGCTATGGCCTGCTTAAATATCTCTCCCTGTGCGCCGCTTTTCCGTAGCTTCAGTAAAATCTTTACTGATGAAAATACGAAGAAACAAAATAAGAGGAAGACGGAGACTACGAGAGCAAGAAGAGACCTTTTAACCAGGAGGGTTTTAATGTGAATTTATGCATGGAATTTTTCATTGCTGATCTCTCTCCTCATTTGTTCTCGTATATTTCTTTATATAAAACGCTCCTTGCTTTTCGGGAGATGCGCGTAGGTTGTAAGGGGTCTTTTAGACGCTTCTTCCTTCAGCTATCCTCAAACAAAAGCCGATGCCTTCCTTACTTGTTGAATAGGTCATAAGTGACCGGCCATATAGGTTTTAGGAGCCACTTCTTCAACTTTGCCCTCGTAATCTATAAAAATTGCTTTTCAGTCGATCAACATATTAATTTGAGCAATGAAATTGGGCAGGGAATAACAATTATTTGTCACAAACACAGAGATTTATTTATTTATTTATTTATTTATTTATTTATTGTTGTGGTTTTAAGGGAGGAAATAGCGAAGTTATCTGCCCCTATATTACATATAGGCTATGAACCTGGATACAATAACATGGGTTAATTATACACTTTTACCCTTTCGATACACTATTCTAATTACTCGGTTTAGTTCGATGACGAGTTTTGGTTGTCAGGCGAACGTCATCAGATCTTATTCACATGCTGTATTAAAAATACTTTTTAGATATATGCACAACAATATATAGTCTACAATTAATTTGTCCTTCATCTCAAAGTGTTATCATCGGAGAATAATTAAATAATAATGAAAATTAAAATCCACAGCCTGCTTCCAGTCAACCGACCGGCTCAGGAATGGAATGAATGAAGCCCCCATCTAGCGGCGAGGATATGAACTGTGCCGGCTGCCGAAGCCTGTCGCACTCCTCTGAGGCAATGATTGATTGAATGACAGATGAAATGAAATGAAATGAAAGGGCAGAGTGTTGCTGAAATGAAATTTTTGACAGGGAAAACCGGAGTACCCGGAGAAAAGCCTGTCTGGCCTCTTTTTTGTCCAGCACAGATCTCACATGGAGTGGCCGGGATTTGAACCACGGACCTAGCGGTGAGGGGCCGGCGTGCTGCCACCTAAGCCACGGAGACACAAATTAAATAATAATAATAATAATAATAATAATAATAACCCCACTCACGAAGAATGAAGGATTTTTTTAAAACAAAGAACATCAAAGTCAAAGAAAAGTAGATGAAGTAGATTTACCGTACCCTCCAAAACGGTTATGATGATGATGATGATGATGATTGCTGTTTTAAGGGGGCTAACAACTAGGTTATCGGCCCCTAATATTCGAAAGAGGAAGACGATGATGAAGACTTAAAGACAAAAACAAAATACGATATTTGAAGGAGTGTCATAAATCAACACGTATGTAAAAATATGTGTATGTACCGTTATGCATATGCTATAAGTTATATACACATCTAATAAGGAGAGGTCGCCAAGTGGTTTTCTAGAATAGTGTTCAAATTTGGAGGGTTTGCTCTTCATAAGAAAATATTTTTGCCGTGTTCGAGCGTTTTTGCCAATGGGCTTTAGTGTGATCAAAATTGGACGTGTAAAATCAATCCTCAAACTTGTGTAGTCCTATTCTCGCACACGTTCCCTGCTCGTTCCCGTGGCGTAGTCGTTAGCGTATTGGCGTGGGGAATTAAAGGTTTCGAGTTCGAGTCAGACCTGGGTCAGGCCTTTTTTTATTTTCTTTACTGTTATTATTGTATTTTGCGTTCTAGATACTGTTGATTGTAGACAACCACACACACGTAATATTGAATACGCATAAGCGTCAATCAAGACCTCCTACTTATCGAACCCGCTTATACGGTACCTGCGTGACGAAGAGTGTCCCGCGATGTTACTCACACGAGTTCCGTACGAGTTTAGGATACAGACAGTTTACTTGATGGTAGAGCAGAGTGGAACAGAGGAAAGGGCTCTTGCGTTCCTGCATTAGACTCGGCGCAGTGGACACGAACGTAGCGTCGCCGGCCACGCTGTATTTAAATTCTAACGAATAAAACTTACGACTCATTCAAGCTTCAAGGACGAATTTTTTTTTTTTTTTAAATCGTGTTTACCCTCCAGGGTGGTGGCTCCCAGGGACTCAGCGAGGGAACTCACTCCTACCGCCTATCCAGGCAGTGTCCTAGAGCTGGGAACATCTAATCGGAAGGGATACAACTGGTGAGGTGGGATTAGCACCTCGCCCAGGCGGCCTCACCTGCAAAGCGAACAGGGGCCTCATGAGGGAAGGGAGGGGAAGATTGGGATGGATAGGCAAGGAAGAGGGAAGGAGGCGGCCGTGGCCTTACGGTAGGGACCATCCCGGCATTTGCCCGAAGACGAAGTGGGAAACCACGGAAAACCACTTCGAGGATGGCTGAGGTGGAATCGAACCCCCTCTACTCATTTGGGCCACCCGAGGCTGAGTAGACCCCGTTCCAGTCCTCGTACCACTTTGCAAATTTCGTGGCAGAGCCGGGAATCGAATCCAGGACCTCCGCGGCGGCAGCTAACCATGCTGACCGCTGCGCTACGGAGGCGACACGAATAATAACGATGTTAAAATATTGTGCATAGCTCCAAAACCGAAGAGACCACAGCAAATACGTTAGAAAACACAAAAGACAATAACAGAAAAAAAAAGAAGTCTTGACCAAGGTCTGACTCGAACTCGAAACCTTTAATTCCCCACGCCAATACGCTAGCTACTACGCCACTGAAACGAGCCGGGAACGTGTGCGAGAATAGGACTACACAAGTTTGAGGATTGATTTTAAACGTTCAATTTTGATCACACTAAGGCCCCTTGGCAAAAACGCTCGAACACCACCAAAATATTTTCTTATGAAGAACACTTTTCTAGAAAACCACTTGGTGACGTCTCCTTGTAAGAACATTTTAAGGAGCCTTTAGTGAGAACTATCTGATGATATTCACAGGACGATCGAAACATGCCGCCTAATTAGACCCCTTAGATAAGTGTATCAGAGTGTGAAAGTTGTAATTCATCCATATTATTGTATCTAAGTCGTTTAGTGTGATAAATTGTTGTTAATAACATCACATTAATGTGTTGACCGACTGAATAGCGGACCGTGTCACAATCATGGACCAACACCGCGTCCAGTGGGCTATTGCTAGACTACTAGACAGTCTGTGCCCCAAAGCTACATTTTCAGTGGGGGTACGCGTACCACATAAATATTTGGAAACTGTTTAATAAAAAAACATTGGTACATTTGAACATAGTCCGGCAAATATAACTTCCGACTTGAAAGTTCATCGATCAGCCGGCGTCAAAGCGCTGTTCACAACAGCTGGAGGAGATTTCGAGTAATCCTCGTTTTAAATCGATCTATCGAATCAGTTTCTTTTGGTCGGCAACTCAGCACTCCATTCTTATAAGCACGAGGCTAGTGTTTGGAGATGGGGTAGGTTGTTACTTTGTGCGTGTGATTAGATTTGAAGGATGTAGAAAATAACGAACTATTAAACATCCACCCTGGCATCGAAAACTTGAAAGTTAATGATTCGAACTCAAACAATAACCGGACTTTGCAAATTGTAGCAAATTGCAAGATCTTGATGTTTTGCTGACTACAACACTGAGAGTACCCCTTAATTTTTAGCCTACTTTTCACAGTTTGCAAAAATGAACAAAAGGAGACTTATGAGATCGATCTGGGCAAATGTGTGTCTGTCCGTCTGTCCACCCCCCCCCCCCCCCCCTCCTATCAACTCCTCAACGGCTTCAGCAATCGAAACCAAATTCAGTATGAGCCAAGATCTATATCTGAATATCTCATGCCCTTTGGAAATGATGTCAGTGCTACCAACTGCTGAAAAACCGCACTTGAAATTCGAGTTCCATGTTGGCTATCTTGGAAGGTATGAATGGGAGCTAATCCAAAATTGGCACACACATAAACAATAAGTTTCAGTTTAATTTCCAGGAGGCCATACTTGTCAGTGTTGCCAACATAATTCTAAGCCTGCTGATAGGTCAAATTTTTAAATATATGCAACTTCTGTACTAACGAATGGATTGCATCCAAATTTGGCACAACAAGAGATCATAATATTTCAGATTATTTCTGACCAACACATGCATGGCATTGTTGCCAACATGATTTTACTCGCGCTGTTAGATCCAATGTTTAACTGCATGTAACATCCATGCTATGCATTGGACTTCAACCAAATTCTGTATTCTGTGCCTTAAGAGATGGAACTAAGAATATATTCAGTCACCAGGGCTGCCAACTCTAGTGCTCTATTAAGCTACATTATTCGAGGTATAGGCCTATTTCGCACTAATTAAAATGTCGATATTACCAACTTAATTTCGTCATGATTCTAGATAGGTCCGTATAGATTAATCACTGGCATGAATCTTAATTTTGAGAAAAGTAGGCTCTTTAGTTCGTCACTGATGATAAGTATAGTGGATAGTAAGTAATTAAATAGTCCGCCGAGGGCGACTTCTTGCAAGAGATCAAGTTGTCGTTGGGAGTTAAAGTTGGGGAGTAATGTATGAGTTTCTTATGGGTTTAAATTAATTAATTTAGTTTGCTTTCGGTGTTTAGTATTGACATAGACATAGATCCTGTGCGCTTTATCCTTTTCAGTACGGCTTAGATGTTGGGCCTTCAACTCGTGTATTTCTCCGTAGCAGATCAGCAGGAGCTTCACTTGATAGTAGTAATAATATATAACTATCATTACCCGCCGTGGCTTCGCCCGCGAATATTCTAGTTGTAAAAAGTACACTTAGCAAAATCTCAATCATGAATGCTATGACTGATTTATCCTTGGTATGAATTATCAGACTTTTTCAATTCAGCTACTGGTGCAGTGGTTAGGGGTTTGTCATTCCTTCATACACACATCAAAAAATGTTTTGCATCACCTCGGTTCCTAGATCTCCGGCATATAGACGTTGACTGGGTATATTGTATCCAAGATACAGTCCCTTTGACTGTTCATAGATGTCACTAAAACTGCTCAAAGATGTAAACAACCATGCATGAGCAGGGCCTATTAGACGGAGGGGGTACGACAGCCGATCAGTTCCAGTCATTCCACCAGGACGAAGGTACGCTGCTCATGTTGTCTGTAGTTCTACCATGCCTAGAAGGTCAATACCGCAGTTCGATCGCGTCCGCATTGTTACTTTGTGTCAAGAAGGGCTCTCAACAAGGGAAGTTTCCAGGCGTCTCAGAGTGAACCAAAGCGATGTTGTTCGGACATGGAGGAGGTACAGAGATACAGGAACTGTCGATGACAGGCCTCGCTCAGGCCGCCCAAGGGCTACTACTGTAGTGGATGACCGCTACTTACGGATTGCCGCTCGGAGGAACCCTGACAGCAATGCCACCATGTTCAATAATGCGTTTCGTTCAGCCACAGGACGTCGTGTTTCAACTCAAACTGTGCGCAATAGGCTGCATGATGCGCAACTTCACTCCCGACGTCCATGGCGAGGTCCAGCTTTGCAACCCCGACACCATGCAGCGCGGTACAGATGGGCCCAACAACATGCTGAATGGACCCCACGGAATTGGCATCACGTTCTCTTCACCGATGAGTGTCGCATATGCCTTCAACCAGACAATCGTCGGAGACGTGTTTGGAGGCACCCTGGTCAGGCTGAACGTCTTAGACACACTGTCCAGCGAGTGCAGCAAGGTGGTGGTTCCCTGATGTTTTGGGGTGGCATTATGTGGGGCCGACGTACGCCACTGGTGGTCATGGAAGGCTCCGAAACGGCTTTACGATACCTGAATGACATCCTCCGACCCATAGTGCAACCATATCGGCAGAATATTGGAGAGGCATTTGTCTTCATGGACGACAATTCTCGACCTCATCGTGCACATCTTGTGAATGCGTTCCTTCAAGATAACGACATCGCTCGACTACAGTGGCCAGCATGTTCGCCAGACATGAACCCTATCGAACATGCCTGGGATATGTTGAAAAGGGCTGTTTATGGACGTCTTGACCCACCAACCACTCTGAGAGATTTACGCCGAATTGTCGTTGAGGAGTGGGACAATTTGGACCAACAGTGTCTTGATGAACTTGTGGATAGTATGCCACGGCGAATACAGGCATGCATCAATGCAAGAGGACGTGCTACTGGGTATTAGAGGTAGTGGTGTGTACTGCAATCTGGACCACAAATGCTGAAAGTCTAGCTGTATGATGGTACAACATGCAATGTGTGGGTCTCATGAGCAATAAAACGAGCTGAAATGTTGTTTGTGTTGATCTCTATTCCCTTTGTATTTAACGGTTCCGGAACTCTTGGAACCGAGGTGATGCAAAACTTTTTTTGATGTGTGTAGGTATATCAGAGCGAAGTTAGTTTTCTGGGAATATCACAGACACTGTTAATTTAAGGGGCTTTAAATGTGGTTTTCGGAGACCCTTGATGAATTTTACAGCTTAATTTGGTTCAGTGATAACCTTATAACCGTATGGAAACTTTCACAGTAATGTAATAATTGGAATTGCATTGCGTCTTACAGAAATAGATGGACCTGTGATATTCTGTTACCATGGTTACCGTGTTGCATTCTGTCATTATTTCATTGTAAATATACATGTTTTAAGGTATTTATTTAATTGTGAGGCATTTAAAGAGTAAGTGAGTGCGTTTCGCTTACGCATTGGGTTATGCTGAACCTGTAGGTACCCCATATGTGTAGGTTGGTGTTAATGGGACCTTATTTTCGGTACAGAACTGGAATGTGACCTTAGCAGAATAATATAGGGAGGGATGAGAAAGGTTTACGTTGTTAGAGAATGCTTTAGGAAAAGAGATAGACCGCTAGTGGGTTGGTTTTTGTAGTATGAAATTCGTTAGGCCTGTAGTAGATTTGATTTAAAATAATAATATTAATAAGGCTAATTTGGGGGGGGGGGGGGGGGGGGTAACATATCGTTTGTAGTGTAACGTATGTGAACTGTTGGTGAGGGTGCGTTGTAAGTGGCTGAATTGGAATGAGTTGTTGTGGCGGGTTATGAGCTGTTCTGTGATTGGCTGTTTGTTTTTGGTCTTTTTGGAGTATTTGCTGTTATTGATGTCGTTTTTTATTGTTTTATTTTTTATTTTATTTTTTATCTTTTGTGGATTGTTGTAATTTGGGTGTTTAACTGTGATGTTAATCGGTTGGGAAATTCACGTCGTCTCAGCAGACTCATACTGGGCGATCGAAGGGCTATTGTGTGTCAGATCACCGCTCAGTTGAATGTTGGGAGTCAGGAACCCATTTCTTGTCGAGTCGATTACTCGTCGTATTGCTGCTGTTTTGAGGGCTCGCAGAGGAGCAACTCGTTATGAACATCATATTTGGCCACTAAGTGTATATTGAGAAGTGTATCGACCTGCCATCTAGGAGACTGCGGCTAAGCTTGGCTGGAACAAAAGAGTTTCTACTCTTTATCCTCTTTGCTCTAAACCGAGTTTGTCATGGCTGTCAGAGAGTGACAAGTGCTGTCACCTGACTGAGTGACGTGGTTCAACTGTCTCCCGACTTTCCCGCTAAAGATCACAACGCAAATAAAACAGAGTTTCTGAACAGAAAGGGAGAAGTAAACGCTTGTGAGGTTAATATCAGTGCAGCTTACGATTTAGCCATGGCCTGATGCAAGGTAGCGTGTGACTTGGAACCGTTACTTTCACGGTAATGATGTCACTAACTAAATACAGTAAGTGGTAGAGAAAATTGACCAAAGTCGGACCCAAATCCCTAAGTCGGACCCCTGCATTATTTTGCTTGGACGGTGCTGCCGCATGATGGCACAAGATTGAATGTGAAGGTATGAAAGGAAATGTCGTGTTGTGGAAGTGGCAGCACTGGACTGTGGGGAGTATCCCGTCAGTTCCGCCATTACTGGTTTTTATGAGAGTGGATGTTTTTACACGTGCTCATGGAATAGTGATTGTTTTATATTTCAAAGAGGGTAATTCACATTGTGTTTACAGTGCTGTCTTTAGTAAGCGATACACAGGATAAATGTTGTATTTGATTGTCGAAATACCTATTCAATTTTTTTTTCATAGCCTCGAAAATATCAGGTACAAGATGGCCTAAGTAGGACCCCCGTGGATTTCCTAAGTTGTACTCCTAAAAATCCTAAGTCAGACCCCTAATAACCCTGAGTTGTACTCCTGAAATTAAAATTAAAAATTCTTGGTTTTTATTGAAGCCATTCATAATATTGTTTCAGATGGACCAAATGAATATCAGTCCTTGCGGGAGAAAATGGGAAGTGCTCAAAGTTGTCGGTTTCTGGATTTTGTGGTCACAACAATAAGCTATGTTCCTAAAAATAAAGCATTATCACGTCCTTCGTTACTTTTCTAGTGGTTTCATGTGATTTTACGTTCATTCTTAAGAGGGGTCTAACATTGGCAACCTTTTTCCCAGACGACATTTTTGCTACTTTTAATGAAAACATTTCATAGGAAAATCTGGGCTGCTATAAGTTAATCTGAACCAGATACAATGATAGAAAACATATCAAAGAACTCATGTAGCTAAAATTCAAATGTTAAAAAGATGTAATTAATAACAATACAGGTAAAAACAAAATGGGGGTCCGATTTTGGTCACATTCCTCTACGTGCGTTACTTTTAACAGTACCAAAGTAACAGACAGCTTTGAAGCCATTTATCAGTGTTTTGTCTTGTTATGTTATGTTATTGTTGTTTTAAGGGGCGGAACTACGAGGTCATCTGCCCCTTTCAGTGTTGCCTTATGGACAATTGATATTGTAGCTTTAAGTCGGTTAACACTATATACCAGTCATGGGCAAAGTGCGATCCGGGGGCCAAGTGCGGCCCTTCTGCTGGTCTAATCCGGCCCGCGATATGGTTTCAAATTATAGTACCTACAATTACACATAGGCCTTATATTCTGTTCTGTGTACCTAGAAGTGAAAAACTGTTTAAATCTCATTGCGTTTATACGTTTGTGTAATAGAGTAGCAGCTAGAACTGAGTTACAATATAATAATAATAATAATAATAATAATAATAATAACTAGCATTACCCGTCGAGGCTTCGCCCGCGAATATTCTAGTTAAAAAGAGTAGGCCTACACTTAGCAAAATCTCAATCATGAATGCTATGACTGATTTATCCTTGGTATGAATAATCAGACTTTATCAATTGAGCTACTGGTGCAGTGGTTAGGGGTTAGTCATTCCTTCATAGTGTTACGGCTGTGAGTTTGTTTCATCGCTCGCCGCATGAGTCACAACTGCCCCAGGGCTGGCCTGTGCTCTGCCTCAGTGTATTGCGTGCGCCTTATGCAACAGGTCTACTAGGACAAAGGGATGGTCCAGAATATTCGTGACCCAGCCAGCGATGGAAGCCTCGAGAAGCCGTGAACCCTGGATGGGTCTAGAAGCATTTATTGAGTCACCAGCCTGCTATATAAGAGCGACCTGTCAAGCAGTGAGTGTGTGTTTTACGAGCTAGTGCGAGCGTTTATCCTGAGCGACAGAAGTGTGGTGACTTGCGAAACCCCTAGTGAAGCCGATTCTCTTGACAGCGAGGGAGTGAGAAGCATACAGGGGACTGCCTGTGTTTTGAGCGAGTGTGATTTCACTGAGCGACAGAGGTATTGTGGTGGAGTGCCGTGCGAGTTACGAAATCCAGTGACATTGTTTCCCCAGCTCGTGGGCAGCGAAGCAGCGTGTAGCAGGTTATCGTAAGTAACTGTAGTTTGTGTACTTAAGGGAGAGGTGTAGGTAGTTTCTGTCAAGGCCACCGGACTCATTAGCACGGATTAACTTCTGTGGTTTGTTGACAAGTGAAAGGGGGCAAGAGCTCTCCATAAGGAAGAGACTTGAGGAAACTGGAGTAAGGTTCTAATTGCTTGTATTTGCTGATAAGTAGTGTATCTTTCTGGCCGCAATAAAGTTAATTATTTCTTTAAAGGAACAATCTGTGTTGTGCTTCAACCCACCGTAATCCAGATAACAAAAGTGCCACTAGGGGGGTGGCACGTAACAATAGGTATATCAGAGCGAAGTTAGTTTTCTGGGAATATCACAGACACTGTTAATTTAAGGGCCTTTAAATGTGGTTTTCGGAGACCCTTTATGGTCGGGTGAAATAGACCTTTCGTACCACACTCACACGTGGAAATTGCGTAAAAAAATTCTAGAGTGCGCCTTGACCCCCTTAAGCGCATTATACTGTATGTATTGATGAATTTTACAGCTTAATTTGGTTCAGTGATAACCTCATAACCGTCTGGAAACTTTCACAGTAATGTAATAATTGGAATTGCATTGCGTCTTACAGAAATAGATGGACCTGTGAGATTCTGTTACCATGGTTACCGTGTTGCATTCTTTCATTATTTCATTGTAAATATACATGTTTTAATGTATTTATTTAATTGTGAGGCATTTAAAGAGTGAGTGCGTTTCACTTACGCATTGGGTTATGCTGAACCTGTAGGTACCCCTTATGTGTAGGTTGGTGTTAATGGGACCTTATTTTCGGTACAAAACTGGAATGGGATCTTAGCTGAATAATATAGGGAGGGATATCGTATGGCCTCAGGTGCCGGGTGCAGCGTTGTTATTTGACACCCAAAGGGTAGCTTGCATGTCGAATTTCGTTGTTCCTTGAAGCACTGTGAAAGTCAAGGAGGTTAGATATCTAACCTAAGCTCCTTGAACACTATAGTGCTTTCTGGTAGAGGAATGAGGAACTTTGTGTTGACGGAAAATCCCGAGATTAATTTTGCCATTATGAACCAGGCCTACTGAGTTCAAACGGGTTCTTTGACATGCCAACATCGTATGACATTATGTCGCAATTTTGGCCGCCTTTCAAAAATCACTTACCACGGCCAGGAGCGAACCTGGAATCTTGGGGTTAAGACCGACACGTTGACCACTCACCCACCGTGGCAAGCTAAATATAAGAATGAATTGAAGCAACTATTCCTCAACATTTCGAAAATTGAGTTCTACAAGGCTCTACCAAAATCAAGCTTCCCAAAATTGAAATCTCATGCACAAAATATAACTGCCATTTTCTCATCTTCCTATATCTGTGAACAGGTGTTTATTACAGTGAAGCTTCGCACAAATAGCGTCAGAAATAGATTGACAGACCACCATACAGCAGCGCTACTGACGAGAGAAGTATTCCAGCTCACACGACAAAAACCTACTGAAAGTGGGTTTAAAGTATACAGTTGCCTACCTATGTCAATAGCTATCAATGCCATTCATCTGTAAAAGTACGTGTTCGATCGCCAGCGCTATCTGAGTATGTGATAATGTGATCACCGTGGCATTTGAGTTTGGACTATTGCAATGCGGGAACATTGTAAATAATGGAGTATGTCTACATGTTGCCCTCGTTAAGGGTGCGTTCTGTACCATTCTGCTGTTTTTTAATAATTTCATTGCAACTTCACATTTACACTTCGACGTAGAATGAAGGACAACACAGTATCTTCTATTGTGGGAAAGATGACTATGTCAACACGGTACTGCATGTGTTAAGATTTCTCGTTGCAAGCAAGTGTTCAACCTTTTGCCAGATGATACTGTACCACATCTGTTTCTTGAAAAATAATGGTCCGAATTGCTTGTTGCACGGTAGTTTCTGCTTCGAATTGTGATTCTGCAATCTTTTTGTAATGTTACCACATATTGAACCCTTCAGAATAGCAGTGTTTATATGTAAGAAATCTTAATCAAGGGGTCGCGCTCAGTTCCAATGTGATGTTTACGTTCGCCAAACAACATGCTCTACTGAGGTAAGGGTCATAGGATTAAAACTATAATTAAGAAAGAAAGGTGACAAGATGTAAAATAATAACATGATTTAATGACTAATAGTGCATAAAAAGAATATAAACAACAATAATAATAAAAAATCCTCCCTGAATTTCCCCATGACAGGAATATCTATCAATGCTGAGGAGTCAGACGGATCTCCCCTTTATTAAAATGTGGATCCTGGTTCCACTAACTTGCATTTTGGATTTTATGTACGCGTAATGACTAACTACGAGGAATGAGTACTTTGGATGACTGTTCGTTTACAACGGGTTCACAGCCACGATGCTTACGAACAATCATCTCGTAAATCAACGTTTATGGATATGGAACATGACACTAATAAAAACCCTTAAAAATGTAATGCTGACACACACACTAAAATCTACTATTTACAGGAATCTCTCGAGACCCTCATTTAGCGCGATGACGCACTTGACAATGAGCTGCCAACACCGGCCAATTGCTCAATACACAAGCAAGGAAATACAGCATGGCACGTGACTTCACGGGTCACCGATAAGGAATATAAACATGGACTAAACCAACAACAACAAAAGCCTGACCAGCTGATATTACTTTATATGAACAAAACTGCATGTTAAGCTAACGCTTCGGAGATTATCGTGATTCGTAGGCAACTCCCATTTATTAAACAAACTTTTATCATTGATCAGTTCTTAATTCTGTATTTCAAGTAATTACGGTGCCACAAGCACTCTCCACTAATGACCTCGCTAGCAACCTTCAGTCCGTCTTGTGAAACATCTCCCCCTTTCCTCAATACCTGTCATTGTCCCAACTCCAGTGTGTAAAAATAACAGACCAGCTGTGCCGTTATCTCAAAGAATCAACAGCAGCAAATCTCAACCACCTCAACAAATGGTCAGACATTAATCAAAATATCCACAATTGCCCTCGCAAGGTTACAATATGGACCTGACACCAAGCTGACAGAAATCAGTCTATGCTGAAATTCCCGCTAGTAATGACCACAAAATACACACACACACACATCTGGGAATGACATTACGTTTTTCACACAGGTCGGCTGAATAGGTGCTCGCAAACTATTTAAAAAAAACTATTAAAACCTACGATAGAGCTGACTGCTCTTCGTCACAAATCACATTGCTCCAAAGGCAATAATTTCACTGAATCTGATCAATAATAAACCAAAAAAAGGATTAATTACCCTCCAATCTACTGTATAATTATATTACTTCAGTCCTACTTCTGAAACACAACATATCTCCGAGAGACGTTTTTTAACCGCATTGCGTAACATATGCAAACACGGTCGTCCACATAGCTACGTTAGTTAAAACAACAAACAAAAACAAGAACCTTCCACTAATAACATATGCGAGCTGTTTCCATGCAAAAGGTGTGTCAGACCAAAACTAAATATACTACGTTAATCACACAAGCAAATTATTTACAAAACAAAATATGTCCCATACACCATAAGTTAATCTATCAGATAATAAGAATATTATTCAGTACTCATCCTCAGCTAGTCACCCGTCAAAGAACATCAGCAGCCATCTCCCAACTGGATGCTTCTTATCTCATTTCAACCATCTTGACGGAGTGTTGATAGTTCCAGGCTTCTTCAATGGTAAGCGATGTCATCTCTCGTGCTGATTCAAAAAGTTAAATTATTATACACTTGATATCTGACTACTAAATTCGCCGTTTCAGGTACTACTTCCCCCGGAACTGTTCGTTGGCGAATTATCGATGATACTGCCCCTACAAAATATAGTACTGTGACTATCTAACACTGAATTTAACACACTTATTAATAATTTCTGTGTCCTTGCATGACACGCAAAATATAAAAGCTTCCGTCCTCAGACGAACAAAAGTAATACGCCCTACGTCCTCAGACGTACAAAAGTAATAAACCCTACGTCCTCAGACGTACAAGAGTCAAAGCCTTACGTCCTCAGACGTACAAAAGTAATAGCTTCCGTCCTCAGACGAACAAATGTAATAACTTACGTCCTCAGACGTACAAATGTAATAGCTTCCGTCCTCCGACGGACAAATGTAATAAGCCCTACGTCCTCAGACGTACAAAAGTCAAAGCCTTACGTCCTCAGACGTACAAAAGTAATAGCCCTACGTCCTCAGACGTACAAGAGTAATAGCAATGTCTTGGCTCTTCACGCCACTTATAAATGACCCGGCCCTAGGTCTTGATAGAGGGGGAAATTATATAAAAATTTCTCAAAATAATAGTGGTACAGGAATGAAATAAATATCACTGAACTCGAAAAATAGCGCAGGTCAAGAATATGCCCATTAATCCTAGAATCGATCGTAGAGATGTTGTCTAGGCGATCTCCCGCGTTAATGCTAGTCATCGCGTGCCCAAGCTAGACTTGTCGCGCTGGTAAGCATTCTTCTCTCATTGGTTCCATATTTTCTGTAACTTGGCGGTTTTTATCAGACCTTGGCCTAGTAGGAGTGTCTAGTATTTTCATCAGCCACTCACGTTACTGCATCATATTCTTTCTAGGCGCGAATATTACAATGAACATACCAGAAGCGTGTCTCACTGCGCGTCGCTTCTATTTTGAGGTGGCCACCACCTGTCCTTCTGAATCATTGCTAGGTCTTTCTTTTCACAATCCTAAGTATTTAGCCTTTTGTCAAACTGCTGCAGGTATGTCCCCATTGTCTCCAACCAATGCTTGAAATTTCCTCATCTCCGTCTGGCTATTTTCATGATGCTTGTAGAAATATTTATTAATTGAAGAAATAAAACATCGAATCATTTATCCATCAGAGGTTAAAGGGTTCACAACTCCTCCACTCACAAAATTTCGAACTTCGGAGAAAGTCGATAATTAAAAAAAAAACATCCGTAGGCCAATTTGTTTTATTTTGGAATCACCCCTTTTCTATTACTTGGCCTAGCCGCTCCTGTCTTGAATGGCATTTGCTCGTTTCATTTCCTGCTTGTAATGACCCTCTCAACTGCTTGCATGACGCGCTGGTGCCTTAGGCAACACTCTGCTCGTCTCGTTAATGTTTGTCAACACCAATTCCACTTCCTTCTTCACGTGCCGTACTCAACTGCTCCCCGTTCACTTGGTTGATATTAGGACGTCCATATATTTAAACTGCATCATTAATTCGGCGCTCTCATGGTTCATTTCTTCGATACTTTTTTAGGTTGGCAGCGTTGTAGACCGACATTGTTCCTGTGCTTAACTCTTTCACTCTGTATGCATTATTTCCAAGGTTTCTTACGATAGAATAGGGTCCTATGAACTTTTCGCAGAATTTGCTGAAGATCTTCTTCTCTGGATCCGATGTAGCGGGTCGTTTCACCAAAATGAGCTGGTTGATTTCAAGATCACTGTGAAACCTCTTATTTCTTACTCGCCGTAATCTGCGATCTGCTTGTTTTCTCATGTAGGCTCTCGTTCTCTCAATTCGCAGGTCAGGTGCTATCATGGGATCTTGTGGGCAGTTAATGATGCTTTTCCACGTTTCTACTGGATACTCGTTTTTGTGTAGGACCATAGGGATCTGTCCTGTTGACTCGTGCCTGGTAGAATTCATGCATGTCTCTACATCCTTAATTTTATCCACCCATTTGTGATGTTCATTTGGAATGAAGATTCTCAAGTATGATGTTACACATTTTATTGCTCTCTCACTTGGATTAGCTTGGGCATGTCAGATACTGCTTGAAACGTGTTTTATACCCATGTCCTCCATACCTTTCTTGATTTCGGCGCTTGTAAAATAACTGCCATGATCTGACAAGATAAATTCTGGTTTTCCAAGGATTGGAATAACTCTATTTCGAATACGACTGAGTACTTGTTTCGATGTAGTTTTCTGAAAGGGGCATAATACGACAAACTTAGAAAATACATCAATGCACACTAGAAAGTGACGGCAACCTCGCCTTCCTTTCGGAATTTGACCGAAACAGTCTAGGGCCAGTAGCTCGCAGGGTTTCTGAGGTAGCAATGGTCTAGGATACTGCCTCATTAAATAGTCATTGGGCTTTGTCCTCTGACAAGGATCACAAGTCGTAATGACGTCACATATAGTTGTTCTCATACGTGGCCATGTAAATGTCTCTCCTATTGTCGCTTCGCACTTGTCTAATCCGACGTGTCCGTAAATTTCGTGAGTATGCCATGTCAGTCCTCGCTGTAATGATGCAGGTACTAATATGCGTAACTTGGTGTGGTCATTATCTATCCATTTGTGCAGCAAATTGTTGACATAAACATATCTTCCTTCTTTGGCTTTCGCTTCTCGAAATGCAGGTGTTCCTGTAGGTAGTTGCTTTCTGAAGTATTGAATTAATAGCATCATCCATGGTTCCGCTTCCTGTTCTCGCTGTATCTCACGTAACTCCTCCAAGAATTCCCGGTCCTTCGGTGTTAACTCCAAGTGTTGTACCATCGCTGTTTCTTCATTATCTGGCTCTGGGTTCCTGCTGAGTGCATCCGGAATCACGTTCATCTTCCCTGGGCAATGTTCAATCTCAATGCTAAACTGCTGAATATATATAGACCAACGTGTCACACGTTCGCTTGCCATCGACGTCTTAAACAAGAATGTTAATGCCTTGTGATCAGTCCTGACAACAATGGGGTAGCCATAAATTATTCTTTTCCATTGTTGTAGCGCATGAAGAATGGCCAACAGCTCTAGTTCCGTTACAGTATAATTGCGCTCGTGCTTACGCAATTTTCGGCTGACAAATGCCAAATATGTTTTATGTTGCAGGTTAGCTGGATCTTCTTGGTAGAGCATAGCACCTACACCAATTAGTGAAGCATCCGCTTGGATTATAAATTTGTGCTTGAAATCTGGATATCCTAACTTAATGCAGTTTTCCAATAGCTGTTTTGTTGCTTGGAACGCCTTCTCACACTCCGCATTCCATAACCATTTATTATTCTTTTTTAGCATTTCCTGCATTGGAGCTACAGTCTCCGTGTAACCTGGACAGTTTTCCTTAATGAATCCCGTTACGCCTAAGAAAGCCCGAATGTGCTTGACTCTCGTTGGTGTAGGGAAATTCTTTATCGCTTCGATCTTAGCTGGATTTGGCTTCACCCCCTCCTTGTCAATGATGTGACCCAAATATAAGATCTCGCTCTTGAAGAAATGCGATTTCTTCAGGTTTACTTTGAAATTTGATGCATTCAAGTTGCCTAATACTTTATCTAAATTTTCCATATGAGTTTCAATGTTGTCGGATGCCAGCAGAATGTCATCAATGTAGCGTACCGTCATCTCCTTAACTTCCTCGGTTAGATTCCGATCCAGGGCTCGGATTAAAGCACAGCCCGCTGTTTTGACTCCAAAGGGCATTCGGACGAAGCAAAACGTTTGGTTATCGAATAAGAAGCCAGTTAGAAGCTGTGACTTCTCATCCAATTCAGTATGGTGGAACGAGCTCGTCCGGTCAACTGATGAATAAATGCTTTTGTTTTTAAAGCCTTTTAATACGTCTCTGATAATTGGCGCTCTGTCATACTCAGGAAAAATGAGTCTCATGTTGAGATTTCTGGCATCTAAACAAAGTCTAATAGATCCATTTGGTTTTGTGACTGCCAAAATCGCATTTAGATAAGGTGTAGGTGTCTTCCTTATCACTCCAGCTTGTAACATCTCATCTATAATGACCTTAACTTGACCACGATATTTTTCAGGAATTGGGTACAACCTGCTTTTGAAAGGCGACCAATCCTCGACTTGCATTGAATATTTGAAATTTAATATTTTCCCAGGTACTGTATCAAATACTGTTTTGTGCTTCCTTAAAATCTCTTCCAATTGTTTTCTGTGTTCACCCCCAAGTTGAATGTCATTGAGCCGCTCCTGTAGTAACTCTTCAAATTGTGCATCACTGTCGTCTCCTTCCGTTAATAAAGACCATATCTCCTGGGATTCACTCTCCTCATCTAGTTCCACAACAGCCCCTTCTATGATGTTATCTTCTGCCTTTCGTATCTCCTCTTCCGTCTCTTCCGATTTTGCTTCCAATGCCCAAGAATTTACATCTCTTCCGGTAGTGATTTCATCCATATGCAATCCCACATTCTTCAGCTGATCGTACTCTCTAAAACTGACTGTATTCTTGTGCAAATCTATCACTGCTTGATAGTCACAAATAAAATTTGCACCAAGAATTATATTGAAATTCATCTTTGCCATGATAATGAATGTTTGCCCAAAAGTGTGTTACAATATGTTCAGCTCTAAGTATGCCTGACGTTTACAAGTGACGGTGCGTTCAGGAATAACACCCCTCACTTTGAGCTGTGGTACGGGAATTACAGGAATATTCTGACTCCGTCCCAACTCTCGAACCAAGGCCTCCGATACCAGACTGATCTGCGACCCCGTATCCAATAAACATCTTATATTAATTCCACCAATCCTCGCGTAAATAATGGGTAACTGCCTAATTTCATCGTTCCGTGGTTTCACCGTCTGTTCCAGGCAGTCTTCTGGCAAAGCAATCCATTCTTGTATGTTCGCTACTATCCATCCATCTTCAACTTCCGACTGTTGCGTTTGTAGACTGTCTTCTTTATCCAAATCTAGCATTTTTTTAAAGCTCCGGTGCGACTCCCATCATCCGTTTGTCGCCCATGCCCTTGATATTTCTCTTGTCTCAGTAGACTTCCAGCTTCCTCAGTATGTGTGTCTGGATTCTTCATGTTCCCAATTGCTTTTTCCCATCTTCCGAGCTCTCCACCTTGACTCGCGTGTAATTCCTCTAGATAATTTTGTGATTGAGCGTGCCTATCATCCCAGTCATTTCGATAATTTCGTGGCTCTCCTTGATTTTGATCTCTCCTTACTTTCTATCTTTGATTAGCATTGTAATCACCGTATCTTCCATAAGGCCTTTCATTTCTTCGATTTTCACGCCATTGCTGATATCCTCTATGTTGATATCTATTGTTGCCTTGGTATGACCTATTGTTGTAGTTATTGTCGTTACGCTGGTATGGTCTGTTTTCTCCTTCTTCCTGATTTCGCCTAGGTGTGGACGTGCTTGTATTAGTACCCTGCGTTTTAGTGTTTGCCTGTTTAGGTTTTATGACCTCTGTCGTATTGACTAACTCCAGCTGTCTTCCTCCTCTATAATGATTCTGAGATGTAGTCTCATCTATCTGGCGTAATATCTGCTCTGCATGTAAGGCCGTACTAACATTCGCTGCGACTAGTACTTGTTGCACGTTGACTGGTAATTGCCGCGCTATTGTCATCACCAGATCCGCTTCATTTAAAGGGTAATCAAGGTCGCGAAATTTTAGCATTTGCATGTTAAAGAAATCTGAGTATTTCGTTTACTGGGTGGTTTGGTATTTTCTAGAGTAAAGATCCATCCTTAGACTCTGTTGTATTGCTGGCGACCAGTATTTGCGCAGAAACGCTAATTTGAAATCTGACATGGTTCCAAATGTATATTTGAAGCTTAAAAACCATGTAAGGACATTTCCTGATAAAAATCTCTCCATCATCCTCAATCTACGTGCTTCAGGTACCCCAGTGACATTGTAATGATCTTCAATTTCTTTAATAAAAGCTTTAGGTGTCACCCCTGAATTCTCCGTCTATTTCTGCGGTTTATAATCGTTCGAGCGAATTACTTGGATAAGTTGTGTGGGCTGGTGACCGTCTTGTGGCGTGGAACTCCTTTCAATATTCTTGCGAAACCCTTCCGTGTTTGTTGTTAATGGGCTCTCTGTCTGAGCTTGACTCCCTGCTGTGCTTTCCTCCCCGGGGCTATTTGAGTCTTCCTTCTTGTCTTTCAATGTTCCCGTTTTAAATATCGAGGATTGTTCTAACGACCTCAGTTCGGCTTTAATGATCCTGTCTGTTTGCTCTTTAAGTTTACTCTTAATTTCTTGCTCTAATGCTTGAATACGAGTATGATTTTCGCCTACTGTTTTTAGGATGGTTGATCTTTCCTCTTTAGAATCGATATTCATTTTTCGCCAATATTTCCTTATTTGCTCCTTAATCGTGCTTACTTTCTCTTCAATCTGGCTTTTAGTGTCATCCTGATTGCTTTCTATCTGGCTCAGCCTATCTTCCAATCTCGCGCTATTTTCGTCGATGGTACACTTTAATTGATTCTGATCCTCTTCTAGGCTTTTCCATTGCTCCGCTGATTTTATTTCGAGACGATCCATATCTTTAATTATGCCGGATATATTTTCATCTACCGCTGATAATTGTTGTTGAATGACTTTGCTGCTCTTTTCCATTTCCTTAAATCGTCCTTCTAACTTATCCTGAGCTATCTTGACCTCGCTTGTATTCATAGTGCACGCTAGTTCAATTTGCTCTAATTTAGCTAACACCGTTTCATCCAGAATGCTAAGTTTTTGATCAAAAATACTTTCCATTTTCTTAATCTGATCTAATTGTTTTTCATTGTTTTTACTAACATCTAGGGCCAGCAATACATCTGTTGATTAGTGTGATCCTTCATCTCTGCGGTTAACGAAGCTAATTGGTTCGTGTTTTTAACATTCTGCGCCTCTAACTGCGAATTTATAGTGTCATTGATTTCATTTTTTAGTAATCTAGCTTGTTCCGCCTGATATGCATTTTGTTCAATCCTACTGTTATTTAATTGTGTCCGCAATGATTCACTTTGTTCGGATAATTTGTTTATAGACTCACTTTGTTCTAACAAACTATTGTTTATTTGTTCAGATAATTTCGCGTTTAATGCTTCACTTTGTTCTAACATACTATTGTTTAATGATTCACTTTGTTCGGATAACTTCGCGTTTAATGCTTCACTTTGTTCTAACATACTATTGTTTAATGATTGACTCTGTTCCGCCAATTTAGTGTCCAACAATTCCTGTGTTCTCCTAGCCGCGCTCTCAATGATTTCTTGAATCTGTTCCACCGTTGCCATCTTATACACTTTATATGAGACATTTGGGAAATGGCATAAAGCAATGCCCTTTGACACACACATACAATCCAATGCACATTTAATTTCTTTATCCAACTCAGTTCATTTATTTTTACATTTAATCCCACTAATCGATTGCATCTCTGAGTGGTTCTAATTTTACTCAATTTAATTTAAACCCAAACACATATTTAGTCATTAAATTGTTATCCTGATCTGATATTAACACTGACTAATTAACAAAGTATTAATTGTCATTTAAGGCTACCAGCCTCCTAACATTTTCATGAGTTTGACTTTCTAAACAAATCTAGTTTTAACGTTAATCATTGGGCGCCCGGTATCACGTAAATTACCTTTTACTTTAATTCAATAGACAAAAACGTGAACCGTATTTTACATTGCAAACTCCTGATTTTAATTTATATTTCACACATTTGGCGGTATCCACTTCGCCTCAATTACTTTTAATAAAATATCACTTTCCGGTGATTAAAATACTGTCATATCTGCCTGCACTTGCGGCATGTCAGTTTTACTCAACTACGCCACTTAAATGTGTTCCAGCAGCGAACCAGCAACAAAATTACACCTTCATTGTTGCGTCAGTTTGAAAACCCAACTACGCTTACATTGACATGTGCAAAATCTTTGCCGTTACACCACAGTGAACCGCCCCACGCTTGGCCGCGCCAGTTTACCTCCTATGAACCCTTCAGAATAGCGGTGTTTATAAGTAAGAAATCTTAATCAAGGGGTCGCGCTCAGTTCCAATGTGATGTTTACGTTCGCCAAACAACATGCTCTACTGAGGTAAGGGTCATAGGATTAAAACTATAATTAAGAAAGAAAGGTGATAAGATGTAAAATAATAACATGATTTAATGACTAATAGTGCATAAAAAGAATATAAACTACAATAATTAAAAAAAATCCTCCCTGAATTTCCACATGACAGGAATATCTATCAATGCTGAGGAGTCAGACGGATCTCCCCTTTATTAAAATGTGGATCCTGGTTCCACTAACTTGCATTTTGGATTTTATGTACGCGTAATGACTAACTACGAGGAATGAGTACTTTGGATGACTGTTCGTTTACAACGGGTTCACAGCCACGATGCTTACGAACAATCATCTCGTAAATCAACGTTTATGGATATGGAACATGACACTAATAAAATCCCTTAAAAATGTAATGCTGACACACACACTAAAATCTACTATTTACAGGAATCTCTCGAGACCCTCATTTAGCGCGATGACGCACTTGACAATGAGCTGCCAACACCGGCCAATTGCTCAATACACAAGCAAGGAAATACAGCATACCACGTGACTTCACGGGTCACCGATATGGAATCTAAACATGGACTAAACCAACAACAACAAAAGCCTGACCAGCTGATATTACTTTATATGAACAAAACTGCATGTTAAGCTAACGCTTCGGAGATTATCGTGATTCGTAGGCAACTCCCATTTATTAAACAAACTTTTATCATTGATCAGTTCTTAATTCTGTATTTCAAGTAATTACGGTGCCACAAGCACTCTCCACTAATGACCTCGCTAGCAACCTTCAGTCCGTCTTGTGAAACATCTCCCCCTTTCCTCAATACCTGTCATTGTCCCAACTCCAGTGTGTAAAAATAACTGACCAGCTGTGCCGTTATCTCAAAGAATCAACAGTAGCAAATCTCAACCACCTCAACAAATGGTCAGACATTAATCAAAATATCCACAATTGCCCTCGCAAGGTTACAATATGGACCTGGCACCAAGCTGACAGAAATCAGTCTGTGCTGAAATTCCCGCTTGTAATGACCACAAAATACACACACACACACACATCTGGGAATGACATTACGTTTTTCACACAGGTCGGCTGAATAGGTTCCCAAACTATTTAAAAAAAAACTATTAAAACCTACGATAGAGCTGACTGCTCTTCGTCACAAATCACATTGCTCCAAAGGCAATAATTTCACTGAATCTGATCAATAATAAACCAAAAAAAGGATTAATTACCGTCCAATCTACTGTATAATTATATTACTTCAGTCCTACTTCTGAAACACAACATATCTCCGAGAGACGTTTTTTTAAACCGCATTGCGTAACATATGCAAACACGGTCGTCCACATAGCTACGTTAGTTAAAACAACAAACAAAAACAAGAACCTTCCACTAATAACATATGCGAGCTGTTTCCATGCAAAAGGTGTGTCAGACCAAAACTAAATATACTACGTTAATCACACAAGCAAATTATTTACAAAACAAAATATGTCCCATACACCATAAGTTAATCTATCAGATAATAAGAATATTATTCAGTACTCATCCTCAGCTAGTCACCCGTCAAAGAACATCAGCAGCCATCTCCCAACTGGATGCTTCTTATCTCATTTCAACCATCTTGACGGAGTGTTGATAGTTCCAGGCTTCTTCAATGGTAAGCGATGTCATCTCTCGTGCTGATTCAAAAAGTTAAATTATTATACACTTGATATCTGACTACTAAATTCGCCGTTTCAGGTACTACTTTCCCCGGAACTGTTCGTTGGCGAATTATCGATGATACTGCCCCTACAAAATATAGTACTGTGACTATCTAACACTGAATTTAACACACTTATTAATAATTTCTGTGTCCTTGCATGACACGCAAAATATAAAAGCTTCCGTCCTCAGACGAACAAAAGTAATACGCCCTACGTCCTCAGACGTACAAAAGTAATAAGCCCTACGTCCTCAGACGTACAAGAGTCAAAGCCTTACTTCCTCAGACGTACAAAAGTAATAGCTTCCGTCCTCAGACGAACAAATGTAATAACTTACGTCCTCAGACGTACAAATGTAATAGCTTCCGTCCTCAGACGGACAAATGTAATAAGCCCTACGTCCTCAGACGTACAAAAGTCAAAGCCTTACGTCCTCAGACGTACAAAAGTAATAGCCCTACGTCCTCAGACGTACAAGAGTAATAGCAATGTCTTGGCTCTTCACGCCACTTATAAATGACCCGGCCCTAGGTCTTGATAGAGGGGGAAATTATATAAAAATTTCTCAAAATAATAGTGGTACAGGAATGAAATAAATATCACTGAACTCGAAAAATAGCGCAGGTCAAGAATATGCCCATTAATCCTAGAATCGATCGTAGAGATGTTGTCTAGGCGATCTCCCGCGTTAATGCTAGTCATCGCGTGCCCAAGCTAGACTTGTCGCGCTGGTAAGCATTCTTCTCTCATTGGTTCCATATTTTCTGTAACTTGGCGGTTTTTATCAGACCTTGGCCTAGTAGGAGTGTCTAGTATTTTCATCAGCCACTCACGTTACTGCATCATATTCTTTCTAGGCGCGAATATTACAATGAACATACCAGAAGCGTGTCTCACTGCGCGTCGCTTCTATTTTGAGGTGGCCACCACCTGTCCTTCTGAATCATTGCTAGGTCTTTCTTTTCACAATCCTAAGTATTTAGCCTTTTGTCAAACTGCTGCAGGTATGTCCCCATTGTCTCCAACCAATGCTTGAAATTTCCTCATCTCCGTCTGGCTATTTTCATGATGCTTGTAGAAATATTTATTAATTGAAGAAATAAAACATCGAATCATTTATCCATCAGAGGTTAAAGGGTTCAATATATGCTAAAGGTCTAACGAATTGCTAGGAATGGATTTTCCCTAACATAATGCTCCGAATTGCCTGTTGCACGGTAGTTTCTGCTGAGAATTGTGTTTCTGCAATCTTTGGACGCCGTAACTTCTAAACATTGATTGTACACTAATGCGGAGTTTTACAGATAAATGCCCGTGATGGGTAGTAGAACAGACATATCTTCGTATGTTAAAGCGCACTGCCAGTCGGTTTAGCCGTTCGAGCTGGGGTACTTCCCTCGTAAGAATCATCTCATCCCAGTTTCAACCAGATTATGAAAGTCTTTTAGAAGCACAGTCACATACTCCTTCCTCTTCTAACAAATAATGAAGGTGTCTTCTTCTTCTGCTTTTACGGCCTCATTGGACCACTTCAGTCAATCATTTCTTGGTCCTCTTCTTCAGTAAGTTTCCTCTCCGAGTCGCCCAGTAGCTCTGCATTCGCTCTGATCTTCTCAGGCGTTCCTCATCTGTAAATACCCTTTTTACTGTATTACGTTTGTCTATTTTAGCCTGAAATCTTATTTTTATATCTCTCAATTTGTTTAATTTTGTTGTTTTATTTGCAAATCATCCAAGGTTATGTCCAATTCTTTCATTGTATGTATGTCTATCCCTTATTATTCCCGTTTTCCAACGGGGTCGGGCATGAATTGCGATGGAAGTCTTTGTGGCGATGATTTTTACGGCCGGATGCCCTTCCTGACGCCAACCTCATGAGAGGAGTTAATGAGAGATGAAATGGATGATGGTGAATGAAACTGGGCAAGGATGTGGAAGGAAGCGGCCGTGGCCTGTCAGAAGGTACCGTCCCAGCAATTGCCTGGTGTTGAAAATGGGAAACCACGGAAAACCATTTCAAGGGGCTCGAACCCACGCGTCTACCGAGTCAGCAGAGAGCTTGGCCCCATGACCTAATGCTGAGCTTTAGACAGCGTAGCCACTACTGTCGGTTTTTCCAATTCTTTCATATCTTCTCTAATTTCTTTAATCCATCCTACTTGTTGTTTCATATTCCAAAGTTTCACTACAATTTTTCTAGATAACCTGGTTTCTGGTGTCCTCATGATGTGTGAAGTTGTGTTCATAGTACAAAGATGAAGGTATACTGAGCTAAAAGAAAAAAGAAAGCTCGCCAGTCAACGAACCAAGTAGAAGAAGAAGAAGGTGTGTTCTTTTTTACTAAGTTTGATTTACAATTCGGAAATAACAAGTTTATAATGTTTTTTTAAATATGTGTTGTTCTATTTTGCCTTGCATCTGGCCCCGTGTCTGCTACAGGGTGCCCGAGAATGTTCTCCGCAGTGGGTACGTGCAGCAGTGAGTGGTTGAGTCGTGAGTTTTAGTTGGCTGCACTGCACTGCACTGTGTCCTTAAAAGCGGGACTCCCCCGTGTGAGCTGTCGATGTGTATCGCGATAAGCGCTCCAGTCTGCATGTCTTCAGCGTGTATTACAGTCAGCGAGCGTTCAGATAGATTATTGGAAGAGTGCAACAGTATACAGGCGGTAATGTTTACTACTGAAGTTCTTTTGGTGGAATACGTTTTTCGCGAAGGCGATCGGTTTACAGAAAATGTAAAATTAAGATTTCAGGCGCGGTTTCCTAATTCAAAGTGTCCAAACCGTGATACCATTCGGGATTTGGTAAGTAAATTTCATGTGACTGGCTCAGTTCACGATGTACCGGGAACAGGCAGAACTACGCTTTTAACAGACGAAATACTTGATGAAATCTACGATATAATGCTGCGTAGTCCAAGTAAATCAACACGAAAATTACGGTAGCTCAACAATCGGCTTACGGATTTCTTTTGACAAAACAAAGCAGGAATCTCTAAGTCGAGAGCACATAAAGCTGTAAGAGACAAGCTTCAGTTGTTCCCTTATAAAGTTACAGTTTTATTACGGATATTAAAACTGCTTCAAGTCTCCCGAGTAAAAGACTTCAAGTATTTAGGTGAATGGATCAATGAAACTGGCAACGAAAGAAAATTTATAGAAGCAAGACTACAGAAAATGCAAACTGCTTTCCATTTGACAGAAAAAGTTTATAACAGCATTAGATTTTGGAAGGTGAATTCCATCTTTGATTCTTGGTCCCAACATTTATCGCATGATTTTGCGTTCCTTAATCTCCAATTGATTTCTGAGTTTTTTTAATGTTGTAGATAATCGTCTCGGCTGCATAAAGGGCTGCAGGAAAGACTACTGTTTTATGATGTTGAATTTTACAATTCCAAGAGGGGCATTTTTTGTGCTCTTGTTCTTGGAGTAATTCAAGTTGTTTCTGGGCATCAGAGGTAAATTATTAATTATTATCACCTATCAAAACTCTAATCGTTAAAATAGAGTAAAAGGAGTCCCGTTTACAGCCACCAGACTCCGACCCCCCCCCCCCCCTCGCACCAGTCATATAAAATAATTAATTCAAATCCACTACTCGCTATTACGCAAAATAAAAACTAAATCATTTAATCACTCTCCCTTTTATCTATCACCCCAGGCAAAGGACCGCATAGTCGCACCGCGTACCTGGTATCCAACGTCTATTTGAAAATTACTAAAATCACAGAATTATTCCGTATGAGAAGGATCCAATTCATGGGACATTTGGACAGAATGGTCCCAACTAGGTTAACACGTAAAATCTATACCTCTTTGTAGAAAAACGCAACAAGGTCCAATTGGTACAAACAGGCGGACTTGGCTGAATTAGGTTTTCCCAATTTCAAGGATCGAGAGGAAATTAGGAAAATTACTCATACACGGGGTTTTGAGGCAGAAGGGAGAAGACCTACCAGACACGTCTGGTCGCAGCAACGAAGACTCGCTCAATCGTTGCGCATGAAGAGTTATTGGGCAAACATCAAGGTCAATGAGTGTTGATTCCACGTGGTCCTAGGAGACCCATTCCGCGTGGTCCTAGGAGACCCATTCCGCGTGGTCCTAGGAGACGCATTCCGCGTGGTCCTAGGAGACGCATTCCGCGTGGTCCTAGGAGACCCATTCCGCTTGGTCCTAGGATACCCATTCCGCGTGGTCCTAGGAGACCCATTCCGCGTGGTCCTAGGAGACGCATTCCGCGTGGTCCTAGGAGACGCATTCCGCGTGGTCCTAGGAGACCCATTCCGCGTGGTCCTAGGAGACCCATTCCGCGTGGTCCTATGAGACCCATTCCGCGTGGTCCTAGGAGACCCATTCCGCGTGGTCCTAGGAGACGCATTCCGCGTGGTTCTAGGAGACGCATTCCGCGTGTCCTAGAAGACCCATTCCGCGTGGTCCTAGGAGACCCATTCCGCGTGGTCCTAGGAGACGCATTCCGCGTGGTCCTAGGAGACCCATTCCGCGTGGTTCTAGGAGAGGCATTCCACGTGGTCCTAGGCGACCCATTCCGCGTGGTCCGGAGACCCATTCCGCGTGGTCCTAGGAGAGGCATTCCGCGTGGTCCTAGGAGACCCATTCCGCGTGGTCCTAGGAGACGCATTCCGCGTGGTCCTAGGAGACGCATTCCGCGTGGTCCTAGGAGACCCATTCCGCGTGGTCCTAGGAGACCCATTCCGCGTGGTCCTAGGAGACCCATTCCGCGTGGTCCTAGGAGACGCATTCCTCGTGGTCCTAGGAGACGCATTCCGCGTGGTCCTAGGAGACCCATTCCGCGTGGTCCTAGGAGACGCATTCCGCGTGGTCTTAGGAGACGCATTCCGCGTGGTCCTAGGAGACCCATTCCGCGTGGTCCTAGGAGACGCATTCCGCGTGGTCCTAGGAGACGCATTCCGCGTGGTCCTAGGAGACCCATTCCGCGTGGTCCTAGGAGACCCATTCCGCGTGGTCCTAGGAGACCCATTCTGCGTGGTCCTAGGAGACGCATTCGCGCAGAAGAGGAGTTAAAAACCTTCAGTCAGAGTGTTTGTTGTGCTGTGGTTTTGCATAGTGCGATTTGTTTTTTAACAATTGCTAAGGCGCCTTGCAGAAATGGGGATTTGAGAGTAGCAGCTCGTTCGGCATTAGGTTCGATGGAGATCGATAGTTGCCATACACGTGGGTTGGTGGCCATCACGATGCCATGGGATGTTGTTATCTAGCTCGCTCACCATGGTTGATATGTGTGTGATGTGATATTTTTAGCCTACTTTCGATTTTTGCAAAAAAAAAGAGATCTACACAGGGCCAAAAATTGTGCATCTATCTGTGTGTGTGTGTGTGTGTGAGAGAGAGAGAGAATTTTTGAATTTGAATTTATTGTTTCTCTTATAAGGCCACTGAGGCTACAAAGCCTCTTTATGCAGCTCTCTTCATTCAGAGGGCGGTTGAATACAATAAAATAAATTAAGAAAGAAAAAAACTTAACCTAAACATTCAGTTGACAATAGAAGTTCTTGTTATTAAATCTCTTCACCTTGATCATGATAATTGTATAGCTGATGGATTACCATGAAGGGAGTGTTCTATCGCTCTGATAGGAAGTCCTGAATACTGGTGCAATTTATATATATTCCAGAGAATACTAGCTGAAATACGGAATGAACCTTTGCATTTTTCGGTTCTGTGATGAGGTATCTGGATCATTTGTGCAGTGTGTCTATTCGCACGGTTATGCACTGATTGCATGGGAGTTAGTGTGCAGTAAATATAAGACGGAATTTTGAATTTTAGAATTTTTATCACAGTCAGAGCCATGGCATACTGTCTTCGTTCCTTTAACTTTAGCCATCCAATCTGGACGTAAAATGGAGTTATATGAGACTATCTTGGTACATTGAGAACAAACCGCAAGCAAGCATTTTGCATTCTTTGCAATTTTATATTGAGGACCTCTCCCATATCATGGTAAGAGAGAGAGAGAGAGAGAGAGAGAGAGAGAGAGAGAGAGAGAGAGAGTGTACTCTGAATGTCTGTCGCCCCCCCCCCTTATCAATTGAGCGAAATTTGGTACAGAGGTAGAACTAGCAAAGGGCACCTCAGTGTCATGTTTTATCCGTATAGCACGTTGTATTTCAACAAGCTACTATAACCAACATTCAATTATACTCCTTCAAAAGGACAAAGAGTTATAACAATACCCATGCATTGAGGAGAAAGTAGGCTATACGTTCTTTACTGAACATCTCGTTGTTGTGTGTCTAGGTTTTGAATTTTGCAGCATCTTCGTCTTTTAAATTAAAATTGAGAGACCGCTAGTGGGTTAATTCAGTAGTGCATAGGAAGAGAAGAAGAACAAGTAGTTCCGCGAAGAACTATACAGCCTATTTTCATATATCCTACTCATATTAATTGCCTCTATCAACATACAAAATTTCAGTTTGATTGCTATGTTAGATTTGTAGATACTGAGAACCGACTAAATATTGCAGATGGTAGCCAGGTTGGATTTTTATTTATGCACTATTACATGAAGATTATTGTGTACGTGTGGTTTTCAGACTTCAATCGCATGATTAGGACACAAGAAGTAAAAACAAGATTTTAAAATTTCGCACTGATGCCATCTTGTGGTTATGAAAACAATTGAAATAAATTAGATACCAGTGGATTAACATTTGCATAAGCATTAACGTGCAAAGTTTCACTGCACTCAGATGGTTAAATCGCGAGAAACGTCCATTTAAATATTTATACTTCGCGTCGCCGCCATGTTGGATTTGTGCTCACCAGGTTACTGAAAGTCATATAGGTGAACTTATGTTCATAGCCTCTATGAACATTAAAAAAATCAGTTTGATTGCTGGAAAAGATTCTTAGATATTGAAAACCGTAAAAATATTTGGGATGCTCGCCATTTTGGATTGTTATATGTATAGGCCATAGAGTTATGTACCATTAAAGGAAAATTATTGCGTAGCTTCATTATTAAAACTTTCACTTCGATCGCATGATTACGACACAAGAATAAAAACTTAATTTTAAAATTTCGCACAGCCACCATCTTCAGTTTATGTAAACAATTGAACTAAATTAGATGCCAGTGAATGACAATATGTATAATCATTTACTGTGCCACATTTCAATGCGCTCATATGATTAAATCACGAGAAAAATGTATTAGAATGTGTCACCTTCGCTTGGCCGCCATGTTCGTTTCGTAGTTTACAGGTTTTTGAAAGTTACATAAATAAACTTGTAGCAGTGTTCTTTATCACCGTACAAAATTTCAGGTTGATATCATAAATAGTTTCGGAGATATTGAATGCCTGTGAAATATTTCGCACAGCCGCCATTTTGAGATTATGTAAACAATTGAACGAAGTTAGATGTCGGTGCATTACAATGTATATAAATACAGTATATACTGTGCAAAGTTTCATTGCGTTTGATTGGTTAAATCGCGAGAAAAGTCCATTTAAAAGTCGGAACTTCGCTTGGCCGCCATGTTGGTTTTGTAGTTACCAGGTTTTCAAAGGTCACATAAGTGAATTTCTAGTAGTTTCCTTTATCACCATACAAAATTCCAGGGTGATATCGGTAATAGTTTCGGAGATAATGAACGCTGGTGAAATATTTCGCACAGCCGCCATGTTAGATTGGTGAGACGTGACAGAATTTGAAAGGCACGATCTGGGTCGCCCGGAATAGAGCTATGAACTTACCGAGTTTCATTGAAATCTCTCCAGCCGTTTAGATTTTATTAGGGGACACACACACACACACGAATCCACACACACATACGCACACACACGGACAAGAGGTGATCTCATAAGCCTATTTTTTTTCTTCAAAATTTAAAATAGGCTAAAAAGAGACTTATAGTAGGTTAGGCGTTGGTCGGCAATTGATACCACCGCACGCCTGATACTTCTTGGCCAATGGGAATAGGTTATGGTTACGATTGATTTGCTTCATATCGCGTGCAGTGTGCTATGTGGGGCAGGAGCGTGTTCGTGAGTGCAGAGGCTAGGAATAGAATCCACTATAATTTGGGTTATATACGAGATTGTGGTAATGCCTTGTGTATTGCTCTGTGATCCTCAATAATGTCTCAAAGGCTGACCATTACGGCGATTGGAAGCTTTACCGTGGTGGTTGATACAACTGTATATAGCCCGTTGAGTCCTAAGACGCCATATCGATTAGATCTACATTAAATCAGTATTTCCACTTACCTTCCATGATTCCATTACACCAATAATGAGGTAAACATTGACGATCTATTAACAGCGCCAATTTCTAATCGCATTATAAACTTATGGTATTGAAGTGATAGAAGCCATTTTCGCAGCGCTACATACTGTAGTTGCGATCTAAAACCTGATGACACAGCAAACTAGCGCATCTTGCCCGATACATTTAAAATTTTGCACAGCCGCCAACTTAACAATTGAAATATATTAGATGTCAGTGGATTAAAATGTTTATAAGCATTTACCGTACCAAGTTTCACTCCACTCGGATGGTTAAATCGCGAGAAATATTTAAATTTAAATATTTAAATTTCGCGTCACCGCCATGTTTGATTTGTGCTCACCAGGTTATTGAAAGTCCTATAGGTGAACTTACGTTCATAGCCTCTATCAATGTACAGAATTTCAGATTGATTGCTGTCATAGATTAGTAGATATTGAGAACCGTCTAAAGATTTCGGATGGTCACCATGTTGGATTGTCATATATATGTGGGCCATTATTACATGACCTTTATTGCGTAGGTTCATTATTCAAACGTTGACTTCGATCGCATGATTAGGACACAAGAAATAAAAACTTAACCTCAAGATGGAGGCAGTGCAAAATTTTAAAGTTATGTAAACAATTGAACTAAAGTATATGTCCGTGCATTACAATGTGTATAAACATTTGGTGTACCAAGTTTCACTGCGTTCAGATGATTAAATCCCAAGAAAAGTCTATTTAAATGTTCCAAATTTGCATGGCCACCATGTTCGTTCTGAACTTAACAGGTTTTTGAAAGTCACAGAGATGTACTTCTAGTAGTGCCCTTTATCACTGTACAAAATTTCAGGGTAATATCAGTAATAGTTTCTGAGATATAGAATGCCGGTGAAATACTTCTCACAGTCGCCGTGTTGGATTGGCGGGGGACACACACAGCCTACGCACATCCACACGTGGCTGGGAGACTTGACTAATACAGTATAAAGAAACTATTCGAAAAGTTTCCATTAAAATATTCCCGCAGTTTTATAGCTCGAAAGAGAACCACAGAAAAAGTCCATAAATTATACATTGGTTGACCTCAGTTGGGCGGAGACCCTTCAACTTAGCGAGATTGTATTTGTGCAACGTTGTAGTGTCAATGTCATAATACAGGGTGCACTACTGTTTGGATTGGGAATATGTTTCCCTTCGTTGCATTTCTCACTCATAGTGTCAGTTTCATCGTGTAATTTTCTGCGGTTTTCTTTTCAGTTATATCATTGTCTTTTTATTTTTTTGTGAAAATATATTATTTTGCTGTAATGCAAATATAAATATTCGACAGACATCTCAGTTCTCCATGACAAGCATAACTCTAGTCTTTATATTAGACTGACCTGATCTCCTCAGGATTGATAAATTAATTTAAATTTTACAATTATGTACCTCTTGACACCCGTGAATTATCGTGTGCCTGAGATCAAAAGTTGACGGACTGGAGTGAAGTCCGTGAAACAGGTGTGAGTCTTCAACAGTGGTGCCGCCGACCCGTGGCATTTATCCCAAATTGTAGGGCATGTAGATAAATATATTTAGGAAAGGCATAAAGTTTTTTTTTTTTTTTGCAAAACGTGAGGTGAATTTGGGATATGTGGCCGATGTTATATGTCACCAGCTGAGCTGCCATTAATACATAAAAGGTTCGTTTGCACAATAGGTGCGATTCATGCTTGCCAATAGAATAAAAACAAACCTTTGACATTACAATCTCCAACTGCCGCTTGTGCGATAACAAACAGTTTGGTGTGTTTTTGGAGATTGAAATTTATGTTTTGTATTTTTGTGAAATCTTATAAAAAAAAAGCAAAGACTTATCCAGGGAAAGATAAACATCTCAATCTTTAAATGTATAAAATAAGTGTATTAAGTGAATCTTTAAGTGTTTACAAGACAGTTTTTTGTTTCGTTAAAATCAATTTTCCAATTAGAAACACATTCTTTTTTATTCATTATAGCCTACATTTGCTTTGAAAAAAAACAACATATTTTTGTCGTGGGTATATTTTCTAGTGAAAAGGGACATTCGGAGTGGGAAGTTGGGATTTTCAGGTTTGAGAGGTTGGCAATTCTGGTCCTCAACCATAAGGACCTCATCTTCTTCTTCCTCTTCTACGCGATCAGGCCCAGTGGACCGCGCGCTGTTACAAGTTTCCTTCTCCATCGTCTCCTACCCATAGCTGCCATCCGCCAACTGTCTACGCGTATCGCTGCCTGTTGCACATCTTCATGGAGTCCATCACTCCTCCGCTTCCTTGGTCTCCCTGGTGGTCTTCTTCCTGTGGGGATGAAATCCAGTAGTTTCCGTGGCCATCGATGGTCTTCCATCCGGGCTACATGTCCAGCCCACTGCAGTTTTCTGGTTTTGATGGTTCCAGCTATCTTGGCATAATGGTACAGGTCTTCTACTTCATGATTGTGTCTAATCCTCCATTCACCCGTGTGTACATCAATTTCCTTTTTCCAGCCTAAGTTTGGTCCAGTCATCCATCTGTCCATCACTTGTTTCGGCATCCTTTTCAAATTTCCATACCATCTCAATCCGTTCTACTGCAGCTTATCATTTAGCTTCTGTATATTCTCTCCCTTTCTTATGTCTTCATTTATCACTCTCTCTCTCCTAGTCTTCTGCACCATACTCCTCAGGAATTTAATTTCGGCTGCCTGTATTCTACTTTATTCTCTCCCCGTCATTGGCCATTGTAAGTCATTGGTAAGTAATAGGTCTTGTAAATTACTTCAGTGATGTGTCTCTATCCCAAATTAAACTCCTAGGCGGCTTCGGTGGTGTAGTTGGTAGCATGCTGAGCTTCTATGCCCAAGGTCGTGGGTTCAAACCCGGCCGAAGTCGTAGGATTTTTTAAGAGCGTTGAAATCCTTCAGTATGCCTTTCTTCGGAGGAGAAGTAAAGCCGGCAGTCCCATGTCATAGATTTATGGCATGAAAAATAACCTTAAACTAATTACACTTGTGTGAAGCCAAAATTTGTAGGTTAGAATTGATAACGCTCTATTAGTTCCAACGTTACCGACAGTAGTGGCTGCGCTGGCTAAAGGGCAGCGTTAGGTCATGGGGCCAAGCTCTCTGCTGACTCGGTAGACGCGTGTGTTCGAGCCCCACCGTCGGCTGTCCTTGAAATGCTTTTCCGTGGTTTCCCATTTTCAACACCAGGCAAAAGCTGGGACAGTACCTTCTGACAGGCCACGGCCGCTTCCTTCCACATCCTTGCCCAGTTTCATTCATCTTCATCCATTCCGTCTCTCATCCCGACATGCGGGTCGCCCACGGGCGTCGACTAGAAAGACTGCACTCGGCCTCTCAGGAGGCTACACGACAAAAAAAAAAATCCAACCTTCGCCGCCAGCTGTTGACTGCGATGCCATCTAGTAGCCAAGTCCACAAGCTAGGTGTTGTGGACGGTAGCATTTGGTAGCTAAAGTAGGAACTATTTGAAATTAAAGCCATCATTTTGGAAGCCTTCATAGGGAGGTTGGGGCTGCTTGAGCTTTTAGTTCTCGCAGTCAAGAGGTGCAGTTGCACCTTATATAAATGGGAGGTGACGCGCAGTTCGCTACTCCAGTGGGGGTACGGGCGGGGACACCAAGAGCCCGCCGATGAGCCAGCTTGGTGTCCTGGGCGAAACCCCACACAAGACACGGCGCAAACCTAGAAGAATTGCTGAGTTCTGAAGTCTTTACTTGAATTAAAACAGATAACACGCACTAATACAGCCATCACAATTAACACCGGTTATCAGACAGATTCTACACACACCCAATGTACACGGAGCTACATGACCGCGTTGTCGCAGCCCCTAAACTGAGGAACAAACCAAACTCCGAACCTAATGATAGAAATCACTCGCACTTTTTATTCTCTTGTTGATCTCCATATCCAATCTTGCATTTGCCACCAATTCACTTTCTAAATATTTCAAGTGCCCTAATACATCTACATCTCCAATTTTAACAATCCGTTTGGTAGGACCTGAAGTCATCAAATCCCTAGGTAAACAATACTAAATTAAAAATGGCCTATTTTGTCGCCAAAATTTTCGAAAATTTGAGATTGCCATTTATGCATCACGAACCCTATAGAATAACTGTGAGAGTCAAGTCAGTCCTTGTTTAGTTACTCTCTGGATTATCCTCCTACCGCAGTGGCCTAGTTTCAAATCCCGCCCCGCTCTATAGTCTGCGCTTAAAGTATTTACTGTCACGCGATCTCCAAGAATTTACAATTCCTTTGTACTTCATTACCAATTCAGGATCGTTTCCGCGCTTGCCTGCTCATAACCCACTTTTAATGTCCCATTCGGGAGCTGCTGTGCTGTAAGCATCCATTAGCATCGTCTACGGAACGTTTCCGCTGGGTCAACAGCCTGCATGACCAACACAACTGTCGGATAGATACTCGAGTCTACACGTCAATAAAACCATTACCCGTAGTCTTACACAAGAACCATCTACACCAAACTTTTCCTTATTTTATTCTGCGTTTATCTATGTAGAGTAAACATTTCTATTGTAACCCATTAAAATGTTATAGCTGTTTGAACAAAAAAAAAGTGCCGTCTTTCTTACGAAGTGTAACGGATCACTCACTTAGAAATATTATTACATTAAATGTATTAATCAGATCGTAATGAAAACAAGATGTTCAGTAAAGAACATATAGCCTACTTTCTCCTAAATGTATGGGTATTGTTATAACTCTTTGTCCTTTTCAAGGAGTATAATTGATTGTTGGTTGTAGTAGCTTGATGTAATACAACGTGCTATACGGATATTAAACATGAATATGATGTGCCCTTTGCTAGTGCTACGTCTGTAAAAAATTTCATTCAATTCGGTTTCACCGTGTTTGAATTGATATGGGGAATGGATTTGCACACATACATGGCCGCTATTTGTAAACTATTGGGCTGATGACCTTGTAGTCAGTCATAAGCTGCTTTCCACAAAAAGGCATGTTGTTGCAAAATCTGGTAGAGATCAAATTATTAGGATGGTCGTAAATTGATTCAAGCTTTTAACATTTGGGTGGCCGTCATTCCGTTTCCGTCAAGATGGCGGCGATATAAAACATGACACCGAGGTGCCCTTTGCTAGTACTACCTCTGTACCAAATTTTGTTCCATTCGGTTTCACCGTGTTCGAATTAATAGGGGGAATCGATTTTCACACAAAGATGGCCGCCATCTGTAAACTATTAGGCTGATGACCTATTAGATTGGTCAAAGGATGCTGCCCCCATAAAGGTATGTTGTTCCAAATTTGGTAGAGATCGGATGATTAGGTTAGTCGTAATTTGATTTAAGCTTTGAACATTTGTGTGGCCGCCATTACGTTTCCGTCAAGATGGTGGCAATATAAAACATGACACTGAGGTGTCCTTTGATAGTGCTACCTTTGTACCAAATTTCGTTCAATTCGCGTTCACTGTGTTCGAATTGATAGGGGGGGGGGGGGGGGACAGACATTCAGAGTACACACAACAAGAAATAAAATCTAGAATAGAACAGGCCAGGAAACAATTATTTACCTTGCGGAAATTCTTTGTACGATCAGCTCTCAGTCTACAGCTGCAAGTCTGCAAGATCCGTTGTTACATATTTTCTGTTCTTCTATATGGTTGCGAATGCTGGACCATGGATCCTTCTATTGAAAAATGAATCGATGCCTTTGAAATGTATCCATATCGCCGTCTCCTGCGCATACCTTGGATATTGAAAATTTCAAATGTCGAGGTGCTACATGTTATAAAGCAAAGAAAGACACAATACCTAGGTCACATCATGCGAAACGAGAGTTACCAATTATTACTGCTAATTATTGAAGGGAAGATACAAGGAACAAGATCCGTCGGGAGACGCAGAAATTCATGGTTGATGGGCATGAGAAGATAGCTCAGATGTCCATGACATCGCGAGCGCCCCCGGCCGATCTTGGCTACTGCGGATCTAGTGTGCGCATAGCAAGGTCACGTCCCCTCCAAAACAAAACTTACTTTAACCAGCTGGCGTTCAGTGAAAGAATTACACGTTTAACATAAAGGGTTTCGGAGCTATAATTTTTTTAAATGTTGGCATTATTTTTCGATGACCCTGTATATATTATACTCGACCTTGCAATAAACGTGCAGGTGTTCAGTCGCCAATCTGAAACTCAGATGTTAACATGAGACAGTTATCATTACAACATCGTATTTTGTATGTAAAACTTATTTTAAGTACGAGTCGGCTCAGCGGGTACGTGATGCATTTGTTCAGCAATTTCCTTCACTAGCAGATTCACGTATTTGTAAATAAGTTAGACACTACTGACTCAGTGCTCAATAAAAAGCATAGCATTTAAAATCAGAAACATTATAGTGGCAGAACTCGCTCGCGTCAGTCAGAATGTGGTCACCAGATACAATGTCTGTATAACCCAGGAAGGACGACACTTCCAGCATCTTTTATACGGTAATATTTCATATAGGATTGTACACACGCTTAAAGCAGGGGGCCGTGGCGCGCCACAAGCTCGGCCAAGCCCACCGTTGCAGCGAATAACAAAACTACCGCTTGCCGTTCTTACTTTATATGAAAGACCGTATTGTTATCCCTAAAATGAAAGTGACCGCAATCTGGACTGGTAATGAGGTGAACGCAATCAGGACACAACCGTTACTTTAACCATCCCTTAATATTGTTGTTTCAACGGGGTCACGGAGGAGAAGCGATGATCGATATTCGATGTGGCAGGTGGTTTTTACGGCTGGATGTTTGTGCTGATGCAAACATCGTGAGAGGATTTAATGAGAGTCAGTTATTGCTGTTTTAAGGGGTAAAACAGCGAGGTCATCTCCTTCTAGTTAAAGAGAGATGAAGTGCATGAAGATGAATGGAATCGGGCAAGATGTTTGATTATTACAGTATTATTATTTATTGGAGAGCAATTGAACTTGAAAACATGATTTCCTCTTCTGGCGTTTTCCCGCTTCTCTTCCCAAAATCTCTTCATCCACTCAGAATGCTCCTTCTTCCGTTCAGCTGTCCATTTTCTTCCAGAATGTCGTGATGGTCTATGCTCATATTTAACATGTTTTATTTTATTCCGGCACTCAGTGCGGTCCTCGAGATTTTCTATGTTGACCTGTTGTAGGTCCCACTGGACCTCCGTGCCAACGACACCTAACTGTGAACTTGGCTACTAGATTGCACCGCAACTGGCGGTGAATTTTGGAACTAATAGAGCGTTAATCAAATCTATCCTAGAAATTTAGCATCACACAATATTAGTTAGTGGAAGGTTCTTTTACATGCCATAAATCTATGACATGGACCCGGCTTTACTTCCCCTCCGAAGGAAGGCATACTGAGGGATTTTTAACGCTCTTAAGAAATCCGACGACTTCAGCCGGGTTTGAAGCCGCGATCTTGAGCATAGAACTCAGCTTGCCTATGCTTCAACAAGTGGACTTGCAATTGTTGCCATGGAAACTAAGTCCCCGATTCTTGGATGTTGCGGGTAAACTCAAGAACCACAGGTTGGATTTTGATGCGGTTTTCCCCATTCTGTAAAGGATATCTCGAGGATGATTTCTGTAGAAAATAATTTATTTATGATCAAAGGAAGCCGAGCAGTAACGATTTCAGTGGAAAAGTCGATAAAAAAACCTGGCATCCGAGCGCTTTGTAAGCTTACGCTGGGCAAACCGTTAAAAATATCTAAATACTATGAGTGTAGGAATTGGTCAGCATGAAAAGTTCTATAAAAAAGTCCGCGAGAGCGTTATGTCTATCTTCAATACATCGCCCACTATAAGTGTTTTTATCATTCCAAATGATCTTGTCGACTTCATCGTTATGCTTTGGTCTAACGTTATGCGTCACGGTTACGGCGTGTATGACGTCATCATGTTGTTCAGTGCATATGCACCGAGTCTGAGTTTACTCCTGGGGTCTGGCGTTATGCAAACGGAGACGGCGAGTGCGTGACGTCATGCAGCAGAGTGCACGGGAAGCCTTAGTTAATGGGTAATGGAGTCTGTTGAAAGAGTCCTGGGGCTTCGAGCGAAGCGAGAAGCCCTCCTGAGCCTTTCTAACATGTATAGCAGGATTTTTCAGGATTAGGGAATAACCCACCTCACTTGGGTACAATCGTGTTGACTGAAAGCATCACACTTTTGTTTACTAAAGCAACACTGGAAAATGGCTTCAAACACCATAATTTTACGATTTATTTGGAAAATAATGAATTAAGAGTTATTATTTGATTTATTTACATATATTTATATTCGATACCTTGACCGGGAGATGTGTTAAAATAAATAAATATAAAACTTTACGAGCCTTACAGTAGTCGCATATGATGTGTAACATCTGACATAGAAGAAACCTCATGTGAAATTGTTGATACACCGGTATTTTATACTATTATTGGCACAAATATTAATCTATTGTAAAAGGGAGTGTTTTACAGATATTGTAGTTTATAATACGGAACTCATTTTATTAGATGATTTGTAGCTTCCACCAGCACTGGTCTAAATAAAGAATACGATATGGATCAACTAGAATAATAGACGCGACACCGCTCATTACCTTAAATTCCTTATAAACAGGACCTCTTGATTCACAGACCAACACGTAATTGCATATGGATATGATTAGCAGCTGAGTAACAAGAAGGCAGTGCGAGAACAATCCAGAAGGCAGTGCGAGAACAGAAATATCAAGTAAGCAGTAAAAAAAAGTCTTGGAATTGTTATGTATTATTCGTGTGTAAATAAAAAAGATTTTTGTTTGTTGATGAATGTCCAGGAGGGATACGATCCAGCTGGCAGTGAGTCTTATACACTTTCATCCGATCCACTTCCTTCCCATATTTCAAAATCACTCCCACAAAAATATCTAGCAACTGAGTGGAAGATGTTTCACATCAATAAACAAATAAATTATTGCAGGGTGGAGCAAGTGGAACTTCACCTCTTGTTCTGGAAGGACTATAATCTTGTAAAGGTTATCGGATTCTGCATTTATTATATCATGAAAAAAGAAAGAATCGTCTCACAAAGGTATTCTAGACAGTTTTGCCAATTGATATTTATCAACTCAATAAAACCACTAAATTTAAGTACCTTTGTTCTCTCATGATAGGCACTCTATGGCACAGAATGTTGGCCAGGTTCAACCAAACACGAACAAGCCCTCCATGCAGGGACGGTGCGTCATTAAGGGCCGAATCACTTAAGGGGCCTCATACACCGCGAATGGGCCGAATGGGCCCTGCCCACCCAAGGCCGTTAGGCAGCATTGCAAAGAATTTGTTTAATTAATGTATTTTAAAATTATTTTATATTACAGATACTCAACTTAAAATAAGTGTTTTACCCTTCTAGAATCTTTAAAGAGAATTCATTATAAATAACTCATCCCTAACTTAAGATCCTGACAGTCTCGTACGGTGTATCGTCATAGCGAGGGCCGCTCCACAGCAAGTCCCATGTAAAGTATATGGCTTCATGGACCGGGTGAGGAAATAGTGGACATAGCACTGCCTTGCACGCGAATTCTTCAGTGCTATGAAGGGAATTTTCTCTCTTTTCAAGGGCCAGCAGATTGGGCCCATAGCGTTGCTTTGAAGCTTCGAGTTTCTGTCTCTGTCAAACAGGATTACGGGAGAAGGGTTCACCCCACTCCACGCTCTTAATCAGGTAATTCTTCGCAGATTGCTGACATAAGACAAACATATAATTATACATTTTCAGTTGTCAGACATTCCAAGTACAGTTCAAATGTGTTAGTGAATTCTGTCGATGAAGCTGTAATTTTTTCTGTATAACTGTTTTTTTTTTAAATTTGTGGCACAGTACGTAGTTATTTAATATGTCGATTGTATGCCGAAATAGGAAAATGAAAGTGGAATTTTTAAACAAATCCATGTTCTTCTATAGCTCAGAACACAAAGTTCGAAATTAAATAATTATGGCCTCATCAACTAAGCTGATGGATAAATTTGCTTCATCCGAGCACAGGAGAGAATATATGTATTAATAAAGAGCCGTGTGGGTACAGTTTTTAATGCATCAACTATTTATTAAAACTTGTTACAAATTTTGTGTTGTGTGGAATTATGATAATGGCAATATTGGCAACAGTAAATGCCAAATATAAAACAATATGTAATATGTAACAACACCATGGAATCAGTAGAGACAAAAAATACACGAATTTATTACGATCAGACGTCAACTTGGAAGGAACAATAAACAATACTAATTTCATAACTGATGATAATGATGATGATGATTGTTGTTTAAAGGGGCCTAACATCTGGGTTATCGGCCCCTAATGGTTTGGGTGATAGTGAAAGATGAGATGAGATGAGAATGAAAACTATAGCTAATACTAAGGCTGTGTCCCAATACTCAAGTTGTCTGCTATTGACTAGCTGCTAGCTACTATGTGCTATGTGCTAGGCACTACGGAGATTTGGGACATGTCTGCTTGATCACAGCCTCCTTCATAGACTTGTGTTCTGAAACGCACTGGACTAACATGCTGTACCAACCAAACCAACACTCAAGATGGCGGTGATCTGCTGCTCCTTGTAAGCTCTTTGCGCTTTCATCAGCTGTTTTAAATAAACAATACCTGAACGATACATTCATGGATGCGCCAAGAAGATAACTTTTAGCCGAGCCCTAATTATGGTTTGTGTTTGACTGTTTAAGATAATACAGTTCAGGAGGAAGAGAAGAAGGGAAAATTGACAATTTGAGACGAGGCCCTTATTGTGCGCCGGAGACCATGAACCGAGTTGTCGTTGCAATCCTCAGTCGTGATTACCACAGAACCAAACAACATATTCGCGTGAAAATAATTATCACAACAGAACAAGATATTATGCTTCCCTCGTGGGTTGTGGTTTGAAGCGTTGAATTTGGCAAATACTATAGGCCAAGCATAAACTGGATTAAAGTCAAAGACAACCTACAATTGACATAACCTACAATTCCGATAAGCTACAATTTCTATAACTTCCTTGTACAAGTCGACAAGTCGGCCAATCTAGCAAGCACTTTCGTTCACTAGCTGCTACAGACTTGATTGCTATGTGCTAAGCAGTATTGGATCACGACTTCTGACGTCACATCCGGTAAAGTAGTCGACTATCTAGTTCACTACGGCTGAAATTGTACTATTGGGACACAGCCTAACTACAGACTTACATACTAGAAGAAGAAATGGTAAACAAGTAAAGAACAGGAAGAAAAGAAATGCCCTCAACCCTCGAAGAATGAGGATTGAGGGACTTGGAAGGAAGCAGAGCCATGAAAGGCAGATAGGAAAGGGAAAGAGGAGAGAGCCCGTCCCAAGGTCAGAGGAAAAAGGGAAAAAAACGGACCCAGTTGAGGAATCCCTCGGGGTCACCAACTCCCAAACTCACCAGCCGTGAGCCCTTGAGGGTGTAGCACTATCCACGGTGCACCAGAAGTGGTGGGGATACATACACCCTACCTCCTTGAGGGCCTTGTACAGAAAGTAGGAGATAACATGAAAAGAAAAAGAAGGCTGACCTCTCGAAGAATGAGGGTATCAGGAAAGATTAGACAAGGGCCAATTAAGGCGGGAAAGTGAAAGACTTCCTAGGCCTCGGATACCCTAATACCGTCGAGGTCGGAAGAGAACAAGAGTGGACCAAGAGAGATCGACAGGAAAGAAGACGGAGAGGAGCCCGGCACAAGTAAGTTGAAGCAATGGCGGACACAGCTGGGGTCCAGTGGTCGCCAACCCACGTCCCACTAGATGAGGGGGAATTCATAACTCTTTGTCACCAAACTCCCTATATCTAAAGTTGGTAGCACTTAAGGTACAACCCATGTTTGGTACACTGAACTGCCGTATGGTGCAGCACAGTCACGGGAGACCGCTCGTCCTGGTGACAGCCGGGTCCATAATGAAGATAAAGAACCAAGCACAGGCGGCTAACGAGGCTTTATTATGCCAGTGATAAGCCGACAAGGGTCTGTATCGGCACCTGGCCTGCTCCGTCCCTAGTGGCAGGGGTTAGACTAACTTCCGGAGGTTGTGGGTCATATCGACACAGCTTTGCTATGACCAAGGAGTAGGAGGCGCTCTCTAGCACGCATTGACAACGCCCCAGTTCCTTCCCCTGACTTCAATAGCAAACATGTAGTTCCGTGAAGAACTATACGGCCTAATTTCATATATCCTACTTATGTTAATTGCCTCTATCAACATACAACATTTCAGTTTGATTGCTGTAATAGATTCCTAGATATTGATAACAAACTAAATATTTCGGTTGGTCGCCATGTTGGATTTTTATATATGTAGGCCATAGAGTAATGCACTAAGAGATGACGATTTTTGCGTAGGTTCATTATTCGAACGTTCACTTCGATCGCATGATTACAACACGAGAAATAAAAACTTAATTTTCATATTTCGCACAGCTGCCATCTTGAGGTTACGTAAAAAATTGAACTAAATTAGATGCCGGTGCGTTACAATGTGTATAAGCATTTACTGTACCAAATTTCACTGCGCTCAGATAGTTAAATCGCCAGAAAAGCCTATTAAAATGTTCCACCTTCGCTTGGCCGCCATGCTCGCTTTTTTAGTCAACATGTTTTTGAAAGTCCCATTGGTGAACGTCTAGTAGTACCCTTTATCACCGTACAAAATGTCACGGTGATATCAGTAATAGTTTCGGAGATATAGAATGCCGGTGAAATATTTCGCACAGCCGCCATGTTGGATGGGTGAGACGTAATAAAATTTGAAGGGCACGGTCGGAGTCGGCCATAATGGTACTATGACCTTACCGAGTTTCATTGAAAACGCTCCGTCCGTTTATGAGTTATTAAAGTGGGGGCGGGGGCACACACACACACACCCGCAGACAAAAGGTGATCTCATAAGTCTATTTTATTTCATAAATGAAAATAGGCTAAAATACGGCGTACTTGGGTTATTGTAGCCTAATGCTTGGTTTGCGCTACGTCCCACACCATCTCAGACAGAGTGAACGAACAGCCTTCTGATAAGCACAATTTGGCACATCTGGGCGCAACAGACGCCATAAACCCAGAAGATTTGCTGCAGTTTTATTTCCCACATTTTCAACAATGAAAAAATTAATTCGGTCATAAAATGAAAATACTATCTCATTTTAACCTTCTGAGTAGTGACCTATAAAACATGCCAGAGGATACGTCTTTGGCATGTGTGGTCCAGACAAACACAACTGAACAGGGATAATGACGTCTGGGAATGCATTCACAGAAATTAATTGGTTTAGGCTACTGTAATTGATAATGGAAATTTATTCTAGGCCTTTTTACTCCTGTTTACACCGACAGCAGTAGCTCTTTTTTTTCTCTGGAGCACACAGCCCACGTGCATTTCACTGTCAGGCCTGCACCTAAAAGGTAAAAAACCAACGCAAAGCCATGGGGCCAGGCTGCTTTAGAGTGGGTTTAAACCCCAACGTTGCCCGTCCTCGAAATGGTTTCTCGTGATTTCCTAATTTCAACTCCAGGTAAATAGGCCTCGACCGCTTCCTTCCATCTCCTTGCTCAGCTTCATTCATCTTCTTCTCTTATTAACACCTCTCACGAGGTAGGCGTCAGGGAGGGATTCTACCCATAAAAACCACTCACCAAGCAGAAAGTGACCGCATCTCATCTCCGAACTCGTTCAGATATGAGCATTGATGATGATGATGATGATGATGATGATGATAATTGTTGTCTTAAGTGGCATAACATCTACTGTCGACCAAAGTATTATGTGCACTCGAGTTTGAAGGTTGTTTGTGAAGTAACAGACAACGGTACTTTATAATGACTGTATCGTAAAAAAAACTCAAAAGTTTCAAATGGAAAATAAAACCAAAATGTACTATTCACCTATTTAACGACAGTAGTAATCCAGCAATCTAGTTAAGTCTCAGAGAAATGTACTGTTTTTCAAAATAGTTTGAGATTTTTACCTGTTTCCAACAATTAAGTCTCTCAGTCATCACAAAAGAATTTAACAAATTTAAGGAACGGAAAACAGAATCACTTACCGGTACGTCATTTCTACAAAAAAAAAACGCCTAAGTTTTGTGATGTGGTTTGTTGCTTGGGCTGCACTCGGAACAGTTTTTTCGGGAACAGGCCCAATTGTTTGGCTTCCGATCGGCTTTTTACACGTAAAAACATCGAATTATCCAAAATATAATTCGAATTAACCACGATTTTTTTAGCATTGATTGTATATAAAATGCTAGGGACCTAGAGAAAAATTCGAATTAAAGAAGATTTCGTATTACAGAAGTTCGAATTAGTCACGTTCCACTGTATAATGAAAGGCTGATCCCTAGAAGAATGAGGGATCAGGAAAGATGAGAGAAGGGCCAATAAGGGCGGGAAAGGAAAAGACTCCCTAGGCCTCGGATACCCTAAAACCGTCGCTGTCAAAAGAGAACAAGTGTTGACCAAGAGAGGTCGACAGGAAAGATGAAGGAGAGGAGCCCGGCACTAGTAAGTGGATGCAATGCCGGACTCAGCTGGGGTCCCGTGGTTGCCAACTCACGCCCCACAAGTTGTGAGCCCCGGGGGGGGGGGGGAGGGAGGGGAGTATTGAGGCGAAGTTTCAGTTGTAAGCACAGCACAACTCACAACTCGTAGGCAGTCAGCAGAGCGCACAGCCTGTGAGGAAGTGCCGCATTAAGACGACAGGGTGCGGCAGGTCGGGACCAAGCTGCTTCCTGTCGAGCCACTGAGGCGATACCCGGCCCGCTACCACCTGCTAGCCTAGGCCTACCTCAGCCAAATCTAGGCTCGCTTATTAACAACTATAGAGCATCCAGCGTTTAGAAAAGACTGTGGGTCTTATGGGCTTTTACTTTTTAACGGACTCCCGCCCCTACACTGGTTATTTCACACAAGTATCGTTTATATGACGTCTTAGTAATTAAAAAATGTTCGAGGTTAGCACGCTGGAAAGAAGAGCCTCGTCCTGTGCTGCATGCTCGCCCGGAGTGGAGCACGTGCTCAGTTCCACCGACAACATAAGATCTGAAGCACTATCCGTCATTTGTGTTACTGTTGTGTGTCTGTTTTATTTTCTGTTCGATCGAATCAGGGCTGCCGACAGTGGGGTTCGAACCCACTATCTCCCGAATGCAAGCTCACAGCTGCGCGCCCCTAACCGCATGGCTAACTCACTACAATATTACAAATATTAATCTAAACAAAACAACAAGAATAGAATTGAAAGAAACTAAATTATAGCCCAACTAATAAAAAAAAGTTGATGATCAACAGTATTGCTGCCGTAAAAGTTGTTAACATCGTCAGCATACATCTGAGAAGGAAGGAACGGTTGTGCTCTCGACATCTGTCAATCAGTAATGCGTCATATCACAACGAAATCAATATTATTATTGGTTCTCTTCGCGTACGGTATCCTTAATACTGGTCCAATCCGTTAACACCTGCAAAACTGCTCCTTCCTGTGCGTGTTCTACTTCAAGTAGCTGCTGGGGTTGTGTTGTCTCGCTAACTTATGAAAGCACAGTACTCGAAGCGGGTGAACATAACGTATGACGTCAGCGCTACCTCTGCCTAGAGTTCGCAACACTGTCGCCATAAGGCTCCACAGTATTTTCTAAACGCTGGATGCTCTACAGCAACCCGGTCCAGCTTCGCCCGGGAACAGTTGTGAATGCATTACGTGATAAGCGCTTGTTAACGATGTCAATGCACTACGACCAATATCCGTTTTACGTCTCGGCATGATGGGTTAAAATCACTGACTGGACTATTAACTATATTATCATGCAGAAGCATGTGCAACAAATTCTTGTCAGACGTAATTTAATAATGGCGAGGTGCATGAAACACAAATCCCCCTTCCGTCCAATCTAAAAACACTTATACTGGACGATTTATTGAATATAGAGATGTGCTCTCGCGTACGTGTTTGTAGAACTTTTCATGCTGAACAATTCTTACACACATTGAATATTGATATTTTGAACGGTTTGCCCAGCTTATGCTTAAAAGCGCACGGACCCCAGTTTTTTTTTTTTTTTGCTTTTTCTTTGAAATCGTAACTGCTTGGCTTCCTATGATCATAAATAAATTATTTTCGACAGAAACCTTCCTGGAGGTATCCTTTACAGAATGATGAAAACCGCATCAAAATCCATGCAGTGTTCTCGAGATTACCCGTGACATCCAAGAATCGGGGACTTTATTTAGTAAGTAGAGATTATACGCCAATCAGTATAATTTAATATAATATAATCCCCCTTCCGTCCAACCTTAAAATAACTGTGAATTTTGCGGAACGGAAAGTTCACAGGCGAAATGAGAGTTGCACTTCCAGGAAATGGCGAGGTGAATGAAACTCAAATCCCCCTTCCATCCAATCTTAACTTGACTGTGTTTCACAGGCGAAATGAAGAAAACCCGAGTTGCACTTCCAGGAAAACTCCAAACACAACCACCTTTCTCAGAAGTCTTAACTCAACACGACTCGACGGTTTGCTGCTGGTTGTATCTGGGGCAATAGGTTCGCCCGCTTGCTAGGCTGTAACAGGGATGATAGACTCGCCCTTAGCTAGCTCGTAAACTGTCACCTCAGTAGTTGAATGGACATGGTTGGAAGAAATTAAACCGTAAAAAAATACAGTCAGTCTGAGAGACTAGACTTTATATCATATCACCAGAAGTTTCCATTCCTCCACAATAAAAAATTAAATTCCTCCAAAATGTGTTGCAGTCAGAGCAAACTGTAATGCATTAATGAAAAAGCACACTTGTTTATAGAGCTTTTAATTACCAGAATAATAGTAGTTTACCGGTACTTCAAATTCTGTAGACCCCGTAATTGCGGTCTCGATTCCTGCTAACTCTGATACCATTGAAGGGTGTTTTAAATAAGAGAACCTCCTGTTCGGCACATTTAAGAATCCTACCATATAATTATTTTTCCTGGAATACATTACAGCGCCCGAGAATGTTCTCCGCAGTGGGTACGTGGAGCTGTGAGTGGTTGAGTCATGAGTTTGGTTGGCTGCACTGCACTGTGTCCTTGAAAGCGGGACTCCCCCGTGTGGGCTGTCAGTGTGTATTGCGATAAGCGAGCGAGCCTGCATGTCTTCAGTGTGTATTACAGTAAGCGAGCTTTCAGATGGATTATTGGAAGAATGCAACAGTATACAGGCGGTAATGTTTACTACTGAAGAGAGAGTTTTTTTTTTTTTTGGTGGAATACGTTTTTCGCGATGGCGATCCGTTTACAGAAAATGTAAAATTAAGATTTCAGGCGCGGTTTCCTAATTCACAGTGTCCAAACCGTGATACTGTTCGGGATTTGATAAATAAATTTCGTGTGACTGGCTCAGTTCACGATGTACTTGGAACAGGCAGGCCTACGCTTTTAACGGACGAAAAACTTGATGAAATCTTCGATATGATGCTGAGTAGTCCAAGTAAATCAACACGAAAATTAGCTCAACAAACTGGAATCTCTAAGTCGACAGGCCATAAAACTGTAAGAGACAAGCTTCAGTTGTTCCCTTATAAAGTTACCGTGGTTCATGAATTGAAACAAACTGATTACGGAAAAAGAGTGATGTGCTGTGAATGGTTCCAGCATCTGTTATGAATGGCTGTGGTGAGTACAAAGTTTACTGTTTATTTGTTATGATGCAAGCGGCAGCCGTGCTACCAACGTAACTGCTGTAGCTAGCTCTCGCAGACGCATGTAGGCGCCGCGGAGAACATTCCCGGACTCACTTGTTACTACTGCTTTACTACTTTACGTGATCAGGTCCAGGGCACCACGCTGCTACAAGGGTTCTCCTCCACTGGATTCTGTTTACTGCTCTCTGTCGCCAGTCATCCTCTATTCCAATCTGTCGCAGGTTTTCACGAATTCCGTCCTTCCATCGTTTCCTTGGCCTACCCAGCGGTCTTCTTCCACGAGGAACAAAATTGAGCAGTTTCTGAGGCCATCGGCATGTGTCCATCCTAGTGACATAGCCTGCTCATGCCAGACGTTTGCTTCTCATTAGTCCTACGATGTTTGGGGTCTTATATATGGCATCCAGCTCTCGATTGTACCGTATAAGCCATTCACCTGTGTCCTCATCTTGAAAAGGACCTAAGATCTTCCTCAAAACTTTCCGCTCAAAAAACAAGGAGATTATTTAGATCTTTTTTCAGAGTACTCCAGGTCTCGCTTCCATACAGCACTGCAGGCTTGAGTAGTTGGAGTTTGAACTTTCTCGATAGGCTGCGGGACTTGAGAAGATGACTGAGACTGTGGTAGGTGCGGTTTCCAGCTAAGATCCTCGCTTTAATCTCTGCCTGATATGACGCATCGTCTACAAAAATCCTCTACAACAAAAAGTTCCGTGACGTTCTAAAGAGTCTACTTTCCTTAAAATTTAAATTCATGCCAATCTATATAGACCTATCTAGAAAAATAGCGAAATTAAGTTGGTAATATCGAAATTTCTAATTAGTTCGAAATATACCTGTAGCCTAATAGAGCACTACAGTTGGCAGCTCTGGTGACTGAATATATTGTTAGTTCCATCTCTTAAGGTACAGAATACAATATTTGGTTGAAGTCCAATGGATAGCATGGACGTTACACGTAGTTAGACATTGGATCTATAAGTGCGCGTAAAATCATGTTGGCAACAATGTCATGCATGCGTTGGTCAGAAATAATCTAAAATATTATGATCTCTTGTTGTGCCAATTTTGGATGAACTCCATTTGTTAGTATAGGAGGTATTTTAAAATTGGACCTATCAGCAGGCTTAGAGTCATGTTGGCAGCACTGACGTATTGAACCCTTCAGAATAGCAGTGTTTTATGCAAGAATCTTAGATCAAGGGGTCGCGTTCAGTTCATAGTGTGGTGTTTACGTCCGCCAAACAACGTGCTTTTCTGAGGCAAGGGTTATAGGATAAAAACTATAATTAAGAAAATAAGGAGACAAAACGTAAGATAATAACAAGATTTAATAACTAATTTGTGCATAAAAGAATAAAACAAACAAAAATAAACAAAATCCTCCCTGAATTTTCCCCTGACAGGAATATTTATCACCTTGAGGAGTCAGATGGATCTCCCCTTTTCTAATAAAATGTGGATCCAAGTTCCACTATCTTGCATATGAATTTATGTTCGCGTGATGACTATCTACGAGAAATGAGTACCTGGATGATCGTTCGTTCACAACGGGTTAACAGCCACGGTGCTCACGAACAATCATCTCGTAAATCAACGTTTATGGATATGGGCATAACATTAATAAAAATCCTTAAATCTAACTCTGACACACATATTACAACTCTACTATTTACAGGCATCTCTCTGAGACCCTTATTAGTGTGGTGACACACTTAACCAAATGAGCTGCCACAATGGCCAGATACTCAACAACAAGGAAACACAGCGCCGCACGTGACTCACGGGTCACTGACATGGAAAATAAACATAGAATAAACCAACAACAACAAACCACCTGAGTGGATAAGATTAATTTATTGTCATTTAGACTTTCACGGCCCGTGTTATTATTCATAATGTTGAATTTTGGGCTTATGCCGTGTTTTATTATATTGCAATTCGACGCGTTTCGAAAGAAACCATGTCTTTCATCGTCAGGAATAATCTGGAATACGACAATGTTGCTAAGAGAAAGCAACGAAGAACATATAGAAGGTGCCCAAAGATGGACGCCATTATAGCCCCATGTTAGGGACAACGGAAAGCAGCAGTGAATTACTTTCTCAGGGTTCTGATAATAGGTAGCCAGGATTCACTGAGATTGTAGCCGGTGTCGCGGTTGAAATTATCTGGGTGTTTACGTATTTCAACCGCCTCCCTGATGATTCTGGGACGATATTGCTTTATACGGGCAAGAACATCCACCCCTTGGAACATGACATCATGGCCAGGTGTTAAAGCATGATCGGCAACAGCTGATTTATCAGGTTGAATGAGCCTGATACATCTATTATGTTCCTTAATGCGAGTGCATATTGTTCTCGAAGTCTGCCCGATGTAAACCTTGCCACAAGTACAGGGAACTCTGTAGATACCCGGTTGTTGCAATTTAGGCAAACTGTCCTTAGTTGGTCGCAGGAGTTGCCTAATCTTAACAGAAGTTCCAAATACAGTCCGTATGTTGTATCGACGTAGGATTTTAGCAATACGATCCGTTGTGTTATGTATGTACGGAAGGTAAGCAGTTCCTCTTACATCTCTTTTCTCAACTGACGTCCTATTATTATTTATTGGTTTCAGAACCGTAGAAATCAAAGCCTTGCTATAACCGTTGCTCTCAAAGGTGGTTCGCAGGGTGTTAATTTCTTCTTGTAAAGAAGACACTTCACAAATCCTCCTAGCCCTGGTAGTTAGAGTTGTAAGGATACCATGTTTCTGGGCAGGGTGATGGTGAGAACTTGCGTGGAGATATCTATTGGTGTGTGTAGGCTTACGAAAAACGCTGTGTCCTAAAGATCCATCCTCTTTCTTGGTGACGAGAACATCTAAAAAAGGTATTTTGCCGTCAGATTCCTTTTCCATGGTGAAACAAATAGAAGGGTGCTGGAGATTAAGGTGATCCAGGAAATGGCTAAGATTTTCCTCACCTTCCGTCCAAACAACGAACGTGTCATCCACATAACGCCACCAGATCTTCGGTTTGAAAGGAGCCGACGACAAAGCTTTCTCTTCAAAGTTCTCCATGAAGAAATTAGCCACAACAGGAGAGAGAGGACTACCCATGGCCACACCATCAGTCTGCTCATAAAAATTCCCATTCCATAGAAAGTAGGAGGAGGTCATGCAGTGATAAAAAAGTCTTGTGATGTCTTCAGGAAAAAGGCCATTAATGAGAGACATAACACCATCAATAGGTACTCTCGTAAACAGAGACACCACGTCGAGACTCACTAGAATATCACCCGGCTGAAGTGTTATAGCTTTTAACTTTTCCACGAAGTGTGTGGAATCCTTAATGTACGAAGGCGTGTTACCCAGAAGCGGCTGAAGTAGTCTACCTAAGTATTTGGAAAGGGCATATGTAGGAGAACCAATCGTACTAACAATGGGTCTAAGAGGAACATCGTCCTTATGTATTTTAGGAAGACCATAGAGTCTCGGAGGCAACTCCTGCGACCAACTAAGGACAGTTTGCCTAAATTGCAACAACCGGGTATCTACAGAGTTCCCTGTACTTGTGGCAAGGTTTACATCGGGCAGACTTCGAGAACAATATGCACTCGCATTAAGGAACATAATAGATGTATCAGGCTCATTCAACCTGATAAATCAGCTGTTGCCGATCATGCTTTAACACCTGGCCATGATGTCATGTTCCAAGGGGTGGATGTTCTTGCCCGTATAAAGCAATATCGTCCCAGAATCATCAGGGAGGCGGTTGAAATACGTAAACACCCAGATAATTTCAACCGCGACACCGGCTACAATCTCAGTGAATCCTGGCTACCTATTATCAGAACCCTGAGAAAGTAATTCACTGCTGCTTTCCGTTGTCCCTAACATGGGGCTATAATGGCGTCCATCTTTGGGCACCTTCTATATGTTCTTCGTTGCTTTCTCTTAGCAACATTGTCGTATTCCAGATTATTCCTGACGATGAAAGACATGGTTTCTTTCGAAACGCGTCGAATTGCAATATAATAAAACACGGCATAAGCCCAAAATTCAACATTATGAATAATAACACGGGCCGTGAAAGTCTAAATGACAATATTAGAAACCTCTATGGGGAGGATATTTTCCGACTGATGTCTAGATTCAGTAGGTTACGACGCAAGAAGGTGTGTCTAATCTCTTCACTCGCTTTTCTCCTAAGATGCCGGGATCATGATATTCTACCGAATTTTGTTATGTTGAAGCATTCCTTCAGAACACCTAAGGCAACGAGAATCTATCGTCGTGCAAGCAAGGCGTTATTGATAGAGAGGTTACAGCATACTCGTAAGCAGTTGGATTTTATTTCGAGGGAGTTACTACAGCTACATCTACGCCTCTCAAACTTCGTAAGTGAGGAATTATGGAATATCTTCGATCGTATTTCTTCAGTGCAAGCTAACAGCGTTCTAGATCAGGTGAGGGACAGACATATTTCCAAATATGATAGGTTATGTCAGTTGCAGAAATCTCAAGCCATTAGACTTGATGCTAACAAGGTTGTCGTAAATTTGTCCAGCAACCCCCTAAGTGATACCCAACAGGCAGTTCTCGCTAAAGGTCTCAATTTTGCTGTAGCGCCTAGAAGAATTCCTATTGAAGAACTTATTACATCCGTAGAATCCTCAGTACATCACCTCACACCTGAAGAGGCCGAGGAAGCCAGGCAAGAATGTTCCCGAGTTCTCAAGACAGCTAAGCCACCTAACACCAACTTAAAACAAGGTGAAAGCCGGGCACTTAAAGATCTAAGGGACAATTCTGATATTATCGTTCTCCCCGCTGACAAGGGTAATGCGACAGTGGTATTGGATAAGGTTGATTATGATTCCAAGATCTCGTCTTTGTTATCAGATCCTGTATATAGGATTAATAGTCGTGATCCTACTACTCGCTACTCAAATGTCACCGTCAAATTGATCAAGCAATCATCTATTCCAGCGGATGCAGCGAAGACTCTCCTTCCAGGGGATGCTATTCCTCCGAGACTCTATGGTCTTCCTAAAATACATAAGGACGATGTTCCTCTTAGACCCATTGTTAGTACGATTGGTTCTCCTACATATGCCCTTTCCAAATACTTAGGTAGACTACTTCAGCCGCTTCTGGGTAACACGCCTTCGTACATTAAGGATTCCACACACTTCGTGGAAAAGTTAAAAGCTATAACACTTCAGCCGGGTGATATTCTAGTGAGTCTCGACGTGGTGTCTCTGTTTACGAGAGTACCTATTGATGGTGTTATGTCTCTCATTAATGGCCTTTTTCCTGAAGACATCACAAGACTTTTTTATCACTGCATGACCTCCTCCTACTTTCTATGGAATGGGAATTTTTATGAGCAGACTGATGGTGTGGCCATGGGTAGTCCTCTCTCTCCTGTTGTGGCTAATTTCTTCATGGAGAACTTTGAAGAGAAAGCTTTGTCGTCGGCTCCTTTCAAACCGAAGATCTGGTGGCGTTATGTGGATGACACGTTCGTTGTTTGGACGGAAGGTGAGGAAAATCTTAGCCATTTCCTGGATCACCTTAATCTCCAGCACCCTTCTATTTGTTTCACCATGGAAAAGGAATCTGACGGCAAAATACCTTTTTTAGATGTTCTCGTCACCAAGAAAGAGGATGGATCTTTAGGACACAGCGTTTTTCGTAAGCCTACACACACCAATAGATATCTCCACGCAAGTTCTCACCATCACCCTGCCCAGAAACATGGTATCCTTACAACTCTAACTACCAGGGCTAGGAGGATTTGTGAAGTGTCTTCTTTACAAGAAGAAATTAACACCCTGCGAACCACCTTTGAGAGCAACGGTTATAGCAAGGCTTTGATTTCTACGGTTCTGAAACCAATAAATAATAATAGGACGTCAGTTGAGAAAAGAGATGTAAGAGGAACTGCTTACCTTCCGTACATACATAACACAACGGATCGTATTGCTAAAATCCTACGTCGATACAACATACGGACTGTATTTGGAACTTCTGTTAAGATTAGGCAACTCCTGCGACCAACTAAGGACAGTTTGCCTAAATTGCAACAACCGGGTATCTACAGAGTTCCCTGTACTTGTGGCAAGGTTTACATCGGGCAGACTTCGAGAACAATATGCACTCGCATTAAGGAACATAATAGATGTATCAGGCTCATTCAACCTGATAAATCAGCTGTTGCCGATCATGCTTTAACACCTGGCCATGATGTCATGTTCCAAGGGGTGGATGTTCTTGCCCGTATAAAGCAATATCGTCCCAGAATCATCAGGGAGGCGGTTGAAATACGTAAACACCCAGATAATTTCAACCGCGACACCGGCTACAATCTCAGTGAATCCTGGCTACCTATTATCAGAACCCTGAGAAAGTAATTCACTGCTGCTTTCCGTTGTCCCTAACATGGGGCTATAATGGCGTCCATCTTTGGGCACCTTCTATATGTTCTTCGTTGCTTTCTCTTAGCAACATTGTCGTATTCCAGATTATTCCTGACGATGAAAGACATGGTTTCTTTCGAAACGCGTCGAATTGCAATATAATAAAACACGGCATAAGCCCAAAATTCAACATTATGAATAATAACACGGGCCGTGAAAGTCTAAATGACAATATTAGAAACCTCTATGGGGAGGATATTTTCCGACTGATGTCTAGATTCAGTAGGTTACGACGCAAGAAGGTGTGTCTAATCTCTTCACTCGCTTTTCTCCTAAGATGCCGGGATCATGATATTCTACCGAATTTTGTTATGTTGAAGCATTCCTTCAGAACACCTAAGGCAACGAGAATCTATCGTCGTGCAAGCAAGGCGTTATTGATAGAGAGGTTACAGCATACTCGTAAGCAGTTGGATTTTATTTCGAGGGAGTTACTACAGCTACATCTACGCCTCTCAAACTTCGTAAGTGAGGAATTATGGAATATCTTCGATCGTATTTCTTCAGTGCAAGCTAACAGCGTTCTAGATCAGGTGAGGGACAGACATATTTCCAAATATGATAGGTTATGTCAGTTGCAGAAATCTCAAGCCATTAGACTTGATGCTAACAAGGTTGTCGTAAATTTGTCCAGCAACCCCCTAAGTGATACCCAACAGGCAGTTCTCGCTAAAGGTCTCAATTTTGCTGTAGCGCCTAGAAGAATTCCTATTGAAGAACTTATTACATCCGTAGAATCCTCAGTACATCACCTCACACCTGAAGAGGCCGAGGAAGCCAGGCAAGAATGTTCCCGAGTTCTCAAGACAGCTAAGCCACCTAACACCAACTTAAAACAAGGTGAAAGCCGGGCACTTAAAGATCTAAGGGACAATTCTGATATTATCGTTCTCCCCGCTGACAAGGGTAATGCGACAGTGGTATTGGATAAGGTTGATTATGATTCCAAGATCTCGTCTTTGTTATCAGATCCTGTATATAGGATTAATAGTCGTGATCCTACTACTCGCTACTCAAATGTCACCGTCAAATTGATCAAGCAATCATCTATTCCAGCGGATGCAGCGAAGACTCTCCTTCCAGGGGATGCTATTCCTCCGAGACTCTATGGTCTTCCTAAAATACATAAGGACGATGTTCCTCTTAGACCCATTGTTAGTACGATTGGTTCTCCTACATATGCCCTTTCCAAATACTTAGGTAGACTACTTCAGCCGCTTCTGGGTAACACGCCTTCGTACATTAAGGATTCCACACACTTCGTGGAAAAGTTAAAAGCTATAACACTTCAGCCGGGTGATATTCTAGTGAGTCTCGACGTGGTGTCTCTGTTTACGAGAGTACCTATTGATGGTGTTATGTCTCTCATTAATGGCCTTTTTCCTGAAGACATCACAAGACTTTTTTATCACTGCATGACCTCCTCCTACTTTCTATGGAATGGGAATTTTTATGAGCAGACTGATGGTGTGGCCATGGGTAGTCCTCTCTCTCCTGTTGTGGCTAATTTCTTCATGGAGAACTTTGAAGAGAAAGCTTTGTCGTCGGCTCCTTTCAAACCGAAGATCTGGTGGCGTTATGTGGATGACACGTTCGTTGTTTGGACGGAAGGTGAGGAAAATCTTAGCCATTTCCTGAATCACCTTAATCTCCAGCACCCTTCTATTTGTTTCACCATGGAAAAGGAATCTGACGGCAAAATACCTTTTTTAGATGTTCTCGTCACCAAGAAAGAGGATGGATCTTTAGGACACAGCGTTTTTCGTAAGCCTACACACACCAATAGATATCTCCACGCAAGTTCTCACCATCACCCTGCCCAGAAACATGGTATCCTTACAACTCTAACTACCAGGGCTAGGAGGATTTGTGAAGTGTCTTCTTTACAAGAAGAAATTAACACCCTGCGAACCACCTTTGAGAGCAACGGTTATAGCAAGGCTTTGATTTCTACGGTTCTGAAACCAATAAATAATAATAGGACGTCAGTTGAGAAAAGAGATGTAAGAGGAACTGCTTACCTTCCGTACATACATAACACAACGGATCGTATTGCTAAAATCCTACGTCGATACAACATACGGACTGTATTTGGAACTTCTGTTAAGATTAGGCAACTCCTGCGACCAACTAAGGACAGTTTGCCTAAATTGCAACAACCGGGTATCTACAGAGTTCCCTGTACTTGTGGCAAGGTTTACATCGGGCAGACTTCGAGAACAATATGCACTCGCATTAAGGAACATAATAGATGTATCAGGCTCATTCAACCTGATAAATCAGCTGTTGCCGATCATGCTTTAACACCTGGCCATGATGTCATGTTCCAAGGGGTGGATGTTCTTGCCCGTATAAAGCAATATCGTCCCAGAATCATCAGGGAGGCGGTTGAAATACGTAAACACCCAGATAATTTCAACCGCGACACCGGCTACAATCTCAGTGAATCCTGGCTACCTATTATCAGAACCCTGAGAAAGTAATTCACTGCTGCTTTCCGTTGTCCCTAACATGGGGCTATAATGGCGTCCATCTTTGGGCACCTTCTATATGTTCTTCGTTGCTTTCTCTTAGCAACATTGTCGTATTCCAGATTATTCCTGACGATGAAAGACATGGTTTCTTTCGAAACGCGTCGAATTGCAATATAATAAAACACGGCATAAGCCCAAAATTCAACATTATGAATAAGATTAATTTATATTAACAAAATTGCATGTTAAGGAAACGCTTCGAAGGTTATCGTGTTTCGTAGGCAACTCCCATTTATTTAAACAATTTTACCATTGATCAGTTTCTCACATTTATATTTATTTTCAAGTAATTGGGAGCCAGACGTGAACTCCACTAATGATGAGCTTGCTTGCGAAACTCAGCCAGCCCTTGTGACCACAACTCACCCTTTCCTCAATACCTGTCATGTCCCCCTTCAAGTGTATATAAATAGCCGACCAGCTGGACTGTTATCTCAAGGAATCAACAGCAACTAACATCTCCTCCAACTCAACATATGGTCAGACAATAATCACATATCCATAATTGTCCTCGCAAGGATACAATATGAATCTGGTACCAAGCTGACAGAAATCAGTCTCTGCTGAAATTCCCGCTTGTAATACCACAACAAATATACTCACAATACACACATCTGGGACTGACATAACGCCTTTCACACGGGTCTGCTGAATTAGAGCTCGCAAACATTTAACACAATAATTAAAACCTACGATAGAGCTGAATACTCTTCGTCACAAATTACAATGCTCCAAAGGCAATAATCACACTGAATCTGATCAATAATAAATCTCAACAAAATTTTAATTACCCTCCAATCTACTATATAATTATATTAATTCAGTCCTACTTCTGAAACACGACATATCTCCGAGAGACGTTTTTAACCGCACTTCGTAACCTAGGCAAACACGGCCGTTCACATAGCTACGTTAGTTAACACAACACAAAGAAAAGAACCTTCCATCAACTACAATTGTGCGAGCTGCTTCCAAACAAAAATGTGTCAGATCAAAACTAAATATACTACATTAATCACACAAGCAAAGTATTTACAAAAATATGTCCCATAAACCATAAGTTAATTTAACAAATAATAAAATATTATTTTGTACTCATCTCTTTTTGTAGTCACCCGTCAAAGAACATCAGACGCCATTCCCCAACTGGATGGTTCTTTATCTCATATCAGCCATCTGCATGGAGTGTTGAGAATTCCAAACTTCCTCTGCATTCATCGACATCATCACTTGCGCTGATACAAAAATTAGGTTATTATACACTTTATGTCTGACTACTAAATTCGCTTGTTCAGGTACTAAATTCCGTGTCACTGTTCGTTGGCGAATTATCGACGATACTGCCCCTATAATTATAGTACTATGACTATCTATCACTTTACAATGAATATCTTGTGTCCTCGACACACAAAAATACAAGTCTATCTCTTCAGACGAACAGAATCAAAGTCATGTGTCCTCGACACACGGAATAAAAGTCAACGTCCTCAGACGAACAGAATAATAATAATGTCTTGGCTCTTCGACACACTTATAAATGAACTGGCCCTTGGGTCGAGATGGAGGGGGATTTTATGTAAAACATTTTCGAAATGATTGTGGTACAGGAATGAAATAAATATCACTGAACTCGTAATATTGTACAGGTCAAGAATATGCCCCCTAATCGTAGAATCGATCGTAGAGATTTTGTCTAGGCGATTTCCCGCGTGAATGCTAGCCGCCGCGTACCCCAGCCGGAGTTGGCGCGCAAGTAGGCATTCTCTTCTCATTGGTTCTCCATTTCTAATAATTTGGCGGTTTCTAGTAGATCTTGGCGTCTTGGGAGTGTCTATTTTCTTCATCAGCCATTCACGTTACTGCATCATATTTCTTCTAGGCGCGAATAACACAATGAACATACCAGAACCATGTCTCACCGCGCGTCGCTTCTAAAATTGAGGTAGCCACACCTGTCCTTGTGATACATAGCTATGCTATTTCTTTTCATAGCTCAAGTATTTAGCCTTTTGTTAAGCTGTCGCAGGTATGTCCCTACTGTCTCCAACAAATGCTTGAAATTTCCTCATCACTGTCTGGCTACTTTCATGATGCTGGTTGAAATATTTATTAATTGAAGAAATAAAAAGTAGAATCATTTAACCAACATAGGGTAAAGGGTTCAGAACTCTCCCACTCACAAAATTTCGAACTTAGGAATAAAGTCGACAATTTTACAATACTTCCGTAGGCCAATTTGTTTTATTTCCAGAATCACCCCTTTTTCTTACTTGGTCTAGGCGCTCCTGTCTTCAATGGCATTTACTCGTTTTCATATCCTGCTTGTCTCTCCCCCTTCCAATCTTGCGTGACGCTCTGATGCCTGCGGCAACACCTTACTCGCCTCGTTAATGTTTGTCAACAACAAGTCTACTTCCTCCTTCATCACGTGCCGTACTCAACTGCTCCCCGTTGACTTTGTTGTTAGTTGGACGTCCGTATATTCAAACAGCGTCATTATTTCGGCGCTACCATGGTTCACTTCGACGATATTTTTTTAGGTTGGCAGCGTTGTAAACTGACATTGTTCCTGTGCTCAATTCTTTCACTCTGTAAGCATTATTTCCAAGGTTTCTTACGATAGAATAGGGTCCTATGAATTTCTCGCAGAATTTACTAAAGATTTTCTTTTCTGGGTCCGATGTAGCAGGTCGTTTCACCAAAACGAGCTGGTTGACTTCAAGATCACCGTGGAACCTCTTATTTCTTACTCGCCGTAATCTGCGGTCTGCTTGTTTTCTCATGTATGCTCTCGTTCTTTCAATTCGCAGGTCTGGTGCTATCATGGGATCTTGTGGACAGTTAATGATGCTTTTCCACGTTCTTACTGGATACTCGTTCTTGTGTAGGACCATAGGGATTTGTCCTGTTGACTCGTGCCTGGTAGAATTCATGCATGTCTCTACGTCCTTAATTTTATCGACCCATTTGTGGTGTTCGTTCGGAATGAAGATGCTCAAATATGCAGTTACACATTTAATTACTCTCTCGCTTGGATTAGCTTGGGCATGTCGGATACTGCTTAAAACATGTTTTATACCCATGTCTTCCATTCCTTTCTTGAATTTGGCGCTTGTGAAATAACTGCCGTGATCTGATAATATAAACTCTGGTTTTCCAAGGGTTGGAATAACTCTATTACGAATGCGACTGAGTACCTGCTTCGATGTTGTTTTCTGAATAGGGCATAGTACTACAAACTTAGAAAATACATCAATGCACACTAGCAAATGACGGCAACCTCTCCTTCCCTTCGGAATTTGACCAAGACAGTCCATCGCCAGCAGCTCACATGGTTTCTGAGGTAGCAATGGTCTAGGATATTGCCTCAGTAAATAATTATTTGGCTTTGTTCTCTGACACGGGTCACAAGTTGTAATGACGTCACATATTGTTGTTCTCATACGTGGCCATGTAAATGTCTCTCCTATTGTCGCTTCGCACTTGTCTAAGCCCACGTGACCGTAACTTTCGTGCGTATGCCATGTCAATCCTCGTTGTAACGATGCAGGTACTAATATGCGTAACTTGGTATGGTCATTATCTACCCATTTGTGCAGCAAATTGTTGACATAAACATATCTTCCTTCTTTGGCTTTCGCTTCTCGAAATGCAGGTGTTCCTGTAGGTAGTTGCTTTTTGAAGTATTTAATTAATAGCATCATCCATGGTTCCGCTTCCTGTTCTCGCTGTATCTCACGTAACTCCTCCAAGAATTCCCGGTCCTACGGTGTTAATTCCAAGTGTTGTACCATCGCTGTTCATTCATTATCAGGCTCTGGGTTCCTGCTGAGTGCATCCGGTATCACGTTCATCTTCCCTGGACAATGTTCAATTTCAATGCTGAACTGCTGAATGTATATAGACCAACGTGTCACACGTTCGCTTGCCATTGACGTCTTAAACAAGAATGTTAGTGCCTTGTGGTCAGTTCTGACAACAGTAGGGTAACCATATATTATTCGTTTCCATTGTTGGAGCGCATGAAGGATGGCCAACAATTCTAGCTCGGTTACAGTATAGTTTCGCTCGTGCTTACGCAATTTTCGGCTGACAAATGCCAAATATGTTTTGTGCTGCAGGTTAGCTGGATCCTCTTGGTAGAGCATAGCACCTATCCCAATTAGTGAAGCATCCGCTTGGATTATAAATTTGAGCTTGAAATCTGGATATCCTAATTTAATGCAGTTTTCCAATAGCTGTTTTGTTGCTTGGAATGCCTTCTCACATTCCGCGTTCCATGACCATTTGTTATTTTTCTTTAACATTTCTTGCATTGGAGCTACAGTCTCTGTATAACCTGGACAGTTTTCTTTAAAGAATCCCGTTAAGCCTAAGAAAGCCCGAATGTGCTTGACTCTCGTTGGTGTAGGGAAATTCTTTATCGCTTCAATCTTAGCTGGGTTTGGCTTCACTCCCTCCTTGTCAATGACGTGACCCAAATATAAGATCTCGCTCTTGAAGAAATGCGATTTCTTCAGGTTTACTTTGAAATTCGATGCATTCAAGTTGCCCAATACTTTATCCAAATTTTCCATGTGAGTTTCAATGTTGTCGGATGCCAACAGAATGTCGTCGATGTATCGCACCGTCATCCCCTTTACTTCCTCGGTTAGGTTCCGGTCCAGTGCTCGGATTAAAGCACAGCCCGCTGTTTTGACTCCAAAAGGCATTCTGACGAAACAATATGTCTGGTTATCGAATAAGAAGCCAGTTAGAAGCTGTGACTTCTCATCCAATTCAAGATGGTGGAACGAGCTCGTCAGGTCGACTGATGAATAAATGCTCTTGTTTTTAAAGCCTTTTAATACGTCTCTGATAATTGGCGCTCTGTCATACTCAGGAAAAATGAGTCTCATGTTGAGGTTTCTGGCATCTAAACAAAGTCTAATAGATCCATTTGGTTTTGTGACTGCCAAAATCGCATTTAGATAAGGTGTAGGTGTCTTCCTTATCACTCCAGCTTCTAACATCTCATCTATAATGATTTTAACTTGACCACGATACTTTTCAGGAATTGGGTACAATCTGCTTTTGAAAGGTGACCAGTCCTCGACTTGCATAGAGTACTTGAAATTTAAAATTTTTCCAGGTACTGTGTCAAATACTGTTTTGTGCTTCCTTAAAATCTCTTCCAACTGTTTTCTGTGTTCACCCCCAAGTTGAATGTCATTGAGCCGCTCCTGTAGTAACTCTTCAAATTGTGCATCACTGTTACTTCCTTCTGTTAGTAAAGACCATATCTCCTGGGATTCTATCTCCTCATCTAGTTCCACAACAGCCCCTTCTACGATGTTATCTTCCGCCTTTCGTACCTCCTCTTCCGTCTCTTCTGATATTGCTTCCAATGCCCAAGAATTTACATTTCTTCCGGTAGTGATTTCATCCATATGCAATCCCACGTTTTTCAGCTGGTCATATTCTCTAAAACTGACTGTATTCTTGTGTAAATCTATCACTGCTTGATAGTCACAAATAAAATTTGCACCAAGAATTATATTGAAATTCATCTTTGCCATGACAATGAATGTTTGCCCAAAAGTGTGTTCCAATATGTTCAGCTCTAAGTATGCCTGACGTTTACAAGTGACGGTGCGTTCAGGAATAACACCCCTCACTTTGAGCTGTGGTACCGGAATTACAGGAATATTCTGAGTCCGTCCCAACTCTCGAACCAAGGCCTCCGATACTAGACTGATCTGTGACCCCGTATCCAATAAACATCTTATATTAATTCCACCAATCCTTGCGTAAATAATGGGTAATTGCCTAATTTCATCGTTCCGTGGTTTCACCGTCTCCTCCAGGCAGTCTTCTGGTAAAGCAATCCATTCTTGTATGTTCGCTACTATCCATCCATCTTCAACTTCCGACTGTTGTGTTTTGAGACTGTCTCCTTGATCCAAAATTAACATTTTTTTTAGCTCCATTTCGACTCCCATCATCCTTCTGTCGCTCATGTCCTTGATATTCCTCTTGTCTCAGTAGACTTCCAGCTTCCTCAGTATGTGTATCTGGGTTCTTTCTGTTCCCAATAGCCTTTTCCCATCTTCCTAGTTCTCCACCTTGACTAGCGTGTAACTCCTCTAAGTAATTTTGTGATTGAGCGTGCCTATCATCCCAGTCATCTCGATAGTTACGTTGATCTCCTTGATTTTGATCTCTCCTTCCTTTCCATCGTTGATTGGCATTGTAATCACCGTATCTTCCATAAGGCCTGTCATTCCTTCGATTATCACGCCATTGTTGATATCCTCTCTGTTGGTATCTATTGTTGCCCTGGTATCTATTGTTGTAGTGATTTTCGTTACGCTGATATGGTCTGTTTTCCCCTTCTTCCTGGTTTCGCCTAGGTGTGGAGGTGCTTGTATTAGTACCCTGCGTTTTAGTATTTCCTTGTTTTGTTTTTACGACCTCTGTAGTGTTGACTAATTCCAGCTGTCTTCCTCCTCTAAAATGACTATGAGATGTGGTCTCATCTATTTGCCGTAATATCTGCTCTGCATGTAGGGCCGTACTAACGTTTGCTGCGACTAGTACTTGCTGTACATTAACTGGCATTTGCCTTGCTATTGTCATCACCAAATCTGCTTCGTTTAATGGGTAATCTAGGTCGCGAAATTTTAGCATTTGCATGTTAAAGAAATCTGAGTATTTTGTTTGCTGGGTGGTTTGGTATTTTCTAGAGTAAAGCTCCATTCTTAAACTCTGTTGTATGGCGGGAGACCAGTATTTGCGCAGAAACGCTAAATTAAAGTCTGACATGGTTCCAAATGTATATTTGAAACTTAAAAACCAGGTGAGAACATTTCCTGATAAAAATCTCTCCATCATTCTCAATCTACGTGCTTCAGGTACCCCAGTGTCATTGAAATGGTCTTCAATTTCTTTGATAAAGGCCTTAGGCGTTACCCCTGAATTTTCTGTGTATTTCTGCGGCTTGTAGTCATTTGAGCGAATTACTTGAATAAGTTGTGTGGGCTGATGACCGTCCTGTGGTGTTGAGCTCCTATCTACGTTCTTGCGAAATCCTTCCGTGTTTGTTGTTAATGGGCTCTCTGCTTGAGTCTGACTTCCTGCTATGCTGGGTTGGGGACTATGTGAGTCATCCTGCTTGTCTTTCAATGCTCCCGTTTTAAATATAGATGATTGTTCTAAAGAGCGGAGTTCGGCTTTTATGATCCTGTCTGTCTGCTCTTTAAGTTTATTTTTTACCTCTTGCTCCAAAGCTTGAATACGCGTGTGGTTTTCGCCTACTGTTTTAAGAATGGTGGATCTTTCCTCCTTAGAATCAATATTCATTTTCTTCCAATCTTTCCTGATCTGTTCTTTAATCGTGCTTATTTTATCTTCAATCTGGCTCTTATTTTCATCCTGATTATTTTCTATCTGGCTTAGCCTTTCGTCTAATGTACTCTTAAATTGTTCTTGTTCCGTTTCTAGGCTTTTCCACTGTTCCGCTGATTTTATCTCGAGACGGTCCATATCTTTAATTATGCCTGATATGTTCTCATCTACTGCTGATATTTGTCGTTGAATGACCCTGCCACTTTTCTCCATCTCCTTAAATCGACCTTCCAACTTATCCTGAGCTATTTTGACCTCGCTTGTATTCATTGTGCATGCTATTTCAATCTGCTCTAATTTAGCTAACACCGTTTCATCGAGAATGCTAATTTTTTTTATCAAAAATACTCTCCATTTTTTTTAATCTGCTCTAATTGTTTCTCATTATTTTTGCTTACATCAAGGGCCAGTAATACCATCTGTTGGTTTGTGTGCTCTTTCATCTCTGCGGTTAACGAAGCTAATTGGTTCGTGTTTTTATTATTTTGCGCCTCTAACTGTGAATTTATAGTGTCATTAATTTCACTCTTTAATAACCTAGCTTGTTCCGCCTGATATTCATTTTGCTCAATTCTACTGTTATTTAACTGTGTCCGCAATGATTCACTTTGTTCTAACAGTTTAGTATTTAGCGATTTACTTTGTTCTGACATTTTCGTATTTAGCGATTCACTTTGTTCTGACAGTTTAATTCTTAGCGATTCACTTTGCTCTGACATTTTCGTGTTTAGCGATTCACTTTGCTCTAACATACTAGTGTTTATTTGTTCAGATAATTTTGTATTCAACGCTTCACTTTGCTCTAACATACTAGTGTTTATAGATTGACTCTGTTCTGCTAGTTTAGTGTTTATTTGTTCAGATAACTTCGTGTTCAGCGATTCACTTTGTTCCGCTAATTTAGTATCCAACAATTCCTGCGTTCTCCTCGCTGCACTCTCAATGATCTCCTGGATCTGCGCCACCGTTGCCATGTTTTATAATTTATATGAGACATATGGGAAATGGCATACGCCAATGCCCTTTGACACGCACATAAATCCAATGCACATTTAATTTCTTTATCCTACTCAGTTCATTTATTTTTACCTTTAATCCCATTAGTTGATTGCATCTCTGAGTAGTTCTAGTTTTATTCAATTTAATTTTAACCCAAGCACATATTTAGTCATTAAACAGTTATCCTGATCTGATATTAACACTGACTAATTAACAAAGTATTAATTGTCATTTTAGGCTACAGCTTCCTAATATTTCCATGAGTTTGACTTTCTACACAAATCTAGTTTTAACTTTATCATTGGGCGCCCGGTATCACATCTTAATTTTACTTTAATTTAAAAGACAACCACGTGAACCGTATTTTACTTTGCAAACTCCTGATTTTAATTTATTTTTCACACATTTGGCGGTATCCACTTCGCCTCAACTACTTTTAATAAAAGATCACTTCCCGGTGATTAAATACTGTCATATCTGCCTGCACTTGCGGCATGCCAGTTTTACTCAAATACGCCACTATTGACATGTGTAATCTCCCCGTTACACCACAGTGAATAGCCCCACCGTTGGCCGCCAGTTTTCACCTATGAACCCTTCAGAATAGCAGTGTTTTATGCAAGAATCTTAGATCAAGGGGTCGCGTTCAGTTCATAGTGTGGTGTTTACGTCCGCCAAACAACGTGCTTTTCTGAGGCAAGGGTTATAGGATAAAAACTATAATTAAGAAAATAAGGAGACAAAACGTAAGATAATAACAAGATTTAATAACTAATTTGTGCATAAAAGAATAAAACAAACAAAAATAAACAAAATCCTCCCTGAATTTTCCCCTGACAGGAATATTTATCACCTTGAGGAGTCAGATGGATCTCCCCTTTTCTAATAAAATGTGGATCCAAGTTCCACTATCTTGCATATGAATTTATGTTCGCGTGATGACTATCTACGAGAAATGAGTACTTGGATGATCGTTCGTTCACAACGGGTTAACAGCCACGGTGCTCACGAACAATCATCTCGTAAATCAACGTTTATGGATATGGGCATAACATTAATAAAAATCCTTAAATCTAACTCTGACACACATATTACAACTCTACTATTTACAGGCATCTCTCTGAGACCCTTATTAGTGTGGTGACACACTTAACCAAATGAGCTGCCACAATGGCCAGATACTCAACAACAAGGAAACACAGCGCCGCACGTGACTCACGGGTCACTGACATGGAAAATAAACATAGAATAAACCAACAACAACAAACCACCTGAGTGGATAAGATTAATTTATATTAACAAAATTGCATGTTAAGGAAACGCTTCGAAGGTTATCGTGTTTCGTAGGCAACTCCCATTTATTTAAACAATTTTACCATTGATCAGTTTCTCACATTTATATTTATTTTCAAGTAATTGGGAGCCAGACGTGCACTCCACTAATGATGAGCTTGCTTGCGAAACTCAGCCAGCCCTTGTGACCACAACTCACCCTTTCCTCAATACCTGTCATGTCCCCCTTCCAGTGTATATAAATAGCCGACCAGCTGGACTGTTATCTCAAGGAATCAACAGCAACTAACATCTCCTCCAACTCAACATATGGTCAGACAATAATCACATATCCATAATTGTCCTCGCAAGGATACAATATGAATCTGGTACCAAGCTGACAGAAATCAGTCTCTGCTGAAATTCCCGCTTGTAATACCACAACAAATATACTCACAATACACACATCTGGGACTGACATAACGCCTTTCACACGGGTCTGCTGAATTAGAGCTCGCAAACATTTAACACAATAATTAAAACCTACGATAGAGCTGAATACTCTTCGTCACAAATTACATTGCTCCAAAGGCAATAATCACACTGAATCTGATCAATAATAAATCTCAACAAAATTTTAATTACCCTCCAATCTACTATATAATTATATTAATTCAGTCCTACTTCTGAAACACGACATATCTCCGAGAGACGTTTTTAACCGCACTTCGTAACCTAGGCAAACACGGCCGTTCACATAGCTACGTTAGTTAACACAACACAAAGAAAAGAACCTTCCATCAACTACAATTGTGCGAGCTGCTTCCAAACAAAAATGTGTCAGATCAAAACTAAATATACTACATTAATCACACAAGCAAAGTATTTACAAAAATATGTCCCATAAACCATAAGTTAATTTAACAAATAATAAAATATTATTTTGTACTCATCTCTTTTTGTAGTCACCCGTCAAAGAACATCAGACGCCATTCCCCAACTGGATGGTTCTTTATCTCATATCAGCCATCTGCATGGAGTGTTGAGAATTCCAAACTTCCTCTGCATTCATCGACATCATCACTTGCGCTGATACAAAAATTAGGTTATTATACACTTTATGTCTGACTACTAAATTCGCTTGTTCAGGTACTAAATTCCGTGTCACTGTTCGTTGGCGAATTATCGACGATACTGCCCCTATAATTATAGTACTATGACTATCTATCACTTTACAATGAATATCTTGTGTCCTCGACACACAAAAATACAAGTCTATCTCTTCAGACGAACAGAATCAAAGTCATGTGTCCTCGACACACGGAATAAAAGTCAACGTCCTCAGACGAACAGAATAATAATAATGTCTTGGCTCTTCGACACACTTATAAATGAACTGGCCCTTGGGTCGAGATGGAGGGGGATTTTATGTAAAACATTTTCGAAATGATTGTGGTACAGGAATGAAATAAATATCACTGAACTCGTAATATTGTACAGGTCAAGAATATGCCCCCTAATCGTAGAATCGATCGTAGAGATTTTGTCTAGGCGATTTCCCGCGTGAATGCTAGCCGCCGCGTACCCCAGCCGGAGTTGGCGCGCAAGTAGGCATTCTCTTCTCATTGGTTCTCCATTTCTAATAATTTGGCGGTTTCTAGTAGATCTTGGCGTCTTGGGAGTGTCTATTTTCTTCATCAGCCATTCACGTTACTGCATTATATTTCTTCTAGGCGCGAATAACACAATGAACATACCAGAACCATGTCTCACCGCGCGTCGCTTCTAAAATTGAGGTAGCCACACCTGTCCTTGTGATACATAGCTATGCTATTTCTTTTCATAGCTCAAGTATTTAGCCTTTTGTTAAGCTGTCGCAGGTATGTCCCTACTGTCTCCAACAAATGCTTGAAATTTCCTCATCACTGTCTGGCTACTTTCATGATGCTGGTTGAAATATTTATTAATTGAAGAAATAAAAAGTAGAATCATTTAACCAACATAGGGTAAAGGGTTCAGTATATTAGTTTCTCCTAATTAATCTAGAATGTTAGGTACTATGCGTGTGAAAATGTTAAAGCTGTTGGCTTACATACTTTCTGATACATTAATATTTGGGTAAAAAAATAGAGACAGCATTTATTAACAGTTGACAGCCCTGGTTGCTCTTAAAAATAAGCCTAGTCATATCTGTTATGGTACACATAGCACATACAAAATTTGGTTGAAATCCAATTGATATTATAGAAGTTATATGTATTTAAAAATTGGTCCTATCAGCAGGCTTAGAATCATGTTGGTAGCACTGATGTACATAACTTACTCCAAATTAATCTAGAATGTCAGGTACTATACGTGTGCATAGTTTAAAGCTGTCGGCTTACATACTTTCTGATATATTGGTATTTGGATAAAAGAATAGAACATTTATTGGCAGTTGGCAGCCCTGGTGGCTCTTAATAATATGCTCAGTCACATCTGTTTATGTACACACATTTCATACAAAATTTGGTTGAATTCCTATTAATGGTATAGAAGTTATATGCATTTAAAATTGGACCTATCATCAGGCTTAGAATCATTTTGGCAACACTGCCATACATGGCCCCCTTGAAATTAAACTGAAATATTATTTTCTATACGTGTGCCAATTTTTAAATAGCTCCCATGCATACCGTCCAAGATATCCAACATGGAGCTCAAATTTCAATTGCGGTTTTTCAGCAGTTGGTAGCACTGACATAATTTTCAAATATGGGCTTGAGATATACAGGTATAGTTCTTTACTCATACCAAATTTGGATTCGATTGCTGGAGCCGTATATAAGTTGATAGGGGGACACACACACACACAGCCAGACAGACAGACAGACAGACAGAAATTTGCCCAGATCGCTCTCATAAGTCTACTTTTTCCTTATTTTTGCAAAATGTGAAAAGTAGGCTAAAAATCATGAACTCTCCGGTAGGATTTTGTCCCAACAATCAATGGCTCCCATGGTTACCTTGAATTTTGGCTCATCACCAGGTAGTATTAACTTTTAAAATATGCACTTTCCATAAACAGTAGATTTATATGACATTCCATAGACTTCAGCTGTTCTGAAGGAGAGGGGTTTTCTACCTTTTAGGTAGAACTGAGGAGTTCCAGAGTCAGGGTTTACTTGCAGCAGGGTGGTGAATTCTATTTCGCTCCTACGGTATCCTATCCAGAGAGTTCTAATACAGGTGGCCTGCATGCCGTCCTAAGGATCAAACACCCCGTCCCCGAGCTATAGCTATTAAACCCCTGGACTTTGCAGGAATCGAAGTCGGTTCCTTTTGGACCAAAGCCTAGCGTGCTGGGAGCCACGAGGCCGGACATACAATTCGAATGAATCACTGGAATATAATTAACAGGCACACGTTTGTTTTATTTCTGGATTGTCAGCTAAATCATTGACTGTTTGGAATACACAAAAAAATAAAAATGAACAGTTAATGACAAATTGTTTGGGCGCTAGTAGGTTGAATACCTCTAAATAAAAATATACTGGACGTCCATAAATTAGACAAAAACATATTTTTAGTCACGGGGTTAATTCAGGCCATGTTCAATAATTTGAGACTTCGACAGACCATAGTCATATCCACAACGAACCAAATACCACAAAGTGCAACAGGATTAGTGTATTTCAATCTCCAAATCATTATTGGCAGATAAGTGAGCAAACTCTAAAATCATTGAGAAATACTGAAATGGCTTACAAAGGATAGCTCCCTTTGGAGAGAAGATAATTGTTGAGTACGACTTACAATGAGATCGCAGTCTAGGTTCAAACTGGAATCTCCTCTATTTACCACTTACACTCACCACGACCACGAGTTTCTTTTACACGAAGAGGACAAAGAAGAGTAATTTACATGATAGGCTGTTGATAAGAGATACCAGAGACCCCTATGCTTCATGATTAGAACTTACCGGTACCTTAGGATTTTAAGCAACCAAATTATTGGATATAGGGGAAATTTGGTCGGTATCGGACACTTAAGCATTGTCTGGTATAAAAACTTGCCAGTTGTATAACATTGAATTACAGGATCCCAATTGAAATCCCCATTTATATCTATTTAACCTTAGGCACAGTAATCAGCAGGTTTACTAAAGTCACCGTTTTAGATACTATAGAACACTACCGTGTTTGAAGATTAACCTATTTTCATTTATGATAAAATAGGCTAATGAAAATAGGCTTATGAGATCACCTTTGGTCTTTGAGTGTGTGTATGCCCCCCTAATAACTTCTAAAGGGATGGAGAGATTTCAATAAACTTGGGTAAGGTAATAGTACTATTTTTGACCGACCCCGACCGTGCCTTTCAAATTTTATTACGCCTCACCAATCCACCATGGCGGCCGTGCGAAATATTTCACCAGCATTCTATATCTCACAAAGTTCCTCCATTCTCTACCAGAAAGCGCTATAGTGTCAAGGAGCTTAGATATCTAACCTCCTTGACTTTAATAGCGTTCCAAGGAACGACAAAATTCGACATGCAAACTGCCCTCTGGGTGTCAAATAACAAAGCTGCACCCAGCACCCGAGGCCATACGATATTATTATTATACAGCCAAGAGTGGGACTGAGTCATCGATGAAAAGCCACATTTTACTCTAGCCTGTGCCAATAGTAAAAGTACTGCATTCATCAAGAGATGGTCAACAGGCAAAATAATGAACAAGTAGTTCCGTGAAGAACTATACAGCCTATTTTCATATATCCTACTCATGTTAATTGCCACTATCAACGTACAAAATTTCAGTTTAATTGCTGTAATAGATTCGTAGATATTGAGAACCGTCTAAATATTTCTGATTGTCGCCAGGTTGGATTTTTATTTTTGTACTATTACATTAATATTATTGTGTACGTGTCGTATTCAAACTTCAATCGCATGATTAGAACACAAGAAGTAAAAACGAGTTTTTAAAATTATGCACATCAGCCATCTTATGATTATGCAAACAATTGAAATAAATTAGATGCCAGTGGATCAACATTTGTATAAGCATTTAACTTGCAACGTTTCACGGCACTCGGATAGTTAATTCGTGAGAAACGTCCATTTAAATATTTATACTTCGCGTCGCCGCCATGTTGGATCTGTGATCACCAGGTTATTGAAGTCCTATAGGTAAACATATGTTCATAGTCTCTATGAACATAAAAAAAAATCAGTTTGGTTCCTGTAAAAGATTCATAGATATTGAGAACCGTCTAAATATTTCGGAAGCTCGCCATTTAGGATTGTTATATGTATAGGCCATAGAGTTATGTACCATTCAAGGACAATAATTGCCTAGATTCATTATTCAAACTTTCACTTCGATCGCATAATTACGACATAAGAAATATAAACTTAATTTTAAAATTTCGCACAGCCGCCATCTTGAGGTTATGTAACCAATTGAATACAATTAGATGGCAGTGCATTACAATCTGCAAAATCATTTACTGTACCACATTTCACTGCGCTCAGAGAGTTAAATCACGAGAAAAGTCTATTAAAATATTTCAAATTCGCTTGGTCACCATGTTCATTTTGTACTTTACAGGTTTATGAAATATACATAGGTAAACTGTATCAGTACCCTTTATCACCGTACAAAATTGCAGGGTGATTTCTGTAATAGTTTCGGAGATATAGAATGTCAGTTTAAATATTTCGCACAGCCGCCATTTTGAGGTTATGTAAACAATTGAACTAAATTAGACTCCAGTGCATTACAATTTGTATAAACATTTGCTGTACCAAGTTTCATTACGTTCGGATAGTTAAATCGCGAGAAAAGTCTATTTAAAAGTCTCAACTTCGCTTGGCCGCCATGTTGGTTTTGTAGTCACCAGGTTTTTAAAAGTCTCATAGGTGAACTTCTAATACTGCCCTTTATCACCGTACACAATTTCAGGGCGATATCGGTAATAGTTTCGGAGATATTGAATGCTGGTCAAATATTTCGCACAGTCGCCATGTTGGATTGGTGAGACGTAACAAAATTTGAAGGGCACGGTCAAGGTCGCCGGGAATTGTGCTATGAACTTGCCGAGTTTCATTGAAATCGCTCCAACCGTTTAGATTTTATTAGGGGGGGACACACACACACCACACACACACACACACACACACACACACACACACACACACGCGCGCACACACACACGGACAAAAGGTGATCTCATAAGCCTATTTTTTCAAAATTGAAAATAGGCTAAAAATGTAAATGATTTAATAAATAAATAACCGTTATTATTCTCGCTTAAAGTTAGATACGATGACTCCCTATGAGGCAGGTGGATTTTACAGTCGGTTTCCCTTACTGAAGCCAACCTTACGAGAGGAGTTAAAATAAATATATATAGATTTTGTTTAAATAAACACATTTATTGATTATTGATTAAATCGTTACAAATATACACAGTGTACAAATATCAGAAAGGCTGTACACATTTTATGAATTTCCTTACAATTCCTACTCATTGTTTAACCTGTAAATTTACAATTATTAAATTATATTGTTACAATATGATGAAGACAAGTCGAAATAGGATATCAAATTCATACAGAGCCGGAAGAGATATCACATATGCCACTAAAAGGTGCAACCTTGTGCATATCATTGATTACTATTTCTAAAAATTGTATAACGGCCTAGTCGAATAACACGTTCTATGTAAATAATTTATGCACTAAATAATTGAATTTACGTTTGCATAAACTTGTAGGCTCAACTGATTATATTTTCTTCAGGTTTGCATGATTTCCTTTATATTCTTTTAATTTAACTGGGAGAATGTTATATAATTTTGGTGAAAAATACAGAAAGTTTCGTTTATCTTAGGTTGATATGAAATAGAACGATTCTCTGTAATACTTCTGGTTTCATACCCGTGACGTACAATTTGAATTCTATTTCTATCTTTAAAAATGTATTTATATATTTCAAAAGCACACAATTGTTTAATGTTGAAGACCCTTGTCTCAGAATACAGTCTCATATTAGGATATAGGCTAATCTATATTTCTTCAACATTATTCGCATATGAGATTCTGATATAAATACTGTTGCAAAGCCGGGCCAAGTAAAGTCAGAGAGACAGACGGTGAACCGGATCTTCAATCCAAGTCTGAGCGCGTGTTTGCTTGTATGAGTTCAATTCGGCGAGTTTGAATAGCTAGCCACGTGACCTAGTTCGTCTCTTTGAAATAAGATCTGCAGTGGTGCTTTCTCTCGGGAATAGGGACAATATTATCCAGAGTAATGGCGTCATACCAAGTGATGACGTCACAGGCGACGTTCAATACATCGATCCAGTAAAAGCGGGATGCGGGTTACTGTGTCCCCTTGAATTATTCAGATGCGGTGTGGCTCTCGCGGGACACCCTACAAACTGACAAACATACAGGCTTGCCATCCCTCGGGGCCGGGCCCTGCGTCTTTCAATAGGCGTACCCAGTCTGGGACGTTCTTACATTTCCACGGACAGAAATTTAGTATTGTGAAGTGAGTAGCTTCTTTGATTTTGGTCAGATGGCGTTCATTTTGTCTCTTAGAATTTCTTCAAATCATTTTGTACACACTGAAATTCGTGTTATTGATTTTACGTCTTTTATTAAACCTAAAGGAAGTAGGAGACTTTTGTTACTTAGGGAGCAAAATAACCAGTGATGGACGAATCATAGAGGATATAAAAAGTAGGTTGGTTCAGATAAGAAAAGCATTTCTACAAAAAAGGAATCTGTTGACATCGAATATAGATTCAGGTATTAGGAAGTCATTTTTGAAAGCATTTGTCTGGAGCGTGGCGCTCTACGGAAGTGAAATTTGGACTATTGGTAAAGCAGAAAGGAGGAGAATTGAAGCGTTTGAAATGTGGTGTTACAGGAGAATGATGAAGTTCAGATGGGTAGATAGGGTTACAAACAAAGATGTATAAAGACGAAGCTGGAGAGAAGAGATGTTTCTGGCGATTGCTAATGAAGAGAAGAGATAGGTTAGTAGGACACTTACTAAGACACCCAGGAATAGCAAGCTTAATTATGGAAGGAAGGGTCGAGGACAAGAACTGTAGGGGTACACCGAGGTTAGAATATGTTAAACAGATTGCCTCGGATTTAGGGTGTGGTAGCTATGTAGAGATGAAACGATAAGCTCAGAACAGTAAGGAATTGAGAGCTGCATCAAACCAGTCAAAAGGCTGAAGACTTAAACAACAACAACAACAACATTAACAACTGAGGATTTTAGGGACGCCGAGGTGCCGAAAATTTGCCCCAAATGGGATCTTTAACGTGCCAGTACATCTACTGACACGGCTCCCTCGCATTTGTGCTCCCTCAACCTTGGGAACAACGTTACCGTTAGTTTTGCGACCTGAAATATATATTTTTGTTACCCTGGAAAACCTTTTCTGTCTTAGAATACATTTGGTCATCCTGGAAATCCTTTGGTTTCATGAAATATATTTTGATGGCCGATGTCTCCCTTTTGTTTCCGGGAGCACATTTTGAATGCTCAGGTATTCCTTTTGTGTTCTGGGATGTATTTTGATGGCTCTGGAATTCCTTTTGCTCTTGGAATATATTTTGTTGGCTCTGGAATTCCTTTTGCTCTTGGAATGTATTTTGTTGGCTCTGTTAGGGGCAGATGACCTCGTAGTTCCGCCCCTTAAAACAACAATATCTAACTAACTAACTAACTAACTTGTTGGCTCTGGTATTCCCTTTGCCCTTGGAATATATTTTGATGGCTCTGGAATTCCTTTTTCCGTTGGGAATATATTTTGATGCCTCTTTGCTCTTGGAATATATTTTGATAGCTCTGGAATTCCTTTGGTCTTGGAACATATTTTGATGGCTCTGGAATACACTTTATGGTTCTGGAATTTCTTGAGTATCATGGAATATACTGTAGGTATTTTGGTCATTCCAGAATTCCTTTAGTTTTCAGGAATACATTTTCATGAGTTTGGATTACACCTTGGTCACCCTGGCTTTCCTTTTATTTCCTGGAATTTATTTCAATCTCTCTGGAATTCCTTTCGCCCCCGACTACAGGAATATGGTCGCTTTTGCTGTGTCCCTGAACTCATTGATGGACTCTGTTATGCTGAGCTGTGTTTGCGCAGTGAAGGCCACAGACAGTAGCATGCTACTAATTATCAAATGAACAGGAAGAGCTCATTAAAACATCGCCCACTGCAACACTTAATTGTTGAGTCAGCTTGCCGCCAGCCACACGCCACACAGCAGAGGTGACCTGGGTTCGAATCTGCTCCAGTCATTAGTAATGCACAATGTGTCCAATCACTCACTATCAACTGAATCTCGCTAGAGACAGTAACTGTTATGACTCTACAGAAATGCAGCACAACCAATCGTAATGAAGGAATGCAGATGTCATTCAGGAATGGAAATGTGCGGCATACTCTCAACTTTCAGCCTTCAGGTTATTCAAAGACTTTGATTAATAAGGCCCTGTGCGAAACATTCTTAAACTAAAGATGAACGTTTTTATTTATTGCTCAGGAAGGACCTATCTCCATATCACCACCACCGAGGAGAGTTAACTATTATTCATACAGTCGGACACGGCTGGTTATTTGAGTTCCACTTTGGAAACCTGGGCTTCGCAGATGGACACGGCTGGATATTTGAGTTCCACTTTGGAAACCTGGTCCTCGCAGATGGACACGGCTGGATATTTGAGTTCCACTTTGGAAACCAGGGCCTTGCAGATGGTCGCTGCTGGATATTTGAGTTCCACTTTGGAAACCAGGGCCTTGCAGATGGACGCTGCTGGATATTTGAGTTCCACTTTGGAAACCAGGGCCTTGCAGATGGACGCTGCTGGATATTTAAGTTCTACTTTGAAAACCAGGGCCTTGCAGATGAACGCTGCTGGAAATTTGAGTTCCACTTTGGAAACCAGGGCCTTGCAGATGGACGCTGCTGGATATTTAAGTTCTACTTTGAAAACCAGAGCCTCGCAGATGGACGCTACTGGATATTTGAGTTCCACTTTGGAAACCAGGGCCTCGCAGATGGACGCTGCTGGATATTTGAGTTCCACTTGGAAAACCAGGACCTCACAGATGGACGCTGCTGGATATTTGATAGCCGCGCCATGCTATGCAGTATTAGAGCCGTGGAGTTACGCGCTTGTATGCAGCTAATATCAGCCTGGGAGTTTAGCAGCGCGGTATATCACTGCTGTATATTTTGATAATTTTAACGCTGTATATCCGTCCTCGCAACTTGCAAACTTCCTAAATTCTGCCATATTCCACGCTTCATAAACCGTGGGACATTAAACCCGTCCCTATGTATTTTATAGCCAATACAGCGGGATTATAGTTGGTTGGCAACTTCACGTGGCTGTAACTTTATCAGCTACATATAGCCTGACACTCATCTCAGGTGGCAACATTACCATTTCAGTTGGGACCAGGCTGTTTCTGGACGCGGGTTCGACCCCACGGTGCTGGGACTGTAACTTCTAAGAGGCACACCCCGCTGCTTAACCATGGCCTTTAAATCGCTCACCACGATCGCGATGTTGAACTGTAGAAAGTCCAGAAATCCGTGGTTTGATTTCACTGACTGCGACCATAATGAGTGCGGATTTCCTCAGATTTGTTTGGTTAATTTTTACTTATTTTTGAATTTTTTTAAAAGTATTTTAATTACTTAGTTTATTTACTTATTTATTCACTTTTTATCTATTATCTTTTAACCGTCAACTTGAGCCTCTATGGAATGCGTGTTAACAACCACTCTCATTTCAGTGTCTGCGTCTTGTTAGTTTGCCTGCTTTGACATCTTGCCAGTATCTCTTGAGCCCATCTATCAGCTTTTTCTTCCGCTCCTCTATTAAAGGGCCTATGGGTTCTGCCTCCACCATAAAACCCTGTTAGCCTTTCACCATCCTTCTGAAACTATTCCTGTCTTTGATTTTATCCTCCGTAATGCCCACCTGGCTCGTGGAACCATTTCAACTTGGAGATCTTAGGTTTAGGAAAATTCCAGATTTTCTTTGTGAGCCGGTCCTTATTCACACGGAGGATGTGCCCATCTCTTCATTTATTTACTCACTTATTTATTTAATTATTTATTTATTTATTTATTTACTCATTTAATTATCTATTTATTTACTCACTTATTTATTTACTCATTTAATTATCTATCTATTTATTTATTTATTTACTCACTTATTTATTTAATTAATTATTTATTTATTTACTATTTTAATTATCTATGTATTTATTTACTCACTTATTTATTTACTCATTTAATTATGTATTTATTTATATACTAATTTATTTATTTAATTCATTATTATTTTTATTTAATTAATTTCTCATTTATTTATTTATTTATTTATTTATTTATTTACTCATTAATTTGTTTATTGGAGCGTGGTGGCGCAGTGGTCAAGCTGTTGAACTCTCACCAAGGTGGACCGGGTTCGATTCCCGGTCAATGCATGTGAGATTTTCGAAGTGAAATGCCATGTCCTGTGGTTCAGATTCCACATGAAAAGGAGGTCCCGTGGCTCATGATCGCATGATTAACGGTCACGTAAAACTAAAAGTTGCCTTCCTTTTTTAAATTTGTTTATTAACTCATTTATTTATTTATTTATATGCTCATTTATTTGTTTTACTGATTTATTTATTTATTTATTTAATTAATTATGAATATTTTATTTAATTTATTATGATTTTTAATTTAATTTATTTCACATTTATTCATCTAATTATTTATTTTGGTATTTTTGTTTATTTAATCATGAATTTCTTCATATTTATTAATTAATTAATTTACTCATTTATTTATGTATTTACATTAATGACAATAAGTTTAATAATACCTGAATTACAATGGAGCACAGAGCTGGAGATATCTGATTGTTTTGCAGTAGCCTACGTAGTCTGTTAAGATTTGCAGAATGAAGTGAATTGCAGGAAACAGAAGTTAAGCTGATTACTGTTAAAGTTACAGGTTTTATGTCTCATTATGTTGAAGACATTTTTAGCCTATTTTCAATTTTGAAAAAATAGGCTCATGAGATCACCTTTTGTCCGTGTGTGTGTGCGCGTGTGTGTGTGATTCGTGTGTGTGTCCCCCCCTAATAAAATTGAAACGGCTGGAGCGATTTCAATGAAACTCGGGAAGTTCATAGCACTATTCCCGGCGACCTCGACCGTGCCCTTCAAATTTTGTTACGTCTCTCCAATCCAACATGGCGGCTGTGCGAAATATTTCACTAGCATTCAATATCTCCGAATCTATTACCGATATCGCCCTGAAATTGTGTACGGTGATAAAGGGCACTACTAGAAGTTCACCTATGAGACTTTCAAAAACCTGGTGACTGCAAAACCAACATGGCGGCCAAGCGAAGTTGAGATATTTAAATAGACTTTTCTCGCGATTTAACTATCTAAATGTAATGAAACTTGGTACAGCAAATGTTTATACACATTGTAATGCACTGGAGTCTAATTTAGTTCAATTGTTTACATAACCTCAAAATGGCGGCTGTGCGAAATATTTCACTGACATTCTATATCTCCGAAACTATTACAGATATCAGCCTGCAATTTTGTACGGTGATAAAGGGTACTGATACAAGTATACCTATGTATATTTCATAAACCTGTAAAGTACGAAACGAACATGGCGACCAAGCGAATTTAAAATATTTAATAGACTTTTCTCGTGATTTAACTCTCTGAGCGCAGTGAAATGTGGTACAGTAATTGATTTTGCAGATTGTAATGCACTGCCATCTAATTTAATTCAATTGCTTACATAACCTCAAGATGGCGGCTGTGCGAAATTTTAAAATTAAGTTTTAATTTCTTGTGTCGTAATCATGCGATCGAAGTGAAAGTTTGAATAATGAACCTAGGCAATAATTGTCCTTGAATGGTACATAACTCTATGGCCTATACACATAACACTCCTAAATGGTGAGCTCCCGAAATATTTAGACGGTTCTCAATATCTATGAATCTTTTACAGCAACCAAACTGAATTTTTTAATTTTCATAGAGACTATGAACATATGTTCACCTTTAGGACTTTCAGTAACCTGGTGAGCACAAATCCAACATGGCGGCGACGCGAAGTATAAATATTTAAATGGACGTTTCTCGCGAATTAACTATCCGAGTGCCGTGAAACGTTGCACGTTAAATGCTTATACAAATGTTGATCCACTGGCATCTAATTTATTTCAATGGTTTGCATTATCACAAGATGGCTGCTGTGCGTAATTTTAAAATCTCGTTTTTACTTCTTGTTGTCTAATCATGCGATTGAAGTTTGAATACCACACGTACACAATAATCTTAATGTAATAGTACAAAAATAAAAATCCAACCTGGCGACAATCAGAAATATTTAGACGGTTCTCAATATCTACGAATCTGTTACAGCAATTAAACTGAAATTTTGTATGTTGATTGTGGCAGTTAACATAAGTAGGATATATGAAAATAGGCTGTATAGTTCTTCACGGAACTACATGTTCAGTGTTGCCTTAGTAAACAAAAGTTTGGTGCTTTTCAGTCGGTCAACATGATTGTACCCAAATGAGATGGGTTATTTCCTAATCCTGAAGAAAATTACATGAGATTAATAAATATACTTGGATGACCAGTTTTGATCGTCAAGTGATCATCATCAGATCCATTACACTTAGGCTATAAAAGCTATGTCTGAAAATATGGGAGAAAATATTTACAATATATGATCGCTTGACGATCGAAACTGGTCATCCAAGTATATTTATTAATCTCATGTAATTTTCTTCAGGATTAGGAAATAACCCATCTCATTTGGGTACAATCGTGTTGACCGACTGAAAAGCACCAAACTTTTGTTTTATGTCTCATTGAACAACTGCAGCGTTATTAGAGACGGAAAGTAGGCTACTGCCTCGACTCCCTCACATTGAAGCTCCCGTAAAGGAGTGTTTTCCTAGCTCCGCAATGCGCTGCGTCTATTTCGAGTTTCATTTCTTTGAGAAGTGAGTGAATATGAACTCTCGTCCTCTGAGCACGGAAATAATAGCGTTATTGATGTTATTAGAAGAGGAAGAAGAGATCGAAGATGACATTTACTTCATTGTTGGTCGTCTTTATAAAGTGCGGGAATCTGTCAGTTCCATGTACGCATCTAGAGAGCAAGAAGGAGTGTTTAAACTTTTAATCCACAGACATTTGCTCGACGACGAAGTAAAGTTCAAATCTTACTTCAGAGTTACTAGGTGTCAGTTTGAATTCATGCTTACTTTGGTAGAAAATGATCTTGCAAGCGAGTCCTGCAACAGGATTAGAAGTCCGATATCAGCGGTGGAGAAGCTGGCGTTTACATTGAGGTAGGTTTGTAGAATTTATTTATTGGAACATTTAAACAAGCTAATTTATTAGGCCTACGTCTAATCAATTAACTAAAATGTTTAATTAAATTAAATTAATGTATCTTTCTATAAAAATAGGTAATATAGAGAAGCATTCTAGAAAATATTTCTTTATTTAATACAAATTGATAGTAAAATTTAATTAAAAAAATATTAAATGGGTAAAAATGTTTTTTTTTTTTTGACAAAGTTACTGAACTTAACTTAGAACTACTTTACTCACTCAATTAGTTCTTTTTCAATTTTGTAGCAAAGAAAGAAATCTACAGTACAGACTCAATATTAATTTATTTTAGAATGTTTTTAAATATGACAATGGTGTACAATACAGAAGAGAAAACTGCCCAAATACTCGTCTGTTGCGTAGCGCGGTCCGCACTTGACTGCTCTCGAAGGAGTCATCCAGTTGCGCAGAGCGCACTGCGCACCGCGGAGGGGTGTAGGAAAATGATGCCGTTTGATTCCGTGTTGTTGAGTAGGCTCCACACTGCGGACGGCGCATTGCGTCGTGCGCTCCGCACAAAATGTGGAGCTACGAAAACCCAGCTTACGTCGCAATTTACTGCGCGCCGGGATTCGATTCTGCAAGGTAGGGACACAGCAGGCGAGAAGTTACAGTGAAGGGCATACAGCAGTGGGTTGGGGGAAGGCCATCAGCAGGGACATGTTCACATTCCAACCCCACAAGACAAACACACGTAACATCTTAAACTTCGACTGCCATTCCCGAACAGAAACTTCGAATTAAAGAGGCGAAAATTAAAGCCCAACAAGATAAAGAAGAAAGGGAACGAAAACGGGGAGAGAAGAACTGCATGGCAAAGAAATCACGTAGTCCTACAGCTAAAACATAAAGACGTAGCGAACCAGCAATCATGACAGATGATTTATTGGATTCTTGCGAAACACTTCTCTGGATAGGATTGTTGGATATGTTGGGGTTGCCTTCTGAATGATGTTCATCGTTTACGAGAGACGTGGTATCACTCGAAGTTGTAAATAGATTAACTGCTATGTTTGCAAGCAATTCCTCTGATGCCTGGGTATTAGCTTGAACTGATTCAGCCCTACCATCTGATTTCCCATTTTTGGGGTGAAACTTTCTCCATATACGGAAAAGAAGGATGAACTCATTATTTGTCTCCTGACCCATAATATCATGAATCGTTTCAAACTGTTTAATCTTGTAGCCAACGCACATTCAGAAGCATTATTTAACTGAACATAAGGCAGTGCCCTCTCCATTGCCTCTGCACTATAAGCCTGCTAGGGAGCCTTGGACAGGCGCGGATTCAAGGATTGGGGAGGGGGGGGGGGGGTACGGGGTTCATGACCCCCCCCCACCAAAGGAGACCAAATTTTTTTGCAAACTCACAAAACAAAAACACAATAACCAGGCAAATAAAACTTAACGAATTTTAACTGAAAAACAGTTTTTTTCATTTTATTCAATACTGAAAATATATTTATTGCAATTATTATGTTCTGTTACATCTGTACATATTTAGAACTTCATACCTGTTATATAAAAACGATTATTTATATAACAAAATCAACTCGTCTATTTTGTTTAGCAAACCTTGTGATTACCGAATCGATGTCTTTAGTGATGTCACGATGAATGTGCAGCAATGCACGGATACGAATTTGGGGCTTTTTTCGCACCAAAAAAATTTGCCGACGTCCAAACTGCAAGCTTGGTTGACAATTTAAGCTGTGACTTTCTCCCTTTGTCGGTACAAACTCGACTTGCCGAAACTGTAACGTACCTTGATACTTTTATCGAGCAATTTTTGCTGTGACTTTCTCCCTTTGTCGGTACAAACTCGACTTGCCGAAACTGTAACGTACCTTGATACTTTTATCGAAGCTCGATGTAAAAGTCAAAAAACACGCCGTTGCAATTTGTACGAATATTTTTTGTGCGCTAAACGCATCAAATTTCTATCCATGTAGCTTGCAAAAAAATTGGTCTGGTTTTGTACGATTGGTTATTATGTGATTGGGTTGTTAGTGATACCATTTTTCTTAACAATTTCGATTCTGTGACCCCCCCCCCCCCCCCCCCCCAAAGCCAAACTCTAGATCCGCGCCTGGCCTTGGACATGATGGATAGGCCCTAATTAAATGTCTCCACCTGTTTAACATTTGGACACGGTTATTAGCCACCACGAATAACAGTGATTGGCCACCTGGCCAATAACTATTTTTCCATTATTATTCACACACAGTTATTGGCCACCCCAAAACTGCGCGTAATATTGTGATTAATGGCATTTCAATTAGCGCAAACATCTTTCCATGCTTTAAACTCTATCTACATACAATATAACTATTTCAGAAGAACTCATTTTCCAATGAGATGGCCGAACAAATTGCTCAATCCTTAACAAATATTTCAGAGATACCCTAAAATTTGGAGGGAGTTTCACATCAACAAACACAATACACCATTACTCACTCAACAGTCACACATCTGGTGACAAGGAAAGTAAGCTGGCATCAACAACAAAGGTACACAGCTGCTATCTAGTGGCATCAGTTGTAGTCTGATTGTATCCAAAGAGTACAAGAGGCAGAGAGATCACAAGATGGCCAATCACTGTATGGTTTACCCTGGTTGATCATAAATAAATTACTTACTACAGAAACCTTCCTCGAGATATCCTTTACAGAATGGTGAAAACCGCATCAAAATCTATCTAGTGGGTCTTGAGATTACCCGTGACATCCAAGAATCGGGGACTTAGTTTTATACCAAGTAGAGATTAGTGTTGGTTCTTAGAATGAATAAATAAATAACTAGTTGAATAATTGCCTGAATAATTTTATTTTACGGACCTTAGACACATAACAGTACTAGAGCAATATAAACATGCAAATCGAATTTCTTCATATTTTATTAACTCCTCTCATGAGGAATAATACAGGGTAGAATCCGTACACATTAACCATTTTCGAAACATGGTAATTAAATATATCCGTAAACGATGGTATATTGGCTTTCACGGCCAGTGAATTAAAACTCAGCAATTCTTCTAGGTTGGTGCCGTGTGTGAGGTTTCGCCTAGGACACCAAGCTGGCTCATCAGCAGGCTCTTGGTGTCCGTACCCGGACCCTCACGGGAGTAGCGAACTGCGTGCTACCTCCTTTTTTATGAAGCGCACCTGCGCTTCTTTACTATGAGAACTAAAAGCTCAAGCAGCCATAGCCTCCCTCCATAAAAAAAAGGGAGGTGACGCGCAGTCCTGTGGGGGTCCGGGCGGGGTCACCTAGTGCCGGCTGATGAGCCAGCTTGGTGTCCTAGGTGAAACCCCACACAAGACACGGCACACACCTAGAACAATTGTTGAGTTTTAATATACCGAATATGTTCCACTATCCACTAACCTATTATTAATCCCCAGCGTGGGTCTTCTCCTTCCCCATCAATGTCGTAAGAGTAACTACATCGCAGCACGAATGAAGAGTTCTCCCCAACAAAGTTGGATCTTTGTTTGCCAATTTTGTAATATTTCGCATGCATAACTTCTGAGATATCCCAACATAGAGCTCAAATTTCAATTGCGATTTTTCAGCAGTTGGTAGCACTGACGTCAATTTCAAATATGGCCGTGAGATATTCAGGTATAGATCTTTACGCTTACCGAATTTAGCTTTGATAGCTGCAGCCGTTTAGGAGTTGATAGAGTGTGGGGCGGGAACACACAGACGGACAGACAGACAGACAGAAGGACAGACAGATCGATCTCCCGGATCGATCTCATATGTCTACTTTTTCCTTATTTTTGCAAAATGAGAACAGTAGGCTGAAAATAATGTACCGAATATTTTCCACTATCCACTAACCTATTATTGACCCCTGCGTGGTCTTCTACTTCCCCATCAATGTCGTAAGAGTAACTAGGCCTACCTCGCAGCGCGAATGAAGAGTTCTCTCCATCGGAATTAAACAAAGTTGGATCATTGAATACTTAATTAAGTCCCTTGTTTGCGCTGCAGTTTGTAAACTATTTATGGTCATTAAATAATGGATGGCACTGCCATTAATATCATGCATATTCTTCGTATTGGTTTTGTGTTTCATTGCGTGTAAAAGGTTTCTCCCCAATGAAGCCGGGGGCCGGTGTTGTTGAATTAATTGTGTCCGCGGCAATAATTCGAGTAGACGTAACAAATGAGCCGTGGCGGTACATGTCCGCGATGTAAAATGATCGCATTTGGCTATCGATTGCACGCTCTTTAGGTACCTGTGTTCAACATCACTGCATTCACATGTCGTTATCCTGGATAGCCGAGGTACCTGGTTCGAGCTAGCAGCATGCCTTTGGCAACAAAATATGTAAGCTAAAAGTTCAAGGAAAGTGCAACAGAAGCGAGATTCTTCACTCCTAGCAGTGGTGTAACTAGGGTTTGCTTTTTGAGGGGGTGAGCTGAGACAAAATTATATAGGCGTGGGGGACTGGGAGGGAGGGGGAAGGAGTGGGGGCGTGGCAAGGGCTCGGATATAGACTAATGAGTAGAGTCCCGTATATTTGGTTTTAACGATATCCGCGAATTTTTTCAACAAACATTTCTATGATATCATAATGTTATACTTACCCCAAATATGCAATTTATTTCCATATCTAAGTCACGAAATATCACGAAAATAATTTAGTTTGTGAAATGTGTTAGGCCTATTTTCACACAAAAATACAAAATGCCAACGAAACGCTGGTATTACAATATTAAATTTTGTTTTAAATATTTGCTTTAATATTAATTGAAATAATTCCACTATCTGTCGTTTGATAGAAAATAAGAAATCTTAAATATAAATGTGTTATAAGTAGGGCTCGGATCGATATGCTCGATAAAATGTCCAGATATGCTCGAAAACCATGTGTTTTATGCTCGAAAAACCATTATATGCTCGATAGATATGCTCGAAAAACCCATTATATGCGGTTAAATATGCAGAATATGCTCGAAAAACACCGTTAAAAACTATAGAAAGGAAAGTGAAACGAAAAAAAAAAACACTAACATATCTTTATATACGAGCTTTATTTTCTAATTGTATGTATGATACACTGCAACATACTCGCATTCCAGTATTTCAAGTATATATAAGAGAAGTTTTCTTATAAAAGTTACAGTTTAAAAGTTCATTTACAAAATGTTCAGAATTAGGCGAATCAATGAAGTAGATCTGCATTGGTCTGTACAAAAACATTGTTTTCTATGTTATCAGTTTTTCTTCAATCAGTCAATAAAAGTTTCAATGACGAGAATGACCTCACTAAAGGTTAAATACCTGCTGTTCTATTATTCGCACCAGACAGGCTTTTCAATAGTTATTTCTGTTTTCGAACCTTAAGGATGGCCAGGGCCCGAATTCAGGGGGGAATTTGAAGAAAAACTAACTATTTAGACGAAAACCACAAGAATATGCATTTATGTGCTTCTATTCTGAAAACCGTGGTTTTATGCATTTATATGCTCGATAAATTTCAATTCTGTCGGTCCCAGAGAGGTGAAAATACCACCGAAAGGCTTCTTTCAATGGGTACTATTCAGGGAAAAAATATGCAAATATGCTCGAATCCGAGCCCTAGTTATAAGATACGACAGCGAAAGAGGCTTTTCCGCCTTCTCAGACGAACAAGTCATGGAAATCATGGAAACACTCCTTTGCTTAAACTTTAAGGGCAACATAAGTTTTACGAGTTAGCGAGAAATGGACTATGGTAGTCGTGGAGAGTAATTGTTGAAGTAAATGTTTGTATATTGCTCATGATTTAACCACACCCGTGCACCGTACACACTCAACTTTCACTTTTTTTAAAATTCACCGCGAAATATCGCGAAATATTTCATTTCACCGCTTTGAACATTTTATTTCATCGCTTTGGAAACTTTTATATTACCATAAATCAGGGTGTCTACTAATGAGGCATAATAATGAAAGCTAATATACGGTCCCGAAGTTCCAAAACCCCTCATCCATTTTCTATTTTCGTGTTTGATTTCATTAGCTTTTGATACGTTGTATTTTCACCTATCAATGTGCTTGCCACGGTGGGTGAGTGGTTATCGTGTCGGACTACCAACCCCAAGCTTGCAGGTTCGCTCCTGGCCGTAGTAAGTGTTTTTTGAAAGGCGACAAAAATCACGGCATGCATGTCAGACGATGTTGGCATGTTAAATAACGCATTTGAATTCAGTAGGCCATGTTCATAATGGCAAAATTAATCTCTGGATTTTCCGCCAACACAAAGTTCCTCATTTCTCTACTAGAAAGCGCTATAGTGTCAAGGTGAGCTTAGATATCGAACCTCCTTGACTTTCATAGCGTTCCAAGGAACAACAAAATTCGACAAGCAAGCTGCCCTTTGGGCGTCAAATAACAAAGCTTGCCCCCCGGTACTCGATGCCATACGATATTATTATTATTTTTTTACCTATCAATGTGCAAATGCTCGATATTTGACAATTTTGTTGATATCTGAACTTAGTATGAAACCAACTCCCCGATTCTTGGATGTCACGGGTAATCTCTAAAAACACTGGATGGATTTTGATGCAATTTTCACCAGTCTGTTAAAAATTTCTCGAGGAAGGTTTCTGTAGGAAATAATTTATTTATGACCATAGGAAGCCGAGCAGTAACGATTTCATTGAAAACGTCAAAGAGAAACCTACCGTTCCTGCGCCTTTTAAGCTTACGCTGGGTAAACCGTTAGAAATATATATTGTTCAGCATGAAACGTTCTACAAGAAAGTTCGGGAGAGCATATCTCTATCTTCAATACATCGCCCACTAGAAGTGTTTTTACGTTTTGATTTCTTCCAACAATCTGCAATCAGGAGGCGACAGTTTACGAGCCAGCTAGGGGCAGGCCTAGCACCCCAGTTACTGCCTAGCTAGCAGGCGAGCCTATTACCCCAGACAGCCAGCAGCAAACTGTCGATTCGTGTTGAGTTAAGACTTCAGAGAAGAGTGGTTGTGTTTTTAGTTACCCTGGAAGTGCAACTCAGCTTTTCTTCATTTCGCCTGTGAACATTCCGTTCTGCAAAATACATCATGAAAGAAATATACGAAGCTGAAATTTTGCAAGAGAGACAGTTTAAACAAATCAGTCCGAGAAGGCGTTGCAACGCTCAAATATCGTCGCGTATCGTAGTTGCACACACCCAATATATATATATATATATATATATATATATATATATATATATATATATCTTTTTTTTTCAGGATTAGGGAACAACCCATTACAATTGGGAACAATCGTGTTGACTGAAAAAAGAAATCAAATTTCGATTAACTAACATTCTAAGTTTTCAGGCATATAGCCTATCAAGGAAAAACTATGGAATTACATAGAAATATCTTAAAGCGGACGTGTCGTCCTCTACTGTCTGATCCCAGCCACACCCTCTGTTGGTGTGTGGATTATATTCTTTGATCTCAGTATACGTCACTTAAATAGTTGGAGTGGGAGCTTTTGCACCCAGTTAAGAATTAAACCATAGCTTCACTAATATGTAACATAGAATTATGAGAACTTACAAACTTATAGTAAATACATAGAGCTTTTATTGAATGTATAGAGACGAACAGTTTATACAATATTGTGTGATTTATTGATAGGACAATATTACTGATTTTTTAATCGTCACCCCCTCAGGGGCTCACATCTAGTGGGACGTGGGTTGGCGACCACGGGACCCCAGCTGAGTCCGACATTGCTTCCACTTAGTTGTGCCGGGCTCCTCTCCGTCTTCTTTCCTGTCGACCTCACTTGGTCAACTCTTGTTCTCTTCCGACACCGACGGTATTAGGGTATCCGAGGCCTAGGGAGCCTCTTCCTTTCCCGCCTTAATTGGTCCTTGTCTCATCTTTCCTGACACCCTCCTTCTGTGAGGGGTCAGCCTTCTTTTTATTTTCCTTTTACCTCCTGCCTTGTGCTCAAGGCCCTTAAGGAGGTAGGGTGTATGTAGCCCCACCACTTCTGGTGCACCCTAGATAATGCTACACCCTCAGGAGCTCACGGCTGGTGAGTTCGGGAGTTGGTGATCCCGAGGGATTCCTGAGCTGGGTCCGTTTTCCCCTTTTGTCCCTTCCCTTTGAGGCGGAACCTCTCCTCTCTCCCCTCCCCTCTCCTCTCCAATCCTCTCCGCTTTTCCTTATATTTCCTTTTCTCTTTCAGATTCCCGCACTGTTTTTGTTACTTTGTTCCCCGTGTATCTAAATTCCCTTTTTTTTAAGGTATTTTTCATCTACGTTGCATTTTGTAAGTCTTTTCGATCTAGATTGCATTTTGTGAGTGTTTTTCAATCTCAATTGCATTTTGTAAGGATTGACAATCTAAATTGCTTTTTAGTAAGTCTTTCAATATCCGGGCCGGGGCTTTTGTGAGTTTTTTGAATTTCAATTGCATTTTGTATTTTCAACCTACCCCGCTTTGTTCAAGTAGTTAAGTCTCAATTGCAATTTTGTGGGTATTTTGAATCTAAATTACATTTTGTAATTATTTTCAATCTAAATTGCATTTTGTAAGTATTGTCCATCCAAATGAGAAGTTTGAATCTACCATACATTTTGTAAGCAATTTCAATTGCATTTTGTATTTTCAACCTACCCCGCTTTGTTCAAGTAGTTAAGTCTCAATTGCAATTTTATGGGTATTTTGAATCTCCATTACATTTTGTGCGTATTTTCAATCTCATTTGCATTTTGTAAGTATTTTGATTTCATTTGCATTTTGTAGGTATTTCGACTGTGCGTTGCATTTTGTACGTATTTTGGACTTACCTACATTTTGTGCGTATTTTTCAATCTATTCCTTTTGTGAGTATTTTCGTTCGAAATTCCCTCATGTACTTATTACCGCTCTCCATTTGGTGAGTAGTTTCAATCTGAGTTCCTTTTTGTAAGTATTTTCCCTGCTACATAAGGCATAGTTGTTGCGGCTCACTGTCTATTTTATCTAAACCATTTTCGTTTCATCCATAGCAGTGAGTTGTTTTTTATCTTCATCCTTTCATTTCACGCCATTTCATTTCGTCAGGGGCCGATAACCTCGATGTTAGGCCCCTTAAAACAACAATTATCATCATCATCATTTTAATCGTCACGAATCTCAAAAAAACATGATTTAACAAGAAATACCAGTCTGAATGGAATTATTATTTTTCATGTAAAGAAAACACGTGAATACCGAGGATGAACCACCATTAATGTTACATTGTCAATAGTATGTTTTTAAATAAATATTTAATGTGTATTTCAAAAATGTGTTTTTGTTAAATGTTCCAAGTAGGCTGTATCTTAATTATTTTGTAATATAATTTCATGCATGAGGTTCATCCTTCATGTTCATGCGTTTTCTTTACAGGAAAACAAATTCCATTCAGACTGGTATTTCTTGTTACATCGTGTTTTTTGTGATTCATGGCGTTTAAAAAATCACAGATATTTTCCTACCAATAAATCACGCATTCGCCTTTATACAGGGTCTTTCATGAAGAATGAACCGATTTCGAAGCTTCATTACGCAGTACGCAAGTAACGTGGCAGAACGAGTCCATACCATTACAAAGAGCGTAGTCTCACGTTTCGAATAGTAGCCAGTCGAGTGCTCTGTCAGGCCCGTTACCCTCACCCGAAACAAGCCGACCTGCCCGCTGCGCACAGCATTTGCCGTTTTCTTCCAGAACAACACTGTCACAGGACAAAGCTATCTCAAAATGATACGAACCTGTCTCTTCTCTTTGCTGCAAACACACTCACATGCCTTTATTGTCCAACAAGATGGAGCCCCACCCCATTGGAGCTTAGCAGTGCAAGCATTTTTTAATGGAACGGTGCCTGAACGGTGGATTGATCGCAACACTCCTCCGGATAGTGCTCTAATCGCGTGGCCTCCAAGATCTCCAGACCTCATCCTTTGTGACTTATTCTTGTGGGGATACGGAAAGCGCATTGTTTATGCTCCATCTCTTCCCACTACACTGTTACGGAGATATAGATTGATTAAATAGGTTCATTTTTTATGAAAGACCCTGTATATTCAATTATAGCCCTATGTATTAACTACCGGTATAACTTTGTACGTTCTCATAATTCTATGTTATATATTAGTGAAGCTATGATTTAATTCAGGGGCGGCTCCTGCTTAAAATTCTAGGGTGGGCCAGATGATACTATTGTTGTTACATATTACATATTGTTTTATATTTGGCATTTACTGTTGACAATATTGCCATTATCATAATTCCACACAACACAGAATTTGTAACAAGTTTTAATAAATAGTTGATGCATTAAAAACTGTACCCACATGGCTCTTTATTAATACATATATTCTCGCCTGGGCTTGGATGAGGCAAATTTATTCATCAGCTTGGTTGATGAGGTCATAATTATTTAATTTCTAACTTTGTGCTCAGAGCTATAGAAGAAAATGGATTTGTTTAAAAATTCAAGTTTCATTTTCTTATTTCAGCATACAATTGACATATTAAATAACTATGTACCGTGCCAAAATTTAAAAAAAATACATTTATACAGTAGAAATTAGAGCTTCATCGACAGAACTCACTAACATATTTGTACTGTACTTGGAATATCAGACAACTGAAAATGTATAATTATATGTTTGTCTTATGTCAGCTATCTGCGAACAATAGCTGAATACCTGTTTAAGAGCGTGGGCTGGGGTGAACCCTTCTCCCGTAATCCCGTTTGACAGCGACAGAAGCAGGAAGCATCAAAGCAACGCTATGGGCCCAATCTGCTGGCTCTTGAAGAGAGAGAAAATTCCCTTCATAGCACTGAAGAATTCGCGTTCAAGACAGTGCTATGACCACTGTTTCCTCACCCGGCCCATGAAGCCATATACTTTACATGGGACTTGCTGTGGAGCGGCCTTCGCTATGACGATACACCGTACGAGACTGTCAGGATCTTAAGATAGGGATGAGTTATTTATAATGAATTCTCTTTAGAGATTCTAGAAGGGTAAAACACTTATTTTAAGTTGAGTATCTGTAATATAAAATAATTTTAAAATACATTAATTAAACAAATTCTTTGCAATGCTGCCTAACGGCCTTGGGTGGGCAGGGCCCATTCGGCCCTTAATGACGCACCGTCCTTGATGCCAACTGTGTGCGAGAATTCCCGCTCGCGGTGTATGAGGCCCCTTAAGTGATACGGTACCCATAAGTAGCTCTCAATAAAAGTAGTAGATTCTTGTAAAACGTGTTGGTTTCAAAATCACCACATTCCCACCGGAACGTGTACGAGGAGCCGATTGTTCGTGGTTAGGTTACATCACGGAATAGACACAAATTACTTAATAATGCCCCGTATTACCGAGAATCATTTCGTGATATTCCCCTTTTGAAGCCAGACGATAGGGATTTCTCGCCGAGATTGAGTTTTAGGGATATTCTTAAGCCTGCCATGTCCCGAAGAGCGCAGCGCGACGCGTCGTATGACATCAGATGAGGGCATTAGAGCGAGTGTGCTGGATTAAGGGTGCTCTGCTCTTCCATAGGCTAATGCTTCCCGGCATCTGTTGAGTGCATAGTACTTACACTACCTTCAGTCAACTGAATAATGTAGTCGGCGTAATTGAGTTCTGTAATGCACCAAGACAGAACATTACCATTCTAGTGAAACTACTTGCTAAATGTACAGGGTGTCTAATAATAAAATAATAATACATTCAGTATCTTAGGAGGTGTTACGAGGGATGTTCCGAAAATCCTTCTAATTTATTTTATTTCTATTTCATTGTATTTTTTTCTATTTTATTTTATTCCTGTTTTATTTTGATTATATTTTATTTATTTTATTTCATTATTAGCCTATTTTCATTTTATGAGAAAAAAATAGACTTATGAGCTCACCTTTTGTCCGTGTGTCTGTGTGTGTGTGTCCCCCTAATAACTTTTAAACGGCTGGAGCGATTTCAATGAAACTAGGTAAGATCATAGCGCCATTCTGGCTGACCCCGACCGTGCCCTTCAAATTTTATTGTGTCTCACAAATCCAAAATGGCGGTTGTGCGAAATATTTCACTGGCATTCAGTATCTCCGAAACTATTACCGATATCACCCTGAAATTTTGTACGGTGATAAAGGGCACTACTAGAAGTTTACCTATGAGACTTTCAAAAACCTGGTGACTACAAAACCAACATGGCTGCCAAGCGAAGTTGAGAGTTTTAAAATAATACACTTTTCTCGCGATTTAACCATCCGAACGTAATGAAACATGGTAAAGCAAATGTTTATACACATCGTTATGCACTGGCGTCTAATTTAGTTGAATTGTTCACATACCTCAAAATGGCGGCTGTGCGAAATATTTCATCGGCATTGTATATCTCCTAAACTATTGCAGATATCACCGTGAAATTTTGTACGGTGATAAAGGGCAATGCTACAAGTTTATGTATGTAACATTCAAAAATCTGTAAAGTACAAAACGAACATGGCGGCCAAGCGAATTTGAAACATTTTAATAGACGTTTGTCATGATTTAACCATCTGAGCGCAGTGAAATGCGGTACAGTAAATGATTATACATATTGTAATGCTCTGGCATCTAATTCAGTTCAATTGTTTACATAACCTCAAGATGGTGGCTGTGTGAAATTTTAAAATTAAGTTTTTATTTCTTGTGTCGTAATCATGCGATCGAAGTGAAAGTTTGAATAATGAAGCTACGCAATAATTTTCCCTTAATGGTACATAACTCTATGGCCCATACATATAACAATCCAAAATGGCGAGCATCCGAAATATTTTGACGGTTCTCAATATCTACGAATCTATCACAGCAATCAAACTGAAATTTTGTATTATGAAAATAGGCTGTTTAGTTCTTCACGGAACTACTTGTTTTATTTTATATATATTTTAATTTATATTATTTCTATTTTTATTGTATTTTGATTCTTTTTATTTTTATTGTAATTTAATTTATTTTACATTATTTCTGTTAGGGAGCCTCCGTGGCTTAGGCGGCAGCACGCCGGCCTCTCACCGCTGGGTCCGTGGTTCAAATCCCGGTCACTCCATGTGAGATCTGTGCTGGACAAAACGGAGGCAGACAGGTTTTTCTCCGGGTACTCCGGTTTTCCCTGTCACAATTTCATTCCAGCAACACTCTCCACTATCATTTCATTCCATCTGTCATTCATTTAATCATTGCCCCAGAGGAGTGCGACAGGCTTCGGCAGCCGGCACACTTCATATCCTCGCCGCTAGATGGGGGCTTCATTCATTCCATTCCTGACCCGGTCGGAGACTGGAAGCAGGCTGTGGATTTTCATTTTCATTTCTGTTAGGACTCAATGCTACTAACGAATGTTCTTCTGTCTTTGCAGGTATGTGCAGTGTTCCGTTTGAGTTCCTACCCGAACAAGTAAGTGCACTCCCAATCATTTATCGTATGTTGTCACCGAATGCCTACCGGGTGAGTTAGCCGTGGTCGTTACGGCATGACTGATGGCAGTCGCTCACGTCCGGGAGGCGAGGAGGTTCGAATCCCCCCGCCGGCAACCTTGAAGATGGTCTTCTGTGGTTTCCCATCTTCCTTCCAGGCAAATGCCCGGGGTTGGTCCCTAACTATAGGCCACAGTCCATACCTTCCAACTCCTCGTCCTTACCTTCTCACTCTCCTCCCCAACGGTACTTGTAGCTCACCCCTTGGGTGTCCGCCTCGAAGCAGCTACAAAACTGGCGAGCCGAACATGTCCTTGGACACTCCCGGCACTAAAAGCCATACGATAAAAAAAACGAATGCCTTACGCTTCACGGCATAAGCACGCGTATGGCGTCGCAAAGAGGAGCTAGCAGTCCAGTGGCCATCCTGAGTGTGGTTTCCTCCCATTTTAAACTTCCTGCACATTGCAGGAAAATGCTGGGATGGTACCTTATCACAAGTCTCGTGGTACCTACCCCAGTCGTAGATCCTCATTATTATACAGGGTCTTTCATATAAAGTAAGAACGGCGAGCGGCGGCTTTGTTATCCGCTGCTGCAGTGGCCTTGGCCGAGCTTGTGGAGCGCCACGGCCCCCGGATGTAGTATTGAAAGCGCACGCATTATACATACCTGACCTTGCAATAAACTTGCAGGTGTAGTCGCCAGTCTGAACCTCAGATGCTAACATGATGAGGCAGTTATCATTCCAACATCGTACTTGTGTATGTAAAACTTATTTTAAGTACGAGTCGGCTCGGCGGGTACGTGATGCATTTGTTCAGCAATTTCCGGATGAAGTGCCACCTTCACTAGCGCATATTCACGTAATTGAAAATAATTTTGACACTACTTGCTCAGTGCTCAATAAAACACATAAAATAACAGATCAGAAACATTACAGTCGCAGAACTCACTCGCGTCAGTCAGAATGTGGTTATCAGATACAATGCCTGTATAACCCAGGAAGTACGACACTTCCAGCATCATTTAAAAGGTAATATTTCATATAAGATTGTGCACAAGCTTAAAGCAGGGGGGTATGGTGCGCCACAAGCTCGGTCAAGGCCACCGCAGCAGCGGATAACAAAACCGCCGCTTGGCGTTCTTACTTTATATGAAAGACCCTGTATTTACATACAGGCACCACAATAGTCGAGTTTTTCAGACAAATGCGCAACACACGCACACGCTCATGGGGCTGATTATCCGAACTGATGCAACAACAACAAAAGCAGGATATACTAGAAAATAGCTGTAAAAAGAAGCACTTTTAATTCTTCTTCTTGTTTCGTTTCGGCCAACTGATGACCACGCGATTTCAATTGTAAAATTAGCCCACTATTCCTTCATTCGTAGACGGTGGTGTTCCTTTCTCTCTTTAGTTAATGTCTTTCAAATTTTCATTTAATAATTTTCTTTTCAGAAGCTATTAATATGAACTATTCGCATTTTCGAGACTATCTCCTTACTTTGAAAGATGTTTTGAAAATCAATTTATTTTTGATTTTCCTTGCATCTTTTTAAAATTTCATAATTTTTTCGCCACTTTCATGAACATTTCTGCCTGGAAAATTTCTCTAAATTAAAATTTGTATCTCCCTGAGCCAGGATCCCTTTGTCTTTTCTTTTGGAGAATAGTGAAAATGCGATAAATTAAGGGGAGACGTGGGCAGTTTTACAGTTCGACATTCACATATGTGTAACTCCTGCAATTGTTATCAGATCTCACTGAAATGTATTACATGTATTAACAATTACTTTATAATTTATAAGGGAGTTCATTTACGTATTTTTGTACACTGTTGTTTTTCGATACACTTTTCTCCTACATTTGGCTATGGAGTGTCAATTTTCGTGCATAGAACTAATCTGCGTTAATAACAAAAATGTGTATGCAACAAATGTTTGGATAAGAATTTCACTGATTTTCTGTGAAATTTTCAACTTTAGGCTGAGAGTTTTTTTTTTTTTCAAGAAAAAGAATTGACATTTTCAAGCACAAATTACTTTGTAAACAACATATTAAAATTCTGTTCCAAAAAATCTTCACAATAGTTAGGAGTACAAATGTGTAACATTTTATTAATACCTATTCAGTAGATTTTGAGATAAATGTGCCTAAAATCTTAAACTGAGAAATTTGAATGTTTCAGGTTTTCATAAATCTTTCTTACCCATTTGTAGCCCAACTGATTATAATTCTTAAATGACATTTGTAGATCAAATTTTGAAACAATATTTTGGGATTATGTTCTCTAATAAATGTAGTTTTCGACCTACCCCTTAATCGTGTTGGCGTCATTTGAGCCAGGTGTCCATAAAACGTAGTCCGTGTTCGTCGCATCGCGTCAGTAATTTTCTTCGCATGTAAATAAATCCTCGTCTTCTAACCGGACCTAAGATATTCCTCAAAATCTTCCATTCCTTGGTTTCCGATATCTCCATCATCCCTTTCGTGGCTTCGGTGGCGTAGTTGGTAGCATGCTGAGCTTCTATTCCCAAGGTCGCGGGCTCAAACCCGGCCGAAGCCGTCGGATTTTTTAAGAGCGTTAAAAATCCCTCAGTATGCCTTCCTTCGGAGAGGTGGTAAAGCTGACGCGGTGGTCCCACGTCATAGATTTATGGCAGATAAAGAACCTTCCACTAATTACACTTGTGTGAAGCTAAATTGTAGGTTAGATTAGACTAACGCCCTTAGGTTCCAACATTCGTTACCAGGAGTTGACTGCGGTGGCATCTTGTAACCAAGTTCAGACCTAGTTGCTCCTTGACGGTGGCGTTTGGTAGCAAAAGTTAGAACTACTTGAAAATCGAATGTATGGAGTCCTTACTTGAATTAAAAACAGAAAACACACACTAATACAGCCATCACAATTAACACCGGTTATCGGACAGATTCTACACACACCCAAAGTACACGGAGCTACATGACAACGTTGTCGCAGCCCCTAAACTGAGGAACCAACCCACCAACCTTTTGTGGCCAGACATTCCGCTGATTATAAAGCTTCTGGCCGGATGACAGTGCAGTTATCATTAAAATTAGCCACGTTTCAGTTACTAAATGTTATTAGTAATAGTGACCCCCACCTTCGTTACTGTAAACCTGGCCGCACTAAATACAGTACAAACTTGCCTTAGTACATCCAAGCTAGTCTGCCATAACAATACCGCTGTCGTTTCGAACTGCGATAACTTGAAATCTCCCCTCATCTTGGCCAGTTTCTGCTGCCATGGCAACCACGATGGCTTCTGGTAATGCCCGCTCTTCAATTGTTATAGGGTATAATCCCCATAGAGCCATAGCAGACAGGGTCACGCTGGCAATACAACATCCGTAAGTGTTCGACGAGCGTTTCAAATGTCGCACAGCAGACAAGCAGGCGAGGCTCTGCGACACGCCCTGACGTTATTGTGAACGGAATAAAACTCCGACTGGAATTCCTGGCATGCCGAAGGCGTGTGAAAACATCCTTGATATTTTAAAGCTTCCATGTTGAAACTCGATCAGAAGAGGGATGTGTGGTTTGAGCGGTGATTAACCCCATCCTCTATCTTCTTGTTTCCTTCGATTAGGCTCAACCCGGTTCACGCGATTGCGGGTAGGAGGCATTCAGGTGGTGATTTACTAGAAACACTTCATGAACGGCCATTTCCATGGCATCTGTCAGGCCCTGTTATAATATTTAAATGTAGGTGATGTCATAAGATATCGATTCTATTATTTGAATTGATTTCCATGATGGTTCCGTATTGACTTACTAAATAGTTTTAAAACAACAAATAAACATCCGCCTTAGTCAATACATAAACGAAAGGAAATATAATTAAATATGCTCCTGGTACATGTTTCATAGCGCTATTTTATATTTATGCTTTAAAATATATTGGCTGATGAAGGGGATAAACGCTATTAATCCCTGAAACATGTACCAGGAGCATATTTAATTATATTTCCTTTCGTTTATGTATTGACTAAGGCGGATGTTTATTTGTTGTTTTAAACTATAAGATATCGATCCAACGAGCTTTGTATGAGTCATCTTCCATCATTCATAGTGCTATAATGAATGTGAACCACGCAGACTTCGTAGAATGCGATGTTGAATACCGTACGTACTTTTAGGTAGTATACTGAAACCTATTCTCTTCATAAAATGTTGTTGATTCTTTATGCCAGGAGGTCTCAACCTGGTGCTCTTCAAACGAAATTTGGAGCTGTCGTCATACGAACCAAACACCGAAGGCAAATCCTTGCGATCAGTCAAGGATTCAGTTGGTCTTATCTGTGCTTGAGTATATAAGATTCCATGTTCCTGTGGTTACGTATATATTGGTCAGACAGGTAGAAGAATCACAACAAGGGTCAATGAACATCGTCGGCATTTACGTATTTGGCAACCAGAGAAGTCTGTGGTTGCTGAACAAGCCATACAGAATGGCCGTCCAATTCTTTTTGATGAAACTTCTGGATCTATATGGAGAAACATTTCACAACTCGTATGATTCGGGAGGCGATTGGAATAAGTAAACAACCACACAACTTGAATAGAGGTGATGTTTATCATGGCTGCCCTCTATAGTTTCATTACCAACATATTGTTGGGCTCAGGAGGTCTTGGAGTAACATGGCTTCCTATCTTATACCAGTTATCTATGGAGGCTATGACATTGTTTACTCTCTCCTTCTTTTCTTCTTTCTCTCTTTCTCTCTTTATTTATTTCTTTCTTTCTTTCTTTCTTTCTTGACAAACCTTGATAAAGGGACAAGTAGTTGGGTCGAAACGTCGGTTTTTTAAAGTTTCACTCGTCCTAATGGTCCCAAAGCTATATTATGTAATTACGCTAGTTCCGTAATCGCGACGCGTGTACATTGTTAGATATTATTGTTGGTAATTTTCTGTATTTGTACAATTTGCCACCGGAGAATCATATATATTATCTCAGTAGTATAGATCCCTCCTGCGGCGCTCACAAGAGACCGATCGTGACACATGAGCATTCAATCCAAAGAGAATAGACATTACCAGTGACGAATTGCACTCCAATTCCATAAATATCTATAATTTCTTTAAGAAATTACTTTAAAAATGTTCGAAGTTTGTGTTTTGCAGATACTGTTGCTGTAGGAAAATACGCTACATAATATTAATGTCCACTTCACTGTTTGGCCGCTGTACCGCTTGTTTCATGTTATTTTAACATTCTGAAATCTTTCCTTTATCATTTTGCACGGATTTCAGAAACAGTAAATCAAAGGAATGAGTACTCAAATCGTATAATTTCATAAATATCGAGTAACCGATGAGTGTTACAGCTAAGCTGTCAATCAAAGGACTCAGGACACAAATGACATTAGCAGTGACGAATTGCATTTTAATTTCATAACTATCAATTTTTTGTAAGAAGTGTGCGATTTGCAAATACTGTTCGTGTAGGAAAATACGCGACATTATTGCTGTTCAGTTCGCATTTTAGCCGTAGGGACGCCTGAAACGTAAATAGTGTTCTATAATCATTTGGTTCAAATAAAAACATAACACCATTTCTCCTTCAGTCTCTAATTATAAACCTATTGGGGAAAGTGTAGTTTATGAACATGCGAGATTTCTCCCACGGGTCTGCTAGTTACCCCTATTTGCAAATAAAGTAAATGAATGAATTAATTTGCGCACCCTCAAATACCAACTGACTGCACCAGTATTCGATCCTGAGACCTTGGCATTTGGACACACACGCGAAGAATCACAACGTTTTACAAGATATATGGGGCCAATGCAATGTTTTGAGCACTACTACGAGCCGTTAGGGTCCCTCCTCACACTACTTGTACACCCCTGAACACCTTTGTTGGACCCCTTGCTATCCACACCAGTATTTGATGATGACGGTGAATAGGGGTTGAAATTGTAAAATAACTAATTATCCCCCGCTATATTGAGTGTTAAAAGATAATATCATCACGACCATTCTTTGTAGCACGCTCTTATGATTTATGGTTCCAGGCTGGGTAGGATGGAGTCCGGTTTGTCCAGCCAGGCTAATGCAAGGAACGCTCCCTTCCTCCTGCAGATTAATGGCCAATTTCCTCCACCGCCACGCTATAAATGACAAATGGACACGGGACTCGTTCTTTTTTAAACTCGCCTTTAACTTGATGAACCTCGGCTAAATTAAATTCAGCTTATAATTAATGATGAGATCAGCTGCTCAAGGTATCACTCATATAACTCAATCCTAATGTAATAGCTCACAATGTTTTAGGGCCCCAAATAACTTGAGTTATTCTATAAACTGGCGCAAGTTAAGCCATGTATTTTATACTCCAACTAGCAACCCGACCCGGCTTCGCCCGGGAACAGTTATGAATGCATTACGTGATAAGCGCTTTTCATTTCAATGTCAATGAACAACGACCAATATCCGTTTTACGTCTCGGCATGATGGTTAATCACTGACTGGACTAATAATTATATTATCATGGAGATGCATGTGCAACAAATTCTTGTCAGACGTAATTTAAGAATGGCGAGGTGCATGAAACACAAATCCCCCTCCCGTCCAATCTTAACATGACTGTGAATTTTGTGGAACGAAAAGTTCACAGGCGAAATGAAGAAAAGCCGAGTTGCACTTCCAGGGAAACTACAAACACAACCACTCTTCTCTAATTTTTTTTTTACTCAACACGACTCAACCATTTGCTGCTGGCTGTATCTGGGGGCAATGAGCTCGTCCGCTAGCTAAGCTGTAACTGGGGTGATAGACTCGCCCCTAGCTAGCTCGTAAATTGACTGTGAATTTTGCGGAACGAAAAGTTCACAGGCGAAATGAGAGTTGCACTTCCAGGGAATGGCGAGGTGAATGAAACTCAAATCCCCCTGCCGTCCAATCTTCACTTGACTGTGTTTCACAGGCGAAATGAAGAAAACCCAAGTTGCACTTCTGGGGAAACTCCAAACACAACCACCCTTCTCAGAAGTCTTAACTCAACATGACTCAACGGGTTGCTGCTGGCTGTATCTGGGGCAATAGGTTCGCCCGCTAGCTAGGCTGTAACAGGGATGATAGACTCGCCCTTAGCTAGCTCGTAAACTGTCGCCTCAGTAGGTGAATGGACACGCTTGGAAGAAATTAAGACGTAAAGTCACTTATAGTGAGCGATGTATTGAAGATAGGCATATGCTCTGGCGGATTTTTTGTAGAACTTTTCATGCTGAACAATTCTTACACGCATTGTATTTAGATATTTTTAACGGTTTGCCCAGCGTAAGCTTACAAAGCGCTCGGATGCCCGGTTTTTATCGACTTTTTCACTGAAATCGATACTGCTCGGCTTCCTTTGATCATAAATAAATTATTTTCTACAAATAATCCTCGAGATATCTTTACAGAATGGTGAAAACCGCAGAAAATCCATCCAGTGGTTCTCTAGTTTACCCGTAACATCCAAGAAACGGGGACTTTGTTTTATACTAAGTAGAGATTAAATATCAGGAGACACAGTTCTTCCCTACTGTGTCCAAGCTCGCTAGAACAAATCCCGGTACAGGCAATTCACATTTGAGGGTACCTCAATGTGAGATCGGGGAATTTAAAGCTGCAGTGGTTTAAAAAGACGCAACACCGTTCATGAAATTCAGCAACATTCCCTATATTTCTAGCCCCATAAAATATTGGCAATTCATTTCGATGCTTTAGAATTCATAGGCAGGTAGGAGCCTCTCTCGTTCCCGTATCTTTTGTATTTCGCTTTTCCCTCCTGTGTTTGTAACAGGAGCGAAGATATATTGCCGATGAGCATGTATTTTAGCCTATTTTCAATTTATAGGCTTATGAGATCACCTTTTGTCCGTGTGTGTGTGTATGTTTATGTGTGTGTCCCCCTCTAATCACTTCTAAACGGCTGGAGCGATTTCAATGAGACTCGGTAAGGTCATAGCACCATTCCGGCCAATCCCAAGCCTGTCCTTCAAATTTTATTACGTCTCACCAATCCAACAAGGCGGCTGTGCGAAATATTTCACCAGCATTCAAAATCTCCGAAACTATTGCCGATATCACCCTGGAATTTTGTACGCTGATAAAGGGCACTACTAGGCGTTCACCTATGAGACTTTTAAAACCCTGGTAACTACAGTACCAACATGGCGGCCAGGTGAAGTTGAGACTTTTAAATAGACTTTTCTAGCTTACAACCCTATTTACAGAATGCCTTCATCTCTCTACGAATACTTTTGACACGATAGCTTTTTGTGTTTCTGGACAGTCTTTCCTTAATACTAGAGATTGTAGCCACATTTTGTTCAAATCTTAGATGTATAATATTAAAGGAATGCATTGTTTTATAATACCATTAGTCCTATTACTCTAGGCCCAACACGTATCGTACCGTCTAGCGGCTGTCCCAATGCTACACATTGTTCGTCAGCACAGGTGTACGAATACTTTGGGCAGTAACTGTACGTCATTGCATCATTATTGCGTTTGAGTCTTCAGTCTTTTAACTAGTTTGATGCAGCTCTCCATGCATCCCTGTCCTGAGCTAATCGTTTCATCTCTACGTAGCTACCACACCCTACATCCGAGACAATCTGTTTAACATATTCCAACCTTGGTCTACCTCTACAGTTCTTATCCTTGACCCTTCCTTCCAAAACTAAGTGTGCTATTCCTGGGTGTCTTAGTATGTGTCCTACCAACCTATCTCTTCTCTTCATTATCAGTCGCCAGAAACATCTCTCCTCTCCCAATCGTCTTAATACCTCTTCATTTGTAACCATATCTATCCATCTGATTCTCCTGTAACACCACATTTCAAACGCTTCAATTCTTCTCTTTTCTGCTGCTTCAACAGTCTTAAGTTTCTCTTCCATACTCCAAACAAAGGCGTTCAAAAATGACTTCTTAATACCGAAATCTATATTCGATGTCAACAGATTCCTTTTCCGCAGAAATACTTCCCTTACCTGTGCTAACCTACTTTTTATATCCTCTTTGCTTCGTCCATTACTGGTTATTTGGCTTCGTAAGTAACAGAAGACTCCTACTTCCTTTAGCTTTTCACCTGCCAATTCGACGTCTATAGGGGTTTCTGTTTTTTTCGACAGCATTCCAATATTTTTGGTTTATATTTATTAATTTTCATCATGAATTCTTTCCTCGAGACAGAATCCATACCATTTTAAAACTCATTCAAATCCTTTGGTGTGTCGGCTAAGATGACGATCTCAACAACAAATCTCAGAGTTGAAATTATTTCTCCTTGAATTTTTCTCCAATTTCCTTCATTGCTTGTTCAATGTATAGATTCATTATTATCAAATGATAAGTTACCAAGTTCCGTGTGTTGTTGTCTGGTCTGAAGGGAAGAATGGGCTCCCTAACACCTTGCTGTGTTGTTGTCTGGTCTGAAGGGAAGAATGGGCTCGCTAACACCTTGCTGTGTTGTTGTCTGGTCTGAAGGGAAGAATGGGCTCGCTAACACCTTGCTGTGTTGTTGTCTGGTCTGAAGGGAAGAATGGGCTCGCTAACACCTTGCTGTGTTGTTGTCTGGTCTGAAGGGAAGAATGGGCTCGCTAACACCTTGCTGTGTTGTTGTCTGGTCTGAAGGGAAGAATGGGCTCCCTAACACCTTGCTGTGTTGTTGTCTGGTCTGAAGGGAAGAATGGGCTCCCTAACACCTTGCTGTGTTGTTGTCTGGTCTGAAGGGAAGAATGGGCTCGCTAACACCTTGCTGTGTTGTTGTCTGGTCTGAAGGGAAGAATGGGCTCGCTAACACCTTGCTGTGTTGTTGTCTGGTCTGAAGGGAAGAATGGGCTCGCTAACACCTTGCTGTGTTGTTGTCTGGTCTGAAGGGAAGAATGGGCTCGCTAACACCTTGCTGTGTTGTTGTCTGGTCTGAAGGGAAGAATGGGCTCGCTAACACCTTGCTGTGTTGTTGTCTGGTCTGAAGGGAAGAATGGGCTCGCTAACACCTTGCTGTGTTGTTGTCTGGTCTGAAGGGAAGAATGGGCTCCCTAACACCTTGCTGTGTTGTTGTCTGGTCTGAAGGGAAGAATGGGCTCCCTAACACCTTGCTGTGTTGTTGTCTGGTCTGAAGGGAAGAATGGGCTCGCTAACACCTTGCTGTGTTGTTGTCTGGTCTGAAGGGAAGAATGGGCTCGCTAACACCTTGCTGTGTTGTTGTCTGGTCTGAAGGGAAGAATGGGCTCGCTAACACCTTGCTGGCGCTGCATTCAAAACAAAGACACTCCATTCTCTATTCTCCTGCCATCATCTTATTCTGACTGCGTTAAAATGTATTTTTTAGAATTGTGAAGAAGTCGGAAGATGGGGCCGTTATTGTTCGAGATAAAATAACTGCATTATCTTCTTAAGAGTAATTCTTATTCTGTGTGTCTCGCCTGCTCGCCCTTCGCTCCAGACAAATGTTCCTGTTATAAAAGGGGAAATAGAGTGTGTCTCAAACGCAAGAGGGAGAAGTCTAACCGGCTTTATGGACAGGAAAATTTGTTTTCCCAGAAGTGCTGACCTAGGTACGGCGACATTTGTCACGAGACATGTAATTACATTGTATTTGCTGGATAGAGCCGTCCCCGTCGTTCCTCGCTCCTGCTGGGGAAAACGTGCTGGATATGGCGCTTTGTCATGAGCCCCAACGCAACGCCTGCCTCAGTCAACCTTTACGAGCTACGGTAGATACAGGGTGGACCTCAACACTAAGGTGTATGCTAAACAAAAATTAAGCTCTTAAGGGAGGAGATCCAGCTAAAGTGAGAAATAAAATGTCAATATGCATTCGATTGTGGAACATGCTACAAACATTGTTGACAAATGAAACACATGTCACATTTATGGCAAGCTCGTGGCAACCAAAATCAACTTTTATTTATGTCAAAATTCTTATCATAATTTTCAAAATTTACCAAATTTGTTCATCGAGCTTCCCTTATGTTTATTAGAAATTTCCTACCTTCTTAAGGTGTGTATTACACCTGGACCTACCAAATGTACCTCAATCACTAATAGGAACTGTAAATTAAATAATGTTATTGTATTTCTATTCAGAGCAGCTAAAAATAGTTCTTTTTGTAGAATAAATACAGTATACAAAGCCGGCCTCGTGGTGTTAGGGCAGCGGGCCTCTCACCCGGAGGCCCCGAGTTCGAATCCCGGCCCCGTCAGGGATTTTAGAAACTGACGTGAGGGCTGGAACAGGGTGCACTCAGCCTCGTGAGGACAATTGAGTAGCTGTCTGACAGTGAGGCAGCACGCCGGTCACGTAAACCAAGATTTACGGCTAAGGGGATCCGATGCGCTGACCACGTGTTACCCCAATATCAGCAGGCCAAATGGCTGGGCAGCGGTCGCTTGGTAGGCCTAGGCCCTTCACGGGCTGTAGTGCCACGGGGTTACTTAGTATACAAAACCAATATAAATCCCAATGACCTGAATGAGGTACAGATTGTAGGTGCAGATGTGCTACACACCTTGAAAAAAAAAATGGATATTTCTTATAAACTTGGGTTATATAAGGGAAATGATGATGCATAGTAAAACAAGAAGTTCCGTGACGAACTAAAGAGCCTACTTTTCTTAAAATTTCAGATCTAAGGCAATGATTAATCTATATGGATCTATCTAGAATAATGCCGAAATTTCTAATTAGTTCGAAATACTGTATACCTGGCATAATGTAGCCTAATAGAGAACTACAGTTGGCAGCCCTGGTGACTGAATATATTCTTAGTTCCATCTCTTAAGGTTCAGAATACAAAATTTGGTTGAAGTCCAATGGATAGCATGGACGTTACATGCAGTTAAACATAGGATCTAACAGCACGCGTAAAATAATGTTGGCAACAATGACATACATGTATTGGTCAGAAATAATCTGAAATAATATGATCTATTGTTATGTCAAGTTTGAATGAAATCCATTAGTTAGTATAGAAGTTACATGCATTTTAAAATTGGATCTATCAGCAGGCTTAGAATCATGTTGGCAGCACTGACGTATATTAGTTACTCCAAATTAATCTAGAATGCCAGGTACTATACGTGTGCAACGTTTAGAGCTATTGGCTTGCACTCTTTCTGATATATTGATATTAGGGTAACAAAAATAGAGACAGTATTTATCAACAGTTGGCAGCCCTGGTTAATCTTAAGAATCGGCATATACATATCTGTTATGGTACACATAGCACATACAAAATTCGGTTGAAATCCAAATGATAGTATAGAAGTTACATGTATTTAAAGTTGGACCTCTCAGCAGGCTTAGAATCATGTTGGTAGCACTGACGTATATAAGTTACTCCAAATTAATATAGAATGTCAGGTACTATACGTGTGCATAGTTTAAAGCTGTCGACTTGCATACTTTCTGATATATAGGTATTTGGATAAAATAAATTGACAGCATTTATGAACAGTTGGCAGCCCTGGTGGATCTTAAGAATACGTTCAGTCATATCTGTTTATGTACACATAACACATACGAAATTTGGTTGAAATCCAAATGATAGTATATAAGTTACATGTATTTAAAGTTGGACCTCTCAGCAGGCTTAGAATCATGTTGGTAGCACTGACGTATATACGTTACTCCAAATTAATATAGAATGTCAGGTACTGTACGTGTGCATAGTTTAGAGCTGTCGGCTTGCATACTTTCTGATATATTGGTATTTGGATAAAATAAATTGACAGCATTTATTAACAGTTGGCAGCCCTGGTGGATCTTAAGAATACGTTCAGTCATATCTGTTTATGTACACATAACACATACGAAATTTGGTTGAAATCCAAATGATAGTGTAGACGTTATATGCATTTAAAATTTGGACCTATCAGCAGGCGTATATTCATTTTGGCAACACTGCGATGTATGGCCTCCTGGAAATTAAACTGCAATATTATTATCTATACGTGTGCCAATTTTGAAATAGCTCCTATTCATACCTTCCAAGATATCCAACTTGGAGCTCAAATTTCAATTGCGATTTTTCAGCAGTTGGTAGCACTGACATCATTTTCAAATATGGGCGTGAGATATTCAGGTATAGATCTTTACTCCTACCAAATTTTGTTTCGATTGCTGCAGCTGTTTAGGAGTTGATAGGGGGGGGGGGGCGGGGGACACACACACACAGACAGACAGACAGGAGGACAGACAGACAGACAGACACACACACACACATTTTCCCGGATCGATCTCATAAGTCTACCTTTTCCTCATTTTTGCAAAATGTGAAAAGTAGGCTAAAAATTTTGAAATTTTTCTAAAGAACTCGAATGATAAGAATTTTGACATTATAAGAGATGCTTTTGTTTGCCACACGCATGCCATTACTGTGGTATGGGTAACATTTGTCAACAATATTTGTATCATGTTCCACAATCGAATCAATAGTTATTATTTAAGAAATACGGTAAAAATACGACACGCATGTCATACGATGTTGGTATGTCAAAGAACCCATTTGAATTCAGTAGGCCGTGTTCATACTGGCAGAATTTATCTCGGAATTTTCCACCTACATGAAGTTCCTCATTTCTCTACTAGAAAGCGCTATAGTGTTCAAGGAGCTTAGATATCTAACTTCCTTGACTTTCATAGTGATTCAAGGAACAACGAATTTCGACATGCAAGCTACCCTCTGGGTGTCAAATTACAAACCTTGCACCCGGGCTCCGAGGCCATGCGAAATATATATATATATATATATATAAGAAAAGCGCTCAATGTGCATAATGATACATAAATTATTCTTCACCTAGTCCTAGGTCAATGGTTGGTGCTATCAAAAAACTCTTCAAACATGAATTTTTGGGCCTTATTCGACACATAGTATGAACTTTGAATGGTTTCGATATTTCAAATATTAAGAGAGTTATAGCGATATTTCACTTTTTCGAAAAAGGCCCCCTCATTTTTACCCCCGTCGACCGATTGTGCCCATTAACGCACTCGACCGAGATTTTATAGGGATACATATTATGTAAAAAATTCAAATTGATTAGTGCAAAATTGCGGTAGTTATCGTATCTACAAGAAAGTGATATATGTATATATATATATATATATATATATATATATATATATACATAAATTATATATAAACTTTTTAACTGACGGTGTTTTTGGGGTCTAGGGGATGTGAAACGTGAAGATATGTCGAAATTTTCCGGAAGCCGAAACATGGTACCCATTGCAACAGTTAGCTTTCTAATGAAATCTACCTAACAGGCAGAGATTCATATCGATACATCACAACAAATCGATTGTCGTTCGCTAAATCGCGGCATCGTGAATGAAACTCGATTTATAGTGATATATCGATTTGAATGGCTGCCTGTCATTGGTTAGTTAAAGTGATTTCCCTTCTGACCGCTAGATGTCACTACAGTAGTACTGAAACTTCTAGTCGGAAGTAACGATGGCGTTACTTATTAGTTTAAACGCAACTAATGAAGTAATAAATGTATGTCCGTTATTTTTTTACGCAATGCAAGATTTTTCCTCTACCATTGAGGCAATTTGGAAGATTTTGGAACAAACCACACCTTCTAACTCCCTCTGGTTCAAGGGAGGAGATCCAGATTAAGAGATGAATATAATGTCAATACAGAACGCAAACTTCGATTGCGTGGGCCAGGCCAAGCCAATATTCATTCGATTACTCTGTGAGAGATATCATGCTCAACAAGAATTTCCGTGACGAACTAAAGAGCCTACTTTTCATGCCAATGATTATTCTACAGTATATGAACCTATCTAGAATAATGACGAAATTAAGTTGCTAATATCGAAATTTCTAATTAGTTCGAAATACTGTATACCTGGCATAAAGTAGCCTAATGGAGAACTACAGTTGGCAGCCCTGGTGACTGAAAATATTCTTAGCTCCATCCCTTAAGGTACAGAACTCAAAATTTGGTTAAAGTCCAATGGATAGCATGGATGTTACATGCAGTTAAACATTGGATCTAACAGCGCGCGTAAAATCATGTTGGCAACAATGACATACATGTATTGGTCAGAAATAGTCTGAAATAATATGATCTATTGTTGTGCCAATTTTGAATGAAATCCATTAGTTAGTATAGAAGTTACATGCATTTTAAAATTGGACCTATCAGCAGGCTTAGAATCACGTTGGTAGCACTGACGTATATAAGTTACTCCAAATTAATATAGAATGTCAGGTACTATACGTGTGCATAGTTTAAAGCTGTCGGCTTGCATAATTTCTGATATGTTGGTATTTGGATTTTCATTTTTCAGGAGCATTTATTAACAGTTGGCAGCTCTGGTGGGTCTCAAGAATACGCTCAGTCATATCTGGTTATGTACGCATACATCATACGAAATTTGGTTGAATTCCAATTGATAGTGTAGAAGTTATATGCATTTAAAAATTGGACCTATCAGCAGGCTTATAATCATTTTGGCAACACTGCCATCTATGGCCTCCTGGAAATTAAACTGCAATATTATTATCTATACGTGTGCCAATTTCGAAATAGCTCCCATTCATACCTCCCAAGATATCCGACATGGAGCTTAAATTTCAATTGCGATTTTTTAGCAGTTGGTAGCACTGACATCATTTTCAAATATGGACGTGAGATATTCGGGTATAGATCTTTACTCTTACCAAATTTTGTTTCGATTGCTCCAGCCGTTTAGGAGTTGATAGGGGGGGGGGACACACACACAGACAGACAGACAGAAGGACAGACAGACAGACAGACAGAAGGACAGACAGACAGACTGAAGGACAGACAGACAGACACACATTTGCCCGATCTCATAAGTCTACTTTTTCCTCATTTTTGCAAAATGTGAAAAGTAGGCTAAAAACTGCCGAAACAGGACAATTTCAATAATAGGGGGGTGGGAAAAAGTGGGTTTTTCGTGAAACATTTATCATATCTCTCTTAATAGGCACAATATCAAAACCGTACAAAATGGAAAGTATTCCCCTAATAATTACCTAAAACTTTTGTCTGAAAGAATTTTTGATATAACCCACCATTACGCCAAGGGATGAGAAAAATGATTTCGGAATTATAAGAAAATGCCAAGAGCTATCAGAGGTTGCCATGACAACACTACTAAATTGATGAGGGATGTGCTATCAGACGTTGCCATGACAACGCACTTGCACGCGATCACATTTAGTTTTCCATCTGAGTAAGTGAGAAGCGGCCTCGGTGACTTAACTGGTAGTTTGCTGAACTTCTATGCCAAAGTTCGCGGTTTCAAAGCCGGCCAAAGTCGTCGGATGTTCTAAGAGCGCTAAAAATCCCTCAATATGCTTTCCTTTGGAGGGGAAGATCCAACGTTCGTTGCGAGTTGCTGGTTGCGGTGGCATCTCGTAGCCAAGTTCAGAGCTAGGTGTCGTTGACGGTAGTATCTGGTAGCAACATTAGGAACTACTGCGTGAAATTGACCGTCTGCAGTCCTTACCTGAATTACAGACTAATACAGCCATCACAATTCACACTGTTTATCAGACAGATTCTACACTCACCCAAAGTACACGGGGTTACTTGACCGCGTTGTCGCAGCCCCTAAACTGAGGAACCAACCAAAATATCCGCGGGAGATATAATTTTGCGTGAAAAAGTAACAGACCGTTACATAGTTACACATCAGTGTCGAAACCTTGCATAAGGACAGTGTGACCACAAGTACAAAAATGTACCCCAAATGACAAGAAGGTTACAGTCCCCATAAGACAATAAAATGTTTAAAATATGCATAAAATGACGAAAAACAAAGTTAATTAAGCTCCAATTATAAAATACTTTCTCGCAATAAATGAGGTCTGATCCTTCTACGAAAACGTGCATATTCTGCCTATTTTCGCCTATCCCCAAGTTTGCCCGATGAAATCTACCTCCGCCTTCCGGCGTGCCGAGAGGACTTTTTTTTGGTTAGATCAGGCGATTTCACTTCTGACCGCTAGACAGCCTGAAACTACAAGTCGGAAGTAAGAATGGCTCTACAATGTTATTGGTTTCACGTCCCTTTTAACTACTGTACTGAGGCTTTTAGAGACGCCGGGTGCTGGAATTTTGTCCCGAAGCGGATCTTTAACTTGTTGTCTTGTGTTGATTGTATTGGAATTGGAGCACTTCGATCTTGACTATCGTGCTCAACAGAAGGAAATAGTCTACCATATGTAGATATTTAGGTGGTGAACTGATTTTGGCGTTTTGGATGCAGTACCTTGATGAAGCGGCCCGAAAGACATTACTGCCCACTTCCACTTAAGCAATAGAAGCATACTCAAAACGCGTTCTTGTGGCTGGAATTATATCAATAGTAACAAGACGTATTTCATTTTTGATTTCATATTTATTCATCAGTGCCTTACACTATTTACAGTACACTGAAGGGAGTCTCTGAAAAGAGCAGTCCCACTTCGCTTTCGGGATGCGTCAGAGCCCCCAATATACATACACTGGGTTATATTTACATTTATGTGCACAATATGTCAATTAGAGAGAATCGATCATAGATTACATTATTTACAGTATACATTAGAGGAATGGTAAATGCACATTTACATAGGATAAGGGAGGAACAACAAGAGACGAGATGAAATCAATATTGGATATATTTATGGGGAGCGAGATGCTCAGTAGATTTCCTGAAACATGTGGGTGGTTCTCTAATCCTGAAAATAATTACGTGACATTACTAAATACACTTGGATGTCCAGTTTCGATCGTCAAGCGATCATCATCAGATCGTTTACACTTAGGCTATTAAATCTATGTCTACAAGTATGGGTGATGATATTGTTACGAGCCACCCCCTAGTGGCACTTTTGTTAACTGGATTACGGAGGGTAGAAAACACAACACCAATTACTGCTTTAAAGAGAAGTTAGCTTTATTGCTTGCAGGAAGATGTATACTACTCATCAGCAAATACAAGCAATTGGAACCATACTCCAGTTTCCTCAAGTCTCTTCCTTGAGCGCTCTTGGCCCTTCCACTTGTCAACAGATCACATAAGTTAATCCGTCCTAATGAGTACGGTGGCCTTGACAGAAACTACCTGCTCCTCTCCCTTATGTACACCAACTACAGTTACTTACGATAGCTTGCTGCACGCTGTTCACAAGCTGGGAAAAAATGTCACTGGGTTAGGTAACTCGCACGGCACTTCGTCACTACACTTCTGTCGCTCAGGAAAACACGCACTAGCTCAGAAACACACACCCACAGAAAACTCAGTCCTCTCACTTTGATGCCGCATATATAGCAGGCTGGTGACTCAATGAATTCTAGAATCGTCCAGGACACACGGCTTCTAGAGATTTCCTTCACTGGCTGGGTCACGAATATTCTGGACCATCCCTTTCACTTCGCAGCCCGTTGCGTAACGCGCACGTAATATACTGAGGCAGAGCACACACAGCCTGGGGGCAGCTGTGACTCAACGCGGCGAGGCGACAAAACAAACTCACAGCCGTAACAATATTTACAATATGTACAGTTATTTAGTTGCAGTATAAATTAATCTAGCACAACAAGTCAAGATATGTGATTGTTTGTTGAGATACTGATAGTGGTGATTGAACTTCAAGTTTGTTTCCTAAGTGTGATTATGCTCAGGTTATTGTGCACTTAGCTGTTTAAGTGATGTGTGGTCCGTTCCCGTGCTGCAGCCTGCACTGAACTGGAAGGTATTCCATGTCTTGTCTCATTACCTCTAATTGTAAAGGATCTGATAATAATCGTTTGATGATCGAAAATGGTGATCCAAGTGTATTTATTATTATCATGGTTTTTTTTCAGGTTTAGGGAACCACCCTTTATAATCGGATACAATCATGTTGACCGACTGAAAAACTACGGCATCACTGGATAATTGTTTCCAACACGATATTAATTTTTTGTTCGACCATTGCGAAATGTACATATTGTATGCCAGAAAACTGTACTATAATGAGGCTCAGTATACGTTTTCAATATGATTCAGTTCCTCCAACCAATCAGAGCTCAAGAATTAGTTGTGTAACCAATTAGATAAGGATAGCATCACACCTGCGCTGACTTCCACGGCCTCCTATATTAAATTTCACTGCGTGGCTAGTGTCATAGTGGGGTATTCGAGGAGGCCAGGCTACGTAGGCTACAGTAGTCTACATGAAAATGAAAATCCACAGCCTGCTTCCAGTCTCCGACTGGGTCAGGAATGGAATGAATGAAGCCCCCATCTAGCGGCGAGGATATGAACTGTACCGGCTGCCGAGGCCTGACGCACTCCTCTGGGGCAATGATTAAATGAAACAGTAGTCTACATAAACTGGTGAAATCTCGACAGATATTTATGAATATTTATGTTTGAACATAACACAGATATAATTATCGTCGAACTTAAACAGTCGTATACAACTCGCCTATAATGGTAATTAAGACACTCGTATGGAAATTATAAAACTAGTGTCTTAATTATTGCCATTATAGGCTTGTTGCCTAATGTACTACAGCGTCATTATCTATGTTCGCCCCAATAAACACGGCAAGCTAACCCGGCTGTGACTGGCGCAGATCACGGGCGCGCGTCCACGGTTCAGCAGGTGGTAGGCGCGGTCCGCTGACTCATATCGTTAGTTCACACTTCCTTTGCCATTCCTATGGACGTGTATCTGTAAAGCTTAGACGTTAGTGTTGCACGTTGATTGTTGGTCATGCCTAGACACCAATTCACATTGCGCGAACGTGTGTACATCCATAATTCGGGTATGAAACGCAGAAAATCTTGTTCTGAAACGAGACGAAAATTTCGAATCAAGTTTCCAGGAAGACCTGTGCCTAATGCCAGTACAATTAGGAGTCTCGCTAAACGATTCAAGAAAACAGGCTCCTTAAATAATAAAAGAGTTGACAGACATTCTTTCATCAGAAGATGTCAGGTGTGTGTTGCAAGAGAGGGAGGACATTTTCAGCATCGCCTATGAGCACTGTAAGTACACATTATTGAACATGTTAGGTAAAAGTGTGAAAGTGCCAGTCACAGCCAGCTTACCTTGCCGTGTTTATCGGGGCGCACATAGATAATAACCCTGTATAAGTACTCTTTCTATATAAAAAAAAACCAAATGACTGTTTCCTTACGAACGCTACATTTGACAGGTTAGATAACTTCAACTAAACTCGTATTGTATGCGCTCAAAATAGGTTGTGCCTTTTAAGAAAGTCAATACCGTAATAAAACGTCATTTGCCTCTGCTGAGAAGTAATGTTTCGTAGACTTTTGTCACCTGGCAATTATCGGAGAGACTGGCGAGGGACGGATTCCCACTTAGAAGCAGATGTTTGTGGCATTTTCACCGGGATTGTGATGAGAGCGCTAGAAGAAGGCTAATGTTTAATGTAAAGATGTTTCTGTCCATGACGGTAGACTGAGAACTGTACATAAAATACATGTTTCCCGGCTAATATTAGATAAAATCCGGACTGAAGTTGTGGCATGATATCAGGCAGGTGAGGAGGACACAAGAGTGGCAGTGGGATGGCTGAGAACTGTCAGCTGTTCTGCTAACTACATGAATACTTGAGCGACGGTGTTTGTAAAACTTCACTTACTGTCCTCTCGGCGCACATGCGTATTAAAATTCATGTCCTTCACGTTCAAAACATCAAGATAAAATCTCTTCCAGTTAGCCCATAAATGGCGATTGCCACTGCCGTTCTGCCATTGGTCAACTTCGATGCATTTCAGTCTTCCTGGATTCAGTGACGGCTGGCGTATAATTGCTCTGGACGTTGCTTTATTTTCATTAAAGGCGTAGGTGGTAGGGTAAAAGACTGCTCGATATGAGAGGAAGCCGTATTCAATTACGCCATAAAACGGATGATCCTCATTCATCACGAATGCTACAATTCATAGAACTCCACATTGTCATCGGTTTAAATGCATTATAATTAGGGCTCGGATTTTTAGGTGCTAAAAATCGGGACCATATTTATTTTTTATGTATTAAATATTTCTGAAATATGTGACAAAAAAGTAAAAATATTTAATTATAATTTAGTTCATTAATGGCAATATAAATAATTCACGAATGCAATTTATGCTATGACTCACGGACTGCTGAAGAATTACCATACACAACGAGATACATCTTCAGGTTGTGCATCACAAATGACCAGTCGACTGGCTGCGTGGCTCAGGGGTAACGTTCTCGCTTGCTGAGCTCAAGGTTGCAGGTTCGAAACCTGGCGCAGTCATCTGGCATTTGAGGGTGCGCAAATGCGAGGGAGCCGTGTCAGTACATTTACTGGCACGTTAAAGATCCCCTTCGGGGCAAAATTCCGGCACCCCGGCGTCTCTAAAAGCCAGTGTAGTTAAAAGGGACGTAAAACCAATAACATTATTAATCACAAATGACCGACGATTATCGCGAATCTGCGGCAATATGTTTCTTGCCCTCGAGGTGTGGTGTAACTTGAGATCGCTGTTCAGCCTTGATTGCTTTCCCACATGGTTGGCGGAACAGAACGCTTCCATCAGAAGTAAAATTATCCTTCAATTCTGCAACATATTGTTGCAGACGATAACTTGTAGTTGTTTTTACTTTAGGTATTCCCGGCTTCCACAGTGAGTGGGACGGGGCGGCAGGACAAGAAAAACACAGCTCCAAGCTGACATACGCTCTGCATGAAGATTAGATAGCTCACAGGTTCTTCCCCGTTGAAGTAACACAGAACAAAAATGCAATAAACTGATTTTAAAATATGTAAATACTATGTCGTTTTATGTGCTAATAAGTGAAAAGCAGGAATTTAGAGAGAAAATGTTTAAAATATGTATTTACATAAAATAATATTTATTTACCTAAAAATCCGAGCCCTAATTATAAGTTAGTCTACTTGAAAAACTTCACCAGAACAAAACAACGTACGTTAAATACGAAGGTGAGAAAGAACCACGAGTGTCACAAGTACGAGCAAATTGCATTTCGCCTCGGCTCCCTTGTTGCAATCAGAAGACAACGACCAGCCGAGTTAACTGTTGGGATAGGACTTATTCTGCCATACCCTTCACTATTGAGATCTGGTCGGTGCTTGGGCCTGGCAATGACCAAACGGAGGAGCACTCCTCGACAGTTGGCGCGCTTCGCTTTCGTAGACAGTTCACAGTAACTCACTACACTATAAGATTTCCTGAATTAATTAAGAACAAAATTATTAATTCCTATTTATATAAAAGGAAACTTACAGCTTTTATTACTAAACATATTATTACGGTAATAATTGTTTTTCTTAAAGAAATCTGGTCGTTGTGTAACACTGCAACCTTATTAGCGGCTGCCACGGCCTGGATTTAGATATTCAAGTTGCTCCATTTGAGTGGGCATCAACTTCCGCATACATTTTCATCCACTAGCTCTAACTTTTTTGATTCACCTTCCATATAGCTCTTCTTAAGGTACTCATCGACCCTTCCATTCGTCATTTTCAAGAAAATTTTCGATTTTTTAATTGTCATATTCGATAGTATGTCCTCTCTAGTTTCCAGAAATATAGAGTTTATACTAGTTTTATTGTTGTTTAGCTCATTTATATTCACTTTAATGATCGGTGTGCACGCTTTTCAGTAGCTATCTCTTTGACGCATAGGTGCAGCAGATAAAGCACACATTAATCTGGCTTTGAGACAGTCTACTCCAGAACTAAAACAATGTAGGAGATACTCGCCGGTTGGAGAATGCAGAAGATTGACCTAAAATCCAAAGAAAATGTGGTTTTTAGGAGTTGAAAAGTAAGACTCTTTACTCTAAATGTGTACCTCAACTTTAAGTTACGATTTCTCTCACTTGTTTTTCAATATTTGTCTTGACTTGGGCAGTTAAAATGTCCACTTAGAATGCAGATATTAGTTTCATTTAAAAACTAAAATATGGACAAATAATGCAGCTATGTTGTAAAGCGGAATGAAGCTGTTAAATTGAAATTAAGGGTCGCCCCCCCCCCCCCACAATTAATTTATTTTTCAATCAAAATAACGTTAATTGTAAAACAAAGCTAATATATTTGCCTCAATCAATGATACAAAAACGATTCTGCTATACAACATTCTGAACATACAGCAGGTCAATTTGCGACAACAATGACTCAATTAAGATGAAAAAGAGCAAACATATCGGGACCTAAAAATGCACGTAATTTTTTTGATTAATCTTTGAAAATGACCCCCCAAATTTATTTAATTTTTCTTTTTTGGCAAAAATCCACTAGTTTATATTCTTGGAATCAGTGATATCAATTTCAATAAAATAAGGCAACTTCAGTAGTGTCGATTAGTACCTTAAAGTGGTCACGTATGGATGGCCTAGCTCTAACGCCACGTAGATAGGGGAAAGAGAGCCTTCTACGGCAGATTTCCTGTCCCATCAAAAAATAAAGTATAATCTGATGGCATAGAGTAGCCATTCCTTCACACGTCGTGATGAATGCGAGATATATTTCCTGCAATGCGATTCTCGGTGTACGGCAGCTCGCATTACCACAATATATGGAGTGAATGTTCACCTATGTTCACAAGTAATGACTAATAGTATTCAACAGGATTCTTTCCATGGTTAGATGACTTCATCATTTTAAAATTTGATGCGTTGTTCCATATCATTAAACCTGGCTGGAAGCAACACCTCATGCATTCAGCAGTGACGTCTGATTCACTATTAACTTTAATCTTGTTCCATTTATGTATACTCTAAACATTTTTTGTGACCTTTCATTTCCTTAAATTCTAAAGTTTTTGTAAAGATATCCTTTTTCTCTTTGGTATTTGTTACCACAGTTGTTAATGATTATTTATTTATTATTCAATCTAAGCTAACGAGGGTATCATTGTATACCGAAACATGTACGTTTGATTTAATTATTAAACTTCTTAGTGTTTGACAAAGCAGCTTTTATAATTTGAGGTTAATATCAGTCAACAGGGATAATATTTAATCCCTGTCTGTCTGTTAGGTAGTCAGCCCGAAGGCTGGTTGGATCCTCAAAAGTACCGCCGTTAGATTATGTGGGTAAATACCCACAAAAACCCAAGGCAGCCCTATATTGAGGCGTACTAGGCAAGATGAGGAGTGAAGTAGTTTGCCATTGCTTTTCTCACCGAGTCAGATCATCAGTACTAACCCTATGAGTAGAACCTTTCACAACATCCAAAGGCACTGATTGTGCCCTGAATGTCATTACCATATTCATAATAATAGCGTATGGCCTCGGATGCCAGGTGCAGGCTTTGTTAATTGACGCACAGAGGGCAGCTTGCATTTCGAATATTTTTTTTCCTTGGCGCTATGAAAGTCAAGGAGGTAAGATATCTAAGCGCTTTCTAGTAGAGAAGTGAGGAACATTTGTCCTGGCGGAAAATTCCGAGATTAATTTTGCCATTATGAACACGGCCTACTGAATTCAAATGGGATCTTTAACATGCCAACAACGTATAACATGCATGTCGTGATCTTTGTCGCCTTTCAACAAGAAGTTCCGTGAAGAACTATACAGCCTACTTTTCATGCCAATGAGTATTCTACAGTATATGAACTTATCAAGAATAATGACGAAATTAAGTTGGTAATATCGAAATATCTAATTAGTTCAAAATATACCTGGTATAATGTAGCCTCATAGAGCACTACAGTTGGCAGACCTGGTGACTGAATATATTCTTAGTTCCATCTCTTAAGGTACAGAATACAAAATTTGGTTGAAGTCCAATGGACGTTACATGCAGTTAGACACTGGATCTATCAGCACGCGTAAAAGCATGTTGCCAACAATGTCATGCGTGTGCTGGTCAGAAATAATCTGAATTATTATGATATCTTGTTGTGCCAATTTTGGATGAAATCCATTTGTTAGTGTAGAAGTGACATGTATTTTAAAATTGGACATATCAGCAGGCATAGAATCATGTTGGCAGCACTGCCTTGTATTAATTACTCCAAATTAATCTAGAATGTCAGGTGCTATACGTGTGCAAAGTATAGAGCTGTAGGCTTGCATACTTTCTGATATATTGATATTAAGCTAAAAAAATATAGACCGCATTTATTAACAGTTGGCAGCCCTGATTGCTCTTAACAATACTTATAGTCATATCTGTTATGGTACACATAGCGCATACGAAATTTGGTTGAAATCCAACTGATAGTTTAGAAGTTAGATGTATTTAAACATTGGTATTATCAGCAGGCTTATAATCATGTTGGTAGAACTGACGTATATAAGTTACTCCAAATTAATCTAAAATGTCAGAATATACGTGTGCATAGTTTAAAGCTGTTGGCTTGCATACTTTCTGATATATTGGTATTTGGATTAAAAAAATAGAGAGAGCAATTATTAACAGTTGGCAGCCCTGGTGGCTCTTAAGAATACACTCAGTCATATCTGTTTATGTACAGATATTACATACAAAATTTGGTTGAAATCCAATTGATAGTGTAGAAGTTATATGCATTTAAACATTGGACCTATCAGATGGCTTAAAATTATTTTGGCAACACTGTCATGGTTGGCCTCCTGGAAATTAAACTGAAGTAGTATTATCTACATGTGTGCCAATTTTGGAATAGCTCCCATGCATACCTTGCTAGATATCCAACATGGAGCTCAAATTTCTAGTTCGTTTTTTCAGCAGTTGGTAGCACTGACATCGTTTTCAAATATGGACGTGAGATATTCCGGTGCACATCTTTACTCATACTAAATTTGGATTTGATTGCTGCAGCCGTTTAGGAGTTGATACAGGGGGGGGGACACACAGACAGACACACATTTTGCCGGATCGATCTCATAAGTCTACTTTTTCCTCATTTTTGCAAAATGTGAAAAGTAGGCTAATAATCACTTACTACGGCCAGGAGCGAACCTGCAAGCTTGAGATTAGTAGTCCGACACGATAACCACTCACCCACCGAGGCATATTCATAATGGTTAATGTCTATGCATTTTATCAAGCACATTGTATTAAGGAACATTTCCTTAATTTCAAAATTCTGTTTGTCTCTCTATTTCGAGCAAAACAAATGCCCGAACATTTGGGCTCTTCTTATGAGTTAACACGAAACTTGGGAAATCCTTCTCTCTGTTAAGAAGGGAGGTTTGGTCTGCTCCGCTCAACTTGGTTACTGGAAATAGCAGCTTCACAAAAATGTAGATTACGTGTAAAAAGAGAAAGTTCCTCTGCGTAGTGAAGTCACTCTGAAGCGAAAAGATTTCAAGTTTCCCTTTCTCTGCCGCTAATACGTGCAGAGTGTAGACGGGTTCGAGTAAATTGAATTGCTCCTGTAGCGATCTGAGTGTGATTGAATGCATTTAGAGTGCGACTTGGAGGAGGGAATCATGTGGAGTGAGTGGATGGGACCCCTTGGAACAGTTTATCATGGCGGAGACAATGTTTCATTTCAATATTAGTAACTAGCAACACGCTCTGGCTTCACCCGGGAACAATTATGAATGCATTACGTGATAAGCGCTTTTATTTCGATGTGAATGAATTACGACCTATATCATTTTTACGTCTCCGCATGATGGGTTAAAATCACTGACTGGACTATTAATTATATTATCATGGAGATGCATGTGCAACAAATTCTCGTCAGACGTAATTTAAGAATGGCGAGGTGCATGAAACACAAATCCTCCTTCCACCCAATCTTAACTTGACTGTGAATTTTGCGAAACGAAATGAAGAAAAGCCGAGTTGCACTTCCAGGGAAACTCCAAACACAACCACTCTTCTCTGAAGTCTTAACTCGACACGACTCGACAGTTTTCTGCTGGCTGTCTCTGGAGTAATAGGCTCACCCCAAGCTATCTCGTAAACTGTCGCCTCAGTTTGAGATTGTTGGAAGAAATTAAAACGTAAAAACACTTAGAGTGGGCGATGTATTGAAGATAGAGATATGCTCTACCGGACTTCTTTTTGTAGATCTTTTCATGCTTAACAATTTTTATACTCATAGTATGCAGATATTTTTAACGGTTTGCCCTGCTTAAGTTTAAAAAAGCACAGACGCCAGGTTTCTTTTCCGACTTGTTCACTGCAATCGTTACTGCTGGGCTTCCTTTGATCGTAAACGAATTACTTTCAACAGAAACCTTCCTCGAGATATCCTTTACAGAATGGTGAAAACCGCATCAAAATCCATTCAGTGGTTCTTGAGATTACCCGTGACAACCAAGAATCGGGGACTTTGTTTTATACTAAGTAGAGATGTGTGCTCTCACAACTCAGGTGGGCCAAGGAGCTTATATCGAACGTGGGATTATTTTCGAAAGTGAAATACTGTGCACTCTTGTGGTTTGGCTCGTGTTGGTTAATGTACTTACTCTGTGCCTGTTCTTTCCCCTCTTCAACTTGGCTTTATTAGCAGATGAGAAATACTCACTTGTGTGGAGTTTACTCTGTGTTACCTGTACACGCTATCAATTTACTGTATAGTAGTCAGTCGGCCAGGACGCTTTCGTCCAATTAGATTAGGCGGGGTAACTACTGTATACAATGCTGGCAAGAAGAACGTAAAACAGGAAAATGTAAGCTGTCGAAAAGGGTTACATAATATTATGTTCATTATAACCAATGGGTGTTAAATAAACTTTTAAAACTATTAAACATTATTAAACTTTAGTCAATAATAAATGTAGTAATTACAAAATGTAGCAGTTTCGGTTGATTACGGCCTCCTTCAGCGATATTGTTAAAGAGAAACTAAACTACTGTAATAACGAGCAAAGCTTTTTAACCTATTTTATGTTCGACCCTGACTATTATGTGTCTGAAAACTGTATCATAATGATGGTCATTATAACACTATTATTCATTATGAAACAGTTTCTCCCACCAATCACAGCTCAAGAAACAGTTGTTTGACCAATTAGATAATGATACCTTCGCGCATGCTCTCAAAATCCAACATGTCTATATAAATTACCGAAAGTGCACCGTCCATATGTTCGCGTAAATAAACTGGTGAATATGAGACAAGAAATAGCACTGTACCTTAATATACCTAAATCCAATTTCTACTCAGCGCGTTGATTTCAAACGACTACGGTGACAGTTTTGCTGAATACTGGTTCACGATCTGCACATCTGGCATTGAAGCACACAGATCGCATGCGTCGGTCGGCCAGAGAGCTTGGAACACGGAGATATGCTACCTAGCGCACCACCCGATCACAAAATTCTAGTTACTGAACAGATATTTATGAATATTTATGTTAAAACAAGTAATAAAGTTATAATTATCGTCGAACATAAACAGTCGTATGCAACTCGCCTATAATGGTAATTAAGACACTCGTATGAGAATTATAAAACTCGCATACGCTCTTTTTATAAACATACTCGTGTCTTAATTATAGCCATTATAGGCTCGTTGCATAATGTACTATTAGTTTATGAAAAAAATGGGCTTATGAGATCCTCTTTTCGGTGTGTGTGTGCGTGTATGATTCATGTGTGTGTGAGTGTGTGTGTGTGTCCCTAATAAAATCTAAACGGTTAGAGCGATTTCAATGAAACTTGGTAAGTTCATAGCACTATACCGGACGACCCCGACCGTGCCCTTCACATTTTGTTACGTCTCAGCAATCCTTCATGGCGGCTGTGCGAAATATTTCACCGGCATTCTATATCTCTGAAACTATTACCGGCATCACCCTGAAATTTTGTACGGAGATAAAGGACACTACTGAAAGTTCATCACTGGGACTTTCAAAAACCGGTTAACTACAAAACGAACAACGCGGCCAAGCGAAGTTGAAAGTTTTAAATTGGCCTTTCTCGCGATTTAATGATCCAAACACAATGAAACTTGGTACAGCAAATGTTTATACACATTGTAATACACTGGTATCTAATTTAGTTCAATTGTTTACATAACCTCAAGATGGCGGCTGTGCGAATTTTAAAATTAAGATTTTATTTCTTGTGTTGTAATCATGTGATCGAAGTGAAAGTTTGAATAATGAATCTACGCAATAATTTTCCTTTAATGGTTCAAAACTCTATGGCCTATACATATAACAATCCAACATGGCGACCATCCCAAATATTTAGATGGTTCTCAATATCTACGAATCTATTACAGCAATCAAACTGTGTTTTTTAATGTTCATAGCGGCTATGAACATAAGTTCACCTTTAGGACTTCCATTAACCTTGTGATCACAAATCCAACATGGCGTTGACGCGAAGTATAAATATTTACATGGTCGTTTCTCGCAATTTAACCATCCGAGTGCAGTGAAACTTGGTACAGTAAAACCTTATACACATTTTAATCTACTGCCATATAATTTATTTCAATTGTTTACATAACCACAAGATGACAGCTGTGCGAAATTTAAAAATCTTGTTTTTACTTCTTGTATCCTAATCATGCGATTGAAGTTTGAATACTACACGTACACAATAATCTTCATGTAACAGTACATAACACTAAGACCTACATATCTAAAAATCCAACATGGCGACCATCCGAAGTATTTAGTCGGTTCTCAATATCCACGAATCTATTGCAGCAATCAAACTGACATTTTGTATGTTGATGGAGAAAATTAACATAAGTAGGTTATATGAAGATAGTTCTTCACGGGACTACTTGTTTTAATTAATATTTTACTTGTGTTTTCTATGAGAAGTATTATAAAATAGTTTAAAACTGATCTAACAAATATGGGTTTTAATTTGATGATAATAAAAATAATTTAGCGAAAATTACATAATTATAATCTAATTACAGTTGTTCGTATTTGTATATTCCTATAATTTAGTGTAAAACTGGGTGTGAAGGCTCTTAGTGGAGTGAAGCCTGCAAGCAACATCACATTAAAGTCCACACAGATCCGTTTTTAACTATTTTATGAAACTTATCATAGAAAACCCAAGTACAATATTAATACAAGTACAAAACTGCCATGAAACTATTCGATGCAAAAATCGTACCCATCCTAACGTTTACAATAGAAATAATCTGGGAAAAAACTAGGAATAAATGACCTATCAGCCATGGAAGCCGTCAAAGCTCAGTTCCTGAAATTCACCCTAGCAATATCCAAATATACCCACTCGCGACTCGTCTATGTACTAGCAAGGGAAACCTTTCTGATGGAAGATCTCAGGACCAAATACAATCTATCTTTTACTACCAACTGGCAAAGACAAGTGGAAATAAGAAGATGAAGGTCAAAAGATATATAGCCCGATTTCAATGTAATAGATCATGGATGGAATCCAACCAAGACCTGCGCCATTTCATGAACTCTTTGGCAACGCACGGAGACCACCACAGAGTGTGCAAAGTGAAGGACCATCACGAGCCGAACGAACTGTGTATGTGATCTTTATGAACGCCCATGTGATCGGTACCACATTACAACATGCAAAAGACTATCCAATAATCGAGACCTGCTTAGAACCTTAAGACTGAAACTAAGTGAAGTATAAATGAATGTAGTGTAAATGTATTTGTGCGAGTTTCTTTAATAACAATATTAATATATAACAAAGGAGAAACTGTTCCGCCTAGTCAATACATTTATTTACAACAAGTTATAAACTTGTTATTATATGGTACATGTTTCGGGGCCTCTAATACTGGTCCCTTCTTCATCCATAAATGAAGATGCAAAATCCAGCATAATTAAAAATGTCATAAAAATACATAAAATGATGAGTGAATGGATGAAATGAGGTGAAAAAGAACGCATTAACCATGAGAAGTAACATGAGTGCGCATCAGTAAAAAGTAACACCATTGGTAGTGCTAGGTTCTTGTGAATAAACACTTATATAGCACTGTTCTAATGTTTGTGCGTGTGAAAATCACTTCACTTGGGATGTATGGCCTGTTGTTTACAATGCTGTTGACAGAGACTTGCTGTTCAAGCTGGGGCTTCTGAGCTTATAGTCTTGTATTAGAGGGAAAACACTGATTGTCATGTAATGCAATACATCACCATGATGAGGAGACGTCCAAGCGTGGAAAAAACATACTTTACTTAGACCAACTAAAACAATTTTCTTTGTTGATCTAATTCACAGAATCTCAAATCCTATTTTTCAACCGAAGCCTCATCACTGCTTCTTGTCTGTATTAAAATTACTTCATGGCCCCATTATTGCTTCATCCTGTTGCTTAGATACATTCGATCTAAAGCTTCTAGATTATATGCATTGCCTAGGTCATGAAGTATCTAAATTTGTAACCATTGCACTCTCAGTATTAATATATTATTAAATTTAAAAAATAATGACAATAAAAATACTCATAAAATACAATATAAGATTTAAATTAAAATAAGTTGAGGTAATATACATTTATATCCTTGTGACCTGGAATTGTTATAAATGGAACATAGAAAGGTAGATGGGGTTATAAGGGTGAGAGGATATGGAAGGGGGGGGGGGGGATATTGGGGGAGTTTGTGTTGGGGAATTCACGGTGGTTTGTTGTTGTCAACCATTTTATTCTTTATACATGCCGTAGGGTGTTGTACAGGATATTCGTTTCAACATTTATTTCATTAAGATTATGAAGAGGAGATAGTTTCTGTGCGGTGTTAATTTCTATCGCTTCTAGTACATTCAAAGTGGTCCCCTTTCCTGTAAAATGGGGGATTTCTAGGTCTTTATCGATGTTGGTGAATTTATGATGTGACTCCTCCATGTGTGTTGCCATTGCTGAGAATCTTCTGTATTTTGTGGGATTAAAATGTTCGCAGTATCTGATTGTGAATAGTCTACCCGTTTGTCCCAAATAATTCGCATCGCCCTCGGGACAATTAGGTCTATAAATGCCTGATCTATGGAATTTGTCTATAGAATTTACTTTGTTCGAATTAAAGAAGAAATTGGCATTGTTGTTGAATGTTTTATAGGCCATTTTTAAACCGTGTTTTTTGAATATGTTAGAGATGCTGTATGTACGTGCATTAAAATAAGTGAAAACCGCGTATACAGGTTTTTCTTTATGTTCTGGTGTTAAATGGGTGGGAGCTCTATTTCTTATTTTGTTTATAATGTTGGAGATGAATTGATAGTTAAAACCATTAACTAGCTATTTAGCGTATGGTCTTTATTTCACTGGTGAGGTCATTTTTTGAAAGGGGAAGGTTGAAAGCTCTGTGAATCATACTGAAGAAGGCCGCATTTTTGTGGTTGCTTATGGTAGTATGAGTTTGTGTAGGCTTTCTGAAAATTTTGTAGGAAAGTCTATCGTTCTTTATGGAAACTGTGGTATCCAAAAAAATTAATCGAGTTATTGACTGCAGATTCTGGAACGAACTGTATATTGCTGACAATGCTGTTAAGTTTCTCTCAAAGTTGGTCAACTTTCTGTATTGTTTTATCAATGATGATGAAAATGTCATCAACATATCGACCCCAGTATGCCAAACCTGCAATTTGTCCATGTATTTTAGTGTATTCCATACGATCCATATAAATATTTGCTATAATGCCAGATAAAGGGGAGCCCATGGGAAGGCCTTCCTTCTGCCTGTATATTTTATTATTGAAGGTGAAATAATTGCTGTTAAGGGTGAATTCCAACAATGATAAGAATTCGTTGATTTCAACATTTGATAGTTTGCTGCTGGCTGAAAAAAATTGTTTAATAATTTTAATGGTAGGGTTAATTGGGATATTGGTGTACATATCCTTCACGTCAATGCTATGCAAAGAATGTTCATCATGTAGTTTTAAATTCATAGTACTTTGGCAAAAATGAAGGTTGTTTCTAAGAAATTTGTTAGCTTTAAAGGTATAATGTTTAACTAGAAACCTTTGAATGAAATGATGAAATTAATAATTGTGTATTTTTGGTAAGGACTTCATAGTGGGAAGTCCCGTGTTCATATTGATGAGTATGTTAGTGTGCTTTTCATCTAAAATAAAAATGGAATTTTTAATGATGCCTTTTAATTTTCTTTGAATGGTCTGTGTAGGGTTCATCTTTATTTTTTCAAAATTAGGGTTGTTTAAGAAGTTATTTGTTTTACTAATATAGTCCTCTTTTTCTAGGAGTACGATTGTGTTGCTTTTATCAGCTTTGGTAATGATTATGTTATCATTCATTTTCTTTTTTAGATTAATCAAGTTTGAAAATGATTTAGTTTTAACTTTTTTGTTGATGTTAATTATTTTCTGAATTTCCTTATTGACTTCGTATCTCGCTTCCCCCTTCTCCTTTGTTATATAGTAAATCTGTCAATACGGAAAATGAACTTCTTTCAGAGCTCAATTAACAATATTAAAAACAACGCTTTGCTCGTAATTACATTAGTTTCTATTCTTTTTAACAACATCGCTCAAGAAGGCCATGCAAGATACGGCCAAAACGGGTACATTTCATTAATTATTGACTAAGGTGTTATACCCACCGGTATTTCATTTAGACAAAACGTCATTAAGAAAAGCTGTCAGAAGTTCACATCACTACGTTCATTATAAAGTTTTTCTTACAAGTCTCGGGCAAAACATCATGTCTTGTGCATTTGGGAACAGGTTATGAAAATGTACAGTTTATGAAGAGATTCTATCGCCTAGGGTTGGATTTGGAACTTTATGGCGGTATCTGCATTAACTTTACAGCTTCGCACTTCCGCTGTGTGAGAATGGCGGCTTATTGTGGTATTGTTGGGCTCACATATAATGGCTTGTTATTCAGAGCATCAACAAGTTTGGTCGCAGTAAAGATGAGTGAAGACTGAATGTTTTGTGACGCATTGGTGGCAGTGAGTTTGGTTTAAGCGCAAAATATTGGGGAAGTAGCGACGATTGTTCAACAAAATTTGCCAAAAATCAAAGAACTTCATTTATACTCATCTGAAAGTAAACTTTTAGGTGAAAAATGATCTTTGACTTAAAATTAAATTGCCGATTTTCGTCCTTGCATTTATGTTTCAAAATTATGCAAGTAAAGATGATTTTTTGTTTATTCTTTGAAAATCTCCAATTGTTTCGCTTTTTTTTGGTCAACGGTGTATATAACACACTTTACTGAAAAAGGTCGCGGGTTCAAACCCTGCCGAAGTCGTCGGATTTTTTAAGAGCGTAAAAATTCCCTCATTATGCCTTGCTTCGGAGGGGAAGTAAAGCCGGCGGTCCCATGTCATACATTTATGGCATGTAAAAGAATCTTCCACTTAATTATTACACTTGTGTGAAGCTAAATTATAGGTTAGATTTAAGTAACCCTCTTAGGTTCCAACGTTCTCCGCCAGGAGCTGACTGCGGTGGCATCTAGTCACCAAGTTCAGAACTAGTTCTCGTTGACGGTGGTGTTTTGTAGTAAAAGTAGGAACTAGTTGAAAATTGAATGTCTGCAGTCCTTACTTGAATTAAAAACAGATAACACACTAATACAGTCATCACAATTAACACCGGTTATCAGACAGATTCTACACACACCCAAAGTACACGGGGCTACATGACCGCGTTGTCGCAGCCCCTAAACTGAGGAACAGCCTATAATGAAAAAATTACATGTAGTAGTATTATTCACTCCCCTTTTATCATGGAATAATATTGTTACGAGCGCTGGGTTGCTTCACTGCCACGCACATAACTCCAGCTCGCCGCGGGCTACCCCTGTGTCACCCTGCAGTTTACGCAACGAACAGCGAGGACAAAAGACCCCTGACTCGAAAGTTCGTGGCCCATCCCGTATCGGAAAGCTCGAGAAGGTGTGAACCCTGGTCTACTCTAGAAACATCTATTGAGTCTCAGCCCCGCTATATAAGAGCGACGTGGCCAGCGAGGGACGGACTGTGGTTTTGAGCTAGTGCCCATTTTTACCTGTGCGACAGTAGTGTGGCGACGTGACTTGCTAAGTTACGAAACCCAAGTGAGGCTGATTCTCCAGACAGCGAGGCAGCGTGAATCAAACGGAGGGACTGAGTTTTGAGGAGTGTGTACTTACCTAGTGCGACAGAGATATTGTGGTGAATTGCGAAACGTAGTGGGCTGTTCCCTAGCCAGCGGACAGCGAAGCAGTGTGTAGTGGTGAGTGACTGGCTATCGTAAGTAGCTGTAGTTTGTGTACAAGGCAGAGTTGCATGTATTAATAGCGAGGACAGTAGTGTGAAAGTAGGCTAAGTGTGGAAACTATAGTGACTAGTAGTGTCTTATGAAGTGAGATTCAGTGCTTATTGTGTGGTGTCTTTTCGTGGCCTGCAATAAAGCTAATATTTCGTTAAAGTAACAATTGTGTTGTGCTTTCACTCACCGTAGTCCAGTAAACGAACTTACCACTAGGGGCAACACGTAACAATATTTATACATGTAATGATTTTTCTAAGGACCGTGTGTTATTTATATAGCAAAAAGCGTGTTGACCGACTGAAAAATATAAAATAGGAATTAACAGTTTTAGGAATAATATTTCGCATTATTTAGAATAACTATGTGTTCGGTCAATAAAATATCCGAATTTGTTGGATAACCTGTCTTATTCTGATGACTGTATTAGTATGTGTATTTCAGATGAGGATTGGGAAGGAGCTTGCCGTGGCCTTAATTTGAGAACCATCCCGGCATTCGCCTGGAGTAAAAGTGCCATTTTAGGTGATAAATGAACTTCGGAGCTTCCTCTTATAGAGCTCGAGGGGAAAGCTGAATATGACCTCAAACTGGCGTTGTCATGGTTACGACTGGTCATTCCTTGATCCGTTGCCGAGAACGGAGATTGTGATGATAATATCTCGGAAACGGTTAGCTATAGAGCCTTAAAATGTTAAATTCGTGGTTGTTTTGTGATCATCTCTCTCAGGAAACTCGTCCTAAAAAGACGACAATTTTGTTTAAAAAGCCCGTAATGTTGTATATTTTTCTTCAATAAACCTTGGCCGGTATTAACGGCAGTATTAAAGGTGCCGGGACATTCTCAATAGTCCGTTTGCGCTTAGAGAGGGCTTTTTAGCTTATGCGTGGAGAGTTTGAAACCAGGTCTTTAATAGTTGAAGATTATCTTGAAAACAGTAACACACACCACATTAGAGAGACTAGACTTGGCAACTTACTACAGGTACATTTGTAAGAGGAACACTTTAAAATGTGAGAGAGGGAACAGCCCAACGAGATAAGGAACCCTCACACACAGGAATTTCCCGTCAGTCGATTGCAATCAGTAAACAAGTGAGCTGCTCTCAACAGGACCGCGCAAGACTCAACCAGATAAGTAGCCTGTACAATACAATCTGAATTGACCATTTACAACAACCACATATTCACTCCAAACATACAAATTCCGGAGGTCAATCACCACGTCCAGTATCTCAACAAAACATCACATAGACGACAAAGTCCCGTATGCGTTCATATACCATTCATCCGATTGCGATGAAACTTGGGTGAGACGTTGAGTGCACTCCAGGGAAGGTTTCTGGCTTAGTAAATCCATTTTACAATAGGCAGCGCACGAGTAGATTCAACAAATAAGCGACGACGCGCGAAGCGTTTCAACAAAGTCCCGTATGCGTTCAAATACCATTCGTCCGATAGCGATGAAAGTTGTTTACTAAGGCAACACTGAAAAATGGCTCCAACACCATAAAGCCCGTAATATTAGTGTATAGTCGCCTCCGTAGCGAAGTGGTCAGCATGCTTAGCTGCCACCCCGGAGGTCCTGGGTGCGATTCCCGGCTCTGCCACGAAATTTGAAAAGTGGTATGAGGACTGGAACGGGGTCTACTCAGCCTCGGGTGGCCCAAATGAGTAGAGGGGTTTCGATTCCCACCTCAGCCATCCCCGAAGTGGTTTTCCGTGGTTTCCCACTTCGTCTTCGGGAAAATGCCTTGATGGTACTGCCCCCGTAATTGAATTATATAGAGACCACGGTGGCTTTATTGGAAATTATAAAGAAAGTTATGGCCGTCATAGTTATGACGTGGGTAGTCATGACGTAAGCACGGATGACGCAGACGTTATGCCAGCAGGCTACTTGAGCTGAGATTCTCAGTGACGTCAGCATTTATTCGAGAAAGATCCAAGATGTACGACGCAGTCGCAGGAAACGTGGAATTCTGCTGAGGAAGAAAGTATGCTATTGGAGGGGAGGCTTGAACCAATGAACGATAGTCTGAAGGAAGACGGAGATTGCTAAAACTATGGTATTTTTATTACTTTTTGGAATGCAGAATTGTGGAAATCCATTTGCAGTAGAGGCATTGATCTGGAATTTTGGTGAAATTTATTTTCAGTTTTTGAATTTTGAAAATCCGTCATGTATTGACGAAGTTGGAACTTCTAGCGATGACGCAGTAACGCGCGATGGAAGGGATAGATACGCCCCTCATGAAGTTCATAAAAGGCCTTGCGCAGAAGAGAGGAGTCTCATTCTCAGATCATCAATTGTCTCATTCCTCATTCTCAATCGTCAGATCTCAAATAGTCATTTCGGTGAAACGTCGAGTGAGATTATTAGTGAAAAAGTCGTCTTTATAACGCGTGGTGAATCCACTGCATTAAACGAGAGTCGAGCTGACAAGCAGTGCAGGTTTACTGTGTGTAAATCTAGGTGAAGTTGAAACGCACATTATAACGCTTCTACAAGATTAGCTGTGAACAGTTAGCGGTCGCCTATAAGCTAATTCTATTGTGCATTGCTACAGTAAGGAGTGTAGAAAAGTTGAACAATTTCGAGGAAGTATTTTGGAAGTTATTGACAATTTTAGACGACTGACAAAAGTGATTTTCTCGACACATGAGAAGCACTTTGTATAGCCAGAATCTACGCTACGGCTGACACGGCTAGTGAAATAGGGAGACTTCAGATTGCTTTTGTGACACAACGCTACAGTATTATGGAACAGTTTAATATGGCAGTTTGTTCTTCTATTACCATAACTGAAGAGAAGATGGAAGGCTAAAGGACTTTAATGCAATTGGGACATATTTCAACGGAGTAAGATAGCAGCATGGAACTTCGCTAATCGCTATTCCATACAAGCGGACATGTGGTGAATAAACATCTACACCCATGTTTCGTGATTAAAGGCTGAATACTATCAAACAGCAATGGAAATGATTTCATACTTTCTGAATATGAATATTTCTTCGGAAATTTCTACAAAAACTTCATGGCGATTTTCAACTGGAACTTCAGGGATTTTTCAAGAGAGGTCAGGGTTGTCCCGACTCACAAAGAAGATTATTGCCGGAAGGATGTCGTTCGTCTTCGTGAAGCAGTTCGATTCTTCGAGGGTGCTGTTTCTTGTTTCGAGGATGGAGCTCAGCTTTAACTTGGTGAAATGGATCCATCAACAGTCTTCTTTGGGGAATTTTCCTCTGGAACGTCAATCGGCAGATAAGGTAGTCGTGAACGTTTATTGTATTTGAGTTTCTTAGCAATATTTGAGCAACCATTTTTCCCATATTTTTGTCCTCATGTATTTTGCCCTATATTCTTGTTTGAGATTCTTATTCTCAGTACATCTTGATGAGTTATGCCTTTTTCGACGTTTTATTAAGACATTGTTATGTCATGGGCATAGTTAAACGATTTTGGATCAGTTGAGACTGATATTTAGATTTTTCAGTAATTTGCTTATTTTTTTTGTAGTCTCGATTTGACTGTAAGTTAATGTTTTTTATGGCAGATTTAAATTCAGACAGCGTGTCACTTTATTAAAGTAATTCTACCCCAGTTTAATTACTTTGACCAATTTTCTGTCATCATCAAGAAGGAAGAACATTTAAATGATTTTAGAGCGTTAAAATCCAGTACGTTGTCGACGATCTTGGAAATACTAGTCGTTATTTGAATTGATTGCAACACAGACATTTATCGTCAGTTATGAACGATCATTGCATCATAGACAATTTTGTGAAAGATGAACTTTAATTATGAATTATTGAATGCATTAAATTCGTGAACTTTTGTTAGGAATTTTTTCTCAATTAGAGATTTATATAATGATGTTTGCATTCCCCAGTCTAATTGGATTCTATTCGACTATTTTACAGTTTAGTCGCACTTTGTTTGATGATAGTATTTTTATACTACAATTCTTTGAAGATGTTAATCTTAAAATTTTGATAGACCAGACAGGCGTATATAAGCGTATTCACTATTAAATTTGTTTGTGATTGGCAAATTTTTATTTCATTTCGATTCATGAATGAAATCCACGAAAGTTAAATGACAACAGTTTTGAAACAATTAATGATTATAAGAATTTTTAAGTGGAACTATGAATGTATAATCGATAGTGCAGCGGACATGTTGAAAGTCGCTGATGTATAATGCCCTTAAATAAATGAAGGAGATTCCCACAGTAATTAATGATGATAAAGATTGTGTTAGTGGAGGTTTGTGTAAATTCTGTGGAAGATTTCGATGCCGTATATTTTAATATATGATGAATTTTGGGCTATTTTGAATGCAGTTTGTGCATTATTTTGTAAGCGAAGTATTTTCCGCTAGAGTGTATTGTCATAGTTCGTTGAAAATTAATCAAGTGAATTTGCTGTTATAATTAACAAGAGTTTTGAAAGAATTTGAGATAAGATTTTGAATGAAGATTACCGTCACAAATAATTATAATTATTACAACCTTTATTAAACCAGATTGTGACATTAACATGTATAACTAACCTTCATTGGTCGATTATATTAACACGATTATGAAATTAACAACCGGATGAATATGTGGTTCAATGTATTTCTTAAATTAATAATTTAAATAATTTAAATGTTGATATTGTAAATAATAAATGTATATATCTTTGACAATAATGTGGAACGAAAGTAATGTTAAAGGCGTGTTTAAAATTTTTGTAATTATCTTCGACAATATTATAAACAATTTCTAATTGTTATAAATAATTTATGTGATTTTGTTATAAACATTTAAGAGTGTGTTTTATACTCTAAACTATACTGATTAAACATTTGGATGATAACTTAACAAGTTTAGGGATTGTCAGAATAATCCAGTGGTATGTGAGTTAAGCATTTGAAAGATTTGCGTCAATATATATGAATTGTCTTGTAGACATTTAAAGCTTTGAAAGGAGCTGAATTCTTACGTAGTGTGGCGTGACGAGTGAGCCCCATTTGACAGGCATGCGCCAGATTGAAGAGTAGACCAGCTGGCTCGACATCTGGTTATCAGCGGGCGAGGTCGATACTCTGGCCTTGCGCCTATTAATACAAGTGTGATGTTTATTAAAAGAAACCAAATGCTCTATATGTGTCGCATCCTGACTTCCTCATCCAATCCAAACGTGTTTTGAATGTTACGTTATTTTGAGCTCATTGGGGCTAACATGTTGTATGCTAACTTTGCAAGTCCTTTAAGTGGACGTAGTCAGATTGACATGGGCTACTGATAGCCACATTTTTTTTGTTGACTTGTTAAAATCATACTCTTTATTTGAAATAAAAGCTTTTGTACAGTTCAAAGTTCTCGTCTTCGGTCTGGTTCATTTTTAAATGTCATGGTCAAGATTATTGTGGGAGCATACTTTAGTGATCCTGTTGTCAACCCAATCCCCGAGATCATTTTTAAGAGGTAAGTAAAAGTAAGTATGAACCCCGTCTATTTTGGTGTGTTCCACAATAATTTTCTTGGTAACTTCTGTGTTCAAACCTCGGTAGTATCTGTCAGTGCCATTTTCATTGATGTAACTGAGCCGGTGCGATTGATTGTTGGCAATCCGATTGAGGGGGCGGATATCTGACAGCCTACTATCCGGGTAAACGGGGACAGAAAGATTGGCGACCCAAGAACGTGGGGCTGATTCAACATAACTGGATCACCAGGTTGAACGCCAGAAGGATTGGCGCAGTCAACGTGTGGGGCATGTTCAACAACACTGGATTACCAGGTTGAACAATAGAAGGATTGGCACACCTAGAACGTGGGGCTGAGTCAACAGTAGGATTGGCAAACCTAAAACGTGTGGATCGATTAGACTCAAATAAAGAGGTTGATTCTTTGTTAGATGTCTAGGCCAATTGTAGAATTTGAGAGTGTGATTATATAGGAATTAAATGTTGCATTGTATTAGGAAAATTACACTCAGAAAAGATCAGATCTTATACAACTTGAGAAAGGTTAAATAGGCTGGAAACTTAGAAAAATCGCCTATGATCTGGAATCTTATTTTATTTGACCGGCTTATGACATTTTAGTCATATTAAAAATAAAAATAAATTATTTGGATTGTAAATGTAAAATTATTTGTGTTAAGATATTTTAAAATGAGCCAGGGAAATTTGAACATGTGCTTGAGTTTGTTTCAACATGAAGTGTCTTCGAAGGTTAATTATAAGGTAGTTATAAGTTAGATTTAAGACAGAAAATTGATCAAATTTATATATGGTGAAAAGTGTTGCTCAAATGTTGTTATTTTGCTCTTTTGATGTATGTCCCTACAGCAGTCTAATTTTTGAATAATATTGTAATGGCAGATGAAAGTTTGAAGATGATGTTAGCGGAGATGTCTGCTAACATGAATAGTAATATGAAGCAGATGATGGAGGAGAATGCTAATAATTTGAAAGCAAGCATGAATAGTAGTATGAAGGAGATGGAAGCTAGGAATACTAGTCGAATGGAGGAGAATGCTAGTAATTTGTCTGCTAATTTGAAAGCAAGAATGGAGGAGAATGCTAGTAATTTGAAAGCTAGCATGGATGAAAGTTTGAAAGCTATTCAGACTAGTTCTGTTAACTTAGAGGATAATATGTCGCGTTTACAGATTAATACCCAAGGAATTGAGAATACTGTAACTGACATGCGCACAGATGTGTCCAATGTGCATAAAAATGTTGCTGATGTTAAAATTGATGTTGCTAAGGTACAGAAAGATCTTACAATGTTGAATTTAGATGTTGCTAATGTCCGAAGTGATATTTCTTGTGCTAGGGCTGAGGTAGTTGTTGTTAAAAATGATGTTGCGACTGTCCAAGACAAGGTTGAGGAAGTCCAAAGAGGAATCCAAAATGTTAGAACTGATGTGTCCAATGTTCAGGTTGATATTAATAACATTCATTCGGATGTAAACGAGATGCAAAGTGACATAAATAAAATTCAAGTAGAGGTCAACACAGTTTTCGTAGATGTTGCTAAAGTCCAAACTGATGTAAATAAAGTCAGGGAAGAGATAGAAAATTCGAAAACCCTTTGTACACGTAATATAAGTGCATTAACGACTAGGCTAGTTGATGAGTCAGTTAGAACGACAGCGTCTTTAGAAGGTTTAAAGTTTGATGTAGAGGTCATGAGAACCCAAGTATTAGACCATAATAAAGTATTGAAAGAAGATATCGAAATAGACATAGCAGAAATGTTAACGGCAAATGTAGCAATATGGAAAGACGAGTGGAATAGGTCAAGTGGGGAACATGTAACCCAAATTCAGGATCGTATTGAAAGGAAACTTGCCAGTACTCAAATTGATATTAACAATGAAGTAGTACAGATTAGGAAAGATTTAAGCGTCAGGATGGATTCGCTATCCGAAAGACAAGTTGAAGATAGAACACAATTAGATCGGGATGTGCAAACATTAAAATCTGCATTAGAGGAACAGATTCATAAAGTTGTCTCTGATGTGAATGAAACGTCGAGCAAACTGCAGAATTTGAAGCTAGGAGAAGCTAATTTAATGGAGACCTACAAAGAAGAGTTAATCAAGAAAGTCTTAACGGAAATCACTAAAAAGGATACAGAAGGCTTGGCTTGCGAAACCAATAGGAATTATGCCAGAAGATATAACATAGATCCAGAAGAGAGAGAGACGTGACTCCTGAAGAACGTATATCCAGATTCAGGGAGGAGGATGACGAGAGGAATATGGAACCTGAGTGGAACTATCGAGATAGTGGGAAAAACTACCCGGATTCATATCCGAGGAATGTCACGGTCATCAGGAATTTTGAAGACAAACCACAAAAGTTCAGCAACACTGATAGTTTGACACCTATAGAATATGTAAGGAACCTCAAAGATTATTTCATCGAAGCTCACATTCCCAGAGAGAGAGAGATGAAGATAGTGGAGAGATATTTGATTGGAGGACCCCTCGAATGGTTTTGCGCATTTAGATACACATTCAGTAACTTTGACGAGTTTGCAGAGGCATTAATCAAACGATTTTGGTCCATAGAAGCGCAGAATTCGTTAAGAGCGGAGGTGTATTCAAGAAAATACTCAGGTACTCTTCCAACGCGGTACGCTGATTTCTTTACGAGTCAATTATCCCGCTTGAGATTTTTGCAACCCCCATTGTCAACGGAGCAACTTATTGATGCGATTTCTCGTATGCTACCTGTGGAGGTGAGGAGATTAATTATTTCATCAAACATCAGGGATTTAACCAGCGTGGATGAATTACTGAGGAGGTTAGATTACACAAGTCCAATGCCTAACGTGGTACAGAAAGGTCAAAGGCATGACTTCAAAGAAATAAATACGGTATATATGGACCAAGTCCAACAAACTGACAAGCCAGATGAGGAAAAAACTGACAATGTAGGTCCTCACAGGAATAATCAGTTTCGAAATAACAGATCGCCAGGTTACCGACCGTATCAACAGAGAAGAGGCTGGAACTATAGTCGAGGAAATTACAATGGAAGAGGCAGATATTACAACAATAATGGTTATAACCGAAATTATAATAGGAATAACCAGAGCCAAAACAGAAATCAGAATCCTCAAGGTCAGGTTATGACACCCGATCAGTATCAGGAAAGAGAGAAGGAAAGCCAGCAATACCTAAAAGAATTACGGGAAAAAGAAGCCGACAACCAAAAGAAAAGGCAGGATGTTGTGATCGATCCTGGGCCTTCTACGAGCCAGCAGAACTTAGAAAATAGAAATACTGGACAGAAGAGAAAGTAGAGAGGAGAGAAATGCATTTAACCACACACAACCCAGAATAGAAGAGATATATGATTAAGGAACATAAAGGAAATATCATACTAGAGTAAGCCAGTAATAATTCAATTTCGTGTTCAAGAGAGTTGAGGTACTTGTAACACTGAGTTTAAAAACAATTTGCAACTGTTTTTAAAACGTGGTGAGAGGAGAATGCCCCCGTAATTGAATTATATAGAGACCACGGTGGCTTTATTGGAAATTATAAAGAAAGTTATGGCCGTCATAGTTATGACGTGGGTAGTCATGACGTAAGCACGGATGACGCAGACGTTATGCCAGCAGGCTACTTGAGCTGAGATTCTCAGTGACGTCAGCATTTATTCGAGAAAGATCCAAGATGTACGACGCAGTCGCAGGAAACGTGGAATTCTGCTGAGGAAGAAAGTATGCTATTGGAGGGGAGGCTTGAACCAATGAACGATAGTCTGAAGGAAGACGGAGATTGCTAAAACTATGGTATTTTTATTACTTTTTGGAATGCAGAATTGTGGAAATCCATTTGCAGTAGAGGCATTGATCTGGAATTTTGGTGAAATTTATTTTCAGTTTTTGAATTTTGAAAATCCGTCATGTATTGACGAAGTTGGAACTTCTAGCGATGACGCAGTAACGCGCGATGGAAGGGATAGATACGCCCCTCATGAAGTTCATAAAAGGCCTTGCGCAGAAGAGAGGAGTCTCATTCTCAGATCATCAATTGTCTCATTCCTCATTCTCAATCGTCAGATCTCAAATAGTCATTTCGGTGAAACGTCGAGTGAGATTATTAGTGAAAAAGTCGTCTTTATAACGCGTGGTGAATCCACTGCATTAAACGAGAGTCGAGCTGACAAGCAGTGCAGGTTTACTGTGTGTAAATCTAGGTGAAGTTGAAACGCACATTATAACGCTTCTACAAGATTAGCTGTGAACAGTTAGCGGTCGCCTATAAGCTAATTCTATTGTGCATTGCTACAGTAAGGAGTGTAGAAAAGTTGAACAATTTCGAGGAAGTATTTTGGAAGTTATTGACAATTTTAGACGACTGACAAAAGTGATTTTCTCGACACATGAGAAGCACTTTGTATAGCCAGAATCTACGCTACGGCTGACACGGCTAGTGAAATAGGGAGACTTCAGATTGCTTTTGTGACACAACGCTACAGTATTATGGAACAGTTTAATATGGCAGTTTGTTCTTCTATTACCATAACTGAAGAGAAGATGGAAGGCTAAAGGACTTTAATGCAATTGGGACATATTTCAACGGAGTAAGATAGCAGCATGGAACTTCGCTAATCGCTATTCCATACAAGCGGACATGTGGTGAATAAACATCTACACCCATGTTTCGTGATTAAAGGCTGAATACTATCAAACAGCAATGGAAATGATTTCATACTTTCTGAATATGAATATTTCTTCGGAAATTTCTACAAAAACCTCATGGCGATTTTCAACTGGAACTTCAGGGATTTTTCAAGAGAGGTCAGGGTTGTCCCGACTCACAAAGAAGATTATTGCCGGAAGGATGTCGTTCGTCTTCGTGAAGCAGTTCGATTCTTCGAGGGTGCTGTTTCTTGTTTCGAGGATGGAGCTCAGCTTTAACTTAGTGAAATGGATCCATCAACAGTCTTCTTTGGGGAATTTTCCTCTGGAACGTCAATCGGCAGATAAGGTAGTCGTGAACGTTTATTGTATTTGAGTTTCTTAGCAATATTTGAGCAACCATTTTTCCCATATTTTTGTCCTCATGTATTTTGCCCTATATTCTTGTTTGAGATTCTTATTCTCAGTACATCTTGATGAGTTATGCCTTTTTCGACGTTTTATTAAGACATTGTTATGTCATGGGCATAGTTAAACGATTTTGGATCAGTTGAGACTGATATTTAGATTTTTCAGTAATTTGCTTATTTTTTTTGTAGTCTCGATTTGACTGTAAGTTAATGTTTTTTATGGCAGATTTAAATTCAGACAGCGTGTCACTTTATTAAAGCAATTCTACCCCAGTTTAATTACTTTGACCAATTTCTGTCATCATCAAGAAGGAAGAACATTTAAATGATTTTAGAGCGTTAAAATCCAGTACGTTGTCGACGATCTTGGAAATACTAGTCGTTATTTGAATTGATTGCAACACAGACATTTATCGTCAGTTATGGACGATCATTGCATCATAGACAATTTTGTGAAAGATGAACTTTAATTATGAATTATTGAATGCATTAAATTCGTGAACTTTTGTTAGGAATTTTTTCTCAATTAGAGATTTATATAATGATGTTTGCATTCCCCAGTCTAATTGGATTCTATTCGACTATTTTACAGTTTAGTCGCACTTTGTTTGATGATAGTATTTTTATACTACAATTCTTTGAAGATGTTAATCTTAAAATTTTGATAGACCAGACAGGCGTATATAAGCGTATTCACTATTAAATTTGTTTGTGATTGGCAAATTTTTATTTCATTTCGATTCATGAATGAAATCCACGAAAGTTAAATGACAACAGTTTTGAAACAATTAATGATTATAAGAATTTTTAAGTGGAACTATGAATGTATAATCGATAGTGCAGCGGACATGTTGAAAGTCGCTGATGTATAATGCCCTTAAATAAATGAAGGAGATTCCCACAGTAATTATTGATGATAAAGATTGTGTTAGTGGAGGTTTGTGTAAATTCTGTGGAAGATTTCGATGCCGTATATTTTAATATATGATGAATTTTGGGCTATTTTGAATGCAGTTTGTGCATTATTTTGTAAGCGAAGTATTTTCCGCTAGAGTGTATTGTCATAGTTCGTTGAAAATTAATCAAGTGAATTTGCTGTTATAATTAACAAGAGTTTTGAAAGAATTTGAGATAAGATTTTGAATGAAGATTACCGTCACAAATAATTATAATTATTACAACCTTTATTAAACCAGATTGTGACATTAACATGTATAACTAACCTTCATTGGTCGATTATATTAACACGATTATGAAATTAACAACCGGATGAATATGTGGTTCAATGTATTTCTTAAATTAATAATTTAAATAATTTAAATGTTGATATTGTAAATAATAAATGTATATATCTTTGACAATAATGTGGAACGAAAGTAATGTTAAAGGCGTGTTTAAAATTTTTGTAATTATCTTCGACAATATTATAAACAATTTCTAATTGTTATAAATAATTTATGTGATTTTGTTATAAACATTTAAGAGTGTGTTTTATACTCTAAACTATACTGATTAAACATTTGGATGATAACTTAACAAGTTTAGGGATTGTCAGAATAATCCAGTGGTATGTGAGTTAAGCATTTGAAAGATTTGCGTCAATATATATGAATTGTCTTGTAGACATTTAAAGCTTTGAAAGGAGCTGAATTCTTACGTAGTGTGGCGTGACGAGTGAGCCCCATTTGACAGGCATGCGCCAGATTGAAGAGTAGACCAGCTGGCTCGACATCTGGTTATCAGCGGGCGAGGTCGATACTCTGGCCTTGCGCCTATTAATACAAGTGTGATGTTTATTAAAAGAAACCAAATGCTCTATATGTGTCGCATCCTGACTTCCTCATCCAATCCAAACGTGTTTTGAATGTTACGTTATTTTGAGCTCATTGGGGCTAACATGTTGTATGCTAACTTTGCAAGTCCTTTAAGTGGACGTAGTCAGATTGACATGGGCTACTGATAGCCACATTTTTTTTGTTGACTTGTTAAAATCATACTCTTTATTTGAAATAAAAGCTTTTGTACAGTTCAAAGTTCTCGTCTTCGGTCTGGTTCATTTTTAAATGTCATGGTCAAGATTATTGTGGGAGCATACTTTAGTGATCCTGTTGTCAACCCAATCCCCGAGATCATTTTTAAGAGGTAAGTAAAAGTAAGTATGAACCCCGTCTATTTTGGTGTGTTCCACAATAATTTTCTTGGTAACTTCTGTGTTCAAACCTCGGTAGTATCTGTCAGTGCCATTTTCATTGATGTAACTGAGCCGGTGCGATTGATTGTTGGCAATCCGATTGAGGGGGCGGATATCTGACAGCCTACTATCCGGGTAAACGGGGACAGTACCTACTGTAAGGCCACGGCCGCTTCCTTCGCTCTTCCTAGCCTATCCATCCCAATCTTCCATCCCTTCCCATCCCTCATGAGGCCCCTGTTCGCTTTGCAGGTGAGGCCGCCTGGGCGAAGTGCTGATCACACCTCCCCAGGCCATAGAGGCGGTAGTGGTGAGTTCCCTCGCTGAGTCCGTGGGGACCACCAACCTAGAGGGTAAATTGACTAAATAAAAAAAATTAGTGTATACATCCTGAATTTTGTAGTTGATTATTCTCGATCAGAAATTATCAGGGTTTTACAAGTGGTTTCAACAAGTACTTTTTCTTTAAATCATACTTGCCAGTAATATGAGCGCCAGATTTATCATTCACAGCGACAAATGGATTAGCCTATAGAGAATTAGGGAATTATCTTGTAAGACTGCTTCCTGTAATCAAGACATGGTTTGTGTACACCAGCATAACACCGTACTCTCTGTTCAAACCCCCACATATCAGGGGATTTGAGAGAAGTAATACCTTGAAGAGTTGCGGTAACGAAGGTAAATGCCAGTCCTACCCGCATTTGTCACGCTCTAGCGTCTATATATGTCTCTAAACTTGAGAAACTGAAGCGGCCGCTTGATTTAAAGCCTGCTTCAAGCAGATTACGTTCCTGAAAGTAGGTCGTGTGTAGAATTGGATTTGGATGCTTTGCTGAAAATCTCAACTCCCTGACTCCTAACTGAGTTACATGTTGACTGGGTGGCCCGGGGATTCCCCCGCGTCCGCTCTGCGACACAAGTCAATATAGGCTACTCTTCCTGCTGCTGCAAACAATAGCAATGAGATCATACGTGACCAAGCCATTTTACAGTGTTGCCTTATTTACAATTATTATTATAGCTTTCAGTCGGTAAACAGAGCCTAAATCCAATTACTGGAATATGTGAAAAATATCCTGAAACAAATTACATGTGATCGAGATTTATCACCTGAGGTGAAAAATAAAAATAAAAAAAATAAAAAAATAAAACGAGCCTTACAGTAGTCGCATATGATGCGTAACATCTGACATTGAAGAAACCTCACGTGAAATTGTTGATACACCGGTATTTTATAGTATTATTGGCACAAATATTAATCTATTGTAAAAGGGAGTGTTTTACAGATATTGTAGTTTATAATACGGAACTCATTTTATTAGATGATTTGTAGCTTCCACCAGCACTAGCCTAAATAAAGAATACGATATGGATCAACTAGATTAATAGACGCGACACCGCTCATAACCTTAAATTCCTTATAAACAGGTCCTCTTCATTCACAGACCAACACGTAATTTCATATGGATTATGTTAAAATGAGTCATATTGATATGATAAATATCGTTTAAAATGATAATCTGGTAGCAAAAATATCTACCCCGTCCGGGATTCGAACCCAAGATCTCTAGATTCACAGTCATAAGCACTAACCCCACGGCTATTTCGACTGCGCAAATTTTGTGCACAAGATGGTGACTTATTTCCACGTTCCAAAAATACTGCATTACGGAATTAAGTTTCATTTATATTTTGCTTGTTTCGATAATGTTCCTGCGTGAAATTGAGTTTAAAATGCCATATGAATAGGCCCTCTTGTGAGTAAAGAGAATGTTTTCAGTAATAGTTCATGAAGGCTTGCTCAATGCTCATATAACCACAACGATTATATTATATTGATGACTGCATTACCGTTATGTGGGTTAATATTTGAATAGCCATTGTGCAGAAACATAATACCGGCAATGCCGACTACTTACAATGTTTGATATTAAGGCATTTTACCATTTAAATACTGGTACGAAGACTTCGAACATGTACCATGTGCTTTGTTTCAATCACTTGACACCAGAGTTCGCATGAGCGTTTACCGTTCAGTATGTCATATATATTCCACATGGCCGAGAGTACAGTACGTCATGGTATCAATTTCTGACACCGCGCGCTCATTGTTTCTCGTACCACTGCCAGCTGGCAGTGCATCTTATACTTCCGTTCGTTCCACCACTGCCAGCTAGTACACTCCCGTTCGATCGATCGAACGGGCAGTGCATACTTCCGTTTTCCACCACTGCCAGCTAGTACACTTCCGTTCGATTGATCGAGCGGGCAGTGCATACTTCCGTTTTCCACCACTGCCAGCTAGTACACTTCCGTTCGATGAATCGAGCGGGCAGTGCATACTTCCGTTTTCCACCACTGCCAGCTAGTACTCTTCCGTTCGATCGATCGATCGAGCGGGCAGTGCATACTTCCGTTCGATTTACCACTGCCAGCTCGATCGTTCCCATTCACTTCCGTCCCCAATTTTCAAAATCACTCCCACAAAACTATCCAGCAACCGAGCGGAAAGATGTTACAAATAATAATAAGAAAAAAAAACACAACGTAACACTTAACTTTAGTAAATAATTTCTATTTAAATGCTATAAAATACTCGTACTTGTTCGTTACTAGGCCTATTTCTTACTAAAACACCTAGAATACTTGTATACACATTTTGAATCTATAGACATCATTTGTAACACTTCAACAAGTTCTTGACACTAGTGGTTTTCTTCACTGTCTTTTTACGATAATTAATAATATTATGCAGATTTTGGAAAATTGTATCCAACGTTAAATTTGTCACTGTATATGGAATATCTGTTCCTTTTTCCATTCCTCTCAATAAACGGCACACATCGAATACTAAGAAACGAGTCTTGCCTCCTCGGTCCCTCCGTAATTCCTAGAGTCGCTGAGGCTTGCTTCTAATGAGCGTTGCAATGTCCTGCTGTACAGTAGTATTCTCACTTATTCTTCCCGTAGCATCACTCGAGGTTATGCCATGGATTCAGGAAAATGTCTTAAATTTATCCCCATAATATCCCACACTTGCTCGATGGGGTTCATATCTGGACTCCGGGCAGGCCACACACTTCTTCCAGATAATACTGGCCACAACGAGCAACATTGGGGCGTGCATTATCTTGCATGAGGCAAATCCACTTCCAATAGAAGGAACAAATGCCACTGCATGCTCCCGCAAAATTTCTTCAATGTAACTTGGGGATGTGAGTGCACATTCTCTATGAAAACAAGCTCCGCCGTAGCCTCTAAGCAGATTTCTATGACTGATCCTCCATGAAATTGTGTTCTAGAAGAGAAAGTAACAGGGGAATATCTCTTTCCAGTTCTCTTCCATACTCACTTTCTTCCATCAGGTGATCTCAGGCTGAACCGCGACTCATCTGAGAAGAGTGAAAAAGTTATGTGTTGCGTTTTTCCCCCACCTGAGTGGATATTGTTACAGGCTATTTAACATGGGCGTATATACAATTTTTTTCGGGGGGGGGGGGTTGACTATCCTGCAAAATTGTGAGTCTTCTCAGGGGATTGTCACCGCAAAGTACCCATAAATATCAACCAATATCTTAGAGCATATAACTTTGTGTAATTATTTTAGATAAGATTCAAAGTTTACATAGCCTAGAATTATTACTGGTAATAAAAAAAACACAGCACACAAATAAAATTTTATACTTAGTGAATTTTCTAATATGATCTATGGAGTGTGAATGGAAAATATCTCAATATTTATCAATTTACTATGCGGAACGGTAAACAGTTTTTTTTTTTTACAAACTGATAATTCATTTCTCAGAAGTACCGTACTGTGGAATTCACAGTTTTGCCTCACAAGGCTGAGTGTACCCTGTTCCAGCCCTCAGACTAGAATTGAAATTTCTTGGCATAGCCGGGAATCGAATTCGTACCTCCGGGGCGGCAGCCAAGAATGCTAGCCTCTACACCACGAGTTAGTCTAATTTCAATCTTAATATTGTTTATAACTTAGCCAATAAGTTAAGATTAGGGTACAACCAAATTTACAATTACTTTATGCTCTTACCAAAACAACACTTCCTTAATTTTGATTGGCTTCTTTCGGGGGGGGGGGGGGGCTGGAGCCCCCTCATTGCCCCCTTATATACGCCCCTGCTATTTAAGGAGAAGAAAACTAAGAGATGACATGTTTCGCTTGTCAAGAGAGCATCATCAGATCCAAATATGCAAGACAAAACACTAGCAGTGACACCCACATATTCCAGGGAGTGAAATGTTTTTGTGTTCTCCGACTAATAGCTACGTTATTAATTGATCCTAGCATGTGTATAAACCAACTGCCCGGCTTTATTGGTATGCGGGCTTGACGCGACACACTTCTGGCAGGGGCTAAAGTCTTGTTTATTTATTTAAACGTACTTCTGAAATAAATTGCCGATATTAATGTAATCCGAGTACAATTCGTTACTGCTGCGGGTAATTCTGTTTCTTTTGAATGTTCATTTGTTACGACCGGTTACTTGTGTACGGCCCCATGCGTATATACCACCTACCTGGATTTACTGTTCTTCAGGCTCGACGCGACACACTTCCGGCAGGGGAAACGGCTTATTTATTTGTCTAAACGCACTTTATAACAAATATTTTTTCGTTGCTTTTCAAGAAATAAAAATTTTCCTTGTAATTTCGAGACGATTTGGAAGATTTCGGTATAAACCACACATTCTAACTCCCTCTGGCTTAAGGACTTTAGTTTAGTGAAACTATTATGATGGTCCTCTTTACACTTGACTCTGTGTTTTAATGTTGTGGCTAATGGTGTATCATTCCTCATTTCACCGTACGTCGATAAGTTACATTTTTGTCTACAAATGTTCATATTATATCCAGAATTACCTTCTTCCTAGATTTCTCAGCTCGTTTTTAGCATCCAGAATTTCAGTTCATTCCATTATTTGGCTTAATGCGCAATTGCTTACATTTTCAAATTACTTCCCAGGTACTGTAACTTGAATCTGAATGAACACACTGTGGATTATTGTATTAATTAACCTTTTAGTGCCAAGGGACCGATCTATCGTCCAAGGAAGCTTCTATTAAAAGTGCCACGAGCCAACATCGGCCCCGGTTTTATTATTATTTCCAGCCACGCCCTGCTATCACTGTTGTAACCAAGACAGCGCGGGAATCATTATCTCCCTGAATATATCGATGTTTTGTGAATACAGTGGAACGTGGCTAATTCGAACTTCTAAAATTCGAATTTTTCTCTTGGTCCCTAGCATTTTATATATAATCAATGCTAAAAAGTCGTGGTTAATTCGAATTATATTTTGGATAATTCGAAGTTTTTACGTGTAAAAAGCCGATCGGAAACCAAAGAGTTGGGTCAGGAATTCCCGAAAAACGACGTTGTATCATTGGCATGCGGCCCCTACTCGATTGATTTGCCTACATGACTTCGAAAAACAAGATGGTGACGACGCATCTGGCGATGACCTCGTGGAGGGAGTTCCCGGAAAAACTGTTCCGAGTGCAGCCCAAGCAACAAACCAAATCACAGAGCTTAGGCGTTTTGTTTTGAAAGTAGAAATGACGTAAGTGATTCTGTTTCCCGTTCCTTAAATTTGTTAGATTCTTTTGTGATGGTCGAGAGACTTAATTGCAAGATACAGGTAAAAATCTCAAACTTTTTTGAAAAATAGTATATTTCTCTAAGACTTAACTAGAATGCTGGATTACTACTGTTGTTAAATAGGTGAATAGTACATTTTGGTTTTATTTTATTATTGGAAACTTTTGGGGTTTCGCGATACAGTCATTATACAGCACCGTTGTCTGTTAATCTGCTTTGTTGAACGTCAATCAATATGTAAACGTAAACACTTTACTTGTTAAAAAACTATGTAATATTATGTTTAACTAGTTGAAACCCGTCAAAACATGACGGTCAATAGAAAAATATTTACTGAAGAATTTTCTTCTATAGGCCTACTGTACATTTTTGTACGATTATTTTTTGACTCTATTGAAACTATAAGGGCGTCAATTGATTGCACTCTCAACATTGCAAAATACTGCTGGCCATGACTGAAAAATTGTTGGGGCAAATTGAGGCCTATACGTTCCAGAGTTTCCCCTTGAGCATTATTGATAGTGATAAAGTATGCCAAATGAATTGGAAAATATTGCCTCTTAAAGAAAATGATAGTGTTTTATCGGATGGTGTTAAATGAAGTCGAAGGATTAGACCTCTCTGCCTAATTTTAACTGCACCTATTAGTTCCATATCCAAGCAATATGGTTGCATTTAGGAGTCCTTGGGAAACGTTCAGATTTCTAAGCAGAATAACGGGTCAAGCGTTTGGAGTATGTGGCGGCCAGTCATTTAGTTCCAAGAAATTCAAGAACTCTGAGGAGTCTAATACAACTGGCCGCAAACCGTCGCTTATAATTTTGGAATATAACGAAGAAATGCGATGATGCGCAATTCCATACATTTTAAAACAATGTGGACCGTGTGCGTGTGGCACAGTAACATTGGCACCAAATGAAACGAAGGACATAGCATTGTACTGCCGATTAGTCTCCCTGAAATTCCTTGAGATATCATCTCCAGTGAAAAATAATTGTTGCAGCCTGTCAAATATTTTATATTTATTCAGATTAATTTTACCATTACAGCAGCAAAGGTCAAAGTAACCAAGTGTAGATTTCTCGCAAGAGATATACAGTGCAGAACAATGTTTACATTTGTTCGTCAAGGACCCTAAACTGTAACGGCATAGTATCTGGAATTGTTTCTGAAATGCCATATTTATGTTAGATTTTAAAAGTGGCTTCGTATTTTTCTCCGATTTCCCACTTTTTTTTGCGGCTAGTGTTCCATTTCGTCAAATGGGTTTATTTATAGCAGCATTTCTCCCCAAATTAACGTCATTTTAAATAACACTATAGTGGCCTGCATCAACGCAGCCGCCAAATATTAAATGGCAAATAATAACTTACTTCCATTACCAAAATCATCTGCGTGGTTAGACCCATTGTTATGTACTCTAAACAAATAATCAATAAACAACAATATTCACATATACAATGAAGTTCAGAGACTTCCATTCTCAAGTTGGTTGCTGATGAGAATGCGATGAGACTGATCGCCAATAATACAATCCTTGCAATTTTTGCAATTTGCTTGCAAACGCCACTCAGGATGACGATCTTCATTTTGAAATAAACAGAATGAAATTGCTGTAAATAATCAATTTCCATCACCTGTTGAAAGTACAATACTTTGCATTCCCATGACAGTAAATTATGCAAGGGAGCATAGAATCACTTCGCTACTACTGGAATGAGCATAGACTCACTTCGCCAGCCACCGTAATGGAGGGAGTTTTAGAATTATATGTTCAGTGCTTGTCAAAGATCGTATTAACACAGGGAAGCCACTCTTAAGACTACATTCTGAGCTATTGCCCCGGATTCCAGGTTCGATCCCCGCTCTGCAAGAAATTTTATTCTGGTCTGAGAACTGGAACGGGGCGCACTCGTGAGGCAAAACTAAGAAGAGCAAAGTTTGATTCCCATCTCAACAATCTTGGATTTGGTTTCCGTGGTTTCCCACTTCCACTCCAGGCAAATACCTAACTTAAAGCCTCGGTCGTTAACTCCCCATTCCCCACATTAATTACAAATGCACACATCAACACAGCCATCACATTAACACAGGTTATCAGAGAAAAGTTTACACTCGCACACCAAAATAGACGGGGCTGAGTGACCACGATGTCTGAGTCCATCAAATGAATTATGTTCGCCAATTTGTTAACGCTGATGTATGTTTTTGAACTACTGGATATACGTTCAATGACTTTTAAATTAATATCATTACATTGTTGCAGCTTGGCAAATATTTTATATTCCAGTAGATCAATTTTACCATCACAACAGTAAAGGCCGAAGTAACCGCGCGTAGATTTTACGCAAGAGAAATACAATGTAGAACGATGTTTACATTTGATCGTCAAAGACCTTACACTGTACTGCATAACATCTGGAATTGTTTCTGAAATGGCCTAATTATATTGGATTTTAAATGTGGCTTCGTATTATTCGATAACACTATAGTGTTCTGCAATATCGGAGGCGCTAAATATTAAATGGCAAAAAATACTTCCATTGCCGAAATCAACTGCGTAGTTAGATTCAGTACTCAAAACAAATAATCATTAAACAATTGCCTTATACAATGAAGTTCAACATGACCGTCCAGAGACTTTCATACTCAAGTTGGTTGGTGAGGAGAATGCGATGAGACTGAACGCTTAAAATATATTCCTTATAATTGTTCCTGCCAGCGAAATTTTTTGCAATAGCTTGAAAACGCAGCTCAGAATCACGTTCTTCATTTTGATATAAACAGTACAAAACTGTTCTAAATAAGCTATTTCCATCACCTGTTATAGTTTATGGCAGTACATTTTGCAGGGGAACATAGAATCACTTCGCCAACTACTGGAATGAGCATAGGTCTAAACTCAATACTCACTTCGGCAGTCACCCTAATGGAGGCAGTTTTAGAATTCTATGTCCCGTGCATGTCAAAAATCGTATTAACACATGGAAGCCCACCCATTCTTGGCTATCGCCTCGGAGACCCGTGTTACATTTCCTGCTCTGCCAAGAAATTTAATTCTGGTCTGAGGGCAAAAACGGGGCACATTCAGTCTCTTGAGGTATAACTAAGAAGAGGAAGGTTTGATTCCCACCTCGACAATCTTGGATGTGGTTTTCTGTGGTTTCCCACTTCCACTCAAGACAAATACCGGGATGGTTCCAAACTTAAGGCCTCGGCCGTCACCTTGCCATTTCCCACCTTAATTACAAATACACACAGTAATGCAGCCATCACAATAACACGGGTTATCAGAGGAAATTTTACACGTACACACCAAAGTTCGCGGGGCTAAGTGACCACGATGTCGGAGCCCTTCAAACGAATTATGTTTGCCAAGTGTCTCTCGTGGCGAAAGCAATTGTGGACACGCGCCAGGGCCTGGAAAACTACCTTTTCTCTAATAATTTAAGAGTATATCGACGATGCATAATTATAACTTTTAGTCTAGGATGCTACCAACTTGACCACCGAAGCATTCGGAAGAAATTGCAATATTAAGGTACATAAACAACATAGCCTACACACTCAACTGTCAGTTAATGTTCTTCAACGTTTCCCTTCTTAAAAATTCCCCTCCTTTATAATTCTCCATCACGTGAAAACGCGCGATGTCTTGTGTTTTAAATATATCGATGCAATGGTGCTGCCATCTGTTGTTAGTTACTGGAACTATATGGGCGAGGTACTGCCATCTGTTTTCAGTTACTGGAACTGATGGCAGATATTAGCTCTTTTGACCACATGCTGTAATGCAAAGGTAAAACGGAAATAAAACGTATTGAGAGGGAATGTAGAAATATGTATCTTTAACTGACATAAAACCTTACTAATACTCCTTGATAAAACAATATTTCAGTAGTAAAAAAATAAAAATACTGGCGGGAGGTGGGATCGAACCTGTGATTCTTGGATCCACAGTCAATCGCCTTAACCAAATAGCTATTCACGCACTCTCGTACAGCCGCAGACGCAACCATTTAGTATCTTCAAAAGCCGGTATCTGAAGAAAATAATCCAATTCATTATCAATAAAATCAATATTGCAAATTCGTATATGTTCATACTGTTATTATATTTTATTGTCAGAACTTGGTTAATGTATGTTTTCAATTACATGGAAGCTTATTAAATAACTTACATTTAAATGGACTTCTCACCGCCATTTTGTCATGAGCCCAGGCGGTTTGTGCGCATGCGTGAGGAGCAAGAATTCTGCTATTTTCTATATTTATTTAAAAATATACCGTAATATATTAGTTTATTTTATAGACACTCTGCAAATCTACTGGCCAAGAGCTTACGTTAGAGTGCTCTACGAAGTAAATCGGTTCTGTCGTTCTCTCAATCTCGTGGTAACAAAAATCGCCTTAGTGTTTTAAATATATAGATAAAGGTTTTGGATAAAACCCTAAAATTTGAATAATTTCTCTACCCTTTTCAAAGAACTTTCTTAATTCGAATTTTTGGATAATTCGAATTTTTTTTACTGGTCCCTTGAGGTTCGAATTATCCAAGTTCCACTGTATCTGAATTCATAATACGTATTCTTTGCACAAACTGTAGTCAGCTGACTTCTTGCGTGTGTTATCTTTTTAAGTCCAATTCGTTTACGTTCTTAATTGGAGCTAAATAAGACACCTGGTGACACATATTTTAAATCTTTGAAAGAAGGGGAAATAATTAAGGTTTTAGCAAAAAGAATTATATTCCATTTTTCAACTTAGAAAAATAAAATGGTTTTATGAAACAACCTATTAATTACAGTATTTATCATGTAATGCATTTAAAATATACAAGCAACCCACCCCGGCTTCGCCCAGTATCTTTGACGGTCTACCCAGCGTAACCTTAAAATGCGCTCGGATGGAAGGTTTTTCTTCGACTCGATTCACTGAAATCGTTACTGCTTGGCTTCCTTTGGTCATAAATGAATGTTTTTGCACAGACACCTTCCTTGAGAAATTCTTTCCGGAATTGTGAAAATCCCATCAAAATCCATCCAGTGGTTCTCCAAAGTATCCGTTACTTCCAAAAATCAGGGACTATGTTTTATACTACTGTATGTAAAGATACCTGCTACGGAAAGATATCAATAATTTAACTTAAAAATACAGGTAGGAGATACTTTTATAAAAATGTTGTCATTTCATTAAACTCTTGTCATTTTTGACATAATAATAATATCATTTTTTCCCTTATGGACAGTGTTTGAACTTAAATATCTCATGATGACACAATTTTCACTCCTCTCCCTTCTTACTCTTCTCTTCCCAAAATCTCTCCAACCTTTCACTGTGCACCTGTTTCCTGTCCACAATGTTCTAGTCTTCATCTTTTAATTTGATTTAAATGCTGTATTCTTAATGTTGTTTCTGAATTCTCCTCTGTCTACAATCATTTGCCTGTCAATCCTCACCTGCCTTAAGTCTTCCTCTATTTCATGATACCAATTAGTTTTCCTGCTTGAGCTGTTTACTACATCAAAGATCTTCTTTGTAAGTCTGTTCTTCATTCTCTGTAAGTGCCCGTAGAAAGTTAGTCTGCGTTTTCTGATCATATCGGTGAGTCTGTCTGTGTACTCGTATGGCTCTTTGGTAGGTCTTTTCACCCATACGCCATGTCTGTGTATTGCTCCGAATATTCTTCTGAGCATTTTGCGTTCTCAGTTTTTCAGTTTCAATTATTATTATTATTATTAGTATTAGTATTAGTCATTAATAAATCCCTTAAAGGGCAAAGGCCTCCTGCTAGCAGAGTAGCTCTGAGGTATTCCATCACATTAGCTAGACTGATGCACATTTACCTTCATAGTAACTTAAAACTAGTAGTACTGAACTATTTGCACTCTATGCATCTCCCTCACAAATGATCGTGTTGTATTAAATACAATTTTCACTGGTAGAACTTGTACCTGAAGATTTAGCTATGCTGACGATGGGTCTAGGGATGTTTCGAACAGACAGTTTCGACGACAATCAACCACGAATTCCGTTGACCTGCCACTCTTATCCCCCTCTTCCCGATCGTCGACTGGAACTCGCCTGACCATCTGGTCTTCGGACGGCTGGGGGGTGTCTTCTTCCATCTCTGGGCTCCCACACTGTAATTGAGTAGGCCCACCTCGCCTGCCCATGTCCACTTCAGTTTCTTGGCCTTAATGATGGCATTCTCTAGCCCTGTCCCCTTCCTGATTTCCTCGTTTCTAATTCGGTTCCATAATGTAATGTTTGAGATTCTCCCCCCCCCCCCCCCCCATTTTCCTCTGGCAAACTTCTAACATTGAAGCTTGCTTCGTAGTTAATGACCACGTTTGTGCTCCGTAAAGGAAAACGGTAAGAACTCACGAGTCCATTACTCGACTTTTGCTTTTAATGCAATGCTCTCTGGTGTTCAATTTGAAAGACAGGCAGAGACATACCCACTCATAATAGCTTGCCATCAAAACTGTTAATATTCATAATGTTTTATAGAAAAAAATTGTTTGAAAAAGAAAAAAAAAGACCTAAATCATAATTACTTTTATACACCCACCCCCGCACCCCAGAGGCTAACAACTTGTGGGACGTGGATTGGTGACCACGGGACCCCAGCTGAGTCCAGCATTGTTTCCACTTACTCCTCTCCGTCTTCTTTCATGTCGACCTCTCTTGGTCAACTGTTGTTCTCTTCCAACCCCGACGGTATTAGGCCTGGGGAGTCTCTTCCTTTCCCACCTTAATTGGCCCTTCTCTCATCTTTCCTGATCCCTCATTCTTCTAGGAATCAGCCTTCTTTTTCTTTTAATTATATTTCCTTTTCTCTTCCTTCTGCTTTTGTGAATTGGCTCCCAGTGTATCTAAATTACATTTTGTGAATATTTTGAATCTACATTACATTTTGTAAGTATTTTCAATCTAAATTACATTTTGTAAGTATTGTCAATCCAAATTGAATTTTGTAAATATTTTCAATCTGAATTACATTTTGAGAGTATTTTCCACCACAATTGCATTTTGTAAGTATTTTCAATCTAAATTGCATTTTGTAAGTATTTTGAACCTAAATTGTATCTCGTGAGTATTTTGAAACTAAATTGCACTTTGTCAATTTTTTTAAACTCTCGCCTGCATTGTGTGCGTATTTTCAATCTATAGTACATTATGCAACGAGCCTATAATGGCTATAATTAAGACACGAGTATGTTTATAAAACGAGCGTATGCGAGTTTTATAATTTTCATACGAGTGTCTTAATTACCATTATAGGCGAGTTGCATACGACTGTTTATGTTCGATGATAATTGTAACTTTATTATATGTTTATATTCATAAATATCTGTTCAGTCACTAGAATGTTGTGATCGGGTGTTGCGCTAGGTAGTATATCTCTGTTTTCCAAGCTCTCTGGCCGACCGACGCATGCGCTATGTGTGCTTCAATGCTATATGTTCAGATTGTGCAACAGTATTCAGTAAAACTGTCACCTAAGTCGTTTGAAAACAATGCGCTGTGTAGAAATTGGATTTGGGGATATTAAGGTACAGTGCTATTTCTTGTCTCATATTCACCAGTTTATTTACGCGAACATATGGACGGTGCACTTTCGGTAATTTATATAGACATGTTGGATTTGAGTGCATGCGCGAAGGTATCCTTATCTAATTGGTCACACAACTGTTTCTTAAGCTCTGATTGGTGGGAGAAACTGTTTCATAATGAAAAAGTCCTCTCGGCACGCCGGAAGGCGGAGGTAGATTTCACCGGACAAACTTGGGGATAGTCGAAAATAGGCAGAATATGCAGGTTTTCGTAGAAGGATCAGACCACATTTATTGCGTGAAAGTATTTTATAATTGGAGATTAATTAACTTTGTTTTTCGTCATTTTATGCATATTTTAAACATTCTATTGTCTTATGATGACGGTAACCTTCTTGTCATTTGGAGTCCATTTTTATACTTGTGGTCACACTGTCCTTATGCAAGGTTTCGACACTGATGTGTAACTATGTAACGGTCTGTTACTTCTTCACGCAAAATTATATCTCCCGCAGAGATGTTGGTTGGTTCCTCAGTTTAGGGGCTGCGACAACGTGGTCATGTAACCCCGTGTACTTTGGGTGAGTGTAGAATCTGTCTGATAAACGGTGTGAATTGTGATAGCTGTATTAGTCTGTAATTCAGGTAAGGAATGCAGACGCTCAATTTCAAGCAGTAGTTCCTAATGTTGCTACCAGATACTACCGTCAACGACACCTAGCTGTGAACTTGGCTACTAGATGCCACCGCAATTAGCAACTCGCAACGAACGTTGGAACTTCCCCTCCAAAGGAAAGCATACTGAGGGATTTTTAGCGCTCTTAGAAAATCTGACGACTTTGGCCGGCTTTGAACCCGCGACCTTGGGCATAGGAGTTCAGCATGCTACCAGTTAAGTCACCGAAGCCGCATCACACTTAGTCAGATGGAAATCTGAATCTGATCTCGCGCAAGTGCGTTGTCAAGGCAACGTCTGATGGCTCATCCCTCATCAATTTAGTAGTGTTGCCATGTCAACCACTGATAGCTCTTGGCATTTTCTTACAATTCCGAAATCATTTTTCTCATCCCTTGGCGTAATGGTGGCTCATATCAAAAATTCTTTCAGACAAAAGTTTTAGGTAATTATTAGGGGAATATTGTCCATTTTGTACGGTTTTGATATTGTGCCTATTAACAGAGATATGATTAATGTTTCCCGAAAAAACCACTTATTCCCACCCCTTTGGTCAATGGTTGGTGCTATCAAAAAAACGTTTCAAACATAAATTTCTGAGCTTTATCCGACACATAGTATGAACTTTGAACGGATTCGATATTTCACATATTAAGAGAGTTATAGCAATATTTCATTTTTTCGAAAAAAATGTCCCCCATTTTCATCCCCTTCGACCGATTTAGCCCAGTAACGAACTCGTCCGAGATTTTAGGGGTATACATATTCGGTAAAAAATTCAAAGTGATTGGTGCAAAATTACGGCAGTTATCGTGTCCACAAGAAACTGATATACATATATATACATATATTACATAAATTATATATAAACTTTTGAACTGACGGTGGTTTTGGGGTCTGGAGGATGTGAAACGCGAAGATATGTCGAAATTTTCCGGAAATCGAAACATGGTACCCATTGCAATAGTTAGCTTTCTAATGAAATCTACCTAAAATACTACCGTCAACGACACCTAGCTGTGAACTTGGCTACTAGATGCCACCTCAATCAGCAACTCGCAACGAACGTTGGAACTTCCCCTCCGAAGGAAAGCAAACTCAGGTTTTTTAGCGCTCTTAGTAAATCCGACGACTTCAGCCGGGTTTGAACCCGCGACCTTGGGCATAGAAGTTCAGCATGCTACCAGTTCCGATACCGAAGTCGCTTCCCACTGACATATGAAAACTGAATGTGATCTCGTGCAGTGGCGTTGTCATAGCAACTGCTGATGGTCATCCCTTATCAATTAAAAGTAAAGTTGTCATGGCAACCTCTCTTGGCACTTGGCATTTTCTTATAATTTAAATCATTTTGTTCACCCCGTGGCGTAATGGTGGGTCATATAAAAAATTCTTTCAGACAAAAGTTTTAGGTAATTATTGGAGGAATATTGTCCATTTTGTGCGGTTTTGATATTGTGCCTATTAACAGAGATATGATTAATGTTTCCCGAAAAACCCACTTTTTCCCACCCCTTTGGTCAATGGTTGGTGCTATCAAAAAACTTATTTGACATAAATTTTTGGTACTTATCCGACACATATTATGAACTTTGAAGGGATTCGATATTTCATGTATTAAGAGAGTTATAGCGATATTTCACTTTTTCGAAAAAAGCCCCCCATTTTTACCCCCTTCGACCGATTTTGCCCATTAACGAACTCGACCGAGATTTTATAGGGATACATATTCTGTAAAAAATTCAAAGTGATTGGTGAAAAATTACGGTAGTTATCGTGTCCACAAGAAACTGATATATATATATATATATATAGATAGATACATATATACATAAATTATATATAAACTTTTGAACTGACGGTGGTTTTGGGGTCTGGGGGATGTGAAACGCGAAGATATGTCGAAATTTTCCGGAAGTCGAAACATGGGACCCATTGCAATAGTTAGCTTTCTAAAGAAATCTACCTAAAATAGTGTTATAATGAGCCTCATTATGATACAGTTTTCTGACATATAATAGTCAGGGTCGAACATAAAATTAGTTTTGTCAGTGTTTTCCATCTCCTTTACTTTTGGTTATGATATCCCTCTCATTGTCATTTCCGCTATCACCCAGACCATTAGGGGCCGATAACCTAGATGTTAGGCCCCTTAAAATAACAACTATCATCATCATACTTCCATTTCTTGTATTCCATATTAACATGGAACTGGCGTGGTTTTATTTACACTTTCTTTGACTTGTACTTGTCGATAGTTAGTAACTAGGGCTCACAAGTCAGAGCTAACAGGTCTATTTACTAGTCTATGAAATATATTTATTAAATTTTATCGCATATAAGAAAAATTATTGCTTCAAAATGATTTAATAATTCTGAAATAGTAAAATGAAAGAAAGATGAACGTAAGACTTAATCAAACTCCATAATGGGAACAAAATAATGCTTCATAGAAATGCAGGAAGAGGTGTGGAATGGATTTTTATAAACTAGGGTCCTGAATTGAACAATATTTCTAGCATCTGCTTCGCCGCGTTCGATTGCAATTATTGAATTCCTCTGTACAACGAGCAGTGGCGGCATGCAGCGCATTCTGCACGACAAACAAAGACACCAATATCGACAAAAATGATTTGTGAAAAAATGTGAAACTCATTGATTACTGCAACAGGGGAGTGTTTATTGAGCTGCTTAAAGGCTCAGCTCCAATTGTGCAAATAAAACACATTTTATGCCACTAATTACTGATATAAACTTAGTAATGCTTCATTAGTTAGCGAGTTAATTATGGATTTCCGCGAAACACTTGCTGATCGCACAAACTGTACCAGTCAAGAGGCTTTGTGCTGTTGAGGTGATTAAAAGCTACGATATATCAATACCGATTATTTGCGTTTCAACGGGTTGGGGATGTGGCAGTGGGTTTTACGACCAGATGCTCTTCCTGACACTAATCAGAGAATAGGGTGAGCATCACTTTTCCTGCCCCCCAGGGCCTCACATTTAGTGCGACGTGTGTTGGCGACCACGGGACACCAGTTGAGTTCGGCATTGCTTACACTTGTGCCAGTCTCCTCTCAATTATCATTCCTGTCAACCTCCCTTGGTCAACTCTTGTTCTTTTCTGACCCCGACGGTATTAGGGTCTTTCACTTGGCCCTTGTCTCAGCTTTCCTGATCCCTCCTTCTTCGAGGGGTCAGACGTCTTGTTCTCTTTTCATTCTATTTCCTTTTGTCTTTAAGATTCCCGCACTGTTTTTTGATAATTGGCTCTCCATGTATCTAAATTACCTTAAGCGAATTATTTGAATCTACAGAACATTTTGTAGGTATTTTCAATCTACGTTGCATTTTGTAAGTCTTTTCGACCTAAATTGCATTTTGCGAGCATTTTCAACCTCAATTGGAGGGTCCAATAAATGAACTGCCTAAGTCCGTTTTTTCAACTTTTCAGGAAATGAAATACAAAGTTTCAAACTTACACAAAATCTATATTTTTCACTTCTGTAATCCAATTTTCTGTTACATGGAAATATACATATCAACTATTATTTAAAATAACTAAAAGCTCTTATTAGTAGTGAAATGTAGTTTATAAAATGCAAAATACACTCATGGACATAGTGATTTTTTGGTTTGTATAGTGTTTTCCTGTTAATATTTGGGCCTCAAATGTCACTCGCAGTCATCCACATCACCCATTTCATCTTAAAATGTGGTTTTAGGGGCCCGTAGGGATCCCGAGTTTTGTTTCTCACATTGAGACGTTGAAAATGAGCTGTTTTCTACGCACATTTCAGCATGCATTTTAAGAGGTTAGGCCCTCTTTTATGAGAGGTATGTAGAAGAGTTACATCAATGATTACTTTCGTGCCTCTGATGGACATCTGTACCAAATTTTACGTTGATCCACTCAGCCGTTCTCGAGTGACGCGCGTGCAAATTTGTGCACAGACAAACAGACAGACAGACAAAAAAATTGTTTTTGCGCACAACCGTCATAAACCAGTCTGAAACGCGTTAATAAACTCAAACAATATCTAGGATGGGAAGAGGGAAATGTAGGATTTATTTCAATGGATTTGGTGGACTTAGGGATTTCTTTCGTTGCCTTGAGCGGACTTAGGGATTTTATTTTGCTGCATTGAGTGGACTTAGTGATTTATTTTCCTGCATTGAGTGGACTTAGTGATTTCTTTGGACTTAGGGATTTCTTAAATTTAATTACTAGAAAGTACGAATTATACATATGCAAGTTACATAGACTTAGAGTTATTTATCATTGAAACTGATTGGAGATTTGAAACGAGCGGGAAATTTTGGTCCAGATACATGCATTAACTTATCTCCATTTGTCCAAAAACGGACTTAGGGATTTTATTTATTGGACCCTCCAATTGCATTTTGTAAGGATTGACAATGTAATTTGCTTTTTAGTAAGTCTTTCAATGTAGGTGGGGGCAATTTTGTGAGTATTTTGAATTTCAGTTGCATTTTGTAAGTATTTTCAACCTAAACCACATTTTGCAAATATTTTCAATCTAAATTGAATTTTATATGGTGGGCATTTTGTAAGTATTTCGACTCTCAATTGCATTTTGTGAGCATTTTGAATCTAAATTAAATTTTGTAAGTATTCTCAATCTAAATTGCATTTTGTAAGTATTTTGAATTTCAATTGCTCTTTGTGAGTATTTGGAATCTGAACCGGCCATTTTCAATCTAACGTGCATTGTGTATTTTCAATTTCAATTGCATTTTGTAACGTCAGCCGTCCTTGAAATGGCTTTCCGTGGTTTTCCATTTCCAACTCCAGGCAAATGCTGGAACGGTATCTTCTGACAGGCCACGGACGCTTCCTTCCACATCCGTGTATAGTTTCATTCATCTGCCCAAGGTTGCGGGTTTAAACCCGGCCGAAGTCGTCGTTTTTTTTAAGAGCGTTAAAAATCCCTCAGTATGCCTTCCTTTGGAGGGGAAGTAAAGCCGGCGTTCCCATGTCATAGATTTATGGCATGTAAAAGAACCTTCCAATAATTACACTTGAAGCCACATTATAGGTTAGACTTGACTAACGCTCTTAGGTTCCAACGTTCGTCTCCAGGAGCCGACTGCGGTGGCATCTGGCAAACAAGTTCAGAACTAGTTGTCGTTGACGGTGGCGTTTGGTAGCAGAAGTAGGAACTACTTGACAATTGAATGCCTGCAGTCCTTACTTGAATTAAAAACACATAACACACTCTAATACAGCCATCACAATTAACACCGGTTGTCAGACAGATCCTACACACACACAAGGTACATGGGGCTACATGACCACGTTGTCGCAACCCCGAAACTGAGGAACCAACCAACCATCATTACTTTCATCTCCCATTAACTCCTCTCATGAGGTTGGCGTCAGACAGGGCATCCGGCCGTAAAAACATTCGCTACATAGAATTTCATCGGATCTCATCCCCAACCCTATTGGAAACAGGAATGGAGGGAGTGGCGGTCAGTGTCCAGCTGAAACAGACGGTTTGTTAGTTTTGTTCATTCAAATTTTTCAACTTAGATTTATGGGAACATCGAACCAACGAGACTCGAAATATCAAAACTCTACTGTAATAGCGAACGTGATATCGAGGTATTTCAGCGCCTGTCACCTATGTGTTTACAATTCTCATACTGGTTACATGAACTTACACCATGAAAATGCCGATATTGTATCACCGGAGGTAGGAGCGCTTCTCTGACAGTCACTCGGGTTAGGTCCATAGGGCTCACACACACCCTCTCGCATCACAAGGGCGATGAGTGCCCCCACTTCTCTCCAAGCGCGTTCTTTGAAGTCTCAACCTGTGTGTACAGCTAAAATCTCACTCCTCATTAATATTCTCTCAGCCACTAGACTCTTTCATATTTGACGTTATACGTATAATTTTAACATATTAGCCTAAGGGAGGATAAGCTTTAAAAACAATTTTCATGGATTTGCCGTAGCAGGCTGTCTTTAGGACAAGGAGTACCAACCCTACAACATGTATTACTGTGTAAGTACAGGGCGCCCGAGAATGTTCTCCGCAATGGGTACGTGCAGCTGTGAGTGGTTGAGTCATGAGTTTAGTTGGCTGCACTGCACTGTGTCCTTCAAAGCGGGACTCCCCCGTGTGGGCTGTCAGTGTGAATTGCGATGAGCCAGCGAGCCTGCATGTCTTCAGTGTGTATTACAGTAAGCGAGCGTTCGGATAGATTATTATTGGAAGAGTGCAACAGTAAACAGGCGGTAATGTTTACTACTGAAGAGAGAGTTTTTTGGTGGAGTACGTTTTTCGCGAAGGCGATCGGTTTACAGAAAATGTAAAATTAAGATTTCAGGCGCGGTTTCCTAATTCAAAGTGTCCAAACCGTGATACCGTTCGGGATTTGGTAAGTAAATTTCGTGTGACTGGCTCAGTTCACGATGTACCGGGAACAGGCAGGCCTACGCTTTTAACAGACAAAAAACTTGATGAAATCTCCGATATAATGCTGCGTAGTCCAAGTAAATCAACACGAAAATTAGCTCAATAAACAGGACAACACATAAAGCTGTAAGAGACAAGCTTCAGTTGTTCCCTTATAATGTTACCGTGGTTCATGAATTAAAACAAACTGATTACGGAAAAAGAGTGATGTACTGTGAATGGTTCCAGCATCGGTTATGAATGGCTGTGGTGAGTACAAAATTTACAGTTTATTTGTTATGATGCAAGCGGCAGCCGTGCTACCAACGTAACTGCTGTAGCTAGCTCTCGCAGACGCATGTAGGCGCTGCGGAGAAAATTCCCGGACTCACTGTACTAACCATCGCATATTATGAAGTTGGTTTTAAATATGCTCCGTGTTGACTGATATTATTCTCAAATTATAAAATCCGCCTTGTCAATCACTAGAAAGTAGTTTAATAATTAAATTAACACGTACATGTTTCATTATATCAATGAATAGCAGTAGTGCCCGGCTTCGCCCGGTGGATTTATTTGTTTTATGGATGATAATGAATCCTACTACTGAACTCGAGCGCTCAAGGACAAGGATTGGAAAGCACCAAAGCTTATTGCAGCTGATAACCTCAGTATACAGGATCTTTCATATAAAGTAAGAACGGCAAGCGCCAGTTTTGTTATTCGCTGGTGCGGTGGCCTTGGCCGAGCTTGTGGCGCGCCATGGTCCCCTGTTGTACTATTGAAAGCGCGCGCGTAGTACATACGTGGACTGTTTTTTTGTCCCTCCCCCCAAGTTCCGATGGATTGTATACAAATTACAGATTGACATACCAAACTGATTTTACTACTAAATGTTTGCTTGTTTTATTCGTATGTCTCAACATAATCGCCAAAACGATTGAAACAATTGTCGTATCGTTACACCAGCTTTCCAATGCCCTAGGCAAAACATTCTGCCACCACTGAGGTGGGTGCGTCTGGAGAGTCTCCTGAAGTTTTTCCTTTTTGACGAAGCGTTGCCGCCCAACCATACCATCAATTCTCGAAAAAGGTGAAAATCATTCACGACAACACTGTGCCAACGTTACGATAGACTTTTTCAAAGAATTCAAGTGTGAAGTTTTGGATCATCTGCCGTTTAGTCCAAACCAGCACTGAATGGTTTTCACCTTTTTCGAGAATTGAAGGTATGGTTGGGCGGCAACACCTCGTCAAAAAGGAAAAACTTCAGGGGAATGTCCAGACGCACCCACCTCAGTGGCGGCAGAATGTTTTGGCGAGGGCATTGGAAAGCTGGTGTAACGATACGACAAATGTTTCAATCGTTTTGGCGATTATGTTGAGACATACGACTATAACAAGCAAACATTGTATAGTAAAATAAGTTTGGTTGTCAATCTGTTGTTTTTATACAGCCCATCGGAACTCGAAAAATAAACAGCCCTCGTATGTAGTATGCGCGCGCTTTCAATGGTACAACAAGGGGCCATGGAGCGCCACAAGCTCGGCCAAGGCCACCGCACCAGCGAATAACAAAACTTCCGCTTGCCGTTCTTACTTTATATGAAAGACCCTGTACTGCACCAACACCATCGCCATTATACAGCGGCATACTATTGTCATGATGATAACTGGTTTGAGGGGCCTAAGAAATCTTTCTGCACTAATTACCCCCCGTGACTGCAATATTTATAAAAAGCTCGCAATTCTGCACCAGGAACACAGGTAGGGGCGACGTGCTGTAGAACGCAATGCCAGGCAACAATAGACTTAGATATCATTGAAGCGGTTCGGGAGCGCTTGTTCTTCCGACTTACTGAACAAAAATGAATCTTTATGGTTACCTGAGTGGTGTAGCCTAATGCTACATAGCCTAAACTATTCCTCTTGAATCTGGCTATCATATACAAAAATAATTTTTCGAATCCGACTGGTAGTTCCAGAGATTAGCACGTTTAAACTGACAAACAAACAAACTCTTCAACTTTATTATATTAGTATAGATAACTTCGTCAGCGTGAAGAATCTTAGAAACTATGATATCTTAACAAAAAACTAAATAAAAAATAAACAAGAAGTTCCGTGAAGAACTATACAGCCTACTTTTCATGCCAATGATTATTCTACAGAATATGAACCTATCTAGAATAATGACGAAATTAAGTTGGTAATATCGAAATATCTAATTAGTTCAAAATATACCTGGTATAATGTAGCCTAATAGAGCACTAAAGTTGGCAGCCCTGGTGACTGAATATATTCTTAGTTCCATCTCTTAAGGTACAGAATACAAAATTTGGTTGAAGTCCAATGGACGTTACATACAGTTAGACACTGGATATATCAGCACGCGTAAAAGCATGTTGCCAACAATGTCATGCGTGTGCTGGTCAGAAATAATCTGAAATATTATGATATCTTGTTGTGCCAATTTTGGATGAAATCCATTTGTTAGTATAGAAGTTACATGTATTTTAAAATTGGACATATCAGCAGGCATAGAATCATGTTGGCAGCACTGCCTTGTATAAATTACTCCAAATTAATCTAGAATGTCAGGTGCTATACGTGTGCAAAGTATAGAGCTGTTGGCTTGCATACTTTCTGATATATTGATATTAGGGTAAAAAAGTATAGACAGCATTTATTAACAGTTGGCAGCCCTGATTGCTCCTAACAATACTTATAGTCATATATGTTATGGTACACATAGCACATACGAAATTTGGTTGAAATCCAACTGATAGTATAGAAGTTACAAGTATTTAAAAATTGGTACTATCAGCAGGCTTATAATCATGTTGGTAGAACTGACGTATATAAGTTACTCCAAATTAATCTAAAATGTCAGAATATACGTGTGCATAGTTTAAATCTGTTGGCTTGCATACTTTCTGATATATTGGTATTTGGATAAAAAAAATAGAGAGAGCAATTATTAACAGTTGGCAGCCCTGGTGGCTCTTAGGAATACGCTCAGTCATATCTGTTTATGTACAGATATTACACACAAAATGTGGTTGAAATCCAATTGATAGTGTAGAAGTTATATGCATTTAAACATTGGACCTATCAGAAGGCTTAAAATTATTTTGGCAACACTGTCATGGTTGGCCTCCTGGAAATTAAACTGAAATAGTCTTATCTACATGTGTGCCAATTTTGGAATAACTCCCATGCATACCTTGCAAGATATCCAACATGGAGCTCAAATTTCTAGTGCGTTTTTTCAGCAGTTGGTAGCACTGACATCATTTTCAAATATGGACGTGAGATATTCCGGTGTACATCTTTACTCATATTAAATTTGGTTTTGATTGCTGCAGCCCTTTAGGAGTTGATAGGGGACACACACACACAGCCAGACAGACAGCCAGACAGACAGACACACATTTTCCCGGATCGATCTCATAAGTCTACTTTTTCCTCATTTTTGCAAAATGTGAAAAGTAGGCTAAGAAAATGGAGATCCTTACAATTAGTCATTAATTTAAATAAATGAAAGGTTACATAATATTAATAATTAATTATAGGTTTACCTCACGAGGCTTAGTGTACCCCGTTTTATCGTAAAGTGATGCCCCTGTGGTAGAATTCAGCCAGCTGATTGTTGAACTATCGTCGGACTGCTGTCTTGGCGTCATTATTGCACGTGAATCGGTGTCCTGCCAGGAACTTCTTCAGTGGACCATCACAACGTGAGACCACGTTGGCAACCAGAACCGCCGACTAGCTCCGGTTATTTCTCTGGGAGAGTCTGGACCAGGGGGATGACAGTTCATAGGGAGCGCGTTGGTCGCAGTAAAGCTCTGCTCTGGATATTCTGCCAACCAATAAGAATTAATTTTAGCACTAAGGTTCCGTAGTTGGCACTCATGAACGCTCACAACAAACCGACTGGCGAATGCGGGAATAGTCTGGTTTGATTGATTTTCCTCGTGGTGTTGGTTGTTTGGATTTGTTCGGTATTTTGACTATTTATTTGAATTGAATTGAGAGTCAATCATGCCACTGCAAGGGAGGTTAAATTTCCAAGCACCGGGATGTGAGAATTATAATGATAGTAAGAACAATACGGCAATTATCATCTTCCTGGTGTTGACCATGTGTAAAACTAGTGGGCAATATGGACTACTCTCGAATAAAAATATATCGAGAATAAATGTGTGCATTTCATCTCTTGTTTGTTTTCTTACCCATTCTCCTTTGCATTGCAATAAAATTTGTGATTTACGGCTACGGGGAGGGGTGGGTGGCAGCCGGCGTGCTAGGCAAAAAGTGAGGTTATGGCAATGTAGTGTGTGCATTTGAACAGTTTTCTTTATAGTCATCGAATATCCTAACAATTCTGTAGAGTAGGAGAGCAATGTTTAATTAGCCTAAAGGTGAATTAAGCTCTAGAACGGCATAACTGTGTCCTTCGTGACAAATCTATTGCCAACATTGATATATATCAAAATGTATTATTTTCCTATCTGGACGTATATTTCAGCGCCTAGTGAAAGGCGCAGTTATGTTTGTGTTATTTACATCATTAATCAATAACTCATCGCAGAACATGCTGTTCAATTACGTGTAATAAAGGCTACTTTCATATGGCTTTTTACTTTTTATGTTGCCAGACTTGCCGGAGCAGTACATAGTCTCAGGCGTTGCTCTCTCTCGGAAATTCTATAACCAAAAGTGACGAATCTCTTATAGTTACATGGTCCTTGGTCTGGACCTCGCCCCTAGTGAGTCCACGTTATTGGTCCGCTGAAGAAGATCCTGGCAGGACAGCGATTCACGTGCAACGATGACGCCAAGACAGCAGTCCCACGATGGTTCCACAGTCAGCCGGCTGAATTCTACCACATGGGCATCTCAATTTCAGTGCTGCGATGTTTGAACAAATTTTGAGACTACCTGGAAGAACAGCGTAAGATACGTACCTGTATGTATTTACTTGGGCTGAAAAGAAATAGGGGCAAATAATTCTCGACCCACCATCGTGTTTCCAAGTTTATAAGAAAATATCAACTGTAATTAAAAATATTTTCTGAGAGTCGACGTGCGTCTCTCAACATGGCGATGTTTTTATTGAGTTTACGTTCCGCGAAAAAAATAGACCGAGATTCAAGAGTGTCTTCTCCAGGGTAAGGTGTCGTGGTTGTGTCCTGATTGCGGTCATTCCAGATTGCGTTCACCTCATTAGCAAACCAGATTGCGATCACTTTCATTTTAGGAAGAACTATAAACATTCCAGCGTCCAGATTGCGATCACTTTTCTTGGAAGACCGGTCCTTGGTTCTTGGTTCTTCCCGACTGACTCATACCCTCCGTAAGTTTTGTGGATAACAAGGGGAAACTGATATTTCACTACCTAACCAAAAAATACAGTTCAGAGTTCAGCTGATCACACCCCATAAAATCAGAATCTATTTATATCCAACAATTTTTAAGAAACCGTTGTCAATTTAAAGTACTGTATTTAAATCCCAATGTGACTTTCTTTAAGTTCAAGAGGAGAGGTGTTTGAATGCCAGTGAATCGTGTACAATTGGCGAACTGGTTGCTCACACTTTTAAATGTACCATCAACGAAAATACTGTTTTCTCTCGCAACATTTTCTTGGCTAAAGAACTGGCAAGGAATAATATTCGGTCCTGTGTGCCATCATCTGACAAAAGAAAGCTTTTCTCCGTCAAACATGGTCAACAGCTCCTCATTGCGAATGATTTCTATAAGTGAAAGGTGAGGAAATCCCCAGGGGAGTTACAACCGGACCGGTCTCCCAAGAAAAGTGATCGCAATCTGGACGCTGGAATGTTTATAGTTCTTCCCTAAAATGAAAGTGACCGCAATCTGGACTACAAATGAGGCGAACGCAATCTGGAATGACCGCAACCAGAAAGACACCAGGTGTCGCAGAATGAATATTCTGCAGTTGTAGCAATCTTGGTTAAATCTTTGGATCCGAGAGAACGCTCTATGAAGTAGGTTATGTTGGCAAACCTGCAATAAGACGAGAAGTTGTAGAGAATAAGCAAGGTTAAGCCCTGTAGGGTTGCACAACGACTTAAGGCTTCTGGGAATGTACAGAACTGCTTTTGTTTGCCTGCCAGCTTAGCGTGAATTCAGCGAGCAGATGTCACAGATTTAACTACTTCATCTAGATTATGTAATGAGAAATATTGTAGCATTCTAATTCATGTTACCCCAGGCAAGCTGGCATCTCTTGTGCATGTTTCAGTCAGTTATTAGTGAGTTAACAACAGAAATGAATGCCTTCACCTGCGCTGTCTCTTTCTCTCATGATATTTAAGTCGGGATTTTGCGTGTTCTTTTTAAGAGTTGATTATTCGTGTAATTTGTGTTGCGGTAATTCCGGGCGGCTCTCACGAGATTAAAAATATGAAAGGATTAATCTGTCGTTCATAGCTGTGCTTTAAAGTGTATAATTTAGCCCAGTATATACAACCTGTGACAATAAAGTTCGGTGAATAGTCCTGTACTCACGACAGTGACCCTACTGTCCTTCGAAATAGTCCCTTCCCGTAACTATGCAATGCTGAGATCGGCGATACATGTCCTGGAAACTTTGCAAGAAGGCGTCCTTTGGGATGGTGTTCAAAAAGATCATCACGTTGCGTTCGGTGAATAAAGTCAGAACGGTCGACCTGGCAACATTGGCGACACACAACGCAACGTGTAAGACCTGTTTGACACAGTGCGTGTTTAGAAGGATGAATTTATGCAACCTACCATGCACACCTGTTCGGTGGGTGGCAGTGAGAAGGATCAATTTATGCAACCTACCATACACACCTGTTCGGCGGGTGGTAGTGAGAAGGGTGAATGTTCTGAGGAATGGAATGGCTCTGAAAACCATTGTCACGGGCGACGAGACCTGGTGTCTGAGGTACGACCCCGAAGTCAAGCGCCAAAGTATGGAGTGGCGGGGTCCAGGTCCAGGGTCACCGAAAAGCCGTAAAGGGGCAGAGGTTTTCGGACATCCAACGTAATGTGACGACCCAACTGAAGGCTATCCCTAAATTGTTTCCAGGACTTGTACAGACATCCTCAGAAGTTCATAACCATCCACGGGGATTACTTCGAAGGACAGTAACAGCTGTTACAGGTAAGCCAACAATCCGTTCGTAATATAGACCCATTCACCGAGATTTTCGGTCAGAGGTTGTTGTATTTCCTTTCTCCTCTACAAGTCGCAGATTTGCAACTTTCTTTGTAAAGAAAGTTCGGTCAGTTCGAAATCCCGACAGAATATTGAATCTAGTTGATTGGTGTCGGGTATTGTAGTTATCTTTATTCTTTTATGTTCGACGGTGTCGAAATGTTAACATTTTGTGTCAGCAAACTGTATCATAATGAGGCTCATTATAACACAATTTTTCATTATGAAACAGTTTCTCCCACCAATCAGAGCTCAAGAAACAGTTGTGTGACAAATCAGGCTAGGTAAGGATACCTTCGCGCATGCGCTCAAAATCCAACATATTTCTATGTTGGCAAGCAAAGTGAATGGTCTCTGCATTCGGAGTGCCTTGACCCACGCATGCGCTCTGTTCAGTCAGCAAAGCCAGCGCTCCCTCTTCACTAACTGAATTTACTGAATCCTACAGATATTTATGAATATTTATGTTAAAACATATAATAAAGTTATAATTATCGTCGAACATAAACAGTAGTATGCAACTCGCCTATAATGGTAATTATATTGCCATTATAGGCTCGTTGCATAATGTACTATTTTTAGCCTATTTTCAATTTTGAAAAAATAGGCTTATGAGATCACCTTTTGTCCGTGTGTGTGTGCGTGTGTGTGTGTGTGTGATTCGTGTGTGTGTGTGTCCCCCCCTAATAAAATCTAAACGGCAGGAGCGATTTCAATGAAACTCGGAAAGTTCATAGCACTATTCCCGGCGACCTCGACCGTGCCCTTCAAATTGTGTTACGACTCACCAATCCAACATGACGGCTGTGCGAAATATTTCACCAGCATTCAATATCTCCGAAACTATTACAGATATTACCCTGACATTTTCTATGGTGCTAGAGGGAACTACTATAAGTTCACTTATGTGACTTTCGTAAATCTGGTAACTACAAAACGAACATGGCGGCCAAGCGAATTTTCGACTTTTAAATAGACGTTTCTCGCGATTTGACCAACCAAACGCAATGAAACTTGGTACAGTATATGTTTATATACATTGTAATGCACCGACATCTAACTTCGTTCAATTGTGTACATAATCAAAAGATGGCGGATGTGCGAAATATTTCACCGGCATTCTATATCTCTGAAACTATTAGCGGTATCTCCCTAAAATTTTGTACTGAGATAAAGGCCACTACTGGAAGTCCATCTATAAGATTTTCAAAAACCGGTTAACTACAAAACGAACATGGCGGCCAAGCGAATTTGATCATTTTAAATAGACCTTTCTCGCGATTTAATGTTCCAAGCGCACTGAAACCTAGTACAGGAAATATTTATACACATTGTAATCCACTGGTATCTAATTTAGTTCAATTGTTTACATAACCTCAAGATGGCGGCAGTGCGAATTTTAAAATTAAGTTTTTATTTCTTGTGATGTAGTCATGCGATCGAAGTGAAAGTTTGAATAATGAACCTACGCAATCATTTTCCTTTAATGGTACATGACTCTATGGCCTATACATTTAACAATCGAACGTGGCGACCATCCGAAATATTTAGACGATACTGAATATCTAGGAATCTATTTTAGCAATCAAACTGCATTTTTTAATGTTCATAGGGGCTATGAACTTAAGTTCACCTATAGGACTTTAAATAACCTGGTGATCACAAATCCAACATGGCGGTGACGCGCATTATAAATATTCACATGGACGTTTCTCGCAATTTAACCATCCGCGTGCAGTGAAACTTGGTACAGTAAATCTTTATCCGAATGTTAATCCACTGGCATTTAATTTATGTCAATTGTTTCCATAACCTCAAGATGGCAGCTGTGAAATTTTTTTAAATCTCCTTGTTTTTTCTTGTGTCCTAGTTATGCGATTGACGTTTGAATACTACACGTTCACAATAATCTGCATGTAACAGTACATAACTCTAGGACCTACATATATAAAATCCAACATGGCGACCATCCGAAATATTTAGTCGGTTCTCAATATCTACGAATCTATTACAGCAATCAAACTGAAATTGTGTATGTTAAATAGTGGCAATTAACATAAGTAGGATATATGAAAATAGGCTGTATAGTTCTTCACGGAACTACTTGTTGTAACTGTTGTTCTATTGGTCTCGGGCATTGTAGTCATCTTTATTCTCCTTTCCTCTCCTCCGGTTGGTCTCGTGACTCGAATGGCAGTCTGGAATGTGCGATTATAACCGACTTTGAATAGTCAAAGGGGTTGTGGATTAAAGATGCTAAAATTTTGTGAAGTAAATCAGTTGAAATGAATCCGCCGAAGAAAATACTTCGAGTGATATGTCAAGTGGATTATTGAGGGGAGGGGCAGTTAATCGGGGTACTACAATTATTAACAAGTAGTTCCGCGAAGAACTATACAGCCTATTTTCATATATCCTGCTTATGTTAATTGCCTCTATCACCATACAATATTTCAGTTTAATTACTGTAGATATTGAGAACCATCTAAATATTTCATATGGTCGCCGGGATGGATTTTTATTTTTGTACTATTACATTAAGATTATTGTGTACGTGTGGTATTCAAACTTCAATCGCATGATTAGAACACAAGAAGTAAAAACGAGATTTTAAAATTACGCACAGCAGCCATCTTGTGATTATGCAAACAATTGAAATAAATTAGATGCCAGTGGATCAACATTTGTATAAGCATTTAACGAGCAACGTTTCACGGCACTCGGATAGTTAATTCGCGAGAAACGTCCATTTAAATATTTATACTTCGCGTCACCGCCATGTTGGATTTATGCTCACCAGGTTACTGAAAGTCCTATAGGTGAACATATGTTCATAGTCTCTATGAACATTAAAAAATTCAGTTTGGTTGCTGTAAAAGATTCATAGATATTGAGAACCGTCTAAATATTTCGGAAGCTCGCCATTGAGGATTGTTATATGTATAGGCCATAGAGTTATGTACCATTCAAAGACAATTATTGCCTAGGTTCATTATTCAAACTTTCACTTCGATCGAATGATTACGGCACAAGAAATAAAAACTTAATTTTAAAATTTCGCACAGCTACCATTTTGAGGTTATGTAAACAATTGAATTAAGTTAGATGGCAGTGCATTACAAACTGCAAAATCATTTACTGTACCACATTTGACGGCGCTCAGAGAGTTAAATCACGAGAAAAGTCTATTAAAATATTTCAAATTCGCGTGGTCGCCATGTTCGTTTTGTACTTTACAGGTTTATGAAATATACATAGGTAAACTTGTATCAGTACCCTTTATCACCGTACAAAATTGCAGGGTGATATCTGTAATAGTTTCGGAGATATAGAATGTCAGTGAAATATTTCGCACAGCCGCCATTTTGAGGTTATGTAAACAATTGAACTAAATTAGACTTCAATGCATTACAATGTGTGTAAACAATTGCTGTACCAAGTTTCATTACGTTTGAATAGTTAAATCGCGAGAAAAGTCTATTTAAAAGTCTCAACTTCGCTTGGCCGCCATGTTGGTTTTGTAGTCACCAGGTTTTTGAAAGTCTCATAGGTGAACTTCTAGTAGTGCCCTTTATCACAGTACACAATTTCAGGGCGATATCGGTAATAGTTTTGGAGATATTGAATGCTAGTGAAATATTTCGCACAGCCGCCATGTTGGATTGGTGAGACGCAACCAAATTTTAAGGGCACGGTCGAGGTCGCCGGGATTGGCGCTATGAACTTACCGTGTTTCATTGAAATCGCTCCAGCTGTTTAGATTTTATTAGGGTAGGACACACACACACCTCTCTCTCTCTCACACACACACACACACACACGCACACACACACACGGACAAAAGGTGATCTCATAAGGCTATTTTTTTAAAATTGAAAATAGGCTAAAATACTTTGAAATACTAAATTGTTAATCCAATTCAGTGAACCTGCTGTTGTGGCCCGCGGCTATGACAACGGTTTGACATGCTCGTGGGCTCATTGTGATGAATATGGGGCTAATGGAAGTGCTCGTGACATGAGTGTTTTAATGTGAACATGATTTCCATACAAACCCTCGCATGTTGCAGTCCATTGTCCACACTTCACACTGCAGCTCACTGACAGGTTCCGCTGCGGTGTTGAGCGTACTTCATTTCACTGGAGTGGATTCGCGTTTATAACACTAGCGCTAAGAAATCACAACTCCACTGACGTATCCTCTGTGTCCAAACATGCGCTGTATTGTCGGCTGTTGATTTTTTCATTTGTAGCCTATTTTCATTTATGAAAATATAGGCTTATGGGATCATCTTTTGTCCGTGTGTGTGTGTGTGTGTGTGTGTGTGTGTGTGTGTGTGTGTGTGTGTCCTAATAAAATCCAAACGGCTGGAGCGATTTAAATAAATCTCGGTGACGTCATAGCATCATTCCGGCCGACCCCGACCATGCCCTTTAATTTTATTACATCTCACCAATCCAACATGGCGGCTGTGCGAAATATTTCACAGGCATTCAATATCAACGAAAACATTACTGATATCACCCAGAAATTTTGTACGGTGATACAGGGCTCTACTACAAATTCATCTATGTAACTTTCAAAAACCTGTAATGTACAAAACGAACATGGCGGCCAAGCGAATTTCAAACATTTTAATAGACTTTTCTCGCGATTTAACCCTCTGAGCGCAGTGAAATATGGTTCAGTGAATGTTTATACACATTGAAATGCACTGGGATATGATTTAGTTCAATTGTTTATATAACCTCAAGATGGTGGCTGTACAAAATATCAAAATTAAGTTTTTATTTCTTGTGTATTAATCATGCGATCGAAGTGAACGTTTTACTAGTGAACCTACTTATATAAATCTAACATGGCGACCATGCGAAATATTTAGACGGTTCTCAATATCTGTTATTCTATGGCAGCAAACAAACTGAAATTTTGTGTGTTGATAGAGGTTATGAACATAAGTTCACCTATGGGACTTCCAATGACCTGGTGAGCACAAATCCAACATGGCGGCGACGCGAAATATAACTATTTAAATGGACGTTTCTCGCTATTTAACCAACCGAGCGCAGTGAAACTTGGTGCGGTAAATGCTTATACAAATTTTAATCCACTGGCATCTAATTTATTTCAATTGTTTTCAAAACGACAAGATGGCAGCTCTGGGAAGTTTTAAAATGTGGTTTTCATTTCTTGTGTCCTAATCATGCGATTGAAGTTTGAATACTACACTTACACAATAATATTCCATGTAATAGTACATAACTCAAATACCTACATACATAAAAATCCAACATGGCTGTAGACTTGGCTACTACTAGATGGCATCGCATCCAGAGGCTGGTGACGAACGTTGGAACATCAGAGCATTAATCGAACCTAACCTACAAATTTTGCTTCACGTAAGTTTAGTTAGTGGAAGGTTCATTTGCATGCCATAAATCTATGAGATGTCTTTACTTCCTCTCCGAAGGAAGCCGTACTGAGGGATTTTTAACGTTCTTAAGATATCCAACGACTCGGCTGGGTTTGAACCCGCGACCTTGGGCATACAAGCTCAACTACGCCGCCCTGATGCTCTTCAATGATATGGATGTATATGACATGCACACACAATTGAAATACACGCGTGTACTTAGCTGATTCCTGGGTGATCCTGTATCTGCGTCCACTCCACCGTGGACTTCACTGTAGCGTGTGGGGTTTGTCTGATAACATGTGTGTGTGGGACTACAACTCCTCATATATATAGTTTGTATGGCATGAAGATGCAATATACAATTATTTACATTCTACAGTATTTACAGTACAAATATATACAGATTGAGACCTTGATCTGCAAGTAGCTTCAGTTTTGTTAGAGCTATATATCTAATTTCTGTAACCATTCTAAAGCTTCATCACTAGCTTGATGAATCTCCTTCATTGGACCATTGAACCTTCGGAGTGGGCAATCCATAGCGATGTGACTGATGGTCTGAGGCACATCTGCACAGTTGCAGAAGGGATTCTCGGCAATTTTCCATTTGTGCTTCCAGAACTGACGCCTACCGTGTTGAGTTCTTATACGGTTCAGCGACGTCCAGATTTTCCTTGGAAGGTCGAAACCAGGGGGCTGCTTAACTGGATCTGAGATAAGACCTAATCTGTCTGGATTTGAAGTCAGCCACTCATTGCGCCAAGCTTCATTCACTTGAAACTGCTCTTGGACCAACTTCCTTCCTTGTCTCCAAGAAGGATTCCGGGATTTCAGCCTGAGATCTTTAGGTGAGCAGTCTAGATGAATTGGCAGAAGAGGGTTGTCACAACATTTAAGCCATTCTCTCTTCAGTGCCATTTGTCTTCGAAGATGAGGAGGCGGGATGTTGGAGAGTACTGGTAACCATTCCAAAGGTGTAGATTGGATGGTTCCTGATACAGTCCTCATTGTGTCGTTTAGCTGTACGTCTATCTTCTTTGCATGGACGCTGTTAAGCCATACTGGGCAGCAATATTCTGCTACTGGATACACTAGGGCAAGTGCTGAAGTTCTGAGGGTGGTCCCAGCCCGTTCCTGTGAGTTTGTGCAGGATGTTGTTGCGGGTTTTGATCTTAGCAGATGTTTTGCCTAGATGTTCACTGTAAGTCAAGGATCGATCCAAGATGACGCCTAAATATTTAGGATGAGGATTGAATTTCAGTAGATGACCCTGGTATTGAACCCTAGGAATGTAGTTGGCCTGTTTGTTGCTCAGATGAAAGCAGCTGACCTCTGAATTGCTATGTTTGGTTTTAGTCTCCAGGTTCTGAAGAACCCCTCATAGATGTATCATTGTAATATGTCAATTACAATATTCACCAATAGCTCAGTGGTCAGAGGTCACGAGTTCGAGACCCACACGACCTAACGGCCTTCAATTCTCAAAACACTTGTTTATTTCCGAACTTTGTTCCGCTAGAAACTTAGATGATATCAGCTGAACCATGTCGAACCGCTGTTAGCGGAAATATCAGCTCCCTTGGCAGCAACGCGATAACGACCTGTCGATAACTTGTACTTCACCTTCCTGGGAGCGAAATATTTTGTTTTATTGGTAAAACGGTCTTTGTCACTTTTCTGGTCTCTGTGGTGGAAGATATCGATCTCAAGGAAGAAATAGTCTACCTAGGATTTCGCATTTCCTCTAAGGAAAACTGTGAAGGAGAAATTAAAAGAGGAATAGGTATGGGTAAGAAAGCAAGTCTAACAAGAATATGGAAAGATCATATTACCAAGGAAACAAAGAAGCTATCGTCACGTATGGCTGTGAGTGAAAATGAAAATCCACAGCCTGCTTCCAGTCTCCGACCGGGTCAGGAATGGAATGAATGAAGCCCCCATCTAGCGGCGAAGATTGAACATTGCCGGCTGCCGAAGCCTGTCGCACTCCTCAGGGGCAATGATTAAATGAATGACAGATGTAATGAAATGATGTGGAGAGTGTTGCTCGAATGAAATTATGACAGGGAAAACCGGAGTACCCGGAGAAAGACCTGTCTGCCACCACCTTGTCCAGCACAAATCTCACATGGAGTGACCGGGATTTGAACCACGGACCCAGCGGTGAGAGTCCGGCGTGCTGCCACCTAAGCGACGGAGGCCCTATGTATGGCTCTTAGTTCTAGACCATGAATGCTGCATGCCGCAGGAGAATCGACGCCTTCGAGATGACGTGTTATCGAAGAATGCTACGAATATCGTGGGTAGCAAGAAGAACAAATGAATCTATTCTGAAGGAGCTAAGGATTGCTCCTAAAGCACGCTTACTCCTAAACATCCAAAGGCAAATGTTGAGATTTTTCGGCCATGTCATCCGGCGAGACGGTATTGAGAAGTGTATCATCCAGGGTAAAGTTGACGGCAAACGGCTGAGGGGACCAGTACTTTGACCAGATAAAGAGTCTGACCAATCTGCCACTTCATAAATTATTGCACACAGTAGAAGACCGCGGTGTATGGTGGGATATTGTTAACAGAACTGGATGGAGGGTCACGACGTATGAAATCGAACTACGAGCAAGAAGAAGAAGAAGAAGAAGAGGAAGAAAAAGTGACAGAAGGAGAAACAACTTCATTCAAAAATATACTGACCGGCAAAAAAAGTGGAACACTTCAATTTTTTATGTAATTTCTTAATTTATTCCACTAAAATGTATCGGTTTTCCAATATTTGCATTATTCATGTAAATGATAGATGGTTGGCTACATGTTTTACAACACGCTTTAACTCACAAATTTCGTTACATTTCACAAATCGAACAATTTTCTATTTTTTACTAATGTTCTTTTGGGCTGTTTTTTTTTTTTGCCAAACAAAACAGTGTTAATGTTTGCACTGCACTGCACCGGAACACTGGTCACTAAAGCGAGTGTTTCCATCCTTAGCGTCCATGACAGCTTGTTAGGCTCATCGAAGATTGGGGGTAATTGGTGGTAATAAACCACCCTAAGAAATGTCAATTTCTATTCACGGATGTTTCAGATGTGTGTCCTAATGCGTGAAAAGCTTTTAAAATGTGATTACATCTTTTTCATGGCTAATTTTATACTTTTTAAATTACTGTTCCACTTTTTTTGCCGGTCAGTTTATTTGAATAAAATGGAATTGTAAGTTGACCGCACATATGTTAGTGGAGAATGTTGAAGAATTCAAGACCTTTAATATATCAATCTTCGGCATCTCGTGCTTCTTAACACAATGTGTTTTGAATATGAATTATTTTAAGGGGAAATACATAGCTTCAGGATCCAAAAGAATAACGATATTAATATTTTAACTATGTCATAGATCTTGTACAACAATTATATACGGTCATGGGTTCAAACCCGGCCGAAGTCGTCGGATTTTTTAAGGGACACTAGAGCTGAGTTTTCAGGCAAAAATGACAAAATAACTGATTTTTGTTTTTCCCATATATATATATATCTTATGGACCCCTGTGGAATATTTCAGTAAAACAGTTTTCATGCACCGCCAATTTTAAAGGCTCAGCGACATTTTTAAATCTCCTCTGCGTAAAAAGAAGACTGAAGGCAAATCATAGAAAGTAGGCTATACTATCCTTGAAAGTCGTAGGTTAACTCAAACGAAAGGTCTCCATCCTCTTTATCTCTACTACAAAACATTGTATTTTTCACATATTTTCCACAGAAGTTTCATTGGGTGAGTCAAACTGGTTAATATAGCATGTGATTTTATAAAAATGCTTTTATCTCCAAACAACGTTTTTATGTAATCAAAATGCTCCATTTGCATGAGGTATTCACCAATTTTACTTAAAAATTCACTGGATATTCAGAAACACATGTGTTGCAAGATAACATTGCAATATCTCCAGCCACTTTGTAAATTACAGACCAAAAAAATAAAAAATTATGAAAATTGATCAAAATTCATAAAACATGATGGCACATTAAGAAAAAATTAATCTGACAGCATACATGTATCACTTTCCTGAAATGTCTCAACGTTATAATATTTAGAATAGTTTTATGTATATGTAATGAAAATACCAAGCGTTTTACACAATTGCTAATGCGCATGGAGCATTTTGATCACATGGTATATTTTAATAATATAATTAGTAAAAAATCAATTACATTTCATCCAATTGTTTTCAAATTTGGAATGTGACTTAGTGTTACTATTCTAAGTATGCAGTTTAAATTTCATCTTATTCTGATAAAAATATGTGGATGTTGAAAAACTCAGCCCTAGTGACCCTTAAGAACGGAAGTAAAGCCGGCGGTCCCATGGCATAGATTTATGGCATGATAAAGAATCTTCCACTAACTACAATTGTGTGAAGCTAAAATTTAAATTTGATTAACGCTATTAAGTTCCAATGTTCGCCGCCAGGTTCTGGTTGCGGTGGCATCTAGTAGCCAAGTTTGCTCTAGGTGTCGTTGACGGTAGCATTTTGGTAGCGAAAGTAGGAACTACATTGAAATTGATCGTATGCAGTCCTTACCTGAATCACAGATAACACACACTAATACAGTCATCACAATCTACACCGGTTATCAGACAGATTCTACTCACACCCAAAGTACACGGGGCTACGCAGGCCCTAAACTGAGGAACCAACCTACACACTCATCTTGCTATAAGAAGCAAAATTTTCAATTATTAAAATTCAAATTGTTACTAATTTTATCCATTTTATCAAAATGTGGTTCCCTCATAATATCTCCCATGTTTATAGGAATTTTTGGACTGTTCTTTTTTAAAGTGGGTGTTTAACCTTCAGCTAGCTCGCTACGGTGGGTGAGTGGTTATCGTGTCGGACTGCCAACCCCCAAGTTTGCAGGTTCGCTCCTGGCCGTGGTAAGTGATTTTCGAAAGGCGACAAAAATCACGATACGCATGACATACGTTGTTGGAATGTTGAAGATCCCATTTGAATTCAGTATTCAGGGATTTTCCGCCAACACAAAGTTCCTCATTTCTCTACCAGAAAGCGCTATAGTGACAAGAAGTTTAGATATCTAACCTCCTCGACTTTCATAGAGCTTCAAAGAGCTATACAATTCGACATGCAAGCTGCCCTCTGGGCGTCAAATAACAGAGCTTGCACCCGGCACCCAATACATAGAAGACGTTAAGCAAATGACTAAATCTACTTTTCTTGTGGTTCCTCTTGTTGTTCCAATAGACTTTCATTCTTTCCGAGAAGGCTTGTTTGCGTTGTTCCGACCACTTTGGTCTGTACTGTTTTTGTTGTGGTTGCTCTAATACAACTTCGCATTTTTTAACTTTGTGCCTGAAGGTATACCTTCCTAAAATGTCAGGTGAACTTACGTTTGCGTTTTTGAGGTCCTTTCGAAGTTCCTCTAACCAAGGTGTTGAGTTCTTGAGTGTGGTCAAATAATCTATTATCCTTTTCGTCAATCGATTTTCTGGTAGTCTAGTGAGTTGTCCAAAGAATTTCATTCGTCTTTTCTTAATTTCAATTTCGATGTTTCAATACTTTTCTGTTATTATTATTATTATTATTATTATTATTGTAACCTTCCGCTACGAATAAATCTCCCTTTTTCCCATAATATTAATTAATTAAACGTTATATTTTCATTCCTATTTTGAGCAAACTCAAAACATAGTTTTAACGTTTTATAAAAAGACTAATAAAATCTACAGATGTTTGAGTGAGATTCGTTTTGTAGTCGTAGGTTTAACATCCACTTTAAATTAAAAGAAAAGTTCAAAAATTCCTATAAATATAGGAAGTGTCAGGGGAACGGTGAAGATCAGCACAAAGCCAGGCCCAAATTTTGAAAAATGAATACAAATAATTACGATTTGAATTATGAAAATTTAGAACTTTATTTTTAATAGCAAGATGTGTGTGTTTCTTTGGAGATGTATACAATTGCTGTATAAGATATATGACAGGCACAGTTAGAATATAACAAGAAGTTCCGTGACGAACTAAAGAGCCTACTTTTCTTAAAATTTAAGATCCATGCCAATCTACTGTATATAGGCCTATCTAGAAAAATAGCGAAATTAATTTGGTAATATCGAAATTTCTAATTAGTTCGAAATATCTGTAGCCTAATAGAGCACTACAGTTGGCAGCCCTGGTGACTGAATATATTGTTAGTTCCATCTCTTAAGGTACAGAATACAATGTTTGGTTGAAGTCCAATGGATGGCATGGACGTTACATGCAGTTAGACATTGGATCTATCAGCGCGCGTAAAATCATATTGGCAACAATGTCATGCATGCGTTGGTCAGAAATAATCTGAAATAATACGATCTATTGTTGTGCCAATTTTGAATGAAATCCATTAGTTAGTATAGAGTTACATGCATTTTAAAATTGGACCTATCAGCAGGCTTAGAATCATGTTGGCAGCACTGACGTATATAAGTTACTCCAAATTAATATAGGATGTCAGGTAATATACGTGTGCATAGTTTAAAGATGTCGATTGCATTTTTTCTGATATATTGGTATTTGGAAAAAAGACATTGAGAGCATTTATTAACAGTTGGCAGCCCTGGTGGATCTTAAGAATACGCTCAGTCATATCTGTTTCTGTACACATACTACATACAAAAATTGGTTGATAGTGTAGAAGTTATATGCGTTTAAAAATTGGACCTATCAGCAGGCGTATAATCATTTTGGCAACCGCGGAAGACGTTCAGCAAGTGAGAGACACATGTGGTTGCAGTGACATGGTCTAGCCTTTAGATGATGTCGTCACCTCCGTGGTGTAGTGGTTAGAGTGCTTAACTGCAACCCCGGAGGTCCAAGGTTCGACTCCCAGCTCTGCCACGAAATTTGAAAAGTGGTATGAGGACTTGAACGGGGCCTACTCAGCCTCGGGTGGTCCAAATGAGTAGAGGGGTTTCGATTCCCACCTTAGCCATCCTCGAAGTGGTTTTCCGTGGTTTCTCGCTTCGTCTTCGGGCAAATGCCGGGATGCTACCTAACGTCAGGCCACGAACGCCTCCTTCCCTCTTGCTTGCCTAACCCTCCCACTCTTTCCATCCCTTCGTCAGGCTCCTGTTCGCTTTGCAGGTGAGGCCGCCTGAGCGTAGTGCTGGGGCCTGTTCCACGAATAAACTTTGCAACTTTTCACATTTCACTTTGCACTTTTCAATTCTTGCAAAGTGCAAAGTCTTTCTGTTCCACCATGATCTATGTATTACTTTTCAATTTCTTTGCAAAGTGAAAAGTCTTTGCATAGGAATGATCCGATCATATTTATTCCATGAACAAACTGTATATTTATTCCATGATTTAATGCTTTATTTTTCATGGTGAAACATGATCTTAATTAATAAAAGTATTGATCAGGTGGAACTTTTAACCTGTGTATACTAAAGTGAGGTTATGAACATTCATCTTGACTTTGTACGTCTTCTTGTTGAATTCTTCATCACTATCCTCACTTGATGATTAAAAAAAGCTCTGCGTAACATATTTATAACACTAAACCAAATTCTGCGCCGAGAAACTAGTGTAGAGACTTGTTCATTAACAGCTGAAAAGGCAAAGATTTCTAAAAACTTTTCTATCATTCCTTTGCACTTTGCATTTCTGCACCAATGGAGGAACATAACAGTCTTCTAAAGTGAAAAGATTCCTAACTTTTCACTTTTCACTTTGCAAGACAAATCTGAAAAGTGATGGTGGAACAAAATCTGAACTGAAAAGTGCAAAGTGCAAAGTGAAAAGTTGCAAAGTTCATTCGTGGAACAGGCCCCTGGTCACACTCACAGTCTCAAGCTCCAGGACAGTGCCCTCAGTGGCGGTAAAGGTGGGATCCCTCGCTTAGTCCGTGGGATAAGCCAACCCTGGAGGGTAAAACCGATAACGAAAAACGAAAGCGAACGTTATAGTCTTGGCTTCTTAAGGTACTCATCGACACTTCTGAAGACATTTCATTACAAGTTATCTGATTTTCATGAAATTGGTTCCAAGAATATAAACTAGTGGATTTTTGCCAAAAGAGGAAAATTAAATAAATTTGGGGGGTCTTTTTCAAAGATTAATCACAAAAAATAACGTGCATTTTTAGGACTCGATGTCTTCTCTCATTTTCAACCTAATCGAGTCATTGTTGATGCAAATTGATCTGCTGTGTGTTCAGAATGTTGTATAGCAGAATCGTTTTTGTATCATTGATTGAATCAAATATATTAGCTTTGTTTTACAATTTACGTTATTTTGATAGAAAAAATAAATTAATTGTGGGGGGCGCGACCCGTAATTTCAATTTAACAGCTTCTTTCTGCTTTACAACATGGCTGCATTATTTGTCTATATTTTAGTTTTTAAATGAAACTAATATCTACATTCTAAGTGAACATTTTAACTGCCCAAGTCAAGACAAATATTGAAAAAAATGAAGTGAGAGAAATCGTAACTTAAAGTTGAGGTACACATTTAAAGTAAAAAGTCCTACTTTTCAACTCCCTAAAACTGCATTATTTTGGATTTTATGTCAATTTTCTGCATTCTCCGACCCGTGGGCATCTCCTACATTGTTTTAGTTCTGGAGTAGACTGTTTCAAAGCCAGATTAATGTGTGCTTTATCTGCTGCACTATGTGTCAAAGTGACAGCTGCTGAAAAGCGTGCACACCGATCATTAAAGCGAATATAAATGAGCTAAACAACAATAACAGTAGTATAAACTATATATTTCTGGAAACTAGAGAGGACATAGCCTATTATCGAATTAGACAATAAAAAAATCGATTTTCTTGAAAATGACTAATGGAAGGGTCGATGAATTCCTTAAACGGTATGTTCCCCCTTAAAATAGCTTAAAACACGAATGTCCCGTTCTAAACCTACATATCACTGAATTCAGTAACTTTTCCCATGAAGACCAAAATTCAAGGCTATAGCACACGAGTGCGTTTCTTTGACACCTTCCAACCGTTGCTCCGAAGAAGTCCCAATGATTTGACGACTAGTACTGAAAACGATATTTGAAAAAGTCAATTTCTGCCCATTTCAACTTGTCTACTGCCTATTATCCATAACTAGCAACCCGTCCCGGCTTCGGCCGGGAACAGTTATGAATGCATTACGTGATAAGCTCTCTTCTTTTTCGAAGTCAATGAACTACGACCTATATCCGTTTTACGTCACGGCATTTTGGGTTAACATCACTGACTGGAATATTAATTATATTATCATGGAGATGTATGTGCAACGAATTCTTGGCATACGTAATTTAAGAATGGCGAGGTGCATGGAACGCAAATCCCCCTTCCGTCCAATCTTAACTTGACTGTCTATTTTGTGGAACGAAAAGTTCACAGGCGAAATGAAAAGCCATGTTGCACTTCCAGGGAAACTCCAAACACAACCAGTCTTCTCTGAAGTCCCAACTCGACACGACTCGATAGTTTGCTGCTGGCTGTATCTGGGATAATATGTTCGCTAGTTAGGCTGTAACTGGGGTGATAGGCTTGCCCCTAGCTAGCTCGTAAACTGTTGCCTCAGTAATTGAATGGAGATTGTTGGAAGAAATGAAAACGTAAAAACACTTATAGTGGTCGATGTATTGAAGATAGAGATATATGCTCTCGCGGGCTTTTTTTTAGAACTTTTCATGCTGAACAATTCTTACAATCATAGTATATTGATATTTTTAACAGTTTGCCCAGCGTAAGCATAAACAGCGCACGGACGCCAGCTTTTTTGTTCGACCTTCTCACCGAAATCGTTACTGCTCGGCTTCCTTTGATCATAAATAAATTATTTTCTACAGAAACCTTCCTCGAGGTATCCTTTACAGAATGGTGAACACCGCATCAAAATGCATCCAGTGGTTATCGAGATTACCCGTGACATCCAGAAATTCTGGGCTTTGTTTTATACTAAGTAGAGATTTGTATTTGTTCTTCAATTTGAGTGGAAACAATCGGCCACCGCAGGGCAACATCTGGCTGCGGTGTCTATAGACGCACGCAAGGGATTGATTGTCTCTAGCGCGCCACAATACTAACACAAGAACCACCTAAAGCCGGATATACTCCGGGTTGTTTGTCACTGCAGATTTATTTCGTGTCGCATATTACAATGGGCGTTGTCACATGTGATCCATGGCAGCACAAATCCATATAGAATACTGGTACAACCTGAAGAATGGGGTTCACATCTGATTTAAAGCTAACTAATGCAATGCCCCATTGAGGTCAGCTTGTACAAGTGGGAACGAAGAGAACAAATGATTCGAAATGAAACATTTTGAGGACATACATCACTGTTATGTCACGAACAGTATCATGGAAAAATGTCCACCATTTGGTCCCTCCTCCACGATATCTGTCAGCTTCACATTGCGCGCGCATGTTGTCATTAAAACGCGATCGTGTGTGTTGAATAGAACAGTGACATTCATTTTGAGCAATTACAACTTTCCCCTATTCTTTGTGTCCCTACACTAATTTGTATTCCCCCCAGGGCCTCACATCTAGTGGGACTTGGGTTGGCGACCACGGGACCATAGTTGAGTCCAGCATTGCTTCCACTTACTTGTGCCTGGCTCCTCTCTGTTATCTTTCCTGTCGGCCTTCTTTGGTCAACTCTTGTTCTCTTCCGATCCCGATGGTATTATGGTATCTGAGGCCTAGGGAGTCTCTTCCTTAAATGGCCCTTGTCTCATCTTTCCTAATACCCTCATTCTGCGAGGGGTCGGCCTTCTTTTTCTTTTCATGTTATTTCCTGCCTTCTGCTCAAGGCCTCAAGGAGGCAGGGTGTATGTAGCCCCACCACTTCTGGTGCACCCTAGATACTGCTACACCCTCAGCTGCTCACCACTGGTGAATTGGGGAGTTAGCAATCCCAAGGGATTCCTGAGCTAGGTCCGTTTTTAGCCTACTTTCGATTTTTGCAAAAAATGAAAGTAGAATTATGAGATCAACACAGGGCGAAAAAAGTGTGTCTGTCTGTGTGTGTGTGTGTGTGTGTGTCTGTGTGTGTGTGTGTGAGAGTGAGTGTGTGTACTCTGAATGTCTGTCCCCCCGTATCAATTCGAACACGGTGAATGCGAATTGAACGAAATTTGGTACAAAGGTAGCACTAGCAAGGGACACCTCTGTGTCATGATTTATATCGCCGCCATCTTGACGGAAACGTAATGGCGACCACACAAATGTTCAAAGCTTAAATCAAATTACGACTAACCTAATCATCCGATCTCTACAAAATTTTGCAACAACATACCTTTATGGAGGAAGCATCCTTTGACTAAATTAATAGGTCATTAGCCTAATAGTTTGCGGATGGCGGCCATCTTTGTGTCAAAATCTATTCCCCCTATTAATTCGATCACGGTGAAACCGAATGGAACGAAATTTGGTACAGAGGTAGCACTAGCAAAGGGCACCTTATATTCATGTTTAATATCCCTATAGCACGTTGTATTTCAACAAGCTACTGCAACCAACATTCAATTATACTCCTTGAAAAGGACAAAGAGTTATAACAATACCCATGCATTTAGGAGAAAGTAGGCTATATGTTCTTTACTGAACATCTTGTTTCCTTTTTTTTTTCATTGACTTTTGAGCGGGCCCTGACTTCCCCCCCCCCCCCCCTTTTTAACTCTGCCTTTCATGGCTCTCCTTCCTTCCCTCAATCCTCATTCTTCGAGGGTTGAGGGCATTTCTTTTCTTCCTGTCCTTTATTTGCCTTATCCTTTATTTGTTTACCATTTCTTCTTCTAGTTTGTAAGTCTGTAGTTAGTATTAGTTATAGTTTTCATTCTCATCTCATCTTTCACTATCACCCAAACCATTAGGGACCGATAACCTAGATGTTAGGCCCCTTAAAACAACAATTATTATCATCATCTATTTGTTGTGTAAATCTGTAACAATGAGTCTCGAAATATTTGATACTAGCATTACCCGTCACGGCTTCGCCCGCGAATATTCTAGTTGTAAAGAGTACACTTAGCAAAATCTCAATCATGAATGCTATGACTGATTTATCCTTGGTATGAATAATCAGACTTGATCAATTCAGCTACTGGTGCAGCGGTTAGGGGTTTGTCAATCCTTCATAGGTATATCAGAGCGAAGTTAGTTTCCTGGGAATATCACAGACACTGTTAATTTAAGGGCCTTTAAATGTGGTTTTCGGAGACCCTTTATAGTCTGGTGAAAAAGACCTTTCGTACCACACTCACACGTGAAAATTGCCTGAAAAAATTCTAGAGCGCCCCTTGACCCCCTTAAGCTCATTATACTGTATGCATTCATGAATTTTACAGCTTAATTTGGTTCAGTGATAACCTTATAACTGTCTGGAAACTTTCACAGTAATGTAATAATTGGAATTGCATTGCGTCTTACAGAAATAGATGGACCTGTGAGATTCTGTTACCATGGTTACCGTGTTGCATTCTTTCATTATTCCATTGTAAATATACATGTTTTAAGGTATTTACTTAATTGTGAGGCATTTAAAGAGTAAGTGAGTGCGATTCGCTTACGCATTGGGTTATGCTGAACCTGTAGGTACCCCATATGTGTAGGTTGGTGTTAATGGGACCTTATTTTCGGTACAAAACTGGAATGGGACCTTAGCAGAATAATATAGGGAGGGATTGAGAATACATTAACTGTTTTTCCATTACAGTAATTTTACCGCCCTAAAAAGATGTTCAGTAGATATGAAGAAAGGTGATTCATTAAAATCCAAATTGCAAGAGGAAATAGTGCAACTCAGTGCTTTCGAGTATTGCAAGAAACTTGCGGGGGAGAAGTCCTACCTTAACGAACTATTGCAAGATGGGTGGAAGCCTTCCGTCAAGGAAAAGAGAATTGTCAGTAGAGAGCACATGCTGGTAGACCCGTTCCTGCAACTGACGATCTCCATGTTCATGCTGTAAGGGCATTATTGTAAAGAGACATGCGTTGGCCATGTGTGGAGATTTCTAAGGAACTTGGTATTGCAGCATCGTCTGTCCATCACATTTTAAGAAAAGCTGAAGGTGTGAAAAGGTGTGCCCACTGGGTTCGGCACACTCTAACCGAAATAGGACCTTCTTCTTCTTCTTCTTCTTCCTAGCGTTGTCCCGCTGGTGCAGGATGATGATTATAATTGTTGTTTTAAGGGGCCTAACATCGAGGTAATCGGCCCCTAATGGTTTGGGTGATCGTGAAGATGATAATGAAATTTAAACTATAGCTAAAACTAACTACTAACTTATATACTAGAAGAAGAAATGGAAAACAAAAGGAGAATAAGACAAATAAAGGACAGGGGAAAAGAAATGCCCTGAACCCTCGAAGAATAGGGATTGAGGGAATTGGAAGGAAGGAGAGCCATGAAAGGCAGATAGGAAAGTGAAAGAGGAGAGGGTCCGCCCCAGAGTTAATGGATAAAACGGTGAAAACCTGACCCAGCTCAGGAATCCCTTGGGGTCGCCAACTCCCGAACTCATGAGCCGTGAGGGCCTGAGGGTGTAGCAATATCCAGGGTGCACCAGAAGAGGTGCGACTACATACACCCTGCCTCCTTGAGGGCCTTGAGCAGAAGGCAGGAGATAACATGAAAAGAAAAAGAAGGCTGACCGCTCGCAGAAGGAGGGTATCAGAAAAGATGAGACAAGGGCCAATGAAGGCGGGGTCGGAAGAGAACAAGAGTTGACCAAGTGAGGTCGATAGGAAAGAAGACGGAGAGGAGCCCGGTACAAGTAAGTGGAAGCAATGCCGGACTCAGCTGGGCCCCGTGATGAGAGCCCCTGGGTGGCCGAAATAGGAAAGTGTCAGTGAATGGAGACAGCGAAAATACCTTTGGAGCAATATGGACATGAAGTTGAGGCCTTTCCTCTTTGCGTTATCACAATAGATGAAACATGGGTACGTTCGTATACACCTGATCTGAAGGCACAATGAAGCGAATGGCGACATAAGAAAACACCACGCCCAAAAAATGTCGAGCATTGAATCTGATGATTATTGTGTGTTAAGATTATGAAGGCATACATACTGTACCTCATGGTTTCATAGTTTTGTAGATATTGATATATCTTTGACTTTATTTGAAAACATTTTCACGGGTCAGCGTGAATTCATGCTCATCCTGTATAATACTCTGTGTTTGAGTCTTTAGTCATTAGACTGGTTTGATCCAGCACTCCATGCCTTCCTGTCTTGAGCTAATCGTTTCACGTGATGCTCGGTTCCTCTTCAGTTGGACAATATATTATCCGCACAACCACCTTCTTGTAAACCGTGATACAAACCCTTGGAACTCGTGCATATAACAACAACAACAACAACTACTTAAATATTGGAATACAGCCGAAATACATCAGAATTCCCTATGGAAATCAAATTGGCAGGTGAACTGCTAAAGGAAGTAGGAGACTTCTGTTACTTAGGAAGCAAAATAACCAGTGATGGACGAAGCAATGAGGTTATAAGAAGTAGGTTGGCTCAGGCAAGGAAAGCATTTCTACAGAAAAGGAATCTGTTGTCATCGAATATAGATTTAGGTATTAGGAAGTCATTTTGGAAAGCTTTTGTCTGGAGCGTGGCGCTCTATGGAAGTGAAACTTGGACTATTGGTGCAGCAGAAAAGAAGAGAATTGAACCGTTTGAAATGTAGTGTTACAGGAGAATGATGAAGATCAGATGGGTAGATAGGGTTACAAACGAAGGGGTATTAAGACGAGTGGGAGAGGAGAGATGTTTCTGGCGACTGCTAATGAAGAGAAGAGATAGGTTGGTAGGACTCATACTAAGACACCTAGGAATAGCAAGCTTAGTTATGGAAGGAAGGAAGGATCGAGGAGAAGAACTGTAGGGGTAGACCAAGGTTAGAATATGTTTACGAGTGCTGGGTTGCTTCGCTGCCTCGCACATAACTCCAGCTCGCCCCAGGCTACCCCTGGCCTCTGTGTCACCCAGCAGCGAGGACAAAAGACCCACGTCTCGAAGTTTCGTGGCCCGCCTGGGGTTGGAATTCTCGAGAAGGTCTGAGAGTGACCGTGAACCCTGGTCTACTCTAGAAACATCTATTGAGTCATCAGCCCCGCTATATAAATTGATCCTGACCAAGGGGATTGTGTGGAAGGATTAACTGCATGACCACCGGGTGAGTTAGCCGAGGTCGTTGCGGCATGACTGTTGGCAGTCGCTCACATCCGGGAGGCGAGGAGGTTCGAATCCCCCCGCCGGCAACCTTGAAGATGGTCTTCTGTGGTTTCCCATCTTCCTTCCAGGCAAATGCCGGGGTTGGTCCTTAACTATAGGCCACTGCCGCTACCTTCCAACTCCTCGACCCTCCCTTCCAACTTTCCACCCCAACGGTACTTGTAGCTCACCCATTGGGTGTCCGTCTCGAAGCAGCTGCAAAACTGGCGAGCCGAACATGTCCTCGGACACTCCCGGCACTAAAAGCCATACGCTAAAAAAACAACAAAAAAAACAACAACTGCATGACCAAGTGAAAGGGTAAGTGTCCTCCATAAGGGAGCAAACACGAAGAAAGACAGCTAATTGTTTCTATTTGCTTATTGTGTGGTGTAACTTTCTGACCTGCAATAAAGCTAATATTTCTTTAAAGGACCATTTGTGTTGTGCTTTACCTGCTGTGATCCAATTAACGAACTTGCTACTAGGGGTAGCACGTATCAATATGTTGAACAGAATGCCTCGGATGTAGGGTGTGGTAGCTATGTAGAGATGAAACGATTAGCTCAGGACAGGGAGGCCTGGAGGGCTGCATCAGACCAGTCAAGAGACTGAAGACAAACAACATCAACAACTAGTGCGCACGCAGCATTCTCTCTCTCTCTCCCACTGCGCACTAGACTGATCCTGGCAATGCCGCAGCCGTGCTTACAATGATGCATTCCGGATATTTGCTCTAATAAATTGAGTGATGGAGATAATGTTAAGTGACAGTGATCGAACGGTCGCCCTTTATTAGGTTTATCTCTTCCATTTAGGTTGCACTTCAAAGCACTGAGTGCTGGGCTACTGAGCTTAACATTCTCTCCATGATACGGAAATGGGTGTTGGTGAATTTCGCCAGCCAATCTTCCGAGTTGATCTTTCTTATCTTGTCACACCATCCCAAGGTCCTTTCACGCCACTTGCCCCAGGCCAAGATCTGGTTCTTCTGCTGAAATCATCCTACCTTTCGTCCCCCACTACTACCATTGTGATAATCCAAAACCGAAGATATTCTTATTTGTTCTTACAAAATCACCGACTGTCTCTTGAATTTCCCATAAATACTCTGCCATGCAGGGCTGTACAAAATACATTGGGATCTTGCAGAAAACACTGAAACATATGTATTTATTACTTAATTATACCAGCTGAAGGAGGTCAAAAAGCGACGGATTCAATGAAATAAATATTGACTTTAGTTAAAAATAATCATCATCATTATCATCATCATCATCATCATTTCCCCTTATCCAGCTCCTGCCGGGTCGGGGTATTTATGCCACTTCTCCACTTTCCTCTTTCCTTCCACAATTCTTCTTCCACGATCTTGTCCCAGTCCAGATTTCTTTTTTTACGCTGTTCTTCACTGAATCAATCCACCTTGTTCTAGGTCTTCCCCTTGTTCTCTTACCCTTGCACTTGGCCTCCAGCATCTGTCTTGGTATTCTATTTTCCTCCATCCTCTTTACATGTCCAAACCACCTTAGTTTATTCTTCTCAATTCTCTCATTTAGTTTTCCCATCCCAACTTCCTTCCTAACATCTTCATTCCTCACTCTGTCTTTCCTTGTCTTACCTATCATACTTCTTAGGAATTTCATTTCACTGGCTTTGATTCTACTCTCTTGCCTGCTCGCCAGGGTCCAAGTCTCAGCTGCATAAGTTAATATGGGTACATAGTACATTTTATACATTACCTCCTTGCTTTTCCTTGGTACTTCCTTATCCCAAACAAGTTTTCTTACACTTTGATAGAATGCATTGCTCTGCTGTACCCTCCTGCCAATCTCCATGTCCAACCCACCAGTTTGCATCAATTCACTTCCTAGGTATTTGAACGTGTCCACAATTTCCAAACTCTGACTTCCAATTTTCACAGTGCCCTTTCATTGTCTTTCCCCTCTTGTCATCACCATGGTTTTGCTTTTCTCTATACTGATTTTCAGGCCGTACTTCTGAATATTTTCGTTCAGTGCATCTAGTTGTTTTTGCACTTCTTCGGTGTTTCTTCCCCAGACCACAATATCGTCTGCAAATAATAGTAACTTCATTTCTTTATGTCCATATGCTTCCTTTGTTTCCTTTACAATTTCATCCATCACCATTATGAACAAGAGAGGTGCCAGCACACTCCCCTGTCTTAGTCCAGTCTTGTTCTTAAACCAATCTGTCTTTCCAACTGGGGTCAGTTAAAAATAAATAGTTTATAATCACATTTCTGCCTTAAATTTTACAATGTTAAATTCTAATTCAATGTGATACATATTTTTACCCACACCTATGGATGCACTCCTCAGTGTGGGAAGGGAAATACAGTAAGTATGACGCAACGAGGATTCCTCCAGAGCCTTCTTTGCTCCTTCCTTTAGTGAATGATGCATTGGCAGGCTACGTGCATGCTCTTGTTTTGAGAGACTTGCTAAGGCCATAAAATTAGTCCGAGCTATATTTATGAATCTCAATAAAAACTTTGTGATATTTATAGTGAGAGTCGCTTTCATCTATTCATAGAGCCTGTTTTATATCAGCGCTGCTTTCACAATTTAACGCTCTCCCGATTTCTTTCTTCTTTACAGAGCGCTTTGTTTCCGTTCCGGCTTGATATTAAGGCGCACATCATTTTATAGACCCCTCGCTAACACCCACTCATTCGTCTCCCGGTCCGCTCACTCCATCTTTCCCTTGCAGCCATCATTATGTCCCATTTATAACGTTCTTTCTTTCCCTTATTCTTTCTTTCTGTCTTTGTTGTACCTTGTCTTTATTGGCATTCAGTCTCATCATCATTTACTACTTTGTTGATGACGCCGGAGGCTTTTTATTTGTGGGCTGACTATTTTTCGATAGCGCGGATTCTTCTATACTCGTGCTCATTTTCAAGCAGGCCCAACATGTTAGGTTCTTGCTTACTGGGGTTACGTAACAGAGTCCCGACATTTTCGGTCAGTATTTAGGAATTTAAAATAGAGCCTTCGTGGCTTAGGCGGCAGCACGCTGGCCTCTCACCGCTGGGTCCGTGGTTCAAATCCCGGTCACTCCATGTGAGATCTGTGCTGCACAAAACGGAGGCAGACAGGTTTTTCTCCGGGTACTCCGGTTTTCCGTGTCACAATTTCATTCCACGGTGGGTGAGTGGTTAGCGTGTCGGTCTACTAACCCCAAGATTGCAGGTTCGCTCCTGGCCGTGGTAAGTGATTTTTGAAAGGCGGCAAAAATACGATACGCATGTCATACGATGTTGGCATGTCAAAGAACCCATTTGAATTCAGTAGGCCGTGTTCATAATGGCAAAATTAATCTCGGGAGTTTCCGCCAACACAAAGTTCCTCATTTCTCTACTAGAAAGCGCTAGTGTGTTCAAGGAGCTTAGATACCTAACCTCCTTGACTTTCATAGTGATTCAAGGAACAACGAAATTCGACATGCAAGCTACCCTCTGGGTGCAAATTACAAAGCTTGCACCCGGCATCCGAGGCCATACGATATTATTATTATATTATTCCAGCAACACACTCCACTATCTTTTCCTTTCATCTGTCATTCATTTAATCATTGCCCCAGAGGAGTGCGTCAGGCTTCGGCAGCCGGCACACTTCATATCTTCGCCGCTAGATGGGGGCTTCATTCATTCCATTCCTGACCCGGTCGGAGACTGGAAGCAGGCGGTGGATTTTCATTTAGGAATTTAAAAGTGATATAAGGTACAGTACCTATTTCCTGAGATTTTCTGGCACCGTGAAGAACTCCTCCAAGACACTGTTCAGCAAGAGGAAATGGAATTATTTGTTGGCCCTAAGCAGGGTGTCTAAGTATGGTGGTTTACAGAATATTAATAGGTATAACATTTCCAAAAAAGGAAAGAGAGAATCAAATTCGTCATCTGTTTTCACTACACCATTTGGTTAACTGTCAGTGCTGTCAACTGAAGAATCGACAAATAGTAGTAGTCAATAGCCAATGTTATCAACAGAGCAAATATATTTTGTTGATAACTGGAGTTTAACAGTCGTTAAATCCCTACTTAAACAATAGTAAAATTAAAATATGTTATTATAGGAAGCTATTCAGTCAGTCAACGGAAAGTTTGTCCAATTGCATTAGCAGACTTACTCAGAATAAATCAGTCAGGCAGGCGCGTGTATTCCATGGAAGTAAGGTAAGCATCGCTTACCCAAGTAAAATAATGACGGGTGCAATAATTATTTACTTTGGTAATAGTGATATTCCAGTCTCTGTGTCCTAATGAACCCATTCACACTTCGTTGTTCTTTGATGCCTACTGCGAGTTCCCTGCGGAGTCGCTTGCAGCAGCACAATAGCGTGACATGCCCTCTTTTGGTATTTCTCGGTACTGCAGGGTGAGTGAAAGCGAAGGCTAGGAAGCAATTCCTTAAGTTACATAGGCCGGTCAGTTTTCAAAGATAGTGTGTTTACTCGCTCATTATAGTTTGAAAAAGCGTGTCAGTGTTTGTGTAAAACAGCTTTTTATATGCTGCGTTAAAACGTATGATTGTTTTAAAGTGGTAGGCCGTCATTTGTATAGTTCAGCGATATAATGTTGTCTAATGCAATATAAGGGAGTAGGGTATGCAGTAGACGTTTTTGTTTACACTAGAAGGCGGGGGAAATCGGTAAAACTATGGCACCGGGACTTGGGTCAAGAGATGACAGCGTGTGATGTGCGGTAAATTTGAGAACATGATATTAATTTTATTAGGAAGTCGTCCAACTTCTCAATTGAGTAGGCCTATTAACATAAAAGTGAAAGCTTGTATTCGGTATTTTAACTAAACGTATAACATTTATCATTGATTTCAATTGAGATAGATTTACTTTCTAAGTTCAAAACATCCCAAACGTCTACAACTGGGTCCTCAATGATTTTGCGAAGAAAACCATTGCTTAACCTAAGTAAAATTCCACTACACGCCACTGTGAGTCAGGAGACTCTCTCAATCACTTGGGTATGACAACCGTAGCAGACTTACTCAGAGTATATCAAGCCGCATTCACATTGATCGGCCTTAGCTGTGCGCGTTTAAGTACGCATTACGACTGCGATTGGCAGGTACAGCATGTCCGGAGGTCGAACCTCGGAGCTGTCAGTGTCTATCCTGATTGTGGCTTTTCCCTTGTGTTTTCCACACTCCGTCCAGCAAAATGCTGGGACTGTCTGTTAGGTAGTCAGCCTGCAGGCTGGTTGGATCATCATAAAGCACCACCATAGGTTATGTGGTAGAAACCTACAAAACCGAGACAGCACTATAAAGAGGCGTACTAGGCAAGGTGAGGTAGTTTGCCACTGCTTTCCTCAGTGAGTCAGTACAGCTGTACTAACTCTACGAGCAGAACATTTCACAACACCCACAGGCACTGGCCTGAGGTCATTACTATGCACCACCCATACCTCAGTAGCTTCCATATAATCACAGCCATGAATGAGACTGAGACATCAGTGAAAAGCCACATTTTACTCTAGCCTGTGCCAACAGACAAATATACTGCATTCATCAAGAGATGGTAAGCAGGGACAGTACCATATATCAAGTACGGAAGCACCTACTCATTCCTTGTCTGTAATATAGTTATACTAGCAACCCGACCCGACTTCGCCCGGGAGAATGCATTACGTGATAAGCGCTTTTTTTCTCCAGTGGCAATGAACAACGACCAATATCCGTTTTACGTCTCGGCATGATGGGTTAAAATCACTGACTGGACTATTAGTTATATTATCATGGAGATGCATGTGCAACAAATTCTTGTCAGACGTAATTTAAGAATGGCGACGTGCATGAAACACAAATCCCCCTTCCGTCCAATCTTAACTTAACAGTGAATTTTGCGGAGCGAAAAGTTCACAGGTGAAATGAAGAAAACCCGAGTTGCACTTCCAAGGAAACTCCAAGCACAACCACCCTTTTAAGAAGTCTTAACTCAACACGACTCAACAGTTTGCTGCTGGCTGTATCTGGGGCAATAGGTTCGCCCGCTAGCTAGGTTGTAACAGGGATGATAGATTCGCCCTTAGATAGCTCGTAAACTGTTGTCTCAGTATTTGAATGGACATGGTTGGAAGAAATTAAAACGTAAAAACACTCATAGTGGGCGATGTATTGAAGATAGAGATATGCTCTCGCGGACTTTTTTGTAGAACTTTTCATGCTGAACAATTCTTACACTCATAGTATTTAGATATTTCTAACAGTTTGCCCAGCGTAAGCTTACAAAGCGCTCGGACGCCAGTTTTTTTTCTTTTCCACCGAAATCGTTACTGCTCAGCTTCCTTTGATCATAAATAAATTACTTTCTACAGAAATAATCCTCGAGATATCCTTTACAGAATGGTGAAAACCGCATCAAAATCCATCCAGTGGTTCTCGAGTTTACCCGTAGCAAACACAAATCGGGGACTTTGTTTTATACTAAGTAGAGATACACTGCCACTATCATCCGAGAAACACAGACCACTGGACAAGCACAACTCCCACCAAGTACACGGGGCTGATGACCAAGATGTTCCAAGACCTTAAATGAATGTATAACAACAACTCAAGCAGTCAGCGTGGTGATGTCTTATGAATAAGAAGCAATCGTGTGAGAAGGTTGGTATTTTTAGCCCACTTGTTTTCCGAGTCCATGGATATTGGCAGACGATTTGATGACATCTTCTCTCCTCCCCTACCAGTCACTTCCGGTTGGCTTCAGAAGCTCATTGGGCAGCCTAAGGTCGCGTGTGCGATGCTTCTGTCAGAAAGGGAGCATCCAGGTAGCTTAAACATGACTCAGCGCGAATTACCCCGAGGTTATGTCATACTGGTTCAGGAAACCACATCAAACCCTCACTTGGGATCTAATTAGTGCTTAGAGATAGACCAGCGGGCCTAACGAAGTGACCCGAATGCTCACGAATATAACCGATTAGCTATCCTATTCCACGCACTTTAGACAGACCAAGCGAGGTATGATCCTTGGGGCAGCCATTGTTCTTTCGTTTATTGACGGGCTATTTGTTCTGTGAATAATCGCTTGATTTGTTGTTCTGTGCGTTAATTCTTAGTCTCAGGCACTCACTGGACAACTGAAATAAACTAAATTCCTTCCGCTGAGTCTCCTATCTACACTAATGTATTTTTTAATATTCTTCCCTGGCCCTTTCTCAATTGCTTGGAAATCCGTTTCATGTACCTGAGTTTCTAGTGAACATACATTTCACTCGCGAAAAAATACTTTCTTTTACAATAAGAGACAAAATATATAACTTTAAATGAATCAAGTAAAGTTATGTAAAGAAAATGTAATTTTGATCATAGCCTATATGTTAGATAGAAACACAGGCTATTAATTTTACATTAGAAAATAAAAATTTGTAAAACAAATGCCATTATGATCAAATATGTAACAATAAAATGTAATTGTATGATAACTAAGATTCTAATTCATGGACATTTATCATTTTTAGCCTATTTTCATTCTATGAAAAAAAAAGGCTTGTGAGATCACCTATTGTCCGTGTGTGTGTGTGTATCCCCTAATAACTTCTAAACGACTGGAGCTATTTCAATGAAACTCGGCAAGTTCATAGCACTATACCGGGCGACACCGACCGCCCTTCAAATTTTATTGTGTCGCACCAATCCTACATAGCGGCTGTGCAAAATATTTCACCAGCATTCAGTATCTCCGTAACTATTACCGATATCACCCTGGAATTGTGTACGGTGATAGAGGACACTACTGGAAGTTCACCTATAAGACATTCAAAGACCTGGTAACTACAAAACCAACATGGCGGTCAAGCAAATTTGAGACTTTTAAGTAGACTTTTCTCGCGATTTAACCATCCAAACGCAATGAAACTTGGTACAGCAAATGTTTATACACATTGTAATGCACTGGCGTCCAAGCTAGTTCAATTGTTTACATAACCTGAAAATGGCGGCTGTGCGAAATATTTAACTGGCATTCTATATCTCCGAAACTTTTACAGATATCACCCAGAAATTTGGTACGGTGATAAAGGGCACTAGTACAAGTTAATATATGTAAACCTGTAAAGTACAAAACGAACATGGCTGCCAAGCGAAGTTGAAAGATTTTAATAGACTTTTCACGAGATTTAACTCTCTGAGCGCCGTAAAATGTGGTACAGTAAATGATTATACATATTGTAATGCACTGGCATCTAATTTAGTTCAATTGTTTACATAACCTCAAGATGGTGGCTGTGCAAAATTTTAAAATTAAATTTTTATTTCTTGTGTCTTAATCCTGCGATCGAACTGAAAGTTTGAATAATGAAGCTACGCAATAATTTCCCTTTAATGATACATAACTCTATGATCTATACATATATCAATCCAAAATGGCGAGCATCCGAAATATTTAGACAGTTCTCAATATCTAAAAATCTTTTACAACAATCGAACTGTTTTTTTTAATGTTCATAGAGGCTATGAACATAAGTTCACCTATAGGACTTTCAGTAACCTGGTGATCACAAATCCCACATGTCGGCGACGCGAATTAGAAATATTTAAATGGACGTTTCTCGCGATTTAACCATGCGAGTGCAGTGAAACTTTGCACGTTAAATGCTTATACAAATGTTAATCCACTGGCATTTAATTTATTTCAATTGTTTTCATAACCACAAGATAGCAGCTGTGCTAAATTTTAAAATCTCGTTTTTACTTCTTGTGTTCTAATCATGCGATTGAAGTTTGAATACCACACGTGCACAATAATCTTCATGTAATAGTACATACATCGAAATCGAACCTGGTGACCATCTGAAATATTTAGACGGTTCTCAATATCTACGAATCTTGCCACGGTGGGTGAGTGGATAGCGTGTCGGTCTACTAACCCCAAGATTGCAGGTTCGCCCCTGGCCGTGGTAAGTGATTTTTGAAAGGCGGCAAAAATACGATACGCATGTCATACGATGTTGGCATGTCAAAGAACCCATTTGAATTCAGTAGGCCCGAGTTCATAATGGCAAAATTAATCTCGGGAGTTTCCGCCAACACAAAGTTCCTCATTTCTCTACTAGAAAGCGCTATAATGTTCAAGGAGCTTAGATATCTATTATCTAACCTCCTTGACTTTCATAGTGATTCAAGGAACAACGAAATTCGACATGCAAGCTACCCTCTGGGTGTCAAATTACAAAGCTTGCACCAGGCACCCGAGGCCATACGATATTATTATAATATCTACGAATCTATCACAACCTTCAAACTGAAATTTTGTATGTAGATAGAGGCAATTAACATGAGAAGGATATATGAAAATAGGCTGTATAATTCTTCACGGACCTACTTCTTAGTTATGTATAACTCTGAGATTTTCCGATGACATAGTCATCTTGGCCGACACCCCTGAGGATTTGAATGAGTTTTAGAATGGTATGGACTCCGTCTTGAGGAAAGAATTCATGATGAAAATTAATAAATGTAAAACAAAATATTGGAATATTAATACATCTGGGTGTCTCTTTTCTGCTGCACCAACAGTCCAAGTTTCACTTCCATAGAGCGCCAAGCTCCAGACAAAGGCTTTCAAAAATGACTTCCTAATAGGCTACCTAAATCTATATTCGATATCACTGATAAAGAAGTAATTTTAGGACTACGCGTTCCGACCGACACGCGATCATTATCAGGGTTTCATTTAATTTGATATCAGACAAATATTGTTGTCAAACCCAAGTGTGGCCTGTTTGCTATCTTTTGATGAATGCAGTACATTTGCATTTGTCTGTTGACACAGGCTAGAGTAAAATGTGGCTTTTCACCGATGTCTCAGTCTCACTCATGGCTGTGATTATATGGAAGCTACTGAGGTATGGGGGGTGCTTAGTAATGACATTCAGGGCACAGTCAGTGCCTGTGGATGCTGTGAAAGGTTCTACTCATAGGGTTAGTGCAGCTGTACTGACTCACTGAGGAAAGCAATGGCAAACTACCACATTCCTCACCTTGCCTAGTACGCCTCGTAATAGCGCTGCCTCGATTTTGTGGGTTTCTACCCACATAACCTAACGGTGGTACTTTTTGAGGATCCAACCAGCCTACGGGCTGACTACCTAACAGACACCCAAGTACACGGGTCAGAAATTACTACATCGTCCACGCCCGTAAATGAAACATAATCATCTAAAGTTCTGCCTATTCAATAACATTTTTCCTGTTTCCTAGATAATTTATATAAGTTACTGTATCTTAGTTTAGAATCTACCTCGTTTATTAATATCGGAAAGTATGTGCTAGCTAGCCCCAGCCCTCAATACGAAGTTCGGAAAGTATTTGATTGGCTCTCAACTTCCCAGCTAATGAGAGATGTGCCTACACGTTGGGTTTCTAATTAACCACTTTTAACTTGCGTAGCGTGTTTCTGCAGCACTGTACTGGGATGATATTTATCGTGTTGTTGATTCATCTAGAAGCTTTAGGTGTGAGTGGATTCTATCTGTTACGTGTGTCTTGAGGAAAGAATTCATGATGAAATTTTATAATGTAAAACAAAAATATTGGAATGTAGGCGAAATAAATCAGAAACCCCTATGGACGGTGAATTGGCAGGTGAGAAGCTAAAGTAGGAGACGTCTGCTACTTAGGAAGCATAATAAGCAGTGATGGACGAAGCAAAGTAGGTATGCTCAGGCAAGGAAAGCATTTCTAAAGAAAAGGAATGTGTGGACATCGAATATAGTTTTAGGTATTAGGAAGTCATTTTTGAAGGCCTTTGTTTGGAGCGTGGCGCTCTATGGAATTGAAACTTGGACTATTGGTGCAGCAGAAAAGAGGAGAATTGAAGCATTTGAAATGTGGTGTTACAGGAGAATGATGAATATTAAATGGGTAGATTGGGTTACAAACGAAGAGGTATTAAGACGAGTGGGAGAGGAGAGATGTTTCTGGCGACTGCTAATGAAGAGAAGAGATAGGTTGGTAGGACACCTCTTAAGACACCCAGGAATAGCAAACTTAGTTATCGAAGGAATGGTCGAGGATAAGAACTGTAGGGGTAGACCAAGGTTAGAATATGTTAAACAGATTGCCTCGGTTGTAGGGTGTGATGGTTTTGTAGAGATTAAACGATTAGCTCCGGACAGGGAGGAATGGAAAGCTGCATCAAACCAGTCAAAAGACTCAAACAACAACAACAACAACAACGAACGACGTGTGTCAATGGCTACTTGTGTATGTATTTGTAATTGAAGGTAGGCTTTGGGTAGGATGCGGCCGTGGCCTTATTTTTGGTACAATCCCAGCATTCTCCTGGAGTAGAAATGGGGAGACCACGGAAAACCAGTTCTAAGATGGCTGAGGTAGGAATTGAACCCATGTATTTTCAGTTCTGCGTCACGAAGTTGAGTGATCCCCGCTCCAGCCTTCAGACAGAAGTTGAATTTCTTAGCAGAGCTGGAAATCGAACCTGGATCTAATGGATGACAACCGAGAATGCTAGACACTACGTCACGAAGGGAAAATGATTAATTAGCTTCTCAGCAATGAGTTGTTATTGGGGATAGATTATTCCGGTATCTTGGAGGTTTGGGTTTGAATCTCATTGCGACGACCTATTATTATTATTACAGGTATTAACTAGCGGACCTGTGCGAGACCTCTCGGATGTGTATAAACCACCCGCCTGGCTTTACTGTTATGCGGGCTGCTATAAATATGCTTATATGATAATCGTTTCATCTCTACATAGCTACTACACCCAACTTCCGAGGCAATCTGTTTAACATATTCTAACCTTGGTCTACCCCTACAGTTCTTGTCCTCGACCCTTCTTTCCATAACTAAGCTAGCTATTCCTGGGTGTCTTAGTATGTGCCCTACCAACCTATCTCTTCTCTTCATTAGCAGTCGCCAGAAACATCTCTCCTCTCCCACTCGTCTTAATACCTCTCCGTTTATAACCCTATCTACCCATCTGATCTTCATCATTCTCCTGTAACACCACATTTCAAATCTATATTCGCTGTCAACAGATTCCTTTTCTGTAGAAATCGTCGATAGTTATAAAATCACTGCTGCTGGTTGCACAATGGGTTGTGTGCGCCCCTTGTGTACAGACTATCCGCCCGGCTCAAGTGCTATGCGGGCTGTGCGCAACACTGTTCTGCCAGGAGCTCTCGTCTTGTTTAATTGTTTTAACGCATTTTATAAACAAATACATTATTTTTCGTTGACCTTTCAAGAAATGCAAGATTTCTCCTGTACTATTGAGACAATTTGGAAGATTGTGGTACAAACCGCACCTTCTAACTCCCTCTGGTTTAGGAGCTTGAGTTTTGTGAAACATGCACCTTAGTGTATTATATATCCAGCGTATTGTATTCTTCTTCTTCTTCTTCTTCTTCTTCCTCGTTTCGGCCAGCTTTGGACCACGTTACTTCAACTTTTTCCTCCCCCAGGGGCTCGCATCTAGTGGGACGTATGTTGGCGACCACGAGGCCCCAGCTGAGTCTGGCATTGCTTCCACTTACTTCTGCCAGGCCCCTCTCCGTCTTCTTTCCTGTCGACCTCCCTTCGTCAACTCTTGTTCTTTTCCGAACCCGACGGTATTAGTGTATCCGAGGCCTAGGGAGTCCCTTCCTTTCCCGCCTTAATTGGCCCTTGTCTCATCTTTTCTGATACCCTCATTCTGCGAGAGGTCAGCCTTCTTTTCCTGTTATCTCCTGCCTTCTGCTCAAGGCCCTCAAGGAGGCAGGGTGTGTGTAGCCCCACCACTTCTGGTACACCCTGGATATTGCTACACTCTCAGGGGCTCACGGCTGGTGTGTTCGGGATTTGGCGACCACGAGGGATTCCTGAGCTGGGTCCGGTTTTCCCCCTTTTATCCATTATCTATGGGACAGACCCTCTCCTCTTTCACTTTCGTATCTGCCTTTTGTGGCTCTCCTTCCTTCCAAGTCCCTCAATCCGCATTCTTCGAGGGTTGAGGGCATTTCTTTTCCACCTGTCTTTATTTGCCTTATTCTCCTTTTGTTTTCCATTTCTTCTTCTAGTATATAAGTTAGTAGTTAGTTTTAGTTATAGTTTACATTTCATTATCATCATCACGATCACCCAAACCATTCGGGGCCGATAACCTAGATGTTAGGCCCCTTAAAACAACAATTATCATCATCATCATCATCATCATCAATTGTTTCCATCTTTGAGCCTTAATTTTTTCCCAGTAGTCCTTCATCCGTCTCCTGTGCGCCTCCTGCCTGTTCTCAGTTTTGGCTTTTCTTGGAATCGCTGGTGTTCTCTAAGTGTTTTCTGGAGAGGAAGACGTTCTTGAATGTCCTCAAGCGAAATCCCTACTTCTCTAAGATGTTTTCGGTCTCAGAGAATCATGGTTCCTTGGTTTTCTTGTCTACAAAGTAGGAAAATATGCGATTGGTCAGTCACTGCAAGCGCATTATATATTATTATTATTATTATTATTATTATAGCAGGCAAATGCAGGGACGGTTCCTTTCAATAGGTCCATGGCCGATATCCCTGACCCGTCCTGAAAATAAAATAGGTGGACTCAGGCTGCATACATAGGCGTACTATTATAATCGGGTGGATTTACCACGCATACGACTGAGCGGACGCCTTCGTCAGTCTCATGTGGGACAGATCTTTCCTCGTGAATATTCTCCGCCTACAATCACATTTCCTTGAAGACAGGTTCAATGTAGTGGACAAGCTGCACACTCTGTGAGGGAAGTCAGTCCGGCGTTATATTGGCTGTGAGGCTATTCCTTTACCATATTCTGATTTTCTTCCGTCGAATCGTCGCCGTGCGCTTCATGACTGGACCGTGTCTCTCAAGGATAGCGGGCGTTTCTATCCCGCACATCAATCATCAATGGTTTATGAGCGACCTCTATAATTCGCATGGATGTTATCCTATCTACTTACGTTTTCGGTGCCGTAGTTGGAAGCATGCTGAACTGCTGTGCTTAAGATCGCGGGTTCAAACCCGGCTGAAATCGTCGGATTTTTTAAGAGCGGTAAATCCTTCAGTATGCCTTTCTTCGGAAGGAAAGTAAAGCCGGCGGTCCCATGTCATAGATTTATGGCATGCAAAAGATCCTTCCACTAACTAAACTTGTGTGAAGCCAATTTCTAGGTTAGATTTCATTGAAACGCTCTATCAATGTTCCAACGTTCACTACTAAGTGTCATCTGGTAGCGAAAGTTGGAATTAATTGAATTTAACGGAACTTGTAGCTCACCCCATGGGTGTCCGCTTGAAGCAGCTACAGCCTCTGGCGAGCCTAACATGTCCTCGGACACTCCCGGCACCAATAGCCATACACTAAATTAATAAATAAACAATACTTCGTGCGCCAAAAGTATGTGTCGGATAACTAACACTTACCAGGAATGTTTTGAACATCTCAGTGGGCGTGCCTCCTGGCCGTTGGGGCGTCTCCGTATTACTCCTTGGTTCCAAACACCAAGCTAGAATGATAGTGGAGTGGTACAGACAGGCCTGCCACTCGTCACGAAACAAACAATAACAAGTAGTTCCGTGACGAACTAAAGAGCCTACTTTTCTCATAATTTAAGAATCATGCCAATGTACTGTATATAGACCTATCTAGAATAATGGCGAAATCAAGTTGGTAATACTAACATTTCTAGGTACTGCAGTTTGAAATACACCTGAAATAGTGTAGCCTAACAGAGTAACTTACTTCAGTTTGCAGCCCCGGTGACTCAGAATATATTCTTAGTTCCATCTCTTAAGGTATAGAATGGGGATACAAAATTTGGTCGAAGTCTAATGGATAGTATGGACGTTACATGCTGCTTGATATTGGATTTATCACTGCGCGTAAAATCATGTTGGGAACAATGTCATGTATGTGATGCTCAGAATTAATCTGAAATATTGCGATCTGTTATAGTGCCAATTTTGGATAAATACCATGGAAGTTACATGTAATTAAAAATTGAAATTATCAGAAAGCTTAGAATCATGTTGGCAGCACTGAGGTATATTAGTTACTTCAAATTAATCTAGAATGTCAGGTACTATACGTGTACAAAGTTTAGAGCTGATGGCGTGCATACGTTCTGATATATTGTTATTATGATTAAACAAATAGAGAGCATTTATTAACAGTTGGCAGCCCTGCTGGTTCTTACGAATACGCATAGCCATAACTGTTATGGTACACAAATCTCATACGAAATTTGGTTGAAATCCATTTGTTAGCACAGAAGTTAGGCTACATGCATTAAGAAATTTGACCTATCGGCAGGCTTAGAATCATGTTCTTAAAATGAGGTTGGTTGGTTGGTTCTTAAGTTTAGGGGCTGCAACAACGCGGTCATGTAGCCAAGTGTATTTTTTTTTTCTAAAATGAGCAAGGTAGGCTAAGAATGTCCCATCCCGGCCTGTGGGATCAGTCGCGACTTTTGTCGGGTTTGCAGTTGCTTATCGGTGATAGTAATGGTTTGGGTATCAAGAAACAGAGAACGTCTGTGATATTAGTGTTGCGTCCGTCCGTGTCGTTAGTCGTAATGCTGGCATTTGGCAAGAGTACAATGGACTGGAGAGAGAATCAAGCTGCTCGGAAGCTCATTAACTCTGATAAATGGTGCGGCATATTCTGTTGCTGTCTTCTGTCTCTGTTAGTTCATACCCACGGTACATTTTTTTATTTTATCGAATTGCCTAATGTTGCAGATAGCAGACATGAGCGTCCAATTTTCACGCGTCGACTGCGAGTGTAAATGTACGCCGCTGTGCTAACAGGAACATAAGGAGAACCCTGTTGGGCACTCGTCGCCTGGAATGTGGACTGCGACAGTGTATGTGAAATACATGGTGTAATTGCTTTTAATGGTTCTTTTCTTTTGTTCTTGTCTCATTGACCATGCAGCTAGCCACCGTTTATTTTAGTCATGATGATGAGAGAACATTTTTAAAATAATTTCTGGCTAATTGATAGAGATACTCTCCGTTGATATGAAACTTGATGAAGTTGCAGTAGGATAAATTACACACATGTAGGGTGTCGCAAAATTACTTCGACGAACTGAAGCCAGAGGTTCCGGCCCTTATCTGAAGCAACTTGAGATAGGACACTTATGGTCGGAAACCAACCGTTAAAAATCTGTGCGACGGTAAACTTTTAACGAGGCAAATCCGCAACACTGCGTCGAGAAAGTGCGACTTTTTCTAATGTTTCCGATACTTCCTGTCGGGCGAACTAGCGTAGTGGTATCGTCCACAGGACAAAATGGAACAAGAAGTTCCGTGACGAACTAAATAGCCTACTTTTCTCGAAATGTAAGATTCATTCCAATGATTAATCTATATGGATCTAATTAGAATAATGACGAACTTGAGTTGAACTGGCATAATGTAGAGCACTACAGTTAGCAGCCCTGGTGACTGAATATATTTTTGTTCCATCTCGTAAGGTACAGAATACAAAATTTGGTTGAAGACCAATGGATAGCATGGACGTTGGACCTATCAGCGAGCATAAAATCATGTTGGCAACAATGTCAGCATGTGTTAGTCAGAAATAATCTGAACTATTTTGACCTATTGTTGTGCCAATTTTGGATGAAATCCATTTATTTGTATAGAAGTTACATTCATTTTAAAATTGGACCTATGAGCAGGCTTAGAATCATGTTGGCAGCGCTGACGTACATTAGTTAATCCAAATTAATCTAGAATGCCAGATACTATACGTGTGCAAAGATTATAGCTATTGGCTTGCATACTTTCTGACATTAAGATATTAGGGTAACAAAAATAGAGACAGCATTTATTAATAGTTGGCAGCCCTGGTTGCTCTTAAGAGTACGCAGAGTCATATCTGTTATGGTACACATAGCACATACGAAATTTGGTTGAAATCCAAATGGCTTGCTGGGCCCGAGGTTGCAGGTTCGTATCCTGGCGCAGTCAGCTGGCATTTGAAGGTGCGCAAATGCGAGGGAGCCGTGTCCGTAGATTTACTGGCACGTTAAAGATCCCCTTAGGGGAAAAATTCCGGCACCCGGCGTCTCTAAAAGCCACAGTTGTTAAAAGGGACGTACAACCAATAACATTATTATTATTATTGAAATCCAAATGATAGTATAGAAGTTACATGTATTTAAAGTTGGACCTCTCAGCAGGCTTAGAATCATGTTGGTGGCACTGACGTATATAAGTCACTCGAAATTAATATAGAATGTCAGTTACTATACATGTGCATAGTTTAAAGCTGTCGGCTTTCATACTTTCTGATATATTGGTGTTTATATAAAATAAATTCAAAGCATTTATTAACAGTTGGCAGCCCTGGTGGCTGTTAAGAATGCACTCAGTCATATCTGTTTATGCACACATAGCACATACGAAATTTGGTTGAATTCCAATTGATAGTGTAGAAGTTATATGCATTAAAAAATTGGACATATCAGCAGGCTTAGAATCATTTTGGCAACACTGCCATGTATGGCCTCCTGGAAATTAAACTGAAATAGTATTATCTATACGTGTGCCAATTTTGAAATAGCTCCCATTTATACCTTCCAAGATATCCAACATGGAGCTCAAATTTCAATTGCTTTTTTCAGCAGTTGGTAGCACTGACATCATTTTCACATACGGCATTGAGATATTCAGGTATAGATCTTTACTCCTACCAAATTTTGTTTCGATTGCTGTAGCCGTTTAGGAGTTGATGGCGGGGACGACGACGGGTGGACACACAGACAGACAGACACACATTTGCCCGGATCGATATCATACGTCTACATTTTCCTCATTTTTGAAAAATATGAAAAGTAGGCTAAAAATTATGATCAGGAAAAACTTGCTCTGATTCGAACCGCTACCAAATGACTCGAGTCAAGGAACACGCCGTGCACGGTACCACTGAGCTAGTTCGTCAGACGGGAAGTGGTGGTAGGATAGTAGTAGAGGAAATGTATGTTTTGAATATTGCGTAATCGCGAGGACATATTGCATCATCATGACGTCATCTGATAGCTATGCGGATGTGAGCACGTGCACGTGCACATGGTAGCGTGGGAAGAGGTTGACCTTTAACCGCTTGAAGCAGATAACCTTTGGGTAACCGCTTGAAGCGGATAACCTTTGGCTTATTTATGTGATAGAGATAAAAATTAATGGGTGTTGATGTCATCTGATACCCATGCAAGTGAGCAGCTGTGCGAGCGATCACGTGATATGTCTGCAGTGTTCTTGTGAGACGTGGTTGACCTTTAACAAGTAGTGTTAACTTGGGGGTTCTCTTGCAAGTCGCGTGTGTGCTTGAATACGTATGGCTATGTTGGGAAAAGGTTTGGAGATGGGCGAGGACCAGGGTTGAGTGAGGGCTCGTTTAAATGCTATTTTTCCCGCTCTATTTGATGGTGAGTTTATTTTTTAAAATAGGTGTTTTGTGAAAATGCCGCTATTTTGGAAACGGTGAAGATGAGAGAAAAGTTTGTTTGATGTCAATGAAAGGTCCCTATGCGCCCTCTAGGCTGACAGCAAGTTTCAAGTGTGTAGGACAAAACAAAATGATAGCCTACTTTCTGGCGAATATTGGCGATGATTCGCGAACGCATGGTCGGATTTGAGCATATAGGGCGTCGTAGGACTTGTGGTGAACCACCCCTTGCTATGGTCGGGGGTATATCCACCCCAAAATAAGAATTACCCTTACCCGGGGGTTATGTAGTGTTTTTTGTATGCATGCGCACTTGAGGGCTTATGTAAGAGAGCGGAACTTTTAAATGATTATTTATAGATGAGTTTTTTTAATATTTATTAAAAAACAAAAAAACAAAAAACTAATAGGTCATTATATTTTTAGTATCTCGCTAACCAATAATGCGAGTTAAACATATGGGGTGTCGTAGGACTCGTAGTGAATTCTCCTTTTGTATGAACGAGGTATGACAAACCCCAAATTAAAAACTAGCCTTACCCGCGGAGAAATAGTAATTTTTTGTATGTATGCACGCCGGTGGCTTTTGTCAAAAGGGCCTAACTACACTTTTGTTAATATTTTCTGAACCCCTGATAGGATTTTGCCATAGGCAGTATCCCAGCACTTGGGGGTGACGCCTAGTTTTTTGAATGTGTGATTATTTTTTTTGTCAAAAGGGCCTAACTACTCTTTTGTTAATATCTCGCGAACCAATCATGCTAGGGACTTGTATGAGGGGTCCTAGCACTTGGGGCGACGTCCCCCTTTTGGGGGTGAAACTACCCCCCAAAATTGAAAACTCAATATCTTGGAAACTAAGAATCCTAAAATTTGGCGTGATAGCTCTAAAAATAGGTGATGACATAGGTTTTTAGCAGGATTGGTCATTTCACCCCTAAAACAGTAAATAGTCATGTTATGGGGAAAAAACGTGTTAAACACCTAAAAATCATAAATGAAACTAAGATTTTTGTTTTTGATGTAAAATAGCAGGGGGGTGAAAACTACCCCTAAATTGAAAAATCGATACCTTGGAAACTAAGAACCGTAAAATTAGGTGTGATAGCTTAAAAAATTGGTTGTGACATAGGCTTTTATCTGGATAGATGATTTCACCCCTAAAAAGTAAATAGTGATTTTACACTGGAGAAAATGGTGTTAAAAGGGTAAACATGATAATTGAACCTATGATCTTTTGTTTTTGATGAAAAATTGCAGGGGGTGAAAACTACCCCTAAATTGAAAAATCGATACCTTGGAAACTAAGAACCGTAAAATTAAGTGTAATAGCTTAAAAAATTGGTTGTGACATAGGCTTTTATCTGGATAGATGATTTCACCCCTAAAACAGTAAATTGTGATTTTACACTGGGGGAAAACGTTTTGAAAGGGTAAAAATGATAATTGAACCTATGATCTTTTGTTTTTGAAGAAAAATAGCAGGGGGGTGAAAACTACCCCCAAATTGAAAAATCGATACCTTGGAAACTAAGAACCGTAAAATTAGGTGTAATAGCTTAAAAAATTGGTTGTGACATAGGCTTTTATCTGGATAGATGATTTCACCCCTAAAACAGTAAATTGTGATTTTACACTGGGGAAAAAGGTGTTGAAAGGGTAAAAATGATAATTGAACCTATGATCGTTTTCGATGAAAAATAGCAGGGGGTGAAAACTACCCCTAAATTGAAAAATCGATACCTTGGAAACTAAGAACCGTAAAATTAGGTGTAATAGCTTAAAAAAAGTTGTGACATAGGCTTTTATCTGCATAGATGATTTCACACCTAAAACCGTAAATTGTGATTTTACACTGGGGAAAAAGGTGTTAAAAGGGTAAAAATGATAATTGAACCTATGATCTTTTGTTTTTGATGAAAAATAGCAGGGGGGTGAAAACTACCCCTAAATTGAAAAATCGATACCTTGCAAACTAAGAACCGTAAAATTAGGTGTAATAGCTTAAAAAATTGGTTGTGACATAGGCTTTTATCTGGATAGATGATTTCACCCCTAAAACAGTAAATTGTGATTTTACACTGGGGAAAAAGGTGTTGAAAGGGTAAAAATGATAATTGAACCTATGATCGTTTTTGATGAAAAATAGCAGGGGGGTGAAAACAACCCCTAAATTGAAAAATCGATACCTTGGAAACTAAGAACCGTAAAATTAGGTGTAATAGCTTAAAAAATTGGTTGTGACATAGGCTTTTATCTGGATAGATGATTTCACCCTTAAAACCGTAAATAGTGATTTTACACTGGGGAAAAAGGTGTTAAAAGGGTAAAAATGATAATTGAACCTATGATCTTTTGTTTTTGATGAAAAATAGTAGGGGGGTGAAAACTACCCCCAAATTGAAAAATCGATATCTTGCAAACTAAGAACCCTAAAATTAAGTGTTATAGTTGAAAAATAGGTGATGACATACGCTTTTACCTCGATAGATTATTTCACTCTTAAAACAGGGAATAGTAATGTTACAGGAGAAAAAGGTATTAAACACTTAAAAGCATAAGAGTTTTGTGAAACCATGCTTTAATGAATGTTTGTATGGAGGATGACAGCTTGCTAATTATTATTATTATTATTATTATTATTATTATTAGGTAATTATGGATTAATGTGTTTATTGCTAACGAATAAGGCTACAGAGTTTTATCAGTTGTTGTACAAATCAGGATGGCCAACCCGTTGCCATGCCCCATGAATTTACCCAAAAGAGCCAAAACGTTAAGGTTATCGACCTGAGATTTTATAAAACTAATTATCAGAGAGTGTGTTGTTTTGGACTGACAATGGCTAACCCCTTCCCATGATTTATGAATTGTCCCAAAACGTTTTACCTGACAAGACTGAGTGTACCCTGTTGCAGCCTTTAGAAAATTGAACCCGGACCTCTGTGGTGACAGTTGAGTTATATTAATGATGCTTTTTGAACAAACACACACTTGCATACGATCGTTGGGTTGAATCTACACAGAGCCACTGGCTTTGTTTGTGTAATGAGTCTTGGTGATAAGAACACTGCGCTCTTGCCAGCAAGTTTCATATTACTCGTCTGCTTGATAGTGGACGTGCTTCGCACCGTGTTAATTTACATGACTAGATAGTTGTTAGGTTAGGGTTGACAAGGCTCAATGAACCTTATTGCAACCTTAAATTGAAAATGAATTTTTTGGTATAGTCGGGGTTGGAAGCCATGGCCTTAGGGTAGACAACCAAGTATGTTAAACACTACACTGTGAGATGGTCAAATGATAATGTAACAGAACATATAGAAAAGTTTTCTGTGGTTTAACGAATTGACTAAGAGCCATACCATGAGAGGTATAGGTAATTGAAATTGAATCCTTAGCTGTTGACCCTACTACATGTAAGCTATAGCAATGCCTGCCTATAGGCTATCATGTTAGAAAAATAAATGTATGGGTTGTTTTAAATGGAGAATGCTTGTGTTTACTGTGAAACACAAATCTGAATTTAAAAATAGTTTTTGTCCTACATGATATTTGAAATCATTTTTATTTATACTTAAGACAAACGCTAACATAGTTGTAATCCAGAAGCCATGGCTGCCTCCTTTCCAATCCTACACCGTACACTGAAGTTAAAATTAGTAATGATCACGTTACAGACAGCCAGTTTCAAAGCCATGAGAAATAAGTGAACAAAGTATAAAATTCTTGACCCAGTCGGGAATTCAACATGGTGTTGTTACAAACAAAAGACAAGCGTTCTATAAACTTAACCGCCAAGCTGTCCTATCGACCCCTAATTGTTTGGCTGATGGTGAAATTAAAATTAAATGTAAACTATAACTAAAACTAACTACACACTTATAACTAGAAAAAAAGAAATGTAAGGCAAAAGGATAACAGGACAAATAAAGGACAGAAGGAATAAAAAATTGCCCCTCAACCCTCAAGGATGAGGATTGATGGACTTGAAAGGAAGGAGAGCCGTAAAAGGTAGATATGAAAGTATAAGAGGATAGGGTCCCGCTCCAGTGGTAATCGAGACAAAGGAGGAAAACTGGACCCAGCTCAGGAATCCCTTGTGGTCGCCAACTTCCAAACTGATCAGCCGTAAGCCCCTGAGGGTGTAGCCATATCCAGGGTGCACCACAAGTGGTGGGGCTACATACACCCTACCTTTAGTGTGGCTTCAGCAAAAGGCAGGAAATAACATAAAAATAAAAAGAAGCCTGCCTCCTCACACAAGGAGGGTATAAAAAAAAACAAGGGTCAATTACGTCAGAAAATAAAGAGACTCCCTAAGCCTTGGATAGCCTAATAATGTCGGAGACGGTAGAGAACAAGTGTTGACCAAGTGTGGTTGACAGGAAAGAAGATAGACAGGAGCCTAGCACAAGTCAGTGGAAGCAATGACGGACTCAGCTGGGGCTCCATGGTCGTCAACCTACAGTCCACTAGATGTAAGTAAGACAAAAACAAATTATTTCAATTTCCAAACAGTTGGGGTGAGGTGCGGTGAGATTTCTAAACGTCAAACTCATGTGGTTTTTCCACTTGTACTCCAGATAAATATCATGTTTGCCCACAGACAAGTGCTAAGAAAATCAAAACATGTTGTGTTTTGATCAATTCCTTACCTACATGACATGTACTTGAAATAACAAGTAATGAGCATTCTATGTTAACAATGGTGAGACGGTTGCAAACTGCCAATGCTTAGAGCTCATTAGCGGCTTCTATGGGAGGCATGGAGTACATTTACTTGAAAAACTAACAAGAGGAGAGTTGGAGTTTCCCACAACACACATCCTGATAGTAAATATAATTGACTATGCACTTAAGTCCATAACCAGCTCCTTACCATTCCTACCCTTCATAGTCGAAGCACACATTAATACAGCCATCACAGTAACGGAGGTTATTTGTAAAATATCTTAATATCTGAGATTTATCTTGAAATTGACCAGAATTTTTTAAAATCCACTAAATTTACCGCAAATTTAGCAAATTCCACCAAATTTCAGCAAAATCCAACAAATGACTACCAGATTTATTGAAATGCCATTGAATTATTAAAGAATGGTTGAAACTACCTCAAATGTATATAAAATTACCCGAATATTGATGAAAATTCACTAAATTCTACCAAATTTAGCCAAGAGGTCTACAAACCTTGAAATTTAACCAATTTTTTAAAACATTCACAACATATACTCGAAAATTCCATAATATTCCCTTTACTTGTATGCTTTTTAGTTGTTGTTTCGTTTCCCACACTCCCTGCAGACAAATACCTGAACGCGACTTTCTCCTAGACTAGGAGCTCCACGTTCGACATGATAGCTGAGTTTCATCTCCCATAAACTCGTCTCTGAGGTGGGTGCCAGAAAAGACATCCAACGGTAAAAACCACACCCTCACATAGACTTTCATAACTTCTTACAATGAGGTTCATAACACTTACTACATTGAATGATTTAGCGGCTTACTTTTCACAATTCCTGTCTATACTTTCCTCTTGAAGGCTGCAAGATGCTTGCAAGTTTCCTAAAATGCAATTAAATTTAATAAATACCTTAAGATGGTTTGATTTGTTTATGGATATGGTGTTAATACTATTTTTTAGGTCTTGACTGGCTTTGCAATAAGAATTGACTAAACAAACATGAGTTACCTATCAGGGAAACATTTTGGCCACTATGTTGGTTATTGACCAGTGAGTTTAGCTGTTTATCATTTTTTGAAATCATATACAACAGAGGCTCAAACCTATAGACGAACCGTGTGACCATGTTTGTTAAACAAGACATTATACCAGAGACAATTAGGATACTTATGTAGAGTTTACCAAAAATAACGTTGTGTAACAGTAAATGCTAGTCAACAAACAGTTATACAGTACTAAACAAGTAGTTCCGTGAAGAACTAAATACCCTATTTTCATATATCCTACTAATATGAATTGCCTCTATCTACATACAAATTGTCAGTTTGATTGCTGTAATAGATTCGTAGATATTGAGAACCGTCTAAATATTCTGGATGGTCACCATGTTGGATTTTTATATTATAGGCCTAAGATTTATGTACTCTTACATGAAGATTATTGTGTAGGTGTTTTATTCAAACTTGGTGGTCCCATTAATGGTATTCCTACAATAAATGATTTTCAAGTTGTCGTTCTATGACGTGAAAATATTTAATATATGATATTTGTTAACAGGATATGCCACTGGAATTATTTTACAAGTAGTTATTTTAATGACCAACAGAGTTCACTGTTAAGAAGGGAGAGACCTATGTGGAATGTAAGATAACATGTTACATATTATACGTGATATGTCGCAACTGTAATGCTTGTGATTTTTAAGATGCCTTTATACTTATACTAATCACCCAGTTTACAAGACTGATAACTGTAATGCTACGGAAAAATCAAAACAAATCAAAAATGTGCATTGAAAAACCAAAAAGTGGTTGAGCAAATATACAGTCAACATGCAAAAAAAACAAGAAATATATACAAACTGTGTTAATTAATTTAATTCAAATATATACATTTTTACAATAGGTATACACACACACACACACACAGAATACAGCAGTTTTTTGTTCACGTTTGCTTGTTATAGTTTTTAAATATAACACTTGCTGAACATTATTTTAGGGGATGGGGGTGTTGCTACGTTGACCAATTACAATATAATACCAGCTTTACGAAGTTCATCTTCTATTTTTAACAGCTCTTCCTCATAACCAATATGACCAGCCTGTTTACAGGCATGCAAGAGCTGTAGACGTTCGACTAATATATTAGGATCGTTCCATTTGCTATTTTTTATGAATGGTTTTAAATACTCAGGAAGCAGTTCATCATTTTCACCATCATCATTATTATCATCCTCACCATTATAATCATATTCATAATGATCATCATCATCATCGTCGTCATCTTTACAATCATAATTTCCACCTATGTCCGCAGTCTGTTCTATGGTTTGAGTTGCCTTTGATAGTGTTGAAAGCTTCTTTTTAGATGTGATAGTGTGCTTTAATATTGTTAAGTTATTATTATCATCACTATCACCATCCTTTTCACCTTCCCCAACCAACTTCTTGATGGGGTATGTTGTCTCTGATAGGGTTGAGGGATTTTGAGATGTGGGTGTGTGTCTGATCATGGGTTTTACAGGAGGTGTTAAAGGTTTCTCATTAAACAACTCGCTAACAGCATGAGTGCGTTGTAGTGTATTAGACCTGAGGTTAATATTATCTTGAGCAGCGCTATTTTTTTCTTGGACTTGGTTTTTTGCTTCGGTTTGAGTTTTCCTTACATTTACACTAGCATGATTAGTAAGTTTACAATCATGATTGTTTGAAGAAAGTATGTCCAATTCTTTTGTCTCAAGCATTCCTCGACACTGTTTCAATCGTTGCTTTGAACAGCGCCAAATAACAGTTCCATTTTTATTGCTTCGTCTCACAATATATGAATACCCTTTATAGTATGCATAAGGCTTACCATACCTAGTCACTGATACTTCCATATCAACTGTCAAGCATAAACTAATTTCTAGTAAAGACAACTTGGTAATAACAACAATAGATTAATGTGGGAGCATATATATAGATGCAAAACGTGGGAGCAAAAGTGGGGGTAAAAAGTGTCAGCAAAAGTGTAAGCAAATGTGGGAGCAAAAACTGTGAGCAAAAAGTGGGAAGCAAAAAGCGGGAGCATATATGGGATGAAATGTGGGAGCAAAGCAAATATAAAAAGAGGGAGCAAATATGCTAACAAATATGTCAACAAATATGCCGGCAATAGTCAATACACAAGTCAAGATAGTTGAAAGTGCAAAGAAAATAAGGAAGCAAATATGAGAGCAAAAGTGGTGTTTTTCTAAAACAACTAAACATAACAAACTTAGTCATAACCTAACCTACCCTAACCTAACTTCACCTATCCTAACCTAACCTAACCTACCCTAACATCGCCTAACCTAACCTAACTTCACCTATCCTAACCTAACCTACCCTAACCTCACCTAACCTAATCTAACGTAACCCAACTTCACCGAACCCAACTTCACCTAACCTAACCTAACTTCACCTAACCTAACTTGACCCAACTTTACTTAACCTAACCTAACCTATCATAACTTCACCTAACCTAACTTTATCTAACCTAACTTCACCTAACCTAACCTTTCAACTCTCAGATCAAAATTAAATTCTGGGCATAGTTGAGTTGGAACCCAAGACCTCAGGGATAACACCACTACACCGCGAGATCGGCAAATTATCACGCAACACAACACAAAAATAAAAGTATCCTGTAGTGTAACTTATTGGCTGACAACCATAGTTGGGAATTCAAACCCAAGACCTTAGGACTTTTGTTTTGAACATTATCAGAAATATTATTCTATTTACATTTTGCTGCTGCTTATAATTATAAGAGTTGGCATTAATATGGGAGCAAAAAGTGTGAGCAAAAAAGTGGGAGCAAATGTGGGAGCCAATATGGGAGCAAATGTGGGGGCCAATATGGGAGCAAAATAGGGAGCCAATATGGGAGCAAATGTGGGAGCCAATATGGGAGCAAAAGTGGGAGCAAAATTGGGAGCAAATAAGGGAGCAAATGTGGGGGCCAATATGGGAGCAAATGTGTGAGCAAATCAGCTCACCTCGGATATCACCAGTGAGTGTTCATATCCACCGCGAGGTAGCGGAAACACACTTTGCGTGTTGTATGTAACTATCTTACAAAGTTTGACTGCATGCAACTCGTGCTTGTATAAGCTGTGCATAAAATTTTAATATTCACTAAGTGTTCAGAACTAATATGTATAGCCTTTTTAGGGTATATAGAGCATCCTTGGCAAGGAAGACTGACTAACCCAAGAGTGTAAAGCCTTGCCATATGCAGAAGGCGCCTGTTGGCAGAAAATGTTTCCTGATAATAACTGTCTTAATGAATACGAAACGTATTTTGAGTGTCGTCAGTACAAGTGGAAAAACCACATGAGTTTGACGTTTAGAAAACTCACCTCACCTCACCCCAACTGTTTGGAAATGGAAATAATTTGTTTTTGTCTTACTTACATCTAGTGGATTGTAGGTTGACGACCATGGAGCCCCAGCTGAGTCCGTCATTGCTTCCACTGACTTGTGCTAGGCTCCTGTCTATCTTCTTTCCTGTCGACCACACTTGGTCAACACTTGTTCTCTACCGAATCCGACATTATTAGGCTATCCAAGGCTTAGGGAGTCTCTTTATTTTCTGACGTAATTGACCCTTGTTAATTTTTTTCTGATACCCTCCTTGTGTGAGGAGGCAGGCTTCTTTTTATTTTTATGTTATTTCCTGCCTTTTGCTGAAGCCACACTAAAGGTAGGGTGTATGTAGCCCCACCACTTGTGGTGCACCCTGGATATGGCTACACCCTCAGGGGCTTACGGCTGATCAGTTTGGAAGTTGGCGACCACAAGGGATTCCTGAGCTGGGTCCAGTTTTCCTCCTTTGTATCGATTACCACTGGAGCGGGACCCTATCCTCTTATACTTTCATATCTACCTTTTACGGCTCTCCTTCCTTTCAAGTCCATCAATCCTCATCCTTGAGGGTTGAGGGGCAATTTTTTATTCCTTCTGTCCTTTATTTGTCCTCTTATCCTTTTGTCTTACATTTCTTTTTTCTAGTTATAAGTGTGTAGTTAGTTTTAGTTATAGTTTACATTTAATTTTAATTTCACCATCAGCCAAACAATTAGGGGTCGATAGGACAGCTTGGCGGTTAAGTTTATAGAACGCTTGTCTTTTGTTTGAAACAACACCATGTTGAATTCCCGACTGGGTCAAAAATTTTATACTTTGTTCACTTATTTCTCATGGCTTTGAAACTGGCTGTCTGTAACGTGATCATTACTAATTTTAACTTCAGTGTACGGTGTAGGATTGGAAAGGAGGCAGCCATGGCTTCTGGATTACAACTATGTTAGCGTTTGTCTTAAGTATAAATAAAAATGATTTCAAATATCATGTAGGACAAAAACTATTTTTAAATTCAGATTTGTGTTTCACAGTAAACACAAGCATTCTCCATTTAAAACAACCCATACATTTATTTTTCTAACATGATAGCCTATAGGCAGGCATTGCTATAGCTTACATGTAGTAGGGTCAACAGCTAAGGATTCAATTTCAATTACCTATACCTCTCATGGTATGGCTCTTAGTCAATTCGTTAAACCACAGAAAACTTTTCTATATGTTGTGTTACATTATCATTTGACCATCTCACAGTGTAGTGTTTAACATACTTGGTTGTCTACCCTAAGGCCATGGCTTCCAACCCCGACTATACCAAAAAATTCATTTTCAATTTAAGGTTGCAATAAGGTTCATTGAGCCTTGTCAACCCTAACCTAACAACTATCTAGTCATGTAAATTAACACGGTGCGAAGCACGTCCACTATCAAGCAGACGAGTAATATGAAACTTGCTGGCAAGAGCGCAGTGTTCTTATCACCAAGACTCATTACACAAACAAAGCCAGTGGCTCTGTGTAGATTCAACCCAACGATCGTATGCAAGTGTGTGTTTGTTCAAAAAGCATCATTAATATAACTCAACTGTCACCACAGAGGTCCGGGTTCAATTTTCTAAAGGCTGCAACAGGGTACACTCAGTCTTGTCAGGTAAAACGTTTTGGGACAATTCATAAATCATGGGAAGGGGTTAGCCATTGTCAGTCCAAAACAACACACTCTCTGATAATTAGTTTTATAAAATCTCAGGTCGATAACCTTAACGTTTTGGCTCTTTTGGGTAAATTCATGGGGCATGGCAACGGGTTGGCCATCCTGATTTGTACAACAACTGATAAAACTCTGTAGCCTTATTCGTTAGCAATAAACACATTAATCCATAATTACCTAATAATAATAATAATAATAATAATAATAATAATTAGCAAGCTGTCATCCTCCATACAAACATTCATTAAAGCATGGTTTCACAAAACTCTTATGCTTTTAAGTGTTTAATACCTTTTTCTCCTGTAACATTACTATTCCCTGTTTTAAGAGTGAAATAATCTATCGAGGTAAAAGCGTATGTCATCACCTATTTTTCAACTATAACACTTAATTTTAGGGTTCTTAGTTTGCAAGATATCGATTTTTCAATTTGGGGGTAGTTTTCACCCCCTACTATTTTTCATCAAAAACAAAAGATCGTAGGTTCAATTATCATTTTTACCCTTTTAACACCTTTTTCCCCAGTGTAAAATCACTATTTACGGTTTTAAGGGTGAAATCATCTATCCAGATAAAAGCCTATGTCACAACCAATTTTTTAAGCTATTACACCTAATTTTACGGTTCTTAGTTTCCAAGGTATCGATTTTTCAATTTAGGGGTAGTTTTTACCCCCCTGCTATTTTTCATCAAAAACAAAAATCTTAGTTTCATTTATGATTTTTAGGTGTTTAACACGTTTTTTCCCCATAACATGACTATTTACTTTTTTAGGGGTGAAATGACCAATCCTGCTAAAAGCCTATGTCATCACCTATTTTTAGAGCTATCACGCCAAATTTTAGGATTCTTAGTTTCCAAGATATTGAGTTTTCGATTTTGGCGGGTAGTTTCACCCCCAAAGGGGGGACGTCGCCCCAATTGCTAGGACCCCTCATACAAGTCCCTAGCATGATTGGTTCGCGTGATATTAACAAAAGAGTAGTTAGGCCCTTTTGACAAAAAAATAATCACACATTCAAAAACGAGGCGTCACCCCAAGTGCTAGGATACTGCCTATGGCAAAATCCCATCAGGGGTTCAGAAAATATTAACAAAAGTGTAGTTAGGCCCTTTTGACAAAAGCCACCGGCGTGCATACATACAAAAAATTACTATTTCTCCGCGGGTAAGGCTAGTTTTTATTTTGGGGTTTATCATGCCTCGTTCATACAAAAGGAGAATTCACTACGAGTCCTACGACACCCCATATGTTTAACTCGCATTATTGGTTAGCGAGATACTAAAAAGCGAATGACCTATTAGGTTTTTTTTAATAAATATTTAAGAAAAACCTCATCTATAAATAATCATTTAAAAGTTCCGCACTCTTACATAAGCCCTCAAGTGCGCATGCATACAAAAAACACTACTTAACCCCCGGGTAAGGGTAATTCTTATTTTGGGGTGGATATACCCCCGACCATAGCAGGGGGTGGTTCACCTCATGTCCTACGACGCCCTATATGCTCAAATCCGACCATGCGTTCGCGAATCATCGCCAATATTCGCCAGAAAGTAGGCTATCATTTTGTTTTGTCCTACACACTTGAAACTTGCTGTCAGCCTAGAGGGCGCATAGGGACCTTTCATTGACATCAAACAAACTTTTCTCTCATCTTCACCGTTTCCAAAATAGCGGCATTTTCACAAAACACCTATTTTAAAAAATAAACTCACCATCAAAAATAGAGCGGGAAAAATAGCATTTAAACGAGCCCTCACTCAACCCTGGTCCTCGCCCACCTCCAAACCTTTTCCCAACATAGCCATACGTATTCAAGCACACACGCGACTTGCAAGAGAACCCCCAAGTTAACACTACTTGTTAAAGGTCAACCACGTCTCACAAGAACACTGCAGACATATCACGTGATCGCTCGCACAGCTGCTCACTTGCATGGGTATCAGATGACATCAACACCCATTAATTTTTATCTCTATCACATAAATAAGCCAAAGGTTATCCGCTTCAAGCGGTTACCCAAAGGTTATCTGCTTCAAGCGGTTAAAGGTCAACCTCTTCCCACGCTACCATGTGCACGTGCACGTGCTCACATCCGCATAGCTATCAGATGACGTCATGATGATGCAATATGTCCTCGCGATTACGCAATATTCAAACAATACATTTCCTCTACTACTTAGGATATTCTTCCGCGGCTGGTATGGAACGGAAACATTAGAAAAAGTCGCACTTTCTCGACGCAATGTTGGCGATTTGCCTCGTTAAAAGTTTAACGTCGCACAAATGTTTAACGGTTCGTTTCCGACCATAAGTGTCCTATCTCAAGTTGCTTCAGATAAGGGCCGGAACCTCTAGTTTCAGTTTGTCGATGTAATTTTGCGACACCCAGTATATCCATGCCCGAGGTTGGACTTGGACCAACAGCAGACAGCACTGGCCCTGAGCTACGTCAACCGACAATATACGCCTGAGTTATCTTGCTTGTAACGCTTTCATCATCTTCACTTGAATCACCTGCACCTGGACTCCTCGAAGGACACACATTCTTCTTCTTCTAATTATTATTATTATTATTCACTTCACTCTCGCAACAGTATCGGGCAAATATAGTATATAGGAAGTATGTACAGATTATTACAAGAAATCAGAGCGTAATCACCACACCTAAGGAACTATTTTCTGAAGTTCAACAATTTTCTAACAATACTGGTTGTTAGCCTATTTTCAACTTTGAAAAAAAAAATAGACTGATGAGATCACCTTTTGTCCGTGTGTGTGTGCGTGTGTGTGTGTGTGTGAGGTGTGTGTGTGTGTGTGTCCCTAATAAATTCTAAACGGCTGGAGCGATTTCAATGAAACTCGGTGATAGCACTATTCCGGGCGACCCCGACCGTGCTCTTCAAATTTTGTTACGTCTCACCAGTCCAACATGGCGGCTGTGCTAAATATTTCACCAGCATTCAGTATCTCCGAAACTATTCCCGATATCACCCTGGAATTTATTACGGTGATAAAGGGAACTACAATAAATTCACCTATGTTACTTTTGAAAAACTGGTAACTACAAAACCAACATGGCGGCCACGCGAATTTGCGACTTTAAATAGACGCTTCTCGCGATTTAACCAACCAAACACAATAAAACTTGGTACAGAATATATGTTTATACACATTGTAATGCACCGACATCTAACTTCGTTCAATTGTGTACATAACCACAAGAGGGCGGATGTGCGAAACATTTCACCGGCATTCTATATCTCTGAAACTATTAGCGGTATTACCCTGAAATGTTGTACGGAGATGAAGGGCACTACTGGAAGTTCATCTATAACACTTTCAAAATCCGTTTAACTACAAAACGAACATGGTGGCCAAACGAATTTGAAAATTTTAAATAGACCTTTCTCGCGATTTAATGATCCAAACACAATGAAACTTGGTACAGCAAATGTTTATACACATTGTAATACACTGGTATCTAATTTAGTTCAACTGTTTACATAACCTCAAGATGGCGGCTGTGCGAATTTTAAAATTAAGTTTTTATTTCTTGTGATGTAGTCATGCGATCGAAGTGAAAGTTTGAATAATGAACCTACGCAATAATTTTCCTTTAATGGTACATGACTCTATGGCCTATACATTTAACAATCCAACATGGCGACCATCCGAAGTATTTAGACGATACTGAATATCTACGAATCTATTTTAGCAATCAAACTGCATTTTTTAATGTTCATAGGGGCTATGAACTTAAGTTCACCTATAGGACTTTAAATAACCTGGTGATCACAAATCCAACATGGCGGCGACGCGAAGTATAAATATTCACATGGACGTTTCTCGCAATTTAACCATCCGAGTGCAGTGAAACTTGGTACAGTAAATCCTGATGCGAATGTTAATCCACTGGCACCTAATTTATTTCAATTGTTTCCATAAACACAAGATGGCAGCTGTGCGAAATTTTAAAATCTCCTTGTTACTTTTTGTGTCCTAATTATGCGATTGAAGTTTGAATGCTACACGTAAACAATAATCTTTATATAACAGTACATAACTCTAGGACCTATTCAAAATCCAACATGGCGACCATCCGAAATATTTAGTCGGTTCTCAATATCTACGAATCTCTTACAGCAATCAAACTGAAATATTGAATGTTGATAGTGGCAGTTAACATATGTAGGGTATATGAAAATAGGCTGTATAGTTCTTCACGGAACTAACTTACTTGTTGCAATTGATTTTTAGCCTTTAGGCTTATGAGATCACCTTTTGTCCGTGTGTGTGTGTATGTGTGTCCCTAATAAAATTTAAACTGTTGGAGCGATTTTCATGTAACTCAGTGAGGTCATAGCACCATATCGGCCGACCCCGACCGTACCCTTCAAATTTTATTACGGGTCACCAATCCAACATGGCGGCTGTGCGAAATATTTCACCGGCATTCTATATCTCCGAAACTATTACTGATATCACCCTGAAATTTTGTACAGTGATAAAGGGCACTAATACAAGTACATCTATGTATTATTTAAAAACCTGTTAAGTTCAAAACGAACATGGCAGACAAGTGAAGTTTGTACATCTTAATAGACTTTTATCGCTATTTAACCATCTGAGCGCAGTGAAATATGGTATAGTAAATGTTTATACAAATTGTAATGCACTGGTATCTAATTTAGTACAGTTGTTTACACAAATTCAAGATGGCGGCTGAGCGAAATTTTAAAATATCGTTTTTTATTTCTTGTGTCCTAATCGTGCGATTGAAGTTTGAATGAAACACTTACCCAATAATCTTCATGTAATAGTACATAACTCCAAGGACTATATATAAAAATCCAACATGGCGACCATGCGAAATATTTAGACGGTTCTCAATATCTACGAATCTATTACAGCAATCAAACTGAAATTTGTATATTGATAGTGGCAAGTAGCTTGAGTAGGATATAGGCTATATAGTTCTTCACGGAACTACTTGTTGCATTATACAATGCACCTCTCTTGTTTCACATGTATCTTAGTTCAATTGAGACGTTTCGCTCTCAGTAATTGTAGACTACATCTTTGAGGTGTGGTATTCAGAAGTTTCAAAGCTTAGACTTCTCTCAATCCGCGACGATTCTTAATTGGGGATTGCTCTGCCACACGCTACTGTGAAATCTTTCCTTTTTGCTCTTTAATTACTCTAGGAGTCAGCTAAAGATAATGCTTACAGTAACTGGTAAAATAAAAACAAACAGTTGCTAGGCTTGGGGATTCTTAATCCTCCCTCTGTGTCTCTTGCTTTTATCTCTCTTTATCTCTCCTTCTCTCTCATGGGCTGTTGCAAGCTTGTATTCCTCTAGCAGTTTCCTCCTGAAGCAAGTCAAAATTGGAACTGTGTTGATTCAAATACTTATGGTAAGCTGAAATTCTTGGAGGCAACTATTTGTTAGCCTAATTTTCGCATTTTGTAAAAATGAGGAAAAAGTAGACTTATGAGATCGATCCGGGAAAATGTGTGTCTGTCTGTCCTTCTGTCTGTCTGTCTGTCTGTCTGTCTGTCTGGTTGGCTGTGTGTGTGTCCCCCCTATCAACTCCTAAACGGCTGTAGCAATCGAACCCGAATTTGGTATGAGTAAAGATCTCTATCTGAATATCTCAATGCCATATTTGAAAATGATGTCAGTGCTACCAACTGCTGAAAAATCGCAATTGAAATTTCAGCTCCATGTTGTATATCTTGGAAGGTATGCATGGGAGCTTTACCGAAATTGGCACACAAATAGACAATAATATTTCATTTTAATTTCCAGAAGGCTATATATGACAATGTTGCCAAAATCATTCTAAGTCTGCTGATAGGTCCAATTTTTAAATGCATGTAACATATACACTATCAATTGGATTTCAACCAAATTTCGTATGTACTATGTGTAGATAGACAGATATGAATGATCGTAATCTTAAGAGCCACCAGGGCTGCCAACTGTTAATAAATGCACTCTCTATTGTTTTTATCCAAATACCAATATATCAGAAAGTATGCAAGCCGACAGCTTTAAACTATGCACACGTATAGACCTGACATTCTAGATTACTTTGGACTAACTAATGGACGTCAGTACTACCAACATGATTCTAAGCCTGCTGATAGGACCAAATAAAAATACATGTAACTTCTATACTATCAATTGGATTTCAACCAAATTTCGTATGTGCTATGTGTACTATAACAGTTATGACTATGCGTATTCTTAAGAGCAACCAGGGCTGCCAACTGTTAATAAATGCTGTCTCTATTATGTACCCTAATATCAATATATCTGAAAGTATTCAAGCCAACAGCTCTAAACTTTGCATACGTATAGTACCATACATTCTAGATTAATTTGGAGTAACTAATATATGTCAGTGCTTCCAACATGATTCTAAGCCTGCTAATTGGTCCAATTATAAAATACATGTAACTTCTATACAAGTAAATGGATTTCATCCAAAATTGGCACAACAATAGATCATAATAGTTCAGATTATTTCTGACCAACACGTGCATTACATTGTTGCCAACATGATTTTACGCGCGCTGATAGGTCCAATGTCTAACTACATGCAACGTCCATGCTATCCATTGGACTTCAACCAAATTTTGTATTGTGTACCTTAAGAGATGGAACTAAGAATATATACATAGTCACCAGGGCTGCCAACTTTAGTGCTCTATTAGGCTACATTATGCCAGTTATATTTCGAACTAATTATAAATTTTGATATTACCAACTTAATTTCGTCATTATTCTAGATAGATCCATACAGTTTAATCATTGGCATGTATCTTAAATTTTAAGAAAAGTAGGCTCTTTAGTTCGTCACGGAACTTCTTGTTATATTTATGAGCCAGTAATATTAATGAGTAATTCGAATAATGTAACAGATGCAACAGGCAGTGATTATAAGTAGGGATAGGTTGGTGGGTAACGTGTATTATTATTATTATTTATTTTGCGCATGCGCTTACACATTCTCAGTATATTTGCTGGAAACGAAAAATTAACAATCCCAGATGTACTGCTCGTCCAAGGTCTGTGAACTTGCGTGGTGAGGGGAAGGGGCGGGGATGGGTCAGGCAAGAAGAGAAGGATCTGTCAACAGCCCGCCGTGATATGTGGTATTCCTTTTATATTCCAATTCTGCTAACATAGGGCCATTGCTCAAACCACTGTGGTGTTACAAATGAGTGTTTGAGTCACCGACCAATGTATTTGGTTCTGTTACTACTCACGGACCAGGAAACCTCATCATTCGTCACCATCACTTCTCATAGTCCGCGATCTACATTCCTCTCAGATTCACGCAGCTTGGACCCGAGCAGAGTAGCCTACATCATACGGAGCAGTTTCGTTATAGATTTACTCCTTCAGGCTTGATTAGCCAATAACAGCCTTAATATGCGACACGTCGAAAGTATGACTGTTTTCTGCATCAGTATAAAAAGGTCCGGGTCTAATTTCATCTCAGTGAGGGAATCCTTTAGGTGGTACGGAATCACGCCAGTGCTGGAGATGATGATAGGAACTGCCCTGACTTCTGCCATGTGCCATTGCTTCCTTATGAAATCTGAAAGGTCTGTGTATTTTGACAGCTTTTCAAACATGTTTTGTTAGGATGTTGCCACTGTTTGGGATTCCCACATCTATGAATGTGATGTGCTTCATGCGTTTGTCAACAAGAACCTGATCAGGTCTGTTGTGCACGGCTGACTGATCTGTCAATACAGTACAATCCTAGTACAAGGTAAATCTGTCATTTTCAGGTACACTTTCAGGGGCATATTTATTGTACAGCACTTTCTATTGGCTCAGCAGTTGAAGGTGTACTATCTTGGCAACAAAATCATGTCTCTTCCTATATTCTGTCCCTGCAAAATGGCGACAACCTGAAATGATATGCTGAACAGTCTCCGATGTTGGGCAACCGTATCTGCAATGTTCATCTTGCACAGATAAATCCTTGATGATGAACTTTAGGTAGTTCCTCGTGGGGACAACCTAGTCCTGAATAGCCAACATAAAGCCTTCAGTTTCAGGAAACAACTGCCCAACCGATCGTTCGACGCTAGCTTGTGAGTTTGGATGATTTCATTGGGATGTCTTCCGTGTAACCTAGTGGCTTGGACAATCAGGCATTGAATCTATCGAAATCACTGCGCACCTGATATTGAGTCTCTTGCTGACTTAAGAGTAGTGAAGTTGAATCATCTGCTTCAGTGACAGCCTTGTGCAGCATCGAATGGTTTGATACAGAACAGAAGTATTTTCTAAGCTCATAGATCTCTCGAGCCACTTGGTTGTCTCCCACCAATATGTCTCGGTAGCATGACTCGTTCCACAGATGTCCTGGGATGCTGTTTTCGTGATTTGGTCAGTAATATTCTAATTTTCTGTTCCAGACGTGCAATGTCAGTTTTACTCCACTTGATGACCCAAAACGAATAACGAGGGACAGCATAAGCGTTGATTGCCTTAACCAAGTTTTTACTGTTGAGGCTGGTGTAGGAAATAAGCTTAATTCTTGTGGAAATACCTTCGTCAGATCTTGTTTCACTACTGAGTGTTCTATGTATCTGGCTTGCTTCATTCCCAGATACTTGTAGGTTTTGTTAGTGAGCATTGTTGCAATATGCTGGCCCTGAGCTGTTTCATATACAGTTTCCTGCAACTTGCCTTTCATAACATTCAGCGTTTTATATTTCTCCAGTCCGAATTCCATTTTCACATCCTGAGAGAAGGTTATTATTATCATTATTATTATTATCATTATTATTATTATTTCTTCGTTTAGGCCAGCTATGAACCACGCCATTTCAACCGCTTCCGTCTTTGGGCCTTGATCTTAGCCCAGTGTTCACGCATTCGCTGTCTGTGAAGGCTCCTTTCCTTCATCACACGACTTCTTGCCGGTTTTTAAATTCGCTTTCTCTTGGAATTGGTGGTGTGCTCCAAGCTTTTCCTTCAATAGATCACGTTCCATAATGTCTGTGTGGGTGATCCCTACTTCTTGCAATTCCTTGTCTACCTCACAAAACCAGGGGCCCTTGGTTTTCTTGTTAAGGAAATAGGTAAATATCCGATTGGCGATTCTCTCGGGATTCATACGAGTTAAGTGGTCATAGAAAGATATTTATGTATATATATTACTTGATATATCCTTTGTACATGACGGTACAGCTCATTGTTATGCCGCCTCCTGTAGTCACCATCGTCTCTCAACGGCCCTAAGATCTTCATCAGGATCTTCCTTTCCTTGGCTTCCAATTTCTTAACCAGACCCTATTTGCCAGTTTTTTTCGTATGGCTTTTAGTGCCGGGAGTGTCCGAGGACATGTTCGGCTCGCCAGTTTTGTAGCTGCTTCGAGACGGACACCCAATGGGTGAGCTACAAGTACCGTTGGAGAGGAAAGTTGGGATGTAAGGACGAGGAGTTGGAAGGTAGCAGCTGTGGCCTATAGTTAGGGACCAACCCCGGCATTTGCCTGGAAGGAAGATGGGAAACCACAGAAGACCATTTTCAAGGTTGCCGGCGGGGAGATTCGAACCTCCTCGCCTCCCGGATGTGAGCGACTGCCAGCAGTCATGCCGTAACGACCACGGCTAACTCACCCGGTATTATTATTATTATTATTATTATTATTATTATTATTATTATTATTATTATTATTCTAATACCACGAATGCTCCTAGTCGAAGATAGCATCTTCCGGAGGGTATAATTGTGGACTGACTCATGCTACATTGTCCGTGTCCCTGGAGATGTGGTCCATGACAAACGTTTAACTACCCCTTTGTAGATTGCAATTGTAATGTCATTTGGCGGCAGGAAATAAGACATGAGGCCGTTTGATTTACAGTTATAGTCTGCTCGGGAATGTAGATAATGTATTCCCTTGTGCTGTCCATCAGTGCGCCTTATCTCGTGTCTATCAGTTCCGGGGGTTGATGACTGTTAATTACCCCAGCAAGGGGGGGCAGTGTGAAGCAGCTAATGATCACTATTGAGCCTGCGGCATGCTCACTCGCAGATTATTGTAAACAAGCTTGCCATTAACATACTGAATTACCATAACAATAATATTTGGGGGTTGGCTGCCGACCGCTTTTTAAGTTGAGCCCTGAAGGGAGTGGAGGGGACCACGACAAACCACCCCCTGGGGTAGTCAATTCTCTCGCAGATGTGAGGGGAGGGGAGGCGAGGGTTCATAGACCCCGTCACGGATTAGCCCCGACAAAGGCCTCGGCACAACTTTATATTCAGTAGAACGTAATTGGGCAAACAGCAATGACAGGCAGCTTCAAAGAGATGGCTACACAAACAGAGCGACCACGATACCTGTTCGCTGCGGATCATTTGGCAGACACAAGGCATTACTGCGCATGTGCAGTGTCGTCAAGTTAGGAACTTATTTACTTCCAGCAGACCCTGGAGCATTTCATCAAAACCACTTCATTCGCTCGCGTTTCCTCGAGTATAGTTGATTATACAGGGTGGCGCACGAAATGTCATACACTGAAAATTGTTAATTGAATATTTAATATACAACATTATTAATCAAAAATGGCATTACAACATTCTCTGAAATGTGCATGATTAGTCAGTATGCAGGACTTGTTCAAGATGCCCACCTTCTCAGCGTACAACAGCTACGAGACGAACCTGCATGTTCGTGACCACTCCACGACACATGTCCTCACTCAACCCTCAGAAGAAAGTCACAATGGCCGCTTGCAATCGCAGTACATTTTCCGGTTTCTGGCGGTAGATTGTCTCCTTCAAATATAGCCACAGGAAGAAGTCATAGGGATTAAGATCGGGGCTATGTGCTGGCCAGAATGAGCAGCTCAGAAAACGTTCGGTATATCGACGGAATATCACACGGGGCCCGAAATGTTCATGCAGGAAGTCCAGAATAACATTTTCTGTGTGCGGACAAGCTCCATCTATCATGAACCATTGTGTCTCTATTGGTAGTCGTTAGTTAGTTATTGTTGTTTTAAGGGGCGGAACTACGAGGTCATCTGCCCCTATATTGGTAGTCGTGATGCAAAGAGTTGTGGAAGTATACTGTTTTGCAACATGTCCATGTAACGTGCACTGTTGACTGTGTCATTGAAAAAGATTGGCCCAATATTTCCATGACTGGAAATTGCAACCCACACACACACTTTCACACCATGACTTTCAACCTCGTGCACAATAGCAGGCCGTTTCTTTCGCCCAAAACCGGACATTCTGTTTATTCACAGCACCGGAAATGAACACAAAACCTTTCCTAAGTCCGAGTTGCACGCTTTGTGTCCGCATAGAACAAAACTCTTTTCACCGTCTATTCGCGCGTCGACTTCCCTTTATCCGCCATGCTGTATAACTGGAAGCCGGTACGCATGCGCGACGTGTGGTGCTGTCTGTCGAATCACACATGAAATAAGGTTTCTGTTTACGAAAGGACATGGTTGTGAGCCCAGATTTACACATTTTATAAACCATTTTCGATGTATGACATTTCGTGCGCCACCCTGTAATAAAATGTATATAACCATAAGTCATATTACATTATTTAAATGACTCATGGTGGCTCCGTATTGATATGTTAGAATAGTTATTAACAAGAAATGAGCATCAGCCTGAATCAATACTATACAGATAAACTACTATTTGTCATGGGCAGCTGATCACCGTCACCATCTGTTTCTCTTCATTTTATTCTATTCTTATACCCTAAATTTTATGGTGCACCATATTAGGTTTTAAACACGTATATTATTACTGTGCTACGCTTTGTTTTCTGTTTTTTCAACAGCTGATGAAGGGGATAAAATATAATTAATCCCCGAAACATGTACTGTAAACAAGTTAAATAATTAATTTTATCTGTATAGTATTTTTTTTTTCGTGTAGCCTCCTGAGAGGCCGAGTGCAGGTCTTTCTAGTTGACGCCCGTGGGCGACCTGCGCGTCGGGATGAGAGATGGAATGGATGAAGATGAATGAAACTGGGCAAGGATGTGGAAGGAAGCGGCCGTGGCCAGTCAGAAGGTACTGTCCCAGCATTTGCCTGGTGTTGAAAATGGGAAACCACGGAAAACCATTTCAAGAACAGCCGACGGTGGGGCTCGAACCCACGCGTCTACCGAGTCAGCAGAGAGCTCGGCCCCTTGACCTAACGCAGCGCTTTAGCCCGCGTAGCCACTACTGTCGGTTGTATTGTATTGATTCAGGCAGATGTTCATTTCTTGTTAATAACTATTCATAAGTCATATGTTGTTCAGTCACATTGTACCTTCCTCAGCGTAATTTAGGACATGTAAATGTGCAAGAACATAGACTTAATATAAAGTTTGCCATAACAGAGAATTCTAAAAATATTCCTCTTCCTCTTCCAAAGACTCATAAATTAAAATATAAAAAAATTAGTCAGTCAGTCTGAAAGACTAGACGTCATATCATTTCAAATGACGCATGCTACAAATGCTACACATGTTAGAAAGGCTCAGGAGGGCTTCCCCAGGACTCTTTCAACAACCTCCATTACCCATTAACTTAGGCTTCCCGCGTGGGCACCTCTTTAAGGGTCACCCTGTATTTGAGTCTGACATCTTTTACAACTCTTTAATGGACACCCATTATTTGAATCTGATATATTGCAAACCTCTTTAAGGGTCACCCTGTATTAGATTGCATCTAACATACTGTACACCTCGTTAAATGTCACCCTGTATTTTGCTCTGACATCCTGCACACCTCTTTAGGAGGAACCCTGTATTCTTATCTGGCATCTTGTATATCGCTTTAGAAGTCACCCTGTATTCTTGTGTGACATCTTGTACACCTCTTTAGGAGTCACCTTGTATTCTTACCTGGCATCTTGTATATCCCTTTAGGAGTCACCATGTATTCTTGTGTGGCATCTTATACACCTCTTTAGGAGTTACCCTGTATTCTTTTCGCTTCGCTCGAAGCCCCAGGTCACTCGACGCCCCAGGACTCTTTCAACAGACTCCATTAACCAATAACTTAGGCTTCCCGCGTGGCTGCATGACGTCACGCACTCGCCGTCCTTTACCCATTAACATAGGCGTCCCGCGCGGCTGCATGACGTCACAGTCTCCGTCTCCGTAACGCAACCGTCTCCGTCCCGCGTAACGTTAGACCCAAAGAATAACTACGAAGTCGACAAGGCCATTTGAAATGATAAAAAGCAGTTCTGTTACACAATGTGTTGTTGATAAAAACAGCGTGGAATAGAAGAGATGTGGATGTGAAACTAGATAAGTTGAAATAGTTAGGTTATAACTGATAGTTTGGTATTTGCGAGGTAGAGAAATGATGGAATGAGAACGTTGGAATAAGTGTTACGATGTAATGTTATGAATGGGCAAGAAATGTATTGGTTATTTAGTTGCCAATATAATTATGTAATGTCATCTGTGATGCCTATTTCCTGAAGATCTATTCCTACTTCAAGCAGCCAGGTGTTTTCAACTTTCATTGACAGGGCAAGGTTAAGAATCCCTTTGGTCAGTCATAGATTGCCCATCCTGAGGATACGCCCGTAAAATTTCAATCGTCTTTTCCTAAATTTGTCTGAGATTATCTCCGAGTGCTGGTATAAATCTTGGGATTTTTACCCTACATTTCGCATTTTGCAAAAATGAGGAAAAAGTAGACTTTTAGATCGATCCGGGAAAATATGTGTCTGTCTGTCTGTCTATCTGTGTCCCCCTATCAACTCCTAAACGGATGCAGTAATTGAAACCAAATTTGGTATAACTAAAGATCTGTACCTGAATATCTCAAGGCCATGTTTGAAAATGATGTCAGTGTTACCAAATGCTGAAAAATCACAATTGAAATTTGAGCTTCATGTTGGATATCATGGAAGGTATGCATGGGAGCTATTCAAATATTGACGCACATATAGATAATAATATTTAAGTGTAATTTCCATGAGGCCATACATGGCAGTGTTGCCAAAATGATTCCAAGCCTGCTGATAGATCCAATTTTAAATGCATATAACATCTACACTATCAATTGGATTTCAACCAAATTTCGTATGTACTATGTGTACATAAACAGATGTGACTGAGCGTATTCTTAAGAGCCACCAGGGCTGCCAACCGTTAATAAATGATCTCTCTATGTTTTTATCCAAATAGAAAGTATGGAAACCGAATGCTATAAACTATGCACACGTATAGTACCTGACATTCTAGATTAATTTGGAGAAACTTATATACGTCAGTGCTACCACCGTGATTCTAAGCCTGCTGATAGGACCAATTTTTAACTGCATGTAACTTCTATACTGTCAATTTGATTTCAACCAAATTTCGTATGTGCTATGTGTACCATAACATATAGGCCTACGACAATGCGTATTCTTAAGAGCATCCAGGGCTGCCAACCGTTAATAAATGCTGTCTCTATTGTTTTACCCTAATATCAATATATCAGAAAGTATGCAAACCAACAGCTCAAAATGCTGCACACCTATAGTACCTGCTATTCTAGATTAATTTGGAGCACCTAATACACGTCAGTGCTGCCAACATGATCCTAAGCATGCTTATAGCTCCAATTTTAAAATACATGTAACTTCTATACTAACAAATGGATTTCATCCAAAATTGGCACAACAATAAATTATCATATTTCAGATTATTTCTGAGCAAAGCATGCATAACATTGTTGCCAACATGATTTTACGCGCGCTGATAGGTCCAATGTCTAACTGCATGTAACGTCCATGCTATCCGTTGAACTTCAACCAAATTTTGTATTCTGTACCTTAAGAGATGGAACTAAGGATATATTCAGTCTCCAGGACTGCCAACTGTAGTGCTCGATTGGGCTACATAATGCCAGGTATATTTCGAACCAACTGGAAATTTCGGTATTAGCAACTTAATTTCGTCATTATTCTAGATAGGTCCATACAGATTAATCAATGGCATGAATCTAAAATTTTAGTTCTTCACGGAATGTCTTGTTTTATCCAGAATCCCCCTGTACAGACTGGTCCAAAAAGATTTCTCAGGAGTTTCCTTTCTTGCTTTCCCCCAATAATCATCGTTTCAGACGAATATAGTGCTTCAGGCTTGATTACAGTGTTGTAATGCGTAATTTTGCATTTCTGGATGTTGATTTTTTATTATATCTGTTCCAAGTGAGTTTGTAAGATATTTTTCAGTTTAGAGATCCTTTCTTTGTTTGCTTGACGATTCACGATGACTTCTCCCAGGTATTTGAATTTAGGCGGGGATTATTATCAATATTATTATTATTATTAAGATATGCTATAGCAGCTTGGGGATATCAAAATACAACTTTAATTAATAATCTGCAAGATAGCCAAAACAGGTTCTATAAATATTTCACTGGTAGGCCTATCCCTTATTTTAATATTAAAGAGTTGTTTCAAATGGGCACTGTACTGAATCTCTACTACCATGATGCAAGATTCAGGAATTAGATCTCTCACAACATGCACACAAGAGGCATAACAAGTACTAGATATGTAAAACCTTCATGTATAAACTAGCATTACCCGTCGCTGCTTCGCCCGCGAATATTCTAGTTGTAAAGAGTACACTTAGCAAAATCTCAATCATGAATGCTATGACTGATTTATCCTTGGTATGAATATGCAGACTTTATCAATTCAGCTACTGGTGCAGCGGTTAGGGGTTTGTCATTCCTTCATAGGTATATCAGAGCGAAGTTAGTTTTCTGGGAATATCACAGACACTGTCAATTTAAGGGCCTTATATGTGGTTTTCGGAGACCCTTTATAGTCGGGTGAAAAAGACCTTTCGTACCACACCCACACGTGAAAATTGCGTGAAAAAATTCTAGAGTGCCCCTTGACCCCCTTAAGCGCATTATACGTATGTATTGATGAATTTTACAGCTTAATTTGGTTCAGTGATAACCTTATAACCGTCTGGAAACTTTCACAGTAATGTAATAATTGGAATTGCATTGCGTCTTACAGAAATATATGGACCTGTGAGATTCTGTTACCATGGTTACAGTGTTGCATTCATTCATTATTTCATTGTAAATATGCTTGTTTTAAGGTATTTATTTAATTGTGAGCATTTAAAGAGTAAGTGAGTGCGTTTCGCTTACGCATTGGGTTATGCTGAACCTGTAGGTACCCCATATGTGTAGGTTGGTGTTAATGGGACCTTATTTTCGGTACAAAACTGGAATGGGACCTTAGAGGAATAATATAGGGAGGTATAGCTATGGTTTCAAGAGACTAAATTAGGCCTATATTATACCGTCACTACTTAATGAACTAACACCTGGATTGTCCAACATGAACACCAAACAACTAGCTATATGTCGCATTAAACACCATTACATAAATAAACATTAACTCATAACATAAACTTATTATTATTATTATTATTATCTTCTTCTTTTGTTTTAGTGTTTGTCCCACCTCGTGTCAGGGTCCGCTATTTGAATCCGCTGTCTCCACTTTACTCGATCATGGGCCATGTCCGGATGTAGGTTGACGCTTTTCAGATCCCGGTGCAGTGTATGGGCCCAACGTTGTCTCGGTCGCCCCTTTGGTCTTCCCAGCGACCTCCAGTGTGTAGCCCTGTTTTGCAATGGTGTCCGCTCCTGACCGTGTAACTATTTTTGTCTTTAATGTATGTATGTCTACCCCTTATTATTCCCGTTTTCCAACGGGGTCGGGGATGAGATGCGATGGAAGTCCTTGTGGCGATGATTTTTACGGCCGGATGCCCTTCCTGACGCCAACCTCATGAGAGGAGTTAATGAGAGATGAAATGAATGATGGTGAATGAAACTGGGCAAGGATGTGGAAGGAAGCGGCCGTGGCCTGTCAGAAGGTACCGTCCCAGCATTTGCCTGGTGTTGAAAATGCGAAACCACGGAAAACCATTTCAAGGACGGCCGACGGTGGGGCTCGAACCCACGCGTCTACCGAGTCAGCAGAGAGCTTGGCCCCATGACCTAATGCTGAGCTTTAGCCAGCGTAGTCACTGCTGTCGGTTATTTGTGTCTTTAATAATTTACATTAATATTTTTCTCATTATCACCTAACATGTTAAATCTATATATATTTAACCGTCGACTTGAGCCTCTATAGACTGCGTATTAACAACCACTCTCATTTATGACTGCCTCTTGTTCGTTTGCCGGCTTTGACATCTTGCCAGTATCTCTTGAGCCCATCTATCAGCTGGTTCTTCCACTCCTCTGTTAAAGGGCCCCTCCGTCTTCTGGGTTCTGCCTCCACCATAAAACCTTGATAGCTCTTCACCATCCTTCTGAAACTATTTCTGTCTTTGATTTTATCCTCCATAATGCCCTCCTCTCTCATATCTTTCTCACACTCGTGGAACCATTTCAACTTGGAGATCTTCGGTTTAAGAACAGTCTAGATTTTCTTTGTGAGCCGGTCATTATTCATCCGGAAGATGTGCCCATAAAACAGCAATCTTCGTTTTCTAATTGTTGTTGTTATCGGTTCTATCTTGCTGTATACTTCTGTCCGTCAACCCATCTGTTGCCCAAGATCTTCCGTAGTAGTCTGCGTTCTCTTTTAAGTAGCTGATTGACTTGTCCTGTTCGATTCATACACAGGGTCTCCGAAGCATATAAACCTTCTGGTTTGACAACAGTGCTGTAATGCCTTAGTTTGGCTCCTTTACTCAGCATCTACTTATTGTAGATGTTTTTAGTCAGTTGGAACGCTTGCTCTAGTTTCAGGATGCGGATATTGGTCGCTTTTTATTCTAGCCCAATCGCTTGGATTATTGTATATTGTTACGTGCCACCCCCCCCCCCTAGTGGCACTTTTGTAACTGGATTACGGTGGGTAGAAAGCACAACACCAATTACTGCTTTAAAGAAATAATTAACTTTATTGTGGCCAGAAAGATACACTACTCAACAGCAAATACAAGCAATTATTACCTTACTCCAGTTTCCTCACGTCGAGAATACTTCCCCTTTCACTTGTCAACAGACCACAGTTAATCCTCTCGCTAATGAGTCCGGTCCCGTACGCTGGCTGGAAATAGCTGCACTAGGTCTGTCACTCACTGTTTTGCAACTCACCACAATGACCTTTGTCGCACTAGGTAAGCACACTCGCTCAAAACACAGGCAGTCCCCTGTAAGCTCCTCACTCCCTTCGCTGTCACGAGAATCGGCTTCACTAGGGGTTTCGCAAGTCTCCACACTTCTGTCGCTCAGGATAAGCGCTCGCACTCGCTCGTAAAACACAACCACAACCACTGCTTGACAGGTTGCTCTTATATAGCAGGCCGGTGACTCAATAAATGCTTCTAGATCCATCCAGGGTTCACGGCTTCTCGAGGTTTCCATCGCTGGCTCAGTCACGAATATTCTGGACCATCCCTTTGTCCTAGTTGCCCTGTTGCATAAGGCGCACGCAATACACGAGGCAGGGCACAGCCCAGCCCTGGGGCAGTTGTGACTCATGCGGCGAGCGATGACACAAACTCACAGCCGTAACAATATAATGGGGGGATAAAAACGAAACGATTGTCGAACAAAATCTTCACTTACTTTCTGGGTAAGAAAACCAAGAGAGCGTGGTTCACACAGTTACAAAAGAAGTAGGAATGCGTACGCCCCTTAAGATAAAACTAGATGAACACCAGAGTTTCCAGGAAAAGCCTAAACTAACAACATCCAAGACGTGGCCTGAAGCCAGGAAACAGCATCGAGAACACGCGAGGCGTTACTGGGCGAGTGTTAGGGCAGCAGCCCATAGCTGGCCGAAACGTCAAGAAGAAGAATAAAATCTGTATATTATATGTTAACAACAAGTTCCGTGACGAACTAAAGAGCCTACTTTTCTTAAAATTTAAGATTCATGCCAATGATTAATCTATATGGATCTATCTAGAATAATGACGAAATTAAGTTGGTAATATCGAGATATCTAATTAGTTCAAAATATACCTGGTATAATGTAGCCTAATAGAGCACTACAGTTGGCAGCCCTGGTGACTGAACATATTCTTAGTTCCATGTCTTAAGGTACAGAATACAAAATTTGGTTGGAGTCCAATGAATAGCATGGACGTTACATGCAGTTAAACATTGGATCTAACAGCGCGCGTAAAATCATGTTGGCAACAGTGTCATGCATGTATTGGTCAGAAATAATCTGAAATAATATGATCTATTGTTGTGCCAATTTAGAATGAAATCCATTAGTTAGTATAGAAGTTACATGCATTTTAAAATTGGACCTATCAGCAGGTTTAGAATCATGTTGGCAGCACTGACGTATATTAGTTACTCCAGAGTAATCTAGAATGCCAGGTACTATACGTGTGCAAAGTTGAGAGCTATTGGCTTGCATTCTTTCTGATATATTGATATTAGGGTAACAAAAATAGAGACAGCATTTATTAACAGTTGGCAGCCCTGGTTGCTCTTAAGAATACGCATAGTCATAGCTGTTATGGTACACATAGCACATACGAAATTTGGTTGAAATCCAAATGATAGTATGGAAGTTACACGTATTTAAAGTTGGACCTCTCAGCAGGCTTAGAATCATGTTGGTAGCACTGACGTATATAAGTTACTCCAAATTAATATAGAATGTCATGTACTATACGTGTGCATAGTTTAATGCTGTCGGCTTGCATACTTTCTCATATATATTGGTATTTGGATAAAAGAAATTAAGAGCATTTTTTAACAGTTGGCAGCACTGGTGGTTCATAAGAATACGCTCAGTCATATCTGGTTATGTACACATACAACATACGAAATTCGGTTGAATTCCAATTGATAGTGTAGAAGTTATATGCATTTAAATATTGGACCTATCAGTAGGCTTATAATCATTTTGGCAACACTGCCATGTATGGCCTTCGTGAAATTAAACTGCAATATTATTATCTATATGTGTGCCGATTTTGAAATAGCTCCCATTCATACCTTCCAAGATATCCAACATGGAGCTCAAATTTCAATTGCGATTTTTCAGCAGTTGGTAGCACTGACATTATTTTCAAATATGGCCGTGAGATATTCAGGTATAGATCTTAACTCCTACCAAATTTTATTTCGATTGCTCCAGCCGTTTAGGAGTTGATAGGGGGGGACACACACACAGCCAGACAGACAGACAGACAGAAGGACAGACAGACAGACAGACACACATTTTCCCGGATCGATCTCATAAGACTACTTTTTCCTCATTTTTGCAAAATGTGAAAAGTAGGCTAAAAATAATAATTAATATGTCTCACAGATAATCTCTACTGGAAGGGCGTGGTGGCGCAGCGGTCCACCTGTTGGCCTCTCACCACGGCAGACGGGGTTCGATTCCCGGGCAATGCATGTGAGCTTTTCAAACTGAAATGCCATGTCCTGTGGTTCGGATTCCACGTAAAAAGGAGGTCCCATGGCTCATGATCTCGCGATTAACGGTTACGTAAAACTACAATCTTCCTTCCTTTTTTAATCTGTACTGGATTTAATAAGAAACAAAGTTTTTTAAAATTTTAATAAAATAGGTATTGACTAGGCGGAACCGTAATACATTCTGTCAATACGGGGGAAAATGTGCGACTTTAAAAGTCAAAAAGACTGTACTGGATTTGCCGCAAGATTCGTGAGGCATCTCGTTAATGTAATATACTGTAAATAGTGTTTAATAAAAAAAATGAAAATCGACAGCCTGCTTCCAGTCTCCGACCGGGTCAGGAATGGAATGAATGAAGCCCCCATCTAGCGGCGAGAATATGGACTGTGCCGGCTGCCGAGGCCTGACGCACTCCTCTGGGGCAATGATTAAATGAATGACAGATGAAATGAAATGATAGTGGAGAGTGTTGCTGGAATGAAATTTTGACAGGGAAAACCGGAGAACCCGGAGAAAAACCTGTCTGCCTCCGTTTTGTCCAGCACAGATCTCACATGGAGTGACCGGGATTTGAACCACGGACCCAGTGGTGAGAGGCCGGCGTGCTGCCGCCTAAGCCACGTAGGCTTCGTGTTTAATAAATAAAATAAAATTATTATTATTATTATTAGTATAATATCGTATGGTCGGGTGCCGGGTACAAGCTTTGTTATTTGACACCCAAAGGGTAGCTTGCATGTCGAATTTCGTTGTTCCTTGAAGCATTATGAAAGTCAAGGAGGTTAGATATCTAAGCTCCTTGAACACTATAGCGCTTTCGAGTAGAGAATGGAGGAACTTTGTGTTGGCGGAAACTCCCGAGATTAATTTTGCCATTCTGATCGCGGCCTTCTGAATTCAAGTGGGTTCTTTGACATGCCAACATCGTATGACATAATGTCGTAATTGTTGCCGCCTTTCAAAAAAAAATCACTTACCACGGCCAGGAGCGAACCTGCAAGCTTGGGGGTTAGTAGACCGACACGTTGACCACTCACCCACCGTGGCAAACTATTATTATTATTATTAGTAATGGTTAGGGCCCGGATGTTAATGCCGTAAACAAGTTTAAAAAATGCATTTATAATTTTCAAAAATTACTGTAATAAATGACCTGAAAATTCGAAAAAAAAACAGTATAAAATGGAGAAAATGGTCTTATAATAATAAACCCACCAATAATTCAAAAATGACATCTTAAGCTCAAGCTGAACAGTCAATCAAAATAGATTTCTAGCACCTAACAAAGGGTTTATGTTCACGTTAGTGCACTACGAATGTCTTTCTGATATTTGTCAAATGTAAATGATCTGCCGTTTCAGCCAACAAGATTTTATATTTCAAAAAGTTGCCTTCATCATCAACTGATGTGATCGGAGCGTACTTCAATTGAGGAAGATCGTAGAGACGTAACTCCCTCATATAAAGCTGTAACATGGCTAAATTGTAAAAAACTGACCTTAAAAGACCGATTTCTCCAAAATGTGACCCAAAAAATCTACCATACTTAAAAATATGCTCTTAAAATGGAGAAATAGCAAAAAATGCAAAAAGATGCAAAATAAAAATGACATATTTGAAGACGGGGTGACCCGTCCTGAGTTTCTATGTACTTCAGCATTGTTTCAGACAGCTCAGTAAAAAGATGACATGTCATCAACAACCGGGCCCTAGTAATGGTGTTTTTTTTTTTTTTTTTTTTTTTTTTTTTTTTTTTTTTTAGCGTATGGCTTTTAGTGCCGGGAGTGTCCGAGGACATGTTCGGCTCGCCAGTTTTTGTAGCTGCTTCGAGACGGACACCCAATGGGTGAGCTACAAGTACCGTTGGGGAGGAATGTTGGATGGGAGGGTCGAGGAGTTGGAAGGTAGCGGCTGTGGCCTATAGTTAGGGACCAACCCTGGCATTTGCCTGGAAGGAAGATGGGAAACCACAGAAGACCATCTTCAAGGTTGCCGGCGGGGGGATTCGAACCTCCTCGCCTCCCGGATGTGAGCGACTGCCAACAGTCATGCCGCAACGACCTCGGCTAACTCACCCGGTTAGTAATGGTGGTAGTAGATTGTGTCAGAAGACAATGTTGAAGTTGATGTGCGATACGCCACGTGGCTGATGCTGAATACCGTCCACTCCCACAGTGGAGTGTTCCAATTCATAGCTACTTCCTCACGGATAAAGGTCATCCAGACTCGTGCGCCCTCGTGTGACCTTTCTGTCGTCCGAGCCGTGCTCTTTCTGCTCATCAGTACACAATGGCATGCATATATGAAGCTATCTGATTATTATTATTATTATATATAATATTTGCAAATGGGGGTTATTCCCCGGTGGCAAATTGCACAAATACAGAGCATTACCAACAATATCATCAAACACAATATACACAATTCGCAATTTAGGAACTATAGTAATTACATCGTAATATTTACACAAAATTTCAATCTTCTATTATAGAATGCAATACATTTGCCATTGAAAAAACAAATGTTTTAAATATCCGTATTCAGTTCAGTGCTTTAATGTCATTCATTAGCACTGAACTGAATTAATTATTGATTTTAGAACTTCATTTTCTAAATTATTTTATGTATATTATTTTGATAACATTTTTAGCCTACTTTTCACATTTTGCAAAAATGAGGAAACAGTAGACTTATGACATCGAGCAAATGTGTGTCTGTCTGTCTGTCCGTCTGTCCTTCTGTCTGTCTGTCTATCAACTATCAACTCCTAAACGGTTCTTCTAGCACGTAGGTTTTGTAGTTAGTTTTTAGTCGTAGTTTCATTTTCACGATCACACAAACCTTTAGGGGCCGATAACCTAGATGTTAGGCCCCTTAAAACAACAATTATCATCATCATCATATTCATAGAAGCGCTGTTTAGAAGACAGGGAAATGTTTAATTGTTCATGTCCTAACGCCAATGACTGAACTGGAGGATTGTCTGTGATAAGCTCCGCTACAGCGGGGATCGCTGTCCGCAGTGCAAACAGCCGAGTGTATGAGCTGGCATGGCCTACATTAGCCGGACATCATAATGGTGACACTGACGCGCTTAATGTATGCTCGAGCTCCAAGCGCCAAGCGTTGAGTACACTCACAATTAAAAGTTAATTCCCCGCCGAATATCGAGCGGGGCATTCTGAGCTATCTTATGGCCTGTAAGTTGAAATTGTTGCCTGTATGTGATGTCGTTCCCGTGGCAACTTACCAGGTGACGATCACATTTTTGTGTTCCAACTGACGGAAGAGAGAGATTTAGGGGAAGGGGACGATCACATTTTTGTGTTCCAACTGACGGAAGAGAGAGATTTAGGGGAAGGTGATGATCACATTATTGTGTTCCAACTGACGGAAGAGAGAGATTTAGGGGAAGGTGATGATCACATTATTGTGTTCCAACTGACGGAAGAGAGAGATTTAGGGCAAGGTGATGATCACATTATTGTGTTCCAACTGATGGAAGAGAGATATTTAGGGGAAGGTGATGATCACATTATTGTGTTCCAACTGATGGAAGAGGGAAATTTAGGGGAAGGTGACATCTCATTTTTATGTTCCAACTGACGAAAGAGAGAGATTTAGGGGAAGGTGATGATCACATTATTGTGTTCCAACTGATGGAAGAGAGAGATTTAGGGGAAGGTGATGATCACATTATTGTGTTCCAACTGACGAAAGAGAGAGATTTAGGGGAAGGTGATGATCACATTATTGTGTTCCAACTGACGGAAGAGAGAGATTTAGGGGAAGGTGATGATCACATTATTGTGTTCCAACTGATGGAAGAGAGAGATTTAGGGGAAGGTGATGATCACATTATTGTGTTCCAACTGACGGAAGAGGGAAATTTAGGGGAAGGTGACATCTCATTTTTATGTTCCAACTGACGAAAGAGAGAGATTTAGGGGAAGGTGTTCCAACTGACGGAAGAGAGAGATTTAGGGGAAGGTGATGATCACATTATTGTATTCCAACTGACGGAAGAGAGATATTTAGGGGAAGGTGATGATCACATTATTGTATTCCAACTGACGGAAGAGAGAGATTTAAGGGAAGATGACATCACATTATTGTATTCCAACTGACGGAAGAGAGAGATTTAGGGGAAGGTGATGATCACATTATTGTATTCCAACTGACGGAAGAGAGAGATTTAGGGGAAGGTGACATTACATTTTTATGTTCCAACTGACGGTAGAGAGAGATTTAGGGGTTAGTGACGATCACATTATTGTGTTCCAACAGACAGAAGAGAGAAATTTAGGGGAAGGTGACGATCACAATTTTGTGTTCCAACTGATGGAATAGAGAGATTCAGGGGAAGAACTTAACGCGTCATTTGGTGTAAATACTTGAGGGTTTCGTATCATTTGGAAACTAGATTCCTTGGCACTCATGGAGGAGCCCCCGAAAGGCCCCGACCATGTCCTTCAAATTTTATTACGTCTCACCAATCCAATATGGCGGCTGTACGAAATATTTCGCCGGCGGTCTATATCTCCGAAATAATTACTAATATTAACCTGAATTTTTGTACGGTGGTAAAGGGCACTACTTGAAGTTCACCTATTTAACTTTCAAAAACCTGTTAGCTACAGAACGAACATGGTGGCAGAGCAAAGTTGAAATATTTAAATAGACTTTTATTGCGATTTAATCATCCGAACGCAGTGAAACTTTGTACAGCAAATGTTTATACGCACTGTAATGCACTGGCATCTAATTTAGTTTGATTGTTTACATAAGCTCAAGATGGCGGCTGTGCGAAAATTTGTATCTTAAGTTTTTATTTGTTGTGTCATAATCATGCGATCGAAGTCAACGTTTGAATAATGAACCTACGCAATAACCGTCATCTAATAGTACATAACTCAATGGCTTACATATATAATAATCCAACATGGCGACCATCTGAAATTTTTAGATGGTTCTCAATTTATACGAATCTATGACAGCAATCAAACTGAAATTATGTATGTTGATACAGGCAAATAACATAAGTATAATTTATGATAATAGGCTGTTTAGTTCTTCGCGGAACTACTTGTTCTGATCCATGATGTAAATGCTTCTTTCTTCGAGATGTTGGGATTTGGCTATTTATTTGTCCCCCCAGGGGCTCACAACTTGTGGAACGTGGGTTGGCGACCACGGGACCCCAGCTGAATCCTGCTTACTTGTGCCGGGCTACTCTCTGTTATCTTTCCACTCGAACTCCCTTGGTCAACTCTTGTTATTTTCCGACCCCGACCTCGAGGGAGTCTTTCACTTTCCCGCCTTAATTGCCCCTTATCTCATATTTCAAGATCCCTCATTCTTCGGGGGATCAGACCCCTTGGTAGCCTACTTTTCACATTTTGCAAAAATGAGGAAAAAGTAGACTTATGAGATCGATCTGGGAAAACGTTGTCTGTCTGTCCTTCTGTCTGTCTGTCTGTCTGTCTGTCCTGTCTGTCTGGCTGTGTGTGTGTCCCCCTCCCTATCAACTCCTAAACGGCTGCAGCAATCGAAACCAAATTTTGTATGAGTAAAGATTTATACCGGAATATCTCAAGCCCATATTTGAAATTGATGTCAGTGCTACCAACTGGTGAAAAAACGCACTAGAAATTTGACCTCCATGTTGGATATCTTCGATGGTATGCATGGGAGCTATTCCAAAATTGGCACACATGTAAATAATACTATTTCAGTTTATTTTCCAGGAAGCCATATATGACAGTGTTGCCAAAATAATTTTAAGCCTTCTGTTAGGTCCAATTTTTAAATGCATATACCATCTACACTTTCAATTGGATTTCAACCAAGTTTCGTATGGAATATGTGTACATAAACAGATATGACTGAGCGTATCCTTAAGATCCACCAGGGCTGCCAATTGTTAATAAATGCTCTCAATTATTGTTTATCCAAATACCAATATATCAGAAAGTATGCAAGCCGACAGCTTTAAACTATGCACACGTATAGTACCTGACATTTTAGATTAATTTGGAGTAATTCATGTCAGTCAGTGCTGCCAACATGATTCTATGCCTGCTTATAGGTCCAGTTTTAAAATACATGTAACTTCTATACTAATAAATGGATTTCATCCAAAATTGGCACAACAAGATATCATAGTATATCAGATTATTTCTGACCAGCACACGTATGGCATTGTTGCCAACATGCTTTTACGCGTGCAGATAGATCCAATGTCTAACTGCATGTGTTGACCATTGGACTTCAACCAAATTCTGTACTCTGTACCTTAAGAGATGGAACTAAGATTATAATCAGTCACCAGGGCTGCCAACTGTAGTGCTCTATTAGGCTACATTATACCAGGTATATTTCTAACTAATTAAACATTTCGATATTACCAACTTAATTTCGTCATTATTCTAGATAGGTTCATATACTGTAGATTAATCATTGGCATGAATCTTAATTTTAAGAAAAGTAGGCTCTTTAGTTCGTTACTGAACTTCTTGTCTTCTTTTCATTGTATCTCCTGCCTTCTGCTCAACGCCCTTAGGGAGGTAGGGTGTGTCTAGCCCCACTACCTCTGGTGCACCCTGGATTGTGCTACACCCTCAAGGGCTCACGCCTGGTGAGTTCGGGCGTTGGTGATTCGGAGGGCTTCCTGCGCTGGGCGGATTTTTACCTTCTTCCATTGTCTTGGGGCGAACCCTCTCCTCTTTCGTCTCTGCCATTATCGGCTCTCCTTGCTTCCAAGTCCCTCAATTCTCATTCTTCGAGAGTTGAGGGCATTTCCTTTCCTCCTGTCTTTTATTTACATCTTGTCCTTATTGTTTCCCATTTCCTCTTCTAGTTTGTAGCTCAGTAGTTAGTTTTAGTTGTTGGTTTCATTTGATCACCTTTCATTTTCACTATCACCCAAACAATTAGGGGCTGATAACCTGGATGTTAGGCCCCTTAAAACAACAAGTATCATCATCATCATCATCATCATCATCATCACTATTTATTATTTAACTAGCAACCCGACCCGGCTTCGCCCGGGAACAGTTATGAATGCATTACGTGATAAGCAAATTTTTTTTTTTTCAATGTCAATGAACAACGACCAATATCCGTTTTACGTCTCGGCATGATGGGTTAAAATCACTGACTGGACTATTGATTACATTATCATGGAGATGCATGTGCAACAAATTCTTGTCAGACGTAATTTAACAATAACCAGGTGCATGGAACACAAATCCCCCTTCTGTTCAATCTTAAATTGACTGTGAATTTTGCGGAACGAAAAGTTCACAGGCAAAATGAAGAAAAGCCGAGTTGCACTTCCAGAGAAACTCCAAACACAACCACTCTTCTCTAGTTTTGAAACTCAACACGACTCGACAGCTTGCTGCTGGCTGTATCTGGGGCAATAATCTCGTCCGCTAGCTAGGTTGCTACTGGGGTGATAGTCTCGCCCCTAGCTAGCTCGTAACTGTCGCCTCAGTAACTGAATGGAGATTGTTGGAAGAAATGAAAACGTAAAAACACTTATAGTAGACGATGTATTGAAGATAGAGATATGCTCTCCCCGGCTTCTTTTTAGAACCGTTCACGCTGAACAATTCTTACGCTCATAGTATATAGATATTGTTAACGATTTGCCCAGCGTAAGCTTAAAAAGCGCACGGACCCAGTTTTTTTTTCGACCTTTTCACTGAAATCGTTAGTTTTTGACTTCCTTTGGTCATAAGTAAATTATTTTCTATAGAAACCGTCCTCGAGATGTCCTTTAGTGAATGGTGTTAACCGCATCAAAATCCATTCAGTGGTTCTCGAAATTACCCCTGACATCCAAGTATCGGGGACTTTGTTTTATACAAACGAAGTAGAGATACGTTACGGTATGAGCGGTGACTCATTGTGTCAATGCGCTTCAAATGTCGGGACTTGTTCGTATTATTTGTTAATATTTCGACATGAAGGACGAAATACGTGATTCTGACACACGGTATAATTGTCTTTAAAGACGGTTGGCCGCGAGTGTGTATGGTTCCAATTACTTGGTTGTGCCGCAGGGAGACCATCTGTTTCACGAGGGTGATTCATGTCGCAATGGGGCAGAGTTTCACCTGGATCACATTTCCTGTATTTCCCAAGGGAACCCTGTGTATTTATCCAATTTTAACAACGCGACCAACCATTTCGTGAACAAAATAAAAATAAATAATCTGCTGACAAGTTTGGGAAGATCTGTGTTAGGCTGGAGGAGCATTGCGCGGCCTGGAATAAGCCAAAGCCGAGTTTCTGGCACAGTGACAATAACGTCTGGAGAATCTGGGTTGCGCAGGTAGAGTTTAGTATTGCTGTTTTAGCCTAAGGGGTAGAACTAGGAGGTCATCTGCCCCTAGAAAGTAGAGTCATCAAGCAATTTTAGTGAAAGTAAGGCAAAACTGAGGGTAATCCAGAGGCGTAGCCTGACTTATCAAGTTAGGGGATTAATAATAATAATAATAATAATCATCATCATAATAATAACATCGTGTGGAACACGAATATAAAGAGTGGAATAAGACTGGGTTGCAAAAAGAAGAAGCTTTTGCAGATGATATGGCCTTGTTGGCTGAAACATTGGAGGAAGCAAGGGAGCAAATCCTTGAACTAGAGAAACAAGCAGCTAAAATAGGTCTTCACATCTCTTTAGAAAAAACCAAGATCATGACGAACAACAAACACCCTCGTAATTACTTCAAAGTTATAGAACCAAAAATTGAAATAGTACAAGAATTCAAATATCTCGGAGAATGGATTAGTTTGAATGCTGGGGAACGTAAAGCAATGGAATCCAGGAAAAATAAGCTTGAACTGGCCTTCCAATTAACAAAAGATACATACAATAAAAATCCCTTTCATGGGGGTCCAAAATTAAACATTACAAGACAGTGATTAAGCCAGAAGTACTGTGCGCAGCAGAATCACTAACTATAAATTTTAAGGGCCAAATGGAAAAAATCGAGCTGAAGGAAAGGAAAATTTTAAGAAAAATTATAGGACCAAAATTTCAGGATAACAAGATTATATACATTAGGAATGAAACTATCTACCAGAAAATTGAAAAACTCTCAGATACCATGCGAAGAAAGAGGATAAATATTTACGGATTATCTTCTGAGAATGGATTCTAATAGATTAACTAAACACATCTTTGACTTTTTCCGTAATCGTAAAACAAAACCCAACCTAGTAGAATTGAAAATGACAGAAACGTCATTACTGGATCGAACAGCCAAATTAATTACTAAAGACGAAAATATAAGGTTCCGAGACAGAGCTACACTAAAATCCAAACCCATTATCTCGGAAGAAGAGAGGAAAAGAATATCAGAAAGACTGAAGAAGTACTGGCCCCTACGGAAAGAACAGCGTACAGGGAAATGATTGATTCAACGTACCCCAAAGAGAGTGAAACGAAAGAAGAAGAAGCATATCGTATGGCAGAAAAGTTTAAATACCTCGGTGAATGGATAGAGCCTAACCTATCAGAGAACGAAGCCTTCGTGTCACGCATTAATAAAATAGAAATGGCATACAACTTGACTAAAGACATCTAGCCTACAATAACAAATCGATATCCTTAAACGCCAAAATTAGACATTACTGCACTGTTATTCGACCAGAGGCTCTGTATGCGGCTGAGTCTCTAATAATGAACAAGAAAGGTCTAATGGAAATACTAGAGGCTAAAGAAAGGAAGATTTTGAGGAAAACCCTGGGTCCCATCAAAGAAAACGGCGAGTACAGAAGACGTCACAACCACGAATTGTACAAGCACATGCAGAAGATCAGTGACACGACTCGAAAAAGAAGGATTGCCTTTTATAGTCACGTGACACGAATGAGCCCAGGCAGGATGTCAAAACGGATATTGACGTACTTTCAAGATACGAAAACCAAAGGGGCATGGTTCACGGAAGTTGAGAAAGATCTACGTGAAATGGAAATTTCCCCTAAAGATATCCAGGAGCGTGTTCCACTTCAGAAAAAACTACGTACGCACAAAGGTTTCCAGGAAAAACCGAAGCTAAAGACAGGGAAGGCGTGGTCACAAGAGAGAAAAGAACAACACCGAAGACGAATGAGGGAACACTGGGCGATAGTTAGAGCTCGGAAGAAGAGACAGCTGAACTGACGTGGTCCCTAGTTGGCCGAATCGAAGAAAGAAGAAGAAGAAGAATATCGTATGGCCTTGGAGGCCGGGTGCAAGCTTTGTTATTTGACTCCCAGAGGGCAGCTTTCATGTCGAATTTTGGTCGTTCCTTGGAGCGCTATGGAATTCAAGGAGGTTAGATATCTAAGCTCCTTGGTTCTGAAGGAAATGCAAATGAAACACCTGGTTGCCAGAATACAGAAGGCAGTGCTTCTGGATACTTGTCATATTGCTATTTTAATTTATGAAAAAATAGGCTTATTATTATTAATAATTCTCGTACAAAGAATGCACTTCTTGAAACCTATGAAGAATTGGAGAGGGGAGCACAACAAATAGGACTGGTAGTGAATAACAGTAAAACAAAATTCCTGGTGAGTTCTAGAACAAGTCAACCTGCACAAGCAATTAGAAGTGGAGAAAAGTGTTTTGAGGGGGTGTCGGAATTAAGATATCTAGGCTCTCTGATTACTTCAGAAAACTAAGTTAAAAAGGAAATCAGCACCAGACTGGCTGCAGGAAATAGATGTTCAGCTGCTTTAATTCCAACATTCAGAAGCAGGCTAGTATCACGGAAAGCTAAGGTTTCTATTTATAAAACTGTCATTCGACCAGTGGTTACATATGGAGCTGAGACTTGGGTATTAAATAAAACAGAAGAAAAAAATATTAATGACACGGGAAAGAAAGGTACTGAGGAAGATCTTTGGACCAGTTAAAACGGAGTTGGGATGGTCCATTAGAACAAATCAGGAGCTTCGAGACCTGTACAATGAACATGATGTGGTAACAGTGGCGAAGACTTGTCTTGGACATGTCCATCGAATGGAGGAAATAAGAGAACCTAAGAAAGTGCTGGAGGGGCTTCCAGGAGGTAGACGACTTAGAGGTAGGCCAAGAAAGCGGTGGATCGAGGAAGTGGAGGACTATGGGAGTCAGGAGACGGAGGACCAAGGCAATCGACAGAGGGCATTGGAAGAAGATAGTTGCGCAGACCAAGGTTCTGCAAAGACCGTAGTGTCAAGGAGTAAGTAAGTATTATTAATAATAACTAATAATAAATATTATAATAATACACTGGTTTGGACATGTGAAAAGGATGCAGAATAATAGAATGCCAAATTTAATGTTACATTGGCAAGCTGAAGGCAAACGGACACGGGGTGAACCAAGAGAACAGTGGATGGATGGTGTAAAGGGAAGCATAGCTACCAGAGGATTAACCGAGGAAGATGCTGAAGACGGAAATTGTGGAGGAGTAGAGTATTTTTGGGTTGAAGGAAAACTACTGTATTGTAGAATATTCCTAATAAAGAAAGAATAATAATAATAATAACAAAAAAATACAGTCAGTCTGAGAGACTAGACTTTATATAATCTCAAATGACGCATGCTACAAATGCTACACATGTTAGAAAGGCTCAAGAGGGCTCTTTCAACAGACTCCATTACCCATTACCTTAGCCTTCCCGCGCGGGCACCTCTTTAAAGGTTACCCTGTATTTTGCTCTGACATCCTGCACACCTTTTTAGGAGGCACCCTGTATTCTTATCTGGCATCTTGTATATATCTTTAAGAGTCACCCTGTATTCTTATCTGGCATCTTGTACTGTATTTTGCTCTGACATCCTGCACACCTCTTTAGGAGGCACCGTGTATTCTTATCTGGTATCTTGTATATCTCTTTAGAAGTCACCCTGTATTCTTGTGTGACATCTTGTACAACTCTTTATGAGTCACCCTGTATTCTTGTCTGACATCTTGTGCACCTCTTTAGGAGTCACCGTGTATTCTTCTCTGGCATCTTGTACACCTCTTTAAGAGTCACCTTGTACTCTTATCTGGCATCTTGTATATCTCTTTAGGAGTTACCCTGTATTCTTATCTGGCTTCTTGTACACCTCTTTATGAGTCACCCTGTATTCTTGTGTGACATCTTGTGCACCTCTTTATGAGTCACCCTGTATTCTTGTCTGACATCTTGTGCACCTCTTTATGAGTCACCCTGTATTCTTGTCTGACATCTTGTGCACCTCTTTATGAGTCACCCTGTATTCTTGTCTGACATCTTGTGCACCTCTTTATGAGTCACCCTGTATTCTTGTCTGACATCTTGTGCACCTCTTTAGGAGTCACCCTGTATTCTTGTCTGACATCTTGTGCACCTCTTTATGAGTCACCCTGTATTCTTGTCTGACATCTTGTGCACCTCTTTAGGAGTCACTGTGTGTTCTTGTCTGACATCTTGTGCACCTCTTTATGAGTCACCCTGTATTCTTGTCTGACATCTTGTGCACCTCTTTAGGAGTCACTGTGTGTTCTTGTCTGACATCTTGTGCACCTCTTTATGAGTCACCCTGTATTCTTGTCTGACATCTTGTGCACCTCTTTATGAGTCACCCTGTATTCTTGTCTGACATCTTGTGCACCTCTTTATGAGTCACCCTGTATTCTTGTCTGACATCTTGTGCACCTCTTTAGGAGTCACCCTGTATTCTTGTCTGACATCTTGTGCACCTCTTTATGAGTCACCCTGTATTCTTGTCTGACATCTTGTGCACCTCTTTATGAGTCACCCTGTATTCTTGTCTGACATCTTGTGCACCTCTTTATGAGTCACCCTGTATTCTTGTCTGACATCTTGTGCACCTCTTTATGAGTCACCCTGTATTCTTGTCTGACATCTTGTGCACCTCTTTATGAGTCACCCTGTATTCTTGTCTGACATCTTGTGCACCTCTTTAGGAGTCACTGTGTGTTCTTGTCTGACATCTTGTGCACCTCTTTAGGAGTCACCCTGTATTCTTGTCTGACATCTTGTGCACCTCTTTATGAGTCACCCTGTATTCTTGTCTGACATCTTGTGCACCTCTTTAGGAGTCACCCTGTATTCTTGTCTGACATCTTGTGCACCTCTTTATGAGTCACCCAGTATTCTTCTCTGCCATCTTGTACACCTCTTTAGGAGTCACCCTGTATTGTTTTCGCTTCGCTCGAAGCCCCAGGTCGCTCGACGCCCCAGGACTCTTTCAACAGACTCCATTAACCATTAACTTAGGCTTCCCGCGCGGCTGAATGACGTCACAGTCTCCGTCTCCGTCTCGCGTAACGTTAGACCCAAGGCATAACTACGAAGTCGACAAGATCATTTGAAATGATAGAAACAAAATTCGTCGCCTCCGTAGCGTAGCGGTCAGCATGGTTAGCTCCCGCCCCGGAGGTCCTGGGTTCGATTCCCGGCTCTGCCACAAAATTTGAAAAGTGGTACGAGGACTGGAACGGGGTCTACTCAGCCTCGGGTGGCCCAAATGAGTAGAGGGGGTTCGATTCCCCCTCAGCCATCCTCGAAGTGGTTTTCCGTGGTTTCCCACTTCGTCTTCGGGCAAATGCCGGGATGGTGCCTTCATCAAGGCCACGGCCGCCTCCTTCCCTCTTCCTTGCCTCTCCATCCTACCCATCCCTTCCGATTCGATGTTCCCAGCTCTAGGACACTGCCCGTAGAGGCGGTAGTGGTGAGTTCCCTCGCTGAGTCCGTGGGTTCCACCAACCTGGAGGCTAAACGACTAAAAAATAAATAAAAAAATAAAAAAAAATCATCTGCAGTGTTTGGTCTCTGCAGGTGATATTGCTATTGCTTCTAACAATAGAGAAGAAGCAACAAAGACCGGGCCCCAAATATCCTATGAGCGATAGATATCCTTGCTGGTCTGGTAGCAAATGTGAAGTAGGTTACTTGGGGAATAAGTGAATAAGGACGGGTTTGAGCGTAGTATGCGTTGTCCGTACTCAGTTCGGGAGTCTTGTTGTAAGGGTGGCTTCCCTTTTGCATGTTAATTGTAGCATGACTGCGACAGATGCTCACCGCGGGGTATGAGAATCATCACATACACACACGCGCTGCCAAGCAATAGCCACATGCTTGATTACTCGTTCCATTTATCATCCACATGCGGCAGGCTCGAAATTTACATCACTGTATACTTCTTTCTCTGTCCTCTGCATCAATTAAACTTTGATCTGTGGAAAACTTACTCCATTGTGCGTCTGAGAACGGTGACATAATAGTCCAGTCTCTCCCCTCGGATATGTGTATCAGTTCGACTCGGTGCTTCGGACTATGTTTAAAATTTGACTGATGCAGAACGATGCCGAGAGTGAAATAAACCTTTGGTTGGTTCCTCAGTTTATGGGCTGCGACAACGCGGTTATGTAGCCCCGTGTACTTTGTGTGTGTAGAATATGTCTGATATCTATAGCCCTGCGTGGATGCGCATACAGTTTACATGGTTGTACGGATAGCGGATAAGCTGCAGATGATGTTTGGAGAAAGATTGCGGATAACTTTTAGAATACAATCCGAACTTGCTGAATATCATTATTAGCACCCGGATGTTTATATCATATTTTTCCGTTATGTTTTTTTTTCATGACAAATGTAAGATGATGATTTAAGCTTATCTCATTGAAATTATGTCATTAATCATAATTTATTAACAGTCCGAACAGGAAAGGGTTGCAATTCTGGCTGTGTAACATTCATTTAAAACATAGCACATGGCATACTAAAGCCTAAGGGAACGACTTTTTCCTTATATGTGTTTTTTTACGCTAATTATTTTTCAACCCTAGGAAAAGCAGTGTTTTTTTACTCTAATTATTTTTCAACCCTAGGAAAAGCAGTGTTTTATTACTCTAGTTATTTTTCAACCCTGGGAAAAACAGTGTTTTTTTACTCTAATTATTTTTCAACCCTAGGAAAAACAGTGTTTTTACTCTAATTATTTTAAACCCTAAGAAAAACAGAGTTTTTTTACGCTAATTATTTTTCAACCTTAGGAAAAAACAGTGTTTTTTACTCTAATTTATGCTTTATCTGAAAATATAATTGTAATGCCAGTAGATTGAAATAACAAACGTGCGAATGCGGAAAAAGGACGTGAGGATGCAGGGCGGATTCATTTACCCTCGCAGGCCTGTACTGATAACTGGTGTAAATTGTGATGGCTGTATTAGTGTGTGTTATATGCAGTGCTTTTTTTTTAAACAAAATTTAAGGGGTACTCTCAGTTGTAGTCGACAAAAATTGCAATTTTCGGCCATTTGCAGAGTCCGGATATTACTTTATGGGCTGACTTGTTAAATGAAAGGTTGAATTGGGTTAATTTCTTAAGTCATGAATTCATTAACTTTCAGCTTTTATCATTGTAAATGATCTATTAGACTTCGTCGTTACGTTACGGTGACGTCACGAAATGTACCGGGAATGCACTGAGGTGTGTGACGTCATAGTACCGCTTGGTGCATGTGTACTGAGTTCACTGGTGAGTTACGAGAGTTACGAGACGGCGAGCGCGCTCCAGCTCCCTCATGACTTGTAACTTTCTAGCGTTCTGATTGTTTCTTGATCATCTAACGTGTCAAGAGTCTTTGGCTTCGAGCGCAGCCTCCAGCCTTTCTAGCATTTGTCAGCATTTGTAGCATTTAAAATGATATAAAGACCAGTCTTTCAGACTGACTGTCTCTTTTTCCCACTTTAAACAGCACAATTGTTTAGCCGGAAGTTTGTTTTTCTCGTGTTCTTCAATAACGATTGTTAGAGTATGTTACTTATTTTTGCCTAAACAAGTAAATTTCTTTGAATAAGGCAGCAATTACACAAAGCTTTTGTCGAGCAGAAAATAATATGGCGTATTGTTTCGAGTGCCGAGTTGCCGACCAAAAGAATCTGATTCAATACATCGATTTAAATCGAGGATTACTCGAAATCTCCTCCTGTTGTGAACAGCGCGTTGACGCCGGCTGATCGATGAACTTTCAAGTCGGAAGTTATTTTTGCCGGACTAGATACAAATGTACCAATATTCTTTCTTTAAGAGTTTTCAATTGTTTAATAGGTACGCGTACCCCCACGTTCCCCAGGTTATTTGTAATTCAGGTAAGGACTGTAGACTATCAATTTAAAATTGCTTCTTCTTTTGCTACCAAATGCTACCGTCAACCACACGTAGCCGCGAACTTGGATACTAGATGCCACTGCAATCGGCACCTGGCGGCGAACGTTGGAACTTAATAGAGCGTTAATGAAATTTAACCTACAAATTTAGACTCACACAATTGTAGTTAGTGGGAGGTTCTTTTACATGCCATAAATCTATGACATGCGCCTGCCGGGTTTACTTTCCCTCCAAAGGAAGGCATGCTGTGGGATTTTTAACGCTCTTAAAAATTCCGACGACTACGACCGGGTTTGAACCCGCGTTCTTGGGCATTGAAGCTCAGCATGCTACCAACTACTCCACGAAAAAAAAAACTTTGTTCTTGTATAATCCGCATAGCGACTGGCTGCGTGGCTCAGCGGTAACGTCCCCAAGGCTGCTGGATTTAATCCTGGCGCAGTCAGTGGGATATCAATAGGCTATATTTTACTGACATGTTAAAGATCCACTTCGGGGCATAATTCGGCACCCCTGTGTCTTTAAAAACCACAGTAGGGACGTTAATCTATAACATTATTAACATGAGAGGGCCATCACCGATCTGTCCGCAATCACAAGTGGCATATTGATAAAACAAAACTTGTAGCCTCGGACCAGGTTAGACTCTCCTGTTCCAAACTCTTACGTTTCATTCCGGGCATTGCGATTCTCTGTGGGCTGAAATGGAGTTCACACAGCCTCATGAGGACAACTGAGGACAGGTAGATTCAGGTCTCCCTCAACCAGGGGGCGTGGTGGTGCAGTGGTCAGTCTGCTCACCTCTCACCAAGACGGATATGATTCGATTCCCGGTTAATACATGAGAGATTTTCTGAGTAAAATATCACGCTCTGTGGTTCGGATTGCTCATGATCAAGAGAGTAACGGTCACGTAAAACTTCAAGCTTCCTTCCTTATCCTCCTCAGCTAAGTTAAAGGGGTTCCACTGATTGAACATCAAGAAAATGGTGGGATTGCAGCAAGCATGAAGCGCCTTCCACAATTACAAGTATAATAATAGTAACAACACATGTTACATGGAAGAACACGGGGCTGATGCTCACGATGACCCAAACCCTTAAATAAAGGAAGGAATAAATTTATTTGGATGTCACGGGTGAATCTATGGATGGATTTTGATGCGGTTTCTCGAGGAAGGTTTCTGTAGAAAATTACTTAATTTTGATTAAAGGAAGCCGAGCGGTAACGATTACAGTAAAAAGTCGTAAAAACCAGGCATTCGTGCGCTTTTTAAGCTTAAGCTGGGCAAACCGTTAAAAATATCTACATACTATGAGTGTAAGGATGGTTCAGCATGACAAGTTCTACAAAACGTCCGCGAGAGCATATCTCTATCTACACACTATAAGTGTTTTTACATTTTCATTTTTTCCAACAATCTCCATTCAATTACTGAGGTGACAGTTTGCGAGCTAGCTAGGGGAGATCATATCACCCCAGTTACAGCCTAGCTAGCATGCGAGCCAATTACCCCAGATACAGCCAGCAGCAAACTGTCGAGTCGTGTTGAGTTAAGACTTTAGAGAAGAGTGGTTGTGTTTCGAGTTTCCCTGGACGTGCAACTCGGCTTTTCTTCATTTTGCCTGTGAACTTTTCTTTCCGCAAAATACACAGTCAAGTTAAGATTGGAAGGAAAGGGATTTGTGTTTCATGCACCTCACCATTCTTAAATTAAGTCTGACAAGAATTCGTTGCACATGCATCTCCAAGATAATATAATTAATAGTCCAGTCATTGATTTTAACCCATCATGCCAATACGTAAAACGGATATAGGCCATAGTTCATTGACATCGAAAAAAGATGCGCTTATCACGTAATGCATTCATAACTGTTCCCGGACGAAGCCGGGGTGGGTTGCTGGTTTTAAATTATAATACAGTTTTACCTAATTTTGGGTTTCTGGTTGAGACATTCCTCGCACACGGTAGCCTACTGAAATGGTCCTGGCATACATACTTTTCACACAGCACACATGAGTTTCTGTTTTATCTGTCCCGATTTCTTGGACAAACTGCACATCTTCCAGATGATCCTGGTGTTCTTCTCTTCAAGGGTGGAGTCTGAACGCCCTGGATAATTTCTTCTCGGTCCTTTAAACTCATTCGCAAGGCTTTCTTTCTGATATTGCGGGACAAACTTGTCGCTCTTACTGCTATCCGAGGCATTAACAATTGCATGGAGAATTCGTTCCTGGTCCTTGCTAATGTTCCCGGTGATATCACGTCTCATATTAATCGGTTACATTCGAGTAACTATACCTTCTCACAATATAAACACGCGCAAGAATTAAGATTAACTAAACATGAGTTTGTCAATGTAGCCTTGCCAGTGCTCGCGTGGGGTAAGATTTTACCCCAGTCAGCTTTGTCTCACTGCCGGAAACGAACTGACGCGCGAAGCTTTATGACAGTCAGCTGAGTGGCGCCCCCACTGTGTCCTTGGAAGGTACACAACAGCCCAGGGTAAGGTCCGGGATAGAAAAAAATTGCGAGCCTTACAGTAGTCGCATATAAAGCCTCCGTGGCTTGGGCGGCAGCACGTCGGCCTCTCACCGCTGGGTCCGTGGTTCAAATCCCGTCACTCCATGTGAGATCTGTGCTGGACAAAACGGAGGCAGACAGGTTTTTCTCCGGTTTTCCCTGTCAAAATTTCATTCCAGCAACACTCTCCATTATCATTTCATTTCATCTGTCTTTCATTTAATCATTGCCCCAGAGGAGTGCGTCAGGCCTCGGCAGCCAGCACAGTCCATATCCTCGTCGTTAGATGGGGGCTTCATACATTCCATTCCTGACCCGGTCGGAGACTGGAAGCAGGCTGTGGATTTTCATTTTCACAGTAGTCGCATATGAGGTGTAACATCTGACATAGAAGAAACCTCACGTGAAATTGTTGATACCCCGGTATTTTATACTATTATTGGCACAAATATTAATCTATTGTAAAAGGGAGTGTTTTACAGATATTGTAGTTTATAATACGGAACTCATTTTATTAGATGATTTGTAGCTTCCACCAGCACTGGCCTAAATAAAGAATACGATATGGATCAACTAGATTAATATACGCGACACCGCTCATAACCTTAAATTCCTTATAAACAGGTCCTCTTGATTCACAGACCAACACGTAATTTCATATGGATTCTGTTAAAATAAGTCATATTGCTATGATAAATATCGTTTAAAATGATAATCTGGTAGCAAAAATATCTACCCCGTCCGGGATTCGAACCTGAGATCTCTAGTCATAGGCGCTAACCCTACCGCTATTTCGACTACGCAAATTTTGTGCACAAGATGGTGACTTATTTCCACGTTCCAATAATACTGCATTACGGAATTAAGTTTCATTTATATTTTGCTTGTTTCGATAATGTTCCTGCGTGAAATTGAGTTTAAAATGCCTTATGAATAGGCCCTCTTGTGAGTAAAGAGAATGTATTCAGCAATAGTTCCTGAAGGCTTGCTCAATTCTCGTATAACCACTACCATTATATTATATTAATGACTGCATTACCGTTATGTGGGTTAATATTTGAATAGCCATTGTGCAGAAACATAATACCGGCAATGCCGACTACTTACAATGTTTGATATTAAGGCATTTTACCATTTAAATACTGATACGAAGACTTTGAACATGTACCATGTCATTTGTTTCAATCACTTGACACCAGAGTTCGCATGAGTGTTCACCGTTCAGTATGTCATGTACATTCCACATGGCCGAGAGTACGTCATGGTATCAATTTCCAACACCGCGCGCTCATTGTTTCTCTTACCACTGTCAGCTGGATCGATCGATCAAGTTGGCAGTGTGCCAGCTGGTGCCACCTCGATCGTTTCGATCCACTTTCGTCTCATTTTTTCAAAATCACACCCACAAATATATCCAGCAACCGAGTGGAAAGATGTTACACATCTAAAAGTCGATTTTCAAGAGTTGCGGGTAATTAATTACCCCGCGCGAGTACTGGAGTACTAGACCGAAGTACAGTAATATGTTAGACATCTTGTGAAGACGGTAACAAACAATCCATTCATATATTGTGATGCTCTATTAGTACGCGTACACTGCACAGTACTCCCGCTTGTAAACGGAATATCAATTGGCCTCCTCTTTGACTTTCCCGACAGAAATATGAATTTTCATGAAGCTCTCGGCGCGACGGAGCCCATTAATGGAGAGTCCCACGACGCGACGCGACGCCCGCCGTGAGGCGACTCTCTCTTCTCTTCTCTTCATTTCATTACCGAACTTGGAATTATTTTTGAAGCCTCCGAGTTAATAAAATACATGCCGACACTGCGTCACCATTTTGTCGCTCAGCTAACTCTTCGTTAACAATATTATTAGCTGCCGCTAGAAATATTTTATTTTCTATGAGATCAACGTCCCTTGGCGAGAGAGAGAGTGTGTTGCGATTCATCATCATTATCATGAACATTATCCCTCCCTATATTACTCTGCTAAGGTCCCATTCCAGTTTTGTACCAAATAAGGTCCCATTAACACCAACCTAAACATATGGGGTACCTACAGGTTCAGCATAACCCAATGCGCAAGCGAAACGCACTCACTTACTCTTTAAACGCCTCACAATTAAATAAATACCTTAAAACATGTATAGTTACAATGCAATAATGAAAGAATGCAACATGGTAACCATGGCAACAGATCTCACTGTCCAGCTATTTCTGTAAGACGCAATGCAATTCCACTTTTTAGCCTATTTTCAATTTTAAAAAAAAATAGGCTTATGAGATCACCTTTTGTCCGTGTGTGTGTGTGATTCGTGTGTGTGTGTGTGCCCCCCCCCCCTGATAAAATCTAAACGGCAGGAGCGATTTCAATGAAACTCGGAAAGTTCATAGCACTATTCCCGGTGACCTCGACCGTGCCCTTCAAATTTCGTTACGACTCACCAATCCAACATGGCGGCTGTGCGAAATATTTCACCAGCAATCAATATCTCCGAAACTATTACCGATATTACCCTGACATTTTCTATGGTGATAGAGGGAACTACTATAAGTTCACTTATGTGACTTTTGAAAACCTGGTAACTACAAAACCAACATGGCGGCCAAGCGAATTCGCGACTTTTAAATAGACGTTTCTCACGATTTGACCAACCAAACGCAATGAAACTTGGTACAGTATATGTTTATATACATTGTAATGCACCGACATCTAACTTCGTTCAATTGTTTACATAATCACAAGATGGCGGATGTGCGAAATCCCTAAAATTGTGTACGGAGATAAAGGGCACTACTGGAAGTCCATCTATAAGATTTTCAAAAACCGGTTAACTACAAAACGAACATGGCGGCCAAGCGAATTTGAACATTTTAAATAGACCTTTCTCGCGATTTAATGTTCCAAGCGCACTGAAACCTGGTACAGGAATATTTATACACATTGTAATCCACTGGTATCTAATTTAGTTCAATTGTTTACATAACCTCAAGATGGCGGCAGTGCGAATTTTAAAATTAAGTTTTTATTTCTTGTGATGTAGTCATGCGATCAAAGTGAAAGTTTGAATAATGAACCTACGCAATAATTTTCCTTTAATGGTACATGACTCTATGGCCTATACATTTAACAATCCAACATGGCGACCATCCGAAATATTTAGACGATACTGAATATCTACGATTCTATTTTAGCAATCAAACTGCATTTTTTAATGTTCATAGGGGCTATGAACTTAAGTTCACCTATAGGACTTTAAATAACCTGGTGATCACAAATCCAACATGGCGGTGACATGGACGTTTCTCGCAATTTAGCCATCCGCGTGCAGTGAAACTTGGTACAGTAAATCTTTATCCGAATGTTAATCCACTGGCATCTAATTTATTTAAATTATTTCCATAACCTCAAGATGGCAGCTGTGAAAATTTTTTAAATCTCCTTGTTTTTTCTTGTGTCCTAATTATGCGATTGAAGTTTGAATACTACACGTTCACAATAATCTGCATGTAACAGTATATAACACTAGGACCTACATATATAAAATCCAACATGGCGACCATCCGAAATATTTAGTCGGTTCTCAATATCTACGAATCTATTACAGCAATCAAACTGAAATTGTGTATGTTGATAGAGGCAATTAACATAAGTAGGATATATGAAAATAGGCTGTATAGTTCTTCACGGAACTACTTGTTACATTACTGTGAAAGTTTCCAGACGGTTATAAGGTTATTACTGAACCAAATTAATCTGTAACATTCATGTATACATACAATATAATGCGCTTAAGGGGGTCAAGGGGCACTCGAGAATTTTTTCACGCAATTTTCACGTGTGAGTGTGGTACGAAAGGTCTTTTTCACCCGACTATAAAGTGTCTCTGAAAACCACATTTAAAGGCCCTTAAATTAACAGTGTCTGTGATATTCCCAGAATACTAACTTCGCTCTGATATACCTATGAAGGAATGACAAACCCCTAACCACTGCACCAGTAGCTGAATTGATAAAGTCTGATTATTCATACCAAGCATAAATCAGTCATAGCATTCATGATTGAGATTTTGCTAAGTGTACTTTTTACAACTGGAGCCTCCGTGGCTTAGGCGGCAGCACGCCGGCCTCTCACCGCTGGGTCCGTGGTTCAAATCCCGGCCACTCCATGTGAGATCTGTGCTGGACAAAACGGAGGCAGACAGGTTTTTCTCCGGGTACTCCGGTTTTCCCTGTCACAATTTCATTCCTGCAACACTCTTCACTATCATTTCATTTCATCTGTCATACATTTAATCATTGCCCCAGAGGAGTGCGACAGGCTTCGGCAGCCGGCACACTTCATATCCTCGCCGCTAGATGGGGCCTTCATTCATTCCATTCCTGACCCGGTCGGAGACTGGAAGCAGGCTGTGGATTTTTTACTCTTTACAACTAGAATATTCACGGACGAAGCCACGACGGGTAATGATAGTTATTATAATTAGTATTATCATCATCTGCATCATCATTATCATAACTATTGTTATTATTATTTTGGCTTGCCACGATGGGTGAGTGGTTATCGTGTCGGGCTACCAACCCCAAGCTTGCAGGTTCGCTCCTGGCCGTGGTAAGTGATTTTTGAAAGGTAGCAAAATTCACGGCACGCACGCCATACGATGTTTGCATGTTAAATTGAATTCAGTAGGCCGTGTTCATATGGGCAAAATTAATCTCGGGATTTTCCGCCAACGCAAAGTTCCTCCATTCTCTACTAGAAAGCGCTATAATGTCAAGGAGCTTAGATATCTAACCTCCTTGACTTTCATAGCGCTCCAAGGAACGACAAAATTTGACATGCAAGCTGCCCTCTGGGCGTCAAATAACAAAGCTTGCACCCGGCTCCCTAAGCCATACGATAATATTGTTATTATTATTATTATTATGGACCGACAGCGGTAAAATCGCTCGCTAACGCGCAGCACCAGGCCATGGGACCAAGCTCTCTGCGGACTCAGTAGACGTGTGTTTGAGCCCCACCGTTGTCCATCCTTGGAATTATTTTCGGTGGTTTCCCCCTTTTTCAACTGCAGGCAAATGCTGGGACGGTACCTTCTAACAGGCCACGACCGCTTCCTTCCACATCCTTGCTCAGCTTCATTCATCTTCATTAATTTCATCTCATTAACTCCTCTCATGAGTTTGAAGTCAGGAAGGACATCCGGTCGTAAAATCCATTCACCACATAGACTTTCATCCCTGACTCCGCTGAGAAGGGGAATAATAAGGGGTAGGTATACATACAGTATTATTATTATGATTATTATTAAAACACAGCAATTTTTCTAGGTTTGTACCGTGTCTTGTGTGGGGTTTCGCCTAGGACACCAAGCTGGCTCATCAGCGGGCTCTTGGTGTCCCCGCTTGGACCCCCACAGGAGTAGGGAATTGCGCGCTACCTCCCTTTTTATGAAGCGCGCCTGCGCCTCTTTACTGCGAGAGCCAGAAGCTCACTGGCCGTGAAAGCCAATATAGCGTACCAACTTTTTGGAAGCCTTCATTATTATTATTATTATTATTATTATTATTATTCTTTCTTCGATTCGGCCAACTAGGGACCACGTCAGTTCAACTGTCTCTTCTTCCGAGCTCTAACTACCGCCCAGTGCTCCCTCATTCTCTCCAGTGTTGTTCTTTTCTCTCTTGAGACCACACCTTCCCTGTCTTCAGCTTCGGCTTTTCCTGGAAACCTTTGTGCGTACGTAGTTTTTCCTGAAGTGGAACACGCTCCTGGATATCTTTAGGGGAAATTTCCATTTCACGTAGATCTTTCTCAACTTCCGTAAACCATGCCCCTTTGGTTTTCTTATCTTGAAAGTACGTCAATATCCTATTTGATATCCTGCCTGGGCTCATTCGTGTCACGTGACAATAAAAGGCAATCCTTCTTTTTCGAATCGTGTCACTGATCTTCTCCACGTGCTTGTACAATTCGTGGTTATTATTATAATTTTATTATTATTATTTTATTATAACCAACAGGGGCTAAGGCGCAGTTGAAGATCATGTGGCCAGGCTATCTCCGGACTCGTAACACACCGTCTGCTGTCCTTGAAATGATTTTCCTGGTATCCCATTTTCCAACTTCAAAGAAATGCTAGAACGATACTTCCGATAGGTCACGGTCGCTCCCTTCAGACACCTTGTCTACATTCAATTAATTGATTTCATCACTCATTAACTAAGAAAGGGCATCCGGCCGTACATAAACGTAGCATTTGTCTGGACAAGTGAAATTGGTGTAACGTAGAGATGAGAACATAATCATATCTAAAAGATTTCCTTATTGTCAATTTAATTGATACCTCTTAATTAGATATTGTTCATTTAGCTGGAATAGCGTTTGGTATTCACTTGAAATTGGTGTAACCCTAATCTATGAATTTAATGGATTTATGACGTCCTTCCAACATGATATTGTCAGTTCAGAAGCTAATTGTTTGTTAATGTTGGTAATTATGAGATCGGAAAAGAGATTAATTTTGACCTGTTGGGGAGATTGGTTCATTAATATCACCTTGTTGATTGTATGTCATTATCATGTTTGTAGGTTGTAATATTAAACTAAATTGGATTGTGCTGGAATGCAGTATTAGGGTTTGATGTTTAATTTCAGAGGATCTCATATCTCCGGTATTATTATCGTGTCGTAGTGGCATTTCATAACATAACATGAGATAACTATGCAGCCAAGCTATAAGATGCGTTCAAAAAGTAACGAGCCGGAGGCTGGAATGCGCAAACCGGTGACTATATCGGCTAATCGTGGCGTGTGTAACGAGGTGTGGTTCTGGCCAGAGCGTGGAAGGTCACAGCCCGTCGCTAGAGGACACGCTTGCACGTCATGTGACGATACAAAGCGAGCAGCAGCATGCATCAATCGTCCAACGTTGCCAGTCACATTGCAGTGACATGGAGGCGTCAACCGAAGAGCAAAGAGGTGTTGTTCTGTTTCTGCCAGCGGAAGGAGTAGGGGGAACGGACAATCATCGCCGAATGTCACAAGTGTACGGCGAACACTGCATGTCCCTTGCAAGGGTCAAGGCGTGGCTCAAGCGCTTCGGGGAAGGACGGGTGTCGTTAGCCGATGATGCCCGGACTGGGGCACCCCCCTGCATTACCGATGACAACGTCCAGCTGGTTGATGCACTCATTATCCAGGACCGCTGAGTGACAGTGAACGCCATAGCCGCCGTGGTCCATCCACGACAATGCACGACCTCTTACGGCCAACACAGTCGCGGCACTCCAGCAGAAATTCATATGGGAGGTTCTCGGCCACCCTCCATACAGTCCAGACTTCTCTCCCTGTGATTACGCCATGTTTGGTCCCCTGAATAGGGCTCTGTGGAGCCAACGATTCACCTCGGACGCCGACGTCCAGCTGTACGTGCGGAACTGGTTCACATCGCAGCCCAGGGAATTTTATGAGACAGCCATTCACCGCATAGTGTCACAGTGGGACAAGTGCCTCAACAGCCAGGGCCAATACTTCTAACATACAGGTACCGGTTTCTGTAACTATGCCTCCGGCTCGTTACTTTTTGAACGCTCCTTATATATAAGGGAGCAACATAGAGAAACATGTCGCTGTATCAGGATGTATTTTGTACCATATCTTCAATAAACCAAGGTCGGCATTAACGATAGTATTAATGGTTCCTAAGAGCGTTAAAAATACCTCAGTATATCTTCCTTTCGGAGGAAGGGGAGGGGCGGTTAAGGCCGACGGTCCAAAGCCAAAGATTTGTGGCATGAAAAAAAAAAAACCTTCATTGACTACACTTGTGTGAAGCCAAAATTTGTATGTTGGAATTGATAACGCTTTATTAGTGATGCCATCTAGTAGCCAAGTCCGCAAGCTAGGTGTTGTAGACAGTACCATTTGGTAGCAAAAGGAGGAACTACTTGAAATTAAGGTCTGCAGTTCTTTCTTGAATTAAAACAGATAACACACACTAATACAGCCATCACAATTAACACCGGTTATCAGACAGATTCTACACACACCTAAATTACACGGGAATACAGGACCGCGTTGTCGCAGCCCCTAAACTGAGGAACCAACCAACCAATCATTAAAGGTTCCGGGACATTCTCATTAGACCGGGTAGCGCTTAAGGGGGCTGTCACGTGGCAAGAAGGGAAACTGTACTTTAATAGTTGAAGAAGGACCGGCCGCGGTGGTGGAGAACAGTAACGCACTACCTCGTGCCTCGCTGACATCGGGAGAGCGTGAGCTCGAATCCCACCTCCGTCGTTGTCCTGAAAATGGATTTCGTGGTTGCCCACTTTCAAGCCGGCCCCATAGTGTTGGGTTAGTGCGCCCACCCCTGGTGCGATTATTTATCAGCTCCGTCAGGGATGTTAGAAACTCACGGGAGGGCTGGTCAATTGCGTACAATCGTGTTGACCGATAGAAAAAGATCAAGTTTTGATGACTAAGGTAACACTGAAAAATGCCTTTCAACACGATAATTAATACAGAAATTAGCGAATACACTTTTCGATGTTGCCTTCGAAATCTAGTAACAGGATTGTTTCCCAATAATCAGAAAAGTTGCTTAGGCTATATCAGTGTTTCAGAATTACACATGTCTAGGGGTTGTTAATAGCATTGCCATGATGAAGCCGTGTTCGGAAACGTACACTGATGACAATTTGAAAAAAACGTTGAGAAAAAAATTACAGTCAGTCTGAAAGACTAGACGTTATATCATTTCAAATGACGCATGTTACAAATGCTACACATATTAGAAAGGCAGGAGGGCTTCCCGCTTCGCTCGAAGCCCCAAAGCTCTTTCAACCGACTCCATTACGAACTTAGAAGAAAATATTTCAACAATTAGTTCCATCCAATAAGGGTTAAAGGTTTCAATCTGACATCTTGCCCACCTCTTTAAGGGTCATCCTGTATTTGAGTCTGACATTTTTTACAACTCTTTAAGGGTCATCCATTATTTGAATCTGATATCTTGCAAACCTCTTTAAGGGTCACCCTGTAATTGAATTGAATCTAACATACTGTATACCTCGTTAAGTGTCAGCCTGTATTTTGCTCTGGCATCCTGCACACCTCTTTAGGAGGCACCCTGTATTCTTATCTGGCATCCTGTACTGTATTTTGCTCTGACATCCTGCACACCCTTTTCTGCCAACTTGTACACCTCTTTAAGAGTCACCTTGTATTCTTATCTGGCGTCTTGTATTCTTTTCGCTTCGCTCGAAGCCCCAGGTCGCTCGATGCCCCAGAACTCTTTCAACAGACTCCATTAACCATTAACTTAGGCTTCCCGTGTGGCTGCATGACGTCACGCTCTCGCTGTCCTTTACCCATTAACTTAGGCTTCCCGCGTGGCTGAATGACGTCACAGTCTCCGTCTCCGTAACGCAACCGTCTCCGTCTCGCATAACGTTAGACCCAAAGCATAACGACGAAGTCGACAAGATCATTTGAAATGATAAAAATGGTTAGGTCGGGGTGGACCAACTCAATGGCCACCGCGATTGCCGGATCTTACGTCACATGGCTTCTTTATATGGGTCCACATGAAGAGTATTGTTTATGAGACTTCTGTAGGATCAGAGGAAAGTCTCCTTGCACGAGTTTTGGCGGCAGTGGAAGTGATTCAGCGCACACCAGAGCAGTGTATCACAACAGATAGTCTGTGCGCATTCAAGTTGAGGGTCACCAATTAGCTGTTGTGGTGCATTCAAATACGAGCTGGATCATAAGGTGACCTCCTGATGGTACGTTCTATGATTTTTGTGCTGCTCATTTAATTTAAAAAAAAGCGCCTTAATATTGCAAGTAGCATAGCCTATTAGGCTACATGCAGAAAATGTTTGGCAAAAATAAATTATTGTAAAACCTCAATAGTGATCGAATTCAACATTGGTTGGCTGGTTCCGCGACAACGCGGTCATGTAGCCCCGTGTACTTTGGGTGTGTGTAGAATCTGTCTGATAACCGGTGTTAATTGTGATGACAGTATTAGTGTGTGTATCTGTTTTTAATTCAAGTAAGGACTGTAGACATTCAATTTTCACGTAGTTTTTAAGAGCGTTAAAATCCCTCAATATGCCTTCCTTCGGAGGGGAAGTAAAGCCGACGAGCCCATGTCATAGATTTATGGCATGTGAAAGAACCTTCCACTAACTACAGTTGTGTGAAGCTGAATTCCTAGGTTAGATTTGATTAATGCTCTATTATGTGCCAACGTTCGTCGCTAAGTGCCGGTTGCGGTGGCACCTAGTAGCCAAGTTCACGGCTAGGTGTCGTTGACGGTAGGATTTGGTAGCAAAAAGAGGAACTACTTGAAATTAATCGTCTGCAGCCCTTACCTGAATTACAAATAACTAGAACTCGGATTTTTAGGTGCTAAAAAATCGGGAAAATATTTATTTTTTATGTAACTTATTAAAAATACCTGAAATGCAGTGGCTACGCTGGCTAAAGCACAGCATTAGGTCATGGGGCCAAGCTCTCTGCTGAGTCGGTAGACGCGTGGGTTCGAGCCCTACCGTCGGCCGTTCTTGAAATGGTTTTCCGTGGTTTCCCCATTTTCAACACCAGGCAAATGCTGGGACGGTACCTTCTGACAGGCCACGGCCGCTTCCTTCCACATCCTTGCCCAGTTTCATTCACCATCATTCATTTCATCTCTTATTAACTTCTCTCTTGAGGTTGGTGTCAGGAAGGGCATCTGGCCGAAAAAACCATCGCCACAAAGACTTCCATCGCATCTCATCCCCGATCCCGTTGGAAAAACGGGAATAATAAGTGGTAGACATACATACAAAAGTACCTGAAATATGTGACAAAAAAGTAAAAATATGTAATTATAATTTAGTTTATTAATGTGAATATAAAAAATATGCAGTATTCATGAATGCAATTTATGCTATGTCTCACTGACTGCTGAAGCATTACAATACACAACGAGATATAGCTTGAGGTTTTCCATCACAAATGACCGACGATTATCGCGAAACACTTTTTATGAAGGCGTGAAACTGCGGCAATATGTTTCTTGCCCTCGAGGTGTTGTGTAACTTGAGATCGCTGTTTAGCCTTCATTGCTTTCCCACATAGTTGACAGAACAGAACGCCCCCATCAGAAGTAAAATTATCTTTAAATTTTGCAACAGACGATAACTTGTAGTTTTTTTACTTTAGGCATCGTAGAACTGCCTCACACTTCACAGTGCCAGAAATGAACTGCATGTGAGTGACACTGGTTCCAGGTAGCTGGGGGAGGGGAGGTCTAGCACATGGTGCAATATGGCTATGGACAAGGAAATTCCCAGCTTCCACAGTGAGTGGCACGGGGCGACAAGTTAAGAATAATACAGTTGCAAGCTGACATACGCTCTGCATGGAGATTAGATAGCTCACAGGTTCATTCCCGTTGAATTAACACAGAACAAAAGTGCAATAATCTGATAGATCTAGCATTCTGATTTGTTTTTAAATGTAAATATTATGTCTTTTTATGTGCTAATAAGTGAAAAGCAGGAATTTATGTATTTATAGAAATAAATGCTTAAAATATGTATTTACATTAAAAAAATATTTACCTAAAAATCCGGCTCTACAGATAACCCACTAATACAGCCGTCACAATTAACACCGGTTATCAGACAGATTCCACACACACCCAAAGTACACGGGGCTACATCGCCACGTTGTCGCAGCCCCTAAACTGAGGAAGAAACCAACCAGAGTTCTAGCTAGAAAGTATGGAGCAAAATGTCCACGTGGTGTGCAGTATTTAATTGTAGCCAATTTGTGCCCATTTTAGCTCTGCGTGTTGGCAGCACTGACATAAAGCAGAGGGATCAGGCAGTGTATGTGGGTCACAGTGGCGCCACCGCGTCTATTGCGGTCGTGCTCCGGACTTCCGGCGTACTGCGCGCTCATTTTCCATTTATAGCCGCTGCCTAATCCCTCCGTGCTAACAAAAACATATCTCGACTAATCGATACTAAATGTTATCGTATGTTTTCGATGTATATTCAGCCGGCAATGTTGGGGATTCACCGGAATCCGGGCTCTGGAAACAATACACGACCGGACTGCGAATCGTCGGGTTAGAATGGATGGTATTCGCACATATAGTGGGTTTGGTTGGTTGGTTCCTCAGTTTAGGGGATGTGACAGCGCGGTCAAGTAGCCCCGTGTAATTTGGGTGTGTGTAGAATCTGTCAGATAACCGGTGTTAATTGTGATGACTGTAAGAACGTATGGACCTACAATGCCAGCCCACACATTCATCCTAACCTGGTGCTGATGGCGAGCCTGTCTGGAAACTGTGCATTTGACAGTTTTTCCATCTGTCGGTGTCAGGAACCTTTTTAGCCTACTTTTCACATTTTGCTAAAATGAGGAAAAAGTAGACTTATGAGATCGATACGGGAAAATGTGTGTCTGTCTGTCTGTTCTGTCTGTCTGTCTGTCTGTCTGTCTGTCTGGCTGTGTGTGTGCCCCCCCCCTATCAACTCCTAAACGGCTGCAGCAATCAAAACCAAATTTAGTATGAGTAAAGATGTGCACCGGAATATCTCACGTCCATATTTGAAAATGATGTCAGTGCTACCAACTGCTGAAAAAACGCACTAGAAATTTGAGCTCCATGTTGGATATCTTGCAAGGTATGCATGGGAGCTATTCCAAAATTGGCACACATGCAGATAATACTATTTCAGTTTAATTTCCAGGAGGCCATCAATGACAGTGTTGCCAAAATAATTTTAAGCCTTCTGATAGGTCCAATGTTTAAATGCATATAACTTCTACACTATTAATTGGATTTCAACCAAAATTTGTATGTAATATCTGTACATAAGCATATATGACTGAGCGTATTCTTAAGATCCATCTTAAGAGCCAACAGGGCAGCCAACTGTTAATAATTGCTCTCTCTCTCTCTCTATTTTTTTAAATCCAAATACCAATATATCAGAAAGTATGCAAGCCAACAGCTTTAAACTATGCACACGTATATTCTGACATTTTAGATTAATTTGGAGTAACTTATATACGTCAGTTCTACCAAGATAATTATAAGCCTGCTGATAGTACCAATTTTTAAATACATGTAACTACTGTATACTATCAGTTGGATTTCAACCAAATTTCGTATGTGCTATGTGTACCATAACAGATATGACTATAAGTATTGTTAAGAGCAATCAGGGCTGCCAACTGTTAATAAATGCTGTATATATTTTTTTAACCCTAATATCAATATACCAGAAAGTATGCAAGCCAACAGCTCTACACATTGCACACGTATAGCACCTGACATTTTAGATTAATTTGGAGTAATTAATACAAGGCAGTGCTGCCAACATGATTCTATGCCTGCTGATATGTCCAATTTTAAAATACATGTAACTTCTATACTAACAAATGGATTTCATCCAAAATTGGCACAACAAGATATAATATTTCAGATTATTTCTGACCAGCACCCGCATGGTATTGTTGGCAACATGCTTTTACGCGTGCTGATAGATCGAATGTCTAACTGCATGTAACGTCCATTGGACTTCAACCAAATTCTGTATTCTGTACCTTATGAGATGGAACTAAGAATATATTCAGTCACCAGGGCTGCCAACTGTTGTGATCTATTAGGCTACATTATACCAGGTATATTTCTAACTAATTAAACATTTCGATATTACCAACTTAATTTCGTCATTATTCTAGATAGGTCACATGCTGTAGATTAATCATTGGCAAGAAAAGTAGGCTGTATAGTTCTTCACGGAAGTACTTGTTTGATATGAGTTCATGTGTTAAACACTTCCCAACAGGCTGTCAATTAATGTGTCACTGTACAATGTTCTTTAATTAATAAATCGAAAACGAAGGATTTTGGGACATATTTGTATATGAACTTTTTTTCTTACCCCCAGGGGCTCACATCTAGTGGGACGTGGGTTGGTGACCCCGGTGCCCCAGCTGAGTCCGGCATTGCTTCCACTTACTTGTGCCGGGCTCCTCTCCGTCTTCTTTCCTGTCGACCTCACTTGGTCAACTCTTGTTCTCTTCCGACCCCGACGGTATTAGGGTATCCGAGACCTAGGAAGTTTCTTTCTTTCCCGCCTTAATTGGCCCTTGTCTAATCTTTTCTGATACCTTCATTCTTCGAGGAGACAGCCTTCTTTGTCTTTTCCTGTTATCTCTTGCCTTCTGCTCAAGGCCCTTAAGGAGGCAGGGTGTATGTAGCCCCACCACTTCTGGTGCACCCTAGATATTGCTACACCCTCAGGGGCTCACAGCTGGTGAGTTCGGGATTTGGCGACCCCAAGGGATTCCTTAGCTGGGTCCGGTTTTCCCTCTTTTATCCATTACCTGTGGGGCGGACCCTCTCCTCTTTCACTTCTCTGCCTTTCATGGCTCTCCTTCCTTCCAAGTCCCTCAATCCGCATTCTTCGAGGGTTGAGAGCATTTCTTTTCCTCCTGTCCTTTATGTGCCTTATTCTCCTATTAGTATATAAGTCAGATTTAGTTATAGTTTACATTTCATTATCATCTTCACGGTCACCCAAACCATTAGAGGCCGATAACCTAGATGTTAGGCCCCTTAAAACAACAATCATCATCATCATCAACTTTTTTTCCTGTTTTAGTGTAAGGAACCATTCCCCAAAGTTTGTAAAAGTATTTCTGAAACACCCTGTATATAGATGTAACAAACATACATACTTACTTATCCAGCGCTACGGCCCATGTAGGTCCGGCTCAGTGGCTAAATGGTTAGCGCGCTAGGCTTTGGTCCGAAGTGCCCCGTGGGCTGGGTGTTTGCGACGTCTTCATCATCACTTCATCCTCATTACGACGCGCAGGTCGCCCACGGGCCTCAACTAGAAAGACCTGCACTCGGCCTCTCCGGAGTCCACACGATCATCATCATCATCAGCCCATGTAGGACCTGTCTCCTCCAGTCGTGTCTCGATTTCGCCAGTCATTCCTTGTCCGTTGCTTGGTCGTCATTGTATGCATCATCGAGATTTAATGACAAACTGAGGGTAGAAAAAAATGTTCCTTTTTAGCCTATTTTCATTTATGAAAAAAAAAAATAGGCTTATGACATCACTTTTTGTCCGTGTGTCTGTCTGTGTGTGCGTGTGTGAGATGGTGCGTGTCCTCTTCTAATAACTTCTAAACGGTTGGACCGATTTCAATAAAACTCGGTAAGTTAATAGCACTATTCCGGATGACCCCGACCGTTCCCTTAAATTGTGTTACGTATCACCAATCCAACATGGCGCCTGTGCGAAATATTTCACCAGCATTCAATATCTCCGAAATATTACCGAAATCACCCTGAATATTTTACGGTGATAAAGAGATCTACTAGAAGTTCACCTATGTGCCTTTTATAAACCTGGTAACTACAAAACCAACATGGCGGCCAAGCGAAGTTGCGACTTTTAAATTTGGCGTTTCACGCTATTTAACCAAGCAAACGCAATAAAACTTAGTACAGTATATGTTTATACACATTGTAATGCACCGACATCTAACTTCGTTCAATTGTTTACATAACCTCAAGATGGCGGTTGTGCGAAATATTTCACTGCCATTCTATATCTCTGAAACTATTAGCAGTATCATCCTGAAATTTTGTGCGGAGATAAAGGGCACTACTGCACGTTCATCTATAAGACTTTAAAAAAACCGGTCAACTACAAAACGAATATGGCGGCCAAGCGAAGTTGAACATTTTAAATAGATCTTTCTCGCGATTTCATGATCCAAACACAATGAAACTTTGTACAGGAAATGTTTATACAAATTGTAATGCACTGGTATCTAATTTAGTTCAATTGTTTACATAACCTCAAGATGGCGGCTGTGCGAATTTTAAAATTAAAATTTAAAATTAGGTGTCGTAATCATACGATCGAAGTGAAAGTTTGAATAATGAACCAACGCAATACTTTTCCTTTAATGGTACATGACTCTATGGCTTATACATATAACAATCCATCATGGCAACCATCCGAAAAATATAAATGGATCTGAATATCTACGAATCTATTACAGCAATCAAACAGATCTTTTAATGTGCATAGTGGCTATGAACATTAGTTCACCTATAGAACTTTCAACAACCTGGTTATCACAAATCCAACATGGCGGCGACGCGAAGTATAAATATTCACATGGTCGTTTCTCGCAATTTAACCATCCGAGTGCAGTGACACTTGGCACAGTAAATCCTTATATAAATGTTAATCCACAGGCATCTACATTTTTTCAATTGTTTCCATAATCACAAGATGGCAGCTGTGCGAAATTTTAAAATCTCGTTTTTACTTCTTGTGTCCTAATTATGCGATTGAAGTTTGAATACTACACATCACCATAATCTTCATGTAACAGTACATAACTCTAAGACCTACATACATAAAAATCCAACATGGCGACCATCCGAAATATTTAGTCGGTTCTCAATATCTACGAATCTATTACAGCAATCAAACTGAAATTTTGTATGTTGATAGAGGCAATTAACACAAGTAGGATATATGAAAATAGGCTACAGTTCTTCACGGAACTACTTGTTAAATAATCTGATATGTTGTTACATCTTAACCAACCAACCTGGGGTTAGGAAGCCAGGCTCTACTTGTCACAAGTCAGGACCAATGTCTATGGACAACTAGTGCCCCTTGGTCTACCCTGGACATGGTCAAGACGTCCACACGCAATGTGCGATTGACGCTCACCCTTGTCTCCCAACCCACATTTCGGTGTGAGGAACATGTTAATCTTTAGTGTTCAATAGGCCTAAAGTGCACATTTTGACCTCGTTTTGCTTCTTTTGTGTTTCAGGTGAGTGAATCTACCGTAGTCGTAGTCAAAGAACTGCACTCTGCAAGTCACCAATACTCGTTGTACAGGTGAGTGAATCTACCGTAGTCGTAGTCAAAGAACTGCACCCTGCAAGTCACCAATACTCGTTGTACAGGTGAGTGAATCTACCATAGCTTCATCATCTAGGCTTACAGGATGGAGCCGCGTTATACAGGGTGAGGCAGAAATAACTGACGAATTTCAAACGTAAATAACACAGGAACGCAACACGATATTCACAAATTTATTGCGCAGTTTAAAAGAGCAGTGTTTGCCATTTTGTTACATAGATTGGAGCTGCAGATCTAACACCTGTATTGGCCACAGCGCTTAAGCAGGTGTTATTGTCGATGTGCGCGCGGCCTGGGAGAACACATTCATCGCCTTGTCAGGGCTAGCATGGCGTGGAGTGGTGAGCAGCGAGGTTTCGTGATTGAAACCTATACTTCAAAAATGTTGACTCTGTTACCACAACACAGCGTAGACACTTTAGGTTACATAGACATGCGAAATGTCTAAGCAGGAATACCATTCTGGTATGGATGAATAATTTGAGAGGAACTGGTTCAAGTGTTAAAACGAAACCACCTGGTAGACCTCGTAGCGTTACAACACCAGAGAATATCCGTGCAATGAGACATGCCTTTACGCAATCTCCTCAGAGAGATGTTTCCGGAACGTTTAATCTCCTTACGTGGTGACGTTCAATGGTCAGCCCGCTCCCCTGTTCTCGCCCCTTGCGATTTCTTTCTCTGGGGATACCTGAAGGCTCGCGTCTTCCAACGTAAGCCGCGAACACTACACGACCTGAAAGTTGCTATCCGTGAGGAAATCGAGGCAATACCACTAGACATGACTAGGAGGGTCATGCGGAATTTCAGGGAGAGGCTTCAGAAATGCATCGAAAGGGGCGGTCGACATTTGGATGACATTATTTTCAAAACCTAGTGTGTATGTGTATACTGTATGATGCAAATGGCAAACATTGCTCTTTTAAACTGCGCAATAAATTTGTGAATATCGTGTTGCGTTGCTGTGTTATTTACGTTTGAAATTCGTCAGTTATTTCTGCCGCACCCTGTATATCGGTGATTGTTTTCCGACGTTTCGGCTGTCATTACAGCAGCCTTAATCTTGGGTAGGTAGGAGTTGGTGTTCGTACTCAAATAGACGGTTATTGCCAGCCAAACGTGCCAGCTTGCCCTGCATTGACGTCACGCTGCTCCCAGATTGGTCCACGCCCCAGCCAGTCGCGCGCTACGAGAACTTTCCAAGTGTTGCTAAGTCCGAAACCATCTTCGCGATTGAAATTATTGGGATGCTTCACGACCTCTATTGCCTCTCCAATTAACCTGTTTGGATATCCAGGAATTTTAGCAACAGTTTCGGCCTTATCAAATTCGATGACGTGTCTCATGACGTCAGCATGTTCAGCTGTTGCTAAAACTCCTGGATATCCAAACAGCAGGTCCTGGTACATTATTTACTAAGCACTTCGTAATTTTGTCGATTTTAGAATAAGATAACCCTCCGTTCCGAACCATGGATCGCCAGAGATCGGGGAGAGAAACCATCTCTTGATACACGTCGTTAGTAATTACAGTAATTTCCTCAGTCAAATTTAAAAAATATGCTGCGTACGTTTAAAAAATTAAAATCACTCCATGAATTTTAAAGCAACCTACAAACAAGTTAAATGCTATTAAAATGTCTTACGCAATTAGGACCCAAGTACTTTGATATTGCGGTAAAGTATACGTTAATGACGGTTAGGCTATTATGTATTTTCTATCTTACTCTAATTGGTACAGAGAGGTCCTAGACTCTTGAGGATACCATCTCCTATCCTTGTTTCACATGCATCTTTGTGTGATTCTCACACATTCCCCTGATAACGTTAAGTAGTATCGCTAATTTATGAGGCTTTCTCCATATACAGGGTCTTTCATATAAAGTAAGAATGGCAAACGGCAGTTTTGTTATTCGTTGGTGGGGCGGCCTTGGCCGAATTTGTGGCGCGCCATGGCCCCCTGCTGTACTATTGAAAGCGCGAGCGTGGTACATACGAGGGCTTATTTTTTTTTCAAGTTCCAATGGGCTGTATAAAAATAACAGATTGACACCAAACTGATTTTACTACTAAATGTTTGCTTGTTTTATTCGTATGTCTCAACATAACCGCAAAACGATTGAAACATTTGTTGTATCGTTACATCAGCTTTCCAATGCCCTCGGCAAAATATTCAGCCGCCACTGAGGTTGGTACGTCTGGACAGTCTCCTGAAGTTATTTTCCATTTTGACGAGGCGTTGCCGCCCAACCATACCTTCAATTCTCGAAAAACGGTGAAAATCATTCAGTGCTGGTTTGGACTAAACGGCAGATGGTCCAAAACTTCCCACTTGAATTCTTTGTAAAAGTCTATCGTAACGTTGGTACAGTGAGGTCCTGAATGGTTTTCTCCTTATTCGAGAATTGAAGGTATGGTTGGGCGGCAACGCCTCGCCAAAAAGGGAAAACTTCAGTGGGCTTTCCTGACGAACCCACCTCAGTGGCGGCAGAATATTTTGCCGAGGGCATTGGAAAGCTGGTGTAACGATACGACAAATGTTTCAGTCGTTTTGCGATTATGTTGAGACATAAGAATAAAACATGCAAACATTTAGTAGTAAAATCAGTTTGGTATGTCAATCTGTTATTTTTAGCCTATTTTCAATTTTGAAAGAAAAAAAAATAGGCTTATGAGATCACCTTTTGTCCGTGTGTGTGTGTGAGGTGTGTGTGTGTGTGTGTCCCTAATAAAATCTAAACGGCTGGAGCGATTTCAATGAAACTCGGTAAGTTCATAGCACTATTCCCGCCGACCCCGACCGTGCCCTTCAAATTTTGTTAAGTCTCACCAATCCAACATGGCGGCTGTGCGAAATATTTCACTAGCATTCATTATCTCCGAAACTATTACCGATATCGCCCTGAAATTGTGTACGGTGATAAAGTGCACTACTAGAAGTTCACCTATGAGACTTTCAAAAACCTGGTGATTACAAAACCAACATGGCGGTCAAGCGAATTTGAGACTTTTAAATAGACATTTCTCGCGATTTAACTATCCAAACGTAATGAAACTTGGTACAGCAAATGTTTATACACATTGCAATGCACTGGAGTCTAATTTAGTTCAATTGATTACATAACCTCAAAATGGCGACTGTGCGAAATATTTCACTGACATTATATATCTCCGAAAATATTACAGATATCATCATGCAATTTTGTACGGTGATAAAGGGTACTGATACAGGTTTACCTATGTATATTTCATAAACCTGTAAAGTACAAAACAAATATTGCGACCAAGCGAATTTGAAATATTTGAATAGACTTTTCTCGTGATTTAACTCTCTGAGCGCAGTGAAATGTGGTACAGTAAATGATTTTGCAGATTGTAATGCATTGCCATCTAATTTAATTCAATTGTTTATATAACCTCAAGATGGCGGCTGTGGGAAATTTTAAAATTATGTTTTTATTCTTGTGTCGTAATTATGCGATCGAAGTGAAAGTTTGAATAATGAAGCTAGGCAATAATTGTCCTTGAATGGTACATAACTCTATGGTCTATTCATATAACAATCCTAAATGGCGAGCTTCCGAAATATTTAGACGGTTCTCAATATCTATGAATCTTTTACAGCAACCAAACTGATTTTTAATGTTCATAGAGACTATGAACATATGTTCACCAATAGGACTTTCAGTAACCTGGTGAGCACAAATCCAACATGGCGGCGACGCGAAGTATAAATATTTAAATGGACGTTTCTCGCGAATTAACTATCCGAGTGCCGTGAAACGTTGCACGTTAAATGCTTATACAAATGGTGATCCACTGGCATGTAATTTATTTAAATTGTTTGCATAATCACAAGATGGCTGGTGTGCGTACTTTTAAAATCTCCTTTTTACTTCTTGTGTTCTAATCATGCGATTGAAGTTTGAATACCACACGTACACAATAATCTTAATGAAATAGTACAAAAATAAAAATCCATCCTGGCGACCATATGAAATATTTAGACGGTTCTCAATATCTACGAATCTGTTACAGCAATTAAACTGAAATTTTGTATGTTGATAGAGGCAATTAACATGACCAGGATATATGAAAATAGGCTGTATAATTCTTGACGGTACTACTTGTTATACAGTCCATTAGAACTTGAAAAAAAAACAGCCCTCGTATGTACTATGCGCGCTTTCAAAGACACAGCAGGAGACCGTGGCGCGCCACAAGCTCCGCCAAGACCACCGCACCAGCGAATAATAAAACTGCCACTTGCCGTTCTTACTTTATATGAAAGACACTGTAGTAATTGTATTAAAGTGTTCACCTTCTAATCTGTTTATATCTTCCTTATCTTCAACCTTTACTCGTATTTTGATGATACTGCATTCTCTGTGGCGTTGTATACAAAGGAAGTCTTCATTATCTTTGCCCCCCCCCCCCATTTCTAGCTTACAAAGGAAGTATCAGGTGAGACAGGTCGAAACCTATCTTGAAATTTTATGGACGCAATCGTTGTACTATAAGAGGCCAACGTGCGGAATATCAGCCGCCAGATTGAACTGCAAGGCTCCGAAATCGTACCTGACATCCTGGTACTCAGGCATGACGGAGCTGGACATCCCTGCGGCACTGGGAGTAGTAGCGAGGCGGGATGTATATGCTGACTGGAGCGTACGGCTGCTTCCCACCAGCCTTGAGTGCCTGGGCTGTCAGGGGTGTCCCTTTCAACATGTACGGTACTCGCTACCTCCCATTGATTTATAAGAGAGATTCGCCACATGATTTCGGAGCCTTGCAGTTCAATCTGGCGGCTGATTTTCCACATGTATTCCTCTTTTATAAGGTGCGTTCAAAAATAACGAGCCGGTGGCTGTAATTCGCAAACCGGTGACGACATCGGCTAATCGTGGCTTGTGTAACGAGGTGTGGTTCCAACCTGAGCGCGGAAGATCACACCCCTCGCTAGAGGGCACGCGTGTAGTCACGTGACGATACAAAGCGAGCAGCAGCATGCATCAATCGTCCAACGCTGCCAGTCGCATTGCAAACAGTGACATGGAGGTGTCAAACGAAGAGCAAAGAGGTGTTGTTCGGTTTCTGACAGCGGAAGGAGAAGGTGGAACGGACATTCATCGCCGAATGTCTCAAGTGTGCGGCGAACAATGCATGTCCCTTGCAAGGGTCAAGGCGTGGCACAAGCGCTTCAGGGAAGGACGGGTGTCGTTAGCCGATGATGCCCGGTCTGGGGCACCCCCCAGCATTACCGATGACAACGTCCAGCTGGTTGATGCACTCATTACCCAGGACCGCCGAGTGATAGTGAACGCCATAGCCGCCGTGGTCGGATTGAGCGCCGGAAGTGTGCACACCATCATGAAGGAACGACTGTACTGTGACCGAAATCCACCATGTTGGTGATCTGTAATTGCCGAGATTCGTAAAGCAACCTTGGAAGTGGTTAATGAATGTAACAAATTGTAATGTATTCCAGCATGTGTTTGTAGCAGACCCAGAGCTAAAGAAACATTCTTCTTATTATTCTAGCTGCTAAATGGACCCATCCTTATGGCATTGAGCTAAAATTTAGCACAAGCGAGTGTGGAATATCTTCAACTCCTATCGGCTTTGACAGGTCATGACGCAATAGAAGAGGGGTGGAAACTCCCCACACTCCTACGGATCAGGTGACCAGGGCAACCGGTGTGCTATGTGTAACATGTGTGCGGAGAGATCTTTCCTTTCTAGTATGTTCTATTGCTGATTTAAACACATGTGCGCGGAGACGATCATTCTACCTTCGGGAAGCGTGTGTTCACACTATGATATTAGCATTACAATTTGCTTGTGAAATACCGGTACTTGATATAACTTATTTACGAGTGACAGGTAAAATTAAAATTAGTGATTTCTCCAAGAGGCTGATGTAAGTAGAAACTGTATTTTTATCAAGTGAACACATTAACACAGCTACAAATCGGACTTGACAAATTGACCGTGGAACGCCAGAATACGGAGACATTAATATGCAACATGTTACAGCACACGATACAATAGCAGACCTTGTCGTGCTACGAAACCCGGCATATAGTCAGTCAATGTTGAACATTTCTACAATAGTAATTGCATCTTATTCAACATAATACATTCAACAAATAACCGGATTGCCAGCAAGAGCATTAATAAATTATTAACAGTATCGAAACAACATCGTCCATTCCATATCAGTGAAATACTTGGAACATTTCTTCAGCAGTGGCGTACACCTAATTCTTTTTAGGGGGTGTCTGATGTCATCCACTATGATACTTTCACTCAAGAATAAGAATATGGGAACATTTATGGAACTTTTCATATACTTCAAGATAATGGCTTAAGCATTTAATAGGGAAACTTGATGGTGAGGACGAATCCGGGATTCGGAGAGGCTGAATACACTATAGACCAGGCATTACGATGATGTTGGCGTTAAACGAGTTTCTCAAACACCGATCTTGCAAATTAAAGAACAGAATCAAGATTAACTCGTCGTGGGAAAATATGGGAAACACATTCATCGTCAACTTGGGCATATATTCACACCACACCCTTCTGAACATTTAGGGCAAACCAACACCATGATTTAATTATGTTCTTTCTTCCAGGAGGCTAAAATATATTTCGAATGAATTTCCAAACTTAGAGAGCAAATTATTTTCAAGATATTGAGATCTTTCACACACATAAATTCCGATATTTAATAATTATTTTGTTTTATTATATTTAATAATTCTAAAGTTAGGATTTTTTTTTCTCATGGCGATTTTTACCATGAAGGCGATTGCAAACGGAACGTTTGACTTTTTGCAGCGGTAATGATTGTAGCATATTCATTAATTTATGGCATTGAAATTATAATTATGGTTCATGATCTATGATCCTAGACTTTACAGTAATTTAATTCAGATTGCACAAGAATACAAAGCCTATGATGCTCAGTCACATTAGGGAAATTGTGACCAGATTTAGGAATGCAGATTACGAGAGTTTATAATAATTTGAGGATTATTTGTCATTATGTCAAATGGTTTTGGAACTGCACTTTGAGTATAAGCACAATGAATTATGAGTTGTAGACACTTTATAGTGGTTTTATGGTGGCAACTGTTGGACATGAGAAATACCATTCCAACTTATTAATACGATTAATAAATCAATTAATAAATTTCTTCGAGGATATAGTAAATGATTATGATTATGCCAGGATGTATAGGGGCTTATGCAGTCCTAGGTTCAATGGAATTAGAATGTGCTTTATATTTGTAATTATATTAAGTAGTTCCAACGGTGGAAAAAAGTGCAATGGCAGTTACTGCATTACTGTTCAATTAATCGTCATGATAAATGCAATGTTATCAGAGTTACTAGTGCTGGTCAATTTAAAATTAATAATTCCTGCAGATCACAGGTGAATCATTTGTATCTTAATTTAATATGTGCTAAAAGTTATAATATCGCAATCTGAATAATTAAATTGATCCCATAAGGATATGATAAACTCAGCTAATGATTTGAAAATGATATGAGGGATTAGGATGTCATTTGAAGCCAGTTATTGTGCGGCTATAACAAGTTATTGTTATTTATAGCTGATGTAATTTCCATAAGGAAACTTTAAATTATGTTGATAGAAATTATTAATAATAATAATTTCATTCCACAAGTTCATTTAGTCAAATTAAATGATTGACAGTCATCATTGACAATCGTAAGTCTGTAAATATTAGAAATGTGTGAATAATTTATGTGTAAATTATTAATTCAGTTAACATTCATGGGAAGGAAAAATGTATAGTGATTTTTTTTTCTAATTTTTCTTCTTTTAGAAGCTGAAAGTGAAAGTGAAGTGTTTTTTTTTAATCATTATTATTCAGCTAATCATCGAACACTTGAACTCTAATCATTTCTTTTGCGAGTACTTCCCTAATTAAGTCAAACAGGGTAGCTCAATGACATTGATGGACATTATGGATTTTTATGATCCCAAACTATTAATATTCAGAGAGTAATAGGAGTGTTAATTTTTTTTTGTCCGTCTGCTCAAAAATAAATTTAGGATCTCGATTTTTCAAGTTCTGGTTATTCCTGTAGTTTGGAACTTCTCCCGAGTCAGTGATACTTTTTTTCTTTTTTCTTGTTTGTGAAGTATTTGTCCTGTTGAACCTTGCATGCCTGTTCCTTTAATCGACCCGAGATATTCGATCTCTTGCCTGCCCGAGCTAGTTGCTTGATTTTCTTTTTTTATTGGACAAATATTTCCTGGGCTTATTTCTTTTTTGTATCGCTTGTGTCCCTTCTTCGGTTTCTCGTTGAAATCGCCGGGCCAACGTGACGTCGGGGAAACGGGCACAGTACTTGCGAAAAGTGTGTGCCCAATGGGTGCCCCACCGTCTTCAACCACACCAGGAAGCAAGTCGAATGGCCTACTGTCTTGGTCTTGGTTGGACGATTGATGCATGCTGCTGCTCGCTTTGTATAGTCACGTGACGTTCACGCGTGCACTCTAGCGACGGGCTGTGACCTTCCACGCTCTGGTCGGAACCACACCTCGTTACACACGCCACGATTAGCCCATGTCGTCACCGGTTTGCGCATTACAGCCTCCGGCTCGTTACTTTTTCAACGCACCTTGTATGTGAGAGATTCGCCACATGATTTCGGAGCCTTGCAGTTCAATCTGGCATCTAATTTTCCGCACATTGCTCTCTTATAGTACAACGATTGCGTCCACAAAGTTTCAAGATAGGTTTCGGCCTGTCTCACCTGATTCTTCCCTTGTGAGTACATTTGCAAAACTCTCTTCTTCACATTCCACAAATTCATTCATTTTAACACGTGAGACTCAAACTTAAATGGTCTCCTCGATTCAATTTTTTTTTTCAAATTTCTCTTTTTACATCATATTAATCTACGGGCCCTTCAGTTTCTAACGGTACACTTGTTATCTTCCTGACTCGTTTTTAAGACTAATTTCCCACAACCTGTTCGTAAACCCACATTTTTATTTTTCTATATTTTTTTTCACTGGATTTTTAGCCTATTTTCATTTTATGAAAAAAAAAAGGCTTATGAGATCACTTTTGTCCGTGTGTGTGTGTAAGTGTGCATATGTGTGTCCCCCCTAATAACTTCTAAACGGCTGGAGAGATTTCAATGAAACTTGGTAAGGTCAATGGTACTACGTATTTTGGCTGACCCCGACCGTGCCCTTCAAATCGTATTGCGTCTCACCAATCCAACATGGTGACTGTTCGAAATATTTCACCGGCATTCTATACCTATTACTGATATCGCCCTGAAATGTTGTAAGGTGATATAGGGCACTACTAGAAGTTCATCTATGTGACTACCTGTTACCTACAAAACGAACATGGCGGCCAAGCGAAGGTGAAACATTTTAACAGCCTTTCCTCGCGATTTAATTATCAGAACGCAGTGAAATGTTGTACAGCAATTGTATTTACACATTGTATTGCACTGGCATCTAATTTAGTTGAATTTTTTACATAACCTCAAAATGGCGGCTGTGTGAAATTTTAAAATTAAGTTTTTATTTCTTTTGTTCTAACCATGCGATCGAAATCAACGTTTGAATAATGAACGTACACAATAACCCTCATCTAATAGTACCTAGCTCTATGGTCTAGCCTACATATATAAAAATCCAACATGGCGACCATCCGAAATAATTTAGACGGTTCTCAATATGTGTGAATCTACTACAGCCAAAGTAGGCTATATTGTTACGCCCTGAGCCCTGCAGGGCGTAATCAACTCTTTCAACCCATCTTAGGGCTACAGTCCCTAAATCAAAGCAACAACAATTGCACAGGCCTAGCCAGCCAACTCCTACACATGAGGTAACCATTGCCTCACCAAATATAAACACTTACTGTTGACCAAAATATTATGTGCACTCGAGTTTGAAGGTTGTTTGTGAAGTAACCAATAGACCTACATAAAATCCAATACCATCACCATTTTCGTCGTTCTATTTTACGTCAGTTCATGTAGGTCTGGAATTTTTAATTTAGATTTTAATATTTTTTATCACAGTTGGAACCCAAAACGTGCCCGTTTTTAAGCGTGTTTCAACCATGCCTCACATTTATGAATTATTATCTCACAAATCCGTCATCAGATCGAATCCAAATTTTAACGCAATATACATTGGAATGTTGTATAACTCGTTTATTAATTTCAAAATTTTGTGTGTCCAAGAAACAAAGTTGTTATCATTTTTGTAAAGTTACTTTTTCTCGGCTCGGGGTGGTTGGAAAATGTAGTTCTTGGTTGCGTTGTAATCCTTATACATAAAAAAGGTATGCTGTATGATTGTGAAATACGTAAATTAATTCACTTATTTTTATATCGGTTTGTATTTGTACGGGGAATTAAGACATGGTTCACAAGTTAGCCGCTCCGGTGAAACCTGTACAACGTTGCCAAGATGGGCTCCATCACGCGTCATGGCGTGCCTCGCTCCATATCAGCATCGCTGTACAGCATTTCCCGGAGCGGCTAGCTGGTGAACCATGTCTTAATTCCCCGTACAAATACAAACCGATATAAAATAAGTGAATTAATAAACGTATTTCACAGTCATACAGCATAACCTTTTGATGTATAAGGATTACAACGCAACCAAGAACTACATTTTCCAACGACCCTGAGCCGAGAAAATGTTACCTTACAAAAATGATAACAACTTTCGTTCTTGAATACACAAAATTTTGAAATTAATAAACTAGTTATACAACATTCCTATGTATATTGTGTTAAAATTTGGATTCGATCTAATGACGGATTTGTGAGATAATAATTCTTAAATGTGACGCATGGTTGAAACACGCTTAAAAACGGGCACTTTTTGTGTTTCAACTGCGATAAAAAAAAATATATAAATTAAAACTTCCAACCCTACATGAACTAACGTAAAATAGAACGATGAAAATGATGATGTTATTGGATTTTATGTAGGTCTATTGGTTACTTCACAAACAACCTTCAAACTCGAGTGCACATAATATTTTGGTCGACAGTAGTCATAAGCGCTACAAACAACACATAGGCCTACTGCAGCTGACGTAATATGGGCAATTAGAATAAATGGGACCTCCCAAGAAGACCAATCATCTGCTGACGGAGGTCTCGCTGTCCAGCTGCTTCGCGACGTCTACTTCAGGTGAGTGTGTCTCAGTGTTATATTCCTAAGTGCTTCCTTCCCATTTCACACCTAATTACATGTATCACTCAACATTATCTTTTAACACTACTTAGTTGCCTTTCTACCAACTTGCACTAACGTGGGAAGTATTCCAGCTCGAACGACGAAAACCTACTGAAAGTGGGTTTAAAGTATACAGTTGTAACTATGTCAATAGCTATCAACGCCATTCATCTGTAAAAGTACGTGTTTGGCAGCGCCATCTGAGTATGTGATAATGTGATCACCGTGGCATTTGAGTTTGGACTATTGCAATGCGGGAACATTGTAAATAATGGAGTATGTCTACATGTTGCCCTTGTTAAGAGTGTGTCCTGTTCCATTCCGCTGTGTTTTAATCACTACATTGAAACTCCACATTTACTCTTCGACGTCGAATGATGGACAACACAGTATCTTCTATTGTGGGAAAGATGACTATGTCAACAAGGTACTGCATGTGTTAAGATTTCTTGTTGCAAGCAAGTGTTCAACCTTTTGCCAGATGATACTGCACCACATCTGTTTCTTGTTAATATAACGGTCCGAATTGCTTGTTGCACGGTAGTTTCTGCTGCGAATTGCGTTTCTGCAATCTTTGGACGCCGTAACTTCCAAACATTGTTGTTGTTGTTTGAGTCTTCAGTCTTTTGACTGGTTTGATGCAGCCCTCCATGCCTCCCTGTCCTGAGCTAATCGTTTCATCTCTACATAACTACCACACCCTACATCTGAGGCAATCTGTTTAACATATTCTAACCTTGGTCTACCCCTACAGTTCTTGTCCTCGACCCTTCCTTCCATAACTAAGCTTGCTATTCCTGGGTGTCTTAGTATGTGTCCTACCAACCTATCTCTTCTCTTCATTAGCAGTCGCCAGAAACATCTCTCCTCTCCCACTCATCTTAATACCTCTATGTTTGTAACCCTATCTACCCATCTGATCTTCATCATTCTCCTGTAACACCACATTTCAAATGCTTCTATTCTCCTCTTTTCTGCTGCACCAATAGTCCAAGTTTCACTTCCATAGAGCGCCACGCTCCAGACAAAGGCTTTCAAAAATGACTTCCTAATACCTAAATCTATATTCGATGTCAGCAGATTCCTTTTTTGTAGAAAAGCTTTCTTTGCCTGAGCCAACCTACTTTTTATATCCTCTTTGCTTCGTCCATCACTGGTTATTCTACTTCCTTAGTAACAGAAGTCTTCTACTTCCTTCAGCTTTTCACCTGTCAATTTGATCTCCATAGAGGTTTCTGATTTATTTCGGCTGCATTCCAGTATTTTAGTTTTACATTTATTAATTTTCATCATGAATTCTTTCTGTAAGACGGAGTCCATACCATTCAAAAACTCATTCAAATCCTCAGGCTTGTCGGCCAAGATGACTATGTCATCAGCAAATCTCAGAGTTGAAATTATTTCTCCTTGAATCTTCACTCCCACTTTAAATTTTTCTCTAATTTCCTTCATTGCTTGTTCTATGTAAAGATTGAAAAGTATGGGTGATAAGTTGCAGCCTTGCCTTACACCTTTCTGAATACCAGCTTCTCTCTCATGTCCTTCAACTCGAATGACTGCTGTCTGGTTTCTGTATAGATTGTATATCACCCTCCTATCCCTGTACTTTATTCCAATCGATTTCAAAATGTCAAACAATTTAGTCCAATCAACGTTATCAAAAGCCTTTTCTAAGTCTACAAAAGCCGTGAACGTTCTCTTATCTTTCCTTATTCTACCTTCCAAAATCAGCCTAAGACTTAGTACAGCTTCCCTTGTTCCTACATTTCTCCTGAAACCAAACTGGTCTTCACCCAACTCCGTTTCTATCTGGCTTTCAATCCTCTTGTAAATTATCCTAGACAGGATCTTTGAAGCATGAGTAATCAAGCTGATTGTACGGTAATCTTCACATCTGTCAGCTCCCACTTTCTTTGGTATAGGGATGATTACATTCTTCTTGAAATCAGGGGGTACCTCACCTGTCTCATAAATCCTACACACCAAGTGAAATAACCTGATCAGACCTTCATCTCCTATGCAGCGTAGCAACTCAATCAGTATATCATCTATGCCTGGTGCTTTGTTCCTGCTTAAGTCTTCCAAAGCTCTATCAAATTCTGATCTCCTTTCGCATCCTCATCAATTTCCTCCTCCCTTTCCATTATATGATTCTCAATCTCCTTTCCCTTATACAAACTCTCTATGTAAGCTTTCCATCTCGCAACCTTTTCTTCCCTATCTGTTAGAGGCTTTCCATTTGTGTCCTTAATATTACAGCACTTAGTCTTCTTTTCCCCAAAAGTATTCTTAATCCTTCGATAAGCTGTGTCTACTTTACCTAATTTCAGACAATTTTCTATACCTGCACATTTCTCTTTCAACCATTCTTCTTTCGCTTCCTTGCACTTCTTGTTAACCTCATTTCTCAGACGTCTGTATTCTGCTTTCCCCTTCTCATCTCTTACATTCTTGTGTTTACGCCTTTCATCCATCAATTCTAGTATATCCTGAGTGATCCACGGTTTTCTACCTATTCTTTCTTTCCTACCAACGTTTTCTTCTGCGGATTTTGTTATTTCATTCTTCAAAAGTGCCCATTCGTCTGCAATTGAAGTTTGTTTAGGGTTTTTCATTAGTCCTTCCTTTATACTCTTCTTGAATCTTTCGTTTACATCCTTCTCTTTCAGTCTGTCTATTGCCCACCATTTTGGCTTTTGACTTTTCTTCAGTTTCTTCAACTTTAATCTGCATTTCATTACGACCAGATTGTGGTCAGAGTTTATGTCAGCACCAGGATATGCTTTACAATCCAAAATCTGGTTTCGAAACCTCCGCTTGACCATAATGAAGTCGATTTGGTAACGCCCTGTATCACCTGGTCTCATCCATGTGTATATTCTTCTATTGTGGTTATTGAATAAGGTGTTAGCTATGACCAACTCATGCTCGGTGCAGAATTCTACCAGCCTGCTTCCTCGATCATTCCTTTCATCTAATCCAAAATCTCCTACTATTTTCCCTTCTCTCCCTTTTCCTACCACAGCATTCCAATCTCCCATTACTATAACATTTTCATCACCCTTGATATACCTCAGAATTTCGTCTATTTCTTCGTAGACCTTTTCAACATCATCATCATCAGCTTGACTGGTAGGCATATAGACTTGTACCACTGTGGTGCAGGTAGATTTAGTATTGATTTTTGCTACAATAATCCGTTCACTATATTGTTCATAATATTCCACCCGCTGTCCAAGTTTCCTACTCAATATGAGGCCAACCCCTGCTTGGCCATTGTTTGATTTAGTGCTAATGACCCTATAGTCTCCTGACCAACAGTCCTGTTCTACCTGCCAGCGCATTTCACTAATCCCAACCAAATCCAACCTCAACCTATCCATTTCCCTTTCTAAGTTTTCTAACCTTCCACTTCCTAGCAGACTTCTAACATTCCACGCTCCGATCCGTAGAATGTCAGATTTCCTCTTTGTCACTTCTGTGATGTTAACCCCCTCTCGAGTAGTCCCCACCCGGTGATCCGAACGGGGGACTAGTTTACCTCCGGATTGAAATTTTACAAGGGAGGAGGCCATCATCACATGTAATTATGCATAGAGAGGTGCATATCCTCGGGAATAGCATACGGCTGTAGTTTCCCGTTGCTTTCAGCCGTGCAGCAGGACGCAGTGTAGCCATTATTTGGCTTATATTATCAATATCTTAACCGTCTATAAGACTAGTAAAGAATTGATTTATTCTGAAAGGCTGCTACTCCCTTTCAGAATAAGTAAAGAGCAATTCTACTAAACAAAAATACTAACCTTCTACCGTACTAACAATTAAATACCAAAATTCTACTAACGAAAAAAATACTTAAGTTCCACCAACAACAAATACTACCACTAAAACAGTCTGTCACCAGACACACTCACATGCACCCTCACACATCACAGTCTACTGAAACAATGAACTATAACTAATAAACAATGCAACTGCTACCAGACACACTCACACACCACAGTCTAATAGAACAACGACATATATCTAATAGACAAACTAACTACCTACTTACAACTAAAACTAACTACATACTTACTGTACTGTTATTTGAATTGACAATATTTAGAGTAATAATAATAATAATACTATTATTAAATTTTATTAAACCCGAATTTATGTAATTAAGTACAGTTCACCTTAATCAGTCGACTGTACTATACCGATAATGTAATGAGACCTATATTAGCAGGCTAAACACAACATAATTCTAGATGACACATAGACACTAAGCTGTCTATTTTATGATGAAAATATTCCTCATTTATTATTATTATTATAATTCGTAAGAAATAATACACAATTTACTTAAAAACCACTTAGGATATAACGTCTATTGTTTTATTATAACACCAGCAACCCGCCCCGACTTCGCCCGGGAACAGTTATGTATGCATTACGCGATAAGCGCCTTTATTTTTGATGTCATTGAACTACGACCTATATCCGTTTTACGTCTCATCATGATGGGTTAAAATCACTGACTGGACTATTAATTATATTATCATGGAGATGCACGTGCAACGAATTCTTGTCAGACGTAATTTAAGAATGGGTAGGTGCATGAAACTCAAATCCCCCTTCCATCCAATCTAAAAACACGTATAGTAGGCGATGTATTGAAGATAGAGATATTCCCTCCCGGCATCATTTGTAGAACTTTTCATGCTGAACAATTCTTACACTCATAGTATATTGATATTTTTAACGGTTTGCCCAGCGTAAGCTTTAAAATCGCACAGACGCCAGGTTTTTCTTTCGACTTTTTCACTGAAATCATTACTGATTGGCTTCCTTTGATAATAAATAAATTATTTTCTACAAAAACCTTCGGAGAGATACCCTAATGGTGAAAACCACATCAAAATCCATCCAGTGGTTCTCGAGGTTACCCGTGACTTCCAAGAATCGGGGACTTTGGCGTATAATCTCTACTTAGTATAAAACAATCAGTATAATTTAATATAATATAATCCCCCTTCCGTCCAATCTTAAATAGACTGTGAATTTTGCGGAACGAAAAGTTTACAGGCGAAATGAGAGTTGCTCTTCCAGGGAATGGCGAGGTGAATGAAACTCAAATCCCCCTTCCGTCCAATCTTAACTTGACTGTGTTTCACATGCGAAATGAAGAATACCCGAGTTGCACTTCCAGGGAAACTCCAAACACAACCACCCTTCTCAGAAGTCTTAACTCAACACGACTCGACTGTTTGCTGCTGGCTGTATCTGGAACAATAGGTTTGCCCGCTAGCTAGGCTGTAACGTGGATGATAGACTCGCTATTAGCTAGCTCGTAAACTGTCGCCTCAGTAGTTGAATGGACATGGTTGGAAGAAATTGAAGCGTAAAAATACTTATAGTGGGCGAAGTATTGAAGATAGACATATGCTCTCGCGGACTTCTTTTGTAGAATTTTTCATGCTGAACAATTATTACAGTCATAGTATTTAGATATTTTCAACGATTTGCCCAGCGTAAGTTTACAAAGCGCCGAACGGCAGGTTTTTTTTGACTTTTCCGCTGAAATCGTTACTAATTGGCTTCCTTTGGTCATAAATAAATTATTTTCTACAGAAATCATCCTCGATATATCCTTTACAGAGTGGTGAAAACCGCATCAAAATCCATCCAGGGACTCTCGAGTTTACCCGTAACATCCAAGAATCGGGGACTTTGTTTTATACTATGTAGAGATGTAGGGCGTCTGAATGTCTTAGCGCTAAAATTGTTATTATTAATTATTTATATTAGCCTGGTTATTATTTCTGACCCCGTGGTGTTGGGTTAGCGTGCCTGCCTCTCACCCGAATGACCGGGGTTTTATTCCCGACTCCGTCAGGGATTTTAGAAACTGGAGTGACGAGGGAGCCGTGTCAGTACTGTCCGTCCACCAGCTCATGATCTCAGGGGACTGGAGGGGATCGGAGATACATTCCAGCTGCGTTGATTGAGTGGACGTGCCGCTGCAGATATTGCCAACTTAGCAGCTATGTTATTCACGCTATGCTTAATCACTGCTACTTGCGTTTAGTTTCAATTGTGAAATCGTACGGGTCAGTAGTGTTATGTCGGAAGTGAAGAAGAAAAGAGTGATACATTCTGAGGGTAGGGAAATAATTAGGAAAGTGATTGAGGGATGTGATGAAGATGCACCGCACGGCTGTTATCTGCATCCTCCCCACATCCGCACGACTTTTATCCCAATTCGCACGTTTGTTATCCAAATCTACTGGCATTACAATAATATTTTCGTTCCATGTTTAAAATGAATGGTATAGGCCTACAGCCAGAATTGAAACCCTTTTCAGTTGGGAGTGTTAATTAATTGTCCTTGACATAATTTTAATGAGATTAGCGTAAATCATCATCTTACATTTGTCATGAGAAAAAAAAACATAATGGAAAAAATTAAAATGTCATAAACATCCGGGTCTTAGTAATGATATTCAACAAGTTCAGATTGTATTCTAAAACCTATCTGCAAATTTTCCCCAAACATTATCCGCAGCGTATCCGCTATCCACACTGCCTTGTTAACTATATCCGCATGGCAAAAACTTTTGCGGATATCCGGGGGTTTATCCGCAGATATCCGCATCCACACAGGGCTTTAGTCTAAAGCGGATCTATTTTTCCGTTTTCGCAGGTTTCCGTTTTACAAAGGGTTGAGTTTTAATAGGACAAAATACACTAGAATGAATTACTATATTATCGCATAGGATTACAATGAAATAATTTGATTTTTTATCACTTTTAATAACACAGTTAATTCTTTGGTTGGTTGGTTGGTTCCTTAGTTTAGGGGCTGCGACAACGCGGTCATGTAGCCCCGTGTACTTTGGGTGTGTGTAGAATCTGTCTGATAACCGGTGTTAATTGTGATGACTGTATTAGTGTGTGTATCTGTTTTTTTAAATTCAAGTAGGGACTGCAACTTTGAATTTTCAAATAGTTCCTACTTTTGCCGCCAAGCACCACCGTCAACGACTACTAGGCCCAGTTCAGAACTAGCTACTAGACGCCACCGCAGTCGGCTCTTGGCAACGAACGTAGCAACCTAAGAGCGTTGTTTACATTCTTAACCTATCCAATTTAGTTTCACACAGGTGTAATTAGTGGAAAGATCTTTAACATGCCATAAATCTATGACATGGGACCGCCGGCTTTACTTCCCCTCCGAAGGAAGGCATACTGAGGGATTTTAACGCTCTTAAAAAATCCGACGGCTTCGGCCGGGTTTGAACCCGCTATCTTGGGCATAGAAGCTCAGCATGCTACCAACTACGCCACCGAAGCCGCCAGTTAATTCTTTAACCGGACGTTTGTTTTTCTCGTGTTCTTCAATAACTTTAATTTTCTCCTCCAGTGTAAGAGTCTTAGGTTTACAAGTCATTGTTACTGAATTACGGTACGTAAATAAATGCAGTGCACAATAAAAAGTACACCTTTAAAAATCACTCAAAATCACTGTCTTCTTCTACCCGTACATCTACTCACATTTGTCAGAAGGAAACTCTGTGTATCACCAGAGGGTTGGAGGAAGTAATGGTACAGATGTTGTGAAATGTAGCAAACCTGCTGCATCCTTGAGGAAAAGTTAGAGGTAATGTTTCCTAGGACTTTGGTGCAAGTACAGTCGCGCTGAAAATTTAGTACATATAAGGTGCGTTCATAAAGTAACGAGCCGGAGGCTGGAATGCGCAAACCGGTGACTAAATCAGCTAATCGTGACGTGTGTAACGAGGTGTGGTTCCGACCAGAGCATGGAAGGTCACAGCCCGTCGATAGAGGGCACGCGTGCACGTCACGTGACGATACAAAGCGAGCAGCAGCATGCATCAATCGTCCAACGCTGCCAGTCGCATTGCAAATAGTGACATGGACGTATCAACCGAAGAGCAAAGAGGTGTTGTTCGGTTTCTGACAGCGGAAGGAGTAGGGGGAACGGACATTCATCGCCGAATGTCACAAGTGTAAGGCGAACACTGCATGTCCCTTGCAAGGGTCAAGGCTTGGCACAAGCGCTTCATGAAAGGACGGGTGTCGTTAGCCGATGATGCTCGGTCTGGGGCACCCCCCCCCCCCTGCATTACCGATGACAACGTCCAGCTGGTTGATGCACTCATTACCCAGGACCGCCGAATGACAGTGAACGCCATAGCCGCCGTGGTCGCTCTACGACAATGCACAACCTCATACAGCCAACACAGTCGCGACACTCCTGCAGAAATTCAAATGGGAGGTTCTCGGCCACCCTCCATACAGTCCAGACCTCTCTCCCTGTGATTACGCCATGTTTGGTCCCCTGAAAAGGGCTCTGCGGGGCCAACGATTCACCTCGTACACCGACGTCCAGCTGTCCGTGCCGAACTGGTTCACATCGCAGCCCAGGGAATTTTATGAGACAGCCATTCACCACCTCGTGTCACAGTGGGACAAGTGCCTCAACAGCCAGGGCCAGTACTTCTAACATACAGGTACTGGTTTCAGTAATTATACCTCCGGCTCGTTACTTTTTGAACGCACCTTGTAGCTTTATATTATGGATAAGATAGTCCGTCTTAGTCAGGTTAATTTCGCCTACAGTTCCGGAACTTATTTCGTTTCCACGTTAGGCAGTTTTCCGGTTTAGAGTTTCATTTTACATAGGAAATACCTCCGTTTCCAAATTTGTTTTCAGTTTCCCAGGTTTCTGGTATATAAAGGTTCCGGTTTAGGTAGGTTTTACTGTATATGGGAGCTTCTTAACACCAATCGACCAGGGAATTTCTGTCTCGTGAGGGATCGCCAATAAGGCAACATTAGATGTTAGATCCTCGCCTTTCCTAAGCTGGGAGTGGAATCTATCTTGCGCGAGTGATGCCAGTATTGAAGTAAGAAAGAAATCGATCAACAGCAACGTAATATAAATGGTGATGTGTTATGATAGCGCAGACAGCACATAAAGGATATGGCGGTAAAATATTTACACTTCCCTTTGGCCCTTACTCCGTTCTTTGTGGCTTTGAAAAAAAAAAGACGAGATTTATGTCTTCCCACCAAGACTCTTTTAAAACCCGCACAAGATTGCTGGTCACGGCAGTGGACAGACGGAAAAAGTGCTTCATCTCTCGCTCTATGCAAATAGTTTAAAGCGGGATCATACAACTGCCCTTCATATTAGCAAGCCAACTGACGTGAAAAACATGCAGTCGGAACATTTCTTTGCGCACACTAATCTGATATTCATACCCACGACAGTTGAAATTGCACATGTATATGAATAATAAAAACATGTGTTTTACCGGCCAGGGGAGCTGTTTCTACCGTGCGCTCTGAGGGACGGCGACAATAACACATCCCACAGGGGGAAGCAAGGAAATTACTTTTGTGGCAAGTGATGTTATTGTTTACGGGGCTAGGGATATCTTGGTAACACTTGGCTATATCTCACCACCAGCGTTACTGTAATGCGATTATTGGGAGTTTGTTGTTGTTGTTGTTGTTTTAAGGGGAGGAACAGCGAGTTCATCTACACCTTGTAGTAATGTGTGTAATAGCTAGGGATAGAAAAAATTCGCCACCGCGAATCTTCTAGTGTTCCGATGTTTCTTTGCCTACTAAAATTAGAATGGTTAAGCCACTAGTCTTTCCCATAGCTACATATGGTTGCGAAAGGTGGGCCATAAGGACACGAGATAGGAAGTATATTGTTACGGCTGTGAGTTTGTTTCGTCGCCTCGCCGCGCGAACAAAGGGATGGTCCAGAATATTCGTGACCCAGCCAGTGAGCATTCATTGAGTCACCAGCCTGCTATATAAGAGCGACCTGGCCGGCGAGGTGGACAGTGTTTTTCGAGATAGTGCGAGCTTTTACCTGAGCGACAGTTGTTGGTGACGTGACTTGCGAAACCCTAGCGAAGCTGATTCTCTTGACGGCGAAGGAGTGTGAAGCCTACGGAGGAACTGTGTCTTGAGCGAGTGTGTTTTCCAGTGCAACAGATGTTAGTGTGGTGAATTGCGAAAACACCGGGGGCTGTTTCCCTAGCCAGCGGACAGCGAAGCAGAGTGTAGTGGTGAGTGACCGGCTATCGTAAATAACTGTAGCTTGCGTATTCAAGGAAGTGTTGCAGGTAGTTCTATCGAGGCCACCGGTCCCATTAGGAGGGATTAACTTCTGTGGCTTATTGACAAGTGAAAGGCAAGTGTTCCCTACAAGAGGAAACTAGAGTGAGATACTAATTGCTTGCATTTGCTATTTGTGTGGTGTATCTTTCTGGCCCGCAATAAAGCTAATACGTTTCTTTAAAGGGACAATTTGTGTTGTGCTTTCTACCCACCGTAATCCAGTTAACGGAAGTGCCACTAGGGGGTGGCACGTAACAATATTTATGCTTTCGAGCTCTGGTGTTGGAGAAGGATACTGCGTATTCCTTGGACAGCCAAGAAGACAAATGTATGGGTGATTAAAAATAAACAGATCTCTTTAAGCATAGATAACACGATTACAGCTGTCATATTTTGGACACATTATGAGGCGTTGTGATTCGTTGGAAAATACAATTATGCTTGGAACGGTGGAAGGGTCTGGGAGACGAGGACGGCCAGCATTGAGATGGATCGACTCCATCAAATCCAACATGAATATGTCACTGAAGGATCTGAAGTGTGTGGCTGAAGACGAATCATATGGAGACAGTCCATCCATTGCAGTCGCCAGGAGTCGACGCCGACTTGATGGCACCATCATCAATACACAAGTGGTAATCTGTTTTAATAACCCTAAAATTATCAAAAAGAATGGTTTTTAAACTCCCAAAATTTCGCGAATTCTGCATGAATCGCGAATTTTAATTTCTTATTTTGTTTTCTCAATGCACTTCCGCGAATTATTGAAAACCGCGAATTATCTGCAGTTATGTTTTTAAGTCTAGCAAAAACAAAACTTTTGGTTAAAATATTGAAATTTATTTTATGAACATAGGGGCTGCGTGACGCAGTCAGTAGAGGCGCTGAGCTTGTAACTGAAAGGGAGTGGGCTCGATCCCCACCCAGGTAGTGGATTTTAGAAACAAAACTACCACTTTCGGAAACGCAAATATCCCTGGGGTTCACTCAGCCTACACCAGAAATGAGTACCAGGGTAATTCCTGGGATCAAAGACGGCCGGGCTCCATCCCATCTAGTGCAAGCCTCTACCTTCCACCACTCCCAGGGCCTCCATGGCCTGTACGGAGTTGGCTTTGCTTTGAAAAAATAAAATTACAACACTTGAATCGAAGAGGCACATGCACGACAGGACCAAGACAGATATTATTGGAGTTTTGCAATGAATGACATTTGCATTTCCAAAGTTCTAAGACTCTTGTGTCGACCTTTTGGATACCCTGTTCAAACGCTAACAGTGAATGGTTTCTTTCAGCTTACACTAGCAAATTGAAGATAGGCGTCATTGTTTTTCACAAGAAATGATGATGATAATTGTTTTAATGGGCCTAACATCTAGGTTATCGGTCCCTAATGGTTTGGGTGATAGTGAAAGATGAGATGAGAATGAAAACTATAACTAATACTAACTACAGACTTACAAACTAGAAGAAGAAATGGTAAACAACTAAAGGATAAGGCAAATAGAGGACAGGAGGAAAGGAAATGCCCCTCAAATCTCGAAAAAAGAGGATTGAGGGATTTCGAAGGAAGGAGAGCCATGAAAGGCAGATAGGAAAGGGGGAAAGAAGAGAGGGCCCGCCCCAAGGTCAGAGGAAAAACGGGACAAAACGGACCCAGCTCAGGAATCCCTCGGGGTCGCCAACTCCCAAACTCTCCAGCCGTGAGCCCTTGAGGGTGTAGCACTATCCAGGGTGCACGAGAAGTGGTGGGGCTACATACACCCTGCCTCCTTGAGAGCCTTGAGCAGAAGGCAGGAGATAACATGTAATGAAAAGGAAGGCTGAGCCCTCGAAGAATGAGGGTATCAGGAAAGATGAGACAAGGGCCAATTAAGGCGGGAAAGGAAGAGACTCCCTAGGCCTCGGATACCCTAATACCATCGGGGTCGGAAGAGAACAAGTGTTGACCAAGAGAGGTCGACAGGAAAGAAGACGGAGAAGAGCCCGGCACAAGTGGAAGCAATGCCGGACTCAGGTATGGTCCCGTGGTCGCCAACCCACGTCCCACTAGATGTGAGCCCCTGGGGGATTTCACAAGAGAATTTGGATCTTTTCACTGAAGTACACTTTGAAGGATCACTGTGAAATGTGTCCTTAGCGTACAGTATTTTAATATTAAATGCATGTTATCTTATAAAAATATCTCGCCTAAAACTTATCATTTTAAAGTAGCGAGAAGTGTAATTGAAACCACCGAATTTTCCACTTTAAAATACCGCTTTCTTCACTTTGAAATCACCGAAAAATTCCTATCCCTAGTACTGTGCCCACGTTGTATCTCTGCCGGTACTTCCAGGAAAGGTGTACCGACTGTACTAGCCTCACCAGAAACATTTCTCAAATTGGCACACAAACAATTGTGTGGCAAGCACTAAAGACATCTACAATAAGAGATCGATATCCTTAAACGCCAAAAATAGACATTACTGCACTGTTATTCGACCAGAGGCTCTGTATGCGGCAGAGACTCTAACAATGAACAAGAAAGGTCTAATGGAAAAACTAGAGGCGAAAGAAAGGAAGATTTTGAGGAAAGTCCTGGGTCCTATCAAAGAAAACAGCGAGTACAGAAGGCGTCACAACCAGGAATTATACAAGCACGTGGATAAGATCAGTGACACGATTCGAAAAAGAAGGATTGCCTTTTATAGCCACGTGACACGAATGAGCCCAGGCAGGATATCAAAACGGATATTGACGTACTTTCAGGATAAGAAAACCAAAGGGGCATGGTTCACGGAAGTTGAGAAAGATCTACGTGAAATGGAAAGTTCCCCTAAAGATACCCAGGAGCGTGTTCCACTTCAGGAAAACCTACGTACGCACAAAGGTTTCCAGGAAAAGTCGAAGCTGAAGACGGGGAAGGTGTGGTCCCAAGAGAGAAAAGAACAACACTGGAGACGAATGCGGGAACACTGGGCCGTAGTTAAAGCTCGGAAGAAGAGACAGTTGAACTGACGTGATCCCTAGTTGGCCGAATCGAAGAAAGAATAATAATAATAATAATAATAATAATAATAATAATACTAAATCTTTGATGTAATAAACAACTCAAGCAGGAAAACTATTTGGTATCATGAAATAGAGGACGCCTTAAGGCAGGTGGGGATTGACAGACGAATGATTGGAGACAAAGGAGAATTCAGAATCAAAATTAAGAATACAAAATTTAAGGTAAATGAACAGATGAAGACAAGAACATTGTGGGAACAGGAACAGTCAAAGGATGAAGCGAATTAGGGAAGAGAAGAGGAAGAAGGTAGAGAATTTAAAATTGTGTCATCATGATATTGTACAGGCCCGGGGGGCTGTACCCCCTGAGAGCCACCCCCCATCTTCTACTAAAACCACCCCAACTGGCAAACATCATAAGACCAGAACATCACCTTTACACGGCAAGAGGCGACCACCCAGCTCGGGAGGTTAGCCAACCACTTGCAACACATTCATAAACATTAACACTACAACTAACTGGGGCAGCTACGTCAACGGAATGCTGACTAAGCAACGGCAGGAACTATAAGAAGCTTTTTGGAGCATTATCTGTCATACAGTGTGCGCCGCCGAAGGCCCTAGCCGACAACTGTGCCAGCTGCCATCATCAGGTGAGACTCAGCAAGTGTTCAGATATCCTTTACTTTGTAAACACCCATCCACAATCTTGTACACTCAGCTTGTATCATTACTTACATTCCCCTAAGAGGGACTTACAATTTCACACTCACTGACCAATAAACACATGGTCAGTAAACTACACTTGTCTTGATAATTACACGCCTCTTTACATCCTCACACCCTTCCTGACTCTCGTCACGATTGACCGTGACCATAGTAGCCAGTAATTGCTTGCTCAGGTTTCATTGTGCTTCCCGCACGCGACTGCATAGCAGCGAGCCGCTGACATAAGCACGTCTATTATATCACTCACTCCGTCCAGCTGGCAGACCAGCACAGCAGCCTGCAGCCAGAGGACCATCCCCTAACAAATACTTACGTCTTTATAGGAGCACCCCCTAGCATTCAAACACTAAACATCACTCTACACTGGTAAGCTCTCCCGATTTCGGGAAGCTGCTCTCAACTAGGAACCACCTTTTAAATTAACACAGTGACACTAATGTTTTATCCCTAAACAACCCCCCCAACTAAGGGATCTAAAACAATATATTAAAGTTCAAACACTGTCCATAAGGGCAAGAAAGAAGACTGTAAAATATTAGCTCAATACTTCAACTGCCATCTTAACTGCAAACCACACCAAGAAAAACTTGCCTTCACTCCTCCGCTTTCCACACACCCGGACTCACAAGCCCCTGACCTAGAGGAAATTCAGGAGATCATCCAAAAGCTCAAAAATAACAAAGCACCAGGAGAAGATGGGATCATCGCTGAATTCTGGAAACTGAACGATCCTACACTTACGCAGAAACTTCATCACGTCATTTCATCCGTTACACAAAAAGGGTGATAAAACAGACATCAGTAATTATAGAGGAATCTCCCTGCTCCCTATTGCTTATAAAATCCTTTCCAAGGCACTTTTAAACAGGCTAGAACCCCAGGCTGTGGTGAATACCTAGCCGGATTCAGAAAAGGGCGATCATGTGCTGAACAAGTGTGGAGCTTAAAAACAATATTATAAATGAGAAAATGTAGAAATACAGTTATAACATTCGTCGACTTCAGAAAAACGTATGATTCTGTAGACCGTGAAACCCTCTTTAAGATCATGGAAGAATTCAGGATAGACAGAAAGACCCGAAAAATCATTGAACATACGCTTACAGGAACTATGTCCAAAGTTAAATTCATGGGTGAAATATCGGAGCCCTTTGTCAACAAAACTGGAGTTCGACAGGGGGACGGATTATCCCCAATGCTCTTTAATATTGTTCTAGGAAAGATCATTAGGGAATGGGAATCTCATGTGAAAGGCATTCAAATTGGTATAAAGAAAGAGAACCGTCTTACAGTCAAGTGCCTCGCTTTTGCGGACGATATTGCAATTATCACTAACACCAGACATGAAGCCATACACGCAGTGGAAAAATTACATGAAATTGCGCAAAGAACCGGACTACAAATTGCTTATGAAAAAACCCACTGTATGGAAAGACGGCCAGAAAATAACTCATCTTTAATCACGCAATACGGTAAAATAACACAAATCCCCCATTTTAAATACCTCGGTGAAATCATACAGTCCTCGGGACTAAACCGAAGTGCCTATGAACAAAGAATCACCAAACTACAGAAGGCCTACAAGCTAACGTGTGCTCACTACAACAAGAAGTGCATCTCGCTAGACGCAAAATTAAGGCACTACACAACGGTGATTCTTCCGGAAGCAACTTACGCAGCCGAAACAATGGTGATCGACGGCCATTCCAAAATTAAGGATATAGAAAAACAGGAAAGAAAGATTCTCAGAAAGATTTACGGGGCAGTTAATAATAACGGTATTTGGATCAAGTGACCTCAAAGCGAACTCGAACAAAAGATCCACACGATAACGGAAGTAATCAGAAAACGGCGAGTACAGTTTTATACACACATTTACAGGATGGAAAATTTCAGAACGGCGAAGAAATTGCTCAACGTTATAACACGGAGTAAGTGTGGCACGGAGTGGCTGACAGAGGTTCAGAGGGATCTAAAAAAGGTCAACATTGACAATCTTGAGGACCGCACCGAGTGCAGGAATAAATTCAAAAATGTTAAGTTTGATCAGAGACCGTCACGACAGCCTGGAAGAAAATGGACAGCTGAGCGGAAGAAGGAGTATTCTGAGAGGATGAAGAGATTTTGGGAAGAGAAGCGGGAAAACGCCAGGTGATGAAATAATGTATTCTAGTTCAATCGCTCTCCTAAAGGTGAACAATCGGTTAAATAAATAAATACATAATAATAATAATAATAATAATAATAATAATAATAATAATAATAATAATAATTTATTTATTTATTTATTTATTTATTTATCGTATGGCTTTTAGTGCCGGGAGTGTCCGAGGACATGTTCGGCTCGCCTGAGTCTGTAGCTGCTTCCAGCGGATACCCTAAAGGGTGAGCTAGAAGTTCCGTTCAATTTCAAGTAGTTCCAACTTTCGCCACCAGATATCAATGATACCTAGTGGTGAACGTTGGAACTTTGATAGAGCGTTCTGACGAAATCTGACCTAACAAATTTTGCTTTACACAAGTTTAGTCTGTGAAAGGACCTTTTACATGCCATAAATCTATGACATGGGACCGCCGGCTTTACTTCTCCTCCGAAGGAAGGCATACTGAAGGATTTTTAACTAATAATAATAATAATAATAATAATAATAATAATGAATTACAATAATGATATTGATCTTACGTCTCTACAAACTACTGCGACCCTTGGAGACGGCAGGGGGGGGGGAGGAATTTTGCCCCAAAGAGGATCTTGAACGTTCCAGTAAATCTACTGACATGGCTCCCTTGCATTTGTGCACCCTCCAATGCCAACTGACTGCGCCAGCCAGTCTTGTGAGCTGGAAAAACAGCATTAAAATTGATCACAAAATTTCCATTTGATCGTCAAGCAGATGCCATTATATTTACGAGTTAAACAAGTAGTTCCGTAACGAACTAAAGAGCCTACGTTTCTGAAAATGTAAGATTCATGCCAATAATTTCGTCTAGAATAATTACGAAATTAAGTTGGTCATAATTAAATACAAGTTTTTCGGGCTTGTAGGCCGTGGTCCGGACAGGATATCTCCCGACGTTTGACGGTAAACACTGACCAAGGAATGGAGCGGAACCCTTGATAATGATATATCCTGAAATATTATTATCTATATGTATGTCAATTATAGAATAGCTCTCATGCATACCTTCCGAGATATCCAACATGGAGCTCAAATTTAAATTGCGATTTTTTAGCAGTTGGTAGGACTGACGTCATTTTCAAATATGACCGTAAGATATTCAGGCATTCACTTGGTTAACTGCAGCTGTTTAGGAGTTGATAGGAGGGGTGGGGGAGGGGGTGACACACAGACAGACAGAAGGTCGGACAGACAGACACACATTTACCCGGATCGATCCCATAAGTCTACTTTTTCCTCATTGTTACAAAATTTGAAAAGTAGGCTAAAGAGATTATACGTTTTAATTTTGAACCACCAGTGCTCTAATTTGGGAACATCTAGTGCAGAACTGGTGTGTAGACTGTGGCTGTTAGTTTTGGGCCTGAGGGGAAATGTTCCTCCCAACACATCGCCCACGCACGGCCTACTAAAAGGACAACATGCCTTTATAGGGGACAAAGGACGGGTGAATGTTTCCTTCTCTGAACAATATTATAGCCTAATTGGAGACATGTTCAATATTCTTTTTAAAAGGAAACAGCTTACTTTAGAATGGTCTGTGCTTTATGAGTGCAACACACTATAGCCTATTCTCCAGGAGAAACATCAGCTCACAAATTGGTACCGCTGGAGCTGCCGATGTAACCGGTTAATCAGACCGATTAAAAATAATAGTGTGGTGTAGGAAATGTAATTGTTTTTATATATAAATTGCAGCCGAATAGTCATTAGCAGGGTAGCACAAAACCTGTGTATTGTAAGATTGACAGGTCATTAAAGTTAGCTGATGCTTATGCCTTTGCTTCAGAGAAAAAAAAAACGAAAATATCTAGAAGATGACTTCGCAGACCCCCTACAATGCTGGAAAATACATTCAGTCCACCTTCCACGTCTCGCACGCATAGTGAAAAATTTGCTTTGCATTCCAGCTACTTCAGTTCCGTGTGAGAAAGTATTCAGTAACGCTGGAAATATTGTTACTAAGAGAAGGGCAGCCCTTAGTTCTGATGGTGTCAACTTACTGACATGTCTGAAGTTCTGGAGCAAAGAAGTGTGACTGTAAATAACTGTGAGCTTCAACTTCAAACTCTTGTGCCATTAAATAATCAATATTGAAATGTATTTTAAATAATAGGCCTATTATTAACTTAAATGCTTTTGAATGTATTTATTATTTACTAGCACGCCACCAATACAATGAAAATTAAAATCCACAGCCTGCTTCCAGTCGACAGACCGGGTCTGGGAATGGAATGAATGAAACCCCCAGCTAGCGGCGAGGATATGAACTATGCTAGCCTGTCGCACTCCCCTGGGGCAATGATTAAATGAATGACAGATGAAATAAAATGATAGTGGGGAGTGTTGCTGGAATGAAATTGAGACAGGGAAATCCGGAATTTCCGGAGAAAAACCTGTCTGCCTCCACATTGCCCAGCACAAATCTCACATGGAGTGACCGGGATTTGAACCATGGTCTCAGCGGTGAGAGGCCAACGCCACCAATAAGATATAAAATTTTACAATTTTATTTTCCTCATACGAAACGGAATTGTGAACATTTCAAAATGTAATATTCAATGTTTTTTTTTCTCTCTCTAACTGTTACTGTGTGAAATCGACTCAAGTTCGATTAATCGACCGATTAACCGATTAAAGGCATTCGGATAACCGATCAAAATTTGCAATCGATCGGCAGCTCTTGACCACAGAAGTCGTGAAGCATCATCACAGTTTATTGCATTGGTTGAATTCTAATAAACTTTTTTTTAGTACAATATTGCCTTTGTACCCCAGGGCCTTTTAAGGTGCAATGGTCGTCGACTCCTCTCCGTAAGCTTGTCTCCCCTTTCGGCACCTACCCCGCTGCCATTGTTACTGGGGATATAATGTACATACGGTGACCATGCGTCCCGAAAAAATTGGGACAGTCCCGATTTAAAGGAGCATCCCAAATATTAATAAAGGTGTCCCGATTTTTAAGTTTGAAAGAAAAACCTGTAATAATATGCGTAATTAAACGAAAAATAGGTTTTGTTTTTAAATATCCACGACCCTGTCCTAGATCGTAAAGTCTTCAGGCGCTTGTAAAGACTCAGTAAGATTTGTTGTTGTTATTGTAATCATAAGATGAGAGCCACCGTGGCTTAGGCGGCAGCACGCCGGCGTCTCACCGCTGAGTCCGTGGTTCAAATCCCAGTCACTCCATGAGAGATCTGTGCTGGACAAAACGGGGGCAGACAGGTTTTTCTTCGGGTACTTTGGTTTTCCCTGTTAAAAATGTAATTTCAGCAACACTCTCCACTATAATTTCATTTCATCTGTCATTCATTTAATCATTGCCCCAGAGGAGTGCGTAAGGCCTCGGCAGCCGGCACACTTCATATCCTCGCTGCTAGATGGGGGCTTCATTCAATCCATCCCTGACCCGGTCGGTCGACTGGAAACAGGCTGTGGATTTTGAATCATAAGATGTAAAGTAAGGAACTTAAAAATAAACTTACTAATATTTTCTTTTTTTTTTCTCACAAAACTTGCCAGGTACAGTACTCGCGTAAATAATAAACAACACTAAAATAAACTTTGTATTCATTTAACTCTCTATATTGGATTTTTGATGGATCGAGTTTTGTGGAACATTTTAAAATTAAATTTTACAAAAGGCCATAACTTAAAAAGCTCTCTATGTTAGAGTCAAACTATAATCTCTCTATCCTCCAATAATCCCCACCCCTCCCCCCACCCCTGCTCCCCCCTCCCCCTCCCCAACAAGACTGCCATGATTTTAACTGTCAAAAATATGGTCACCGTGGATATACTGGAATATATAGCGGAATTCTGCTGTACGCTGGATTCCCTGTCTCTACTATTTCCAGCACAATACGCTATATTAATGGCCCTTCCACAAACGACTCTCGTTAAACATACAGCAATTATATTACTAGGAGGTGGTAGGGGGCTTATGTTACTTAAGAAGCAATATAACCAGTGATGGACGAAGCAAAGAGAATATAAAATGTAGTCTGGCTCATGCAAGGAAAGACTTTTGTACAGAAAAGGAATTTGTTAACATCGAATATAGATTTAGGTATTGGGAAGTCACTTTTAAAGCCTTTGTCTCGAGCGTGGTGCTCTATGGAAGTGAAAGTTGGACTGTTGGTGCAGCAGAAAAGAGGAGAATTGAGATGTGGTGTTACAGGAGAATGATGAAGATCAGATGAGTAAAAGGTGTAACGAATGAAGAAGTATTAAAACGAGTGGGAGAGGAGAGATGTCTGGTTGGTTGGTTCCGTAGTTTAGGGGCTGCGACAACGCGGTCTTGTAGCCCCGTGTACTTTGGGTGTGTGTAGAATCTGTCTGATAACCGGTGTTAATTGTGATGGCTGTATTAGTGTGTGTTATCTGTTTTAATTCAAGTAAGGACTGCAGACGATAATTTCAAGTAGTTCCTACTTTTGCTAGCAAATGCTACCGTCCACGACACCTAGCTTGGGGACTTGGCTACTAGATGCCATCGCAGTCAGCACTGGCAGCGAACGTTGGATCTAATATAGCGTTATCAGTTCTAACCTACAAATTCTGACTTCACACATATGTAATTAGTGGAAGGTTCTTTTTCATGCCATAAATCTATGACATGGGACCGCCGCGCCGACTTTACTTCCCCTCCGAAGGAAGGCATACTGAGGGATTTTAACGCTCTTAAAAAAACCGTGACTTCGGCCGGGTTTGAACCCGCGACCTTGTGCATGGAAGTTCAGCATGCTACCCACTATGCCACCGAAGCCACCCGGAGAGATGTTTCTGGCGGCTGCTAATGAAGGAAACAGGATACATACTAATAGCAAATTTAAGTTATGGAAGGAAGCGTTGAGGCGAAGAACTGTATGGGTAGACCAATTAGTTAAACAAATTGCCTCGAATGTACTCTGTCAGTACTGTATCTCCAGAACTGTGGTTGGCAGTGTCGGTGATAGTCGTGTTAACATCAAGGATATCAGCCTAAAATGACGTTTAACTTGTATGCACAGTAGTTTTGAAGAACGTCACAGTTGTGGATTACACTCAGCGTCTGTGACGTCTGCTTCTTTTGATGGAATCGGTTAAAATTCTTTGCTCTTGTGGGGGAATGTAGCAAGCAGCATGTTAGATGTTATTGAATCACGATCTGTCGCTTGCAGCTGACACACGTGCTCCCAGTGAGCGGTCTGTTAAGCATGAAGCTATGACAAAGACCTGCAGCAGATGACTCACTCTGGGTACAGAACGCTTTTGTCTTTAAAGTGGAACGTGCAGCAATCTAGCAATGCTGCACGCAGCGCTGCAATCTCTGTTGCAGCGCCGTTTGACTTCGCTGTTTGCGATTGATACAGCAAAACATAGCGTCAATCTTAACAGGACGAACTTGTTTTAGTGATAAATATCTTCTTATGTAATATTTCTGTCAGGTTAGGGTGTATAAATACTAAATTAAAATTAAATACTAAATTAAATACTAAATTAAAAACAATGTTGAGTTAATTTATGTTCACTGCTCTATGTAGTTGTTGTTGCTTTATATTAATCTATATATTTAAAGGGAAGAAAAGAAGAGAGGAAAAGGAAGTGGAGCTGTTATTGGCTCAAGTTCTCACGCTCTCCTGAAGGGGAATAATCGGAAATAATAATAATAAAACACGAATGTGATTTTGGTTACCGCGAGATTGAGAGAACGGCTAAACCGATTGGCTTCGTGACGCAATCTGACGAAAGCTCTTGGCAAAGTGTTTTTAAAATGAACAAATACGTTACCATATATCTTTTAATTAATAAAGAAAAATGCAAACTTCTTGACCCGAGCGCATGCGCAGAATCAGCTTGGTTCATGACAAACATGGCGGATGTCCACCGCGTTTTAATGTGATAGTTATTTATAAGAATTATAAAGGAGGGGATTATTCATTAATTATGCACGACGTATCACTCTTTTCCTTTTCGCTTCCATTTCGACAATAACTTATATCATTTCCATACCTTTTTTTTTTTGGTAAGCCTCCGTGGCTTAGGCGACCGCACGCCGGCCTCTCACCCCTGGGTCCGTGGTTCAAATCCCGGTCACTCCATGTGAGATCTGTGCCAGCAGTATGAGCTTACACACTGTATTGTGTGGTTCTAATCCTGTTTGAAATAAAATAGAAGTAACAGAAGAATAGGAATTGTCATGCTAAAGTACCTTCTTCACCTTCTTTAGCTAGACCTTTTCCCAATTAAGTGGGGTGCGAATTTCTATCCTTCATTCTTTTCCGCCATTTATTTCTGTTTAGGGCTTCTCCTCCGTCCACCCTTTCCCCCTCAGATCTTCGGCAACCTTGTCTCTCCAGTTCAGATTAGGTCTCCCATCCGTCCTTTTTCCACGGACCTTCAACGTCTGCAATCTCTTTCCCGCATAGTATTCACCTCGTGACGCAGTGGCTAGCATTTCTATCACCCACGAGCTCGGGTTTCGATTCTCGGACCCCCAGGGGCTCACATCTGGTTGGACATGGGTTGGCGACCTCGGGACCCCAGCCGAGTCTGCCATTGCTTCCACTTAGTCGGGCTCTTCTCCGTCTTCTTTCCTGTCGACATCCCTTGGTCAACTCTTGTTCTTTTCCGACCCCGACGGTATTAGGATATCCAAGGCCTAAGGAGGCTTTCAAATTCCCGCCTTAACTGGCCATTGTCTCTTCTTTCCTGATCCCTCCTTCTTTGAGGGGTCAGACCTCTTATTTCTTTTCATTATATTTCCTTTTCTCTTTAAGATTCCCTCACTGCTGAATTTGTTAATTGGCTCCCCGTATATCTAAATTACCTTAAGCGATTTTTTGAATCTACATTAAATTTCGTAGGGATTTTCAATCTAAGTTCCATTTTGTAAGTCTCTTCGATCTAAATTGCATTTTGCGATTATTTTCAACCTCAATTGCATTTTGTAAGGATTAACGATCTAAATTGCTTTTTAGTAAGTCTTTCAATATAGGAGCAGGACATTTTAGTGAGCATTTTGAATTTCAGTTGCATTTTGTAAGTATATTTAACCCAAACCGCAATTTGCAAGCATTTTCAATCTAAATTGCATTTTGTATGGTGGGCATTATGTAACTATTTTGATTGTCAATTGCATTTTGTGAGTATTTTGAATCTAAATTGCATTTTGTAAGTATTTTCAATCTAAATTGCATTTTGTAAGTTTTGTGAATCCTAATGGGTAGTTTGAATCTATCATTTTGCAAGCATTTTCAATTGCATTTTGTAAGTATTTTGAATTTCAATTGTACTTTGTGAGTATTTTGAATCTGAACCGTCCTTTTTCAATTTCAATTGCATTTTGTAAGTATTTTGAAAATTATTTGCAATTTGTACGTATTTTTGATCTCATTTGCATTTTGTAAGTATTTTGACTTTCAATTGCATTTTGTAAGTATTTCGACTCTACATTGCGTTTTCTACGTTTTTTGAACCTAACCTACATTCTGTGCGTGTTTTTCAATCAATTCCTTTTGTGAGTATTTTCACTCTCCATTTTGTGAGATTGTTCAATCTGAGTTCAATTTTGTGAGTACACAGTCTCACTTAATTTTCGTTATGATTTCCACTTCATTGTCATTTTCGCTATCATCCAGATCATTAGAGGCCGATAACCTCGATGTTAGGCCCCTTAAAACAATCATTATCAACATCATCATATTGATTCTCGGCTTTGCCAGTACATTTTGGTCTGAGACCCGGAGTAGGGCACAGCCTCGTTAGTTCAATTAAAACACACCAGGATCGCTCTCCACGTTATGGAACACAACTGGGGCACCCTCTGATATCTCTATATATATAAGAATGAAAGTTCGTCTGTTTTTTCTGAATTTCTACGGAAATTTGCGCTATTTACGCGTTTTAGACTGTTTTATGACGGATTCGCGCGAAAATAAAATTTTTGTCTGTCTGTCTGTCTGTCTGTTTGTTTGTCTGTGGACAATTTTTTGTAACCTTATAACTCGAGAACGGCTGAGTGGATCAACGTAAAATGTGGTACAGATATCCTTCAGAGACACGACACCAATCATTGATGTAACTCTTCTCTGTAGCTCTCATAAAAGGGGGCCTACCCCCTTAAAATACTTGCTGAAATAGGCGTAGAAGGGCAAGACAAAGCTCATTTTCAGCCCCTCAATGTGAGAAACGAAACTCGGGGGCCCAAAAGGACCCCGAAAACCACATTTTAAGGCCCTAAAACCAACAGTTTTTGAGATATTCCCAGAAAATTAATTTCATGAAAGGAAGCTAGCCGGTAACCATGGCAACAGAAATTCACAGGTCCATCTATTGCTGTAATATAAGACGCAATACAATTCCATTTATTACATTACTGAGATAGTTTGCAAACGGCTAGAAGGTTATAACGGAACCAAACTAAGCTGTAAAATTCATCAATACATATAATGCGCTTAAGGGGGTCAAGGGGTACTCTAGAATTTTTTTCACGCGATTTACATGTGCTGGTGTGCCATGGAAGGTCTATTATATCCCTATCCCTATATTGTTATATTATTATTATAATTAATATTATTATTACACTACGGAATGGAAGACCCCAGAGGACTGGAAAAAGGGAATAATTGTCCCGATCTTCAAGAAAGGTAGTAGAACAGAATGCTGAAACTATCGGGGAATAAAACTGATGAGTCATTGTGCAAATATGTTTGAGAAAGTTTTGGAAAGGAGAATTAGGACAAGGATAGAAGGAGGGATGAGGGAAGAACAACATGGCTTCAGAGCAGGAAGGCCCACAGTGGATTTGATTTTTGCTGTAAGGCAGTTACAAGAACAGCACTGTGAGTATGGAACAGATCTACTGATGGCCTTCCTGGACATTGAGAAAGCATATGACAGTGTATGCAGAAAGAAAGTATGGAAGTCCCTGGAGGATAGAGGAGTAGAAAAATGGACTATAAGGAGGATAAAGGAGATGTACAAGGGAAGTGTGAGCTGTGTGAAAGTGGGAGGTGAGAGATCGGACTGGGTGGAACAGAGAAACGGCCTGAAACAAGGAAGTGCACTGTCACCGTTACTTTTCATTGTGGTGATGGATGACATAATGACCCGAGTGGCACAAGTAATTGGAGAAGGAAAGATGAAAGCAATGGTGTTAGCGGATGATTTGATGATTTGGGGAAACAAGGAGGAGGAGGTACAGGAACAGTTGGACGTGTGGGAAGGAATAATACAAGGATATGGGATGAAATTTAGCATAAATAAGAGTGAGATGGTGATCACAACATGGAAGAAGGAAAGAACCATAACGGGAATAACAATTGGTGGGGAACAGCTGAAGAAAGTGGAGAGTTTCAAGTATCTGGGAAGCCTGATACAAGTTAATGGAAGAAACTATAGAGAAAAAATGAGCGGGGGAGACAGGCAGAAGCATTCCGGAGGAGTGTGAGAAGCATGTTATGGAGCAAGAATGTCCCTCAGAACAGAAAAAAGATCATATATCGGACGTACTATGCCCCTATCCTGACGTATGCCTCGGAGACCTGGGCTATGAAAGGAAGGGAGAAGAGCAAAATACAGGCCAGTGAGATGAGGTTCTTGAGAAGCAGTATTGGAGCTACAAAGATGGACAGAATAAGAAATGAGAGGACCAGAGAATTAATAAAGGAGGAACCATTACGGGATGGTATAGAGAAATCTAGACTTAGATGGCATGGACATGTAAATCGAATGGAGGATAAGAGGTTACCCAGGAGGATTCACGAGACGAATTGGGAAGGAAAGAGACCGAGAGGAAGACCGAGAGGTAGACCGAGAGACAGGTGGCTGAAAGGGATGGAAGAAAGCGTGAAGAAGAGAGGAGAATCTGGACAGGGGTGGAAGCTGAGAGATGGTGGCAAGACAGAAGACGTTGGAGTGGCCTGTGTTCCAAACAGACCCGGCCAACGGCTGGAAACTGTGCAAGAGGATGATGATGATGATGATAATAATACGGCCTACAACGACGAGAAAAAGCTCATTTTCAGCCCCTTGGTGTCAGAAAAAAAACCTCGGGGCCCCTATACAGTCGTAAAGGGTCCCCGAAAACTACATTTTAATGCTCTAAAACCAAGAGTTTCTGAGATATTCCCAGAAAACTAATTTCATTTTAAGGGGTCTTCCTCTGGATGCGCACTTGACACAACAGTGAGGGTCAGTTTTTATGTGACGTGAATTGCATTTCGTCTACGAGGTTTTCAATTTTATTTTGACGTCAGGAAGTACACGTTAGGTAAATTAGTTTCAGGGCATATTTCAACTAATCATTTATCTTTGTCGACAAACAGGTTCCAAGCCCCTAACCATTGCAACAGTAGCTCAATTGATTACGTCTGGTTATTAATACCGACGACCGTTCGTAGAATGGGTACTTCTGCTAGTACATCAGATAAATTTGTTCTTAAACTTTGGCACGAAGAACAAGAGAATGTCGGCTGGCGCTAAGAGTGGAGAGATTTAATAAGTTTTAAAATCTTGATTAAACACTCTCAAAGTGAATTAAATCTCAGTAATTACACGTTTGAAGGCGCTTGATCTGTGATGAAATGCAGCGCTCATCATGAGTTTCATCTATGATGGAATGGTGCACTCTATAAACACTAAGTGAACGCTTAATTAACTTTCTGTAATTAGCTTCAGTAACAAGAGGCGACACCGGGTGTTTCTTGCGATTGTTCTCAAGAGACCGGGGACTCATGAGAACTAGATTAGTGATATAACCTATCCTGTGGTGTCTCTTGGTCCAACAGGAGTTTCACCTCTGAGTCGCTTTCCCCGATGCTTGGATGTCAGGGGTAATCACGAGAACCACTGGATGGATTATGATGCGGTTTTCACCATTCTGTAAAGGATATCTCGAGGGAGATTTCTTTAGAAAATAATTTATTTCTGAACAAAGGAAGCCAAGCAGTAACGATTTCAGTGGAAAGGTCGAAAAATAAATCCTGGCGTCCGTGCGCTTTTTAAATTTACGCTCGGCAAACCGTTAAAAATTTCAATATACTATCAATGTAGGAATTGTTCAGCATGGAAAGTTCTACAAAAGAGTTCGCGAGTGCATATCTCTGTCTTCAATTCATCGCCCACTATAAGTGTTTTTACGTTTTCATTTCTTCCAACAATCTCCATTCAATCACTGAGGCAACAGGTTACCAGCTAGCTAAAGCCGAGCCTATCACCCCACTTACAGCCTAGCAGCAAACCGTTGAGTCGTGTTGAGTTAAGACTTCAGAGAAGAGTGGTTGTGTTTAGAGTTTCCCTGGAAGTGCAACTCGGCTTTTCTTCACTTCGTCTGTGAACTTTTCGTTCCACAAAATACACAATGGTGGCTTCGGTAGCGTAGTTGCTAGCATGCTGAGCTTCTATGCCCAAGATCGCGGGTTCAAACCCGGCCGAAGTCGTCGGATTTTTAAGAGCATTAAAATCCCTCAGTATGCCTTCCTTCGGAGGGGAAGCAAAGCCGGCAGTCCCATGTCATAGATTTATGGCATGTTAAAGGACCTTCCACTAATTACACCTGTGTGAAGCTAAATTAGGTTAGGTTAAACATTTGACAAACGCTCTTAGGTTCCGACGGGACGTTCGTCGGTGGGAGCTGACTGCAGTGGTGTTTGGTAACCAGGTTCTGAACTGGTAGTCGCTGACGGTGGCGTTTGGTGGCAAAAATAGGAGCTACTTGAAGAAAACTAAATGTCTGCAGTCCTTACTTGAATTGAAAACAGATACACACACTAATACAGTCATCACAATTAACACCGTTTATCAGACAGATTCTACACCCACCCTAAGTACACGGGGCTACATGACCACGTTGTCACAGCCCTTAAACTGAGGAACCGACCAACCAATCAAAATACACAGTCAAGTTAAGATTGGGCGGAAGGGACATTTGTGTTTCATGCACCTCGCCATTCTTAAATTACGTCTAACAAGAATTTGGTGCACATGCATCTCCATGATAATATAATTAATAGTCCAGTCAGTGATTTTAACCCATCATGGCGTCAAACGGATATAGGTCGTAGTTCATTGACATCGAAAAAACAGCACTTATCACGTAATGCATTCATAACTATTCCCGGGCGCGTTGCTAGTTTAACTATAAAATAGTAATTGATGAGACCTGGTTTAACTCGATTGTATTTCCAAGTAGGCTAAATGAAATTAAACAAGGTACCATGCAGTCCACCCTGTGCTCGTTCCAGGTTGATTACTTCCCGTCTTCCCACCCCACACAATGCGGCGTCCGTCTCCCCGCACTCTTTTCATTCCCCCTCATTCTCAAGCAGAGAATTCCTCCCCCCCCCCCCCCCCCTGCTTTCCCTACATCATTAATTTCATGGTATTGAATTTTAACTTTCTGTCTCCGTCATGATTGTCTGTTCCTCCCGTCATCTTGATTATTTCATTCGCTGATATAATCCATACCTACCCTGTAAACACACAAGTCGGCACCCAGCTCCATTGACGATCCATTCGGAGGCTCCATTCATTGGAGTTGAATATGGGAAACCACAAGGACAGCCGACGATGGGGTTCGAACCTATTCGTCCTCCCCGTCCGAAGACAGCCTAGCTCTTTCCCCTTAGCAGGCGTAGCTTTTACGATCAGTCTCCTATTGCAAATCATGACTCAATTATCAGCAAAGCTAGGATTTATTTGCATTTATATGTATCTTATTTGCCCACATAGGCATATTTTTAGCATATTATGAAAATATGGGCATATGAGATCACCTTCTAAACAGCTGGAGCGTTTTCAACGAACCTCGGCGAGGTCATAGGACCATTTTGGTCGACCCCGACCGTGCCCTTCAAATTTCATTACGTCTCATCAATTTAGCATGGTGGCTGTGCGAAATATTTCACCGGCATTCTATATCTCCGAAACTATTACCAATATCGCCCTGAAATTTTGTACGGTGATAACGGGCACTAATAGAAGTTCACCTATGTGACTTTCAAAAACCTGTTAAGTACAAAACGAGCATGGCGGCCAAGCGAAGTTGAAATATTTTAATAGACTTTTCTCGCGATTTAGCCATCTGAGTGCAGTGAAACTTGTACGGCAAATGTTTATACGCACTGTAATGCACTGACATCTAATTTAGTTCAATTGTTTACATATCCCCAAGATGGTGGCTGTGACAAAATTTAAAATTAAGTTTTTACATCTTATGTGCTAATCATGCGATCGGAGGCAACGTTTCAATAACGAACCTACGCAATAATAAATTGCCATTTAATAGTACATAACTCTATGGCCTACTTTTATAAAAATCCAAGATGGCGACCATCCGAAATATTTAGACGGTTCTCAATATCTATTAAGCTATGATAGCAATCAAATTGAAATTTTGTATGTTGATAGAAGCTATTAACATACGTAGGATATATGAAAATATGCTATATAGTTCTTCACGGAACTACTTGCTATAACGTATATCCCCAATTATGTTGTCCTCTATTGAAATTAAACACATTTATTTAACATAATTTTCCATATTTCTAACGTTGGTACTTATTTGTGCGATGTAAAACTTAAATCAAATATATCTCGTGCGGATGCAGTGAATTTTAAACATGCGAGAATCACGGTGGAGCAAAGCTTCCGTGTATCTAAACTACCTTTTATGAATTTTTTAAAATCTACACCATATTTTGTAAGTTTTTATCAATCTAAATTGCATTTTGGGAGTATTTTCAACCTCAGTTGCATTTTGTAAGGATTGGCACTCTAATTTGTATTTTGTAAGTCTTTCGAAAATGGGGCAGTCATAATGTGAGTATTTTGAATCTAAATTACATTTTGTTAGTAATTTGCACCTAAACCGCGTTTTCCAAGTATTTTCAATCTAAATTCAATTTTGTGGGTTGGGCACTTGGTAAGAATTTTGTATCTCAATTGCATTTTGTAAGTATTTTCAATATCATTTGCATTTTGTAAGTATTGTCAATCTAAATTGCATTTCATTGGTTGGGCATTTTGTATTTTCAATCTCAATTGCATTTTGTAAGTATTGTCAATCCAAATTGCATTTTTGGTTGAGCATTTTGTATTTTCAATCTCAATTGCATTTTGTTGGTTGAGCATTTTGTATTTTCAATCTCAATTGCATTTTGTATTTGTATTTTCAATCTCTGTTGCTGTCGTAATGGTTTCCGTCTCATTGTCATTTTCGCTATCATCCAAACCATTAGGGACAGATAACCCAGATGTTAGGCCCCTTAAAACAACGATTATCATCATCATCATCATCTTCAGCCAATACAAATCACTTTTGTGAAACAACAGGTGAATCTTCAAGTTTGAAAATTTAATACATCATTTTGTGACACACTGTATTGATAGAAGAAGTAATCAATGAATGAATGAATTACAAATAAAAAGTAGTTCCGTGAAGAACCAAACAGCCTATTTTCATATATCCTACTGGTCTTACTTAGGGCCCGAGAAATGAAAACAAGATTTAAAAAAAGGCATTGCCACCATTTTTAAGTTTTCATAAAATTGCATTAAATTAGACGTCATTATATTAGGGCTTGTATGATGATATACCATGCCAAGTTCCACGGCGATCGAAGAAAAATCCATTTGAACTTCGCTTCGCCGCCATGTTGGTTTTGTGATCTCCAAGTTATAAGTCCCAAAGATGAACTTCATAACGCGGTGTGGTTCCGACCAGAGCGTGGGAGGTCACAGCCCGTCGCTAGAGGGCACGCGTGCACGTCACGCGACGATAAAAAGCGAGCAGCATCATGCATCAATTGTCCAACGCTGCCAGTCGCAATGCAAACAGTGACATGGAGGCGTCAACTGAAGAGCAAAGAGGTGTTGTTCGGTATCTGACAGCGGAAGGAGTAGTGGGAACGGATATTCATCGCAGAATGTCACAAGTATACCGCGAACACTGCATGTCCCTTGCAAGGGTCAAGGCGAGGCACAAGCGCTTCAGGGAAGGACGGGTGTCGTTAGCCGATGATGCCCGGTCTGGGGCACCCCCCCCCCCCCCCCTGCATTACCGATGACAACGTCCAGCTGGTTCATGCACTCATTACCCAGGACCGCCGAGTGACAGTGAACGCCATAGCCGCCGTGGTCGCTCCACGACAATGCACGACCTCATACGGCCAACACAGTCGCGGCACTCCTGCAGACATTCAAATGGGTGGTTCTCGGCCACCCTCCATACAGTCCAGACCTCTCTCCCTGTGATTACGCCATCTTTGGTCCCCTGAAAAGGGCTCTGCGAGGCCAGCAATTCACCTCGGGCGCCGACGTCCAGCTGTACGTGCGGAACTGGTTCAGATCGCAGCCCAGGGAATTTTATGAGACAGGCGTTCAGCGCCTCGTGTCATAGTAGGACAAGTGCCTCAACAGCCAGGGCCAATACTTCTAACATACAGGTACTGGTTTCTGTAATTATGCCTCGGGCTCGTTACTTTTTGAACGCATCTTATAGATTAGTAGATATTGAGAGCCGTTTAAATATTTCAGTTGGTCGCCATGTTGGATTGTTATAAATGTAGGCCAATGAGTTATGTACTATTAGATAAAGATTATAGCATAGGTTCATTATTCAAATGTTCACTTTGATCGCATGATTAGGACACAAGAAATACAAACTTAATTTTAAAATTTCGCACAGCAGCCATCTTAGGGTTATGTAAACAATTGAACTAAATTAAATGTCAGAACGGTGTTTAGAGATTTGCCGTACTAATTTCACTGCGCTCGGATGGTTAAATCGCGAGAAAGGTATTTTGAAATGTTTCAACTTCGCTTGGTCGACATGTTCGTTTTGTACTTTACAGGTTTATGAAAGCTACATAGATAAACTTTTAGTAGTACTCTTTATCACCGTTTAAAATTTCAAGGTGATATCTGATACTGGTCCGGAGATACAGAATGCCAGTGAATTATTTCGCGCGGCTGCCATATTAGATTGGTGAAATGTATAAAAATGTGTAGTATGTAGTTACCGAGTTTCATTTAAATTGCTTCGGCTGTTTAGGTTTTATTGGTTAGGGGGAGGGGACACACACACGGGCAAAAGGTGATCTCATAAGCCGATTATTTCATAAATGAAATTTGGCTAAAATGGAATAATTTAATGAAACCAGTATTTTTAGCCTATTTTCAATTTTGAAAAAATAGGCTTATGAGATCACCTTTTGTCCGTGTGTGTGAGAGAGAGAGAGAGAGGTGTGTGTGTGTCTAAACGGCTGGAGCAATTTCAATGAAACTAGGTAAGTTCATAGCACTATTCCGGGCGACCCAGACCGTGCCCTTCAAATTTTTGTTACGTCTCACCAATCAAACATGGCGGCTGTGCGAAATATTTCACCAGCATTCAATATCTCAGAAACCATTCCCGATATTACCCTGGAATTGTTTACAGTGATAAAGGGAACTACTAGAAGTTCACCTATGTGACTTTTGAAAAACTGGTAACTACAAAACCAACATGGCGACCACGCGAATTCGCGACTTTTAAATAGACGTTTCTCGCGATTCCACCAACCAAATGCAATAAAACTTGGTACAGTATATGTTTATACACATTGTAATGCACCGACATCTAACTTGGTTCAATTGTTTACATAACCACAAGATGGCGGATGTGCAAAATATTTCACCGGCATTCTATATCTCTGAAACTATTAGCGTTATCACCTTGAAATTTTGTACGGAGATAAAGGGCATTACTGGAAAATCATCTATAAGACCTTCAAAAACCGGTTAACTACAAAACGAACATGGCGGCCAAGCGAATTTGAAAATTTTAAATAGACCTTTCTCGCGATTTAATTTTCCAAACGCAAAGAAATCTGGTACAGCAAATGTTTATATACATTGTAATGCACTGGTATCTAATTTAGTTCAATTGTTTTCATAACCTCAAGATGGCGGCTGTACGAATTTTAAAATTAAAATTTAAAATTAGGTGTCGTAATCATACGATCGAAGTGAAAGTTTGAATAATGAACCAACGCGATAATTTTCCTTTAATGGTGCATGACTCCATGGCCTATACACGTAACAACACAACATGGCGACCATCCGAAATATTTAGACGGCTCTGAATATCTACGAATCTATTATAGCAATCAAACTGATTTTTTTTATGTTCATAGGGGCTATGAACTTAAGGTCACCTATAGGACTTTAAATAACCTAGTGATCACAAATACAACATGGCGGCGACGCGAAGTATTAATATTCACATGGACGTTTCTCGCAATTTAACCATCCGAGTGCAGTCAAACTTGGTGAAGTAAATCATTATACGAATGTTAATACACTGGCATCTAATTTATTTAAATTGTTTCCATAACCACAAGATGGCAGTTGTGCGAAATTTTAAAATCTCCTTGTTACTTCTTGTGTCCTAATCATGCGATTGAAGTTTGAATGCTACACGTACACAATAATCTTCATGTAACAGTACATAACTCTAGGACCTACATATATAAAATTCAAAATGGTGACCATCCGAAATATTTAGTCGGTTCTCAATATCTACGAATCTATTACAGCAATCAAACTGAAATTTTGTATGTTGATAGTGGCAGTTAACATAAGTAGGATATATGAAAATAGGCTGTATAGTTCTCCACGGAACTACTTGTTAATGTATTTTTGTAGGCTCTGAAAGTAACAAAATATAGTGTTTAGCGGCAAAAATAATATTATTGTCCATTAAAACTCAACAATTCTATAGTTTTGTGCCGTGTCTTGTGTGGGGATTCACCTAGCTGGCTCATTGTCCATATTTTGCCAAATATATCCACATTCACTTTCTAGTTCATATAAATCCTAGCCCTGGTTATCAGTGTAAAAATTGGCTTTGAAAAAGGTTCGCGTTGATAATACAGAAGAAACGCTATCTAGGATTGCGAGTATTAAGTGTCATAAAATGTATAATTGCTGTGGTAAATATCGCCTACAACAGTGGATGGACTAAGGAAAGAGAGCCTTCGTGTTACCGACGAAAGAGAGAGTTCTTTCACCCAATCAGTGTGTGTAACACCCTTAAGATGTGGCCATTACGTAACACTGTTAGCTGTGAATGTTCTCAATAAAGGGCAAGCAAGGCGAGCACTTCTGTGAGCCTTTCAACATGTAACATGATTTTCTCCCGTGAAAAAGCTCCGGGCTGGAAATTGAAAGGCAACAGTTCGCCGCACTCAGAATGCGGTCACCACTTTGAACGATCGATTTTAAGTACAAAATGTCGTCGAGATCCTTTACCTTGCTTGTGGCGAATACACTTTTATTGTTGTTTGAGTATTCAGTCTCTTGACTGACATTTTTAGTGAAAAAATGAAAATCCACAGCCTGCTTCCAGTCTCCGACCGGGTCAGGAATGGAATGAATGAAGCCCCCATCTAGCGGCGAGGATATGTACTGTGCCGGCTGCCGAGACCTGACGCACTCCTCTGGGGCAATGATTAAATGAATGACAGATGAAAAGAAATGATAGTGGAGAGTGTTGCTGGAATGAAAAGTTGACAGGGAAAACAGAGTACCCGGAGAAAAACCTGTCTGCCTCCGTTTTTTCCAGAACAGACATATAGTGTATATACACCGTGGACAGGCCAACAAGGACCACGCAAATATCACTTCTTTATAGGTCTAGTTTCCTTCTTTCTCTTCCAGAAGTCTTTCATCCTGGTCGACTGCGCAGCTCTTCTTTCAGCAGTCCATTCTTCTCTGTTGAGATTCTTCTTCTCCCCAGCAAGAATTTTGAGGCCAATTTTTTTCTGTACTCTATTCGATATAGACAATCTTCTTCAGTAATTTTGAATTTTTGAAGTTGTTCTTTCATTTGTTTTACATAGCCTCCTTGCCCTTTATAGTTCCAGATTTTATCAAAAAAGTGTTTGTTTAACCCTGAGCAATCCATGCGGACCATATGTCCGTAGAACTGAAGTCGCCGTTTTTCTAATCATCACTTCAAGGTTGTCGATTTTACTATAAATTTCTGCATTAGATCTCAGTCTATAACCTTGCTGTGTTTTCCTAGCACCATAAATCCTTCTTAAAATTCTTCTTTCTATCTTGAGCAAATTCTCCATTCCGGTTATATTTGTAGTTTCCATGCCGCGGTGTATATGAGTACATAGCCGTTAGAGTATCCTATTCCTGCGCTTTCCTGTCAGTCAACACAAATGGGGCCCAATTACAATGGGTACTTCTACATAAAAGCGTGTTATTTTGAAATAATTACTAGTTCCTTTCAGGTTAGGGCATGCAAATACTTGTTTTCCCGCCAAATGTAATTGGCACAATTTGTGTTGACCGACTGAAAAGCTATCTTTATTAGAACTAGGCAAATTGAAAAGTTGCTTCTAACACTACAATATTCCTGCACTGTCGTCACACAGGTGCTCAGCCTTGACGAGCTTGCATCTGAGATTTTATTTTCAGGAAAGTGTAGTTACCCCGCCAAATCTGATTGGGCAAACTGTGTTGACCAACTGAAAAGTATGAATTGGTACTTTTTATGTAACAAATAAATTGGTAACGAAGCGAAAAATACGTAATAAAAACTCGTAACTAAGATCTTGTGTTGTTATAGCAACGTATAGTTGACGCTACTGACCTAGTATTCATGGATGAACAAGCAACACGTAACTAAGAGCTTGTGTTGTTATAGCAACCTATAGTTGACCCTACTGACCTAGTATTCATGGATGAACAAGAAACACGTAACTAAGATCTTGTGTTGTTATAGCAACGTATAGTTGACGCTACTAACCTAGTGTTCATGGGTGAACAAGCAGCACGTAACTAAGATCTTGTGTTGTTATAGCAACGTATAGTTGACCCTACTGACCTAGTAATCATGGGTGAACAAGCAACACGTAACTTAGATCTTGTGTTGTTATAGCAACGTATAGTTGACGCTACTGACCTAGTATTCATGGATGAACAAGCAACACGTAACTAAGAGCTTGTGTTGTTATAGCAACGTATAGTTGACGCTACTAACCTAGTATTCATGGATGAACAAGCAACACGTAACTAAGAGCTTGTGTTGTTATAGCAACGTATAGTTGACCCTACTGACCTAGTATTCATGGATGAACAAGCAACACGTAACTAAGATCTTGTGTTGTTATAGCAACGTATAGTTGACGCTACTGACCTAGTATTCATGGGTGAACAAGCAGCACGTAACTAAGATCTTGTGTTGTTATATCAACGTATAGTTGACGCTACTAACCTAGTATTCATGGGTGAACAAGCAGCACGTAACTAAGATCTTGTGTTGTTATATCAACGTATAGTTGACGCTACTGACCTAGTATTCATGGATGAACAAGAAACACGTAACTAAGATCTTGTGTTGTTATAGCAACGTATAGTTGACGCTACTAACCTAGTATTCATGGGTGAACAAGCAGCACGTAACTAAGATCTTGTGTTGTTATATCAACGTATAGTTGACGCTACTGACCTAGCATTCATGGATGAACAAGAAACACGTAACTAAGATCTTGTGTTGTTATAGCAACGTATAGTTGACCCTACTGTCCTAGTAATCATGGGTGAACAAGCAACACGTAACTTAGATCTTGTGTTGTTATAGCAACGTATAGTTGACGCTACTGACCTAGTATTCATGGATGAACAAGCAACACGTAACTAAGAGCTTGTGTTGTTATAGCAACGTATAGTTGACCCTACTGACCTAGTATTCATGGATGAACAAGCAACACGTAACTAAGATCTTGTGTTGTTATAGCAACGTATAGTTGACGCTACTGACCTAGTATTCATGGATGAACAAGCAACACGTAACTAAGAGCTTGTGTTGTTATAGCAACGTATAGTTGACGCTACTGACCTAGTATTCATGGGTGAACAAGCAGCACGTAACTAAGATCTTGTGTTGTTATATCAACGTATAGTTGACGCTACTAACCTAGTATTCATGGGTGAACAAGCAGCACGTAACTAAGATCTTGTGTTGTTATATCAACGTATAGTTGACGCTACTGACCTAGTATTCATGGATGAACAAGAAACACGTAACTAAGATCTTGTGTTGTTATAGCAACGTATAGTTGACGCTACTAACCTAGTATTCATGGGTGAACAAGCAGCACGTAACTAAGATCTTGTGTTGTTATATCAACGTATAGTTGACGCTACTGACCTAGCATTCATGGATGAACAAGAAACACGTAACTAAGATCTTGTGTTGTTATAGCAACGTATAGTTGACCCTACTGACCTAGTATTCATGGGTGAGCAAGCAGCACGTAACTAAGATCTTGTGTTGCTATATCAACGTATAGTTGACGCTACTAACCTAGTATTCATGGATGAACAAACAACACGTAACTAAGAGCTTGTGTTGTTATAGCAACGTATAGTTGACGCTACTGACCTAGTATTCATGGATGAACAAGAAACACGTAACTAAGAGCTTGTGTTGTTATAGCAACGTATAGTTGACGCTACTAACCTAGTATTCATGGATGAACAAACACGTAACTAAGAGCTTGTGTTGTTATAGCAACGTATAGTTGACGCTACTGACCTAGTATTCATGGATGAACAAGCAACACGTAACTAAGAGCTTGTGTTGTTATAGCAACGTATAGTTGACGCTACTAACCTAGTATTCATGGATGAACAAACAACACGTAACTAAGAGCTTGTGTTGTTATAGCAACGTATAGTTGACGCTACTAACCTAGTATTCATGGATGAACAAGCAACACGTAACTAAGATCTTGTGTTGTTATAGCAACGTATAGTTGACGTTGCTGACCTAGTATTCATGGATGAACAAGCAACACGTAACTAAGATCTTGTGTTGTTATAGCAACGTATAGTTGACGCTACTAACCTAGTATTCATGGATGAACAAGCAACACGTAACTAAGATCTTGTGTTGTTATAGCAACGTATAGTTGACGCTGCTGACCTAGTATTCATGGATGAACAAGCAACACGTACCTAAGAGCTTGTGTTGTTATAGCAACGTATAGTTGACGCTACTAACCTAGTATTCATGGATGAACAAGCAACACGTAACTAAGATCTTGTGTTGTTATAGCAACGTATAGTTGACGCTACTAACCTAGTATTCATGGATGAACAAACAACACGTAACTAAGAGCTTGTGTTGTTATAGCAACGTATAGTTGACGCTACTAACCTAGTATTCATGGATGAACAAACAACACGTAACTAAGAGCTTGTGTTGTTATAGCAACGTATAGTTGACGCTACTAACCTAGTATTCATGGATGAACAAGCAACACGTAACTAAGTTCTTGTGTTGTTATAGCAACGTATAGTTGACGCTGCTGACCTAGTATTCATGGATGAACAAGCAACACGTAACTAAGATCTTGTGTTGTTATAGCAACGTATAGTTGACGCTACTGACCTAGTATTCATGGATGAACAAGAAACACGTAACTAAGAGCTTGTGTTGTTATAGCAACGTATAGTTGACGCTACTAACCTAGTATTCATGGATGAACAAACAACACGTAACTAAGAGCTTGTGTTGTTATAGCAACGTATAGTTGACGCTACTAACCTAGTATTCATGGATGAACAAGCAACACGTAACTAAGATCTTGTGTTGTTATAGCAACGTATAGTTGACGTTGCTGACCTAGTATTCATGGATGAACAAGCAACACGTAACTAAGATCTTGTGTTGTTATAGCAACGTATAGTTGACGCTACTAACCTAGTATTCATGGATGAACAAGCAACACGTAACTAAGATCTTGTGTTGTTATAGCAACGTATAGTTGACGCTGCTGACCTAGTATTCATGGATGAACAAGCAACACGTACCTAAGAGCTTGTGTTGTTATAGCAACGTATAGTTGACGCTACTAACCTAGTATTCATGGGTGAACAAGCAACACGTAACTAAGAGCTTGTGTTGTTATAGCAACGTATAGTTGACACTGCTGACCTAGTATTCATGGATGAACAAGCAACACGTAACTAAGATCTTGTGTTGTTTTAGCAACGTATTGTTGACGCTACTAACCTAGTATTCTTGGGTGAACATGCAACACGTAACTAAGAGCTTGTGTTGTTATAGCAACGTATAGTTGACGCTACTAACCTAGTATTCATGGATTAACAAGCAACACGTAACTAAGATCTTGTGTTGTTATAGCAACGTATAGTTGACGCTGCTGACCTAGTATTCATGGATGAACAAGCAACAAGTAACTAAGATCTTGTGTTGTTATAGCAACGTATTGTTGACGCTACTTACCTAGTATTCATGGGTGAACAAGCAACACGTAACTAAGAGCTTGTGTTGTTATAGCAACGTATAGTTGACGCTACTGACCTAGTATTCATGGATGAACAAGCAACACGTAACTAAGATCTTGTGTTGTTATAGCAACGTATAGTTGACGCTACTAACCTAGTATTCATGGATGAACAAGCAACACGTAACTAAGATCTTGTGTTGTTATAGCAACGTATAGTTGACGCTGCTGACCTAGTATTCATGAATGAACAAGCAACACGTAACTAAGAGCTTGTGTTGTTATAGCAGCGTATAGTTGACGCTACTAACCTAGTATTCATGGATGAACAAGCAACACGTAACTAAGAGCTTGTGTTGTTATAGCAACGTATAGTTGACGCTACTAACCTAGTATTCATGGGTGAACAAGCAACACGTAACTAAGAGCTTGTGTTGTTATAGCAACGTATAGTTGACGCTACTGACCTAGTATTCATGGATGAACAAACAACACGTAACTAAGAGCTTGTGTTGTTATAGCAACGTATAGTTGACGCTACTAACCTAGTATTCATGGATGAACAAGCAACACGTAACTAAGATCTTGTGTTGTTATAGCAACGTATAGTTGACGCTACTAACCTAGTATTCATGGATGAACAAGGAACACGTAACTAAGAGCTTGTGTTGTTGTAGCAACGTATAGTTGACGCTACTAACCTAGTATTCATGGATGAACAAGCAACACGTAACTAAGAGCATGTGTTGTTATAGCAACGTATAGTTGACGCTACTGACCTAGTATTCATGGATGAACAAGCAACACGTAACTAAGAGCTTGTGTTGTTATAGCAACGTATTGTTGACGCTACTAACCTAGTATTCATGGATGAACAAACAACACGTAACTAAGAGCTTGTGTTGTTATAGCAACGTATAGTTGACGCTACTAACCTAGTATTCATGGATGAACAAGCAACACATAACTAAGAGCCTGTGTTGTTATAGCAACGTATTGTTGACGCTACTGACCTAGTATTCATGGATGAGCAAACAACACGTAACTAAGAGCTTGTGTTGTTATAGCAACGTATAATTGACGCCGCTGACCTAGTATTCATGGATGAACAAGCAACACGTAACTAAGAGCATGTGTTGTTATAGCAACGTATAGTTGACGCTACTAACCTAGTATTCATGGATGAACAAGCAACACGTAACTAAGAGCTTGTGTTGTTATAGCAACGTATAGTTGACGCTACTAACCTAGTATTCATGGGTGAACAAGCAACACGTAACTAAGAGCCTGTGTTGTTATAGCAACGTATTGTTGACGCTACTGACCTAGTATTTATGGATGAACAAACAACACGTAACTAAGAGCTTGTGTTGTTATAGCAACGTATAGTTGACGCTACTAACCTAGTATTCATGGATGAAGAAGCAACACATAACTAAGAGCCTGTGTTGTTATAGCAACGTATTGTTGACGCTACTGACCTAGTATTAATGGATGAGCAAACAACACGTAACTAAGAGCTTGTGTTGTTATAGCAACGTATAATTGACGCCGCTGACCTAGTATTGATGGATGAACAAGCAACACGTAACTAAGAGCATGTGTTGTTATAGCAACGTATAGTTGACGCTACTAACCTATTATTCATGGATGAACAAGCAACATGTAACTAAGAGCTTGTGTTGTTATAGCAACGTATAGTTGACGCTACTAACCTAGTATTCATGGGTGAACAAGCAACACGTAACTGAGATCTTGTGTTGTTATAGCAACGTATAGTTGACGCTACTAACCTAGTATTCATGGATGAACAAGCAACACGTAACTAAGAGCTTGTGTTGTTATAGCAACGTATAGTTGACGCTACTAACCTAGTATTCATGGGTGAACAAGCAACACGTAACTAAGAGCCTGTATTGTTATAGCAACGTATAGTTGACGCTACTAACCTAGTATTCATGGATGAACAAGCAACACGTAACTAAGAGCTTGTGTTGTTATAGCAACGTATAGTTGACGCTACTAACCTAGTATTCATGGGTGAACAAGCAACACGTAACTAAGAGCTTGTGATGTTATAGCAACGTATAGTTGACGCTACTGACCTAGTATTCATGGATGAACAGACAACACGTAACTAAGAGCTTGTGTTGTTATTGCAACGAATTGTTGACGCTACTGACCTAGTATTCATGGATGAACAAACAACACGTAACTAAGATCTTGTGTTGTTATAGCAACGTATAGTTGACGCTACTAACCTAGTATTCATGGATGATCAAGCAACACGTAACTAAGAGCTTGTGTTGTTATAGCAACGTATAGTTGACGCTACTGACCTAGTATTCATGGATGAACAAGCAACACGTAACTAAGAGCTTGTGTTGTTATAGCAACGTATAGTTGACGCTACTAACCTAGTATTCATGGATGAACAAACAACACGTAACTAAGAGCTTGTGTTGTTATAGCAACGTATAGTTGACGCTGCTGACCTAGTATTCATGGATGAACAAGGAACACGTAACTAAGAGCTTGTGTTGTTGTAGCAACGTCTAGTTGACGCTACTGACCTAGTATTCATGGATGAACAAACAACATGTAACTAAGAGCCTGTGTTTGAAAATAGAGCGATTTGTGCATGGAACAGCCTACCGTGTTCTCTGAAAGTCAGCAACATTAATGCCGTACAGTTCAAGAGGAAGCTCCGGCATTATTTTTTCAACAAGTAGGTTGGTTATCATAAATTATGCCCCGGTTCATTGTTGAGCTAGTGTTTCCCGTGAATCTCTATTTCCAATATTAATTTGATCTATTCTCTTGTTGTTCCTCCCTTAGCCTATGTACTGTACTATTCCCCCTAATATGTGCTGTAAATAATGTAATCATTGCTCGATTCTCACTAATTGTTATCTTGTGTACATATGTTAATATAACCCGGTATATATAGTGGGGGCTGTGACGCTTCCCGAATGCGAAGTGGGCCTTCGCTCTTTTCAGAGACTCCCTTCAGTGTACTGTACATATAGTTTAAGGCACTGATGAATAAATATGAATTGAAATGAAACGTATTGTTGACGCTACTGACCAAGTGAACATAGATGGACACTGGTTGCCAATGTTATCATGGTGTCGTCTCTGCTAAGGAACACCTTGTCATTGAATGATCGCTGATAGCGCTTTATAGAAGAAAGGGGCGATATTCACTGAACGATCAAAGCCTTTTAAATCCTCGAATGAATCTGCTCTCCACGAAAGTCTCTGAAGCTGACTTATTGAGAGTTCATTGCTTTTGTAATGCTTGATAGCAACCGTCTCGGTGTGTTAGACTGGGAATGGTCGACAGGCGCCTGAAGTTGAATAGTCCGAGGGTAGAATGGACATTTTACATCTCTTGGAACAACGAGTCCACTTCTGGTCATAAAACTTCATGCGCTGGTTGGCAGCCATGCATAGTAATGTGGAGTTCAGCTTTCTGAAGTATGTATTTTACTTCCTTGGGACCGTTGCTCCTGTGATAAGAAGAAATTGGAACTTCCCATTGTTTTACGAGTCCTCTACCTTATCTACAGACTCGCTGTGGCTCAACGAGACGAGACAGGGGGTTCAAATTGCAACTGTTCGTAGTAGCTGCTACTGGCAGCAGTGATCTTTAGGTAGTTTTTAGCCTATTTTCAATTTTGAAAAAATAGGCTTATGAGATCACCTTTTGTCCGTGTGTGTGTGCGTGCGTGTGTGTGTGTGTGTGTGATTCGTGTGTGTGTGTCCCCCTAATAAAATCTAAACGGCAGGAGCGATTTCAATGAAACTCGGAAAGTTCATAGCACTATTCCCGGCGACCTCGACCGTGCCCTTCAAATTTTGTTACGACTCACCAATCCAACATGGCGGCTGTGCGAAATATTTCACCAGCATTCAATATCTCCGAAACTATTACCGATATTACCCTGACATTTTCTATGGTGATAGAGGGATCTACTATAAGTTCACTTATGTGCCATTTGAAAACCTGGTAACTACAAAACGAACATGGCAGCCAAGCGAATTTGCGACTTTTAAATAGACGTTTCTCGCGATTTGACCAGCCAAACGCAATGAAACTTGGTACAGTATATGTTTATATACATTGTAATGCACCGACATCTAACTTCGTTCAATTGTTTACATAATCACAAGATGGCAGATGTGCGAAATATTTCACTGGCATTCTATATCTCTGAAACTATTAGCGGTATCTCCCTAAAATTTTGTACTGAGATAAAGGGCACTACTGGAAGTCCATCTATAAGATTTTCAAAAACCGGTTAACTACAAAACGAACATGGCGGCCAAGCAAATTTGAACATTTTAAATAGACCTTTCTCGCGATTTAATGTTCCAAGCGCACACATTGTAATCCACTGGTATCTAATTTAGTTCAATTGTTTGCATAACCTCAAGATGGCGGCAGTGCGAATTTTAAAATTAAGTTTTTATTTCTTGTGATGTAGTCATGCGATCGAAGTGAAAGTTTGAATAATGAACCTACGCAATAATTTTCCTTTAATGGTACATGACTTTATGGCCTGTACATTTAACAATCCAACATGGCGACCATCCGAAATATTTAGACGATACTGAATATCTACGAATCTATTTTAGCAATCAAACTGCATTTTTTAATGTTCATAGGGGCTATGAACTTAAGTTAACCTATAGGACTTTAAATAACCTGGTGATCACAAATCCGTGACGGCATTCGCATTCGCGGTGACGCGAATTATAAATATTCACATGGACGTTTCTCGCAATTTAACCATCCGCGTGCAGTGAAACTTGGTACAGTAAATCTTGTTACGAATGTTAATCCACTGGCATCTAATTTATTTCAATTGTTTCCATAACCTCAAGATGGCAGCTGTGAAAAAAATTTAAATCTCCTTGTTTTTTCTTGTGTCCTAATTATGCGATTGAAGTTTGAATACTACACGTTCACAATAATCTGCATGTAACAGTACATAACTCTAGGACCTACATATATAAAATCCAACATGGCGACCATCCGAAATATTTAGTCGGTTCTCAATATCTACGAATCTATTACAGCAATCAAACTGAAATTGTGTATGTTAAATAGTGGCAATTAACATAAGTAGGATATATGAAAATAGGCTGAATAGTTCTTCACGGAACTACTTGTTTTTCGTCTCGTTGTGCTCTTTACGGGAATGTAGGTGTCGAAAAGGTGAAAATCTGGAAACATGTTTTTTTTGGGTAAAACCGTGATTTTAAACTTTATGTTATATCTCTCGAACCAATTATGCCAGAGGCGTGTACGACGGGTCCAAGGACTCGAGGTGGCGTCCTCTTTGATATGGACCACTCGTTATAATTTTTCTAAAAATTTGGAAACTCGATTTTGGGGTAAACAAGTGTTTTCTGTGATTTTTGCCGATATCTCACGAACCAATAAGCCTAGAGACGTGTATGAGGTGTTATTTTTTTCGTTGTGTTATCCTCTAGCCGAGGATGTTCGTGTTGATCAGGAATGAAAAACCATTTTGAGGTAAAACTGTGATTTTAGACTTTTTGCTCTATTTCGCAAACCAATAACGCTAGAGACGTGAACGAGGTGTCCGAGGACTCGGGCTAACGCCCCCTTTCGAATGTGGCAGACATGTTTTCCAAAAAATAATTCACAAAGGGCCTAACGACACTTTTGTTGAATTTTTTTTTTCTTTACCTGTTAATAATGTTCATGAAGAGTGGTGGTTGAGAGAGACGATACTGCTGGGTGTGTGTGTTTCAACGAACCTGTCGCTGACCACAGTGGCTGTGCTCAATAGAACAATCGATATTTCGGCGGGTCGGTTTATAACAGAGCGAGGGTTCGTTTTTTCTGATATTTCCTATGGCAGAAGGATGGAGGCTAATATTTGAAGTATTATCCCAGTTGTTTTGACGTAACAACGTCAATTAAATTGTTGGAATACGTTCGTGAAAAAGTGTTACAGTGAAAGGTGATGATATCGTTGTATCTCTCTTCAGCTACAACGTTTTCACCCAGGGGCTCACATCTAGTGGGACGTGGGTTGGCGACCACGGGACCCCAGCTGAGTCCGGCATTGCTTCCACTTACTTGTGCCGGGCTCCTCTTCGTCTTCTTTCCTGTCGACCTCCCTTGTTCAACTCTTGTTCTCTTCCGACCCCGACGGTATTAGGGTATTCGAGGCCTAGGGAGCCTTTCACTTTCCCGCCTTAATTGACCCTTGTCTCATCTTTCCTGATCCCTCCTTCTTCGAGGAGTCAGACCGCTCGTTTTCTTTTCATTATATTTCCTTTGCTCTTTAAGATTCCCGCACTGTTTTTGTTAATTGGACCCCCGCGTATCTAAATTGCATTTAGCGAATTTCTTTTTTCATCTGCACTCCATTTTGTAGGTGTTTTCAATCTCAGTTGCATTTTGTAAGTCTTTTCAATCTAAACTGCATTTTTTGAGTGTTTTCAACCTCAATTGTATTTTGTAAGGATTGACACTCTAAATTGCTGTTTAGTAAGTCTTTCAATATACGGGCTGGGACTTTTGTGAGTATTTTGGATTTCAATTGCATTTTGTATTTTCAACCTAAACCTCTTTTTGCAAGTATTTTCAATCTAAATTGCATTTTGTAGGGTGCGCATTTTACATGTATTTTGATTCTCAATTGCATTTTGTGGGTATTTTGAATCTAAATTACATTTTGTAAGCATTTTCAATTTCAATTGCAATTTGTGAGTATTTTGAATATCAATTGCACTTTGTGATTATTTGGAATCTGAAATGTGCATTTTTCATCCAAATTGCATTGTGTATTTTCAATTGCAATTACATTTTGTAAGTATTTTGAATTTCAATTGCTCTTTGTGAGTATTTTGAACTTAACCTACATTTTGTGTGTATTTTCAATCTATTCCTTTTGTGAGCATGTTCGTTCTAAATTCCCTTTTGTAAGTATTATCGCTCTCCATTTTGTGAGTAGTTTCAATCTGACTTCCTTTTTGTAAGTATTTTCCTTCTCTCTTAATTTTCGTTCTTGTTTCCACTTCATTGACATTTTCGCTCTTACCCAGACCATCAGGGGCCGATAACCTAGATGTTAGGCCCCTTAAAACAACAATTATCATCATCATCTTCTGCTACAACACTCTCTCTCTCTTCTGATGCTGCGCTCGAGTGTTGCTACTATCATTTTTTGATGTCACGAGTGAACTTCTAGATGGATTTTGATGAGGTTTTCATCAATTTGTAAAGGATATCTCGAGGAACATTTCTGTAGAAAATAATTTATTTATGATCAAAGGAAGCCGAGCAGTGACGGTTTCAGTGAAAAAGACGAAACGAACACATGGCGTCTATGTGCTTTTTAAGCTTACGCTCGGCAAACCGTTAAAAATATCTATATTCTATGAGAGTAAGAATTGTTCAGCATGAAAAGTTCTACACAAATGTCCGCGAAAGCACATTTCTATCTTACAAACCTCACCCACTGTAAGCGTTTCTACTTTTTCATTTCTTCCAGCCATCTCCATTCAAATAATGAGGCGACAGTTTACGAGCTAGCTAGGGGCGAGTCTATCATCCCAGTTACTGTATAGCTAGCGGGCGAGCCTATTACCCCAGATACAGTCAGCAGCAAACTGTCGAGTTGTGTTGAGTTAAAACTTCAGTGGTTGTGTTTTTCTTGGAAGTGCAACTCGGCTTTCTTCATTTTGCCTGTGAACTTTGCGTTCCGCAAAATACATAATTAGAAAATATACGGAGCTGAAATTTCGCAAGATCGTCGCACATCGTAGTTGCACACACCCAATATTTTTTGTTCGAGCCTTCAGTTTATTGACTGGATTGATGCAGTTTTCCGTGTCTCCCTGTCCTGATCGAATCGTTTCATCTCTACATAGCTACCACACCCTACTTCCGAGGCAATCTGTTTAACACATTCTAACCTTGGTTTTCCCCTACAGGTCTTGTCCTCTCGTGGGTGTCTTAGTATGTGTCCTACCAACCTATCTCTTCTCTTCATTAGCAGTCACCAGAAACATCTCTCCTCTCCCACTCGCCTTAATACCTCTTCGTTAGTTACTCTGTCTTCATCATTCTCCTGTGTAAACTGCCAGCGTGCCTCAGTGGTAACGTTCGCGCCTGCTGCTCCCAAGGTTGCAAGATCGAATCCTGGCGCAGTCAGCTGGCATTTTAGGGTGCGCAAATGTGAGGGAGCCGTGTCAGTAAATTTACTGGCACGTTAAAGATCCCCTTCGGGGAGAAATTCCGGCACCCCGGCGTCTCTAAAAGCCTGATTAGTTAAAAAGGAGGTAAAACCAATAATAATATTATTATTATTATTAATATCATATTCTCTTGTAACACCATATTTCTAATTCTTCTATTCTACTCTTTTATGCTGCGCCAACAGTCCAAGTTTCACTTCCATAGAGCGCCACGATCAGGGCAAAGGCTTTCAAAAATGACTTTCTAATACGTATCCATGTTTTTCCATCCTTATCATAATGTCAACCAACTTATGCCAATCATCGTTATCAAAAACCTTTCCTAAGTCTACAAAATGCCACGAACGTTCTCTACATCATCCATAATAGAATTTTGGAACAATTCAGGGCTGTAACTGCTTCAAGTAGCAGCTAGTGATTTTACTGGAGTATCATCACAGTATTTTGGAACGATTGCATGTTGTGACTGTTGCTCGTAGCGGCTAGTGATCTTCCTGGAGTGTCATCACAGTATTTTGGAACAATTGCATGTTGTGACTGTTGCAAGTAGCTGCTAGTGATCTTCCTGGAGTATCATCACAGTATTATGGAACGATTGCATGTTGTGACTGTTGCTCGTAGCGGCTAGTGATCTTCCTGGAGTATCATCACAGTATTTTGGAACGATTGCATGTTGTGACTGTTGCAAGTAGCGGCTAGTGATCTTCCTGGAGTATCATCACAGTATTTTGGAACGATTGCATGTTGTGACTGTTGCTCGTAGCGGCTAGTGATCTTCCTGGAGTGTCATCACAGTATTTTGGAACAATTGCATGTTGTGACTGTTGCAAGTAGCTGCTAGTGATCTTCCTGGAGTATCATCACAGTATTATGGAACGATTGCATGTTGTGACTGTTCCAAGTAGCGGCTAGTGATCTTCCTGGAGTATCATCACAGTATTTTGGAACGATTGCATGTTGTGACTGTTCCAAGTAGCGGCTAGTGATCTTCCTGGAGTGTCATCACAGTATTTTGGAACAATTGCATGTTGTGACTGTTGCAAGTAGCTGCTAGTGATCTTCCTGGAGTATCATCACAGTATTATGGAACGATTGCATGTTGTGACTGTTGCTCGTAGCGGCTAGTGATCTTCCTGGAGTATCATCACAGTATTATGGAACGATTGCATGTTGTGACTGTTGCAAGTAGCTGCTAGTGATCTTCCTGGAGTATCATCACAGTATTTTGGAACGATTGCATGTTGTGACTGTTGCAAGTAGCAGCTAGTGATCTTCCTGGAGTATCATCACAGTATTTTGGAACGATTGCATGTTGTGACTGTTCCAAGTAGCGGCTAGTGATCTTCCTGGAGTGTCATCACAGTATTTTGGAACAATTGCATGTTGTGACTGTTCCAAGTAGCTGCTAGAGATCTTCCTGGAGTATCATCACAGTATTTTGGAACGATTGCATGTTGTGACTGTTCCAAGTAGCTGCTAGTGATCTTCCTGGAGTATCATCACAGTATTTTGGAACGATTGCATGTTGTGACTGTTCCAAGTAGTGGCTAGTGATCTTACTGGAGTATCATCACAGTATTTTGGAACAATTGCATGGTGTGACTGTTCCAAGTAGCAGCTAGTGATCTTCCTGGAGAATCATCACAATATTTTGGATCGATTGCATGTTGTGACTGTTGCTCGTAGCGGCTGGTGATCTTCCTGGAGTGTCATCACAGTATTTTGGATCGATTGCATGTTGTGACTGTTCCAAGTAGCAGCTACCATCGCGAGGCGGTCCCACATTCATTCTCTAACTGACTGACAAAGAGCGACCTTGTCTAATGAGCCTGCACTCCGAGAGACTGGGAGGATCACAGCTCAGCCACGGAGCGGTACAAGGGAACGCTTCCAGCTGGATTATAGTGTTTCTGTGCTGCGCAGATCATCCTTAGAACATACCAACTGCAGTGCTCATCGTAGCTCGGGTAGCGTCTTATTGCACATAGTTAGAGGCATGACTTTTTCGCACAAATTTGTGTACGATTTCGCGAGAAGGATACTAATTTTCGCGTTATTTCGCGAAATAGGTATTGCTCTATCGCTTTAATGAAATTCTAAAATTAATCATTAAAGGTTTCATTATCGTGGTTCTGAATTATTTATAAGAATGGTAGATGTATAAATTACTAGTGTCTGTCTGTTAGGTAGTCATCCCCCAGGGACTCACATCTAGTGGGACGCGGGTTTGCGACCACGGGTGCCCAGCTGAGTACGGCATTGCTTCCACTTACTTGTGCCGGGCTCCTCTCCGTCTTCTTTCCTGTCGACTTCTCTTGGTCAACTCTTGTTCTTTTCCGACCCTGACGGTATTAGGGTATCCGAGGCCTAGAGAGTCTCTTCCTTTCCCGCCTTAATTGGCCCTTGTCTCATCTTTTCTAATACCCTCCTTCTGCGAGGGGTCAGCCTTCCTTTTTGTCTTTTCCTGTTCTCTCCTGCCTTCCGCTCAACGCCCTCAAGGAGGCAGGGTGTATGTAGTCACACCACTTCTAGTGCACCCTGGATATTGCCACACACTCAATGTCTCGCGGCTGGTGAGTTCGGGAGTTGGCGATCCCGAGGAATTCCTGAGCTGGGTCCGGTTTTCCTCTTTTGTCCCTTACCTGTGAGACGGACCCTCTCCACTTTCATTTTCCTATCTGCCTTTCATGGCTCTCCGTCCTTCCAAGTCCCTCAATCCGCATTCTTCAAGGGTTGAGGACATTTCTTTTCCTGCCGTATTCTCCTTTTGTTTTCTATTTCTTCTTCTAGTCTATAAGTTAGTAGTTAGTTTACTTCTCATCTTCACGACCACACAAACCATTAGGGGCCGATAACCTAGATGTTAGGCCCCTTAAAACAACAATTATCATTATCATGTTGTTAGGTAGTCAGCCCGAAAGCTGTTTGGATGCTCAAAAAGCACCCCCGTTAGGTTATGTGGGTAGATACTCACAAAACCCCATGGCAACGCTATATTGAGGCGTACTAGGCAAGTTGAGGAGTGAGGTAGTTTACCATTGCTTTCCTCACTGAGTCAGATCATCAGTACTAACCCTATGAGTAGAACCTTTCACAGCATCCACAGGCACTGACTGTGCCCCGAATGCCATTACTAAGCACCACCCATACCTCAGTAGCTTCCATATAATCACAGCCATGAGTGAGACTGAGACATCGGTGATACTCTAGCCTGTGCCAACAGACAAATGCAAATGTACTGCATTCTTCAACAGATTACCGGCCATTACTAATTACTAGCAAGCATCCAATATTATTTTATTATATTCCTGATTTTGCATTAATTTTAATGCTAGCAATGACTGAATTATTTCAACTTGTAGAATCATTGTTCGCTCGTCTCTTTCCTTTCATACATAATCTTGAAACTAAATTTCAAGCTCGCTATTCACTACAGATTTCGCTGTAGTGTCACGCTTATAATTGAATTTCACTTTAAAATGGCCTTATCGCTTTAATTCGTGAACATATCCCTATTTTATTAACCAGAAACATATGATTCGTAAAGACATCGCAAAATCAATTCAAAATATTTTTATTGCGTTTATCGTTAATGCGAAAAAAATATGCCCCTACACATACAGGGCCTTTCATATAAAGTAAGAACGGCAAGCAGCAGTTTTGCTATTCGCTGCTGCGGTGGTCTTGGCCGAGCTTGAGGCGTGCCGTGGTCCCCTGCTTTTAGTGCGTGTACAATTCTGTATGAAATCTTACCTTATAAAAGATGCTGGAAGTCTCGTCCTTTCTGGGTTATACAGGCATTGTATCTGGTAACCACATTCTGGCTGACGAGAGTGAGTTCTGCCACTGTAATGTTGCTGATTGCATGCGTAATGTTTCCTTTCAGTTCCTCCAATGTGTGAGGATAAAATTTGTCAAAGTAAGTTTTACATACGAAACAAGAAGCTCCGTGACGAACTAAAGAGCCTACTTTTCTTAAATTTAAGATTCATGCCAATGATTAATTAATCTATATGGACCTATCTATAATAATGACGGAATTAAGTTGGTAATATCAAAATTTCCAATTAGTTCGAAATATACCTGGCATAATGTAGCCTAATAGAGCATTACAGTTGGCAGCCCTGCTGACAGAATATATTCTTAGTTCCATCTCTTAACGTACAGAATACAAAATTGGGTTGAAGTCCAATGGATAGCATAGACGTTACATGCAGTTAGACATTGGATCTATCAGCGCGCGTAAAATCATGTTGGCAGCAATGTCATGCATGTGTTGGTCATAAATAATCTGAAATATTATGATCCATTGTTGTGCCAATTTTGGATGAAATCCATTTGTTAGTATAGAAGTTAATGGTATTTTAAAAATGGACCTATCAGCAGGCTAGAATCATGTTGGCAGCACTGACGTATATTAGTTACTCCAAATTAATCTAGAATGTCAGGTAATGTACGTGGGCAAAGTTTAGAGCTGCTGGCTTGCATACTTTCTGATATATTGATATTAGGGTAAAACATATGAACAGCATTTCTTAACAGTTGGCATCCCTGATTGCTCTTAAGAATACGCATAGTCATCTGTTATGGTGCACATAGCACATACGAAATTTGGTTGAAATCCAATTGATAGTATAGAAGTTACATGTATTTAAAAATTGGTCCTATCAGCAGGCTTAGAATCATGTTGGTAGCACTGACATACATTAGTTGCTCCAAATTAATGTAGAATGTCAGGCACTATACTTGTGCAAGGTTTAAAGCTGTTGGCTCGCATAATTTCTGATATATTGGTATTTGGATAAAAAATAGAGAAAGCATTTATTGACAGTTGGCAGCCCTGGTGGCTCTTAATAATACGCTCAGTCATATCTGTTTATGTACACATAGTAGCCTACATACGAAATTTGGTTGAAATCCAGTTGATAGTGTAGAAGTTATATGAATTTAAAAATGGGACCTATGAGTAGTCTTAGAATCATTTTGGCAACACTGGCATGTATGGCCTCCTGAAAATCAAACTGAAGTATTATCTCTATGTATGCCAATTTTGGAATAGTTCCCATGTATACATTCCATGATATCCAACATGGAGCTCAAATTTCAATTGCGATTTTTCAGCAGTTGGCAGCACTGACATAATTTTCAAGTGTGACATTGAGATGTCCCGGTATAGATCTTTACTCATACCAAATTTGGTTTCGATTGCTGCAGCCGTTTAGGAGTTGATAGGGGGGACACACAGACAGACAGACAGACAGACAGAAGGACAGACAGACAGACAGACATTTTCCCGGATCGATCTCATAAGTCTACTTTTTCCTCATTTTTGCAAAATGTGAAAAGTGGGCTAAAAATACGATGATGCAATGATAACTGTCTCGCCATGTTAGCAGCTGAGGTTGAGACTAGCGACTGAACACCTGCACACTTATTGGAAGGTCAAGTATGTACCGTAATAAGCGCGCGCTTTCAATACTACAGCAGGGGGCCGCGGCGCGCCACAAGCTCGGCCAAGGCCACCGCAGCAGCGGATAACAAAACTGCCGCTTGCCGTTCTTACTTCATATGAAAGACCCTGTAGTGTATTCGCTCCACTAGTCTCTGATGTGGATATCGACTCTCTCAAAGTTTCAGCACAATAACAATGACGTAGAATGCAGGGCTTCAGTAAACAGGCATATGCACAATATTATTTGAGGCTCACTTCCTGGTGTAGTGGCTAGCATTTTTGGCTGTCACATCAGAGGTGCGGGTTCGATTCGTGGTTTTTGCCAAGAAATGTATTTCTGGTCAGAAGGCTGGAACGGGATACAAAACTGAGAATAGGTGGGTTCGATTACTACCTCAGTCATCCTGGAAGTGGTTTTGCATGGTGTCCCACTTCTACCCGAGACACCACAATGAGACAGGTTATTAGACAAATTCTGCACACACCCAATTACAAGGGGCAAAATGGCCCTAAATTAATCAAAAACAACATCAACTTGCCACGGTGGGTGAGTGGTTATCGTGTCGGACTACTAACCCCAAGCTTGCAGGTTCGCATGTTAGAGAACCCATTTGAATTCAGTAGACCGTGTTCATAATGGCAAAATTTATCTCGGGATTTCCCACCAACACAAAGTTCCTCATTTCTCTACTAGAAAGCGCTATAGTGTCAATGAACTTAGATATCTAACCTCCTTGACCTTCATAATGATTCAAGGCACAACAAAATTCGACATGCAAGCTCTCGGTGTTAATTAGCAAATCTTGCACCCGGCATCCCAGGCCATACGATATTATTATTATTATTATTATTATTAATAATATAACGACAACATCAACCTAGTCTCACGACTTTCCCCCCGATAGTATTTGTTTTATTTTCACTGTGATACACAAGACATAATATACAAGCAATGCTCAAATATTGTAGGATCATTTTGATCTTTCGTTATTACTGTTAATACCGGATGAGTTAGCCGAGGTCGTTGCGGCATGACTGTTGGCAGTCGCTCACATCCGGGAGGCGAGGAGGTTCGAATCCCCCCGCCGGCAACCTTGAAGATGGTCTTCTGTGGTTTCCCATCTTCCTTCCAGGCAAATGCCGGGGTTGGTCCCTAACTATAGGCCACAGCCGCTACCTTCCAACTCCTCGACCCTCCCATCCAACATTCCTCCCCAACGGTACTTGTAGCTCACCCATTGGGTGTCCGTCTCGAAGCAGCTACAAAACTGGAGAGCCGAACATGTCCTCGGACACTCCCGGCACTAAAAGCCATACGCTAAAAAAAAAAAAAAAATACTGTTAATGAGCTGTTTTACCCGGCGTTGCCCGGGTACTTAAGATGTACTAAATACACACAAATAAAATATATGATGATGATGATGATAATTGTAGGTTTAAGGGGCCTAACACCAGGGGCGTATTCTTAGGGCTACCGGCGGTAGCCCAAGAAAATTACATTAAAAACAAGTCGTTCCATGAAGAACTAAAGCCTATTTTCATATATCCTACTTATGTTAATTGCCACTATCAACATACACAATTTCAGTTTGATTGCTGTAATTGATTCGTAAATATTCAGAACCGACTAAATATTTCGGATGGTCGCCATGTTGGATTTTACATATGTAGGTCCTAGAGTTATGTACTGTTCCTGTACCAGATTTCATTGCGTTTGGAACATTAAATCGCGAGAAAGGACTATTTAAAATTTTCAAATTCGCTTGGCCGCCATGTTTGTTTTGTAGTTAACCGGTTTTTGAAAGTCTTATAGATGGACTTCCAGTAGTGCCCTTTATCCCCGTACAAAATTTCAGGGAGATACCGGTAATAGTTTCAGAGATATAGAATGCCGGTGAAATATTTCGCACATCCGCCATCTTGTGGTTATGTAAACAATTGAACGAAGTTAGATGTCGGTGCATTACAATTTATATAAACATATACTGTACCATGTTTCATTGCGTTTGGTTGGTTAAATCGCGAGAAACGTCTATTTAAAAGTCGCAACTTCGCTTGGCCGCCATGTTGGTTTTGTAGTTACCAGGTTTTCAAAGGTCACATAAGTGAACTTATAGTAGCTCCCTTTATCACCACACAAAATGTCAGGGTAATGTCGCTAATAGTTTCGGAGATATTGAATGCTGGTGATATATTTCACACAGCCGCCATGTTGGATTGGTGAGTCGTAACAAAATTTGAAGGGTACGGTCTGGGTCGCCCGGAATAGTGCTATGACCTTACCGAGTTTCATTGAAATCGCTCCAGCCGTTTAGATTTTATTAGGGGGGGGGGACACACACACGAATCACACACACGCACACACACACGGACAAAAGGTGATCTCATAAGCCTATTTTTTCAAAATTGAAAATAGGCTAATAAATAACACTTTATTACAGGTTCAACAAAGCATTCAAACAATCGTGACTTTCATGCACATTCTTCTTTATCGAAATAAATAATGGTTAGTGAGTAGTCAACGCGGCAACGCAGCAGAAACCGTTCGAGAAATCGGCAGCCTCACGCCGCCCTCCCCATCTCTCCGCACCCACCCTTGTTCCGTACAGGCCCAGCGCTCATAGCGAGTGAGTTACCGCTACGGCCAGCGGTTTCTTACCATACTGGACAGCGCCTAACAAGAATAAACACAGCATGGAGCGGCGATGGTCTGAGTAACACGGAGGGAAATAGGTACTAACACATGTATACCACGCAAAATAACATCAAACTACCAAATATTTAAATGATTGCATACACAACATCAAATAAAAATTATTCGCTTACAACTTGAAACCACGCAAGAAACCGCCAATTTTAACCCCGATTCAAGTTAAACCCCAGGCTAAGGAGCGCTTAGTCGCCCCGCATATCTGGCCCACACGCCGCTGGCTTGCGCAGCTAGAGGCTAATCTAATTGAGTACCAGCGGTTTCTTTGAAGTTAAAAGCGTTTAATGGAACAAATAGCCTACAATAAATATACATTATCGCGCTCATATATGTGAATATGTTTTAGAAGTTGTAGTATTTTCGATGTGTGATTTATTTAATTGTGTGTATGCTGAAGAATATTTATGTAGTGTTTTGTTTTAACTGTGCCAGTTGTGATTTTGTGAGAAAATTACGGAACAAACACATGCGGGCGCTTTAAATGCCAATGACTGTATAATAGAGAGTTTGTTAGAAGTTCCTTTCAGCCGTCGTCTATACAGTGAGAAAGTTCATATTATACATATGACAAGGCCTACACCTGAACTGCAATAATTATTGTGTGCCAATGTATACACGTCATTTCACATCATAGGCTATATGCTAGGCGGAATAGGTTATCTGGCAGTTCTAAACTGTCTCAGTTGTATTGCTGGCTGTGTTTGTTATTTAGTCGTGAAAGGAAGGGTTTTCAAATATGAACTCTTTTCGCACGGCAGTTCAAAAGCATGTTTTGTGTAATATTAAGCTCAGCGGTAGCCCAGATCTTCAGACCAGTATACGCCACTGCCTAACACCTAGGTTATCGGCCCCTAATGGTCTGGGTGATAGTGAAATGTAAATTAAATCAAACTATAACTAAAACTAACTACATACTGTTTTAGATCCCTTAGTTGGGGGTAGTTAGGGATAAAACACTTGTGTTACTGTGATGACTTGGAAAGTAGTTCCTAGGTGAGGGTAGCTTCCCGTAGCTGGGAGAGCTTACCAGTGTAGTGTGTTGTTCAGTGTTTAAACGCTAGGGGGTGTTCCTGCAAAGATGCAAGTGTTGATTAGGGGATGGACCTCTAAATGCAGGCTAGTATACCGGCCTGCCAGCTGGACGGGAGGGCAATACAATAGGCGTGCTTACGTCAGCGGCTCGACGTTATGTAGTCGAGTCGCGTGCGGGAAACACAATGGAGTCTGACCAAGCAATTACTGGCTACTACGGTCACGGTCAATCGTGACGAGAGTCAGGAAGGGTATGGGAATGTAAAGAGGAGTGTAATTATCAATACAAGTGTAATTTACTGACCATGTGTTTATTGGTCAGTGAGTGTGAATTTGTAAGTCCCTCTTGGGGGAATGTAGGCAATTATACAAGTAGAGTGTACAAGATTATGAGTGGGTGTTCACAAAGTAAAGGATTCTGAGCACTTAGCTGAGTCTCACCTGATGATGCAGCTGGAGCAGACGTCGGCTAGGGCCTTCGGCGACGCACACTGTATAACAGATAATGGCTCCAAAAAGGACTCCGTTCTTATAGTTCTCGGCGTTGCGTGGTCAGCATTCCGTCGACGTAGCTGCCCCAGTTAGTTGTTGTGTAGATGTTTATGTATGTGTCGCAAGTGGTTGGCTAACCTCCCAAGCTGGGTGGCCGCCTCTTGCTGTGTAAAGGAAATGTTCTGGTCTTATGATGTTGCCAGTTGGGGTGGTTTTAGTAAAAGATGGGGGGTGGCTTTCAGGGGGTACAGCCCCTGGGAATGGAAAATAAAATAAGGGAAACAAAAGACAGGAGGAAAAGAAATGCCCTAAACCCTCGAATTAAGGGTCTTGGAAGAAAGGGGGTTACGAAAGGCAGACAGGAAAGGTAAAGAGAGGAGAGGGACCGCCACAAAGGCAATGGAAGAACGAGAAAAACCGGACCCAGCTCAGGAAACCGTCGGGGTCGCCAACTCCGGAAGTCACCAGCCGTGAGCCCTTGAGGGTGTAGCACTATCCAGGGTGCACCAGAAGTGGTGGGGCTACACACACCCTGCCTCCTTGAGGGCCTTGAGCAGAAGGTAGGAGATACAATGAAAAGAAAACATGAGGTCTGACCCCTCGAAGAATGAGGGTATCAGGAAAGATGAGACAAAGGCCAATTAAGGCGGGAAAGGAAGAGACTCCCTAGGCCTCAGATACCCTACTACCGTTGGGTTTGGAAAAGAGCAAGAGTTGATCATCATCATCTCCCTAAATCGTTCCATCACTTCAGAGAGTGCGACGATCTTTTATTACACCATATGCCGGCTTTTCAGGAAGTGCCTAGGATTCTCATGAAAATCCACAGCCTGCTTCCAGTCTCCGACCGGGTCAGGAATGGAATGAATGAAACCGCCATCTAGTGGCAAGGATATGAACTGTGCCGGCTGCCGAAGCCTGTCGCACTTCCCTGGGGCAATGATTAAATGAATGACAGATGAAATGAAATGATAGTGAAGAGTATTGCTGGAATGAAATTGTGACAGGAAAAACCGGAGTACCCGGAGAACAACCTGTCTGCCTCCGCTTTGTCCAGCACAAATCTCACATGGAGTGACCGGGATTTGAACCACGGACGCAGCGGTGAGGGGCCGGCGTGCTGCCGCCTTGCCACGGAGGCTCAGAACTTTCATGAAGGGACGGATTTCACTATCTGCTTACTGCACACATTTGTTTCCATACAGTTGAGTTATTTAGCAGTTTGTTACTCTCACTTGTGTTGTTCCATGGCCATTGGTGTATATCGTATATTTCAAACTGTATTTGCGTTGATTGCGCTGTGACGGTGTTGAGGGATATTTTATTCATACGTTGTGCCGGTAATCCCCCACCCCGAAATGAAATCCTGGATACGCCACTGTTGTGTGCATCTGCATTATGAAGAATTCACAGGCTCATTAGAAGCACACAAACTGGTCACGACCAGGCGAACTGTGGTTACCTTCTGACATCAAGGCGAACGTGCTTTCTGTAATTCGTGTCATTTCAAGTTGGCAGCCCCGGTGACTGAATGCATATTCTTAGTTCCATCTCTTAAGGCACAGAATACAAAATTTGGTTGAAGTCCAATGGATAGCATGGACGTTACATGCAGTTAGACATTGGATCTATCAGCGCGATTAAAATCATATTGGCAACAATGTCATGTATGTGTTGGTCAGAAATAATTTGAAATATTATGATCCATTGTTGTGCCAATTTTGGATAAAATCCATTTGTTAGTATAGAAGTTACATGTATTTAAAAATTGGTCCTGTTAGCAGGCTTAGAATCATGTTGTAGCACTCACGTATGTTAGTTGCTCCAAATAATCTAGAATGCCAGATACTATTCGTGTGCATAGTTTAAAGCTGTCGGCTTGCATACTTTCTGATACATAGGTATTTGGATAAAAGGATAGAGAGAACATTTATTGACAGTTGGCAACCCTGGTGGCTCTTAAGAATACGCTCAGTCATATCTGTTTATGTACACACCAAATTTGGTTTCGATTTCTGCAGCCGTTTAGGAGTTGATAGGGGGGACGACGACACACACACAGACAGACAGACTCACACACATTTTCCCGGATCGATCTCATAAGTCTACTTTTATTCATTTTTGCAAAATGTGAAAAGTAGGCTAACGATTGATGATTAACCGGACTCGTAAGAATTAACATTAGACGAGACGTTCGAAATGAACTAAATGGGCGAGTTTTCTGATTTTAATATGTACAGTAAGTTATTGACGCAGGTCTGCCAACACTAAAGAATTCCGTACTTTATTTATCCTCTTCATTGTTGCTGGAATGAAATTTGTGACAGGGAAACCCGGAGTACCCGGAGAAAAACCTGTCTGCCTCCGCTTTGTCCAGCACAAATCTCACATGGAGTGACCGGGATTTGAACTATGGACCCAGAGGTGAGAGGCCAGCGTGCTGCCGCCTAAGCCACGGAGGCTCTACAGTATGCTACGAAAGGAATAAAAGGGGGCAAATATGGTTCCACTCCACTTCGTTCTGTCGTTCCACCATTCCTCTTCCGATACAGTGTTCCAATCCAGGTTCCATTTTCTAATGCTATACTTCGCCGAGTCCATCCTACGCATTCTTGGTCTTCCTCGTCCTCTCTTCCCTGTCATCCGTCGTTCCAGTGCTCGTCTTCGTAGCCTTACTTCATTCATCCGCTTGACATGTCCAAACCATCTCAATCTGTTTTGCTCCAGTTTGTCATTTAGTTTCTGTACTCCCAGTTCTTTCCGTATATCTTCATTTCTCACTCTATCTCTCCTCGATTTATGGACCATACTTCTCAGGAATCTCATCTCAGCTGCCTGTACTCTGCTCTCATCACTCTTAGTCATTGTCCAAGTTTCTGCTGCATATGTCATTATAGGAAAATAATATGCTTTGTACATAACTTCTTTAGCCTTAATTGGTATATCCTTGTTCCAGACTAGTCCCCGTACCTGTTGGTAGAAAGCACTCCCGAGTTGTATTCTTCTGCTAATATCCAAATTTAGTCTTCCATCTTCAGTCAGTTCACTTCCCAAGTATTTGAAGTGTTTCACCACTTCCAAATCCTTATCTCCGACTTTGATTACTCCTTTTCCTTCTTTCTTATCTCTACTCATCACCACTGTTTTACTCTTCTCCACATTTATCTTCAATGCCCATTGCTCAATCTTTACATTTATTACGTCTAACTGTTCTTGTACCTGTTATAGTACAGTCCAGATGGAATGGTTTGGTTCGAAAAACCGAGCTATTGTTGGCTTTTTGTGAATCGTTAAAAAAGCACAAAAAAAAGCTTAAATCAAAATTTCAGATTAATTTGTTGTATCATGTTGTCGGAAAACTCAAAGAAAATTGAAAAGCTTTTTTCTCTGAATCTACATATTTTAAAGAAAAGTTTTTAAACAACAAATGTAGAGGACATTGTCACCTACAATTTGTCTCATTGAGGTCATGTCATACGTTTTGAAATGCAGAAGCTAGGTGGCGCCAAAGTTTCCAAAAAAGGGTTTTTTCACTTTTTGTCCTAGAATTTTTTTTTTTTTTTTTTTTCACAAAAGAATGATCAGAAATTTGTTCCTCTAAAAATTGTCTGCAACATTTATATAAACGTTTGTTTCCTCCGACTTACCGTTCCAAAGTTATAGCGCAGCAAATGCAACGCTGCGTAGTCAAGGCTACTATTGTTCCTGCGGAGAGAGCGGTGGGCATAGTTTGGACCAGGACCGGTGTCGGACAATTTTCACAATTCGGCAGACTATAACTTAGGAACGGTAAGTTGGAGGAAAAAAAATGTTTCAATAAATGTTCTAGACAATTTTTAGAGGAACAAATTTCTGATTCATTATTTTGTGAACAAAACATTTTTTCTAGGACAAAAAGTGAAAAAACACTTTTTTGGAAACTTTGGCGCCACCTAGCTTCTACATTTCAAAACGTATGACATGACCTCAATGAGACACATTGTAGGTGACAATGTTCTCTACATTTTTTGTTTAAAAAACGTTTCTTTAAATTAAGTTGATTCAGAGAAAAACGCTTTTAATTTTTTTTTAGTTTTCCGACAAAATGTTCGTGCAAATTATTCTTAAATTTAGGGTTAAGCTTTTCTTGTGCTTTTCTAACGATTTACTAAAAGCCAACCTTAGCATGGTTTTTGGAACAAAAGGGGGTTCTTCTGTGCAGCTGTTCTTGTAGCTGTTAGCTGAGCCACCCTGTGTAGTGTAGGTGATGCTCGGCAGGGAGATAATGGAGCGCGCTTTGCTGGAGTTATAATGAAGCAGTCACATTGCGGACTATCGCGCTGGCTGTGTTTGACTTACAACTTCATTGTGGCGCCGCGACGCTTCGCGACGCCCTCTTGATGGTGCACAGATAAACATGTTATGTCTTGTGGAGTCGCCACAAACTTGTTGAAATATGACGGCTATCAAGAGCGCGCTTACGAGCTAATTTAATATTCTCCGCTCTCACTTTAACTTCTTGCACATAATCGGCTCTTCTACACAAATACTTTGTGTTCACTTCTCAAAGGTGCCACATACAATGCCCCTTGTCATTATCCTGTTGGAAGCCCTTCTTCACTGTTTCCTTATTAACGAAGTTTAGATGCTTTTCTATCGGTCAACATCGTTGTACCCAACAGTAATAAGTGTTATTCCCTAAAACCTAAAATATTCCTTGGATACTAGTCTAACAGGGGGATACGAAGCATTGGTCACCGATTTGAAACATCTTTAGTACACGTGTAGGGCATGACCAGGCGTAACTTCTATCAGGTGCAAGTAGTAAGGTGCGCTTCTCAGCCGTTTCCGAGAAATTAATTAATTGTAATTACTGTGCGGCGTGCATGTGCGTTGTACGCTAGCAAGAAGCCAACAAGCATCGGTAAGAGCCCTGCTTCGTAACCGTGGGATTGCTGGATCGAATCCCGCCGGTGAGCTTTTGCAGTGTGTTGTGTTTTTTGTTGTTGTAAACATTGGCCATTCGTACAAATGAAGGTGTCGTGAACAATGTTTATTTTGCAGTCAGTTGTAATAACGTGTTATGTGAACGGGAAAAGGGAGTCTGAAATCATCGTATTTGGGGGGGGGGGGGGGGGGGGTAACGTTTGTAACAATACATTGGTATTATACACGGTCAGGTGTATTCTATGTACCGGTATACATTTATACACTGAAGGCCCAGTCTGTTCCGTTCATTGCACGTCTGTGAACCATCAGACCATCCCGTACCCTGCAAGCAGTGACTCATGCTAAGCGTTTTGGTTGGAAATTGCCAATGGTAAAAAAAACAAAACATTACACACTGCAACTGCTCACCGGCGGGATTCGATCCAGCGATCCCACGCTTACGAAGCAGGGCTCTTACCGCTGCACCACGCACGTGTTGTATTCTTACTAGCGTACAACGCACATAGACGCCGCACTGAAATTGCGAATAATTAATTTCTCGGAAACGGCAGAGAAGCGCACCTTACTACTTGCACCTGGTATACGCCTCGTCATGCCATATACGTGTACTAAAAGTGCTTGGAATCGGTGACCCATGCATCGTATCCTCTCCTTGTATGTTAGACATAGATTTAAAAAGTCTGAGTGCAAAGGATCGGATGGCTTAATGACCGAAACTGGTCACTCATGTGAAAGTATTCATCTCATGTAATTCTTTCCAGTTTTAGGGAATAACACTCATCACAATATTGGGTACAAATATTGTGATCACTGACTGAAAATCATTTGAATTTCGTTTGCCACTAGTCATTTCCATTTCTACGGCTTGGTGGTAAAATGAGATGCGCTTTTATGTGGCCATGGTGTATACGGCCGTATGCTCTTCCTGATAGCAGCCTCATGAATTAAATAACGATGAACAAGAGGTTGTAATTCTTCTCGTAGCTCTGTATATTTCACCACCAATGGAAATACAGTTTGTTCCCGTGGGAATGTTTGCACCTTGCCGAACAGAATGTCGCAGCACTTGGGCTTCAACATTCTTGACTGCGATTTCGAGTCCAACTCAGGCCACTGACATCTAAGAGTGTAGAAATGTGACATCATCTTGTAGTTAGATTAAACTGCAGGTTCAAGAACCCCTTTGGGGTGAAATTCTGAGACTCTAATGTCTCATAAGTTACATCAGTCCAAAGAGAAGCTAAACTCATAGGATTATTATTATTATTCACATTCTTCTCCTTCTTTTCCTCCGCCATCTCCTTCAACTTCTCCTCCTTCTACTTCTTATGCTTCCTTCCTCCATATCCTTCTCCTTCAACTTCTCCTCCTCCTACTCCTCCTTCTCATCCTTCATCTCGTTCTCCTCTTCTACTGCTTACGTCTTTACTTACTTGCTTTCATCTTTCGCTCCCAGCCCAAACCCATCTTTCTTCTCCTATACACGTTGTTAATGTTAATGGTGAGTGTGAGCTATAGGCTACTGCATGACATAGATATTGTCATACAGATCAGGCAAAACAAAGTTAACCCAGTTCGCAGTTGATTTAATGGCTGCTAGCTCAGGACTGCAAGAGTCCTCTCTCTCTCCTCTGACAGACATTTAGTGAGATTAACCCCAATGGATGGTAATTATTATAAATAATAGTTCTTCAGCTGCCACCTGTAACCATCACTGTTATGTTTTCAGATTAACATTTCCTGTCTATCCTTGCATCTTGCAATGTGAATACATTTTATATTCTGTAAGTAGACCTATATTGGGTACAAGCTGGAGACTAGTAGGCCTGCTTTAAACCACATTCAACTTTAATTTCATTTTATCCGTATTTCCTTTTTTTTGTTTGTTTTTTAATTCAACCTATCACAAATGTTAAATTAAATGTATAGTCTATATAGCTATGTATGTCTACCCCTTATTATTCCCGTTTTCCAACGGGGTCGGGGATGAGATGCGATGGAAGTCTTTGTGGCGATGATTTTACGGCCGGATGCCCTTCCTGACGCCAACCTCACGAGAGGAGTTAATGAGAGATGAAATGAATGATGGTGAATGAAACTGGGCAAGGATGTGGAAGGAAGCGGCCGTGGCCTGTCAGAAGGTGCCGTCCCAGCATTTGCCTGGTGTTGAAAATGGGAAACCACGGAAAACCATTTCAAGGACGGCCGACGGTGGGGCTCGAACCCACGCGTCTACCGAGTCAGCAGAGAGCTTGGCCCCATGACCTAATGCTGCGCGTTAGCCAGCGTAGCCACTACTGTCGGTATAGCCTATATAGCTATAACGTACACTATGTCTTGAGATATAAAACCTTAATGGCATTTTCAGGGAGTGTTGGTTGGTGAGTGACAAGTGACTTTAAACTATGCCTAGCTCAATTCTAGACAGATCTGATGACATGACCGTGTAATTCCAAAATGTTACTGAAGATTGCAGTGTGTTTCACTGTGTCATTATTTAACTCATATATTTATGTGCCATCTGTCATAACATAACTTTTTCTTTAGCTTCTAAATTGTGTTGTAGTTTGTGCTATTGTAGATTATGAATGACGGCATATAATGGTCACTGTACTAATTTCTCTTCTGAGTGACTAGGCAATGCCTTTCACTACTTTACAAGATCTTTAACTTGTACATATGGTTGTATCTGACCATAGTCTATCAGACATACTTTCCGCTATCAGCCTGAAAAACACAAACTGCCTAAAAATTGCTCATATCAATGCTCAATCATTAGTTGACTCCTCTCACTATTCTGAATTTTGTCACGTGGTGGTTCGTCTTTTGACATAATTGCAGTAAGTGAGTCCTTTTGCAAGCCCTCAATTCCAGATGCTGCTGTCTCTCTCACTGGCTATAAAGTCATTAGAAATGACAGATTAACCGTCGGTGGAGGTGGTGTTGCAGTTTACCTTAGGGATAGCATAAAGTATAGCGTGCTAAGTCAGTCTCCTGGTGAATATAATAAGAGGCCTGAATACATTATACTTGACATTTCTCTTACCGAAACTAAAATTCTCTTTGCTTGTGTGTACCGTCCACCGAAAGCTGGCTACCTAGATATTTTTCTGAATGACATGTACAGGTTCATTCTCGATTATAAATATGTTTTTATTGTTGGGGACGTCAATGCTCGGTTTGGTAGTGGAGCTTTTGAAACTGAACAGGTATGTGATGTGCTCTGTTCCTGTAATGTTGAATGTTTACCATTCGATACTACATTTCACACAGCTACTTGTGACAGCTCTCTCGATATTATCTCTTCAAACTGTAATGACCTTGTTGTTGACTACGGACAAGAACCAGCTGCTGAATTCTCAGCCCATGATCTCCTGTATGCAGTGTTTTCTTTATCTACCCCGAAACTTCGACCAAAATTAATATTTGTACGTGACTTCAGCAAATGTAATTTAAATGATTTTAAAACGGACGCAGAATTACTCCCTTGGCAGAATGTCTACCAATCCACTGACATAGATGAGAAAGTGACTCTATTTAATGATTGTGTAAATGAACTATATGATATGCATGCACCGCAAAAGAAAGTGGATATAAAACATAGCTCTGCTCCGTGGATCAGTAAAGAAATCAAAACGCTTTTAAAGAAACGTGATAAAGCACGGAGAACATTTATTAAATCTAAACTTACCATTGACTATGAAGAGTATAGAATTCTGCGTAATAAGACAAAACAAACAATCAGGAACACAAAAGTGAAATATATGTACAACCTCTTCGGTGACTGCAAAACCACCTCCGCCAGATGGCGTGCTGCAAAATCATTGGGAGTTGGTGCCAGTTCAGTCACTGATGTTGAGATGCCTGTCTCTGCATCACAATTAAACGAACATTACTCAAATGTTGCGTCAATTGGTGATGTATTAAGAGTATCAGAGACCGTCATGAAATACACATCCATCCCTCCCCCTGCCCATGAAAAATTTTTCTTTGTGTATGTTTACCCACACCAGATTGTGAAAGCCATCATATCAATTCGTACAAAAGCAAGAGGCCCTGATATCATCCCAATTTCTCTTATTTCTAACTGTCTTGAAGTATTTCTATCCCCAATTATCCATCTATTTAATTTCTCTCTACAAAGTGGAGTATACCCGTCTCTTTGGAAGTGTGCTAACATACGTCCAGTACCAAAAAATAAAAACCCCACTAGTTGTAGTGACTTTAGACCAATAAATATCCTTTGTGCCCTTAGTAAAGCGCTTGAGAAAATTGTTCATGAACAAGTATGTGAATACCTAACTAAATTTAATATATTCAATCCTTACCAATCTGGGTTTAAAAAGGGGCATAGTACCACCACTGCATTGTTAAAGGTCAGCGATGATATGCGCTCAGCTATGGACAAGCGTCAGCTTACAATCTTATGTCTTTTCGATTTCAGTAAGGCTTTTGACTGTGTGAATCACAATAAACTTCTTGCAAAGCTGAAATCTTTTGGCTTCTCTCAGAGTGCTCTTTCCTGGTTCAAATCATACCTTTGCATGCGTACACAGAGAGTGGTCCTCGCGGATGGCTCCTCCTCAGACTGGAAATCGGTAGAAAGTGGAGTACCTCAGGGATCTGTCTTAGGTCCACTATGCTTCTCGATATATATAAACGATTTTTCGAATGAATTCCGAAATAGTTCTTTTCATATATACGCTGATGACCTCCAAGTCTATTTTCACCTCACACCTAGCACTGCATGCGATCGTATAAATCTGTTTAATGAAGACATTGACAGGCTTTGTGAATGGGCCCTAAATCATTATCTTAACTTGAACATATCTAAAACACAACTTATATCCATTGGATATACAAAACATCTAAATTCAGTAGATTTTAATTCACTACCACCCATCAAGATACTAGATAATAATATTAAATATAGCTACACTGTCAATAATCTCGGAGTGATATTTGATAGAACACTGTCGTGGGCAGAGCATACGTCTAATGTGGTAAGGAAGGTTGTATCAACTATGCATCTCCTGAAAAGAACTGCTTCTTACACCCCTCCTAACATACGTAAGCTCTTCGTCCAAACTCTCATTTTTCCAATCATTGATTATGGCTCTGCTGTATGCAATGATTTACCAGAAACACAGAACATCAAATTACAAAGAGTCCAGAATGCATGTGTTCGGTACATTCTGGATGTAAGGCGAGATGAACATATCACACCTTACTAAGTGCAGCTGAAATGGCTGAAATTCCACGAGCGCAGGCAGCTATCAGTTGCCATTCTGACACATAAAATATTACTTACCAAGACCCCGTTATATCTCTACAATGCCTTTACACCAATGCATTCTGTTCATAATCGAGAAAATAGATACACAAAATTAACACTTCAGATTCCTATACGCCGAACCATGAAGTTCAATAAATCTTTTGTTTGCACCGCCTCACGCCTCTTCAACACCATCGATTTATATACTGTAAGTTCGTCAACATTGCAAGCAGTGCAGCTTTCAAAAGACATCTTTCATCCTGCTTCTTGGAGCAGTATACCTCTCACATTTGATTACTGCATTATGTTAAAATACTTTTTTTTTAAGTTCAATTATAACATCAGGACAATAGCTGACAACCTGTCTAATTTAATAGCTTTTCTTGTACAGTATATGATGTTTGCTTTTCGGGCTGAAACTGTGTCTGTATGCTCTCTTTTGTAAATAATCTTTCCTTTATCATCATTATTATTATTATTATTATTGTATTATTACTGTATTTTTGTTACTATTGTTAGACTATTATTATTTATATTGTGAATGTAAGTGAAATGTTTTATTTGTGTAAGCCCTAACCTTATTTTATGTAGGGCGCTACTGTAAAGGAGCTCTTAAGCTCTAAGTGTAGCCGTGAAAAGAAAATCAATCAATCCATCTCCTCCTCTTTCTTTTCCTCCTCCTTCTTCTCCTCCTCCTTCTTCTTCTTCTTCTCCTTTTCATCCATCTTCTCAATATCTTCCTCCTCCATCTCATTCTCCTCCTTCTCCATCAACTTCTTGTTATTATTATTATTATTATTATTGTTACGTGTTAGTCCTAGTAGCACGTTCGTAAATTGGATCACAGTAGGTAGAAAGCACAACACAATTGGCCCTTGAAAGAAATACGTTTTATTGTAGGTCTAGCAAGTTACAGTACACCATAAACACTTGGAAACCAATGGGAGGTCTCAGTCAGGTTCCTCCCTTATGGAGTTCACTCACCTCCTTTTCACTTGCTCGCGTAGTTGATCCCTCAATAATTAGGTAGACCCGTTCCTGGCTAGAAGTAACGGTACTCTTCCTCATGTAAACAAGCCACGCTCACTTGTTCTGAATGTACACTGTCTCGCCGTCCGCAGGCTAGGAAAACAGTCCACTGCGTTTCGCAATCCACACAGCACTTCACTGCACTGCAATAGCCTCTGTCGCACTGGAAAACACACTCACTCGCTCATAAACACATTCCTCAAAAACTCCGCTCCCCTCGCTGGCCAGGTCGCTTATATAGCGGGGCTGGTGACTCAATGGATGTTTCCAGAGCAGTCCAGGATTCACAGCTTCTCGAAAGTTCCATTTATGGGTGAGCTGCTAGATTCTAGACCATACCCTTTTGTTCTTACAGCCCTGTTGCGTAAGGCACTAGCAACACACAGTCTGGAATAGCCTGGGGAGGCCTGAGTCACGCGCGGGCGACGAAACTGTCTAGCAATCGTAACATTACTATTATTATTATTATTATTATTGTTGTTGTTATTATTTCAGTTAAGTAATATTTCAAACTATGACCGCAGTTGGGATTCGGAACTGAATCTCCTGCTATCCAGGCTAAGGACCTCAATATTTTAGCGTGTGCAATGTTCAACAGTGTTTGCCACTTGTCAGATTCCCGAGTATTTGCTTGACATGTCTCTTGTTGTTAGTCGCAGGTAGTCCATATCTAATTGGTGTGTAACCTTGTTCTGTTCCAGGTAACGTCCGAGCGCCTGTACTGAGCGTTCAGAGTTGTGAGTACAACTCTTGTTATTTAACATTGAGAGAAATATACAGTATATTTTAGGTATTAAATCTAGGGATAAGGTCTATTAGTGGTGGCGATGTTCTGTTTAACGCTGGCGGGTAAAAGCAGTCATTGTGCAGAGAATGAATGCCTTGTAATAGAAAGGATGGAAGGAATATTATTCCCTGTCAGTCTTGTCCTGAATAATACAGACACACACTCGCAACGCATTGACATCAAGGGAACATGAACATATGAATTGGGAATGATGATTGCAAGGCGGTCCCCTTGTGGACGACTATCGAGCGCTCGTGATCTGTGAGGAGTGATGCGTGCCAGCAGGGGCTGAAGGACCATCACCGTCAGCTGTTGAGGGAACTTGAAGTTTCCCTATCCTCGCTTATCACCACTTCATCTCCACAGTAGTTCATTTGGACCGTCACCCTACTGCTCAAAGGCTGGCCGTCTCTTTGATCGGCGCCCTTACGACAAGCTACTGTGCGGCGCTGATTAAAACATGGCCGTTAAGCTCCTGCACACTCTGGCTTGCGTGAGCTTACCTTTTGGTTGCTCTAATCATATTCTCCAAGAAGAAAGAAGTGTCTGACAATGGTTGGTTGTAAGTTAAACCCGCATAACTCTAAGGTCATTAATAAATCAGTCGACAGAATTAAATATTGTAATCATTTCTTGGCAAACAATGTACCGCTCGTCAAAGTTTAAATTATATTCTAATCAATACTTACACAAATATAGCTATTCATAAGCCTATTTTCAATTTAAAAAAAGGATTATGAGATCACCTTTTGTCCGCGTGTGTGTGTGTGTGTGTGTGTGTGTGCGTGTGTGTGTGTGTGTGTGAGGTGTGGGTGTGTCCCCTAATAACTCTAAACGGCTTGAGCGATTTCAATGAAACTCGGTAAGTTCATAGCACTATTCGGGGCGACCTCGACCGTGCCTTTCAAATTTTGTTACGTCTCACCAACCCAACATGGCGGCTGTACGAAATATTTCACCAGCATTCAATTTCTCCGATACTATTCCCGATATCACCCTGGAATTTTTACGGTGATAAAGGGAACTACTAGAAGCTCACCTATGTGACTTTTGAAAAACTGGTAACTACAAAACCAACATGGCGGCTACGCGAATTTGCGACTTGTAAATAGACGTTTCTCGCGATTTAACCAACCAAACGCAATAAAACTTGGTACAGTATATGTTTATACACATTGTAATGCACCGACATCTAACTTGGTTCAATTGTTTACATAACCACAAGATGGCGGATGTGCGAAATATTTCACCGGCATTCTATATCTCTGTAACTATTAGCGGTATCACCCTGAAATTTTGTACGGAGATAAAGGGCACTACTGGAAGTTCATCTATAAGACTTTCAAAAACCGGTTAACTACAAAATGAACATGGCGGCCAAGCGAATTTGAAAATGTTATATAGAACTTTCTCGCGATTTAATGTTCCAAACGCAATGAAATCTTTTACAGGAAATGTTTATACACATTTTAATGCACAGGTATCTAATTTAGTACAATTGTTTACATATCCTCAAGATGGCGGCTGTGTGAATCTTAAAATTAAGTTTTTATTTCTTGTGTCGTAATCATGGGATCGAAGTGAAAGTTTGAATAATGAACCTACGCAATAATTTTCCTTTAATGGTACAAGTCTCTATGGCCTATACATTTAACAATCCAACACGGCGACCTTCCGAAATATTTAGTCGGCTCTCAATATCTGCGAATCTATCATAGCAATCAAACTGAAATTTTGTATGTTGATAGTGGCAATTAACATAAATAAGATACTCGTATATGAAAATTGGCTGTACATGTTCCACCTGACATTGAGGCCTTCTTCAGCTCAATTAAGAATAAAAATAAAATACTAGAGATGTACTTAAGTCTAATGTTTGTTTGATATGAAAAATGTTTATGAGATAAATTGTAATTGAAAGAATGAAATATAGTACATTATGCAACGAGGCTATAATGGCAATAATGTAAACACAAGTATGTTTATAAAACGAGCGTAGCGAGTTTTATAATTTCCATAAGAGTGTCTTAATTACCATTATAGGTGAGTTGCATACGACTGTTTATGTTCGACGATAATTATAACTTTATACACCGCGGACAGGCCAACAAGGACCACGCAAATATCACTTCTTTATAGGTCTAGTTTCCTTCTTTCTCTTCCAGAAGTCTTTCATCCTGGTCGACTGTGCAGCTCTTCTTTCAGCAGTCCATTCTCCTCTGTTGAGATTTTTCTTCTCCCCGACAAGAATTTTGAGACCAAAAATTTTTTTTCTGTACTCTATTCGATTTAGACAATCTTCTTCAGTAATTTTGAATTTTTGAAGTTCTTCTTTCATTTGTTTTACATAGCCTCCTTGTCCTTTATAGTTCCAGATTTTATCAAAAATTTGTTTGTTTAACCTTGAGCAATCCATGCGGACCATATGTCCGTAGAACTGAAGTCGCCGTTTTCTGATCATCACTTCAAGGTTGTCGATTTTACTATAAATTTCTGCATTCGATCTCAGTCTATAACCTTCCTGTGTTTTCCTAGGACCATAAATCCTTCTTAAAATTCTTCTTTCTATCTTGAGCAAATTCTCCATTCCGGTTATATTTGTAGTTTCCATGCCGTACAAGATGACTGGTCTAACAACAGTATTAAAATGTCGTAATTTTGCATTGATAGACAGGTTCTTTTTATTGTATATATTTTTTGTACAAAAATTTAATCTTTCCAATTTCCCTTTTTTGTTCTCGATTGCCAATTTATCCGTCCCATTGCTACTAATTATTTCTCCAAGATATTTAAATCGGTCAGTGACCCTGGTGCTCCCATAATTTGTTTTTATCATTTTCTTAGTGTATTTCTGATCACTTGTCATCATCTCTGTTTTTACCAACGAAATCTGTAAGCCCGCTTTTTCCGCCGTTTCTTTTAACTGATCAATTTGGTTAATAGCTTCTTGTTCTGATTCAGCAAACAACGCTACGTCGTCAGCAAATGCTAAACCTTTGACTCTGAGGTTCTTATTCTTTGTACCAATTTTAGCACTTGAATCGTTCTTCTCCCAAAACGTCCTCATGACTTTATCCAAGACCAAATTGAAAAGCAGTGGTGATAGACTGTCCCCTTGTCTTAGCCCAGTTTTTACCTCGAAGGCTCGCTAACTTCATTTAAAAATTTGACTCTGGAAATCGTATTAGTTAATGTAAGTTTTATTAAATTTATGGTTTTTTGATCAACTTGGTATTCCTTCAATGTGTCAAAAACAGTATCCCTATCCACTGAATCATACGCTTTCTGAAAATCAACGAATGAGATAAAGATATTCTTTGGCCTGTTGTTGTAATATTTTAATATCAATTTTAAACTAAGAATTTGTTCTGCACACGATCTATTCCTTCTGAAACCTCCTTGGAACTCGCCAAGCTGTGGTTCGATCTGTGGTTCAAGTCTGTTTAAAAGTAATTTGGCAAATATTTTATATGTGACAGACAACAATGAGATCCCCCTATAACTATTGACATCAATTTTTGAGCCTTTTTTATGTAGTGGATGAATTAAGGCGATTAACCAGTCTTCTGGAATTGCTTCCTCAATCCAAATTTTCTGGAATAGATTTGTCGTCGCTATTAAAAATTCATCATCTACAAGCTTCCACATTTCTGCAATTATTCCATCCTTGCCTGAGGCTTTATTGTTTTTAAGTGAGTTGATAATACATTTAACTTCATTTACATCTGGGGGCGTAGAGTCAAAATTTTGTGTTGTAAATTTGAAACTCAACTTGTCTGTCGGTTTTGGACAATTTAACAACTTCTCAAAATACGCAGCCAAGATATCACAATTTTCCTTGTTGTTTAATGCTAGCGTACCATCTTCCCTTTTGAAATTTAAACTCGGCGCTGAATATCCAGTGATTTCATTCTTAAATGCTCTATAAAACAATCGGGTGTCATTTTTCTTAAAATTGTCGTCCATTTCCATTATTTGGTCCTTCATATATTTTCTTCGAATCGTTCTTAAAGTCTGGTGGGCCATTTTCCTTAATCTTTGTACTTCCTCTAAATTTTCTGGAGTCTTGTTCCCGTTCCACTTGTGCCAAGCACAATGTCTTTCTTTGATCACTCTTTCACATTGTTCATTCCACCAAGCATGTTTCCTATAAAAGTTCAACGGTGCAATTTCCTGAGCTGGTTCAAGAAGGTTATTAGTAACATCATTCCAATTGGTTGGTATTTTAAGTTTTCCTTGAAATTCTATCCTTTTTTCATTTGTAAGAACCTCTCTATTAATTTTCGGAATTTTAATTCTAGTTGTATTTTGTTTGCGTGTAAAAGGTATGAAATTCATCTTGATTTGAGAAAGGTAATGATCTGAAGTTACATTAATGGATTTTCTGACCTTGACATTTTGAATTTCTTTGAAACAATTTCGAGAGATAGCTACATGATCTAGTTGAAACTCACCCAGCAACGCATTTGGGGAGACCCATGTTTTCTTTTTACTTGGTTTTGCTTTAAAATGTGTGGACATAATCTTTAAGTTTAGATGTTCACAGAGTTTAACCAATCTCTCACCATTCCTGTTGGTTCTATTGTGAGCGGGATATTTACCTATTATATCAGAAAATTTTCTCTCAGATCCAAGCTGAGCATTGAAATCTCCAAGTAAAATTTTTACATGATTAGAAGGAATTTTGAGAATTTCGGCTTCTAACTCGTCCCAAAATTCATCAACTTTCTCTGGATTCGTTTTATTATCCTTATTTATAGGAGCATGGGCGTTGATTAGCGTGTATCTCTTATTGAGAGATTTTATAGTTAGAAAAGATAGTCTGGCATTCACACTTCTAAAAGTGATAACTGCGTCCAAAAATTTCTTGTTGACCATAAAAGCTGTTCCAAGATGTGGCATGTTCTTCATCACTCTCTTCCCAACTTTTCCTTTGAAAATTCGGAAGTTGTCAGATTCAAAGGTGTCCTCATCCAAGAACCTGGTCTCTTGAAGGGCTAATATTGTAATGTGATGTCTATGAAGTTCTGTTGTTAGTTGTTTTAATTTTCCAACCTGAATTAAGGAATTCACATTGTATGTTCCAAAAAAATATTTTCTCATTTTCTTGAATCTTGAACTGTTCTTGTGGTGCTCCGATTCACCATAATGTAACCCTAAACTGCTAGGCACCCTGGAATCCGATTTACGCCTAGCATTGTCTTCAGGGTAATCATGACCAATAGAAGCTAAATCCATGATATTAAAGTAAATGTGGGTTGGACAAAGTCCAACGTTATACAACTAAGATTGTGAGTCCTAGAGGTTGCCTCAAGATGTGTTCTGGCTCTTATTTTACGGCTTAAGCCAACCCTCCTCCTTTCTCCGGGCTTGGGACCGGCAACAGAAACTACTGAGCTACTCAATCCACCCAGTAGATCCTGCAGGCGGAGTTTATAACTTTATTATATGTTTTAACATAAATGTTTATAAATATCTGTGGGATTCAGTTAGTGAACAGCCTTGCTGACTGAGCAGAGTGCATGCGTGGGTCAAAGCACTTCGAAAGCAGAGACCATTCACTTTGCTTGCCAATGCTATTGTTTACAGCCTGCGTGATGTCTAGTGCCGTCCAGCTGTAGCATTCACTAATATTGTCACCGAAGTCGTTTGAAAGCAATGCGCTGTGTAGAAATTGTAGCTGGGGATATTAAGGTACAGTGCAATTTCTTGTCTCATATTCGCCAGTTTATTTACGTGAACATTTGGACGGTGCACTTTCCATGTTAGTAATTTATATAGAAGGTTGCTGTGTTGCTAACTTCTGGACGTAGATTCATCAATTTCTTGCATATATCATAGCATTTTCTTGTTACCGTAAAGGTTCATGCTGATTTTGTCTTTGTGTTTGGGATTGTAACTACAATGGTTGATCCGATATCCAATTTGAACTTTCAAATTAAGTAATTCATGTCCGACTTGTTGGATTTTGAGCGATTGCACGAAGGTATCCTTACCTAATTGGTCAATGAATGAGCTCTGATTGGCTGAAGGAACTGTCTCATAATGAAAAACAGTACTATAATGACCATCATTATGACACAGTCTTCTGACGTATAATAGTTACATTTTGACATCGTCGAACATAAAATCATAAAAATGGGTATCCTTACAATGTAATATTAATTGTGAATAAATAAAATATTGGGCTTCATATTAAAAATTCAAAAATATAGAAAATAAAATAATTATAAAGACACGTGCCGAAGATCAACCACAAGCTTTACTACCCCTCCGAAGGAAGGCATACTGAGGGATTTTTAACTCTCTTTAAATGACTTCGGCCGGGTTTGAACCCGCGATCTTGGAAATGTATATAATCGTTATTGTTTTGGCTCCTTTACCTGTGTATACCCCCTTAAAATAATTAATAACAACACGTTGTGTTAAGAAGCACGACATGCTGAAGATTGATGTTTTAAGGGTCTTGAAATCTTCAACGTTCTATGAGCGGTCAACTTTCGATTCCATTGTATTCAAATATTTTTGACTGAAGTTGTTTCTCTTCCCGCCTCACTATTTACCTCCACCACTTCTACTTCTTCTTCTTCGTCGTAGTTCCATTTCGAACGTCGTGACCCTTCACGCTGTTCTGTTAACAATACCCCGTCATACACCACGGTCTTCTGCTGCGAGCATTAATTACTGAAGTGGCAGATTAGTCAGACTCTTAATCTGGCCAAGGTACCGGTACGGAGCGCGTCTCCTCGGCGGTTTCCGTCAACTTTACCCTGGATGATACACTTGTCAATGCCGTCTCGCCGGATGACATGGCCGAAAAATCTCCACATTTGCCTTTGGATGTTTAGGAGTAAGCGTGATTTAGCAGCAATCCTTAGCTCCTTCAGAATAGATTCATTTGTTCTTCTTGCTACCCACAATATTCGTAGCATTCTTCGATAACACGTCATCTCGAAGGCTTCGATTCTCCTACGGTATGCAGTGTTTATGGTCCAGGACTCAGAGCCATACGTGACGATAGGAAATACCAAAGCTTGAACCAGTTTCCTTGGTAATATGATCCTTTCATATTATCGTTAGACTAGACAGTGCTTTCTTAGCCATACCTACTCCTCTTTAAATTTCTCCTTCACAGTTTCACTTAGTGGAAATGCGAACTCCTACGTAGACTATTTCTTCCTTGAGATCGATATCGATATCTTCCCCCACAGAGACCAGAAAAGTGACTGAAAGACCGTTTTACCAATAAAACAAAATATTTCGTTCCCAGGAAGGTGAAGTACTAGTTATCGACAGGTCGTTATCGCGTTGCTGCCAAGGGAGCTGATATTTCCGTTAACAGCTGTTCAACATGGTTCAGCTGATATTATCAAAGTTTCTTGCGGAAATAAACAAGTGTTTTGAGAATTGAAGGCCGTTAGGTCGTGTGGGACTCAAACTCGTGACCTCTGACCACTGAGCTATTGGTGAATATTTTAATTGACACTTTATAATGATATATCTTTGAGGGGTTATAGTCCTACACACATATGGTATCAGACAAACTCCACACGCTACATTGAAGTCCACAGGATCACCCAGGAATCAGCTAAGTACCCGCATGCATTTCATTTGTGTTGCATGATTACTGTAGTGTGTGCATGTCACATAAATCCAACATAATATATTATTCGGTGGCGTAGTTGGTAGCATGCAGAGCTTCTATGCCTATTTCTTCTTTGAGATCGATATCTCGTATTAGCTGGAAGGGACGAAGTAATGCACGCTGTCTGTCCACGAAAATGCATAGACATTCTGAAGATGTCCATTGCCATCAAGCAACACTTGGTTCGGTTTATTGTAAGACCTGATTCTTCAATAAATGCCGGAAAATAAGAGATATGCTAAGGCTCAGATACCCGTGGTCGCCAGCCTTTGTCGCATTAGTTGTGAGCCCATCAGGAGATTGTGGAGATACAGTTTGAGGTAGTAAATGTTGAGTCACGGCTCAGACTCCCCCTAGTGTTGTGTGTGTGGAGTGAGGGGCACATCCATCACCGCGAGACAAGGCCGCGATACATTAAAGAGATTGTATTTCCTGAGCTTTCCACTAAATACAAGATTAACTCCCAGACTTATATTGCCTGCCGAGTTTGTTCTGTGTGGATGACATATCTTATTATTCACCGCATGTCCTCTGATCTTATCACCACACCAACCCATTTTCTTTCCTCCTCTTTCGCTTTATCTTCAGCGTTGTCTCGTATATGGCGCTCTTGAGTGTAATACGGAGGGAAGATTTTCCACCGAGTTCAGGAAATCAGTGAAGACTTTAGGTCGAGATATAGGAACACAATCTTCCAATTATTAGCTAGGGGGAAGTATACCCCCCTCCCCAGGGGTATAGCACGTGATTGGAGACGAGGAATATACGATTGAAAGACGCCTGTCGTCTTTTGAGATGGCTAATCATTAGCTAAGGGGTCTCCTATGAACCTTTTGTAAGTTAACACACAACTAAGCGTTCAAAATTTAATTTAATTTGTGGGCCCTATAATTAGTTTATTAATAATTAATAATGTTTATTTTATTTTAATTCATTTTATATTTTGATCTTAATTTTAGTAATATTAATTTCTATTATTTTAATATAAACTAGCATTGTCCGTCGCGGCTTCGCCCGCGAATATTCTAGTTGTAAAGAGTACACCTAGCAAAATCTCAATCATGAATGCTATGACTGATTTATCCTTGGTGTGAATAATCAGACTTTATCAATTCAGCTACTGGTGCAGTGGTTAGGGGTTTGTCATTCCTTCATAGGCATATCAGAGCGAAGTTAGCTTTCTGGGAATATAACAGACTGTTAATTTAAGGGCCTTTGAATGTGGTTTTCGGAGACCCTTTATAGTCGGGTGAAAAAGACCTTTCGTACCACACTCACACGTGAAAATTGCGTGAAAAATTCTAGAGTGCCCCTTAAGCGCATTATACTGTATGTATTGATGAATTTTACAGCTTAATTTGGTTCAGTGATAACCTTATAACCGTCTGGAAACTTTCACAGTAATGTAATAATTGGAATTTCATTGCGTCTTACAGAAATAGATGGACCTGTGAGATTCTGTTACCATGGTTACCGTGTTGCATTCTTTCATTATTTCATTGTAAATATACATGTTTTAAGGTATTTATTTAATTGTGTGGCATTTAAAGGGTCAGTGAGTGCGTTTCGCTTACGCATTGGGTTATGCTGAACCTGTAGGTACCCCATATGTGTAGGTTGGTGTTAATGGGACCTTATTTTCGGTACAAAACTGGAATGGGATCTTGGCAAAATAATATAGGCAGGGATTATGATACGAATTAGTTTAATTTTATATTTGATATTATTTACTGAAATGTTTATCTTTTTAATGATTTATGTTTTTATTATTTTAATTTTAATTATGTTTTTGATTATAATCATTTTAAATTTATTTTACTCCACTCATTTTAATTTTCAAATTTTGTATTTATATTAATTTTATTTTCAATTTTCTTGTCGTCATGGCCTAGTAGAAGGTATTTGCCTGGAGTTTAAAATGGGAAACCACTTCAAGGATGGTCGACAGTAGTGTTCGAAGCCGTGAGTCGGTAGATACTTTGCCCCAAGGCCTTAGCGATCGTAGCTCCCGTGGTCGGGCATGAACTATGCAGCAAATATAATGGCATTGAACTGTAATTTCGACCATTGCTTTAATCAACTAATTATAGAGTGCAGTGCATTGCGACACGTGTACAGAACTTGATTACATCAGGTGCAATGGGATTTGGCTATATTCGTTTGTGACCCCCTCAACTGCAGTAACTTCAGTTCTCTTTGACTAAGTATTATTACTATCATGCTTTATATTGTTATTATTATTATTATTATTATTATTATTATTATTATTATGATCGGGTAGGACCCGGATGTTGATGACATGTCATATTTTACTGAGCTGTCTGAAACAATGCTGAAGTACATACAAACTCCGGATGGGCCACCCCGTCTTCAAATACGTCATTATTTTTTACTTTGCATCTTTTTGCATTTTTTTTTGTTATTTTTCCACTTTAAGAGAATATTTTTAAGTTTGGTAGATTTTTTGGGTCATATTTTAGAGAAATTGGCCTTTTAAGGTCAGTTTGTTTTACAATTTAGTCATGTTACAGCTTTTTGGTACCAAATACTACCACAACACCTAGCTTCGGACTTGGCTACTAGATGCCATCGCAGTTAGCACCTGGCGCCTAACGTTGGAACTAATATATCCTTATCAAACTAACCTACAAATTATAGCTCCACAAGTGTAGTTAGTGGAAGGTTCTTTCTCGTGCCATGAATCTATGACATGGGACCGACGGCTTTACTTCCCCTCCGAAGGAAGGCATAGTGAGGGATTTTTAACGCTCGTAAAAAGTCCGACGGCTTCGGCCGGATTTGAAACCGCTATCTTGGGCATAGAAGCTCAGCATGCTACCGACTACAAAAACAATACCTTAGCTGGTTTTGGTAACAATGAGTTAGGTCCAAGTATACGGGGAAAACAAGACTCAGTGCACCGAAAAAGGAGTCATATGCTTATCTTTCCAATCATATACCTTATTTTACTCCAGGTATAATTTATCATTGTTTAAAATTATATAGGTAGTAAAAAAGAAAATAAATATAGCTGGTTATTTTTTAATATAAATTTCATAAATTTCTTAACCGCCGTTTACTGGACATACTATATTGTGACTTAGCCCCTTCTTTTCCTGTGCTCTTCAATTGAGTACAATGGATTTGACCTACTAGAAATCATTTCAAATTTTGTTTGATTCACATTGAAAGAAGATAGAAATTGCTAAATCGGTTTCAAGATAACAGGATAACTTGTAATGAAATATTATAATCGGTTAATACCTTAATCCATCCATACTTGCCCCTCGAAGGAAACACTCCAGCGCTAACACGATGTCGACAGAGGTCAAATTTGAACTCAACCCTGGCTGGACGGCGGCTAATTTACATCACGAGTTGCCGCATATTTTATGATTGGTTTGTTTGCCCAGTAATGAATACGGTGTTGGATTTGAAAGAGTGTGGACACAGGATCTCCCAGCTGGTGCTTGGTTTACAACAGAACTCTGACAGCCATGACGCATGTCAATCATGTTCGAGAGTGTGATGTTGCCACACAGTTCACTGCCACGTTCAGTTTGTGGATGCTTGTGGGCGGAACCACGTGACGGGATGCGACGATCCGAAATCGATACGTAATTAAGTGTTGTGGGCAATCTCAAGACCTGAGCCTTTCTCATAGTTGGAATACTTCGCACGTGTCTGGGTCGACCACCATGTTCTCTAACAGATACCTTTTGGCCACTTTGATAATATGAGGTGTCCCTCAGGGTAGTGAGATTGGGCCCCTGTTATTTCTGGCACTTACTCAATGTGACTGCCGATTGTTTGCGGATGATTGTGTAATATATCGACAAATTATTAGCTCACAAGACAACGCTCAGTTACAAACTGACCTCAACCTGGTTCATAAATGGGTGGTTGACAAGAAAATCAAGATAAATACGAGTGAAGGCATAATCTTCAATATAATATCAGCTCGGAAATACTTGTAGTAGAAGACTCGTGCAAGTACTTGGGCATTTGGACAACTGAACTTCACAGTTGGTCACAGGGTACACATGCTGCTAACCTATGCATGTGAAATACACAACACTGCTCAGATTATAAGGGACGACAGCAGCGTACACATTATGGGAAATATTCTTTCATTAACCGTGGTATTGATAATCACCTGCCACAGTCTTCGAGCTTTTCCCCAATCATATTGATGTGTTTAAGAAAAGACTTTTAAGTTTTGGGAAAATACTGCCATGTAATTACTAGGCCTATAGTTCCCAAAAATCTACAACGACGCCTTCAATAGAGATCTCTTCCGTAAAACGATACTGACTAATGGGCTAACCCGAGATGGGACACCGAAACTGAAAAGAAGACAAGCTACCACCTGGACAGCGGAGCGCAGGATGACTCACTCACAGAGAATGAGGGAATTCTGGGCTCAGAGGAAAGCGAAGCAAATTGCCAAGTGAAAATAAAACCAAGTAGTTCCGTGAAGAACTATACGGCCTATTTTCATATATCCTACTTATGTTAATTGTCACTATCAACATACAAAATTCCAGTTTCGTAGATATTGAGAACCGACTAAGTATTTCGCCATGTTGAATTTTATATATGTAGGTCCTAGAGTTATGTACTGTTACATGAAGATTATTGTGTACGTGTAGCATTCAAACTTCAATCGCATGTTAGGAAACAAGAAGTAACAACGAGAATTTAAAATCACCCACAACTGCCATTTTGTGGTTATGGAAACAATTGAAATAAATTAGATGCCAGTGGATTAACATTTGTATAAGGATTTACTGTAACAAGTTTCACTGTACACGGATGGATAAATTGCGAGAAACGTCCATGTGAATATTTATACTTCGCGTCGCCATGTTGGTTATTGAAAGGTTATTGAAAGTCCTGTAGGTGAACTTATGTTTATAGCCCCCATGAACATAAAAAAATCAGTTTGATTGCTATAATAGATTCGTAGATATTCAGAGCCGTCTAAATATTTCGGATGGTCGCCATGTTGGATTGTTAAATGTATAGGCCATAGAGTCATGTACCATTAAAGGAAAATTATTGCGTAGGTTCATTATTCAAACTTTCACTTCGATCGCATGATTACGACACAAGAAATAAAAACTTAATTTTAAAATTCGTACAGCCGCCATCTTGAGGTTATGTAGAGAATTGAAATAAATTAGATACCAGTCCATTACAATGTGTATAAACATTTCCTGTACCAAGTTTCATTGCGTTTGGGACATTAAATCGCGAGAAAGGTCTATTTAAAGTTTTCAAATTCGCTTGGCCGCCATGTTCGTTTTGTAGTTAACTGGTTTTTGAAAGTCTTATAGATGAACTTCCAGTAGTGCCCTTTATCTCCGTACAAAATTTAAGGGTGATACCGCTAATAGTTTTAGAGATATAGAATGCCGGTGAAATATTTCGCACATCCGCCATCTTGTGGTTATGTAAACAATTGAACGAAGTTGGATGTCGGTGCATTACAATGTATATAAACATATACTGTACCAAGTTTTATAGCGTTTGGTTGGTTAAATCGCGAGAAAGGTCTATTTAAAAGTCGCAAATTCGCGTGGCCTCCATGTTGGGTTTGTAGTCTCCAGTTTTTCAAAAGTCACATAGGTGAACTTCAGGTAGTTCCCTTTATCACCGTAAATAATCCAGGGCGATATCGGTAATATTTTCGGAGATATTGAATGCTGGTGAAATATTTCGCACAGCCGCCATTTTAGATTGGTGAGACGTAACAAAATTTGAAGGGCACGGTCGGGGTCGTCCGGAATATTGCTATGAACTTACCGAGTTTCATTGAAATCGCTCCAGCCGTTTAGAAGTTATTAGGGGACACACACACACACACACACACCATCACACACGCACACACTGACAGACACACGGACAAAAGGTGATCTCATAAGCCTATTTTTTTTTTCAAAATTGAAAATAGGCTAAAAACCTTAACGTGGTCCTAGACGGCCTCAACAAATTACATATTCTTCTTCTCGCGGATGGGTAACTTGTGTTAGGACCACGCGGGATCAACGTATGTTGAGCCTTCTTCTTTGCCCAATAGCTCTTCATATGCAAGGGTTGTTGTAGTTTCTGTTCCTCCTATCATGCACGTCGTGTTGGTTTCTTCCGATATTCCTCAAATACCCTTGTTTGAACAATATTCCTGATAAAAAACTAGATATAAAACTAGATAATAAATAAATAAATATGAGGTTTAAGTTCCCATTTAACTGCTGCAGTTCTATGGACACCGGGATAGCAGAATGTAGCCCTAGGAGAAGGTGTTAATCGTGCCAGTAAATGTATTCATAGGAGATGTTAGTTAGTTAGTCAGTTCTTGTTGTTTTAAAGGGAGGTTGTAAGCTGTTTTGGGTCAAAAAGTGGAATTTTAGATTTTATGTTATTTTGATAGCCTGAAGTCCAATTTATAATATACATATGCTTATTTGCTGAAAATGTTAACTAAACACCATTTATAGGTCATTTATCACCACGGCCCCTTGAGGATCTGTTCCTGAGAATTGGCAAATTCTCTCCTCCTCATTCTTCTTCTCCTTCTCTTTCTCCTTGTTTTCTCTCTCTAAAGAAGCTAGTATGTTAAAAAGAAACCAGAAGAGGGACAGGGAAGATGAAGACAACCCAGGTGATCCTGAATATGGACCTGGTGCACATTAAGGTAACTCTTATCTTTAAGAGTACTTTTCTTCACTTTAAATTTTTTCGAGGCAAGTGTTCCTTTTTCTCAGGAAGTATTAACAATAGCGCTCTGCAATATGATCAACTAAAGGGTTGTATGTTTTCCTGTGATTTTATCATAAATAGAAAAATAATATTTTATGTTTTCGTAGATTAAAAAGTTGAAAAATTTAACCTCTGAAAAAAAATTATTTACAAACAAACACATTTACAAAAACAACCTTTTAAAGATAAAATATAGATCTAAATATCTGTAAGGTTTTGTTTCAATAGGTTAATTACTTAATGAGAAAAAGGAACATGAAGTTGACAAATTTAACATGGCGGAGATAGAGCTTACAACCTTTCCTTAAGGGGCAGAACTACGAGGTCATCTGCCCTCATAGGAGATGGTGGACTGGAATTTGAACCCGCAATATTAGTTTTTGCAGGCCATCGCTCTATGTACAGTATATATAATTAACAAATTAATTCCACATTAATATGTTTCTATAATATTCAGACTTCAAATTAACGGCGAATGTATTGTGAGAAGAATCATCAATCATTAAAGCCTGTTATGTAGTAGGGGATAACAACGAGCTAGGAAAAATCCTCGTGCGGCTTTTACATGGTTTCACAGTGTCATTGGCTGTGATGATTGATGACTCGTCTTTTTTCGCGGGGCGTTATTAGGTTTGTGATGCAGCTCATTGACGTTTCGCGCCGGACATGCATTCCCTCTCTCCCATACACCATGATTATAATTATTGAATGGTCTATAATTGCTGTAATAGGTTTAAGTGAAACAGTTAATCGCGTGACTGGTAGCCATTACATGGGATTAGCTCTGCCTAAAGGAGAGAGAGCCTTCAGCTCCAAACATATCAAGAATCAGAAACATCAATACGTATGAGAACTAAGAGTGAGAATTACGCTAGTTTCTCCCAAGTTATGCTGCAGTTTACGGCACGGTTTTTGGCCGGTCAGCCCCGGTTGCGCAGTCGTATAGAGAAGAGTCGGTGAGCCTCAGGAATTAACAATTGATTCGTGCGTTGTTTTCTGCTCACGTATCAATTGCACGTGCTTGAGGCTCACCCACTCTCCTCTATACGACTGCGCAACCGGGGCTGACCGGCCAAAAACAGCGGTATAAACTTTGTTGTTGTTGTTGTTGTTGTTGTTTGAGTCTTCAGTCTTTTGACTGGTTTGATGCAACACTCCATGCCTCCCTCTCCTGAGCTAATCGTTTCATCTGAGGCAATCTGTTTAACATATTCTAACCTTGGTCTACCCCTACATTTCTTGCCCTCTACCCTTCCTTCCATAACTAAGCTTGCTATTCCTTGGTGTCTTAGTATGTGTCCTACCAACCTATCTCTTCTCTTCATTAGCAGTCGCCAGAAACATCTCTCCTCTCCCACTAGTCTTAATACCTCTTCGTTTGTAACCCTATCTACCCATCTGATCTTCATCATTCTCCTGTAACACCACATTTCAAATGCTTAAATTCTCCTCTTTTCCGCTTCACCAATAGTCCAAGTTTCACTTCCATAAAGTGCCACGCTCCAGACAAAGGCCTTCAAAAATGACTTCCTAATACATAAATCTATATTCGATGTCAACAGATTCCTTTTCTGTAGAAATGCTTTCCTTACCTGAGCCAACCTACTTTTTATATCCTCTTTGCTTCGTCCATCACTGGTTATTTTGCTTCCTAAGTAAAAGAAGTCTCCGACTTCCTTTATTTTTTCACCTGCCAATTTGATGTCCATAGAGGTTTCTGATTTATTTCGGCTGCATTCCAATATTTTTGTTTTACATTTATTAATTTTCATCATGAATTCTTTCCTCAAGACGGAGTTCATACCATTCAATAACTCATTCAAATCCTCAGGCGTGTCGGCCAAGATGACGATGTCATCAGCAAATCACAGAGTTGAAATTATTTCTCCTTGAATATTCACTTCCACTTTAAACTTTTCTCCAATTTCCTTCATTGCTTGCTCAATGTAAAGATTGAAACGTATGGGTGATAAGTTGCAGCCTTGCCTTACACTTTTCTGCATACCAGCTTCTGTGTCATGTCCTTCAGCTCGAATGACTGCTATCTGGTTTCTGTATAGATTGTAGATCACCCTCCTATCCTATTCCAATCGTTTTCAAAATGTCAAACAATGTAGTCCAATCAACATTATCAAAAGCTTTTTCTAAGTCTACAAATGCCATGAACGTTCTCTTATCTAAACTTTAAATTCCCAATTATAATTTTCAACATTGTTATGGTCTCCATCCATCCAACCATCCGTAAAAGTCAGGAGATTACAGTACATTTGAAATGTAGGGCGTTACAAAATGAATGGAGAACTAAAAAAATCAATCAATCCGGCTTTTGAAATCAGTGACATTATTGGCTGTCACCCCTGAGGTCTGGGTTTGACTCCTGTTCTAAAGATATTTAATTCTGGTCTGAGGGCTGACACTCAGACTCGTGAGGCAATCCTGGAAGTTTTTCCCCGTGGTTTCTCATTTCTACTCCAGGTAAATACTACAATGGGTCAGGCTGCCTCCATGCCAATCCTCACCTAAATTACAAATACACACCATAATACAGACATCACAATAACACAGGTTATCAGATACAAATATGATTTTAATAGATACACACTCAAGGAAGCCTCCGTGGCTTAGGCGGCAGCACGCCGGCCTCTCACCGTTGGGTCCGTGGTTCAAATCCCGGTCACTCCATGTGAGATTTGTGCTGGACAAAACGGAGGCAGACAGGTTTTTCTCCGGGTACTCCGGTTTACCCTGTCACAATTTCATTCCAGCAACACTCTCCACTATCATTTCATTTGATCTGTCATTTAGTAGCTTGCCACGGTGGGTGAGTGGATAGCGTGTCTGTCTACCAACCCCAAGATTGCAGGTTCGCTCCTGATTTTTGAAAGGCGGCAAAAATACGACACGCTTGACACACGATGTTGGCATGTCAAAGAACCCATTTGAATTCAGTAGGCCGTGTTCAAAATGGCAAAATTAATCTCGGGAGTTTCCGTCAACACAAAGTTCCTCATTTCTGTACTAGAAAGCGCTATAGTGTTCAAGGAGGTTAGATATCTAACCTCCTTGACTTTCATAGTGTTTCAAGGAACAACGAAATTCGACATGCAAGCTACCCTCTGGGTGTCAAATTACAAAGCTTGCACCTGAGGCCATACGATATTATTATTATTATCTGTCATGGAATTAATCATTGCCCCAGGGAAGTGCGACAGGCTTCGGCAGCCGGCACAGTTCATATCCTCGCCGCTATATGGGGGCTTCATTCAATCCATTCCCTGACCCAGTCGGTTGACTGGAAGCAGGCTGTGGATTTTCATTTTCATACACACTCAAGTACATGGGACTGGATGACCATATCCAAGTCTCGCCAAGGAGACAGCAACAAGAAGAATAAATTAGTCGAGGTATCTACGGAGCGATAGAGTGTTCAAGTGTCAAAGTTATGTAGTGAATAACAGTTTGAAATATCGTTCAAGTTCTTTTTCTGGAGAACAAAACAAGACATTCCTCAGATGAGGTTATAAGGAGTAGAGACAGTTGGGACAGGTGATATTTCACCTCCACGCTATCTCATTTTACAGCCGTCTGGTCGCAGACTTTGACAAAGTGTGAACTCACCCACCCTGCGGTGACACCGGCAAAGCATTTGGCTAAGAGGGATATCATAACAATATGCAACAAGAACCCAACACAGACAATTAGATCACCTTTCTTTCACTTCGCATCAATGGGCTGATCCATATCCGACTTCTGGAACAGCTGCATCGACACTGACTTGATGACTAGTACTGTCCTTTCTGAGCTGTGTCAGTGGGTTGGCTGAGAGAAGAAACACTATGGATATTCAGGGTGGTTTCATTTTACATTTAATGTCATTACTTCTTCTTCTTCTTCTTCTTCTTCTTCTTCTTCATTTCATGTTCCTAGTTCCGTGGGTCGGGTTGCGAATCAAGGACCTCCACAGTTGTCTATCCCTGCACCATTCATTTACTTCTTTTCCTGTTACTCCTCTGTTCTCTATGCTTTCCTTCACCGTATCTATCTACCTCTTTCTGGGCCTTCCTCGTGGTCTTCTTCCTGGTATTTTCTCCATAAATATTCTTTTTGGTACACTATATTCTTCCATTCTCATCATATGTCCGTACCACTTCAGCTTACTGGTCTCTATCTTGTCTTGCAGTTTTGGGTATTCAGTTCTCTCCCTAATGTCCACATTTCTGATTTTATCCCTCCGTGTCTTCCCAATTATTCCTCTAAGGAACTTCATCTCGGCTGCTTGGATTTGGCTTTCATCGCGTTTTGCTGTGGTCCAAGTACCTGCTGCATATATCAAAATTGGTGTGTAATACATTGAGAATAGAACTTTCTTGCATTTCTCTGGGACTTCCTGGTTCCATACTAAACCTCTCACACACTGGATTCTCTTTCCAATTTCTTCATTTATTGTACCATCTTCTGTGAGTGTGCTCCACAAATACTTAAAGCTTTTTAAGTACGTCGTTACTCTCAACCAAAAATCTTAAAATTACTGTAACTTGTTTATTGAGTTAAATAACAGTAGCCAACTCCTTTCAATATTATAACGGTGGAAGAAAAAGCTCGCTACTATCATATTAATCACTGTTAAATAATAATATCGTATGACCTCGTGTGTCGGGTGCAAGCTTTGCTATTTGCGCCCAGATGGCTGCTTGCATGTCTTGCATGTTGTTGTTTCTTAGAACGCTATGAAAATCAAGGAGGTTAGTATCAAAGCTCCGTGACTCTATAGCGCTTTCTAGTAGAGAAAGGAGGAACTTTGTGTTGGCGGAAAATCCCGAGATTAATTTTGCCATTATGATCGCGGCCTACTGAATTCAAATGGGTTCCTTAACATGTCACAAATGTATGACATGGGTGCCGTCATTTTTGTCGCCTTTCAAAAATCACTTACCACGGCCAGGAGCAAATCTGCAAACTTGGGGTTGGTAGTCCGACACGATAACCACTCACTCACCGTGGCAAGCATTAATCACTGTGATGCTCGAGACTAGTGAAGCACTTAGTAAAAGTGAAGAGTAACTAATTGGATACCCACTACAACAACAACAACAAAATGATGATGATAATGATGATAACAAGCAGTTCCGTGAAGACCTAAATAGCCTATTTTAGCCTATTTTCATTTTATAAACAAGATGTTCAGCAAAGAACATATAGCCTACTTTCTCCTAAATGTATGGGTATCTTTATGACTCTTTGTCCTCATCCCTAAAACAATCACCCCAACCACAATGTATTGTTTGTTTTCTTTTATATTGATAATAAGCCAGTAGGTGTCAAGATCAATATTATATACTTTATGATGATTGAATAACAAAACTACTAACTTATTGTAATGCATTCACGTCCGTTAATCTCTATATTAAGCCAGCCTGCAAAATTAAGAATCTTCCGCCCCAATCACAGTAGGTGGTGCTGCGACCTATCAGTGAATTAATCTTTATCTTTTACGCCTATGCACTGCAATCGTAATGTACTACGATGGCAGTGTTCTATGGGTGTTGAATGAGTAGGCAGTTTAAAGTATCCAAGAGGGAGGCGATCCAGCTGGCAGTGTTTAAAGGTATTCGGAGCGCGATCGTGGCTAATAGTTGAACTACCAGTATTACAAAATTGCCATACTTCAGGAGGCCAGCTCAGGCATTTACACAGCGTTATGTTTGGAACAATATTACCCACATAACCCACAAGAGGACAGCACCGTACAGAGGCATTAAGAAGGCTGTGGTTAATGACAACGTGTATCTAGTTCTTCTATTCTCCTTTTTCTAATGTCTTCTGTTTATGTGCGATGCTGGGACTGTGATTTTATTAATAAACGAGTGTATACTTTATCCTCTCCTTTGAGCTAAATGACATTTTATTCAGTATCTGTGGAAAAAGCTCGTGCACATCATTTGTAAAAGAATTCAAGAAAAAAAAACCTAACTGTAGCAGTACTCGATCCCCAGTCAACTGCGTGTCAGACTAACATGCTAGCCCAGAGCTAACCGTATCCATGACGTCAGGTGTTCTTAACTGGCATATTAGCTACAAACTGTTGGCAAATAATGACTTTAAATAAACGATTTCTTCACTGCAGTACATCTTCATTAAAGATCATTTCATACAAAGTTTATATTATTGTATCAGTACGGTATATCACATACAACATACTAAAACTACTGAAATATAAGACAGGCACATGAGGACAGCTGCCATCTTGTGTGTGACACAAACGGCTCAGCTCTTTTAAGCCACTCATACTGTATAATATTATAATATTAAATTATAATAAATAACGGATCACGACCTTCAGGATAGCTTAAACCCCCCTAGGCTCGATAATCGGAATTGGTGGGTCTTAAGCTATTTATTAAAATGGTTGCATAATTCACACGGCCGCCATCCTGCAATGGCATGGCCGATGACCTTGAATTTTGGATGAAAGACGCGTCCTATATAAAGGTATGTTGTCACCAAATTTGGTAGAGATCGGATGATTAGTTTAGCCGTAATTTGATTTTACGTTTTGAACATTTGAGTGGCCGCCATTCTGTTTTGGTAAAGATGGCGGCGATATAAAGTATGACACTGAGGTGTCCTTTACTAGTGCTACCTCTGTACCAAATTTCGTTCAATTCGGTTTCACCGTGTTCGAATTGATAGGGGGGGACAGACATTCAGAGTACACACACTCACACACACACAGACACACACACACAGACTCACACACACACATACACACACACACACAGACTCACACACACACATACACACACACAGACAGACACACTTTTTTCGCCCTGTGTTGATCTCATAAGTCTACTTTCATTTTTTGCAAAAATCGAAAGTAGGCTAAAAAATAGGCTTATGAGATCACCTTTTGTCCGTGTGTCTGTGTGTGCGTGTGTGTGTGTGATTCGAGTGTGTGTGTGTGTCCCTAATAACTTCTAAACGGCTGGAGCGATTTCATTGCAACTCGGTAAGATCATAGCACATTCTGGCCGACCCCGGCGGTACCCTTCAAATTTTATTGTGTCGCTCCAATCCAACATGGCGGCAGTGCGAAATATTTCAACAGCATTCAGTATCACCAAAACTATTACAGATATTACCCTGAATTTTTTTACGGTGATAAAGGGCACTACTAGAAGTGTACCTATGAGACGTTCAAAAACTTGGTAACTACAAAACCAACATGGCTGCCAATCGAAGTTGAGACTTTTAAATAGACTTTTCTCGCGATTTAACCATCCAAACGTACTGAAACTTGGTACAGCAAATGTTTATACACATTGTAATGCACTGACGTATAACTTAGTTCAATTCTTTACATCACCTCAAACTGGCGGCTGTGCGAAATATTTCACTGGCATTCTATATCTCCGAAACGATTACAAATATCACCCTGAAATATTGTACGGTGATAAAGGGCACTGCTATAAGTTAATCTATTTTCAAACACCTGTTAAGAACAAAACGAACATGGCGGCCAAGCGAATTTTAAACATTTTAATAGACTTTTCTGGTGATTTAACCATCTGAGTGCAGTGAAATGTGGTACAGTGAATGATTATACATATTGTAAAGCACTGGCATCTAATTAAGTTCAATTGTTTACATAACCTAAAGATGGCGGCTGTGCTAAATTTTGAAATTAAGCTTTTATTCCTTGTGTTGTAATCATGCAATCGAAGTGAAACTTTGAATAATGAAGCTATGCAATAGTTTTCCTTTAATGGTACATAACTCTATGGCCTATACCTACAGGATAACAATCCAAAATGGCGAGCATCCAAAATATATTGACGGTTCTCAATATCTACGAATCTTTTACAGCAATCAAACTGCATTTTTTATGTTCATAGAGGCTACGGACATACGTTCACCTATAGGACTTTCAGTAACCTGGTGAGCACAATTCCAACATGGCGGGGACGCGAATTATACATATTAAAATGGACGTTTCTTGCGATTTAACCATCCGAGTGCAGTTAAACTTTGCACGTTAAATGCATATTCAAATGTTAATCCACTGCCATCTAATTTATTTCAATTGTTTTCATAACCACAATATGGCAGCTGTGCAAAATTTTAAAATCTCTTTTTTACTTCTTGTGTCCTAATCATGCGATTGAAATTTGAATACCACACCTACACAATAATCTTCATGTAATAGTACATAACTCTTAAGATCTACATATATAACAATCCAACATTGCGACCATCTGAAATATTTAGACGGTACTCAATATCTACGAATCTATCACAACAATAAAATTGAATTTTTGTATGTAGATAGAGGCAATTAACATGAGTAGGATATATGAAAATAGGCTGTATAGTTCTTCACGGAACTACTTGTTTCATATATCCTACCGGTCTTTCTTAGGACACGAGAAATGAAAACGAGATTTAAAACAAATTGCACAGTCGCTATTTTTATTAGCCTATTTTCAATTTTGAAAAAATAGGCTTATGAGATCACCTTTTGTCCGTGTGTGTGTGCGTGTGTGCGTGTGTGTGTGTGTGAGAGAGAGGTGTGTGTGTGACCCCCCCCCTAATAAAATCTAAACGGCTGCAGCGATTTCAATGAAACTCGGTTAGTTCATAGCACTATTCCCGGCGACCTCGACCGTGCCCTTCAAATTTTGTTACGTCTCACCAATCCAACATGGCGGCTGTGCGAAATATTTCACTAGCATTCAATATCTCCGAAACTATTACCGATATCGCCCTGAAATTGTGTACGGTGATAAAGGGCACTACTAGAAGTTCACCTATGAGACTTTCAAAATCCTGGTGACTACAAAACCAATATGGCGGTCAAGCGAAATTGTGACTTTTAAATAGACATTTCTCGCGATTTAACAATCCAAACGTAATCAAACTTGGTACAGCAAATGTTTATACACATTGTAATGCACTGGAGTCTAATTTAGTTCAATTGTTTATATAACCTCAAAATGGCGGCTGTGCGAAATATTTCACTGACATTCTATATCTCCGAAACTATTAGAGATATCATCATGCAATTTTGTACGGTGATAAAGGGTACTGATACAAGTTTACCTGTGTATATTTCATAAACCTGTAAAGTACAAAACGAACATGGCGACCAAGCGAATTTGAAATATTTTAATAGACATTTCTCGTGATTTAACTCTCTGAGCGCAGTGAAATGTGGTACAGTAAATGATTTTGCAGATTGTAATGCACTGCCATCTAATTTAATTCAATTGTTTACATAACCTCAAGATGACGGCTGTGCGAAATTATAAAATTAAGTTTTTATTCTTGTGTCGTAATCATGCGATCGAAGTGAAAGTTTGAATAATGAAGCTAGGCAATAATTATCCTTGAATGGTACATGACTCTATGGCCTATACATATAACAATCCTAAATGGCGAGCTTCCGAAATATTTAGACGGTTCTCAATATCTATGAATCTTTTACAGCAACCAAACTGAATTATTTTATGTTCATAGAGACTATGAACATATGTTCATCTATAGGACTTTCAGTAACCTGGTGAGCACAAATCCAACATGGCGGCGACGCGAAGTATAAATATTTAAATGGACGTTTCTCGCGAATTAACTGTCCGAGTGCCGTGAAACTTTGCACGTTAAATGCTTATACAAATGTTGATCCACTGGCATGTAATTTATTTCAATTGTTTGCATAATCACAAGATGGCTGCTGTGCGTACTTTTAAAATCTCGTTTTTACTTCTTGTGTTCTAATCATTCGATTGAAGTTTGAATACCACACGTACACAATAATCTTAATGTAATAGTACAAAAATAAAAATCCATCCTGGCGACCATATGAAATATTTAGACGGTTCTCAATATCTACGAATCTGTTACAGCAATTAAACTGAAATTTTGTATGTTGATAGAGACAATTAACATGAGCAGGATATATGAAAATAGGCTGTATAGTTCTTCACGGAACTACTTGTTTTTAAGTTCTCATACAATTCCATCTAATTTGACATCATTATACGAAGGCTGGTATGAAGATATACCGATCCAAGTTTCGCAGTGCTCCGATGATTAAATCGCGAGTAAATTCCTTTTGAATGTTTAAAATTCGCCTGGCTGCCATGTTGGTTTTGTGATCCCCACGTTGTTGAAAATCCCATAGGTGAACTTTTGTTAATTGTATCTTTCAACGTACAAAACTTCAGTTTGATTGCTGTAATATATTCGTAGATATTAAGAACCGTCTAAATATTTCGTGCTGTTGCCATGTTGGATTGTTATATAGGCCTATGTAGGCTATAGAGTTATATACCATTAGATGAAGATTATTGTGTAGGTTCATTATTCAAACGTTCACTCCGATCGCATGATTAGGACACAAAAATAAAAACTTAATTTCAAACTATTGCACAGCCACCATCTTGAGGTTATGTAAACAATTGAACTAAATTAGATGTCAGTGCATTTCAATGTGTATAAAGAATTGCTGAACCAAGTTTCACTGCGCTCGGATGGTTAAATCATGAGTAAAGTCTATTTAAATATTTCAATTTCGCTTGGTCGCCATGTTCGTTTTGTACTTAAGAGGTTTATGGAAGTCAGATAGATGAAATTCTAATAATGCCCTTTATCACCTTATAAATTTTAAGGATGATATCTGTTACTGTTGCGGAGATAAATAATGCCAGTGAAATATTTCGCGTGGCCACCATGTTGGATTGGTGAAACGTATTAAAATTTGAAAGGCGCGGTCGACGTCGGACGAGGTGGTAGTATGTGCTTACCATGTTTAATTGAAATCGCTTAAGCCGTCTAGATTGTATTACGGACACACACACACACACGCACACGCACATACACGCACACGCACATACACGCACACTCACGCTAACTGCTACTATAAAATACGGGTAGCGACAAGGCTATTTTCATATGAATTTACATTTAGCAGCTTTTCCATAAAAATCTTCCAACTGGGATGATAGCCTGGCCCTTGCTGTGGGTGTGGAATGCGCTATCTCCTGTTGATGTCCAATATATAGGTGCCCTTTTTAGCCTACTTTCGATTTTTGCAAAAAATGTAGACCTATGAGATCAACACAGGGCGAAAAATTGTGTGTCTGTCTGTGTGTGTGTGAGTCTGTGAGTGTGTGTACTCTGAATGTCTGCCCCCCCCCCCCCCCCCCCCCTATCAGTTCGAACACGGTGAAACCGTATTGAATGAAATTTGGTACAGAGGTAGCACTAGCAAAGGGCGCCTCAGTGTCATGTTTCATATCGCCGCCATCTTGACGGAAACGTAATGGCGGCCACCCAATTGTTCAAAGCTTAAATCAAATTACGACTAACCTAATCATCCGATCTCTACTAAATTTTGCGACAGCGTGTATATATATAGCGAGCGTCTTTTGACTAAACTACAAAGTCATCAGCCCTATAGTTTGCAGATGGCGGCCATGTATGTCTGCAAATCGATTCCCCCTATCAATTCAAACACGATAAAACCGAATTGAACGAAATTTGGTACAGAGGTAGCACTAGCAAAGGGAACCTCAGTGTCATGTTTTAATCTCCGCCATCTTGACGAAAACGGAATGGCGGCCATCCAAATGTTAAAAGCTTAAATCAAATTACGACCAACCTAATTATTTGATCTCTTCCAAATTTGGCAACTACATACCTTTTTGTGGGAAGCATCTTTTGACTGAACGACAAGATCATCAGCCCAATAGTTTGCAGATAGCGGCCATGTATGTGTGCAAATCGATTCACCATATCAATTCTAGCACGGTGAAACCGAATTGAATGATTTTTTTTACAGAGGTAGCACTAGCAAAAGGCACCTCATATTCATGTTTAATATCCGTATAGCACGTTGTATTTCAACAAGCTACTACAACCAACATTCAATTATACTCCTTGAAAAGGACAAAGAGATATAAGAATACCCATGCATTTAGGAGAAAGTAGGCTATATGTTCTTTACTGAACATCTTGTTTCATATTATGTTCGTCTCTATGCTGTCCGGAGCAGACTATTCGTGGGATTCCCTCACCCTCTATTCAGTGTAGTTCTCGTCCTCAGACTATACCTGCTGCTATCTGTTAGAGATGAAAGGAACTAGGAGGTCTTGGAAACGAGATGATGCATGCTTCAGTTGAACCTGCTGGCTTGAATAAAAAGCAGTGCTTTGCGTGTGTAGGGCTTGCAGGAGTACAGGCTATACCTTCTCTGTGTAACCTCTAGCGCTAGCGGATGAGAGGAAAACTGAGCCCTCAAACAAGAGAAAATAGACGAATTCAAGGGGAATTTCGGGCACTGAAGCAGTGCTTCCCTTGCTTCATTCCAATGCACGCCACTGATTAATTATAATATTGAGCTTCCCTCCCTATATTATTCTGCTAAGGTCCCATTCCAGTTTTGTACCGAAAATAAGGTCCCATTAACACCAACCTACACATATGGGGTACCTACAGGTTCAGCAAAACCCAATGCGTAATCGAAACGCACTCACTTACTCTTTAAATGCCTCACAATGAAATAAATACCTTAAAACATGTATATTTACAATGAAATAATGAAAGAATGCAACACGGTAACCATGGTAACAGAATATCACAGGTCCATCTATTTCTGTAAGACGCCATGCAATTCCAATTATTACATTACTGTGAAAGTTTCCAGACGGTTATAAGGTTATCACTGAACCAAATTAAGCTGTAAAATTCATCAATACTTACAGTATAATGCACTTAAGGGGGTCAAGGGGCACTCTAGAATTTTTTCACGTGTGAGTGTGGTACGAAAGGTCTTTTTCACCCGACTATAAAGGGTCTCCAAAAACCACATTTGAAGGCCCTTAAATTAACAGTGTCTGTGATATTCCCAGAAAACTAACTTCGCTCTGATATACCTATGAAGGAATGGCAAACCCCTAACCACTGCACCAGTAGCTGAATTGATAAATTCTGATTATTCATACCAAGGATAAATTAGTCATAGCATTCATGATTGAGATTTTGCTAAGTGTACTCTTTACAAATAGAATATTCGCGGGCGAAGCCGCGACGGGTAATAAGTTTATTATTATTCCCCTATAACATGGCAACAAGTGCTAGAGTACTTAGATCCCACTCTTTGAGGAGTACGTGATAATTATATACAGTAGGCCTACATGTACATCTATACAAACTCTTAATCACATGTAAGTTTCTTCAGGTTACTTTTTCATATACCCCAGTAATTGGAATGATTTTGTGCTGGTATTGAACAAGCAATGAGGGAAATTGGAGAAGAATTCAAACTAGGAGTGAAGATTCAAGGAGAAGTAATTTCAACTCTGAGATTTGCTGATGATATCGTCATCTTGGCCGACACGCCTCAGGATTTTAGTGAGTTTTTAAATGGTATGGATTCTGTCTTGAGGAAGGCGTTCATGATGAGAATTAATAAATGTAAAACAAAAATACTGGAATGCAGCCGAAAGAAATCAGAAACCTCTATGGACATCAAATTGGCAGGTGAACAGCTAAAGGAAGTAGGAGACTTCTGTGATTTGGGAAGCAAAATAACCAGTGATGGACGAAGCAAAGAGAATATAAAAAGTAGGTTAGAACAGGCAAGGACAGTATTTCTACATAAAAGGAATCTGTTGACATCGAATATAGATTTGGGTATTAGGAAGTCATTTTTTAAAGGATTTATTTGGAGCGTGGCGCTCTATGGAAGTGAAACTTGGACTATTGGTGCAGCAGAAAAGAGGAGAATTGAAGCATTTGAAATGTGGTGTTACAGGAGAATGATGAAGATCAGATGGGTAGATAGGGTTACAAACAATGAGGTATTAAGACGAGTGGGAGAGGAGAGATGTTTCTGGCGACTGCTAATGAAGAGAAGAGATAGGTTGGTAGGACACGTACTAAGCACCCAGGAATAGCAAACTTAGTTATGGAAGGAAGGGTTGAGGACAAGAACTGTAGGGGTAGACCAAGGTTAGAATATGTTAAACTGATTGCCTCGGATGTAGGGTGTGGTAGCTATGTAGAGATGAAACGATTAGCTCAGGTCAGGGAGGCGTGGATAGCTGCATCAAACCAGTCAAAAGACTGAAGACTCAAACAACATGGCAACACTGAAAACAAAGCTATCTTTACTCTAATGAGGTAATGCAGAGGTTCCCATTAGGTGGTCCGCGACAGTTGGACAGGGGGTCCGTGAAGTGTCGTCATGAAGTAACGCAATACTGAAAATGGAAAACGGAGAATGTATTAGTTCCTTTAAAATACGTAATAATAATTATGCGTTGCCACCCACAGCATAAGTGGCGCACTCATATGTGGCACAGCGTAATTTGAACTTTTCAAGTTTCCCGCTAGAGAGCGTTCTGCTCCTTTATCTCTGTGTTCTGCTCTCTGCCTCTCTTGAGCCTCAAAGTGTAAGCCCATTGCGAAAAGTAGGATATACGACATAAAATATTTGGAAATTGGCTTTAAATATTGTGGACCTGAAGATTGTCCTAAGCCTCAATGCGTGATATGCTTTGAAACCCTTGCCAACGAGAGTATGCAACCAGTAAACCGCCGATGGCATCTACAGTAGATACCAAACACTCGGAACAAAAAGGTAAATCCTTTGAATTCCTCAAAGTAAAGTCAGTTGAACTGAAATCATTTCAGAAAGTAATTACCAAATGTTCTGGTGCCAATGTGAATGGAAATTCAACGCTTGCATCCTACGAAGTTCCTCAGCTTGTCGCAAAACGTGCCAAAAACCATACAATTGCTGAAGAGCTCTTTCTACCTTCAGCAATTATTTTGTGCAAGAGAATGCTGGGCGATGTTGCCGCAAGGCTTGTAAGTACCGTCCAGCTGTCTAACAATACTGTGCAAAAGAGAATTACAGATATGTCAAGCAATATTGAAGAGACGTTGTTACGACTTAATATGTGTGACATGTTTGCTCTGCAGTCTGATCAGAGTACCGACATATCATGAAAGGCGATAATGTTGGGCTTTTAAAGTTGGTTTCTGTACGTTTTTTTTAATGTCGTGACTAAATATATGAAGATTTTCTTTTTTCCTGTGAACTAGTACATACAACAGCATACGATATTTTCGCAGCTCTGAACGATTATTGTAATAAACATGATACCGCCTGGAAGAAATGTGTGGGTCTGTCTACAGATGGCGCGAAAGCTCAGTCTGGATGCCGGAAGGGCCTTCAAGCTGAAGTGAAAAAAGGAGCTGCAGATACGAAGAGGACACATATCTGGAGCCACCTTTTTCACTTCTTCATTGATGTACACATTGGACACATTGCTGCTGTATTCACCGGGAAGTATTACTAGCCAAAGGATTGCCTCAACTGCTGCAGAGCACCCTTAATGTAGTGGTGTAAATAATAAACAATATCAAAACCAGCTCCATAAAATGCAGGTTATTTGCATTGCTCTGCAAATACATGGGTAGCGAGCATGAGCAGCTTCACATTCGTACTAAAGTGCGATGGCCTTCAAGGGGCAGGATCTTAACCAGTTGTTTCATGCTGAAATATGAGGTAAGAATCTTTCTTCTTGGGGCGATATATGTGGATTTGCTCCCTGACATTTCTTGGCTTTGCAGAACTCCTTACATGGCTAACGTGTTGGATCACTTTAATGTTTTGAATTTGAGTTTGCAAGGTGACTCAGAGTTGAAGACAAGATAAGTGCGATTGTGAAAAAGTGTAATATTTGGGCAGCAAGGGTCCAAAATGGCTCATATGCCAATTTTCCCCCACTAAAAACGTTTCTGCAGTCATCTAGCGAAGGTTTGCCTTGCGAGGTAAAGAAAATATAACCGAACATCATCGTAGTCTTGCAACTACTTTTCGGGAATATTTTCCTGAGCCTAATGGCAATAACTGCTGGAATCGAGACCCATTCAGCACCAATCTCAAAATTGAAAGTATTCAGCTTCTATCAGAGCAGGAACAACACCAACTGGTTGAATTGACCTCAAGTGGTAAAATGAAAAAAAAAATGAAGAATAGCTAGCAGATTTCTGGGTGACAGCTCGAAAGGACTACATGGGAATCAGCGATAAGGCAATACAAATTATTCTTCCATTCGCAACAATTTACTTGTGAGAACATACGTTTTCCACAATGTGCGTAATGAAAAGAAAATAAGACTAGATATGGGGCCTGATTTCAGGGTGAACATTTTGAAATTGTAGCCCGACCTCGAGAAATAATTGCGGGAAAGAATAGGTTACGTTCGTCTTATTGAACGCCGGCCCATTTTACACACCAGTGCTCTTAACAAAATTATAATAAATAGGACGTGTTCCTTCTCAACCACTGCATTGTTATTTATAGGTCTGTAGCACTGCCTACCTTTACGACTTAATATATGATGTAATAGGATTAAATTAATTAATATTAACATACAAATAATTGAGCACAGTACTACTATTAAGAATTTAAATAATTTAAGTCTTCACTTAAAGATTTTTGAGCAGGGGGTCCGTGCTTACAAATCGATCGCCATAGGGGGTCCGTGAAAAATTCCTAATAGGAACCTCTGAGCTAATGTATAAGATGGGTTACTTCTAACTACACGAGTAGTCCTGGTCCAGCGTGCATTGCATTATTATCAATGTGCACAGCTGTCCTTGGTTCAGTGCCCCTAATAGAGCCAGTTCCCATGCACACAGGATGCCCGGCGGGACGCCAGTTGCTGTTAACGACGCGACGCGACGCCCCAAGTGTCATGACTCAGACACCACGCGGTGCCAGGTGACTCAGTGCTGCGTGTGATACACCTGTCCGCCCCTGGGTGCCATACTAGCCTGCAGGCCACGTTCCCACAAAGGGTTGACTACAAGCCAGGTGCAAGATGTTAGATTCACTGATTACTCTCTGTTATCAGCTGCTTCCGTGATTTAACTAGCAATATTGTAGTGGTTGAGTATGATATATGACTGGTCAATTCAAACAAGACCACATTTGAATAGTCGGGTGTGAATCACAGGACTTAGAGAAGTGGGCGATTGTAAATAAAATGAAAATAATTACAAAGAAATGTGCTCTCATTAAAATAGGGAAAGGGCGAAGGCAAGATTTTCAATTTAACATTGGCTCGGAGATACTTGTAGAAGAAGATTCTTGCAAATATTTGGGGTTTCACGTAAGGAATGATATGAAATGGAGTAGTCATGTTGGATGTGTAGTTTCTAAAGCTTACAAATCCCTGCACTTTGTAATGAGGGTATTAAAAGGAAGTACTCTGCTAAAGAATTAGGATATTTGTCACTTGTAAGACATATTATGGTATATGCCATGGCGGTTTGAGATCCATATCAAGTAGGGCATCAATGAGTTGGAAATGGTATAAAGAAAGATTTCTGTCCAGTGACTTTAATCCGAGGAACAGTGTGACTCGCATGCTAAAGAAACTTGGGTGGGAATCACTTGAGGCAAGGCGGATGAAATAGACTTTGCGCTGTGTTCAACACGGATACAAATCAACCAGCATGGGGTGAGCTTAGCAAACGTATGGGAAAGTCCACTTACATGAGCAGGAGTGATCATCCTTTCAAAGATAAGGACTGATCACAGCGTACAAATTATGGTAAAAATTATTTCGTAAACCGTGCCATTGATAACTGGAACACTCTGCCTGACGCAGTCTTCGAGCCTTTTCCCAAACATATAAGTGTGTTCAAGAAAAGACTGGCGATTTGTGTAAATACTCCAGTTTAATTCTTATTGAATAATGTATTTGTTATGTATACCCAATTTGAGGCCGGGGACACTCCCCCTATTGCAAATAAATGGATGAATGAATAAAGCAGGAAGTCTATTTGTCTCTTCCTTATACAAATCCACACCGGTGCACCAATCTTAACTAAATTGTGTATACCAACCTCTCAGAACTCATCGGGCAACGCCGTCGACATGAAATTTGGGCAGCTCTGTCCATTCAGTAAATGAAGGCCCTTTAGCACATTAGCATAGGCTAACATACAAGCGAACTATTGAATTTGTGACGTAAGGAACAGACAATGCTCCTTTTAAGCCTTACTACGTGAGGAAGTACAGAAAATTTACAAATTTTACAAAAAAATTCGTAGGCATCATTAATTTGAACCTTGATATGGAAATCTATCCACATTGAGGCACGGCATGGATGTGTGAAGTTCACTGGCTACAGACGTGGCCCTCCGTGATTAATCTTTGTATTTTGTTACTATGATTATTATTATTATTTCTTGACTTGGTGACATATGATCATTTTTCGTTTGAACCATTCATGTGGTGGGCTATCAAAGATATCATCGCGGCACGGACCATCAATTGAAAAGGCCTTGATTTAGTCTTTTGAGTGTATTGATGTAGCTCTCCCGACCTCCCTGTCCTTAGCTAATCGTGTCATGTCTACATAGCTACCACACCCTACATCCGAGGCAATCTGTTTAACGTATTCTAACCTTGGTCTACCCCTACTGTTCTTGTCCTCGACCCATCCTTCCATAACTATGTATGCTATTCCTGGGTATCTTAATATGTGTCCTACCGGCCGATCTCTTCCCTTCATTAGCAGTCGCCAGAAACATCTCTCCTCTCCTACTCGTCTTCATATGTCTTCAATCAATCCATCTGATCTTCATCATTCTCCTCTAACACCACATTTCAAACGCTTCAATTCTCCTCTTTTCTGCTGCACCAATAATCCAATTTTCACTTCCATAGAGCGCCACGCTCCAGACCAAGGCTTTCAAAAATGACTTCCTAATACCTAAATCTATATTCGATGTCAACAGATTCCTTTTCTGTAGAAATGCTCTCCTTGCCTGAGCCAACCTACTTTTTATATCCTCTTTGCTTCGTCCATCACTGGTTATTTTGCTTCCTAAGTAGCAGAAGTCTCCCACTTGTTTTAGCTTTTCACCTGCCAATTCGATGTCAATAGAAGTTTCTGATACACAGGTTTACTGTACGAGATATCTGACAGTATCTACTCTTACGTACAACCAATCGCAACACGCCGACGTAATTCAATTTGACTGTAATTATAACGGTCGTAATTTTATTCTGCTCGTGAAGCCCATTAAGAAAGAAACGTCTTCTCTTTTATCTGAAATAATTAATTGCCCCGTCTTCGCCGGAACAAGACAAGTTTTAATTCCTTGAGAGCCTCCTTGTTTTCCGGAAGTCCTTTCCACCTGTCGGTGATATTTCCTCACTTGGACACTGAGCTCTGCCAAGAAGCTTAGTTCTGGTCTAAGGATTGGAGCGCGCAGTGGGTCAGAGTATAAACTGTCAGATATCTCATACAGTAAACCTGTGTATCAGATACTTCTATTGACATCTAGGAGGACAAAATTATTTATTTTCATAATTAAAAAATCAAAATGTATTACTTCTACAGCATTCTCATAATTGCCGCTCACTATTCTAGGATATAAACGCATCTTAGTGTAAATCTGTCACCACTGTTCGAGCAGTCTGAATTGGAGGGTGAATGTAAGTGGCTGTGGTTTGGTTGTCTTTGTGGTTAGTGTGATGCATTAAGATGGAACATGGAGCTGAAGGTATGGTCTTTGTAACGTGTTTCAGTTATTATTGGGCGTAATTGTTACGTAATTTTAGCTATATTTGCATTATATAATATTTAATTATTATTTTTAAAATTATATTTTCACTTAGATTTTTTAGTATGTCACGTCATTCTGCGTCACTTTCTACTTAATTTTAAAATGTAGATAAAGTCTTGAAGATTACGCCTGTTATAAGATTTTTTGCATCTTTTTGCAACTTACTTAGTTATTTTACGTTTTAGAAGATGCCGCGCAACCAGTTCTCACACGTTTACAACTGTTTGAAGCACTGGGTTCGACGATTATGGCAAAAGTGGAACTTTGTGACTTTGTTAAAAGTAAATTAGGGATAGAAAATTGTTCCGAAGAGATAACTGAATGCTCTATCCAACTCCTAGTCATAGACAACTTCCTGCATGTGTAGACGTAGCTTAAAAAGGTCTTAACTGATGTTTATTATGAAGTAAACATATTTTATACGTTGCTTTCACTCTAAATTCATGATTAAAACGTAAAAATAATTTTGTCCCCCTAGACTTAGATTTTGACCCACTGTGGAGAGGTGGCTTCAGTTCCCACCTGAGCCATCTCTACTCCAGCTAAATACCGGAATACTAAGGCCCCATAGACATGGGCGTTAAGTCACTCATCTTGACAAAGTTGGGGAGCTGCAGGAAGTCCGAAGATTGAAAATCTAGGAGCTGACAGCGGCTATCCTGAATGTAGTTCCTCCCCACACACTCCCTCCATGCAAATGCTGGGATAGTATCTTATTTGTAGCCTATTTTCATTGATGAAATTATAGGCTTACGAGATCTCCCTTCGTCCGTGTGTGTGTGTGTGCGTGTGTGTGTGAGTGTGTCCTAATAACTTCTAAACGGCTGGAGCGATTTCAATGCAACTCAGTGAGGTCACAGTACTATATTGGCCGATCCCGAATCTTGCCTTCAAATGTTATAGCGCCTCACCAATCCAACATGGTGGCTGTGCGAAATATTTCACCGGCATTCAAATATCTCCAAAACAATTACTCATATCACCCTGAAACTTCTATGGTAATAAAGGGCACTACTAGAAGTTCACCGATGAGACTTTCAAAAACCTGTTAACTACAGAACGAACATGGCGAGCAAGCAAAGTTGAAACTTTAAAATAGACTTTTCTCGCGATTTATTCATCCAAACGCAATGAAACTTGGACACATTGTAATGCACTGGCATCAAATTTAGTTCAATTCTTTACATAACCTCAAGATGGCGGCTGTGCACATTTCTAAAATTAAGTTTTCATTTCGTGTGTTCTAATCATGCGATCGAAAGCAACGTTTCAATAATTAACGGACACAATTATCCTCATCTAATAGTTCATGACTCTATGGCCTACATATATTATAATCCAACATGGCGACCATCCAAAATATTTAAACGGTTCTCAATATTTACGAATCTATTACTGCAATCAAACTGAAAATCTGTATGATGATAGAGGCAATTAATATAAGTAAGATATATGAAAATAGGCAATATAGTTCTTCATGGAACTACTTGTTAAAACCCAGTGCACTTGCCCCATTGCCGAACCTCATAATTGCAGTTATACACACTACTACAGTCACCATAGATACACAGGTTAACAGACAAACAGGGCCGATTTCCAAGATGTCCCATGCCCTGTAAAAGAATATAGAAACAACAAATGCACACACTATCACAATGACATAGGTTATCAGACCAACACCAAATTACACGGGGCTACATGAACAAGATGTTGGAAACCCTCAAAGTCAATCAACAACAACATACTTGGTTGTGTGTGGATTATGTCTAATAACCTATGCCATTGTCTTGTCTGTACTAGTGTGTGAATCTGAAATGGGGACGAGGAATTTGGTAGAAGGTGGCCGTCGCATTCATTTAGGTACCAACCCAGCATTAGTCTAGAGTGTAAGAGGGGAAACCCACGGTAAACCACTTCAAGGATGGTTTAGTTAGCAATCTCCCTCACGAGGCTCAAGTGTATCTCGTTCCAGCCCTCAGAACAGAATTAAATGTTACGGCAGAACCGGGAATCGTGCTCGGACCCACGTGATGAACGCAAAGAAAGCTAGCCACTACACCTCGAGGTGTTCTGACTAAAATAAAATCAATCTCCAGCAAATCTTCGTGTTTTTTGCAGTGACAGTTGCGAGTATACTAAGTTAGTCACCCTGTCTGGAACCCACTAAAATGGCATTATATATTATTACTAGCAGACCCGTGTGAGAACTATTGCATGTGTATAAACCACCCTCTTGGCTTTACTGTTATGCGTGCTTCTATAAATATGTTTATTTGTTTAACCGCACTTTTTAAACAAATTGTCGATATTTAAGAAATCACAGAGCAATTCATCACTGATGCTGGTTGCACAATAGGTTGTGTGCGCCCCTTGTGTACAGACTACCCGCCTGGCACTAGTGCAATGGGGGCTGTACGCGACACAGTTCTGCCAGGGGCTATCGTCTTGTTTTTTTCCTTTAAAAGCACTTTTTAACAAATATATATATATTCGTGGACTTTTCAAGAAATGCAAGATTTTTCCTGTACTATTGAGACTATTTGGAAGATTTTGGTACAAACCGCACCTTCTATCTACCTCTGGTTTAGGAGCTTGAGTTTTGTGAAACATACTCCTTAGCGTATTATTTATATTGATTATTATTATTATTATTATTATTATTGTCGCCTCCGTAGCGTAGCGGTCAGCGTGGTTAGCTGCCGCCCCAGAGGTCCTAGGTTCGATTCCCGGCTCTGCCACGAAATTTGTAAAGTGGTATGAGGACTCGAACGGGGTCTACTCAGCCTCGGGTGGTCCAAATGAGTAGAGGGGTTTCGATTCCCACCTCAGACATCCTCGAAGTGGTTTTCCGTGGTTTCCCACTTCGTCTTCGAGCAAATGCCGGGATGGTGCCTACTGTAAGGCCACGGCCGCCTCCTTCCCTCTTCCTTGCCTATCCATCCTTCCCTTCCATTCCCTTCCCTCATAAGGCCCCTGTTCGTTTTGCAGGTGAGGCCGCCTGGGCGAGGTGCTAATCCCACCTCACCAGTTTTATCCACTCCGATTAGATGTTCCCAGCTCTAGGACACTGCCTGAAAGGGCGGTAGGGGTGAGTTCCCTCGCTGAGTCCGTAGGAGCCACCACCCTGGAGGGTAAACTCGATTTAAAAAATAAAATAAATATTATTATTATTATTATTATTATTATTATTATCATCATCATCATTATCATGTACTGGACTAAGCGGAGGCCGACAGGTTTTTCTCCGGAACTCCGGTTTTCACGGTCACAATTTCATTCCAGTAGCACTCTACACTGTCATTTCATTTCATCTGTCATTAATTTAATCATTGCCTCAGAGGAGTGCGACAGGCTTCGGCAACCGGCACAGTTCATATCCTCGCCGCTAGACGAGGGCTTCATTCATTCCAATCTCTGACCCGGTCCGTCGCCTGTGGATTTTCATTATCAGCAAGAATTCATGCGACAGCACTGGACGAATATTAAAGCTCGACGCAGAAACCAGTTGAAATGACGTGGTCCTTAGTTGGCCGAACACAACAAGAAGAAGATTATCATCATCATCATTATCATCATCATCAGCTTATTGAATATTGCAACCAAAATCATTCTGAGAAAAATTCTATAGTTACAGCTGATTAATTCTTTGCATATTCACAAGGGTAGCTTACAGCTAATGCTAGCTATCTACGTAGTTAAAATTCAACGTAAGAGGCTTCTACTGAGGTAAAAGTAAGGTAATTGGTTTGAATAAAGAAATATCTCGGATCTTTATCAAATTAGTGTGCACATTTCGTAACTTTACATTTCAAACGGTAGAGCTAACTTTTAGTCGAGCTGATATTTGGCGTGAAGGAGAGAATATATCAGCTCATTATTCGGGAATGAGTTTCTCTTTTCCCTCGGTATTATAGATTCACCGAATATTTTAATATGTACAGAATATTTTACCTCAAAACCTTCAGCTCAAGCCACAGTGGAATCTAGAACTCGTATTTGTAACTCTTTTCCGATACCGCCTTGGGCTCTTAAAGCGCGATAAATTGTAACATGTTCCACTCCACCTAGCTTTCATTACATTGTGAGGTTTGAAGCCATTTTTCAGTGTTGCCTAAGTAAACAAAGTTTGGTGCTTTTCAGTCGGTCAACACGAATGTACCCAAAAGAGCTGGGTTATGCCCTAATCCTGAAATAAATTACATGAGATTAATAAATACACTAGGATGACCAGTTTCAATCGTCAAGCGATCATCATCAGATCCATTACACTTAGGATATAACATCTATATCTGAGAATACAGGTGAAAAATATTTACAATGTGTACAATTATTTAGTTGCAGTATTGGTAATGCAACTGTCGGTGTATGCTAAATGTAGTTTATATGATGTTAGGTGAAATGCTAAAATGGTGACAAAAATCTGGAGTTTGTCTGTTAGGGGTGATTATATGGTTATAAAAAATCAACTATGGTCATACTGTATTAATACAGGCTGATACTTATCCGTTTGTCTTCCTGGCTGGAACTTCGAGCAGTTTCGTGTTCACTCTAGCACCAGTTTTGGTTGACTGAACCCGGGTGTTAACTGGACGAAACTGTTTTTTCCCTTTCTCCCCCCTTTCTCCCGACCAAAACTGGCGCTAAAATGAACACGAAACTGCTCGAAGTCCCAGCCAGGAAGACAACCGGATAAGCATCAGCCTGTATTAATACAGTATAACCATAGTTGATTTTTTATAACCATATAATCACCCAAACAGACAAACTCCGGATTTTTATCACCATTTTAGCATTTCACCTAACATCATATATACTGCATTTAGCATACACCGACAGTTGCATTACCAATACTGCAACTAAATAAAAAAAATCCACAGCCTGCTTCCAGTCTCCGACCGGGTCAGGAATGGAATGAATGAAGCCCCAAGCTAGCGGCGAGGATATGGACTGTGCCGGCTGCCGAGGCCTGACGCACACCTCTGGGGCAATGATTAGATGAATGACAGATGAAATGAAGTGATAGTGGAGAGTGTTGCTGGAATGAAATTTTGACAGGGAAAACCGGAGTACCCGGAGAAAAACCTGTCTGCCTCCGTTTTGTCCAGCACAGATCTCACATGGAGTGACCGGGATTTGAACCACGGACCCAGCGGTGAGAGGCCGGCGTGCTGCCGCCTAAGCCACGGAGACTTACTGCAACTAAATAATCGTACATATTGTATATATTTTTGACCTGTAGTCTCAAACATAGATGTTATAGCCTAAGTGTAATGGATCTGATGATGATCGCTTGACGATCGAAACTGGTCATCCTAGTGTATTTATTAATCTCATGTAATTTATTTCAGGATTAGGGCATAACCCATCTCTTTTGGGTACATTCGTGTTGACCGACTGAAAAGCACCAAACTTTTGTAGCTTTCGTTATTCAAGTATTCGAAGACATTCCTCACTGTTGTCTAAGTAATCTATAATTAGAATATTTTCAGTTGGTCCACGCGTCTGCCTCTATTAGATTGGGCGGGCAGTTACAATAGAGAGAATATGTCAGCTGACACTTAAAGAGTTAATTGATACTTAAAAATCAGCAATTTTTATAATTTTGTGCCGTGTCTTGTGTGGGGTTTCGCCTAGGACACCAAGCTGGCTCATCAGCGAGCTCTTGGTGTCCCCGCCCGGACCCCCACAGGAGTAGCGAACTGCGCGCTACCTCCCTTTTTATGAAGCGCATTTGCGCCTCTTTACTCCGAGAACTAAAAGCGCAAGCAGCCATAACCTCCCTATGAAGGCTTCCAAAAAGATGGTATATTGGCTTTCACGGCCAGTGAATTAAAACTCAGCAAAAACCTAAAAAAAAAATTGCTGAAGGCCAATATACCCTCGTTAAGATGTATGATTTACAAACCTCCAGCTCATAAACCAGAAGGAGTTAGAAGGTCTGGTTTGTACCAAAATCTTCCAAATCGTCTCAATAGAACAGGAAAAATCTTGCATTTCTTGATAAGTCAAAGGAAATATATTTGTTTGTTTATAAAGTGCGTTTTAAGAAATCCTGCCAGAAAGGTGTCGCGCCGAGCCCACATATTAGTGAACCCGGGAGGGTAGTCCATAAACTTCGGGCATACAGAAGTAACCAATCGTCACAAATGAACATACAAAAGATAGAGGATTACCCGCAGCAGAGACGAATTGCTCTCGATTTTATAAATATCAACAATTTGTTTATAAAGTGCGTTTAAACATAATAAAAATGTCGAAACCCCCTGCCAGAACTATATCGCGTCCATCCCGCATAACAGTAAAGCCAGGTAGGTAGTTTGCCCCTAGTTAGAATTATTTTGTGTCGACCTGCTGTGAGTTACAATATTAACTGCTAGGAGTTGAAACTACACACATCAAAAAAAGTTTTGCATCACCTCGGTTCCAAGAGTTCCGGAACCGTTAAATACAAAGGGAATAGAGATCAACACAAACAACATTTCAGCTCGTTTTATTGCTCATGAGACCCACACATTGCATGTTGTACCATCATACAGCTAGACTTTCAGCATTTGTGGTCCAGATTGCAGTACACACCACTACCTCTAATACCCAGTAGCACGTCCTCTTGCATTGATGCATGCCTGTATTCGCCGTGGCATACTATCCACAAGTTCATCAAGACACTGTTGGCCCAAATTGTCCCACTCCTCAACGACAATTCGGCGTAAATCTCTCAGAGTGGTTGGTGGGTCAAGACGTCCATAAACAGCCCTTTTCAACATATCCCAGGCATGTTCGATAGGGTTCATGTCTGGCGAACATGCTGGCCACTGTAGTCGAGCGATGTCGTTATCTTGAAGGAACGCATTCACAAGATGTGCACGATGAGGTCGAGAATTGTCGTCCATGAAGACAAATGCCTCTCCAATATTCTGCCGATATGGTTGCACTATGGGTCGGAGGATGTCATTCAGGTATCGTAAAGCCGTTTCGGAGCCTTCCATGACCACCAGTGGCGTACGTCGGCCCCACATAATGCCACCCCAAAACATCAGGGAACCACCACCTTGCTGCACTCGCTGGACAGTGTGTCTAAGACGTTCAGCCTGACCAGGGTGCCTCCAAACACGTCTCCGACGATTGTCTGGTTGAAGGCATATGCGACACTCATCGGTGAAGAGAACGTGATGCCAATTCCGTGGGGTCCATTCAGCATGTTGTTGGGCCCATCTGTACCGCGCTGCATGGTGTCGGGGTTGCAAAGCTGGACCTCGCCATGGACGTCGGGAGTGAAGTTGCGCATCATGCAGCCTATTGCGCACAGTTTGAGTTGAAACACGACGTCCTGTGGCTGAACGAAACGCATTATTCAACATGGTGGCATTGCTGTCAGGGTTCCTCCGAGCGGCAATCCGTAAGTAGCGGTCATTCACTACAGTAGTAGCCCTTGGGCGGCCTGAGCGAGGCCTGTCATCGACAGTTCCTGTATCTCTGTACCTCCTCCATGTCCGAACAACATCGCTTTGGTTCACTCTGAGACGCCTGGAAACTTCCCTTGTTGAGAGCCCTTCTTGACACAAAGTAACAATGCGGACGCGATCGAACTGCGGTATTGACCTTCTAGGCATGGTAGAACTACAGACAACATGAGCAGCGTACCTTCGTCCTGGTGGAATGACTGGAACTGATCGGCTGTCGTACCCCCTCCGTCTAATAGGCCCTGCTCATGCATGGTTGTTTACATCTTTGAGCAGTTTTAGTGACATCTATGAACAGTCAAAGGGACTGTATCTTGGATACAATATACACAGTCAACGTCTATATGCCGGAGATCTGGGAACCGAGGTGATGCAAATTTTTTTTTGATGTGTGTAGTTATCTGAACTTGCAGCTCCCCATTCTAGTCGTGGAGCGTGACTTTAACACCCTCAACTATGTTGCTAAATTCCTTCTTTATTTACCGAATACGAGAGCTGCTGTTTTTCAAGTTACGATGGACTGTATAAAAATAACAGATTGACACAGCAAACTGATTTTACTTCTAAGTGTTTGCTTGTTTTATTCTTATGTCTCAACATGGGGGAAATATTTGTTCTATCGTTACATCAGCTTTCCAATGCCCTCGGCAAAATATTCTGCCACCACTGAGGTGGGCACGTCTGGAGAGTCTCCTCAAGTGTTTCCATTTTGACGAGGCGTTGCCGCCCAACCATACCATCAATTCTCGAAAAAGGTGAAAATCATTCACGACCGCACTGTGCCAACGTTACGATAGACTGTTTCAAAGATTTCAAGTGTGAAGTTTTGGGCCATCTGCCGTTTAGTCCAAACCAGCTCTCAATGATTGTCACCTTCTTCGAGAATTGAAGGTATGGTTGGGCGGCAACGCCTCGCCAAAAAGGAAACACTTGAGGAGACTTTAGATCGTAGGCTTTCGCGGCCGGTCTCTAGTTTATCATCTTGGCTTACAGGATTGAGCCGCGTCGTGTATCGGTTATTATTTCCCGACGTTTCGACTGACATTGCAGCAGCCTTAATCATGGGTAGGTTCGAGTTGGTGTCCATACTCAAACTAACGGTTGTTGCCAGTCAGAGTTGCTTGCTTGCCCTGCATTGTCGTCACGCTGCTCGCTGATTGGTCCGCGCCCCTGACAGTCGCGCGCTAGGAGAACTGTCCAAATGTTGCTAAGTTTGAAATCATCTTCGTGATTGAAATTATTGGGATGCATAAGATGGTTTGAAACTTAGCAACATTTGGAAAGTTCTCCTAGCGCGCGACTGCCAGGGGCGTGGACCAATCAGGGAACAGCATGACCACAATGCTGGGCAAGCAAGCACATCTCACTGGCAATAACCGTTAGTTTGAGTATGGACACCAACTCGTACCTACCCATGATTAAGGCTGCTGCAATGTCAGCCGAAACGTCGGGAAATAATAACCGATGTGTGACGCGGCCAATCCTGTAAGCCAAGATGATAAACTTCAGGAGACTGTCCAGATGTACCCACCTCAGTGGCGGCAGAATATTTTGGCGAGCACATTGGAAAGCTGGTGTAACGATACGACAAATGTTTCAATCGCTTTGGCGATTTTGTTAAGACGTAAGAATATAACAAGCCAACATTTAGTAGTAAAATCAGTTTGGTGTCAATCTGTTATTTTTATACAGTCCATTAGAACTTGGAAAAGAAAAACAGCCCTTGTATTACTGTCTAGATTGTTTTTGCCTGAAGATGTTTGTATGATTCAGACAGAAAACATGTTGGAACATCGTAAGCCCAAGAGTCAGGCTGTGATCCTTTGACACGCGGAGCGATGCAGAGGAGACTTCTCCGTTATGGAGAACCTTTGTGCGTGCGACACAAGTTGACGTGTGTGACGGCCCGGAAGTGAGGTTGGTCGGCGCTTTATGGCTAACTACAAGGGGATTTACGAAAATCCTCTTACATGTCTCAGATCACGTCTTTGCAGTATCGATCCTTGGCAGTCAACATGCTCCGTGACTGTAACCCTTTATGGGATAGTGGCGTCTATCCTGTCATAAGGACATTTTTATGCTTTCTAAGATGCAAATAGTTGAATCTTACTATTTCTAAAATTCAAATATACCTACATATCTACTTGACGTAATGTGTTGGATAACATTTAAAAAACTCAACTAAAAACATTAACAATTAAAGTTTAAAAATAAAATATAAATAAAAACTACTAATTTTAAAAACAAGATGTTCAGTAAAGAACATACAGCCTACTTTCTCCTAAATGTATGGGTATTGTTATAACTCTTTGTCCTTTTCAAGGAGTATAATTGAATGTTGGTTGTAGTAGCTTGTTGAAATACAACGTGCTATACGGATATTAAACATGAATATGAGGTGCCCTTTGCTAGTGCTACCTCTGTAAAAAATTTCATTCAATTCGGTTTCACCGTGCTTGAATTGATATGTGGAATGGATTTGCACACATGCATGGCCGCTATTTGCAAACTATTGGGGTGATGACCTTGTAGTCAGTCATAAGATGCTTTCCACAAAAAGGTATGTTGTTGCAAAATTTGGTAGAGACTAGATTATTAGGTTGGTCGTAATTACATTTTAGCTTTTAATATTTGGGTGGCCGCGATTACGTTTCCTTCAAGATGGCGGTGATATAAAACATGACACTGAGGTGCCCTTTGCTAGTGCTACCTCTGTACCAAATTTCGTTCCATTCTGTTTCACCGTGTTCAAATTAATAGGGGGAATCGATTTTGACACAAAGATGGCCGCCATCCGCAAAATATTAGGCTAATGACCTATTAGTTTGGTCAAAGGATGCTCCCTCCATAAAGGTATGTTGTTGCAAAATTTGGTAGAGATAGGATGATTATGTTAGTCGTAATTTGATTTAAGCTTTGAACATTTGTGTGGCCGCCATTACGTTTCTGTCAATATGGCGGCGATATAAATTAAGACACTGAGGTGTCCTTCGCTAGTGCTACCTTTGTACCAAATTTCGTTCAATTCGTGTTTACCGTGTTCGAATTGATAGGGGGGACAGACATTCAGAGTACATACACTCACACACACAGACAGACACACTTTTTTTCGCCCTGTGTTGATCTCATAAGTCTACTTTCATTTTTTGCAAAAATCGAAAGTAGGCTAATACAATTACAATAATAAAAGACATATAAAAATTAAAGTAATAAACATAACTACAAAAAATTGTGAAAATATTTGTAAACATCTCAAAATTAGTTATTTTATTTACATATTTTACGCCCACATTGGAGCACTTAAATCAATGCATTTGAGTAAATTTCTTCTTTTTCTCCTCCCAGAACTTTCTCATCCTGGAGGCCCTTTGTGTGTCCGATATAGTATAGCCTATTGTTTCCGTTCAACTGTTATTAGTTTGAGACTTATGCTTTTGTTCTTCAAAATCCTCTTCTCTTCTCTGTCTATGATTTGTTGCCGAGTTATACCCAATTCTTCCAAATCATCCTGAACTTCTTTCAACCAATTATTATTGATTTTATTTTTCAAAAAGTAATCAAATAGTTGTTTCAATATCCTGGTTTCTGGCAGTCTTGATATGTGACAGAAAAAGGAAATTCTTCTTTTACGCATTTCAAAATTAGTTAATGTATTAATTCAATAAAAAATATCAAAATTTAATCTATAATATCATACATTAAATTTAAAAATAAATAAACATCAAAATTAGAGAAACAAAAAAATAATATTATTAATGAAAATGAAAATCCACCGCCTGCTTCCAGTCTCCGACCGGGTCAGGAATGGAATGAATGAAGCCCCTATCTAGCGGTGAGGATATGAACTGTGCCGGCTGCCGAGGCCTGACGCACTCCTCTGGGGCAATGATTAAATGAATGACAGATGAAATTAAATGATAGTGGAGAGTGTTGCTGGAATGAAATTGTGACAGGGAAAACCGGAGTACCCGGAGAAAAACCTGTCTGCCTCCATTTTGTCCAGCACAGATCTCACATGAAGTGACCGGGATTTGAACCACGGACCCAGCGGTGAGAGGCCGGGTGCTGCCGCCTAAGCCACGGAGGCTTAATATTATTAATAACTATAATAATTAAAATAAACGAAAATGAAAAAAACACATTAAAATAGTTTTTCTCTATAAAGTCGAGACTTCGAATAGGCCTTGAAAATTATATACTAAGATAATTCAAGGCGGAGGAGACCAACAAACATTTTCATCTATCCAAATATTCCATCATATATTAAAATCCAACATGGCGACCATCCGAAATAATTAGACGGTCCTCAGGGTAGTGTACTAGGACCCTTGCTTTTTGTACTATAGGCTATATCAACGACATCTCATCTAATTTGAAAAACTGCAAATATCACCTATATGCAGATGATTTTTAAATATACTCCCACTGCAAGACAAATGACATTCCATTGACAATTGAAACTATCAACGCTGACCTTCAACGGCTTGGAAAATATTCTCAGGAAAATTACCTTCTTTTGAATCCCTCCAAACCACAAATTGACGTTACTCCGAGATCAAATTATTCCCCCAATTGTACTGAACAACAATGAAATTCCATACTGTCCTACAGTGAAAAATCTAGGTGTGATAATAAATCAGACTCTTAACTGGTCTGAACATGTACAGAGTGTATGCAAGAAGATTTTCGCAACGCTCCACTCCCTCAAAATAAAAATATATATTTTACCATTTAACGTAAGAATCCTACTCATACAGACACTAATACTTCCTATTCTTGACTACTGTGACGTTATTCTTGTAGACGCAACCAAAACATTAACTTTGAAACTTCAACGAGCTCTCAACTCTTGCATACGATTTATCTACGATCTGAGCTATGATAAACATATCACTCCCTATTACTGCGCTCTTTCCTGGCTGAAACCTGAACTACGTCGATCATATCACATTCTTGCCCAGATTTTCCGATTATTGTCTGACGATAGACCACAATACTTATCAAATAAATTCAAGTGCTTGTCTTCTTTCCATGGTAATAATATACGCTCTGGTTTTTCCCTCTACATTCCTATTCATCGCTCCTGTATATACAACAACTCTTTCCATGTGGTAGGGTCTAGGCTGTGGAATACCCTTCCAGCCAGTGTCAGGGCACCACCTCACTATCTAAATTCAAGACCACCTGCTGGGGCTGCCTGCTGAACACAGCTGACCGACAACAAGTGTGACTGGATGAGAGAATGAGAGTGTGAAAGTCATTATCGATCATTATCTATGTCAATTATTATTGTTTAATTTTGTCAGCTATATAAATGCCATATGTTTATTGTATTGTATTAATGTGGTTTAGTGTAAGAGAGGGCCAAGAGCCCTAACTGCGCCACCAATAAAGGCAATAATAATAATAATAATATCTACGAATCTATTACATCAATCAAACTGAAAATTTGTATGTTGATAGAGGTAATTAATATAAGTTGGATATATGAAAATAGGCTGTTTAGTTCTTCGCAGAACTACTTGTTTTAGGGGAAAATAACGTCGCCTTTCCACCCCTTAAAGCCTCCATAATTAACTAACATTTGAAGTTTTTTTTTTAAGGCGATCCTCATAACATTTGGTTAGAGTCTAACCCTTTTGCTTTCATTTGTGCAGAGGATATGTTCGATTTTCCTCTTGTATTAACTTAAATTTGGAAGTAACTTTGTTTATTTGGGGATTGAGTTTGGCGCCGAAGAGATTTTTAATGTGCCGGGGATGTTTGAAAATAAAAGCTTTTAAAGCATTACACATCTCAGTACGCTCCGAACGAGAACTTGATCCGATTACTTGGCACTTAATGACGCCATAACATGTTGGAAGCCAACACAGGCGTGCCAACGTGGAACATGAATGTCCCTGTCTGCACTCGATGGATGAGAAGAGCTCTTAGCGGGATTAAACAGGCACTACGTGTGTCAACATTGTGCGAGACAGATTGATAACGCGCAAGTGTCGGTGGCAGAGTCAGAAAAATTCCGATATTAAATTGTGCTGATGTTAACGTCGCTCTTTACTGTCATTTGTAAATACAGACTCATATATCAGTCAATTGCCATAATATTTCGCCTGTCACACGGATCACTACAACCGTAGCTGCAAGCGATGTGGTACAAGTGCACGTCATTCCATGTGCTGGCAGGTGTTTTATGTCCCGCTTCCATTTCCAGAATATGTGCAGTGGCATAATACATAGCGTTCATTAAACAATTCTTTATACAATCCCTCGTGGGATAGTGGCTAGCATTATTGGCTGTCACCCTGGAGGTCCGGGTTTGATTCCTTCCGTCGAAGTCCCTCAATTCTCATTCTTCGATGGTTGAAGGCATTTCCATTTCTCCTGCCTTGGTATCTGGATATTTTTGTGGGAGTGATTTTGGAAAAGGGACGGAAGTGGATAGGATGGAAATGGATGGGACGGAAGTGCATGGAACGGAAGTAATGAGCGGGCGTGATGGTGGAGATTGGTACAACGACGTACTGTTGGCAAAGTGGCTATGTGGAATGTAAATCGCATACGCTCTAATTCAAGGTTTGGAGACACTATTGAAGATATTCCTACAATGAATCATCTTCAAGTTGTCGTTCTTTGGTGTGAAAATATTCATTATATCATATTTGCTGAAGACAATTACAATTTATTGAATCTTCATACTTTTGCTGTATTCTTATTTAATGTGAGCACTCGATATACTGTCGGCCATGTGGCTATGTGGAATCTTGATCGCATCAACAAACACTCCAAACAACGTAGGAATTCAGTATATTAACGCCGACTACTAACAATAATTGAAACTTTGTTGGTCTAAACATATCACTGGGAGAAACACATTTAATATACCTTCTGCACACCTAATTTTTAATCGCTCCTATACTTGGCAACTACATGACCCGGTTGTCGCAGCCCCTAAGCTGAGGAGGGATACTTGGCAGTGCGCTCTATCGGCCAAAAGAGGCCATTTTCAATAACACCGCTGGCATGGGTTCACTAACTGGCCGGTATAGAGCGCAGCTCGCATCAAGTAGGCAGTGGATTGCTCCCGCATACCGTAGTTCAACTAGTGGCAGGAGATGGCACTACTGCAGATCCATTGGAGAACTTTTTTAAAATTAAATATATGTTTTCCAATGCCCCATTAAAGAAGTTCCTTCAATAAATCATCTTCAAGTTGTCGTTCTTTGGTGTGAAAATATTCATTATATCATATTTGTTGAAAGGATTTGGCACAGGAGTTTTACAAGTAGCGCGCGGTGCCAGAGATTGCTACGACGACGTACTGTTGGCCATGTGGTTATGTGGAATGGAAATCTCATACGGTTTACCTCAAGGTTTGGAGGCCGCATTACAGATATTCCTACAATAAATCATCTTCAAACTGTCGTTCTTTGGTGTGAACACCTCATCGCCGATATTTGCTGAAAACAATTATGATGTATTAAATCTTGCTACTTTTGCTGTGTTCTTATTTAATGTAAGCACTCGAGGTTCTGTCGGCCAAAATACAGCACTATTATATCGTATTTGCTGAAAGGATTTGTCACTGGAGCTTTACAAGTATTTATTGCAGAAATAATAATAATAATAATGAGAACTTACCGATGGTAATAACACGAAGGATTCCTTCATGTTTGATGGCACAAGAGTTCATTCTTAATAAAATGCGAGTAAGTAATATGGATTTATTCGAATAAAATGTCAGATGTTACACATCGTATGCGACTTCTGAAAGGCTCGAAATTTTTAGCCTACTTTTCACATTTTGCAAAAATGAGGAAAAAGTAGACTTATGAGATCGATCCGGGAAAATGTGTGTCTGTCTGTCTGGCTGGCTGTGTGTGTGTGTGTGTCCCCCCCCCCCTATCAACTCCTAAACGGCTGCAGCAATCAAAACCAAATTTAGTATGAGTAAAGATGTGCACCGGAATATCTCACGTCCATATTTGAAAATGATGTCAGTGCTACCAACTGCTGAAAAAACGCACTAGAAATTTGAGCTCCATGTTGGATATATTGCAAGGTATGCATGGGAGCTATTCTAAAATTGGCACACATGTAGATAAGACTATTTTAGTTTAATTTCCAGGATGCCAACCATGACAGTGTTGCCAAAATAATTTTATGCCTTCTGATAGGTCCAATGTTTAAATGCATATAACTTCTACACTATCAATTGGATTTCAACCAAATTTTGTATGTAATATCTGTACACAAACAGATATGACTGCGCGTATTCTTAAGAGCCACCAGGGCTGCCAACTGTTAATAATTGCTCTCTCTATTTATTTATTTATTTTATCCAAATACCAATATATCAGAAAGTATGCAAGCCAACAGCTTTAAACTATGCACACGTATATTCTGACATTTTAGATTAATTTGGAGTAACTTATATACGTCAGTTCTACCAACATGATTATAAGCCTGCTGATAGTACCAATTTTTAAATACATGTAACTTCTATACTATCAGTTGGATTTCAACCAAATTTAGTATGTACTATGTGTACCATAACAGATATGACTATAAGTATTGTTAAGAGCAATCAGGGCTGCCAACTGTTAATAAATGCTGTCTATATTTTTTACCCTAATATCAATATATCAGAAAGTATGCAAGCCAACAGCTCTATACTTAGCACACATATAGCACCTGACATTCTAGATTAATTTGGAGTAATTAATACAAGGCAGTGCTGCCAACATGATTCTATGCCTGCTGATATGTCCAATTTTTAAATACATGTAACTTCTATACTAACAAATGGATTTCATCCAAAATTGGCACAACAAGATATCATAATATTTCAGATTATTTCTGACCAGCACACGCATGACATTGTTGGCAACATGCTTTTACGCGTGCTGATAGATCCAGTGTCTAACTGCATGTAACGTCCATTGGACTTCAACCAAATTTTGTATTCTGTACCTTAAGAGGTGGAACTAAGAATATATTCAGTCACCAGGGCTGCCAACTGTAGTGCTCTATTAGGCTACATTATACCAGGTATATTTTGAACTAATTAGATATTTCGATATTACCAACTTAATTTTGTCATTATTCTAGATAGGTTCATATACTGTAGAATAATCATTGGCATGAAAAGTAGGCTGTATAGTTCTTCACGGAACGTCTTGTTTGTAAGTCAGTAGTTACTTTTAGTTGGTTTCATTTGATCATCTTTCACACAAATCATTAGGGGCCGATAACCTAGATGTTAGGCCCCTTAAAACAACAATTATCATCATCATCATAAATCTTAGGGATCATTTTATTTCGGTGAAGTATAAATAGGCCTAGGCAAATGCCTGGAAAGAATATGAATGGACAGTTTCTCATATTCCAACCTGCGTTGGGTGGGATAATTGATTGCACTTCAGTCCTTTATTCAAATAGTCGTGTTTTGTGACTGCACTGGGATTTAACTTGATTATAATGCTCGGTTAATCTGCGCCTGTCAGAATGTAGGCACCCAGGAGAATATAAATGGGGTCACCTCCAGATAAACACCTCGTCGCCGACATTTCTTACGCGGCACACAGAATGAGAACTGTCATCGGGATCCCCTGAAGTGCTGGCTGCTTCATTAAGGAAGACGTGCGGATAAGAAAATCTCAGGGATTTACTGACATTTTTTAGAATTAAAACGATTTTGAATAACTCAAGTGATGAGAGATTTCATTGTCACGATGGGATTGTCTTAGAAAGTCTTGAAATGTTGGTATTGTGAGCTGGAAACTGAGGTAGCTCTCTCCTTTATACTACAATAATAATAATTATAATAATAAATTCTACAAGTTATTATTATTATTATTATTATTGTTATTATTACAAGCAGGAGAAACTGCAGAAAGAGCCATAGAGAGAATTTAGGATCCAGGCGCCATGGACAAAATAAAGGAGGAGAATGCAGTGCGATAGAATGAAGGAATATTGGGCAAAAATAACGATCCAGAAGCTGAAATCAAATTAACGTGGTCCACAGTCGACGTAAAGGACAGAAGAAGAAGAAGAAGAAGAAGAAGAAGGCCAATTACAGGTGTAATTAAATATTGAAAAATAATGGTGAGGGAAATTCAGAGAAAAACAATATCCCGGCCATTATTCCCATTCAAAATATTGTTGACTCAGTAGAAACACAATCCCTGTGTTAATATTCGGTACAAATTCGAGCTATGTATCTATCGTGGTTTGCATGAGATTGTACCTATAAATTATCATTGTGAATATTTCCCCTTGAGGCGATGGACATTATAAGTTGAATGGTCCCCTTGTTTCAATGGCGACTGCCAGACGAGCTGGAGAATGGTCAGCGGTAGGCTTGTTCTCTGGAATGCAGGTATTCACTCCTAAACGACCATCGCTTTACTATGTCCGAGCAAGTACGAATGGTGTGCGATTTGTCACGGTGTGTGGTGTCAGGTATGAACTAACTGTTTCATCTGTCTCTCCAGCGAGCTGTCCCCGTCCTCAAGCCCTGATAAACACAGCCTGTCAGAAACTAATAATCGCATGAACGGTTTTATACAATTTAAAAGCCAGCTTTTAATTTCATCACTGGAATATTTTTATCGCCCCATTTTCGTCAAATGAAATCTAGGCTTACGAGATCACCTTTTGTCTGTGTGTGCGTCTCCCTGATAAATTCCGTTTGGCTGGAGCGATTTCAGTGAATCTTGGTCTCATCAAAATCAAAATATCTGCTTCCGTTTTGACTCAAAATTCATGCACAACAACAGTTACACCACATCCTTGGAGGCCTAAATCTATCACTACGATTGATATTGTCGACCCATACATGGTGAATTTATAATCGAAATACCTACTCCCGTTTTGAGAAATTCAAAAATCTGCTACCCTCAAATGGATGATAAATAATCAAAGAATAAATTAAACAATTAAACTTTAATTTCATTTAAATCTTTAGAACAAGTTCTATTTAAAAACAGGCGTTCTTAGCATGTTTTTTTTTAATATCCCTTAGGCCGGAAGTAATTTTCCAAATTTCATTTTGAAATATGGTAGAGCTTTTCAAATCACGCATTTTGACACTTTTCCTGGTCTTCTAGCTTTTCGAATTTTGGCACAATTGTCGATATAGTCTGAGTGCTCTTAGTGCCATTTAAAGAATGGTTTCAACATTAATATCACTCATTCATCTAGCATGGTAAATGTTATTGCTTTGTATGATAGAATGTAATAGTTATTGTTGTTATACGGGGAGGAACAGCAAGGTCATCTGTCTCTATTCAAATAAAAACAAGTAGTTACGTAAAGAACTATACAGCCTATTTTCATATATCCTACTTATGTTAATTGCCTCTATCAACATACAAAATTTCAGTTTGATTGCTGGAAACAAGTGAAAAAAATTAGATACTAGTGGATTAACATTTGTATAAGGATTTACTGTACCAAGTTTCAAAGCACTCGGATAGTTAAATTGCGAGAAACGCCCATGTGAATATTTATACTTCGCGTTGCCGCCATGTTGGAATTGTGACCACCAGGTAATTGAAAGTATTATAGGTGAACTTATGTTCATGAAAAAAATCAGTTTGATTGCTGTAATAGATTCGTAGATATTGAGATCCATCTAAATATTTCGGATGGTCGCCATGTTGGATTGTTATATGTATAGGCCATGGAGTCATGTACCATTAAAGGAAAAATATTGTGTACGTTCATTATTCAAACTTTCACTTCGATCGCATGTTTACGACACAAGAAATAAAAACTTAATTTTAAAATTCGCACAGCCGCCATCTTGAGGTTATGTAAACAATTGAACTAAATTAGATACCAGTGCATTACAATGTGCAAAAACATTTCCTGTACCAAGTTTCATTGCGTTTGGATCATTAAATCGCGAGAAAGGTCTATTTAAAAGTTTCTACTTCGCTTGGCCGCCATATTCGTTTTGTAGTTAACCAGTTTTTGAAAGTCTTATAGATGAACTTTCAGTAGTGCCCTTTATCTCCGTACAAAATTTCAGGGTGATACCGCTAATCGTTTCAGAGATATAGAATGCCGGTGAAATATTTTGCACAGCCGCCATCTTGAGGTTATGTAAACAATTGAACGAAGTTAGATGTCGGGGCATTACAATGTGTATAAACATATACTGTACCAAGTTTTATTGCGTTTGGTTGGATAGATCGCGAGAAACGTCTATTTAAAAGTCGCAACTTCGCTTGGCCACCATGTTGGTTTTGTAGTTACCATGTTTCCAAAAGTCACATAGGAGAATTTTAGTAGTTCCCTTTATCACCGTAAAATATTCCAGGGTGATATCGGTAATAGTTTCGGAGCTATTGAATGCTGGTGAAATATATTGCACAGCCGCCACGTTGGATTGGTGGGACGTAACAAAATTTGAAGGGCACGATCGGGGTCGTCCGGAATAGTGATATGAACTTACCGAGTTTCATTGATATCTCTCCAGCCGTTTAGAAGTTGTTAGGGACACACACACACACAAACACACGGACAAAAGGTGATCCCATAAGGCTATTTTTTCAAAATTGAAAATAGGCTAACTAAGATAAGGTAAGACTTCCACCGACTAGGAGTTCACACAAGGTCATGACCTACGCACAATAATTGAAGAATATACCGTGGATACAGCAAGTCAAACAGGACTTGGAGAAGGCCCAGGTAAGAACAGCGGAAGTAGGGTAAATGGATGGAATGTAACACCAGAGCATGACGCCCCTAAGAGATCAGGAACCAAGTGGACTGCGGAAAAGAAGATGGCTCACGGAGATACAATGTGAGCCATATGAAGAATAGAAAGGCGAATCATAAAAGTACTGCATGATCCATCTGGGTCCATTCACACATAATAATAATAATAATAATAATAATAATAATAATAATAATAATAATAATTATTATTATTATTATTATTATTATTATTATTATTATTCTTTTAATACTGTATACTTGTGTTCTGGGACCGATAGGAAACAAGATGTTCAGTAAAGTACATACAGCCTACTTTCTCCTAAATGCATGAGTATTGTTATAACTCTTTGTCCTTTTGAAGGAGTATAATTGAATGTTGTTTGTTGTAGCTTGTTGAAATACAACGTGCTATACGGATATTAAACATGAATATGAGGTGCCCTTTACTAATGCTACCTCTGTAGAAAATTTCATTCAATTCGGTTTCACCTTATTTGAAAAGATAGGGGGAATCGATTTGCACACATACATGGCCGCCATCAGCAAAGTATTGGGCTGATGACCTTGTAGATTGGTCAAACGATCCTTCATACATAAAGATATAACGTTGCAAAATTTGGTAGAGATCAGATGAATAGGTTGGTCATAATTTGATTTAAGCTTTTAACATTTGGGTGGCCGCCAATACGTTTTCGTCAAGATGGCGGCGATATAAAACATGACACTGAGGTGTCCTTTGCTAGTGCTACCTCTGTACCAAAGTTCGTTCAATTCGGTTTCACCGTGTTTGAATTGATAGGGGCAATCGATTTGCACACATACATGGCCGCCATATGCAAACTATTGGGCTGATGACCTTGTAGGTTAGTCAAAAGACGCCCGCCATATAAATACAGTATATGTTGTTGCAAAATTTGGTAGAGATCGGATGATTAGGTTAATCATAATTTGATTTAAGCTTTGAACATTTGGGTGGTCGCCATTACGTTTCCGTCAAGATGGCGGCGATATAAAACATGGCACTGAGGCGCCCATTGCTAGTTCTACCTCTGTACCAAATTTCGTTCAATTCGGTTTCACCGTGTTCGAATTGATAGAGGGTGCCAGACATTCAGAGCACACACACTCACACACAGACAGACACACAATTTTTGGCCCTGAGTAGATCTCATAAGTCTACTTTCATTTTTTGCAAAAATCGGTCCAATAGGCTGCGATGGTGCTGAGAATAGAGGAGAACAACGTGGGGAAAAGAGTTGGAAATCTGGAAATTGAGGGGTCAAGGAAGAGAGGAAGACCAAAAGTGAAGTGGAAAGACAAGGCTGCAGGGGACCTTTAGAGAAAAGGGATGGAAGAGGGTGGAAGCCGGGGATAGACACTTATGGAAGAGAAGAATCCAGCAAAGTAGCGCTGACCCTACGTGACGCGGGAAATGGCTGGGATAAGAAGAAGATGAAGATTACTATTTTATTGTAATCTGAACAGTGCAATATATGATGTCAAACTCCAGTTCTCTTCATGCCAATTAAACTCAGTGGTAGCCTGTCTGTGGCTACAGGTCGTTAAAGGTTACTTTCCTGTATTCACGTGCAGAGGCAAAGGGCCTTTAACAGACTGCACTGCGGGTTATAGAGACAGTTGGCGACCACGAGGCTAATACAGTTTGTGCGATCATTAGTGAATGCGGTTTCCACTCCGGGCTATTACACTCGAACTGCTCCACTTCATGGCATATTGACCAACTTTGCGACTAAACGCTAAAAGAGGAAAGCAGAAACAGAAATATCTAATAACAATAATAAATTAGGAATTATATCTCGGACACAATTATTATTTAAAGCCACGTTTCAGTTTTTCCTTATTGATAATCGATATGACAACTTTTCTGTCGATTAGCACAATTACTGGAAAATGCTTGCCAGGGTGGGTGAGTGGTTATCGTGTCAGACTACCAACCCCCAATCTTGCAGGTTCGCTCCTGGCCGTGGTAAGTGAATTTTGAAAGGCGACAAAAATCACCACACGCATGTCATACGTTGTTGGCATGTTAAAGAACCCATTTGAATTCAGTAGGCCGTGTTCATAATGGCAAAATTAATCTCGGGATTTTCCGCCAGCACTAAAGTTCCTACTTTCTCTACTAGAAAGCACTATAGTGTCAAGGAGTTAGCGCTCCAAGGAACAACAAAATTAGTAATTCAAGCTGCCCTCTGGGCGTCAAATAACAAAAGAAAGCTTGCACGTGGTACCCGAGGCCATATGATATTATTATTATTATTATTATTATTATTGGGAAAATTGACGTAAAACCAATAACATTATTATTATTATTATTATTATTATTGGGAAAAACCGACAGTAGTGGCTACGCTGGCTAAAGCGCAGCATTAGGTCATGGGACCAAGCTCTCTGCTGACTCGGTAGACGCGTGGGTTCGAGCCCCACCGTCGGCCGTCCTTGAAATGGTTTTCCATGGTTTCCCCATTTTCAACACCAGGCAAATGCTGGGACGGTACCTTCTGACAGGCCACGGCCGCTTCCTTCCACATCCTTGCCCAGTTTCATTCACCTTCATTCATTTCATCTCTCATTAACTCCTCTCATGAGGTTGGCGTCAGGAAGGGCATCCGGCCGTAAAAACCATCGCCACAAAGACTTCCATCGCAACTCATCCCCGACCCCGTTGGAAAACGGGAATAATAAGGGGTAGACATACATACATTATTATTGGGAAACAGAAAAAACATACACCTTATTAGAGAGACTAGACTTGGCAGCTTACAGGTACATTTGTACCAGGAACACATAGCACTTAGGAATGTGAGAGGGGGAAGAGCCCATCGAGATAACGGACCCTCACACAGGAATTTACCGTCAGTCGAGTGCAGACAGTGACCAAGTGAGCTGCTCTCAAAAGGACCGCGCAAGACTCAACCAGACAATTTGCCTGTACAATACAATCTGAATTGACAATTTACAACAACCACATATTCACTCCAAACAATCAAATTCCGGAGATCAATCACCACTTCCAGTATCTCAACAAAATATCACATAGACCACAACTAACTAATATTGACGAGTTGCAATATTTCAACTAATACTGCAATTAAATAAGTGTAGGTATTGTAAATATTTTCACCCATATTTTCTGACACAAATGTTATAGCCTAAGTGTGATGGATCTGATGATGATCGCTTGACGATCGAAACTGGTCATCCAAGTGTATTTATTAAACTCATGTATTTTTTTTCAGGATTCGGGAATAACCTTTCTCATTTGGGTACAATCGTGTAGACCGACAGAAAAGCAACAAACTTTTGTTTACTAGGGCAACACTGAAAAATGACTTCAAACACTATAATATTCAAACACCATAATTACTGGGAATACAAATATATGTAAGGTAAATCCGGGAGTATTGCCGCTGATTTTGGCCTACTTTCCACATTTTGAAAAAATGAGGAAAAAGTAGACTTATGAGATCGATCCGGGAAAATGTCTGTCTGTCCTTCTATCTGTCTGGCTGTGTGTGTGTGTGTGTGTGTGTGTGTGTGTGTGTGTGTCCTGTCCCCCCCCCCATCAACTCCTAAACGGCTGCAGCAATCGGAACCAAATTTAGTATGAGTAAGCCAATATTTGAAAATTATGTCAGTGCTACCAACTGCTGAAAAAACGCACTAGAAATTTCAGCTCCATGTTGGATATCTTGGAAGGTATGCATGGGAGCTATTCCAAAATTGGCACACATATAGATAATAATATTACAGTTTAATTTACAGGAGGCCATACATGACAGTGTTGCCAAAATAAGTTTTTCCCTTCTGATAGGTCCAGTTTTTAAATGCATATAACTTCTACACTATCAATTGGATTTCAACCAAATTCTGTATGTAATATGTGTACATAAACACGTATGACTGAGCGTATTCTTAAGAGCCTCCAGGGCTGCCAACTGTTAATAATTGCTCTCTCTATTTTTTTAAATCCAAATGCAAATCTATCAGAAAGTATGCAAGCCAACAGCTTTAAACTATGCAGACGTAAAGTACCTGACATTTTAGATTAATTTGGAGTAATTCATATAAGTCAGTGCTGCCAACATGATTCTATGCCTGCTGATATGTCCAATTTTAAAATACATGTAACTTCTATACTAACGAAGGGATTTCATCCAAAATTGGCACAACAAGATATAATATTTCAGATTATTTCTGACCAGCACACGCAAGACATTGTTGCCAACATGCTTTTACGCGTGCTGATAGATTAAATGTCTAACTGCATGTAACGTCCATTGAACTTCAACCAAATTTCTGTATTCTGTACCTTAAGAGATGGAACTAAGAATATATTCAGTCACCAGGGCTGCCAACTGTAGTGCTCTATTAGGCTACATTATACCAGGTATATTTCTAACTAATTAAACATTTCGATATTACCAACTTCATTTCGTCATTATTTTAGATAGGTTCATATACTGTAGATTAATCATTGGCATGAATCTTAATTTTAAGAAGAGTAGGCTCTTTAGTTCGTTACGGAACTTCTTGTTATATATTTTGTTGTTATATTTTAGTAGAATGACTTTACAAATTGTTGCCAATTGATAGAGCATTATTTGAACATGTTTGCAATTATGAGTAAAGCTTTAGTAATTGAAAATACATCGGCGATAGGAAGGAACAATAAATTGTTACATCAGCGGTGTCTCTCCCTGGTACGGGTATAGATGCCGACTTTGCTCGGGAGAGATGCTGCGAGTTAAGTCATTAATAACAAAATCAAATGTATGCTAATTTCTTCAACTCTAATACAATTGAGTATTAGAACATACAAGGAAATTATAGATTGAACAATATAATTTATATTTTAACAAGTAGTTCCGTGAAGAACTAAAGCCTATTTTCGTATATCCTACTTATGTTAATAGCCTCTATCAACATACAAAATTTCAGTTTGATTGCTGTAATACATTCGTAGATATTCAGAACCGTCTAAATATTTCGGATGGTTGCCATGTTAAATTTTTATATATGTAGGTCTTAGAGTTATGTACTATTACGTGAAGATTATTGTGTAGGTATAGTATTCAAACATCAATCGCATGATTAGGACACAAGAAATGAAAATCAGATTTTGAAATTTCGCAGAGTTGCCATCTTGTGGCTTTGAAAACAATTGAAATAAATTAGATGCCAGTGGATTAAAATTTGTATAAGCATTTACCATACCAAGTTTTACTGCGCTCGGATGGTTAAATCACGAGAAACGACATTTAAATATTTATATTTCACGTCGCCGCCATGTTGGATTTGTGCCCACCCGGATATTGAAAGTCCTATATGTTCATAGCCTCTATCAACATAAAAAAATCTGTTTGATTTCTATCATAGATTAATAGTTATTGAGAACCGTCTAATATTTCGGATGGTCACCATGTTGGATTTTAATATAGCCTATATAGGCCATAGAGTTATGTACTATTAGATGACGATTTTTGCATAGGTTCATTATTCAAACGTTCACTTCGATCGCATGATTAATACACTGTGCCCGTTTAGACCGGAGTCCGCACGACCACATATGCATTTTACCAAGAATCAGTCAGCACGAGAGTCAAAATATCCCGGGGCGCCAGATGGGTTAAAGCTAATCGCAAAAACGACATCAAATGAAAAAAATGCTTTACTGATTTTCGGCTCAATGCAACAATAAGGATAGAAGGAGATTGAACTGGGCATAACACATCATGTAAAATTATCTCATTTTATTCTGAATTTAAAATTGACTGCAAAATAAAATGCTCAAAGCAGCATCATTCATGTGTGGCGACCCACATTACTATTTACACAATGTACAGAAATTTTCCAACACATTGGACAATTATCTTTGGAGACACAAGTCTGATTATCAGTCCTGTAGACTGTGTTCCAAAATTATATCCATTATTTATGATTAAATCCAGTTCAAATTTAATTGTCTTTACTGGAAATACTGTAGTTCACTGGTTGAATTTTTACATAATATTAACACTCGTAGAATAATTGTTCATAGAATTTTTAACTTTCACTTATTTTTCCAGTTTCAAACAATATTGTCAAAAAATATTATCATCTCTGAATCAACACAAAATATGTACACATATTAATAACAACATCTGAAAAGTATCTGACCCTCGAGCATAGCATCGAAGAACTGTGCGAAGCACAACAAAATTAATTGTTCTTCTGACATTAAACGTTTCGAGAAGTGACTCGATTATGAACTTCAAGTTCCTAACAAAATATATGATTTCTGAATCATCAACTTGATCAATAAATTGTTGGACCATTCAACTATTCGATTTTCCACTTGGAATCATTATTAAGAAAAATATTTATATTTGTGGCCATTTTAGTAACTTTCACAACTTGCAATTCTTGAACAGAATGCGGAAATAAGAATTGTAGCTTCATAATAAATTCATTTAGTTCATGGCACTAGGATTGAAAACATCCTTCAAATTATTCGTGGTTATGGAATTATTTTTTAATTGGCAGTGGCCCATTCTATTATTTTTATAAGAACACAATATTCCAACAACAACGGCAAAGGTCTTCCTCTGAAGAAGAATAAAATACTATCATGACAAATCCGGGTTCTAGCAAAATCAAAGTCTTAATGGAATCCGTAAACAAGGTCGAAATAAGAACTGATGGTTTTTTAAGAAATAACCTTTGGGTCATTCATACGACGCAATGTGTAGTTCCAATACTCCTTCTTTAACACTGAATCATCGAACCTGCTATTTGATTGATGCTCAAATAAAAACCTCCTCATTCCTGCGACTTAAACATGCGCACCTGGGAATGGCATTTCAACTACTCCACACACATAAATTTTCTTCCCTAAATTTATACAATAAATCAAGCCTCTGCTTATTATCAACACTGGAAGATTTATAAACTTACAAGTTTATTTTATTTAACCATTCAGTTCAAATCGTGAAGTTACCACACTTATGATACTCTCTATTTCACTTTCGAATGTGTATCTACGTCATGATTTTATATAAATACAAAAATATCCTAATTGATACAAATATCATTTGCTTCCCGATTTCATGCCTCTCCGTGTTATCTGAAAAATATACTTTGCTCATTGCAAATATTAACTGTTCAACCAGAACTGTAATGTTGGTTGAATGCGGGCTTGCGCTAACCACTATCCTTCGGAAAATCACCTGTTCCAAACTAGAAATGATTAAACTACTTCATAAGCTCTCTCTCAATGAATGTGATTATTAGAAAATATAAGATCCAAGAATTACTTAGAAAAGTTATGAAAATCATTATTATTATTATTAGTGGATTATTATTATTATTATTAGTTATATTATTGTAAATGTGTTTAATTATTATTTCATTATGTGAGAATCCACATGTTCGATTCTTCGAATATGGATAAGATATCCATTTCTCAACAAAAATAATTATTTACTTTTACAGTTACCTCGGCTGATTACCGTGATTATCAAAAGAATATGAAACATTCAAATAAATGCTCGTTATGCTCGGTCATCGATCCTAAACTGTTCTGAGTGCTGAAAATACTCAGAATAACTCTAATATGTCTTGCGTAAATCAATGCAAGATTTAAATACGAAGAAAAACAAATGTGTTGGTCATCTGCAGAAAATGAGTTTGTTCCAATTAGCTAGGCATAATATAAAAGTCAAATGTGGCTTACATTTCTCGTTGGTCTTGAAGCGTAGTGAACCTGGTCTGTACCAGATTTATCCAGATACATGCCCTATTGGACACGCACGTCTAATCCTTGTATCGGCCGCCATTATATATACACAATCTGTCTAACACGACATAGTGGAAATATTTCTTGAAGTTTGAGGTAACTGCTGATCCATTTTAATATTGGCTTCAATTAAATCCATAGCAGTTCGCTTAAATGGGGTCAGATCCAAATGATCTATTCTCAAATACGTCAGTTGTAACATAACTCACGGTAATCTTTTCAGTACAAGAAAACACTGACAGTCTAAATCAATCAACGGCTGTTCTGAAGATCGTTCCCTGGGCATGGTTTATCACCATCTATCATGCGCGAAGCAACTTATAGTTTCCCTTTGTCGGCTAATGAACAACACCGTGATAGACTGGCCTTCAATATACTGAAAGATCGGAGTGGTTATCAAGTTACAATTTATGAAACTGACTAATTGGATTAAAATATCCAAGTATTGAATTATTATTACTGGACTGTGACAAAGTACTTTCTAGACAAAGTCTAGCATGTGTCCATATAGAAATAAAGTATTTCACCAGTGTCCGTAGAAAAATAACTATCACCTCAGTGATTCCCTCTGCCGGAAACTTACTATGTTCCACGCGTATCGTAGCACTTTTGTGGCTATCACAATTTAAAGATATCTTCTGCGTAGATCCGGCAACCATGTGCCTTGGCTCAACGTAGCAGCAGCACCTTGTCATGCAAGAGCTTGGTTCGAAGTGAGCTGATGATGCTTGGGCCGGTCGGCTTTTATTCAAAACGGTCGGGTCCACGCTGGATCACGCTGAAATCTGGAAATCCTCATATCTCCGGTGTCTCTGGTCCGATTCACTTGAAACTAAGTGCATTCTCTTTCATTTGGCTGTGCCAGTAATCTGATCCAAGTCTCAAGTCTCTACTCCATGGCTAACTATTTAATCAACAAATAGTCTCGACCTCTGCTACTACTCGCTACGTCACTTAACATGCCCTTGGCTGCACAAAGTTTCCATTCCATTCTAGAAGTAATGGAGCGCGATATTCAAATATCTCAACTATCAAAAGCGGCTGTAGCCTTTCCCTTGATATCTAGGTGTCTGAATCTTGGAATACCCATTCCTAGAGTTGGGCACAACACGAGAAATAAAAACTATAAATTGCGCACAGCCGCCATCTTGAGGTGATGTGAACAATTGAACTAAATTTAATGCCAGTGCATTACATTGCGTATAAACATTTACTGTATCATATTTCACTGCGCGCAGAGAGTTAAATCGCGAGAAGAGCCTATTAAAATGTTTCCCCTTCGCCTGGCCGCCATGTTCGTTTTGTATTTTACCGATTTTTGAAAATCTCATAGTTAAACTTCTAGTAGTACCCTTTATCACCGTACAACATTTCAGTGTGATATCAGTAATAGTTTCGGAGATATAAAATGCCGGTGATATATTCTGCACAGCCGCTCTCTTGAGGTTATGTAGGCAATTGAACTAAATTAGATGCCAATGCGTTTACATGTATTCAAACATCTGCTGTACCAAGTTCCATTGCGTTTGGATGGTTAAATCGTGATAAAAGTTTATTTAAATTCTCAAATTCGCTTGGCCGCCATGTTCATTTTGTAGTTAACAGGTTTTTGAATGTCCCATAGGTGAACTTCCAGTAATGCCCTTTATTGCCGTACAAAATTTCAGGGTGATATCAATGATAGTTTCGGAGATATAGAGTGCCGGTGAAATATTTCGCACAGCCGCCATGTTGGATTGGTGAGACGTAATAAAATTTGAAGGGCACGGTCGGTACGGCCAATATATTACTATGACCTTACCGAGTTTCATTGAAATCGCTTCAGCCGTTTAGACGTTATTAGGGGCGGGGGGACGCACACACCCACACACACGGACAAAAGGTGAACTCACACGCCTATTTTCCTTTTCATAAAAAGAAAATAGGCTAACAAATAAAATCGTGAGATAGTATAAAAATTGGGGAGGATTGTACTATTCCCGCTTCACAATAATAATAATAATAATAATAATAATGATAACAACGAGAATAACAATATCAATAATGCTAACAATGACGATGTCGACAAAGCGAACAACAGTAACAACGAGAATAACCAAAAATGTAACAATTGCAATAACGATAGTGATGACGCAGTGGCTGAGCTGGTCTTCTCTCACCCGGACGGCTGAGGTTCGAATCCTGATGACAGCGGGATGGAAATCATGTAGGCCTATTGTCACGAACGTCAATAGATCATCTAATTTTTAAAGTCCTATGTTGACAACATTGGTAAGTAAAATGAATGCCTCTCTGGACAAACAGTATATTCTCATTCTGGCCGAGATGGTGACAGTAGCTAATAGGTTTCACCAAATAGCGAGCGAGCGAGGCCTTAGTTTCAACAGCGCTGCGCGTGCTTGTCTTCACAGCTGGGCTGATTACAATGGTGTAATGCTCCGAGTTGCCCCAAATAATTGCTTTCAAAGCAAAAAGTGTTCACAATTTATGAACCAGCCACTGCTCGCTGATTGTCTGAACAGCTTCACCAGGGATGTTGAGCGAAATAAATTACATTTCAGGAATGCAATTCTCTATTACATGCCACTGCATTACAGCTGTCCTCTCTTTCAAACACGAGACCTAGGAAGTGTGATGCGTTCAACCTTTAGGTTTGTATTTAATACACTACGTGTAACACAGGGATGAATCTTCGGTCACTTCTCAACGTAGTCTTCCTCTCCAGTACACGTTTTCTAACGAACTCCCCCAGGGGCTCACATCTAGTGGGACGTGGGTTGGCGACCACGGGGCCCCAGCTGAGTCCGGCATTGCTTCCACTTACTTGTGCCGGGCTCCTCTCCGTCTTCTTTCCTGTCGACCTCTCTTGGTCAACTCTTGTTCTCTTCCGACCCCGACGGTATTAGTGTATCCGAGGCCTAGGGAGTCTCTTCCTTTCCCGCCTTAATTGGCCCTTGTTTCATCTTTTCTGATACCCTCGTTCTTCGAGGGGTCAGCCTTCTTTTGCTTTTCATGTTATCTCCTGCCTTCTGCTCAAGGCCCTTAAGGAGGCAGGGTGTATGTAGCCCCACCACTTCTGGTGCACCCTAGATATTGCTACACCCTCAGGGGCTCATGGCCGGTGAGTTCGGGAGTTTGCGACCCCGAGGGATTCCTGAGCTGGGTCCGGTTTTCCCCCTTTTATCCATTACCTGTGTGGAGGACCCTCTCCTCTTTCACTTTCCTATCTGCCTTTCATGGATCTCCTTCCTTACAAATCCCTCAATCCGCATTCTTCGAGGGTTGAGGGCAATCCTTTTCATCCTGTCCTTTTTTTTGCCTTATTCTCCTTCTGTTTTCCATTTATTCTTCTAGTATATAATTTAGTTGTTAGATTTAGTTAATAGTGTAGTTTGCATTTCATTATCATCTTCACGATCACCCAAATCATTAAGGGCCGATAACCTAGATGTTAGGCCCCTTAAAACAACAATTATCATTATCATCATTTCTAACGAACACCAGTACTTTCTCTATCTTTCTCTCTGTCTCTCTTTCCTTCTCTCTCTCTTTCTCTCTGTCTCCCTTTCCTTCTCTCTATCTTTCTCTCTTTCTCCCTTTCCCTCTCTCTATCAATCTCCCTTTCTCCCTTTCCTTCTCTCTATCTTTCTCCCTTTCTTTCTCTCTCTCCTTCTGCATTTCTTGTTCTCTCTTTCTCCCTTTCCTTCTCTCTATCGTTCTCTCTTTCTCCCTTTCCTTCTCTCTATCTTTCTCTCTGTCTCCCTTTCTTTCTCTCTCTCTCTTTCTTCCTTTCCTTCTCTCTCTCTGTATCTCCTTTCTCCCTTTCCTTCTCTCTATCTTTCTCTCTTTCTCCCTTTCCTTCTCTCTATCTCTCTCTCTGTCTCTCTTTCCTTCTCTCTCTATCTGTCTCTCTTTCTCCCTTTCCTTCTCTCTATCTTTTTCTCTGTCTCCCTTTCTTTCTCTCTCTCTCTCTTTCTTCCTTTCCTTCTCTCTCTCTGTATCTCTCTTTCTCCCTTTCCTTCTCTCTATCTTTCTCTCTGTCTCCCTTTCTTTCTCTCTCTCTTTCTTCCTTTCCTTCTCGCTCTCTGTAACTCTCTTTCTCCCTTTCCTTCTCTCTATCTTTTTCTCTTTCTCCCTTTCCTTCTCTCTATCTTTCTTCCTTTCCTTCTCTCTCTATCTGTCTCTCTTTCTCCCTTTCCTCCTCTCTATCTTTCTCTCTGTCTCCCTTTCTTTCTCTCTCTCTCTCTCTCTCTCTTTCTTCCTTTCCTTCTCTCTCTCTCTGTATCTCTCTTTCTCCCTTTCCTTCTCTCTATCTTTCTATCTTTCTCCCTTTCCTTCTCTCTCTCTTTCTCCCTTTCCTTCTCTCTATCTCTCTCCCTTTCTTTCTCTCTCTCTTTCTGCCTTTCTTGTTCTCTCTCTTTCTCTCTTTCTCCCTTTCCTTCTCTCTATCTTTCTCTCTGTCTCCCTTTCCTTCTCTCTCTCTTTTTCTCTGTCTCCCTTTCCTTCTCTCTATCTTTCTCCCTTTCTCCCTTTCTTTTTCTCTCTCTCTCTCTCTCTTTCTGCCTTTCTTGTTCTCTCTCTTTCTCCCTTTCCTTCTCTCTATCTTTCTCTCTGTCTCTCTTTCATTCTCTCTCTCTTTCTCTCTGTCTCCCTTTCCTTCTCTCTATCTTTCTCCCTTTCTTTCTCTCTCTCTTTCTGCATGTCTTGTTCTCTCTCTTTCTCCCTTTCCTTCTCTCTATCTTTCTCTCTTTCTCCCTTTCCTTCTCTCTATCTTTCTCTCTTTCTTTATTTATTTATAATTATGTCTTTCAGATTTTTCTTTCGTTCCTAACTTCTAAACCCCACCAAAAGTATTTTATTTTGTTTCCCATGTTTTCCAGCTCTCACGTCAGGGTTTGAAATCCCTGACGGATCCGGGAATTGAACCTGGGGCCTCGGGCAAGAGGCAGGTGCGCTACCCCCAACACAACGGGGCGGGCGTCTGTAATTAAAAGGAATGTACATTAAAACCAATGACATTACACTGTCATAACGCTAAGGTATACGTTTCACAAGCTCTTAAACCAGAGGGAGTTAGAAGGTGTGGTCTGTATCACGCCGTCTCAATAGCACAGGGAAATTTCTTGAAACAATCAACAGCAATATATTAATTTGTTTAAAAGGTGAGTTTAAACAAATAAACAAGACGATGTCCCCTGCGAAAACTATGTCGCGCCAAGCCCGCACTACAGTAAAGTCGAGCGGGTGTCTATACGCACGGGGCGCCCACATGTAACTGATCATCGTTTGTAAAAGAATGAGAATCACCTGCAGCTGTTGGGAATTGTTCACGGATTTCATAACAATCGACAATTTGTTTAAAAGTGCGTTTATAATAAACAAAAACCCCTGCTTTACAGTTAAGCCGGACAGATTCCTCGCACAAGTCTCTTCGTTGTTGTTGTTGTTGTTGTTGTTGTTGTTGTTGTTGTTGTTTGAGTCTTCAGTCTTTTGACTGGTTTGATGCAGCCCTCCATGCTTCCCTGTTCTGAACTAATCGTTTCATCTCTACATAGCTACCACGTCCTACATTCGTGGCAACGTGTTTAACATATTCTCACTTTGGGCTACCCCTACAGTTCTTGTCCTCGACCCTTCTTTCCATAACTAGGCTTGCTATTCCTGGCTGTCTTAGTATGTGTCCTACCAACCTATCTCTTTGCTTCATTAGCAGTCGCCAGAAACATCTCTCCTCTCCCACTCGTCTTAATACCTCATCGTTTGTTACCCTCTCTACCCATCTGATCTTCATCATTCTCCTGTAACACCACATTTCAAATGCTTCAATTCTCCTCTTCTCTGCTGCACCAATAGTCCAAGTTTCACTTCTATAGGGCGCCACGCTCCAGACAAAGACGCTCAAAAATGACTTCCTAATATCTAAATCTATATTCGATGTTAACAGATTCCTTTAGAAATGCCTTCCTTGCCTGAGCCAAACTACTTTTAATATCATCTTTGCTTTGTCCATCACTGGTTATTTTGCTTCCTAAATAACAGAAGACTCCTACTTCCTTTAGGTTTTGACCTGTCACTTTGATGTCAATAGAGGTTTCTAGTTTATTTCAGCTGCATTCCAATATTTTAGTTTTACATTGATCTCATTAATTTTCATCATGAATTATTTCCTCAAAACGGAGTCAATACCATTCAAAAGCTCATTCAAGTCCTCAGGCATGATCGCCAAGTTCAGAAAATCTCAGAGTTGAAGTTATTTCTCCTTGAATTTTCGTTATTACATTAATATCGTCACCGTTTCGTCCCCTTAAGTGGTGTGTCTGTCTCACTGACAAGCTAGTCTAGAAATACAGGTTTACATTAATCTTCATATATTTAGTTTTATTGCACATTTAAAGCAATTTGTGTGCGGATATCGCGCTAGAAGCAATATGCCATAAATCTGGCGCGGGCCTGTAGCAGACATACATCACCTGTAATTAGCCTCAAGGCCGCATACCGCACTAACGCGATTAATGATGAATATTTAAACATGATTAGCGAGTGATCGTGATTAATCAGAGTGGTGAGAGGTAACTTGGTTTGAGTAATGGGACTGTCCACTGCCTACGATCCTGTCCCTGACCGAGTTCTTAAGGTTTCCGAGAGATGAGCTAAACCGGTAATAATCTGTAAATTAAGGCAGTTATCTATGTAGCGGAGTATAACGGATGTCGGGAGCGATATGAAAAGGGAGACTTCATTTCGTGTTCATAATGTTTTTGTTGCTGGTGGTGTTGTTTCATTTTAGAGGCTTGGATATCGCGGGCGCTGTAAACCAGAAAACTGTCTAACGCGGAAACGGAAAGAAATTCCGGAACTGTAGGCGTAAATAACCTGACTAAGACGGATTTTCTTACCCATAATACAAAGCTATATACAGTACTAAATTTTGAGCGCGACTGTACTTGCACCAAAGTTCTAGGAAACATTAACGACTAGAGACATTCAAAGTCCAGTTGATATTGCTGCCGAAAACAGCAGGTGCGAAGTCATGGAAGAAATGGACGACGACGATGAAAGCAACGAAAGGGAGCTAAAATACACACTCTTTTGGAGAAGCACTATCTGTTGTGAGCGACCTTCAGGAATTTGCAGCTTCCAAGAATGTTCCAGAACTCTTGGAATTAATGCAGGATGCAAAGGAGATCATACAACGTTCTCTTGTAAAGAAGTCGGGACATTGCACTTTGAAAGACAGGTGGAAACAAAGAAACGAGCAGAGAAACGGAAATTTTTGTACGTAAGTTGAAAATTCAGTGTAATACGTGTGAACCTATTTTCTATTTTATTTACAGACCTATATTTTAATAGTAGGCCTACATTATGCAACGAGCCTATAATGGTAATTAAGACACGAGTATGTTTATACTTTTATAATTTCCATACGAGTGTCTTAATTACCATTATCGGCGAGTTGCATACGACTGTTTATGTTCGACGATAATTATTATAACTATTTTATGTTCGAACATAAATATTCATACATATCTGTCGAGATTTCGCCAGTTTTATGTACTGAACAGAGCACATGGGATGTTGTAATTGCCTTGTATTTGACCATGGCCTCCTCGATTACCCCACTATGACACTAGGCAACGCAGTGAAATTTAAATTAGACGGCCTTGGAACTCAGCGCAGATGCGTTGTTATCCTCATCTAATTGGTCAAACAACTGTTTCTTGAGCTCTGATTGGTGGGGAGAAACTGTTTCATAATGAAAAATAGTGTTATAATGACCATCATTATGATACAGTTTTCTGACATATAATAGTCAGGGTCGAACATAAAGTTATTTCATTGTGATCCTATGCGATAATACAGTATTTCTTTGCAGTGTATTTTGTATTATTAAAACTCAACCCTTTGTAAAACAGAAAAATAAATCCGGAACTATTGCGTTCCACTTTAGGCAGGTTTTACTGTACTTGGGTGTGTGTGGAACCAACAGCTGTAGCTACGCTCGCTAACGCGCAGCGCTAGGCCGTGGGACCAAGCTCTCTGTGGACACGGTAGACGTGGATTCGAGACTCACTGTCGGCTGTCCTTGAAATTGTTTCCCGTGGTTTGCCATTTTCAAGTCCAGGCAAATGCTGGGACGGGCCATTTAATAGGCCATGGCCGCTTCCTTCCACATCCTTGCTCCGTTTCATTCCTCTTTTATTAACTCCTCTCATGAGGAATAATACAGGGTAGGATGCGTACAGCGTGTACCGATTCTACACGGACCTGTAAAATGGGTTGCCTAACCACCCGCAATCGGCTTGAAATCAACTCGCAGCGCGCATTCACGGGGCTGAGTTCGATTTCACTGATTGCCGCCTTCTTATGCAACATTGCAAAATATTTTGCTATTTCAAAATATATTTAGACAGGCTTCACAATAAGTTTGAACGATTTCTGTTTTTGAACTCGTTATTTTACGCTTCTGTTAATGGCATTTGCAGAGCATTTATATAAAATTTTATTTTACAACGTAGTATATTACAACACAATATATTTTTGGGTTGTATTTTATTTACTACACAATTTACCACGATACCGCAAGGCTCCTAAATAAAACAACAACAACAACAACATTATACATGAGTGGCCCATCAATAATTGAATCCAGAAAATCTGGCAAGCACGTCAACAGCGTCTCTATGAACGTATTTTCATTGAGAACATTCTGGAATACTTTCTCTCGTGTTTTAACCCTGGAGATCTGACGCCGGGTCACTTCCTTTTTGTCCTAGTCGTACGTATATTAACGAAGTAATTTCACACTTGATGTCTTGTTTATTTATATTTATATTTTTCAGACAATAATTATCGTCTTGATAGAGGTGGCAAAGCAGTCACCTTAATTTTTTTGAACAAAGGAGCTGATGACCAAGATTTCCCCATACACTAAACATGGATCAACAAGAACGTGAGCTATGTGATTGTGCTGCTCCAAAATAGGTGAATCATTTCCCTTATTTCTTACAGATAGTTCCGACTAAGGTAAGGCAAAAATTGTCAGGCGAGGAATGGCGCCATGGGTAAATCTGACCCGACCGTAAATATGAGGTGCGTTCAAAAAGTAACGAGCCGGAGGCTGGAATGCGAAAACGGGTGACGACATCGGCTAATCGTGGCTTGAGTAACGAGGTGTGGTTCCGACCAGAGCGTGGAAGGTCACAGCCCGTCGCTAGAGGGCACGCGTGCACGTCACGTGACGATACAAAGCGAGCAGCAGCATGCATCAATCGTCCAACCAAGACCATTCGACATGCTTCCTGGTGTGGTTGAAGACTGTGGGGCACCCATTGGGCACACACTTTCCGCAAGAGCAGTCGTTCCTTCATGATGGTGTGCACACTTCCGACGCTGAATCTGACCACGGTGGCTATGGCGTTCACTGTCACTCGGCGGTCCTGGGTAATGAGTGCATCAACCAGCTGGACGTTTCATCGGTAATGCAGGGGGGTGCCCCAGACCGGGCATCATCGGCTAACGACACCAGTCCTTCCCTGAAGCGCTTGTGCCACGCCTTGACCCTTGCAAGGGACATGCAGTGTACGCCGTACACTTGTCACATTCGGCGATGAATGTCCGTTCCCCCTACTCCTTCCGCTGTCAGAAACCGAACACCACCTCTTTGCTCTTCGTTTGACGCCTCCATGTCACTGTTTGCAATGCGACTGGCAGCGTTGGACGATTGATGCATGCTGCTGCTCGCTTTGTATCGTCACGTGACGTGCACGCGTGCCTTCTAGCGACGGGCTGTGACCTCCCACGCTCTGGTCGGAACCACACCTCGTTACACACGCCACGATTAGCCCATGTCGTCACCAGTTTGCGCATTACAGCCCCCGGCTCGTTACTTATTGAACGCACCTTATAATATAGAAATAACTAGGGGGTTCACAAGGTAAAGGGCATGTTACTTTTGCAGGGTGAAGTTCAAGGCTAGGAAGGAAGGTACAGTGAGCGACAGGAAATAAGGGCTGACCAAAACGAAATTATAGAGCATTATTTAAGGCTCAGGAAAATAATACCCAGGCGCCAGTAGTCGCGGGTCAAAAGAACGACTCGTTTAGCTTCAGTGGCCATTTCTGGACGATCTAAATTATTACACATATTGCTGTCTCGAGTTCATCCCCCTCCTCTTGTCCTAATACCCTCGGGGGCTCACGGCTGGTGAGTTCCGGAGTAAGCGACCCCGAGGGATTCCTGAGCTGGGTCCGGTTTCCCCCTTTTGTCCCTTACCTGTGGGACGGACCCTCTCCTCTTTCCCTTTCCTACCTGCCTTTCATGGCTCTCCTTCCTTCTTCGTGCTCACTCCTTCTTCGAGGGGTCCGACCTCTTGTTTTCTTTTCATTGTATTTCCTTTGGCCTTTAAGATTTCGTGGGTGTTTTCAATCTCCGTTGCATTTCGTAAGTCTTTTCGATCGCGATTGCCTTTTGTGAGTGTTTTTCAATCTAAATTGCTTTTTAGTAAGTCTTTCAATATCCGGGCCAGGGCTTTTGTGAGTTTTTTGAATTTCAATTGCATTTTTTATTTTCAACCTACCCCGCTTTGTTCAAGTAGTTAATTCTCAATTGCATTTTGTGGGTATTTTGAAACTAAATTACATTTTGTGCGTATTTTCAATCTCGTTTGCATTTTGTAAGTATTTTGATTTCACTTGCATTTTGTAACTATTTCGACTGTACTTTGCATTTTGTATGTATTTTGAACTTCACCTACATTTTGTGCGTATTTTTCGATCTATTCCTTTTGTGAGTATTTTCGTTCGAAATTTCCTTATGTACGTCTTACCGCTCTCCATTTTGTGAGTAGTTTCAATCTGAGTTCCTTTTTGTAAATATTTTCCTGCTCACTTACTTTTCGTTCTGGTTTCCACTTCATTGACATTTTCGCTATCACACAGACCATTTGGGGCCGATAACCTAGATGTTAGGCCCCTTAAAACAACAATTACCATCATCATCATATTGTCCTAATTCTGAACAAATGGGAAGTAAGGACGGACCACAAGACATGTTCATCTCATCAAGAAGTGTGTGATTTATTTTGTGTGTGGTTAGCGGGGACGCCTCTTCCGGGCGGTGGTTGAATGACAGGAAACCGCAGCGTCTACTGGTAACACGATCAGCTGGCACGAGAGTCCGCGTGTGGTCACCAGCTGCCGACAAGCTCTCACTGGCTGTATTAGTTGGAGATTTCCAGACAGAGACTCTGGATTTTCTTTGTTATGTTGCCTGTATTGTTACAACAGAATAATAATAATAATAATAATAATAATAATAATAATAAAAGAAATAAGAGAAAATTTCAGAAACGATCCGTAAAAGGCAGGCACGGTATTACGGTCATCTCAAACAAATGGACGGAAACAGGCTGACTAAACAGATTTTTCATTTCTTTGACTCCAAACCCAAAACCACTATGCCCTGGTTTATGAATATCAAAGACGAACTCAAAATGCTGCATCTAAAACCCGACGGCGCCTTCAATAGAGATCTCTTCCGCAAAAAGATACTGACTAATGGGCTAACCCGAGACGAGACATCGAACCCGAAAAGAAGACAAGGTACCACTTGGACAGCGGAGCGCAAGATGGTCCACTCACAGAGAATGAGGGAATTCTGGGCTCAGAGGAAAGCGAAACAAATTGCCAAGTGTAGCAAGACTTAACGTGGTCCTAGACGGCCTCAACGAATTATATATAATAATAATAATAATAATAATAATAATGTCTCTTAGCTTTTAAGATACACAACTGGTGTACACTAATCAAAACTGAAACATGTAGTTTCGTGAAGAATGAACAGCCTATCTTCATAAATGAATCACGAATTTGAGAAATCCCACATGTCCTTGGAAATAATTTTTCAGGAGACGAAAGAAACAGTTTATTTTCACTAAAGATTGTATTAGTGTGCTGGTACTTATTTCTTGATTAGATTGTATAAATTAACATCTGATAAGTAATTATTGCAATTAAAATAATTGTTGATCATTGAGAAATTAAATGTCAAAACCCTTGGACATGTGGGGTTTCGCTCATTCATGCCAGAGTTTTGAAAATGTCCGTTTTACGTCTCGGCATGATGGGTTAAAATCACAGATTGGACTATTAATTATATTAGGCTATCATGGAGATGCACGTGCAACGAATGACGTAATTTAAGAGTGGCGAGGTGCATGAAACACAAATCCCCCTTCCGTCCAATCATAACTTGACTGTGTATTTCGCGAAACGAAAACTCCACAGGCGAAATGAAGAAAAGCCGAGTTGCACTTCCAGGGAAACTCCAAACATAGCCACTCTTCTCTGAAGTCTTAACTCAACACGACTCGACAGTTTGATGCTGCCTGTATCTGGCGTAATCGGCTTGCTTGCTAGCTAAGCTGTAACTGGGTTGATAGGCTCGTCCCTAGCTAGCTCGTAAACCGTCGCCTTAGTAATTGAATGGAAGAAATGAGAACGTAAAAACACTTATAGTGGGCGTATTGAAGATAGAGATATGCTCTCGCGGACTTTTTTTGTTGAGCTTTTCATTGTGAACAATTCTTACACTCATAGTATATTGATATGTTTAACGGTTTGCCCAGCATAAGCTTAAAAAGCACACGGACGCCAGGTTTTTTCCCCGTCGTTTTCACTGAAATCGTTACTGCACGGCTTTCTTTGATCATACATAAATTATTTTCTACAGAAACCTTCCCCGAGATATCCTTTACAGAATGGTGAAAACCGCATCAAAATCCATCCAGTGGTTCTCGCGATTACCCGTTACGTCCATGAATCGGGGACTTATTTTTATACCAAGTAGAGATGAAACAGCAATAATAGTATTTGGACACCCTAAAATAACGGTCACGAGCCGCCCCTGATTGTATGTATACCTAGTAAATCTCACTTCCCTCCACATTTCATTATCCTCTACATCTAAACTCCACGAGTAGACCACAGTAAAAGCTGAGATAAGATGGCCACGTCCTCCACATCTTGACTGCGAATAGGAAATTGAAGGTGATGGATGATTGTAGCCAGAGGAGAGATGGAATGACAATGATGGACGATCTCAAGATGAATGTAAAAGTAATGACCAGATTGATGTGCGGTCTGGTGTGGGAGAGAGCGCCACAATAGCGGCCAGCCCTCAACAACATTTCACGCCTGGGATGAGAATACTGACTGCAGGCTTCTTTCAAACAACTACCTACCTGTGGTTCGGATTCCTCGTAAAAAGGAGGTCCCTTGGCTCCTGATCGCATGATTAACGGTCGCGTAAAACTACAATCTTTCTTCCTCCCTTTCTACCTTCGTTTCTTCTTTCCTTCCTTCCTCCCTCCCTCCGTTTCTTCTTTCCTTCCTTCCTTCCTTCCTTCCTCCTTCCGTTTCTTCTTTCCTTCCTTCCTCCCTCTCTTCCTTCGTTCCTTATTTCCTTCCTCCCTTCCTCTCTTCCTTCGTTCCTTCTTTCCTCCCTCCCTTCCTCTCTTCCTTCGTTCCTTATTTCCTTCCTCCCTCCCTCTCTTCCTTCGTTCCTTATTTCCTTCCTTACTCCCTCCCTTCCTCTCTTCCTTCGTTCCTTATTTCCTTCCTTCCTCCCTCCCTTCCTCTCTTCCTTCGTTCCTTATTTCCTTCCTTTCTCCCTCTCTTCCTTCGTTCCTTCCCTCCTCCCTCTCTTCCTCTCTTCCTTCGTTCCTTATTTCCTTGCTCCCTTCCTCTCTTCCTTCGTTCCTTCCTGCCCCCCTCCCTTCCTCTCTCCCTTCGTTCCATATCTCCATCCTTACTCCCTCTCTCTCTTCCTTCGTTCCTTATTTCATTCCTTATTTCATTCTTTCGTTACTTATTTACTTATTTTATTCGTTTCTCATTTCCTTTCTTCCTCCCTTCCTCATTTCTCTTCATCCTCCCTCCCTTCATTTCTTTCATTCTATTTACTGATGCGCGATATAACGTTTTAAATACCATCATTTAATGTAATATTCCGAGAAGGAACCTCGAGGGTCGGCAGCTGCTGTACTTGAAGGTCATGTACATGGATATTAAATTCAATGCTGAAAACAATATCTAGTTTTATTAATTGCTGCTGCGCTGTGGAGGTCAAACTATTGTGCTGCATTCTATCATCCATTATGAAAAGTTTGCTGCAATCTCACATGATTGTTGCTTGCTTCACGGTAATTAAGGTGATCCAATTACTGCATCCTCGACTTCCATTACCTCCATACCACTTCTTCCAAATACTGCATCCTCGACTTCCATTACCTCCATACCAATTCTTTCGTGTCGGGGTACGTATTGAGACTTCGAATTGATAGATCCTTGGTTCGACTCAGCTAAGAAAATAAATTCTGGTCTGAGGGTTAGACAGATATGCCCAGGCAAAACTGATGAGAGATAGGTTACAGCACAACCTCAGCGGTTCTATTTGCCCAATTATACTCCTCGGAAATGCCGAGATGCCCTCCTTCCGAATACTAGTCTCAATTACAAACACAAACTCTGCTACAGCCATCACAATGACACAGGTTATCATTCAAACTGAACCAAGTACACGGGGCCACATGACCATGATGTTTAAAAGCTCCTAAATAAATCAACAACAACAATGACAATACCTTCCTTTCCTGGAAATCTCCACTGTAAAATATCACGGAGGATATGGGGTTCAGTGAATTGTTGTGTTGGAAACGTGCTAGGCCCAAATACTGAAAACATTACATGTATTATGTAATCGTGTTATGGTTTCTAGTGCCGGGAGTGTCCGAGGATATGTTCGGCTCGCCAGACTTTGTAGCTACTTCAATGCGGACACCCATGGGGTGAGCTACAAGTACCCTTCAATTTCAAGTAGTTCCAACTTTCGCTAATATATGTTACACACACCTAGTAGTGAACGTTGGAACTTTGATAGAGCGTTTCAACGAAATCTAACCTGCAAATTGAGCTTCACACAAGTTTAATTAGTGGAAGGTTCTTTTACATGCCATAAATCTATCATATGGGTCCGCCGGCTTTACTTCCCCCTCCGAAATCTGATAAATGTTCCGGTATAACTCAACAAATTGCCAGCGTTTTGCCCCGGTGTACCATTGGGCTCTTCAGTTGGTAAAAGTACACCTCACCAACACACTGGGAAGGCCATTGCACAGTGGGTCAAAATCGAAATCTAGGAGGACAAAATTATTTATTTTCATAATCAAATATCAAAATGTATTACTTTTACAGCATTCTCGTATGATTGCCGCTCACTATTCTAGGATATAAACGCATCTTAGTGTAAATCTGTCACCACTGTTCGAGCAGTCTGAATTGGAGGGTGAATGTAAGGGGCTGTGGTTTGGTTGTCTTTGTGTTAAGTGTGACGCTTTAAGATGGAACATTCAGCTGAAGGTATGATCTTTGTAACGTGTTTCAGTTATTAATGGGCGTAATTGTTACGTAATTTTAGCTATATTTGCATTATATAATATTTAACTATTATTTTTAAAATAATATTTTCACTTAGATTTTTAGTATGTCGCGTCACTCTGCGTCACTTTCTACTTAATGTTAAAATGTCGATAAAGTCTTGTAGTTTACGCCTGTTATAAGATTGTTTGCGTCTTTTTGCAACTTACTTAGTTATTTTACGTTTTAGAAGATGCCGCGCAACCAGTTCTCACACATTTTCAACTGTTTGAAGCACTGGGTTCGACGATTAAGTCAAGAGTGGAACTTTGTGACTTTGTTAATAGTAAATTAGGGGTAGAAAATTGTTCTGAAGAGATAACTGAATGCTCTCTCCAACTCCTAGTCATAGACAATTTCTTGCATGTGTAGACGTAGCTTAAAAAGATCTTAACTGATGTTTATTATGAAGTAAACAAATTATATACGTTGCTTTCACTCTAAATTCATCATTAAAACGTAAAAATAATTTTGTCCACCTAGATTACGATTTTGACCCACTGTGCATTGCAAGACGTATTTGATACATGAGTACCCACGTCACGAGCAAAGCCAGTGCACTACGGGAGTCAGAGCTCCACTCCAAAGTAATTATAACCTTACCTTGGCATTTAATTAGTTAAGTTATGCCGGAACATTTACCACATTTTGTGTTTATATATATAATGCCTCAACGGACAATACATAGTTTTCTTTTGGGAAAATTATATATTCCCCTTCGAAGGAAGATATACTGCACGATTTTAACGCTCTTAAAATATCCGACGTCTTCGGCCGGCCTTGAACTCGCGATCTTGGGCACAGCATGCTACAGACTACACCACCGAAGCCGCAACTGTGTGTGGATTAGTAATAGCATGACGAATAGAATTCGTCATGGTAATAGACTAACAATAATTATAATAATGGCGGCCCCGTGGTGTTGGGATAGCGCGCCTGCCTCACACCCGGGCACACCGGGTTCGATTCCCGGCTCCGTCAGGGATTTTAGAAACTGACGTGAGGGCTGGAACGGGGGGGGGGGGCACTCAGCCTCGTGAGGACAATTGAGTAGCTGCCTGACAGTGAGGCAGCGCCCCGAACACGAAAACCAAGATTAACGGCCGAGAGGACCCGATGTGCTGCCAAGCGTCACCCCAATATCTGGGCAGCGGTCGCTGTAGTACCACGGGGTTTGGGGTTTAGCCCCGGGGTGCGTTGTCACTTTCTGAACTACACGTGTTAGACTGGGTTTCCAAAATGAAATAATGAAAATCTGACGAACGCTACTCGTATTTCGTTAAGTTGGTAGAGTGACCACCATATCTCCAGTCTTGGCTTTTAAGAAAATATTCTTCAGTCAATCATCATGTAAAGAAAAGTCCAATTATCTAAGACAGTTAACAGTTAATGTTATTGTATTCAACTCTCCAACCACCTATGCACCACAGGACTTTAATAGATGTTCGATATGTATTGTATTTGTGTCCATATACATAACTCACTACACTAAACACTGAAGCGCCTCGCAGTTACAATAACCACACTCCAGGAGACCACACTGTTCCTTTATAATTACATTGACAAGTTAATAATGCTAAGTAAATTTCCTATACTAACCACCGCCCAGGCATCGCATTTAGGGACATAGACTACCAAAAATCGAAGAGTTTAAAGATTTCGTTCTGAACAACATTAACGCACTCTCTTAGAGTCCGGTAAACTACGACCTATACTCGCTCTTCGTTTCTGCATGATGGGTTGTAAAACACACAAAACAAAATCGTACAAATACCGGTTAACAGACACATTCTACACACACCCAAAGTACACGGGGCTAAATGACACGTTGTCGCAGCCCCTAAACTAAGGAACCAACCAACCAACCAACCAACCTCTCCTCCAGTTCACATGTGTTAAAACAGTTGCACCCAACGAATCGATGGCGGGGAAACTTCTGGAAGTTATGGCAAATTGCGACTGCCCTCGCCACTGCAAAACCTTTGGATCCAAAGAAGTTGCCCATCACTTGTAAGTGTGGTGGAGTTAGAACATACAGGAACGGAAATGTGGACAGGAGATGGCCATATGTCGCTACCACAGAGAGGACATTTCAGAGGTTTCCATTACCTTGAGCGCATTGTCGCTCGTTTGGCTTCATGTGCCTGTGTTCGCGGAAGTGTCTGTATGGCTTCATACGACAATAGGGCTGTCTGCCGTGTCTCTAGTCTTTTCGCGATAATACAGTAGTAGGCCTATAACTTCTACTCAAAAATGTATTAATTTCGTTATTATTTATTTATTGATTGATTAATTGATCCACTCATTCATTATTTATTTCTCCCATTGGCTCACAACGTGGGTTGGCGACCAAGGGACCCCAGCTGAGTCCGGCAATGATTCCACTTACTTGTGCCGGGCTCCTCTCTGTTATCTTTCCTCTCGACCTCCCTTGGTCAAATCTTGTTCTTTTCTGACCCCGACGGTATTAGGGTATCCGAGGCCTAGGGAGTCTTTGACTTTCCCGCCTTAATAGGATCTTGTCTCATCTTTCCTGATCCAAAATTCGTCAAGGGGTGAGACCTCTTGTTTTCTTTTCATTGGATCTCCTGCCTTCTGCTCAAGGAGTAAGGGTGTGTGTAGCCCCACTACTTCTGGTGCTCCATGGATTGTGCTACACCCTCAAGGGCTCACGACCCCGAGGGTTTCCTGAGCTGGGTCAGGTTTTTCTCTTTCTTCCATTGTCTTTTGGGTGGTCCCCCTCCTCTTTACCTTTCCTATCTGCGAGTTGCATACGACTGTTTATGTTCGACGATAATTATAACTTTGTTTTAACATAAATATTCATAAATATCTGCTGAGAGTCAGCCTCTTGAATTTTGTGATCGGAGTGCGAGCGCTGGGTAGGATATCTCTGTCTTTCAAGCTCTCTGACCGACCGACGCATGCGCTCTGTGTGCTTGCAATGCCATATTATGCAGGCCATATGTTTACATCTGCCGCCCCTCACTAATATTGTCACCGGAGTCGTTTGAAGGCAATGCGCTGTGTAGAAATTAGAGTTGGTGATATTAAGGTATTTAGAAGATGGCGGCAGTACCATATGAACATGTTAAGAGTGCTTTGCAAAAATTAAGAAATATCGCTGAAATGGGCGGATATATTAAAAAAGATAACAAGGAAGAAATGTTAAATGCGGTGAGTACATTAGAGACACACTTTAATGTGATGGAAAACATTATGAACTCAGGAAACAATAAGAATAGAGATTTGACAATCCCAGGGAATGAGGTTAACAAATTTCATGTCATTGATACAACAGAAGGTGCAGAGAGTTGCACAGGGAGACAAGTGGCGCTGTCTAGCGATAGTATTGAAGAACCACCAGACATGAACAGGAAGATCATAACACCTAAACAAATGGCGCTGTTTAGCGACAGTATCGATGAACCAATAGACATGATCAGGCAGGTCGCGACACCCAGCGGCACAACGGGTAACTCCCACAGCCTAACTCCAGATCTCCACAGGATCGAAGAGATTATAACAGTTAACGTCACAAAGAACATAAATCAAATGATTAAAGCCTTCATGACCAACATAAAAAGCTTGATAAAGGAAGAAATACAGCAAACACAATCACAAGCAGCGCAACAGCATGAGAATTCCGTATCCACAAAACGAAGGGAGGAACTCAATCTGGGATGTGATGAACAACCACCTTCACGAAGTGAGGAGGCTCAAGAGCAGGAACTTAAGCAGATGTAAATGATGGGCAATGGACACAAGTAACACATAGAAGAGGGAAGCAATCCGCAAGACAGCAAGCGCCAATATCCGGCGCTGGACCGAGTGACGACGATTTACAACCAGCAGACAAGATGGCATGGTTATATGTGGGAAGAACAAAACCTCAAACAAACCCCGACGCGATAAAGAAATTCCTTAATAAAAAAGGAATTAAAGAAAATGTCATATGTGAAGAACTAACAAAAGATAAGAGCGCGAAAGCCTTCAAGGTAGGAATACCATTTAATTACTTGGAAAGGGTAAATGTGGCCGAGTTTTGGCCTGTAGGAATAATCGTTAGACGTTTTCGTTTCCACCGCTTTTTTCGAGGAGCCGAAAGGCCATTTCTCGAATGAATATCCCTCAAAAAAGGATACAACATGTAGGGTTCTAATATGGAACATAGAAGGGCTAAAGAATGTGATGACCAGTAGTCCAATAACATTCATAGATGAATATGACGTAGTGATTTTGGTAGAAACCTTTCTTACGGACGATTGGCAACCGAATGGTTTCTATTGTACTCAAGTAATGGCGGATCAGGGACCAAGAGGGAGGCCTAAAGGTGGCATTGCATGCTGGATTAAACCCACCTTCTGCCCGTTCAAAGTAATAAAGAGCACAAAACATCTCATAGCCTTAAAAACGAATTATTTCATATTATTAGCAGCATACTTCCAACCGGAACTGACAGAAATTGATATAATAGATGAATTAAGCAACACAATAGCTGATATTGACACCGAAATACCGCTTATATTAGCGGGAGATTTAAATTGTAGAGTGGATAAAAATGAATCCAAATCAAGAGCAGTATTAAGATACATAGAGGAGGAGGGCCTCTCACTCATCAACAGAATTACGGAATCGACATATATATGTCATAATGGGCAAAGTGTCATTGACCTTATGTTCACAAATTACACGGATATAAAAGTATCAAAACATCTAGTAAAGAAAAATATACCCCTAAGGAAACATCTTCCAGTAGAAACAACCTTTGTCGTGGAAAACAGACCGCGCAGACTCATCAAAGAGCCAAATAAACTATCCAGGAAACTAAATACAGAGGATATACGGAGTAAAGGCCAAGAAATTCAGATGATCATACAGCAAACAAGCTGCAATCTGGATGAAACACTACAACATCTGGAGGACATCTTAGTATCTGCAATAGAACCGGTAAATCAGACAAAGAGGAGATCCAAGCCGTGGTTCAATGCAATATGTTATGAAGCACGAAGATCAACATTGAACGCCTTACACGAATGCCTGAGAACAAACACAGAAGAATCAAGACACGACTACGCACATAAACGGAGAATATACAAGAATCTTATTCGGGACACAAGAGATAAATTTCAGAAGGTGTAAGAGGCAGCATTAATAGAACAAGCAAAAGAAAAACCATACAGCGTCCTTCAACAAAGGAAACCAAAATTCTCCAGAGAAATACCCATGGAAAGATGGACAACACACTTTAAAGCTGTACTACAGAAACCGGACACATCTCCAATCGCTACTCCAATGGTAGACTACTCAGCAGTAATGAAACCTATTACCAGTGAGGAAGTCAAGGATGTAATTCAACAAACAAAAAATGGAAAAGCCTGTGGGCCGGACGGGATCTGTAATGAACATCTCAAAGAAAGTAGCCCTATGTTGGTAGAGGCTTGGACAGTACTACTCAATCAATGTCTTGCGCAGGCCTCAATACCAGAGAAATGGAGATACTCCATAATGAAAATGCTATATAAAGGCAAGGGTCAAATGGATGATCCCAATTCATATCGTGGCATAGCGTTGGAAAATACAGGTCTTAAGCTATTGTCAAAGATACTGACAGAAAGATTAAGAGAATTAATAGACAGCGAACTGCCTGAAGAACAGTTCGGTTTCCGGAAAGGCCGGTCAACGATACATGCTATTCAGTGCCTATTAGATAATATTGGCGATGCGCTAAGATTTTCTGGACGTAAACTTCATGTGATATATATAGACTACGCTAAGGCGTTTGATTCAGTTGACAGGGAAAAAACAATAGGCAAATTGGAATCGATCATAGGAAGAGACCATTATCTGAGTAGGATAATAACGACAATACTCATGAAAAATTACGTAATCATTGATAACAATCTTACAAGATCGGAGCCTATCCTTCAGACAACAGGAGTCCTTCAGGGCGATCCATTAAGTCCGTTGCTGTTCAATATCGCAGTTCGAGATGTTGTCGATGCCATAGAAACACCCGGAGTAAACATTTATATGTACGCAGATGATATGGCAATAACGTCGATCTCGCAGCAAATGTTACAAGAGGCGTTCGATAAACTTGTAAGATGGGCAGACAGTAATGACCTCAAGCTTAATCCACATAAGACAGTACACATGACGTTCAGGAATGGAGGTAGGTTACCAGCATCAGTGAAAATCATGTATGGCAATGTGGAGCTAACAAGGGTAAACTCCTACAAGTATCTTGGCCTGATACTCCAAACGACTGGACGGAATTTCTCCAAACATGTAAAAGATAGAGCTGCTACCGCGGTTATAGCCATGAATGAGATAAAACTAATAAGACAACTCTCCATACAGACTGCATTAGAACTCTTTCACATAAAAATTTCTCCAATCATGACATATGCAATAGGATTAATATGGGAGCATCTCTCGAAAAACGATCTTGCTCAGATAGAAAGGGTAAAGGCCATATACATGAAAAAGATTCTGTGTCTAGGACAAAATGCACCGTCAAGGACGACCTATGAACTAACGAGACAACCATTTTACATAGAAGAGTTACGTATAAGAATGTTACTGCCTTCTACAAAGCAATATCAGTTAATACTGCAAGAACTTCAAGAGAAGAAAGCCAACATATGGATGGATTTCTACCAAACAGATGCTATGCTGACCTCAGAGTGGAGGAATTCTATGTATGAACTTCGCCATTTCATGACACGTTTCGCTGTTCATGGTTTTCATTTCAAGCTGTGCTGCAAGAAGGTATACCACAACCCAGACGAGAACTGTAGGTGTGAGTTGTGTGGAAAGTTATGTGAAAGATATCACGCAAAAGTTTGTAGCAAGAGAACAGTGACATTAACAGAATTCTGTACATGACTTCATTGTGTGCAATTTTAATTATTATTCTATTTGACCATTGGTTGCAATAAATGTCATTATTATATTAAGGTACAGTGCTATTTCTTGTCTCATATTTGCCAGTTTATTTACGCGAACATATGGACGGTGCGTATTCCATGTCGGTAATTTATATAGAAAGATGTTGTGTTTATGTCCAACATGTTGGATTTTGAAAGGAAGGAAGCTTTTAGTTTTACGTGGCCGTTAATCATGCGATCATGAGCCACGGGACCTCGTTTTAAGGTGGAATCCGAACCACAGGACATGGCATTTCACTTCGAAATTCTCACATGCTTTGACCGGAAATCGAACCCGATCCACCTTAGTGAGAGGCCCACAGCTAGACCGCTGCGCCACCACAACCCCTGTTGGATTTTGAGCGCATGCGTGAAGGTATCCTTACCTAATTGGTCAATGAATGAGCTGGTATTCGCTGGAGAAACTGTATCGTAATTGAAAAAAGTGTTATAATGACCATCGTTATGATACAGTTTTCTGACATATAATGTTTACATTTCGACATCGTCGAACACAAAGAAATATAAACATTAAAATACTAAAACTAGTTTAACTATAAAAAGAAATATTATGAAAATAATTATCAACTGTAAATAAATAAATAAATAATTTAATCACTCATAAATATTAAAATTAAATCTAAATCTATAAAAACATAAGTTATATCATTTTAAAAATCAAAATTGAAATGTAAATAGCTTACACTTGAAAACAGAAAATGACCCCATACAGGGTCAATCTATTATTCTGTTAGTCGACTAATCGATTTCATGGTCGGTCGATTAATTGGTTAATCGTTGTCGATTGATTTCAAACTATTCGATAAATCGAACATTGATTATTACGAGCTCGATATAAAACACCAGACCACCGTGGTGTTGGGGTAGCGCGCCTGCCTCTCACCCGGAGGCCCCGGGGTCGATTCCCGGCTCCGTCAGGGATTTTAAAATTGACGTGAGGGTTGGAACGGGGTGCACTCAGCCTCGTGAGGACAATTGAGTTGCTGTCTGACACTGAGGCAGTGCCCCGATCACGGAAACCAAGATAAACGGCCGAGGGGAGCCGATTCGCTGATCACGCGTCACCCCAATATCTGCAGGCCAAATGGCTGGGCAGCGGTCGCTTGGTCGGCCTAGACCCTTCATGGGCTGGATAGTGCCAGGGTTTGACTTGTTGACTATATAAAACACCCCGTAGGTCTTGGTTCCTAACCCATTAGTACAAAAGTTGAAAGGAAAGCATTCGCGTGTAGTTGACATGGAAACTTTTGGAGGCAGTGTTCTAGGTATGGCAACTGTTATTCTTTTTTTTTTTTTAGCGTATGGCTTTAATGCCGGGAGTGTCCGAGGACATGTTCCGCTCGCCAGTTTTGTAGGTGCTTTGATGCGGACACCCATGGGATGAGCTACAAGTACCGTCGCTAGTGGAGTGTTGTCTGGGGAGGAAAGTTTGACTGTAAGGACGAGGAGTTGGAAGGTAGCGGCTCTGGCCTATAGTTAGGGACCAACTCCGGCATTTGCCTGGAAGGAAGATGGGAAACCACAGAATACCATCTTCAAGGTTGCCGGCGGGGTAATTCGAACCTCCTCGCCTCCCGGTGTGAGCGACTGCCAGCAGCCACGCCGTAACAACCACGGCTAACTCACCCGGTGTTATTCAGGTGTTCCTATAGGAATAAGAAACTTCTGAAAACTCCTGTGTGCTAGGCCACTGGGCAGTCACTTGGCGACTGGTTTGTTATCGGGAAAGCATTCATTCCATATTCCCAGTGAAAATTTAATAACGCAACGATATAAACCCATATTAAAATAAAATGAGATATTAAATTCTATAAAAGGATTTTAATGAATGCAATTATAACACTTTTAATTCGCGACAGATATCAACTTATTATATTCCAGAGCAGTATGAAAATGGAATTAATTGTGTCCATAAGCTGGCGTCATCGGTTAATGTGGAGGACAGCAGCATTTATTATTTCTCTCGGGTTATACAAACTGCAATTGCATTCATCAGAACTGAACAATGGATAAGTAGTTGATACTGGCACCTTTCTCAGAACAAACTCACTTTGAATGAATGTCACTTTTTAGCCTATTTTCATTTTATGAAAAAAAAATGGCTTATGAGATCACCTTTTCTCCGTGTGTCTGTCTGTGTGTGTGTGTGTGTGTGCGCGTGTGTGTGTTTGTGTGTGTCCCCTAATAAATTCTAAACGGCTGGAGCAATTTCAATGAAACTCAGTAAGATCATAGCACCATTCTGGCCGACCCTGACCGTGCCCTTCAAATTTTATTGTGTCTCATCAATCCAACATGGCGGCTGTGCGAATTATTTCACCAGCATTCAGTATCTCCGAAACTGTTACAGATATTATCCTGCAATTTTGTACGGTGATAAAGGGAACTACTAGAAGTTCACCTGTGAGACTTTCAAAATCCTGGTAACTACAGAACCAATATGGCGGCCAGGCAATTTGAGACTTTTAAATAGATTTTTCTCGCGATTTAACCATCCAAACGTAATGAAACATAGTACTGAATATGTTTAAACACATTGTAGTGCACTGGCGTCTAATTTAGTTCAATTGTTTACATAACCTCAAAGTGGCAGCTGTGCGAAATATTTCACTGGCATTCAATATCTCCGAAACTATTTATAAATTGTGTACGGTGATAAAGGGCACTGCTACAAATTTATCTATGTAGCGTTCAAATACCTGTAAAGTACAAAACGAACATGGCGGCCAAGCGAAGTTGAAACATTTTAATAGACTTTTCTCGTCATTTAACCATCTGAGTGCAGTTAAATGTGGTGCAGTAAATGTATACATATTGTAATACACTGGCATCTAATTTTGTTCTATTGTTTACATAACCTCAAGATGGCGAAATTTCAAAATTAAGGTTTTATTTATTGTGTCGTAATCATGCGATCGAAGTGAAAGTTTGAATACTGAAGCTACGCAATAATTTTCATTTAATGGTACATAACTCTATGGTCTATACATATAATAATCCAACATGACGACCATCCGAAATATTTAGACGGCTCTCAATATTGTTTTAGATCCCTTATTTGGGGGTGGATCTAAAAGGGAGAGTTATTGTACTAATTTATAAGGTTGTGCCTAAAAAGGGTAGCTTCCCTTGGCAGGGCAAGCTGACCAGTGTAGAGTGTTGTGGTGTGCTAGGAACTAGGGGGCGTTCCTATGAATAAGGTAGTAGTGTTTGAAGGGATGGGACCCAATACAAGGGTCACTGTTCTGGTCGCTCAGCTGACTGCTTATTATGTAATTGAATCTGTTCGTATCAGCCGAGTGGCACGTGCTGCTTGCTGGCAGCCGGGCCGGCTCGGGAAACACAAAGGTACCTGAGTTAGCGCTATTAGACTACCGTCTGTCACGTCTTACCGTGACGGGAATAAGGAAGGGCGTTGGGATGTAAAAAGGCGTATAAACAGTAAAGCGTGTGTAGAGTGTGGACCAAGTGTTTATTGGTCTGTAATTCTGAGTATGAGTCCCTTGTAGGGAATCTAATTATGTTCACAATGTAGTACAAGTTGTGGGTTACAGGTTACATAAGTAGGAACTCTGAACACGATTGACTGACTCACCTCGGTTGACACCAGCGTAGCCTCGGGCCGTCTCGATGAAGCACTGACAATGAAGAGATCCTTTGACCTCATTACGATGCCTTCTTATACTCTCCGGCGCTATGTTGTCAGCAATGTGTTGGCATTGCTGGCCCAGTTAATTGTATGTCGCTATGTGTAACCATTGTGCAAGGACTGGGCTGCTTTTTAGAGTGGCAAGCTGTCCCTGCTACGTTTTATGGATGTTGGCCCGGCTTTCCAAGGGTTGCCATTTAGGGGATTTAGCCAGATGCCGGGGGGATGGACTCCAAGGGGTGCATACCCCTGGGAGGCTGTACAAGCGTCTTCCTTCATTTGTTCGCGTCCTCGCGAACGGGAACGGAACTGGAGGTTGGGATATTGACGTAGTGGTCCTTGAAACCCCCTCGTATCTCCTGGTGGTGTCGTATCGAAGTGTGGGTGTGAGGTCAGCCCGTGTTCAGAGGGGAGGGTTATGGGATGTACAGATATATGTATACACTGATATTGACATTGTGAAAAAACAAACAAAAAAAATTGACATTGCGAAAGATTTGATATCGAGAAAAGATTAACATTGGGAAAAAAAAATTGACATTTGAGAAAAATTTAACATTAAAAGAAATTCGACATATAAAAAAAAATTGCCCTTGCTATTGCTGGCATATTGCTAGTTTGAAAAAAAAACATGGTTTTTGATGGTGATGCGTTACATAGTTGTGCAGGGAGGAAAAACCCAGCTAGACGCGGAATTGTGTCGTCTGGCTCTACCTTGGGGAAAAAATGCTCCCTGCAAATAGAAAGATAGGAGAGAATAGAAAAAAATGGGTGTTCCAGGGTATAATTTAAGGGATATATTCAAAGTATTTATTTGTTTGGGAAAAAACGGAACACCCTGACAAATGGGGAAGTTAGAAGAAGGAAAAATGAAAGAAAACAAATCATACACATTATGTACATTGGTGGTCTTGATAAGGGTAACAGATATGACCCGATAATAATAACAATGGTAATCCTTACAGTTGTAAAATCCCTGACAAGTTGTAGTTGAACATAGTAAACATGTAATGAAGATGAACATAAAAAAAAATAATGTTTGCCATGTGGGTACCCTGTACGTATAAGTACTCTTGCCACTCTTGTGGACCCTTGCAATTTTATGACATGGCGAGAAAATACAAAATAAGGTACACTTTATAATTATCACTATCATATATATATATAAACTTATAGAGCTCTGTTACCTGGCCAGTTACTGCATACCTCTTATACTTGGCGCGCACCGTGCTATTATGCCTCGCCGACCATTCTCTAATCGGCCGTTCCTGGTGAGGTTTAGTGGCTAGTCCACTATCCTCTCCCTGGACTTATTACATAACCTCGTGGTTTTCCGTCGTGGGTCGGAATCCCACCTTAGGGTCGAAGGTCCGGCACTTACAAACCTTGTGTCGCCCTTTGAGCCTGAAGTAACGCTTCATTTGCGTATTCTGAAATGTTTTTGCGTTCAGCGATGGTCATCATCCCACGTATGCTGTCCACCGCTGACCGCTGGCGTTGTCACCTTTAAGGGTGCAACTAAAACTGATAAGGAGTGTAATTGTGTATGCCATGTATGTGTATGTGGGTAATATGTTTACCATAGACATATTCACGTTCTTGGTTACCTGTAAATCAAAACAGAACAAAAATGCATCCATATTAAGATGTTTATCTCCTCGTATCTCCGTGGTCTTCCTGTGTGGGTAAAAGTGGGTTAATTATGAATATTACAGTGCAATACATTATGATTCATGACAGGTATATATATATATAACCTTCTTCGGTAGCGCTTAGTTTGGAAACTAAGTGTAGCGCCACCGAAGTTTAACTTACCCTAGGTTAGCCTATTTTAACCTAGTTTATCCTAAGTATTGTCGGGCTTACCTCGGTAACGGATTTTTAGTCACCGAGTGCCGAAATATTCTATTGTGATCTATATATAAAAAAAATTGCCTTAAATGTAGGTTTACAACGAATTGTCATGCCTTATCATGAGTCGTCGGCCTTACCCTGATGCCGGGTTTCTGGGCTATCAGGCGCCGAACGGCGTTATCTTACACTACTTATGGTATATATATAAAAAAAAATTGCTATATCTAAACCGAGAGGGTTGCCTTAATCTATTGCCGAAAGATGCTGTGCTACATTGCAACAGCGTTCAGTAAATTTGCTTAATCCTAGGTTGCGTGTCAAATGCAACCGTCGTACAGCTAAATTTGGACCAGGATGATCGCCTGGGGCAATTAAATCCCCAGGACACCACCCGCACGAGCCCCAGAAACACCAGTTGTCTCTAGGGTCGCTGGATTCCGTCCCCTTAATTCTAGGTGTCGACGTCTATTACTAGTACTAATCTATTCGCAAGCGGCTTACGGTGCCACTAAGCTAACCGTTTCGCCCGCTGTAACTTCCTTGTTCATGACCGTTTGCTGTTCCGATTTATCGTAGTTGAGCCGCCCACTTGGCTCCTGTGAGGGGCGCGCAATGCCCCTCTCTTAATGCCCTTTGGCTGCCCGATGCGTCGCCATTTATGTGGGCATTGGACATTGTGGTCCAATGACATAATATCCTCCGGGAAGGGAGCGTCCGGGGAGTCCTCTTCGCCTGTGTCGGCCGCAATATTTATATTCATGTGTCCTCCGGGAAGTGAGCGTCCGGGGATTCCTCTTCGCCTGTGTCGGCCGCAATATGTATATTCATGTGTCCTCCGGGAAGTGAGCGTCCGGGGATTCCTCTTCGCCTGTGTCGGCCGCAATATGTATATTCATGTGTCCTCCGGGAAGTGAGCGTCCGGGGATTCCTCTTCGCCTGTATCGGCCGCAGTGTGTTTTGCTCCAACGCACAGGAGTCTTGCTTCCCGCTATGGAAGCCCTACTTATCTAATTCTAACTAAGAGTCTAGTCATAATGGGGTCGTCTCTAGGGATAGTTCCCGAGGCCGGCGCTGAGTGAGCTATTTCTCCCGCCATCCTCAGAAAGTCACCCTGCAGATCTCGGCTTCGATGACCGTGACACATAGTGGGTGTAACGTTCTCCGACAAGGGGGATGGGCTAATATGCACCCCTAGATCTCGATGTTTGCCCGTGTCAGGTCCCGAATGCTTTGACCTTACGTAGTTCGTCTGTTTGGTCTAGTCGTCAGTTAAGTGAGGTCGCAGCGCTGTCGAGCCAACTGGGGGAAGGGGCCACATCGCCTTCCCCAGCTCTCAAAGTGTGGTTCTCCTGACCTTCGGCTTACACCGTTGTCATCAATCAGATCGTATCAGATTCCTTTGTAAAAAAAAATGTGGCGTAACCTGTGTAAATGGTTTAATCTCTGTGTAAAATGTAAAATATTTCCAGTGTTGCGGGGTTGTAGATCTTCTAAGTACATAGGCTACTTCTGGTCTACCATCGCTACGTCAGCTTTCCAGCAATAATGCTTTCTTTACTTTAATGGAGGTGTTAGTAGGGTCTGTAATGTCAGGTACCCTGTTATTAGGATCTGGGGGTAGTTATTTGTTGAGTGGGCTTAAAGTATGGTAGGAAGGGTTTGCGCACCTTTGGGTTCCACGTTAGTGGTGGCCTGGAACCGGTGATGCCGCTGGGATGCTCCTATAGTGAGTGGACTGGGGAGGCAATTCCCGGGATTGCAAAGATACGAAAATTCATGCAGGTTTGATATTAAAATCCCTGGTAAATGGATGGGATACTCATGCATGTGTCTGGATATGAAGTTTCTGCCTTCATGTACAGATAGGTGTGGGGTGGGGCATAATACCAGTATGTTCCTTCATGCGGGAGTGTTTAAGTACTAAAGAATGGTTAATATATATCTATGGCCTCCTCTCTCATTTGGAGAGGCGCATTATGCTTCTTTAATGTTTGCTGAGCCACCCCTAATACTCAGGTGGTAGCATCGTGACGTAAGGCGTAGCATGCCTGCTCTTTAGACGCATGAAGTCCATCAACCCCTTGTGTGTACTTTGTAATGTAGTGTAGCTGTTTTTGGTCGTGTAGCTATGTCTCTGTTGTTTATGTTGGGCGTGAGAAGGTTATGGGAAGGGAGTAAGGTGGTACGCTGGTAGCCTGTTCTCCTGTCATCCTCCCTTGGTCCATGTTGGCTGTCTATCCGCGCCTTGGGATAGTAGAGCTGCATGGCCTAATCTGGTCTGCCATTTGTAGTGTAGATGTGGCCAGTGGTCGTAGTGCGACTGGTCATGTGCTAGTCATCTGTAATGACTCCTATGCCTTGCGATCGATAAGAGAAGTTATTAGGGGGGCGATCTTGTCTGTGTTTGCTCCTAATTGTTGAGTGCGTGTGTGTGCCTATGTTCCGCTACACCACGCGGACGGTTGGTCTGTTGCAGGCCAAGTCGTAATATGTATCGCCTGTGTGGGCAGAAGGCGCCCGTGGCTTGCCAACGTCTTTGCGAACGTGCCCTTATAGGCCCAAGATAAGTTCCGCTGTGTCATGTCTTGTCCATTGCCAAATGTTTTTGCAGTGTGGAGAAAAAATGTATGGTGTTATAATTGTTATGTGTTTGTAATTTCATGGTCACTGGCGCTACGCAATAGTGTCACGTCACCGCAGTATTGCAGTGTAAATAGTCTGCTGTCAGCAGTTGGTATGTGCTTTTTCTGCACGTATGCAAGTGTGGTCATTTTTTTAGATTCCTAGCGGACTAATGTAGCAATTCGTCCTAGTTAGGTAATGACGTTGTGTGGCCATTGTTCCCTAAGACTTGTGTCTTGCGAAATCTTCCTACCTGTGTTTGTGAAATGTATTCTCTATGTCTGGTGTAATTCGAAATTTTATGTCTGGCTTTTGGTGGAAGGAAATGTAGTATTCCCTGTTCATGCATTTGTATGGGCCACTTTCAGTATGATTGGACGCCTGAATAGCTGTTTTCCTTTGTGTCTAAATTTTTACTGGAACTCAGACCCGTGACCTTATGTCATTCTCTGTGTTTTATGTTTGCGTTGTGTTCCAGGGCTTGGGGCTTTCCCGGTGTGGTTTTTGCTTGTGTTCCGTGTACCAAAAATACCATTGGATAGTTAGTTTTTGGTACGAGCGTGTTGTGTGTGGTCATGGGTTCGAATCCGGTTGTCTGTAAAGACTTGGTGTGATCATTTCCGTGCCGCATATATTATGGCACGTTCCCGTGGATGTGCAATGCGCAAATGAAAGCATGCATACCTGTGTAGAGTTGGTATGTTTTTGATTTCCCCTTGTAGTGTAATTTTGGAAGATATAGGGTCTCTAAATCGGGCGTGAATGATGCCGTGCGCTCTGCTCCGAGAGCTGTTGTCTGTAAGCTTGCAGGTTATCACTGAGGCCTGCGTTGTTGCTGAGTATGGTGGTATCGGATTACAATGTGTTGCGCGCTCGCTTGTTACTTGTCCTGATAACGCTGTGTGTCCGGCACATGTGTTTTTAATCGCTTACTCTCTGTGACTGTGATTAGTGCTTTTCGCATTGTGAACGAAAAGAGGGGAATTTGTGGTTTAACGTGACCGTATCTGGAGATCATGAGCCACGGGATTTCCGTTTTACTTGGAATCCAAACCACAGGCCATGGCATTTCACTTCGGAAATCTCATATGCGTTGGCCGTACTTGTAGAAGAACCTTCCATTGACTACATTTGTGTCCCCAGATTTTGTGTTACTGTGCCGTGGTTCGATTATGTCCCTACAATGGTACGAAGTGTCATTATGCCCGCGTGTCTCCTGGACAGTTCTTTGGGGTGTTAGGATCGTATCCCGGCGCGGTCAGTGGGCTATTTCTTGGCCCTCTTTTCACGCCTGCCCGTGGGATTACTTCCTTTCCTTTTGGCAGTGTTTCCGCCTTTACATGTACCTATGTATTAAATATATATATATATATATGTTTAACTTGGCCACCTTTCTTTCATCGGGCCTAATGCCTGCGTCATAAAAAAAAATTAGCTATGCCCCGCTCTGGATTAAGAGAGCACTTTGAAAGAAAATAATAGCAGGTGGCGATAGTCTCTAAAAATTATGTCGTGAACACTATAAAAAATGTTAAAAAAAATGTGCTTGGGACCTGAGTGTAGTATTTACAATTTTGGTAACGTGAGTACTACTGTAATCTGGTTACGTCTCAGGGGAATCTACCGACACTGTCTAGTACACATTAGGAAGGCCATTGCAAGACGTAATTGATACACTTGTATCCACGTCACGAGCAAAGCCAGTGCACTATGGGAGTCAAACCTGCCCTTCAAAGTAATTGTAACTCAACAAAATGACAGTGTCTCGTCCCGGTGTGCAATTGGGCTTTTCAGTTGGTTAAAGCACACCTCACCAAATTTTTGAAATTAGTTTGAGATTCTTAATTCCTGCCACACTTACGGCTTTCGCCCGCAACAGGAGAATCTATCAAACTGTGGAACCCTAACATAGAACGTTTAGTCATTTCTACTTAGAAAGACTCACTTAAGCTTTATGCTGTGATTTTATGCTTAAGTTGTGTTCAAAATATCTCTTTTCGGCCTGAAGCCTGCTTGGCTTCCACTTGGCTTAGCATATTAGAGACTTTACGTTATGGCGTTAACCACTTCGCCCAATAACCATTGATGGCCTGAGAGAAAAATGCCATGGTTCCGAAAAAAAAACAAGAAGGATTTAGAATTGTTCCTTCTAATTTGGCTATGTTGCACTGTATATACATAAAATAAGAAAGAAAAATATGCAATTTTATGTTTATTATTTACTTGTTGGACCATTTTCTTATTGCCCCCGTGTGAAAGAACTTATGTGGCCTATAATGTTGGTGTTAGCGATGTTAGTTTATTTCTGTGGCCCTGGTGGAAGTCGTTATCCTCTTTCGAGCTTCAGTGCTCAGAAAGGTGAAGGGTTTTGCCCTGTTATTAGATTATAGGCCTCTGAAATCCACTGGGGTGTTCCTTTGCTACTTTCCGGCGGAATTTCTAGCAAAGTAAGCTTTGGCCTACTTCCACCGTAGCGCGTGTCTATAGGTTTGAGTGTACCTGTATTAGAGGGCCTAATTGTGCTTGACGCTGCCCTAGTAGATTTTACGGGAGTGTGGATATATTTGCCTGCGTGGTTTTGTGGGATGGGTAATAACACTTTTCCCAATCCCCGTGTACTGTGTGGTAATGCCTGGTTACAATGTTCGTGCGTATATCTTGCATCCTGAGGGACTAATGCCGGTGTTCGCCTTCGTTCTGGCAAATTTGCCCTTTGAACTGGCGGTAAAGGTCGCTTAATGGCTTGTGTCTGGCCTAGCAATGTGGTGGCTTGTAGTCTGACCGCTTTTCGGCCTTTGGCCACGGCCGACCCCTGCCATTGTGTTAGCTATCTGTGTACGTGTATGTAGGCTTTATGTACCGTAGGGCGGGCTCTACGTCCTCAGCCCATGACGTGGTTATGTCCCTTTGTTTCCTTGTCATATCGTGTGTGTTTAATGGCCCTGGCTTCAATTCCCTCTCGTCCTTTTGTTCCGAGGGGATTGTTCTAGGCTCTGCCCCTCGGTTTGGCAAAATTGCCTTCCGATCCGGAGCTGAAGGACGTGTGTTTGTGTTAGGTTTATTTTGTAGTAAGTTGGAGCCTAACCTGGCCGTCTTCTTGACTGTGGCCACGGCGCACTCCTTCCATTGTGTGGCAGTACGTGGCGAGAGGGACATCCTCGCAAATTGTCGAGCTAGCGTATCTACGCTTATGTCCTCTCTCTGCTGGGCTGGTGGCCCTACCATGAACTCAAAAATGGCCTTATTGGCTTGGAGCTCACGGTATTTGTCCCAAATTTGGGTGTACTGCCTATTGAGGCTCATGGCCTGCTTGCAAATTACTGTATTAATGTATTAATGTTTCTGTGCTCTGTATAGTTTTGTTGCCGCTAGTTGGAGAAGCGTTTGGACGCGAATTAGCTCCCTGTATTGGGCGTGTAAACCTGTGTAGTGCACCCTCATTCTCTCGAGGGTTGCATTATCTATTACGGGACCATGTATGGTGATTAATTGTTGGTATATTTTGTTTCTTTGTATATGGAACCTATTGAGGTGTTCATGTGTGTGATTCAAGTGCTTATGTACGCATCTTAATCGCGCTGTCCTACCCTCTGACAGAGTGTACGGTTGTTTGCCCTGTATTGTCCCGACTTTTGTTTGGAGTGCCCGTATTTGTGTTTGCCGGCTTTGTATGTGCCTCTGGCATCTGAACAATAATGTTAATAATATTGGCGTACCCCTATTGCCTCTATGGCTTGCAATCTCTGCATGAGGTGCCATTCTGACTGAAGTGTATGGGACTAAAATAAGAATAAAAAAAATCTGTGCGTGTTTGACAGTGTATTCTTATATTTCTCTGACTCTGTATGGGGCTAGGGGGTTGGTTTATTATGAATTTCCCCTCTGTAGCTTGTTTGGAGCACACAAAAAAATGGTGCTTTTCGTCTGGGGAATTTTTTTTTTCTCACTATTTGCTTGGCTTTTTGCGGTACGGAAGGGGTCGTTTTAACTACGAGGGCTCGTTGGTTGAGTCCCGTTCTACTGTGCGTAGGACCGCGCCTCCACCAGTGTTTTAGATCCCTTATTTGGGGGTGGATCTAAAAGGGAGAGTTATTGTACTAATTTATAAGGTTGTGCCTAAAAAGGGTAGCCTCCCTTGGCAGGGCAAGCTGACCAGTGTAGAGTGTTGTGGTGTGCTAGGAACTAGGGGGCGTTCCTATGAATAAGGTAGTAGTGTTTGAAGGGATGGGACCCAATACAAGGGTCACTGTTCTGGTCGCTCAGCTGACTGCTTATTATGTAATTGAATCTGCTCGTATCAGCCGAGTGGCACGTGCTGCTTGCTGGCAGCCGGGCCGGCTCGGGAAACACAAAGGTACCTGAGTTAGCGCTATTAGACTACCGTCTGTCACGTCTTACCGTGACGGGAATAAGGAAGGGCGTTGGGATGTAAAAAGGCGTATAAACAGTAAAGCGTGTGTAGAGTGTGGACCAAGTGTTTATTGGTCTGTAATTCTGAGTATGAGTCCCTTGTAGGGAATGTAATTATGTTCACAATGTAGTACAAGTTGTGGGTTACAGGTTACATAAGTAGGAACTCTGAACACGATTGACTGACTCACCTCGGTTGACACCAGCGTAGCCTCGGGCCGTCTCGATGAAGCACTGACAATGAAGAGATCCTTTGACCTCATTACGATGCCTTCTTATACTCTCCGGCGCTATGTTGTCAGCAATGTGTTGGCATTGCTGGCCCAGTTAATTGTATGTCGCTATGTGTAACCATTGTGCAAGGACTGGGCTGCTTTTTAGAGTGGCAAGCTGTCCCTGCTACGTTTTATGGATGTTGGCCCGGCTTTCCAAGGGTTGCCATTTAGGGGATTTAGCCAGATGCCGGGGGGATGGACTCCAAGGGGTGCATACCCCTGGGAGGCTGTACAATATCTACGAATCTATTACAGCAATCAAACTGAATTTTTTGTATTAACATAAGTAGGATATATGAAAATAGGATTTAGTTCTTCACGGAACTACGTGTTACAAAATGTGAAAAGTAGGCTAAAGATTATTAACTGAATAATTGTAAATACTGTTGCCCATAAGTGTTACATACATATCGTCTGAACTTAAATTAAGCTTAACTGAGTCAGATCTGACGATGTTTGCTTCACGAGCGAAACTAGTCATCCAATTAACCGCCTCCCCATTTGTGTTTAATTAAGGATATAATTAATGCATGTGATTTATTTCAGGCACTAGGACGTTAATTGCAATTCCCACACTCGTGTTGACTGACTGGAAAGCTTCTACAAGTAGAATACTGTTGTCCATGTGTTTGCTGAGCTGGACTGGGCACCCACCCAGTAGATGCCGTGTTGTCCTGCTTGAATAATAAAGTGATGTGGCCTCACAACTGGCTCCCGTGTCGCATATGCCACAACACTCCACTGAGTAACGGCTTGCGTAAGACTGGTGCCTACAAGCTAACACAGGTTATAGGCCACTGCATATCTCTACTTAGTATAAAACAAAGTCCCCGATTCTTGGAAGTCACGGGAATCTCGAGAACCACTGGATGGATTTTGATACGACTTCACCATTCTGTAAAGGATATCTCGAGGAAGGTTTCTGTAGAAAGTTATTTATTTATGATCAAAGAAAGCCAAGCAGTAACGATTTCAGTGAAAAAGTCGAAAAAACCTGTCCGTGTGCTTTTTAAGCTTACGCTGGGAAAACCGTTAAAATATCTAAATACTATGAGTGTAAGAATTGTTCAGCATGAAAAGTTCTACAAAAAAGTCCGCGAGAGCAGATCTCAATCTTCAATACATCGCCCACTATAAGTGTCTTTACGTTTTCATTTCTTCCAACAATGTCCATTCAATTACTGAGGCGACAGTTTACGAGCTAGCTAGGGGTGAGCCTATCACCCCAGTTACAGCCTAGCAAGCGGGCGAGCCTATTACCCTAGATACAGCCAGCAGCAAACTGTCGAGTCGTGTTGAGTTAAGACTTCAGAGAAGAGTGATTCTGTCAGGAGTTTCCCTGGAAGTGCAACTCACCTTTTCTTCATTTCGTATGTGAACTTTCCGTTCCGCAAAATACACAGTCAAGTTAAGATTGGACGGAAGGCGGATTTGTGTTTCGTGCACCTCGCCATTCTTAAATTACGTCTGACAAGAATTCGTTGCACATGCATTTCCATGATAATATAATTAAAAGTCCAGTCAGTGATTTTCACCCATCATGCCGAGACGTAAAACGGATATAGGTCGTAGTTCATTGACATCGAAAAGAAAGCACTTATCACGTAATGCATTCATAACTGTTCCCGGGCGAAGCCTGGGCGGGTTGCTAGTTAATAATATAATAACATATCACGACAGATAAAACATGGCAATTCACAGGATCCCAAACAATGTAATCAGTGATTCAACGCTCATCCTTCAATGGATGTGACACTAAATAGTCGGAAGGAGAGAGATCTGGAATGTAAGGTGGCTGATCCATTTGACCCCAGCAAAAACAGTGCACCTTGTCCTCTGTGGCCGAGCGTTATCATGGGGCATAATCACGCCCCATTTGGTGTTTATGTCCATATGGAGGTTGGTTGGTTCCTCAGTTTAGGGGCTGCGTCAAAGTCGTCATGTAGCCCCGTGTACTTTGGCTGTGTAGAATTTGTCTGATAACTGGTGTTAATTGTGATGGCTGTATTCGTGTGTTTTATCTGTTTTTAATTCAAGTAAGGACTGCAGATGATTAATTTCAAGTAGTTCCTACTATTGCTACCAAATGCTACCGTCAACGACACCTAGCCCACAAACTTGGCTACTAGATGCCACCCCAACTGGCACCTGGCAGCCAACGTTTGAACTTAAAGAGCGTTAATCAAATCTAATCTACATATTTAGCTTCACACAATTTATTGTAGTTAGTGGAAGGTTCTTTTACATGTCATAAATGTATGACATGGGCCCGCCGGCTTTACTTCTCCTCTGTTAGAGGGCCAAGTGAGGGATTTTAACGCTCTTAAAAACTCCGACGACTTCGCTGGGTTTGAACTCGCGATCTTGGGCATAGAAGTTCAGCATACTACCAACCCGCCACCGAATCCGTCCCTATGGAGTTTCTATAAGTTATCGCAGTAAGGTTAAGCCACTTCAACAGCAGACAGAGAGCACCGGCCTTGACGCCCCAACAGCTATTCGCAGTGTTGGCAGTTTTGTCTAGACCTACAGCACGACCCTGAGGGGGAGGTGTAGCAACTCCGAAGATAGGAGGTTCGAATCCCGGTGTGGACAGTGGCTAACCTGAGAGTGATTTAGTTCCGATTTTTTCCACATTCTCCCCAGGTAAATACCGATATAGTACCTTAATTCAAATCCAGGGGCACCAACCCCAGCCCGGCACACACATTATTAGTCACCATAGAAGCACAGGTTATGAGATTAATTAAACACACACTCAAATACACGGGTCTCGTGACAAAGATGTTCCGGGCTTCTAAAATACTGTACATTATATGTTTGGGGTTGATCATCAAGGTGAGATCTGACGTCATGTGAACTTCTCTTTATGTTTCAGGTGAGTTTCGTGGTGATTGTGTCTCTGGCAGTCAGGTAACTACATACTGCTACCATTATTAATTGTTAAGTCGTAACAGTAATCGATATATACCAATATATTTTGATTTTTACGGAAGACAAAGAATGAAAGTTTAAATGTAAACAACAACAATAATAATGAATTGGGTGGGGTACAAGTTATAAATATGTAAACACACTCCTGGAAAAAATTACATGTATTACTGTCGACCAAAGTATTATGTGTACTCGAGTTTGAAGGTTGTTTGTTGAGTAACCAATAGACCTACATAAAATCCAATATCATCAACATTTTCGACGTTCTATTTTACGTTAGTTCATGTAGGTTTGGATTTTTTATTTGTATTTTAATATTTTTTAACGCAGTTGGAACACAAAAAGTGCCCGTTTTTAAGCGTGTTTCAACCATGCGTCACATTTAAGAATTATTATCTCAAAAGCCCGTCATCAGATCGAATCCAAATTTTAACACAATATACATTGGAATGTTGTATAACTGGTTTATTAATTTCACAATTTCGTGTGTCCAAGAAACAAAGTTGTTATCATTTTTGTAAGGTAACTTTTTCTCGGCTCGGGGTGGTTGGAAAATGTAGTTCTTGGTTGCGTTGTAATCGTTATACATCAAAAAGTTATGCTGTATGACTGTGAAATACGTAAATTAATTCACTTATTTTATATCGGTTTGTATTTGTACGAGGAAATAACACATGGTTCTCCAGCTAGCCGCTCCGGGTAAAGCTGTACAGCGTTGCTGAGATGGAGTCCATCACTTCCGAGCGAGACGCGCCATGATGCGTGTGGGCACCATTTCGGCAACGCTGTACAGCTTTTGCCGGAGCGGCTAGCAGGTGTATAACGATGTATAACGATTACAATGCAATCAAGAACTACATTTTCCAACCACCCCGAGCCGAGAAAAGGTTACCTTACAAAAATGATAACAACTTTGTTTCTTGGACACACACAATTTTGAAATTAATAAACCAGTTATACAACACTCCAATGTATATTGTGTTAAAATTTGGATTCGATCTGATGACGGATTTTTGAGATAATAATTCTTAAATGTGACGCATGGTTGAAACACGCTTAAAAACGTGCACTTTTTGTGTTCCAACTGCGATAAAAAATATTAAAATATAAATTAAAAATTCCAAACCTACATGAACTAACGTAGAATAGAACGACGAAAATGATGATGTTATTGGATTTTATTTAGGTCTATTGTTTACTTCACAAACAACCTTCAAACTCGAGTGCACATAATACTTTGGTCGACAGTAATTAACTATCACAATGAAATGGGGCAATTTAGTATTACGCGTTTCGAGCCCCAAGTGGCCATCGTCAGATCATAATCCCTGTGTCAAGGTCAATTTTCACAATTGTAAATTCACTACTGTGGTTCAATAGCACGTCGTTAGATGATTATAGTTTGAATCTTGTTAACGTTAGGTTTGTTTTGTGTTGCAAGGTTTTGTGAATTGCATGTGTAACGGTGTATATGCGCGTGTATACAATTTAGAATGTCACACTGTAATTGTAATAAATCAAATAACAAATTTTAGTATGCACTAGAAAATACTAATTGAATCGGTCGGTCCTGATATGCATTAATTCAGTTTTCACAAATTTTCAGGAGACAGATAAAACGTCATTGACAGAACAGAACTTAACAAACACGCTATATTAGTCATCTATGTTGTGAAGGAACTGTTCAGGTTATATTTGTGTTAGTGGAATATCAATTGTAATTTAATAAACATGTTTATGTTCGACCTTGACTATTATATGTCAGAAAACTGCACTATAATGAGCCTCATTATAACACTATTTTTCATTACGAAACAGTTCCTCCCACCAATCAGAGCTCAAGACCGGGTGAGTTAGCCGTGGTGGTTACGGCATGACTGATGGCAGTCGCTCACATCCGGGAGGCGAGGAGGTTCGAATCCCCCCGCCGGCAACCTTGAAGATGGTCTTCTGTGGTTTCCCATCTTCCTTCCAGGCAAATGCCGGGGTTGGTCCCTAACTATAGGCCACAGCCGCTACCTTCCAACTCCTCGTCCTTACAATCCAACTTCCCTCCTTCCCTCCCCAACGGTACTTGTAGCTCACCCATTGGGTGTCCGTCTCGAAGCAGCTACAAAACTGGCGAGCCGAACATGTCCTCGGACACTCCCGGAACTAAAAGCCATACGCTAAAAAAAAAAAAAAAGAGCTCAGGAAACAGTTGTTTGACCAATTAGATAACGATTGCATCGCACCTGTGATGAGTTCCACGACCTTCTAATTTTAATTTCACTGCGTGGCCTAGTGTCATAGTAGGGTAATCGAGGAGGCCATGGTCAAATACAAGGCATTCTCTGCGTCTGATGTGCTCTGTTCAGTACATAGAACTGGCGAAATCTCGACAGATATTTATGAATATTTATATTCGAACATAAACTACTTATAATAATTATCGTCCAACATAAACAGTCGTATGCAACTCGCCTATAATGGTAATTAAGACACTCGTATGGAAATTATAAAACTCGCATACGCTCGTTTAATAAACATACTCGTGTCTTAATTATTGCCATTATAGGCTCGTTGCATAATGTACTATAATGCTTTTCAGTTCCGACCGATTCAATTTAGAATGTACACTTAACTTGGTATTGATCTCCTCACAGCGATCGCAGCAAAAGAAAATTTGTACACACATCAAAAAAAGTTTTGCATCACCTCGGTTCCAAGAGTTTCGGAACCTTTAAATACAAAGGGAATAGAGATCAACACAAACAACATTTCAGCTCGTTTTATTGCTCATGCGACCCACACATTGCATGTTGTACCATCATACAGCTAGACTTTCAGCATTTGTGGTCCAGATTGCAGTACACACCACTACCTCTAATACCCAGTAGCACGTCCTCTTGCATTGATGCATGCCTGTATTCGCCGTGGCATACTATCCACAAGTTCATCAAGACACTGTTGGTCCAAATTGTCCCACTCCTCAACGACAATTCGGCGTAAATCTCTCAGAGTGGTTGGTGGGTCAAGACGTCCATAAACAGCCCTTTTCAACATATCCCAGGCATGTTCGATAGGGTTCATGTCTGGCGAACATGCTGGCCACTGTAGTCGAGCGATGTCGTTATCTTGAAGGAACGCATTCACAAGATGTGCACGATGAGGTCGAGAATTGTCGTCCATGAAGACAAATGCCTCTCCAATATTCTGCCGATATGGGTGCACTATGGGTCGGAGGATGTCATTCAGGTATCGTAAAGCCGTTTCGGAGCCTTCCATAACCACCAGTGGCGTACGTCGGCCCCACATAATGCCACCCCAAAACATCAGGGAACCACCACCTTGCTGCACTCGCTGGACAGTGTGTCTAAGACGTTCAGCCTGACCAGGGTGCCTCCAAACACGTCTCCGACGATTGTCTGGTTGAAGGCATATGCGACACTCATCGGTGAAGAGAACGTGATGCCAATTCTGTGGGGTCCATTCAGCATGTTGTTGGGCCCATCTGTACCGCGCTGCATGGTGTCGGGGTTGCAAAGCTGGACCTCGCCATGGACGTCGGGAGTGAAGTTGCGCATCATGCAGCCTATTGCGCACAGTTTGAGTTGAAACACGACGTCCTGTGGCTGAACGAAACGCATTATTCAACATGGTGGCATTGCTGTCAGGGTTCCTCCGAGCGGCAATCCGTAAGTAGCGGTCATCCACTACAGTAGTAGCCCTTGGGCGGCTTGAGCGAGGCCTGTCATCGACAGTTCCTGTATCTCTGTACCTCCTCCATGTCCGAACAACATCGCTTTGGTTCACTCTGAGACGCCTGGAAACTTCCCTTGTTGAGAGCCCTTCTTGACACAAAGTAACAATACGGACGCGATCGAACTGCGGTATTGACCTTCTAGGCATGGTAGAACTACAGACAACATGAGCAGCGTACCTTCGTCCTGGTGGAATGACTGGAACTGATCGGCTGTCGTACCCCCTCCGTCTAATAGGCCCTGCTCATGCATGGTTGTTTACATCTTTGAGCAGTTTTAGTGACATCTATGAACAGTCAAAGGGACTGTATCTTTGATACAATATACACAGTCAACGTCTATATGCCGGAGATCTGGGAACCGAGGTGATGCAAAACTTTTTTTGATGTGTGTATATGCAGCACTGAAGTAGGAATGGCTTCAAATATCCAGCAGCAGCAGCAGCAACAACCTCTGAAAATTAACACTAAAGAGGACTGTTAAGCCAACAAACTTAACTCAGGAACCTGGTGACGGGAACATGACCTAGGGTACTTTATTATAGTCGTAATATTAATGCTAGTGTGTTAATTACTTCACTTATACACAGCTCAGATCTTTCAGCTGGCTGCGTGGCTCAGCGGTAACGTTCCCGCTTGCTGTGCCCAAGGTTGCAGGTTCGTATCCTGGCGCAGTCAGCTGGCATTTGAGGGTGCGCAAATGTGAGGGAGCCGTGTCAGTAGATTTACTGGCACGTTAAAGATCCCCTTCGGGGCAAAATTCCGGCACCCCGGCGTCTCTAAAAGCCAGAGTAGTTAAAAGGGACGTAAAACCAATAACATTAATCATCAGATCTTTCTTCGTCACTTGAGTCAAAAATATCCTCATGGTACATTACGAAAACATGATGATTGCTCTTGATTGTGACTAACAGAATAACGTTGCAAGGTCGCGGGTTCAAACCCGGCCAAAGTCGTCGGATTTTTAGGTGCGTTAAAAATCCCCCAGTATGCCTTCCTTCAGAGGGGAAGTAAAGCCGGCGGTCCCATGCCATGAAAAAGAACTTTCCACTAAGTACACTTGTGTGAAGCCAAAATGTGTAGGTTGGGTTTGCTTAATGCTCTTAAATTCCAACGTTCGTCACCGGGCGCTGGTTGCGATGGCATCTAGTAGTAGCGAAGTTCACAGCTAGGTGTCGTGGACGGTAGCACTTGGTAGCGAAAGTAGGAACAAACATCAAATTATCGTCTGCAGTCCTTACTTGAATTAAAAACAGATAACACACACTAATACAGTCATCACAATTAACACCGGTTATCAGACAGATTCTACAAACACCCAAAGTACACGGGGCTACATGACCACGTTGTCGCAGCCCCTAAACTGAGGAACCAACCAGAATAAAGTTGATATTTTCTATTATTCAAGCCATTGAGTATATTAATGGCACCATTACGTTGCGGTTCTTTAAGCAGTTACAACGTTACTTGAAAATCTAGAGATTGAAGCAGATCTGGACTACAAAATCTTTCTGGTTCTAGGTCTCACGTACAGAGAAGGGTTCGCTTCGCAAAGTACACGAGGCAGAGTAAATATGGCATCTACGTAATGACGGCGCCACTTCATGTCGTGCTGTTTTACGACGGTCCACGCCCTAGCGGCAGAGCGCATAACTGTGTTACGTTTTATGACTACAGTGATAGATAACGCCGCATGTATTGATACTAGTCTCAAGATTCATATAAGATGCCTGTATGTCCGTGAATGAAAGGTAACTCAATGTTAGTTTTAAAATGGGACCTTTTTAAAATACAGTAGGCTATAAGGAACAGGGCGCGGACTTTGACGACCTATAGGCCTATACTGTATGTTTTAGAAATTAATGAAAAATCCTATCAAATGAGCCAAAACCTTTCGAAAATGACCTATACATCTCAGTGAATTTTTACAATCAATTTACTCATCGAGTGATCATATTTATGTTGCTATAGTACAGTATGCAACGAGCCTATAATGGCAATAATTAAGACACAAGTTTGTTTATAAAAAAAGCGTATGCGAGTTTTATAATTTCCATACGAGTGTCTTAATTACCATTATAGGCGAGGTGCATACGACTGTTCATGTTCGACGATAATTATTATAACTATTTTATGTTCGAACATAAATATTCATAAATATCTGTCGAGATTTCGCCGGTTTTATGTACTGAACAGAGCGCATGAGACGCAGAGAATGCCTTGTATTTGGCCATGGGCTCCTCGATTACTCTACTATGACCATGACGAATAGAAGGAACTAGTGTGAGGACTCCGCCATTATAGAACGGTAGTTTGAGGTCCCGCCGCTACAAGCACTGCAAGCGATTATGTCCAACACGTATCCTGTTGTTCCGTCGAACCGGGTCATAGAAAAGTGCGGGGGAAGCTACTGTGTGAAATATTTGTGTGAATTAAATTGAATTTTCTTTGCTTTCAGTTCTTAAATTCAGTTCATTGTGTCATGTGAACATCAGCGTTTTATGTTTTGTGAAGGCCTACTTCAAACATATTTCTTTGTTAAAATTACTGTTTTGTGCCATCATCATTCCGAGTTCAGCATCCAAGCAAGCTGCACGCCACTGCTCCAAGCTCCGTCTTCTAACGCCAATTGATGAAATCGATGATCCGCCAGCCTTGCCAGCTTTTCTACCAAGCCTAGTCCTCACAATCGCCGCGTCTTCGATATTTCAAGCCATTCCACTACGTTCCTATAGGCTTAATTTGCATCCCATATAGTAACAGTGCAGATTAAGTCACTCCTCTACCATTGAAATATCCAACACCATACCCACCCTATAACCATCCTAGTCAAGCAACTCCTGTCTCCCTCGAGTTTTAACACGAGTTTAACTCGTCCCCTCGCCCTACCAAGCAGCCAATAATTAATTATTTCAAGTAACTTCAAATTTCATCAGCGCCCTCAACGTCACAGCTCCAACTGTATGTAAACTGGATAACTTTGAGTGACTGGTAAATTTGTTTTTCTCTATCCTTATTCTCTGGTCGACCAAGGGCAGCTTGCATGTTGAATTTCGTTGTTCCTTGTGTGCCCATTTAGCAAGAAATATGCCAATCACAGTATACCAGCGTAGCTCAATTCGGGATTTCGGGGCAGCGGTAAGTTCCCCCACTCTGTGACTCACATATTTTGGATTAATTAGAGGATACACTTGCAAAAATAACAACCAAATCAACTCCTATTTAAACACATTTAATTAATAAAATTAATGGCGCTACAAACATTTTTACAATTTAATTACTGACCCAAATATCAACTGCTTGTTCCAAATGAACAAGGGATCACAAAATAAAATAAACAAATATTGTATTCAAAACCTGTGGTTTCCACATAAACCAGCAATTCTTACTTAGTCTCACTTCCATAAAGCACTAACATTAAGTTTACATAACTCCGAGCTCTTTGGCTCCATGCATTTACATTATTACGGTGTCATTCTTGTACACCTCAAACACTAGCTTTTATATTTTCTTATTTCTCAAAAACAAATATATAATTATATTTAAAATCTATGTTAATTATCTAATTCAATATTTTGGGCATGTCCACACATTCAGTTGTTATCATCTCTCTTTATTTCACAAATATATTAAGGTAATCAGAAAATCAATTGTGTACTCCAGAGCGTGAAGGTACTTGACACAGTCAAAAAACCATAGTTACTCCCGAACTCAGTTGCCTCCAATCAACTCGTGGAATCCCACGTCCATACATTATTACAATAGGGATTGTTATTTATCTCTTATGTCTTAATAGACCATTATCATATAAGAAACTACGATCTGAACCGGCAAACGAAATATCCATCTTTAAGGACCTCGGTTCAACGCCCGGGTCGTTAACAACTTTAAACACTCCTGGTGTATTTATTTCTCTTTACAACAGCTTACGAGACGGTCTCTGTTCCCCCTCGCTTTAAAAGAGCTAGTCTCTACTACTTAGGGTGCGATTTATGACACGTTAGGGTGACGGCGACATCCTGTCTGACCCAACATTAGTAGCTTATTCCCAAGGCTTTCAAAACAAGCCTTCCCATTCTATCCAGTTCTGGGGAGACCGGGCTTTACTGTACCGTAACATTCAAACAACTATTCTTTGGTTCAAAGACCATTTCCGTATCCTTGGCATTTATTAATTATGAGAGGGTCCTCATTGATTGGGAAGATTAATACACATACGACGACGGAGAATTTCAGGGGCTTTTATCATAAGAAGATCCTGCATTCGAATCTCTTCAGGTGCCTCGGGAACCAATCCCGTACAGAGGACTTATACAAAATGCGATTTAGAGTCGGCCGTGGCCCATATGACATACGCTCAATAATACCATATATTAGCTCCCTTTTTAAATACATACACAATGCCTCGTGATACTATGTCACTAATAGAGGACTTACACAATTATCAATTCACTGCAATCAACTACCCTCCATAAGTAATGTACCAAGTACTTAACCACTACGCGTTCCTAGCGTTACACTTTAATATTATATTTGCGCTCATTATGCGCTATGCATTATTTTAAGCCGAAAATGTCTTCCCAAGAACTGATAAAATCTCTTTAGTAACAATTTATATTATTTTAATTCACATATTAATCTTTCCGTTGTCGATAAATCGCTCCCTGTTTTAAAATATTCCCTTGAACCTCATTTCTTACACATACGTTAAGGCTTAACGTTCTTATGTTCATATCAATTTATTTGATTTTTATTTAACATTTCCATATTTAATTATTATTATTATCTTTATTCTTTATACAAGCTCAAAAGCTATTTCTTTCATATCTCAACTTTACTTTATTTCAATGTCTATCATGCTAATTAATGATATTTCGCTTGCTCTTATGACATTTGTTAAATACATTAACCCTTTATTCACATATTTCCTCTACGGGATTTATTCTTTACATAATTATTCATAATTTCTCTATTTATTTTATATTTGTTCAGACCGTGTTCTTGATTCTTTAGTATTTATTTATTAAAACACATCCCTTTTACTCAAAAACTCCGGTGAGTTTGTACACAATCAATTTCTGACACCAAAATAAAAATGAATTTAGTACTCACATATTTTCCAGATCATCCCATGATCTTAAATCTGGTGCGGTGTTTCATTTTTGGGCCCACTTTGAACTTTTTACACCATATTAAAGGTATTCATCTTACGTAAAAACACTTTTTGACATATATCTAAAACACTTAATATTGACGACATTTTTATATACTGATGTGTCCCTTTTGAACACATAATAAACACTAAAAAATATTATTTAACACACAATCTTGATTATTTTACACTTCACAATTACTCGATCACTAGGCCGTGTTTCTGAGCCTATCACACGTGATCTTCTTAAATTCCCGTTTCCAAGGGTGAAATTTATCCGATGTCGGCTTCCTATTCTGCAGAATGCGAAAGTCCCGAAACATCTACTGTTCCCTGGAGTTCAATTCTGCTATTCCTATCCTGGATAACTGGCTATTTATCTAGCTTGAACGGCTTCTTTGTAGATCTGTCTATCGATCCTAACGAAAGTCTATATGGATCGAGGTCTCCTCTAAGACCTATAGATTTAGTTTATAGCAGCTAGCACTTCTCGATTCTAGTACTATTTGAATTGTTCGTCTGCTTTCTGGAGCTAATGTTTATAGTCTCCTGTCTTCTTTATTTGAACTGTTTTAACACTCCTACGTTCGAACCTTATTCTGTTCTTCCCTTTTAGGTTTCTTCAATTTAAATAACAGTTTATCTGTCTGGTACGATACTTCCGTACGTTATGATCTATTCGTTCGTACATTTAACGACCTATCGCCTTTAAGTCCGACGTTCGCAGCCTGCTTCTGACTATATCTTACGAATTTTCACTTTAACTTGTATACAGTCGGGCCTAAATCCTATAATTAGGATTTTCCTAATATTTCACTACGGCGATACTTTAAAATTTCGTCTTGACTGCTCCTTATGGAGGCAAGCAAGTCGTTACTACTGTGACGCCTGTGGCTATCGGATCTTACTTCTGCGGTGTAAAACAGCGTTTCTCCCCTCAAGGAGTACTGGTAGCTGTTATCGATGTAACGCAGAGTTACGTCCCCTCAAGGACTGTCGGAATGACTACTTCTACGTCGTGGAGCAGCACTTCCCCTCACGGAATGCTCGTAGGACTGCATGATTGGCTTGGAAATGCCCGAAGCTTTATACTGTTTTACTAAAAAAAAATAAGACTCTAGCCTTTCCTGTGGTCAACTTCTAAAATAATGGTGCCACAAATATAAAAATTATACCTTCCGAAAGCTCGTCTTCTCAATGTCAAATGATCTTATTGCACCTAAGAATCGATCGTGCAATTCGAAGATATTAATTAATTTCTCGTCCTCAATTGTGTGGGTGTTGCATTCCTTTTGCTCTCTCCCCTCCACAGAGGCTTAGGTAATTCCCCAATGACGTCGTCTTACGTCGGCAGTTTATTTCTGCACAAGTATTACATGGTTTCTCTATACTGAAAAATCTCTCATTCAAAATGATTCACTGTACTGTGCTTGTTTACTCATTATTATGCTCGTAAACGTGTTAATTTTAATTATTCCTCTTCTGGCGCATATGCGGCGTTGTCAAATTCCAGCAACGTCAGCTCGAATTCCGATTCAGGCTTCTCTGTCTATCACGGTGGAAAATTCCACTCAGTTATTAATACTCGTGACCAGCCCTCTCTGAAATGTTGAGTGGGGTGATCTCATCTAAGGAACATCTGTCCCTAGTCGCTTGCACAATGTTAAGCTATATTCCTGGCTTAAAATCTCTCTCCGTTCCTTTAGGAAACTATACTTTTCTTTCATTTCTTCCTTAAGGACATGGGTTCGACCGTCATGGACCCTATGGCCCATGGGTTCATCTCTCCCCTCCTTAGGTAAATAAATTTTCGAAAATTTTGAGGAAATTTATTTCAATTTAATTTTGTATTTCTTTATTCGTCGAAACCATCATAACGTCATCCGTATTTACTGTTGTTTTTACTTCTTTTAAGTCATATCCGGTAATTGTGTAGGTCGGGTATGCTCTGTCCCTACCCTTTCTTTCTTTCTTTATATGTCTGGACTTTAAGTTCCCAGAACCTCATTCTCCCTTACGGGTTTGGTCTATCCCTACCCGTTTCCTTATTTCATCATTTTCTTTTCTTAAATTGGAATTTTCTTCTTCAATAAATTCAATTATTTCTTTAATTTCCCAATATACTTTCTCCAATTCGCATTCGCACTCGAATGCTTGAGCTCTATTTTCTATTTCTCCCTTATTCTTGTTTATGTCAAAAGCGGATTCATCTCTAAATGTTTCCACGACCAGGGCTTGTTCATTTTCTTCATCAAAATCTTCGGGAGGGTAATATAATTTCAAATTTGCTGAATTCATGGTCACTTCGTGATCCGTTTCACAGTGCCGAATTCTATATGCGTTATTCCTCAAATCTCTGATTATCTGATATGGTCCGTGGTACATTTTCTGGAACTTCTTGTACACACGGTTCCCTGGATCCGAAATGGCTGGTCTTTTCACTAACACCATTTCTCCTGCTAATAATGGTCGATGATACCTCTTATGCCTATTTCTTCTCTGCCTCCTGTCGGCTTGAGCTTTTAGATGCTCAAAGGCTCTCCTAATTCGTACATCTCTTCCCGGCTGAGCGTCTGCTGGCCTAGGAATTACCAGATTCCAAGGTCTTTCTGGTTGCTCATTCCGATGTAACGTTATGGGTATCTCTCCTGTGGATTCATGGATTGTATTATTTATACAAAATTCAATAATATCCAAAATATCTATCCACTTCCAATTTTCTTCGGCACAGTATATTCTACAATACTTGGCCGTTTCTCTCATAACTCTCTCTACAGGGTTTGCCTCAGGATGGCGAATACTTGACAAAATTTGACGTATTCCAAGTCTTTCTAATTCTCGTCTGAACTCTACACTGGTGAAACAACTGCCGTGATCCGACAACAAATTCTCAGGTTTCCCCAGAATCGGTATCACTTTTTCTTTAAGTCGTTTTAACACCTGTTTGGTACTAGTCTTCTGTATGGGAGCAAGGACAACCATTTTAGTGAAGACATCCATAGCCACCATTATGTGTCGATTTCCTCTTCTTGCCTTTGGCAAAGGTCCAAAATTATCAATAGATATGATTTGGCCGGGCCTTTCGGGCAACAATGGTATAGGCTTCTGTCTCATCAGAAATGCATTAGGTTTAATCCTTTGACATAGATCACATGTCTTTAGCGTGTCCCTTACAGTTTCTCTCAGTCTCGGCCATATAAATGCTTCTTTCAGCATCGAGACTGTTTTGTCGACTCCCATATGTCCGAACGATCTATGGGCTAACCATACTATTTTCCTCTGCAAAATTGCAGGTACAACAATCCTTAATTTCGTATGGTCAGAGTCCACAAACTTATATAATAACCCATTATAAAACGTGTAATCTTGTGCTATCTTCTCAGCTTCCGTGTACGCTGGTGTTCCTCTTATCAAGCTTCCCTCAAGGAATGATATGAGCATGTTCATCCATGGATCCTCCCGTTGTCTTTGACTAATGCTTCTTAACTCATTAAGAGTACGCTGATCCCTGTCTTCCAAATCTATAGCCATTACTTCCTCTTCTATGGACTCTGGCTGTCTACTTAAGTAGTCTGGAACTATGTTTTCCTTTCCTGGGCAGTACTCTATCTTGACATCAAATTGTTGAATATATAAAGCCCAACGCATCAACCTTTGACTGGATAAATCAGTCTTCATCAAAAAGGTTAAGGCTTTATGATCCGTCCTTAGAATGACCTGAAACCCATATACGATCTTCCGCCAATATTGCAACGCGTGCAATATCGCTAACAGCTCGATCTCGCTGATCGTATAATTTTTCTCGTGTGGTTTCAGTCTCCTACTTGTGAAAGCTAGATAGTTCTTCTTATCAGGGTTTTCCGGGTTCTCCTGATATAGCATTGCCCCTATTCCAATCTGGGATGCGTCTGTCTGAATGATAAATCTCTGATTAAAATCAGGATATCCTAGCTTCACGTAGTTTAAGAGCATTTCCTTGGCCTCCACGAATGCTTTTTCTGCTTCCTCCGTCCATTTCCACTTGCCCCCCTTCTTCAGAAGGTCCTGTAGTGGTGCAACAGTTTTGGTGTATGATGGACAATGTCCTGAGAAGAACCCAATCAATCCCAAAAACTGGCGAACGTTCTTCACTTTCAAAGGCCTTGGAAAATCCCTTATCGATTCCAATTTGCATGGATTTGGTTTAACACCATCCTTGTCAATCACATGCCCTAAAAATGTCACTTGCCTTTGACAAAAGTTCGATTTCTTTAAATTTATCTTAAAATTTGCCCTTCTTAGGTCTTCTAATAATTTCTTCAAATTTTCTAAATGTTCCTCAATGTTCTCCGAGGTAAGCAAAATGTCATCTACGTATCGGATAGTGCACGCTTTCACTTCCTCTGACAGGTTTCGATCCAGCGCTCTTATTAATGCGGATCCTGCAGTCTTTAATCCAAACGGACATCTTCTAAAGCAGTATGTTTGTTGATCGAACTGAAATCCAGTCAACAAGCTGGTTTTCTCTTCCAGTTCGAGATGATGATACGAAGAAGTCATGTCAATATTTGTAAAAATCTTCTTGCCTTTAAACTTCCTCAGTATTTCTTTTATGGGTGGTGCCGAATCATTTTCTGGTATGATTTTTGCATTTAAATTTCTGGCATCTAAACACACCCTTACTGAGCCATCCGGTTTACTCACAATCACTAATGGACTAACATATGGTGTCGCCATCTTTTCTATAACACCTGCATTCATCATCTCCTGCAGTGTTTTCTTGGTTTGTGGGTAATGTTTTTCCGCAACCGGGTATGGTTTTTGTTTGAACGGTGCCCAATCGTTGACTTGGAACGCGTATTTAAAATTTTCAATCTTCCCTGGCTTGGAATCAAATACGTCCCTATAATCCAATAATAATTTCTTTAACTGTTCCTTAATTTCGAGGCTAATTTTAGCTTCCTCCACTTTTCCTGACAGGTTGGTCTCGAACTCATTTTCCACATTATCTTCGAGTTCTATGTTGAGGACTTCAAATATTTTTTCTATGTCCTTATAATCTTCCTCAATCACTTCTTCCATATGCCATACCTGTTCTGCTATTTTCGCCTCCTGATCCTGTAGGTTAATGTTTTGCTCATCCACATCCTCTCTTTGAATTCTAATGCAATTTTGCGCTAGGTCTATAATGACCTTGTTCTCACGGATAAAATCAATACCTAATATGACATTATACGGTAATTGATTTACCAGCAAAAAGCACTGCGAAATTTCAGCGTTACCCATGATTAAATCAATGTATACCTGAAATTTACATGTCAAAGATTTTTCAGGGATAATTCCCTTAATCTTTACACTTGATGTGGGAATCTTTAGTACTCGGCCCCTTGTTTCCAATTCATTTAATAGGGTTTGTGTAATTAAACTTATTGTGGATCCAGTATCAATTAATGCTCTGACCAGTAATCCTTCTATCCTAAGCATAATTATAGGTAGTTCTCTTTTAACAGGTGGGATTCCTTCCACATCCTCGTTAATTAGTTCATCTGGTCTAGCTATCCAATTTACAATTTCTACTTCCTCCCAGCTCCTGGTATGTTTCCACTTTTGACAATTTAAATTTGGAGTTTTTTTATCCTGAGGGCTCCCTTTTCCCTCATTCTTTAGCTGAGCTTGTAGTTCCAAGCTTTGAGCTCCGTCTAGTCGGTCGGGTGATTTCCGGTTCTTAATTGCCTCACTCCAACGGACTTTTTGCCTATCAGGTTCATCTGGTCTTTCGTTCATATAACGAAGACTCTCCTGATATCTTTCTTCTATTTCGGCCCGATATTCATCATCCCTATCGTCTGGCCTTACATTTCTCCTGGGATAATTCTCCCATTTCTTTCTGTTGTCCGGCCTTTGCTGGTTATTGTTATAGGGTCGGCTTTCCTGTTGCCTATAACCCGTCGTTCTAGGATTTCTTCCTCGATATCCTCCCCGGTAATATGGCTGTATCCTTCTAGGCTCCTGGTGCCCATACTCTCGATCTCGTCCTTGAGTATCCGTACTGGTGGACTGATTCCTGGTCGCTGGTTTTTCTCCAGTTTCCTGACTGCTGGCCATGTGTACTTGCTCAGTTTGTCTCTGATGCCGAGGTGTTACGTGCGAAGTCGTCATATCTAACTGACGTAATACGCTTTCCACTTCCACAGCACTTCTGGCTTTGGATGAGATTAGCAGCCTCTGAATCTCATATGGAAGCTGTCTTGCAATGGCGGCACACAGGTCGTTTTCTGCCGGAGCAATATCCAGTTCGCGGAATTTACACAGCTGAGCGGTGAAAAATTCCGAGTATTTAGTGGGTGCATTGGTGCTGTACTTCCTAGAGTACAGATCTAGCCTTAAATTTTCTTGGACATCTGCTGCCCAATATCGCTTTAAAAATGCTTCCCTAAAGCCTTCCACCGTATCAAAAGTGTATCTGAAGCTTCTGAACCAGGTGAGACAATCACCTGCCAACAGCTTTTCAATAGCTCTCAGTCTCCGATCCTGAGGAACCTTCATTTCATTTAGATACTCTGCCACTTCTTTTAGCCAGTATTTTGGAGTAATAGACATGTTATTACCCGTAAACTTTACTGGTCTATCCTCATTGGATTTAATAATGTTTATTATTTGGCCATTTGTCTGATTCGTGTACGGGGTTGACATCGCCATGGGATATCCTGGGTTCTTATAAGGGCTCTCCCCTCCTAAGTCCCTCTCCGTATCTGTGCCTTGTTCACGGGAATCTACCCATCCTGTCTTGGGAAACTCCTCCTGATTTTCGAATTCTAACTTCCTTTCTCTTCGGGCACTTTCTTCATTTGCCATGAGTTGGATTTCCATTTGACTATTCTTAAGTTCCGTCCTCTCCAATCGGGATCTTAATTCATTCTGAATTCTTTCTTGATTCCTTTTAATATCTTCCTCTACCTTTTGGAATTGGAATTTCTCATCCCTGAAGCTATCCCTAAATCCATTTATTTGGTCTTCTACCTCTTTCTTAATGATCTTAGCCTGTTGGTCTATAATTTCTGGCTTAACGTCACCTATGGTCTCCAGGCCCTCTCGTATCTCCTTTATTTGCTTCTCCACTTCTTTTTGTCCTTTGTAGACTTTATCCTGGATCTTGTTCATATCCTCTCGAGCCCTTCCTTGCTCCTCGAATATAATTGTTATGTCGGTCATAACCTTATCTATCTCTCCCTTTGTGTCTCCCATTTGTTTTGTTAATCCTACTACGGTTTCCTGAATTCCAGTAACCCCTTTATCTATCTTCTCTATTTTTATAAGTTGTTCATCACGATCCCTTTTTCGTTGCGTGCTTTCCTTCTTAAGATTCCCTTCGTATTCGCTTAACTTCGTAGTTATATCCCCCTCATGCTTTCTCAACCATTCGTCCACCTGTCCCGTGAATACGTTAAATTGCAATTCCCTTTTGTTGGCATCGGCCTCAGCTTGCTTCTTAACCTCAGTTATTTTTGTCTGTACTTTCTCGACTTTCCCCTCGAGGTTTTCTACTTTCTCTTCAACCCCTTCAAATCTATCTCCTAGCTTATTCACGCTTTGTTTTATTTCATCCCGGGAGGCCTCAGAAATATTCTTGTTAAATTCTATCTGAGCTGTCAATTTCGTCTGCACCTCTTGGATCTGGGTTACAAGTTCATTTTTACAACCGTCACCCTTTGTTTCTATATCAACCAATTTAGTTTCTAAAATTTTAAAATTTTCTTGACATGTAGTTTGGGAATCTACCATATTTTTGTTCATAGTCTCTATTTGGACTTGCATTCCTGAGTAAAATCCTTTACTTTCCTTTTTAATTTCACGTAACTTAGTCTCCAACCCCTTATCAAGAATTTTAAATTTAGTATCCATTGTCTTTTCTATTTCAGCCTTCAGTACTCCATTGTTTTCGTTACTGTTGGCTTTCAGAGACTCTAACGTCTCCGTTTTCATCACTTCCCACTGTTGTTTAATGGTTTTCCCACTTTCTGTTTTCATCTTTTCTATCTCAGCCTTCAGTTCCTTATTCATGTTTATACAGTCGGCTTCGATAGCTTCTAATTTGGTTCCCATGGTATCAGTCTTAACTTCGATATTCTCTAATTTAGTGCCCATATTAGCACTATCAATTTTTATTGACTCCAAACTTAGATTCATGGATCCTAACCTTTGGTTATTTTCCTCCTGTTGGCTGTCCAACTTATTGTTTATAGATCCTAACCCTTCTTTATTTTCAATCTGTTGTCTATCCAATTTATTCAAACTCTCATTTATGGATTCGAACACTTTGTTATTTTCATCCTTTTGGAGGCCCAATATATTGTCTATTGTTCCCAATTTATTGTTTATGGCCTCCAAAAGCCTTTGCACTTCCTCACTTAATGCCATCTTATGAGAATACAGTGGGCCACAAATGCCACCACACTAGTACATGCTTGAGAGATGATACTCTGAATCCGTGTGTCCCAATTTCTTTAAAACTTTACTTTGGTACGGGTATTCACTTACAACGTACCCTTTTACTACTTTTATTCAATTTCATAAACCTTTATGGAAGTGTTTAAAATTCAAAATTTCGAAAAACCATTTTTCTCAAAAAAAGAAAATTTTGATTTCTCGAGAAAACTCGGGTTTTCCCTAGGAAAACTCAGCCCTGCGTACTGGGCGCCATGTTTACTTTTGCTAGTAGCCCCACGTTGAAGCCACCATGTTTACTTTTGCTAGGGGGTTCATAATATAATATATTCAGGGCTGCTCGGTATGAGTTTCCAGGGACCCATGCGGTCAGTTCATATTTTACGTTGTAGCTATACCTATCAGTACTTTAATTTTACATACTATGACCGACTTAAGTGTTCCTCTAGTTATTAATCCGGCACATTATTTATATATCCCCCTGTGCCCATTTAGCAAGAAATATGCCAATCACAGTATACCAGCGTAGCTCAATTCGGGATTTCGGGGCAGCGGTAAGTTCCCCCACTCTGTGACTCACATATTTTGGATTAATTAGAGGATACACTTGCAAAAATAACAACCAAATCAACTCCTATTTAAACACATTTAATTAATAAAATTAATGGCGCTACAAACATTTTTACAATTTAATTACTGACCCAAATATCAACTGCTTGTTCCAAATGAACAAGGGATCACAAAATAAAATAAACAAATATTGTATTCAAAACCTGTGGTTTCCACATAAACCAGCAATTCTTACTTAGTCTCACTTCCATAAAGCACTAACATTAAGTTTACATAACTCCGAGCTCTTTGGCTCCATGCATTTACATTATTACGGTGTCATTCTTGTACACCTCAAACACTAGCTTTTATATTTTCTTATTTCTCAAAAACAAATATATAATTATATTTAAAATCTATGTTAATTATCTAATTCAATATTTTGGGCATGTCCACACATTCAGTTGTTATCATCTCTCTTTATTTCACAAATATATTAAGGTAATCAGAAAATCAATTGTGTACTCCAGAGCGTGAAGGTACTTGACACAGTCAAAAAACCATAGTTACTCCCGAACTCAGTTGCCTCCAATCAACTCGTGGAATCCCACGTCCATACATTATTACAATAGGGATTGTTATTTATCTCTTATGTCTTAATAGACCATTATCATATAAGAAACTACGATCTGAACCGGCAAACGAAATATCCATCTTTAAGGACCTCGGTTCAACGCCCGGGTCGTTAACAACTTTAAACACTCCTGGTGTATTCATTTCTCTTTACAACAGCTTACGAGACGGTCTCTGTTCCCCCTCGCTTTAAAAGAGCTAGTCTCTACTACTTAGGGTGCGATTTATGACACGTTAGGGTGACGGCGACATCCTGTCTGACCCAACATTAGTAGCTTATTCCCAAGGCTTTCAAAACAAGCCTTCCCATTCTATCCAGTTCTGGGGAGACCGGGCTTTACTGTACCGTAACATTCAAACAACTATTCTTTGGTTCAAAGACCATTTCCGTATCCTTGGCATTTATTAATTATGAGAGGGTCCTCATTGATTGGGAAGATTAATACACATACGACGACGGAGAATTTCAGGGGCTTTTATCATAAGAAGATCTGCATTCGAATCTCTTCAGGTGCCTCGGGAACCAATCCCGTACAGAGGACTTATACAAAATGCGATTTAGAGTCGGCCGTGGCCCATATGACATACGCTCAATAATACCATATATTAGCTCCCTTTTTAAATACATACACAATGCCTCGTGATACTATGTCACTAATAGAGGACTTACACAATTATCAATTCACTGCAATCAACTACCCTCCATAAGTAATGTACCAAGTATTTAACCACTACGCGTTCCTAGCGTTACACTTTAATATTATATTTGCGCTCATTATGCGCTATGCATTATTTTAAGCCGAAAATGTCTTCCCAAGAACTGATAAAATCTCTTTAGTAACAATTTATATTATTTTAATTCACATATTAATCTTTCCGTTGTCGATAAATCGCTCCCTGTTTTAAAATATTCCCTTGAACCTCATTTCTTACACATACGTTAAGGCTTAACGTTCTTATGTTCATATCAATTTATTTGATTTTTATTTAACATTTCCATATTTAATTATTATTATTATCTTTATTCTTTATACAAGCTCAAAAGCTATTTCTTTCATATCTCAACTTTACTTTATTTCAATGTCTTTCATGCTAATTAATGATATTTCGCTTGCTCTTATGACATTTGTTAAATACATTAACCCTTTATTCACATATTTCCTCTACGGGATTTATTCTTTACATAATTATTCATAATTTCTCTATTTATTTTATATTTGTTCAGACCGTGTTCTTGATTCTTTAGTATTTATTTATTAAAACACATCCCTTTTACTCAAAAACTCCGGTGAGTTTGTACACAATCAATTTCTGACACCAAAATAAAAATGAATTTAGTACTCACATATTTTCCAGATCATCCCATGATCTTAAATCTGGTGCGGTGTTTCATTTTTGGGCCCACTTTGAACTTTTTACACCAAATTAAAGGTATTCATCTTACGTAAAACACTTTTTGACATATATCTAAAACACTTAATATTGACGACATTTTTATATACTGATGTGTCCCTTTTGAACACATAATAAACACTAAAAAATATTATTTAACACACAATCTTGATTATTTTACACTTCACAATTACTCGATCACTAGGCCGTGTTTCTGAGCCTATCACACGTGATCTTCTTAAATTCCCGTTTCCAAGGGTGAAATTTATCCGATGTCGGCTTCCTATTCTGCAGAATGCGAAAGTCCCGAAACATCTACTGTTCCCTGGAGTTCAATTCTGCTATTCCTATCCTGGATAACTGGCTATTTATCTAGCTTGAACGGCTTCTTTGTAGATCTGTCTATCGATCCTAACGAAAGTCTATATGGATCGAGGTCTCCTCTAAGACCTATAGATTTAGTTTATAGCAGCTAGCACTTCTCGATTCTAGTACTATTTGAATTGTTCGTCTGCTTTCTGGAGCTAATGTTTATAGTCTCCTGTCTTCTTTATTTGAACTGTTTTAACACTCCTACGTTCGAACCTTATTCTGTTCTTCCCTTTTAGGTTTCTTCAATTTAAATAACAGTTTATCTGTCTGGTACGATACTTCCGTACGTTATGATCTATTCGTTCGTACATTTAACGACCTATCGCCTTTAAGTCCGACGTTCGCAGCCTGCTTCTGACTATATCTTACGAATTTTCACTTTAACTTGTATACAGTCGGGCCTAAATCCTATAATTAGGATTTTCCTAATATTTCACTACGGCGATACTTTAAAATTTCGTCTTGACTGCTCCTTATGGAGGCAAGCAAGTCGTTACTACTGTGACGCCTGTGGCTATCGGATCTTACTTCTGCGGTGTAAAACAGCGTTTCTCCCCTCAAGGAGTACTGGTAGCTGTTATCGATGTAACGCAGAGTTACGTCCCCTCACGGACTGTCGGAATGACTACTTCTACGTCGTGGAGCAGCACTTCCCCTCACGGAATGCTCGTAGGACTGCATGATTGGCTTGGAAATGCCCGAAGCTTTATACTGTTTTACTAAAAAACAAGATGTTCGGGAAAGAACATATAGCCTACTTTCTCCGAAATGTATGGGTATAGTTATAACTCTCTGTCCTTATCATCTCCTAATTTCTTCCTATTTGAAGTGCAAATTGGCACACAGGATTTGAACAGTGGCGTTCAAACCATAGTTTATAATTTACCCCAGCATTTTGCAATTTCATCAGCAAACACTCCAAACACCGACTACTTACAATAATTGAAACTTCGTTGCTCTAATAAGGCCCATCTACAATGCGCAGTCGGCAGTCCGTAGTTGGTAGTCCTCGGTCGGCAGTCGCGATCGACTCCGTGTATACTATAGGCACCATACACAACATGAAGTTGCAGTTGGTAGCTGGCAGTTGGCAGTCGAGAATTTTATCCTTGACTGCCAACTACCCGACTGCAGCAATGTAATAGCCAATCAGAGCAGATCAGAAACTGACGTCACGTTGTTGTTCTGTGTCGTGTACGAATGATATAGAACTAAGTGAAGTAACTTCGCAACCCGTAAATTTATAGGCTAATCTTAAATACACGGTATAACAAAATAATCCATCTCCAAATCATCCATATTGCAAGTTTTGAGATTATCAACAACGCCTCTGTGCACAAGGAATAAACGAATGTTACTCTCTTATTACTCCTAGCAGTCGTTAAGACTGGGTTCACTAACTGGCCGGTATAGAGCGCTGCTCGAATCTATAGTTTCTGCATAGTACAACTGAAGGATGGAAGATGTCACTCCAGTGGAGAATGTCGTTTTTTTTAATATATAATTTCCATTGCAAAAAGCACCATATAAAGCTTTATTTTATAACGTCTCAGTACTAAAGAAACAATAAATATAAAAACTAGTCGTGATATCTAGTTGTGAAATATCGAACAATATAATCCTAACAGAGCGAGTGCATTCTAGCGGCCAGAAGAAGAAACTTTTCAATAAAATCTGTTACCTTTTTGTCAGCTAGATGTCTCGATTAAATCTGCTGGCGAATTATGTTTTAATTAAGTATATGTTTTGCACCGTAATATGCACAATATAACGCTTAATTTTAAAACGTCTGAGTCATTACAAAGCAACAAATATGTAAAATGTCAAGCAAAAAACATATCTCTGATGGGGTTTGAACCATAGGCATATGAATGACAGACTAGCGCTTTACCACTGAGCCATTTGTGCCAACGAACATTGATCCATATAAAATGACTTACATAGAACTTGTTAGCAAATAATGATTTATACTAAACGATTTCATCACTGAAGTATATTATTTATATATAAAGCATTTCATACAAAGTTTATTTATTTTGTTTTAGTACGCTATATTGCATGCAATACTCAAATTAGTGAAATATAAGTCAGGCACAAGATATCCGCTGCCATCTTGTCTTATTGATGAATCAGCTGAGCTTTTTAAAATCACGTCTGCACTATAGTATTACAAAATAAACTTTTAATTTCGTACGTGCCTCTTCCTTTAGAACAGTTAAAACGATTCTCGGCTCGATAATCGGAACTGGTGGGTCCCATGATATGGATTATAAAGTTTGCATAATTCGCACGGCCGCCATCCTGAAATGGTATGGCGGACGACCTTGTAGTTTGGTCACAAGACGCATCCTATACGAAGGTATGTTGTTACCAAATTTGGTAGAGATTGGATGATTTGGTTAGTCGTTATTTGATTTCACGTTTTGAACGTTTGAGTGGCCGCCATTCAGTTTTAGTAAAGATGGCGGCGATATAAAACATGACACTGAGGTGTCCTTTGCCAGTGCTACCTTTGTACCAAATTTCGTTCAATTCGCATTCACCGTGTTCGAATTGATAGGGGGGGGACAGACATTCAGAGTACACACACTCACACACACACACACAGACTCACACACACACATACACACACACAGACTCACACACACACATACACACACACAGACAGACACACTTTTTTCGCCCTGTGTTGATCTCATAAGTCTACTTTCATTTTTTGCAAAAATCGAAAGTAGGCTAAAAATAAGACTCTAGCCTTTCCTGTGGTCAACTTCTAAAATAATGGTGCCACAAATATAAAAATTATACCTTCCGAAAGCTCGTCTTCTCAATGTCAAATGATCTTATTGCACCTAAGAATCGATCGTGCAATTCGAAGATATTAATTAATTTCTCGTCCTCAATTGTGTGGGTGTTGCATTCCTTTTGCTCTCTCCCCTCCACAGAGGCTTAGGTAATTCCCCAATGACGTCGTCTTACGTCGGCAGTTTATTTCTGCACAAGTATTACATGGTTTCTCTATACTGAAAAATCTCTCATTCAAAATGATTCACTGTACTGTGCTTGTTTACTCATTATTATGCTCGTAAACGTGTTAATTTTAATTATTCCTCTTCTGGCGCATATGCGGCGTTGTCAAATTCCAGCAACGTCAGCTCGAATTCCGATTCAGGCTTCTCTGTCTATCACGGTGGAAAGTTCCACTCAGTTATTAATACTCGTGACCAGCCCTCTCTGAAATGTTGAGTGGGGTGATCTCATCTAAGGAACATCTGTCCCTAGTCGCTTGCACAATGTTAAGCTATATTCCTGGCTTAAAATCTCTCTCCGTTCCTTTAGGAAACTATACTTTTCTTTCATTTCTTCCTTAAGGACATGGGTTCGACCGTCATGGACCCTATGGCCCATGGGTTCACTTGGAACGCTATGAATGTCAAGGAGGTTAGATATCTAAGCTCCTTTACTCTAGTAGAGAATGGAGGAACATTGTGTTGGCGGAAAATCACGATATTAATTTTGGCATTATGAACACGTTCTACTGTATTCAAAAGGGTTCTTTAACATGCCAACAACGTATGACATGCATGTCGTGATTTTTTTCGCCTTTCAAAATATCACTTACCATGGCCAGGAGCGAACCTGCAAACTTGGGGTTGGTAGACCGATACGATAACCACTCACCCACCGTGGCAAGCTAGTTCAAATATATAAAGAGTGGATACATTTTGAACTTCCCTTTAATATATTGAAGTTACTAACCTAACATTGTATTAATAATTTAATGGAAACAAAAACGATAGCTTTTACTATGTAATTTGCGTCAGTATAGAACATACGAACAAAAACTGTTTCATAATAATGTTCTAAAATATACTTTTCAGAAAAGAGTTTATTTGCACACTTGTCAGCCAGTGCAGCTGTTGTATGTCTATTACAAACACCACAGAAAACTTTGGTTTTGTTCGTTGGAAGTAAATAGTTCACTGAAATTGTACAACAGGAAAAGTTTCGCATTGAGTAAGGCGGGGTGCGACACCACCACAAGGTCTGTGTCCAGGCGACTGATAAATACGCAGACCAAAGGTCAAAGTGGCACTGAGTACCTCCTAGCGAGACTGAGAAAGGTCAGGGGAGATAAAAGGAATCAATGCTGCCAACTTCAAAACATGCCCGAATAAAAATGCTCTGGGACTCATCCAAGGTTAAAGTTCCGACAATATCCAATACCATACAAAAAAATACCGCAAAACCATTAAACATAATTATGAGAATAGTACATTATGCAACGAGCCTATAATGGCTATAATTAAGACACGAGTATTTTTATAAAACGAGCGTATGCAAGTTTTATAATTTCCATACGAGTGTCTTAATTACCATTATAGGCGAGTTGCATACGACTGTTTATGTTCGACGATAATTATAACTTTATTATATGTTTTAACATAAATATTCATAAATATCTGTTGAGAGTCAGCTACTTGAATTTTCTGATCGCAGAGCGAGCGTTGGGTGTTATATCTCTGTCTTTCATGATCTTTGAACGACCGACGCATGCGCTCTGTGTGCTTGCAATGCCATATGGTGGCCGTATGTTTACATCTGCCGCCCCTCAGTAATATTGTCACTGGAGTTGTTTGAAGACAATGAATGCGCTGTGTAGAAATTATATTAAGGTACAGTGCTATTTGTTGTCTCATATTCGCCTGTTTATTTACGCGAACATATGGACGGTGCGTATTCCATGTCGGTAATTTATTATAGTTCGATGTTGTGTTTATGTCCGACATGTTGGATTTTGAGCGCACGCGTGAAGTTATCGTTACCTAATTGGTCAATGAACGAGCTCTGATTGGCTGGAGAAACTGTATCATAATGAAAAAGAGTGTTATAATGACCATCATTATGATACAGTTTTCTGACCCATAATAGTGAGGGTCGAACATAAAATGAATTAAAAGTTTAAAAAATATCCCAATAAATTTCATAAGATCACCAAATAATAATCTGCTGGAAAATGACATAAAAGTTTAAAAAAATGGCAAATAATAATCTAAAATGGCGTAATAAATTATCCTGTCTATAATGTGGAACTATGTTCAGGATTTCTGTCTAAGTTAGCAATGTTTGTGGTGAACCAATTAAAAGATCACACGTCATAAAAAACTTGACCGTGATAAACAGTACTTACTGATAATTAGGGAACAGATATTTATTGGTTAGAATTGGATTTTAATAGTACATTATGCAACGAGCCTATAATGGCTATAATTAAGACACGAGTATTTTTTTATAAAACGAGCGTATGCGAGTTTTATAATTTCCATACGAGTGTCTTAATTACCATTATAGGCGAGTTGCATACGACTGTTTATGTTCGACGATAATTATAACTTTATTATATGTTTTAACATAAATATTCATAAATATCTGTTGAGAGTCAGCTACTGGAATTTTGTGATCGCAGAGCGAGCGTTGGGTGTTATATCTTTGTCTTTCAAGAGCTTTGAACGACCGACGCATGCGCTCTGTGGGCTTGCAATGCCATATGCAGCCATATGTTTACATCAGCCGTCCCTCAGTAATATTGTCACCGCAGTCATTTGAAGACAATGCGCTGTGTAGAAATTAGTGTTGGTGATTTTAAGGTACAGTGCTATTTCTTGTCTCATATTCGCCAGTTTATTTACGCGAACATATGGACGGTGGGTATTCCATGTCGGTAATTTATTATAGTTCGATGTTGTGTTTATGTCCGACATGTTGGATTTTGAGCGCATGCGCGAAGTTATCGTTACCTAACGTTCACACAAGGAAGAAGAACTCATACTTGGTACACTAAACGTTAGAACCTTAAGAACCCAAGATAAAGAAATAGAACTCGAAAACGCACTCGAAAACGTAAGGTACGATATATTAGGCCTCAGTGAGGTGAGGCAATACGGCGAAGACATAATAGAGAAAACAAATGGGGATGTCTTTAGCTTCATAGGGGAAACAAAAGGACAAAAAGGGGTAGGTTTTTTGATAAAAAGACATTTAAAACACAATATAAAAGAAATCAAGGGAATCTCAGAAAGAATCATAGTATTATCCCTAAAATTAAATGACAACCCATTCATAATAATTCAAGTCTATGCTCCCACAGAAGCAAGTACGGAAGAAGAAATTGAAGACTTCTATATGCTCCTCGAAGACACACTAGCCGAGTACGAAGCACACACAACATTCATAATTGGAGACTTCAACAGCAAGGTAGGAAGAAAGGAATACGAAGAAGAAGAACCTATGGGCCTTCACGGATACGGAACAAGGAACGAAAGAGGAGAAAGACTAATACAGTTTGCACTGGGACAAAGACTTAAAATTGTGAACACATTTTACAAGAAAAACCCAGCAAGCAAATGGACATGGAAATCTCCGAATGGGAAAATCAAAAACGAAATAGACTTCATCCTAACCAATAGACTAACAGAGGTGAAAAACATACAAGTGATAAATGGTCTGAAGTTTGACACAGATCACAGAATGGTACGATTGAAAGTGAGAATAAAGAAGAAAAGGAGACACTACTTCAACAACAAAACTACACATCCAGGATGCATAGACAGGGCGGAGTATGTAAAAGCACTACAACAAAACCTACGAGACTTCAACCAACAAACGGAGCAAAAAGTCCAACAACACTATACAGAGCTCGTAAATTGCATATCCCGCGCAGCCAAACAATCGTCAACACCTGGAAACAGTATGAAAAATAGAATAAAACTTAAGGATAGCACCAAATGTTTGATCGAAGAAAGAGAACGCCTAAAATCACAAGCCATAGAAAACGAACACAAAAAGCTGGAATATGCGGAAGTCAATAAACAATCAAAAAGGGAAATCCGAAGAGACATCAGAGAACACAACACTAAAGTGGTCAAAGAAATCATGGATACCACAAAATCAATAAAGAAGATTAGAAAAGAATTAACTCCAGGCAAACATTGGATGCTGGGAGTAAAAGACAGCAACGAAAAAAGACAAGCCTCAAGAGAAGAGATAATGACGCAAGCGACAGAGTTCTATAGGACACTATACTCAAGTAACTCTCAAAGACCCAACTTGTATCAGGACCAGAATACATCAGAAGAAAGCCTAGAGGAAGAAACACCTCCAATACTACCCAGTGAAGTAAGAGCAGCCATTCGACAAACGAAAACCGAAAAATGCCCAGGTGAAGATGGAATTTACAATGAATTTCTAAAATGGGGTGAAGAAGACCTAATCCCAGTCATCACAACATTATTTAATTCCATACTCACATCAGAAGACATACCAATGCAGTGGAAACAAAGCATTATCATACTCCTACACAAAAAGGGAGCCAAGGACGACATAAACAACTACAGACCGATCAACCTAATTGTAAACCTCTACAAGCTATTTATGAAGATCCTAACCAATAGAATGACAAAGGCACTGGACGAACAGCAACCGATAGAGCAAGCAGGATTCAGAAAGAGTTTCAGTACATCAGACCACTTGCAAACAATAAATCAACTCATGGAGAAAGTTCAGGAATTTAATCTAGAGGTGTATATTGCATTTGTGGATTACAACAAAGCATTTGACTCCGTAGAACAGGGAAGCGTCTTAGAAGCACTGGAGAAACAAGGCATCCCAAACAAATTCGTTAGACTCCTTGGCAAACTCTACGACGGTAACCAAGCCAGAATAAAGACAGAAAGAGAAGGATGTAACATCATGATAGAAAGGGGAGTAAAACAGGGAGACCCCCTCTCACCCAAATTATTCACCTGTTTGCTGGAAAATCAGTTTAGAAAACTAGACTGGGAAGAAAAATATGGCATCAGAATCGATGGGACAAGACTAACCCATTTACGGTTCGCAGACGACATTGTTTTGGTGGCTGAATCAGCGAAAGAGCTGGAACAAATGATAAAAGAATTAGACAAAACAAGTAAAGAAGTGGGCCTTACAATGAACCCGAAGAAAACGAAGCTGATGACCAATGCGTTAGAAGCCCCAATTAATGTGAACGGAGAAACGCTGGAATATGTTGAAGAATATGTATATCTCGGTCAGAACATGTCATTTTCAAGTCGTTCAGAGAAAGAGGTCAAACGAAGAATAGGACAAGCATGGAAGAGCTTTTGGTCCCTAAAGTTTATACTGGCTGACAAGACCCAAAAACACACTTTAAAGGCTGAAGTTCTGGAAAAATGCGTTATACCGGTGTTACTATATGGTTGCCAAACTTGGGCATTAACATCGAAACAAAGACAAATGATCCAGAGATGTCAACGGAAAATGGAAAGGAAGATACTTCATGTCTCATTGAGAGATAGAATACGGAACGAAGATTTAAGAAGGAGAACCGGCATGAAAGACGCTATGACATCAGCAGACCAGCTCAAATGGAGATGGGGTGGACATGTAGCGAGATTAGATCCTAACCGATGGACGTACAAAATGACGATGTGGGACCCAAGAACAGGAAGACGAAACGTTGGGAGACAAAGAACCAGATGGGCAGACTGGTTCGTAAAATGGGGAGGAAAACAATGGACAAGAACAGCGAAGATGAGGCAGGAGTGGAAAGACCTAGGGAGACTCGCATGCAGTGACCAATAAAACAATGCATCAACTAGAAAGACACCGTTCAGTGGGCATGCAGCAAAGCGGTACATATCTCTGGTGTGCAATAAAGGCTTCTCACAGAGCGGTGACCTCAAGAAGCACACTGTTGTTCATACTGGAGTGAAGTAATACACATGTAGCACATGTGAGAAGTCATTTGCATGGCTGACAGAACTAATGGAACATTGTCTCGCACTCTAATTTGAGGAAACATCATCGTGTTCACTAGGGATTATAACCTTACTGCATCACAAGGAATTCAAAAGGTTCAACTATCTTGCGAAACACTTGTTAATTCGTTCCGGGACCACATGCGCACAACATAGTGAATGATTTGTGAGATGTTAAAGAACGTGTATAGGTATCTGCATCCAAACTAGATGTTAAAACTCCACCGGTAAGGTTTTGTATTGCATTTTAAAAAGACCTATTTGAAACGGTTCAATATACGTAGATTTTACTGAAGAGTGAAGACTTGGCAGTTTCTGTCATTGTTCAAGTGCTTAGACAGGGTAAGCTTTGTGCTTAGTGGCAATGGGAAGCTCCCAGATATTGGTTGATGGCTATTATGATTTCCGTAATACTAATGGATATTTGAGGCCTTGATATCGCCAGACTCAGAAATGAAGATTGTTGTAGCGAATGTTATGCCATCGTAATATAATTTACTTAATCTTTAATCAGCTGCACATCTATATAGAAGGTCCAATCAGAAAGAATAACCCCGAATGCTCCTCAGGACTTGCTCACCTGATGAGTTAAAACTGAGCAATTCCCTGCAAAGCAGGAGGCCATAGCCCTTATGGGATTTGTAAGGCTATTTATTTTTATTTTTATTTTTTAATTGGTCAATGAACGAGCTCTGATTGGCTGGAGAAACTGTATCATAATGGAAAACAGTGTTATAATGACCATCATTATGATACAGTTATCTGACACATAATAGTGAGGGTCGAACATAAATGTTTTTTTATGTTTTTAGTTTAGCAAATGTTTACATAAACCTCACAAAGCTAACAATTAATGAATTGTTAGTAGAAAATCTGGTGCAACGAGACTGTAAATATTTCACATAATGATAGGTCTTTTATCAAATTATCACCGAGAACTTCACACGCCCTTAGGCAATATTTGCTCTCCTTGTTGTTGTTTGAGTCTTTAGTCTTTTGACTGGTTTGATGCAGCTCTCAACACCTCCCTGTCCTGAACTAATCGTTTCATCTCTACATAGCTACCACACCCTACACCCGAGGCAATCTGTTTAACATATTCTAACCTTGGTCTACCCCTACAGTTCTTGTCCTCGACACTTCCTTCCAAGACTAAACTTGCTATTCCTAGGTGTCTTAGTATGTCTGTTACCAACCTATATCTTCTCTTCATTAGCAGTCGCCAGAAACAGCTCTCCTCTCCCACTAGTCTTAATACCTCTCCTAAAATATGTTAATTATTCAAATTCGATAAAACTAAGGATGTCAGAGGGGATTTTTCACGGTAGCCCGTTTAATTTACTTGGTGTATTTAGAATATAGGGAACTTGGAAACAATAAGAGATTTATCTCCACTTTCTGACAGTAAGAATATGAGTAGAGGTAAGAAAGAAGGAAAAGGAGTTATCAAAGTAGGAGATAAGGAATTGTAAGTGGTGAAACACTTCAAACACTTGGGAAGTGAACTGACTGAAGATGGAAGACTAGATTTGGAAATTAGCAGAAGAATACAACTCGGGAGTGCTTTCTACCAACAGGTACAGGGACTAGTACGGAACAAGGAGATACCAGTTAAGGCTAAAGAAGTTATGTGCAAAGCATATTATGTTCCTATAATGACATATGCAGCGGAAACTTGGACAATGACTAAGAGGGATGAGAGCAGAGTACAGGCAGCTGAGATGTGATTCCTGAGAAGTATGGTCCAGAAAACGAGGAGAGACAGTGTGAGAAATGAAGATATATGGAAAGAACTGGGAGTACAGAAACTAAATGACAAACTAGAGCAAAACAGATAGAAATAGTTTGGACATGTCAAACGGATGAATGAAGTAAGGCTACCAAGACGAGCACTGGAACGACGGATGACAGGGAAGAGAGGACGAGGAAGACCAAGAATGCGTTGGATGTACTCGGTGGAGAATAGTATTAGAAACCGGAACCTGGATTGGAACACCGTGTTGGAAGAGGAATGGTGGAACGACAGAACAAAGTGGAGAGGAATCATATTTGCCCCCACCCAGTGTCAACTGGAAAAGGGGAAATGAAGATGATGATGATGAATATGATAAGATATTTAACCGCACTTTTCTTGATTACAGTAAATAACCAAGTATCTCTTTAAAAATATGGACTAAATATTCAATTATAACCTACTACAATAAATGGAACAAAACTGCAATTAGGTATCTTTAGGTAGGCCTACTCGCATATCATTTAGGTTCATTAGGTTCTACAGAACGCATGAATTGAGTGTGATTCGGATAAGTATTCAAATATTTATGAATTTGGAATCCGATTTTCAAGTTTCCATGTTAATAACACCCACGTTTGCTTCTGTATTGTACGTTAAAACAGAAGAGAACAGGTACCTAACGATGCACGACATACTTTAGAAGGAATTAGTTCATATCATTGGTTCTCTCTGTGTAGTTGCAGCCCGCTGATTCCATCACATCTCGGGAGGAATCTTGTTGCCTAGCAACCGCCTGGAAGAGCCTGACTCATGAAGCGTGGACGATACGACTCTCTCGTTTCATCTCCTGACGATGAGATTCTCTTAAATTTGATCTGCACATTCAACATCTTTACTCATCAAAAGACAGAAAAGAACACGGGTACTTCCAAAAGTGTAATTGTCTTACGTCTCTATCAATCGTACGCAAATGAAATTGAAGTAAGATTCTTGGTTTCAACTTTTAACGGTACATAACGTAACAAAACAAAAAAATATTGGAATGCAGCCGAAATAAATCAGAAACCTCTAAGGACATCAAATTGGCAGGTGAAAAGCTAAAGAAAGTAGGGGACTTCTGTTACTTAGGAAGCAAAATAACCAGTGATGGACGAAGCAAAAAGGATATAAAAGTAGGTTGGCTCAGGCAAGGAAAGCATTTCTTACAAAAAAGGAATCTTTTGACATAGAATATAGATTTAGGTATTAGGAAGTCATTTTAGTAAGCCTTTGTCTGGAGCGTGGCGCTCTATGGAAGTGAAACTTGGACTATTGGTGCAGCAGAAAAGAGGACAATTGAAGCGTTTGAAATGTGGTGTTACAGGAGAATGAAGAAGATCAGAAGGGTAGATAGGGCAACAAATGAAGAGGTATTAAGACTAGTGGGAGAGGAGAGATGTTTCTGGCGACTGCTAATGAAGAGAAGAGATAGGTTGGTAGGACACATATTAAGACACCCAGGAATAGCAAGCTTAATTATGGAAGGGAGGGTCGAGGACAATAACTGTAGGGGTAGACCAAGGGTAGAATAAGTTAAACAGATTGCCTCGGATATGTAGGGTGTGGTAGCTATGTAGAGATGAAACGATTAGCTCAGGACAGTGAGGCATGGAGAGCTGCATCAAACCAGTCAAAAGACTGAAGACTCAAACACACACACACAGTCATACGCAAGAGAACGTAAAGTAAGATTCTTGGTTTCAACTTTGGTTGGTTGGTTCCTTAGTTTAGGGGTTGCGACAACGCGGTCATGTAGCCCCGTGTACTTTGGGTGTGTGGAGAATCTGTCTGATAACCGGTGTTAATTGTGATGACTGTATTAGTGTGTGTTATCCGGAATTCAGGTAAGGACTGCAGACGATCAATTTCAAGTAGTTTCTACTTTTGCTACCAAATGCTACTGTCCTCGACTCCTAGCTGTGAACTTGGCTACTACTAGAAGCCATCCCAACCAGCGCCTGATGACGAACGTTGGAACTTCAGAGAATTAATCAAACCTAACCTACAAATTGTGTTTTACAAAAGTGTAGTTAGTTGAAGCTTCTTTTAAATGCAATAAATCTATGACAAGGGACCGCCGGCTTTACTTCTCCTCGTAAGGAAGGCATACTGAGGGATTTTAATGCTTCTTAAAAAATCCTACGAACTTGGGCATAGATGCTCAGCATGCTACCAACTACGCAACCGAAGCCGCCGGTTTCAACTTTTATCGGTGATGAACTATTCTTCTTGGTTTCGGTCTGCTGTGGACCTCGTTACTTTGCACCCTAGAGCTTTAACTCTTCCCCCAATATTCTCGCATTCACGTTTTGTGAGCCTCCTTCCTTTCATCAGTTCGCTTCCAGCCGGTTTGCAATTTTGGCATTTCTTGGAAGCTTCTGTATGCTCGGAGTCTTCTCTGAAGAGGTGCACATTCGTGGATGTGATTCCTACTTCTCCAAGATGAACCAGGGTCCCTTGGTTTACTTGTTAACAAAGTAGGAAAATATTGTGTTGGTCTGTCTCTGTGAGCTCATGCGTGTTATGTGGCCATATGGTGTCTGTTATCCTCTCAATCTGCAGGTAGAGTTCGTTGTTATGTTGTCTCATTTTCTCTGATTGGTCCAAGGATCTTCCTCTCTTTGGCTACTAACTTTTCAATCATACCTTTTCCATTCGTTGCCAGGCATTCTGCTGCGTACAGGGCTTCTGGGCGAATGACAGAACAATAATGCTTAATCTTGGCGTTGATGAACTATTCTGTATTTAATTGGTATAATTATTTAATTGATTGCTTATTAACCTCTTTAAACAATGTGATATTAATTTCTTATTGTAGACTATGTAGTGAGTAAACAATATGGGACACTAATTAGCCCAGCAGTTTGAATTGCGCAAATTTCCCTTTGTCAGTCGGGGAACAGTCGACAGTCGCTAATTTTGTACAGTAGAGTTTTGTTCTGGCAGGACATTGCTGTGTGTTCATTATGGAAGGTATTTCCATTTATATATACAGGGTGTATCCGTGATGATGTTACAAACTTTCAGGGATGATAGAGGGCGGCAAATGGATCAATGTGAGATAAGGAACCTCAGTGCGGAAACGATCGAGTCACAAGTTATAAGCAAAATGGTGGTATATTGGCTTTCACGACCAAGGAATTAAAACCAGCATTTCCTTAGGTTTGTGCCGTGTCTTGTGTGGGGTTTCGCCTAGGATCAGCTAGATAGACTCATCAGCGGGCTCTTGGTGTCCGTGCGCGGACCCCGACAAGGGTAGCGAATTGCGCGCTACCTCACTTCTTATGAAGCGCACCTGCGCACACCGTCCATCGTCGTGCGGAACCTAGTGACATGGAGGCTTCAAAAGAAGAGCACAGGGGTGTAGTGCGTTTCCTGACCGCGGAACGTAAATTCATCGACGAATGACACAAGTGTACTGTTAGGTTATATCTCTGCCGGAGAGCTACGCCATTACTTCCAGGAAAGGTATACCGAATGTACTAGCCTCACCAAAGACATTTCTCAAATTGGCACACAAACATTATTGTGTGGTAAGCACTAACGAGTGTGCTAAGTCGGCCGTCAGAACTCCCGAGCCCCACACTGTGGGGTAATGTCTTATGAATAGGAGTTGAGGAGTTGACGGCTCAAATTCTCAGAAATGCAACGGTCCTCACTGGCAGAGATATAATGCGAATACTGTCCGTGGTTAGGGTTGAGGCGTGGCGCAAGCGATTCATCTCGGACGACGACGTTAAGCAGTACGTTCGGAACTGGTTCACAACGCAGCCCCAGAAATTTTATGAGACGGTCATTCACCGCCTTGCGTCGCAGTGGGACAAGTACCTCGACAGTGCTGGGCAATACTTTTGAAATAACGCCATAGGTTTTCATTTTATTTTACTAGCATTACCCGTCGTGGCTTCGCCCGCGATTATTCTAGTTGTAAAGAGTAGCCTACACTTAGCAAAATCTCAATCATGAATGCTATGACTGATTTATCCTTGGTATGAATAATCAGACTTTATCAATTCAGCTACTGGTGCAGTGGTTAGGGGTTTGTCATTCCTTCATAGGTATATCAGAGCGAAGTTAGTTTTCTGGGAATATCACAGACACTGTTAATTTAAGGGCCTTTAAATGTCGTTTTCGGAGACCCTTTATAGTCGGGTGAAAACGACCTTTCGTACCGCACTCACATGTGAAAATTGCGTGAAAAAATTCTAGAGTTTCCCTTGACCCCCTTAAGCGCATTATACTGTATGTATACTGTATTAATTTGGTTCAGTGATAACCTTAAAACCGTCTGGAAACTTTCACAGTAATGTAATAATTGGAATTGCATTGCGTCTTACAGAAATAGATGGACTTGTGAGATTCTGTTACCATGGTTACCGTGTTGCATTCATTTCATTATTTCATTGTAAATATACATGTTTTAAGGTATTTATTTAATTGTGAGGCATTTAAAGAGTAAGTGAGTGCGTTTCGCTTACGCATTGGGTTATGCTGAACATGTAGGTACCCCATATGTGTAGGTTGGTGTTAATGGGACCTTATTTTCGGTACAAAACTGGAATGGGACCTTAGCAGAATAATATAGGGAGGGATAGCCTCCGGCTTTTGAATGGCCCTTATACTATATTCAGGAGTCTTGTAATCATCGGATTCTCTCACCCAAGAGAGGAACCCGTGATTTTAGAATAATGAGGACAATCCACAACTTTGATGGTGGCGGCTTCGGTAGCATAGTTCGTAGCATGCTGAGTTTCTATGCCCAAGATCGCGGGTTCAAACCCGTCCGAAGCCGTCGGATTTTTTTAAGAGCGTTAAAAAACTCTCAGTATGCCTTACTTCGGAGGGGAAGTATCGCTGGCGGTCCCATGTCATAGATTTATGGCATGAAAAATAACCTTCCACTAACTACACTTGTGCGAAGCTAAATTATAGGTTAGTTTCATAACGCTATATTAGTTCCAACGTTCGTCGCCAGGTGCTGGCTGCGATGGCATCCAGTAGCCAAGTCCACAGTTAGGTACCGCTGACGGTAGCATTTGGTAGCAAAAGTAGGAACTACTTGAAAAATTGATCCTCTGCAGCCCTTACCTGAATTAAAACAGATAACACACACTACTACAGTCATCACAATTAACACCGGTTATCAGACAGATTCTCCACACACCCAAAGTACACGGGGCTACATGACCACGTTGTCGCAGCCCCTAAACTGAGGAACCAACCAACTATGATGGTATGATCAAGCGACTGGGGGGCCTACGTAAATGATCACCCTAAGTTAAGAAGACGTTGTTGTTTGAGTAATCAATCTTTTGACTGGTGTGATGCAGCGCTCCATGCCTCCCTGTCCTGAGCTAATCGTTTCATCTCTGCATAGCGACCACACCCTGCATCCGAGGCAACCTGTTTAACATATTCTAACCTTGGTCTACCCCTACAGTTCTTCTTCTCGACCCTTCCTTCCATAACAAAGCTTGCTATTCCTGGGTGTCTTAGTCTGTATCCTACAAACCTATCTCTTCTCTTCCTTAGCAGTCGCCAGAAACATCTCTCCTTTCCCACTCGTCTTAATACCTCTTCATTTGTAACCCTATCTACCCATCTGATCTTCATCATTCTCCTGTAACACCACATTTCAAATACTTCAATTCTCCTCTTTTCTGCTGCACCAATAGTGCAAGTTTCACTTCCATAGAGCGCCACGCTCCAGACAAAGGCTTTCAAAAATGACTTCCTAATACCTAAATCTATATTCGATGTCAACAGATTCCTTTTTTGTAGAAATGCTTTCCTTGCCTGAGCCAACCTACTTTTATATCCTCTTTGCTTCGTCCATCACTGGTTATTTTGCTTCCTAAAGTAACAGAAGTCTCCTACTTCCTTCAGCTTTTCAACTGCCAATTTGATGTCCATAGAGGTTTCTAATTTATTTCAGCTGCATTCCAGTATCTTTGTTTTACATTTATTAATTTTCATCATGAATCCTTTTCTCAAGACGGAGTCCATACCATTCAAAAACTCATTCAAATCCCCTGGCGTGTCGGCCAAGATGTCGATGTCATCGGCAAATCTCAGAGTTGAAATCATTCCTCCTTGAATCTTCACTCCCACTTTAAATTTTTCTTCAGTTTCCTTCATTGCTTGTTCAATGTAAAGATTGAAAACTAAGGGTGATACGGTAAAGTCTTTCCTTACACCTTTCTGAATACCAGCTTCTCTGTCATGTCCTTCAGCTCGAACGACTGCTGTAGAAGACGAAGGGGAACAAGATAAGAATATCGTTGTCATTAAGATTATAGAAGAATAACCAAACTTCTATGAATTACGTCCTTTTTTTCTTTAAATTGAATCGCTCAAATCCGGTTGATTTAGTGATTTGTCGATAGAGTTGGCAAGGCTGGCAACAGCGCGAGGGATGTCATTTACTCCCAGCTGCAGATTATGAGCAGTCACATATGGCTCTCTAATTGCTTGACAGCTCGCCTCATCCAATCCAGACAACCCTCGTTTGTATTTTACAATAATTGACGCGACAGTCATATTTTTTTGTAGCTCGCGCTTTCTGGCAGATTCATTATAAAACATAGGGGCTTGTACATCGAGGTCATTTCATCCCCGTATACTTGGGTGTGTGGAAGTTTTGTCAGATAACCTGTGTTACTGTTGTGTCTGTAGTAGTGTGTGTGCATTTGTAATTGAGGCTAAGGTTGGGGAGGAGGCGGCCATGGCCTTTGTATGTTTCTTCATATCTTCCCTGTTTCATTAATTCCTAAAATAATATTGATAAACGTTCATTCTTTCTCACCTGGTGAGCTCCACCACTATTCGCGGTAGAACACCAGGGAATAAATCAAACGCCAATCATCCAAATGTCATACAAGTTGTTTAATTTGTAATTATAAAGTCCGCTTTGTCAAAACTGTGAATGATGTTTAATAAATATTTAAAGGTACATGTTTCGGTTTGTCATTGATACCTTCTTCAACATAATTGAATGACCCCTCCCTATATTATTCTGCTAAGGTCCCATTCCAGTTTTGTACCGAAAATAAGGTCCCAATAACACCAACCTACACATATGGGGTACCTACAGGTTCAGCATAACCCAATGCGTAAGCGAAACGCACTCACTTACTCTTTAAATGCATCACAGTTAAATAAATACCTTAAAACATGTATATTTAGAATGAAATAATGAAAGAATGCAACACGGTAACCATGGTAACAGAATCTCACAGGTCCGTCTATTTCTGTAAGACGCAATGCAATTCCAATTATTACATTACTGTGAAAGTTTCCAGACGGTTATAAGGTTATCACTGAACCAAATTAAGCTGTAAAATTCATCAATACCTACAGTATAATGCGCTTAAGGGGCACTCTAGAATTGTTTCACGCAATTTTCACGTGTGAGTGTGGTACGAAAGGTCTTTTTCACCCGACTATAAAGGGTCTCCGAAAACCACATTTAAAGGCCCTTAAATTAACAGTGTCTGTGATATTTCCAGAAAACTAACTTCGCTTTGATATACCTATGAAGGAATGGCAAACCCCTAACCACTGCACCAGTAGCTGAATTGATAAAGTCTGATTATTCATACCAAGGATAAATCAGTCATAGCATTCTTGATTGAGATTTTGCTAAGTGTACTCTTTACAACTAAAATATTCGCGGGCGAAACCGCGACGGGTAATGCTAGTATTTAATTCTTAAACTAGGTCAATAATCTAAATATAAATGGATATCTTTACAAAAAAATTGAATATAAAATAAAATGAAAACCTCATAAAGTCATATAATAGAAAGAAGTTGAGAGTAAAAAAGGTATGAAATATTGATAGAATTGAATAACTTAAAATACGCCTGATCAACACTAGGAGAAGTTGTTTAATAAAATATTAAACGTCGTACACGTTTTGGAATATCAATGGTTCGATCAACAGCGTGAAAAAATGTTAGACCTAAAAAAAATAATTAACAATATCAAGCAAATTGATATCCGTACAAAGCAGTGTTAAATTTAAAATAATGAAAACTTTCAATTATAATAATTGACATGCAAATGGAAAGATACCTTAAATATGCCATTCTTATATTCTATTAATATCTCGAATAATATAGACTTCTCTTTTCGTAAAGCGTAGATATGTCAAGAGGTAAGTACATCGTCGTTTCAACATGAAAAGTTTTTCGAGAAAGAAAAGTAAACAAATACTGTCAAGTATTAGTAGGAAACTTCAAGACGATACTCCACTCTGTAGATTATCTGATGCACAGGTAAAGATAATGTGTGGAAAAACATAAACTGTATTTAAGTAATATCAAATGACTATCAATTGACTTGCCAAAAATATATTCCTATGAACAGATGTCTTCTAGGTGAAGTATGAGACCAGTTAAGTGTCTAGAAGTTTGAATAATACGCCTACGAAATAATCTCCATGTAAAAGTACATAACACTATGGCCTATATAATATATATACATTATATATTATATAACAAGAAGTTCCGTGACGAACTAAAGAGCCTACATTTCTTAAAATTTTAGATTAATGCCAATGATTAATCGATATGGATCTATCTAGAATAATGACGACATTATGTTGGTAATATCGAAATTTCTAATTAGTTCGAAATACTGTATACCTGGCATAATGTAGCCTAATAGAGAACTACAGTTGGCAGCCCTGGTGACTGAATATATTCTTAGTTCCATCTCTTAAGGTACAGAATACAAAATTTGGTTGGAGTCCAATGAATAGCATGGACGTTACATGCAGTTAAACATTGGATCTAACAGCGCGCGTAAAATCATGTTGGCAACAGTGTCATGCATGTATTGGTCAGAAATAATCTGAAATAATATGATCTATTGTTGTGCCAATTTTGAATGATATCCATTAGTTAGTATAGAAGTTACGTGCATTTTAAAATTGGACCTATCAGCAGGCTTAGAATCATGTTGGCAGCACTGACGTATATTAGTTACTCCAAAGTGATCTAGAATGCCAGGTACTATACGTGTGCAAAGTTTAGAGCTATTGGCTTGCATTCTTTCTGATATATTGATATTAGGGTAACAAAAATAGAGACAGCATTTATTAACAGTTGGCAGCCCTGGTTGCTCTTAAGAATACGCATAGTCTTAGTTGTTGTGGTACACATAGCACATACGAAATTTGGTTGAAATCCAAATGATAGTATGGAAGTTACATGTATTTAAAGTTGGTCCTCTCAGCAGGCTTAGAATCATGTTGGTAGCACTGACGTATATAAGTTACTCCAAATTAATATAGAATGTCATGTACTATACGTGCGCATAGTTTAAAGCTGTCGGCTTGCATACTTTCTCATATATATTGGTATTTGGATAAAAGAAATTAAGAGCATTTTTTAACAGTTGGCAGCACTGGTGGTTCATACGAATACGTTCAGTCATATCTGGTTATGTACACATACAACATACGAAATTTGGTTGAATTCCAATTGATAGTGTAGAAGTTATATGCATTTAAATATTGGACCTATCAGTAGGCTTATAATCATTTTGGCAACACTGCCATGTATGGCCTTCTGGAAATTAAACTGCAATATAATTATCTATATGTGTGCCGATTTTGAAATAGCTCCCATTCATACCTTCCAAGATATCCAACATGGAGCTCAAATTTCAATTGCGATTTTTCAGCAGTTGGTAGCACTGACATCATTTTCAAATATGGCCGTGAGATATTCAGGTATAGATCTTTATTCCTACCAAATTTTATTTCGATTGCTCCAGCTGTTTAGGAGTTGAAAGGGGGGGGACACACACACAGACAGACAGAAGGACAGACAGACAGACACACATCGATCTCATAAGACTACTTTTTCCTCATTTTTGCAAATGTGGAAAGTAGGCTAAAAATTCTACAAATGCGACAATCCGAAATATGTAGACGGTTGTCAATATCTACGAATCTATTACATCAATCAAACTGAAATTTTGTACGTTGATAAGAGCCTATTAACATATGTAGGATATATGAAATTGGGTTATTTAGTTCTTCACGAGACTACTTGTTAAATGTGTGTTCATTCTTCTGGAGGCGGTTTCTCACCAGTTCGTTTTGTTCGCAACAACTTGTTCCGAGCTCACTGTACTCTTATCTCTGCTCTAGATGGCGTGTTGGTATCTTGGTTATGTAGTGAGTTGAGTAGTACTGTCACTAATCCACTGCAAGGGAAGGGTGCGATCATATGTATTGATATGAGCCTCTAACTCCAGCTAGTCTGGTCCCGGCAGCTGCTGTGCTCGAGAGAACAATGGCCCATGTCTCATGCAGACCTTCACTGCGGGGAAAGGAATATCATATCACATCCTCACATCACTGCTGGTCCTGACACTTATTCAAGTGCTATCAGAGACTTCTCACATACACCTACATACACAAGGAGAGGATTTTGAAAAATATGAAATATAGCTCAGAAAATGTAAATTTTATGATATGGGGGTTATACATGAAACTGTCGGTGTCTCTTGGTTCAGCTTCTATGTGTATTTTGACTTTGCCCCACTTTCGTATTTAATGGCCATAAAAGGTCATAAGTGACCCATCGCCAACAATTAATGTAAGCATGGTGAAAATAAATTCGTATGTCAACTGGTCAACTTAGGCATCATTCTCAACTTCATATCGTTTCATCGGATAAAATTGATAACAGAAATTGATTCATGTGAGACATGAAGAGTAAGGAGTATGTCAACATTTCAGATCTCTGAGAATATCTTTACAATACGAAGAGGTTTTCAAGACAACATTTTATCACGATTTCAAGGCATGTCTGGTGACAAAATAACTGTCCGAATCTGAAATTGCGAACTTTATCACAATGGTGTTGCAGAGATAATTGCTGCGTTTTATAAGACCGATTTGGGGATCGACATAGACCTAGGTTTAAGGAGGCTTGTTACGAAGTCACGTATTATACGCATCAAATATCTATTAGCAGAATCTTTACAGTCGACCAACAAAAGTGGGGCCAATTAGATTGAATTAGTGCCTGAAATAAAATACAAACGTTATTTTTACACTTAATAAGAACATTCTCGCACAAATGGGGGGCTTAATTGGATGACTAGTTTCATCCGTCAAGTGAACATCATCAGATCCGGTTCACTTAGACTTAATTTAGGTTCTGTGGATATGTATATACCACTTATATACACAAGTATTTACAAGTTATTACACTACAGAAGTTTCTAATTAAATTAAAGTTGTTGGTGATTGAATGATAATTTTGATATTTAATGTTGATGAAGCCGCGTGGTTAAACTTCTGTAACAAGTCGGATTTTTTAATCATTTATTGTTTAGTCCATTTGTCTATTACACTTCTAAGTGCTGCGATTTTTGTTAGTGCTTTTGTGTGTAGAGCAGGCTGTGTGTTCTAACTTTTAGTGATGTATAGCAACGGTGCTGGACCATTCCAACTATTATAAACAATTCTCTATTGTTCGTCACTCGCAAAACGGATTGTCCATGCATCGAGCACCCGAATTTTAGATCTTGACTTTGTACCCTATAATACTGCCTGAATTAGGCCTTGGTTTATTGAGAATATGGTACAAAGTACATCCTTCCCACCTGGCATTTTCCCTTTATCTTTGGTTTTCCCCGTTGGTTCTCTTAACCTATCATCGTTCGTTATGTTGCTTCATATTTGTTGTTGGGAAGACTGTCTAATAATGTGAATAACGGTGAGCTCTCCAAAAATGTGTGTTCGTTTATATTAGATGGATATTTTGGCCTCTTTTGCATGATGTTCCCTACCTTTTCTTTCATTGTGCATATATTTTAGGTATGTTTATAGCTTAGTGAAACTATGCACGTTGTCGTTCTTGTGTTCGAATACTGCAGACAGCTTTTTGTGTGTTCTTTATAACGTGTATCAACTCTTCCGTCAGTACGCCCTACTTAATTTGCTTGACACCCTGTTTCCTGGCACGTTAATAAAATACCCCTGATTTTCTGAATTGGTCCAACTTATTTAAGGTTACGCAAGTGCTTAACAAGTGTGTTGGAAGTTCTGAATGCAATTTGTATTGATTTTTTTAAAGAAAAGATTAGTAATTGTGTATGTGTTTGCTTCACGCGAACTTGTTATCACTATTTGGTGGTGCCTCAGGTGCCTATGTACAATTGAATCTATCTTACTGGGGGGAGTATTTTCTCTACTATTTTCTTTATTGTTTCAATTCCTTTGTTATAGTTTTCCATGTACCATTGAGTTGTAACCCGCTAGTTTATATGCTTTGGTGATTGGAGTCATTGTCGATAGTCTGCGATGTTTGTGTGGACTTGCAGAAGATCGGTTATGTCAAATTGCTGTATGATCTATAGTTAGGTAATTGATATCCCTTTCTGTTTCCAATTTTTTGGTGAATTTGATTGAGGGGTGTAAACTGTTGAATGCTTGTAGTAACAATTATTCATTTGTTACTTCTGTGCTTTATACGCTTGCGGTTTGTTCTCAATGTACCAAGAGAGTCTCATATAACTCCATTTTACGTCCAGATTGGATGGCTAAAGTTAAAGGAACGAAGACAGTATGCCATGGCTCTGACTGTGATAAAAATTCTAAAATTCAAAATTCCGTCTTATATTTACTGCACACCAACTCCCATGCAATCAGTGCATAACCGTGCGAATAGACACACTGCACAAATGTTCCAGATACCTCATCACAGAACCGAAAAATGCAAAGGTTCATTCCGTATTTCAGCTAGTATTCTCTGGAATAAATATAAATTGCACCAGCATTCAGGACTTCCCATCACAGCGATAAAACACTCCCTTCATGGTAATCCATCAGCTATACAATTATCATGTTCAAGGTGAACGGATGTAATAACAAGAACTTCTATTGTCAACTGTATGTTTAGGTTAAGTTTTTTCTTTCTTAATTTGAAAATGAAAATCCACAGCCTGCTTCCAGTCTCCGACCGGGTCAGGAATGGAATGAATGAAGCCCCTGGCTAGCGGCGAGGATATCAACTGTGCCGGCTGCCGAGGCCTGACGCACTCCTCTGGGGCAATGAATAAGTGAATGACAGATGAAATGAAATGATAGTGGAGAGTGTTGCTGGAATGAAATTTTAACAGGAAAAACCGGAGTACCCGGAGAAAAACCTGTCTGCCTCCGTTTTGTCCAGCACAGATCTCACATGGAGTGACCGGGATTTGAACCACGGACCCAGCGGTGATAGGCCGGCGTGCTGCCGCCTAAGCCACGGAGGCATGTTCTTTCTTAATTTATTCTATTGTATTTAACCACCCTCTGAATGAAGAGAGCTGCATAAAGAGGCTTTGTAGCCTCAGTGGCCTGTATAAGAGAAACAATAAATTCAAATAAATTCAAATTCAAATATCATCCACGCAGTAACATTTTATTAAGAGTATTATTAGTTAACTTATTATTAGTGTTGCATTTGGTGTCTGTTTTAGAGGATATGACGCGGTTGAACGCACACAAATTGCAACTCTACGTCTAACATAAGGAAACCCCTCCGGGATTTGTCAAGAATGTGGTATGAACACTCTTTACAATGGAAAGCTTTCATCTGTTGCACAGAACAATAATTTTCACGTGAACTTATCATGATCTTTGATGCTATCACCCAATACGGGGTCTGAGTCGTACGTCGTACTCAAAAGTGTAATCCGAGCCAGATGATCTCGTAGTTCCGCCCCTTAAAACCTCAATAACTAACAAAAGTGTAATGGTATGTGTAGGATAGTGATGGGTTAGGAAGAGATCCCTGCGGCACTCCTCACATTGAATTGAGTGAACATAACCGTAAAGTTTTGTCGTGCTCACTACTCTCCATGTCCTGATTCGTGGCTAGGTGGATAGGGCGTTTGCTTGCGTTTCCTAGGGCCTCGGGTACGATTCCCAGTCGGGTTGCGAAGTTCTATTTTTCTTTTTAATATGGCGATTCCTCTCGGTCGTGAACTAGGTGTTTGGGACGTCATTATCATTCATTTCATGCTTTCTACGACAGTCAGGTTAACTCACGCACGTTAACCTGCACTAGGACTGCCCGGAGGCTACACTGGATTATTATTATTGTTATGATTATCTACAATTACTCTGAAATAGCAATACAGGCTATCTTCCAAACACTGCATCACAGATTCAAAACCCACCAAGTATAAGGGGCCGATGACTACGATGGCGCTAGTCCCTGAATGAAACGACAAGGAATGTTGGAAGGCGTACTACGTGCGTCACTGTAACATCATGGATCAATGCCCCGTTTGCGTTGGTCTGTGGTCGTATATATGGTGTACTAAACGAAAAGCGGTCTCCACATATCCTACGAGTTTGTGAAGGTAATTGTGTTGTGTTCAGGCACAAACTATTGTGGCGAGAAAATACGGCGCCCTGCGGCTGACAGAGCAAACTTTTGCTGGTTACACGAGTTGCACCTCTCTGAACTGTATCATATCTCATTGTGTGCGCTGGGTTATGTTATGTTAAAACAACCACTTGCCAGTGGTGGCTTTTCCTAAATCCTCAGAGAAGGCCACTTAAAACTCGCAGAACACGAATAATAATTTAATACTTTTAAACACATATCAAAAAAGTATGTAACAATTTACCTGTAGGTGCAGGATTGTTGATAATATTAGCAGCAAGGGATTGTTATCAGACAGCTTATCGTACCGATCAGAGAGGTCAGGCTGGATCTCAACTTGCCGGTCCAAGTGTTATAAAGAGCCATGATTTTTTCGCATTAACCATAAACGCGACAAAATATATTTTGAAGCGATTTTGCGATATCTTTACGAATCATATGTTTCTGGTTAAGAAAATTAGGATATTATGTTCGCGAATTAAAGCGATAAGGCCATTTTAAAGTGAAATTCAATTATTTCGCAATAAGCGCGATATTACAGCGACATCTGTAGTGAATAACGAGCTTGAATTTTTGTTTCAAGATTATGAATGAATAGAAAGAGAAGAGCGAACAAAAATTCAACAGGTTGAAATAATTCAGTCACTGCTAGCATTAAAATTAATTCAAAATCAGGAATATAATAAAATAATATTGGATGCTTAGACTACTGGTAATTTATACATCTATCATTCATGTAAATAATTCAGAACCACAATAATGAAACTTTTAATGATTAATTTTAGAATTTCATTAGAGTGATACAGCAATATCTATTTTGCGAAATAACGCGAAAATTAGTATCCTTCTCGCGAATTCGTTTAAAAATTAGTGCGAAAAAATCATGCCTCTAGTTATACACATGGGTAGAGTATGGACGGAGATTGAGCTCATTCAAGGGCCGAGCACTAAGCAGCTGTGCGACTAGACTCTACCGTGTGTCGTAGAGAGGATTGGTGGTAAGTTTAAACCAGTGGTTCTTAACCGGTGGTCCGAGAGTGGTCCGCGGGAATAAAGGGTCCACCAGCACGTATAAAAAAGTGGCCAATATATGGGGATGTCGAAAACGATGTGCTTTGACCGAGAATCGTCCGAATGTTTTCGCGGCGATGACTATCAGGGTTTGAATTGAAATATCTTTAACATAAGTGTTATTGAGTAACGGTTACAACTGATAAGGTGTATTGGGGGGGGGGGGGGAGGGGAGGGGTCCGTACATGAGTCAATTTCATGCTGAGTGGTCCGCAGACTTCTACGGGTTCAGAACCACTGGTTTAAACAGACGGAGATCGTACATTGGTTGGTTGGTTGGTTGCTTAGTTTAGGGGCTGCGACAACGCAGTCATGTAGCCCCGTGTACTTTGGGTGTGTGTAGAATCTGTTTGATAACCGGTAGTAATTGTGATGTCTGTATTAGTGTGTGTTATCTGTAATTCAGGTAAGGACTGCAGACGATCAATTTCAAGAAGTTTCTACTTTTGCTACCAAATGCTACAGTCCTCGACACCTAGCTGTGAACTTGGCTACTACTAGATGCTATCGCAACCACAAATTTTGTTTCACACAAGTGTACTTAGTGGAAGCTTCTTTTAAATGCCATAATTCTATGACATGGTCCCGCTGGCTTTACTTCCCCTCCGAAGGAAGGCGTACTGAGGGATGTTTAACGCTTTTAATAAATCCGACGACTTCGGCCGGGTTTGAACCAGCGACCTTGGGCATAGAAGCTCAGCATGCTACCGACTACTCCACCAAGAGCGATCATAAACCAATTTAACAGAGCGGACAATTAGAACTTTCTCAAGACAAAATATCCTTTGAAACTGTAAATAATGTAGTGTGTTTCTTATAGATATAAGGAGAATACAGTCATTAAATATAATCATAAAGGAGTTCACTTTCTGAAAAAGTCATGGTGGGTTCATCCTATCCGCCCCTGCCACTGCTGCGTCGCAGCTGATGTCCACGATATCTAGATCTCTTAAAGAACGGAATTTATTACTAACATCAAACTAGCGCCAAGGGGCCTAGAAGTGACTCATGGATTAATCAATCAAGTTGAGAAATTTAAGTATCTTGGTGAATGGATAGAGTGTAACATGTCCGAAAAAGAAGCCTTTAAGTCACGCATCATTAAAATTGAAATGGTGAGACTGGGTGGCGTAGTTGGTAGCATGCTGAACTGCTATGTCTAAGATCGCGGGTTCAAACCCAGCTGAAGTCGTCGGATTTTTAAGAGCGTTAAAATCGTTCAGTATGCCTTCTTTCGGAGGGGAATTAAAGCTGGTGGGCCCATGTCATAGATTAATGGCATGTAAAATAACCTACCACTTGGTAGGTTAATCCCTCGTTGCGGGAAAGTATTCCCTTGCTTGGTATAGAAAATGCTATACCGGTATTTCATGACTAGTAGAAAGCCTTGTTGGCTATGAAAAGCGGTTCCCACGAGGGGCAGATGTTGCACAATTTTGTGAACTCCCAACACTGCCTATAACTTTTAGTAAAAGCATTCCAAATGTTGATTAAAAACCCTTTTTAAAATGTTATAAAAGTTCAATGTAAGTGGTTACTTAGCTTGCATGATGCTTGAAGTTGAAGCCTCCTTTGACCGTTACACGAAGAAACCAGACATGGCGCCGAATTTCAAAATTTTCCTCATTTGAAGAGGATGATGGCCTCTGACGAAGGACTTGCCTGTTCACTCGACGTCCGAACTAGAAGTGGGCGAGTAGAGAGGCACACGAGAGAGCCCGAAAGACGAAGGAGTGGGGGAAGGGAACATAAGTGTCTAAACAGTGTAGGAAACATAGGAAAAAAATCAAAATTCAACACTATGACAATGGAGTACATCAAATAAATGTTCATGGAGATGATAGGTGACGACAGAGGCGAAGCCTGTTGGAGTGGTATGTAAGTCCTCTTGAGCTCGAGGAGTCCGAAGAACTCGGCGGGTTGCCGCATGTTGAGCCAGTGAAGTTTTCACGGAATAAACAACTGAAACAAACTCAAGGGATCACTGTTGGTGTCTGCGTGAAAGAAAGAAAGAAAGAAAGAAAGAAAGAAGGAAAGAATCAATGAATAAAAGAAAGAAAGCAAGCAAAGAGCAGCAATTGCTAGCCCTAACTAGACGTGCATTATAAAGAATACACCACCACTACAATTGATTGTAGCTAAATTTGTAGTTATATGGTTCCAACGTTCGCCGCTAGGTGTCAGTGACAGTGTCATCTCTGGTAGTTGAAGTTGGAACTACTTGACATTCAACTTGATGGGGAACCTTTGGGCGTTCAATTTAAATGCCCTGCTATGGCCATTGGCTGCAATGCAAATATAGTAACATTGGTATGGTCTGTCGTCTAACAAAAATGTCTATAACAAAAGATTGCAAACATTACTGCACTGTAATATGCTCTTGTGGCGGAAGGTGTCGCCATGAGCAAGAATTTTAATTACTCTATTGTTATTATTATTATTATTATTATTATTATTATTATTACGGAATGGAAACCCATTGATCAGGGAGTTGGACAAGGCTGTTGTCTCTCACCACTTCTGTTTAACATATGAAATGAAAATCCACAGCCTGCTTCCAGTCTCCGACCGGGTCAGGAATGGAATGAATGAAGCCCCCATCTAGCGGCGAGGATATGGACTGTGCCGGCTGCCGAGGCCTGACGCACTCCTCTGGGGCAATGATTAAATGAATAACAGATGAAATGAAATGGTAGTGGAGAGTGTTGCTGGAATGAAAGTTTGACAGGGAAAACCGGAGTACCCGGAGAAAAACCTGTCTGCCTCCGTTTTGTCCAGCACAGATCTCACATGGAGTGACCGGGATTTGAACCACGGACCCAGCGGTGAGAGGCCGGCGTGCTGCCGCCTAAGCCACGGAGGCTCTACTGTTTAACATATATACAGTACAAATAAAATCATCATTGAATGGAGAGAAAAAAAACATGGCCACAGACAACCTGATATAGACTCTCTACTGTTTGCAGATGACTTGGTACTTTTTGCAGAATCTGAAGATGATTTACAGAGATCAGTATACAAATTTCACACAACAGCAAGATATTACAATATGGAGATTTCCCTTACCAAAACTAAAGTTATGGCCTTCATCGGAAATACTATGAGAGAACAAAAAATCTCAATAGAAAATACAACCCTTGAACAAGTATCAACGTTCAAATATCTCGGCTATAACCTCAGTTACATCCAAGAAACCGATGTGCAGCACAAACTCATCAACTTCACTAAGGTCAAAGGACTAAAAATAACATCTTCAGGACATCGTTAGTCCAGAGGCACACACGACTGAAACTATACAACATCCTAGCCAAACCTACCCTTCTATATGGCAGCGAAGCTTGGACCCGTCGCAAAGGATATGAACGGAGACTAACGAGTGCCGAGATGCTGGATACACACTATGGGATAGGAAAAGATCTGAAGTTATCCTTTAAAGAACTAAACGAAAAACCAATTGTCAACACAGTACAGATAAGCTTGGAAGGACCCTGTACTACGTATGAAGACCGGCCGGATCACCAGACGAATACTCAAATAGCATCCTAGAGGCAGAAGAGACGTAGGTCGACCTTCAAAGAGATGGAACGAGACCGTAACAAGCCAAACAATACTTGATAGGAAGAAAAAGAAGAAGAAGTTTTTTATATTTCTTTTTATAATCGTTTCGGTCGTCTATGGACCACGTTATTTCAACTGCCTTTTCCCTCGTCCTTGCGCATTGGCCCAGTATTCGCGCATTCTTCTTCGGTGAGCTTCCTTCGTTCTTCGGTCCACTTCTTGCCGGTTTTCAATATAGGTTTTGGCTGAAAACTCTGTCTCTCCCCAAGTTTCTTCTTCAAAGAGTCACGTTCCAAGATGTCCTCAGTTCTTGTAGGTCTTTTTCCACCTCTGTAAATCAGATCCCTTTGGTTTTCTTTCCCACAAAGTAGAGACAGTTTCGATTGGACAATCTTCAGGAGCTCATTCGTGTTAAATGCCCATAAAATGAGAGTCTTCTTTTGCGAATGGTGTCCGTTATTTTCTCCACATGTATATCAAGTTATTATTATTATTATTATTGTTACTATTAGACAAGATATTAATTGTCTCAAGATCAGGTGGGGAACTAAGTGATTCAGTCTCCCTGTTCTCGGTCATGTTCAGTACATCGATCTGCCTTATTGTAGTCTTGTCATGATGAAGCGACTCCCAGCACATACGTGACCAGAAATCCATCTTGAGCCGCACAGTGAGTGTGCTTTGTTTGCTACGACCATAGAGGTGGATCAGACCGTTGGCTACACTGATTAAAGTGAGTGTAAAACAAAATAAATTGGAATTGAGAAGCCTTCTTTTTTGTATCTGGCTTTGTTACGAGTTAACTTTGAAATTCATGAGCAGGGAAATACATAATCGATAACACCATGCATTGCTGAGATGCTGCCAGGATCGATCATTCAAATCTCTATAAATTAAGTAACCTTTCTGCCGGGATATTTTGAATTTTTCGCTCAAACTTCGTGTTTAAACCCGGATGAGCTGTGTAGTAACAAAACGTGCTGTCGGTTTTATTTAGTGTGTTTGTTGTGGGGTTGGCATCAAAACTGCTGGAACGAATGGCGTTACAATTCGTGTTTTAGTAGAATATTTCTCTAAAATAGAACCAAGACACAAATTGTTTATAAATCGTGTTCGAAGCCATTTTTTGCCTATTTAAATTTATGAAAGAAATAGGCTCATGAAATCACCTCTTCTTCGTGTGTGTGTGTGTGTGTGTCCCAATAAAATCTAAACGGCTGGAGTGATTTCAATGAAACTATGAAACTATTTTCTCCGACCCCGACCATGTCCTTCAAATTTTATTACGTTTTACCAATCCAACATGGCGGCTGTGCGATATATTTCACCGGCATTCTATATTTCCGAAACTATTACGGATATTACCCTGAAATTTCGTACGGAGATAAAGGGCACTACCAGAAGTTCACCTATGTAACTTTCAGAAACCTGTTACGTACAAAACGAGCATGGCGATCAAGTGAAGTTAAAATATTTCTGCAGGTTCGAAACCTGGCGCAGTCAGCTGGCATTTGAGGGTGCGCAAATGCGAGGGAGCCGTGTCAGTACATTTACTGGCACGTTAAAGATCCCCTTCAGGGCAAAATTCCGGCACCCCGGCGTCTCTAAAAGCCAGGGTAGTTAAAAGGGACGTAAAACCAATAACATTATTAAAATATTTCTCGCGATTTAACCATTTAAACACAATGAAACTTGGTACAACAAATGTTTATACACATTTTAATGCATTGGCATCTAATTTAGTTCATTTGTTTACATAACCTTAAGATGGCGGCTGTGCGAAATATTTCACCGGCATTCTATATCTCCGAAACTATTACTGATACCACATTTAACTTTTGAACGGTAATAAAGGATCATACGACAAGTTCATATATGTAATTTTCGAAAGTCTGTAAAGTTCAAATCGAACATGGCGGCCAAGCGAAGTTAAAACATTTTAATAGCCTTTTCTCGCGATTTAACCACCCGAGGACACTGAAACATGGTACGGTAAATGCTTATACAAATTTCAATCCACTGGCATCTAAATTATTTCAACTGTGTGAGATTTTAAAATACTACACCTACACAATAATCGTCAGGTAATAGTACATAACTCTAAATCCTATATAGAAATCCAACATGGTGACCATCTGAAATATTTAGACGGTTCTCAATATCTACGAATCTATTACAGCAATCAAACTGAAATTTTGTGTGTTGTTAGTGGCAATTAACATAAGTAGGATATATGAAAATAGGCTGTATAGTTCTTAACGGAACTACGAGGGCTATTCCAAAAGTAAGGTCCAATTCGCCGTAAGTATTTGAAAGCGGCGCCAAGGGCAAAACACGCATGCACGCCGACTCCTGGCATGCCTTGCGCGGCAAAAGCCGCCAGTAGCGTTGTTACTGTTGCTGTGTGCTGTTCATAGTGTCAGTTCGCAATGTTTAAGACAATTAATCAGCCCGACGATTGTGAAGTAAGGGCAGTGTACAGAATTGTGTCTGAATTAAAACTCAGCAATTCTTCTAGGTTTGTGCCGTGTCTTGTGTGGGGTTTCGCCTAGGACACCAAGCTTGGCTCATCGGCGGGCTCTTGGTGTCCCCGCCCGGACCCCCACAGGAGTAACGAACTACGCGCTACCTCCCTTTATATTGAGTGCAACTGCACTACTTTGCCGCGAGAACTAAAAGTTCAAGCAGCCATAACCTCCCTTGAAGGCTTCCAAAAAGATGGTATATTGGCTTTCACGGCCGGTGAATTAAAACTCAGCAATTCTTCTAGGTTTGTGCCGTGTCTTGTGTGGGGTTTCGCCTAGGACACCAAGCTTGGCTCATCGGCGGGCTCTTGGTGTCCCCGCCCGGACCCCCACAGGAGTAACGAACTACGCGCTACCTCCCTTTATATTGAGTGCAACTGCACTACTTTGCCGCGAGAACTAAAAGTTCAAGCAGCCATGGGTCCGGGCGGGGACACCAAGAGCCCGCCGATGAGCCAAGCTTGGTGTCCTAGGCGAAACCCCACACAAGACACGGCACAAACCTAGAAGAATTGCTGAGTTTTAATTCACCGGCCGTGAAAGCCAATATACCATCTTTTTGGAAGCCTTCAAGGGAGGTTATGGCTGCTTGAACTTTTAGTTCTCGCGGCAAAGTAGTGCAGTTGCACTCAATATAAAGGGAGGTAGCGCGTAGTTCGTTACTCCTGTGGGGGTCCGGGCGGGGACACCAAGAGCCCGCCGATGAGCCAAGCTTGGTGTCCTAGGCGAAACCCCACACAAGACACGGCACAAACCTAGAAGAATTGCTGAGTTTTAATTCACCGGCCGTGAAAGCCAATATACCATCTTTTTGGAAGCCTTCATAGGGAGGTTATGGCTGCTTGAACTTTTAGTTCTCGCGGCAAAGTAGTGCAGTTGCACTCAATATAAAGGGAGGTAGCGCGTAGTTCGTTACTCCTGTGGGGGTCCGGGCGGGGACACCAAGAGCCCGCCGATGAGCCAAGCTTGGTGTCCTAGGCGAAACCCCACACAAGACACGGCACAAACCTAGAAGAATTGCTGAGTTTTAATTCACCGGCCGTGAAAGCCAATATACCATTGTGTCTGAACATTTGCATTTTGGAAAATTGTCGTCTGGAGAGTTGTTGTTGCATGACAATGCCAGACCCCATACTGCGTATGACACGCAAACTCTAATCAAGAAATGTGGATGGGAACAGATGGACCACCCACCGTACAGTCCGGACATGGCGCCAAGTGATTTCCACCTGTTCCGCTACCTAAAGGAGTTTCTTGGCGGCAAGCGCTTCGACACAGATGATGAAGTGAAAGAAGCTGTTAGAGACTGGTTAGCTTCGCAGGTGGCCGAGTTCTACGACTTAGGCATTCAAAAGCTTGTGGAACGATGTGACAAATGTGTAAATAAGTATGGAAATTATGTAGAAAAATAGAGAAAGACGTAAGGAATGTCAATAAAACAATTACTTTGGAAACAAGTTTTATTTTGGATGTTTTTTTGACCGGACCTTAGTTTTGGAGTAGCCCTCGTACTTGTTGAGGATATAAAATGTAGGTTGGCTCAGGCAAGGAAAACATTTTTACAGAAAAGGAATCTATTGACATCGAGTATAGATTTAGGTATTAGGAAGTCATTTTTGAAAGCCTTTGTCTGGAGCGTGGCACAAGAAAAAGGAAAATTGAAGCATTTGAAATGTGGTGTTGCAGGAGAATGATAAAGAATAGATGGGTAGATAAGGTTACAAATGAAGAGGTAGACTATTTAGACGAGTGGCAGAGGAGAAATATTTCTGGTGACTGCTAATAAAGAGAAGAGATAGGCTGGTAGGACACATACTAAGAAGGGTTTAGTTATGGAAGGAAGGGTCGAGGACAAGATCTGTAGTGGTAGACCAAGGTTAGAATATGTTAAATACACACATCAAAAAAAGTTTTGCATCACCTCGGTTCCCAGATCTCCGGCATATAGACGTTGACTGTGTATATTGTATCCAAGATACAGTCCCTTTGACTGTTCATAGATGTCACTAAAACTGCTCAAAGATGTAAACAACCATGCATGAGCAGGGCCTATTAGACGGAGGGGGTACGACAGCCGATCAGTTCCAGTCATTCCACCAGGACGAAGGTACGCTGCTCATGTTGTCTGTAGTTCTACCATGCCTAGAAGGTCAATACCGCAGTTCGATCGCGTCCGCATTGTTACTTTGTGTCAAGAAGGGCTCTCAACAAGGGAAGTTTCCAGGCGTCTCAGAGTGAACCAAAGCGATGTTGTTCGGACATGGAGGAGGTACAGAGATACAGGAACTGTCGATGACAGGCCTCGCTCAGGCCGCCCAAGGGCTACTACTGTAGTGGATGACCGCTACTTACGGATTGCCGCTCGGAGGAACCCTGACAGCAATGCCACCATGTTGAATAATGCGTTTCGTTCAGCCACAGGACGTCGTGTTTCAACTCAAACTGTGCGCAATAGGCTGCATGATGCGCAACTTCACTCCCGACGTCCATGGCGAGGTCCAGCTTTGCAACCCCGACACCATGCAGCGCGGTACAGATGGGCCCAACAACATGCTGAATGGACCCCACGGAATTGGCATCACGTTCTCTTCACCGATGAGTGTCGCATATGCCTTCAACCAGACAATCGTCGGAGACGTGTTTGGAGGCACCATGGTCAGGCTGAACGTCTTAGACACACTGTCCAGCGAGTGCAGCAAGGTGGTGGTTCCCTGATGTTTTGGGGTGGCATTATGTGGGGCCGACGTACGCCACTGGTGGTCATGGAAGGCTCCGAAACGGCTTTACGATACCTGAATGACATCCTCCGACCCATAGTGCAACCATATCGGCAGAATATTGGAGAGGCATTTGTCTTCATGGACGACAATTCTCGACCTCATCGTGCACATCTTGTGAATGCGTTCCTTCAAGATAACGACATCGCTCGACTACAGTGGCCAGCATGTTCGCCAGACATGAACCCTATCGAACATGCCTGGGATATGTTGAAAATGGCTGTTTATGGACGTCTTGACCCACCAACCACTCTGAGAGATTTACGCCGAATTGTCGTTGAGGAGTGGGACAATTTGGACCAACAGTGTCTTGATGAACTTGTGGATAGTATGCCACGACGAATACAGGCATGCATCAATGCAAGAGGACGTGCTACTGGGTATTAGAGGTAGTGGTGTGTACTGCAATCTGGACCACAAATGCTGAAAGTCTAGCTGTATGATGGTACAACATGCAATGTGTGGGTCTCATGAGCAATAAAACGAGCTGAAATGTTGTTTGTGTTGATCTCTATTCCCTTTGTATTTAAAGGTTCCGGAACTCTTGGAACCGAGGTGATGCAAAACTTTTTTTGATGTGTGTAGATTGCCTCGGATATAGGGTGTGGTTGCAGATATGAAACGATTAGCTCTGGATACGGTGGCATGGAGGCTGCATCAAACGAATCAAAACGCTGAAGACTGGTTGGTTGGTTCTTAAGTTTAGGGGCTGCGACAACGCGGTCATGTAGCCCCGTGTCCTTGGGCTGTGTGTAGAATCTGTCTGATAACCGGTGTTAATTGTGATGACTGTATTAGTGTGTGTTATCTGTTTTTAATTTAAGTACTGCAACTTAGAATTTTTCAAATAGTTGCTACTTTTTCCGCCAAGCGCCACCGTCAACGACTACTAGGCCAATTTCAGAACTTAGCTACTAGACGCCACCGCAGTCGGCTCTTGGCAACGAACGTAGAAACCTAAGAGCGTTGTTTACATTCTTAACCTGTACAATTTAGCTTAACACAGGTGCAATTTGTGGAAGGTTCTTTAACATACCATAAATCTACGACATGGGACCGCCGGCTTTACTTCCCCTTCGAAGGAAGGCATACTGAGGGATTTTTAACGCTCATAAAAAATCCGACGACTTCGGCCGGGTTTGAACCCGTGATCTTGGGCATAGAAGCTCAGCATGCTACCGACTACGCCACCGAAGCCGCCCAACGCTGACGACTCAAACACACATTTATAATTTTTTGTTTTTTAAGGAAGAATGTAATCTCTGCTACATCACCTGTCGTTAAGTCACTACTTTCCTAGCACGCTTTATGAAAGATTGAGGAGGAACTCCTTGCAACTTGTGAAGAGAGGTCAGTGGTGCGGTCTCTAACTTTGTGTTCAGTGGTTATTCTCCGCCATCCTTAAAAGCTGGGAATAACTCAATTGTGGGTAGCAGTTAACATGCGAGGGAAGTGGCTACTGCACCACATGTTGGCGCCTTGCTTCATTAGCCACTATTGAAGTCCTTTAAAAGCTGTTGACTGCTCGAGTACGTGTTGTAACGCACTTGCTTCATAATGCAAGCCTCTTTAGCAGGAGCAGTCTCGCCTATTTCCTCCTAAATGAGCTAGATACATGGCAGAGGGAAGCCTCCGTGGCTTAGGCGGCAGCACGCCGGGCTCTCACCGCTGGGTCCGTGGTTCAAATCCCGGTCACTCCATGTGAGATCTGTGCTGGACAAAACGGAGGCAGAGTTTTTCTCCGGGTACTCCGGTTTTCCCGGTCAAAATTTCATTCCAGCAACACTCTCCACTATCATTTCATTTCATCTGTCATTCATTTAATCATTGCCCCAGGGGAGTGCGTCAGGCCTCGGCAGCCGGCACAGTTCATATCCTCGCCGCTAGATGGAGGCTTCATTCATTCCATTCCTGACCCGGTCGGAGACTGGAAGCAGGCTGTGGATTTTCATTTTCACTTGCCAGAGGGAACAACTACAAGTGCTGTTATCTTTTATTAGTGCTCATCAGTAAGGTTTGGTTTGTGTTCCATCATTTAACGTTAGGACATCAGGATCATCAGCCTATGGTCATTTAAATATTTATTCAATATTCATTCTCCTCAATTGTTTATTTATTTTTCACCTAGCAACCCGCCCCGGCTTCGCCCGGGAACAGTTATGAATGCATTACGTGATAAGCGTTTGTTTGATGAGTAACATCTTTCCGCTCGGTTGCTGGATAGTTTTGTGGGAGTGATTTTGAAAATTGGGGACGGAAGTGGATCGGAACGATCGAGCTGGCAGTGGTGGATCAAACGGAAGTATGCACTGCCCGCTCGATCGATCAAACGGATGTGTACTAGCTGGCAGTGGTGGACAACGGAAGTATGCACTGCCCGCTCGATCGATCAGACGGAAGTGTACTAGCTGGCAGTGGTGGACAACAGAAGTATGCACTGCCCGCTCGATCGATCGAATGGAAATGTGCCCTAGCTGGCAGTGGTGGATCGAACGGACGTATAAGACGCACTGCCAACTCGATCGATCGATCCAGCTGGCACTGGTAAGAGAAACAATCAGCCTGCGGTGTCAAAAATTGTTACCATGACGCACTCTCGGCCATGTGGAATGTATATGACATACTGAACGGAAAACGCTCATGCGAAATCTGGTGTCAAGTGATTTAAACAAATGACATGGTACATGTTCGAAGTCTTCGTGTCAGTATTCAAATGGTAAAATGCCTTAATATCAAACATTATTAGTAGTCGGCATTGCATTGGCATAAGGCATTTTAAACTCAATGTCACTCAGGAACATTATCGAAACAAGCAAAATATAAATGAAACTTAATTCCGTAATGCAGTATTATTGGAACGTGGAAATAAGTCCTTGTGTACAATATTTGCGTAGTCGAAATAGCCGTGGGGTTATTGCGTATGACTGTGAATCTAGAGATCTTGGGTTCGAATCCTGGGCGGGGTTGATATTTTTGCTACCAGATTATCATTGTAAACGATATTTATCATATCAATATGACTCATTTTAACAGAATCCATATGAAATTACGTGTTGGTCTGTGAATCAAGAGGACCTGTTTATAAGGAATATATGGTTATGAGCGGTGTCGCGTCTATTAATCTAGTTAATCCATATCGTATTTTTTATTTAGGCTAGTGCTGGTGGAAGCTACAAATCATCTAATAAAATGAGTTCCGTATTATAAACTACAATATCTGTAAAACACTCCCTTTTACAACAGATTAATAATTTTGCCAATAATACTATAAAATACCGGTGTATCAACAATTTCACGTGAGGTTTCTTCTATGTCAGATGTTACACATCATATGCGACTACTGTAAGGCTCGTAATTTTTTTCTATGTCAATGAACCACGACCTAGTTCCGTTTTACGTCTCGGCATGATGAGTTAAAATCACTGATTGGACTCTTAATTATATTATCATGGAGATGCATGTGCAACGAATTCCTTACAGACGGAATTTAAGAATGGCGAGGTGCATGTAACACAAATCCCCCTTCCGTCCAATCCTAACCGACTGTGTATTTTGCGGAACGAAAAGTTCACAGGCGAAATGAAGAAAAGCCGAGTTGCACTTCCAGGGAAACTCGAAACATACCACTCTTCTCTGAAGTCTTAACTCAACACGGCTCGACAGTTTGCTGCTGGCTGTATATGGGGTAATAGGCTCGCCCGCTAGCTAGGCTGTAACTGGGATGATAGACTCACCCCTAGCTATCTAGTGAACTGTCACGTCAGTAATTGAATGGAGATTGTTGGAAGAAATGAAAACTTAAAAACACTTATAGTGGGCGATGTATTGAAGACAGATATGCTCTCCCGGGCTTTTTTTGTAGAACTTTTAATGCTGAACAATACTTACACGCATAGTATATTGATATTCTTAACGGTTTGCCCAGCGTAAGCTTGAAAAGCACACGGATGCCATGTATTTCCTTGTCAACTTTTTCACAAATTCTTTTAGTTTATTGCCGAGTCTGGATCGCCTAGGTTCACCAAGTCAGACTCAGCAGCAGGCTCTAGGTACACCCTGCCCGGACCCCCGCTGGGGTAGCGAATCTTGCAATACATCCAGTATTTATAGCACACAGCTGTGCTACTATTTTTAGCCTATTTTCATTTATGAAAAAAAAAGGCTTATTAGATATTTTGTCCGTGTGTGTATGTGTGTGTGTCCCTAATAAAATCTAAACGGCTGGAGCGATTTCAATGAAACTTGGTGAAGACATAGTACTATTAAGTCCCACCCCGACGGTGTCCTTCAAATGTTATTATGTCTCACTAATCCAACATGGTGGCTGTGCGAAAAATTTCACCGGCATCCTATATCTCGGAAACTACTACCGATACCACTCTGAAATGTTGTACGGTGATAAAGGGCATTACTGTAAGATCACCTGTGGGACATTTAGAAACTCGTCAAGTACAAAACGAACGTGGCGGCCAAGCGAAGTTGAAAGATTTAAATAGACGATTCTGGAGATTTAACCATCAGAACGCTATGGAACTTGGTACAGCAAATGTTTATACACATTGTAATGCACTGACATCAAATTTAATTTAATTCAATTGTTTACATAACCTCAAAATGGTGGCCGTGCGAAATTATTTTAAAATTAAGTTTCTATTGCTTGTGAACTAATCATGGGATCGAAGACAACATTTTAATAATGAACCTACGCAATAATCATCATCAAACAGTAGGCCTACGTAACTCTATGCCCTACATATTGTTTAGCCTTTAAGGGCTTTAACGGGGTGTTAGGGGGTGTGTAGCGTGTTCTGGTATCAGGGGGTGCGGAAGGATCGGTTACGTGAATTAAATGTAACTCGAGAGTGAGCTTTCAGGTTTTCAGAGTGTCTGGTGAGCTCAAGGTTGGGGGTGTTTTCAAACGGTTGACGGGATAACGGGTAACCTGCTGGCGTACGGCTGTGATTCAGTGCGTGCGGACAGCCTACGTGTGTGCGAATGCAGAATGGAGCAGAACAGTTGACCGGTACATTACTACAGGTCGGAAAGCGAACTGCTTACCTAATGCTTATAGATAATTAAATAATACTGGATCCTAATAGGTTAGGGTTGGAGGGTAGGGGGTTATCGTGCAATGAAATAAACTGCGAAATCAAGTGAGCTAGTATTTAAGTAGTTTAATTACTAATTCTCTTATTACTTCACATATCAGCCTGAGTGCTATAAACTTCAGTGTATGACCAGGGCAATTATAAAGTGTTACAAGGGTGAAATGTAGGATGTAATGCGGGAGTATAGACTCGTGAGCACACTTACCGAGATGGCGTCAGTCGCGGTGTAGACCGTCAAGGGTTCAGCAGGATACAGACCAAGACGATTGGGCTGTGTGACCTTTTATAGTTTCAGCTACTGCAAACTGGCATTTCATTGCATAGCTGACCCAGATAGTGTTGGCTGTCGTTGTCGAGCCATTGTGTCGTAATAATAATGGTGTGTGTCTGATGATCCCTCCAGGGTTTAATGATGTATTTTATAGTGTTGAAAATAGGGCCTGGAAGATGTGTAGAGATATAGGGCAGATAGTGTGTAGTTTAGGGGGTGCAGCCCTATAAGGTCCCTAGGGGACCTTAGGGATGCAACAATATAAGCTTATAAAAATCGAACATGGCGACCATCCGAAATATTTAGATGGTTCTCAATATCTACTAATCTATGACAGCAATCAAACTGAAATTTTGTATGATGATTAACATAAGTTCACCTATGGGACTTTGAATAACCTGATGAGCAGAAGTCCAACATGGTGGCGACGCGAAATTTAATAATGTAAATGAACGTTTCTCGCGATTTAACCATCGGAGCACAGTGAAACTTGGTACGGTAAATTCTTAATCAAATTTTAATCCATTAGCTAATGTATTTCAATTGTTCTCATAACCTCAAGATGCTGGCTGTGCAAAATTTTCAAATCTCGTTATTATTATTTCTTGTGTCCTAATCATAATAATAATCGTAATAATCTTCATCTAATAGTACATAACTCTATGACCTTCATATATAAAAATCCAACATGGCGACCATCCGAAATATTATGACGGTTCTCAATATTTACGAATCTATTGCAGCAATCAAACTGAAATTTTGTAAGTTGATAGAGGCAATTATCGTATGTAGGATATATGAAAATAGGTTATTTAGTTCTTCACGGAACTACTTGTTAATTGTTTTTTAATATAATATCTATGAATTAATTCATGTATACATAAATAAATAAAATTAATTAATTCATTCAAATACTGATTCAATTTATTTATTTAGATAGTTCACAAGGAAAGCCATGCAGTTAAAATTTAGCTGAGATAAAATCATAGTTCAGTTCGGTGCAAAGATATGGAGGAATCATGCTTAACTAAGATTCACCGTCAACATTAACGTTACTTGGTGCAACATGGATAACACTTGTCATCATTCGCTGTGGGATTGTTACATCAAACGTAAAACCCTTGTAACACTAATTTGAGGATGCCACTGTGCGAGTCAGAGCATTACAAGTGACATTACTTTTAGATGTTATTCGTATCCATTTTAGGATGCACGTTTTGAAAATATCAATTTTTTGCGTATATTTAACCCTATAACACTAAGCCTTCGTAATTTTTACAACGTCAAGGAGTAGTGCAGTTTAATTCATTTCTTTCCGTGCAAGCGTTTTCCCGCCATTTTTGTGTAGCTCTATTTGTTAAGCAATTGTTTTCTGTGGCGGGTGTGATTGATGATATCTTTATTACCGGTAACTTTTGTGGTATTGAATGGGCGTCGTCATAATGACGAGCGGTTAGTAAAAGTGCACCTGGACAAAATGCCGTTGATTGTGCATTTTATTTATTTCGATGTAAGATTTAGTTTCTTCGTAATTGCATAGTGTAAGTCCTATGGGTTGATTGCAATATGTTGTGTAATAAAATTACCCTATGTTTTCATAAAAACGTGTTAATGCCATCTTTTTCTGCTCATCAACGTTCCTGTATTTCTTAAGCCATCAAATCAAATACACTGACCGGCAAAAAAAAGTGGAACACTTCAATTTTTTATGTAATTTCTTAATTTATTCCACTAAAATGTATCGGTTTTCCAATATTTGCATTATTCATGTAAATATTAGATGGTTGGCTACAGAAAATACTGAAACATTTTTTACAACACGCTTTAACTCACAAATTTTGTTACATTTCACAAATCTAACAATTTTCTATTTTTTACTAATGTTCTTTTGGGCTGTTTTTTTTTTTTTTTTTTTGCCAAACAAAACAGTGTTAATGTTTGCACTGCACTGCACCGGAACACTGGTCACTAAAACGAGTGTTTCTACCCTTAGCGTCCATGACAGCTTGTTAGGCTCATCGAAGATTGGGGGTAATTGGTGGTAATAAACCACCCTAAGAAATGTCAATTTCTATTCACGGATGTTTCAGATGTGTGTCCTAATGCGTGAAAAGCTTTTAAAATGTGATTACATCTTTTTCATGTCTAATTTTATACTTTTTAAATTACTGTTCCGCTTTTTTTTGCCGGTCAGTGTAATTTAATATGCACATATTTTGAGTCATGTTAGGTTTAATGCTCCTTAACCTTTGACTGGGTATGCGGTGCTGAGAACACCCCGCGTGTAATATTCGCTTGTTTTTTCTGACGGAAGTTGGCTACACTGTTGAGGAACTCAGTACGTTCTTAAATAAGCTTGGAGTTTAATATAACGTCATTTGCATTGTTTAAAGTTGTGTCTATTATTGCCGACAATAGCATTTATAGGATGGGGTGTCATCAGCACCCCGCATACCCAGTTACGTTACACATCGTGTCTACTTCGCAAACTGAGCTGTCGCTTCTGTGTGGTGTTGGGAGTGTGTACTTTAGATGAAGTGCAGGAACGGATCAGTTTACATATTTGTGTTTCTAAATAATTGTCTGGAAGTAATGAAGAATTGAGCTTAAAAATGTACATGCAGTACGAAATCAAAATATTAAGACTTTGGGATTGGAAATCAGTAAGATATTTCTTTGATGTGTAACATCTTTCCACTCGGTTGCTGGGTATTTTTGTGGGAGTGATTTTGAAAAATGGGACGGAAGTGGATCGGACGGAAGTGTGTAAGATGCACTGCCAACTGGATCGTATCCCTCCTGGACATTCATCAACACAAAAAATCTTTTTTATTTACACACTAATAATACATAACAATTCCAAGACTCTTTTTTTTCTTCACTGCCTACTTGATATTTCTACTCTCGCACTGCCTTCTTGATTGTTCTCGCACTGCCTTCTTGATACTCTGCTGCTTATCATATCAATATGACTCATTTTAACAGAATCCATATGAAATTACGTGTTGGTCTGTGAATCAAGAGGACCTGCTTATAAGGAATTTAAGGTTATGAGCGGTGTCGCGTTTATTAATCTAGTTGATCCATATCGTATTCTTTATTTAGACTAGTACTGGTGGAAGCTACAAATCATCTAATAAAATGAGTTCCGTATTATAAACTACAATATCTGTAAAACACTCCCTTTTACAATAGATTACTATTTGTGCCAACAATATTATAAAATACCGGTGTATCAACAATTTCACGTGTGGTTTCTTCTATGTCGGATGTTACACATCATATGCGACTACTGTAAGGCTCGTAATTATTTTTTTTATAACTGTGGTGCCAAATATCTTATGATACTATATTTTTAAGGTAGTAATAAAGATTGAATTTGGTATATTTGGTCTTGATTTAACATTTATAAAAGAATAGTGCAAGTTTTAGTTGTGGTGTTGTGAGCACCCCACCTACCCACTTACGTAACACTTACTCACATACCTAATTAAAGGTTAGGAACTAAACGTATGCAAAATATTACGAAATGTTAGCTGTAACTTTGAAAATAAAACAATTGTAACTTGGAGTAGGGAAATGGTGCGATGTGGTGATATACAGTAGGGGTAGAGTTAGAGGGAAAAGGTGGTCCCCATTGAAGTTTAATTTAATGCCCTTCTTTTTCGTGTGGTCCAAAAAGGTTGGCAACACTGCCTCAGTCTTACCTAGTGTCCCGAGTGTGTTCTTGTGACACAGTAGACGTATAATACTGCTACAGTCTGCCCGAAAAACATACATATACGGGGCTTCGGTGGCGTAGTTGGTAGCAAGCCCAAGGTCACGGGTTTAAACCCGGCTGAAGTCATGGGATTTCTTTAGAGTGTTAAAACTCGCTCCGTATGCCTTCCTTGAGAGGGGAAGTAAAGCCGGCGATCCCATTTCATAGATTTATGATATGAAAAAAACCTTCCACTAACTACACTTGTGTGAAGCCATAATTTGTAGATTAGGTTTCATTAATGCTCTTAAGTTCCAACGTTCGTCAATGGGCGCTGGTTGCGATGGTGTCTACTAGTAGCGAAGTTCACGGCTAAGTGTCGTGGACGGTAGCATTTGGTAGCAAAAGTAGGAACTACTTGAAATTATTGTCTACAGTCCTTACTTAAATTAAAAAACAGATACACACACTAATACAGTCATCACAATTAACACCGGTTATCAGACAGATTCTACACACGCCCAAAGTACATGGGGCTACATGACCGCGTTGTCGCGGCCGCTGAACTAAGGAACCAACCAAACATACATATGATGGACGTCCACCGCCACACCCCTTCTAGCTGGGCGCAATGTTGTCGCAAACTACTGTAAGTGTTGAGTCAGGCAGGTCAATAATACCCCGCCGGGCTATTCGATAATTCTATTTCTGGAAGCAGCTGGACGTAGGCTGGTTTCCAGACAGTTCAGGATACAGCTCACCCACCTATAGTTCTGGGGTAGGGCAAGAGTTGCTGGAGAGTCGGCCAGCAGGCATAAACGACCCGCGAGGCGAGGCCGCGGAGAGTTGACAGTTGAGCCGAGTGCAGTTGAGTTCAACAGTGACTGACAGCTGTGAGTAGCGGGGATGGGAAGCCAGTATGTTTCTGTATGTGAGTGTTGTGCCACGGAGCATTGAATGTGTGGGTGTAAGCGGAAGGCCCTGAGTGTGTGGATAGACTCTGAGACTATAGGTGGGACTCGGACGGAAGCTGCACGGTGGCGCATCACCGATTGAAGACTGTGAACTTGGCAGCCTGCTGCTTGAGAACTGTGTAAATAGTTGTACAGCAGATATAATAAAATGAGTAACGCACGCGATCAGTTGCGAGTGAGCGAATCCTGGTTTCCGTCACAATACTCAGCTTTGTTACCTGGGTGTCCTTTCTAGTCCATTTTCATGAATTAAGTACACTGTCTCTCTCCAAGACTCTTAACCTTTTAGGTGCTGCTGACTTTCTTGATTCGCATTTGGTTTTTAATGTAGAAGTCATACTTTTTAACTTATCATGGGGGTGGGTTGAGGTGATAAGTTTAAAATGTCTATAGGTTTTGGGTCTTTATTAATCTAAATGCAAATTGAACTTCCTACGTTTACATACATTTTTAGCCTACTTTTCACATTTTGCAAAAATGAGGAAAAAGTAGACTTATGAGATCGATCCGGGAAAATGTGTGTCTGTCTGTCTGTCTGGCTGTGTGTGTGTCCCCCCCCCCCCCCCTATCAACTCCTAAACGGCTGCAGCAATCGAAACCAAATTTAGTATGAGTAAAGATGTGCACCGGAATATCTCACGTCCATATTTGAAAATGATGTCAGTGCTACCAACTGCTGAAAAAACGCACTAGAAATTTGAGCTCCATGTTGGATATCTTGCAAGGTATGCATGGGAGCTATTCCAAAATTGGCACACATGTAGATAAGACAATTTCAGTTTAATTTCCAGGAATTCAACCATGACAGTGTTGCCAAAATAATTTTAAGCCTTCTGATAGGTCCAATGTTTAAATGCATATAACTTCTACACTATCAATTGGATTTCAACCAAATTTTGTATGTAATATCTGTACATAAACAGATATGACTGCGCGGATTCTTAAGAGCCACCAGAGCTGCCAACTGTTAATAATTGCTCTCTCTATTTATTTATTTTATCCAAATACCAATATATCAGAAAGTATGCAAGCCAACAGCTTTAAACTATGCACACGTATATTCTCACATTTTAGATTAATTTGGAGTAACTTATATACGTCAGTTCTACCAACATGATTATAAGCCTGCTGATAGTACCAATTTTTAAATACATGTAACTTCTATACTATCAGTTGGATTTCAACCAAATTTCGTATGTGCTATGTGTACCATAACAGATATGACTATAAGTATTGTTAAGAGCAATCGGGGCTGCCAACTGTTAATAAATGCTGTCTATATTTTTTTAACCCTTATATCATTATATCAGAAAGTGTGCAAGCCAACAGCTCCATACTTTGCACACGTATAGCACCTGACATTCTAGATTAATTTGGAGTGATTAATACAATGCAGTGCTGCCAACATTATTCTATGCCTGCTGATATGTCCAATTTTAAAATACATGTAACTTCTATACTAACAAATGGATTTCATCCAAAATTGGCACAACAAAATATCATAATATTTCAGATTATTTCTGGCCAGCACACGCATGACATTGTTGGCAACATGCTTTTACGCGTGCTGATAGATCCAGTGTCTAACTGCATGTAACGTCCATTGGACTTCAACCAAATTTTGTATTCTGTACCTTATGAAATGGAACTAAGAATATATTCAGTCACCAGAGCTGCCAACTGTAGTGCTCTATTTGGCTACATTATACCAGGTATATTTTGAACTAATTAGATATTTCGATATTACCAACTTAATTTCGTCATTATTCTAGATAGATATACTGTAGAATAATCATTGGCATGAAAAGTAGGCTCTTTAGTTCGTCACGGGACTTCTTGTTAGATTATAAGAGGGTGATTTTTTAAATGTAAAGCCTGGTTTATGTCATGTGAGGGGGTTCGGATATGTGGATCTTTGGTTGAGACTGTTTATATGTGGACTGGTGTCATGGCGCTTGCAAGGAGTTAAGAAGAATTATAGACTTGCAAGATTGTTTGCTGCAGTTTTGGAACTAGCGGAGATTCGATGTACTAGAGAGGAACAAGGTCGTCTAGGAAAACGGAGATATATGAAGTTATATTGTTTATTCCGAGAAGTTAACAATAAAGAGAGTGATACTGAATGATGGTCTCGCAAAAAAAGAAGGACGGCAAAGGAAAGGTTATTGAATTAAAGAAGTTGGCGATTATGAGATGCAGTAACTTTACTTCGTTGCTGTGGATTTGGATTCCTGTATGATGTATGTTCACGATAGCAGTCAAAAATGAACGAATGTTATACAATAACAATCTTCTTGAGGCAATCGTTATTCCAATGGAGTTGGCATAAACCAGTGCTACGTTGCTCAGATTATGTGTTTTTGTTGGTATCAATTAAAAGAGTTATTGCATATATGTCAGAGCTACATCATTCATCTCTGATCCCTCTACCACCACATAAGTAAGGCATAGATAAATCATATAATGTATACCAAAGGTTGCCTATTAACCATTTATTCTGATAAGTAACAGTGTTACTCCACTGCCCGAATAAATGAAACGTTACACAAGTATTACTTGTTACTCCTTACTAGCACAATTATTATTATTATTATTATTATTATTATTATTATTATTATTATTATTTTATTGCCTGTATTGGTGGCGCAGTTAGGGCTCTTGTTCCTCTCTTACACTTAACCACATTAGTACAATACAATAAACATATTATGGCGACAAAATTAAACAATAATAATTGACATTGATCATGACTTTCACACTCTCATTCACTCATCCAGTCATACTTGTTGTCGGTCAGCAGCGTTCAGCAGGCTGCCCCAGCAGGTGGTCTTCAATCTAGATAGTTAGGTGGTGCCCCTGACACTGGCTGGAAGGGTATTCCACAGCCTAGACCCGTCCACATGAAAAGATATGTTTTATATAGAGGAGCGATGAATAGGAATGGAGAGGGAAGAACCAGAGCGTGTATTATTACCATGGAAAGAAGACAAGTACTTGAATGTATTTGATAAGTATAGTGGTCTATCGTCAGACAATAATCGGAAAATCTGGACAAGAATGTGATATGATCGACGTAGTTCAGGTTTCAGCCAGGAAAGAACGCAATAATAGGGATTGATATGTTTATCATAGCTCTGATCGTAGATAAATCGTATGCAAGAGTCGAGAGCTCGTTGAAGTTTCAAAGGTTATGTTTTGGTTGCGTCTACAAGAATAACGTCACAGTAGTCAAGAATAGGAAGTATTAGTGTCTGTATGAGTAGGATTCTTACTTTAAATGGTAAAATATCTTTTTTTTCTTTTGAGGGAGTGGAGCGTTGCGAAAATCTTCTTTCATACACTCTGTACATGTTCAGACCAGTTAAGTCTGATTTATTATCACACCTATATTTTTCACTGTAGGACTGTACAGTATGGAATTTCATTGTTGTTCATTACAATTGGGGGAATAATTTGATTTCGGAGTGACGTCAATAGTTTTTGAGAGCCAATTATGATAACTTGTGTTTTGGAGGGATTCAAAAGAAGGGAATTTTCCTGAGAATATTTTCCAAGGCGTTGAAGGTCAGCGTTGATAGTTTCAGTTGTCAATGGAATGTCATGTGTCTTGCAGTGGGAGTATATATACTGTATATGTATATTCATTTATCCAAAATCACAACGTGGCGTGAAGAATGTGCTTGTTATTCCGCCATGTCTGTTTACGTCTCAGATGAACCTCAGCTGTTGAGGATGGACCGCTACAAAATGGTATGTTAGTTACTTCCGGAAGCAAAATTCTAAACTCAAGTAGTATTACATAATTTCCAATAGATAGCAGCACATACCAGGAATCGACTCGGTACTCGAAAGCAAATGGAGAATATGAAAAATAAAAAGGTGTTGAGCAACGTTTATAGACGGACGAAGCACTCAACGGATTAATAAAGAAAGCTACATTACGAAAATTCTCTTTAATTTACCATCCCGAGCCGTCCTTGTAAAAGATTCAACATACACGATGTCTTGAAAAGAGTTGGCAACGTTTATAGACGGACGAAGCACTCAACGGGTTAATAGAGAAAGCGACATTACGAAAATTCTCTTTAATTTACCATCCCGAGCAGTCCTTGTAAAAGATTCAACATACACGATGTCTTGAAAAGAGTTGACAACGTTTATAGACGGACGAAGCACTCAACGGATTAATAGAGAAAGCGACATAACGAATATTCTCTTTAGTTTACCATCCCGAGCGGTCCTTGTAAAACACTCGACATACACGATGTCTTGAAAAGAGTTGGCATCTCCCTCGAGTCACTCAATGCTCTCAAGTTAGCAAGTAATAAAACTTGGACGAGCAAAGTTCGGCTGTTAAACATACAATCAATAGCAGCAAACTTGCGTTGGCTCATAAAATGATAACGGCACAGCGTGCAAGAAACTCGGCACGCACTTTCTATTAAACTCTGATGGAGTTCGCACCTGTTACACGGATGAACTCGTTTTTATTAAGTTTGAGCTCCTGCATTTTAATCATTTTACTATCCACACTCATTTCTTTCCAATCAGCTAACATTAAAATTAAAATTAATTGCTGCACTTCGCTTAGCGTCCAGGTTGGCTTCTGTGATGAGTAGCATATCATTACCCGGGACGGGGAGTGCAAAATATATTAAAAAACAAGAAGTTCCTTCAAGAACTATACAGCCTACTTTTCATGCCAATGATTATTCTACAGTATATGAACCTATCTAGAATATTGACGAAATTAAGTTGGTAATATCGAAATATCTAATTAGTTCAAAATATACCTGGTATAATGTAGCCTAATAGAGCACTACAGTTGGCAGCCCTGGTGACTGAATATATTCTTAGTTCAATCTCTTAAGGTACAGAATACAAAATTAGGTTGAAGTCCAATGGACGTTACATGCAGTTAGACATTGGATCTATCAGCACGCGTAAAAGCATGTTGCCAACAATGTCATGCGTGTGCTGGCCAGAAATTATCTGAAATATTATATCTTGTTGTGCCAATGTTGGATGAAATCCATTAGTTAGTATAGAAGTTACATGCATTTTAAAATTGGACCTATCAGCAGGCTTAGAATCATGTTGGCAGCACTGACGTATATTAGTTACTCCAAATTAATCTAGAATGCCAGGTACTATACGTGTGCAAAGTTTAGAGCTATTGGGTTGCATTCTTTCTGATATATTGATATTAGGGTAACAAAAATAGAGACTGCATTTATTAACAGTTGGCAGCCCTGGTTGCTCTTAAGAATACGCATAGTCATAGCAGTTATGGTACACATAGCACATTCGAAATTTGGTTGAAATCCAAATGATAGTATGCAAGTTACATGTATTTAAAGTTGGACCTCTCAGCAGGCTTAGAATCATGTTGGTAGCACTGACGTATACAAGTTACTCCAAATTAATATAGAATGTCATGTACTATACGTGTGCATAGTTTAAAGCTGTCGGCTTGCATACTTTCTCATATATATTGGTATTTGGATAAAAGAAATTAAGAGCATTTTTTAACAGTTGGCAGCACTGGTGGTTCATAAGAATACGTTCAGTCATATCTGGTTTTGTACACATACAACATACGAAATTTGGTTGAATTCCAATTGATAGTGTAGAAGTTATATGCATTTAAATATTGGACCTATCAGTAGGCTTATAATCATTTTGGCAACACTGCCATATATGGCCTTCTGGAAATTAAACTGCAATATTATTATTCATATGTGTGCCGATTTTGAAATAGCTCCCATTCATACCTTTCAAGATATCCAACATGGAGCTCAAATTTCAATTGCGATTTTTCAGCAGTTGGTAGCACTGACATCATTTTCAAATATGGCCGTGAGATATTCAGGTATAGATCTTTACTCCTACAAAATTTTATTTCGATTTCTCCAGCCGTTTAGGAGTTGATAGGGGGGGACACACACAGAGCCAGACAGACAGACAGACAGACACACATTTTCCCGGATCGATCTCATAAGACTACTTTTTCCTCATTTTTGCAAAATGTGAAAAGTAGGCTAAAAATCCTCTCTCTACGCCGGAAGGCGGAAGTAGATTTCACCGGGCGAACCTAGGGGATGGCCGATAATTGGCAGAATATGCAGCTTTTCGTAGAAGGATAAGACCTCATTTATTGCGAGAAACTATTTTACAATTGGAGCTTAATTAACTCCGCTTTTCGTCCTTTTATGCATATTTTAACATTTTATTGTCTTGTAACCTCGCCATTTGGGGTCCATTTTTATACTTGTGGTCACACTGTCCTTACGCAAGGTTTCGACACTGATGTGTAACTATCTAACAGTCTGTTACTTCTTCACGCAAAATGTTATCTCCCGCAGAGATTTGGTTGGTTCCTCAGTTTAGGGGCTGCGACAACGTGGTCATGTAGCCCCGTGTACTTTGGGTGTGTGTAGAATCTGTCTGATAAACGGTGTTAATTGTGATGGCTGTATTAGTCTGTAATTCAACTAAGGCTTGCACACGGTCCATTTTTAAGTAGTAGTTCCTAATTTTGCTACCAAATACTACCGTCAATGACACCTAGCTGATAACTTGGCTACTAGATGCCACCGCAACCAGAAACTCGCAACGAACGTTGGAACTTCTCCTCCGAAGGAAAGCATACTGAGGGATTTTTTGCGCTCTTAGAAAATCCGACGACTTCGTCCGGCTTTGAACTCGCGACTTTGGGCATAGGAGTTGAATATGCTACCAGTTACGTCACCGAAGCCGCTTCCCACAGAGTCAGATGGAAAACTGAATGATTGTGATCTCGTGCAATGGCGTTGTCATGGCAACCTCTCATGGCTCATCCCGTGGCGTAATGGTTGGTCAAATCAAAAATTATTTCAGACAAAAGTTATAGGTGATTATAAGAGGAATATCGTCCATTTTGTACGGTTTTGATATTGTGAGACAGATGGTTGGTTGGTTCCTCAGTTTAGGGGCTGCGACAACGCGGTCATGTAGCCCCGTGTACTTTGGGTATGTGTAGAATCTGTCTGATAACCGGTGTTAATTGTGATGACTGTATTAGTGTCACGTGACGAGCCAAACATGCCATCTTTATAAACTCTTCTGTAATCCATAACAATTACATATATATGTATATTTTCCCGTTTACTGTAATCACATGTATGTTTCTTTCAGTCGAAATGTAAAGCTTTCCAGTCGATCAACACGATTGTACCCAATTGTGATGGGTGTTTTGCTAATCCTATCCATAGTATCAAATAATATAGAGTTTATTATATCACGAATAGTAGACTTGACGAGTCTTTAAAATTACTTTTAAAATTTTGATTTTTAAAATTTTGATTTTTTCCATTGTATTTTTAAATATTGAAATCATATGGCTCAGTATTTTCAGTAAACACAAATGATTTCTGCACTCTTTGTTTATAATATTGTATTTTAATATCTTTATTGGTCTCTCTTACGTCTCATTTTGAAAGAAGTGCTTGGTAAACATGGCTGACAGTTTTCACACATCCATCAGATGAGAGCTTGAAAGTGAAAGGGTTAATACTGCCGTTAATTCTGGCCTTGGTCTATTGAAGATATGGTACAAAGTGCATCCTATTCCATGTACATGTTTCCCTTGTTTCCCCTTTATTATTATTATTATTATTTATTATCTCATAAGGGGCACCTGAGCCGAGGCTCTTGTTAGTGCAGTACATCAAGTTATCAAGTTTTTTTTTTGTAATTACATGCAATTGTAAGTTACATCATTGATTTCATTAAGAATTTAAACAGTTCTTTCCTGAAAGTTCTCAGAGAGGAGATATTTTTCGAGCCATCAGGCAGTCTATTATACATAAATGATGAGTAATGCCATAGTGAATTATTTCCAAACCTGCTGGTATTTATTACATTATAGTGGACATTGCTTACATTTCTGCTGATGTGTGAGTGAGTATCTGAATTGGTTGTGAGTATGATATTTGAATTGGTTATTTTATGTTTAATTTTATATATCATTATTACTGAGGCTCTTTGACGGAGACAATTTAGTGATAGGACATTACATTGTTGGTAAAATTGAATTGTAGGTGTTAACATGGGAAGATTGAAAAGTATTTTCAAAGCCCTTTTATGTAATATATTAATTTTATTGAATAATCATTTGCTGCAACAAGCCCAAATGTGAATCATGTATGCAATGTGACTTTCAATAACTGTGGGATATATAGACTTCAGTAGTGCTCGAGAAAATTTGTATTTTACTCGGCTTAGAACTCCTATAGCTGGAATTATTTTTCCACCAATAGCTTTGACATGATCTTCCCAGGAGAGTAGCTCATCAATGGCTAATCCCAAAAATTTTGTAGATTTAACTCGGGGTAGACATTGGTCGTGGAAGTATAATCGCATGTCTAAAGGTAGGAAGGCTTGTGAATGACAATATAGTTAGTTTTAGTTAAGTTAACAGTTAGACGGTTTTCATGCATCCATGATAGAATCAGATGTGCATGTTCCTGCATTTTCTATTCGAGTACATGTACAGACTTTCCAACATAGAATACATTGGTATCATCAGCAAATAGGGATATCTTACCGTTTAAATTTAGTCTACCAATGTCGTTGATAAATATTAAAAATAATATTGGGCCTAAAACAGATCCCTGTGGCACCCCAATATTAATTGCTAGGCAAATACTCTCAGCATTCATGCAACTAACAAATTTTTCCCTGTCCTGAAGGTAATCTACAAACCAGCGAAGTGCAGTTCCTCTCACACCAGCTGATTCTAATTTATTAATTAGTAGAGAGTGATCCACAGTGTCGAAAGCCTGAAGCAAGATCCTGAATCTAGAGCCTCTTGAAGTCTAACAATAATATCTTCCACTGCATTGTTTGTGCTAGAGTTGGGAATGAATCCATACTGATGCTTATAGAAATAATGGTTACGAAGAAGAAATTTTAGTAGCCGGTCCTTCACTACCTTTTCTAATATCATAGAAATAACAGGAAGTATTGAGATAGGTCTATAATTATTAACATCATGTATCTGATCCCTTATAGATTGTTACTACTCGGGCCATTTTGAACTTCTTAGGAATTTTCCCTTCGCTCAAGTATTTATTTATTAATTTTGTGATATACGGTACTAACTGATGAGACAGGGTCTTAATTATGTTATTATTTAAGCCAGAAACATCCAAACAACTACTTTTTTAAGATCATTAATTATTCGTGAGACATCAATCTCATTTGTGGGCTCAAGAAAAATAGAGTTGACAGGTCCTGTTACTGATTTGGTGCAATCGTTGATAGGAATTTTATCGGCAAGTGACTCACCAATACTTGTATGGTACAAACTCCAGTTGGATTTGTAACCAAATTACCATTTACTTTCAGGTTAATATTGCTATTATTAATATTATTGGTATCTGTAGATAATATTTCATTGACAATTTTCCAGTGATTATTTGTGTTGTTTAATCTATTCAAAAAATATGCATTTTCTAGTTCTCTTCTCATTTTTGTTACTTTCTTACAGTGTGCATTATAGTCTGCAATTAGCTCATTTGACAGATACTCACATCCAGATCTTACTCTGATTTGCTGCCTTTTTAGTTTACTATATAACCTGTTCTTTTGATCAATTAGCTTTAAAAAATCTGGAGTTACCCATGGACAAGATGGCCTTGTATTATGACTCGATCTTAGGTCCATACTATAGGATTTTTTATTATGGATACTCGAGTTTAGGCCTTAATTACAAGCAAACGCACAGACCTATTGAAAAACGAGTTATGCCAATATTTTCTTTGTTCAATTCTGCGTTAGACTATATAAACCAATTATTTTCAAGTTTATTAATGATTTATTTATATGTGGTTGTATGAAAAATTGTCCGTGTTTTTGACGTCTTTTCTAGGAACCGCTCACTTAAAACTATACACATGGAAAACTACTTGGCTGAGGGTAATGACATTTTTATATGTGATAGGCACAAGTATTGGTAGTGCAAATCTCAAGTTTCAATTTTTTTCAACTACCCAATAAAAAGTTCTTATACTTTTTCTGACGTAACGTTTTCTCAGCCCAGGATAAACGTGCAGCAGGAAACTTGGTCTCATTTTGAAGCTCTCATTCGTGATTATCGGAAACTACGACCTCTGTAAATGTACAGTGTGTTGACGAATTTATGAAAAGTAATATTAATGGGAGGTTTTGCGTGTTCCGGTCCGTGCGAGTAAAAGTGAGCGAGCCGGTGAATTCGAGTGCAACGTTGCCGGGCAATTGTGTAATGGAATGCGAGTCACCTGGCTATGTCCACATGCTATTTTCAATCTTCCTGTTTACTACTTATATGCCACATCACATCACATCCAAATGCCCATTGTCTGAGGGTGAACTTGCGCTAACATATTACAAAATGGTAGAAGTATGGAAGCAATGAATGTTTCATGCCGAGAAACCTTGCTTACCGTTGCTCCAGAACTCTGGAAACAATGTATTAAACACGCTAAAAGAATTGAAGACCACTACTGGGAGATAGATGGCCTGTCTGAAAATGTCCCTAATTTCGAGCAGGTCATAATTAACATGAATGCCAGCAGTTCTGATTAATCGGAACAGAGCCATTCTTCAGACGAAGAATACTGACTAAATTACATATTGTAAAGATATTATGTAAATAATGCAGATAGCCCATGTAAAAATTGTGTAGTGTGACATTTCCAAATTATGAAGACAAACCACTTTTAAACCTGCCATTGAAGGTCTAAAGCCCTTATGTGAAAAAGGTGATGGAAAATGTAATTTTTACGAGGAAAGAAAATAAAATGTTGAAACGAAACTTAAAGCAGTGTTCTTTCGTAGCGAGCCGCAACGACTGCAACTTAACGCGGCAACGCTGCACCGGATTTCACAAGTCCGCTCGCTTTTACTCGCACGGGCCGGAACGCACAAAACCTCCGATTAATATTGCTCTTCATATTTCGTCATCACACTGTACGTTTACAGTGGTCATAGTTTCCGATAATCACGAATGAGAGCTCCAAATGAGACCAAGTTTCCTGCTGTACGTTTGTCCTGGGCTGAGAAAACGTTACGTCAGAAAAAGTATAAGAACTTTTTATTGGGTAGTTGAAAAAAATTGAAACTTGAGATTTGCACTACCAATACTTATGCCTATCATATATAAAAATGTCATTACCCTCAGCCAAGTAGTTTTCCATGTGTATAGTTTTAAGTGAGCGGTTCCTAGAAAAGACGTCAAAAACACGGACAATTTTTCATACAACCACAAATAAATAAATAATTAATAAACTTGAAAATAATTGGCTTATACAGTCTAACCCAGAATTAAACAAGGAAAATATTGGTATAACTCGTTTTTCAATAGGTCTGTTGGTTTGGTTGTAATTAAGGCCTAAACTTGAGTATCCATAATTTAAAAAATCCAATAGTAGGCTCACTGTTGACGTTTTCCAAATAATAGACGATTTTGTCCACTATTGTTTCACAGCTATCATCATCCTTAATCTCTAATGGATTAACAGACATAAAACAAACACACAATTTATCAAGTTCTTCAGCTAGACGACTTTGTCCTAACTTATCTATATTTATATCTCCAACTGTAAAGCATGCTTTATTACTATACTTCATCCAAGTATCCTCAAGAATTTTAAGAAATTCAGTGCCATGATTCACATTTGGGTTGTAGCAAGATAAAATGTGGAAATCCTTACTAAAACCGATTACCTCAATAAGCAATAGATTATAGGGTGTTTTAGTATTATTAATAGACATCACTATATTTGCCTTAAGAGGACTTTTGATGAAAATAGCTATCCCTCCCCCTCTGGTATTAACTCTTGAACAAAAGTAACCGTCATATCCATTTACATTGAAATATTTCTCCTCTTCGAGACATAGCCATGTTTCAGTCAATACTATAATATCCGGGAAATTTGCTTCGGTTATAATAAGGCTGTTGAACTCCATTTATTCCTGATACTCTGGCAATTTGAATATAAAATTCGAAATCCATAATTAATCCCCTTTAGTTCCTTTAAGCTATCTACCCGTTTTTCTACAACTTCCATAGAAATTATGTGAATTAGAAGGTTTCCAAAGTGAGAATATCCTCAATACTTTTTACGTGAGTAATTGGGGATAACTAATCCTCCCTTATAAAGACTTTCCATTCCCTTAACCACACAAATTTGTAACTTTTCTGTCTTACGTCCTTTGCTCTTTTGAGAAGGCCTTTAGCTTTAGGAGTCAAGTGTTCATTTATATAAAGAGTCTCTCCTCCTGTGCATCCACTAACATCCGATGAGGACAGTCGCTGTACATTACGCCTTGCTTTAATTAGGTCAAGCTTCTTCCATCTGTTAACAAATCTTACCACAATGGGTCTGGGAATTGACCTATTAGCTGACGGAATCCGATGTGCAATGTCTATTTCCTCTTTGGTAATCTCGCAGCCCACGGCTTTTCCTGGTTGCACCGTTTCCTACGGGGTTGTTTTCTAGTAATGTAAAGAGAAGTAAATTCTCCATGAATGTGTGTTCGTTTAGATTATTAGGGTTGTTTACTTTAGCTAAGTGTATCCAAATGTATCTTTGTCCCACGTCGTACATATGTTATCATTCGGCCGAGTGTGTACTGTGTTCATTGTATCGCTTGTCCATTCTTCTACCACTTTGGCCAATGTATAAGGTGCGTTCAAAAAGTAACGAGCCGGAGGCTGGAATAGGCAAAACTGGTGACGACATCGGCTAATTGTGGCGTGTGTAACGAGGTGTGGTTCTGACCAGAGCGTGGAAGGTCACAGCCCGTGGCTAGAGGGCACGCGTGCACGTCACGTGACGATACAAAGCGAGCAGCAGCATGCATCAATCGTCCAACGCTGCCAGTAATGCTGACGTTCTTCTTTGACCAAGATGGCCCCCTTCTGATACACTTCCTGCCGCACGGGAGAACAGTGAATGCCCAGCGTTACTCGCAAACCTTAACCAGGCAATCTCACCCGTGGGGTCATTCTGCTCCACGACAATGCACGACCTCATACGGCCAACACAATCGCGGCACTCCTGCAGAAATTCAAATGGGAGGTTCTCGGCCACCCTCCAGACAGTCCAGACCTCTCTCCCTGTGATTACGCCATGTTGGGTCCCCTGAAAAGGGCTCTGCGGGGCCAACGATTCACCTCGGACGTCCAGCTGTACGTGCGGAACTGGTTCACATCGCAGCCCAGGGAATTTTATGAGACAGCCATTGACCACCTCGTGTCGCAGTGGGTCAAGTGCCTCAACAGCCAGGGCCAATACTTCTAACATACAGGTACCGGTTTCTGTGATTATGCCTCCGGCTCGTTTCTTTTTGAACGCACCTTATAATTTGCGTGACACCCCGTATCTTGGTACGTTATAGAATATACCCCTGACTTAAATACGGGTTTCGTTTATTTAAATAATACTGTTCTGAAGATGGTTGCCGGCTGTATTGTAAATGCTGTTTTAGTGCCTTGCTTCTAGAATAGATGGGCGATTTCGTGTGTACTGTATTAGCGTTCACGTAATTAAACCACGCTAGTTTGTTCTCATTATTGTCCGGCTTTTCAGTTGTTAATTTCCATGCCTGGCTACAATTTGATCTATTTTGCTGGAAGGAAAATTATTTTCTTTAGCTTGATTATTCTGATTTCCATATTGTACAGGGTCGTTGTCTATGTGCGTCCCGATAAACACGGCAAGCTAAGCCGGCTTTGACTGGTGCAGATCGCGGGCGCGCGTACACTGTTCTGCCGGTGGTAGGCGCGCACTTTTATACTTTTACCAAACATATTCAATAATGTGTACTTACAGTGCTCATATTATGCCGGCCTCGTGGTGTTAGGTAGGCCTAGGCCCTTCATGGGCTGTAGTGCTAGGGGTTATTATTTTATGTGTACAGTGCTCATAGTCGATGCTGAAAATGTCCTCCCTCTTTTGTAAAACACACCGGACATCTTCTAATGAAATAATGGACGACAATCTCATCTAATTTTTGTTTTGTAAGAACACAACGTTGTCTGTTAACTTCTTTATTATTTACGGAGCCTGTTTTCTTGAATCGTTTAGCGAGCCTCCTAATTGTACTGGCATTAGGCACAGGTCCTCCTGGAAACTTGATTCGAAATTTTCGTCTTGTTTCAGAACACGACTTTCTGCTTTTCATATACGAATTATGGATATACAGACGTTCGCGCAATTTGAATTGGTGTCTAGGCGTGGCCAACAATCACAGTAATTACAATACTCACTAAACATGCAACACTAACGTCTAAGCTTTTCAGATACACGTCCATATGAATGACATAACACGTGTGAACTAACGATATGAGACAGCGGAGCGCGCCTACCACCGGCTGAACCGTGTACGTGCGCCCGAGATCTGCACCAGTCAAAGCTGGCTTAGCTTGCCGTGTTTATGGGGTGCACATAGATAATGACCCTGTAGTTATCTTTTGCCGTTTTTATGTGTACCATTAACTTCAAGTCCACTAGCTTGTGCGTGCTAGGATAGTTTGAGTGATTGTGCAAATTAGCGGAAGATTGGAGTATGAGCTTCCAGTATGGTTAACAAGGCAACAAGTATTCATCATCTAGATCTGAAAAACAAGCCCATGATTCGCTGTTCCTCAGTTTAGCGGAGGAACTTGAGTTAATTTTAGGTGCAAATGACCTCGTAGTTCCGCCCCTTAAAACAACAGCTAACTAACTGAGTTAATTATTTTCACGTCTTTCAGCCCTTCCAGACCTGTAAAATACTCCCATGCACCCTGTATACATAGAGTAGCTTGTGGTGAGATTTGAGCAGGGACACGAGAAAGAACAGACCCCAATAACTGCCATCCGTCATTTTCAGCCTCGATCCATTGTCCACTTTCTTCTTGTCCTTTTTTTTTTCCACAGTGGACAATCGAAAATCATCTCCTTTATCATCTGCAGTGTCGGTATCTGAAGATTAGTTGGTGACAGACGAATCCCTTGAGCCTTTCAGACCAATCTGTTGCAGAGACAAGAACGAGGCAATCGATTTTCATTATCGCGGACAATAACTCGAGATAGCTTTGTTTCCTGCAGTGCAAGATTCATTGGGGCGAACCCCTGCTGGGGTTGTAGTTATTGCTGCGTGCCTCTCACCAAGGCGCACCCGGTTTGATTCCCGGTCCATGCATGTGAGATCTTTGAAGCTGTCCTCTGGTTCGGATTCCACGTAAAATGGAGATCCTATGACTCATGATCGCAAGCTTAACGGCCACATAAAACTAAAATCTTACTTCCTTTATAGATATTGCTCTTTTGAAGGGCGGAATATCGAAGTCATTTGGTCCCAGGAGCGTGTAGTCATCAAACTTTCAGGTATTAAAAGTTACTTTATGTTGGACGATGTCAAAATGTAAGTATTATATGTCAGAAAACTGTATCATTGAAGTATTATTTTTCATTATGAAACAGTTTCTCCAACCTATCAGAGTTTATTCATTGACCAATTAGGTACTTGATAGCTTCGCACATGCACTCAAAATCCAACATGTCGGACATGAATTTCATGATTTGAAAGTTGACAATGTAAACGATGTTGGATCAACCATTGTACTTACAATCCCAAATACAAAGACTAAATCAACACAAATCTTTACGGTAACAAAAAACTATGAAATATGCATGAAATTTAGGAATATACGTCCAGACGTTTGCAACACACCATCCTTGTACCCTAGCATACACCGACATGGAAAGTTTGCACCGTACGTTTGCATAAACAAACTGCAGAGAATATTGCAAAATAAATAAATAGCGCTAGTTATTATTAATATCCTTTCGTTTATTAAGACATAATTGTATTGTTACTTAGCATGTACTTGTAGTTCGCCTCCAAAAAGATGTATAGTCTGCTTCGGAAATATCGCGACATTCAGAACTTATCTTGACTTTCTTTTTACAAGTTTAAAACTTCTTTCATATTAAATAATACTTCTATTGGAGTCAATGGCCAAAGAAGACATTCCAGGCTATACATAGTTAGATCAATCCTCAATACAACATTTAGTCAGTGACATATGTCTTTGATTATATGATATCTGTCACGCTTAGAACATACACATTCTTCACATGGTCATGGAATCGTTCCTTGCGGCATATTCTACGGTGAAAACCATGAACTGTGAGCATTAGCTTATAGTTTACCTCCTCCCATTCGTCTCAGGTCATGGCATCGCATCGGTGAAATAGAACTCGAGCCATATTTTATTCTTCTTATTGTGCCTGTAATACAGGGTTATTCAAAAAGAAGGAACAGATTTCAAGCATTTATTTCTTCCAAACTATAAAATATAGAAACACAATTCCAACGTTCTTGTAAAGAGAGAAAAGTACAATTTTCACTTTTTATGCATTCAATACGAGCACTTTGTGTTACACGACAAATATCAAAACGATGGCTCATTTCTTGCCACACGCGAATCAGCTGGTCTCTAGTTATCGAGTTCACAGCTTCAACGATTCGATGTCGCAAACTTTCAACAGTGTCAGGATAAAAACACGGTCTTTTACGTAACCCCACAGATAAATATCACATGGAGTGAGGTCTGGAGACATGGGAGGCCACCAGCGATGAAGTTGATCTTCCGCTTTTCCTCTTCCAATCTAACGTCCTGGAATGGTGTCATTCAGGTAACGTTGGACGTGGAATAACCAGTTTTGAAGCATGTCTAGATAGATTAGTCCTGTCACAGTTTTCTCCACGAAGAAGAAAGGTCCATAAATTCTGTTTACAAATAATATGGCACAGAATACGTTAATCTTCGGTGAATCTCGTTCATGTTCAATAATTGCCATAGGATTTTCACTTGCCCAAATTTTAACGTTATGGTGATTAATTGTACCGGAAATATGAAAAGTGGATTAATCAGAAAAAAAAACATTCACATTTTACACTTTTGTCTGTCCAGGAACGTTGGAATTATGGTTCTACCTTTTGTAGTTTGAACGATATAAATGTTTGGAATCAGATCCTTCTTTTTGAATCACCCTGTATAATATGGCCTTCAGAGGGATGTGCAGGGCTAGAGAAAGTTAGAATCACGTACCAGAAGGTTGGCTCTTGGCGCATGAGTCATTAGGGGCTGTATGCGCTGGTTTTCGATACGCCATGATGCCAGAGTTTAAAGTTAGCCTGTATTTAAGGTGTTGGTGAATTTACCGACATGGGGTTCTCACATTCATACGAGCTTCAATATCACCAATGATTTGCATCGAACCCGCTATCTTGGGATTTGAAGGCTAACTGCGCCAATCAGCTCTAAATTAATTTTAGCCTATTTTCATTTATGAAAAAAAATAGGCTTATGAAATCACCTTTTGTCCATGTGTGTGTGTATGTATGTGTGTGTGTGTGTGTGTGTGCGACCGTGTGTGTCTCCCACCCAAAATACCTTCTAAACGACTGGAGCGATTTCAATGAAACTCGGTAAGGGCATGGTACAATTTTGGCCGACCCCGACCGTGCCCTTCAAATTTTATTACGTCACACCAATCCGACATGGCAGCTGTGTGAAATATTTCATGGACAATCAATATCACCGAAACTATTGCTCATATCACCCTGAAATTTTTACAGTGATAAAGGGCACTATTAGACGTTCACCTATGTGACTTTCAAAATCCTGTTAACTACAAAACAAACATGGCGGCCAAGTGAAGTTGAAACATTTAAATAGACTTTTCTCGCGATTTAACCATCCGAACGCAGTGAAACTTGGTACAGCAGATGACTATACAATTTGCAATGCACGGATTTCTAATTTAGTTCAATTGTTTTAATAATCTCAAGATGGCGGTTGTGCGAAATTTTAAATGTATTATTTTTTTATTTCTTGTTTTCTAATAGTACGTAACTCTATGGCCTATATGCATAAAAATACAACATGGTGACCATCCGAAATATCTAGACGGTTCTCAATACCTACGAATCTATTACAGCAATCAAACTGATAATTTGTATGTTGATAGAGGCAATTATTATTAGTAGGATATTATGAAAATAGGCTATTCGGTTCTTCTCGGAACTGCTTGTTTATTTGTGTTGGATTTCTGACTGGAAGCAAAAGTATACATTTCCTTTCTTTACGGAACTGTTTGTTTTACGTATTATCCTTTCAGCCAGGATGTACTGAAGGGTTGGATGGAGTTTTATCGAGTATTCCCGAACCACAAGGGTGTGCTCTCCATAGCCTCTCTGGGGACCTCGGGAGCCGAGCTGGTTTTTAGCACCGTCTGCTGTATATATGGACCGCTGCGGGCGTTAGCTCCAACATCCCGCTTGTGTTGTTTGCGTGTGTGGGTGGTTACTCTATCGAGCGCCCCATTAGCAGTAGACATCGGTCCGTAGCGTTACTGTGCACGGGGGTATTCTCGACAAGCTTACATTATTAATGCAAACCAACGCGATGCTGGTCCGGCCCCTCTCAACAATGGGCGCAGCAGAAACGAAACTGTACATGCTTTAAGATAATTTCTTACGGAAAATCCTAATAGAATATTTGGTTGGTTGGTCCTCAGTTTAGGAGCTGCGACAACGCGGTCATGTAGCCCCGTGTACTTTGGGTGTGTGTAGAATCTGTCTGAAAACCGGTGTTAATTGTGATGGCAGTATTAGTGTGTGTTATCTGTTTTCAATTCAAGTAAGGACTACAGACATTCATAGTTCCTACTTTTGCTAACAAACGCCACCGTCAACGACAACTAGTTCTGAACTTGGTTACTAGATGCGACCGCAGTCGGCTCCTGGCGAAGAAAGTTAGAACCTAAAAGCGTTAGTCATATCTAACTTATAATTTAGCTTCACACAAGTGAAAATTAGTGGAAGGATATTTTAGATGCCATAAATCTATGACATGGGACCGCCAGCTCTACTTCCCCTCCGAAGGATGGCATATCGAGAGATTTTTAACGCTCTAAAAAATCCGACAACTTCGGCCAGGTTTGAACCCGCTATCGCGGGGACAGAAGCTCAGCATGCTACCAACTACGCCACCGAAGCCGCCTAAAAATAGAATGTTTGATACGCGATGAACACAGGTTAACTTCAATCTCTACATTTATTACTGTCGTTGCTTAGCCGACCTGGGTGATAATCTTCAAAATCACTGAGCTAGACGAATGGATATATTTTGGTTCCACTACTTTCTCCTGATTTAACTCCACTAGACCTAATCTACATCTGACTGCAATAGATATCTGTAGAAAAACTCGCCTTGCCTGTGCATAACTACTTTTTATATGCTCTTTGCTTCATCCATCACTGGTTATTTTGCCTCCCAAGTAGCAGAAGTCTCCTACTTCGCTCAGCCAATTTGACATCAATAATGGTTTCTGATTAATTTTGGCAGCATTCCATTTTAGCCTATTTTCATTTATGAAAAAGTAGGCTTATGAGATCACGTTTTGTCCGTGTGTGTGTGCGTGTGTGTGTGTGTGTGTCCCCTTAATAACTTCTAAACGGCAAAAGCGATTTCAATGAAACTCGGTAAGGTCATATCACTGATTCGGCCGACCCAGACCGTGCCCTTCAAGTGTTATTACGTCTCACCAATCCAACATGGCGGCTGTGCGAAATATTTCACCGGCATTCCATATCTCCGAACCTATAACCGATATCACCCCCGAAAGTTTGTACGGTAATAAAGGGCACTAATAAAAGTTCACTGATGAGACTTTCAACAACCTGTTAACTACAAAACGAACATGGCGGCCAACCTAAGTTGAAACTTTAAAATAGACTTTTCTCGCTATTTAACCATCCGAACGCAATGAAACATGGTACAGTAAATGTCTATACACAATGCAATGCAGGTGCGTCTAATTTAGTTAAATTGTCTCCATAACCTCAAGATGGCGGCTGTGCGACATATTTCACCGGCATTCTATATCTCCGAAACTATTACTGATATCACCCTGATATTCTGTACGGTGATAAAGGGCACTACCACGAGACTTTCAAAAACCTGTAACTACAAAACGAACATGGCGGCCAAGCGAATTTGAAACATTTTAATAGACTTTGCTCGCGATTTAACCATCTGAGTGCAGTGAAATATGTTACAGTAAATGTCTATACGCGTTGTAATGCACTGGCATCTAATTTTGACCAAATGTTTACATAACCTCAAGTTGGCGGCTGTGCTAAATTTTAAAACTAAATTTCTATTTCTTGTGTCGTAATCAGTCGATCGAAGTAAAAGTTTGAATAATAAACCTACGCAATAATTTTTATTTTATGGTTCATACCTCTATGGCCTATACATATAACAATACAGCATGGCGACCATCCGAAATATTTAGACGGTTCTCAATATACTTCACACCTGCAATTTTTGTTCTGAATCATGTCCTGCCCCTGACTTCATCCGGTCCAATTTTTGCACTTTCTAAGTCCTGATTGACTTCCTGAAGCCATGGAGGTTGCAGCTTCCATTTCTCCTCAAGGTTGAAAATGTTGTTAGCCAATCTCTCGGCCCCAATCGTTTAATATGTCCACAGAACATCAACCTCCTCTTTCTCAAGCTGACAGAAATCCCTTCACACTTGTCATAGAGTTCTTGGTTTGATCTCAGTTGAAATTTGTATCCATCTCCAAGTAGCTTCTTGGGACCTAGAATTTTCCGAAAGATCTTTCCTTCCTTTTTCTCAAAGTCAACAGTTGTCATGCTTGATAAGGTTTCTGCCGCATAGAGGCACTCTGGCAATAATGTCTGTACTTGTCCTGATATGAAAGGGATTCGGACTTGTATGTGTTGATGCAAAGTCTGAATGCCATAAATTATTTTCAAATGTATGTTGTGCTCTTTGTTGCTTTTTTTTACTGTTTATTATAATTTTTCGGCGTACTTTTTGAATCAAGCTATACCAAAGTTGCTGTAGGTAATAATGACATGTATCAGGGGATGGTTGCAACAAATAACACTCTGGCGATCCGAGATTCGGAACAGCGAGTATTCATGTTTGGTGCTATCCTCGCCAAGAGTCTCGAGAGCTGGTTTAGCTACTCCAGTGCCGGGGAATGAATTAAACATGGGCGCATCGACTGGAAGTAAATAATGACCGCCACTGTTTTACTCTGGCGGTGCTTCTTCGTGCGTGGTACAAGACAAACAGAGAGGATGTGATAAAGTTAGTGAAATAAATAACTGGGCTCTCTGCTGGTACTTTTAACGTGTTATTGTGCAGGAGATACTTTCAGTCTCCCTAGCTACGAGCACCGCGAGGCTGCCCTGTGTCACAAGGTGATTCAATAAAGTTCTAGAATGATTCCTCGGTGAATTATTAGGCCAATGTCACAACAGCGGCCATCCTGAGTGTGATTTATCCCCGGTTTTTCTTTTCTCACACTCTTCAAGAAATTATGGTTCAATAAACGTAATAATAACAATACACTTATGTTCTACGATGTCGAAATGTAAATATAATACGTCAGAAGACTGTATCATAATGATGGTCATTGGAGTACTGTTTTTCATTATGAGATAGTTCCTTCAGCCAATCAGAGCTCATTCATTGACCAATTAGGTAAGGATACCTTCGCGCATGCGCTCAAAATCCAACATGTCGGACATGAATTACATGATTTGAAAGTTCAAATTGGATATCGGATCAACCATTGTAGTTACAATCCCAAACACAAAGACATAATCAGCACAAACCTTTACGGTTTAACTAGCTCAAATATATATATAAAAGAAATAGAACACGATATTCCTAAATTACGGGGTTTGGGGCAATTCTGCATTAATCGATATCATATTCAAGTTGTTGATAAATGAAATATAACAGTAATAGCATAATGGTGGAAAACAAATTTATATTCGACAAATAAACTAACAGAACCCTAGTCAGAAAGTGCATTACATCACATGTTTTATTGAGATAATATCTTGGAGTTACCCTCGACCGTGCTCTCACTTACCAGAAACACTGCTCGAACACCAAGCTAAAAGTGGCAGCCAGAAATAATATTATAAGGAAGATAACGGGTACTACATGGGGGGCACATTCCAATACTATAAGAACCCCTTCCATTGCTCTATGTTACTCTGCTGCGGAATATGCATCCCCAGTATGGTACAAGTCAACCCACGCCAGGAATGTAGATACAGCTCTAAACGATACCTGTCACATTATTACCGGATGTCTAAAGCCTACTCCTTTGGATAAATTGTACAGTCTTGCTGGCATTGCCCCTCCTAATATTCGTCGTGAGATTGCAGCAAGAATTGAGAAGAAGAAGGCGGTAACATCTAAAGCTCACCCTCTGTATGGATACAAGCCAGCTACTTCGAGACTCAAATCAAGGAAAAGTTTCCTCAGAATTACCGAGGCTCTTAAGGGGACACTACAACAATCCCGAATCCATCTATGGCGTGCAAGCTGCAATCGCTCCGAAGAATGGCTGACACCTAGTGAAGAACTACCACTTGGTCATATGGGGAAATGGAGTACCTGGAGATCTCTGAACAGATTACGGGCAGGCGTGACAAGATGTAAAAGTAACCTGCAGAAGTGGGGTTTCGACATCGAGTCCTCATTGTGTGAATGTGGTGTAATCCAGACTACGTCTCATTTGTTGCAGTGCAGCAGGTGCCCTCAAACATGCACAGTACAAGATTTGCTTCAGGCGAGAGAAAATGCACTGGATGTCGCTAACTTCTGGGCAAAAGTAGTATAGACTCTTGTTTGTTTAGTGTGACTTTGCATTGTATTTAATCCAGTAAGAGTTTTAATGTATACATATATAGTATCAATGCTTCTGATACGAATAAATAAATAAAATTGAGATAACCAAGACTAGGACATGAGTGCTATTATATATGGGCTTTTACCTTCATTGCCGTTGAGTAGTATTGTATGTGCTTTTTATTTATTTGGTATGATGTAATTTCAATTAATCTATAATCTTGCAGTTCTCTTCAGTATACTATTATAATCATCCACTTTCAATTAGTTCGTCTTTGTTATCATCTATCGTAAATCAATGCGTTCTAAGAATACCAACAACAACCAAGGACATGGATAACATAATCACAAGTCTGCGCAATTCCATAGATTAAAAGGTTCGTACACGGCCATCTACACTGACCGGCAAAAAAAGTGGAACAGTAATTTAAAAAGTAGAAAATTAGTCATGAAAAAGATGTAATCACATTTTAAAAGCTTTTCACGCATTAGGACACACATCTGATACATCCGTGAACAGAAATTGACATTTCTTAGGGTGGTTTATTACCACCAATTACCCCCAATCTTCGATGAGCCTAACAAGCTGTCATGGACGCTAAGGGTGGAAACACTCGCTTTAGTGACCAGTGTTCCGGTGCAGTGCAGTGCAAACATTAACACTGTTTTGTTTGGCAAAAAAAAAACAGCCCAAAAGAACATTAGTAAAAAATAGAAAATTGTTAGATTTGTGAAATGTAACGAAATTCGTGAGTTAAAGCGTGTTGTAAAACATGTTTCAGTATTTTCTGTAGCCAACCATCTAACATTTACATGAATAATGCAAATATTGGAAAACCGATACATTTTAGTGGAATAAATTAAGAAATTTCATAAAAATTGAAGTGATCCACTTTTTTTTGCCGGTCAGTATATATCATACACTATTTCCAATTCGTAACGCATTAGTTCGACATGGTCCGTATCGCTCTTTAATGCCATTATTGAAGTACCACGAGATCTGCTAAGTAGCAGCGGATCCAGTCTTCCAATAATCCTTTATCATAAATCCTTCCGAGTAAAAGGAATTCCGTCATCAATAACGATACACTCCGTAGTGATGCTTTCTGCATATAAACTCAAGCTCATCAGTCCATAGCCAACTAACGTACTGAAAATCCCTAAATTTGCACTTTCCGACAAAATTACATAATTTGAAATGTACCTGTCCCGAAAACTTATAACTAACATAAAATATGAAACCACGACGCAAACAACCATAAGTGAAAAAGTAAGTTACTTGATATAAAGATGACATATCGTAGTAAATAAATAATAATGAGGAGTGTCTGTGCAGATCGAAGATCTGTCACAACTGTAACAAGAAAATACTATGACATATGCAAGAAATTTATGAATCTACGTCCAGAAGTCAGCAACACAGCATCCTTCTATATACATTACCGACATGGAAAGTTGAGTGTCCTACCAACCTATCTCTTCTCTTCATTAGCAGTCGCCAGAAACATGTCTCCTCTCCCACTCGTCTCAATACCTGTTCATTCGTAACCCTATCTACCCATCTAATATTCATCATTCTCCTGTAACACCACATTTCAAACGCTTCAATTCTCCTCTTTTCTGCTGTTCCAACAATCGAAGTTACACTTTCATATAGTGTCACGCTCCAGACAAAGACTTTCAAAAATGATTTCCTAATACTTAAATCTATATCCGATGTCAACAGATTCCTTTTCTGTAGAAATGCTTTCCTTGCCTGTGCTAATCTACTTTTTATATCGTCTTTGCTTTGTCCATCACTTGCTAATTATATACACTAATTTACACTTTATGTTTCGGGTTTGCACTTAATGATTTTGACCTGTTGTTACATAGTTATATGTGGTAGCTCTCACACTCTTTGTTGCACAATGGACACTCAAACGATTCATTAAAAAAGGATGGATCAATACATGAAATAATGGGTGGACCAATAAATGAAATAATGGGTGGACCAAAAGATGAAATAATGGGTGGACCAAAATATGAAATAATGGGTAGACCAATATACGAAATAATGGGTGGACCTAAAGATGAAATAATGGGTGGACCAAAAGATGAAATAATGGGTGGACCAAAAGATGAAATAAAGGGTGGACCAATAGATGAAATAATGGGTGGACCAATATATGAAGTAATGGGTAGACCAAAATATGAAATAAAGGGTGGACCAATAGATGAAAATGGGTAGACCAAAAGATGAAATAATGGATGGACCAATAGATGAAATAATGGGTGGACCAATATATGAAATAATGGGTGGACCTAAAGATGAAATAATGGATGGACCAATATATGAAATAATGGATGGACCAAAAGATGAAATAAAAGGTGGTCCAGTATATGAAATAATGGATGGACGAATAAATGAAATAATGGATGGACGAATAAATGAAATAATGGGTGGACCAAAAGATGAAATAAAGGGTGGACCAATATATGAAATAATGGATGGACGAATAAATGAAATAATGGGTGGACCAAAATATGAAATAATGGATGGACCAATAGATGAAATAATGGGTGGACCAAAAGATGAAATAATGGGTGGACCAATATATGAAATAATGGATGGACCAATATATGAAATAATGGATGGACGAATAAATGAAATAATGGGTGGACCAATAGATGAAATAATGAGTGTACCAAAAGATGAAATAATGGATGGACCAATATATGAAATAATGGATGGACGAATAAATGAAATAATGGGTGGACCAATATATGAAATAATGGATGGACGAATAAATGAAATAATGGGTGGACCAAAAGATGAAATAAAGGGTGTACCAAAAGATGAAATAATGGATGGAGCAATATATGAAATAATGGATGGACGAATAAATGAAATAATGGACGGACGAATAAATGAAATAATGGATGGACCAATAAATGAAATAATGGGTGGACCAAAAGATGAAATAATGGGTGGACCAAAAGATGAAATAATGGATGGACCAAAAGATGAATTAATGGGTGGACGAATAAATGAAATAATGGTTGGACCAATAGATGAAATAATGAATGACTGGATGAATGCCTAAATAACGATGCCACCAAATGATCGATAATTCCAGCTAGGAATGTTGACGCCGCTTGTGTTGAGAGAGAAAACGCACAAACACTTGCGACAGGTGAGGCTGTTAAAACTCAGCGAATATTTGCGATCGATGCTGGCGCATTCTTTCCTCACCTCCTTGCTTGTTACACTAATGGCTCTCTCTCTTGTGTGTTCCAGGTAAGAGTGCGTGACGACCCAATCAATGGCGTACAGTTCCCGGAAAAAGTGAGTATGTGTTGTCTGACTTGATGGATTGAGATGCATTAATAGAATTAACTAACCAACACACTCACACAGACAGAGCCAACATGGGCAGGGTTTTGTTGCGTAGTGCAGCGGTAACGTTCTTGCCTGCTGTTCCCAAGGTTGCAGGATCGAATCCTGACGTAGTCAGTTGGCATTTTAGAGTGCTCAAACGCCAGTATATTTACTGGCACGCTAAATATCCCTTCGGGGCAAATTTCCGGCACCCCGGTGTGGCGTCTCTAAATGCCACGGTAGTAAAAATTTTCGTAAATCAATAACATTAACATTATTATTATTATTATTATTATTATTATTATTATTATTATTATTATTATTATTATTACTTGCGAATTGACCACTTAGGATCACGCTACAATTTCACTGTTTTAGTTGTAATTTCCTCTTTCATGCGATCACTGTGCTGCTGCCGTTGTTCGGCCGTCCAAGCTCTTCCGGTCTTTGTAGCTCGTCTCTCGTCATGAAACCCTTCCAAATTGTGTATCCTGTTTCGAAACGTATACCTTTCCAACATTTGGGCCTCCTGAATGTTAGATCTCTCAAGGTCTTTCAGAGTTTCTTTAATCCATGATGTTGGTATTTTTGGTCCAGAAGTAGTCAAACAACTGCTTGGTTAATCTGGATTTGTCCAATCTGTACATGTGTCCAAGAAATATTAGCCTCCGTTTCCTCATGGTCTCCGAGATTTTTCTACATTCTGGTCGACTTCGGCGTTGCTCCGAAGTTTTCATCATGATACCGTATGGATTGGGCCCTTGATTTTCCGGAGGATTCTCCTTTCCAGAACCTCCAACTTCTCTAGCATATAGTTCATTGAAAGGCATTCACAGGCGTACAGGCATTCTGTTTTGACTACAGTGTCGTAGTGCTTTATTTTGGCGTTCCAGGATATGCATTTCTTGTTATAGATCTTATTTTGTAAGCCCATACTATCTCTCCATTTTTGAGATCCTATCGCCTTCCGCAGCTTTCTCTAGACCAGGGGTCTCCAAACTACGGCCTGAGGGCCACATCCGGCCCGCGGACAGATTTTGTCCGGCCCGCGGAGAGCTAGCATACCTGAAAACTCCTTTTAGAGAACATATTTTTTTTATAGCAAATTAAATTTAGCTTACTGAAGTATTCTAATTTTATGTTGAATAATTATTAATATGACATCTACATTGATATGGTCATGGGCTAACTACTCATAACATTGTTGTAGGCTTATTGTTATTGTTTTTGTGATAAGTTGGATAAAGAAACACAGAATTGTAATGAGTAAAGACATGTATAACATGCAGACATATGAAATACTAATGAGATTTATGTAATTGAGATTTTCCACTGACAATAGTTTGTAGTTGTGGACTAATTTTACTTGTACCAATTATTAAAAGAGATTTAAGATGCTCATCAGTTAATTTAGATCTGTAAACATTTTTTGTGTACTTCATTTTGGAGAAGGTCTTCTCACACAAATAAGTAGTACCAAAAACAGAAAACAGCCCACGAGCAAATTTATGCAAATTATCAATTGCAATTATCAATTGCGAATCAAATTAAGAGTCTTATAAGAGTCTTATAAAATTCCAACAAAGATGAGTTTTGATATTTGTTCTTAATTATATCACTGCACTGTAGTTCAATCATTTCCATTTGAAGTTCCGGGGCTAGGGTTTCAATGTCAGTATCAAAAGGATCCTGAAAAATCTTAATTTGATTCGCAAAGGCATCGAAGTCCGAGAAACGAGTATCAAAATTTATTTTCAAAGCACTCAAAGTTTCGATTGCAAAATCGATAGGAAACTCAGTCTCAGTGGTGTGGCTGAATATTTCACATGTTTTAAAATGTAAAAAACATTTACTTCGTAGTTGTGATTGAAACAGTATCAATTTCTTCCGGAATGATTTGATATTAGTGTATAAATCAGGAAGATGCTGGTTTTCTCCTTGCAATCTCAAATTCAGTTCGTTCACATGTTTTGTCAAATCAACATAGAATGCTAACTTCCACAGCCATGCGTTGTTTTGTAATTCAGTAAGAGGGCGATGCTTTTCATTCAAAAAAATTTCGATCACTGCTCGAAGTTCAAAAAAGCGCTGAAGGACTTTCCCACAACTAAGCCAACGTACGGCAGTATGATAAGGTAAGTCATTTTCTCCAATCTCTTCAATAAATTGTCGGAATTGTCGGTGATTCAGCCCAAAAGATCTCATAAAATTAACAGTTGATATGACTGGTTTCAGAACTTCAGACATATCCAAACATTTTCCGCACAAAGACTGTTGATGAATGATACAATGTAAGACTAATGGTTTTGAACCACCGTCATTTTCTACAGCCTTTGACACAAGAGCGACCACTCCTTTATCTTTCCCACTCATGTTTTTGCCTCCATCAGTTGTAATACATTTCAAGTTTTTCCATCGAAGGTTCTTTTGATTAATGGCCATTTCAACTCCTTTAAAAATATCTGTACCAGTAGTTGTGCCATGAATACTATACATATCAAGAAGTTCTTCATGCACTTCATAGCTTTTATCTACTCCTCGAATATAAATCAACACCTGAGCAGTATCTGACACATCCGTTGACTCATCCAAGGCCAAAGAAAACCACTCAACATCTCCATTTTTGTCGAACAGTTGAGAGGATATATTTTCAGCGATGTTTTGTACCCTTCGAGCCACAGTGTTTGCTGACATACTGACAGTTTTTAATAAATTTACCTTTTCAGGGCACATTTCTTCGGCTGCTGCAATTATGCATTCTTTGATCATTTCTCCACCGGTGAATGGTTTTCCACGTTTTGCAATTTCAAGAGCCACACGAAAGCTGGCACGAGTTGCAGCTTCTTGTTCGGTTTTGAGTTTTGTAAATGAAGATTGCTGCGATTTCAATTCGCGCTTCATAGCTTCGAATTTTTCTGTCCGCAAACTTCCTGTATATTTTGAGTAATTTTGAAAATGTTTTGTTTCATAATGACGTTTAATGTTATATTCCTTGAGAACGGCTATGCTTTCATTGCAAATCAAACATAGCGCCTTGTTACTGGACTCAATTACGAAATACTGAATGTTCCACTCATCTTTGAATTTTCTGCATTCACTATCAATTTTTCGCTTCTTTTTCATACTACTAAATCACACACAAAAGCAACAATTCAAATCAAAATACTGTTACAAAGATGTCTTAAACTTAAACACGCACAAACACGTTTTAAGGAGGTACGCACTATTTTATTTCACAACAGTGTCATAGGAACTGACTTGTGGTTGCGCAACTAGCCTTCTTATATATTCCAATTACTGCCATCTAGAAGTGAGTGGAAGACACCACAACTCTCTCGAACCAACGAGATTACTCTGTAGTGCTATTAGCGCCATCTGTTAGCGATAGAAGGTACTACCTATTTCCGCTTGTGTCCACCAGATGTCGTGTCACGTTACTCCTCATGGCTCGTACTCTACGACTAATCTAGAAACTACAGATAATGACAGGAAAATTAATAATATGCAGTGTTGCCGTTTTGCGGACTTTAGTCCGATTTGCAGCCTTTCTTCAACGTTGCGTACTTTTTCGGACTTTTTTTTTCATCAGTGGACTATTTCACTTTTTACCACCGGCAACAATGATAATATGGTTTTGGCCCTCGGAACTTACTGGAGTAATCAGTATGGCCCTAAGGCTGGAAAGTAAGGAGACCCCTGCTCTAGACCATTGTCTTGTATCGTTTCACCGATATATTTAAATTGCTGTACTCTCTGAATCCGCCCTATCTCCGTTATCGAGTCTTCGCCACTAGCCTTGTTGTTTTTCAGACTTCGTAAGGCATTCTTGATTTCTTCCTTCGCTGGAGGTATTATTATTAGGTCCATTATTTTATATCGCTACTTTCGAAATGAGCCTGGTTGCATTCCTCTGTGCAAGGGGCTCCATGTCTTCTTCTTGGAGGCAAGACTCGTTTTTAGCCTATTTTCAATTTTGAAAAAATAGGCTTATGAGATCACCTTTTGTCCGTGTGTGTGTGCGTGTGTGTGTGTGTGATTCGTGTGTGTGTCCCCCCCTAATAAAATCGAAACGGCTGGAGCGATTTCAATGAAACTCGGGAAGTTCATAGCACTATTCCCGGCGACCTCGACCGTGCCCTTCAAATTTTGTTACGTCTCTCCAATCCAACATGGCGGCTGTGCGAAATATTTCACTAGCGTTCAATATCTCCGAAACTATTACCGATATCGCCCTGAAATTGTGTACGGTGATAAAGGGCACTACTAGAAGTTCACCTATGAGACTTTCAAAAACCTGGTGACTACAAAACCAACATGGCGGCCAAGCGAAGTTGAGATATTTAAATAGACTTTTCTCGCGATTTAACTATCTAAATGTAATGAAACTTGGTACAGCAAATGTTTATACACATTGTAATGCACTGGAGTCTAATTTAGTTCAATTGTTTACATAACCTCAAAATGGCGGCGGTGCGAAATATTTCACTGACATTCTATATCTCCGAAACTATTACAGATATCACCCTGCAATTTTGTACGGTGATAAAGGGTACTGATACAGGTATACGTATGTATATTTCATAAACCTGTAAAGTACGAAACGAACATGGCGACCAAGCGAATTTAAAATATTTGAATAGACTTTTCTCGTGATTTAACTCTCTGAGCGCAGTGAAATGTGGTACAGTAATTGATTATGCAGATTGTAATGCACTGCCATCTAATTTACTTCAATTGCTTACATAACCTCAAGATGGCGGCTGTGCGAAATTTTAAAATTAAGTTTCAATTTCTTGTGTCGTAATCATGCGATCGAAGTGAAAGTTTGAATAATGAACCTAGGCAATAATTGTCCTTGAATGGTACATAACTCTATGGCCTATACACATAACACTCCTAAATGGTGAGCTCCCGAAATATTTAGACGGTTCTCAATATCTATGAATCTTTTACAGCAACCAAACTGAATTTTTTAATGTTCATAGAGACTATGAACATATGTTCACCTATAGGACTTTCAGGAACCTGGTGAGCACAAATCCAACATGGCGGCGACGCGAAGTATAAATATTTAAATGGACTTTTCTCGCGAATTAACTATCCGAGTGCCGTGAAACGTTGCACGTTAAATGCTTATACAAATGTTGATCCACTGGCATGTAATTTATTTCAATGGTTTGCATTATCACAAGATGGCTGCTGTACGTAATTTTAAAATCTCGTTTTTACTTCTTGTTGTCTAATCATGCGATTGAAGTTTGAATACCACACGTACACAATAATCTTAATGTAATAGTACAAAAATAAAAATCCAACCTGGCGACCATCTGAAATATTTAGACGGTTCTCAATATCTACGAATCTGTTACAGCAATTAAACTGAAATTTTGTATGTTGATTGTGGCAGTTAACATAAGTAGGATATATGAAAATAGGCTGCATAGTTCTTCACGGAACTACTTGTTTTTTTGCGGAGGAGATCCCTGTCCAATGCGTCATTTGTCATTTTGTTGTATTTTTACAAAGAAGCCCCGTCCATTTAGGTGTGTTGATCAATTGACTACTGCAGTACGCGTGGCTCTGCTTATTAAGTTCAAGGATTGGAGTTGCGGTCTCGGGATTTGAAGCAAGGTACTATTGCGGCATTTATTTCTCTTCAGTTTGGAGACAATTAAACTCAGGATGGCCGTTGTCTACGCAAGGATTCGAACCTCTGATCTACAAACTTTTAGCCGTATAGAATATTAAAGGTACGACGTCCCTGACGTTGCAACGCATAGTTTGATAAAAAGCATATTCCACTGATGTAAAAAGAAAATTTACGTAACCCACTGGTCTGATGCAAGTCACCCAAAACGGCATCACTTGCATGTCAATGATTCCTTTCCAGTGCCGATAAACATAATTAAATTTCTTGGGACAGCCCGGAATCGATCCCAGGCTTCGGGGATTGTAGTTAACAATGCTCACCGCAGCACAAAGTGACTTGTTGGTCTGCTGTGATGTGCCTTGTAAGGTTCCGCCTGGATATCTACTATACACTGTAGGTGGAGCAGGCATGTTGAGCGGGTAGCCGCACTGCCAAGTCAGGGAACCTAGCAATACACCGAAAGTGTTGTTCCAAACATAAGTTCCAGTTTTAGTGCTGCCAACCTCAGAGACCAGTCACTATATCACATGTATTTTGGTGACAAAGTGTTGTTAATTTAGTATTGTCGGTATTCCCTGTTCCTTCTGACTTGACATCCAATGGCTGGCTTGTAGCTTCCGGAAAATGATCATTTTCGCGGATGTTAAAGAGCTCAGTAATCCTTGAGCGACTGAAATATGTTTAGCCTACTTTTCTCATTTTGCAAAAATGAGGAAAAAGTAGACTTATGAGATCGATCCGGGAAAATATGTGTCTGTCTTTCTGTCTGTCTGTCTGTCTGTCTGTCTGTGTCCCCCCCCCCCTATCAACTCCTAAACGGCTGCAACTATCTAAACCAAATTTGGTAATATCTCACGTCCAAATTTAAAATTGACGTCAGTGCTACCAACTGCTCTAAAATCGCATTTTAAATTTCAGCTCAATATTGGATATCTCAGAAGTTATGCATGCGAAATATTCCAAAATTCGCACACATATAGATAATAACATTCCAGATTATTTTTCAGAAGTCCAAATATGCCGGTGTTGCCAACATGATTCTAAGCCTGCCGATAGGTCCAATTTCTCAATGCATGTAACTTATATACTATCGATTGGATTTCAACCAAATTTCGTAAGTACTAGCCTATATGTACTACAACTGATATGACTGTGCGTATTCTAAATAGCCACCAGGGCTGCCAACTGTTGATAAATGCTCTATCTATGTTTCAACCCTAATATCAATATATCATAAAGTATGCAAGGCAACAGCTTTAAACTCTGTACACCTATGGTACCTGACATTCTAACTTAGTTTGGTGTACATTATATACATCAGTGCTGCTAACGCGATTCTAAGCCTGCTAATAGGTCCAGCTTTGAAATGCATATAACTTTTATACTATCAAATGGATTTCAATCAAATTTTGTATGGTATGTACTTTGTGTACCATAACAGTAATGACTATACGCATTCTTAAGATCCAGCAGGGCTACCAACAGATTGGCATGAATCTTAAATGTTTAGAAAAGTAGGCTCTTTAGTTCGTCACGGAACTACTCTACGGATTACATAACTATCAAGGGACCTAGTTATTTTCAGCGAATGCCAGTATAAGTTGGCAACTCTGTCTAAAGCAGATTTATGAGACAACGTTTTTTTCTTATCATGAAATATTAAAATACAGAATCCGAAAACGCTTACAAGATTACAGTCCTTCCAGAACAAGAGGTTCCCCTCTGCGTGTTGCCCCTCCTCCCCCCTCCTCCCCGCCCCCTCCAACTCTTCAATCGGCCAACACAGTATAATCCCAATCACTGGGAGATGCGTAATTGTCAATATGGCAACACTGGCTCTCTGTGACAATAATTGCCAGTACAAACACAGCACTTTGTCTCCGTCACAATGTCGACGACAACCTGTTCGTACACAGCTGTAACTCAATATATGGCATAACAAAGTCATTTACACTTCACAAAATACTGTAGTTATAAGCCATGTGGAAATATTCTGCTTTACTACTCCTATTATAAATTAAGTAATTATTTATTGTCAAAACACAACCCCAAGTGCAACGCTCGTACGGTGGCTGACATGTGAATATACAAACACCTAAAACTGGTGACATTATCACTAACATACATTGATCCATGACAATTGTCGACCACGTACGGCTCGGCGCACAGCAACTGTTCGGCTGCGAGCTGTTTGATCAACCACCATACAGTACTGATCTTTCTCCCAGCGATTTCTTGCTCCTCAGGAATGTCACACGTTGGTTCCATTCCCACGTGGAAGACACAAGAATACTAATTTTGAGCCCACAATATGACAGGTGTCTCAATTCTGGAGGTGATAGCTCAAAGATTGCTGGATCTGGTGCTAATTAAGCTACCCATGTAACTGATTTTTTTTATTTTAAAATCAGGAAAACTTTTTCTGGATCGGCCTCGTATTACAGTAGAGCATCGTCTGATCGAACCCCGTTAGTGCGGTTTCCTTGTTAGGGCTTCTATGCCCAAGGTCGTGGGTTCAAACCCGACCGATGTAGTCAGATATTTTAAGGGTGTTAAAAATCCCTCAGTACGCCTTCCTTCGGAGGGGAAGTAAAGCAGGTGGGCCAAAGTCATAGATTTATGGCATGTAAATGAACCTTCTACTAACTAAACTTGCGTGAAGCAAAATTTGTAGTTTTGATCAATGCTCTTAAGTTCCAGCGTTCGTCACCGAATGCTGGTTACGATGACTTCTAGTAGTAACCAAGTTCACAGCTAGGTGTCGTGGAAGGTAGCATTTGGTGGTGAAAGTAGGAACTACTTGAAATTATCGTCTGCAGTCCTTACTTGAATTAAAAACAAATAACACACACTGATACAGTCATCACAATTAACACCGGTTATCAGACAGATTCTATATACACCCAAAGTACACGGGCCTACATGACCGCGTTGTCGCAGCCCCTAAACTGAGGAACCAACCAACCAACCTTGTTAGTGTGTCTCAAGTTTAGTAAAATTGTCTATAAATTTTATTGTATTTGTTGCGCAGGACAAATAATATAGATTACAGAACAATATTTTATTTCCGAAACTGGCCGCCATTCCTCACCAGGCGGGGCGCAGGCCTGAGGGGGGGGGGGGGGAGTAGCGAAGCTGTTGGAGGTACCGCTGGTATATCCGGAGAATGTAAGTAAAATGATCGGGGGAAATCTAGATTGTTCTGTCTCGAAATCAGTTTGATACCCGCCCAGACAGATGTGGAACGTTCTAGATATCCAGTCAGATATATACAGTGAGTTTCTCTCATCTGTTGGCCGTCCGGCGCGCCCAACTTATCTGCCTCTCGTTGAGTCATCACTCCGCGATCAGCATAGCATAGTTTCAGTGTCGAAACATACCCGTGAAAATGGAACCAAGCTTCGTCCGAAAAAAAAATGTGAATCAACTATTTCATCATGAACGTTTCGCAACATCCATTTACAAAACCGTACCCACCTATCATGACCACGTGGATACCGTTCTTGTGTGGCTTCAATTTCAACATTTTTGTAGCCCGCCATGCTGAGCTCTTCGAAACCCCGGCTTCTTGTCCAAGTCGTCGTAGGGACTTTGTATGCGTATGTTCTAATTTCTCTGCGATTCCATTTACTTTTTCCTCGTTAAGTACACTTTTCTTCACTTCGCTTCTTATCCAGCAAAGAACCAGTTCCCCTCGATTTGTTCATGAGATTACGCACGGTCTCTCTATGTGGAGGGCGCATATCTGGAAAATGTGTAAAGAAACGTCTAACGACTTCCCTGCATGACTCTGTTTTCAGATAATTATCGTACATCAATACCCTTTCCTCTACCGTGTACACATGTGAGGGCATTATGAGAATTATACCCCGAAGTAACACTTCACAACTTGAGAAGAATTGGAGCGACAGATCAACACTAATACACGTTCTAAGTACGGACGAGAACAGCGAAGAGTGCGCTGCGTAACGGGAGGCATATAAGCAGGGCGCACCGGACGGCCAACATATGAGAGAAACTCACTGTATAAGCGAGGACACATTTCGGTTGTTCAGTTCAGTTCGGAATGAGCGAGTGGAGAGAGCTGAGAGAGAGAGAGAGACTAACCGTAACCAAAGGTGTGGTCATGAAACAAGGTTGGTAGATGAGTAGTACTAGTAATAACAATCCTTTACTAACTCCCTCCAGGGCCTCAGATATAGGGGAACGTAGGTTGGCGACCACGAGATCCCAGCTGAGTCCGGAATTGCTTCCACTAACTTGTGCCGGGCTCCTCTCCGTCTTCTTTCCTGTCGGCCTCTCTTGGTCAATTCTTGTTCTTTTCCGACCTCGACGGTATTAGGGTATCCGAGTGCTGCGTATCCATGCCATGAGGTTTCTTCATGTTTCCGAACAGGTGATAATTACTCGGTGCTAAGTCGGGAGAGTATGGTGGGGGTGGCAGCACCGTGAATCCCATTTGGTCAATGGCTGCAGTGGTCTCTGTGCTAGTGTGTGTGGCGGGGCATTGTCATGTTGCAGAAGCACACCTATAGCCCATATTCCTGGCCGCTTAGTTTCAACGGCACGACGTAAGCGCTTAAGGGTTGCCACACATGCTGCACTGTTAATCGTGGCCCCCAATTCCAGCCACTCAATGAGACTGATGCCCTTGGTGTTCCAGAACACTGTCGCCATTCGCTTGCTAACTATTGGCACTGTTCAACATTTCTTTGGCGGAGGACTGCCCCTATGCTTCTATTGCATGGTCGCCGTTTTGCGGATTTTGGAGAACTGGACACAGCTGTCAAGGCTTGGGTAAGCAGCTCTCCGAAAGAATGGTTTCAGGAAGGTCTGGAGAGTCTGACACATCGATGGCAAAAGTGCATAAAGTTACAAGGAGATTATGTTGAGAAGGTGGACGTAACAACTGATGTGTAATGCACTTCATTTGGGTAGAAAACAAGAAGTTCCGTAACGAACTAAAGAGCCTACTTTTCTTAAAATTAAGATTCATGCCAATGATTAATCTACAGTATATGAACCTATCTAGAATAATGACGAAATTAAGTTCGTAATATCGAAATGTTTAATTAGTTAGAACTATACCTGGCATAATGTAGCCTAAAAGAGGACTACAGTTGGCAGCCGTGGTGACTGAATATATTGTTAGTTCCATCTCTTAAGGTACAGAATACAAAATTTGGTTGAAGTCCAATGGATAGCATGGACGTTACTTGCAGTTAGACATTGGATCTGAAATATTATTCTATCTTGTTGAGCCAATTTTGGATGAAACCCATTTGTTAGTATAGAAGTTACATGCATTTTAAAATTGGACATATCAGCAGACGTAGAATCATGTTGGCAGCACTGACTTATATGAATTACTCCAAATTAATCAAAAATGTCAGGTACTATACGTGTGCGTAGTTTAATGCTGTCGGCTTGCATACTTTCTGATAGATTGGTATTTGGATAAAAAATAGAGAGATCAATTATTATCAGTTGGCAGCCCTGGTGGCTCTTAAGAATACACTCAGTCATATGTGTTTATGTAGACATATTACATACAAACTTTGGTTAATATCCAATTCATAGTGTAGAAGTTATATGCATTTAAAAATTGAACCTATCAGAAGGCTTAAAATTATTTTGGCAACACTGTCATGTGTGGCCTCCTGGAAATTAAACTGAAATAGTATTGTCTACATGTGTGCCAAGTTTGGAATAGCTCCCATGCATACCTTCCAAGATATCCAACATGGAGCTCAAATTTCTAGTGCGTTTTTCAGCAGTTGGTAGCACTGACATAATTTTCAAATATGGGCTTGAGATATTCCGATATACATTTTTACTCATACTACATTTGGTTCCGATTGCTGCAGCCGTTTATGAGTTGATAGGGGGAGAGACACACACAGCCGGACAGACAGACACACATTTTCCCGGATCGATCTCATAAGTCTACTTTTTCCTCACTTTTGCAAAATGTGAAAAGTAGGCTAAAAATGAAGTGTAAAACAATATAGTACGGCCCCCGTAGCAACAACACCAACAATCCTGCTCAAGTCCACTTCCCACAAACGTGATTAGAGGCGTGGAATGTAAAAATTAATTAAAGCCTAATTTAAATATTTGAATTGCCATTGTACTTTCTCTTCCACTCTGCTGGATCACAATGAAATATCTAAAATGTAATTCGAGTGCTGAGCTTTGTTCTTCCACCGCAGGCCATGTTGAATATTATATTGCTGTTTGTGCTTATTCTTTTCCGCACTGCCTTCTAAATTAAAAAAAAATCCCTTTATGTTGGATGGTGGATTAAAGAATCAAACTGTTATATGTGCGAGGTCTAACGTGCCCCAAACAGTCGTTAAGTAAGATAAACGAGGTTCGCCAATAACTCCCGAGTAATTCACAAGTTTGTTTCTAGTTTTTCACCACAGAAAGGTGTTAGAACGGATTACGGTTATCTTACTTTGACCACGCCAGCCCCGTGGTGTTGGGGTAGCGCGCCTGCCTCTCACCCGGAGGCCCCGGGTTCGAGCCCCGGCTCCGTCAGGGATTTTAAAACTGACGTGAGGGTTGGAACGGGGTGCACTCAGCCTCGTGAGGACAATTGAGTAGCTGTCTGACAGTGAGACAGCGCCCCGATCACGAATACCAAGATTAACGCTTCACCCCAATATCTGCAGGCCAAAAGGCTGGGCAGCGGTCGCTTGGTCGGCCTTAGCCCGTCATTGGCTGGATAGTGCCAGGGGTTGACTTTTTTTACTTTGACCAATATCTGGAAAAAGTAGACTTATGAGATCGATACGGGCAAATGTGTGGATGTCTGTCATTCTGTCTGTATGTCTGTCCTTCTGTCTGTATGTCTGTCTGGCTGGGTGTGTGCCCCAACCCTATCAACTCTTAAACGGCTGCAGCAATCGGAACAAAAATGTGGTAGGAGTAAGGATCTATACCTGAATATCTCAATGCGTTATTTGAAAATGATGTCAGTGCTACCAACTGCTGAAAAATCACAATTGCAATTTGAGCTCCATGTTGGATATCTTGGAAGGTATGAATGGGAGCTATTTCAAAATTGGCACACGTATAGATAATAATATTTCAGTTTAATTTCTAGTAGGCCATGCATGGCAGTGTTGCCAAAATGATTATAAGCTATCTGATAGGTCCAATTTTTAAATGCATATAACGTCTACACTATCAATTGGAATTCAACCAAATTTCGTATGTGCTATGTGTACATAAACAGATATGACAGTGTATTCTTAAGAGCCACCAGAGCAGGCAACTGTGAATAAATGCTGTGTCTATTTTTGTTACCCTAATATCAATATATCAGAAAGTATGCAAGTCAATAGCACTGAACTTTGCACACGTATAGTACCTGGCATTCTAGAATAATTTGGAGTAACTAATATACGTCAGTGCTACCAACATGATTCTAAGCCTGCTGATAGGTCCAATGTTAAAATGCATGTAACTTCTATACTAACTAATGGATTTAATTCAAAATTGGCACAACAATAGATCATATTATTTCAGATTATTTCTGACCAATACATGCATGACATTGTTGCTAACATGATTTTACGCGCGCTGTTAAATCCACTGTTTAACTGCATGTAACGTCCATGCTATCCATTGGACTTCAACCAAATTTTGTATTCTGTACCTTAAGAGATGTAACTAAGAATATATTCAGTCACCAGGGCTGCCAACCGTAATGCTCTATTAGGCTACATTATGCCAGGTATACAGTATTTCCTACTAATTAGAAATTTCGATATTACCAACTTAATTTCGTCATTATTATAGATTTATACATATAAATTAATCATTGGCATGAATCTTAAATTTTAAGAAAAGTAGGCTCTTTAGTTCGTCACGGAACTTCTTGTTTTTATATGGAACTTGTTTATTGTCGTGAAGTATTTAAGGTACACAGGCGATTGTGAGGTGGTAGATGAATAGCAATCATTGATATAGATGAGTATAGCGATGAAAGTGTTTACGAGGGGAAAATCTCCCTCCGTCTCGTTACAGGTGTGATGTATGGCGACAATCATTTATCACAGTTATACTACGTAATGTGGAATGTTCATCGTCAGCGTCAATGACAAGACGGTCACTTTGCACTAACACAAAACATTTATGACTCTCATGATGCGGGTGCAAAATCCCCCAGCCGGCGATTTCTTGTAGGACAGCGAAGCTCGTGGGGACACACTCACCTACCTCGGACAGCATGTCATTACTTATAGCATCATAAATATGTTTATGAGTTTTCTGAAACGCGTTATCATTTTCTTTATTGGTAGTTGTAGAGGAAAAGAAAAGACCCTGTCGATGATTATTGTTCAAACGCATTCTCTTCGTACAAGGTGTCTACCGCTAACGAACGTCGCGAAGAAGTAGCTAATTTTACTAACAGGTAACGAAAGTAACGAAAAGTAGCTAATTTTTATATCTGAATATTTAAAAGTAATTAAAATTTATTCAGCTTGGTTTAAATTATTTAAACTCGCGTCGCTAGCTCACAGATTGCGATGAAGCGAATTTCAAGCAAGCGGCGTCGATTCCGTATTAAAGCTACATTTCCCCGTATCCGACCTGAAGGACAATGGGAATCTCCTCAAACGACTGAAAGTGACACCGATTGTGTAAATCGTGATGTTTCTCCGTGTTCTACCGTGAAGACTATGGGAATCTCGTCAAACGGCTGAGAGCAGCTCCGATCGTGTAACATCTCGATATGTATCCGTACTTGACTGCCAAGACAGAATTCCGTGATGATCACGTAACGTCTCATATATTTCTTCATGGTCTGCCGCGGGGGTAAAGGAAAGCTCGTAGAGTAGAGCAATGTCTTGGTAATCAACTTCCTGTACACAAGAGGACATATTAGCTGAAACAACACATTTGATATTAAATACCGTTATCCATTATTTACAGTATTTAATAATTATTTCATATTTTTAACAGCGTGTGAATTTTAATTGCCGCTTTAAGCACAGTTCATTGTTGTATTATTTCAATACAATTAGCCCAATAGTTCAAATAGAACAATGATAACTCAATACTGCAGATAACTTAACTACTAAAATTATTCATAAAAACAATTCAATAGACAGCAGGCTACATACTTAATCCACAATAATAATAATAATAATAATGATAATAATAATAATAATAATAATAATAATAATAACGCAACAACCATAAAAGTGTAATATACTGTCTGTAAATAGTTGACACGTTACACTAGTTTTTACAAATATATGTAATATAAATATTGTATATATTTATTTGTGTTTAAGGGTAATTCATAAAGTTCATATACAAGTTAAGCCTAAGTGAACAGGACCTGACGATGAGCGCGTAACGTTCGAAACAAGTCATCCAATTAAGTAGGTATTTGTACATAAAAGCGTGTTAATTTGTAGGCTCTGTAAATACTTGTTTCCTGCCTAATGTGATTGGGCACAATTTGTGTTGACACTACAAGCTGTACCCGGCATGCATTGAATGCCAATCAAAGAAAGTGTTAGCGTTGTAATTTTGTTTCTTGAAGTGCTTTTGGATACACAATATTTTTTCAACTGCACTCAACGATCCACCAAAGTTTCATCGCAGTCGGATGAATGGTATATGAACGCATACGGGACTTTGTTGAAACGATTCGCGTGTTGTCGCTCATTTCTTGTATCTACACGTGCGCTACCTATTGTAAAATGCGTGTACTAAGCCAGAAACCTTCCCTGGAGTGTACACGACATCTCACCCAAGTTTCATCGCTATCGGACGAATAGTATATGAACATATACGGGACTTTGTTAAGACACTTCGCGCGTCGTCGCTCAGTTGTTGAATCTACTCGTCCGCTACCTATTGTAAAATGGATTTACTATGCCTGAAACCTTCCCTGGTGTGTACACAACGTCTCGCCCAAGTTTCATCGTTATCGGACGAATTGTGTATAACGCATACGGGACTTTGTTGAAACACTCAGACGTCGTCGCTCATTCGTTGAATCAACTCGTGCGCTACCTATTGTAAAATGGATTTACTAAGCCAGAAGCCTTCCCTGGAGTGTACACTACATCTCACCCAAGTTTCATCGCTATCGGACGAATGGTATATGAACGCATACGGGACTTCGTTGAAACGCTTCACGCGTCGTCGCTCATTTGTTGAATCTACTCGAGCGCTACCTATTGTAAAATGGATTTACTAAGCCAGAAACCTTCCCTGGAGTGTACACAACATCTCAACAAAATCTTATCGCAATCGGCTGGATGGTTTATGAACGCATAAAAGACGAACAGACGTGCCGAGACAAATAGAATAATTCGACATCACCGCTACCTATGGTACTAAACATAACTCTCCGCCACGGGCGCAGTGTAAGGTATGGCGGTAGTTACACAGGTTGCAACCAGGTGGCTCTAACGTGCAGAGGCAAATAGTATAAAGACTTCAGTTTTCCCTAAGGCTAGCCGTTTCCATAACGACTGTTTTTTGACTGCACATTGTGGTCTTAAAATTGTGTGTAAATTGTGGTTCTAAATTTGTGTCCATTCCACCTACTGGGTCAAATTGTGAATCTAAACCATACAAAGGCCCACTGTAATATACATTAAAAAAGTCATGAATATCGGTCCAGCCATTTAGAAGGACGCAGTTAAGATATACTTAATTTCAAGTGTCCGATCGTCTACTCCGAGACTTATTAGAATATACGTCCAGTCCAGTTGCAATTGCCGAGACATTTCACAGCATCGTTTTTCTTAATAAACTCCCCACCATGGAACATAGCCAGAAGAAGAAGAAGAAAAGAGAATAGAATACTAAGATGCACTTTGTCATCCACAGCCTTCTCGATGTATATCTGTACGGTGCTGCTCTCTTGAGGGTTATGTGTAGAGGTATGATCTTTTTCGCAGTAATTTTTGTACGATTTCGTGAGAAGGATATTAATTTTCGCGAAATAGATATTGCTATATCGCTTTAATGAAATTCCAAAATTAATCATTAAAGGGTTCATTATTGAGGCTGTGAATTATTTATATGAATGGTAGATGCATAAATTACTAGTGAGCATCCAATATTATTTTATTATATTCCTGATTTTGCATTAATTTAATGCTAGCAGTGACTGAATTACTTCAAAGTGTTGAATCTCTGTTCGCTCTTCTCTATCTATTCATACATAATCTCGAAAATAAAATTTCAAGCTCGTTATTCACTACAGATGTCGCTGTAATATCGCGCCTATCGCGAAATAATTGAATTTCACTTTAAAATGGCCTTATCGCTTTAATTCACGAACATATCCTTATATCCTTAACCAGAAACATATGATTCGTAAAAATATCGATAAATCGCTTCAAAATATTTTTGTCGCGGTTATCGTTAATGCCAAACAAGAAGTTCCGTGACGAACTAAACAGGCTATTTTTCTTAAAATTTAAGATTCATGCCAATCTATATAGATCTATCTAGAATAATCAATTAGTTATTAAGTTCGTAATATCGAAATGTCTAATTAGTTCGAAACATACCTGGTATAATGTAGCCCATTAGAGCACTACAGTTGGCAGCCCTGGTGACTGATTATATTGTTAGTTCCATTTCTTAAGGCACAGAATACAAAATTTGGTTGAAGTCCTATGGATAGCATGGACGTTACATGCAGTTACACATTGGATCTATCAGCACGCGTAAAATCATGTTGGCAACACTGCCATGCATGGCCTCATGAGAATTAAACTGCAATATTATTATCTATATGTGTGCCAATTTTGGAATAGATCCCATGCATACCTTCCAAGATATCCAACAAGGAGCTCAAATTTCAATTGCGGTTTTTCAGCAGTTGGTAGCAGTGACATAATTTTCAAATATGGTCTTGAGATATTCAGGGGTAGGTCTTTACTCATCCTAAATTTGGATTCGATTGCTGCAGCCGTTTAGGAGTTGATAGGGGGGGGGCACACACACACAGACAGACAGACACACACTTGCCCGGATCGATCTCATAAGTCTACTTTTTCCTGACTTTTGCAAAATGTGAAAAGTAGGCTAAAAAATCATGCCTCTGGCTAAGTGCGTAACTGTCACAAACAAAACGCGTTCTTTCAAATGCTTGTGATGTTCGGTATGTTAATGTTTTCACGTTTTGACCTTCCAATGCTTTCACTGTCGAATACTACATTGTGCAGTCTAAACATGACCCATTAGTTGTGTTCAATGTTGATTATCCTGGAAAATTACATGTTATATTCATTAGCGAATATCTTAAGCACGACAACACGGAATTATTTCATCGTGATATTATTATGAGGTGCGTTCAAAAAGTAACGAGGCGGAGGCTGGAATGCGCAAACCGGTGACTACATCGGCTAATTGTGGCGTGTGTAACGAGGTGTGATTGCGACCAGAGCGTGGAAGGTCACAGCCCATCGCTAGAGGGCACGCGTGCACGTCACGTGACGATTAAAAAAAACGAGCAGCAGTTTGCATCAATCGTCCAACGATGCCAGTCGCATTGCAAACAGTGACATGGAGGCGTCAACCGAAGAGCACAGAGGTGTTGTTCGGTTTCTGACAGCGGAAGGAGTAGGGGGAACGGACATTCATCGCCGAATGTCACAAGTGTACGGCGAACACTGCATGTCCCTTGCAAGGGTCTAGGCGTGGCACAAGCGCTTCAGGGAAGGACGGGTGTCGTTAGCCGATGATGCCCGGTCTGGGGCGACCCCCCCTGCATTACCGATGACAACGTCCAGCTGGTTGATGCACTCATTACCCAGGACCGCCGAGTGACAGTGAACGCCATAGCCGCAGTGGTAGCTCCACGACAATGCACGACCTCATACGGCCAACACAGTTGCGGCACTCCTGCAGAAATTCAAATGGGAGATTCTCGGCCACCCTCCATACAGTCCAGACCTCTCTCTCTCTGTGATTACGCCATGTTTGGTCCCCTGAAAAGGGCTCTGTGGGGCCAACGATTCACCTCGGACGCCGACGTCCAGCTGTACGTGCGGAACTGGTTCACATCGCAGCCCAGGGAATTTTATGAGACAGCCATTCACTGCCTCGTGTCACAGTGGGACAAGTGCCTCAACAGCCAGGGCCAATACTTCTAACATACAGGTACTGGTTTCTGTAATTATGCCTCCGTCTCGTTATTTTTTGAACGCACCTTATATATCAAGGTATGCAGCGCTTCAAACAACTAGATCTAGCAAATCAGTGGCATTAATATTAGCATCGAAAGTTTCAGTAATACTAATCGCTTGCTCCACGTGTATTAAATTTCTTGCTTCTCCTTGACGACGCAACGGTACGTTTCCCCGTCGACATTGGATACAGTAATTATAACCGTAACTTCCGCTTGAATTCCCTCGTGTAAGCCATCGACAAACAATGAAATTAGAAACTAATTGGATAAGGTAACATGCAAAGTATGAACCAGCACTGAAGTACATTATAAGGGCTTACTTGTGCCAGTGGCAAGAAGTGATTCATTTGAAGGGAATTAAATTGTGAGATATACAACGCAGCTACTATCGATTCGCAATCCATTCCCAGCCACGTGACGGGGAGCAATTTGCTTCTACTATCACGTACCTAGGGAACAGACGGCGGTAGCGATGTTCAAGGCCAAGCTATCTGGAGATTCGGTCAGGCGCGGATTAAAGGGGGGGAAGGGGGGGGGGAAGGGGGTCATGGACCCCCCCCCCCCCCAAACGGAGACCATTTTTTTTTGCAAACTCAAAAAACGAAAACACATTAACCAGACAAATAAAACTTAACGAATTTTAACTGAAAAAAAGTGTATTTTTTTCATTTTATTCAATACTGAAAATATCTTTATTCCAATTATTATGTTCTGTTACAACTGTACATATTTACAACTTCATACCTGTACATAAAAATGATTATTTATATAACAAAACCAACTCGTCTATTTTGTTTAGCAAACCATGTGATTACCGAATCGATGTTTATAGTGATGTCACGATGAATGTGCAGCAATGCACGGATAGGAATTTGTGGCTTTTTTCGCACCAAAAAATTTTGCCGACGTCCAAACTGCAAGCTTGGTTGGCAATTTAAGCTGTGACTTTCTCCCTTTGTCGGTACCAACTCGACTTGCCGAAACTGTAACGTACCTTGATACTTTTCTCGAAGCTCCATGTGAAAGTCGCAAAACACGCCGTTGCAATTTGTACGAATATTTTTGGTGCGCTAAACGCATCAAATTTCTATCCATGTAGCTTGCAAAAAAAATTGGTCTGGTTTTGTACGTTTGGTTATTTTGTGATTGCTTTGTTAGTGATACCATTTTTCTTAACAATTTCGATTCTGTGACCCCCCCCCCCCCTCAAAGCCAAACTCTAGAACCGCGCCTGGACTCGGTAGACGTGGATTCGAACCCCGCCGTCGGCCGTTCGTAAAATGGTATTCTGTGGTTTCCCATTTTCAACTCCAGGCAAATTACCTTCCAACAGGCCACGGCTGCTTCCTTCCAAGTCCCAGCCCGGCATCATTCATTCGTTCATGCATTCATTCATTTGCAATTAGGGGTGTGTCCCCTGGTGGTAAATGAAAACGAGTAAAGAAGCATGTGATTTTAGGCTGCTTCTCTGGAACTACATGAAGGGGTGAAGTGATTTTCGAAATTTGTTTTGTAGTTTCATAGAGCTCCTCAAGACTCACAATTTGAAACCTTTCCGGGCCCTTTAGCCTCACAACGTTTGGCATAATTGAAGCAATTGCTTGATTTTGTGTTCTTGCTAAGATCCCTGCTTTATTTTCAAAATTAAATGCATGTAATAGAAAAAACAACACAGGCAATACGGGCGATGCACGAAATCAACTACATTAGATCACTCAGCCTAGAGACGGCGATGGCACTATTTAAAGCAAAAGTCGTGCCTATTCTAACATATGGGATGGAAATCATTTGGCCGTACCTCACAGAGAAGAACCTATCCCCTCTAAAAAGAATAAACGCCCTATACATAAAGAGAGCGATCGGAGTATCCAAGACAGCAAGATCAAGACTTGTCTACCTTCTAGCACGAGAATCCTTCCTCATTGAAGACTTCAGAACACACCTGAACCTGCCCAACACCAGAGCATCAGAAAATCTCATAGCAACACTCAACAAAAAAAAGAGAAGACACCCCACCTGAATTCTTTGGAACTGGAGCTATGATAGACCGGTCATGGACAACATCCAGCTTCGAGATGAGGCACGTGTTCACAAGACAGGCAGTACATGGTTTCCACCATCTAATTTGTAACAAAACCTCATACCATGTACCGACAGAGACATGTAAGTGCGAACTATGTGGATACATGTGTGAACGATACCACCTAGAACTCTGCACCAAAAGAACAAAAACAATTAAAGAATATGCAAACCAAGGCCCAAGCCCGCGAGTACAGTGTATGGCTATTTAGCTGCAATAAATATATTATTATTTTCAAAATTAAAAATTTCAAGTGCTTTTTACCGTAACTTACATTTTCCAATATCTATGTTCCTTTTTCTCAGAATATGTTTAGTGTAGACTTGTGATATGTTCAGGGCATCTTCCATGCTGTATGGTCTCTATAACTGGGTTAACCCTTTAAGGGATAGTGATCTCTATATTAACCACCTGTCATAAGGACAGTTTATGCTTTCAAAGATGCTGATAGTTGAATCTTTCAGCCAGATTTCCGAGAATTTTCATACCGAACTGCTAATATTTCCAAAAATCAAATATACCTACGTATCTACTTGACGTAATGTGTTGGATATAAATTTAAACAAGAAGTTCCGTGACGAACTACAGAGCCTACTTTTCTTAAAATTAAGATTCATGCCAATGATTAATCTACAGTATATAAACCTATCTAGAATATTAGGGTAAAAAGTATAGACAACATTTACTAACAGTTGTCAGCCCTGATTGCTCTGAAGAATACTTATAGTCATATCTGTTATGTTACACATAACACATACGAAATTTGGATGAAATCCAACTGATAGTATAGAAGTTATATGCATTTAAAAATTGGACCTATCAAAAGACTTAAAATTATTTTGGCAACACTGTCGTATATGTCCTCCTGGAAATTAAACTGAAATAGTATTATCTACATGTGTGTCAATTTTGGAATCCAACATGGAGCTCAAATTGCAAATGCGTCTTTTCAGCAGTTGGCAGCACTGACATCATTTTCAAATATGGGCTTGAGATATTCCGGTATACATCTTTACTCATACTTAGTTTGGTTTCGATTGCTGCAGCTATTTAGGATTTGATAGGGGGGGGGGGGCACACACACAGCCAGACAGACAGAAGGACAGACAGACAGACACACATTTTCCCGGATCGATCTCATAAGACTACTTTTTCCTCATTTTTGCAAAATGTGAAAAGTAGGCTAGAAATTTGCCCTATAAAGGGGTAAATGGAGACAATATAACCCTTTTGACTCTTAAGGGGGGTCACGAGTCCCTGCACTATCCAACGTAGAAAATGATCTTGTAATAAACTTCTGGTCTATATTAACGATTAATTTCCATTACTTTGTCCCCCTGGGCCAATTTTCCGCGCGACTGAAACGCACCTCGTATTCGCACGCTCCCCCATGGCGCGGGTGTTTGCGATAACAGAAGAAATGGGAAGTCTGTGAAGCGTGCTTAGGAAGCTCTGCACTGGGGAATTAGAGGATTACCCCAGGACGAGGTTATTGGGGCCTGTATAGGAAAACAATAGGAATGAGGTGCGACAAAGTGAATCTTACGGTACCACGGACTTTCGATTGTTTTACAGAAGCATGTGCGTCATTTCATCCTGTAACAGCTGGCGGCTGTAATTTGTTAAGGTGACAGTCAGGAGATTTTAAAACAACTATAGTTTGATTATTTTGGCAATGTCTTAACCAACAACAGTTTAATGCTTTTCAGTCAGTCAACATGATTGTAGCGGCTTCGGTGGCGTAGTCGGTAGCATGCTGAGCTTCTATGCCCAAGATCGCGGGTTCAAACCCAGCCGAAGTCGTCGGATTTTTAAGAGCGTTAAAAATCCCTCAGTATGCCTTTCCTTCGGAGGGGAAGTAAAGCCGGTGGTCCCATGTCATAGATTTATGGCTTGTTAAAGAACCTTCCACTAATTACACCTGTAAAATGAAAATCCACAGCCTGCTTCCAGTCTCCGACCGGGTCAGGAATGGAATAAATGAAGCCCCCAACTAGCGGCGAGGATATGACTGTGCCGGCTGCCGAGGCCTGACGCACTCCTCTGGGGCAATGATTAAATGAATGACAGATGAAATGAAATGATAGTGGAGAGTGTTGCTGGAATGAAATTGTGACAGGGAAAACCGGAGTACCCGGAGAAAACCCTGTCTGCCTCCGTTTTGTCCAGCACAGATCTCACATGGAGTGACCGGGATTTGAACCACGGACCCAGCGGTGAGAGGCCGGCGTGCTGCCGCCTTAGCCACGGAGGCTAATTACACCTGTGTGAAGCTAAATTAAATTAACGCTCTTAAGGTTCCTACGTGGCGTCTAGTAGTCTAGTTCTGAACTAGTAGTTGTTGACGGTAGCACTACTTGAAATTCAATGTCTGCAGTCCTTATTGAATTAAAAACAGATAACACACACTAATACAGTCATCACAATTAACACCGGTTATCAGACAGATTCTACACACACCCTAAGTACACGGGGCTACATGACCACGTTGTCGCCGCCCCTAAACTAAGGAACCAACCAACACGATTGTACCCAAATGAGTTATGTTATTCCCTAATCCATAAAAAATGACATGAGATTAATAAACACACTAGGATGACCAGTTTCGATCGTCAACCGATCATCATCAGATCCATTACACTTAGGCTATACAATCTATGACTGAAAGTATGGGTGAAAATATTTACAATATATACACTTATTTAGTTTGTTTATTAAGGCAACACTAAAAAATGGCTTCAAACACCGTAATGTCTTAACCCTTATCTTGCCGAATTAAATTTTGAACTTAACGATCATAAGATTGAATAAAACAGCGAAAACTAAATCTTTATTTTCATCTCAATTTGATATTCTCAAGAACACTGTCAAGTGCGAGTATTAATACTGTATAACATAAATGTTGATAGGCTACCGACTTCCAAACACATTGCAATTAACATCAATAATGATGATAATATTAATAATAATAATAATAATAATAATAATAATAATACACTCACTCACTCACTCCGTTGGCTTCTCTGGGACGTGACGATCCCGTGCCGCTCTCACTATCTGCCTCCATTTCCTCCTATCCAGCGCAGTATTCTCCCATACAGTAATACAAAAGGAAAGGAAGCTTGTAGTTTAACGTGACCGTTAATCTTGAGATCATGAGCCACGGGACCTCCTTTTTACGTGGAATCCGAACCACAGGACATGGCATTTCACTTCGAAAATCTCACATGCATTGACCGGGAATCGAACCCGGACCGCCTTGGTGAGAGGCATACAGCTAGACCGCTGAGCCACCACGCCCATACAGTAATACCCATTTGTCTGCAGTCACAGGTCACCTCATCTTGCCATCTATTCCTAGGTCTTCCAGGGGGTCTCGAGCCTTTGATCTTCTTCTCGTACACCTGGCGAACTATTCTGGCAGCGTCCATTCTGATAACATGCCCTGCCCATTGCAGCCGTTTCGCTTTCATGACGTCCACTACTCTGGGTTGATTGGCCAACTTGTACAGCTCATGATTTGATCTGAGAACCCATCTTTGTGTTTCCTGGTCAAAGATGGGGCCGAAAATTTTTCTATATATCTTGTTTTCGAAGACTGTAAGTTGGCGTTCCTCCCGTTTGGTCACACTCCATGTTTCGGCTCCGTATAGCAGTACCGGCCTGATGATCGTGTTGTATAGTTTTAGTTTTGTTTTCCTGGTCAAAAGTTTGGAGGAAAGTAATTTATGCAGGGAAAAGTAAACTTTGTTTGCATTCCGCAATCTAATTTGGTGTTCAACTTGTCTTCTATTGCAGTCATTTATATTTACCCCAAGGTATTTGAAGTTTGGCGTGTTCTTAAAGGTAAAATTGCCTATATGAAGGTTGTTGCGTTGGTCTGTAGTCATGTTTTCTCTCTGTATGATCATGTATTCTGTCTTCTCTTCATTAATCTTTAGACCTATTTTTGCAGCAGTTTCATTTAATTTCCTGAATAAAGCTTCAATTTCTCCTCCATTATTTCCTATTAATACAATGTCAAATAATAATAATAATAATAATAATAATAATAATAATAATAATAATAGCCAATATAATACATATGAATTAAAGATGATGATAGTGATGATGATAATTGTTGTTTTAAGAGGCCTAACATCTAGGTTATCGGCCCCTAATGGTTTGGGTGATAGCGAAGATGAAAATGAAATGCAAACTATAACTAAAAACTAACTACGAACTTATAGACTAGAAGAAGAAATGGTAAACAAAAGGAGAATAAGGCAAATAAAGGACAGGAGGAAAAAAAATGCCCTAAACGCTCGAAGAATGCGGATTGAGGGACTTGGAAGGAAGGAGAGCCAGGAAAGGCAGATAGGAAAGTGAAAGAGGAGAGGGTCCGCCCCACAGGTAAGGGACAAAAGGGGGAAACCGGACCCAGCTCAGGAATCCCTCTGGGGCGCCAACTCTCGAACTCACCAGCCGTGAGCCCCTGAGGGTGTAGAAATATCCAGGGTGCACCAGAAGTGGTGAGGCTACATACACCCTGCCTCCTTGAGGGCCTTGAGCAGAAGGCAGGAGATATCATGAAAAGAAAAAGAAGGCTGACCCCCTCGCAGAAGGAGGGTATCAGGAAAGATGAGACAAGAGCCAATTAAGGCGGGAAAGGAAGAGACTCCCTAGGCCTCGGATACCCTAATACCGTCGGGGTCGGAAGAGAACAAGAGTTAACCGAGTGAGGTCGACAGGAAAGAAGACGGAGAGGAGTCCGGCACAAGTAAGTGGAAGCAATGGCGGGCTCAGCTGGGGCCCCATGGTCGCCAACCCACGACCCACTAGATGTGAGCCCCTGGGGGGATGAATTAAAGATTTCAAGTAGCACTGTGTTGCTCCACTGCTGAATATGCATGCTCGGTGAAGCACAAGTCCAGCCATACCAGAAACATAGATGTGGCATTAAATGACAACTGCCGTATTATCACGGGCTGTTTAAGACCTACACCCCTAGATAAACTTCACTGTCTCGCTGGTATAGCACCACCTGAAATCCGACGTGAGGTTGCTGCTAAATATGAGAAAAGCAAGGCTATGACTATGAAAGCTCGCAATTTGTATATGCTTGTCAGCCAGCACATCCTAGGCTAAAATCAAGAAAGAGCTTCTTGAAAACCACTGAGGCTCTTCAAGGAACATCACAGCAAGCAAGAATCTCAATGTGGCAGGCAAAATGTCAATATTTGAGAGAATGGATGGTCCCAAAGGAAGAGCTTCCCCCTGGACATTCAGAAAAGTGGACAACACGGAAGGCTCTTAATCGGCTACGCTCCAGTACCACGAGATGCAAGACTAACCAGCAGAAATGGAGCCTTCCTGTGGAATCAGTAAACTGCAAGTGTGGTACTGAGCAGACTAATGATCATCTTCTGTGTCCCTCTTTTCCAGACACTTGCATCATTAAAGAATTAATGAGAGCAACTGCAATTGCAAATTATTGGTCAACCAGTGTTTAATATTTCTATTGTTTAATTTGTCTATCTTTACGATAAATAAATAAATAAATAAATAAATAAATACATAAATTGCTTGCCATATCAATACAACTTATTCCTGATGCTGTTCTGGAGAACGATGCACACAAGCAATCAGTGGGCACAGATAGGCCTATATCAGCAAACAGGCCATTTTGTCTGCCTCGTTGCGTAGTGGCTAGCATTCTTGGGGAAGAAAAGAACATCGTCAGCTAAATAAGTTCACTCGCTCTCCACATAAGGGAATAACTATGGATAGAATAATCATCATCATCATCTTGTACAGTTTGGGTCTGTTTGGAACATAAGCCTCGCCACTTAGTCCTTTCTTCCCACCACCTCTCCGCTGCCACTCTAGTCCAGTCCTCGCCTCTCTTCTTGACACATTCCTCCACTCCTTTCAGCCATCTATCTCTTGGTCTTCCCCTTGGTCGTTTCTTCTGCATCTGCATCTCATGTACCCTCTTGGGAATCTTCTTCTCTTCCATTCTCTTTAAGTGTCCATACCACCTCAGTCTTGATGTCTCAATCCTACCCTGCAAGGGCTCCTCTTTCACTATTTCCCTGACCTTTTCATTCCTCACCCTGTCTCTTCTTGTTACTACGATCCTACTTCGTAGGAACTTCATTTCACTTGCCTGTATTCAGCTTATGTCTCTTTACTTCATTATCCATGCTTCTGATGCATAGGTCAGTATCGGGATATAGTAGCTTCTGTATAACACTTCCTTGCTTTTTTGTGGGACATCTTTATTCCACACTAAAGCTCCTAATGCTTCTGCCTGTCTGCCACGTTCCGTAATCTCTTTGTCATTTCTCCCATTTTCCTCCACCATATTTCCCAAGTACTTGAGACTTTCCACCTTCTTCAGCTGTCCACCTCCAAGTGTTATCCCACTCATTGGTCTGTCCCTTTTCCTGGTCGTTAATAGGATCTCACATTTACTGATGTTGAACTTCCATCCGTACTCTCCCACTGTTTCTTCCCAAGCCTTCAGCTGCACCTGAATTTCCTCCTCCTTGTTTCCCCAGACCATGAGATCATCTGCAAACACCATTGCTTTCATCTTATCTTCTCCTATCTTTCCTGCTACCCGTGTCATTACCTCGTCCATAACAACAATACAGAGAAGGGGTGACAGTGCTCTACCTTGTTTCAGGCCACTCATTTGTCTGATCCAGTCTGTTCTTTCCCCTCCAACTTTCACACAACTCACACTTCCACAATACATCTCCTTCACTCTGTCTACAGTCCCTTTTTCCACTCCATAATAATAATTACAATTCATGTGTCACGTCCTATGCTTTGAGAGACGCCGCTATCTTGTCCTGTAGGAAACATTTACCTTGCCAATAAATCTACTGCCTCAGCAATGTATGCAGAAAACATCCCATCATCACACTTTGAGGTAGGCAAACGAGAAAGAGAGACATTTGGCGATATTCATGGGTCTCGCGAGGGAACAGAGGCGTTTATGGCCTCCATTTAGGGTGGAGTTATCAGTGTTACATGCAAATTCCGTACGATCCATCACACGAGACAGACCATTAACCTACAAACCGCGATGTGACCAGACAGATACACCTACAGTACACACGCAGGTAGAGGAATTTACTTTGCATTCTGCAGATTTTGGAGCCAATCAACGAAACTACATTTTGTTGACGTTGTAGGGTCGTAGTTTTTATTCTTGGCTGTCACCTCAGAGGAGCGGTTTCGATCACTGCCTCCGACGAAATTTGATCCTAGTCTGATGTTGAAACGGGTCATCGTAAGCAGTGCCGGATTAAGGTAAAATGAGGCCCAAGTCCCTCAGATTTTTGGGGGCCCCTTTATTTTTTTCAAATAATTTTTATTTTTTAGCACCTTTAATAACGTATGTAAGTTACAAGAGTTATTTTTCTCAAGATGAATAATGCACTTTTTATTAAATCATACATAGGCCTACTTATATACATACATTTCAATTGAAACGATCATAGTTATTTGAAAACATTTCAGATGATTTGATGAACAATTTAACAAATCATACTATTTTTTACTTCTGTAAAATGTAGTTAATTTTTTTTCTGTTTTTTCGGTCAATGAAATCTTCTACAATGTCATCAAAATCATTTTCCCGCAGAACATCTGACTCGATATACATTAAACATAGCATGTCCAATCGTTCTTGTGACATGATACTTCTTTGCGCACTTTTGATCCGTTTCAATTTTGAAAACGAGCGCTCCGCAGAACAATTCGTTATCATGAGGGTCAGGAAAATGCGAAAATCTATTTCAACGTTCGGGAAAACAGACTCAAGCTTGTCTCGAATAAGAATTTCGTAAAGTTCAGAATGAGTGAACTCAGTTTTTAAAGGTCATCGTAATTTAATATAATGCTGAAACTGTCTCAGTTCTGGATAATTTTTTTCTAATCTTCGGAAAAAAATTGAACTAAATCAGAAATTGCTTGGGGGCCCCAGATAATTAGGGGCCCTAGGCCTGGGCCTAGTCGGGCCTAATGGGTAATCCAGCACTGATCGTAAGGCAAAACTCGGAAGAGATGGATTCGATTCCCTTCTCAGCCATTATAGAAGTAGTTTTCCGTGATTTCTAAATTCTACTCACAGCAAATGACAGGGCGATTCTTAACTTAAGGCCTCGGCCGTCTGCTTCCCTGTCTATGCCCTCCTGTAGACATCAGAATGACGCATCAAATTGATGATGATGATGATAATTGTTGTTTTAAGGGGCCCAACATCGAGGTTATCGGCCCCAAATGGTTTGAGAGCATCAGTGTGGAGTATTTGGATGTGTTTTGATATCTTGTGTTACTGGCGATATCTGTATTAGTGAGTGCACTTGTACTTAAGGCTATAGAGAGCATTGAAGCCATTGCACAGTGTTGCCATATTGACAGTTGATATAGCAACTTGTCAGTCGGTCCACACAATATAATCCCAATTACTGGGACATGTGATATGTTTGTCAAGGTCTACAGAAGAGGGATGATATGTTTCGGTCGTCAAGAGAGCATCATCAGATTCAAATATACAACACAAAACAGCTCTACAAAACGCTACCGAACCCACAATGCCACCCACAAACATCTCCCTCCATCAACTAACGTATCTAGGAAAGCGCTCCGCTTACTGTTACTGTTACTGTGATATTCTTTAGGGAGTCCCTACTGATTTTTTTGCCCAAAATAGGCCAAAAAACGAAAAAGGAGTTTTTTGTCATAAGTTGGTAGTCCAGACATCAGAGCACATATGGATTCTACTTTTTTTTTAATCTACGGACATTTTTAAATGTCTCGCGGAGCCATTTAAATTGTGCGTGCATGGCGCTTTAATCGGTCACACCCACATTTCCTGTGCTCATGTTAGACATGCCCTGTTTTTTTTCGTATTTTTATGTTTTAGATATCTGGCAAAAGCTCGGATAACGTACAGAATATATAAGTGCTGCCATCTCTCGGTGCATACGGTAACCAGACGCACATTTCATATTCGGAACTATTAGAAAATATTGTTTTTAGTTTACCTTTACTTTACTGTTGGAAACTTGATTGATTTGAAATGTTATGCCAATTCATATTTATTATTTAAAAGCCTGTAGTAACTGGAAATGATCGCTTTCTTTGAATTGAGTTCAAATTAAGTGATTGTGTGATTACGGGGCACAGGAAGCATATGGTTTGCAAGGAACTGTTATTGTTTTGAAGTTGCTTCGTGATTTTATAACTTGCAGTAGCCTAACTTATTTGATTTGTGGTTATTTTATTGGTTTTGTGGTGTGAAGTGTGTAAAATGCACTCCATTCATAGTCGTTGGAAGAAGCCTAGGAGCAGGAAATCAAAAAAGAGTGAACGGGCTAGTGTAAATATTAGGAAGCGATGGGGTGACAAATCTATTGCTGAAGTTGTTGATAGTGAATCAAAACCTAAACATTCTTCTCCACAAATTCAAGAGTAGACATGGCAATGCTGTAAGTGTATTTATTATGGGTGCACTTGCTACTCGGAAACTGAAAATGTCCCGTTTAGGCAGAGAAATAAGTGACAGTGTACATAAGATAAGCAAAGACATGGTCGAGGTGCGAAAAAAGAAGTGCATAGCTAGGACCAAACATGACATAAAAACTGCTAGGAAAAACCAAGGCACAAGAAAGAAAAAAGTACAAAGAAGGGGATATGAATGGTGCTGGCAAGTTCTGAGGTAGGTATGATGATTCGAAACGTGTCTGCTTACTAAAATGGCTTTTTCTCGAAAGTGTATTTTTTTTTCAGTGTTTAAAATGCCCCATACGCATCAGTTTTGATCAAAATGACTTGAAATTTAAAATACACTTACAGTTTCATAGTATTCATAATTTGTAGTATTCACTTTGAAAATGGTTGGTACATTTTTGAATTATGATGTGCCAGGCCATGGAATATTGGAGTTTCTTGTAAGTTTTATACAATGTACCAAAAATACCTTTATAACGTAGAAGTACTAACCAGACTATAAAAATCATAGTACAATTTATTAATTAGTCCTTCTTAACTATAATGAAAAAGTTTTGAGATGGGAAATGTAAAATTGTTGCACCTAGGACAATTTTCATTTTTTTAATGATCATTTTTTCAAAAGTAACCACTCAATCCAATTCATTTTTTTTATGTTACTAACAACAACTCAATCCTAGAAGTTCATGTAAATTACAAAACATAGAAAACTCAATAGGGTCCCGCCTTAAACAATAATCCCTAAACTAGAATAATATGCAGTACGAGTACTGTGCTGAGATGATAGAACTGCAACATAGGCTACACTAACAGTGTTTTTCTACTGTTAATATGTTAACTGAATGAAGAGTTGCAATATCTTTTGCTTAAGTGATGTACCATCCTGGCACTTGGCTGCACTGAAAGTGTAAAACCACCTCCAGGGTGACTGGGGAAGGAATCGAACCCATATCCACTCACTTAGCCTCACAAGGCAGATTAATCCTCTTCCCAACTCTCTGACCAAGGCTGGATAGCAAGCGTAAGGAGTCGCAAGATCATGGGAGGCGGACTATGAACACTGGACTCTGTTTTTATGAACTGTGCGGTATTTAGCTAGAAGTTGGACGTCATTGCCCTTCCCCACTGGCTAAGATGTATAGCGATCGTATTGTGCAGTCAACATTCCATTCCTGGAATAAAGACTATCATTGAGAACCATTAGTCACTGGGCGGTGGTACGACGCCTGGCGCCTGCCGGACGCGTATCGATCCTCTCATACTGCACTCTCTGACACGAAATGAAAGGCTCCGTCGTCTTCAGGTGTTTCTCAGACAATATGACGCTGTAAATCAATAAGTGACAAGTAAAGAAACGTCGTACGACAGCTCCCAGAGGCTTGGTGCTTGTACAAAAACAGTGTGGCACATCTCAGACTTGCTTCTAGCACATTACTCTGAATATAGCGGCTTCGGTGGCGTAGTTGGTAGCATGCTGAGTTGCTGTGCCCAAGATCTCGGGTTCAAACCCGACCGAAATCATCGGAATCTACAAGAGCGTAAAAATCCTTCAGTATACCTTCCTTCGGAGGGGAAGTAAACCCGACAGTTCCATGTCATAGGTTAATGGCATGTAAAAGATCCTTCCACTACCTAACTAGTGTGAAACTAAATTTCTAGGACGCTTTATCAAAGTTCCAATGTTCACCACTAGGTGTCAGTGACATCTGGTAGTGAAAGTTGGAACTACCTGAAATTGTACGGAACTTGTAGCTCACCCTATGGGTGTCCGCATTGAAGCAGCTACAGCCTCTGGCGAGCCGAACATGTCCTCGGACACTCCCGGCACTAAAAGCCATACGATAAATAAATAAATAAATAAATAAATTAATAAAACTCTGAATATGTCTGTTCTATCAGCTTCTACGGCTGTGCGTTTTAACCAGGAGATTGTCAATCAATTCAAAGATGGTTGCCGTGCATTAAATTCGGGGGTAAGACGGGGGTATGAGTGTTACTACACACTCGGTCACAGAAACCACGTTAGCTACTTGTTCATGGCCCACATGATGAATACCTGCATAAGTGTCATTTTCATTTTGAACCAGCTATTGTACTTCGATAGGGTCAATCATTATTCGCGACACCTCGTAGAGGTGCCAGATATTGATGGATATGCGGTTCGACATAAAGATCTCACATATTGTTGGATATACTGTACCCGAGGTTGCAGGATCAAATCCTGGCACTGCCAGTTGGCATTTGAGGGTGCTCAAATGCGAGGGAGCCGTGTCAGTAGATTTACTGGCATGTTAACGATCCCCTCCGGGGCAATATTCTGACACCCCGGCGCCTCTGAAAGCCGCAGTAGCTAAAATGGACTTAAAACTAATAACAGTATTATAATTATAGTGTATGATATAGAGATCTCAGAAAAAGGTAGGAATAAAAGTGAAGGAAGATTGTAGTTTTACGTGCCCGTGAATCTTGTGATTATGAGCCACGGGACCTCCTTTTTACGTGGAATCCGAACCACAGGACATGGCATTTCACTTCGAAAATCTCACATGCATTGACCGGGAATCGAACCCGGACCGCCTTGGTGAGAGGCATACAGCTAGACCGCTGAGCCACCACGCCCCCGAATAAAAGTGACGGAAGAATTGACAACACAACGTATCGTTTAATATACTACATATAAGGTGCGTTCAAAAAGTAACGAGACGGAGGCTGTAATGCGCAAACTGGTGACGACATCGGCTAATCGTGGTGTGTGTAACGAGGTGTGGTCCCGACCAGGGCGTGGAAGGTCACAGCCCGTCACTAGAGGGCACGCGTGCACGTCACGTGACGATACAAAGCGAGCAGTAGCATGCATCAATCGTCCAACCAAGACCAAGACAGTAGGCCATTCGACATGCTTCCAGGTGTGGTTGAAGACTGTAGGGCACCCATTGGGCACACACTGTCCGCAAGTGCAGTCGTTCCTTCATGATGGTGTGCACACTTCCGACGCTCAATCCGACCACGGCGGCTATGGCGTTCACTGTCACTCGGCGGTCCTGGGTAATGAGTGCATCAACCAGCTGGACGTTGTCATCGGTAATGCAGGGGAGTGCCCCAGACCCGGCATCATCGGCTAACAACATCCGTCCTTATCTGAAGCGCTTGTGCCGCGCCTTGACCCTTGCAGTGTTCGCCGTACACTTGTGACATTCGGCGATGAATGACCGTTCCCCTTACTCCTTCCGCTGACAGAACCGAACAACACCTCTTTGCTCTTCGTTTGACGTCTCAATGTCACTGATTGCAATGCGACTGGCAGCGTTGGACGATTGATGCATGCTGCTGCTCGCTTTGTTTCGTCACGTGACGTGCACGCGTGCCCTCTAGCGACGGGCTGTAACCTTCCACGCTCTGGTCGGAACCACACCTCGTTACACACGCCACGATTAGCCCATGTCGTCACCGGTTTACACATTACAGCCTCCGGCTCGTTACTTTTTGAACGCACTTATAATAGGCATCGACTGTCAGTGTGGCGCAGCGGTAACTTTCTCTGGCGCAGTCAGTTGACATTTGAGGGTGTGTGGGAGCCATGTCAGTCGATTTACTGGCACAGTAAAGATCACCTTGGGGGCGAAATCCGGGCACCCTGGTGTTTCTAACAGCCACAGTAGTCAAAAGGGACGTATAATCATTAACATTATTATTATTATTATTATTATTATTATTATTATTATTATTATTAAAAGGGACGTAAAATAATTAACACAATTTATTAATAATAATAATAATAATAATAATAATATAAACTAAACCTCACTCGGGCTTAAAGTAGCTTTCTATAAAAAAAAATACAGTCAGTCTGAAAGACTAGACGTTATATCATTTCAAATGACGCAAGCTACAAATGCTACACATGTTAGAAAGGCTCAGGAGGGCGTCTCGCTTCGCTCGATGCCCCAGAACTCTTTCAACAGACTCCATTACCCATTAACTTAGGCTTCCCGTGCGGGCACCTCTTTAAGGGTCACCCTGTATTTCAGTCTGACATCTTTTACAACTCTTTAAGAGTCACCCATTATTTGAATCTGATATATCGCAAATCTCTTTAAGGGTCACCCTGTTTTTGAATTGAATCTAACATACTGTACACCTCGTTATGTGTCACCCTGTAATTTGCTGTGACATCCTGCACACCTCTTTAGGAGGCACCCTGTATTCTTATCTGGCATCGTGTATATCTCTTTAAAAGTCACCCTGTATTCTTGTGTGACATCTTGTACACCTCTTTAGGAGTCACCCTGTATTCTTCTCTGCCATCTTGTACACCTCTTTAAGAGTCACCTTGTATTCTTATCTGGCATCTTGTATATCTCTTTAGGAGTCACCCTGTATTCTTGGGTGACATCTTGTACAACTCTTTATGAGTGACCCTGTAATCTTGTCTGACATCTTGTGCACCTCTGTAGGGGCCACCCTGTATTCTTCTCTGTCATCTTGTACACCTCTTTAAGAGTCACCTTGTATTGTTATCTGACATCTTGTATATCTCTTTAGGAGTCACCCTGTATTGTTATCTGGCATCTTGTACTGTATTTTGCTCAGACATCCTGCACACCTCTTTAGGAGGCACCCTGTATTCTTATATGGCATCTTGTATATATCTTTAGAAGTCACCCTGTATTCTTGTGTTCACCTCGCTCAAAGCCCCAGGTCGCTCGACGCCAGGCCTCTTTCAACAGACTCCAATAATCATTATCGTCTGCTTCTCGCTCCCCGCGTGAGCATGACGTCACGTTCCCGCGCAGCTGCATGACGTCACTTCCCGCGCGGCTGCATGACGTCACGTCCGTCTTCATGTCCGTGTCCGTAACGCATAACGATGGACCCCAACCATAACGACGAAGTCGACAAGATCATTGGAAATGATAAAATAATGTTGCCTAGAATGGAAATGCAATGACAATGGCTAATTAACGCAAGTGTAAATGAGTGGGATGTATTTAGAAGACACCGCCGTTTGATAAAAGTCTAAATAATTCAATATCAGGCCACAACAAAACGCATTTTCAGCAAGTTTTTTAGGTATTATTTTATTTTGGCATTTTATCACTTCAATACTTAACTTTTGGGAAGTGTGCTGACCCCCTGTACCCTTCCTGTGGCTACGCCACTGCTTTAACTCACACAATACTGACGACAAAACTTCACTTAAATAGCGCCGCTCATTTATTTAAAAAATCGTATTTTATTTCACCAGCTAATCTCCTGTTGTATCACATCGAGGAGCTTTTTTAACGGTAGGATGTCCGGAAAGTGGGTTTACCACTAAATGAAGAAGATAATCAAATCCAGCCCATCATCAGCGCGCTGATACATATTTGATAACCGTCCCAAATGAAGCTCATCATCAATTTTCATTTTGGCTGCTCAACTTGCAAAGCGATAAACCAGCGCGATGTATGTAAACGAGCGATTGATTTGTTATTCCGTCTGCAACAGGCTGGCCGTGGAGATAACACTTTATTGTGACCAATGAGCGTCATCATCTCATGCTAGATGTAAACTCAACTGAATGACAGACTAGGATGTTTTTTTTTTGTCGGTCACGAGTCAAAAAATAGAGACCAGGAACTACCTTACTCTTTAGGGCCCGGATGTTGATGACATGTCATCTTTTTACTGAGCTGTCTGAAAAAATGCTGAAGTGCATAGAAACTCCAGACGGGCAGAAACTCCGGACGGGCCACCCCACCTTCAAATATGTCATTTTTATTTTGCATCTTTTTGCATTTTTTTTCCTATTTTTCCATTTTAGGAACATTTTTTTAAAGTTTGGTAGATTTCTTTAGTCTTATTTTAGAGAAATTGGCCTTTTGAGGTAATTTCTTTTACAATTTAGTCATGTCACAGCTTTATATGAGGGAGTTACTTGTCTCAAAGTTAAGAAGAAGCTAGTGGCTGATACAAGATAATTTAAAATATTGAAATATTGATTCCATTTCCTTAATCAACCGGGTGGAAACTAGTCCTAGCAACAATCGTGGCGAAATTGTTTCGGGTATTGCATCAAACAAGCGCTGGGCAAAAACACCCGGCATAAAACATTCTGCAAAATCTCAGACATTCTTTCTGGTGAAAACTTCGGCATGGATGGGATTGAGGAGGATTTAGCAGCAAACGACCTTCCTCACTTCAAGTACGCTCCGATCACATCAGTTGATGTTGAAGGCAGCTTTTCGAGATATCAAACTTGTTGGCTGATAACCGCAGATCATTTACATTTGACAACATCAGAATGCCAGTCGTAGTGCAGTGTAACTCAGGCTAAAGTGAACATAAACCTCTCGTTAAGTGCTAGAAATCTATTTTGATTCTCCATTTTATAGTGCATTTTTCGATTTTTAGGTCATTGGTTAGTCATTTTTGACATTTTTAAGTGCATTTTTAAACTTTTTTACGGCATCAACATCTGAGCCCTGGTGATCATACATAAAATATATGTGTATAGTAGCAACCTGCCCGGTATCTTTAACGGTATACCGAGCGTTAGCTTAAAAGACGCATGGACGGCAGGTTCCAGACTCAGTTCAGAAAAGCCGAGGTGAACAGCGAAACTCCAAACACATATACTCTTCTCTGAAGTCTTATCCCGACACGAGTAGAAAATTAATATCGGGAGTTTCCGCCAACACAAAGTTACACATTTCTCTACAGAAAGTGCTTTAGTGCTTCAAGGAACAACGAAATTCGACTGGCCGAAGCTGGGGTGATAGGCTCGCTCGCTAGCTCGTAAACTCACTCCGAAGCTAGTAATATAAATTGCCACGGTGGATGAGTGGTTAACGTGTCGATCTACTAACTCCAAGCTTACAGGATCGCTCCTGGCCGTGGTAAGTGATTTTTGAAAGGTGGCAAAAATTACGACATGCATGCCATACGATGATGGCATGTCAAAGAACCCATTTGAATTCAGTAGGCCGTGTTCATTATGGCAAAATTAATATCGGGAGTTTCCGCCAACACAAAGTTACACATTTCTCTACAGAAAGTGCTTTAGTGCTTCAAGGAACAACGAAATTCGACATGCAAGCCACCCTCTGGGTGTCAAATAACAAAGCTTGCACCCGGCACCGGAGGCCATACGATATTATTATTATTCCACTGAATGGAGATTGATGGAAGAAATGAAAATGTAAAAACACTTATAGTAGACATATGCTCTCGCGGACTTCTTTGTAGAACTTTTCATGCTGAACAATTCTTACACTCACAGCTTACGGATATTTTTAACGGTCTTCCCAGTGTAAGCTTTCAAGACGCACGGACGGCAGTATTTTTTTCGAATCGATTCACTGCTATCTTTACTCATCGGCTTCCTTTGGTCACAAACAAATGTTCTTCTACAGAAACCTTCCTCGAGATATCCTTTACAGAATGGTGAAAACTGCATCAAAATCCATCCAGTGGTTCTCGAGATTACCCGCTACTTCCAAGAATCGCGGACTTTGTTTTATACTAATAAGTAGATATTTTTAGGGTATACAGCATAAATACTTGTTTTCCCGCCTAATGTGACAGAAAGGAGCCCGGCACAAGTTTTGAGACCCTGAAGGCGTCAGAGATGAATTCTCTGACATACTGTAAATGTGACAGAAGGTGGTAGCGATGTAACTGATGTTCCGTCTGTCATAAAAACCAGCCGTGATACCTTTACACTTTATCCAACCTATGTATTACAGCAACCTGTGACCGGCCGCAGTGAATGGTGCTGACTTAGCCTCAGTGGGAGGGAAGAACTGATGGTTATTGACTGTGGCGTCGCTACTGAAGACTGAGTGGTCCTCAGGACCCTCGGCCATTTCGGGAACTCTTGCGCAAATCAATTCCAGACTTTAATGGGGCGAATCGCTTCTGCTCTTACTCTTCACTTCTCTAATGGGATTGTCTGTACTGAGCTCGCCAGTCTTCTCCATCAGCGGCTTTGGTGGCGTAGTCGATAGCATGCTGAGCTTCTATGCCCAAGATAGCGGGTTTAAACCCGGCCGAAGCCGTCGGATTTTTTAAAAGCGTTGAAAGTCCCTCAGTATGCCTTCCTTCTGAGGGGAAGTAAAGCCGGCGGTCCCATGTCATAGATTTATGGCATGTTAAAGAACCTTCCACTAATTGCACCTGTGTGAAGCTAAATTGCATAGGTTAAGAATGTAAACAACGCTCTTAGGTTTCTACGTTCGTTGCCAAGAGCCGACTGTGGAGTCGTCTAGTAGCTAAGTTCTGAACTTGGCCTTGTAGTCATTGACGGTGGCGCTTGTCGGCAAAAGTAGGAACTATTTGAAAAATTCTAAGTTGCAGTCTGTACTTAAATTTAAAAAAAAACAGATAACACACACTAATGCAGTCATCACAATTAACACCGGTTATCAGACAGATTCTGCACACACCCAAAGTACACGGGGCTTCATGACCGCGTTGTCGCAGCCCCTAAACTTAAGAACCAACCAACCAACTTCTCCATCAGGCCTGCAGCTCGCTTGTAGGAGCTACGTTGGCCTTAATCTAAGAACCATCTCGGCATTCGCTTGGAGTAGAGGTGGGTAAACATCGTTAATCACGAGGCTGAGTAAATCCTGTGGCAACGCATCAATCAGACTAGTATTCTTCTTCATCTTTCCTCGATTTTGTCCATCTTTGGACCGTGGAAGATAACCAATTGCATTCACTGTCTCTTACTTCCTTTACTCTTTCTCTCCTTCCAGTAGTTGTTCATTACTTCACTTTGTCTCGTTCTTCTCTCTTCCGTCCAGATGTTAACCCGCTTCTTCTTTTCCTTGTCCAGGACACACTTGAAATGTTTTATCATATTTCTGGAAATTGGTCCGTCCTGAATAATATCTATTATTACTTCGATCTCTTTCATATCCCTTTTTATACTTTGTACCCATTAATTACCATTCTTGCTTTTGTATACATGACTGAAAATTTGTTTAGTGAGTCTGGCGTTATTCATCCTCATTACGTGTCCGAAGAAATTGATCCTCCTTTTCCTGATCGTATGGTACATTTTTTCAATTCCTTTATTTTCGTAGAGGTCGTCATCTTTAGCCTACTTTTCACATTTTGTAAAAATGAGGAAAAAGTAGACTTATGAGATCGATCCGGGAAAATGTGTGTCTGTCTGTCTGTCCTTCTGTCTGGCTGTGTGTGTGTGTGTGTGTCCCTATCAACTCCTAATCGGCTGTAGTAATCGAACCCAAATTTGGTATGAGTAAAGATCTCAATCTGAATATCTCAACGCCGTATTTGAAAATGATGTCAGTGCTACCAACTGCTGAAAAATCACATTGACATTTCGGCTCCATGTTGTATATCTTGGAAGGTATGCATGGGAGCTATACCAAAATTGGCACACTTATAGATAATAATATATCAGTTTAATTTCCAGGAGGCCATACATAACAGTGTTGCCAAAATGATTCTATGCCTGCTGATAGGTCCAATTTTCAAATGCATATAACTTCTACACTATCAATTGGATTTCAACCAAATTTTGCGTGTACTATGGGTTGATAGGCAGATATGACGGAGCGCAATCTTAGGAGCCACCAGGTCTGCCAACTGTTAATAAATGCACTCTCTATTGTTTTATCCAAATACCAATATATCAGAAAGCATGCAAGCCGACAGCTTTAAACTATGCACACGTATAGTACCTGACATTCTAGATTAATTTTGAGAAACTAATGGACCTGAGTACTACCAACAGGATTCTAAGCCTGCTGATAGGAATAATTGTAAATACATGTAACTTCTATACTATCAATTGGATTTCAACCAAATTTCGTATGTGCTGTGTGAACTATAACATATATGACCTTGCGTATTCTTAAGAGCAACCAGGGCTGCCAACGGTTAATAAATACTTTCTCTAGTTTTGTTACCCTAATATCAATTTATCAGAAAGTATGCAAGCCAATAGTTCTAAACTTTGCACACGTATAGTACCTGACATTCTAGATTAATTTGGAGTAACTAATATACGTCCGTGCTGCCAACATGATTCTAAGCTTGCTGATAGGTCCAATTTTAAAATGCATGTAACTTCTATACTAACAAATGGATTTCATTCAAAATTGGCACAATAATAGATCATATTTCTGATTATTTCTGACCAATACATGCATGACATTGTTGCCAACATAATTTTACGCGCGCTGTTTGATCCAATGTTTAACTGCATGTAACGTCCATACTATCCATTGGACTTCAACCAAATTTTGTATTCTGTACCTTAAGAGATGGAACTGAGAATCTATTCTGTCACCAGGGCTGCCAACTGTAGTGCTTTATTAGGCTACATTATGCCAGTTATATTTCGATCTAATTAGACATTTCGATATTACTAACTCAATTTCGTCATTATTCTAATTAGGTCCATATAGATTAATCATTGGAATTAATCTTACATTTCGAGAAAAGTAGGCTCTTTAGTTCGTCACGGAACTTCTTGTTCTGTATCTGAACTCTCCACTTTCTGTTTTTAATGGTCCCAATATTTTTCTAAGTATCCTTCTTTCCTTTCTCTCTAGCTCTTCTATTTCGCCTTTCTTAATAGAAAACATACATTCTGAAGCATAGAGACCTTCCGGCTTAATTACCGTATTGTAATGTCGTATTTTAGTTGCAATAGAAAGATTTGTCGTATTGTAAGTAACCTTCGTCAGTTGAAAAGCTTGCTCCAATTTTTGTATTCTTGCTCTAATAGCTTCTTTGTCTTGTCCATTAATTTGAATCATTTCTCTCAAATACTTAAACTTTTCTTCCTTGTCAATTTTTATGGAGTCTGTTATTAAAACTGTAGGGGAATTTCTAATAGCCTATTAGTCATAAATTTGGTCTTCTCAAAAGATACCTGAAGTCCAACTTTCTCTGCTATCTTTCTCAAAAGGTTTATTTGGACACACACTGTTTGTATATTTTCTGAAGAAATGCCAATGTCATCAGTAGGGGGCGGATTTCTATGACCTAAAAATGTATGAAATATGTATGCATTTATGACCTTAAAAACATAAAAATATGACCTATAAAATTCAAAATATGACTTTAACCTTACACAATTTACAGAATAATATCACTCCATCCGTACTGAATATGTTTTCACCGAACTCGCGAACAAAACTTCGTAACTTCCCACAAATTGAGACTTTCGTTTTAGGCATATTGAAAAGAACTGAATGACTGAAGTTCCCTAATGAGTGACCAAGGTCTTTCAGTGTGTTGAAGGTGGAAGAGGGAAGAGCGAAGGAGAGAGATAAGAACGATGACAAATAACTGCGGAATTACCTCTGCTTCCGTGTAAACAATAGCCCAGTTTCCAGGAATTGACCCAGCTAGCAAACAGTAGCTCTTACCTGTTAGAAACATTCCACACACTACTTTAGAATGGTTCTTCAGTACTATATTCCAGTCAATCCTGAACAATAATTTCTAGAGCTTATTCTGATTTTTATAAAACGAAATTTAAATTAAAATTACCAAAATATGGCAATTATAATGATATTTTGTTCAAATATGCCATAAAACTTAAGAAAGCCTAAATATGTGTTTATATGCCCAATAAAACCTGTTTAATTTTGATTATCATGCTTGGAAACCTGTTGAAATACAAGACTATAAGATATAATGTTAAGAGGGAAATTTTGACTTGTCATAGAAATCAGCAAGGACCAAGCAATTGATACCTACCCATTTAAATTTCGATCCAAGTCTTATTTCATGGTAGAGTCCTCAGTATTTTTCTTTTGCAAATCCACTATTTAATCCCGGACCTCAGAAGTGACAAGCCACTACACCACGAGGTGGTCTTGCACACAGGAAAGTGGACTTATTAACCGTGGAAGGAGAAACGCAGAGCCGGGAATGTGTTGGGCGATACATCCTGGGCTCAGTCCTTCTTTTGTGCTGACACTTAGATATGTCTCTGATAACATGAAACTAAAATAACTTGGTGACGTAAACCCACGACCAGTGCGCTTATGGTGGAGGATAGTGATTAGCCGGTAATTGGAGTAATGAATGGCTCTGTGTCGTGGTAGAAACCCCTCCAGAGACGAGTGTGTGACCTAATTGACTCCAGCTTAGCGTCACCCCAACCCCCAGTACTGAGACACAGTAGCTCCTACCAGATCTGCTACAGACCAACTGAGCAATGATATCTGTAAATACGTAAGATCGACACGTTACAAAAGTTATAAAGAGCATTTGTATTTCAATAATTGTTGTACACAAGTGATAAACTAAACAGGATCTAATAATACTCACATCACGATCCAAACAAGTCATCCAATTAGAAACAAGTAGTTCTGTGAAGAACCTCGTGACACCTTATTTATTCGTAACGCCGATCTCCCCCCCCCCCCCCCCCCCCCTATGTACTGTAAATATGTCCATCCCTTATTATTAGCGGCTTCGGTGCCGTAGTTGGTAGCATGCTGAACTGCTGTGCTCACGATCGCGGGTTCAAACCTGGTGAAAGTCGTCGGAATTTTTAAGAGCGTTAAAATCCTTCAGTAGACCTTCCTTCGGAGGGAAAGTAAAGCCGGCGGTTCCATGTCATAGATTTATGCCATGTAAATGATCCTTCCACTAACTAACCTTGTGTGAAGCTAAATTTCTAGGTTAGATTTCGTTGAAACTCTCTATCAAAGTTCCTACGTTCACCACTAGGTGTCAGTGCCATCTGGTAGCAAAAGTTCGAACTACTTCTTGAAATTGTACGGAATTGGGTGTCCACATTGAAGCAGCTATAGCCTCTAGCGAGCCGAACGTGTCCTCGGACACTCCCGGCACTAGAAACCATACGCTAAATAAAAAGGAAGCTTGTAGTTTAACGTGACCGTTAATCTTGAGATCATGAGCCACGGGACCTCCTTTTTACGTGGAATCCGAACCACAGGACATGGCATTTCACTTCGAAAATCTCACATGCATTGACCGGTAATCGAACCCGGACCGCCTTGGTGAGAGGCATTCAGCTAGACCGCTGAGCCACCACGCCCCTATACGCTAAATAAATAAATAAATGAAATGAATTAATAGAGAAACAGTAGGGGTTCTGACCCACCCATTGTTTTTGGGACCTGACTGTACTTTGAGCAGAACCCCTATGGCTCCTCTACTAATGTTTTTTTTTTTGTCCTGGGGACATAGGACTTGTTTTTTCTTTGAGAGGGGGAGGGGGGGTGGGTGGGGGGGGGTAAACAACAATAAATATAACAATAAAGGGTATAGATAGGCTACCTTTTGTTTAAGCTGATATATGACAATTTAGAATTTTTAGTTTTGGGAATATAGCCTTCTTTCCAAATTGAACGTTTTTGGAAAAACCATGACGAATAGAAGGAACTAGTGTGAGGACTCCGCCATTATAGCACGGTAGTTTGTGGTCCCGCCGCTACAAGCACTGCAAGCGATAATCTCCATCAACCTGTACCAGGGTTGTAGGCACTACAAGCACGCCATCAAAAAACAGCAGTTGAAAAACAAGCAACAACTCCATAAACCCATCCCCTCACTCCTCTCCCTCTCACCAACACTTCCCCCACGCAATCCTAGCACTCTACATCAAATCCTACAGCTTTTAATCACGCCAGCAGCACAATAAACTTAATAAATCCGGGCTACAGAACAGACCAAAAAACTACACTTTAAGCTAAACCAAATTCACTTCTCAGCTCGACATAAGCCATAATACAAGTTAAAACCTTTACAAAACATACTCTCCCTACTGTTTTACAACTATTAAACTAACTATTCGCACTCAAAACCTAAAATCCCTGAAACGGGAGCTAATTTAAAAACGCAATAGCCTAGCCCGATTACGTCTCCGGCAGTGCTACTGCATATGCATTTCAGGGTGTATGTAGCCCCACCAGTTCTGGTGCACCCTAGATAATGCTACACCCTCAGGGGCTCCCGGCTGGTGAGTTCGGGAGTTGGCGACCCCGAGGGATTCCTGAGCTGGGTCCGTTTTCCCCCTTTTGTCCCTTCCCTTTGGGGCTGACCCTCTCCTCTCTCCCCTCCCCTCTCCTCATAATCCTCTCCTCTTTTCCTTATATTTTCTTTTCTCTTTCAGATTCTCGCACTGTTTTTGTTACTTGGTTCCCCGTGTATCTAAATTCCCTTTTAGGATTTTTTTAAGGTATTTTAATCTACGTCGCATTTAGTAAGTCTTTTCGATCTAGATTGCATTTTGTGTGTGTTTTTCAATCTCAATTGCATTTTGTAAGGATTGACAATCTAAATTGCTTTTTAGTATGTCTTTCAATATCCGGGCCGGGGCTTTTGTTAGTTTTTTGAATTTCAATTGCATTTTGTATTTTCAACATACCCCGCTTTGTTCAAGTAGTTAAGTCTCAATTGCAATTTTGTGGGTATTTTGAATCTCCATTACATTTTGTGCGTATTTTCAATCTCATTTGCATTTTGTAAGTATTTTGATTTCACATGCATTTTGTAGGTATTTCGACTGTACGTTGCATTTTGTACGTATTTTGGACTTAACCTACATTTTGTGCGTATTTTTCAATCTATTCCTTTTCGAGTATTTTAGTTCAAAATTCCCTTATGTACGTATTACCGCTCTCCATTTGGTGAGTAGTTTCAATCTGAGTTCCTTTTTGTAAGTATTTTCCCTGCTACATAAGGCATAGTTGTTGGGGCTCATTGTCTTTTTTATCTAAACCATTTTCGTTTCATCCATAGCAGTGAGCTGCTTTTTATCTTCATCCTTTCATTTCACGCCATTTCATTTCATCAGGGGCCGATAACCTCTATGTTAGGCCCCTTAAAACAACAATTATCATCATCATCATCGCATATGCATTCATAACTTCACAATAACTTCCAAATTACGACTAAGTGAGCTATCTGCCTGAGTAGTTACAGGTGTTACCGGCTTTCCTGGGACGATGGGTCACCAAACCGGTATTTAAACTCAATTATTAAGCTTTAATTAACCAAATTGAGAGGAAACAGATCAGACCAAAAACGTACTTTTTAAGCTATACCAAATTCACTTCTCAGTTCGACATAAACTTTAATTCAACTCAAAACCTACACAAAACATACTCTCCTTACTCTTTTACAACTATTAAACGAACTATTCGCACTTAAAACCTAAAAACCCTGAAAAGGGAGCTAATTTAAAAACGCAATAGCCTAGCCCGATTACGTCTCCGGCAGTGCTACCGCAACTGCATTCATAACTTCACAATAACTTTTGTATAATTTGGTGCAAAATGATGGGTTTTAAAGCTATCTGGATTCAGTTTTTCAACCTATTTATTGTGATGTTTTATGTACGGTATGGTTAATGTCAAACGCAACTAATACCATTTTATCCATAATGTAGAATCTTGGGCTTATGCCGTGTTTTATTTATTCAAACTCGACGCGTTTCGAAAGAAACCATGTCTTTCTTCATCAGGAATAGACGGAAATACGACTAAAGAGAAAGCAACAAAGAAACTAAAAAAGGTGCCCTAAGATGATCAATGAAGTGTATCTAACACGTCCTTCGAGAAGTGTATGTGGCATTCTTTTCCAGGCCGAGAAAGTAATTACCGGAAAATTAAACTCAAAATCGATGTGGAGCGAAATATTTATGATTGTATCGATTCCAAAGGAACAATTTCAGTTGATCATTCAGGAGCTGGCTGCTGTCTTCAGCGTGTCATGGATATTATCCCTAGACTTGTTTATTTTGGGTGCCGATTCATCTTCAGAACGAAGGAAATCCGCCGAGATTTGCAATCTCGAACATCCGCCAAGTCTTCACGCAAGCTTTCGAAAGTTCAGTACCGTAGCTGACAAAATGAATTGGTTAGTAGAGAGTTACTTTAAATAGTTTATGTGTGCTTGTTTTAATATGCTGGGGATTAGCCGTGTTTTTTATCTGTTTCTGTATACTCCAGGAATCTGTGCGTTCCGTAACATGCAATGAAGACCGTAGTTCTTATTTCCATGAATTATATTTTCCATTGTGCCCTGCCGTGCTATTTTAATTGTAACAGCTAATTACTTTTTAAAAGAGTACTAGTTACAAAGTAATTCGTTTCCCTTAGCACCATCCCTAAGACCAGCTGACCCCGCCAGTGTGGAACTTACCCACTCTAGCGCTGCCTGGCGGGGCGCGCTTGAACTTCAGGAGTCTTCTCACTTTCTCCTTCTATTCGTCATGGAAAAACATTAAAAAATACAATGTTTTATTGTATAGATAAAGGGCGTAGAGACCTTTTGTTTAAATAAATAAATAAATAAATAAATAAATAAATAAATAAAATAAATAATCCCTTATTATTATTAAAGTTCCTGTTAGTAAAACAACACTGTGGAATCTTTACTGAATTTAGTAACGTCGTCACAGCAGAGAGTAACGCTTACTAGTAACGGCAATTGAAGTAGCATGTTACGTCTGTAGATTAAGAAGGAGGGCGGTTGAGAATATTCGAGCAGTTCACCCTATATTAATAAAAGGAACTGCTTGTGATTTATTCGCGTGTATATTATTACTGTATGATATTTTTCTCCTCTCGCTTTAGTAAACTGCGAAGAAGAACAGTGAGCCAGAAACATCTTGAGTATATTTCTCCCATTTTTTAGAGCGCCACTAACATACGAGTCCAGAGAGCGCAGTATCGAGATATAAACACAAACTGCTGCAGCCTGCAATATGACTGTGGAGTTATTTCTTGACATCGCTATTATAGCGAGCGTGTGCTTGTTTCCGTCTCCCCAGCGGACGAACATTCAAAACCCTGGGAGTTACAATAAAGTTGCTGGATCACCATAGAAATGTTTCTCCTCACTGCAGAGCTTTTATTTCAGAAGCGAGCTATTGTCTCCCGTTTTCTAATTATAGAAATGCTCGCAAAACACATTTCAAATTGATCAAAAAGTAAGAAAATTTGAATTTTGTGAATGGAATTAACAATTTGTTAAATATATTATTTATTTTTTAATGTTGGATACATATCTTAGCGGACAAACTAGGGCTCAGAGGCAGATAACCTAGCTGTTCCGCCCCTTAAAACCTCAAAACCTAACTAAAGCAGGGGTCCCTATCCCAGCAAAAACGTAAAATTAAGCAATTTCCAAACGTTGAAAGGTTTCAAATTGTGAGTCTTGGAGAGCTCTATCACACTAAAAAACAAGTAGTTCCGTGAAGAACTATACAGCCTATTTTCATATATCCTACTCGTGTTTATTGTCTATCAACATACACAATTTCAGTTTGGTTTTTGTGATAGATTCCTAGATATTGTGAACCGTCTAAATATTTCAGATGGTCGCCAGGTTGGATTTTTATTTATGTACTATTTGATCATAAAATGAACAAGTAGTTCCGTGAAGAACTATACAGCCTATTTTCATATATCCTACTCATGTTAATTGCCTCTATCTACATACAAAATTTCAGTTTAATTGCTGTAACAGATTCGTAGATATTGAGAACCATCTAAATATTTCAGATGGTCGCAAAGTTGGATTTTTATTTTTGTACTATTACATTAAGATTATTGTGTACGGGTGGTATACAAACTTCAATCGCATGATTAGAACACATGAAGTAAAAACGAGATTTTAAAATTACGCATAGCAGCCATCTTGTGATTAAGCAAACAATTGAAATAAATTAGATGCCAGTGGATCAACATTTGTATAAGCATTTAACGTGCAACGTTTCACGGCACTCGGATAGTTAATTCGCGAGAAACGTCCATTTACATATTTATACTTCGCGTCGCCACCATGTTGGATTTGTGCTCACCAGGTTACTGAAAGTCCTATAGGTGAACATATGTTCATAGTCTCAATGAACATTAAAAAATTCAGTTTGGTTGCTGTAAAAGATTCATAGATATTGAGAACCGTCAAAATATTTCGGAAGCTCGCCATTTAGGATTGTTACATGTATAGGCCATAGAGTTATCTACCATTCAAGGACAATTATTGCCAAGGTTCATTATTCAAACTTTCACTACGATCACATGATTACGACACAAGAAATAAAAACTTAATTTTAAAATTTCGCACAGCCGCCATCTTGAGGTTATGTAAACAATTGAATTAAATTAGATGGCAGTGCATTACAAACTGCCAAATCATTTACTGTACCACATGTCACGGCGCTCAGAGAGTAAAATCACGAGAAAAGTCTATTAAAATATTTCAAATTCGCTTGGTCGCCATGTTCGTTTTGTACCTTACAGGTTTATGAAATTACATAGGTAAACTTGTATCAGTACCCTTTATCACCGTACAAAATTGCAGGGTGATATCTGTAATAGTTTCGGAGATATAGAATGTCAGTGAAATATTTCGCACAGCCACCATTTTGAGGTTATGTAAACAATTGAACTAAATTAGACTCCAGTGCATTACAATGTGTAGAAACAATTGCTGTACCAAGTTTCATTACGTTTGGATAGTTAAATCGCGAGAAAAGTATATTTAAAAGTCTCTAATTCGCTTGGCCGCCATGTTGGTTTTGTAGTCACTAGGTTTTTGAAAGTCTCATAGGTGAACTTCTAGTAGTGCCCTTTATCACCGTACACAATTTCAGGGCGATATCGGTAATAGTTTCGGAGATAGTGAATGCTAGTGAAATATTTCGCACAGCCGCCATGTTGGATTGGTGAGACGTAACAAAATTTGAAGGGCACGGTCGAGGTCGCCGGGAATAGCGCTATGAACTTACCGAGTTTCATTGAAATCGCTCCAGCCGTTTAGATTTTATTAGGGGACACACACACACACACCTCATACACACACACACACACACACATGCGCACACGCACACGGACAAAAGGTGATCTCATAAGCCTATTTTTTTTTCAAAATTGAAATTAGGCTGAAAATAGGCTAAAAATCTAAATTTCGAAAATCACTTTCGACCTAAATGCAGTTCCGAAAATACTGTCTAGAGTTGGTTTTCTTTATGATACAAGAGGGGGAGGGAGTGGTGGCGCAGCGGTCATGCTGTTAGCCTCTCGCCACGGCTGACCGGGCTCGATTCCCGATCAATGCACGTGAGATTTTCAAACTGAAATGCCATTACCTGTGATTCGGATTCTACGTAAAAAGGAGGCCCCGTGGCTCATGATCGCGAGATTAACGGTCCCGTAACACTATAATCTTCCTTTTTTAGCTGATTTTCAATTTTGAAAAAATAGGCTTATGAGATCACCTTTTGTTCATGTGTCAGTGTGTGTGTGTGTGTGTGTGTGTGTGTGTGTGTGAGGTGTGTGTGAGGTGTGTGTGTGTGTCCCCCTAATAACTTTTATACGGCTGGAGCGATTTCAATGAATCTCGTTAAGTTCATAGCGCTACCCCGGGCAACCCCGACCGTGCCCTTCAAATTTTGTTACGTCTCACCAATCCAACATTGCGGCTGTGCGCAATATTTCACCAACATTCAATATCTTCGAAACAATTCCCGATATCACCCTGGAATTTTTTGCGGTGATAAAGAGAACTACTAGAAGTTCACCTATGTTACTATTGAAAAACTGGTAACTACAAAACCAACATGGCGGCCACGCGAATTTGCGACTTTTAAATAGACGTTTCTCGCGATTTAACCAACGAAACGCAATAAAACTTGGTACAGTATTATGTTTATACACTTTGTAATGCACCGACATCAAACTTCGCTCAATTGTTTACATAACCACAAGATGGCGGATGTGCGAAATATTTCATCGGCATTCTATATCTCTGAAACTATTAGCGGTATCACCCTGAAATTTTGTACGGAGATAAACGGCACTACCGGAAGTTCATCTATAAGACTTTCAAAAACCGGTTAACTACAAAACTAACATGGCGGCCAAGCGAATTAAAAATTTTGATGGGCCTTTCTCGCGATTTAATGTTCCAAACGCAATGAAATCTGGTACAGGAAATGTTTATACACATTGTAATGCACTGGTATCCAATTTAGTTCATTTGTTTACATAACCTCAAAATGGCGGCTGTGCGAATTTTAAAATTAAGTTTTTATTTCTTGTGTCGTAATCATGCAATCGAAGTGAAAGTTTGAATAATGAACCTACGCAATAATTTCCCTTTAATGGTACATGACGCTATGGCCTATACATTTAACAATCCTACATGGCGACCATCCGAAATATTTAGACAGCTCTGAATATCTACGAATCTATTATAGCAATCAAACTGAATTTCCTTATGTTCATAGCAGCTATGAACATAATTTCACCTATAGGACTTTAAATAACCTGGTGATCACAAATCCAACATGGCGGCGACGCGTATAAATATTCACATGGACGTTTCTCGCAATTTAACCATCCTAGTGCAGTGAAACTTGGTACAGTAAATCCTTATACGAATGTTAATCCACTGGCATCTAATTTATTTGAATTGTTTCCATAACCACAAGATGGCAGCTGTGCGAAATTTTAAAATCCCCTCGTTACTTCTTGTGTCCTAATCATGCGATTGAAGTTTGAATGCTACACGTACACAATAATCTTCATGTAACAGTACATAACTCTAGGACCTACATATATAAAATCCAACATGGCGACCATCCGAAATATTTAGTCGGTTCTCAATATCTACGAATCTATTACAGCAATCAAACTGAAATTTTGTATGTTGATAGTGGCAGTTAACTTAAGTAGGATATATGAAAATAGGCTGTATAGTTCTTCACGGAACTACTTGTTATGATTCAAATCCCAGCCAATTTAAATTATTTACATAATACCTTCTTTAATGTGTTCCTTGGTTGAATACCCTTAAGCGTTTTTTGATTTTATTTTGAAAAATATTCACCCCAGAAGTAGTTATTAGGGCTTAAGTGAAACTCTGCATTAACTCACACTAGCACATGTAGTGGTAGAAAAGGCAAACTGCTAATCAAATCGCCCGGATATGGTTGAGTTTCCGGGGAATAGTCATCAGTCTACCGCGTGTCTTCAAGCTGGCACCTCGTTTAGTGTGTTCTTTACGTTTGGGAAAGTGCTGATTCATCCTCCAGATTGGCGGCTTCGTTTGTGTGGTTGCTAGCATACCGAGCTTCTATGCCCAAGATCGCGGGTTCAAATCCGGCGAAGTCGTCGGACTTTTTAAGAGAGTTAAAAATCCCTCAGTATGCCTTCCTTCTGAGGGGAAGTAAAGCCGGCGGTCCCATGTCATAGATTTATGGCTTGAAAAGGAACATTCCACAAACTACACTTGTGACAGCTGAAATTTGTAGGTTAGTCTGATAATGCTATATTAGTTCCAACGTTTGCCAACATATGCTGGCTGCGATGGCATCTAATAGCCATGTCCGCAGCTAGGTGTCAAGGACGGTTGCATTTGGTATCAAAAGTAAGAACTAATTGATAATTTGATCGTCAGCAGTCCTTCTACCTGAATCACAGATAACACACACTAATACAGCCATCACAATTAACACCGGTTATCAGACAAATTCTACACACACCCATAGTACACGGGGTTACATGAGCGCGTTTTCGCAGCCCTAAACTAAGGAACCAACCAACCAACCGACCATCCTCCAGAATAAAACGTCTGCTTTCGCAAGGCGTGAACAACTTACCTGTTTCTGCTGGACCTTCATGGATATTGAGGTTTTCTTATTAGAATAAGGCAACGCGATTAAAAAAAAAAAACTTTACGAGCCTTACAGTAGTCGCATATGATGTGTAACATCTGACATATAAGAAACCTCACGTGAAATTTTTGATACACCGGTATTTTATACTATTATTGGCACAAATATGAATCTATTGTAAAAGAGAGTGTTTTACAGATATTGTAGTTTATAATACGGAACTCATTTTATCAGATGATTTGTAGCTTCCACCAGCACTAGCCCAAATAAAGAATACGATATGGATCAACTAGATTAATAGACACGACACCGCTCAAAACCTTAAATTCCTTATAAACAGGACCTCTTCATTCACAGACCAACACGTAATTTCATATGGATTCTGTTAAAATGAGCCATTATGATCTGATAAATATCGTTTAAAATGATAATCTGGTAGCAAAAATATCTACCCCGTCCGGGATTCGAACCCGAGATCTCTAGATTCACAGTCATAGGCGCTAACCCCACGGCTATTTCGACTAAACAAATATTGTGCACAAGATGGTGTCTTATTTCCACGTTCCAATAATACTGCATTACGGAATTAAGTTTCATTTATATTTTGCTTGTTTCGATAATGTTCCTGCGTGAAATTGAGTTTAAAATGCCTTATGAATAGGCCCTCTTGTGAGTAAAGAGAATGTATTCAGCAATAGTTCATGAAGGCTTGCTCAATTCTCGTATAACCACAACGATTATATTATATTGATGACTGCATTACCGTTATGTGGGTTAATATTTGAATAGCCATTGTGCTGAAACACAATACCGGCAATGCCGACTACTTACAATGTTTGATATTAAGGCATTTTACCATTTAAATACTGATACGAAGACTTCGAACATGTACCATGTGCTTTGTTTCAATCAGTTGACACCAAAGTTCGCATGAGTGTTTACCGTTCAGTATGTCATATACATTCCACATGGCCGCGAGTACGTCATGGTATCAATTTCCGACACCGCGCGCTCATTGTTTCTCTTACCACTCCCAGCTGGATCGATCGATCGAGTTGGCAGTGCGTCTTACACTTCCGTTCGATCCACCACTGCCAGCTAGCACACTTCCGTTCGAGCAGCCGGTGTCACCTTCCGTCCCATTTTCCAAAAACTCTCCCACAAAAATATCCAGCAACCGAGTGGAAAGATGTTACACAATAGAATCCATTCGCCTCTTAAAAATACGTTTATCTGCTGTACACAACGGCCAGTATGTAGCGCCCTAGGTTACAGTATGTGCTATACATTTGGGCTAAAACCCCTCAAATAGTTGCATATTTGGTGAAAAGTGCGCTCACCCTTAACACTTTATAGGGCAGACTATTTTTTTTTTCGAATGTGTATTTCAATTGTTTTTATTCAAATTTTCGTTTCAGCTCTAATTTTTCTTATTTTATTTATAATAATTTTGATTTTAGTTATTATTCAACATTATTAATTTTATTTAAATATTTTTTTTAAATTGTCTTTAATTATTATTTTTAATTTTATAAGTTTAACTATATAATGTTTATAATCTTAATTCTATTTTAATTTGTATATTTATGTTCTATTGTATTGTTTAATTTTAATATTTTATCATATTAAATGATCTTGTCGACTTCGTCGTTACGCTGGGGTCTGGCGTTACGTTACGGTGACGGGACGAAATGTACCCAGATGCACTGAGGAGTGTGACGTTATAGTACTGCTTGGTGCATGTGTTCCCCGACAATCTCGACTTCGTTAATATAAGATAAAAATCCCCGATTCTTGGATGTCACGGGTGATCTCGAGACCCACTGGATGGATTTTGATGCATTCTGTAAAGGATATCTCGAGGAAAGATTCTGTAGAAAATAATTTATGTATGATCCAAGGAAGCCAAGCAGTAACGATTTCAGTGAAAAAGTCGAAAACAAACTTGGCGTCCGTGCGCTTCTTAAGCTTACGCTGGGCAAACCGTTAAAAATATCAACATACTATGAGCGTAAGAATTGGTCAGCATGATAAGTTCTACAAAAACGTCCGCGAGAGCATATCTCGATCTTCAATACATCGCCCACTATAAGTGTTTTTAGACTGGATGGAAGGGGCACGTCCCCGCGCGCTCTGGGGAGCGTGATGGCATCCCGCGCGCTTGACCTTGCTTTTCCCTCGGTTTGCACTTGCCGTTCGTGAGTAATTTGAAAAAAGATAAGCAAGATACGTATTATGCAGCTAATTTTCTAACATGTCAAGAGTCTCTGGTTTCGAGCGAAGCGAGAAGCCTCCAGCCTTTCTAGCATTTTTCAGCATTTGTAGCATTTAAAATGATACAAAGTCTAGTCTTTCAGACTGAATGTCACTTTTTTTTATTATATTTACTAGTTAAAATGTTATCCAGCACCCTAGTTCAAAGGAGTTGTAGCCTATATAATATTTGCCTTTCACAAATATTACATCTACAGGAAACTTTGTTGTAATTTGGCTGAAAGTTTCAACTATTAGCACCTTTGATAATAGCCTACAAACTCTTTCTGATGTGTAACATCTTGCCACTCGGTTGCTGGATATTTTTGTCGGAGTAATTTTGAAAAATAGGACAGAAGTGGATCGGAACGATCGAGGTGGCACCAGCTGGCACTAACGGAAGTGAGCTCGAACGAAAGTGTACTAGCTGGCAGTGGTGGATTGAACGGAAGTGTAAGACGCACTGCCAACTCGATCGATCGATCCAGCTGGCTGTGGTAAGAGAAACAATGAGCGCGCAGTGTCGGAAATTGATACCATGACGTACTCTCGGCCATGTGGAATGTACATGACATACTGAACGGTAAACGCTCATGCGAACTCTGGTGTCAAGTGATTGAAACAAAACACATGGTACATGTTCGAAGTCTTCGTATCAGTATTTAAATGGTAAAATGCCTTAATATCAAACATTGTAAGTAGTCGGCATTGCCGGTATTATGTTTCTGCACAATGGCTATTCAAATATTAACCCACATAACGGTAATGCAGTCATCAATATAATATAATCGTTGTGGTTATACGAGAATTGAGCAAGCCTTCATGAACTATTGCTGAATACATTCTCTTTACTCACAAGAGGGCCTATTCATAAGGCATTTTAAACTCAATTTCACGCAGGAACATTATCGAAACAAAGCAAAATATAAATGAAACTTAGTTCCGTAATGCAGTATTATTGGAACATGGAAATAAGTCACCATCTTGTGCACAATATTTGCGTAGGCGAAATAACCGTGGGGTTAGTGCCTATGACTGTGAATCTAGAGATATCGGGTTCAAATCCCGGACGGGGTAGATATTTTTGCTACCAGATTATCATTTTAAACGACATTTATCATATCAATATGACTCATTTTAACAGAATCCATATGAAATTACGGGTTGGGCTGTGAATCAAGAGGACCTATTTATATGGCATTTAAGGTTATGAGCGGTGTCGCGTCTATTAATCTAGTTGATCCATATCGTATTCTTTATTTAGGCTAGTGCTGGTGGAAGCTACAAATCATCTAATAAAATGAGTTCCGTAATATAAACTACAATACTGTATCTGTAAAACACTCCCTTTTACAATAGATTAATATGTGTGCCAATAATAGTATAAAATACCGGTGTATCAACAATTCCACGTGAGGTTTCTTCTATGTCAGATGTTACGCATCATATGCGACTACTGTAAGGCTCGTAACTTTTTTTTATAATAGGTGGTTAATTTATAGATCACTAAAGGAAACTCGAAGGTAACACGATCAAGTAAACATTCCCCCTGTGAATGCTGTAATCCCGCTCTACAGTAGGTGCGAGGAACGTCTGGTGGACCCCAGGTGCACTGCTGTGTGTTTGCTGAGTTTGAGGTTGAACCCGCAAATCCCCTCGCTTCGCGTCGCGCTCGCCAAGTGTCTGGGGAGCTTCTAACTTCCATCCAGTTAAATTAACTCCATCGAGCGCGCCTGTTGTATGGATTCTTAAACGGTTCTATGGACTAAGCTTGGTGGAGGTCTGTCGCCATTCTCCCCTCTAATGCATTGGAATTACTATTACCATAGAGACAGAAATGGCCCGACATTTATGACGTCCTTGATGTTGTATCTTTTTCAGGTAATTCTATAGGCTTTTTGTAATTTAGAAATTCTCTCTTCGTTTGATTCACGATTTAATCCACATGATTGTGTGATTTTCACTAATTGAGGATTTTTTTCAATCCGAGTAATCAGAGGTTGTATCAAGGAGATTCTTCCATTTATCGGGTTTTCACATATGAAATGTTAAGTCCAGTTTTACGTACAATTATATAAAGTATATTCATAATGTTGAATTTTGGGCTTATGTCGTGTATTATTATATTAAAATTTCGACGCATTTCGAAAGAAACCATGTCTTTCTTCGTCAGGAATAATCTGAAATACGACAAAGAATTGCTAAGAGAAAGCAACAAAGAACATATAAAAGGTGTCCAATGATGGACGCCATTATAGCCCCATGTTGGGACAACGAAAAGCAGCAGTGAATTACTTTCTCAGGGTTCTGATAATAGGTAGCCAGGATTCACTGAGATTGTAGCCGGTGTCGCGGGCAATATCGTCCCAGAATCATCAGGGAGGCGGTTGAAATACCTAAACAACCAGATAATTTCAACTATTATTATTATTATTATTATTATTATTATTATTATTATTATTATTATTATATCCAATCTATCGCTGCTCGGGTAATTGGTACTACATGAAGGTGGTGTTCACAGTCTCACATTGCATTAGAAGGGTAGAATTGATCCATGTAATTGTTTCCTGGTTGGGTGCAATAACGTGTGGACCGACTGAAGTACAATACTTTTACTAGACTGCTGAAATTCTATGCAACGTGGATTTATAAACATTTATCTCCCAGGGTTAGAAATTTCTAAAGATTATGACACTGCCTACTGTGTCCAGAATATATATTAAAAAAAATGGCAAATGTAGTCCTGTAAACCAGGTTAACCAGGATTTTGTATTGAACTGTAGCCAACTGTGGAACAAAAATTAGAATGCCATTAACGCAAATTTCCTAAATAGCAGGATGATACCGAACCGGTGATCCTCAAAATAGTTTTACATACACACACAAGTCCAAGTGAGCAAGAATACAGGGAAGAGAGGTGAGATGCAAACATGAAAGTGTTCTTTATGTGTTCGTTCCGCGACATTCAGCAGGGTGTTTGCAATTTATAAATGATAAGTTTCACACAGCCACCATTAATTAAAGGTTACAACGGGCTACACACTCATTATTCTAAACGAACATCTCACTGTACATGTTCACCAGCTACAGCCTCCGTAGTTCAGTGCGTCAAGTCACGATTAACTTTGAGGAATGAGTAGCTGCACGTTCTGAGGACCGAGCTGCCTCGGATCTCCTAACATGCTGATTTCCAGTGTCGAGGCTTAACGCTCTCGGCTAGGATGTTCTGTCTCTCAGCATATTACAGAGGTGTGCAAATTGTTGGACTCGATGCTAGTATTCCTATTCCACCATTTCATATTTTCTTTTTATGACTTAATGTAGTAAAAATGTTTGCGTGGCATATTTTTCAAATGATTAACCAACAGTCTCAATTACATTTTCTCTTAGAAAACTGTCAGTAAACTGATTTCTTTAGAATTTCCAGTGACTGTGTAGTCTTGCTAATGCAAAATGTCTCACGTTTTGTTTCCTTTTCATTACGTTTTTCTAGTTTTGTTGCGAATTTATTGCGGAAAGTTTCCAAGTCTTTTATTACTGATGGTCTGCTCTCGAACTATTCGATGAGTCGTGGAACCTGGTTTGAAATCACCTGCTATAGAGGTGTGCATTCCAAAATCAATGAAAAAGGAGAAAACTGACCCAGCTCAGTTATCCCTCAGAATCTCAAATTTTGAAAATTTCTTCACGCAATTCCTAATGGGAAAAGTTCTAAGTCTTAGGGGAGAAAATAACACTAACTGGGATACTAAAAATAAAATAAAAATATTTTAAAGGAAGAATTGTAACTGATTTCAATCCATTAACTTAGTCTAATAATTTGCACACCTCTTTATTATTATTATTATTGTTATTATTATTATTATTATTATTATTATTATTATTATTATTATTTTCTTCTAGGGACCACGAGCCAATTTCAATGCTTTGTCCTTTGCTGTTCCTTCTTCTTCCTCCAATATTCCCTCATCATCTCACTATGTTTCCTCTTCCTCTCCTCGGACCATTCCGAGCCAGTTTTCTTTCCTTTCCCCGTTGGAATCCTTCCATTTGTAGTACCTTTTGTCTAAAATTATCGCTCTGTGTTGTATCTTCTTCTCTGATATTGTTTCTTTCCAAATCCTTTTTGACTTCTTGTGTCCAGGTTGTTGTTGACTTGTTCCACAGGAGTATGAAGATCTGCTTGGTTAACCTACTGTCATCTATCCTGTACAAATGTCAAAAAAAATAGCAATCTCCTCTTCCGTATTGTTTCTGATATGTTTTCTATTTTTCGATATATTTCAGCATTACTGCAGTTTTTAAAGGACCGAGTATTTTGCGAATAATTCTTCTTTCTACAATTTCTCATTTATCCAATTTTATTATTATTATTTTTATTCTTCTCCTTCTTCCTTCGTTATGGCCAACTAAGGACCACGTCATGTCAATTGTTTCTTCTGCATTTTAATGTTGGCCCAGTACTCCTTCATTCGCAATCGAGGTTGCACCTTTCTCTCTGTTGTCCACGCCTTCTCAGTTTTTAGTTTCGGCTTAAGTTGAAAACTCCGATGTTTTTGATTCTTTCCCTAAGTGGACCACGCTTCTGGATATCTTCACATGTTATCACTGACTCTACTTCACTGAACCAGACCTCCTTTGTCTTTTTCTCATGGAGAAAATCAAAAATTCGGTTGGATAACCGTGTTGATTTCATGCGGGTTTTATGTCCATAAAAAGAAATCCTCCTTTTCCTCATCACGTCAGTTATTTTCTCTACGTGTGTGTACAACTCGTGGTTGAGGCGTGTTCGGAACACACCGTGTTCTTTGACTGGACCAAGGATTTTTATTATTATTTATATTATTCAATAAATAACCAACTTATATGGACCCTATACTGTTTGCCAGAAGGCAAAGGTATTGAATTGGGAGTATCTCAATAATTGAGGCATTCAATAATTTACCAGTCACATCTAAATAATGTCGCCTCCATAGCGTAGCGGTCAGCATGGTTAGCTGCCGCCCCGGAGGTCCTGGTTTCGATTCCCGGCTCTGCCATGAAATTTGAAAAGTGGTATGAGGACTGGAACGGGGTCTACTCAGCCTCGGGTGGTCCAAATGAGTAGAGGGGGTTCGATTCCCACCTCAGCCATCCTCGAAGTGGTTTTCCGTGGTTTCCCACTTCGTCTTCGGGCAAATGCCGGGATGGTACTGCCCCCGTAATTGAATTATGTAGAGACCACGGTGGCTATATTTGAAATTATAAGGAAAGTTATGGCTGTCATAGTTATGACGTGGGTAGTCATGACGTAAGCACGGATGACGTAAATGTTATGCCAGCAGGTTACTTGAGCTGAGATTCTCAGTGACGTCAGATTTTAGTCGAGAATGTTCCAAGATTTACGACGCAGTCGCAGGAAACGAGGAATTCTGCTGAGGAAGAAACTATGCTATTGGAGGAGAGGCAAGAACCAATGAACGATAGTTTAAAGGAAGACGGAGATTGCTGAAACTATGGTATTTTTATTACTTTTGGAATGCAGAATTGTGGAAATCCATTTGCAGTAAAAGCATTGATTTGGAATTTTGGTGAAATTTATTTTCAGTTTTTGAATTTTGAAAATCCGTCATGTATTAACGAAGTTAGAACTTCTAGCGATGACGCAGTATCACGCTTTGGAAGGGATGGTAACGCCCCTCGAGAAGTTAATAAAAGGGCTTGCGCAGAAGAGAGGAGCTCTCTTTCGTTCTCTGATCATTCTGAGATCTCATTCTCAGAGCATCGAAGTATATTTGTGAAAGTTCTTTTCTTATACATTCATTATAGTGAGACGTCGAAGTGAACAGCAGTGAAAAGAATCGTCTTTATAACGTGTGGCGAGGCCACTATATTAACGAGATCCAAGTCAAACTAGGTGAAGTTGAAACGGACCTTAGAAAGCTTCTACAAGTTTAGCTTCGAACAGTTAGCGGTCACCGATAAGCTAATTGTATTGTGCAGTGCTACATGCAGTTATAGAGAAAAGCAGAACAATTTCAACCGATTAGTTCGAAAGATATTAGCAGTTTTATACGACTGAGAAAAGTGATTATCTCGCCACAAGAGAAGCACTTTTGTGAAGCCAGAATCAACGCAACGGCTGACGCTGCGAGTGGAATAGAAAGACTTCAGATTGCTTGGTTACACAACGATACAGTATAATGGAGCAATTGAATACGGCAGTTTGTTCTTCTGACACTACAACCGAAGAGCAGATGGAAGGCTAAGGGCTTATTGCAATTGGGACATACTTCAACGGAGTAAGATAGCGACATGGAACTTCGCTAATTGCTATTCCACACAAGCGAACATGCGGTGAATACCATCTACACCCATGTTTCGTAACTAAAGGCTGAATACCATCGAACAGCCATAGAAACAATTTCATACTCTGAATATGAATAATTTCTTCGGAAATTTCTACAAAACTTCATGGCGATTGTCTACTGGAACTTCAGGGAATTTTTCAAGAGAGGTCAGGGATATCCCGACTCGCAAAGAAGATTATTGCCGGAAGGATGTCTATTCGTCTTCGAGGAGCAGAGCGATTCACGGAGAAGGAAGCAGTTCGATTCTCCGAGGGTGCTATTTCCTATTTCGAGGATGGAGCTCGACTTCAACGTGGTGAAATGGATCCATCAGCAGTCTTCTTTGGGGAATTTTCCTCTGGAACGTCAATCGGCAGATAAGGTAGTCGTGAACGTTTATTGTATTTGAGTATATTAATGATGTTTGAGCAACCATTTTTCCCATATTTTTATCCTCATGTATTTTTGCCCTATTTTCTTGTTGAGATTCTGATTCTCAGTACACCTTGATGAGTTTTGCATTTTTCGACGATTTATTAAGACATTGTTATGTCATGAGCATAGTTAATGATTTTGAATCAGTTGAGACTGATATTTGGATTTTTCAGTAATTAATATTTTTTTTGTAGTCACGATTTGACTGTAAGTTAATGATTTTTATGGCAGATTTAAATTCAGACAGCGTGTCATTTTATTAAAGTAATTCTACCCCAGTTTAATTACTTTGACCAATTTTCTGTCATCATCAAGAAGGAAGAACATTTAAATGATTTTAGAGCGTTAAAATCTCTTACGTCGTCGACGATCTTGGAAATACTAGTCGTTATTTGTATTGATTGCAACACAGACATTTATCGTCAGTTATGAATGAACATTGCATCATAGACACTTTTGTGAAAGAGTAACTTTAGTAATGAATTATTGAATGCATTAAAGTCAAGTACTTTGTTAGGAGTTTTTCTCAATTAGAGATTTATATAACGATGTTTGCATTCCCCAGTCTAATTGGATTCTATTCGACTACTTTGCATTTTTAGTCGCACTTTATTTGAAGATAGTATTTTCATACTACAATTTCTTTTAAGATGTTAATCTTAAATTTTGATAGACCAGACAGGCGTATATAAGCGTATTCACTATTAAATTTGTTTGTGATTGGCAAGTTCTGACTTCATTTCGGTTCATGAATGAAATCCACGAAGGTTAAATGAAAAACAGTTTTGAAACAATTAATGATTATAAAAAAATTTAAGTGGAACTATGAATGTATAATCGCTAGTGCAGCGCGTGTTGAAAGTCGCTGAGATATAATGCCCTTGAATATGAAGGAAGTTCCCACAGGAATAAATGTTAAAGAATTATTTGTGGAAGTTTTGTAAGTTATGTGAAAGTTGAATGCCATATAGATTAATATATGATGATTTTGGGCATATTTTGTTTAATGCAGTTTGTGCATTAACTTGTTAGCGAAGGATTTTCCGCTGGAGTAAGATTGTCATAGTTCGTTGAAAATAAATCAAGTGAATTACTGTTATAATTAACACGAGTTTTGAAAGAATTTGAGATAAGATTTTGAATGAAGGTTGCCGTCACAAATCATTATTAAAACCTTTATTAAACCAGATTGTGACATTAACATGTATAACTAACCTTCATTGGTCGATTATATTTAACACGATTATGAAAATTACCAAACGAATGAACATGTGGTCAATGTATTTATTAAATTAATAATTTAAACAATTTAAATGTTAATATTGTAAATAATTGCTGTAAATATTTTTGAAAATAATGTGAAACGAGAGTGATGTTAAAGGCGTGCTTATAATATTTTTATTGTCTTTGACAAATATGATAAACAATTTCTAATTGTTATAAATAATTTATGTGTTTTTGTTATAAACATTTAAGAGCTAATTAAACAATTGGATGAGAAGTTAACAAGTTTAAGAAATTAATATAATGATCCAATAGGATGTGAGCAAAGTACTTGAAAGATTTGCGTAAATATAATGTGATCTGTCTTGTAGACAGATAAAAGTTTGAGAGAGCAAGCTATACTCTTACGTAACAGCATGTGAGAAGGGAGTGCATTTGACCAGGCTGCAACAGGTTCGAGGGTAGCTCGCAGCTGGGCCAACATCTGGTTCACTGAGAGTGAGGTCGTACACACTCCGGCCTTGCGACTATAAATACCATTCTCATGTTTATTAAAAGGAAACCAAATGCTCTATATATGTCACACCCTGACGTCCTTTTCCAATCCAATAGTGTTATGAATATTACGTTATTTGGAGCTCTTGGGGGCTAGAATGTTTTATATCATGTTGTATGATAATTTTTGCAAGTCCTACTGAGGACGTAGTCAGATTGACTTGGGCTACTGATAGCCACGTTGATTTTGTTGTGTTAGTAAAATCATACCCTTTATTAGAAATAAAGCTTTTGTACAGTTCAAAGTTCTCGTCTTCGTCTTGGCTCATTTTTAAATGTCATGGTGGAGGTTATTGTGTGAACAGACTTTTAGTGATCCTGTTGTCAACTCAAACCCCGAGATAATTAAGAGGTAAGTAACGGTAAGTATGAACCCCCGTCTATTTTGGTGTGTTCCACAATGATTTCCTGTGAACTTCTGTGCTCTTATCTCGATAGTATCTGTCAGTGCCATTTTCATTGATGTAGCTATGCCGGTGCAATTGATAATTGGCAATCCGATTGAGGGGGCGGATATCTGACAGCCTACTATCCAGGTAAACGGGGACTGCAAGGCCACGGCCGCCTCCTTCCCTATTCCTAGCCTATCCATCCCAATCTTCCATCCCTTCCCATCCCTCATGAGGCCCCTGTTCGCTTTGCAGGTGAGGCCGCCTGGGCGAAGTGCTGATCACACCTCCCCAGTTGTATCCATCCCGACCAGATGTTCCAGGCTCCAGGACACTGCTCACCAACCTAGAGGGTAAATTGACTAAATAAAAAAAATTCTAAATAATACGAACAACCATCATGTGCTAATTACTTCAGGTTTTTTCCCCACATATTCCAGTAATAGGAATTAGTGTTGACCGACTGAAAGCGATCTAACGGACCCCTAGCCGTGCTGCAACCACCACATGGCCACAGTATTGCGAGGAACACAAACAGAGCGCGATCTTTAATCCCGTGTATGTGTACTCGATCTAATGGAAACTTCAAAGGGGATGCGCCTATGAAAGGAAAAATGAAGTAATGTAGGAGTTGCACAAATATTTACCCTCATCAATCGATAACTCTTTTAGTGCTCGCGCACGGTTCGTGATTCTGCGCTCGATAAGAAGGAACGAAACTCGTACTGTAGTTTTACGTGACCCTTAATCAAGCGAGCCACGGTGGGTGAATGGTCAACGTGTCGGTCTACTAACCCCAAGCTTGCAGGTTCGCTCCTGGCCATGGTAAGTGATTTTTGAAAGGCGGCAAAAATACGACACGCATGTCATACAATGGTGGCATGTCAAAGACCCCATTTGAATTCAGTAGACCGTGTTCAAAATGGCAAAATTAATCTCGGGAGTTTCCGCCAACACAAAGTTCCACATTTCTCTACTAGAAAGCGCTATAGTGTTCAAGGAGCTTAGATATCTAACCTCCTTGATTTTCATAGTGATTCAAAGAACAACGAAATTCGACATGCAAGCTACCCTCTGGGTGTCAAATTACAAAGCTTACACCCGGCACCCAAGGCCATATGATACTATTATTATTATTATTATTATTATTTATTTATTTATTTATTTATTTATTTTGCGCATGCGCTTACACATTCTCAGCATATTTGCTGGAAAGAAAACATTTACAATCCCAGATACCATATATATCATAAGGAGCAAATTCTTGGTGACTGCATTCAGTAGGCTAGTTGCTTTACGCTTTTCCCCCACTCCTTCAGGCCAAATTGCCCAAGAGCAGCCTTACTACGCGACACGTAGAAAGTATGACAGTTTTCTGCATCAGTTTGAAAATGCCAGGGTCTAATTTCAACTCACTGAGCGATTCCTTTAAGTTGTTGGGAATCACGCCAGTGCTGGAGATGATAATAGGAACTGTCCTGACTTGTGCCATGTGCCATTGCTTCCTTATCAGTTCTGAAAGTTCTGTGTATTTTGACAGCTTTTCAACATGCTTTGTTAGCATGTTGCCACTGTTTGGGATTGCCACATCTATGAAGGTAGTGTGCTTCATGCATTTGTCAACAAGAACCAAATCAGGTCTGTTGTGCTCAGCTGATTGGTCTGTCAATACAGTACGATCCCAGTAGAACGTAAAGCTGTCATTTTCCAGTACACATTCAGGAGCATATTTGTAGTACGGCACTTTCTCTTGGCTCAGCAGTTGAAGGCGTATAGCCAGTTCTTGATGAACTATCTTGGCAACAAAATCATGTCTCTTCCTATATTCTGTCCCTGCAAAATGGCGACAACCAGATATAATATGCTGAACAGTCTCCGATGTTGGGCAACCGTATCTGCAATGGTCATCTTGCACAGTTGCATCCTTGACAATGTACTTAAGGTAGTTCCTCGTGGGGACAACCTGGTCCTGAATAGCCATCATAAAGCCTTCTGTTTCAGGAAACATCTGCCCAGAAATCAACCAAAAGTTCGACGCTAGCTTGTCGACGTGAGTTTGGATGACTTCATTGGGATGTCTTCCGTGCAGTGGCTTGGACAACCAGGCATTGAATCTATCCAAATCACTACGCACCTGATTTTGAGTCTTTTCCTGACTTATTATTATTATTATTATTATTATTATTATTATTATTATTATCAGGCGATCATGAGCCACTGAATCGAGCTACCCAAGTTAGAAAGAGGCTCGGTGCAGGGTTATTGTAACTACACTACTGTTTCAATTGGCGAAGTATCGTGACTTTACTTTCGTTTAAAAATAGATAATGGTGATGATAATTGTTGTTTTAAGGGGCCTAACATCTAGGTTATCGGCCCCTAATGGTCTGGGTGATAGCGAAAATGACAAAGAAATCGGAACCAGAACGAAAATTAAGTGAGACGGAAAATACTTACAAAAGGAGTAGATTGAGAACTACGCACAAAATGTAGTTTAGGTTCAAAATACTTACACAATCCAATGTATAAGGTGCGTTCAAAGAGTAAAGAGCCGGAGGCTGTAATGCACAAACCGGTGACGACATGGGGTAATCGTGGCATGTGTAACGAGGTGTGGTTCCGACCCGAGCGTGGAAGGTCACAGCCCGTCGCTAGAGGGCACGCGTGCACGTCAAGTGACGATACAAAGCGAGCAGCAGCATGCATCAATCGTCCAACCAAGACCAAGACAATAGGCCATTCGACATGCTTCCCTGGTGTGGTTGAAGACTGTGGGGCACACACTTTCCGCAAGTGCAGTCGTTCCTTCATGATGGTGTGCACACTTCCGACGCTCAATCCCACCACGGCGGCTATGGCGTTCACTGTCACTCGGCGGTCCTGGGTAATGAGTGCATCAACCAGCTGTACGTTGCCATCGGTAATGCAGGGAGGGGGGGGGGGTGCCCCAGACCGGGCATCATCGGCTAACGACACCCGTCCTTCCCTGAAGCGCTTGTGCCACGCCTTGGCCCTTGCAAGGGACATGCAGTGTTCGCGGAACACTTGTGACATTCGGCGAACAACACCTCTTTGCTCTTCGTTTGACGCCTCCATGTCACTGTTTGCAATGCGACTGGCATCGTTGGACGATTGGTGCATGCTGCTGCTCGCTTTGTATCGTCACGTGACGTGTACGCTTGCCTTCTAGCGACGGGCTGTGACCTGCCACGCTCTGGTCGGAACCACACCTCGTTACACACGCCACAATTAGCCGATGTCGTCACCGGTTTGCGCATTCCAGCCTCCGGTTCGTTACTTTTTGAACGCACCTTATACATTCGAAATGCTCACAAAATACAATTGAAATTGAAAATACACTATGCAATTTAGACTGAAAATCCTTACAAAATGCAACTTAGATTGAATATACCTACAAAAAGTGGCGTAGAGTAAAAAAAATCACATAATGGAATTTAGAGACACGGGGAGCCAATTCACAAAAAACAGGGCGGGAATCTTAAAGAGAAATATAATGAAACGAAAAAGAAGGCTGATCCCTAGAGGAGTGAGGGATCAGGAACGATGAGACAAGGGCCAATTAAGGCGGGAAAGGAAGACACTCCCTAGGACTCGGATATCCTAATACCGTCGGGGTCGGAAGAGAACAAGAGTTGACCAAGAGAGGTCGATAGGAAATAAGACGGAGAGGAGCTAGGCACAAGTAAGTGGAAGCAATGCCGGACTCAGCTGGGGTCCCGTGGTCGCCAAACCACGTCCCACTAGATATGAGCCCCTGGTGGGTGGGTGAAAAAATAGAGTTTTAGTTTACAACATTTGTGTTTTTCTAAGACAGCGAATAGTTCACAAGTTAATTTAAATAACAAGTTTGTCGAGAATACGAGGCTATTATTGCTTGGCTTGACGGAACAGTCGATTCTAGTGATATGGAGAAGCGGAATGAATGGCGAGGTTGTGATTCTCCGCTCTAGTATAAGGTTGGTCAGTTGTGGTGAGTTGTGGGTTCGTATTCTACTCAGGACCATCCTAGAAGTGGTTTTGCGTGGTTCAGATCTCCGCTGCTCCCTTCCCAATCTTAATCCTACTTACAAGCACACGTCCTGGTACAGTTACTACAATAGCACAGGTTATCAGATAGATCCCACATACATTCAAGTACAGTCAAGCATGAAGTTGCAAGCCCTCATTCGAAGGACAATAAACCGCTCGGACCTGCTTTGTTAAAAGGTTATTCACCACTGTTCATTCTCTACGACCACCCCAAGGTTGCAGGTTCGAAACCTGGCGCAGTCAGATGGCATTTGAGGGTGCGCAAATGCGAGGGAGCCGTGTCAGTAGATTTACTGGCACGTTAAAGATCCCCTTCGGGGCAAAATTCCGGCACCCCGGCGTCTCTAAAAGCCAGTGTAGTTAAAAGGGACGTAAAACCAATAACATTATTATTATTCTACGACCACCACCTCCTCCATCTTGGAAGAGTAACAATCATTCTGTTGCAAGTACCTGCGTTACAGTAACGGCTAAAGTGACGGTTACGTATTACTCTCCAATCCTGATTATTACACACCCTAGGTGAGTATTCACTAAGTCGCCTCCATGGTGTAGTGGTCAGCGTGCTTAGCTGCTACCCTGCAGGTCCGAGGTTCGATTCCCGGCTCTGCTACTAATTTAGAAAAGTGGTATGAGGACTGGAACGGGGTGTACTCAGCCACGGGTGGTTCAAATGAGTAGAGGGGGTTCGATTCTCATTTCAGCCATCCTCGAAGTGGTTTTCCGTGGTTTCCCTACTTCTTCTCCAGGAAAATGCCTTCTCTCTTCATTTGTTTATTTCTTTTCTTTCTTATTTCTTACTTCTTTCTTTCTTTCCTTCTTTATTTCTTTCTTTCCTTCTTTCCTTCTGTATTCCTGTCTTTCCTTTTTTCCTTTTTCCTTCTTTCCTTCTTTATTTCTTTCTTTCCTTCTTTCCTTCTGTATTCCTTTCTTTCCTTTTTTCCTATTTTCCTTTTTTCCTTCTTTCTTTCTTTCTTTCTTTCTTTCTTTCTTTCCTTCTTTATTTCTTTCTTTCCTTCTGTATTCCTTTCTTTCCTTTTTTCCTTCTTTCTTTCTTTCTGTCTTTCTTTCTTTCTTTCTTTCTTTCTTTCTTTCCTTCTTTCCTTCTTTATTTCTTTCTTTCCTTCTTTCCTTCTGTATTCCTCTCTTTCCTTTTTTCCTTCTCTCTTTCTTTCTTTCTTTCTTTCTTTCTTTCCTTCTGTATTCCTTTCTTTACTTCTTTCTTTCTTTCCGTCTGTATTCCTTTCTTTCCTTCTTTCTTTCCTTCCTTCTTTCCTTCTGTATTCCTCTCTTTCCTTTTTTCCTTCTCTCTTTCTTTCTTTCTTTCCTTCTGTATTCCTTTCTTTCCTTCTTTCTTTCTTTCCTTCTTTCCTTCCTTCTTTCTTTCTTTCTTTCTTTTTTTTTCTTTCTTTCTTTCTTTCTTTCCTTGTTTATTTCTTCCTTTCTTTCTTTGTTTCCTTCTTTCCTTCTTTCTTTCTTTCTTTCTTTCTTTATTTCTTTCCTTCTTTATTTCTTTCTTTCCTTGTTTATTTCTTCCTTTCTTTCTTTGTTTCCTTCTTTCTTTCTTTCTTTCTTTCCTTCTTTCCTTCCTTCTTTCTTTCTTTCTTTCTTTCTTTCTTTTTTTTTCTTTCTTTCTTTCTTTCCTTGTTTATTTCTTCCTTTCTTTCTTTGTTTCCTTCTTTCTTTCTTTCTTTCTTTCTTTCTTTCTTTCTTTCCTTCTTTCTTTCCTTCTTTCTTTCTTTCTTTCTTTCTTTCTTTAATCGTTTCTTTCTTCATTCTTTTCTTTCCTTCTTTATTTATATTTCCTTTTTATATCTGTATTCCTTTATTTCTTTCTTTTTCTTTCTTTATATCATTCCTTCTTTTTTTCTTCGTTTATCCTCTTCTTTCTTAGTTTATTAATTTCTTTGCTTATTTGCTTAAAAGTGCTTATTTCGAGAAGTGGATAATAATTAGTCCATGTAATGTTTTGCAGGTGTGAGTAGATAAGTGGCCGACTGAAAAACATTCATTTTACTAGATTAACACCAAATAGGAATAAGTTGTGTTCCAACACTTCGATATCCTCCATTATTATTCTCTGATAGCAAATGCTGAGAGCAAAGACGCTATAATTATTACTCGTAGACATGTGGCTCTGGTTCAGGAGGAGAAGTGTTGAGTTTATAAATAGTTGAGACTGTGGCGACATTCTCAACCTGGAGATAGCCTACTGATTAGCGTCACACTATTCCACATATCATATGAAGTGACAATTCCTAATACCGTGTTCAAATAAAGTAATACAGTGAAACTTGGATAATTCGAACCTGAAGGGACCACTAAAAAATTTCGAACTGTCCAAAAATTCGAATTTTGAAAGTTCTTTGAAAAGGATAAAGAAAATATTCAAATTCAAATTTTCCGGTTCCCTCAACCTTTTTCGGCCTTTGCCACTCTCATTTTTATAACCGAGAATTTTGTCGTTTTTTAGGTATGTTGCCGACGTGTTTGGAGGAATCCCGAAAGCCTTTGCAATTTCAGATTTTTTTCCTTCATTCCCTTTTCCACTTCTTTAATCACCGCTATTTTCTCCGCCAAAGTCAAAGTTGTTTATGGAACCCGATGCTTTGACGACATCTTAGTTCTGTACACACACTTTAAAACACAGGCAACACCAAACTTCTAAACAACAACCACAAATCTAATCAGACCACTCAGCACGCACTACCAGACAGGTGTTAGGGATGACACTGTTATGAGTTAAGAGATGTGGAGCGTTGCAAAACAATGGCAGGGGGAGAGGTTGGCCATTGACCTTGGAAGGAGCGTCATGTAGGCAAAACCATCAAGTAGCGGCCGCATGCCAATGATACGTCGTTTTACAGGAATTCCTCACCCAACTAGTACACAAGATGGCGGCCAGCAGGTGTGTAGCAGTTAGAGTGCTCCAACTTTTCCTCGTGTTCTACCTAGTAAAAAGCTCAGTGGGTGCCTCGAAAAAGATCCTCAATCACTCTTTAACAATTGAAGACTCGTGTGTGAACTCGGACCTGAAGGAACACCTCATGGTAGTTTGTAAACTCAATATATCTTCCCTCACATGGTGTGGAAGCGAGGGGCTAATAGTCACGGCAGCAGGCAGAGGGCGCCCAGCACTGCGCGGGGTTGCCAGACCGCCCGCTACATTATTACATCTCGTGGTGCTGTCTGTGGCCCTCAGTGGAGATGTGGAGATGAACCCAGGGCCGAATAAGGTGTGTGTAATTTGTGATTCGAAGGGTCGTGTGAATCAGTTATTTGTGACATGTACATCTTGCCACTCTCAAGCGCACAGAACTTGTGCAAAAATCAGTGCTTCAAAACACAAAATAATCACCTCTGGGAAACAATCGTGGCTGTGTTGGAACTGTTCTTTACCTCAGTTCTCTAACTCATTTTTAATACATCGACACAGAGTGCAAATAGTGTAGATAGTGACGTAACACCCTCGGATGGCAAAGCATTGTCCATTTTTTCCTTCAATGCTCGAAGTGTAACATGTCCCTCCAAACAACCGGACCTGCGTTCTTGTCTCACAGCACTTAATCCGTCAATTGTGTGTTCAGGGGAGACATGGCTGAAAAAATCCACTAACGACCCAGAAATATTTCCGGTAACATACACCATGTTCCGCAAAGATCGAACCTGGACATCAGGGGGAGGGGTACTAATAGCCATGAAACCTGAGTTAAGGCCTGTTCGCCAACGGGAGCTTGAAACTGATGCTGAGGCTGTGTGGGTGGAATTCACGTGTGCGAACAATACATTTCTAATAGGCTCTGTATACCGTGCTCCAAATTCAACTCGGCACATCAATGATGAACTTTTGGAGTCCCTCCGTCGTGTACAATACATCCAGCACAAATACAAGGCCATTTACATAACAGGCGATTTTAATTTAGAAATAGACTGGCAAAACTCTCCTCCCACTCCCAAGGATCCCATTGCTAATGAATTCCTTACCGCATTCTACGATTTATTCCTAGACCAATTGATAACCGAAGCAACTCGAATCACACAAACTACACGCTCCACAATAGACCTATTCCTCACAAGCCTTCCTTCCTCCGTACAGAAAGCTGAAGTCATACCCCGTTTCAGTGATCACGCAGCCATCTTTACCACATTGCATTACAACAAACCACGCAGCAAGAGCACAGTGAGGACAGTATACAATTACAAAAAGGCAGACTGGAAACTGCTATCATCTTTATTCCTCAAACACCTTCCCACCCCATGTATTCTGGACACCAGCGACATCAACTCAGTGTGGCACGCCTGGCGAAAAAGTTTCTTTGAATGTGTGGATATAGCTATACCGAAAATAACCATTAGTAGGAAGAAAAATTCTCCTTGGGTGACGAAGGAAGTCATTAAAATGATTAGGAAAAGGAACGTTTTATACAAGAAATGGAAAAGTTGCTCAACTGACATCATGTGGGAAAAATACAAGAACATCAGGAACCAAACAAAGAAATTAATTCGCGAAACATACGACAATTATATTCACAAAATAAGCAGCACCAGTGAAATGTGGAAATTTTTGTCCAGAAGACGCGGCACCGCTGCGCCAGCCTCATTTCACTGTAACGGTACATTCCTCAGTGCACCCCAAGATATTGCAACAGCGTTCAGTGACAGTTTCAAGCAGAACTTTTCTAAGCCGGATATGACCATGAACCTGCTTCTGCCAAGGTCATCACTTCCACCCCTCCCACTCTCCAACCTGTACTTCACAACAACTGAGGTGATTCAGAGCCTACGGAAGATTAGACCACATGCGGCGACCGGCCCAGATGATGTTCCCGGACGGATCCTGCTGCAGTGTGCGGAAGCATTAGCGCCCTCTCTGAGTGCGTTATTCAACCTGTCTATCAACCAAGGTTCTGTGCCGTGTGGGTGGAAATGTGCTAACGTGGTGCCAATCTATAAGCAAGGTGACAGAGAAGATGTTGCAAATTACATACCGGTGTGTCTAACATCTATAATTTGTAAATGTATGGAGCGGCTAGTAGCAAACAGTGTGCTGGAATTCCTGCGGGAGAACAATCTGCTCGACCCAAATCAGCACGGTTTTCTTCCGGGTCGTTCTTGCACTACTCTATTGACAAAAGTCATTGCTGAGTTTCAGTTCTACTTGAATCAGCCAGAAGTGAAACAAGTGGACTGTATTGCACTGGATTGGGCTAAGGTCTTCGATCAAGTGTCTCATGAAAGACTTTTGTTAAAGCTACAGCAGCTTAACATACGGGGTAGCTTACTTGCATGGGTGAGGTCATTCCTAGAGGGTCGAACGCAGTGTGTGGTGTACGGAGGAGCTCGATCGCAGGTTGCTCAAGTTACTTCTGGAGTGATTCAGGGCTCTGTGATCGGACCTCTTCTCTTCACTATATATGTGCTCGATCTTCCTGGCTGTGTCACCTCATCAATGTCACTATATGCAGATGACACCGTGCTATACAGGGGCATTAAATGTGAAGAAGATTCCCTCTGTCTTAAATCAGATCTGGACAACTTATCGCTGTGGTGTTCTGTGAATAATTTAAATATAAATGTACAAAAATGTAAATACATAAGAATAACCAGGTCACAAAAACCCATTGAGAATGAATACAAAATTATGAACAGTGTCATCCCACAGTGCACAAACTTAAAGTTATTAGGGGTAACAATCTCCGACACCCTGAATTGGAACATACAAAGTGAAGAGGCAAGATGTAAGGCCACCAAAGTTCTGGGTTTCTTGTACAGAAACATGAGAGGCTGTAAACCTAGAGCCTTCAGGATGGCTTACACATGCATGGTCCGTCCGATATTAACGTACGGCTTACCTGCTTGGCATCCCACTACAGCGGAAAACATAAACAAGCTCCAGCGTGTACAGCGCCGCGCAGAAAGGCTAATAGCTCGTTATTCCCCTTCCCCTTTGTCAAAATTTCCATCTATAGAGGCAACAGCCAAACAAATTGATCTAATTTTTCTTAAAAAATCCCTTACAGGTTCCATTAATATTGACCCTTTTTGCCGACTGTCATTGGCATACCGCTCAGTTCGGAGAGGACGAGGTGTAACCCTCGTTCCGCCCTTCGCACGTAGCAATGCTTACCTGACAGGTTTCTACGGCCGCTCTGCGCGGCTATGGAACGCGCTGCCAGGGGAGGCCAAGATCTTGCCTCTTAGGAAATTCAAGCCGTACGTAAAAGGGTACATTGTATAAATAAACGTCTGTATGAGTGATTGATTGTCTCGCTGAATGAATGAGTATCTGAATGGAATGAATGAATGTATCGCGTGATCGAGGTTATGAAAGTGCGTGCGTGAGAGAGTGAGTGAACAGGAAAATGTACTATGTCAATATTCTAAATATGTAAATACTGCAAATATCTTTGTACAACTTGTAAATATTGTTAAAACAAATGTAGATGTAAGCTGTGCCTGTGAAGCATGAAATATGTATGTGGGGCTTGCCCTTTTTCACTAGGCCTTCCATACTTCGTGTACGATTTATGGTAAATAAATAATAATAATAATAATAACTGATTTGGCTTCCGATCGGCTTTTTACACGTAAAAACTTCGAATTATTCAAAATATAATTCGAATTAACCACATTTTTTTAGCATTGATTGAATATAAAATGCTAGGGACCAAGAGAAAAATTCAAATTAACGAAGATTTCGAAGTACAGAAGTTCGAATTAGCCACGTTCCACTGCAATAGTATAGTCTATGGATACCATGCATTTATCCACACAGCACGCAGCAAAGAAACCGGTTGGAATGTATCGAGAAATTTGACTGATAAATTAATGAAAAATATTGAAGAAATGTTTGATAATCATCTAGAAATGTAGCCAAACCATGAATCATGTCACTGAGGCTAAGCTGGGGTCGTATTGTGCCACTTGTTACCTAAGTTCCTATCTGCAGACTCATTATTTGACGCAGTAACCGAGAGAACCCGAAATAGCCTCGATTACACTAGATGCCACTTGTCTATTTACAATGTTACGTATCCACACCTCGGAGCAGGTGATAATTCCAGACCAATAAATGGTCTTTGGAGGTAATCAGGGCCGGATTTAGATTTTATGCACTCCTAGTCCCGTGGGTTTTTGCCGCCCCTCTTCATACCATCGTAAAGGGGGAAGAATTTAAACCTCAGAAAGGTCTTTGTGAAGGTAATTTTTATTTTATTCTAATGTATCGTGAAGTAGAATAAATTAAATATATTAAAATAATGAGAGAATCAACTGTTTCTAATTTTTTATTTATAAACTATAAATAAATAGGCCAACAAGATATTAGAGTGAGTTTAATCCATTTAAGACTCATTATACACTTACAGATATTCAGATATACACTACATCATGCAACCTACAAAATAATAATAATAATAACCCCTGACACTACAGCCCGTGAAGGGCCTAGGCCTACCAAGCGACCGCTACCCAGCCAATTGGCCTGCAGATTTTGGGGTGACGCGTGATCAGCGCATCGGGTCCCCTCGGCCGTTAATCTTGGTTTTCGTGATCGGGGCGCTGCCTCACTGTCAGACTGCTACTAAATTGTCCTCACGAGGCTGAGTGCACCCCATTCCAGCCCTCACGCCAGTTTCTAAAATCCCTGACGGAGCCGGGAATCGAACCCGGGGCCTCCGGGTTAGAGGCAGGCGCGCTACCCCAACACCACCAACGCCATACAACCTACAACTATGCATCATGAATCATTCAAATTAAACTGATATTAATATTTAAGACTTAAATGTTCTACTAATAAATCATATAACATTCCTGTTCCAAAGCTGAAGTCGAAAAATATGCTGTTACAAAACCTTTGTTGGAAAATGATGGCCACAATATAAATTGAAGAAATTTCAAAATTTTGGAAAGTTTATTTTAAATCATAAAATTATACGAAATACGTGTATTATAGTCTATAACATTTTGTGGAAATTTTCTGACAGATAAATTTGCGGATTGATTTTGCGCCCACCAGCAAGGTGCGCCCCTGCGCCGGGGCCTGTGGGGCCTATTGGTAAATCCAGCCCTGGAGGTATTTCTTACACTGAATCATGGCCGTCGTTGGTTGATATCGAGATATTCCTAAGAAATCTCCTTCTACCCAAAGAGTTCCAATTTCCTCACAGTACAGGGTCTTTCATATAAAATAAGATCGCCAAGCGGCGGCTTTGTTAACCGTAGCTGCGGTCACCTAGGCCGAGCTTTTGGCGCGCCAAGGCCCCCTGCTTTAAGCGTGTGTACAATCCTAATGATGCAGCGGCCTTGCTAGCGTGTGTACAATGCTGAAATCTTACTTTAGTTAGTTAGTTAGTTATTGTTGATGAAACCGAAACCCCTATAGTAATGAAAGCGCGCGCATAGTACATACGATGGCTGTTTTTTTTTTCTTCAAGTTCCGATGGACTGTATAAAAATAACAGATTGACATTACCAAACTTGACCTTGCAATAAGCGTGCAGGTGCTCAGTCGCCAGTCTAAACCTCAAGTGCTAACACGGTGAGACAGTTATCATTGCAACATCGTATTTTTTTATGTAAAACTTATTTTAAGTACGAGTCGGCTCGGCGGGTACGTGATGCATTTGTTCAGCAATTTCCTGATGACGTGCCACCTTCACTAGCACAGATTCACGTAATTGCAAATAAGTTTGACACTACTGGTTCGGTGCTCTATAAAAAACATGCCCGCACACGAACAGTTTTAACAGAGGATGAGCTAGATGACATTGGCGAAAATCTTGAACGGTCTCCGAATAAATCACTCACAAAATTAGCACAAGTTGGGGTTTCGGTTTCATCAACAATAACTAACTAACTAAAGTAAGATTTCAGCATTGTACACACGCTAGCAAGGCCGCTGCATCATATAGGATTGTACACATGCTTAAAGCAGGGGCCTTGGCGCGCCAAAAGCTCGGCCAAGGTGACCGCAGCAGCGGTTAACAAAGCCGCCACTTGGCGCTCTTATTTTATATGAAAGACCCTGTATTCCCCCACTATCATTCTGTGAAACTCAGTAGCTAACATCTCAAGTACAGTAAAATGAATGAGCGCACCATTCAACGCAGTTTATGGATAGCGCACTCACTCGTACCTGATGAGATGGGAAACCTCTGTGGAGGTGCACACACCGTTGCCAAGTGTGGATTTTGTAGATCTGTGAAGAAACCTTAATTTGTTAAAAACGCGTATACTCACTGATGGCACTGTGGCTGCTGATCACGTCATCCGTTTTATGAGAGAGAGTGAGTTAGTTCACCTTAAGAGATCCATGGTAACTCATTGAACGAAAGTTCCATTTCTATCTGACATTCGACATGTTTAAAAATACGAAACTAAAAGAACCAAATTGCAAATCAAATTGTGTACTTTATCACTTTGCCGGCTATAGATAACAAAGGAAGAGCTTGAAGAAGCTACTACAGATGACGCGGGCATCAGTTTGGCGTAGCGCTTTTAACACAGTACACAGAACCACAAATAGAGTGCAGCACTATAGCTAGCGGGTATCCAACAAACCCCACAGCTTTTAGTCCCGAGTGAGTAGTGAACTGGAGCCGACGTATAGGACTCAAGTTTCGTAAACAGATTCCATTTTAGTGCAGTGCATTATAACCACACATAATAGGCCACAAATACTCCTTTTCCCACCTAGTGTAATTTGACACTAACATTTGTGTTGTTGTTGTTTGAGTCTTCAGTCTTTTGACTGGTTTGATGCAGCTCTCCATGCCTCCCTGTCCTGAGCTAATCGTTTCATCTCTACATAGCTCCGACACCCTACATCCGAGGCAATCTGTTTAACATATTCTAACCTTGGTCTACCCCTACAGTTTTTGTCCTCGACCCTTCCTTCCATAACTAAGCTTGCTATTCCTGGGTGACTTAGTATGTGTCCTACCAACCTATCTCTTCTCTTCATTAGCAGTCGCCAGAAACATCTCTCCTCTCCCACTCGTCTTAATACCTCTTTGTTTGTAACCCTATCTACCCATCTGATCTTCATCATTCTCCTGTAACACCACATTTCAAAAGCTTCAATTCTCCTCTTTTATGCTGCACCAACAATCCAAGTTTCACTTCCATAGAGCGCCACGCTCCAGACAAAGGCTTTCAAAAATGACTTCCTAATACCTAAATCTATATTCGATGTCAGCAGATTCCTCTTTTGTAGAAATGCTTTCTTTGCCTGAGCCAACCTACTTTTAATATCCTCTTTGCTTCGTCCATCACTGGTTATTCTGCTTCCTAAGTAACAGAAGTCTCCTACTTCCTGTGTTGACCGACTGAAAAGAAATGAGTTGGGTTACTTCCAAATGCTGGGAAAAAATACTTAAGATTAATAACTACACTTAGTTGACCAGTTTCGATCGTCAAGCGATCATCATCAGATCCATTACACTTAGGCTACAATTTTGAAGCCTACTTTTCACATTTTGCAAAATGAGGAAAAAGTAGACTTATGACATCGATCCGGGAAAATGTGTGTCTGTCTGTCTGTCTGGCTGTGTGTGTGTGTGTGTGTGTCCCAATGAACTCCTAAACGGCTGCAGCATTCGAAACCAAATTTAGTATTGTGCCCGTTCAGACCGAAGTCCACACGACCACATATGCATTTCACCAAAAATCAGTCAGTACGAGAATCAAAATATCCCGGGGCACCAGATGGGTTAAAGTGACTACAATAACGCAACAATAAGAAAATGCTTGACTGATTTTCGACTCGATGCAACAGTAACGATAGAAGGAGATTTTCTGAAATGAATGCATCCGATAAAATTAATCTCATTTTATTTAAAACTTTAAAATTGACTGAAAGTATGTCAAAATGGCATAAAAGATGAATGACGAATCATATGTTATGTACAAGATATACAATTTCACCAACACATGAACACTTAACAATTGAGACGAAGGTCAAATGAATAGTCCTGTTGACTTCACTCAAAAGAATTATTTACAGTAGTAAGGTTTTGTCAGTGCAAATTTAATTGTCTTTACTGATCCCTATATTATTTGAGTATTCACATACTAAAATGAAAAAAAATCACTCGTTGTAATATATCACAGTTCACTTTTTCAAAAAATATCGTAGCAAATTAACTAACTCTTCAGGATTCAGTTATCTCAGGATTTGTTCAAATACAAAGTTATTAACAAGAATTACAACACAATATCATTTACATGGACTTTCGAGCATTTGGATTCGACGAACTTCGATAAACAGAAAATATTTATTGAATCATCTGTTCTCGATCCAAAGTCTATTCAGAGCTTTTGACTCAATCATATAGGGAGCCGTGTCAGTACATTTACTGGCACGTTAAAGATCCCCTTCGGGGCAAAATTCCGGCACTCCGGCGTCTCTAAAAGCCAGGGTAGTTAAAAGGGACGTAAACCCAATAACATTCTTATTATTATTATTATTATTGACTCAATCATAAATATAATTGTCAAAATATTATTATCAACAAAATATAAATTCCATTCCATATGGATTTAACCATTTAATCAATTAATTATCACTTGGAAATATTATTTAGAAAATTTCTCATAAAACAATTTCATTTGTTATTATCAATATTACAATAATTTGACAAAATGTCAAATATGTTAATCATCAACTTATTTGCAAAATATTTATATATTTTTATAGGATCACAAAATCCTCTCCGTTTGTAGTGATTGTTAAGAAGTAACAGTTTTAAATAATTTACAGCATCTGCCCATTCGATTTAAATGCGTCAAAAATCGCATAATCAAAATTATCATCTAGACAACGGTAAAATCTTTTCATAATGAGAGGTACAAGTTTAACAATAACAATTCTCGGGCAAGCAATTACTATGAATACTTCTAGAACACGTGGGTAAACTGTGAATTGACAATGATGGCTCAACAAAATAACCTTTGGTTATATCTCGACGAAAGTGTGGCTAAATTCGACTCCTCTACTAAATTCAAAGGCATCCAACCTACAATATGACTGATACTTCATTTCACACAACCTCATTCCTGCGACTTAATTGCGCACTCAGAATGGCATATTTAACTCTCTGCACAAACAACAATTATTTATTCCCAAATTATACAGAATAATCAAGCCTTTGCTTGTTACGACAGCTGGAAGATTTATAAGTTAGTTAACTCCCCCAATGAGTTTACAATAATAATTTTACCATCAGTTTAAAACATGAACAACTCCACACCGTGTCTATTCTTAGCCAAACGTTTTGAAAGTCGTTGCTCAATAATGATTTTATGTTTATACAAACTCTAGCAAAACCCCTGTTTTATACATGCTTTTAGCTTCCCGTATCATTACTTTCCTTGTCTTCTCAAAGATTTAAATATATAATGCAAGTGTGAAATAATTCCACTGAATTAATATGTTATTTATTTGTGGGCATGCGTTAACCACTAACCTTCGGAATCAACAAGTATCCGATCATAGAATATTGTTTTAAAAGTCAAATGTATAAATCACACTACATGATAATGATTATTAGAAATCACAAATATTTATTATTATCTCAGAAAATAGAAAAATAATAATAATTATTATTAAATCAACATTATTATTATTATTATTATTACTATTATTATTATTATTATTTCCTCAATAAATTGATTTAAAGTTGTTAAACTGTTCGGGGAATATCATCCTAGACTTCTCAATAATGGATAAATATCCATTCCTCAACTTAGATTTCTTATTAAATCTTCAGTTACGACGGCTGATGACCGCGATTACAAAAATATTAAAATTAAATAAATGCTCGTTCTGCTCGTCCATAAATTTCGAATTATTGACTTCTGAGTGTAAAAACTACTCAGAACAAAGCTTCTATTGCAAAAGAAAAATATTTGCAACAGCAAAAAAACATATCGATGAATAGAAAATATGTGTTGGTAAGACTGTAGAAAAATATGAGAAATCCAGCTAACTAGGCATAAAAATCACGCAAATTGTAGCTTACATTCTTGTAGATCTTGATGCTTGTAATCTGGTCTGAACCAGATTATTCAGTCTTCTTGTCCCCATTAGGACACGTATGTATAATCTTGTATCGGCCTCCATTTTATACCCGCAATGGTCTTACACGGACATAGCGGTATTCATACTTGAAGCCTTAATATCTTGAAGAAAAATGTTACCAGCTTTAAAAGCTGAAGTAAAGTTGACAGGGGTGTGATCAAAATGATCCATGATGAAAATTATTAACATGACCCAACTGTGATGTGTTCAGTACTCCTAGTACGCTTATGATCTTGTTCAGCACTAGTACAAATTCTGTCGAGTTTGCTGGGCAGAGCTTCTCACTCTCCAGATTGCGCAAGGCAAAACTGTATTCCCAATATCGGCTAAAGAATTGTACTGTGCAAGAATGGTAATAAAAGTACTGATTTATCTTGGCTGGTCCACTAACAAGAAAAAACCTTGTCCTCTGACTATTGGATTAAATAATCCAGCTTTGAATAATTGTGGGCAGAAGAAAGAAATGTAGACAAAGTCTACCATATGTCCAGTTATAGCAGTAAATAATTACCAGTGCCACAAATTTTTATCACTTCGGTGATAAAATTTGAAAAGTTCGAAGATCACTAAAATGTTTAACACTTTCTCAATACCAGTAACCATGTACTGTCGAAACACTAGGTCCCAGCAACTGTGCTGTTAATAACGAAGAATTTGCAACCATGTGCACGAAGATTATAACAGTGTTCGGAGTCGTAGTGTGTTTAGCGGCTAGAGCGCTTACGAAGTACTACACATTCATAGCAACGGAGTGCTTATGGAGAAGTGAACATACTTAGCTCGGGCAGGCGTGCCTTATATACTCCTCAGCGGGCTACACAACCGACAGTAGTGGCTACGCTGGCTAAAGCGCAGTGTTAGGTCATGGGGCCAAGATCTCTGCTGACTCGGTAGACGCGTGGGTTCGAGCCCCACCGTCGGCCGTCCTTGAAATGGTTTTCCGTGGTTTCCCATTTTCAACACCAGGCAAATGCTGGGACGGTACCTTCTGATAGGCCACGGCCGCTTCCTACCACATCCTTGCCCAATTTCATTCATCTTCATCATTCCATCTCTCATCCCGGCGCGCAGGTCGCTCACGGGCGTCGACTAGAAAGACCTGCACTCGGCCTCTCAGGAGACCACACGAAAAAAAAAGAAAGCGGGCTACACGAGGTCACTGCGGGAAAAAATGCTGGAACTAAAACATCTCATATCTCAGCTTCGCTCATTCAATTTCCTCGAAATAAAGCACATTCTTCCTTCCTTGTCCGTGCCAGTAATCTGATGTTAGTCTCAAGATTCTTCTCCATCGGGAAATATTTAATAACATTTAGCCTCGACTATGACGCTCTCGGCCTACGTCACTTAACCATTTCTTGGCTGTCGAAACCTTCCAATTCCTTCTAAGAAGGTTTGGCGCCCGCTATTCAAACTTTCAATTCTGGACTTAGCATTGCGGCCTGTACCCTCAAATCTAGGCCACTGGATTTGGGCACATCATGAGTGAAGATGTATACCGGAATATCTCAAGCCCATATTTGAAAATAATGTCAGTGCTACCAACTGCTGAAAAAACTCACTAGAAATTTGAGCTCCATGTTGGATATCATGGAAGGTATGCATGGGAGCTATTCCAAAATTGATACACATGTAGATAACACTACTGTATTTCAGTTTAATTTCCAGGAGGCCATACATGTCAGTGTTACCAAAATAATTTTAAGCCTTCTAATAGGTCCAATGTTTAATGCATATTACTTCTACACTATTAATTGGATTTCAACCAAATTTTGTATGTAATATGTGTACATAAACAGATATGACTGGGTGTATTCTTAAGAGCCACCAGGGCTGCCAACTGTTAATAATTGCTCTCTCTATTTTCTTCATCCAAATACCAATATATCTGAAAGTATGCAAGCCGACAGCTTTAAACTATGCACACGTATAATACCTGACATTATAGATTAATTTGGAGTAACGTATATACTTCAGTTCTACCAACATGATTCTAAGCCTGCTGATAGGACCAATTTGAAATACATGTAACTTCTATACTATCAGTTGGATTTCAACCAAATTTCGAATGTGCTATGTGTAACATAACAGATATGAATATAAGTATTCTTAAGAGCAATCAGGGCTGCCAACTGTTAATAAATGCCGTCTATATGTTTTTACCCTAATATCAATATATCAGTAAGTATGCAAGCCACAGCTCTATACTTTGCACACGAATAGCACCTGACTCTCTAGATTAATTTGGAGTAAGTAATTTAAGTCAGTGCTGCTAACATGATTCTATGCTTGCTGATATGTCCAATTTTAAAATACATGTAACTTCTATACTAACAAATGGATTTCATCCAAAATTGGCACAACAAGATATCATAATATTTCCGATTATTTCTAACCAGCACACGCATGACATTGTTGCCAACATGCTTTTACGCGTGCTGATAGATCCAATGTCTAACTGCATATAACGCCCATTGGACTTCAACCAAATTTTGTATTCTGTACCTTAAGAGATGGAACTGAGCATATATTCAGTCACCAGGGCTGCCAACTGTAGTGCTCTATTAGGCTACATTATACCAGGAATATTTCGAACTAATTAGACATTTCGATACTACCAACTTAATTTCGTCATTATTCTAGAAAGGTTCATATACTGTAGAATAATCATTGGCATGAAAAGTAGGCGCTTTAGTTCTTCACGGAACTTCTTGTTTTTTGTCTGAACGTATGGGTGAAAATATTTACAATATGTACACCTTTTTAGTTGAAAAGCTTTCTTTATTAATCCATTGGTGCATTTTCAATGTTCTGGTTTCTTACCGTTCTTAAAATTAATTTTGTCTTGTATTTATTTGCAATATTATTTAGTAATCAATGTTACGAAGGGTAGATGACCTCAATGTTCTGGCGATTATAACAAAATACCTGGGAACAGAAACAGGGAGAGTATTTGTGGCTTTGAGACAAGAATGTATAAAATGAAGCCTCAATTTATCAAATTTAATTCGAATGCAAATTACATCTTAACGCAAGCGGTCTGGGATCAAAACAAGAGGAATAAGGACGACACACCACAAGGGAACACTTTTTTCTAATTAAACAGGAAAAATTAAAAAGTACGATTGGATCCAATTCAGTGCACACGTTCAATTAACAGGCAAGACGGACCAGATAGGGTGGTAGAAGGGGGTTGGAGTTGGGGTAGGGATGGGTTTCATAGGACACAAAAAAGGGAGAATTAAGTTACGACGAAGAGAGACGATCACTACTCGCCTCGCGAAAATACGTGAGGTCCTGATTAGTGAAGAACAAACTCGCCTGTAAAGTAGGCTATCCTCCCTGTCTCGGCGAGGTAGTGGTTGCTGCAGTAAGGGGTCATTCAGAGGAATAGATTTGTGACGATTGTATTTTTTTTTCTATGCGGGAGAGGGGGTGGGGCAGATATTTTTCATTATAACCAGGTGGATATTAGCATATTCACACGTTGGCTCGTGTGCTAGCGTTATTTAGATGCGTTTTAAGTTATTTTCAAATTAAGTATTTCCGAAATCGACTAAAATAAATAAATAAATAAATAAATAAAAATAAAATGTATTTTCTTTGATTAGCGATTCACAATTTCAATTTCAATTTTATAAGTTTTAATATATTTTATTATTTTCAATTATATGGTGTTTGAAGCCATTTTTAGCCTACTTTTCACATTTTGCAAAAATGAGGAAAAAGTAGACTTATGAGATCGATCCGGGAAAATGTGTGTCTGTCTGTCTGTCTGTCTGTCTGCTGTGTGTGTGTGCCCCCCCCCCTCCTATCAACTCCTAAATGGCTGCAGAAATCAAAACCAAATTTAGTATGAGTAAAGATGTGCACCGGAATATCTCACGTCCATATTTGAAAATGATGTCAGTGCTACCAACTGCTGAAAAAACGCACTAGAAATTTGAGCTCCATGTTGGATATCTCGCAAGGTATGCATGGGAGCTATTCCAAAATTGGTACACATACAGATAATACTATTTTAGTTTAATTTTTAGGAGGCCAACAATGACAGTGTTGCCAAAATAATTTTAAGCCTTCTGATAGGTCCAATGTTTAAATGCATATAACTTCTACACTATCAATTGTATGTCAACCAAATTTTGTATGTAATATCTGTACATAAACAGATATGATTGAGCGTATTCTTAAGAGCCACCAGGGCTGCCAACTGTTAATAATTGCTCCCTATATTTTTTTTTATCCAAATGCCAATATATCAGAAAGTATCCAAGCCAACAGCTTTAAACTATGCACACGTATATTCTGACATTTTAGATTAATTTTGAGTACCTTATATATGTCAGTTCTACCAACATGATTATAAGCCTGCTGATAGTACCAATTTTTAAATACATGTAACTTCTATACTATCAGTTGGATTACAATCAAATTTCGTATGTTCTATGTGTACCATAACAGAATATCTGTAAGTATTGTTAAGAGCAATCAGGGCTGCCAACTGTTAATAAATGCTGTCTATATTTTTTTAACCCTAATATCAATATATCAGAAAGTATGCAAGCCAACAGCTCTATACTTTGCACACGTATAGTACCTGACATTGTAGATTAATTTGGAGTAATTAATACAAGGCAGTGCTGCCAACATGATTCTATGCCTGCTGATATGTCCAATTTAAAATGCATGTAACTCCTATACTAACAAATGGATTTCATCCAAAATTGGCACAACAAGATATCCTAATATTTCCGATTATTTCTGGCTAGCACACGCATGGTATTGTTGGCATCATGCTTTTACGCGTGCTGATAGATCCAGTGTCTAACTGCATGTAACGTCCATTGGACTTCAACCAAATTTTGTATTCTGTACCTTAAGAGATGGAACTAAGAATATATTCAGTTACCAGGGCTGCCAACTGTAGTGGTCTATTAGGCTACATTATACCAGGTATATTTTGAACTAATTAGATATTTCGATATTACCAACTTAATTTCGTCATTATTCTAGATAGGTACATATACTGTAGAATAATCATTGGCATGAGAAGTAGGCTGTATAGTTCTTCACGGAACTTCTTGTTTCACGACAAGGGTATAATCCAACTCATTTGGGTTCATTCGTGTTGACCGACTGAAAAGCACCAAACTTTTGTTATTTTGAATTGTTATAAGAGTACTAATAATGTTATAGGTTTTACGTCTTTTTGAAATACTGGGTCTTTTAGGGACGCTGGGGTGTTGGAAGTTTGCCCTGAAGGGCATCTTTAACGTGCCAGTAAATCTACTGAGAGGCCACCCTCGGATTTAAGCACCTTCAAATGCCAACTGCCTAGGTCAGGATTTGACTTCACAACCTTGTACGCTGAAGGCGGGATTGTTACCACTGGGCCACTCACCCAGTACATTTGCCTTTAAGATGCAGTGCCAACATCTGGCTCACATGCGTTCAAAATGGCAGCTGTGCGTAATATTCAACGTGATAGACTGAGGAATAACTCTATCTAATTTCCCAGGTATATCATCAGTTACGACACTTGTGCCATTTGGCCTGCCGATTGCGGAGTGACTCGTGATCAGCGCGTCCAATTCCCTCGGCCATTAATTCTTAATTTCCTGACCAGCGCTGCCTCACTGCCATGAAGCTACTCATTTGTCCCCGCGAGGCTGAATGCAGCCTGTTCAAGCCCTCGCGTAAGTTTATAAAATCTCTGATGGAGCCGGGAATGAAAAAAAAAAGAATAGAATGTTTGAAGGTTAATATTAATTATTGTCGAAGCCCAATATTCGCTTGACCACCTCGTGGCGCAGTGCCAAGCGTTGTTGGCTGTCATCCCCGAGGTATCGGGTTCGATCCCCGGCCCTGTTAAGGATTTAAAAGTCTTGGTATGGTCTGGTACGAGGTCTCCTAGCCTCGTGATGCAAAATGGGAACCTGCCGGATGCTATGGCAGGAGGAGAAGTGGAAAGGAACTGGCCACCCTACCACACGCAAATTCTGGCTCGGGATGCCTGGTTAGTGATCTTCTAATTCAGGTCGCCTACGTTCCTGGAGGGGTTATGGCACTCTAATAAAAAATATATTCGCTTCCTGGTGTAGATCTTTCTGAGCTGAAGACCCTAAGACCATCCACTCTCCTTTTTGACGTTCCTCTTCCTCTGCCACCTAGCAGTGAAGCTGAACCAGTATAAAGCGACTTGTGGCTAGATATTTAATACATTTTGTATCATAATCACTAAATGAGATACATGGGTTCTTATACGAGCCAACTCGGAGTGTCGTGGGAAATTACGAAATTTGACAACTTCAACCGGGATTCGAACCCACAATATCTAAATCGCGAGACGTACTGTACATCCACCGAGGAACATATTACATGTAACATTGTAAATCCATTATTGAGGGAAAGCGGGCTTCCTTTGCGACCCTCCGTGTAACTATTACGTCAACAAGTTGTGAAGTGCGTCTCTCGACGCAGAGGGGTTGATCATCTCCGGCTGAGAGCTCAGCTTCTTGAATTATAGATGTGTGGAGGTGATGAGAACACTAGTCCATCATTGCTATCAGTGTTTGACACAAACTAGCTAATGAAAGAGGTGCAAGGCATCACGCTACTGTTAGCTGTGGGCAAGATTCTAGACAGGAGTTTTATCTTGGGAGGACACATTCTTCGATTTTCGTCATGAAAAATTCATCTCCAACTCGAGAAAGAAAGAAAGAGTATAAATATATAAGTAAATAAACAAATGAATAAATACATTTTAAGGACCAACAGTTTCGAAGATATTCCTAGAAAACTATCTTAGCACTGACAAACTGATCAAGGAATGGCAATCTCGTAAGTATGGCAACCGTACCATCTCAAATAGGCAAAATATCGAGGCTGTCGAATAAAGACCTGACATAGCTCATTTTACGCCCCTCTGTGGGAGAAACAACATTCGGAAAGTGCTGGGGGCCATCGAAAACCACATTTCAGGCCCAAAAACCGATAACTCAACAAGGCTTCATCGCAATCCGAAGAATGATATATGAACGTTGAAACGATTTGCGCGATTTGAAACTACTCCTGCGCCACCTATTGTAAAATGGATTTGCCAATTCAGACACCTTCGCGAGAGAGTGCACACCCACAAACCACAGTTTCATCGCAGTCCGATGAATGGTATATGAACGCATACGGGGCTTTGTTAAAATGATCTGCGAGCCTACACTATTTGTTTTATATTTTACTTGTGCGCCACTAATTGAAAAATGGATTTAATAATTCACAAACCTTTGCGGATGTGTACACAACACCTCACCAAAGTTTCATTGCAATCGGATGGATGGTATATGAACGCCTGCGGCACATACTGGACGTAACATTCATTTTTAGGCTACTTTTCTCGTTTTGTAAAGATGAGGAAAATGTAGACTTATGAGATGGATTCGAGAAAATGTGTGTCTGTCTGTCTCTCCTTCTGTCTGTCTCTCCTTCTGTCTGTCTGTCTGTCTGTCTGTCGGTCTGGCTGTGTGTGTGTCCCCCTATCAACTCCTAAACGGCTACAGCTATCGAAATCAAATTTGATATGAGTAAATTTCTATACCTCAATATCTCACGACCATATTTGAAAATGACGTCCGTGCTACCAACTGCTGAAAAATTGTAATTGAAATTTGAGCTCCATGTCCAATATCTCGGAGCTATTTCAAAATTGGCACACATATAGATAATAACATTTCACTTTACTTTCCAGGGCTCCATACATGACAGTGAAGCCAACAAGATTCTAAGCCTGCTGATAGGTCCAATTGTTAAATACATGTAACTTCTATAGACTACTAACGAATGGATTTCATACAAAATTGGCACAATAATAGTACATAACATTTCAGATTATTTCTGAGCAGCACATAGGCCTACATGACATTAATGCCAACATGAATTTATGCGTGCTGATAGATCCAATGTCTAACTGTATGCAACGTCCCTGGTGACTGAATATATCCTTAGTTCCATCTCTTAAGGTACAGAATGCACATATACAATTTGGTTGAAGACCAACATAAATCAACATCATGGAACGCAAAATCAAAACACTAGGCTATAGCACGGTAATTCAACCTGAAGCATTGGAGGCAGATCACCAACTAAAAATGTAGAAAAACAAGGAAGAAAATTCCTCAGGATTATCAGTGATCCAGTGTGCATAGAGGCTCACGAGTAATACCAACATTCCGAAAATAATATCAGACACTATTAGAAAAAGTCCATTGTAATTTTATGGTCATATTGAAAGACTTACTAATAGAATATTTAATCATCTCTATAAAAAACAAGATAAATAATAATAATAAGCCCTGGCACTACGGCCCTTGAAGGGCCTAGGCCGACCAAGCGACCGTTGCCCAGCCATTTGGCCTGCAGATATTGGGGTGACGCGTGATCAGCGCAACGTGTCCCCTCAGCCGTTAATCTTGGTTTTCGTGATCGGGGCGCTGCCTCACTGCCAGACAGCTACTCAATTGTCCTCACGAGGCTGGCTGCAGCCCGTTCCAGCCCTCACGTCAGTTTCTAAAATCCCTGATGGAGCCGGGAATCGAACACAGGGCCTCCGGGTGAGAGGCAAGCGCGCTACCCCAACACCACGGGGCCGGCTATAAAAAACAAGAATATGTGGATAATTGAAGATGCCCTACAAGAGTAGAACGTAACAGACTAGTACTAACCTATAATGGCAATAATTAAGACGCGAGTGTGTTTATAAAACGAGCGAAGCGAGTTTAATAATTTCCATTCAAGTGTGTTAATTACCATTATAGGTGAGCTGCATACGACTGTTTATGTTCGACGATAATTATAAATTGATTTTACTTTGTGTTCGAACAGAAATGTTCATAAATATCAGTCGAGATTCATTCAAATGAATAGTGATCGGAGTGCAAGCGCTGAGTCTGCTGTCTGTACTATACAAGTTCTCTGACCCACGCACGCGCTCTGTCTGCTTGGCAATGCCATATGGTTACAGCCTGCCGATCAGTACCATGACGTTCTAATGTGTTTATATAACAGCAGCGTTCACTAAAATTGTCGGCGAAGTCCTACGAATGCAATGCTCTGTGTAGAAATTGTAGTTGCGAGTTACCGTGCTTGCACTAAGCGGTGCATCATCGCGCTGTTTGTCGCAAACGTGGGCACAGCGGAGAAAGGGACAGACACTGCCCACACGTCTATTAGGCAGGTCGCTGTGGTGTCTCGTCTTGTATGGTGTGAATAGCGGCCAAATGCAATGGCGCGTCGACTGGACGCTCACTCCAAATATGAGGTGCGTGCGACAATCCGATTCCTATGGGCCAATAGGAAGAATTGCACGGATATTCATCGTAAAATTAGTGCTGTGTATGGGGAGCGGGCCATTTCCCGGCAAGGGATCGTAAAGTGGTGTCAGCAATTCGAAGCCGGACGCATGGATATCACGGACGAATTTCGCGGGGCAAGCCCGCAACGTCCAGGACCCGTGCAAATGGCAACAGTGTGAATGCGATCATTAGACATTAGACAGAACCGGTGCATTCAACTGAGAGAAATCGCGACGCGGCTGAACATGTCGTATGGCAGTGTGTTCACGAGGACCTGGGATATCGTAAGCTGTGTCAAAGATGGGTCCCATGTCTTCTCACCGATGATCAACATGGAAAACATTTGGAACATCACTGACGTCATTTTCAAATATGGTCGTGAGATATTGAGGTATAGATATTTACTCATATCAAATTTGATTTCGATAGCTGCAGCCATCTTGTGGTTATGTAAACAATTGAACCAAGTTGGATGTCGGTGCATTACAATGTTTATAAACATATACTGTTCCAAGTTATATTGCGTTTGGTTGGTTAAATCGCGAGAAACGTCTATTTAAAAGTCGCAAATTCGCGTGGCCGCCATGTTGGTTTTGTAGTTACAAGTTTTTCAAAAGTCACATAGGTGAACTTCTAGTAGTTTCCTTTATCACCTTAAAAAATTCCAGTGTGATATCAGGAATAGTTTCGGAGATATTGAATGCTGGTGAAATATTTCGCACAGCCGCCATGTTGGATTGGTGAGACGTAACAAAATTTTAAGGGCACGGTCGGGGTCGTCCGGAATAGTGCTATGAACTTACCGAGTTTCATTAAAATCGCTCCAGCCGTTTAGAATTTATTAGGGACACACACACACACTCCTCACACACACACACACACGGACAAAAGGTGATCTCATAAGCGTTTTTTTTTTAATCAAAATTGAAAATAGGCTAAAAATACCTGAAATATGTGACATAATGTAAAAGTATTTAATTATAATTTAGTTTATTAATGTGAATATAAACAATATGCAGCACTCACGAATGCAATTTATGCTATGTCTCACTGACTGCTGAAGCATTACAATACACAACGAGATACATCTTCAGGTTGTCCATCATAAATGAGTGACGATTATCGCGAAACGCTTATTCTGAAGACGCGAAACTGCGGCAATATGTTTCTTGCCCTCGAGGTGTTCTGTTACTTGAGATCGCTGTTCAGCCTTGATTGCTTTTGTACATGGTTGGCAGAACAGAACGCTCCCATCAGAAGTAAAATTATCTTTAAATTCTGCAACATACTGCAACAGACGATAACTTGTAGTTGTTTTTACTTTAGTCAACATAGAACTGCCTTACACTTCGCAGTGCCAGAAATGAACTGCTTGTGAGTGGCACTGGTTCCAGGTAGCTGGGGTTGGGGGAAGTCTATCACGTGGTGCAATATGGCTATGGACAAGGAAATCCCCGGCTTCCACAGTGAGTGGCCCGGGGCGACAAGATAAGAATAACACAGTTGCAAGCTGACATACGCTCTGCATGAAGATTAGATAGCTCACAGGTTGTAGTAACAGTAACACAGAACAAGAATGCAATGACCTGAAAGATCTAGCACACTGATTTTATAACATGTAAGTATGTCTTTTTATGTAATATAATTTACTAGCAGTAGTACCCGGCTTCGCCCGGTGGAATGATGATAATGTTTTAAGGTCTCCTTAGAAATATAATGGACTTAAAATCTAAGTCATTTGCCCCCAAAGACAATGAGGGAGTAATATCTAGGTCATTTGCCCTTTTGATAAGGATGATAATAAAAACTACTGTTGAATTGACACGTCAAACTTACAAACTACCGTAATAGAAATACATATTTCAAAATTCACAGGCGAGGAAGACTTATTGTGTGTGGTGATTAATGGTGTAATGAGCGTAACATCTACTGTAGGTCATTTACTCTTATGATGAGGATGATAAGGGAAACTACTACCCGTATTGAATTGACACTTCAACGTATAATGTACACAATGTACTGTAATAAAAAAAAACTATATGGCGGCTTCGGTGGCGTATTTGGTAGCATGCTGAGCTTCTATGCCCAAGATAGCGGGTTCAAACCCGGCCGAAGCCGTCGGATATTTTAAGAGCGTTAAAAATCCGTCAGTATGCCTTTCTTCGGAGGGGAAGTAAAGCCGGCGGTCCCATGTCAGATTTATGGCATGTTATTGAGCCTTCCACTAATTACACCTGTGTGAAGCTAAATTGGATAGGTAAACAACGCTCATAGATGTCTACGTCCGTTGCCAAGAGCCGACTGCAGTGGCGTCTAGTAGCTAAGTTCCGAACTTGGCCTAGTAGTCGTTGACGGTGGCGCTTGGCGGCAAAAGTACGAACTATTTGAAGAATTCTAAGTTGCAGTTTGTACTTAAATTAAAAAACAGATAACACACACTAATACAGTCATCACAATTAACACCGGTTATCAGACAGATTCTACACACACCCAAAGTACAAACTTAAGAACCAACCAACCAAAAATAAATATTTTAAAAATCACAGTCGAGAAAGACTTTATGCGGCGGTGATTATTGGTATGATGCTCGTAACATCTAGGTCATTTGCACTTATGATGATAATAATAAGGTAATGAAAAAATGACTACTAAACGAACATGGTGGTATTTTAAAACTGATATAGGTAATTCAGGTGTCTAGCTTCGATGTCTTCCAAAGTCTCAACCTTATTTTCTGGCTTAGGCCTGTACTGGATGCGTCTAGTGAAAGAGCGTACTGCTCGGCAAAGACAAAGAATATAGGTCCAAGCTGCACGAACCTGAGATGATCGCAGATGATGACGAAATATGATGACACACGTTCGGGGTTCCCCGTCCTATACAGATTGACCGGGAATCATTCACTGTTTCGCAACGGCCCTGTGCTGGCATCAGCATAGACAGCAGGAGATAACACGGCGGGCTCTGTAAAGTACTCTCAAGTCACCTCACGATGAATCAGCAAGCTATTCTCACAACTGACCCCCCCCCAGGGTCTCACAACTTGTGGGACGTGGGTTGGCGACCACGGAACCCCAGCTGAGTCTGGCATCGCTTCTACTTCCTGGTGCCGGGCTCATTTCAGTTCTCTTTCCTGTCGGCCTCCCTTGGTCAACTCTTGTTCTCTTCCGACCCAGACTGTATTAGGGTATCCGAGGGCTAGGGAGTCTTTCAATTTCCCGCCTTAATTGGCTTTGTCTCATCTTTCCTGATACCCTCATTCTTCGAGGGGTCTGCCTTCTTTTCCTATTCATAATATCTCCTGTCTTCTGCTCAAGGCCCTCAAAGAGGCAGGGTGTGTGTAGACCCACCACTTCTGGTACACCCTCAAGGGCTCATGACTGGTGAGTTAGGAAGCTGGCAACCCCGAGGAATTCCTGAGCTACAAGCAGGGAATGGAGTGGTATGTCAGAAATTTCAAGTGGACAGTGTTACGCATCGGGTTCCAAAGGGTAAGTATACACACTTTGTTTTCGATCGGTGAACGATGTAGATTTGTACCAAAGGGCCTTAATGCGGGAAATGGAGTGGTCTGTCCGAAATTTCGAGTGGACAGTGTTACTCGACGAGTTCCAAACGGTAATTATGTAAAATCTGGTTGAGATCGGTGAAACGGTGTAGTTTTGTGCCAAGGGCCAAAATGCAGGGAATGGAGTGGCCTGTCCCAATTTTAAAGTGGACAGTGTTACTCATCGGGTTCCAAAGGGTAAGTATACACATTTTGTTTTCGATCGGTGAACGATGTAGATTTGTGCCAAAGGGCCTAAATGCGTGGACTGGAGTGGTCTGTCCGAAATTTCGAGTGGACAGTGTTACTCGTCGAGTTCCAAAGGGTAATTATGTAAAATCTGGTTGAGATCGGTGAAACGGTGTAGTTTTCTGCCAAAGGGCCAAAAAGCAGGGAATAGAGTGGTCTGTCCGAAATTTAAAGTGAACAGTGTTACTTGTCGGGTTCTACGGGTAAGTATATAAAATTGGGGTCAGATCGGTGAAACGGTGTAGATTTGTGCCAAACAGCCTAAATGCAAGGGATGGAGTGGCCTCGCCGCAATTTCAAGCAGACAGTGTTAGTCGCAGTGTTCCAAAGGGTAAATATACAAATTTTGGTTGAGATCGGTGAAACGGTGTAGATTTGGGACAAAGGGCCTAAATGCAGGGAATGGAGTGGCCTGTCCGCAATTTCAAGCAGACAGTGTTACTCGCTGGGTACCAAAGGGTAAGTTTACGAATATTGGTTCTGTTCGGTGAAACGGTGTAGATTTGTGCCAAAGGGCCTAAATGCATGGGATGGAGTAGCCTCTCCGCAATTTCAAGCAGACAGTGTTAGTCGCAGTGTTCCAAAGGGTAAATATACACATTTTGGTTGAGATCGGTGGAACGGTGTAGATTTGGGCCAAAGGGCCTAAATGCAGGGAATGGAGTGGTCTGTCCGCAATTTCAAGCAGACAGTGTTACTCGCAGGGTTCCAAAGGGTAAGTATACACATTTTGGTTCAGATCGATGAAACGGTGTAGATTTGTGCAAAAAGGGCCTAAATGCAGGGAATGGCGTGGTCTGTCCGAAATTTCAAGCAGACAGTGTTAGTCGCAGTGTTCCATAGGGTAAATATACAAATTTTGGTTGAGATCGGTGAAACGGTATAGATTTGGGCCAAAGGGCCTAAATGCAGGGAATGGAGTGGTCTGTCCGCAATTTCAAGCAGACAGTGTTACTCGCAGGGCACCAAAGGGTAAGAATACGAATTTTGGTTCTGATCGGTGAAACGGTGAAGATTTGGACCAAAGGGCCTAAATGCAGGGAATGGGGTGGTCTGTATGAAATTTTAAGTGGTCAGTGGTACTCGCAGGGTTCCAAAGGGTAAATATACAAATTTTGGTTGAGATCGGTGAAACGGTGTGGATTTGGACCAAAGGGCCTAAATGCAGGGAATGGGGTGGTCTGTCCGAAATTTCAAGTGGACAGTGTTACTCGCAGGGTTCCAAAGGTTAAATATACAACTTTTGGTTCAGATCGGTGAAACGGTGTAGATTTGTGCAAAAGGGCCTAAATGCAGGGCATGGGGTGGTCTGTCCGAAATTTAATGTTGACGGGGTTACCCGCAGGGTTCCAAAGGGTAAGTATAAAAATTTTGGTTCAGATCGGTGAAACGGTGTAGATTTGTATACATAACAGACAGACAGACAGACAGACAGACAGACAAACTTTGTGCTTTATATATATAGATGGTTCAGATCGGTGAAACGGTGTAGATTTGTATACATAACAGACAGACAGACAGACAGACAGACAGACAGACAGACAAACTTTGTGCTTTATATATATAGATAGATAGATAGATTGCAGCCAATGGCCATACAGTAAGTAGGATCATGTTACACAATATAGCAACCGTTCAGTCTTTTGCATAGTGGGACAGAGGTAATGTTCTCAATCAGGTGATACCGTGGGCAGTGCAGACCGCAGATTACACACACACAGTCTATGGATGTTTCTCGAAAGCCCTTCCTGTTACAGATTCGATGATGAAACCCATGCATTGCGCCTCGCGTGTAGATGTGGCGTAGCTCGAAGTTTGCTTCTTTCCATTCTTGGTTGATCATGGCCGGGGTTCGATAGAACTCCAGGTTTATTTCTTCTGTTTTCAGGAGTTGTTCCTCAAGGGATTTTGTGGAGGCTGGGGTTGATGCCAGGTTGTGGGTAGTCATTACATCTTCAATTAAATATCTAGTAACTGCTAGCTGGTACGCAAGTCGGGTTGGCGCGAATTTGGAAATGCAGAGAGCTCGCTTTACGTATCTGGCCTTGGCTCTGTCGAGAGACTGTAGGTTTTTGTAGCTTAGGTGTGTCCATATCATCTCGATGGCATGTATTTTTATGTGCTAATAGGCCTAAGTGAAAAGGAGGAATTTATGTATTTATAGAAAAATGCTTTAAATATGTATTTACATAAAGAATATTTGTTTACCTAAAAATCTGAGCCCTAGTAATAATAAATAATAGTTCTAGTGACTGAGATTGCTACTACTCGAACTATCACGGAAAGCTCTTGACAGAACTGCTTGATCACCCTGTCGCTACTTGCTGTTGTGGTCGACTGACTGGCTCGCTACTAATTACTGACCTCAGGTCCCGGAGAACCCGCAATGACCGCGTCACTTTCCGGTCAATTCCACAGGGCACAATTACCGCAAGGCTCTTCCTAACTGGATCCGTCCGTCTGCGTCTACAACTGCTCAGCCCTAGAGGGCTGGCGCAAGGGCATTTCTGACCCGAGGTTTAAATAATGCTCTATATTTTCGCTTTGGTCAGCCCCTATTTCCTGTCGCTTACTGTACCTTCCTTCATAGCCTTCAACTTCACCCTGGAAAATAAACAGGTCCATAGCTTTTTGAACAGTCAAGTTATTCCTATATTATTTACGGTCGGGTCAGATTTACCCATGGCGCCAGTCCTCCCCACCTCCCTCCCGCTTCTGCAGGGTTAGAAATGAGATTATCTGAATTTCCAAGTAGCGGATAGTTTTTACGGCTGGGAACCCTTTCTGACGCCAACCTGCTGTCACAGTAACCATTACTTATAAAAATAGAAACAGCCATCACTTAAGTATCACCAATGGACGATTGTCCTTGAATATTGCGAGTTACATTAAAACAAGATTGGTCCCCTAACTTCCCCGACATGAACTTCGTAGAGAAGCAATAAAATGAGCCATTCTGTACCGACTTCCATGGACTGCTTTATGGTACGAGATTCCCGCCACTTACATACATAGTAAGTTATTTATTATTTGGTCAACCGGGACAATGCTGCCAACTTTTCATGAACGTCGTAAAATCCCGGTGCAATAACATAGCAGCAGCCCAATGGTTTCATACAATAACACGTAGTAGATAGAGTAGGCGTAGCTTTATACGTTATGCTATGCTTTGTTATTTGGCTATCTAAAAGGGGCAGGTGATCTCGTAGTTCCGCCCCTTCAACCAACAATAACTATCTAAAGATTTGCTGATGACATCATCATCTTGGCCGACACGCCAGAGAATTTGAACGAGTTTTTGAATGGTATGGACTCCATCTTGAGAAAAGGATTCATGATGAAAATTAATAAATGTAAAACAAAAATATTGGAATGCAGCGGAAAGAAATCAGAAACCTCTATGGAGATCAAATTGGCAGGTGAAAAAGCTAAAGGAAGTAGGAGACTTCTGTTACTTAGGAAGCAAAATAACCGGTGATGGACGAAGCAAAGAGGATATTAAAAGTAGGTTGGCTCAGGCAAGGAAAGCATTTCTACAGAAAAGGAATCTGTTGACATCGAATATAGATTTAGGTATTAGGAAGTAATTTTCAAAGCCTTTGTCTGGAGCGTGGCGCTCTATGGAAGTGAAACTTGGACTATTGGTGCAGCAGAAAAGAGTTTAATCGAAGCGTTTGAAATGTGGTGTTACAGGAGAATGATGAAGATCAGATGGGTAGATAGGGTAACAAATGAAGGGGTATTAAGACGAGTGGGAGAGGAGAGATGTTTCTGGCGACTGTTAATGAAGAGAAAAGATAGGTTGGTAGGACAGCTACTAAGACACCAAGCAAATAGGAAGCTTGGTTATGGAAGGAAGGGTTGTGGACAAGAACTGTAGGGGTGGATCAAGATTAGAATATGTTAAACAGATTGCCTCGGATGTAGGGTGTGGTAGCTATGTAGAGATGAAACGATTAGCTTAGGACAGAGAGGCATGGAGAGCTATATCAAACCAGACTGAAGAATCAAACGACAACATCTAAAGACGCCACGCTAGACAAATGACGATCAGCTGATGTTGCCAACTATCAAGTTCCATTATAAGTACCGGCTCACTGTCTGTGACCACCTCGGCTCTGTCAAGAAAATAATACTGGTTTGGGGGCTTAAGTGGGGTACGCTCAGCCTCATGAGGAAACAATAAGAAGAAGCGTGATTTCCCTCTCTGCCATCCTGGAGGTGGTTTTCCGTGGTTTCCCCACATGTACTCCACGCAAATGATGGGATGCCACTTAACTTAAGGCCACGGCCACCTTCTTCCCAATCCTATAGTGCGGGACAAACCATTGGAAGCCTGAAGGTCACGCGTAGTCGGTGCGGTGTTGTCCTGTACGTTCTCGCATCCAGCACGCGACTGAAGGTACGGTGCAATAGTATGGCAACACCGCCGGGCGCGGGGAGGAGAGCGGAGCGCAGAGCCGGTTGACCTTCAGGCTTCCAATGGTTTGCTCCGCACTTAAGCCTTGATTACAAATACACACATCATTGCAGCCAACTCAAGAACACAGGTTACCAGAGAGGTCACACACATAAGTGCACACGAGCTGCATGACAAGGATGTCCTAAATCCTCCAATTAAATCAACAACTACACTGTCTGCAAACTTGGTGCCTTTTTAAACAAGCCCTCCAGGGGCTCACAGCTAGTGGAGCGTGGGTTGGCGACCACGGGACCCCAGCTGAGTCCGGCATTGCTTCCACTTACTTGTGCCGGCCTCCTTACTGTCACCTTTTCTTTAGCCCTCTCTTGGCTAACTCTTGTTCTCTTCCGACCCCGACGGTTTTAGGGTATCCGAGGCCTAGGGAGTCTTTCACTTTCCCGCCTTAATTGGACCTTCTCTCATTTCTCCCAATCCCTCATTCTCGAGGGGTCAGACCTTTTGTTTTCCTCTTCATGATATCTCCTGCCTTCTGTTGAAGGCCCTAAAGGAGGCAGGGTGTGTGTGTAGCCCCACCCTGGATTGTGCTACACCTTCAAGGGCTCACGGCTTGTGATTCCGACGGCTTCCTGAGCTGGGTCCTGTTTTTCTCCTTCTTTCATTCCCTTTGGGACTGTCCCTCTCTCTTTCCGTATCCTCTCTGCCTTTTTCGGCTCTCCTTCCTTCCAAGTCGCTCAATTCTCATTCTTCGAGGGTTCTTTTCCTCCTCTCTTTTATTTTCATTCTTCTCCATTTTTTCCCATATCCTCTTCTAGTTTGTAAGTCAGTAGTTACTATAAGTTGTAGGTTTCTTTTGATCATCTTTAATTTTTACTCTCACTCAAACCATTAGGGCCCCTTAAAATAACAATTATCATCATCATCATTTTAAACAAAAGTGGCAACAGTGAACGAAGTCTTAATTCACTCTAACAGCGAGAAATAGTACTATAAACTGACATTTTTGTAGTGATAGTGGACAAATGGTAAAGTTACATTGTTGTCGCGACGTGCCTGGGCAATCTTGCATATCGAAGCAACTACAAAATTCAGAGCTACATATCCCTTGTTTGCGGACACAGTTCACCTTTCCAGAATTTGTCTGGATTGTGTTGAGATATTTCACTGGGGATCAGTCTGCTTCAACAGTCGAAGCACGGCAGCAAATTGAACTACGGCTCTGGAAATGCTATTTTGCTCCCCTGTCTTATCTGGGCGTCACGACGCGAGATAGAGGCATCTTGCGAGCGTCTTTAATGTGTTCTTGATACTTGTTTGGAGCGGAAGCGAGGTGGGATAAATTGTTTCGAGAGGCGAGGCTCACTTGTGCCAAATCACATCTATGAGATGAGGTTCACCTGGTGCCAAGCAAGCTTCCGTACGGCCGATAGCATCTCCTACCAAGAGTACAGTAGTTCAAGTCTCTCCGCTGAATGGGAATCTCGATTTATTTAATCGTATGGTGAGTACAACAAGGAATTCATCAGTCCAGGTCGAAGTTCTTCAACCACACAGCAGCACTTTTTGATAGATGAAACAGGTCGCTGGGGCTTCCGGAGTAGGCATGAAGAGGGCAGCGCAGGATGACATGGTCCATGGTCTGCTCCTCTTCACGGCATTCACACATTGGAGAATCCATCCAGCCCCACTTATGGTGCAAGAAATTACAGCACCCATGCCCAGTTCTCAGTCTGTTGAGGAGACACCATAGTTTTCTTGGGAGGTCAAATCCATTCATTTTCCGAGTTGGATTTATCTCATGGGCATTAGCACCAGATGTTGAATTTGACCACTCTTCCTGCCAGCTCCGGTTTAGGTTAAAATTGTCATTCAAGAGTCGGCTGGCCAATACAGTTGCTGGTCTCCTAGATCGAAGTCGTTGTGGCGATGGGTAACAAAATTCCTGGTGAACTGGTAAAGAGGGAGATGACCGGATCTTCTTTGCTTCTCTCAGCAGAGCTTCCTTTCTCCTCAGGTGGGGTGGTGGGATATGGCTAAGAACAGGTAACCATTTCTTATTCCTAATTTGGACGAATCCGTGAGACTCAAACTGCGAATTAAAATATAAACACCAACTGTACGCGCTACAAAATACATGTAGTTAGATACCTTTGTACATGAATTTAAACCTCAAATGGATCAGGATCTGACAAATAAATAATTGTCCCATTATACGAGCGTTGTATTTTAAAAACAGATGGACAAACCAAACTGATTGTACTACTAAATGTTTGCTTGTTTTAATTTTATGTCTCAACATAATCGCCAAAACGATCGAAACATTTGTCGTATCGTTACACCAGCTTTCCAATGTAAATCCACAGCCTGCTTCCAGTCGACCGACCGGGTCAGGGAATGGAATGAAGCCCCCATCTAGCGGCGAGGATATGAACTGTGCCGGCTGCCGAAGCCTGTCATACTCCCCTGGGGCAATGATTAAATGAATGACAGATGAAATGAAATGATAGTGGAGAGTGTTGCTGAAATGAAATTTGTAACAGGGAAAACCGGAGTACTCGGAGAAAAACCTGTCTGCCTCCGCTTTGTCCAGCACAAATCTCACATGGAATGACCGAGATTTGAACCACGGACCCAGTGGTGAGAGTCCGGCGTGCTTCCGCCTAAGCCACGGGGAGCTTTCCAATGCCCTCGGCAAAGAATTCTGCCACCACTGAGATGGGTACTGCTCAGGTCTAAGCTACGTGGAGCTGAGAGGAATGTGCATCGCAGAATATGAGTATTGGTGGTGACGAGTGATGAGGTTTCTTGGTCCTTGCGTAGTAACAGAAGCAAATACATTCGTCGGTGACTCACTCACTCATTCCCAACGCCACACTGGTTTCAGGAAAAGACCCATGTTAGCAGTATTGGAATAGACGATAATGCCAGGTAACACGGCGGGCTGTCGACAGGCTTCTCAATTCTCGCCTGCTCCTACCCTGCCTCTGCCCTTCATCCCGCAAGTTCACAGAGCTTAGACCCGAGCAGTACGTCTGGAGAGTCTCCTGAAGTGTTTCCTTTTTGGCGAGGCGTTGCCGCCCAACCATACCTTCAATTCTCAAAAAAGGTGAAAATCTTTCAGTGCTGGTTTGGACTAAACGGCAGATGGTCCAAAACTTCACACTTGAATTCTTTCAAAAAGTCTATCGTAACGTTGGCTCAGTGTGGTCGTGAATGATTTTCAACTTTTTCAAGAATTGAAGGTATGGTTGGTCGGCAACGCCTCGCCAAAAAAGAGAAACGTCAGGAGACTCTCCAGACGTGCCCACTTCAGTGGCGGGAGAATGTTTTGCCAAGGACATTTGGAAAACTGGTGTAACGATACGACAAATATTTCAATCGTTTTGGCGATTTTGTTGCGACATAAGAATAAAACAAGCAAACATTTAGTAGTAAAATCAGCTTGATATGTCAATCTGTTATTTTGATAAAGTCCATCGGAACTTGATTCAGAAAAGCCGAGGTAAACAGCAAAATACCAAACACATTCTTGACCGACACGCCTGAGGATTTGAATAAGTTTTTGAATGGTATGGGCTCCGTCTTGAGGAAAGAATTCATGATCAAAATTAATAAATGTAAAACAAAAATATTGGAATGCAGCCGAAAGAAATCAGAAACCTCTATGGAAATCAAATTGGCAGGTGAAAAACTAAAGGAAGTAGGAGACTTCTGTTACTTAGGAAGCAAAATAACCAGTGATGGACGAAGCAAAGAGGATATAAAAAGTAGGTTAGCTCAGGGAAGGAAAGCATTTCTACAGAAAAGGAATCTGTTGACATCGAATATAGATTTACGTATAAGGAAGTCATTTTTGAAGGCCTTTGTCTGGAGCGTGGCGCTCTATGGAAGTGAAACTTTGACTATTGGTGCAGCAGAAAAGAGGAGAATTGGTGTTACAGGAGAATGATGAAGATCAGATGCGTAGATAGGGTTACAAACGAAGAGGTATTAAGACTAGTGGGAGAGGAGAGATGTTTCTGGCGACTGGTAATGAAGAGAAGAGAGAGGTTGGTAGGACACAAACTAAGACACCCAGGAATAGCAAGCTTAGTTATGGAGGGAAGGGTGGAGGGCAAGAACTGTAGGGGTAGACCAAGGTTAGAATATGTTAAACAGATTACCTCAGATGTAGGGTGTGGTAGCTATGTAGAGATGAAGCAATTAGCTCAGGACAGGGAGGCATGGAAGGCTGCATCAAACCAGTCAAAAGAGTGAAGACTCAAACAACAACATACTCTTCTATGAAGTCTTAACTCGACACGACTCGACAGTTTGATGTTGGCCAAAGCTGGGGTGATAGAATCGCTCACTAGCTCGTAAACTCGCTCCGAAGCTAACAATTTCAATTTCCACTGAATGGAGATTGTTGAAAGAAATGAAAACGTAAAAGCACTTATAGTGGGCGATGGATTGAAGGTAGAGATATGCTGTCTCGGACGTTTTTGTAGAAACTCCCATGCTGAACAATTCTTACTCATAATATATCGATATTATAACCGTTTTTCCAGCGTAAGCTTAAAATGCGCACGGGCGGAAGGTTTTCTTTCGGCTCGATTCACTGAAATCGTTACTGCTTGGCTTCCTTTGGTCATAAATGAATGTTTTTGTACAGCGACCATCGCACAGTGGGTCAAAATAGAAAATCTAGGGGGACAAAATTAGTTTTACGTTTTAATGATGAATTTAGAGTAGAGCAACGTATATAATTTGTTTACTTCATAATACACATCAGTTAAGACCTTTTTTAAGCTTCGTCTACACATGCAAGAAATTGTCTATGACTCGGAGTTGGATAGAGCATTCAGTTATCTCTTCGGAACAATTTTCTACCTCTAATTTACTTTTATCAGAGTAACAAAGTTCCACTTTTGACATAAACGTCCAACCCAGTGCCTCAAACAGTTGTAAACGTGTGAGAACTGGTTGCGCGGCATCTTCTAAAACGTAAAATAACTACGTAAGTTGCAAAAAAGATGCGAAAAATCTTATAACAGGCGTAAACTACAAGACTTTATCTACATTTTAACATTAAGTAGAAAGTGACGCAGAGTGACGCGACATACTAAAAATCTAAGTGAAAAAATATTTTTTAATATAATAAATATTATATAATGCAAATATAGCTAAAATTACGTAACAATTACGCCCATTAATAACTGAAACACGTTACAAAGATCATACCTTCAGCTGCATGTTCCATCTTAAAGCATCACACTAACCACAAAGACAACCACACCACAGCCACTTACATTCACCCTCCAATTCAGACTGCTCGAACAGTGGTGACAGATTTACACTAAGATGCGTTTATATCCCAGAATAGTGAGCGGCAATTGTATGAGAATGCTGTAAAAGTAGTAAATTTTGATTTTTTAATTATGAAAATGAATATTTTTGTCCTCCTAGATTTCGATTTTGACCCACTGTGCATCTTCGAGAAATTCTTTATCGCATCATAATCCATCCAGTGGTTCTCGAGATTACCCGGGACATTCAAGAATCGGGGACTTGGATTTATAGTATGTAGATATACATTGTGCCCCGTCCAGTTTTTTTGGAAAATTAGTGTTGACCGATTGAAGAGCTACAACTGACAAATCCACTCGGACATGTTTGAATGTCTGATAACCTGGTGTATTGTGGTTCTGTATTAATACGTGTATCTGTGTTTTGTGCAAGGAGAGGGAAGGGTTTGACCTTCGCCTTGAATCATTTTCTTAGTTGTCCTCACGAAGCTGAGTGAACCCTGTTCCAGCCCTCCGACGAGAATTAATTTTCTTTGCGAGATTTTTGGGACTGGAGTCACAATACGGAGCGCCCAACTGCCAGGGATGATGTATGAACTCAAGATGAAATGCTGTCAGGTTCACTTCCCTGGCACAGTAATGATTGAAGACCCAGATATCAAATATAATGAAATGCAAATCCCGCGCGAACTTCCATCACTCATATCTGCCACGCAAGGAATCGAATAAAAGTACTGGGAATAAATGAAGGAATATGGTAGGAATCTGCGGACAGAGTGAGGGCTGACCTCGTGGTGTAGTGGTTAACGTGATTGGCTGCCATCCCTCAGGTCCCGGGTGTAACAGGGAATAGCAGTTGGTTGGTTGGTTCCTCAGTCAACGCGGTCATGTAGCCCCGTGTACTTTGGGTGTGCGTAGAATCTGTCTGATAACGGGTGTTAATTGTGATGGCTGCATTGTTCTGGCGCATCGGACGGCGTCTGGCACCACACTGACGCAACGAACTGTTCGAAATCGGTTACTTGAAGGACAGCTCCGAGCCAGACGCCCTGCGGCGTGCATTCCACTGACCCCAAAACCACCACCGTTTGCAACTTCAGAGGTGTCAAGCGAGAGCTCATTGGAGAATGGAGTGGAGGTCCGTTGTGTTTTCCGATAAAAGCCGATTCTGCATTGGTGCCAGTGATGGCCGTGAGTTGGTTAGAAGGATGCCGGGTGAGTGCCTGCATTCAACCTGTCTGGACTTACACTGGGCGTTCTGTTCTGGGGAGCAATTTCCTTTGACAGCAGGAGCACTCTCGTGGCTATCCCACGCACCCTGACTGCAGATGTGTACGTCCGTCTGGTGATTCGACCTGTTGTGTTGCCAATCATGAACAGCATTCCCAGGGGGTTTTCCAACAGGATAACGCACGCACCCATGCCGCTGTTGTAACCCAACGTGCTCTACAGAGTGTCGACATGCTGCCTTGGCCTGCTCGATGCCCCGATCTGTCCCCAGTCGAGCACGTAAGGGACATCATTAACGACAACTTCAGCGTCATCCACAACCAGCATTAATCGTCCCTGTATTGACCGACCAAGTGCAACAGGCATGGAACTCCATCCAACAAGCTGACATCCGGCACCTGTACGACACAGTGCATGCACGTTTGCATGCCTGGCGATTATACCGGTTTTAATGGACCAGCATGGCACATTTGTGCTGGCTTTTCTTGCGCGGACATTAACCTGTTGTCTTGGACCTTCAATCAATGATATGTGTTACCTTGCCAAATATATTGCCGAAATTTCCGTACTCTACATTCCTTATTTCATGGTGTTGGGATGCTTTTACCGCCGGTGTATTATGTGCGCACTTCAGATGTTTAATTGCCCTAATCTTAAAGAAATAAATATACCGACAGCGGTAGCTACGCTGGCTAAATCGTAGAGCTAGGCCATGGAGCCAAGCTACCTGCGGACTCGGTAGACGTGGGTTTGACCCACGGCAGCCGTCCTTGAAATGGTTTTCTGTCGTTTCCCATGTTCACAAACAAATGCTGACAGGCCACGGCCGCTTCTTTCCACATGCTTGCTAAGTTTCGTTCATCTTCATTTCATTTCTCATTAACTCCTCCCAAGAGATTGACGTCAGGAAGGGCATCCAGTAGTAAAAACCATCCGCCACATTGGAATTTCATCCCCGACCCCGTTAGAAATAAACTAGAATAATAAGGGGTGGACATACATTAAAGGAATAAATGTAAGTGTTCCAAGTATCTTGGAGCATTGGTCACTAACAACATGGGAGAGAAGATTGGTTGGTTCCTCAGTTTAGGGGCTGCCACAACGCGGTCATGTAGCCCCGTGTACTTTGGGTATGTGTGTATTATCTGCTTTTATTTCAAGTAAGGACTGGAGACGATAGTTTCAACTTGTTCCTACTTTGTCGCTACCAAATGCTACCGTCCACGACACCTAGCTGTGAACCTCGCTACTACTAGATGCCATCGCAACCAGCGCCCGATTACGAACGTTGGAACTTAAGAGCATTACTTAAACCTAACCTAGTGTAGTTAGTGGAAGGTTGTTTTTCATGCTATAAATGCCGGCATTACGTCGCCTCCGAAGGAAGGCACACTGAGGGATTTTTAATGCTCTTAATAAATCCGACGACTTCGGCTGGGTTTAAACCTGCGACCTTGGGCATAGAAGCTCAGCTATAGAGCATCCAGCGTTTAGAAAATACTGTGGAGCCTTAAGGCGACAGTGTTGCCAACTCTAGGCAGAGGCAGCGCTGACGTCATACGTTATGTTCACCCGCTTCGAGTACTGTGCTTTCGTAAGTTAGCGGGACAACACAACCCCAGCAGCTACCTGAAGTAGAACACGCCCAGGAAGGAGCAGTTTTGCAGGTGTTAACGGATTGGACCAGTATTAAGGATACCGTACGCGAGTAGAACCAATAACGACATTCATTTCGTTGTGATATGACGCATTACTGATTGACAGATGTCCAGAGCACAACACTTCCTTCCTTCTCGGTTGTATGCTGACGATGTTAACAATTCTTACGTCAGCAATACTGTGGATCAACACCTTTTTTTTTTAAATTAGTTAGGCTATAATTTAGTTTCTTTCAATTATATTCTTGTTGTTTTGTTTAGATTAATATTTGTAATATTGTAGTGAGTTAGCCGTGCGGTTAGGGGCGCGCAGCTGTGAGCTTGCATTCGGGAGATAGTGGGTTCGAACCCACCTGTCGGCACCCCTTATTCGATCGAACAGAAAATAAAACAGACACACAACAATAAACCAATGACGGAGAGTGCTTCAGAACTTATGTTGCCGGCGGAACTGAGCACGTGCTCCACTCCGGGCGAGCAGGCAGCACTGGACGAGGCTCTTCTTTCCAGCGTGCTAACCTCGAACATTTTTTAATTACTAAGACGTAATATAAACGATACTTGTATGCAATAACAAAGGTAATCAATTAGCAGATAATTGTAGGAAGCTATTATGACGAAATATATATATATGTTCAGAGTTCCTTCATGATAACAGGTGAGGGAACAAAACCAGTGTATGGGGGAGGGGTCTGTTAAAAGTAAAAGCCCATAAGACCCACAGTCTTTTCTAAACGCTGGATGCTCTATAGCTACCAAGTACGGCACCGAGCCCGCCAGAGAGGAGAATGGCAGATATTCTCAGTAACATGAAGTAGCCTATATTTCATAAGCTAGAGCACATAATTATGTTTGTCCTTTCTTTTGCAGGTAAGCGCCCGCCCGCTTGGCAGAAGTAGAGTGGTCTATCTCCCCCAGGTGAGTCCATATGGCACGTGAGTCTGTAGACACAATCTTAACTCCTTCCAAAACTCTTTGTATCTGTTGAGTAAGACTTTAAAATATGACCGCACTTGGGATTGGAACCACAGTCTCTTGCTGCTCGGTGAGCGCTCTTACTCAACATACATGACTGGCTGCGTTGCTCAGCGGTAACGTTCTCGCCTGCTGTTCTCAAGGTTGCAGATTCGAATTCCGGTGCGGTCAGCTGGCAATTTGAGGGTGCGCAAATGCGAGGGAGCCGTGTTAGTACATTTACTGGCACCTTAAAGATCCCCTTCGGGGTATAATTCCGGCACCCTGGCGTCTCTAAAACCCTTGATAGTTAAAAGGTACGTAAAACCATTTCTAAGTTTCTAAATGCATTCCTAATACCTGCAGACCCACAAATTGAACTAGGTAAGCATAGCTGAAATTTCTCTGAACCTACTTAGTATGTTCATACCCTCATTTTATTTTAAAATTAGTCTCCAAAAATGGTCGGATTGTACCTTAATTCAAGTCTCAGGGTGCGTGCCCCAATACTAGGCCCTAATAATAACAATTAGGCTACAGACATCACTGAAACACAGGTTATCTGACATATTAGCTTGCCACGGTGGCTGAGTGGTTATCGTGTCAGACTACCAACCCCAAGCTTTCAGGTTCGCTCCTGGCCGTGGCAAGTGATTTTTGAAAGGCAACAAAAGTCTCAGCACGCATGTCATACGGTGATGGCATGTTAAAGAACCCATTTGAATTCAGTAGGCCGTGTTCATAGTGGTAAAATTAATATAGGAATTTTCCGCCAACGCTCCTCCTTTCTCTACTAGAAAGCGCTATAGTGTCAAAGAACTTAGATATCTAACCTCCTTGACTTTCATAGCGCTCTAAGGAACAACAAAATGCGATATGCAAGCTGCCCTCTGGGTTTCAAATAGCAAATAACAAAGCTTGCACCCAGCACCCGAGACCATACGGTATTATTATTAATATTATTATTATTATTCCCTTCTCCCTCGTTCTTTCACATTGGCCCAGTATTCGCGCATTCCTCTTCGGTGAGCTTCCTTCCGTTCTTCGGTCCACTTCTTGCCGGTTTTCAATATAGGTTTTGGTTGAAAACTCTGTATCTCCCTAAGTTTCTTCTTCAAAGAGTCACGTTCCAAGATGTCCTCATGTGATATCCCCAGTTCTTGTAGGTCTTTCTCCACCTCTGTAAACCAGATCCCTTTGGTTTTCTTTCCCACAAAGTAGGCACAGATTCGATTAGACAATCTTCCGGAGTTCATTCGTGTTAAATGGCCATAAAAGAAGAGTCTTGTTTTGCGAATGGTGTCCGTTATTTTCTCCACATGTAGATAAAGTTCATGGTTGTGTCGTCTTCTATACTCTCCTCGTATCTTGACCGGGCCCAAGATCTTTCTCAGAATCTTCCTCTCATTGGTTTCGAGTTGTTCTGCCAGGTCTTTCTTATTCATCGCCAGGCATTCTGATGCATATAACGCCTCCGGGCGAATAACGGTAACGTGGTGCCTCAGTTTGGCCTTGAAGGACATTGATCGTGTATTGTAAATGTCTTTGGTTAAATGGTAAGCCATTTCCATTTTTTTAATCCGTGCCACAAAGGCTTCCTTTTCACGAATGTTGGGCTCAATCCATTCACCCAGGTATTTGAATGTCTCTACCTGTGATTTTTGTCCTCCATTCACCATAAGTTCTCTGGGTTCTGACTTGATGTTCGTTATAAACTGCGTTTATCAGACGTAAGAGCCTCCGTGGCTTAGGCGGCAGCACGCCAGCCTCTCACCGCTGGGTCCGTGGTTCAAATCCTGGTCTCCCCCAGGGGCTCACATCTTGTGGGACGTGGGTTGGCGACCACGGGACCCCAGCTGAGTCTGGCATTGCTTCCACTTACTTGTGCCGGGCTCCTCTCCATCTTCTTTCCTGTCGACCTCCCTTGGTCAAGTCTTGTTCTTTACCGACCCCGACGGTATTAGGGTGTCAGAGGCCTATGGAGTACTTCACCTTCCCGCCTTAATTGGCCCTTGTCTCATCTTTCCTGATCCCTCCTTCTTCGAGGGGTCAGACCTCTTGTTTTCTTTTCATTATATTTCCTTTTCTCTTTAAGATTCCTACATTGTTTTGGTTAATTGACTCCCCGTTTATCTAAATTCCCTTTAGCGTTTTTTTTTGCATCTACTCAACATTTTGTAGGTATTTTTAATCTACGTTGCATCTTGTGAGTTTTTTCCATCTAAATTCCATTTCGCGATTGTTTTCAACCTCAATTGCATTTTGTAAAGATTGACAATCTAAATTGCTATTTAGTAAGTCTTTCAATGTAGGTGCAGGGCATTTTAGTGAGTTTTTTTATTTCAATTGCATTTGTAAGTATTTTCAACCAAAACCGCATTTCGCAAGAATTTTAAATCTCATTTGCAAATTGTGTGGTGGGCATTTTGCAAGCATTTTGTTTCTCAATTGCATTTTGTAGGTATTTTGAATCTAAATTACATTTTGTCAAGAATTTTCAAACTAAATTGCATTTTATAAGTATTGTCAATCCAAGTGGGTAGTTTGAATCTACCGTGTATTTTGTAATCATTTTCAATTTCAATTGCATTTTGTAAGTATTTTGAATTTCAATTGGACTTTGTGAATATTTTGGATTGGAAATGGGATCTTTCAATCTGAATTGCATTGTGTATTTTCAATTTCAATTACATTTTGTAAGTTTTTTGAACCTCAATTGCATTTTGTACGTATGTTCGATCCCATCTGCATTTTGTAAGTATTTTGAATTTCAATTACATTTTGTAAGTATTTCGACTCTACATTGCATTTTGTACGTATTTTAAGCCTAGCCTACATTTTGTGCGTCTTTTTAGCCTACTTTCGATTTTTGCAAAAAATGAAAGTAGACTTATGAGATCAACACAGGGCGAAAAAAGTGTGTCTGTCTGTGTGTGTGTGTGTGTGTGTGTGAGTCTGTGTGTGTGTATGTGTGTGTGTGAGTCTGTGTGTGTGTGTGTGAGTGTGTGTACTCTGAATGTCTGTCCCCCCCTATCAATTCGAACACGGTGAATGCGAATTGAACGAAATTTGGTACAAAGGTAGCACTAGCAAAGGACACCTCAGTGTCATGTTTTATATCGCCGCCATCTTTACTAAAACTGAATGGCGGCCACTCAAACGTTCAAAACGTAAAATCAAATAACGACTAACCAAATCATCCAATCTCTACCAAATTTGGTAACAACATACCTTCGTATAGGATGCGTCTTGTGACCAAACTACAAGGTCGTCCGCCATACCATTTCAGGATGGCGGCCGTGCGAATTATGCAAACTTTATAATCCATATCATGGGACCCACCAGTTCCGATTATCGAGCCGAGAATCGTTTTAACTGTTCTAAAGGAAGAGGCACGTACGAAATTAAAAGTTTATTTTGTAATACTATAGTGCAGACGTGATTTTAAAAAGCTCAGCTGATTCATTAATAAGACAAGATGGCAGCGGATATCTTGTGCCTGACTTATATTTCACTAATTTGAGTATTCCATGCAATATAGCGTACTGAAACAAAATAAATAAACTTTGTATGAAATGCTTTATATATAAATAATATACTTCAGTGATGAAATCGTTTAGTATAAATCATTATTTGCTAACAAGTTCTATGTAAGTCATTTTATATGGATCAATGTTCGTTGGCACAAATGGCTCAGTGGTAAAGCGTCAGTCTGTCATTCATATGCCTATGGTTCAAACCCCATCAGAGATATGTTTTTTGCTTGACATTTTACATATTTGTTGCTTTGTAATGACTCAGACGTTTTAAAATTAAGCGTTATATTGTGCATATTACGGTGCAAAACATATACTTAATTAAAACATAATTCGCCAGCAGATTTAATCGAGACATCTAGCTGACAAAAAGGTAACAGATTTTATTGAAAAGTTTCTTCTTCTGGCCGCTAGAATGCACTCGCTCTGTTAGGATTATATTGTTCGATATTTCACAACTAGATATCACGACTAGTTTTTATATTTATTGTTTCTTGAGTACTGAGACGTTATAAAATAAAGCTTTATATGGTGCTTTTTGCAATGGAAATTATATATTAAAAAAAAACGATTCTCCACTGGAGTGACATCTTCCAGCCTTCAGTTGTACTATGCAGAAACTATAGATTCGAGCAGCGCTCTATACCGGCCAGTTAGTGAACCCAGTCTTAACGACTGCTAGGAGTAATAAGACAGTAACATTCGTTTATTCCTTGTGCACAGAGGCGTTGTTGATAATCTCAAAACTTGCAATATGGATGATTTGGAGATGGATTATTTTGTTATACCGTGTATTTAAGATTAGCCTATAAATTAACGGGTTGCGAAGTTACTTCACTTAGTTCTATATCATTCGTACACGACACAGAACAACAACGTGACGTCAGTTTCTGATCTGCTCTGATTGGCTATTACATTGCTGCAGTCGGGTAGTTGGCAGTCAAGGATAAAATTCTCGACTGCCAACTGCCAGCTACCAACTGCAACTTCATGTTGTGTATGGTGCCTATAGTATACACGGAGTCGATCGCGACTGCCGACCGAGGACTACCAACTACGGACTGCCGACTGCGCATTGTAGATGGGCCTTATTAGAGCAACGAAGTTTCAATTATTGTAAGTAGTCGGTGTTTGGAGTGTTTGCTGATGAAATTGCAAAATGCTGGGGTAAATTATAAACTATGGTTTGAACGCCACTGTTCAAATCCTGTGTGCCAATTTGCACTTCAAATAGGAAGAAATTAGGAGATGATAAGGACAGAGAGTTATAACTATACCCATACATTTCGGAGAAAGTAGGCTATATGTTCTTTCCCGAACATCTTGTTTTTCAATCTATTCCTTTTGTGACTTTTCGTTCTAAATTACCTTTTGTAAGAACATTTTGTGAGTTGTTTCAATCTGAGTTCCTTTTTGTAAGTATCTTCCGTCTCACTTAATTTTCGTTCTGGTATCCATTTCATTGCCATTTTCGCTATCACCTAGATCATTAGGGGCCGATAATCTAGATGTTAGGCCCCTTAAAACAACAATTATCATCATCATCATCAAATCCCGGTCACTCCATGTGCGATTTGTGCTGGACAAAGCGGAGGCAGACAGGTTTTTCTCCGGGTACTCCGGTTTTCCCTGTCAAAATTCATTCCAGCAATACTCATCATTTCATTTCATCTGCCATTCATTTAATCATTTCCCCAAGAGGAGTGCGACAGGCTTCGGCACAGTTCATATCCTCGCCGCTAGATGGGGGGGCGCGCTTCATTCATTCCATTCTCTAACCTGGTCGGTCGACTGGAAACAGGCTGTGAATTATCATTTTGATTATCAGAAGTATTTAGCACACTGGAATATGCACGGGGCTCTAATGCCATCAGTTCCGGAAAGGGTCGAACCCTTAGAAGACCAGCGTTCAAACAATTGAACCACTGTAGTTGCCGAATATGTCGTGTGGATTCAGCACTAAACCTTTAACGAAACAGAGCTGCGCTCTACCGAGAGAATTAACAAAACCCACACGTTCCATGACGTTAAAGGCAGCGGATTAGCTCACCTTCCTCCCGACCTCGCATTAATTTATCACCTTTTGAGGAGACCGAGACATGCTGCGTGCTCACGCGAATAACAGATAATCTGAAACTCGTTCCAGGCTTCGGTAATATTTCATCCGCTTTGAGGATTCTTGAGGTGGGGTGGGTAAAGGGGTGCAATATCGACATCTCTTGCCTCGGGGAAACGTAGCTCGGCCCAGTTGACACACACAAGTACGAGGATCAACCACAAAAATATGTCCCCATTCCTTAAATGAAGAACCATACAGTCTATTTTCATATATCCTACTTATGTTAACTGCCTATATCAACATACAAAATTTCAGTTTGATTGCTGTAATAGATTCGTAGATATTGAGAATCGTCCAATGGTCACCATGTTGGATTTTTATATATGTAAGTCTTAGAATTATGTACTACCGGTATTAACCGGTATTACATGAAGATTATGTACGTGTAGTATTCAAACTTCAATCGCATGATTAGGACACAAAAAGAAAAACGAGATTTTAAAATTTTGCACAGCTGCCATCTTGTGGTTATGAAAACAATTGAAATAAATTAGATGCCAGTAGATTAACATTAGGTATAAGTATCACCGCACGGGGATAGTTAAATCGCGAGAAACATCAATTTAAATATTTAATCATCGCGTCGCCACCATGTTGGATTTGTGCTCAATAGATAATTGAAAGTCGTACATGTAAACTTATGTCCATAGCCTCTATCAACATTAAATAATCAGTTTGATTGCTGTAAAAGATTCGTAGATAATGAGAACCATGTAAATATTTCGGATGGACGCCATGTTAGATTGTTATATGTATAGACCATAGATTTATGTCCCATTAAAGGAAAATTATTGCGTAGGTTCATTATTCAAACGTTGACTTCGATCGCATGATTACGCATGATTTAAAACTTAATTTTAAAATTTTGCACAGGCGCCATCTTGAGTTTATGTAAACAATTGAACTCAATTAGATGCCAGTGCATTGCAATATGTATGAACAATTACTGTACCATATTTCAACGCGCTCAGATGGTTAAATCGTGAGAAAAGTCTATTAAACTGTTTCAAATTCGCTTGGCCACGTTCGTTTTGTACTTAACAGGTATTTGCTAGTTATATAGATAAACTTGTAGTGGTGCCCTTTATCAACGGGGGCGTGGTGGCTCAGCGGTCTAGCTCTATGCCTTTCACCAAGTCGGACCAGGTTCGATTCCCGGTCAATGCATGTGAAATTTTCGAAGTTAAATGGCATGTCCTGTGGTTCAGATATCACGTAAAACGGAGGTCCCGTGGCTCACGTTCGCCATATTAACAGTCACGTGAAACTACAAGCTTCCTTCCTTTTCCTTTATCAACGTACTAAATTCAGGGTGATATCGGTAATAGTTTCGGAGATATTGAATGCTGGTGAAATATTTCGCAAAGCCGCCATGTTGGATTGGTGAGATGTAATAAAATTTTAAGGGCTCGGTCGGGATCAGCCACAATGGTGCTATGACCTTACCGAGTTTCATTAAGATCACTCCAGCCGTTTAGAAGTTATTAGAGGGGCCCACACACACATACGCACACACACGGAAAAAAGTGATGTTATAAGCCTATTTTTAGCATACTTTCGATTTTTTTCAAAAAATGAAAGTAGACTTATGAGATCACTACAGGGCGAAAAAAAGTATGTCTGTCTGTGTGTGTGTATGTGTGTGTGTATGTGTGTGTGTATGTGAGTCTCTGTGTGTGTGTGTGTGTGTGTGTGTGATTGTGTGTACTCTGAATGTCTGTCCCCCCCCTATCAATTCGAACACGGTGAGCGCAAATTGAACGAAATTTGGTACAAAGGTAGCACTAGCAAAGGACACCTCAGTGTCATGTTTTATATCGCCGCCATCTTGACGGAATCGTAATGGCGGCCACACAAATGTTCAAAGCTTAAATCAAATTACGACTAACCTAATCATCCGATCTCTACCAAATTTTGCAACAACATACCTTTATGGGGGCAGCATCCTTTGACCAAACTAATAGGTCATCAGCCTAATAGTTTGCGGATGGCGGCCATCTTTGTGTGAAAATCGATTGCCCGTATTCATACGAACACGGTGAAACCGAATGGAACGAAATTTGGTACAGAGGTAGTACTAGCAAAGGGCACCCCAGTGCCATGTTTTATATCGACGCCATCTTGACGGAAACGTAATGGCGGCCACACAAATGTTCAAAGCTTAAATCAAATTACGACTAACCTAATCATCCGATCTCTACCAAATTTTGCAACAACATACCTTTATGGAGGAAGCATCCTTTGACAAATCTAATAGGTCATTAGCCTAATAGTTTGCGGATGGCGGCCATCTTTGTGTCAAAATCGATTACCCCTATTAATTCGAACACGGTGAAACCGAATGGAATGAAATTTGGTACAGAGGTAGCACTAGCAAAGGGCACCTCAGTGTCATGTTTTATATCGCCGCCATCTTCACGGAAACGTAATGGCGGCCACACAAATATTCAAAGCTTAAATCAAATTACGATTAACCTAATCATCCGATCTCTACCAAATTTTGCATCAACATACCATTATGGAGGGAGCATCCTTTGACCAAACGAATAGGTCATTAGCCTTATATTTTGCGGATGGCGGCCATCTTTGTGTGAAAATCGATTCCCCCTATTAATTCGAACACGGTGAAACCGAATGGAACGAAATTTGGTACAGAGGTAGCACTAGAAAAGGCCACCTCAGTGTCATGTTTTATATCACCGCCATCTTGACGGAAACGTAATCGCGGCCACCCAAATGTTAAAGGCTAAAATGTAATTACGACCAACCTGATAATCTAGTCTCTATCAAATTTTGCAACAACAAATCTTTATGTGGGAAGCATATTCTGACCAAACTGCTAGATCATCAGCCCAATAGTTTGCAGATGGTGGCCAAGTATGTGTGCAAATCGATTCCCCCTATCAATTCAAACACGGTGAAACCGAATTGAACGAAATTTGGTACAGAGGTAGCACTAGCAAAAGGCACCTCAGTGTCATGTTTTATATCGCCGCCATCTTGACGGAAACGGAATGACGGGCACCCAATTGTTAAAAGCTTAAATCAAATTTCGACCGTCCTAATAATTTGATCTCTACCGGATTTTGCAACAATATGCCCTTTTGTGGAAAGCATCTTATGACTGACTACAAGGTCATCAGCCCAATAGTTTGCAAATAGCGGCCATGTATTGTGCCCTTTTAGCAAGAAATATGCCAATCACAGTATACCAGCGTAGCTCAATTCGGAATTTTCGGGGCAGCGGTAAGTTCCCCCACTCTGTGACCCACATATTTTGGACTAATTAGAGGATACACTTGCAAAAATAACAACAAAATCAACTCCTATTTAAACACATTTAATTCATAAAATTAATGGCGCTACAAACACTTTAACAATCTAATTAATGACCCATAATCATCTACTTGCTCCAAATGAACAAGGAATCACAAATATAATAAAACAAATATTGTATTTAAAACATGTGGTTTCCACATAAACCAACAATTCTTACTTAGTCTCACTTCCATAAAGCATTAACTGCGAGTTTTATATAACTCTGAGCTCTTTTGGCTCCATGCATTTACATAATAATGGTGTCATTCTTGTACACCTCAAACACTATCCTTTATATTTTCTTATTTCTCAAAAACAAATATATAATTATATTTAAAATCTATGTTAATTATCTAACTCAATATTTTGGGCATGTCCACACATTCAGTTGTTATCATCTCTCTTTATTTCACAAATATATTAAGGTAATCAGGAAATCAATTGTGTACTCCAGAGCGTGAAGATACTTGACACAGTCAAAAAAACTATAGTTACTCCCGAAACCTAGTCGCCTTCAATCAACTCGTGGAATCCCACGTCCGTACATCATTACAATAGGGATTGTTATTTATCTCTTATGTCTTATAAGACCATTATCATATAAGAAACTACGATCTGAACAGGCAAACGAAAATATCAATCTACAAGGACCTCGGTTCAACGCCCGGGTCGTTAACAACTTTAAACACTCCTGGTGTATTCATTCTCTTTACAACATCTTACAAGACGGTCTCTGGTCCCTCTCGCTTTAAGAGAGCTAGACCCTACTACTCGGGCGCGATTTATGACATGGAGGGGTGACGGCGACTCCCTGTCTATCCCACGTTAGTAGCTTATTTCCAAGGCTTTCAAAACAAACCTTCACATTATATTCAGTTCTGGGGAGAGACCAGGCTTTTACTGTACCGTACTCATTCAAACAACTATTCTTTGGTTCAAAGACCACTTTCGTAACCTTGGCATTTATTAATTATGAGAGGGTCCTCATTGATTGGGATGTTTATACACTTTCGGCGACGAAGAATTAAAGGGGCTTTTATCATAAGACGATTCTGCGTTCGAATCTCTTCACGTGCCTCGGGAACCATTCCCTTACAGAGGACTTATACAAAATGCGATTTAAAGTCGGCCGTGGCCCATATGACATACGCTCAATAATACCATATATTAGCTCCCTTTTTAAATACATACACAATGCCTCGTGATACTATGTCACAAATAGAGGACTTATACAATTATCAATTCACTGCAATCAACTACCCTCCATAAGTAATTTACCAAGTATTTTAACCACTACGCGTTCCTAGCGTGACACTTTAATATTATTTGCGCTCATTTGCGCTATGCATTATTTTAAGCCGAAATGTCTTCCCAAGAACTGATAAATCTCATTAGTAACAATTCATATTATTTTAATTCTCATATTAATCTTTCCGTTGCCGATAAATCGCTCCCTCTTAAAACATTCATTAAACATCATATCTTACACATATGTTAAGGCTTTAACGCTCTTATATTCATATCAATTTATTTGATCTTTATTTAATATTTCCATATTTAATTATTATTATTATCTTTATTCTTTACACAAGCTCAAAAGCTATTTCTTTCATATCTCAACTTTACTTTATTTAAATATCTTTCATAATAATTAGTGATATTTCGCTTGCTCTTATGACATTTGGTAAATACATTAACCCTTTATTCACATATTTCCTCTACGGGATTTATTCTTTACATAATTATTTATAATTTCTCAATTTTTTATTATTGTTCAGACCGCGTTCTTGCTTATTCAGTATTTATTTATTAAAACACATCCCTTTTACTCAAAAACTCCGGTGGATTTGTACACAACCAATTTCTGACACCAAAATAGAATGAATTTAGTACTCACATGTTTTAAGATCGTCCCATGATCTTTATTCTTGTGCGGTGTTTCATTTTTGGGCCCACTTTGAACTTTTTACTCCATATTAAAGGAATTCATCTTATGTAAAAACACTTTTTGACATATATTTAAAACACTTAACATTGACGACATTTCTATACACTGATGTGTCCCTTTTGAACACATAATAAACACTAAAAATATTATTAACACACAATCTTGATTATTTTACACTTCACACTTCTCGATCACTAGGCCGTATTTCTGAGCCTATCACACGTGATCTTCTTAAATTCCCGTTTCCAAGGGTGAAATTTATTCGATGTCGGCTTCCTATCCTGCAGAATGCGAAAGTCTCGAAACATCTACTGTTCCCTGGAGTCCAATTCTGCTGCTCCTATCCTGGATGACCGGCTATTTATCTAGCTTGAACGGCTTCTTTGTAGATCTGTCTATCGATCCTAACGAAAGTCTATTCGGATCGAGGTCTCCTCAAAGACCTATAGATTTAGTCTATAGCAGCTAGCACTTCTCGATTCTAGTACTTTTAGAATAGTTCGCCTGCTTTCTGGAGATAATGTTTATAGTCTCCTATCTTCTTTATTGGAACTATTTTAGCACTCCTACGTTTCTGATATACGTTCCGAACCTTATTCTGTTCTTCCCTTTTAGGGTTCTTCAATTTAAATAACAGTTTATCTGTCTGGTACGGTACTTCCGTACGTTATGATCTATTCGTTCGTCTATTTAACGACCTATCGCCTTTAAGTCCGACGTTCGCGGCCTGTTCTGACTATATCTTACGAACTTTCAGTATAACTGGTATACAGTCGGGCCTAAATCCTGTAAGTAGGATTTTCCTAATATTTCAATACGGCGATACTTAAAATTTCGTCTTGACCACTCCTTATGGAGGCAAGCAAGTCGTTAATACTGCGACGCCTGTGGCTATCGGATATTACTTCTGCGGTGTAACACAGCGTTTCTCCCCTCAAGGAATACTGGTAGCTGTTTTTTCGATGTGACGCAGAGTTACGTCCCCTCACGGACTGTCGGAATGACTGCATGTGCTGATGATCCAGCGTTACGTCCCCCTGGACGGATTTGTACTGCGTGATGCGTGATTACACCCCCTCGGGCTGTTCGAGACTGCATATACTGTTGATGTAGCCTTACGCCCCTCACGGGCTATTCGAGACTGCATTGAATGATGATCGTGACACAGTGTCATGCCCGCAGGCTGACAATAACTGCATGTTTGGCTTGGTAAAGCCCGAAGCTTTATACTATTTTACTACAAAAAAATAAGACTCTAGCCTTTTCTGTGGTCAACTTCTAAAATAATGGTGCCACAAATATAAAAATTATACCTTCCGAAAGCTCGTCTTCTCAATGTCAAATAATCTCATTGCACCTAAGAATCGATCGTGCAATTCGGAGATATTAATTAATTTCTCGTCCTCAATTGTGTGGGTGTTGCATTTCTTTTGCTCTATCCCCTCCACAGAGGCCGTGGTACTTCCCCAATGACGTCGTCTTACGTTAGCAGTTTTTTTCTGCGCAATTATTAAATGGTTTCTCTTTACTGAAAAATCTCTCATTCAAAATGATTCACTGTACTGTACTTGTTTACTCATTATTATGCTCGTAAACGTGTTAATTTTAATTATTCCTCTTCTGGCGCATAAGCGGTGTTGTCAATTTCCAGCAACGTCAGCTTGAATTCCGATTCAGGCTTCCTTGTTTAATCCTGGGAAATTTCCACTCGGTTATTAATACTCGTGACTCGCTCCCTTCAGAATGTCAAGAGGGGTGATATCATCCTCTCGAACACTTGGTCCTCGTTAGTTGCACAACCTTATGCTGGCCTCCTAGCTTGATCTTCCTTTAAAGTACATTAGAAACTGTACGTTTCTTTGATTTCTTCCTCAAATGCATGGATTCGCACACCTTGGACCCTATAGCATATGGGTTCATCTCACCCTTCCTTAGGATAATAAATTTTCGAAAAATTTTTGAGGAAATTTATTTTAATTAATTTTGTATTCTTTATTCATCGAATCCATCATAACGTCATCCGTATTTACTGTGGTTTTATTTCCTTAAAGTTCCTTTCACTAATTGTGTCTGTGTTTAGGTTGGGTTTTCAAGAGTTCCCATTCATTCCTTTATTCCCCTAGTGGACGTCTACACTCAGGCCATAAATTTCTTGTCACGTTCGGTAGTTACAACCTCTACCCTCGTCTGGCGCATGCTTCTCCAAACTCGAGTCAACAGTTGGTTCCTTTCTTCTTTTCTCAGGACAGACTTCAAGTCGGTCTGTTCTCTATTCATCATATATTTTCAACTCAATAACTTTCTGTTAATTATCTTGCGGGTGCAATTAGCTTTACCCGTAACTTAATTCATTACAGTTCACAGACTTCAAGTCTGTTACACTTCATTTGATTTTTAAGAGCTCAGTCTGACCTCACCTGACTCTTTCTGGTTCTCTTCCCCCTTCCTTATCTCTCTTTGAGATGGTATTTCAACAAATATTTTACTTATTTCTCTTATTCTTTGACGGTTGCAAATAGCTTTACCCGTTTGTTCCAATGGGATAATTCTCTTCTTATCCTTTATGTCTCCATCTTACGTCTCCCGTTATTATCATTTCTCCTTGTTCTTCTTCCTCATTCTCTTCTTCTTCTTCTGCTTCAAGGTCTTCCTCGAGCATATCTTCCATTTCCATAACTTCTTCTCCTCCTGCTCTTAAATCTTCTATCATTTCATTTTCCCATTTTATCAGCAATTCTTGCGCTCGTATATTCACATCCCCTCCTTGTTCGTGAATACTTTCAACCGTCTCTACCACATTTGTTTCTATTAACTGTCGAACAGTTATGGGTAAATCTTTTAATATGCTTAAACAATGCAACAAAACATTTTCATTTCCCATACACCTTTCAATGGCTTTCTGATAATAAATGATGGAGTTTGTCAATTCCATACTTTCGTATCCTATCATCTCTTGTTCTTCTTCTTCTTCTTCTTCTTCTTCACTCTCATTCTCATCTATTTTTATTTCATCGACTTCTTTCTCTTCACCTTCGAATTCTTCGTCAATTTCATTCTCTTCTATTTCCATAGTATCTCTTTCCGTTTCTTCACTTTCGCCTTCTTCTTCATCACTTTGGTCTTCCATTACCATTTCCTTCCAAAGTTTTATCAAGGCTCGGGATACATCTCCTACCAAACCGTTTCTTTTTCTCATACCATTTACAACCTTGCCAATTCCAGTCTTCTCCAGATGTTGAACGTTTATTGGTAAGTTATACAATTGTTTTAAACAATGCATCGTTCTTTCTTCATTCCCTTCACATCTTTCTATAGCTCTAATATAATGCTCTATTTTCTTTATGACCTCAGCATCTTCCTGACTCTCTTCATCCCTTACTCTTCTTTTCTCATATTCCATATTCTCTCGTTTTCTTATTTCTTTATAAGTTTTATTCCTTCTCTTCCACACTCTGTATCTCTTTTGCTTTATGAACCATCTCCGTCTTCCTTTCATCCTTGTCCATAAACGTGCTCTTCTTCTATCTCCCCTCTTCCATTTTTTCCTTTCTTTCATCCCCTTTCTTTTTCCGGAGCTTCCAGCTGAAATATGCCTGGGCATCCTCTTTCTCCAAAGCTTCGTATGTTATTCCACCTCCTTTCATTGTTTCCATGGGGTATCCCTTTCCTGGTACACCAACTACCAATTTCGGTCTCCCTCCTTTTGGGTCTTCTTCAGAGACGTCTCCTCTCATTTTTTCATTGCTCCCAACAATCTCATCTTTTTCTTTTAGGGTTTCTTGGCTCTTATTAGCATCTTTCTCCATTTCTCTAGTCTTTCTTTGGCAATCTTGACATTTAATCATTAATTCGAGGATCTGGGCTTTCAATTTTTCCTCTTCTTCCTTTAATGCCCTTTTATTTTCCTGGTCCTGCATTTCTTCGAAGTTTTCCTTTTCCCTTTCTGTGAAATCTTGAACCTCTGTTTCCATCGGTGCTTCGTTGATATTTTCTATATTTGTTTCATCTAATTTCTCTATTTCTTCTGGAATTATCATTTCCGTTTCTTCAACTATCAATTCCTTTAGTATCTCCTGTTCCGAGATTATATCTTGATCTTCCAGCTCAACCCTTTCCTCAAAATGTGTCTCTTCCGTTTGGAGCTCATTTTCATTTTGGCTATCCTCCTGTTCTGGAGTTACGATCTCTTCCTGAATTTCCATTTGTTTCTCTGGAAGGATCTCCAAGTTTTCTTCAATTTCCACTGGAGTCATTATGATTTCTATTTCTTGTTTTTCTTTTTTAATCTCAACTTTGGGCTCCTCTGGCACCGTGATTTCTTTTTCTTCTTTAATTTCTGCTGGCTTTCCAGCTTGGGCAACTATTTCATTTGCCTGACGATTTTGCTCCAACATGTATTCCTCATATCTCTTCTGAGCAGCCTCTACTATTTCTTGATATTCTGGAATTTTGACCTGTCTTACTTCAGCTAACTCCTGAACGCTGATTATATCTTGTTCATCATACATGCTCATACTGAAACGGTACATCTTATTCTTCTCCTTTCTTATCCAATCTTTCTGTTCCTCAACATACTTTTTTCGGTCGCGCTCTTTGTAAGGGATCTTCCACCAAATCTCATCCCATGCGTCTCTCATTTTCCATAATTTATTCCCTATTTCACTTACTTCATCAACAAATGTAACTATCTGTTCCCACGGAGCTAATTTTATTTTTCCTTCTTTCTCCATACGTTTCGCAAATTCCCTCTTCGTTTCTCTTAACGACCATTTAACATTAGGAATTTCTTTGGACAATTCCTCTAATTCCTGTTTAGATATCTTATACCAATTTTTACAGGCCCTTTCACGGAGCTCAGATATCTTCTTTATTTCCTCGGAGATACCTTCCCTTTGCTCCTTAATTTTCTCTTTCTCCTTTGAGTCTACATCTCTAAATTTCCAAAGTTCACTCCTCATCTGATAATGCTCGTCTCGTATTTCTACAATTATATCCAAGAATTCTTTTATTTCATCCCATTCCGCCATTTCTACCTTTTCCTGATCCTGAACGTCAGTACTATCGTTCTTTTCCCCTTCGTTTTCTGAGCCTATTTGAACCGGCATTACTACGTGAGACTTTGAATTATCTTTACTCTTATCATCCTCAATATCATTATTTGTATTTATTACCTTTTCCCTTGGAATCGGTGTACAATTTTCCTTTTCCTTTCCGAGCTCTAAGGGCTCAACATTTACCCTTTTGTCTGCAGACATGTTACCTTCTCTTCGTGTAACTATGTCTCCAGGTGCACGCATGCTTTCTACAGAAACATTTATAATTTCTTTACTTAGGTACTCTTTCTCACCTGTAGTTTTACCTTTATCTGGGCTCTCGGCCCTTACATTCTCAGAGAGCCTCCGCCTCTCTTCACTTAACAACATCATATTAAAATACAGTGGGCCACTAATGCCACCACACTAGTACATGTTTGAGAGATGATACTCTGAATTAGTGTGTCCCAATTTCTTTAAAAACTTACTTTGGTACGGGTATTCACTTACAACGTACCCTTTTGATACTTTTATTCAATTTCATAAAACCTTTATGGAAGTATTTAAAATTCAAAATTTCGAAAAACCATTTTTTTTTCAAAAAAAAATGAAAATTTTGATTTTTCGAGAAAACTCGGGTTTTCCCTAGGAAAACTCAGCCCTGCGTACTGGGCGCCATGTTTATATTTGCTTAGGTGTATGATAAAATCATACAAGCCCCACGTTGGAAAACGCTTTAACAATTTAATTACTGACCCATAATCATCTACTTGCTCCAAATGAACAAGGAATCACAAATATAATAAAACAAATATTGTATTTAAAACATGTGGTTTCCACATAAACCAACAATTCTTACTTAGTCTCACTTCCATAAAGCATTAACTGCGAGTTTTATATAACTCTGAGCTCTTTTGGCTCCATGCATTTACATAATAATGGTGTCATTCTTGTACACCTCAAACACTATCCTTTATATTTTCTTATTTCTCAAAAACAAATATATAATTATATTTAAAATCTATGTTAATTATCTAACTCAATATTTTGGGCATGTCCACACATTCAGTTGTTATCATCTCTCTTTATTTCACAAATATATTAAGGTAATCAGGAAATCAATTGTGTACTCCAGAGCGTGAAGATACTTGACACAGTCAAAAAACTATAGTTACTCCCGAAACCTAGTCGCCTTCAATCAACTCGTGGAATCCCACGTCCGTACATCATTACAATAGGGATTGTTATTTATCTCTTATGTCTTATAAGACCATTATCATATAAGAAACTACGATCTGAACAGGCAAACGAAAATATCAATCTACAAGGACCTCGGTTCAACGCCCGGGTCGTTAACAACTTTAAACACTCCTGGTGTATTCATTCTCTTTACAACATCTTACAAGACGGTCTCTGGTCCCTCTCGCTTTAAGAGAGCTAGACCCTACTACTCGGGCGCGATTTATGACATGGAGGGGTGACGGCGACTCCCTGTCTATCCCACGTTAGTAGCTTATTTCCAAGGCTTTCAAAACAAACCTTCACATTATATTCAGTTCTGGGGAGAGACCAGGCTTTTACTGTACCGTACTCATTCAAACAACTATTCTTTGGTTCAAAGACCACTTTCGTAACCTTGGCATTTATTAATTATGAGAGGGTCCTCATTGATTGGGAAGATTTATACACTTTCGACGACGAAGAATTAAAGGGGCTTTTATCATAAGACGATTCTGCGTTCGAATCTCTTCACGTGCCTCGGGAACCATTCCCTTACAGAGGACTTATACAAAATGCGATTTAAAGTCGGCCGTGGCCCATATGACATACGCTCAATAATACCATATATTAGCTCCCTTTTTAAATACATACACAATGCCTCGTGATACTATGTCACAAATAGAGGACTTATACAATTATCAATTCACTGCAATCAACTACCCTCCATAAGTAATTTACCAAGTATTTTAACCACTACGCGTTCCTAGCGTGACACTTTAATATTATTTGCGCTCATTTGCGCTATGCATTATTTTAAGCCGAAATGTCTTCCCAAGAACTGATAAATCTCATTAGTAACAATTCATATTATTTTAATTCTCATATTAATCTTTCCGTTGCCGATAAATCGCTCCCTCTTAAAACATTCATTAAACATCATATCTTACACATATGTTAAGGCTTTAACGCTCTTATATTCATATCAATTTATTTGATCTTTATTTAATATTTCCATATTTAATTATTATTATTATCTTTATTCTTTACACAAGCTCAAAAGCTATTTCTTTCATATCTCAACTTTACTTTATTTAAATATCTTTCATAATAATTAGTGATATTTCGCTTGCTCTTATGACATTTGGTAAATACATTAACCCTTTATTCACATATTTCCTCTACGGGATTTATTCTTTACATAATTATTTATAATTTCTCAATTTTTTTATTATTGTTCAGACCGCGTTCTTGCTTATTCAGTATTTATTTATTAAAACACATCCCTTTTACTCAAAAACTCCGGTGGATTTGTACACAACCAATTTCTGACACCAAAATAGAATGAATTTAGTACTCACATGTTTTAAGATCGTCCCATGATCTTTATTCTTGTGCGGTGTTTCATTTTTGGGCCCACTTTGAACTTTTTACTCCATATTAAAGGAATTCATCTTATGTAAAAACACTTTTTGACATATATTTAAAACACTTAACATTGACGACATTTCTATACACTGATGTGTCCCTTTTGAACACATAATAAACACTAAAAATATTATTAACACACAATCTTGATTATTTTACACTTCACACTTCTCGATCACTAGGCCGTATTTCTGAGCCTATCACACGTGATCTTCTTAAATTCCCGTTTCCAAGGGTGAAATTTATTCGATGTCGGCTTCCTATCCTGCAGAATGCGAAAGTCTCGAAACATCTACTGTTCCCTGGAGTCCAATTCTGCTGCTCCTATCCTGGATGACCGGCTATTTATCTAGCTTGAACGGCTTCTTTGTAGATCTGTCTGTCGATCCTAACGAAAGTCTATTCGGATCGAGGTCTCCTCAAAGACCTATAGATTTAGTCTATAGCAGCTAGCACTTCTCGATTCTAGTACTTTTAGAATAGTTCGCCTGCTTTCTGGAGATAATGTTTATAGTCTCCTATCTTCTTTATTGGAACTATTTTAGCACTCCTACGTTTCTGATATACGTTCCGAACCTTATTCTGTTCTTCCCTTTTAGGGTTCTTCAATTTAAATAACAGTTTATCTGTCTGGTACGGTACTTCCGTACGTTATGATCTATTCGTTCGTCTATTTAACGACCTATCGCCTTTAAGTCCGACGTTCGCGGCCTGTTCTGACTATATCTTACGAACTTTCAGTATAACTGGTATACAGTCGGGCCTAAATCCTGTAAGTAGGATTTTCCTAATATTTCAATACGGCGATACTTAAAATTTCGTCTTGACCACTCCTTATGGAGGCAAGCAAGTCGTTAATACTGCGACGCCTGTGGCTATCGGATATTACTTCTGCGGTGTAACACAGCGTTTCTCCCCTCAAGGAATACTGGTAGCTGTTTTTTCGATGTGACGCAGAGTTACGTCCCCTCACGGACTGTCGGAATGACTGCATGTGCTGATGATCCAGCGTTACGTCCCCCTGGACGGATTTGTACTGCGTGATGCGTGATTACACCCCCTCGGGCTGTTCGAGACTGCATATACTGTTGATGTAGCTTTACGCCCCTCACGGGCTATTCGAGACTGCATTCAATGATGATCGTGACACAGTGTCATGCCCGCAGGCTGACAATAACTGCATGTTTGGCTTGGTAAAGCCCGAAGCTTTATACTATTTTACTACAAAAAAATAAGACTCTAGCCTTTTCTGTGGTCAACTTCTAAAATAATGGTGCCACAAATATAAAAATTATACCTTCCGAAAGCTCGTCTTCTCAATGTCAAATAATCTCATTGCACCTAAGAATCGATCGTGCAATTCGGAGATATTAATTAATTTCTCGTCCTCAATTGTGTGGGTGTTGCATTTCTTTTGCTCTATCCCCTCCACAGAGGCCGTGGTACTTCCCCAATGACGTCGTCTTACGTTAGCAGTTTTTTTCTGCGCAATTATTAAATGGTTTCTCTTTACTGAAAAATCTCTCATTCAAAATGATTCACTGTACTGTACTTGTTTACTCATTATTATGCTCGTAAACGTGTTAATTTTAATTATTCCTCTTCTGGCGCATAAGCGGTGTTGTCAATTTCCAGCAACGTCAGCTTGAATTCCGATTCAGGCTTCCTTGTTTAATCCTGGGAAATTTCCACTCGGTTATTAATACTCGTGACTCGCTCCCTTCAGAATGTCAAGAGGGGTGATATCATCCTCTCGAACACTTGGTCCTCGTTAGTTGCACAACCTTATGCTGGCCTCCTAGCTTGATCTTCCTTTAAAGTACATTAGAAACTGTACGTTTCTTTGATTTCTTCCTCAAATGCATGGATTCGCACACCTTGGACCCTATAGCATATGGGTTCAGTATGTGTGCGAATCCATTCCCCAGATCAATTCAAACACGGTGAAACCGAATTGAATGATTTTTTTTACAGAGGTAGCACTAGGAAAGGGCACCTCATATTCATGTTTAATATCCGTATAGCACGTTGTATTTCAACAAGCTACTACAACCAACATCCAATTATACTCCTTGAAAAGGACAAAGAGTTATAAAAATACCCATGCATTTAGGAGAAAGTAGGCTATATGTTCTTTACTGAACATCTTGTTTCATAATGAAAAGATGACAGGAAGATCTGTATTCGCCAGACATTGTTATATCGTGGGATCAACTTTTGTTTTCCTGTGTCGTAGAAGTCTGTCGCCTGCAAATTAGGGCTGGTACTTTTAATCGATTAAAATCAGTTTTCGAACAGTCGATTAATCGAAGAAGAAAAATCGATTAATTGCTGTGAAAACTATGAATCGAACAATGGATTGGTACTACTGACCACAGGGTGTCTACCGGTAACGAAATTAACGAAAATGTTGCCAATCTTTATGTCGCGATAGTTGGTGGTAACAAAAAGATACAGTCAGTCTGAGAGACAAGACTTTATATAATTTCAAATGACGCATGCTACAAATGCTACACATATTAGTAAGGCTCAGGACTCTTTCAACAGACTGCATTACCCATTAACTTAGGCTTCCCGCGTGGGCACCTCTTTAAGGGTCACCCTGTATTTGAGTCAGACATCTTTTACAACTCTGATATCTTGCAATCCCCTTTAAGGGTCACCCTGTATTTGAATTGAATCTAAAATACTGTACACCTAGTTAAGTGTCACTCTGTATTTTGCTCTGACACCCTGCACACCTTTTTAGGAGGCACCCTGTATTCTTATCTGGCATCTTTTTCAACTCTTTAAGGGTCACTCATTATTTGAATCTGATATCTTGCAAAGCTCTTTAAGGGTCACCCTGTATTTGAATTGAATCTAACATACTGTACACCTCGTTAAGTGTCACCCTGCATTTTGCTCTGACATCCTGCACACCTCTTTAGGTGCCTCTTATCTGGCATCTTGTATATCTCTTTTGAAGTCACCCTGTATTCTTGTGTGACATCTTGTACACCTCTTTAGGAGTCACCCTGTATTCTTGTCTGACATCTTGTACACCTCTTTAGGAGTTACCGTGTATTCTTGTCTGACATCTTGTCCACCTCTTTAGGAGTCACCCTGTATTCTTCTCTGCCATCTTGTACACCTCTTTAAGAGTTAGCTTGTATTCTTATCTGGCATCTTGTATATCTCTTTAGGAGTCACCCTGTATTCTTGTCTGACATCTTGTACACCTCGTTAAGGGTCACCCGGTATTCTTATCTGACATCGTGTACATCGCTTTAGGAGTCACCCTGTATTCCTGTCTGACATCTTGCACACTTCTATAGGAGTCACCCTGTATTCCTGTCTGACGTCACGCACTCCCAGTCTCCCAGGAGTAAACTCAGACTCGGTGCATATGCACTGAACAACATGATGACGTCATACACGCCGTAACCGTAACGCATAACGTTAGACCTAAGCATAACGACGAAGTCGTCAAGATCATTTGAAATGATAAAATTCTCTGAGGTTGGTTTAAAACATTTAAACTCGCGTCGCTATGCTGACAGATTGCGGTGGGGTGAGTTTCAAGCAGACGGCACCGATTGCGTAATAATTTATTATTTCCCGTGCCCAACTTCAAGGACAATGGAAATCTTGTCAAACGACTAAAAGTGATACCGATTGTGTAAATCTCGCATTTTCCCGTGTTCTACCGTGAAGACTACATGAGTCTCGTCAAATGGCGGAGAGCAGCGCCGATCGTGTAACATCTCGATATTTCTCCGTACTTGACTGCGAAGACAGAATTCGGTGATTACGTAACGTCACATATATTTCTTCGTGCTCTACCGCTGGGATAAAGGAAATCTCGGCAAACGGCTTAAGAGCAGAGCAACTTCTTGGTAATCATAACAAGACCACATATTAGCTGAAACAACTCATTTCATTTTAAATATAATATTATTTGTTATTTATTTAATTTTTCCAACACCGCAACTGAAATATAATTTTAACACAGTTCAGTGGTTTGTTTTCACCGCGTGATGAGCTTCTATGCTTGCAGTCCGCAGACGCATCTTTAGTTAGAGGATAACTAAAAGGTAGCTTAAAAGTAGCTAATGTTTACTTCATCCTTACAGTAGACACCCTGTATATCTACACACGACGCTCTTTATTTATTGGCAATCTTTCTTTTATGCCTAAGGGGGTTTCCCTGACCCTTCTTCAACTACCGTATCATTCTCCTATGCATAGATATTAACTATTATGAAGAATGGTATTAAATATTCACCGTGTTGACAGATGTTAATCTCAAATTATAAAATCCACCTTGACAAACACTAAGAAGTTTAATAATTAAATCAAAACGTACATATTTCGGTATACAATGATACCTTCGTCAGCGTAGATTGAATAATAGAACAAACTTAAAGCTATGTTAACAAATACCAAAGAGAAAATGGATATCCTTACAAAGAACACGTTAAAATTTAAATATAGTGAAAGGTCACAAAAACACCAAAAATAAATAAAAGAAACAGGACTAAAGTTAATATAAATCTACTGTACCTTAATAGATTTTATGTTCGACCCTCACTATTATGTGTCTGAAAACTGTATCATAATGATGGTCATTATAACACTCTTTTTCATTATGATACAGTTTCTCCAGCCAATCAGAGCTCGTTCATTGACCAATTAGGTAACGATACCTTCACGCGTGCGCTCAAAATCCAACATGTCGGACATAAACACAACATCGAACTATAATAAATTACCGACATGGAATACGCACCGTCCATATGTTCGCGTAAATAAACTGGCGAATATGAGACAACAAATAGCACTGTACCTTAATATAATTTCTACACAGCGCATTCATTGTCTTCAAACAACTCCAGTGACAATATTACTGAGGGGCGGCAGATGTAAACATACGGCCTGCGTATGGCATTGCAAGCACACATAGCGCATGCGTCGGTCGTCCAGAGATCTTGAAAGGCAGAGATATAACAACCAACGCTCGCTCTGCGATCAAGAAATTCAAGTAGCTGACTCTCAACAGATATTTATGAATATTTATGTTAAAACATATAACAAAGTTACTAGTTGAAACCCGTCAAAAATGACGGTCAATAGAAAAATATTTACTGAAGAATTTTCTTATGTAGGCCTACTGTATATTCTTTGTACGATGATTTTTTGGCTCTATTGAAACTATAAGGGCGTCAAAAGATTGCACTCTCAACATTGCAAAATACTGCTGGCCATGACTGAAAAATTGATGAGGCAAATTGAGACCTATACGTTCCAGAGTTTTCCCTTGAGCTTCATTGATTGTGACAGAGTATGCCAAATAAATTGGAAAATATTGCCTCTTAAAACAAAATGATAGTGTTTTATCGGATGCCGTTAAATCAAGTAGAAGGATTCAACCTCTCTGCCTAATTTTAACTGCATTTATTATTTCCAAATCCAAGCAATATGGTTGCATTTAAGAGCCCTTGGGAAACGTTCAGATTTCTAAGCAGCATAACGGTTCAAGCGTTTGGAATATGTGGAGGCAAGTCATTTAGTTCCAAGGAATTCAAGAACTCTGAGGAGTCTAATAAAACTGGCCGCAAACCGTCACATATAATTTTGGAATATAACGAAGAAATGCGATGATGTGCACCTCCATACATCTTAAAACAATGTGGACCGTATGGGTGTGGCACAGTAACATTGGCACCAAATGAAACGAAGGACATAGCATTGTACTGCCGATTAGTCTCTCTGAAATTCCTTGAGATATCATCTCCAGTGAAAAATAATTGTTGCAGCATGTCAAATGTTTTATATTTAGTCAGATTAATTTTACATTACAACAGCAAAGCTCAAAGTAACCAAGTGAAGATTTCTCTCAAGAGAAATACAGTGCAGAACAATGTTTAAATTTGTTCGTCAAGGACCCTACACTGTAACGGTATAGTATCTGGAATTGTATCTGAAATGCCGTATTCATATTGGAGTTTAAAATTGGCTTCGTATTTTTCTCCGATTTCCCACTTGTTTGCGGCTAATGTTCTATTTCGTAAAATGGGTTTATTTATAGCAGCATTTCTCCCCAAATTAACGTCATAGCTTATTAAATAACACTATAGTGGCCTGCATCAACGCAGCTGCCAAATATTAAATAGCAAATAATAACTTACTTCCATTGCCAAAATCAACTGCGTGGTTAGACTCATTGTTATGTACTCTAAAAAAATAATCAATAAACAACAATATTCACTTATACAACTAAGTTCAGAGATTTCCATTCTCAAGTTGGTTGCTGATGAGAATGCGATGAGACTGATCGCCAATAATAAAATCCTTGCAATTTTTGCAATTTGCTTGCAAACGCAACTCAGGATGACGAACTTCATTTTGAAATAAACAGAATGAAACTGCTCTAAATAATCAATTTCCATCACCTGTTGAAGGTACAATACTTTGCATTTCCATGACAGTAAATTATGCAAGGGAGCATAGAATCACTTCGCCACTACTGGAATGAGCATGGACTCACTTCGCCAGCCACCGTAATGGAGGGAGTTTTAGAATTATATGTTCAGTGTTTTTCAAAGATCGTATTAACACAGGGAAGCCCAGTCTTAAGGCTACATTCTGAGCTATCGCCCCAGATTCCAGGTTCGATCCCTGCTCTGCCAAGAAATTTAATTCTGGTCTGAGGGCTGGAACGGGGCGCACTCTTGAGGCAAACCTAAGAAGAGCAAAATTTGATTCCCATCTCAACAACCTTGGATGTGGTTTTCCGTGGTTTCCCACTTCCACTCCAGGCAAATACCGGGATAGTTCCTAACTTAAAGCCTCAGTCGTCAACTCTCCATTCCCCATACTAATTACAAATGCACACATCAATACAGCCATCACATTAACACAGGTTATCAGAGAAAGGTTTACACTCACACACCAAAGTAGACGGGGCTGAGTGACCACGATGTCTGAGTCCATCAAATGAATTATGTTCGACAATTTTCTCTCAAGGCGAAGCGATTGTGCCGATATTTATTTAATAATTTAAAAGTATCTGGGAACGTAAATCATGGAGAATTCCTTACCTTACGGGAATAATAAACGTAGCCTAACATATGTTTAGACAATGTAATACCAATTGCAAGATAGAATAATTGGGAAATAGAATTACATGTCTGAGGTGGGAATCAAACTCCTTCGACGATGCATAATCAATTTCGTTGTCCACAATGTTAGCCGCTGAGCCACCCAGACAACGAAATTAGAGTGCAATATTAAGAGACGTAAACAACAAACGCACTTAACTGCCAGTTACAGTTCATCAATATTTCCCTTATTTCATGATTCTCAACTCCCTATTCCCCATACTAATTACAAATGCACACATCAATACAGCCATCACATTAACACAGGTTATCAGAGAAAGGTTTACACTCACACACCAAAGTAGACAGGGCTGAGTGACCACGATGTCTGAGTCCATCAAATGAATTATGTTCGACAATTTTCTCTCAAGGCGAAGCGATTGTGCCGATTTTCATTTTCAATTTAAAAGTATCTGGCAACGTAAATCATGGAGAATTTCTTACCTTACGGGAATAATAAACGTAACATATGTTTAGACAATGTAATACCAATTGCAAGATAGAATAATTGGGAAATAGAATTACATGTCTGAGGTGGGAATCAAACTCCTTCGACGATGCATAATCAATTTCGTTGTCCACAATGTTAGCCGCTGAGCCACCCAGACAACGAAATTAGAGTGCAATATTAAGTGACGTAAACAACAAACGCACTCAACTGCCAGTTACAGTTCATCAATATTTCCCTTATTTCATGATTCTATTCCAGTATATATCGGGATACAACATAAGCGATATTTCCCTTTTCAATTCTCATAAACAAAGATCACACTACGATACGGTGGATCTTTTATCCGCCATTTCTCTCATGAAGAAACGCAATTGTGGCAACGCGCAATTGCCACATATATTACCTTTTTCTTTAAACATATAAAAATATACCGTAACATATATTTTCCTTTTAAAGACACACTGCAAATCTGCATGCCAAGAGCTTTCGTTAGAATGCCATACGAAGCCAATCGGTTAAGTCGTTTTCAAAATCTCGTGTGTACAAAAAATACATTAGTGTTTTAAATATATATGGCAACAGAGAATTCGTTACTTTACAGGAATGATAAAAGTGAAATATGTTTCTACACTCTAATACCAATCGTAGGAAGGAAGAAAACAAAAAAAAAACATATCCGAGGTGGGAATCGAACCCTCTCGACCATGCAAAGGATGGCAACAGAGAATTCGTTACTTTACGGGAATGAAAAAGTGAAATATATCTCTACAATGTAATACCAATCGTAGGAAGGAAGAAAATGAAAATAAATAAACGTATCCGAGGTGGGAATCGAACCCTCTCGACCATGCAAAGGATGGCAACAGAGAATTCGTTACTTTACGGGAATGATAAAAGTGAAATATGTTTCTACAATGTAATACCAATCGTAGGAAGGAAGAAAACGAAAATAAAAAAAACATAACCGAGGTGGGAATCGAACCCTCTCGATGGGAACAGAGAATTCGTTACTTGACGGGAATGATAAAAGTGAAATATGTTTCTACAATGCAATACCAATCGTAGGAAGGAAGAAAACTAAAATAAAAAAACATATCCGAAGTGGGATCGAACCCTCTCGATCATGCATAATACAAATTTCTGGCCAGTAACCTTACCCCCTTGGCCAACCAGACAACTATGTGACACTGCAGTATTAAGTTATCTAACCAGTATACACACTCAACCTGCACTTTATGTCCTTCAATTCGTGGTTTATTTAATATAATTCTATTTCAATGCATATTGTAAAAACATAACTAACATTATTGGAGACCCTTTTTAATTCTCATAAACAAAGATCTCAGTTAGACGCGACCGGAATCGCCATTTTCCTTGTTGAGAAAGGCCATTGTGCGCATGCGCGAGAGTGTCAATATTTTCCTTTTAAAGAAACTCTGCAAATCTGCATGCCAAGAGCTTTCTACAATGCAATACCAATCGTAGGAAGGAAGAAAATGAAAATAAAAAAAACATATCCGAGGTGGGAATCGAACCCTCTCGATCATGCATAATACAAATTTCAGGCCAGTAACCTTATCCCCTTAGCCATCCAGACAACTATGTTTCACTCCAGTATTAAGCTATCTAACCAGTATACACACTCAACCTGCAGTTTATGTCTTTCAATTCGTGGTTTATTTAATATAATTCTATTTCAATGCACATTGTAATAACATAACTAACATTATTGGAGATCCTTTTTAATTCTCATGAACAAAGATCTCAGTTAGACGCGACCGGAATCGCCATTTTCCTTGTTGAGAAAGGCCATTGTGCGCATGCGCGGGAGTGACAAATATTACATATTTCCTTAATCATTTAAAAATATACCGTAACATATATTTTCCTTTTAAAGAAACTCTGCAAATCTGCATGCCAAGAGCTTTCGTTAGAATGTCTTACGAAGCCAATCGGTTAAGTCGTTTTCACAATCTCGTGTGTACAAAAAACAGCTTAGTGTTTTAAATATATAGATAGATAGTTATCGTCGAACATAAACAGTCGTATGCAACTCGCCTATAATGGTAATTAAGACACTCGTATGGAAATTATAAAACTCGCATACGCTCGTTTTATAAAAATACTCGTGTCTTAATTATAGCCATTATAGGCTCGTTGCATAATGTACTAGTCTATATTATACTTCTTCATTCAATAGAATGAATCGGATCTCCTGTTGGCTGAAAACAGCATCCCATAGCACTCAGCAATGACATCCGTGTCAATATATTATTGAGCCATATTGAAGAAATATAATATAGGCTGTCCCGTAACTGAACATTTGGTTCCAACTAGAACGTGTTTCTAGGTTAGAAGACTTTATCAGTCAAAAATAAGTTAAGCATTTCACCAATTCTTTATGCGTGGAAACACCATCTTTTTGCGACCAACAGGAGATTCGATTCATTATATTGAACCATAATGAAGAAGTATAATATAGACAACCTATTAAGGTAGATTTATATTAACTTTTGTCTTGTTTCTTTTATATATTTTTCTTGTTATTGTGTGATCTTTCATTTTATTTAAATTTTAATATTTTCTTTGCAGAGATATCCATTTCCATTTTGGTATTTAACATAGCTGTTAAGATTCTTTTATTATTCAATTTACGCTGACGAGGATATCATTGTATACCGAAACATGTACGTATTAGTTTAAATATTAGACGTTTTTAAGAGTTTGACAAGGCGGCTATTATAATTTGAGGCTAGTTCATTCTCCTAAACCAAACGACTATGCCTGGAAGTGTACTTAGTACGGAGGCGTCCCCATGTGTTTGCGTTTCTTGTACTATTTTAGTTGGAGATGGCGCTAGCTATGGGTGGCCGCCCCGCATGGGGCAGGCAGTTTCTGGACTCCTCGAAAATAAAATTGACAACGGCTATCGGCTACGGTTTGCACTGCTGTCCATGAGCTCATGAATGAAATTTCCATAATCCTCACTGTTGTTAGGATGTTGAATATTGGAACATGCTGTAGCTCTCCTATTTCACCCTCAGATATATTACATTTGACGAGTTTTACAACGTGTCACGATTTCACGCTCTGACAATATGGTGGCCTTAGTTGAACCCTGTAAAGCCGAGGCTTGGGGAATATGTTTTTATAATTTCATGGTTGATGGGCTGCCGTCGAGCGTCATCAGTGCGTGGGCGGAAATATTTCATCAGCTAAATGAATAATAGACTGGCGCTTCGCGTTACAACGCACTTCATTAGGGGGTGATGTGTTTGAACAGCCGATGCCGAGGAGAACAGGTGTCATTGTCTTCATTCCACACAACTCTATCTTCCCTCTGTCACTTGTTATGGGCTTTTTTTTCTCTCGTTTGGCCTGCAAATGGAAAATCGAAGCGTAAACTGATCATTAGAGACAAGGGTGAGAAAAGTGCCAACCCCTTGCAAGGGATGTCTTCCCTTATCTTAAATGCTGTTCACATCACGAGTTGATCTGTGGCAGGAATGCGCTCTGAAAACTGGTAAATTAGGCTCAAACCTATTAATATTAGGCACAACAAATGTATATTAGGCTGCAACCTATTACAATTTGGTAGCATATTTTTTTAAATGAGTGATCAGTTAATCCATAAATATAAGTAACGACAAGAAAACAAAATTCACTAAACTAAACAGTAAACAATTTTTCAGAACTAGGAGCAAATCTTAATACAAAAGCAAGTAACTGTGTCTTTATGGACCTTGTTTTCATATTATGGTTAATGCCATGATAGGCTGCTCATTATATTACCGGTACTACATTTTTTTTTCACATTTTCAACTGTCTGACTGGTCCTTTTGTCCAACAAAATCATTTTAAAAGCAGAAAACACCTTTCAACTGAAACAGATGTCGCACCCGATTATCAGCATTCCTGACAACTTTCACCACCCTCTTCATTCTTTAGGAGAGTGATCTTCGGAGGGCAATATTGTCGAAAGACTGGATTCAGTAATTGTTTCTCCTTTATGGGTTCTAATCTTTTTCAATATTACAGTTTCCACAGTACAGAACCTGATTTGCGTTAGAAAATTCACGTTGAGGCCTTTTAGGCGTTAACATATACAATAGGCACAAACGGGTCAAATAGGCATTTTAGAGCACTAATAAAGTTCATAGGAATTTATAACTTTTTATTAAACGCAAAGATATCTCATCGCCTACTTTCCACCCTTAAAGGAACAAAATAGGCATTTGCCCTAAAATCTGAGTTTTTGTAATTGGTTACTTAGGTTAATCACTTGAACAAACACTAAATGTAGACTTAGCTGATTGTTGGTTGTTCCTATAATGACGTCCAATTCACTTCACTCCACAATGTGGACAGTGAAAAGCTCGCTATGGTTGAAGGTAACGACTCAAAGGGACTTAGTACTGCCCCCGTAATTGAATTATATGGAGACCACGGTGGCTATATTTGAAATTATAAGGAAAGTTATGGCTGTCATAGTTATGACGTGGGTAGTCATGACGTAAGCACGGATGACGTAAATGTCATGCCAGCAGGCTACTTGAGCTGAGATTCTCAGTGACGTCAGCATTTAGTCGAGAATGTTCCAAGATTTACGACGCAGTCGCGGGAAACGAGGAATTCGGCTGAGGAAGAAACTATGCTATTGGAGGAGAGGCATGAACCAATGAACGATAGTTTAAAGGAAGACGGAAATTGCTGAAACTATGGTATTTTTATTACTTTTGGAATGCAGAATTGTGGAAATCCATTTGCAGTAAAGGCATTGATTTGGAATTTGGGTGAAATTTATTTTCAGTTTTTGAATTTTGAAAATCCGTCATGTATTAACGAAGTTGGAACTTTTAGCGATGACGCAGTATCACGCTTTGGAAGGGATGGTAACGCCCCTCGTGAAGTTAATAAAAGGGCTTGCGCAGAAGAGAGGAGCCTCTTTCGTTCTCTGATCATTCTGAGATCTCATTCTCAGAGCATCGAAGTATATTTGTGAAAGTTCTTTTCTTATACATTCATTATAGTGAGACGTCGAAGTGAACAGCAGTGAAAAGAATCGTCTTTATAACGCGTGGCGAGGCCACTATATTAACGAGATCCAAGTCAAACTAGGTGAAGTTGAAACGGACCTTAGAAAGCTTCTACAAGTTTAGCTTCGAACAGTTAGCGGTCACCGATAAGCTAATTGTATTGTGCAGTGCTACATGCAGTTATAGAGAAAAGCTGAACAATTTCGACCGATTAGTTCGAAAGATATTAGCAGTTTTATACGACTGAGAAAAGTGATTATCTCGCCACAAGAGAAGCACTTTTGTATAGCCAGAATCAACGCAACGGCTGACGCTGCGAGTGGAATAGAAAGACTTCAGATTGCTTGGTTACAGAACGATACAGTATAATGGAGCAATTAAATACGGCAGTTTGTTCTTCTAACTCTACAACCGAAGAGCAGATGCAAGGCTAAAGGGCCTATTGCAATTGGGACATACTTCAACGGAGTAAGATAGCGACATGGGACTTCGCTAATTGCTATTCCACACAAGCGAACATGCGGTGAATACCATCTACACCCATGTTTCGTAATTAAAGGCTGAATACCATCGACCAGCCATAAAAACAATTTCATACTCTGTATATGAATAATTTCTTCGGAAATTTCTACAAAACTTCATGGCGATTGTCTACTGGAACTTCAGGGAATTTTTCAAGAGAGGTCAGGGATATCCCGACTCACAAAGAAGATTATTGCCGGAAGGATGTCTATTCGTCTTCGAGGAGCAGAGCGATTTCCGGAGAAGGAAGCAGTTCGATTCTCCGAGGGTGCTATTTCCTATTTCGAGGATGGAGCTCAACTTTAACGTGGTCAAATGGATCCATCAGCAGTCTTCTTTGGGGAATTTTCCTCTGGAACGTCAATCGGCAGATAAGGTAGTCGTGAACGTTTATTGTATTTGAGTTTATTAATGATGTTTGAGCAACCATTTTTCCCATATTTTTATCCTCATGTTTTTGCCCTATTTACTTGTTAAGATTCTTATTCTCAGTACACCTTGTTGAGTTTTGCATTTTTCGACGATTTATTAAGACATTGTTATGTCATGGGCATAGTTAATGATTTTGGATCAGTTGAGACTGATATTTAGATTTTTCAGTAATTAATATTTTTTTTGGTAGTCACGATTTGACTGTAAGTTAATGATTTTTATGGCAGATTTAAATTCAGACAGCGTGTCATTTTATTAAAGTAATTCTACCCCAGTTTAATTACTTTGAACAATTTTCTGTCATCATCAAGAAGGAAGAACATTTAAATGATTTTAGAGCGTTAAAATCTCTTACGTTGTCGACGATCTTGGAAATACTAGTCGTTATTTGAATTGATTGCAACACAGACATTTATCGTCAGTTATGAATGAACATTGCATCATAGACACTTTTGTGAAAGATTAACTTTAATAATGAATTATTGAATGCATTAAAGTCAAGTACTTTTGTTAGGAGTTTTTCTCAATTAGAGAATTATATAATGATGTTTGCATTCCCCAGTCTAATTGGATTCTATTCGACTACTTTGCATTTTAGTCGCACTTTATTTGAAGATAGTATTTTCATACTACAATTTCTTTTAAGATGTTAATCTTAAATTTTGATAGACCAGACAGGCGTATATAAGCGTATTCACTATTAAATTTGTTTGTGATTGGCAAGTTTTGACTTCATTTCGGTTCATGAATGAAATCCACGAAGGTTATAGAAAAACAGTTTTGAAACAAGTAATGATTATAAAAATTTTTGAGTGGAACTATGAATGTATAATCGCTAGTGCAGCGCGTGTTGAAAGTCGCTGAGATATAATGCCCTTGAATATGAAGGAAGTTCCCACAGGAATAAATGTTAAAGAATTATTTGTGGAAGTTTTTTAAGTTATGTGGAAGTTGAATGCCATATAGATTAATATATGATGATTTTGGGCATATTTTTAATGCAGATTGTGCATTAACTTGTTAGCGAAGGATTTTACGCTGGAGTAAGATTGTAATAGTTCGTTGAAAATAAATCAAGTGAATTACTGTTATAATTAACACGAGTTTTGAGAGAATTTGAGATAAGATTTTGAATGAAGGTTGCCGTCACAAATCATTATTAAAACCTTTATTAAACCAGATTGTGACATTAACATGTATAACTAACCTTCATTGGTCGATTATATTAAACACGATTATGAAAATTACCAACCGAATGAACATGTGGCTAATGTATTTCTTAAATTAATAATTTAAACAAATTAAATGTTAATATTGTAAATAATTGCTGTAAATATTTTTGAAAATAATGTAAAACGAGAGTGATGTTAAAGACGTGCTTATAATATTTTTATTGTCTTTGACAAATATTATAAACAATTTCTAATTGTTATAAATAATTTATGTGTTTTGTTATAAACATTTAAGAGCTAATTAAACATTTGGATTGAACTTAACAAATTTAAGGAATTAACATAATGATCCAATAGGATGTGAGCAAAGTACTTGAAAGATTTGCGTAAATATTAATGTGAGTTGTCTTGTAGACATTTAAAAGCTTGAGAGAGCAAGCTGTATTCTTACGTAACATAGCATGTGAGAAGGGAGTGCATTTGACCAGGATGCAACAGGTTGGAAGGTAGCTCGCAGCTGGGCCAACATCTGGTTATCAGTGTGAGGTCGTCCACACTCCGGCCTTGCGACTATAAATACCATTCTCATGTTTATTAAAAGGAAACCAAATGCTCTATATATATGTCACACCCTGACGTCCTTCTCCAATCCAATTGTGTTAATAATATTACGTTATTTGGAGCTCTTGGGAGCTAATATGTTTTATATCATGTTGTATAATAATTTTTGCAAGTCCTGCTGGAGGACGTAGTCAGATTGACTTGGGCTACTGATAGCCACGTTTATTTTGTTGTGTTAGTAAAATCATACCCTTTATTAGAAATAAAGCTTTTGTACAGTTCAAAGTTCTCGTCTTCGTTCTGGCTCATTTTTAAATGTCATGGTGGAGGTTATTGTGTGAACAGACTTTTAGTGATCCTGTTGTCAACTCAAACCCCGAGATATTTAAGAGGTAAGTAACGGTAAGTATGAACCCCCGTCTATTTTGGTGTGTTCCACAATGATTTCCTGTGAACTTCTGTGCTCTTATCTCGATAGTATCTGTCAGTGCCATTTTCATTGATGTAGCTGAGTCGGTGCAATTGATAGTTGGCAATCCGATTGAGGGGGCGGATATCTGACAGCCTACTATCCAGGTAAACGGGGACAGAAAGATTGGCGCCCAACGTGGGGCTCGATTCAACAAAACTGGATTACCAGGTTGAACGCCAGAAAGAGTGGCAAACCTAAAACGTAGGGTTCGATTAGACTCAAATAAAGAGGTTGATTCTTTGTTAGATGTCTAGGCCAATTGTAGTATTTAAGAGTGTGATTATATAGGAATTAAATGTTGTATTGTATTAGGAAAATTACACTCAGAAAAGATCAGATCTTATACAACTTGAGAAAGGTTAAATAGGCTGGAAACTTAGAAAAATCGCCTATAATCTGGAATCTTATTTTAGTTGACCGGCTTATGACATTCTAGTCATGTTAAAGATAAAATTAATTATTTGGATTGTAAATGTAAATTATTGGTGTTAGGATATTTTAAAATAAGCCAGGGAAATTTGAACATGTGCTTGAGTTTGTTTCAACATGAAGTATCTTCGAAGGTTAATTATAAGGTAGTTATAAGTTAGATTTAAGACAGAAAATTGATCAAATTTATATATGGCGAAAAGTGTTGCTCAAATGTTGTTATTTTGCTCTTTTGATGTATGTCCCTACAGCAATCCATTTTTGAATAATATTGTAATGGCAGATGAAAGTTTGAAGAAAATGTTAGAGGAGATGTCTGCTAACATGAAGCAGATGATGGAGGAGAATGCTAGTAATATGTCTGCTAATTTGAAAGCAAGCATGACTAGTAGTATGAAGCAGATGCTGAATGAAAGCATGAAGGAGAATAATAGTAATTTATCTGCTAATTTGAATGCAAGAATGGAGGAGAATGTTAGTAATTTATCTGCTAATTTGAATGCAAGAATGGAGGAGAATGCTAGTAATTTGAAAGCTAGCATGGGTGAAAGTTTGAAGGGTATCCAAACTAGCGCTGCTAATTTGGAGGATAATATGTCGCGTTTACAGATTAATACCCAAGGAATTGAGAATACTGTAAGTGACATCCGCACAGATGTATCTAATGTGCATAAAAATGTTGATGATGTTAAATTTGATGTGTCTAAGGTACAGAAAGACCTTACAATGTTAAATCTAGATGTAGCTAATGTCCGAGGGGATATTTCTTGTGCTAGAGCCGAAGTTGTAGTTGTCAAAAACGATGTAGCGACTGTCCAAGACAAGGTCGAGGAAGTCCAAAAAGAAATTCAAAAAGCTAGAACTGATGTATCCAATGTTCAGGTAGACATTAATAACATTCATGCGGATATAACTGAGGTGCAAAGTGACATAACTAAGATTCAGGTAGAGGTCAACACAGTTTTCGTAGATATCACTAAAGTCCAAACTGATGTAAATAAAGTCAGGGAAGAAATCGAAAACTCAAAAACTCTTTGTACGCGTAATATAACTGCATTAGCGACTAGGTTAGTTGATGAATCAGTTAGAACAACAACGTCTTTAGCAGAGTTGAAGTATGATGTAGAGGTCATGAGAACCCAGGTATTAGACCACAATAGAGTATTAAAAGAGGATATCGAAGTAGACATAGCCGAAATGTTAACAGCAAACGTAGCGGTATGGAAAGACGAGTGGAATAAGTCAAGTGGGGAACATGTAACCCAAATTCAGGAAAGGATTGAAAGAAAACTTGCCAGTACGCAGATAGAAATTAACAATGAAGTAGTACAGATTAGGAAAGATTTAAGCGTCAGGATAAATTCGCTATCCGAAAAACAAGTTGACGATAGAACACAACTAGATCAGGATATGCAAACTTTAAAATCTACATTAGAGGAACAGATGCATAAAGTTGTCTCGGATGTAAATGAAACGACGAATAAACTGAAAAATTTGAAGTTAGGAGAGGCTAGTTTAATGGAGAACTACAAAGAAGAGATTATCAAGAAAGTCTTAACAGAAATCACCGACAAGGATACAGAAGGCTTAGCTTGCGAATTGAATAGGAATTATGCTAGAAGACATAACCTAGAGCCAGAAGAAAGAGACATGACTCCTGAAGAACGTGTATCCAGATTCAGAGAGGAGGATGACGAGAGGAATATGGAACCTGAGTGGAACTATCGAGATAGTGGGAAAAACTATCCGGATTCATATCCGAGGAACGTGACAGTCATTAGGAATTTCGAAGACAAACCACAAAAATTCAGTAACACTGATAGTTTGACACCTATAGAGTATGTAAGGAATCTCAAAGATTATTTCATCGAAGCTCACATTCCCAGAGAGAGAGAGATGAAGATAGTAGAGAGATATCTGATTGGAGGACCCCTTGAATGGTTTCGCGCATTTAGATACACATTCAGTAACTTTGACGAGTTTGCAGAGGCATTAATCAAACGATTTTGGTCCATAGAAGCGCAGAATTCGTTATGAGCGGAGGTGTATTCAAGAAAATACTCAGGTACTCTTCCAACGAGGTACGCTGATTTCTTTACGAGTCAGTTGTCCCGCTTGAGATTTTTGCAACCCCCATTGTCCACGGAGCAACTAATAGATGCGATTTCTCGTATGCTGCCAGTTGAGGTGAGGAGACTTATAATTTCGTCCAACATCAGGGATTTATCCAGCATGGATGAATTACTGAGAAGGTTAGACTACACAAGTCCAATGCCTAACGTAGTCCAGAAAGGTCAAAGGCAGGAGTTTAAAGAAATCAATACGGTATACATGGACCAAGTCCAACAAACTGACAAGCCAGAGCAGGAGAAAACTGATAATGTAGGTCCTCACAGGAATAATCAGTTTAGAAATTACAGATCACAAGGTTACCGACCGTATCAACAGAGAAGAGGTTGGAACTACAACCGAGGAAACTACAATGGAAGAGGCAGATATTACAACAATAATGGGTATAACCGTAACTATAATAGGAATAACCAAAACCAAAATAGAAACCAGAATACTCAAGGTCAGGTTATGACACCCGATCAATATCAGCAAAGAGAGAAGGAAAGCCAGCAATACTTAAAAGAATTAAGGGATAAAGAAGCTGACAATCAAAAGAAAAGGCAGGATGTTGTAATCGATCCTGGGCCTTCTACGAGCCAGCAGAATTTTGAGGTCGGTAACACAAAAAAAAAACGCCGATTTCTCAACGTCAGTGAGAACCTGTAAATACATTGCCACACCACACCTGATTACGATTAATGAGATATACGAAGTTACCGATGAAGATTTACTAGAAGAGAGGGGTATTGTTAAAGAGGAAAGACCATGTGCCTTACCTATTATTGCTGTACGGATAGATGGACAGCAGTACAAAGCCCTGATGGATACTGGTGCTATTATTTCCATCATTTCAGAGGAATGTTATCAAAGTCTGCTAAGAGGAGAGAACATGACAGTTCTACCTGTTTCTACCGTCAAAGTGAGAGGGATATTCCAAGATAAGGCAGTGAAATGCAAGATTCAAGTGTTATTGAACTTTGAGATCAATGGAAGGAATTATGAACAGATCTTCATTGTGGTGAGCAAGATCAATTTTGATATGGTGCTTGGAATCGATTTTATATCGAAGGTCGGAGCTATTATTGACATGAAGAACAGAAGTATTAGCTTTAATGATGGGTACATAATCACAGAAGAGATAGAAGAACAGGACGTGAAAAACAGTCTGGAAATAGACCTTAGGGAAGAAATTTTGAATACAATAATTAATGAAGTGGAAAATTTAGAAGAAATACCCAGTAGAAAAACTGAAGGATTTGAAGAAATTCAGGGGGAATTTGAGGATCTGATAAAGGAATTCCAAGATATTTTCGATGAAAAGCCTGGATTGATTAAGGATTATAAATACAAGATAAGGCTGACAGATGAAACCCCTTACCAGAAAAGAATATACCCCATTCCTGAGAAATACTATCAAGAAGTACGAGGGTTAATCAGAAAAATGGAGGTAGACGGGATTATTAGAAAACAGGCGTCGTCTTATATAAACCCCATCACAGTAGTGAAGAAAAGTAATGGTCAAATACGTCTTTGTCTCGATGCCAGGACCATCAACTTGAAGATTCTTCCAGAAAATGACAGACCACCCAAGATTAGAGATCTGCTTCGGAAATTCAAAGGGAGAGCTTGTTTCAGCGTTCTTGACTTGACGTCTTCATTTTATCAAGTTCAACTAGAAGAGGATAGTATGCAGTACACTGGATTCCTATTTGACCAGACGTCATGGGTCTTTGCCAGAATGCCTTTTGGAATGGTTAACAGTGGACCGGCACTTATTCGAGCACTTGATAGTAAGCTCACTGACGAAGTGAAAGAAAATGTAATCTGCTACATTGACGATTTAATCGTATCTTCACCCAGCGCCGCAGAACATTTAGTGCACTTGAGAAAGTTGTTCGAGAATTTAAGGGAGGCCAATATAAAGGTGAACTATGGAAAATGTCAATTCTTGAAGAAGGAGATAAATTATTTGGGCCATACTATTGATAAAGATGGATATCATCCAAACATGAAAAAAGTAGATGCGATCACGAGATTTCCAAAGCCAACTAAGGTGAAACAAGTCAGAGAATTTGTAGGTGCATGCCAATTTATTAGCAGCCACTGTCCAAGATACTCGGAAATTATGGCTCCTCTGTATGACTTACTCAAGAAGAACAACAGATGGAAATGGAGTACCGCTGCAGACGAGGCTTTTGAGAAAGCAAAAGAGATGCTCAGAAATAATGTGAAACTGGAGTACCCAGACTTTGAGAAGGTGTTCTATATTGAGTCTGATGCATCAAGAATAGGCATTAGTGCAGTCTTATACCAGAAAGACGAGGCAGGCAACAAGCACTACATTGCGTTCACTAGTCGGAAGTTGAAAAAGCACGAGGAAAACTACTTCACGACAGAGCTTGAAGCGTTAGCTTTTGTGACAGCTTTACAAGCCTGGAAGAAAATCCTGCTGGGACATAAGGTCATCATCATTACTGACCATAAAGCACTACAGTTTATGTTGCAAACTGACATGTCAAGTGATAGATTGACACGTTGGGCTTTGTTCACCCAACAGTTTAACGCTACTATCGTCCACCAGCCTGGGAAAGATAACTTACTGGCTGATGCTCTATCACGTAACCCTATTAAAAATGTGCAGATACACCATGTACAATTGGAGCAAGAAGATGAAAAAACCGTTAGGAGGTTAGCCCGAATCGGTGTGTCACAGAAGAGACACGCTCCAATAAGGAAAATGTACAGGTTCCTCAAGGGTTACATGGACAATACAGATGTTGACTATGAAGCTACACGGAGAAATTCACGACACTTTGTCTTGAGTGGAGACATCGTATGCAAGTATGCTGACTCTGCGCATACAAAACTTCGAATAGTCGTGCCACCTAAACTTATTGTCAATTTAGTGTGGGTAGCTCATCACGCAACTGGACATGCCGGTTTAGATAAAACTCTTAATACACTTAAAGAGAGATTCATCTGGACTAACATGCGTTCCAGCATTGCCAAGGTCATTAGATCCTGTGACAAGTGTCAAAGAGCAAAGTATGCTTCTGCTTTACTAAAGGGAAAACCGAAGGCGATGATTCCTTCTAAGCCAAACGAACTTATGGCGACGGATATATTTGGCCCCTGTCCGAAGGGATACCAGGGTAACCAGTACCTGTTGGTGACCGTGGATGTTTTCTCAAAATTTGTTACAATGAGTCCCATGCAGAAAGCTAACACGAGGAACGTAGTAAGCAGACTGGAAAATGCTGTATTTCCTAAAGCTGGTATACCGGAATATCTACTGTCAGATCATGGAACGCAGTTTACGTCCGTGGAATTTGCAGCGGATATGGAAAGGCTTGGCATTAAGCACTTATTTTCAAGCGTGCGTTACCCTGAATCGAATTCCTCAGAAAGATATATGGCTGAATTTTCGAAATTCTGTCGAATTTTCTGTCCAAATGATCATTCTGGTTGGGTGAGATTTGTACCCCTTATTGAGGAATGTCTGAACTCTACAGTGCAGGAGAGCACAGGAGAAGTGCCAATGCGACTTCATCTAGGAAGAAACCCAGAAAGGCCGTGGGATAATCTTTTCAACCACATACCGAGAGATCCCGACATAGGAAGACAGCAGAGGATTGACAAGGCAAAGGAACAACTCCAGAAAGCAGCAGAGAAACGATTGAAGAGAGTAGCTGGAAAACGTTTTGGTACACCCTTACAAGTTGGAAATCTTGTATTATTACGCAGACCTGTCAAGGCTGATATGACCAAGAAAATCTACCCCAAATTTGGATTAGTGTTCCTGGGGCCGTTTAGGATTACGAACGCTTATGGAAACAACTGTTATGAACTCTACGATGATGAGAATAATGTTGTTTACGGCAAGTTCAATGCTGGAAATTTGAAAAGATACTATCCTAGAGTAAGCCAGTAATAATTCAATTTCGTGTTCAAGAGAGTTGAGATACTTGTAACATTGAGTTTAAAAACAATTTGCAACTGTTTTTAAAACGTGGTGAGAGGAGAATGCCCCCGTAATTGAATTATATGGAGACCACGGTGGCTATATTTGAAATTATAAGGAAAGTTATGGCTGTCATAGTTATGACGTGGGTAGTCATGACGTAAGCACGGATGACGTAAATGTCATGCCAGCAGGCTACTTGAGCTGAGATTCTCAGTGACGTCAGCATTTAGTCGAGAATGTTCCAAGATTTACGACGCAGTCGCGGGAAACGAGGAATTCGGCTGAGGAAGAAACTATGCTATTGGAGGAGAGGCATGAACCAATGAACGATAGTTTAAAGGAAGACGGAAATTGCTGAAACTATGGTATTTTTATTACTTTTGGAATGCAGAATTGTGGAAATCCATTTGCAGTAAAGGCATTGATTTGGAATTTTGGTGAAATTTATTTTCAGTTTTTGAATTTTGAAAATCCGTCATGTATTAACGAAGTTGGAACTTTTAGCGATGACGCAGTATCACGCTTTGGAAGGGATGGTAACGCCCCTCGTGAAGTTAATAAAAGGGCTTGCGCAGAAGAGAGGAGCCTCTTTCGTTCTCTGATCATTCTGAGATCTCATTCTCAGAGCATCGAAGTATATTTGTGAAAGTTCTTTTCTTATACATTCATTATAGTGAGACGTCGAAGTGAACAGCAGTGAAAAGAATCGTCTTTATAACGCGTGGCGAGGCCACTATATTAACGAGATCCAAGTCAAACTAGGTGAAGTTGAAACGGACCTTAGAAAGCTTCTACAAGTTTAGCTTCGAACAGTTAGCGGTCACCGATAAGCTAATTGTATTGTGCAGTGCTACATGCAGTTATAGAGAAAAGCTGAACAATTTCGACCGATTAGTTCGAAAGATATTAGCAGTTTTATACGACTGAGAAAAGTGATTATCTCGCCACAAGAGAAGCACTTTTGTATAGCCAGAATCAACGCAACGGCTGACGCTGCGAGTGGAATAGAAAGACTTCAGATTGCTTGGTTACAGAACGATACAGTATAATGGAGCAATTAAATACGGCAGTTTGTTCTTCTAACTCTACAACCGAAGAGCAGATGCAAGGCTAAAGGGCCTATTGCAATTGGGACATACTTCAACGGAGTAAGATAGCGACATGGAACTTCGCTAATTGCTATTCCACACAAGCGAACATGCGGTGAATACCATCTACACCCATGTTTCGTAATTAAAGGCTGAATACCATCGACCAGCCATAAAAACAATTTCATACTCTGTATATGAATAATTTCTTCGGAAATTTCTACAAAACTTCATGGCGATTGTCTACTGGAACTTCAGGGAATTTTTCAAGAGAGGTCAGGGATATCCCGACTCACAAAGAAGATTATTGCCGGAAGGATGTCTATTCGTCTTCGAGGAGCAGAGCGATTTCCGGAGAAGGAAGCAGTTCGATTCTCCGAGGGTGCTATTTCCTATTTCGAGGATGGAGCTCAACTTTAACGTGGTCAAATGGATCCATCAGCAGTCTTCTTTGGGGAATTTTCCTCTGGAACGTCAATCGGCAGATAAGGTAGTCGTGAACGTTTATTGTATTTGAGTTTATTAATGATGTTTGAGCAACCATTTTTCCCATATTTTTATCCTCATGTTTTTGCCCTATTTTCTTGTTGAGATTCTTATTCTCAGTACACCTTGTTGAGTTTTGCATTTTTCGACGATTTATTAAGACATTGTTATGTCATGGGCATAGTTAATGATTTTGGATCAGTTGAGACTGATATTTAGATTTTTCAGTAATTAATATTTTTTTTGGTAGTCACGATTTGACTGTAAGTTAATGATTTTTATGGCAGATTTAAATTCAGACAGCGTGTCATTTTATTAAAGTAATTCAACCCCAGTTTAATTACTTTGAACAATTTTCTGTCATCATCAAGAAGGAAGAACATTTAAATGATTTTAGAGCGTTAAAATCTCTTACGTTGTCGACGATCTTGGAAATACTAGTCGTTATTTGAATTGATTGCAACACAGACATTTATCGTCAGTTATGAATGAACATTGCATCATAGACACTTTTGTGAAAGATTAACTTTAATAATGAATTATTGAATGCATTAAAGTCAAGTACTTTTGTTAGGAGTTTTTCTCAATTAGAGAATTATATAATGATGTTTGCATTCCCCAGTCTAATTGGATTCTATTCGACTACTTTGCATTTTAGTCGCACTTTATTTGAAGATAGTATTTTCATACTACAATTTCTTTTAAGATGTTAATCTTAAATTTTGATAGACCAGACAGGCGTATATAAGCGTATTCACTATTAAATTTGTTTGTGATTGGCAAGTTTTGACTTCATTTCGGTTCATGAATGAAATCCACGAAGGTTATAGAAAAACAGTTTTGAAACAAGTAATGATTATAAAAATTTTTGAGTGGAACTATGAATGTATAATCGCTAGTGCAGCGCGTGTTGAAAGTCGCTGAGATATAATGCCCTTGAATATGAAGGAAGTTCCCACAGGAATAAATGTTAAAGAATTATTTGTGGAAGTTTTGTAAGTTATGTGGAAGTTGAATGCCATATAGATTAATATATGATGATTTTGGGCATATTTTTAATGCAGATTGTGCATTAACTTGTTAGCGAAGGATTTTCCGCTGGAGTAAGATTGTAATAGTTCGTTGAAAATAAATCAAGTGAATTACTGTTATAATTAACACGAGTTTTGAGAGAATTTGAGATAAGATTTTGAATGAAGGTTGCCGTCACAAATCATTATTAAAACCTTTATTAAACCAGATTGTGACATTAACATGTATAACTAACCTTCATTGGTCGATTATATTAAACACGATTATGAAAATTACCAACCGAATGAACATGTGGCTAATGTATTTCTTAAATTAATAATTTAAACAAATTAAATGTTAATATTGTAAATAATTGCTGTAAATATTTTTGAAAATAATGTAAAACGAGAGTGATGTTAAAGACGTGCTTATAATATTTTTATTGTCTTTGACAAATATTATAAACAATTTCTAATTGTTATAAATAATTTATGTGTTTTGTTATAAACATTTAAGAGCTAATTAAACATTTGGATTGAACTTAACAAATTTAAGGAATTAACATAATGATCCAATAGGATGTGAGCAAAGTACTTGAAAGATTTGCGTAAATATTAATGTGAGTTGTCTTGTAGACATTTAAAAGCTTGAGAGAGCAAGCTGTATTCTTACGTAACATAGCATGTGAGAAGGGAGTGCATTTGACCAGGATGCAACAGGTTGGAAGGTAGCTCGCAGCTGGGCCAACATCTGGTTATCAGTGTGAGGTCGTCCACACTCCGGCCTTGCGACTATAAATACCATTCTCATGTTTATTAAAAGGAAACCAAATGCTCTATATATATGTCACACCCTGACGTCCTTCTCCAATCCAATTGTGTTAATAATATTACGTTATTTGGAGCTCTTGGGAGCTAATATGTTTTATATCATGTTGTATAATAATTTTTGCAAGTCCTGCTGGAGGACGTAGTCAGATTGACTTGGGCTACTGATAGCCACGTTTATTTTGTTGTGTTAGTAAAATCATACCCTTTATTAGAAATAAAGCTTTTGTACAGTTCAAAGTTCTCGTCTTCGTTCTGGCTCATTTTTAAATGTCATGGTGGAGGTTATTGTGTGAACAGACTTTTAGTGATCCTGTTGTCAACTCAAACCCCGAGATATTTAAGAGGTAAGTAACGGTAAGTATGAACCCCCGTCTATTTTGGTGTGTTCCACAATGATTTCCTGTGAACTTCTGTGCTCTTATCTCGATAGTATCTGTCAGTGCCATTTTCATTGATGTAGCTGAGTCGGTGCAATTGATAGTTGGCAATCCGATTGAGGGGGCGGATATCTGACAGCCTACTATCCAGGTAAACGGGGACAGTACTAACAACAGAAACATGTATAGAAGTGTAATAGACTAACGGAATAAGCGATCCTGGCTCGTGTATAGGCATAACAGCCAAACTCAAACACGTAGCACTTCCTAATACTCAACAAGAAGTTCCGTGACGAACTAAAGAGCCTACTTTTCTTAAAATTAAGATTCATGCCAATAATTAATCTACAGTATATGAACCTATCTAGAATAATGACAAAATTAAGTTGGTAATATCCAAAGGTCTAATTAGTTCGAAATATACCTGGTATAATGTAGCCTAATAGAGCAGTACAGTTGGCAGCCCTGGTGACTCAACATTTTCTTAGTTCTATCTCTTAAGGTACAGAATACAAAATTTGGTTGAAATCCAACTGATAGTATAGAAGTTACATGTATTTAAAAATTGGTCCTATCAACAGGCTTAGAATCATGTTGGTAGAACTGACGTATATAAGTTACCCCAAATTAATCTAAAATGTCAGGTACTATACGTGTGCATAGTTTGAAGTTGTCGGCTTGCATACTTTCTGATATATTGGTATTTGGATTTAAAAAAATTGAGAGAGCAATTATTAACAGTTGGCAGCCCTGGAGGCTCTTAAGAATACGATCAGTCATATCTGTTTATGTACAGTTTGTACACATATTACATACAAAATTTGGTTGAAATCCAATTGATAGTGTAGAAGTTATATGCATTTAAAAATTGGACCTATCAGAACGCTTAAAATTATTTTGGCAACACTGTCATGTATGTCCTGGAAATTAAACTGAAATAGTATTATCTGCAAGTGTGCTAATTTTGGAATAGCTCTCATGTATACCTTCCATGATATCCAACATGGAGCTCAAATTTCTAGTGCGTTTTTTCAGCAGTTGGTAGTACTGAAATCATTTTCAAATATGGGCTTGATATATTCTGGTATACATCTTTACTCATACTAAACTTGGTTTCGATTGCTGCAGCCGTGTAGGAGTTGATGGGGGGGGGGGGGGGACGACACACACACACAGACAAACAGACAGACACACATTTTCCCGGATCGATCTCATAAGTCTACTTTTTCCTCATTTTTGCAAAATGTGAAAAGTAGGCTGAAAATGAAGTCCTTGAGTTATGCCTGACACTATCGTATATAGCCGAAGAACTTTTTCCTTCCGCTACAGTCCAAAACATAGTCATCCAATCGTGACTCGGGCTGCAGTCACTGAGCTCCGTCCACCGATCATATACACACATCAAAAAAAGTTTTGCATCACCTCGGTTCCAAGAGTTCCGGAACCGTTAAATACAAAGGGAATAGAGATCAACACAAACAACATTTCAGCTCGTTTTATTGCTCATGAGACCCACACATTGCATGTTGTACCATCATACAGCTAGACTTTCAGCATTTGTGGTCCAGATTGCAGTACACACCACTACCTCTAATACCCAGTAGCACGTCCTCTTGCATTGATGCATGCCTGTATTCGCCGTGGCATACTATCCACAAGTTCATCAAGACACTGTTGGTCCAAATTGTCCCACTCCTCAACGACAATTCGGCGTAAATCTCTCAGAGTGGTTGGTGGGTCAAGACGTCCATAAACAGCCCTTTTCAACATATCCCAGGCATGTTCGATAGGGTTCATGTCTGGCGAACATGCTGGCCACTGTAGTCGAGCGATGTCGTTATCTTGAAGGAACGCATTCACAAGATGTGCACGATGAGGTCGAGAATTGTCGTCCATGAAGACAAATGCCTCTCCAATATTCTGCCGATATGGTTGCACTATGGGTCGGAGGATGTCATTCAGGTATCGTAAAGCTGTTTCGGAGCCTTCCATGACCACCAGTGGCGTACGTCGGCCCCACATAATGCCACCCCAAAACATCAGGGAACCACCACCTTGCTGCACTCGCTGGACAGTGTGTCTAAGACGTTCAGCCTGACCAGGGTGCCTCCAAACACGTCTCCGACGATTGTCTGGTTGAAGGCATATGCGACACTCATCGGTGAAGAGAACGTGATGCCAATTCCGTGGGGTCCATTCAGCATGTTGTTGGGCCCATCTGTACCGCGCTGCATGGTGTCGGGGTTGCAAAGCTGGACCTCGCCATGGACGTCGGGAGTGAAGTTGCGCATCATGCAGCCTATTGCGCACAGTTTGAGTTGAAACACGACGTCCTGTGGCTGAACGAAACGCATTATTCAACATGGTGGCATTGCTGTCAGGGTTCCTCCGAGCGGTAATCCGTAAGTAGCGGTCATCCACTACAGTAGTAGCCCTTGGGCGGCCTGAGCGAGGCCTGTCATCGACAGTTCCTGTATCTCTGTACCTCCTCCATGTCCGAACAACATCGCTTTGGTTCACTCTGAGACGCCTGGAAACTTCCCTTGTTGAGAGCCCTTCTTGACACAAAGTAACAATGCGGACGCGATCGAACTGCGGTATTGACCTTCTAGGCATGGTAGAACTACAGACAACATGAGCAGCGTACCTTCGTCCTGGTGGAATGACTGGAACCGATCGGCTGTCGTACCCCCTCCGTCTAATAGGCCCTGCTCATGCATGGTTGTTTACATCTTTGAGCAGTTTTAGTGACATCTATGAACAGTCAAAGGGACTGTATCTTGGATACAATATACACAGTCAACGTCTATATGCCGGAGATCTGGGAACCGAGGTGATGCAAAACTTTTTTTGATGTGTGTAGTTCGACTTTTCACTCCAGACTCATAATGATGTCCTCCAATCACGGAGAGACACGTTTGCTAGGCGGTACCCAATTCTAGACAGCGTTGCCATATCGCTAGTGCGATGAGTCATGGGACAGGCCTATGCTTCATTCAGAATAACCCAAACTCTGAAATTTCCATCCGGGAATAATACACTTGTAAAAAGTTATATCATGCTAGACTCAATACACTCTTTATCATTCGAAATATGTACAAATGAATATAAAATATACTACACAACACAGAATTAAACCAAACTTCAGAATATCGTCAAACAGAACTATAAATTACCCCGGATTAACATATGACTTAAAGTAATTTAATAATAATTATATAAATAAATTGCAATGTCTGGCCTTTGCTGATGACATATCAATCCTTCCCAATAATAGGCAAGAAGAGCGGCTTCGGTGGCGTAGTCGGTAGCATGCTGAACTGCTGTGCCCAAGATAGCGGGTTCAAACCCGGCCGAAGTCGTCGGATTTTTTAAGAGCGTTAAAAATCCTTCAGTATGCCTTCCTTCGGAGGGGAAGTAAAGCCGGCGGTCCCATGTCATAGATTTATGGCATGTAAAAAATCCTTTCACAGACTAAACTTGTGTAAAGCAAAAATTGTTAGGTTAGATTTCGTCAGAACGCTCTATCAAAGTTCCAACGTTCACCACTAGGTATCATTGATATCTGGTGGTGAAAGTTGGAACTACTTGAAATTGAACGGAACTTGTAGCTCGCCCTTTAGGGTGTCCGCTGGAAGCAGCTACAGACTCAGGCGAGCCGAACATGTCCTCGGACACTCCCGGCTCTAAAAGCCATACTATAAATAATAATAAAAAATAATAGGCAAGAAGGATTTCATTCCATTTCAAAATTACGTGAAATTGTCATCAAAACTGGACTTCAAATCTCGTATGAGAAAACTCATTACTTGAAAGGAGCCATACAAAGATGGACAACCTATGTTAACTAAATTCGGCAAAACCTTTCAAGTGAACCAATTCCAAATTACAGAAAGCTTACAGGATCACTTGGAACAGATGTAATAAAAAATCAATATCTCGGAAAGCAAAACTTAGACACTATAATACAGTAATTAAACCTGAAGCGTTATATGCAACAGAAACCTTAATTATTGGTGGTGCATCTTTGACCATAGACATTGAGAAACAATAAAGAAACATTTTACGATAAATTTTGACCCAGTTTGTATAGAGGGAATATGGAGGAAAAAATCCCCTCAGGAAATATATTGATATTCTGAAGAAAAAAAACTCTCACACTTTCCGGAAAAAACGATTTTTAGCCTATTTTAATTTATGAAAAAAAATAGGCTTGTGAGATCACCTTTTTTCCGTGTGACTGTATGTGCGTGTGTCAGTCCCCCCTAATAACTTCTAAACGGCTGGAGCGATTTAAATGAAACTCAGTTAGTTAATAGCACTATTTCGGGCGACCCCGACCGTGCCTTTCAAATTTTCTTACGTCTCACCAATCCAACATGGCGGCTGTGCAAAATATTTCACCAGTATTCAATATCTCCGAAACTATTACCGATATCACCCTGGAATTTTGTACGGTGATAAAGGGTACTACTAGAAATTCACCTATGTGACTTTTGAAAAACTGGTAACTACAAAACCAACATGGCGGCCAAGCGAAGTTGTGACTTTTAAATAGACGTTTCTCGCGATTTAACCAACCAAACGCCATAAAACTTGGTACAGTATATGTTTATACAAATTGTAATGCATCGACATCTAACTTCGTTCAATTGTTACCTAACCTCAATATGGCGGCGGTGCGAAATATTTCACCGGCATTCAATATCTCCGAAACTATTAGCGTTATCATCCTGAAATTTTGTACGGAGATAAAGGGCACGCACGTCCATCTATAAGACTTTCAAAACGAATATGGTGGCGCGATTTAATGATCCAAACGCAATGAAACTTGGTACAGGAATTGTTTATACACATTGTAATGCACTGGTATCTAATTTAGTTCAATTGTTTACATAACCTCAATATGGCGGCTGTGCGAATTTATAAATTAAGTTTTTATTTCTTGTGATCTATTCATGCGATCGAATTGAAAGTTTGAATAATGAACCTACGCAATAATTTTCATTTAATGGTACATGACTCTATGGCCTATACATATAGATTTCCAACATGGCGACCATCCGAAATATTTAAATAGATCTCAATATTTACGAATCTATTACAGCAATCAAACTGAATTTCTTAATGTTCATGGGGGCTATGAACATAAGTTCACCTATAGAACTCTCAATAACCCGGTGATCACAAATCCAACATGGCGGCGACGCGAAATATAAATATTCAAATGGTCGTTTCTCGCAAGTTAACCATCCGAGTGCAGAGACACTTGGTACAGTAAATCCTTATACAAATGTTAATCCACTGGCATCTAATTTTTTCATTTGTTTCCATAACAATAAGATGGCAGCTGTGCGAAGTTTTAAAATCTTGTGTTTACTTCCTGTGTCCTAATTATGCGATTGAAGTTTGAATAGTACACGTACACGATAATCGTCATGTAATAATGCATAACTCTAACACCTACATATATAAAATCCAACATGGCGACCATCCGAAATATTTAGTCGGTTCTCAATATCTACGAATCTATTACAGAAATCAAACTGAAATTTTGTATGTTCATAGAGGCAATTAACATAAGTAGGATATATGAAACTAGGCTGTATAGTTCTTCACGGAACTGCTTGTAATTTTATGTATCCATTATTAGAATGATAAATAGCAGACTAACTAAAATAATTCTCAACCTGGCCCTTCCACAAAACAAAAACAAAAATTGAAACAGATCTCCAGGAAATCAACATCTCAGAAGACATTCTACGGGACAGATGTAAATTCAGAACCAAAATCGGCAATCACCAATTTGGAGACAAACCAAACGCCAGAGTTTCTATAACTTGGACAGAAGAACTAAGGAAGAAGCTTACCGAGAGGAAGAAGAGATTTTGGGTTCACTCGTGCTGCTGAGTAGGGCATAGCGATGTAAAAAAAAGTTGATAAGAAATAGTGACACTGCGTTATTTGCGAACGGAGCAATGCAATTGGTCGCGTTGCCAACACGATAATGTTTAGATGATAAAGGAATATACGTAAATCAAGGGAAGATGGTATATTGGCTTTCATGACCAGTCAATTAAAACTCAGCAATCTTTCTAGGTTTGTGCCATGTCTTGCGTGGTGGCTCATCAGCAGGCTCCTGGTGTCCCCGCCTGGACCCCCACAAGAGTAGCCCGCTGATGAGCTAGCTTGGTGTCCTAGGCGAAACACCACACAAGTCACGGCACAAACCTAGAAAGATTGCTGAGTTTTAAAACAAGGGAAACTCAAAAAAATATTGGTTACACTGCTATATGGGTATGTTAAATTAGCTGGTGTTTGTGTACTACGTGGGCTCTGTTAATAGTGTTACGTGCCACCCCCCTAGTGACACTTTTGTTTACTGGATTACGGTGGGTTGAAGCACAACACAGATTGTTCCTTTAAAGAAAAGATAGCTTTATTGCTTGCCAGAAAGATACACTACTCATCAGCAAATACAAGCAATTAGGACCTTACCCCAGTTTCCTCTCGCTAATGAGTCCGGTCCCGTACGCTGGCTGAAAATAGCTGCACTAAGTCTGTCACTCACTGTTTTGCAACTCACCACAATGACCTCTGTCGCACTAGGTAAGCACACTCGCTCAAAACACAGGCAGTCCCCTGTAGGCTTCTCACTCCCTCGCTGTCAAGAGAATCGGCTTCACTAGGGGTTTCGAAAGTCACCACGCTTCTGTCGCTCAGGATAAACGCTCGCACTAGCTCGTAAAGCACACAACAACCACTGCTTGACAGGTCGCTCTTATATAGCAGGCCGGTGACTCAATAAATGCTTCTAGACCCATCCAGGGTTCACGGCTTCTCGAGGCTTCCTCCACTGGCTGAGTCACGAATATTCTGGACCATCCCTTTGTCCTAGTAGTCCTGTTGCATAAGGCGCACGCAATACACTGAGGCAGGGCACAGCCCAGCCCTGGGGCAGTTGTGACTCATGCGGCGAGCGATGACACAAACTCACAGTCGTAACACCACCCCCTTCCTAAAAGGCTGATCGTCCCGATCAATCATTGGTCCATCTGTGTCCCTCCGTAGGCTGCCACGCGATCTCGATGCAGGATCTTCATCTTCGCCCTCGGGCTCCGCTGGATCCTGTAGACGACATCGTTGATCCGTTTCACGACTCGGTACGGGCCCTCCCAGGACTTCTGCAGTTTGGGTGACAGGCCTTTCTTCCGTAATGGGTTGAAGAGCCAGACCAGGTCGTCCTCGTGGAATCCGCCGGCATCCGTCTGCTGGTCGTATCGGGTCTTCATTCGGTCGGTCTCGATCCGCAGTTTCCTCCTCGCGAACGCGTGCACGTCCTCCAGTTGGTCGACCAGTTCTTGACAATACTGGCTTACCGGGACGGGACCATTCCCATGTCGGCCGAAGGCAAGATCGACTGGTAGACGGAGTTCCCTCCCAAACATGGCCCGGGCTGGTGTGCACCCGGTGGCTTCATGCACGGCGGCGTGGTAGGCCAGGAGAAATAGAGGAAGATGTCTGTCCCAATCCCTCTGGTGCTCGCTGACGACTATTCATGGATGGCTCTCGATGGTGCGATTGAATCGCTCTACCATCCCGTCGGACTGAGGGTGTAGCGGCGTCGTCCTTGTCTTCCGGATTCCCAGCAGCTGGCATAGGTTCTGGAACACCTGCGACTCGAAGTTCCTTCCTTGGTCGGAGTGCAGCTCCAGGGGTACTCCGTACCGGCTGACGAATTCCTTCACCAGGGTTTCCGCGATCGTCGCGGCTTCTTGGTTAGGGAGCGCATACGCCTCCGGCCATTTGGTGAAGTAGTCGCTGACGACCAATAAGTAGCGGTTCCCTGCCTCGCTTAACGGGAATGGCCCAGCAACATCGATGGCCACTCTCTCCATGGGGCCGCCCACGTTGTAGGTCTTCAGTGGACCCCGCCGTCTTCGTCCTGGACCATTGCTGGCAGCGCAATCGTGGCACCTCGCGCAGTGGTTCTCCACGTCAGTTCGGCATCCGATCCAGTAGAACCGCTCTCTAAGCTTCTCCAGGGTCTTCTTTATCACTAGGTGTCCATCAGATGTTCCTCCATGGACTTCGTTCTGGACTTCCTCCGTCATATACTTTGGAACGACGACTTGTTCCCGAGATGTCTTCCCGTTGGTGCTCTCCCAGGTACGGCATGTGAGGCCATCCCTCACAACCAGCGAGTCCCACTGCGCCCAGTAGGACTTAAACTTTGGGCTGCAGTCACTCACAATGTTCCACCCGGGTCTGGGGACACAGGCCCTCTTTCATTCGGCTAGCAGTCCCAGGTCATCATCATCTGCTTGTGCCCGCGTGAAAGATTCGCGGCTCCAGCTCCCTTGAAGTTCCACGGTAGTCCTTCGGCACTGTATCCAGGTGTTCTCCTCCCTCCTATTACAGAAGGTGCAGTCTTCGGGGCACGGTCTTCGTGACAGGGCGTCGGCGTTAGAATGCAGTTGGCCTTTCCTGTGCTGAATCTCAAAGTTGTACTGTTGAAGCCTCTCTAACCACCGCGCGAGTTGACCCTCGGGCTGCTTGAAGTTCAGGAGCCACCGCAGGGATGCATGGTCGGTCCTGATGAGAAATTCTTGCCCGTACAGGTACTTGTGGAAGTGTTCAATGGTCTTCACGATGGCGAGCAGCTCCTTCCTGGTGACGCAGTAGTTCCTTTCTGGCTTTGACAAGGCCTTGCTGAAGTAGGCCACTACTCTCTCCTCGCAGTCCACTACTTGCGACAGGATCCCCCCTAAGCCAAAGTCGTTGGCATCGGTATCGACGATGAACCTTGTTCCAGGTCTGGGATAGGCCAGAATAGGCGCGGTGCACAGAGCCTGCTTGAGTTGTTCGAAGGCACTGTGGCATTCTGCTGTCCACGTGAAGAGTTGGTCCTTCTCAGTCAGTCGATGTATAGGTTTGGCGATGTCGGCGAATCCTCTCACGAAGCGACGGTAATAAGTGCTGAGTCCCAGGAAGCTTCGTAGTTGGGACTTGTCCTTCGGAACTGGCCACTCCCTCACAGCTGCGGTCTTTTCTGGGTCGGTGCGCACCCCTTCCTCGGAGACAATATGCCCAAGGTACTGGACCTGCTTCTGGAAGAGCTGACACTTCTTGGGGCTCAACTTCAGCTGGGCAGCCCGTAGCTTCATCACGATCTCCTTCAGGTTGCTGTAGTGCTCCTCGAAGCTTCTTCCCAGAACGATGACGTCGTCTAGGTAGACCAGGCAGGTCTTCCAGTGTAGTCCCCTCAGAATGGACTCCATTAGCCTTTCGAAGGTCGCAGGGGCGTTGCACAGACCGAATGGCATGACGGTGAACTGCCAGAGCCCGCTGCCCACAGAGAACGCCGTTTTCTCGCGGTCCTTACGGTGGACCTCCACCTGCCAGTAGCCACTCTTCAAATCCAAGGTGGAGAACTATCTTGATCCTGATATGGTGTCCAGCATGTCGTCGATCCGGGGTAGAGGGTAGCTGTCCTTCTTCGTGACGTCGTTCACCCGCCTGTAGTCCACGCAGAACCTGGTGGAACCGTCCTTCTTCTTCACAAGCACGACCGGAGAAATCCAAGGACTATGTGATGGCTCGATCACCCCTTGCTCCTTCATCTCTTCTACCATCCGGTCGACTTCGGCTTGCTTGGAGAGCGGGACACGTCGGAATGGGGCCCTAATCGGTGCGCTGTCCCCAACGTCGATTCTGTGCTGGACCAAGCTTGTCCTGCCGAAGTCTCTGCTCCCCACGGAGAAGACATCCTGGAATTCGTGTAGCAGGTCCCGAAGTTGGCTTGATTGTTCCTCGTCTAAATGGTCCTGGGATCCTTGGTACAGCTTCTGTAGTTCTTCTGGCAGGGCGCGTCTTCTTCGGTTGTCCGTCTGCAGGTGTCCGTCCGTCGTGTCTGTGATGCGGGCAATCCAGGTAACCGGCTCGCAGACCCCTAGGTTGGTGTCCCGGTGAACCGTAATATCGTAGTCGTTCAGGTTGGACAGGCGGACGTACGGCCGAGACGTCGTGTTGATGAGAGTCTTGGCAACTAGCAATCCTTTTGTCTGGATGTCCTCATATTTTGGCTCGATGACAGCCGCCACTCCCTCAGCTGTTCCGTCGACAATTACGGCAGCGCTGACTTCCGTCCTGGTGGGAACGATGACGTCCTCTCTCAGCCTTACTCGTCGTGCGGCGACGGCCTCGTGTGCTGGTTGCAAAGCAAGTTCCTCACTTCCGAAGTGCAGAGTGTTGGTACTCAGATCCAAGATTATGTTGTTCTGGTCCAGGAAGTCCAGTCCGATGATCACTTCATTCGATACGTCAGCCACAAGCACTGGATACTTTATCGCCCGTCGACCAATGACGAACTCCAGTGATGCTTCGCCATGTACCGGTGCGGTCTCTCCGGTCGCGGTTATTAGCTGGAGGTTCCTTCGTGTGGGTTGCACTCTCCTCTTCGGGATCACGGTGGGACTGATGATGGTCCTCGATGCTCCCGTGTCGATTAGCATGTGCCAGCTCTCTCCGTTGACGACTTCGTCGACCATCAGGCTGCTATTATCCCTCCGTAACTGCGTCACTCGAACTTGGACTGCCAGGGCTTGACGACTGTCACAAGCCAACCTTTGCCCCCCAAGACTGGCCGATACTTCCTTTCCTGGGCCGCGCGGTTTTCCTACGACTGACTGTCCCGACGGAAACCCTTGGCGGCGGCGATCACCGCAGTCCTTGCTCAGGTGGCCTCTCTTACGGCAGGTCCAGCAGGTCGGTAATCCTCTTCCGGGCCGCCTCTCCGGATGTCCTTCGGCTACGTTTTTGTTGGTGGTACTGCGACTCTTGAAGAACCGGCCTAGCGCCTCCATCAGTTCATCGGCCAGGGGCTTGGTCTTGTCGGCTTTGGCTGGTTCGTCGACGTCCACCTGACGCACCCGCGCGCGCATTCTAGATACCTGCTTTGCCGTCTCGAACTCAAGTGCGTGGCTCGGCGCATCTGCCAGGGTCTTATTGCGCGTGAGTCGCAGCGCCTGTTGAGTGTCCGAGTCCCGTAGCCCGTCGGTGAAGGCCTGCGTCGCAATCTGTTCTAGAAAGTCAGCCGGCGCTGTTGGATAGGCGAGCCTTACGAGGCGTGCGATGTCCATCTCGAACTCCTGCAGGGTTTCTCCGTTCTTCTGTACCCGGGTCCGGAGCTGCATCTGGTAGGCCTGTTGAAGTTGGCTATCTCCATATCGGGACTCCATATGGGCGATCAGTGAAGCGTAGTCCTGGGATCCAGTCGGGATGGCCTGAAGGACGTTAAGGGCGTCACCTCTCAGCGCTACAATGAGAGCTGTAGCCTTTTCTGTGTTGTTCCAGTTATTTATGGAACAGGCTGCCGCGAACTGACGTAATTAGGTGCTCCACGGGACCTTTCCGTCGAAGGTTGGGGGCGTCACTCTGCTATGTCCCGTTCCTGATATTCCCGGTGTAACGGTGGGCGGGCGTTGGCGCAGCTCGGCTACTTCCTCTCGTAGAGCGTTGAATTTCTCTTCCACCCCCGTCAGTGGGCGTTGGCGCAGCTCGGCTACTTCCTTTTGTAAGGCGTTGAATTTCTCCTCCACCCCCATCAGCGGGCGTTGGCACAGCTCGGCAACTTCCACTTGTAAGGCGTTGAATTTCTCCTCCATCCCCATCAGCGGGCGTTGGCACAGCTCAGCAACTTCCACTTGCAAGGCGTTGAACTTCTCCTCCACCCCCATCAGCGGGCGTTGGCGCAGCTCGGCAACTTCCACTTGTAAGGCGTCGAACTTCTTTTCCACTGCTGCGACTTCCTCACGTAGGCCCTGTTCTAATTTCCTTTGGCTCTCCTCTAATTTCGTCAGCAGACACTCTTCCAGAATTTTCTGGCCATCCAGAAATTTGGCGGTTAGGTCCTCTGCTAACTTATTCTGGCCGTCCTTCAGGTCCTCTGCTAACTTCTTCTGGCCGTCCTCCATCTTCTTCTGGCCGTCTTCCATCTTCGTTTCCATGCCACTTAACTTTTCTAGCAATGCTGCCAATTGCGCCTCCATTTTAGTTGTTTGTCTTGTAAAGGGCATGCACTCACAGGAAAATTAGAGAAAATGACCTGCTCGGGTTTTGAAACCAGGACCGCCTGGTGTTGTGCTTGTGCTCGAGTTCGTAATCCGGCTTCTGACGCCAGTTGTTACGTGCCACCCCCCTAGTGGCACGTTTGTTAACTGGATTACGGTGGGTTGAAGCACAACACAGATTGTTCCTTTAAAGAAATAATTAACTTTATTGCGGCCAGAAAGATACACCACTCAATCAGCAAATACAAGCAATTAGGACCTTACCCCAGTTTCCTCAAGTCTCTTCCTTATGGAGCGCTCTTGCCCCCCTTTCACTTGTCAACAGACCACAGTTAATCCTGTCGCAAATGAGTCAGGTCCCGTACGCTGGCTGGAAATAGATGCACTAAGTCTGTCACTCACTGTTTTGCAACTCACCACAATGACCTCTGTCGCACTAGGTAAGCACACTCGCTCAAAACACAGGCAGTTCCCTGTAGGCTTCTCACTCCCTCGCTGTCAAGAGAATCGGCTTCACTAGGGGTTTCGCAAGTCACCACACTTCTGTCGCTCAGGATAAACGCACGCACTAGCTCGTAAAGCACACAACAACCACTGCTTGACAGGTCGCTCTTATATAGCAGGCCGGTGACTCAATAGATGCTTCTAGACCCATCCAAGGTTCACGGCTTCTCGATGCTTCCTCCACTGGCTGAGTCACGAATATTCTGGACCATCCCTTTGTCCTAGTAGTCCTGTTGCAAAAGGCGCACGCAATACACTGAGGCAGGGCACAGCCCAGCCCTGGGGCAGTTGTGACTCATGCGGCGAGCGATGACACAAACTCACAGCCGTAACAATAGATTACTTAGGCAACTCTGTAAAATGGCCTCTAATACTTCAAAAGTGGTTGAGGCATTGTAATTGGTCAAAGAGTATGTGAGAACCCAACGCACACACCCTTCAGGGTCGTTCTTATTCTCGAGTCAGTCTCCATACACGTACAATTGAAGACTCCTTGGGATAACAAAAAAGGGGTAAGTCTTATATGTTTTTTGTAAAGCCCGTAGTTAGTGCGCACGCCACAAGAAGCATGCGCGCTACCTCCCGGCATCCTTTGCGAACAAGCAGGTGTCAGTTGCAGCTGTGTAGCTAACCTGTACGCTAAACTGTGCATCTTTACCATGTTCAAGATTATTGATTCGCCCGCCGCGTGTGAGGTACGATCTGTGATACGTTTTTTGAGAGCAAGAAACATGTCGGCTGCAGACATTCATCGTCAGCTTTGTGAGGTGTATGGTGATAATGCAATGACGGGAGGTAAAGTGAGAAAATGGGTACGCGAGTTCAAAAGTGGCCGTGAAAATGTTCATGACGATGAACGCTCAGGTCTGTGATCACAGATGACTTGGTGACTGCAATTGACACGAAAATTCACGAGGACCGAAGATTCATGATAACCACTCAATCAATGGATTTTCCTCAAGCGTGAATTCTTGGTTGTCAGAGCAGGCGGCAAACGTTTATGCGCAGGGATTTCAGAACTTAGTTTTAAGGTATGACAAGTGCCTAAATAAACAAAGCAACTATGTAGAAAAATGGAGGGAGGTCTGTAAAACCTAAAAATTAATGTGGTTTCAAAATAAAATCTTCGGTAAATTTAAAAAGAAGACAACGGCCCTTACTTAAGAAACAGTCCTCGTACTTTTTGCCAAATATATTTCTTATAAAGGAAGTACATGTAATAGAAATAAGGTTGGTAGGTTCCTTTGTTTAGAGGCTGCTACAACGCAGTCATGTAGCCCCGTGTACTCTGGGTGTGTGCAGAATCTGTCTGATAACCGGTGTTAATTGTGATGACTGTATTAGTGTGTGCATCTGTTTTTAATTCAAGTAAGAACTGCAGACGATAATTTCAAGTGGTTCCTACTTTCGTTACCAAATGTTATCGTCCACGACACCTAGCTGTGAACTTTCCTACTACTAGATGCCATCGCAACCAGCGCCCTGTGACGAACGTTGGAAGTTAAGAGCATTATTCAAACCTAACTTACTAATTTTGGCTTCACACAAGTGTAGTTAGTGGAAGGTTCTTTTTCATGCCATAAATCTATGATATGGGACCGCCGGCTTTACTTCCCCTCTGAAGGAAGGCATACTGAGGGATTTTAACGCTCTTAAAAATTCCGACGATTTTGGCCGGGTTTGAACCCGCGATCTTAGGCATAGAAGCTCATCATGCTACCGACTACACCACCGAAGCCGCTTAATTCAAATAACAACTTAAGTTAAATTACGAAAAAAGAGAGAGAATATGGGACGTTCTTTCCGTTTCCACTAAAAATAGAAACCTCTGTATCTCGGTGACTTACCGCATTATTTGAAATCAATATTTCAACTTATCTGTAGTTACGATGGCTGGCCACCAGAATGCACCATAAACACATTTACGAACAATATGGACTTACCCTGTTCTTTCCGTGGGCTCTTCAATTTTGAACTCTCTAGGTGATATATTAGAAAGAAAATAAAGGGATTCTGCCTTTCCAATACTTATATTGAACCTACTCACAGGTACATGTTTCGAAGGTTAACTCCTCCTTTCTCAGCCTGTACATAAATATCAAAGATAAATTACCTTTATAAGAACATACGTTACATGAAATAAAGATTTGTAAAATAAATAATGTGAATTTCAACTGTTTCCGATTCTCCATAGAAGATCTTCTAATTGGATTTCCAGGCCTGGGTGCATTAAAAAGCCGCTAAATCAGGCCGGTGTTGTGAGTCGCCATTTTTTGGGGAAGATATGTTGATGACGTTTTCATAATTCTTGACAACTCTAAAACTAAAATCGAACAATTTTTGCTACATTTAAACCAATTAAATAGCAACATTAAATTCACGTCAGAGAATGAAATTAACAGTTCCATAAATTACCTAGATCTGCTAATCGAACGTGAAAATAATCTCCTGAGCTATCAAATATTCAGAAAACCAGCACTGTTATTAGACAAGATTCTAACCACCCCGCATCCCATAAAAGAGCAGCCTTCACATGTTTTATTAACAGAGCTTTGAACATCCCACTGTCTGACGTAGAATATCTTCAAGAAGTTTCAATAATTCATCAAATTGCGGAAGCTAATGGTTTCAATAGAAAATATGTTAACAGTATTATTAACAAAATCAAGAACAAACCCGCTTCCAGATTAGCAAAAGAGGATAAAGAACCTTCCACTTATGCAATGTTCACCTTTGTGAATCAATTCACCTACAGTGTACTCAAAAAATATAAAGTAAAAGTAGCTTTCAGAACCAACAACACTATTCGCAATAAAACAAACAAATATAATAATTCTGGTATCTACAGAATCAAATGTAATGATTGTGACGCTGATAACGTGGGACAAATAGGAAGAGGGTTCGACACCAGATTTTTGGAACATGTTAATGCCACTAAACATAATACATTTTCGGCGATAGGTAACCATATGGTAGAAACTGGGCACAAATTCACAACCATGGAGAACGATTTAGTCATTTTACATCAAGAAAACAAAGGCACACTCATTAATATTCTGGAACAAATAGAGATCGACAAAGCACAGAGATTTAACCCTTCCCACAATCTTAATGAAATAATTTTTGAAACCAGCATTTTATACAGAACACTAATAGACGCATTATATAGTAATAGATCAATTGATCAGTTGCATTCCACCATTCATACCATTTATTTTCCAAATTCAATAATGATTATATCTCTCATTTTTCGCATTCATCCACCCCAAAACAACAGCCACAACGACCCATCATAAACATCCACATTTATTTTTCCTTAGTTTTTATTCCCGTCCTCTATTTCCCTTCCCCTTCTCCCCTAGTATGTCTTTGGACAATCAAAGGAGTGATATTTGCGAGACACGTTTTGATCTGCTGTTGTTCACGCCCAAACCCACTACATACGGCGGGGCATGGCACTGCTGCAGGGATTCTATGGTTTCTTTGCCATGATGTTCTCCAAGGGCAGCATAGAGACTAGTTCGGAAAACGATGACGCAACCAAATAGCGACTCACAACACCGGCCTGATTCAGCGGCTTTTTAATGCACCCAGGCCTGGAAATCCAATTAGAAGATCTTCTATGGAGAATCGGAAACAGTTGAACTTCACATGATTTATTTCACAAATCTTTATTTCATGTACCGTATGTTCTTATAAAGGTAATTTATCTTTGATATTTATGTACAGGCTGAGGAAGAAGGAGTTAACCTTCGAAACATGTACCTGTGAGTAGGTTCAATATAAGTTTTGAAAAGGCAGAATCCCTTTATTTTCTTTCTAATATATAGTTAGTCAATACGGACCTCAATTACTGACATTATGAATCTCTAGGTGATGGCGCAAATGAATTTGGGTACGAAATACCATCGGAGATGTTTTCCATGCGATCTGTTCAAAATATATCCCACCTTTCACCGAAATGTGAGCTCGCGATGTCCCCTTTAGAGTCATTGATAGGAGCTAAGTGCGTGTCTGTTTGATAAATATGCTCTGAAATCATCCAAATGAGTTGCAACACGGGGTGAATTTTTATCTAGTCGATACATTTGTATTTCATGCATTGGCCGAATATAAATATAAGTTATGCTAGTGGTTCCCTGAAGAGAAATATCCATAAACTGGAGGCGATATGGTGTTGCGAGTGATGGTTATATCTGGCAGACATAAAACACACCTCGCGTGCTAAGTTACAAGCCTTCAGTGGCCACATAACCACACTCGTGTGCTCGACAATAAAAGTAATAAAACAAAAACAGAGTTAATGTATTGACGGTGCAGAAATGAGCGCTGCCCTGCGGGACGTTATTGGCTGCATACTCGCTCGACTGCAAAGCGAATTGAATAAAGCGCTCATCCGTGATACGAGTCTCAAACTTGTAGCATTTTGTAAGAATGCTGGCATGTAAGGAGCAAGTAAGATGCTTGGCATTCTTATGTCCACTGCTGAATCTTCTCCGTGAATTCTTTCCCAGGAAGTATTTCTACCTGGATGAAGACATTCAGAGAAGTTGTTTATTGAATTCTGGGCAATGTTACTGTCTAGTTGATTGTCCCTGGAAAGAAATGGAGCATCTCTGCAGCCAGAAATACTCTTCCAAGTAAATTCTAAAATATTTGCCAGGATTCTGAAAGTTCTCTTAAGGATACTGTGTACTCTTGAGCATGTTTATCATCATTATACTAAGCATTCTGTCATTTTGTGACAACGATGATGATAATTGTTTTAAGGGGCCTAACATCTAGGTTATCGGCCCCTAATGGTTTAGGTGATGGCGAAAATGGCAATGAAATGGAAACTATAACGAAAATTAAGCTGGATTGAAAATACGAAGGTGGATCAAAAAGTTAGTTGCACTAACGCGCTGCAGCAGCGCGCTGTTTGTCGCAAACGTGGGCACAGTGGAGAAAGGGACAGACACTGCCCACACGTCTGTTAGGCAGGTCGCTGTGGTGTCTCGTCTTGTATGGCGCGTCGACTGGACGTTCACTCCAAATATGAGGTGCGTGCGACAATCCGATTCCTATGGGCCAAAAGGAAGAATTGCAAGGACATTTATCGTGAAATTAGTGCTGTGTATGGGTTGCGGGCCATTTCCCGGCAAGGGATAACGCAACATCTCACAAGGCCCACCAAACGAGCGAATTGCTGCAGCGTTTCAAGTGGGAGGTCTGGCAACAGCCATCCTACAGTCCCGACCTAGCGCCATGTGACTTTCATCTGTTCGGTAATCTCAAAACGGGGCTCGGTGGTCGACGTTTCCCGACCGATGAGGAGGTGAAGGCCGCTGTCTCCGTGTGGTTGCAAAACGCTGGAGGAACTTTCTATGCATCCGGCATCGACAAGTTGGTTGTGCGTTCGCAGAAATGTTTGAAGTCTCTTGCAAACTTTGTGGAAAAGTGACGTTACATTGTATGTCGTTATAGGCGTGTTGCTGTTGTATAGGTGGTGTAATAAATGGCCATAACTGGGAAGTGCAACTTATTTTTCGATCTGCCCTCGTACTTAAATATGGAACTCAGATTGAAATGACTCACAACATGTAGAGTGGAAATACTTACAGAAGGTAATTTAGAAGGAAAGTACCATACTCACAAAATGAATTTAGATTGAAAAATACGCACAAAATGTAGTTTCAGAAATTGAAAATACACAATGCAAGTTAGATTGAAAAAGGCCGGTTCAGATTCAAAATACTCACAAACTGCAATTGGAATTTAAAAAAGTACAAAATTCAATTGAGATTGAAAATACGTACAAAATGGAGTTTAGATCGAAAATACTTACAAAATGCAATGTAGTTTGAAAATACTTACGAAATGTTGTTGAGATTCAGAATACTCACAAAATGTAATTTAGAGACACGGGGAGCCAATTCAGAAAAACAGTGCGGGAATCTTAAAGAGAAAAGGAAATATAATGAAAACAAAAAGAAGGCTGATTCCTAGAAGAATGAGGGATCAGGAAAGATGAGACAAGGGCCAATTAAGGTGGGAAAGGACCAGACTCCCTAGGCCTCGGATACCCTAATACCGTCGGGGTCAGAAGAAAACAAGAGTTGACCAAGGGAGGTCGACAAGAAAGAAGACGGACAGGAGCCCGGCACAAGTAAGTGGAAGCAATGCCTGACTCAGCTGGGGTCCCATGGTCGCCAACCCACGTCCCACAAGATGTGAGCCCCTGGGGCGGGGGTTGTGATATGCCCATGGCTAATAATCTTGTTACGTGTAAAGAGTAATTGATTCTGAACTACATGATAACCATATGATGATATTTTGAGGTTAGAAAAACTCTAATTAATACAAATTGTAACAAAAGAACATTCAGAAAAAAGTGACAGTGGTTTATTGAAGAACATTTATCTTAGTTGTTTTTCAACCAAATATCAAGTTCTGAGAACAGATAACTTAAGAATGTTAACCTATAAGTAGAGCCTTGCGCGGTGGAGAAAGTCGTTTCTCTAAGCCATGTATGTCAAGTGCTATGTTTAAAATGAATGTTACACAGCCAGAATTGCAACCCTCTCCTGTTCGGAGTGTTAATTATGCTTAGTGACATAATTTGAATGAGATTAGCGTAAATCATCATCTTACATTTGTCATGACAAAACATTACGGAAAAGTATGATATTGTGCCCGCTGGTCGAAGGTTTCGGGGAGCCACCGGTTTCAAATGACCCTTCCGAGACCCTCTTCCAGTTAACACACAAGTATGGGGGACGATACATTCATAGGCTGGTGTAGCACGAAAGTCTGCACTCGGGGGTGTCGGGAATTAGTGAGGTTCGATCTTTAACCAGCTCAGAGGAAAGCATCGATAACAAAACTAAACAAGAAAGAGAGGTCAGTCTTAGGTTAAAATCACAAATAAATTTTATTCAGAATAGATCCCTAGTCTAGCATGAGAGTTGCAAACGGCTAGTCCGATACTATTCTGCCCTGAAAGAAATATAAAAAAAGTCCTAAACAAGATCTAAATTGCTCTCATGGTCCTAATACAAAATTCGACAAAATGAACAAGCTAAGAGAATGGCACGTAAGATCGGCCCTAAGCAATTACATCGAAATAACTTACGGGTGGATCATACATCAAAAGAATTTACAGCAAAGCAAGACATTTACTTGTTTACAAATACTAGAACATTTACATTTAGTAGCAAGGGGAAAATTGGTCCTATGCTATGATGGTGCCATCTCTAACATTTATCTTTAGAGTTAAGTGTTTAGCTAGTCCTAAATATCATTAATTAATAAACGAGATGCGTTTATTACTAAGAAAATCAAGCTATGTGCACAATGTTGCAGAATTTAAAAAAATGCTAATACAACACAAATGCATACAATAATTCAGCACTCCTATGGTTGTGCAATTGGCACTGCCTACGTACTCGATTTGTTACTGTTTGTAACAAACGGTCAAAGTGTTAAGAAAATTGAAAATATAGGAAAGCCTGCAAATGCTATAGTAATTAAGCAATTACATCGACTCATATTGCTACTAATCTGATGTGTGTGCTTCAGTTATCACATCACCAATTAGTGGTCGACTAATCATGTGAAAATGTATCAAAATTTATCTACAATAGCCTAACAGTATCTAAGTGTTAACGTTTGGTCCAGAAAATAGTTTATTTTTAATGTTTATAAATTTTATTTAGGTTCAGGGGGAATTTATAAGATTTGTTAGTTTTCAAAATCCTATTTTTGATTAGGGTATTATTAGAGTTTCACACAATTATTTATTCCTGCCAGTATTGTTGTTCAGTTTATGGATCTTTAAAAGCGTTCAGTGTATTCAGGTAACGTTTGTATCCAACTTAAGCAAATAACTCAATAGTTCAATAGCTTAGGAGACACCCTGTGTCTTCACCAATATTTCATCACACTTATTAGACATCCTATGTCTTCACCAATTATTTAACTCTTATTTCGGTTCCTTTGATCCAGGCGCCTTCGGTTTTTGGTACGACTTTAGTTAGTTCATTACCACCGATATAATCACAATAACAATGTCGGAGGTATTCATCCACCGTCACGACTCATATAATACTCTTAATTTACAAAGTGTGGAATCCTAATTGATACACGTTTTAATTAATTATTATGTGTACAAAAACACATCCTGACAACGCTTTAAATAAACATAAAGGTTTCTGATACAAGCTAACTGTGTGTGAGCATTTATAAAATTGCCTCTTCCCTGAATAAATCGAACCTGCGTTCATTTGGTTACAAAATGCAATTTCATGCATAGCCTGTGTGGCTTCTTATAAAGAAATAAACCTGTTTTTGAGTATTGATCTGGCCAATAAATGTGAGTAACGGAACTCTGCATTCCACTTGTAATAATGTCAAGAATCTCACAGCCTTCTAAAACAAAATATTAGTCCACTGCCTAGAATCGAGTGTGCTGTGTAGTGAACTTGGCTCGTAACCTTGGCCTTGATTTAACATTGTCAAACTAGTTTATTTGTCATCAGCCTCACAAAATAAAAGTTGATAATACCTGTTTTTAAATGATACGAATGAGCATTGAAAATCCAGCCTTCCTGGCTTCTATAAATGTTTAATAAACTTATATTTTCCACACGCGTCTTATAATTAGCTACCTGCATTGTGAACTAAATAAATGAAACCAAAATAAACTAAGTCTACTGTTTTCCACTCTTACAATACGCTATAAATATTTGATCTGACTTACAGATTCAGCGTCACTTGGTTCGAGTCCCGCCATGAGATGTTGTATGCGGTCTCGTGTATGGCTTTAGGTTACCATTTCATTGCGTCTGGACATCCTTCGTCGCCAATTCCCCACGCATGATTTAGCAATCACATGCCATCGCGCGGTTGGAGTTGTATCTGAAGATCTGCTGGTTTATCATTATTGCGATGTTAGCGTTGGTAAAAATGTAGCACATAATTAAATAAAATTGTCGCGCACTGCAGCTAATATGCGGTAAAAAATTGCCCATTTCACTCCGCCACTGGCTCTAGTTTCTGTCGCTTGTGCGACACTCACTCGTGACTTGCACTGATATTTACACAAGAAAATATTAACACAATTAAATCAAAATCACTGCCCATCCGGCAAATAAAGATTATACTTGCAGATTTTGTACAGTTACACAGTTAATTAAATCCACAGTTTATAGAACACTGAAATATGGGTGTGTGCGTGAGAATGAGACCATGCGGTCGCAAAGTTTTCTTCGCACAAGTCCTTCATTTCACCTCGGATAATAATAAAAATATTTTACAGTTTTCGTAGTGGGGAATGTCTTCAATCGTTCAATTATTACACAATGCCACGATGACTATCCATAAGAAAGTTATTCGTAGATTTTTCCTGCCACATGGTTTCCTTTCACTTGTGCTCCATCATGCACATGTTGTCTCTTCCACAGACGAATAGGAACTGGTGTTACCAAATATGGCGTGCTCTCAGTACATGAGCTGGCCGCGTAAATTGATAGTTTCTTCGATTTACGAAGTATGCTGTACTTCAAATATGCAGAATTACTTAGTTATAATTATAGTAGATTTTTGGAATATGAAAAATAAGTAAAAATATAATCATAAGCGATATTGCTTCAGCTTCTTCCCGCCACTCGCAGGGTATGTTCAGTTACATTTCAGCATAAGTTTTAGTCTCTGTTGTCTGAGCAAACATGCGTCAATGGGCGCAATATGTCATAAACCTCCGGGTCCTAGTAATGACAAGTTCGGATTGTTTTCTAAACAAGTAGTTCCATGAAGAACTATATAGCCTATTTTCATATATCCTACTTATGTTAATTGCCTCTATCAACATACAAAATTTCAGTTTGATTGCTGTGATGGATTCGTAGATATTGAGAACCGACTAAATATTTCGCATGGTCGCCATGTTGGATTTTTATATATGTAGGTCTTAGAGTTATGTACTGTTACATTAAGATTATTGTGTACGTGTAGTATTCAAACTTCAATCGCATAATTAGGACACAAGAAGTGGGCGCCATTATTGTTGACGGAGAAGATTTACCACGTGTAGCGAAATTTAAGTATCTTGGTTCCACTATCTCTGATGATGGGCGACTTAATGACGAGGTCAACACAAGGATACACGCAGCCTGGACGAAGTGGCGAATGACAACTGGCGTCACCTGTGACCGTAGAATAAATGACCATCTGAAATCAAAATCTACCGGACTGTCATTCGTCCTGTCGCTCTCTACGGCACGGAGTGCTGGCCATATACTAAGGAAGCAGAACGTCGCCTATGTCATGGAGACGAAGATTCTTAGATGGTCAGCAGGTTTCACTAGGCTGGATCATATTTCAAATGATGCCATCAGAAATCGGTTTGGTGTTGCTCCAATCGGGGAAAAAATGCAGGAAAACCGTCTGAGATGGTTTGGACATGTGCTGCGCGCAGAGGGCGACACAATGACAAAAGCAGCTTACACACTGGATGTGGCTGGAAAGAGGGCGACCAAGGCAACGATGGGCCGATACACTGCACAATGATCTAAAGGCTGTCAATCTTCATCCAGACATGGCCCATGACCTAGGGAAATGGAGACTACGATCCCACATAGCGGACCCTGCCACAAGGTGGGACATACGCTAAAGAAAAAGGAGAAGAAGAATAAGAAGTAAAAACGAAATTTTAATATTTTGCACAGCTGCCATCTTGTGGTTATGGAAACAATTGAAAAAATAGATAGCAGTGGATTAACATTTGTATAAGGATTTACGGTACCAAGTGTGACTGCACTCGGATGGTTACATTGCGAGAAACGACCATGTGAATATTTATATCTCGCGACGCCGCCATGTTGGATTTTTGATCACCAGGTTATTGAAAGTCGTATAGGCGAACTTATGTTCATCGCCCCTATGAACATTAAAAAATTCAGTTTGATTGCTGTAATAAGATTCGTAGGTATTGAGATCCATTTAAATATTCCGCATGGTCGCCATGTTGGAATGTTATATGTATAAGTTTAGGCCATAGAGTCATGTACCATTAAAGGAAAATTATTGCGCAGTTTCATTATTCAAACTTTTACTTCGATCGCATGATTACGACACAAGAAATAAAAACTTAATTTTAAAATTCGCACAGCCGCCATCTTGAGGTTATGTAAACAATTGAACTAAATTAGATACCTGTGCATTACAATGTGTATAAACATTTCCTGTGCCAAGTTTCATTGCGTTTGTATCATTGAATCGCAAGAAAGGTCTATTTAAAATTTTCAACTTCACTTGGCCGCCATATTCGTTTTGTAGTTAGCCGGTTTTTGAAAGTCTATTAGGTGAACTAGCAAGAGTGCCGTTTATCTCCGTACAAAATTTCAGGGTGTTACCGCTAATAGTTTCAGAGATATAGAATTCCGGTGAAATATTTCGCACAGCCACCATCTTGGGGCTATGTAAACAATTGAACGAAGTTAGATGCCGGTGCATTACAATGTGTATAAACATATACTGTACCCAGTTTTATTGCGTTTGGTTGTTTAAATCGCGAGAAACGTCGATTTAAAAGTCGCAACTTCGCTTGGCCGCCATGTTGGTTTTGTAGTTACCAGGTTTTCAAAGGTCACATACAGTAGTTGAACTTCTAGTAGTTCCCTTTATCACAGTAAAATATTCCAGGGTGATATCGGTAATAGTTTCGGAGATAATGAAGCCGGCGAAATAGTTCGCACAGCCGCCATGTTAGATTGGTGAGACATAAGAAAATTTGAAGGGCACGGTCGGGGTCGTCTGGAATAGTGCTATTAACTTACCGAGTTTCATTGAAGCCTCTCCAGCCGTTTAGAAGTTATTAGGGGGGAAACACACACCATCACACACGCACCACAGACAGGCACACGGACAAAAGGTGATCTCATAACCTTTTTTTTTCTTGTCATAAATGAAAAAAGGCTAAAAATATCCACACATTTACTCCTAACATTATCCGCAGCTTATCCGCTATCCGCACAGCCTTGCAAATTATATCCGCATGGCGAAAATATTTGCGGATATCCGCATCCGCGTAGGGCTTGTAAAACAACCGAGCTAAGTGTTCTTGAATGACCCAATGTTACTTTATTGCAGAACTTTGTTTTCTTACAATACGTAGTAATTTTAATTGACATACAAATGAGCATGATAACCCTATTCCTCAGTTAGTTAGTTAGTTAGTTAGTTATTGAGGTTATAAGTGGAGGAACTATGAGGTCATATACCTCTAAGCCCGATTCCCTATTGGCGATTTTATCAATTATTTGTATAATTATATTATAGTTATGTTTATATTTAATCATTATATGTCTTTTATTATTGTAATTTTTATGATTATTATTTTTATTTCTATATTTATATTTTATTTTGACACTTTAATTGTTAATGATTAATTTATTTTTAGCCTACTTTCGATTTTTGCAAAAAATGAAAGTAGACTTATGAGATCAACACAGGGCGAAAAAAGTGTGTCTGTCTGTGTGTGTGTATGTGTGTGTGTGAGTCTGTGTGTGTATGTGTGTGTGTGAGTCTGTGTGTGTGTGTATGTGTGTGTGTGTGAGTCTGTTTATGTGTGTGTGTGTGTGTGTGAGTCTGTGTATGTGTGTGTGTGTGTGTGTGTGTGTGTGTCTGTGTGTGTGAGTGTGTGTACTCTGAATGTCTGCCCCCCCCCCCCCTATCAATTCGAACACGGTGAATGCGAATTGAACGAAATTTGGTACAAAGGTAGCACATGCAAAGGACACCTCAGTGCCATGTTTTATATTGCCGCCATCTTGACGGAAACGTAATGGCGGCCACACAAATGTTCAAAGCTTAAATCAAATTACGACTAACCTAATCATCCGATCCCCACCAAATTTTGCAACAACATACCTTTCTGGGGGGAGCATCCTTTGACCAAACCAATAGGTCATCAGCGTAATAGTTAGCGGATGGCGGCCATCTTTGTGTGAAAATCGATTCCCCCTATTAATTTGAACACGGTGCAACCGAATGGAACGAAATTTGGTACAGAGGTAGTACTAACAAAAGGCACCTCAGTGTCATGTTTTATATCGCCGCCATCTTGACGGAAACGTAATGGCGGCCACACAAATGTTCAAAGCTTAAGTTAAATTACGACTAACATAACCATCCGATCTCAACCAAACATTGCAACAACATACCTTTATGGAGGGAGCATCCTTTGACCAATCTAATAGGTTATTAGCCTAATAGTTTGCGGATGGCGGCCATCTTTATGTCAAAATTGATTCCCCCTATTAATTCGAACACGGTGGAACCGAATGGAACGAAATTTGGTACAGAGGTAGCACTAGCAAAGGGCACTTCATATTCATGTTTAATATCCCTATAGCACGTGGTATTTCAACAAGCTACTACACCCAACATTCAATCATACTCCTTAAAAAGACAGAGTTATAACAATACCCATGCATTTAGGAGAAAGTAGGCTATATGTTCTTTACTGAACATCTTGTTTATTTTTAATTTTTATTTATCCATCACATTTCGTCAAGTAGATACGTAGGTATATTTGATTTTTAGAAATACTAAAATTTCGGCATGAAAATTCTCCAAAATTTGGCTTAAAGATTCAACTACCAGCATTTTTGAAAGCATCGACAGTCCCTACAACTATAGAGGCCACTATGCCATAAAGTGTTGAAAGTAACTGAAACAACTCGACGTTTCCGTGTTGTCAATGAGTTCCTCTGTTCGCCACTAGATGGCTGATTGCAAGCGCTCTAAAGTTAGGCAGACAATGCACCATTTCAGAGTCGGAGGGTGGAAAGAAAGATATAATTTTAAAGCGTGTAAGCTCTAAAAATATACTGGGAAAGGAGAAATAAAATTTCTTGAAGAACGAAGATATCCAGAAAGAGGGAGTAGACATAAATGACAGAAAACCCATAAAAATGCCAAAACGTAAGTTTATAAATACAACCCGTAATACGTGCTCGCCATGATTATAAAAACAAGTAGCCTATATATGCGGCAGGATTACTCAAACTACTGTCAATTCCACGGAAGTTGTATCTTAGATACTAAAAATATTGTAAAGAGCTGTATGGCACGGAGATTGATTGATTGATTTTATTTTCACTTAGAGCTTAAGAGCTCCTTTACAGTAGCGCCCTACATTAAATAAGATTAGGGCTTATAAGAATAAAACATTCACAATATAAATAATCATAGTCTAACAACAAAAAGATAGTAACAATACAATAATACTAATGATAATGAAAAAAAATATATATACAAGAGTGAGAGTGCATACAGACTATCAGCCCGAGAAACAAACACCATATACTATACAAGAAAAGCTATTGAAGTAGACAGGTTGTCAGCTATTGCCCTTGTGTTATAATTGAACTTTAAAAAAAGTATTTTAACATAATAGAGTAATCAAATGTGAGAGGTATACTGCTCCAAGAAGCAGGATGAAAGATGTCTTTTGAAAGCTGCAGTGCTTGCAATGTTGACGAACTTATATAAATCGAAGGTGTTGAAGAGGCGTGAGGCGGTGCAAACAAAATATTTATTGAACTTCATGGTTCGGTGTATAGGAATCTGGAGTGTTAATTTTGTGTATCTATTTTCTCCATTATGAACAGAATGCATTGGTGTAAAGGCATTGTAGAGATATAACGGGGTCTTGGTATGTAATATTTTATGTGCCAGAATGGCAACTGATTGCTGCTTGCGCTCGTGGAGTTTCAGCCATTTTAGCTGCACGTAGTAAGGTGTGATATGTTCATCTCGCCTTACATCCAGAATGTACCGAACACATGCATTCTGGACTCTTTGTAATTTGATGTTCTGTGTTTCTGGTAAATCATTGTATACAGCAGAGCCATAATCAATGATTGGAAAAATGAGAGTTTGGACGAAGAGCTTACGTATGTTAGGAGGGGTGTAAGAAACAGTTCTTTTCAGGAGATGCATAGTTGATACAACCTTCCTTACCACATTAGACGTATGCTCTGCCCACGACAGTGTTCTATCAAATATCACTCCGAGATTATTGATATTTGATAGAACACTGTCGTGGGCAGAGCATACGTCTAATGTGGTAAGGAGGGAAAGAGAGAGAGATAGGTTTAAAATTATCTTTGTTAGTCTTTTGCCATCCAGATCATAAAATTTCAGTCTCCTTTCTCCTCTGATGGAAACTGTAATTCTGTCTGTATCTTCCTTTTCCTTCAAACCCTCTGTTCAGTGGCATAGCTGGTAGCATGCTGAGCTTCTATGCCCAAGTTCGCGGGTTCAAACTCGGCGGAAGTCATCGGATTTTTAGCCAACTTTTCGCATTTTGTAACAAGTAGTTCCGTGAAGAACTATACAGCCTATTTTCATATATCCTACTAATGCTAATTGCCTCTATCAACATTACTAAATTTCAGTTTGATTGCTGTAATAGATTCGTAGATATTGAGAACCGTCTAAATATTTCGGATGGTCGCCATGTTGGACTTTTATATATGTAGGGCTTAGAGTTATGTACTATTACATGAAGATTATTGTGTACGTGTAGTACTCAAACTTCAATCACATGTTTAGGACACAAGAAGTAAAAACGAGTTTTTAAAATTTCGCACAGCCACCATCTTGTGGTTATGGAAACAATTGAAATAAATTAGATGCCAGTGGATTAACATTTGAGTAAGGATTTACTGTACCAAGTTTCACAGCACTTGGATGGTTAAATTGCGAGAAACGACCATGTGAATATTTATACTTCGCGCCACCACCATTTTGGATTAGTGATCACCAGCTTATTGAAAGTCCTATAGGTGAACTTATGTTCATAACCCCTATGAACATAAAACAATTAGTTTGATTGCTTTAGTAGATTCGCAGATATTGAGAACAGTCTAAATATTCCGGATGGTCGCCATGTTGGATTGTTATATGTATAAGTATAGGCCATAGAGTCACATACCATTAAAAGAAAATTATTGCGTAGGTTCATTATTCAAACTTTCACTTCGATCGCCTGATTTCGACACAAGAAATGAAAAGTTAATTTAAAAATTCGCACAGCCGTCATCTTGAGGTTATGTAAAGAATTGAACTAAATTACATACCACTGTATTACAATGTGTATAAACATTGCCTGTACCAAGTTTCATTGTGTTTGGATCATTAAATCGCGAGAAAAGTCTATTTAAAACTTTCAACTTCGCTTGGCCGCCATGTTCGGTTTGTAGTTAACCGGTTTTTCAAGTCTCATAGATGAACTTCCAGTAGTGGCCTTCATCTCCGTGCAAAATTTCAGGGTGATACCGCTAATAGTTTCAGAGATATACAATGCCGGTGGAATATTTCGCACAGCCGCCATATTGAGGTTAGGTTAACAATTGAATGAGGTTAGATGTCGGTGCATTACAATGTATATAAACATATAGTGTACCAAGTTTCATTGCGTTTGATTGGTTAAATCGCGAGAAACGTCGATTTAAATGTCGCAACTTTGCTTGGCCGCCATGATGGTTTTGTAGGCACCAGGTTTTCAAACGCCACATAAGTGAACGTCTAGTAGTTCCCTTTATCACCATTCAAAATTCCAGGATGATATCGGTAATAGTTTCAGAGATACTGAATGCTGGTGAAATATTTCGCAGAGCCGCCATGTTGGATTGGTGGGACGTAACAAAATTTGAAGGGCACGGTCGAGGTCGTCTGAAATAGTGCTATGAATTTACCGAGTTTCATTGAAATCGCTCCAGCCGTTTAGAAGTTATTAGGGGGGACACACACACACTCACACACACGCACACACACACACGGACAAAAGGTGATCTCGTAAACCTTTTTTTTTTTTTTTTTTTCAAAATTGAAAATAGGCTAAAAATTAGGAAGAAGTAGACTTATGAGATCGATCCGGGAAAATGTGTGTGTGTGTCCCCCTATAAACTCCTAAACGGCTGTAGAAATCAAACCCAAATTTGGTATGAGTAAAGATCTCTATCTGAATATCTCAATGCCGTATTTGAAAATGATATCAGTGCTACCAACTGCTGAAAAATCGCAATTGAAATTTCAGCTCCATGTTGTATATCTTGGAAGGTATTCATGGGAGCTATACCAAAATTGCAACACATATATATATAATAATATTTCAGTTTAATATCCAGGAGGCCATACATGACAGTGTTGCCAAAATGATTCTAAGCCTGCTGATAGGTCCAATTTTTAAATGCATATAACTTCTACACTATCAATTGGATTTCAACTAAATTTCGTATGTACTATGTGTAGACAGACAGATATGACTGAACTTAATCTTAAGAGCCACCAGGGCTGCCAACTGTTAATAAATGCACGCTCTATTGTGTTATTCCAAATACCTATAGCCTATATCAGAAACTATGCAAGCCGATAGCTTTAAACTATGCATACGTATAGTACCTGACATTCCAGATAAATTTGGAGTAACTAATGGACCTCAGTACTACCAACATGATTCTAAGCCTGCTGATAGTACCAATTGTAAATACATATAACTCTTCAACTATCAATTGGATTTCAACCAAATTTCGTATGTGCTATGTGTACTAAAACATATATGACTATGCGTATTCTTAAGAGCATCCAGGGCTGCCAACTGTTAATAAATTCTGTCCCTATTTTTTTACCATAATATCAATATATCAGAAAGTATTCAAGCCAACAGCTCTAAACTTTGCACGCGTATAGCAACTGACATTCTAGATTAATTTGGAGTAACTAATATACGTCAGTGCTTCCAACATGAATCTAAGCCTGCTGATTGGTCCAATTTTAAAATACATTTAACTTCTATACTAACAAACAGATTTCATCCAAAATTGGCACAACAAGAGATCATAATAGTTTAAATTATTTCTGACCAACATTTGCATGCCATTGTTGCCAACATGATTTTACGCGCGCTGATAGGTCCAATGTCTAACTACATGCAACGTCCATGGTATCCATTGGACTTCAACCAAATTTTGTATTCTGTATCTTAAGAGATGCAACTAAGAATATATTCAATCACCAGGTCTGCCAACTGTAGTGCCCTATTAGGCTACATTATGCCAGGTATATTTCGAACTAATTAGAAATTTCGATATTACCAACTCAATTTCGTCATTATTCTAAATAGGTCCATATATTATTATTATTATTATTAATCTTGATTGGTCACATTGGACCACTTGAGTCGTTCCACAATCACTTCTTCTTTGAAGGTAGTACTGCTTGGTTCTTGCGCTCTTTCCAGTACTTTTTCATTCTTTCAGATCGGGATTTTCTCAACTCATCTGAAATCTCCATAGGCTTTCTGTGTGTCATTTCTGCAGAAAATTTGTGAGTTTTAAGTATGGTGTTAATTTTATTTTTCTCCTCGGCATCTGTTATTTTGAGTCCAACTGCTTTGAGATCTTGTTGGATTTCTTGGATCCATTTACCTCCAGTTTTCTTTCCTAGATTTCTCATCACCAGTTGGCGTACAATTCTGTTTTCTGGAAGCCGTAAGATGTGAAAAAAATATGAAATTCTTTTCTTCTTCATTGTGCTGGTGATTGGATCAATCTCACGATAGACAGTTTCATTTGGGAGAATCCTCCAGACTCCCTCAACCTGATACTTTTTATTTATGCACGTTCTAATGATTCTTATTTCCGTTTTGAGGAGCTGATCAGTTCTTTGTTCATTTTTAATTTGGAACAGTGTTTCACAAGCATAAGTGGCTTCAGGGAGAGTTACAGTTTTATAATGTTGGATCTTAGTAGCTATTGATAGGCATTTTTTATTATATGTTGACCAGGTTAGAGATTGTGCCTTTTTCATTTTATTTGTTCTATTTATCCAAGTTACTTTTTCGTTTAAGTTATGTGTTATAATTTCTCCAAGATACTTAAATTGAGGAACTAGGTTAATTTTATGATCATTTATATAGACTTCATTTATATCTAAGGGTTTCATAGGCATGATCTCAGTTTTTTCAAAGGATATCTGTAATCCTATCCCTTGAGCAATTTCTTGGAGACTAGTGATCTGAGTACAAACCTCTTCCTTGTCTAGTGCTAAAAGAGCCAAGTCATCTGCAAATCCTAAGCAGTTTATTTTTATTGATGGTTTTGTTCCAATTTTGATCTTAGGAGGGTTTTCCTTTTGCCAAACCTTCATGATATAATCAAGAGCCACATTGAAAAGCAGAGGGGATAATCCATCACCTTGTCTGAGACCAGTTTTTACTGTGAAAGCTGTTGATATTTCTCCCCTAAATTTAACTTTCGAATTTGTGTTTGATAATGTTAATTGAATGATTTTTATCAATTTAGGATGGAGACCGTATGATCTGAGGATTTTTAGCAGTGTCAGTCTATGAATATTATCATAGGCTTTCTTGAAATCTATAAAAGTGATAAAGAGTTGCTTATTTCTGTTTTTGTAATATTCCATTATTAATTTCAGGCTAAGGATTTGGTCTGGACAACTTCTGTAAGGGCGAAATCCTCCTTGATATTCTCCAAGTTGTGGTTCCAGAATGTTTTTGATCCTGTTGTAAATTATACGAGAGAAAATTTTATATGTGCAGTCCAGAAGGGTAATTCCTCTGTAGTTATCTGGGTTCGTTTTGTCTCCTTTCTTAAATAATGGATGGATTATTCCTGTGGTCCAGTGTGCAGGAATTTCTTCAGTAATCCACATTTTAACTAGATGTTGATGAAGATTTATAATCGCAGGTTTACCAGCATTTTTCCAGATTTCAGCAAAGACTAAGTCTTCGCCACAAGTTTTGTAATTTTTTTGTTCTTTAATTGCGAGTTCTACTTCATTAATGTTTGGAGGATTTATTAAATCAGGTGAAGTTAAAATAGGTGTATCAGTGTTTACTTGCAGGGTTTCCAGTGGATCATCACAATTTAACAGTTTCTCGAATGCTTCTGCAAGGATCTCTGTATTTTCTTGGTTAGAATGTGCTAACTTTCCTGTTTGATTTTTCAACATTAATGTTGGAGCTTCAATTTTTTTTAGATATTTACCAAATGTTTTGTAATAATCTCGAGATTGCTTTTTCTTGAAATCGTCTTCTATCTTTTCCAGTGTATTTTTAAGATGATTACGTTTCGTTTGTCTGATGATTTTATGGGTTAATTTTCTTTGTATAGTTAGTTCTAAATTTGATTCTTCTGACTTTAGAGCTTGATGTTTTATCCATGCTTGGTGTCTTTTCTCTATTGCTTGATCACAATCTACATTCCACCATTCATGTTTTTTCCTTGGATTTATTGGTGCTAACTCCTCTGCTATTGATTTTAATTTAGTGATTAATTCGTCCAATGTTTTAGTGTTGAGAGACTCTTCTCCTGTTCTTTCACAGTACTCTATATTTTTTATTAAGGTAGATGGATCAAATTTCCTCCTATTGTTATTATTAGTTTTTTTCTTGGCCATTGGAGTTAATTTTATTTTTATCTTTACCACATAGTGGTCTGATCCTGAGTCAACTCCCCTTAGAACCTTGACATTGTGAATTTCGCGATGGTGAAATTTATCCATGCAGACATGATCCAACTGCCATTCACCCCTTCTGAAGTCAGGATGTTTCCAAGTTTTCAATTTATGGGGCTGTCTTTTAAAACATGTTGATTTAGAGATTAATTTGTGGTTTCTACAAATTTCGACTAATCTTTGACCATTTTTATTGGTTCGTTTATGTGCTGTCCATTTTCCAATTATATCTCTATATCTTCTTTCTTGTCCAAGTTGCGCATTGAAATCACCAAGGAGAATTTTGATGTTTGATGAAGGGATGTTTATTAAAGTTTGATCCAAAAGATCCCAGAATTTTTGTACTTCTTCTCTGTCCTTAATGGTGTTGTTTTTTTGATTAGTAGGAGCATGTGCATTAATAATTGTATATGTTTTATTTGCCGATTTCAAAGTTAGGGTCGTAAGTCTGGAGGATTGAGATTTAAATTCTGTTATCGAGTCAATGATTCTGAGATCTATTAAGAATCCGTTACCAAATTGTGGACAATTTTTCATAACTCGTTTTCCTGGAATTCCTTTATATAGTCTATATCCTTGTGATTCCAGATGGCCTTGATCACTATTTCTAATTTCCTGAAGGGCCATAATTAGAATTTTATGACTTCTCATGATATCCGTGATGATCTTCAATTTTCCAGTTTGAACCAGAGAGTTAACATTATGTGTAGAAAAGAATGAGACTTGTTTAGGTTTGATTTTCCGTAGTATTTGTTTGTTTGCTTTTTGATGAGTTTTCAGACGCTCCGATTCGTCATTATCTTCCGCATGACAGCCCACCGTATCCGAATGCTGTCTTTTTTGTAATCTATCATTACAGACGGCGGAATTATTCTTCAAATGACTTTTCATGGTCGACTATCTAAGGTTTCACCTTGAGGGGAGGATAAATCCTCGAATTACAATCCTGAATGTGATTCAGAAAGGTGAAAGAACTGAGAAAATAATTCTCAGTCCCCCCCAACACTAGTCTGTTCACTGACCCAGTTTCCCGCTGGGATTGATTACCCAACCTTCCACTGGGTTGCTCAGCTTAGCAGGGGACACCACGTGCAGGTCAGTGTTTGGAGTTGGAGTGGAGAGGTTATGAGGATTCTCTTCTGCTGAATCCTTGTATTACTGATTTTGTTGGTTAGTATCATCACATCACACTCCCTTTGTCCAGGTCTACATATTTATAGACCTCCCCAGGTTGATTCCTAGGTCCATATATATTAATAATTGGAATGAATCTTACATTTCGAGAAAAGTAGGCTCTTTAGTTCGTCACGGAACTTCTTGTTTAAGAGCGTTAAAAATCCTCAGTGTGCCTTAGTTTGGAGGGGAAGTAAAGCCGGCGGTCCCATGTCATATGGCATGAAAGAAAAACCCTCCGCTAACTGCACTTGTGTGAAGCCAAAATATGTAGGTTGGAATTGATAACGCTCTGTTTGTTCCAACGTTCGCCGCCAGGTGCTCACTGTAATGCCATCTAGTAGCCAAGTCTGCAAGCTAGGTGTCGTGGACGGTAGTATTTTGGTAGCAAAAGTAGGAACTACTTGAAATTACTGTCTGCAGTCCTTACTTGTATTAAAACAGATAACACACACTAATACAGTCATCACAATTAACACTGGTTATCAGACAGTTTCTACACACACCCAAAGTACACGGGGCTACATGACCACGTTGTCACAGCCCCTAAACTGAGGAACCAACCAACCAGCCCTCTGTTCATACGAGGGTAATTCCAAAAGTATGGTCCGATTCGCCGTAAATATTTCAAAGCGGCGCCAAGGGCAAAACACGCATGCGCGCCGACTCCTGGCATGCCTTGTGCGGCAAAAGCCGCCATTAGCGTTGTTACTGTTGCTGTGTGCTGTCGATAGTGTCAGTTCACAATGTTTAAGACAATTAATCAGCCCACCGATTGTGAAGTAAGGCCAGTGATACGGTTTCTGTCTGCAAGAAACATGTCTGCGGCAGAAATTATCGGCAGATTACTGAAGTGTACGGTCCTAACATTATGAGTGACAGTAAAGTGCGCAAGTGGGTGCGAGCCTTTAATGAAGGTCGGGAAAAAGTGCACGATGAACCCCGCTCTGGCAGTCCATCAGTGATTTCAGACGAGTTGGTTCATGCGGTTGACGACAAAATTCGTGAAGATCGACGATTCACTATTTCATGGACAACGATCAATAAAGCCGCCTACTGCGCTACCCTGAATAAACTTCGACGTGCAATCCAGAATAAGCGACGTGGTCTTTTGTCGTCTGGAGTGGTGATGTTGCATGACAATGCCAGACCCCATACTGAGAATGACACGCAAACTCTAATCAAGAAATTTGGATGGGAACAGATGGACCATCCACCGTACAGTCCGAACTTGGCGCCAAGGGATTTCCACCTGTTCCGCTACCTAAAGGAGTTTTTTGGCGGCAAGCGCTTCGACACAGATGATGAAGTGAAAGAAGCTGTTAAAGACTGGTTAGCTTCGCAGGCGGCCGAGTTCTACGACTTAGGCATTCAAAAGCTTGTGGAACGATGTGACAAATGTGTAAATAAGTATGGAAATTATGTAGAAAAAAAAGAGAAAGACGTAAGGAATGTCAATAAAACAATTGTTTTGGAAACAATTTTGATTTTGGATGTTTTTTTACCGGACCTTAGTTTTGGAATAGCCGTCGTATATTAGTGGATTGGAATAAAGTATAGGGATAGGAGGGTGATATACAATATATACAGAAACCAGGCAGCAGTCATTCGAGTTGTAGGACATGAGAGAGAAGCTGCTATTCATTCAGAATGGTGTAAGGCAAGGCTGCAACTTATCACCCATACTTTTCAATCTTTACATTGAACAAGCAATGAAGGAAATTAGAGAAACATTTAAAGTAGGAGTAAAGATTCAAAGAGAGAGAATTTCCACGCTGATAACATCGTCATATTAGGCATTTCACCAGAGGATTTGAGTGAGTTTTTTAAATGGTATGGACTCCGTCTTGAAATAATTCAAGATGAAAACCAACAAATGTAAAGCAAAACTAATGGAATGCATCGTAAATAAATCAGAAACCTCTATGGACATCAACTTGGCAGGTAGGAAGCACAATAACCAGTGATGGACGAAGCAAAGAGGATATAGTAAGTAGGTTGGCTCAGGCAATGAAAGCATTTATACAAAATAGGAATCTGTTCACATCGAATATAGATTTAGGTATTTGGAAGTCATTTTTGAAAGCCTTTGTCTGGAGCGTGGCGCTCTATGGAAGTGAAACTTGGACTGCTGGCGCGTCAGAAATGAGGAGAATTGAGCATTTGAAATGTGGTGTTACAGGAGAATTATGAAGATCAGATGGGTAGATAGGGTTAAAAATGAAGAGGTATTAAGACGAGTGGGAGGGGAGAGATGTTTCAGGAGGAGAAGAAATAGGTTGGTAGGACACATACTAAGACACCCAGCAATAGCAAACTTAGTTATGGAAGGGTTGAAGACAAGAACTGTAGGGGTAGATCAAGGTTTGTGTATGCTAAACAGGGGGACTTATGAGTGAGTTTCCAAAATCCGAAACTACTGGACAGATCAATTTGAAATTTTAACCAGATGTAGATATGCCTCTAATTAGAGCATATTCTGAATTACAAATTGATTGCTCTAACCTTTTCTGAAATAATAATAAAAATATCAAAACATAGGGTCATAAAAAAGTTCCTTGCAATGGAGTTTTCACTTATTTTCATCCATACTTGGTAAACAGTAGCACAATACATGTACAAATGGAAATTGCTCTGGAATTTTATGTACCTTTTATTTGAGAGTCAGAAATGATAGTCATAATATTCATGTTTTGCCCTAAAAATAAAAATTATTTATTTTTGAAAGCAACAAAAAATACAGTTAATTTTCACTGACATAAAAATCCAGAGCAAATTGTAATGTTCATACATATTTTAATATGCAAACCAACTTTGAACCAAATATCTTCAAAACTGCAATACAAGGAGCATTTTGTATGATATTACATGTAACAAAAATCACTTCATGAGAAAACTGCAATTGAAGTTGGAGGTTAGTTACTTACATCAGGACTGCCCTGCACCAAATGTACAGCCCTCAGACTTCTTCATCCTGTCGTCTAAGGACAAGTTCAGCAGTTTTCTCTTTTTTCTTGCAGTTTTCTTTCCTGGAGTGGTCCTTTTTCTGCTCTGTCGAAGACGTATGTGGTCACGTTGCTCACTGATCTTCACTGAAGGTCTTGTCTTAATAATGATGCGCATCCATCTTTAAATCACCGCCTGGGCTTTAAAAACGGCGCCACGGGAAAAAATCCAACACTCCTTGATTCTGAAAAGGTGTGGGCACCAATTTTCGGTAAAATTCCAATTTCCGTATTTTGGTCCATATTTCATGAAAACTCACTCATAAGTCCCCTTAAACAGATTGCCTCGAATGTAAGGTGTGCTAGCTATTTTGAGATGAAACGATTAACTCAAGATAGGGAGGCATGCAGGGTTGCATCAAACCAGTCAAAAGACTGAAGACTCAATCAACAACAGATTACTATTTTTATTTTTTATTTATTTAAGCTATTTCTACCCAAAGGATCACCTAAAACAAATTATGACCTGCTGCTGTTTTTTTTGGTCATCCAAAACTCCTTCATCGCTTCGCTATGATGAACTCGAGGTTTCTCCGTCCATCGTTTCCCCATTCCCTTTCAAATAACTACTGCCTTCTGCATTAGTTTGTACAATTGCGTATCCAGATCCAGTTCTCTAGGGCCTTGGAGCAAGGAACTTGGGATTATTGTTATTATTATCATTCACGAAGCACAACCTTGAGGAAGGAATGGGTCCACATTTCGAGGGAGTGCTCTTTTATGCAGCTCGTTGTCAATTTCTGCGGGAAATTTAACTGTCTCTGTAAACACTAGAACATGATTCCGGACAGCAACACTCTCAGCCCTCAGATATTGCTGCGAAACGTGGAAATGCATATGAATGAGAGAGCTGTTTATTTATGGGTGGTAACGTTTTATAAGTGGAAGGCAATTTCATGAAAAATAAAGCAGTGACTTGTTTCTGAACCTTTTTATGACTATTGTAATAGCGCTGTGCTTTATGTATGCAGCGCGCGATAGCAAGTGGCACATAATGCAGTCATGAAAATGGAAATTACAACACCATGAAGCAATGGGTCGTTTGTGTTCATTTTCAAGATACGGAACGAAGGTATGTAAGCGATACAATTTTCAGGCCCATTGAATTGTTTATGCGTGATTGGTCGCAGAGGATTCTCTTCCACTACACGAGTTAAGTTTGTTTGCTTAACAATGTCGTGGCGAACGTGTTCAGCTAGGCTCTCTCAGGTTCCCGACGAGTTAGAGTGATTTCTTCTGTATTTCAAATGAAGTGAAGAGTTCAATGTTATTTATTGTTCGACTAGTTACTAATACATTTGAAGTTATTTACAAGTATTGAGGCATGACGCTTGACTGCCAACTAGCTTAGTTGGTTATTCTAAATATTCTGAAGTACAAGAGGCTGGAGCTCTCTAGAGTCCAGGGTTTTATGTGAATTAAGGAAGTCACATGTCAATCCCTCTGGGTGGGATACCTTACAATCTTACTGGCTAGTTACCAGGGTAGAGGGAGACATATGTCATGTCGGAATTGGTAGGTTTAGGAAGGGAGTTGAGATGGCATCCAGAGTAGGGGACATGTAATATGTATGTGGGACTTTCCCTTTTCACTAGGCCTTCCATACTTCTGTTTGATTTATGGTAAATAAATAGTAATAATAATACGTCACGGAAAGATTTGACTGGACTCTGCCAAGCACGAGGATATGTTTCATCTTGACTCTGAGTTGTTATTGAAAATTACACACATCTCGACTCGCCCGTATTGACCAAGTAATACACAACTTGCCTGACACTTATGCAGTTTAATAATAATAATAATAATAATGTAGCTTTTAGAAGCTGAATCCATTAGTATTGGTAGTCGAGGATTCTATTCCCGACAAGGGATATAACTCACGGACCGTGGTGAACTGTTCCCGTCAAAAATATGTCGACGACACAGAAGAACACGCCATTAACAGTTATGGACTGTTCTGCATAAGTTCAGTGAAGACTAATTATCAGAGTTGCGGCGTGTAAAAACAACTGCCTCTGTTTCCTTAAACCGCTGGCTGTGTTGTTCCAAACCTGAGTACACACTCGTAATATAACACAGACTGAAAGTGTCCGGGGAGTAGCACGTGTGAGTGCTTTGCGACAACTCGCTCTTTCACAGGTCATGTCTCCTCAGGGACAGGAAATTGGTTTGTGTCTGTACAAGTAGTATTCAGGTGAGCTAGAGTAGTTCTCGTGGCTGAGCGCATGAAGCTAGAGGTCTATAACAAGAGTAGACTGATGATGATGATAATTATTGTTGTTTAAATGGGCCTAACATCTAGGTTATCGGTCCCTAATGGTTTGGGTGATAGTGAGAGATGACATGAGAATGAAAACTATAACTAATACTAACTACAGACTTACAAACTAGAAGACGAAAGGGTAAACAAATACAGGATAAGGCAAATAAAGGACAGGAAGAAAAGAAATGCCCTCACCCCTCGAAGAATGTGGATTGAGGGAATTGGAAGGAAGGAGAGCCATGAAAGGCAGATAGGAAAGTGAAAGAGGAGAGGGCCCGCCCCAGTTCAGAGGAAAAGGGGACAAAACGGACCCAGCTAAGGAATCCCTCGGGGTCGCCAACTCCCAAACTCACCAGCCGTGAGCCCTAGAGGGTGTAGCAATATCCAGGGTGCACCAGAAGTGGTGGGGCTACATTCACCCTTATAATATAAATATAAACTTTTTGTTAAACTGGAATGTTTAAATAATTAATATTGTAATTTTCAGTCGGTCAACTTGAAACAACTCCAATTACTGGAATATGTGGGGAAAACCCTGCAATAAATTACATGTGATTATACATTATATTGTTATGGACTATTGAAGAAGGGATGCCATGTTTCGCTCGTCAAGGAAGCATCGTCATATCCAAATATGCAAGACAAATTGCTCTACCAAACCTACAGTAACACCCACAGCCAGTCTCTGCCCTCCAAACGCAAAATACAACAAAACCTACCAGAAAACGTACGGTAGTAAGTGTGGTAATTATTGATGATAAATATTAAGGCATTAAGCATGGAAAAAGAACTATTTATTTGAATGTTGCAAAACGTAGAAATGACGATCACATCCTCCCCCAAACTTATCTTTGAAAGTGTAGCTACTGTTGCTGTGATACACTAAACTACAGTAGAATTAAAAATCAGCAATTCTTCTAGGTTTGTGCCGTGTCTTGTGTGGGGTTTCGCCTAGGACACCAAGCTGGCTCATCGGCGGGCTCTTGGTGTCCCCGCCTGGACCCTCACAGGAGTAACGAACTGCGTGCCACCTCCCTTTATATAGAGTGGGGTTCCGGGCGGGGACACCAAGAGCCCGCCGATGAGCCAGCTTGGTGTCCTAGGCGAAACCCCACACAAGACACGGCACAAACCCAGAAGAATTGCTGAGTTTTAATTGACCGGCCGTGAAAGACAATATACCATCTACAGTAGCATTGTGAACTAATATGTGGAATTGAACTACAAGCACTCTCTTGTGATAATATAACTACAACATAACACATTGCTTGTCTACTGCTAATGTGTTCAATGATCCGATGTGGAGACAGCTGAAACTGTGGAATGCCTACAGGCTGCTCAGAGAGCACTCTTGGAGTAGAGTTTAGTAAAATCTGTATAAATAATAATCTGAATTCTTTGAATTTGAGTAGATTTTATAAAGGCTTCGGTGGCGTAGTCGGTAGCATGCTGAGCTTCTATGCCCAAGATAGCGGGTTCAAAGCCGTCGGATTTTTTTAAGAACGTTAAAAATCTCTCAGTATGCCTTCCTTCGGAGGGGAAGTAAAGCCGGTGGTGCCATGTCATAGATTTATGGCATGTTAAAGAACCATCCACTAATTGCACCTGTGTGAAGCTAAATTGGATAGGTTAAGAATGTAAACAACGCTCTTAGGTTTCTACGTTCGTTGCCAAGAGCCGACTGCGGTGGCGTCTAGTAGTTAAGTTCTGAACTTGGCCTAGTAGTCGTTGACAGTGGCGCTTGGCGGCAAAAGTAGGAACTATTTGAAAAATTCTAAGTTGCAGTACTTAAATAAAAAAAACAGATACACACACTATTACAGTCATCACAATTAACACCGGTTATCAGACAGATTCTACACACACCCAAAGTACACGGGGCTACATGACCAACCAACCAGATTTGAAGCCATTCTTTCTTCAGTGCTGCCAATACAAATTGACTTTTTGTAACTTTTCAGTTGGTAGAAACGATTGTGCCCAATGTACGGGCAGGGTTCAAGATACAAATATATAAATACACTCCTGTAAAAAATACATGTATTAGTTAATATTGACAATCAAATGGTGCAATTGTTGACATTAACTAATACATGTAATTTTTCCAGGAGTGTATTTATCTATTTGTAATTTGTACCCCGCCCACAATCGTGTTGACGGACTGAAAAGCTACAAAAAGTCAATGTGTGATGTGAAATGTTAAACTTGAGATCACATTATACCACACGCACTGTGGTGATTGACGACATGTGTCGCGTCGCGTTGATTACAGCCTCATTAAGCCTGTCTCTGCTCGAGATGGGATTCTCCATGTGACAGGAAGCCTCGCCGCGCCACGCTGCTTTTGGCGACCTCTAGTGGGGCTCTCATGAAATATGTATTCCGCTCCTTGATTTCCTCTGCGCCACATAATAACTGATCCGGAAACAAGAAAATGTATTAGAGATGATCTTTAAACCTCGTGGACAGTGACCTCATCGAGCCACGCCCCCCAGTGCTGCGTCTCTAGAGATAAGTTGTTGGGGGGCTGTTCTCGCTCTGTTGATTGGTAACGATGATGTCAATAATAATAATAATTACTAGCGGATCCGTGCGAGAACTTTCGCATAATGGGTTGTGTCAACGCCACATAAATAATTAGACCTCAGCACTGGCTGACCAGCGCTAGGTAGCTCGACCATCAGTAGTCAATCGCGTTGTTTGTGGAGCGCTACAAGGTCGGCGCATAAGTTGTACTTTTTGCTGTAGTTTTGATAAACCACCCATGTCCAAATCAACATATCTGTCTACTGGTCCTTTACTTCTTTTCTGCTTCAGCTTTCTCATAATCAGGGCTAGGATTTATATGTAAATACTTATTTCTCTATTACACAGATATTCATATCCTATTAACTTATCTCCATCGATTATGTTGTCCTCTTTCAAATTAAACAAATTTATTTGACACGTTTCTCAATATTTGTGACTTCAGTACATACATGCACAATAAATAATTTTACATATTTAGTAAATTTCAATCCAATATTTGTACATATGTTACTCTTACGAGTAAAAATATATAGAATTGTAGTTTTCAGTGACTGGAAATATGACAGCACAGGACAAGTTTGCAGTTATGTAATGAAAAGAAAGATTTCTGAAGTACGTAGGTGTAACGATAGCAATTCTTATGAAAAGAAGCTTCAAGTTTGAAAATTTAGAACATTTCATGGCATACTGTTATGGTAGGCAGGAATAACAGGAATAATCGATGAATGAAAGCAAGTGAAAAGTATGTGAAATAAAAGAAAATTGGATAATTTGATTTATAAATCCAGTATTTTTAATGCATTTATGTGGGTTATAGATGTAACAAAATTAGTATTATGGGGATAAATTTGTCTTTTGTCCATATTTCATAAAATATATCTACATTTTGACATTTTTAGCCTACTTTTCACATTTTGCAAAAATGAGGAAAAAGTAGACTTATGTGATCGAGCAAATGTGTGTCTGTCTGTCTGTCTGTCTGTCTGTCCTTCTGTCTGTCTGTCTGGCTGTGTATGTGTCCCCCCTATCAACTCCTAAACGGCTTCAGCAATCGAAACAAAATTTGGTAGGAGTAAAGATCTATACCTGAATATCTCACGGCCATATTTGAAAATGATGTCAGTGCTACCAACTGCTAAAAAATCGCAATTGAAATTTGAGCTCCATGTTGGATATCTTGGAAAGTATGAATGGGAGCTATTTCAAAATTGGCACACGTACAGATCATAATATTTCAGTTTAATTTCCAGGAGACCAAACATGGCAGTGTTGCCAAAATGATTATAAGCCTCCTGATAGGTCCAATTTTTAAATGCATATAACTTCTACACTATCAAGCGGAATTCAACCAAATTTCGTATGTTGTATGTGTACGTAACCAGATATGACTGAGAGTATTCTTAAGACCTACCAGGGCTGCCAACTGTTAATAAATGCTCCTAATTTATTTTATCCAAATACCAATATATCAGAAAGTATGCAAGCCGACAGCTTTAAACTATGCACACGTATAGTACCAGACATTCTATATTAATTTGGAGTAACTTATATACGTCAGTGCTACCAACATGATTCTAAGCCTGCTGATAGGTCCAACTTTAAATACATGTAACTTCCATACTATCATTTGGATTTCAACCAAATTTCGTATGTGTTATGTGTACCATAACAGATATGACTATGCGTATTCTAAGGAGCAACCAGGGCTGCCAACTGTTAATATGTGCTGCCCCTATTCTTGTTACCCTAATATCAATATATCAGAAAGTATGCAAGCCAATAGCTCTAAACTTTGCACACGTATAGTACCTGGCATTCTAGACGAATTTGGAGTAACTAATATACGTCAGTGCTGCCAACATGATTCTAAGCCTGCTGATAGGTCCAATTTTAAAATGCATGTGACTTCTATACTAACTAATGGATTTCATTCAAAATTGGCACAACAATAGATCATATTATTTCAGATTATTTCTGACCAATACATGCATGACATTGTTGCCAACATGATTTTACGCGCGCTGTTAGATCCAATGTTTAACTGCATGTAACGTCCATGCTATCCAGTGGACTTCAACCAAATTTTGTATTTAGTACCGTAAGAGACGGAACTAAGAATATATTCAGTCATCAGGGCTGCCAACTGTAGTGCTCTATTAGGATACATTATGTCAGGTATACAGTATTTCGAACTAATTGGAAATTTCGATATTAGCAACTTAATTTCGTCATTATTATAGATAGGTTCATATTCTGTAGAATAATCATTGGCATGAAAAGTAGGCTGTATAGTTCTTCACGGAACTTCTTGTTTAGATTGTACATATTTTTAAAATATATATACATACATACATATGTACATATTTTGACACTTTTTAGTACATATAAATCCTAGCCCTGCTCATAATTTTACCTTAATGTAGCCTATATCATTATTTGAAGATTTAGCTTTGGCAGTTCTGATGTACCAGATGGGTGAAGCACATTTCTTAACATCTATAGTCTACATATCAGAAAGTCAATAAGCTTATTATTGATTCCCAAGATTAAGAAATTTAGTTCTATTGTAATTTCAAAAACAACCCTCTCAAAATGTGAATTGAATCTATTTTGAAAACGTTTAACCCATTTAACCTATTTTTTTAACCTTCACTTATATCCTTTAAGAAATTTTCTAGTAGCAAAATGTAATTTTAATGTACAATCTGTTAAAATAATAGTTAAGAAACTGAAGATTGCCTATGCTTTCTCTATTCTCTATTAAGCTACAAGAACAGTAGGCTCATAAGTTAAATTGTTGGTGAGAGTTAATTAGGCTATCTTCCTGCTGTACAATGTAGGCTCTGCAAAATATGTTTCAAGATCAAACTGTATTGTATTGTATTTCTGTCTGTAGCCAAATTGTTGATACTTTTTATGTAAATACCTGTAAAATTCAAAACTTTTAATTAAATTAATATTCTGTAATCCAACGCCAGTAAAATAATACTAAAATTGAACGAGTGAGTGGAAAAAAGACAATATTCAAAGAAATGGGATAATATTCCAGCATATTTAATCATTAATTAGTCGCTAACTGATGACACTCCTATTATGACATTTTGAGACATAACTTCTTGCTACTAGTACTACAATTGCCTAATAGTAAATTTTTCAATACGACGAATAGTTTCGACAGATGATAGTTCTTTTTTCCTCTTGGAAATGGAATGTTATCGTTTTTCGACTCAGCTGTTCAATTATTCTTTTCCATTTTTGCCTTTCTCCCTTCATTTAGAAGTGAGGTTAATAGGTTCATAACGTCCTGAAAATCATAATAAACATCATTATTGTAATAATTACAGGCCTTTTTATGTTATTGTGATGAAACTGTTTATTTCTTTTTCCTCCCTCACCGATTGAGTTGCTACGCTGCATAGGAGATGAAGGTCTGATCAGGTTATTTCACTTGGTGTGTAGGATTTATGAGACAGGTGAGGTACCCCCTGATTTCAAGAAGAATGTTATCATCCCTATACCAAAGAAAGTGGGAGCTGACAGATGTGAAGATTACCGTACAATCAGCTTGATTACTCATGCTTCAAAGATCCTGTCTAGAATAATTTACAAGAGGATTGAAAGCCAGATAGAAACGGAGTTGGGTGAAGACCAGTTTGGTTTCAGGAGAAATGTAGGAACAAGGGAAGCTGTACTAAGCCTTAGGCTGATTTTGGAAGGTAGAATAAGGAAAGATAAGAGAACGTTCATGGCATTTGTAGACTTAGAAAAGGCTTTTGATAACGTTGATTGGACTAAATTGTTTGACATTTTGAAATCTATTGGAATAAAGTACAGGGATAGGAGGGTGATATACAATCTATACAGAAACCAGACAGCAGTCATTCGAGCTGAAGGACATGAGAGAGAAGCTGGTATTCAGAAAGGTGTAAGGCAAGGCTGCAACTTATCACCCATACTTTTCAATCTTTACATTGAACAAGCAATTAAGGAAATTGGAGAAAAATTTAAAGTGGGAGTGAAGATTCAAGGAGAAATAATTTCAACTCTGAGATTTGCTGATGACATCGTCATCTTGGCCGACAAGCCTGAGGATTTGAATGAGTTTTTGAATGGTATGGATTCCGTCTTACGGAAGGAATTCATGATGAAAATTAATAAATATAAAACAAAAATATTGGAATGCAGCCGAAATAAATCAGAAACCTCTATGGAGGTCAAATTGGTAGGTGAAAAGCTGAAGGAAGTGGGAGACTTCTGTTACTTAGGAAGCAGAATAACCAGTGATGGACGAAGCAAAGAGGATATAAAAAGTAGGTTGGCTCAGGCAAGGAAAGCCTTTCTACAGAAAAGGAATCTGTTGACATCGAATATAGATTTAGGTATTAGGAAGTCATTTTTGAAAGCCTTTGTCTGGAGCGTGGCACTCTATGTAAGTGAAACTTGGACTAATGGTGCAGCAGAAAGGAGGAGAATTGAAGCATTTGAAATGTGGTGCTACAGGAGAATGATGAAGATCAGATGGGTAGATAGGGTTACAAACGAAGAGGTATTAAGGCGAGTGGGAGAGGAGAGATGTTTCTGGCGACTGCTAATGAAGAGAAGAGATAGGTTGGTAGGACACATACTAAGACACCCAGGAATAGCAAGCTTAGTTATGGAAGGAAGGGTCGAGGACAAGAACTGTAGGGGTAGACCAAGGTTAGAATATGTTAAACAGATTGCCTCGGATGTAGGGTGTGGTAGCTATGTAGAGATGAAACGATTAGCTCAGGACAGGGAGGCATGGAGAGCTACATCAAACCAGTCAAAAGACTGAAGACTCAAACACACACAGTATGGAAGGAGTTTCATAGTTCAAGCATTACTGGAAAGCGTATTTTATGAAAGGTACGGAAGAAGGTAAATTCTACGAGGTACGGGTAATTTAGCAATACTGGCTACTCAAAGACTTGCAGTGTTGATTTACAGTTGTACAGTGCAACAATATGAGCGTTTTCTTTGCGAGTTGAAACATCGTTTGGAAGGGCAGGGAGGAATGACTACTCTTGGCGCGCGTGCTTCCGAGCGCGGAGGCCTTATTCTCTAGGTGGCGTTGGTTGTGTGCGCCCCATGTGTACAGACTACCCGCCCGGCTATAGTGCTATGCTGGCTGTACGCAACACAGTTCTGCCAGGGTCGATCGTCTTGTTTATTTCTTTAAAAGCACTTTATAATCAAATAAATATATTTCCGTTGATGTTTCAAGAAACGGAAGGTTTTTCCTATTGAGACGATTTGGAAGATTTTGGTACAAACCACACCTTTAGTATAACTCCCTCTGGTTTAGGAGCTTGAGTTTTGTGAAACATACACCTTAGCGTATTATATATATATAATAATAATAGAAACACAGGCACGATCCACCAGAAACTGGTCTTGAAGTACCAACTCCTTCAAACCCCGGTAATCACACCACCCGCAGTCCACTCAATACAAGCTCCACTGGGACAGATGTTGCCATCAGTAACAAGCGACCAGATATCATTGGCATCAATAGAACACTGAGAGGCGTTACTGATAGACATCGCATATCCCAACACACACAACAGCTGCTACTAAAATACCTCTGGCAATTGAGATAAAGTAGATGTGGAAACTTGAGTCGGTGATTGCAATCCCAATAATTGTATCATGTTGTACCCAAAACCCTCCACAGTAGTCGATCAGTATTGAATCTGTACTCGCTGACATAATATCGACCTAGAGAAGGCACATGCCATATCGTCTGGAAGTTCCTTGGAGAAAACAACCCACTCGGCAAAAATCCGAGATGATTGAGATAAAAACTTAGCTCGTTCTACAAATGAAGGAGACTTGTGAAGAGCGGGTTGTAAGGTGAAGTTTGTAATCTACATACATTGTATTTCAGTACAGATGATTCCTTGCTGTGGCCGAGCCGGCTGTAACTTAAAATGTAAGCTGTCTATACCGTGATGATATGAAAAAAAACAATTTGTAAGAAAAACAATAGCCAGTTCAGTACTCAACTTTACTTCTCCCTCCGAAAGGATCTCCGTTCTCTCAATAAAATCAAGCAATAAGGCATACACATTGATTAATGCCCACGCTCCCATTAACAATGACAATAAGAAAAACCCTCAGAAAGTAGAAGACGTTTGGGAACTCCTTGAGGAAACCATCAGCAAATTTCCTAAACATCATGTGAATTTTACTCGGTGACTTTAACGCACAGATTGGTAGAGAAAAGAAGTATAGATCCATAGTTGGTCATCATCCAGCACATTGGAGAACGAATCAGAATGGTGAGCATCTGATAAATTGCTGTAAATCCTTTAATTTGAGGCTCATGTCTACATATTTCACCAGGTCTCCACACAAGAAGAAAACATGGAAATCACCAAATCCAGCACTAGGAGAATTCCAAATTGATCATGTAGCAGTGTCCAAACAGAACATATGTGAAATCCTAAATGTTAGAGTGCGCAGGGGAGTGATTGACTCTGATCACTACTTAAGCCAAATCAAAGTGAAATTCCAGCCTAATAGATCCAAACCAAAAACCAAGAGATTACTAAGAGTGGATCCGGAGCACCTCAAGCAGAACGCCAAAGAATTTCTTCAGGCCATAAAAGAGCAAAATCCCAAAGACTGGAGGGACTTAGTAAACTCAATTCTGACATCAGCACATAAGTTAGGGCAGCCCCCAAGGAAAAGGAAACACAGATGGTGGAACACAACCTGTGATAAAGCAATTGAAGACAGAATTAAAGCCTGGAATAAATGGAACGGACATCAGACAACAGAACGATGGGAATTATTCCTTAAGATCCAGAAATCAACAGTTAAGGACATCCGCAGGGAGAAGCGGACATACGACAGGAATAAACTCATAGAGATAGAACAGGATTTCCTAAAAAAAACAACACCAGAAATTTCTATAAGACCTTCCGTGAGAGTCTGTCTAGTTATCAACCACCTAGCATATGTTTCAGTAGACCAGATGGCTCACTAGAAACAAACACCAAGGAAAACTGCAAGATCTTAGCAGATTACTAACAAGACCTCCTCAATTGCGACCCACCGAAAGAAAAATTGCACTTTGAAAAGCCTGCACCGAATCCAGATTCACATCCACCGACAATGGAAGAAACAGCAGAAATCATTCAATCTCTTAAAAACAACAAAGCACCAGGAGAAGACGGTATTACCGCTGAAATGTTGAAACTCGGTGGGGAAGAGGTCACCAGAAGAATCCACGCAATTTTAAAAGCAATTTGGGAAACAGAAGTGATCCCACAGGACTGGAAGTGCGCGTTAATACATCCATTGCACAAGAGAGGTAACAAAACTGATCCAAACAACTATAGAGGTTTATCCCTATTATCTGTGACCTATAAAATCCTATCTAAAGCTCTTCTGAACAGACTAGAGAAACAAACAGACCATTTGATTGGTGAATATCAAGCGGGTTTTAGGAAAGGGCGTTCATGTGCTGAACAGATATGGAATCTGAAGATGATTTTGAAGATCCGCAGATCCAACCCCACAATTGTCACCTTTGTGGACCTAAAGAAAGCATATGATTCTGTGGACAGGCAGACCCTGTTTGAGACGCTAGAAGAACTTCAAGTGGACAGGAAGACCAGAGAACTGATTCGTCAGACTCTCACCAATACAACATCGAAGGTGAAGTTTCTTGGGGAAATTTCTAACTCTTTTGAAGTACGAACAGGTGTTCGCCAAGGAGACGGACTTTCACCCCTTCTATTTAACCTGGTTCTAGATAAAGTCATCAGAGAGTGGGAAAAGAACATCAAAGGCGTTAGCATAGGAACTGCTGGAAACAAAATCAATGTGAAATGCTTGGCTTTCGCAGATGACCTAGCGATTATCACTAGGAACAAAGAAGAAACTAAGCATGCTATTGAGACATTATGCAGAATAGCATCACAAGCAGGCCTTCGAATATCATTTGAAAAAAAAAAAAACAAGTACATGCAGAATTTTCAGCAAAAGAACAAGAAAAAAAAATAGAAACAGCGTATGGGGCAATATCACAAGTAGAATATTTTAAATACCTTGGAGAAATAATTCTTCCTTCAGGATTGGACAGTTTGGCTAACACAGAAAGAGCCTCAAAACTTCATAGAGCATTCAGACTAACATGGGATCACTATAATAAAAGAGTAATGTCACATAATGCAAAACTGAAACACTACAAAACAGTTGTACTACCGGAAGCTCTATATGCTTCAGAAACTATAGCTTTAGGAGGTCATTCTAAAATTGCAAATATAGAAAAGCAAGAACGTAAAATTCTTAGAAAAATATTCGGCCCCACACAAGAAAACGGAATTTGGATTAAAAGACGAAATTCATTTCTATACCGTCACACAGATAGTTTCAGCAACACTGTACGAAGACGACGTTTAACATTTTATGGACACCTCTTCAGGATGGACGATTATAGACTTACAAAAAGGTTATTCAATGTAATAAATTCTCAGAAGTCAAGGATAGCCCGGCTGGATGAATCAAGAGAGGACCTGCAAGAGTTGAACATAGGAGAAAATATTCTGAGAAACCGCAAAGTCTTCAGGTCCGCAGTAACAAAGCACAAGTTTAGGGTGAAAACTAGTGGCAGGACTGGAACCAAGTGGACAGAAGAACGGAAGAAGCAGCACAGTGACTTCATGAAGAGATTTTGGGAAGATAGGAAGGCGAATATCGTCAAGCCGAAAAACAAGTTGCTCTATAATGGGCAAAACGCAAAAAGAAGAAGAAGAAGAATAACAATATAATAATAGATCCAGCAAAATGGCCTTGACAAGGAAGCCATAAAAGCAAGAATCAAGAAAATGGAAGTCGCTTTCCAAACCACCCGAAACAAATATAACAAGTTATTTTCTATGAACACAAAAATTCGCCACTACAACACTGTCATCAAACCAGTACCGCTATATGCATCTGAATGGCTTATCCTATCCGAGAAATGTTTGCTCGCGAATTTAGAGAGAACAGAAAAAAAGGAAGAAAGAAAGAAAGAAAGAAAGAAAGAAAGAAAGAAAGAAAGAAAGAAAGATCCTACACATCATACTTGGTCCAGACTACAAAAATGGCATCTACATCAGAAAATCCTGGCAAGAAATATACCCTAATATAGAGAAGATCAAAGACACAATGCGAAATCGCAGAGTTTCCTTCTACGGACATATACGACGGATGATCGACTCCCGATAGACGAAACTTATCTACAGTATCTTTGACTCAAAACCAAAAACGACAATGCCATGGTATGTTAACGTCCAGAAAGACCTGAAAGAAATGGGGATACGAGCAGAAGATGCACAAGACCGAAATCTTTATAGAGCAGCCATCAAGACGTTTGGGACTTTCCGGGACGAAAAACGGACAACTGGTGCGAAATGGACAGAGGAACGTCGTGCTAAACACAGTGAGCTTATGAAGACAATGTGGATCAAGCGGAAAATGAGCAAATGCCAGAATGTAAAATGAGGCTTTATCGTGGACCCTAGTTGGCCGATTAGCGAAATTGAATGAATAATAATAATAATAATAATAATAATAATAATAATAATAATAATGGGGTCAGTCGAAATGAGATCTGGAATAGAGAGGTGTTTCGAGGTACGATTGATGCATTCAAGGGGTTCCAGGAAAAGAAAAGGAGAAGAGCCAAGAACATCTGGACGGAAGAAAGGAAGAGAATCCACAGTGAAAGGATGAAGAGTTTCTGGGAGCAGAAAAAAGGACTAATCAGCAAGTCAATTGTTTTCCGTGGTCCAAAGTAGGCCAAAATCGAACAAAGAATAATAATAATAATAATAATAATAATAGGCCTAGACACGGACCCCCAGCTGAGTCCAGCATTGCTGCCACTTACTTGTGCCGGACTCCTCTCTCTTATCTTTCCTGTCAACCTCCCTTGGTCAACTCTTGCTCTCTTCCGACCCCGACGGTAGTCGGGTATCCGAGACCTAGGGAGTCTTTCACTTTCCCGCCCTAATTGGCCCTTGTCTCATCTTTCCTGATCCCTTATTCTTCGAGGGGTCAGATCTCATGTCTTCTTTTCATTATATTTCCTTTTCTCTTTAAGATTCCCGCACTGTTTTTGTGAATTAGCTCCCCGTGTATCTAAATTACCTTAAGCGAATTTTTTGAATCTACACTACATTTTGCAGGGATTTTCAATCTAAGTTGCATTTTGTAAGTATTTTGATTCTCAATTGCATTTTGTGAGTACAGTGGAACTTGGATAATTCGAACCTCAAGGGACAGTAAAAAATCGAACTATCCAAAAATTCGAATTAAGAAAGTTCTTTGAAAAGAGTAGAGAAAATATATTGTATTACGTTTACATAATGATTTACGTTCAACAAAGCAGATTAACAGACAACGGTACTTTATAATGACTGTATCGTGATTAACCTCAAATATTTCAAATGAAAAATAAAACCAAAATATACTATTCACCTATTTAACGACAGTAGTAAACCAGCAATCTAGTTAAGTCTTAGAGAATTCTACAGTTTTTCAAAAAAGTTTGTGTTTTTTACCTATTTCCTACAATTAAGTCTCTCGGCCATCACAAAAGATTTAAGGAACGGAAAACAGAATCACTTACGTCATTTCCAATTTCTAAAAAAACCGCCTAAGTTTTGTGATGTGGTTGGTCGTTTTCCGGGAATTCCTGACCCAACTGTTTGGCTTCCGATCGGCTTTTTACACTAAAAACTTCGAATTATCCAAAATATAATTAGAATTATCCACGATTTTTTAGCATTGATTGTATATAAAATGCTAGGGACCAAGAGAAAAATTCGAATTAAAGAAGATTTCGAATTATAGAAGTTCGAATTAGCCACGTTCCACTATATTTTGAATCTCCATTACATTTTGTAAGTATTTTCAGTCTAGATTGCATTGTGTGTTTTCAATTTCAATGCATTTTTAGCCTACTTTTCACATTTTGCAAAAATGAGGAAAAAGTAGACTTATGAGATCGATCCGGGAAAATGTGTGTCTGTCTGTCTGTCTGTCTGTCTGTGCTTCTGTCCGTCTGTCTGTCTGGCTGTGTGTGTTTCCCCCCCTATCAACTCCCAAACGGCTGCAGCAATCAAAACCAAATTTAGTATGAGTAAAGATGTGCACCGGAATATCTCACGTCCATATTTGAAAATGATGTCAGTGCTACCAACTGCTGAAAAAACGCACTAGAAATTTGAGCTCCATGTTGGATATCTTGCAAGGTATGCATGGGAGCTATTCCAAAATTGGCACACATGCAGATAATACTATTTCAGTTTAATTTCCAGGAGGCCAATAATGACAGTGTTGCCAAACTAATTTTAAGCCTTCTGATAGGTCCAATGTTTAAATGCATATAACTTCTACACTATCAATTGGATTTCAACCAAATTTTGTATGTAACATCTGTACATAAACATATATGAATGAGCTTATTCTTAAGAGCCAACAGGGCTACCAACTGTTAATAATTGCTCTCTCTATAGTTTTTATCCAAATACCAATATACCAGAAAGTATGCAAGCCAACAGCTTTAAACTATGCACACGTATATTCAGACATTTTAGATTAATTTGGAGTAACTTATATACGTCAGTTCTACCAACATGATTATAAGCCTGCTGATAGTACCAATTTTTAAATACATGTAACTTCTATACTATCAGTTGGATTTCAACCAAATTTCGTATGTGCTATGTGTACCATAACACATATGACTATAAGTATTGTTAAGAGCAATCAGGGCTGCCATCTGTTAATAAATGCTGTCTATATTGTTTTTACCCTAATATCAATATACCAGAAAGTATGCAAGCCAACAGCTCTATATTTTGCACACGTATAGCACCTGACATTCTAGATTAATTTGGAGTAATTAATACAAGGCAGTGCTGCCAACATGATTCTATGCCTGCTAATATGTCCAATTTTAAAATACATGTAACTAACAAATGGATTTCATCCATAATTGGCACAACAAGATATCATAATATTTCAGATTATTTCTGACCAGCACACGCATGGTATTGTTGGCAACATGCTTTTACGCGTGCTGATAGATCCAGTGTCTAACTGCATTTAACGTCCATTGGACTTCAGCCAAATTTTGTATTCTGTACCTTAAGAGATGGAACTAAGAATATATTCAGTCACCAGGGCTGCCAACTGAAGTGCTCTATTAGGCTACATTATACCAGGTATATTTTGAACTAATTAGATATTTCGATATTACCAACTTAATTTTGTCATTATTCTAGATAGGTTCATATACTGTAGAATAATCATTGGCATGAAAAGTAGGCTGAATAGTTCTTCACGGAACTTCTTGTTTAAGTATTTTATAAGTATTTTGAACCTAAACTACATTTTGTGCGTATTTTTCAATCCATTCCTTTTGTAAGTATTTCCCTCTACGTTTTGTGATTCGTTTCAATCTGAGTTCCATTTTGTAAGTATTTTCAGTCTAACACAATTTTAACTTTCGTTATGGTTTCAATTTCATTGTCATTTTCGCTATCAGCCAGACCATTAGGGGCCGATAACCTAGATGTTAGGCCCCTTAAAACAATAATTATTATCATCACCATCATCAATAATAGGCCTAGAGAAGTCATGGTACAGTATGTGTGATGCATTGAACAAGCTCTTGCAAGAAGGTTTCTCAAAGTGTTCTACTTCATTCCATAAATACAGGTTCATTATCTATGTGTGCCCCGATAAACACGGCTGTGACTGACGCAGATCGCGGGTGCGCGTACGCGGTGCATCCGGCGGTTGGAGCGCTCCGCTGACTCATATCGTTAGTTCACACGTGTTTTGTCATTCATATGGACGTGTATCTGCAAAGTTTAGACGTTAGTGGTGCTTTTAGTGACTATTGTGATTACTGTGATTGTTGGTCATGCCTAGACTAGCGGCTTTGGTGGCGTAGTTCTTAGCATGCTGAGCTCCTATGCCCAAGATCGCGGGTTCAAACCCGGTCGAAGTCGTTGGACTTTTTAAGAGCGTTAAACCTCAGTATGCCTTCCTTCGGAGAGAAGTAAAGCCGGCGGGTCCATATCATAGATTTATGGCATGAAAAAGAACCTTCCACTAACTACACTTGTGGAAGCTAAAATGTGTAGGTTAGTTTAATAACGCTATATTAGTTCCAACGTTCACCGCCTGGTGCTGACTGCCATGGTATTTAGTAGCCACGTCCGCAGGTAGGTGTCGTGGACGGTAGGAACTACTTGAAAAAATGAATCGTCTGTAGTCCTTCTACTTGAATCACAGATAACACATTAACACCGGTTATCAGACAAATTCTACACACACCCAAAGTACACGCGGCTACATGGGCGAGTTGTCGCATCCCCTAAACTAAGGAACCAACCAACCATTTCACATTGAGCGAACGTGTTTATATCCATAATTCGTATAAGGAAAGCAGAAAATCTTGTTCTGAAACGAGACGAAAATTTAGAATCGAGTTTCCAGGTTGACCTGTGCCTAATGCCAGTACAATTAGGAGGCTCGCTGAACGATTCAAGGAAACAGGCTCCGTAAATAATAAAAGAGTTGACAGACATTCTTTCATCAGAAGATGTCAGGTGTGTGTTACAAAAGAGGGAGGACATTTTCAGCATCGCCTAAGAGCACTGTAAGTACACATTATTGAACATATTTGGTAAAAGTGTGAAGGTGCCCGCCCACCACTGGCTGAACCGGGTACGCACGCCCGCGATCAGCGCCAGCCATGTCTACTCGCGCACACATAGATAATGACCCTGTATGTTCTTCATCGGGGATTTATTTTGACTAGAAATGGTCAGCAGATCTGCACGAGTCCCCGTTGAGACTGGTATCGTCCCATTTGCAGACCTCATATGTTATTTTATTTCTGTCCAGACGTGATCAGAGAGCAGGACTTTTATTTGTACTGCTCATGTTTTATGAATACATTCATGTCGTTTGCATTACATAACATTGTTCTTTACGGTTCAGATGGGCTCGTTTTGTTAGCGCATTCTCGCTCTCGCTCGTCCCGTGTGTGTGACATTTTAGCTATCCAAATGTACACATTTGCTCATTGTAGTGTAAGAAATGAGTTGTTCGTAGCATCCTTGGTGGAAGAGTGGTCGTGGATCCATGGTTCTGAGATCGTAAGTTCGATTTTTAGTCAAGGAAGGGGGAGTTTTGAAGGATATGTTAAATTCACGACACCCTGATTCCTATCGGTTGATTAAGACCTTTAAATGTGACTGCAGTGGGGATTAGAAAACAAATCTCGCACCGTCCGTGCAGGTGCGCCAACATTTCAACTCTTACGAGGGAAACCCGCCAAGTGTAACAACCCGATTTCCTAGAAAACTCTCTGGGTTACTCATTACTACATTTTATTATGTCTACTGTGCATTTACGTTTTTGTTAAGACCCCCAATTTGTCTACCAAGAAAAGTGTTTGCAACATTAAAATTATCCATAATTTAAAAATATATTTGTTCATAAAACATGTCACTGTCTAGAGAGCAGCAAATGTAAAATCTATTTCAACGAAATGTAAAACTGGCTCTTTAGTATATGAATAGCCTAGTTGGCGACTATGTAGCAGGACCACCTCCTATCCCATTTTAATTGTTTTGAATTCATCGTTTGTGGTTTACATGAGATAAGTTTGTAGATCTCCAACCGGTTGTCTAGGCGAAGAATGATCAACTTATCAAATTTATATTTGTTGCTAAGATACTTGAGTGAGAATCTACTTGTTTCAATTCCACGCAGGTTCTCCTCGCGTCTGAGTTATTAAATATTCAAAGAACTGAAGACATTGAAAAGTAGTTATTTTTCGGTTAACCAACACCAAGTACTTTGCAATATATACAATGACATGAAGCCTAGCTTTGCTTGCCTCTGGCAGAGCGTACACAGTTTTCTAGATAGCTTGCAGTATGTTTGTGAAGAGGTCGAAATTGACCATTACATTACCTTAAATATTGAGTTAGTTTTCAGGGGAGGTAGGCCGAGGATAGTCGAAGTAGACTCGGTCAACCGAATGAGATTCACCAATAAGGGATACATCTAAATAGTTAATAACCAGTAAGAAGTAAGGCTGTGGGGGGAGAGAACAACAACCAATGGTAATATGTTTTTTGGGCGCTGGCTGTAGGCGTGTTTTAGTAGCGCCACGTTGGTTTTCTAAGAAATTCTGTGACAAAGAGCAGGACTAACCTTCCTCACCAAAGTTAGTCATTGTTGGCGACGTTCTGACTTTCCTAGAACTCGCTATCAAAGCTGTGTTATGGAAGTAGTAAAATATGTTCACTTGAAGTGAGCTGCAATATTTTACTCTCAAGGGGATATGACAATCTCTGGGCTCGGCCACGACCTGCTCGGGTCGGGCGAGGCTAGTAATTTCTCAAGGAAGTGTGTTCTGTAATATTGGAAGTTTTAACAGAATACAATCCTTGCGTTTCCAGCAAATAATAATAATAATAATAACAATATGTCATTTATTACCCAAAATTAGTGAATATTAAGGGGGTCGCTAGATGGTGTACATGACTCATGTTCCTCAAATATACCAAACAAATCAAGAACTCCACTTACTATAAGATATACTGTTTAATCCTTACCAGATCGAGTCACAGTTCATTTATCTATTTGGAGAACTAATACAGCACATTCTTGTTATAATATGCTGATTGAAAAACGTTTTGCATATTGCATGATGTTGTATTTTCACTGCTGTATGACGACATGCACATTGGCTCATTGTTAACTCTAAGATAAGACGTTTGTTTGTATCGTACACTGTTATTGGACATGAGTGTGTGCATACAACCTGCACTGATGGGGGAAGTGGCCAAACCCCTGCTGTGATTGTGGTACATCGAACCAGACCATCAGGCACATGGTCGAAGATTGCAAACTAAAAGCGTACTTAGGTGACCCAAACGACTTTTTCAGTGTTACAACATCGAGCCTGGACTGGAGAAATAGACTGGACATAAGGTCGTAATATGGTTGATATCTGTACTAGTATGTACTTATTATTATTATTATCATTGGTTTACACAGTACATAAAACACATTTCTGGTTCATTGCAACTATACGGGCTTCAGTGAACCAAAAGTATAGTTACTGAAACAGCAACTTCTAAGCTGGAATTTCGCTACCCATGAACTTCCGAACGATTCTGGTTGTTGATAGAACTACTGCCTTCTGCATTAGTTTGTACAGCCGAGTATCCAGATCCAGTTCTTTAAGGCCTTGGAGCAAGGTACTTGGGATCACGCCCGTACTCGAGACAATGATAGGTATGGTCTTTACTAGCTCTACATGCCATTGTCTTTTGATAGGGTCGACCAACTCGCTGTATTTGCTGATTTTTTCAATGTGTTTTGACTGGAGATTCTTGTTGTTAGGTTTTCTTGTTTACAACCACAAGATCCGGCCTGTTCTGAGATACCGATTGATCAGTCAAAATAGTTCGGTCCCAATACAGCTTGTATTCATTGTTTTCAAGAACACACTCTGGCTGATATTGGTGGTACGGAACTTTCTTTCCTTTCAGAAGCTGAAACTTATCAGCCAACTCCTGATGCAAGATTTTAGCAACTGCATCATGCCTTTGTTTGTGCTCCGTCGCCAGGAAATATCTACATGCAGATGTAATATGCTGTATTGTTTCTGACTGTTGACATCCGTAGCAATACTTATCATCTCGTACAGCGGGATCTTTTACAATGAACTTGTAGGAATGACTTGGTCTTGAATTGCTAGTATAAAACCTTCAGTTTCTGGAAATATTATTATTATTATTATTATTATTATTATTATTATTGTGTTTCATGTGTAATGCCATACACTACATATATAAATAAAACAGTTATCGGACAAAGCACGTGTATTATATTTGTTCCACAAATACGTAAGCTTTCAATAAGAAAATCTTTTTTTTGACCAGTGTATAATCTGGTCTATATATCTTGAAATTATTTGAAAAATTACAATGAATGTTAACTTAATATATGTTCATTTTTAAGCTTAGGGTTATCTGTAAAAAATATGTTCTTGATTTGAAAACTCAGTGTAATTGTGCCTTAACCAGTGTAAGTGAGTTGGAACACAAGAGGGAATATTAAAGCAGGAGGTGAAGAACACCCTCTGCTGTAATTATGGAATCAAGTCCGGGCATGACGCAAGTTCTCGATTGCGAGCGACGCTGCCTAATTGAGGGCCTGGGCAAAAACAGGCGCAATCCCCTCGCAAGAGGCCGCTTGACCAGAAACGGAATTTGCAGAGAGGCAAAACAGACTGGAACGGACTGCCAACTGAGGGGTTTTACTTGTAGTAAGGTGGCCATATTTCCACCGCCCCAAACTCTGGGCATCCCATAAATACAGAGGCGCGGTAAAACAGTTACTGCGTTCTGGTGGCTTTCATAACCACGCTAGATGTTGTGTCTGTTCACTGGAGTAAGGTTACAAGACATTCCAATTTAGGACTTTTAGGACTTGGAATGCGAAATGTTCCCCCATTTCTTGTGGAAACTAATTCTGTCACAGTCTTGTTTATTTCAAGGATTAGCACTAATACTGATCCTGGACTTTCCAGAGTTGGATTTGTACCATCATTTGCGAAACTTCAGCCCAACAGCAGGCTGCAATAGAGAGTGATGATGATGATGATGATGATGATGATGATAATTGCTGTGTTAAGGGGACTATCATCTAGGTTATCGGCCCCTAATGGTTTGGATGATAGTGAAACATGAGAATGTAAGGTAAACTATAACTAACTACACACTTACAGACTAGAAGAAGAAATGGAAAACAAAAGGACAATAAGGCAAATAAAGGACAGGAGGAAAAGAAATTTCCTCAACCCTCGAAGAATGAGGATCGAGGGACTTGGAAGGAAGGTGAGCCATGAAAGGCTGATAGGAAAGTGAAAGATGAGAGGGTCCGCCCCAGAGGCTATGGAAAAAGGGGGGTTTACGGACCCAGATCAAGAATCCCTCGGGGTCGCCAACTCCCGAACTCACCAGCCGTCAGCCCTTGAGGGTGTAGCACTATCCAGGGTGCACCAGAAGTGGTGGGGATACACACACCCTGCCTCCTTAAGGGCCTTGAGCAGAAGAAGGGAATATGAAGAGAACAGAAGAGCTCTGACCCCTCGAAGAATGAGAGATCAGGCTGGAAAGTGAAAGACTCCATAGGCCTCGGATACCCTAATACCGTCGGGGTCGGAGCTAGAGTTGACCATGAGAGGTCGATAGGAAAGATGACATAGAGGAGCCCAGCCCGAGTAAGTGGAAGTATTGCCGAACTCAGTTGGGGCCCCGTGGTCACCAACCCACGTCCCACTAGTCGTCAGCCCCTGGGGGGGTGCAATAGAGAGTGGTTCTATTAGCACACACTACCTCTACTCATGTATCATTAATGGATAGCCTGTCACGGTACCGTAGTTCAATGGAAGAATATTAGTGCCTAAATCCAAATATTCGTGGTTCTATTCTTGTTAACTTCCTAAGTCCTACTCAACATACGCTATGTAACTTTTCAGGAGTTTCACCAACACACTTCCTTATGCATCTGACATATTAATACTGTGCCTGATTTCTATACGGCTTATACTCATTGTATAGCTGTATGCCTCCTTCATCATGATGTATTAATTTATATATTACTGGGTGAGTTAGCCGTGGTCGTTACGGCATGACTGATGGCAGTCGCTCACATCCGGGAGGCGAGGACGTTCGAATCCCCCCGCCGGCAACCTTGAAGATGGTATTCTGTGGTTTCCCATCTTCCTTCCAGGCAAATGCCGGGGTTGGTCCCTAACTATAGGCCACAGCCGCTACCTTCCAACTCCTCGTCCTTACATTCCAACTTTCCTCCCCAACGGTACTTGTAGCTCACCCATTGGGTGTCCGTCTCGAAGCAGCTACAAAACTGGCGAGCCGAACATGTCCTCGGACACTCCCGGCACTAAAAGCCATGCGCTAAAAAATTAAAATATAATATATTTATTTATTTCCATTCTATGCCCGAGATCGCAGGTTCAAACCCGTCCGAAATCGTCGGATTTTTAAGAGCGTTAAAAAATCACTCAGTATGCCCTCCTTCAGAGGGAAAGTAAAGCCGGCGGTCCCATGTCATAGATTTATGGCTTGTTAAAGAACCTTCCACTAATTCCACATGTGTGAAGCTAAATTATAGGTTAAATTTCAACAACGCTCTTAGGTTCCAACATTCGTCGCCAGGAGCCGACTGCGGTGGCGTCTAGTAACCAAGTTCTGAACTAATAGTCATTGATGGTGGCGTTTGGTGGCTAAAGTAGGAACTACTTGAAAATTCAATGTCTGCAGTCCTTACTTGAATTTAAAACAAATAACACACACTAATACAGCCATCACAATTAACACCGGTTATCAAACCGATTCTACACACACTCAAAGTACACGGGGCTACATGACCGCGTTATCGCAGCCCCTAAACTGAGGAACCAACCAACCTGTCTTTTTCCAGTAATGGCCATGATTTACAATCTTAATTTAAAATTATTTTCCTATTGTGTCCTCTAATTGTTCTTATTTTAGCCTACTTTCATAAAAATGAAATAGGCTTATAAGACCAATCGTGTCAGGTGTGTGTATGTCCTCTCCTATAAATTCTCGAAAGCCTGGACTAAATTGAACCACTCTTCCTTGCACCTTAAAATGCAATAATATTGAATATTACGTGCACCCGCCATCTTGAAAAGGCTATATGGCATTTCAAAATCGCTTATTTACCGTCTAACACATTTTGATTGTTTAAACTTTGCAAAAGATTTACTCTGACGAATATACAAAAACATTGAGTTTTCATACTCCAGATGGCTGCCATGCGTAACATAAAGGCTATAAAATCGATAAATTAGTAATTGCATATTACAATGTTGTTTGAGTCTTCAGTCTTTTGACTGGTTTGATGCAGCTCGTTTCATCTCTACATAGCTACCACACCCTACATCTGAGGCAATCTGTTTAACATATTCTAACCTTGGTGTACCCCTTCAGTTCTCGTCCACGAACCTTCCTTCCATAACTAAGCTTGCTATTCCTGGGTGTCTTAGTATGTGTGCTACCAACCTATCTCTTCTCTTCATTAGCAGTCGCCAGAAAAATCTCTCCTCTCTCACTAGTCTTAATACCTCTTCGTTTGTAACCCTATCTACCCATCTGATCTTCATCATTCTCCTGTAACACCACATTTCAAAGGATTCAATTCTCCTCTTTTCTGCTGCACCAATAATCCAAGTTTCACTTCCATAGAGCGCTACGCTCCAGGAAAAGACCTTCAAAAATGAGTTCCTAATGCCTAAATCTATATTCGATGTCAACAGATTCCTTTTCTGAAGAATTGCTTTCCTTGCCTGAGCTAACCTACTTTTTATATCCTATTTTCTTCGTCCATCACTGGTGATTACAATGAACGGTGGTGAAAGAGAAATCTTATATGCCGGTCATATGTTGCGGAACAGCTAGGCCATCTGCCCCTATACTACATTTTCCAGCGTGTTGGTGTACGACGAAAATAATTATCCACTCTATATTGCTTCATCTCACTGCACAGTAATAATGGAGGATAGACATAAAATTAATCTCAACGAAAGTTTCTTGTGCAAACATCTTGTTTATTATTAGTGTCAGTAATTAGCGCAGGATTTGACTTGATGGCACGTTTGTTACTCATTACTACGGCCGTGAAATACGAGTGTAAACTACGCGCGCTTACAGAGCAATCCAGGAGGAGACATTACATGCGAGGAATAAACATGCAATTGCTCTTCGAAGTTTATTTAATTACCCAAGTTCCACAAATCGCATTAATTTCAGCACTTGGTCTGGTAGATGAACAATAACAGTAGAAGTAGGACGCGCCCGCGTATTGAAGGAGGGACAATAAAACACCCGCACTTTATGGCTGCAAGGAAACTACCCCGCAGTATGAATCTCTTCATAAGATAAATGACGGGTATTTTTGCGGAGCGTGCAGTTTTAATTCGACAATTTACGGTTGCGACCAAGGAAGGCGCCCATTAATAGTCGCTTGTGACTTACGAGCCGGATGGCCATCTGCTGTATCGCTAGACCAACCTACTTAATTTGTCTGCATATGAATACGAGACAGTTGTCGGGTATTGAATTAGCACAAGGTTTAGACCTTATACAACAGCCTTGACGTCGCTAAATTTGTATACATATTCTTCAAGCTTGCATTTGTCTCTTGGCACAGGCAAGAGTAAAATGTGGCTTTTCACCGATGTCTCAGTCTCACCCTTGCTGTGATTATATGGAAGCTAGTGAGGTATGGGTGGTGCTTAGTAATGACATTCAGGGTACAGTCAGTGCCTGTGGATGCTGTGAAAGGTAATACTCATAGGGTTAGTATTGCTAGACTGACTCAGTGAAGAAAGTAATGACAAACTACCTCACTCCTCTTCTTGCCTAGTACGCCTCAATATAGCGCTGCCTTGGGTTTTTGTGGGTATCTACTTACATAACCTAACGGCGGTGCTTTTTGAGGATCCAACCAGCCTTCGGGCTGACTACCTAACAGACAGACATTCTTCAAGCACGAGCCTCCGTGGCTTAGTCGACAGCACGCCGGCCTCCCACCGCTGGTTCCGTGCTTCAAATCCCGGTCACTCCATGTGAAATTTGTGCTGGCCAAAGTGGATGCAGACAGGTTTTTCTCCGTTATGTAGCACCAACAAGGATGAGCTGGAAATGAGACTGGAGAATTGGAAAAAAGCTTTGGAAGACAAGAGGGATAAAAATCAATAGGAAGAAAACGGAGTAGCCTACATGTGCCTAGGAGGATGGCTGGATGGCCAAGACTTGACGAAAGTCGATAACTTTAACTACTTAGGGTCAGTAGTGCCCAGTGATGGCAATTCAGACATGGCAATAGCCCGTGGAGTGCAGGTAGGATGGATGAACTGGAAAAGGGCATCAGGTGTACTGTGTGTTAGAAGAATAAATCTGAAGACTAAAGGAATGGTGTATAAGTCAGTAGTGAGATCTGCATAGATTTGTGGAGCAGAGACATGGGCACCAACTAAGGCACATTGTAAGGCAATGGATGTGGCTGAAAGGAAAATGTTAAGAAGAATTTGTGGCGTCACCAGAGCCGATAGAATCAGAAATGAGAGACTAAGAGGCAGTGTTAAAGTGACGGAGATATCGAAGAAGGTTGAAGAGAGAAGACTACGGGGGTATGGACATGGAGGGACTGTATACGAGATGACTTGAAGGAGAAACATCTAAGGGAAGAGTACGTATGGGACCGAGGAAAACGGAGAAGACTTGCCAGGAACGTCGACCCCACTTGAGTGAGAAAATACGATGGAAAAGAAGAAGAAGAAGAAGAAGGCTTACTCCGATTTTCTCCCACAAATTTCATTCCAGCAACACTCTTCACTGTCATTTCATTTCATCTGTCATTCATTTAATCATTACCCCAGAGGAGTGCGACAAGCTTCGGCAGCCGGCACAGTTCATATCCTCGCCACTAGATGAGGGCTTCATTCATTCCATTCCTTGACCCAGTCGGTCGACTGGAAGCAGGCTGTGGATTTTCATTTCGTTCTTTAAGCGATGCCACTAGATGAGGGCTTCATTCATTCCATTCCTTGACCCAGTCGGTCGACTGGAAGCAGGCTGTGGATTTTCATTTCGTTCTTTAAGCGATGCCAGATAGTCGTCGCGTCGGTTTGATAAGCATGTACAGTAGTTCCGTGAAGAAATAAATAGCCTATTTTCATATATCCTACTAATGTTAATGTCACTATCAACATACAAATTTTCAGTGTGATTGATGTAATAGGGTCGTAGATATTGAAACCCGTCAAAATATTTCGGATTGTCGCCATGTTGGATTCTTATATAATATGTAGGCCATACATTAATGTACTATTACATGAATTTTATTGCCTAGGTTTATTCAATCGCATGGTTAGGACACAAAAAATAAAAACGAGATTTTAAAATTTCGCACAGTCACCATCTTGAGGTTATGAAAACAATTGAATAAATTAGATGTCAGTGGATTAACTTTTATATAGGAATTCACCGTACTAAGTTTCACTGTGCTCGGATAGTTAAATCGCGAGAAACGCCCATTTAAATATTTAAGATTCACGTGGCAGCCATGTTGGATTTCAGCTCACCAGGTTATTGAAAGTTCTATAGCTGAACTTATGTTCATAGCCTTTATCAAAATACAAAATTTCAGTTTGATTGCTGTCATAGATTAGTAGATATTGAGAACCGTATAAATATTTCGGATGGTAGTCATGATGGATTTTTAGCCTACTTTTCACATTGTGCAAAAATGAGGAAAAAGTAGACTTATGAGATCGGGCAAATATGTGTCTGTCTGTCTGGCTGGCTGCCTGTCTGTGTGTGTCGTCCCCCCCCCCCCCCTATCAACTCCTAAACGGCTCCAGCAATCGAAACAAAATCTGGTAGGAGTAAAAAACTATACCTGAATATCTCACGGCCATATTTGAAAATGATGTTAGTGCTACCAACTGCTGAAAAATCGCAATTGAAATTTGAGCTCCATGTTGGATATCTTGGAAGGTATGAATGGGAGCTATTTCAAAATTGGCACACGTATAGATATTAGTATTGCAGAAAAATTTCCAGGAGGCCATACATGGCAGTGTTGCCAAAATGATTATAAGCCTACTGATAGGTCCAAATTTTAAATACATATAACTTCTACACTATCAATTGGAGTTCAACCAAATTTCGTATGTGCTATGTGTACACAAACAGATATGACTGAGCGTATTCTTCAGAGCCACCAGGGCTGCCAACTGTTAATAAATACTCTCATTTTTTAAAAATCTAAATACCATATATCAGAAAGTATGCAAGCCGACAGCTTTAAACTATGCACACGTATAGTACCTGACATCCTATATTAATTTGGAGTAACTTATATACGTCAGTGCTACCAACATGATTCTAAGTCTGCTGAGAGGCCCAAATTTAAATACACGTAACTTCTATACTATCATTTGGATTTCAACCAAATTTCATGTGAGCTATGTGTACCATAACAGATATGACTATGCCGATTCTTAAGGGTAACCAGGGCTGCCAACTGTTAATAAATACTGTCTCTATTTTTGTTACCCTAATATCAATATTTCAGAAAGTATGCAAGCCAATAGCTCTAAACTTTGCGCACCTATAATTTGGAGTAACTAATATAGGCCTACGCCAGTGCTGCCAACATGATTCTAAGCCTGCTGATAGGTCCAATTTTAAAATGCATGTAACTTCTATACTAACTAATGAATTTCATTCTAAATTGACACAACAATAGATCATATTATTTCTGATTATTTCTGACCAATACATGTATGTCATTGTTGCCAACAGTATTTTAGGCGCGCTGTTGGATCCAATGAACTGCATGTAACGTCCATGCTATCCATTGGACTTCAACCAAATTTTGTATTCTGTACCTTAAGAGATGGAAGTAAGAATATATTCAGTCACCAGGGCTACCAACTGTAGTTCTCTATTAGGCTACATTATGCCAGGTATACAGTATGTCGATCTAATTAGAAATTTCGATATTACCAACTTTATTTCGTCATTATTCTAGATAGATCCATATAGATTAATCATTGGCATGAATCTTAAAATTTAAGAAAAGTAGGCTCTTTAGTTCGTCACGGAACTTCTTGTTATATATATGTAGGATAATGTAGGCAATAGAGCTATGTACCATTAGATGAAGATCATTTCGTAGGTTCATTATTCAAACTTTCACTTCGATCGCAAGATTAGGAGAAAAGAAATAATGACATATTTTTAAAATTTCGCTCAGCCACCATCTTGGCATTTGCCTAAAGTAAAAGTGGGGAAACCGCAGAAAACCACTTCCAAGAAGGCTGAGGTGGGAATCATCCCACGTTTTTTCTTCACGACGCTCAGTGCACCCCGTTCCAGCCCTCAAACCAGAATTAAAATTCTCCGACGAAGCCGGGAATCTTGCCGAGAGCCAAGAATACTAGCCACTGCGCCACGAACTATTTCGTTCGATCCTTGTGGACAGTGAATGAATATCGTTGTGTAGTGGAAATAAAGATATTGCTAGAGTGTGAGTGACACTGTTGCTGTTTGTTGGGGAGGCTGTGCCAGTACTGCTCCGGATAGTCCCAGATAACATTACGGACGGGCACCTCATTGATTATAGCAATTATGGGAAAGGACAATTGATGATCTGTCGCCGTTGATTAACATGTAAACAGAGTCTGTTGCCAATGATAATATTTGGTGGGATTGTATTGAACATGGAGCGAAACTGCGTTCAGCATCCTGGGACATAAAGGCCTAGCTTAGCGCAGACACACACCGTTTGTGGTCAGACAACACTTCAAATCACACCAACTACACAACAGAACTTTTGTCTCTCCCGCTTTCGTTCCGGATGATGCTCCATAGCGCTTCACACAACTTTCTAAATGAGGCTTACTACTTATGAGAATAATATCAACCTATCCCAGTATAAACATCCACAGTCGTAGCAAGCAACTCTATGTCGAACACATCCTTAAACGTTGACTGTAGAGCTGTCGGTCGATTAAAATTTTTGATCGGTTCATCAGTCGATTAATCGAAGTTTAGTCGATTTCACACAGTATCAGTTCGAGAAAAGAAACCTTTGAGTAATAGTCTATATTTTAAAATGTTTACAATTCCATTTGCTATGAAGAAGATAAAATTTTATATTTTCACTAGCTGTACCCGGCATGCGTTGCAATGCCAATCAAAGACAGTGTTGGCGTTGAGACTTTGTTTGTTGAAGTGCTTTTGGATTCCCAATATGTTTTCCTTTTCCGTTAACCATCTCTAATCTATTGTAAAATCGATTTACTATCTCAGAAACATTCATGGGAGCGTGCTCAACAATTCACCAAAGTTTCATCGCAATGAAATGAATGCTATATGAACGCATACGGGACTTTGTTGAAACGATTCGAGCGCAGTCACCCGTTTGTTGAATATACTCGTACGCTACCTATTGTAAAATGGATTTGCTAAGCCAGAAACCTTTCCTGAAGTGTACACAACATCTCACCCAAGTTTCATCGCAATGGGATGAATGGTATATGAACGCTTGTGGGACTTTGTTGAAACAAAGGCACGCCATTTTGTTGAAGCTACTCACGCGCCATCTATTGTAAATTGCATTTACTATGCCCATGACGAATAGAAATAAACAGTGTCATCACTCCGCTACTTAAGCATTGTAGTTCATGGTCCAGCCAGTGTGTGGCGCGGAAGTCGCGCCGAACCATAAGCACGTGTGACAAGTAACCCACGAGGTTAGTACTGTAATATCCTGTGCGCGAGAAATCATATTATTCGAGGGAATTTGTTTCTTTGTAATAGTTTACGAATGTCTGTGCAGTGCTTTGTGTGTGCGAACAACTAACTTTTCTGTTGTTTCGGGAAAATGTCGTAATGTTTTGTTTCTGGAAGTAAATCGGGTTACGAAGAAAATCTGATGGTAGACATTTTTTCACACCGCCAAAAGAAACAAATCTGTTTGCGAAATGGGCGAGAGTTATTTCGTGGAAAGATAAACAATTGTCGATCAAAAATAGAATTTGTGACGAGCGTTTTTCGGAAGATTTAATTATTATAAAGGCGGACTGTTTCATAGTGAACTATGAGAACGTGGAAATTCCTCGCGTGAAGAGGAAATTAAAACCAGGATCAGTACCTGACATTTTTCAAAATTTACCGAAATATCTATCCACTGATGTAAAATCACGAAAGGCGCCCAGTAGGATACGGAATGAAGGCAGCCTTCCATGGTTACTTGTTCTATTTCGTGCCATCCTTACCTAAAACGAAAAAAAATCCGTCTTAATAATAATAGGCCTAAAATAATAATAGTTGTTGATTCTTTAGGGACTTAACGACATCGTGGTCACGTAGCCCCGTGTGTTTGGGTTTGTTTAGAATTCGTCTGATAACCTGTGTCATTATGTAGTCTGTACTAGTGTGTGTATTTGGAATTGGGGTAGGATTTGGGTAGGAAGCGGCCGTGTCCTTCAGTTAGGTACCATCCCGGCATTTGCCTGGAGGAGAAGTGGGAAACCACGGAAATCCACTTCCAGGATAGCTGAGGTAGGAATCGAACGCGCCTCTTAACATTTTTGCCTCACTAGGCTGAGTGAACACCGTTCCAGCCCTCAGACCAGTATTAAATTTATTGGCAGAGCTGGGAATCGAACCCGGACTTCCGTGGTGATAGCCAAGTGGCCAAGAATGAGTCGGACATAATTATAAATATAATAATGGCCAGCCTGCCAATAAAATAAACGGTCATCTAATTCATCGCTTCCGTTACCGTCCTCCTGATCTTCGGATCTTGTTTCAATTTGTCTTCAGTATCAGAGTCACAAATTCCTTTGAAATTACTGAATCATGAACTAGCTATTCGTTATCTTTCAGCAGAAGGTGACACGCTTCATCTGCATCCTTAGGTTTTCGTAAGGCGCAATCTCCTTACTGATATTAACTAAGGCAACGTACTAAGCCAAATAATCGGTATAACAGCACACCTGCCACTCACTGACAGAATATAACATCATTGGGAGAGCTGGTACTATCAATCTCACGCTGACAAAATGTTACACGTGTTAAAGTTATTTTTAGGCACGCTATTTCACAACTCCAGAAAAATGCTTATTAAGGTTTGGTGTAAGATGTCACGAGACGATAAGATCATAACTTGAACTGTTGGTTTGATATTAAAACTAATATAACGAACCATGGAGCTGTCAGACCAATGCGCGACTAACGGAGGGTTTTAAACGATAGTTCTACATGGGGACAGAGAATACTAATACTAACTTTTTGACAGTATTATTCATGTCTAAACACACATTTGTTGTAATCAGCGTAACCGCAGCCTTCGTAAAGAGGTTTACGTAGCCCAGCGCGTATCCCACTATTGAACAGCTGACTGTGTAGTGTTGGGGATCAGCGCCGCTAGCGCTAGCCGAGCGGGGCGCGGTTGAACTCGGTGAGTGATAACCACGGCCGACTGAATGCGCTCATACCGGCCTAGACAATGAGACCTTTTTCATGAAATCTTGTTAGTTACTCAACTGCTCACACAGCGCTGTTCACCAAGCATTGCACGACCAAGACTTATCTCTACTTAGTGTAAAACTAAGTCCCCGATTCTTGGATATCACGGGTAATCTCGAGAACCACTGGATGGATTTTGATGCGGCTTTCACCATTCTGTACAGGTAATATCGAGGAAGATTTCTGTAGAAAATAATTTATTTATGATCAAAGGGAGCCAAGCAATAACGATTTTAGATTTCAGTGAATAGGTCGAAGAAAGAACTTGACGTCCGTGCGCTTTTTAAGCTTACGCTGGACAAACCGTTAAAAATATCAATATACTATGAGTGTAAGAATTGTTCAGCATGAAAAATTGTACAAAAAAGTCCGCGTGAGCTTATCTCTATCTTCGATACATCGCCCACTATAAGTGTTTTTAGTTTGGACGGGAGGGGGATTTGGCTTGCACCTCGCCATTCTTAAATTACGTCTGACAGGAATTCCTTGCACATTCATAACTGTTCCCGGGCGAAGCCGGGGCGGGTTGCTAGTGACACTATTATATTATCATTATAATTCCCACAATATCAAAATGCAAATTATATCACAAAATAAAATAGCGTGCTAATAAATCTATGAGAAATTAGACATACCTTCCACCTCGTTACAGTTGAATTCGATCAGAATCACTCGGTTTTCATTAAAGTTTATGCATCTTTCTGCTGAACGGTTTGGAAGTTCTGCAACAGGAAACTAGGACTGTTATTTACTTAAAATATTCATTTTTGTATTCTTGTACTCTTTGTGTTCATTGATTTCATTACATTGTCAGAATTACCGACAGTAGTGGCTACGCTGGCTAAAGCTCAGCGTTAGGCCATGGGGCCAAGCTCTCTGCTGACTCGGTAGACGCGTGTGTTCGAGCCCCACCGTCGGCCGTCCTTGAAATGATTTTCCGTGGTTTCCGATTTTTCAACACCAGGCAAATGCTGGGACTGTACCTTCTAACAGGCCACGGCCGCTTCTTTCCACATCCTTGTCCAGTTTCATTCATCTTCATCCATTCCATCTCTCATCCTGACGCGCAGGTCGCCCACGGGCGTCGACTAGAAAGACCTGCACTCGGCCTCTCACGAGACCACACGAAAAAATGTCAGAATTAATGCTTTAATTAGTAGGGTATACTATTCAGTGTACCTATTATAAATAAAAACCGTGAGGTTTCTCACCTCCCCATATTACGTAACCCGGTTGCCTAATACGGGGAAAGTGCACTTTTAAAGTTAACAATAATATCAGAGGGTATTACAACATCAAACGTGCCCATATTTGTAATATACATAGTATATCGCCTGAGGTTTACATTGGTGAGAAAACCAAAATTATTCCGTTCCTTCTTATGTCTAATGTGAGCCCTATTAAAAAAAACTCCCCATATTTGGCGACTTTCCTCTACCCATTTTTAGAAGATACCTTATGCACTGGACAGTTGAATCCGTGATTAATTGTATAGGTAGCTTCGTAAGTCTCAGAACTTAGGAAGTCCTTTCTAGCAGCGTTACTAGCAGCTTTCAAAGTTTCAAGGTAAGAAAGAAAATATTCCTCTAGCCAGTTTAGGCGACTGACATTTAATGAGAAAAAATGCCCTTTATCTGGATTTCTAGACTGAATATGATGATATGTGATGCTTACGTCATGCATAGCGAACCATTTATTAACGTTTTTCAAGAAAAAAAAAATGGTTGCTTCTGCGTCCATGAATGTGTACGCTTCCGGGTGCATGCCTATATTTTCTTTCAGTGTACTAATGGCACCAATAACTTCTGACGAGAACACTTCCTTGGCACGCCGAACATTCATTTTTTCAAATTTAGTGGGTTCGATGTGTTTTTTAGTGAGGTGTCTGACCGGTTTGACGATCTCACCCTTTTGCATTGTGTATAGTAATGACAAGTATTTCCCTGAAATTATTCCAGTACCATCAGTCATCTCTCGTTACAGAAACTGCGTTCTAATGTGTTTTTTTTTTAGAATGTGACAATGATCAAAACTAGGGAATACGTTCCTAGACTCGTCGTATGGGTGATTGACCATTGGTTGCAAATTCCCTCCCCCTAAATGCCTCATCATTGTAGTGTTAGTTTTGTGATTATCAGAGACAGTTATTATAATTATGAAACCGCATTGTTCAACCTCGAGAATAACGTCCAGCAGGAGTTTATGTAAGTCCCGTCCTGACAGCTGCTTCGTGAAAAAGAAGGCACACGGTATCTGATAATTTGTCGAAAGATCTCTTAGCACAAAACACAACACACGATTAGCTGCTACTTGTTCCCGGCTGTAATTTTGATCCCCTCTTTCCTTTTAATGAGACGGTGCTGGAGTAGTGTCCTTGTACCCGAAGAAGGTGCAAGGTATGTCTAATTTCTCTTAGGTTTATTAGCACGTTATTTTATTTTGTGATATAATTTTAATTTTGATAATGAGGAAATTATAATGATAATAATTATATAGTGTCACTAGCAACCCATCCCGGCTTCGCCCGGGAACAGTTATGAATGTGCAAGGAATTCCTGTCAGACGTAATTTAAGAATGGCGAGGTGCAAGCCAAATGCCCCTCCCGTCCAAACTAAAAACACTTATAGTGGGCGATGTATCGAAGATAGAGATATGCTCTCCCGGACTTTTTTGTAGAATTTCTCACGCTGAACAATTCTTACACTCATAATATAATGATATTTTTATCGGTTCGCCCAGCGTAAGCTTAAAAAGCGCACGGACGCCAGGCTATTTTTTCGACCTTTTCACTGAAATCGTTACTGCTTGGCTCCCTTTGGTCATAAATAAATTATTTTCTACACAAATCTTCCTCGAGATCACCTTTACAGAATGCTGAAAGCAGCATCAAAATCCATCCAGTGGTTCTTGAGATTACACATTTAATATACGTACTGTACAGCTGATTCCTTATCGCGCCTATAATGGGATTGGAGTGCGCTCTACCGGCAACGAGTAGAAACTTTCCAATTACATGTTATACATGGGTTCTGACTGGGAATGTCAAGGCCGGTATAGAGCGCAGCTCGTATTCAGTCGGCCGTGGTGATATCACTATTTATTTCTATTCGTCATGCTATGCCGATAACATTCCCGGGAGTGTGCTCAACAACTCACCAAAATTTGATCGCAATCGGATGAATTGTATGTGAACGCATCGCCAACACTCATTTGTTTAAACTACTCGTGCGCTATCTATTTTAGATTTGATTAACTATGCGTATAACCATCTCGGAAGTGTTTTCAATAACTCACCAAAAGAAAGTACAAATCATCAATATCAAATAGATTTAAGAATGGTGGAAATGTGTGTTTTGAGTCTAATAATTTGAACAGTCCTGTAGTCGTAACCGTTCATCTGACGAAGTTACCACGTGGTAGCGAAACCCGTCGTGAAGCTTCGGTAAGTAAACAAAATAACGTGATGTACCGAATATTTTAGTGTGCATGACTTGAGACTTGGTTGTTTAAAATTAGGAAGAACTCTCATCAAATGAGTGAGCTGTGCAGCTGTGAATTGAGGGTCTCAATACCCCGAGCACGGCTCAATATGCGGCACGTAGGTTATTGCGTCACGTCCAACCCGCCTTCTGCTTGCCTTATTGTGTTCCACCACAGCCCTGCCCTGCGCTGTGCTGTGCCTCAATTATATTACAGTGCAGCCCCTTCATGCTTAGCGCACACGGTCCGTAAAACAAGTAGGTCAGAGCCTTGTGCTCCATCTTGATGAAGGGCCCCATACTCAATTATTCATATCATTTTAAAATAATGTGGAGACATTTCCTAAGTTGTGTGTCGAAAAATACGAAACATAATCCAATCAATTCTATTATTTAAATCACTCATAATGGTTCCGTATTGATGAGCTTAAATAGTTTATAAAAAAGGTTAATATTACCGTCTGAATCAATACTTTAATGAACAATGTATTAACAAAGTTGTTCTTGGTACAGGCCGGACGTTTGTTTTAGACGATTGCCCTTGACCTTGAAGCCTGTGGGTGAGCCTACACATACTCACTCTCTCACCCTATCACTTCACACTTGTCACCACCGATCTGATGTAATGGAATTCCAGACTGGAGCAGACAGTACAGTCCACGTCGAAATATTATGTGACGGTTGGAAGTACACGTTACGTATAAGGTGGCAACAATCAAAAGAACCTGCGCAAAGCCCACTTCCCCGCGCATTCACTCTGAGTTGATGTGCGACGTCACAGAGGAGCGGTAGAGGGGGTCACATGCTGTCTGGCTGCCTTACCGAACACACTGCGGAGATACGCTGACTAGAGCTTCGAGGCCAATCCATTTTCGCGCTGTTATTATTTTCTCAGTTTTATATACGTTTTCTTTATTGTAGTCCTATAATCCCTTGTCGTATAGCGTGTACTTTATTTGTAAATGTGTTTATGTATATAGTGTTGTGTACCCTGCTATTCTAGTAATAGTATCATTTGAGTTTCGTTATGGCTTCTACTTCGAAGCATGGTAGCAAATCTGGACGACCATTAAGGGGACAATGTAGAGAAATAGTCTATAACGTAACTGCTCACCTACGAGAACAGAAAACCGTTCATAAACTCAATTATAATGTTGTGGCTTCAACAAGTAAAGCAACGGGTGTTTCAAAGTCATTCGTGAAGCGAATAATAGCGGAAGGGAAAACGTCTATGGCCAAGGGTCGTCTGCAGTTTTCTACACCTGATGCATTATTTCATGTTGTTAATATTATAGCTTCTGTGTGTGTACGCCTATTGGAACAGTATATTTCTATAGTTTACAACTAGGAAATCATAAATACTGTATTTTCATTTAACTCCGCGCTTAATACTTTCGCTCACTTTACATTTACTCTCGTTCTTTTAATTGCATTGCGTTTGCAGCATTAATGAAGGAATAACCTCAATCGAACAGCTGGCTGCAGGTACTTACGATGTGGTATGTGATGGCCAGCCGCGCCCGGGAACAGTTACGAATGCTTTACGTGATAAGCGCTTTTTATTTTTCGATGTCAATGAACTACGACCTACTGTATATCCGTTTTACGTATCGGCATGATGGGCGAAAATCACTGACTGGGCTATTAATTATATTATCATGGAGATAGCATGTGCAACGGATTCTTGTCAGACGTAATTTAAGAATGGTGAGGTGCATGAAACACAAAGACCACTTCTATCCAGTCTAAAAACACTTTTAGTGGGCGATGTATTGAAGATAGAGATATGCTCTCCCGGACTTTTCTGTAGAACTTTTCATGCTGAACAATTCTTACGCTCATAGTATACTGATATATTTAACGGTTTACCCAGCGTAAGCTTAAGAAGCGCACGGACGCGAAGTTCTTTTCCCGATCTTTTCACTGAAATCGTTACTGCTTGGCTTCCTTTGATCATAAATAAGTTATTTTCTACAGAAAGTTTCCTCGAGAAATACTTTACAGAATGGTGAAAACCGCATCAAAATCCATCCAGTGGTTCTCGAGATTACCTGTGACATCCAAGAATCGGGGACTCTGTTTTATACCAAGTAGAGATTGTCGGGGGAGATCGGGACGAGCCGATGTGAGCTGCGCGAACCGAAGTAGCTGAGGGTTCTTTTGTTTGTTGTACCAAGACCGACTACAATATCTCAGACCGTAACATCAAAACCAAGATGGCGGAAATCGTAGGGGAACAGCTGTAGCAACTGGCGGGCATGGCGCCATCGAAATAGCGGCAAATTCGAAGACAAACATTCGCATATTTGATTAAATTCCGCCAGAAATTACAGGTTTTAATGTAATAAGGCACAAATTCAATATGAAACACTGACGTATTTCGCTACAAGCAACGAGAACCGACAGTAGCTAAAAATACAGACATAAATAAAGCAGAGGTAAGACATTATGTTAAAAAATGCAAATACTTCTAAATGGAACTACAAGAATAGTCAACCAACAACAAAGTCAACCCCTGACACTATACAGCCCATGAAGGGCCTAGGCAAATATAAATGGTTGTTGCTTACATTAGGGGCTACGACATCGTGGTCTTGTAGCCCCATGTATTTGTGTGTGGAATTTGTGTGATAACCTGTGTTATTGTCATGGCTGAACTAGTGTGTTTGTAAATTGGGGATTGTAGTGGGAAGGAAGCGGCCATGGCCTTATGTTAGGAACCATCCTGGCATTCGCCTGGATTAGAAGTGGGGAAACCATGGAAAACCACTTCCAGGATGACTGAGGTGGGAATTGAACCCTCCTCTACTAAGTTGCTTCATGAGGCTGAGTGCACCCCATCCCAGCCCTCACATGAGAATTAAATTTCTTGGCAGAGCCGGAGAATCAAACCCGGACCTCCGGGACGACAGCCAAGAATGCTGGGCACTACACAACGAGGTGGTCTAAAACAGAATGGTACCACTGAACGAAGTAGAACGAGCGATAATATTCTCTATAGTACATTAATTAGCCAAAATACCTTATCAAACAACGAGAAATAAATCAGGGAATGATGTTTTAAAAGATGCTTCCTCCTCCGCTGTATGTGACCCACCCAGCCATCCCAAATAGCATTGTGACTCACAATTTGGCTTTAGGAGAGAAAGATGCACAATCCAGGCAATTCGAGGTCTTCAAACTGAGATTGCGTCTACCCTGTCAGTACCGAAGGGAAAGTTACAATCCATATTCATTGACTTCTCTAAAGCTTTTGACTCGATTAGCAGGAAGAAAATATTGGAAAAACTAGACAGACTATTGAGAGGTAACAGCTACACTAAACATCTAGTCAAAAGTATTTTAGGCTCTAACAATATAGTCATTAACGATGGCATTACAACTCAAGCCCAATTGAGCAGACTACAGGCATGCTGCTACAAGGAGACCCATTAAGCTCTCTGTTATTTATCACTGCTATGGCAGATAATATCACAGATATATTATCAGAGAGGGTAATCTCTTTTATATACGCAGATGACATGGTGCTCGCTTCAAGTTCACAGGTCGAATTGCAATCTGCTCTCGACGCCTTTGAATGATGGGCGTTACACAATGACCTTAGGTTAAACAGAAACAAGACTAAATCTATGACCTTTAGGAAAGGGGGAAAGCCAGCAATTTTTCACATTGCAGGAAACCCACTTGAGAGTATATCACATTACAAGGAGTCCTACTTAGGTCCTACATTACAGTCAACTGGCAATGTTTTCACACTGCACATCAAGGATAGACCCAGCGTCGCTACCAAAGCCATCAACGACATAAAACATTTGACTAAGCTATCTATAAAAACAGCCTTAAAACTTTTGCGGTTAAAAGTTACCCGTATTGTGACTTATGGACTGGAGAGCATTTGGACACATTTAAATATGAAGTATTTGGAACAATATGGAGAAACTGAAGGCGACTTACATAAAAAAGGCCTTGGGTGTATCAAAGTATACACCTTCAAGACCGGTGTAAGAGGTCACTCGCGAGGTTTATAATGTAGAAGAACTCAGACTTCAAATGCTGCTACCTTTTACTCCAGGATATGTAAAACTCATGGACACACTAGAGTCAAAGGACATTTGGTAGGATTTTTGCACCACGGACGCTATGATTTTTGACGATTGGAAGAGTGGGGGGTACGAGCTGAGACCATTGAACTGTAGGTACTACTGGAACAACTCCTCCCATGGTAACCCTAGCTGAAAACTGCTTCCTGGTGCACTGCCAGGCGTAACTAGTCGCACCAAAAACTGTCATACCATTTAACTCTAGGTTGCATGTCAGCTGATATGTCGTGATTCTTTTCATATATTTGTACGTACGTACCTCTGTGCAACGTTATATGTATGGTATTTTCCAATAATACGGTAGGTTTACGGTCTACTTTATTTTCGAATTGAGATTTGTAATGAAGTAGCCTATTCTGCGTTTATGGATATGACTTACATCAAATTTTGACATAGGCCTAAATAGCACATGACAAATACACGTAGGCCCTATTGTAGGTTATAAGTTATTAAGTTAGTCACAGAATTATAACCTACGTCTAGCTTATATTACAGATTTCCATGGAAACGCCCAGATGTAGGCCCATTAAAGAAATGGGTTATAGCTGTGAAAACTTTTATAAACATGCTACTTGTTTCATTCAAATAGAAACAAACCACTGCTTAAAGATGATGCGGTACCTGCAATTTGCAATTTCCCACAGCATCGGCTTCAGCCACCCAAGAAAAGATGATGATGATGATAATTGTTGTTTTAAGGGGCCTAACATCTAGGTTATCGGCCCCTCCCAAGAAAAGACCGAGAGTTATTGAACGACAAGTAGCCTAATATTTACTGTTACTTTCTTCATCAGCATAGGCATAAAATTTCACATTTTCCAGTATACTTTTATGATGTCAGTCTTGGAGACGATAAAAATAATTCGGCTTAAGGGATCTTCCCTGCAGGACCTGTTCGTTTGCTGTATGACTTATGTGAGGTCGAAGTTTCGACCTGCTTTGAAGAAAAAGAAGCTTGTAGTTTTTACGTGACCGTTAATCTTGTGATCATGAGCCAAGGGACCTCCATTTTACGTGGAATCCGAACCACAGGACATGGCATTTCGCTTCGAAAATCTCACTTGCAATGACCGTGAATCAAACCTGGTCCACCTTGGTGAGAGGTGAATAGCTTGACCACTGCGCCACCATGCCCCATTGCTTTGAAGAATATTGAACATGTGGTTGTTTTGTATAAATAAAGCAGGCTATGTATTTTTGTTCACTAAGCATCTATTTAATTGTTTAGTTGTAGGCTTATGCATATTCACACACACATGAATGTTGAATACCAATTAACATACTTTTTCTTCTTTATTATTAGTCATTACCAGCCTAACCTTATTTTTTATTTTATTTTAATGTATGTACGACTTGTATTTTTTGCCAGTAGGCCTATAACTTAGTTATTGTGTATGCTGCCTTTGATCTAAGGATAAAATGATGAACAATCAGGCTGCAATATAATATTTAATGTTGGCATATATTCCTAGCCATTTTAAGTATCAAATTACTATGATATTTTGAAATATGTATTTCGGCGTAAGTTCAGTTTAGTTTACCGTTCGCCTAAATGTTCAAAAGTACCTCTTTTACTTGTATCTCGTCGTACGTATGTACATCATCCTTTTGTTCGTATACTTCAAACTCTCCTCCTTATAAAATGTGTCGCACCAAAAAGTTCCATCATCCGTGTGACGAATGTTTGTGTGAGCGCTGTGGAGAACAATGTGGAAGATACCACGCTATATTCTGCACATTAAGACATGAATCTTTGATATTCCTAGGGAATAACAATTAGTTTACTGTATGATTTTAGATTTTATTCTATATATGCATGGCCATTGGCTGCAATAAATCCCTTATTATTATAGGCTATAGGTGAATTTCCAGCTGTGGATGCCATTATTCACATCAACCATCGTCAGAACAGTACTGCCAACCTCACCATTACGGTACTAGCCGCACCAACACCCGACCTTTCTAACCTACGTTTTGTCCAATCCAATGGTTACAGCCTAACGCGTCCAGATCAATGGTTTTGTATCAACCTGCCCCGATAGCTGCGCGCAATCAAAGCCGCAGCCTTCGATTTGTCCAATCCAATGGTTTTTTACAATGGTTACAGCTTAACGCATCCAGAACAATGGTTTTTGACAATGGTTACAGCCTAACGCGTTCCGATGACTGCCTTTTTTTAACAACAGTGATCTGCTAATAGATGTAGTCTCCTCCGCTGTCTATAACCCACCCACCATCCCAATTTATAACACGACTTAGGCCTATATAGTGAAATTTCAGTTGTGTCGGCCAGTGGGCGTGGCTTATTTGACAAATAAGATATTGCCAACCCTAAGTATAGGTAAACACGGCCGTAGGTTGTTTGTTTTGAGCGTAGAGAGCTGTGAGATCGCACTCGCTTCTATCTGTATCGGGACATCCTGAACTAACTCCAACAGATGGCGCATAGGTACTCTCATTAGTACTTTATTTCAAATAGCATTTGCCAATAACACACAATTGATGTTACAAACTCTTTAAAATGAAAATTTACTGTATTATCAACTTGTCATTCTTCAAATTCGATGTGTATAGAATTCCAACAGACATACATTCTATCTTATTAATGTTTTTAATACAAAAACAAACCTAACCAGCGACTAACGCCCCAGTCCCCCTTGCTTGTGGTAGCCTACTAACAGTAATTTTCGGCCAGGCAGTAGGTCTACCTAACCTAGTAACAGACATAAATGTATACCATATACAAAAACAAACCTAATCTGGGGATAACTCCCCAGGCCCCCTAGTTTGTGATACTAACAGGAGCATAATTCTATTTACATACCTGTTGCATTTAAAATCACTGCTTCCATCAGATTACAGTACCCACTTGAATTTTCCCACAAGCACACAAAGATTCTTGATTCATGATTCTTATAGAATATATTTACACTTAAAGAACTTGACACTTTAGAAGACACTGACACTGCTGGTATGTCATTAAAACTACCATCATCTAGGCCTACTTTAACAAACAGGAGTTGTGTAGGACGGTTGATTTGGGAAAATTGTCGAAATGGTATCAGGGGTTAGTATGGCAATTTTCATAACCACAAATTTAGGTTCGAAATGTTTAAGTTAACAAATACAACTGTTTTAACTTCGAAAATGATCCCGGTGAATATTTCTCATCCACTTCTCTTTCAAAGATTTGTCTTTAGGAAATTTAAAAGTTGAAGTATCTTCAGCAGTATTAAATTTACAGGCAGGTACACAGTAATGACAATAAACAGCCAATGCTTCTCACATTACGTATCTTCGGCATTTATAATTATTCACAGTGCACTTCACTACTTAAGGTACACTATTACAATATATAACAGCTCGAAATCACTTGAAATATGCGGCATTTGAACGAAATTCTCGCAGCAGACCCACTTAAATGTTGGTTGACCAAATGTAAACAATCCCCTACGATTTCCGCCATTTTCTATGGTATCGATAGTGGCATTGGGGTCTGATTTATTGTAGTCGGTCTTGGTTGTACCTTTATACTCGTAGTTACGAACAGACCGTCGTTATATTTGCCAATGACTGTACTTCAAAAGAAGTGTGAAACAGATTTGTCAATCATCGGACCGCTTGGGGCAGCTGATAACAACACAGGTACTGTAGTAACTCGCCTCCAGGCTTCCATTAAGATTTTTCACTCGTCTAAAACAAACGTCCGGCCTGTACATGTTTCAGTGACTAATGAATAATTTTTGTCCCCTTCATCAGCCAAGTGTAAAACATTAAAATAGTGAAATTATGATAAAGCGTAGCTCTAAACTATCAATGGTCATTTGACGTAATATGGTGCTTGTCACGGTGGGTGAGTGGTTAACGTGTCGGTCTACTAACCCCAAGTTTGCAGCCTCGCTCCTGGCCGTGGGAAGTGATTTTTGAAAGGTGACAAAAATTTACGACACCATGTCATACGATGTTGGCATGTCAAAGAACCCATTTGAATTCAGTAGGCCGTGTTCATAATGGAAAAATTAATCGCGGGAGTTTCCGCCAACACAAAGTTCCTCATTTCTCTACTAGAAAGCGCTATAGTGTTCAAGGAGCTTAGATATCTAACCTCCTTGACTTTCATAGTGCTTCAAGGAACAACGAAACTCGACATGCAAGCTACCCTCTGCGTGTCAAATAATAAAGCTTGCACCCGGCACTCGAGGCCATACGATATTATTATTATTATTATTATTATTATTATTATTATTAACCTATGTCAAATGACCATTGATAGTTTAGTGCTACGCTTTATCATAATTTCATTATTATAATGCTTTGCATTTGGCTGTTGAAAGGGGCAAAAAGTGTTCATTAGTCCCTGAACTATGTACCAAGAACAACTTTGTTAATAATTTTTTCATTAAAGTATTGATTGAGGCGGTAATATAAACCTTTTTTAAAAACTATATAATCCAATCAATGAAAGGATATTGATCTAGGACTAAAACGAATAATTAATTGCGCTGTACAGTATGCAGGATGTTCTAAATTCCTATTACAGACCTTGAGGGCTTCTAGTGGGCACCAATACGGTTAAGTTTAGCATAGGAACTTGTGCCCTCTTCTCGCTGCCCGCAAAGCTTTGTATGTCATGTGCTATATTTAAAATGAATATCATCCAGCCACACTTGCAACCCTTTGCAGTTCGGAGTGATGATTATGCTTAATGACATAATTTGAATGAGATTAGCTTAAATCATCATCTTACATTTGTGATGAAAGAAAAAAAACATAACGGAAAAGTATGTGTCTTAAACATCCGGGTGCTAATAATGATATTCAACAAGTACGGATTGTATTCCAAAAGCTATCCGCTATCCGCACAGCGATGGAAACTATACTGACCGGCAAAAGAAACCGATCACTTGAAAAATTCAACATTACTTTCATTCAAATCATAGATATGATCGGTATAGGCCTGGTACAGTACATACTGTAGTTATAGCATGGAAGTAAGGTTAATTGGTTTCCTGGATGCATTACCATTCTTCATATCATTGTTACACTTAACAATAGCGATTCTTTGTCATGATGCTGTTTTCCCGCGGAAAGGTGTGCGCGCCATCGCTATTGCCAACAATGCAATGTTTTATTCTTTTTAGCCTACTTTTCACATTTTGCAAAATTAAGGAAAAAGTACTTATGAGATCGATCCGAGAAAATGTCTGTCTGTCTGTCTGTCTGTCTGTCTGTGTGTGTGTCTGCCCCCCCCCCCCTATCAATTCCTAAACGGCTGCAGCAATCGAAACCAAATATGGTATCAGTTAAGACCTATACCGGAACATCTCAATGTCATACTTGAAAATTATGTCAGTGCTACCAACTGCTGAAAAATTGCAATTGCAATTTGAGCTCCATGTTGGATATCTTGGAATGTATACATGGAAACTATTCCAAAATTGGCACACATATAGATAATAATACTTCAGTTTAATTTTCAGGAGGCCATACATGACAGTGTTGCCAAACTGATTCTAAGCCTACTGATAGGTCCGAATTTTAATGCATATAACTTCTACACTATCAATTGGATTTCAACCAAATTTCATATGTACTATGTGTACATAAACAGATAGGACTGAGCGTATTCTTAAGAGCCACCAGGGCTGCCAACTGTTAATAAATGCTCTCTCTATTTTTCATCCAAATACCAATATATCAGAAAGTATGCGAGCACACAGCTTTAAACTTTGCACACGTGCCTGACATTCTAGATTAATTTGGAGCTACTAATGTATGTCAGTGCTACCAACATGATTCTAAGCCTGTTGATAGGACCACTTTTTAAATACATGTAACTTCTATACTATCAATTGGATTTCAACCAAATTTCGTATGTGTGCCATAACAGATATGACTATGCGTATTCTTAAGAGCAATCAGGGCTGCCAACTGTTAATAAATGCTGTTTATATTTTTTACCCTAATATCAATATATCAGAAAGTATGCAAGCCAACAGCTCTAAACTTTGCGCATGTATAGTATCTGACATTCTAGATTAATTTGGAGTAACTAATATATGTCAGTGCTGCCAACATGATTCTAAGCCTGCTGATAGGTACAATTTTAAAATACCAGTAACTTCTATACTAGCAAATGAATTTCATCCAAAATTGGCACAACAAGAGATCCGAATATTTCAGAATATTTCTGACCAACACATGCATGACATTGTTGCCAACATGATTTTACGCGCACTGATAGATCGAATGTCTAACTGCATGAACCTCCATGCTATCCATTGGACGTCAACCAAATTTTGTATTCTGTAGCTTAAGAGATGGAACTAAGAATATATTCAGTCACCAGGGCTGCCAACTGTAGTGCTCTATTAGGCTAAATTATGCCAGGTATATTTCGAACTAATTAGAAATTTCGATATTACCAACTTAATTTCGTCATTATTCTAGATAGGTCCATATATATTAATCATTGGCATGAATCTTAAATTTTAAGAAAAATAGGGTTATTTAGTTCGTCACGGAACTTCCTTTTTTTTTTTTTTTTTTTTTTTTGCCACTTGTTGGCATAGGAAAAGATCAATACAGCCATAACCTCAGTTGTTGTTGTTGTTGTTCAATTCAGAAACGAATACGCGCTTGAGGCCTGAAGATGTTGCCAGGGCAGTGGCTCTGATCGAAAATGGTGACGCGCACATCTTTCGGCGGGAAACAGCATCATGTCAAAGAATCGCTATTGTTAAGTGAAACAATGACATGAACAATGATAATACATGCAGGAAAACAATTAACCTTATTTCCATGGATCAAACAGTAATGGAACGTGCCACCCCTAGTGGCACTTTCGTTAACTGGATTTCGGTGGGTGAAAGCACAACACAATTGTTCCTTTAACGAAATATTAGCTTTATTGCAGGCCAGGAATGTACACCACACAATAAGCACTGAATCTCACTTGATAGGACACTATAGCTTCCACACTTCCTACTTTCACACTACTGTCCTCGCTATTAATACCTGCAACTCTGCCTTGTACACAAACTACAGTTATTTACGATAGGCAGTCACTCACCTCTACACACTGCTTCGCTGTCCGCTGGCTAGGGAACAGCCCAATGCGTTTCGTAATTCACCACAATATCTCTGTCGCACTAGGTAAGTACACACTCCTCAAACTCAGTCCCTCCGTATGATTCACACTGCCTCGCTGTCTGGAGAATCAGCGTCACTTGGGTTTCGTAACTTCGCAAGTCACGTCGCCATACTACTACTGTCGCTAAGGTAAAAGCACGCACTAGCTCAAAAACACTCCCTCGCTGGTGAGACCGCTTTATATAGCAGGCTGGTGACTCAATGAATGCTTCTAGAACCGTCCAGGATTCACGGCTTCTCGAGATTTCCATCACTGGCTGGGTCACGAATTTTCTGGACCACCCCTTTGTCCTCGCAGCCCCTTGCGTAAAGCGCAGGTAACACACAGAGGCAGAGCATAGCCCGGGGGCGGCTGTGACTCACGCGGCGAGGCGAAACTCACAGCCGTAATAGTAAGTTATATACTGGTCCTAGAGCGTTCATATTTATGGTTTAAATGAAAGTAATGTTGCATTTTTCAAGTGAACGTTTTTTTTTTGCCGACCAGACTAATTTCCATATATTTTTGTTTATTATTATAATTCTTAGTTTTATGTATTTTTGTTTTGTTTTGTTTTATTAGTTTTGGCCTTTTTCAATATTTAGGCTTCCACTCTATATCCGCGTGGCGAAATATTTTGCGGACACCCGCATCCGTGCAAGGCTTTAAATATAGTGACTCTAATCTAACAAAAGTGACACACCACGCTAGACTCGGCTCAGGCCCTTGTGGTCACCTTTCACGCACTGATCCATCAGAATTTCCTGGAGTGATGGCACTGCGTCGCACTTTCATGTGCCCCAATCGGAACTTCATCATCGTTGAAATGTATTTACACCCTCATTGGGCCCTTGAGGCTATTTGGACCAGAAATGGCTGTCTTACGAGCAGCTGATAGATTTCCTTATCTCTACCCCGGTCAGATTACTCGCGGTGCATGAACTCTATCTCGTGAAAGGGTTTTCGAGGATTAACATCTACCTTTATGACCCACTGATAAATATTCATGGCAGTGCGATAGCGCTCCGTACTAAATCCTGTTTCCCTTTGAGTTGGGGGCGCGTCTGTATCTTCGCCCACATTCAACTGACACCACAGCATTGCGACATGTTGGAGATTGCTTCTCCTGGCGCGGCTGGGTCTTAATCACGAGCACAGATTAGTGGTTTCTAGCCTTGCCAGCAGCACAGCCGAGTGTATTGAGTAACGGTCCAAGGCTGCAGAGGATATCATATTCCGCGTATTCCCGCGGGGTATACCTAGACCCTTCGCGTTAAATCGTGAACTACGGCCGCTCAGGCAGCTGCAGCAAGTCCGCAGGTCGCAAGTTCGAATCCCGGCGCTATAATAATAATATCATATGGCCTCGGATGCCGGGTGCAAGCTCTGTTATTTGACACCCAGAGGGTAGCTTGCATGTTGAATTTCGTTGTTCCTTGAAGCACTATCAAAGTCCAGGATGTTAGATATCTAAGCTCCTTGAACACCATAGCTCATTCTAGTAACTAACCCCGTGGCACTACAGCCCTTGAAGGGCCTAGGTCTACCAAGCGACCGCTGCCCAGCCAATTGGCCTGCAGATTTTGGGGTGACGCGTGGTCAGCGCGTCGGGTCCCCTCGTCCGTTAATCTTGATTTTCGTGACCGGGGCACTGTCTCACTGTCAGACAGCTATTCAATTGTCCTCACGAGGCTGAGTGCACCCCTTTCCAAACCTCACGTCAGTTTTAAAATCCCTGACGGAGCCGGGGATCGAACCCGGGGCCTCCGGGTGAGAGGCAGGCGCGCTACCCCAACACCACGGGGCTGGCCTTTCTAGTAGAGAAATGAGGAACTTTGTGTTGGCGGAAACTCCAAAGATTATTTTTTCAAATATGAACATGGCCTACTGAATTCAAATGGGTTCTTTGACATGCCAAGATCGTATAACATGCGTGTCGTAATTTTGCCGCCTTTCAAAAATCACTTACCACGGCCAGGAGCGAACCTGCATGCTTGGGGTTAGTAGACCGACCCGGTGCTGACGGCGTGGTATGTATTTCTTGGGTTTCTCCATACTCCTTACAGGCAAATGCTGCGATATTTCACGTCCGTAACACATCCTACTGGAATCATAGCATAAATGCAGGTTCTCAGACAAGTTCACCACAGAAACGTGGCTGATGATCAAGATGTCCCAAGTCCCTCAACAGCACGATTTACACCGTGTACTGTTCCTCGCCCACATCTTGAACTACAGAAGTACTCTACCAACCCTTAGCAATTCCCCCCTAAACATTGACACATTCTCTCCCTATTCACTGAAATCTGCTCGGCTTCCTCTGGTAATAAATGAATGTTTTCCTACAAAAACCTTCCTCGGAAAATCCTTTACAGAAAGTTGAAAACCGCACCAAAATCCGTCCAGTGGTTCTCATGATTACCCCTTACATCCAAGAATCCGGGACTTTGTTTTATACTATAAGTAGAGATTATAACTGTAAACCTTAACACAGTGATCAGGATCTGATGATGACCACTTGAAGGTCGAAACGCGTAATATTAAAAATGTTCCATTATAGTAGTGATCATAAACTAATACATGTATTTTCTCCAGGAGTGTTTTTTAGATGTTACATGCATTGTTCCCGCCCAATCATTGGGTAAATTCGTGTCGATCGACTGAAGAGCAACACTGAACGATCGGCTTCAAATCTTAACTTGGTGAACATTGGTTGTGTCAGGAACGTGCTTGTGTTGACGCTCAGTAGAGTTACTGGCTTTACATGATCTTTGATAAGCTCAGTGTCACACCACGGGACACGGTAGTCGCCAACTGGACGTGCCGATACTTGCTGTTTGTCTAGGCTCATAACGAGGTTGGAGGGCTGGCGGGAAGGAGGTTTCACGAAATTATCATTAACAGAAAAGCGCACGAATGTGCATAACATAGATTTAGTCCTTGCCATAATCGCATAGTGAATTCTGGTTGTTTTTAGCCTACTTTTCACATTTTGCAAAAATGAGGAAAAAGTAGACTTATGAGATCGATCCGGGAAAATGTGTGTCTGTCTGTCTGTCCTTCTGTCTGTCTGTCTGGCTGGCTGTGTGTGTGTCCCCCCTGTCAACTCCTAAACGGCTGCAGCAATCGAAACAAAATTTGGTAGGAGTAAAGATCTATACCTGAATATCTCACGGCCATATTTGAAAATGATGTCAGTGCTACCAACTGCTGAAAAATTGCAATTGAAGTATGAGCTCCATGTTGGATATCCTGGAAGGTATGAATGGGAGATATTTCAAAATTGGCACACGTATAGATAATTAATATTGCAGTTTAATTTCCAGGAAGCCATACATGGCAGTGTTGCCAAAATGATTATAAGCCTGCTGATAGGTCCAAATTTTAAATGCATATAACTTCTACACTATTAATTGGATTTCAACCAAAATTCGTATGTGCTATGTGTGCATAAGCAGATATGACTGCGCGTATTCTTAAGAGCCACCAGGGCTGCCAACTGTTAATAAATGCTCTCAATTATTTTAATAAAAATAGCCATATATCAGAAAGTATGCAAGCCGACAGCTTTAAACTATGCACACGTATAGTACCTGACATTCTATATTAATTTGGAGTAACTTATATACGTCAGTGCTACCAACATGATTATAAGCCTGCTGATAGTTCAAATTTTAAAATGCATGCAACTTCTATACTAACTAATGGATTTCATTCAAAATTGGCACAACAATAGATCATAATATTTCAGATTATTTCTGACCAATACATGTATGTCATTGTTGTCAACATGATTTTACGCGCGCTGTTAGATCCAATGTTTAACTGCATGTAACGTCCATGATATCCATTGGACTTCAACCAAATTTTGTATTCTGTACCTTAAGAGATGGAACTATGAATATACTCAGTCACCAGGGCTGCCAACTGTAGTTCTGTATTAGGCTACATTATGCCAGGTATACAGTATTTCGAACTAATTAAAAATTTCGATATTACCAACTTAATTTCGTCATTATTCGAGATAGATCCATATAGATTAATCATTGGCATGAATCTTAAATTTTAAGAAAAGTAGGCTCTTTAGATCGTCACGGAACTTCTTGTTACATCGTGTGATGTGATATATGTCACAGAATTGGTCACATAACGAGTACACGCAGAGTTCATTTGGGGCGTGGTAGGACATGTTTTTATATATTTTATGGTGTCTAACTTTATCACCACATGTCTTAGTTTCTGATTGGCGTTGGTCGAGTTCCGGTTGTCATGGCGGGATGTCTGCTCTCTTCTCTTCTCTGCTAGGTGATGGAAGCTGTAATGTTGTCCTTATTTCTTCTACGAGGAAGGGTCCCCGTGCTAATTCATATGTTAGGCGGGAGCGCGTGTATTTTGAGATGCCCATGAAGGTTTTTAGGAATTAGGCTTTAATTATGTCGATGGTGGCCAGATCTCTCTTCGTTAGTCAGTCCCATATCAAGTGGATCCCGTAAGTGAGAATTTTTAGGATCATTGCGTCAAACAGATGCATAGCTGTTTTAAAGATAGCTGCTGTAGATTAATAATGTCGTACATGGCTTTCATGCAAGCCACTGCTCTGTCTTGGATGTGTAATCTGAATGTCCCGGTAGTCTGTAAAGTGATCCCAAGGTATTTAACTGTATTTACTATTTCCACTTTGACCTCTTCATATTGCAAGTTGTCGTCTGCTGCTGCACGCCCACCTTTCAAAAATCCATCTGTTGGGTTTTTATCCAGTTTATTTTCAGACTGTTATTTCGTGCCCATTCTACCAGCGCTGCGAAGGCGTGTAGGAGTTCTTCCTTGTTTGGTGATCCTAGAACCATGTCGTCCGCATATACCTATGTAGATCACTGCGTCATTTCTTGTTACAGCGGCTGTGGCAATATTGAACAGTATGGGACTGAAGGGGGTCACCTTACAACACTCCATTAGTTTGGGTGATTTCCTTTGTTTTGCAGACTGCGTCATCTACGGTGATATTTTTTACTATGATTGATAGGTTTCCTTCTGTATCAGCCGAAATAAGACAAGTACAGCGAAATAGTGGGGTGGTTTCTCGGAGATGCAAGGTAGAAAGTAGAGCTGGTACTCTTAATCGATAAATTTCAGTAATTGAATAATCGATCCTGATAAATCAATAAATTTCTATAAGAAACGATTAATTGATTGGCCTTTTTTGCCGATTAATCGATGTGCTTCACTCCTTTCACTACGCTCTCACAGAAGCAAAACAGACATCACTACTTAGTATAAAACGAAGTCCCCAATTCTTGGATGTTACTGGTAAACTCGAGAACCACTGGATGGATTTTGATGCGGCTTTCACAATTCTGTAAAGGATATCTCGAGGAAGGTTTCTCTAGAAAATAGTTTATTTATGATCAAAGGAAGCCGAGCAGTAACGATTTCAGTGGAAAAGTCGAAAAAAAAACCTGGCGTCCAAGCGCTTTGTAAGCTTACGCTGGGCAGACCGTTAAAAATATCTAAATACTATGCGTGTAAGAATTGTTCAGCATGAAAAGTTCTACAAAAAAGTCTGCTAGAGCATTATGTCTATCTTCAATACATCGCCCACTATAAGTGTTTTTACGTTTTAATTTCTTCCAACCATGTCCATTCAACTACTGAGGCGACAGTTTACGAGCTAGCTAAGGGCGAGTCTATCATCCCTGTTACAGCCTAGCTAGCGGGCGAACCTATTGCTCCCGATACAGCCAGCAGCAAACCGTCGAGTCGTGTTGAGTTAGGACTTCTGAGAAGGGTGGTTGTGTTTGGAGTTTCCCTGGAAGTGCAACTCGGGTTGTCTTTATTTCGCCTGTGAAACACAGTCAAGTTAAGATTGAACCATGACGAATAGAAGGACCTAGTGTGAGGACTCCGCCATTTTAGCACGGTAGTTTCTGGTCCCGCCGCTACAAGCACTGTAAGCGATTATGTCCAACACGTGCTGTGTTTCCGTCGAGCCGGGTCGTAGAAAGTGCGCGAGAAGTTACTGTGTGAGATATTTGTGTGATTTAAATTGAATTTTCTTTGCTTTCAGTTCTTAAATTCAGTTCATTGTGTCTTGTGTACATCAGCGTTTTGTGTTTTGTGTACTTCAAACATATTTCTTATGTGGCTGGGTTCATTTAATAGTTCAACATGCCTTATTGTTTTGTACCTGGCTGTAAGTCAGGGTATGGTCGAGTAGTTGACGATATACGATTTTTTTCACCACCGAAGGATACAAATCAATTTGAAAAATGGGCCAGAGCTATTCCACGAAAGGATACGAAGTTAACGCGTAGTAGTAGAATTTGTCAAATTCATTTCTCTGATGATTTGATAGTAAAATCAGATAATTTTATAGTGAATGGTGAAGAAGTGGAAATCTCTCGTGTGTGGTGGAAGTTACGTCCTGGAGCAGTGCCTCATTTTCCTCCTAATTTACCGAAGTAGTGAGAATAAGTCCCGTAAAGCTCCCAACAGGAAAAAGAATCTCGACACCACCAGAAAAAGAAGAAAGAAGATTGAAGATGGGAGTGGAGCAACGAATGAGGCATTAAAAGGTCAGTCCAATGTTGATAAGAATTTGGGTCATTCTAGTGTACTTACTGATGCTGAAATGACTATAATATTGCTCAAAAGGCGCCTAAAGAATGCTAACCGTAATTTAATTCGCGTTAGATCCCGCCTCAACTCAGCAAAATCGAGAATTAATTTGCTGGAGAAGCAGGTTCGAATTTCACAGGCATTTAATTACAAAGATAACGATTACAGTGGCGGATCCAGGCCTTGCGATGCCCTGGGCGATATGATAAGGTGGGGCCCACAACAATAGAAAAAAAAAATTATCGAATAAAATAGAAAATAGTTTGGTAATAATAATAATAATAATAATAATAATAATAATAATAATAATAAAATAAAGAATAGTTACAATATTTTGAATACACTACAGTAGGCCTAGATTATTTTAATAATATGAAAGAAACCTTTAAGTCACCTTGAATAAGATTATGTAAACAATGAAATATTAAAATATTACTTTGCGACTTTTTTCCCGGCTGAAGACTTGTATTATTTCACTGAAATCTTAACTTGCTAAACGGTCTCGAGAGGTCATAGCTGCACTGAAGAAAGGAAGATGAATTATAAATTAGTTTGAAAAGTATACTTAATTAATTAATTAATTAAATGTAGAAAAATCCATGGCGCGGGGCCCTTAGGACCGCGGAGCCCTGGGCGGTCGCCCTCCTCGCCCTCCCCTGGATCCGCCCCTGATAACGAACACCTTAGCAAGAAATGCCAGGAAAAGTCTCCCAATGGAATGAGGTACAGCAATGAATTCATTTTAGAGTGTTCATTGTTGAGAATAAAATCACCGAAAGGATCCCGTCATTGTCGGCGACATAATCTCTTGCCTGTGCCTTCAGAAAGTCACTTGAGAAAACTTTGTAAAGGACTTAAGTGCCCTTATGGAGTTAATACGCATCGTATAAATGCTATTTAAGACTAGTTTAAGGAAGAAAAGAATGATAATTCACGTTACGGTGTTGTGATTTTCGAAGAAGAGAAGCTAAGAGAAGAAATCGAGTTAAATAGCTTTTCTGATAAAGTAGATGGATTAGTTGATTCAGGTGGACACACACCTGACCTCCAGAAGAACGTACTTGCAAATCACGCTCTAGTGTTCAAGTTCGTACCTTTCGTGCATAATTGGGTGCAGCCAGTTGTTGTTTATGCAAGCAAAAATGCTACTCCAGGGGTTTTTCTCGCAAAAATTCTAATATAGTCTAGGTGATTTTGCAGTTAGAAGAGGCTGGGGCGAGGGTGGCTGGCTTTACTTGTGATGGTAGTCAATCAAATACAAAGGCCAGGAATTCATTAGGAGTCAGTGGCAAGACAAGCTCTCTACAATCTCACATCCTTAATCCTGCAAATGTTACGAGAAAGATCTGGGCTTTCTCCGACTGTATACTCCAGGAATCTGTGCGTTCCGTAACATGCAATGAAGACCGTAGTTCTTATTTCCGTGAATTATATTTTCCATTGTGCCCTGCCGTGCTATTTTAATTGTAACCGCTAATTACTTTTTAAAAGAGTATTAGTTACAAAGTAATTCGTTTCCCTTAGCACCATCCCTAAGACCAGCTGACCCCGGCAGTGTGGAACTTGCCCACTCTAGCGCTGCCTGGCGAGGCGCGCTTGAACTTCAGGAGTCTCCTCACTTTCTCCTTCTATTCGTCATGATTGGACGGAAGGGGGATTTGTATTTCAGGCACCTCGCCATTCTTAAATTACATCTGGCATGAATTTGTTGCACATGCATCTCCATGATAATATAATTAATAGTCCAGTCAGTGATTTTAACCCATCATGCCGAGACGTAAAACGGATATTGGTCGTTGTTCATTGACATTGGAAAAAGAAGAGCACTTGTCACGTAATGCATTCATAACCGTTCCCGGGTGAAGCCGGGTCGGGTTGCTAGTTTAAATATATAATACGTTAAGGTGTATGTTTCACAAAACTCAAGCTCGTCACCAGAGGGAGTTAGAAGGTGTGGTTTCTACCAAAATCTTCCAAATCGTCTCAATAGTACAGGAAAGTCTTGCATTTTTTGAAAAGTCAACGGAAATATATGTATTTCTTTATAAAGTGCTTTGAAATAAATAAACAAGACGATAGCCCCTGGCAGAACTGTGTCGCGTAAAGCCCGCATAGCACTAGAGCTGGGTGGGTAGTCTGTACACATGGGGCGCACACAACCCATTGAGTTCTCGCACGGGGCCGCTTGTTTAATTAATTATATTTTTAAAGAATGTAGCTTCTTTGTGAAAACTTGGCTAGAACAATGTAAAAGAAAAACGCTCCTGTCCTAAATTGTAAACACTGAACAAGAATACCAAATCTTGGCTGAAAACTCATTTTCTATTTTCTAAAGCCTTCCCAATTTGCTTGCTGTTTGTCACAGTTATTGTTAACAAAAACAAGGAAGCACACTTTGTATATAAGGTGCGTTCAAAAAGTAACGAGCCGGAGGCTGGAATGCGCCAACCGGTGACAACATCGGCTAATCGTGGCGTGTGTAACGAGGTGTGGTTCCGACCAGAGCATGGAAGGTCACAGCCCGTCACTAGAGGGCACGCGTCCACGTCACGTGACGATACAAAGCGACTAGCAGCATACATCAATCGTCCAACGCTGCCAGTCGCATTGCCAACAGTGACATGGAGGCGTCAACCGAAGAGCAAAGAGGTGATGTTCGGTTTCTGACAGCGGAAGGAATAGGGGGAACGGACATTCATCGTCGAATGTCACAAGTGTACGGCGAACACTGCATGTCCCTTGCAAGGGTCAAGGCGTGGCACAAGCGCTTCAGGGATGGAGGGATGTCGTTAGCCGAAGATGCCCGGTCTGGGGCAACCCTCTGCGTTACCGATGACAACGTCCAGCTGGTTGATGCACTCATTACCCAGGACCGCCGAGTGACAGTGAACGCCATAGCCACCGTGGTCACTCCACGACAATGCACGACCTCATACGGCCAACACAGTCGCGGCACTCCTGCAGAAATTCAAATGGGAGGTTCTCGGCCACCCTCCATACAGTCCAGACCTCTCTCCCTGTGGTTGCGCCATGTTTGGTCCCCTGAAAAGGGCTCTGCGGGGCCAACGATTCACCTCGGACGCCGACGTCAGCTGTACGTGCGGAACTGGTTCACATCGCAGCCCAGGGAATTTTATGGGACAGCCATTCACCGCCTCGTGTCACAGTGGGACAAGTGCCCCAAGAGCCAGGGCCAATACTTCTAACATACTGGTACTGGTTTCTGTAATTATGCCCCTGGCTCGTTACTTTTTGAACGCACCTTATATTTAGGCTAAAGGTAACTTTTATAGATTTCTATACAACATTCCGGAAATAAGCATAACGTAACTTAATCTTTTACTATCTCGTGTCTACTAATCAATTAATCCATTCTTTGGCTAGCCGATGACTCTATTATTCGTTTAGTCAACTAATCATCTGGCTCCGTGGCTAAATGGTTAGCGCGCTAGGCTTTGGCCCAAAGTGCCTCGGGTTCGATTCCCGGCCGAGCCGTCAGGCATTTTAATCTCCTCGGGTTAATTCCCGTGGCTCGGGCACTGGGTGTATGTGACGTCTTCATTATCATTTCATCCTCATTACGACGCGCAGGTCGCCCACGGGTGTCAACTAGAAAGACCAGCACTAGACCTCTCCGGAGGCCACATGATCATTATTATTATTATTATTATTATTATTATTATTATTATTATACCGACAGCAGTGGCTATGCTCGCTAAAAGCGCAGCGTTAGGTCATGGGGCCAAGCTCTCTGCTGACTCGGTAGACGCGTGGGTTCGAGCCCTACCGTCGGCCGTCCTTGAAATGGTTTTCCGTGGTTTCCCATTTTCAACACCAGGCAAATGCTGGGACGGTACCTTCTTACAGGCCACGGCCGATTCCTTCCACATACTTGCCCAGTTTCATTCATCTTCATCCATTCCATCTCTCATCCCGACGCGCAGGTCGCCCACGGGCGTCGACTAGAAAGACCTGTACTCGGCCTCTCGGGAGGTCATACGAAAAAAAAAAAAAAAAAAAATATTATTATTATTATTGTTGTTGTTGTTGTTGTTGTTGTTGTTGTTGTTTCTTATGGCTAGCCCGGATTCCAATCCATCAGCTTTCTTGCGTTCCAATAGAGTTGTGTGAGGTTGCCTGAAGTTCTAGCAGTCACATCAAGTTTGTTGCAATGTAGCAGGTGCCCCTTATCCATTTTACTTCCAGGTTCGTGACAAAGTGTGCATTCTGCAGATCTCAGGATGTTGATTCGTTTCAGATGAGCTGCAAGGCAGTCATGGCCAGTGTTAAGTCTGAAGAAGGCTACAGCTTCTCTTCTTGGTGTTAATTTATATTGATCCCATTTAGCATCAATGTCCTTCCATAATTTGGTTTCTGCTGTTTTCTTTGCCATTTCTTCATAGCTGTTTTTGATAGTGTTTTTCAAGATCCTTTTTGCTGACATAAAATCAGTCTGACTGACAGGTTGTTGTAGTTTGATACCTTTTTTTGCTAATCTGTCTGCCTCTTCATTACCTGCTATTCCAACATGAGAAGGGATCCTCTGAAATGAGATCTGTTTGTGCAGTTTTTGAAGGGTTTTTATCATACAAAAAATTTCTTTCAATTCTTTATTTTGAGGCTTACAATTTGACGAGACAGCTTGGATGGCTGCTTTTGAATCTGTAATGATAACACATTTTTGATAATCAATGTTTCTGCCTAATAACTGACGGAGTGCATGTGAAATTGCTCTTATCTCAGCATCAAAGTTTGTTTTGTTTTGGCCTGGGAAGTAGAGTGAGAAGAGAGATGAATGTATTATTATTATTATTATTAGTCAGTTAATCGAATGAACGGTCAGTCGCTTAATCTTTCTCGATCAATTTAAAATTATTCGATGAACCGAACGTCCTTCTCACATTTTCTTATTTTGAAGGTAAACGCCAAATTTATTTCTTTAATCGTATGGTGAGTACAACAAGGAAATCATAAGTCCAGGTCCAAGTTCTTCAACCACACAACAGCACTATCAGAAAGATGAAACAGGTCGCTGGGGCTTCTGGAGTAGGCATGAAGAGGGCAGCGCAGGATGACATGGTCCAAGGTCTGCTCCTCTTCACTGCATTCACACATTGGAGAATCCATCCAGCCCCACTTATGGCGCAAGAAATTACAGCGCCCATGCCCAGTTCTCAGTCTGTGGAGGCGACACCATAGTTTTTTTGGGAGGTCAAATCCATTCATTTTCCGAGTTGGATTTATCTCATGAGCATTAGTACCAGATGTTGAATTTGACCACTCTTCCTGCCAGCTCCGGTTTAGGTTAAAATTGTCCCTCAAGAGTCGGCCGGCCAATACACTTGCTGGTCTCCTAGATCGAAGTCGTTGTGGCGATGGGTAACAAAATTCCTGGTGAACTGGTAAAGAGGGAGATGACCGGATCTTCTTTGCTTCTCTCATCAGAGCTTCCTTTCTCCTCAGGTGGGGTGGTGGGCTATGACTAAGAATGGGTAACCAGTGGCAAGGAGTAGACTCTACAGTACCAGTTATGCAGCGCATGGTTTCATTCAACTTAGTATCCACTTTATGCACATGTGCACTTTCCAGCCATACAGGGGCACAGTATTCCGCTGCAGAGTAGACAAGACTAATACCCGTTAATCGTAAGCAGTCAGCCGAGGCTCCCCATGAACTACCACAAAGCTTGTGTAGGATGTTATTCCTTGTAGTGATTTTGTGAGAGAGCTTGGTGAGATGTTCTTTGTAGCTCAGAGTTCTGTCCAGGGTGACTCCTAGATATTTCGGGAAAGGGTTGTACTTTAGTTTATCACCAAGGAATAAATAGACGGCTCGTAGTTTGCGAGTCGGTTGCTAAGATGGAAACATGAAACCTCAGTCTTAGAAGCGCTTGGGATCAACGCCAAATAATAGTACATTATGCAACGAGCCTATAAGGCGAATTATTAAGACACGAGTATGTTCATTCTTCAAATTCGATGCGTATAGAATGTCAACGGAAGGCAAATCAATTGAATCCCAAGTTGAACAGTCATGACATCTGGCGGAAATGTTTCACATAAGAAATCCCTTTGCTGAAGAGAGCTGGGTTATTGATTGGTTTCCGTGGATATAATGTCATATGCTTGCTGCCTCCATGACATTGCTCTCGACGTTGCATTCTATCAGTCAGCAGCCACGAAACTTAGTTCACCAATTCAACACAGAACTGCGAAAGACAAATAATCAATTTAAGGAACAGCCCAGATTAGATGGACATTTTACAATACCTAAGTCCGCCTCGTTCGCTGTCACTCTGGAGGCCTGAGTTTGGTTGCCGATTCTGCCAACAAATTGAATTCTTGTCTGGAGGCTGGAACGGGGTACATCCATCCTCGTGAGGCATAACTAAGAATAAGTGGGTTCGATTCCAACCCCAGCCATCCTAGAAATGGCTTTTCGTAGCTTCCCACATCTACTCCAGGCTAATGCTGGGATGGTTCCTAACTTAAGGCCACGGTCACTTCCTATCCAAACCCTACCTCAATTACAAGTACTCACACTAGTAGTGTGTTCTGGCCCCTCCTCCTCCTCCCTCCTCACAAGATGGCGGCCGTAGCTTAACTTAACCTTGCCTAACCTAACAAGATGGCGGCCGTAGCTTAGTTGCTTTTTTATATTATGCATTAAAAAAAATGTACAAAATGTGAAAACTGAACAAGGGTAATGTAAATAAAATGTGCAATTTAAAATGTATTGTAAAAATTGTAAATATCCATGTGTGCAAAAATGAAAAAAATCAAGAAATGACTATAATCATTTAAAGAAAAAATATCATGCTCTAGTAAACCTTGTTTTTTTATTTCATAGACAATAGGACTTTTATGAAATAGAATACAAAAAATATCAATTTCTCACTCCTTTTTTTAATGTTTATCAACTCAAAAGCCGATATATAAGCCAACACAAAAGCCAATACAAAAGCCAATACATATGCCAACATATCGTTTTTAATATTTTACTTGTTTTATATTGTAAATTATTAACAGTTAAGAGTGTATTGTTTAAGACCACTCTATTTCTAAACATAGCTAGAGACTGTTGAGGGTTAACAATTGCATTAATAGTGGGACATGGGGATAGCAATTAAGGGACACTGGGACTGAAATTTGTGGAAAATGTCGATTTTCGGTATTTTCCATATTAATACACCCCTATCCCCTGCGGATCATATAGCAGTGTTTTTATCCGAATTCCGCCATTTTTAAAGCCCTGGCGAAGCTTTAAAATGCACGGTGTGTCCTTTAATCGCCCCAGCACAGTAAGTGTCCTGAAGGTTCTGAGTCTTGGTGTTTCTACAATCGATGTATCGCAGCTGGTAAAACACCACAGAGTCATGACAAAATGGCTGTAGAACTTTAAGAACCCTTAGTTGTCAAGATTATGCCTGTTTATCAAAGGCTGGCATCAGATGAGCTACTATCCAGATACATCCGTGGTGCTACTGAAAATCAGAATGAGAGTCTGCATTCTGTTATCTGGAGGAAGTGCCCAAAGGAGATTTTTATTTCACGGAAGATACTTGAAATTGCTGTTAGTAATTCTGTAGCAGAATTCTAGATGGGGTGTAGTGCAACAACAGAGTTGAAATCAGGAATAAGACTAACTTCAGTATCTCATGTCACAGCATAAACCCTTGAAAGATGTGACAGTCGCAGGAAGAATGTAAGTCCGCGGTCATAATTGGAGAAGCGAAAGGCATGTCGACGGAGGGTGAAACTAACAGAAATGAAGGAGGAGGCTGCAAAACAGAAGAAGGAGGATGTCACCTATGCTGTAGTACAATCCTAATGTCATTGGTAAGTTGAAACCGTGTAAATTGTGCATCATTTTAGAAAATTGCTGTTTTCTCGGATTCACTTCTTCAGGCATTCAAAATGTTACTCGCGTCATAAATCTTATGATATTGCTTTCAAAATGGGAATTTATTATCTTCATTGCAATGACTATAAACCTGCGGATCGTTTTTTAGATTGCACTTTTGGTATGGCTGCAAAAAAAAATTAAAACTGGAAAAAATACGATTTTTTGTAGAAAAAAAACTTGGATATGAAAAAAAATTAATTTCTTGACACTCATTAATGCAATTCAAAATCGGATCCGTAGGTTTCTTCCAATTGTTATAGTGCAATAGAATATTACCTAAAAGTTACACTATCTTGGTTTTTTTTACGCGGCTGACCTTTATAAAACTTGAATAATTAGCACAATAAATGTAAAAAATAATTAATATCTGGAGAACTAATCAACTTACAATGCTCACGTTTCCCACAGTGGTTTATAATATGACTATTCACCACCATATAAAATTTCAAAGCTGTAACTCGGTTTATATAGAATTTGAAAATTTCAGTCCCAGTGTCCCTTAAGAAAAACAGACAATACCCATACAATATTTTTATTTATTTAATGTAAGTACTTTTACAATAGTTACATACAAAATACTTTCTTTTGTCTATTACTATTTAGTCCTTTTCGATCCACTTGCATATCAAGGGCAGATGACTTAGTAGTTCAGCCCCTTAAAACAACAACAACAACACCTTTTGCATAGTCTGTGATGATAATGACTCTTGAGACGTGGAAAATGGATTAAACATAACTTTTACAACAGGGGTTAAATGTTGTTCAATAAGCAATGAACTATTTTGAGTAGCAACATCTTTCTCTTGTCACTCATGCCTTGAAGCCTCCATGGCACAGGAAGTCCTACAGTAACTCATACAAGTCCCTAGCCTTATTGGTTCGCGAAATATTTACAAAAGTGTAGTTAGGCCCTTTGTTAAAATTTCAAAAAATAGATTCAAAAAAGGGGGCATCTGCTCGAGTCCAATAATACCTCGCAGGTCAAAATCCCATAATGGATTCAGGAAATATCAACAAAAGTCTAGTTAGGCACTATCTCAATTTAAAAAAAAACTATATTCTAAAGAGGACATCAACATGAGTCATTTGACACCACGTAAACGTCTCTAGTCTTATTGGTTTGCGAGATATGATAAAAAGTCTAAAATCATGTTTTTACCCCCAAAATGACTGTTTCCCTCATACTCAAAAAACTTTAACCTATTAACAACATAAAGAGGGCTTCGAGACAAGCCATTTGACACGTCACACGTCCAAATCCCACCATGCGTTCGTTATTTATCGGCAATGTTCGCGAGAAAGTAGGCTAAAGGGTCAGCGTAGCCGAGTGTTCAGTTGCAACTCTTGCATTGCATGACGTCAGCTTAACTAGGCTAGTTCCATAGGTTAGGTTAGGTGAGGTTAAGTTAAGCTACGACCGCCATCCTGGCCTCGTAGGTTTAGGTTAGGTTAGGTTAGGCTAGGTCAAGTTAAGCTACAGCCGCCATCTTGTGAGGAGGGAGGAGGAGGAGGGGCCAGAACCATCCAAAAGACACTACTCACACTAGTACAGACATCACAGTGACACAGGTTATCAGACAAATTCTACACACACCCGAGTACACGGGGCTACATGACCACGATGTCGCAAAGCCCTAACGAAACAACAACAAATACTACTTAAAGAGATCGTATATTGGCTTTCACGGCCGGTGAATTAAAACTCGGGAATTCTTCTAGGTTTGTGCCGTGAAAGCCAATATAGTCTATCATCTTCATAGGGAGGTTAATGCTGCTTGAGCTTTTAGTTCTCGCAGTAAAGTAGTGCAGTTGCACTCTATATAAATGGAGGTAGCGCGCAGTTCGTTACTCCTGTGGGGGTCCGGGCGGGGACACCAAGAGCCCGCCGATGAGCCAGCATGGTGTCCTAGGCAAAACTCCACACAAGACACGGCACACACCTAGAAGAATTGCTGAGTTTTACTACTTAAAGACTTATATTGCGAGGGATATTGCTTGGTTTGGTAGGGTATTTCTTTGCGGCGGTCTACAACTGCTATAGGAATACTCATTTGTTGTTCGGGTTTCATTGTAAGGTACGGCCTGTTGATCATCTCTTGATGAATGCAATTTGCATTTGGCACAGGCTAGAGTAAAATGTGGCTTTCCACCGATGTCTCAGTCTCACTCCGTTCGTTCGTTATCGTTTTATCCTCCAGGGTTGACTTTTCCCATGGACTAACCGAGGGATCCTACCTCAACCGCCACCAAGGGCAGTGTCTTGGAGCTTGAGACTCTGAGTTAAGGGACACAACTGGGGAGTGTGACTACCACTTAGCCCAGGCGGCCTCACCTGCAAAGGGTGGGAGGAGAGGGAGGGTTAGGCAAGGAAGATGGAAGGAGGCGGTCGTGGCCTTACGTTAAGTACCATCCTGGCATTTGCCCGAAGACGAAGTGGGAAACCACGTAAAACCACTTCGAGGATGGCTGAGGTGGGAATCAAATCCCCTCCACTCTTTTGGACCACCCGAGGCTGAGTACACCCCGTTCCAGTCCTCATACCACATTTCAAATGTCGTGGCAGAGCCGGGAATCGAACCTCGGACCTCCGAGGTGGCAGCTAATCATGCTGACCACTACACCACAGAGGCGACTCAGTCCCAATCATGGCTGTCATTATCTGGGAGCTGTGAGGTATGGGCGGTGCTGAGTACAGCTAGTGTCTGTGGATGCTGTCAAAGGTTCAACTCATAGGGTCAGTGCAGCTGTACTGACTCAGTGAGGAAAGCAATGGCAAACTACCTCACTCCTCACCTTGCCTAGTATGCCCCATTATAGTGCTGCTTTGAGGTTTTGTGGGTATCCCCCGACCTAACCTATGGTACCGTAGTAGTTTTTGAGGATCGAACCAGCCTCAGCTTCACTAATCCGTAACCGTAAGAAATACATTTACACATACCACAAAAACACAGGTCACCAGACACACACAAGTACAGGGGCTGATAACCGAGTCCCTAAAATTGCCTGGATAGCGCAGGGGGTAATCCAGATGGCTGCTATTGATCTCTAGGTTTCCAGTTCAACCCATTGCAGTCGTTACGCCAGCCTCAGTGCTACGGCTACGGTTTCTTTTTAGCGTATGGCTCTCAGTGCCGGAAGTATCTGAGGATATGTTTGGCTCGCCCAGAGTTTGTAGCTGCTTCTGTGTGGACACACATGGGGTGAGCTACAAGTACCGTCGCATGTGGAGTGTTGTCTGTGGAGGAAATTGTGAATGTAAGTACAAGCAGTTGGTAGGTAGCGGCTGTGCCTTTAGTTAGGGGCCAACCCCTGCATTTGCCTGGAAGGAAGATGGGAAGACCAACTTCAAGGTTGCCGGCGAGATGATTCGAACCTCCTCGCCTCCCGGATTTGAGCAACTGCCTGCTGCCACGCCGTAACGACCACGGCTACAGTGCTTGTGTTTCACTGTACAGGGCACGACTGTGTAGCACAGACGAGGGATCCACTGTAATTACCGCCGACGCTCGTATTGCCCTGCATTAGAGACGTGCGCGACGCTTTATGGCGTCTCCACGTGATGAAGGGACGTCTGGCGTCAGGCTAGAACTGTTTTTCTTCCGCCAAGCCCAGTGGCCCCTGTTAATTCCTGAGGAATGTTGAATTCTTCCTGGTAATAAAACCCGCCCGCATGTCATCTCGTTAAGTGGAGTCGGCACGTGTCGTCCTCACACATACACTTAGCAGCAATTCGCTCAATCTACAGAGTTCAATGACGACAAAAGTTACCAGCGGCATTTGAGTCGCGTTCTATGGTCTCGATCGATTCCCGGCACTGCCAAGATGATGATGATGATAATGGTTGTTTCAAGGGGCCTAACATCTAGGTTATCGGCCCCATATGGTTTGGGTGATAGTGAAAGATGAGATGAGAATGAAAACTATAACTAATACTAACTACAGACTTACATACTAGAAGAAAAAATGTAAACAAATAAAGGATAAGGCAAATAAAGGACAGGAAGAAAATAAATGCCCTCAACCTTCGAAGAATGAGGATTGAGGGACTTGGAAGGAAGGAGAGCAATGAAGGCATATAGGAAAGGGAAAGAGGAGAGGTCCTCCCCAAATTCAGCGGAAAAAGGGGAAAATACGGACCCAGCTCATGAATCCCTCGGGGTCACCAACTCCCAAACTCACCAGCCGTGAGCCCCTGAGGGTGTAGCAATATCCAGGGTGCACCAGAAGTGGTGGGGCTACATACACCCTGCCTCCTTGAGGGCCTTGAGCATAAGGCAAAAGATAACATGAAAAGAAAAAGAAGACTGACCCCTCGCAGAAGGAGGGTATCAGGAAAGATGAGCCAAAGGCCAATTAAGGCGGAAGAGGAAGAGAAACCCTAGGCCTCGATTACGCTTTTACCGTCGGGGTCGGAAGAGAACAAGAGTTGACCAAGAGAGGTCGACAGGAAAGAAGACGGAGAGGAGCCCGCACAAGTTAGTGGAAGCAATGCCGGACTCCTGTGGTCACCAACCCACGTCCCACAAGTTGTGAGCTCCTGCGGGAGCTCTTCCAAGAAATGTAAATGTTGTCGAAGAGTTGGAACGAAGTACATTCAGTCTTGTGAGGTGAAACTGATAAGAGATGGGTTCAATTCTTACGTCAGTCGCCCTAACCGTAGTTTTCCATGGTTCCCCACTTCTAATCCAGGCAAATGCCGGGATGGTTCCTAACTTAAGGGCATGGCTGCCTCCTTCTAAATGTAGAAATACACAGACTGCTACAGCCATCATAATGGCGCAGGTTATCAGGCACATTCCACTCATAGGACAACATGACCTTGATATTTCAAAGCCCCCAAATGAATCATCAACAACAATATTATAGAACGCTTTTCATTCGGTCAACACAAATTGTGCCCTAGTACATCAGGGGGGAAGACAAGTATTGCCCTATCTTCAGCTTGGAATATTCATTCCACAGCTTCTTTACATTTGTACAAGATTATCTCCATTCTGACAACTTCAATCTCAACCTAATTCCTGTTCCTTCTTCAGGCTAGTTTTATATCAAGATTTATTTCTTTCGTATCATCATATGTTATTATTTCAGTAGTATAGATCCCTCCCGCAGCGCTCACAAGCGACCGATTGTGACACAGGAGCATTCAAATGAAAGAGAATAGACATTAGCAGTGACAAACTGCACTGTAATTTCATAGATATCTATCTTAAGACTTAAACAAGAAGTTCCGTGAAGAACTATACAGCCTACCTTTCATGCCAATGATTGTTCTACAGAATATGAACCTATCTAGAATAATGACGAAATTAAGTTGGTAATATCGAAATATCTAATTAGTTCAAATTATACCTGGTATAATGTAGCCTAATAGAGCACTACAGTTGGCAGCCCTGGTGACTGAATATATTCTTAGTTCCACCTCTTAAGGTACAGAACACAAAATTTGGTTGAAGTCCAATGGACGTTACATGCAGTTAGATACTGGATCTATCAGCACGCGTAAAAGCATGTTGCCAACAATACCATGCGTGTGCTGGTCAGAAATAATCTGAAATATTATGATATCTTGTTGTGCCAATTTTGGATGAAATCCATTTGTTAGTATAGAAGTTACATGTATTTTAAAATTGGATGTATCAGCAGGCATAGAATCATGTTGGCAGCACTGCCTTGTATCAATTACTCCAAATTAATCTAGTATGTCAGGTGCTATACGTTTGCAAAGTATAGAGCTGTTGGCTTGCATACTTTCTGATATATTGATATTAGGGTAAAAAGAATATAGACAGCATTTATTAACAGTTGGCAGCCCTGATTGCTCTTAACAATACTTATAGTCATATCTGTTATGGTACACATAGCACATACGAAATTTGGTTGAAATCCAACTGATAGTATAGAAGTTACATGTATTTAAAAAATGGCACTATCAGCAGGCTTAAAATCATGTTGGTAGAACTGACGTATATAAGTTACTCCAAATTAATCTAAAATGTCAGAATATACGTGTGCATAGTTTAAAGCTATTGGCTTGCATACTTTCTGATATATTGGTATTTGGATAAAAAATAGAGAGAGCAATTATTAACAGTTGGCAACCCCGGTGGCTCTTAAGAATACGCTCAGTCATATCTGTTTATGTACAGATATTACATACAAAATTTGGTTGAAATCCAATTGATAGTGCAGAAGTTATATGCATTTAAACATTGGACCTATCAGAAGGCTTAAAATTATTTTGGCAACACTGTCATGGTTGGCCTCCTGGAAATTAAACTGAAATAGTATTATCTACATGTGTGCCAATTTTGGAATAGCTCCCATGCATACCTTGCAAGATATCCAACATGGAGCTCAAATTTCTAGTGCGTTTTTTCAGCAGTTGGTAGCACTGACATAATTTTCAAATATGGACGTGAGCTATTCCGGTGCACATCTTTACTCATACTAAATTTAGTTTTGATTGCTGCAGCCGTTTAGGAGTTGATAGGGGGGGACACACACACAGCCAGCCAGACAGACAGACAGACAGAAGGACAGACAGACAGACACACATTTTCCCGGATCGATCTCATAAGTCTACTTTTTCCTCATTTTTGCAAAATGTGAAAAGTAGGCTAAAATTGTACGAAGTGTGCGATATGCAGATACTGTTGCTGTAGAATAATACGCTCCATAATTGCTGTCCACTTCATATTTTGGCCGCTGTGACGCCTGTTTCATGTCATTTTAACATTCTGAGGCCTTTTCATTATCATTTTGCATGGACTCAGCTCACAAATGACATTAGTAGTGACGAATTGCATTGTTTTATCTTGGGATAAATATAATACTTCTTTCATCTTGAGTCGATATTAATTTGCTTGCCACGGTGGGTGAGTGGTTATCGTGTCGGGCTACCAACCGCAAGCTTGCAGGTTCGCTCCTGGCCGTGGTAAGTGTTTTTTTGAAAGGCGACAAAAATCACGACATGCATGTCATACGTTGTTGGAATGTTAAAGAACCCATTTGAATTCAGTAGGCCGTGTTCATAATGGCAAAATGAAACTGGGGATTTTCCGCCAACACAAAGTTCCTCATTTGTCTACTAGAAAGCGCTATAGTGTTCAAGGAGCTTAGATATCTAACTTTCATAGTGCTTCAAGGAACAACAAAATTCGTCGTACAAGCTGCCCTCTGGGTGTCAAATAACCAAGCCTGCACCCGGCACCGAGGCCATACGATATTATCTTCTAGTTTGTAGGTCAGTAATTATAGTTGTAGGTTTTATTTGATCATCTTTCATTTTCACTATCACCCAATCCATTAGGGGCCGATAACCTCGATGTTAGGCCCCTTAAAACAACAATTATAATCATCATCAGAATTTGTGTGATAACCTGTGTCCTTATAGTAGTAGTAGTAGTAGTAGTTGTTGTTGTTGTTGTTGTTAGCCTACTTTTCACATTTTGCAAAAATGAGGAAAAAGTAGTCTTATGAGATCGATCCGGGAAAATGTGTGTCTGTCTGTCTGTCTGTCTGTCTGTCTGTCAGTCTGTCTGTCTGTCTGTCCTTCTGTCTGTCTGTCTGGCTGTGTGTGTGTCCCCCCCTATCAACTCCTAAACGGCTGCAGCAATCAAAACCAAATTTAGTATGAGTAAAGATGTGCACCGGAATATCTCACGTCCATATTTGAAAATGATGTCAGTGCTACCAACTGCTGAAAAAACGCACTAGAAATTTGAGCTCCATGTTGGATATCTTGCAAGGTATGCATGGGAGCCATTCCAAAATTGGCACACATGTTGATAATACCATTTCAGTTTTATTTCCAGGAGGCCAACCATGACAGTGTTGCCGAAATAATTTTAAGCCTTCTGATAGGTCCAATGTTTAAATGCATATAACTTCTACACTATCAACTGGATTTCAACCAAATTCTGTATGTAATATCTGTACATAAACAGATATGACTGGGCATATTCTTAAGAGCCACCAGGGCTGACAACTGTTAATAATTGCTCTCTCTATTTTTTAAAATCGAAATACCAATATATCAGAAAGTATGCAAGCCAACAGCTTTAAACTATGCACACGCATATTCTGACATTTTAGATTAATTTGGAGTAACTTATATACGTCAGTTCTACCAACATGATTATAAGCCTGCAGATAGTACCAATTTTTAAATACATGTAACTTCTATACTATCAGTTGGATTTCAACCAAATTTCGTATGTGCAATGTGTACCATAACAGATATGACTATAAGTATTGTTAAGAGCAATCAGGGCTGCCAACTGTTAATAAATGCTGTCTATATTCTTTTTACCCTAATATCAATATATCAGAATGTATGCAAGCCAACAGCTCTATACTTTGCACACGTATAGCACCTGACATTCTAGATTAATTTGGAGTAATTAATACAAGGCGGTGCTGCCAACATGATTCTATGCCTGCTGATATGTCCAATTTTAAAATACATGTAACTTCTATACTAACAAATGGATTTCATCCAAAATTGGCACAACAAGATATCATAATAATTCAGATTATTTCTGACCAGCACAGGCATGGTATTGTTGGCAACATGCTTCTACGCGTGCTGATAGATCCAGTGTCTAACTGTATGTAACGTCCATTGGACTTCAACCAAATTTTGTATTCTGTACCTTAAGAGGTGGAACTAAGAATATATTCAGTCACCAGGGCTGCCAACTGTAGTGCTCTATTAGGCGACATTATACCAGGTATATTTTGAACTAATTAGATATTTCGATATTACCAACTTAATTTCGTCATTATTCTAGATAGGTTCATATACTGTAGAATAATCATTGGCATGAAAAGTAGGCTGTATAGTTCTTCACGGAACTTCTTGTTGTTGTTTGTGACTGCTTGTAGCACATCGTAGTTTGCTGCGGCCGTAAACGTGAATATGATAGGCTATTTCGTGTCAGTGATCGGGATTCTGTTCGTTTCCCTCTCGGTTCCCGGGGCTTACTGACTCCTGTAAGCCCGGACAGTACAGAGCACGAGGCATCACTGGGGGCTGCCCACCTTGAATGGTCGGAGTTAACCAAGTTCATTTGAAATCGTAAGTCTGATAATATATATTTCCCACTTGAACGATAGTTGAGTTGAGAGGAAGTGTTACACCTTACTGAGGGAGAGAGAGAGAGAGAGAGAGTTGTGTACTATAATCTGTCTCTTTCTCTTCTAGGTGAGTCCACTGAAAGCAGTTGATGGGCCGCGTCATAGGTATGTCTAGCTATAGTACCAAATGAACCCGTATGAGATGTAATTGCTAGAATTCTGATTTTCCGTGGTTTCCCACTTCATCTCCAGGCAAATGCCAGGATGGTACCTAACGTAAGGCCACGGCCGCCTTCTTCCCTCTTCCTTGCCTAACCCTCCCAATCTTCTCTCATAAGGCCCCCTGTTTTGCAGGTGAGGCCGCCTGGGCGAGGTGCTAGTCCTACCTCCCCAGTTGTCCACGACCGATTTCGTAGTTTTGTTCTTGTGCGCTTTTTTTTATCATAGTCATGTTTGTGGGTCTTTGAGAATATTTGAAGTTGGTTGGTTGGTTCCTCAGGTTAGGGGCTGCGACAACGCGGTCATGTAGCCCCGTGTATTTTGGGTGTGTGTAGAATCTGTCTGATAACTAGAGACCGGATTTTAAAGGGAAAAATATTCAATAAAAAAGGACCAAAAAAGGGGAAAATATTCTTTAAAAAAGGGATTATTTAAGAAGGGAACTGGTCAAAAGAATAAAGGAAATAATAAGGTGTGCATAATCAATCAGTTTATCACTTCTAATGTAACTTTACTGCATTAAAGAATGGTATCAATTACATGTCCAACATTTGAGTATGTTAAGGATATAGGCCTATTCTCTTTTATGTAGTGTCCTTGTGTTACAGTGTTTATTGCATTAAGAACGAATTGAACCTGATGACATTTAACATTTCAATATGTTTGAAGGTCAAATTTTGTCTCTTTGAATTTAAAATATCTTTATACAAAGAAAATGAGCGCTCTACATCAACGGAAACCAGTGGGGAATACTTGGTTTTTACTCTAAACTCTAAATCAGTGCACTTGACTCGATTTTCAATGTCTGGATTCTTTGATAAGCTTGCCTTAAATTTTTCTTTTGCGAATCCCTCAAGCATGTTGTCAGTTCTTTCAACCACACTCCACTGCACCTTCTTGGATAAGCACTGTTCTTCCAGTTGCAAGATGGCGGCAGGAAGAAATTTGAACGTATGCACTGCGTACAGCTCTATCTCCAAATTCGGGTCACTCAGCAGGTCCTTCGCTCGGCCCACAGCTGCAGATTCAACATCGTCCAAAGAGAGTATAAATTCCTTTATCTTAGTGAAATGTTCACAAAGGAAAACAGCACATGAAATCCATGTCCCCCATCTAGTTATGATGGGAAACTTAGGTAGTGGTAGGCCTGTAACTTCCTTCTAAAGCTGTATTCTACTTGGAGCTTTAATCAGTGTCTTCTTAAGTTCGGATATGAAGGCATTTGCAACAATATATTCAACCCGTATTTCTTCACATACCCTATGCAAAGCATGAGCAATACAAGTTGTATGGTGAAGATTAGAATACATAGGCTTCAACTGTGCAAATGCTGAGACCATGTATGATGCTTGGTCCGTAACAACTTGCCACACTTTGTTGTACTGTGTTCCTGATGGCCAGAGTTTAAAACAACAGTCATTGAAACTCTGCATTATAGATGTAGAGTTTACTTTTTCCAACTCGTACATGGCAACCAACATTGGTTTTGATGGGTCTCCTGTCAATGGCATCACAAGAATATTTAGAACAGCTCTTGAAAGTGAATCAGTTGCTTCATCCAAAATGAAGCAAACTGGATGGTCTCCAACAACCTCCTTAACTTTTTGTACATTAGCTTCATAAATTGGTTGTAGGTAACTCTTTCTAAGTGTACTTTCATCAGGGACAGTGCGTTGTGTGTATTTTTCGAAGAAACTCTTCATTGCTGGGTTATTTACCTTATTTAAAGGAATTCCACACTGAACAAAGGTAACTGTGAGGTCACTGAAAAAAACGTTTCGTTCCCTGCATTTTTGTTCGGCCTTCTGAAAAGATTCCTGTAAAAATGACTGTTTGGAAACTTTCGCACGAATAGCTTTGTTTTTCTCATGTTTGGCATACTTGAGATGCTGGATTATTCTGTCCTTTATATGTTTTCCATCAACTTTAATATCAATATCACATAGAGAACATCGAATAACGGTACCATCCGTTTCGATTAAATCGTCCTTGAAACTGCTTACCGCTCTTCGCATTTTACTGCTAAAAGACGACTTCGCCATCACTATTACAAGCTACTGCTGCCACTTAACGGTGCGTGCTATTCTCTATGACTCTGTTTCTGCTACTGAGGCGAGCAAGCTACTGTAACCAAATAGGCTGTAACTGCTTCACACATTCTGGAGGGGATGCGACGAGTCTAACAACACCTGAGGGAGTGGTGAGGCGGTGCAGTGGGCGAGTTCAACTGTGGGGTGAGTTCGGTGTAGAAACCGTGTTAATTCTTTCTTCCCTTACGCTACATCGGTATTTTATGCAGGCATTTTCCCTCAAAGTGAAATAAATTCTTGAGGTTTTGCCGTATATTCTAAAAAAAAGGGAAAATAAGTGCAGATGTAGGAGAAAAAGGAACAAGGGCTAAAAAAGGGAAAAAAGGGAAGTTAAAACACGGCAATCTTGAGTTTTAAATACAGTTTAAGTCCATAGTAACGATTATTTCTTGTTCCCAATTAAATTAAAAAAAAGGTATTCCCTTTAAAATCCGGTCTCTACTGATAACCAGTGTTAAGTGTGATGGCTGTATTAGTGTGTGTTACCTGTAATTCAGGTGAGGACTGCAGACGTACAATTTTCAAGTAGTTCCCATGTTTACTACCAAATGCTACCGTCAACGACGCCTGGCTGTGATATTGGTTACTAGATGCCACCGCAGTCGGCTCCTGGCAATGAACGTTGGAACATAGCGTCACACGAGTGTAATTAGTGGAAGGTTCTTTTGCATGCCATAAATCTATGGCATGGGACCGCCGGCTTTACTTCCCCTCCGAAGAAAGGCATACTGAGGGATTTTAACGCTCTTAATAAATCCGACGATTTCGGCCGGGTTTGAACCAGCAACCTTGGGCATAGAAGCGCAGTATGCTATTAACTACGCCACCGAAGCTGCCAGAATAGTTGAAGACTTACCTCCACTCTGTACTTATAACCACTCCCCTGTGGCATCGCTGTTTCTAACAAGCGAATGGGGAGACATCTAGTATCGCATTGTTGCGCTCCCCCGGTGTGACGTTATGTTACATGCTCGGCTGACAAAGTGCTCATCATACGTGTGGCACGAATATCAAAGTGAACGATGGCTTAAAAGCCCAGATGGGGGAGAGATAGCACCAGGTGCCTCTTGCTTCCACGTAATGGTCCTCTCGCCTGAGCGACACAGCCATTTCAAATACTTGATAATCAGTTGGTCAGCACAGTGCAATCCCAATGTCACCAGGACATGCGTGAGAACAACCTGGAAAATTACATATGATATCCAGGGAATGTGTGCTGATAATCAGGCTGCAGTGAGAGTTGATGGTTCGAGGAGAACTTCTATCATCTCATCACACACGACCATCTCATCCATCTTTCGAGTATTATAGATTTCAAACCATCATTTCATCTTACTTCCGTTTCTTAAAAAAATGAAAAACAATAAGTTCCGTAAAGAAACTATACAGCCTACTTTTCATGCCAATGATTATTCTACAGTATATGAACCTATGTAGAATAATGACGAAATTAAGATGGTAATATCGAAATATCTAATTAGTTCAAAATATATCTGGTATAATGTAGCCTAATAGAGCACTACAGTTGGCAGCCCTGGTGACTGAATATATTCTTAGTTCCATCTCTTAAGGTACAGAATACAACATTTTGTTGAAGTCCAATGGACGTTACATGCAGTTAGACACTGGATCTATCAGCACGCGTAAAAGCATGTTGCCAACAATACCATGCGTGTGCTGGTCAGAAATAATCTGCAATATTATGATATCTGTTGTGCCAATTTTGGATGAAATCCATTTGTTAGTATAGAAGTTACATGTATTTTAAAATTGGACATATCAGCAGGCATAGAATCATGTTGGCAGCACTGCCTTGTATTAATTACTCCAAATTAATCTAGAATGTCAGGTGCTATACGTGTGCAAAGTATAGAGCTGTTGGCTTGCATACTTTCTGATATATTGATATTAGGGTAAAAATATATATAGACAACATTTATTAACAGTTGGCAGCCCTGATTGCTCGTAACAATACGTATAGTCATATCTGTTATGGTACACATAGCACATACGAAATTTGGTTGAAATCCAACTGATAGTATATAAGTTAAATGTATTTAAAAATTGGTAATATCAGCAGGTTTATAATCATGTTGGTAGAACTGACGTATATGAGTTACTCCAAATTAATCTAAAATGTCAGAATATACTTATGCATAGTTTAAAGCTGTTGGCTTGCATACTTTCTGATATATTGGTATTTGGATAAAAATAGACAGAGCAATTATTAACAGTTGGCAGCCCTGGTGGCTCTTAAGAATACGCTCAGTCATATCTGTTTATGTATAGATATTACATACAAAATTTGGTTGAAATCCAATTGATAGTGTAGAAGTTATATGCATTTAAACATTGGACCTATCAGAAGGCTTAAAATTATTTTGGCAACACTGTCATGGTTGGCCTCCTGGAAATTAAACTGAAATAGTATTATCTACATGTGTGCCAATTTTGGAATAGCTCCCATGCATACCTTGCAAGATATCCAACATGGAGCTCAAATTTCTAGTGCGTTTTTTCAGCAGTTGGTAGCACTGACATCATTTTCAAATATGGACGTGAGATATTCCGGTGCACATCTTTACTCATACTAAATTTGGTTTTGATTGCTACAGCCGTTTAGGAGTTGATAGGTGGGGACACACACACAGCCATCCAGCCAGACAGACAGACACACATTTTCCCGGATCGATCTCATAAGTCTACTTTTTCCTCATTTTTGCAAAATGTGAAAAGTAGGCTAATAACATTTACATACACGCCTTTCTTTCTCCTCTTTCTCTCTTCTACAGCACCGCTCTCCACAAACAACATCCATTACTTGTCATCTCATCTCATTTCATCAAACGTCATCATCCATTTCCTCCATCCCATTCACTACCAAAAAAAAAAAAAACTTTAAAATTACAAAAATTTCAAAATTTACAAAATTACTAAATTTAAAAATATGAAAATCTAGCCCCTCCGTGGCTCAGGCGGCAGCACGCCGGCCTCTCACCGCTGAGTCCGTGGTTCAAATCCCGGTCACTCCATGTGAGATCTGTGCTGGACAAAACGGAGGCAGACAGGTTTTTCTCCGGGTACTCCGGTTTTCCCTGTCAACATTTCATTCCAACAACACTCTCCACTATCATTTCATTTCATCTGTCATTCATTTAATCATTGCCCCAGAGGAGTGCGTCAGGGCTCGGCAGCCGGCACAGTTCATATCCTCGCCGCTAGATGGGGGCTTCATTCATTCCATTCCTGACCCGGTCGGAGACTGGAAGCAGGCTGTGGATTTTTTCAAAAATATGAAAATCTCAACATTCCTAAAAATTCAAAATTTCACAAATTACAAAACTTAAAAAATTCTCAAACTTGAATCTTAGCCAAGAGGTCCATCCGACTTTCTCTACTCCCAATTGCACTCTTCAACACCTCCACCTTCCCTTCTCCAACTCTTCCTCCTCTCCTGGCCCAAGAGATGTTGCGGCCACCCTCCATGGGTGAGAATGAAATGACTTATTATACTGTATATAGATATTCAAGGAGTGAGGCACAGCTGTAAGCTCTCATCACTACACCCATTCGCTTGTAATAACTAGGACTCGGATTCTTAGGTAAATAAATATTTTTTTAATGCAAATACATATTTTAAGCATTTTTTCTATAAATATATAAATTCCTGCTTTTCACTTATTAGCACATAAAAAGACAAAATATTTACATTTTTAAAAATCGTTCAGTTTATTGCATTTTTGTTCTGTGTTACTTCAACGGGGAAGAACCTGTGAGCTATCTAATCTTCATGCAGAGCGTATGCCAGCTTGCAACTGTGTTATTCTTAACTTGTCGCCCCGTGCCACTCACTGTTGAAGCCGGGGATTTCGTTGTTCATGGCCATATTGCACCACGTGCTAGACCTCCCCCAGCTACCTGGAATCAGTGTCCCGCGCATGCAGTTCATTTCTGGCACTGTGAAGTGTAAGGCAGTTCTACGTTGCCTAAAGTAAAAACAACTACAAGGTATCGTCTGTTGCAGAATTTAAAGATAAGTTTACTTCTTATGCGGGCTTTCTGTTGTGGGAAAGCAACCAAAGCTGAACAACACCCCAAGGGCAAGGAAAATATTGACGCAGTTTCGTGCCTTCAGAAGAAGTGTTTTGCGATAATCGTCGGTCATTTGTGATTGACAACCTGAAGATGTATCTCGTTGTGTATTGTAATGCTTCAGCAGTCAGTGAGACATAGACTAAATTGTATTCGTGAGTGCTGCATATTGTTTATATTCACATTAATAAACTAAATTATAATTAAATATTTTTACTTTTTTGTCACATATTTCAGCTATTTTAATACATAAAAAATAAATATTTTCCCGATTTTTAGCACCTAAAACCCGAGCCCTACTTATAAACAGCGATGCCACAGGGGGGCAAGTCTTGGATACAGCCATCTAAGGACTGCAAATACACAACAATTATTCAGGTCTTCGTCTTCAAGGTGTTTTATCCTTGCCGTTTAGCTTCCTGCCAGAGATTTTTCAATCTTTGACTCCTTCTCAATCTTTCTCCCACTGAAAGTGTTAGTCTTCTTTTGGGGGGATCCTTCGCACTTGCAACTTTAGTTCTGAATCGTGTCCTGTCCCACACTTCAACCTCCCACAGGGACTCATATCTAGTGGGACGTGGGTTGGCGACCACGGGACCCCAGCTGAGTCCGGCATTGCTTACACTTATTTATGCCGGGCTCCTCTACGTCTTCTTTCCTGTCGACCTATCTTGGTCAATTATTGTTCTCTTCCGACCCCGACGGTATTAGGGTATCCGAGGCCTAGGGAGTTTCTTCCTTTCCCACCTTAATTGGCCCTTGTCTCATCTTTTCTGATACCCTCCTTCTTCGAGGGGTCAACCTTCTTTTTCGTTTCATGTTATATCCTGCCTTCTGCACAAGGCCCTCAAGGGTGTCTGTAGCCCCACCACTTCTGGTGCACCCTGGATAGTGCTACACCCTCAAGGGCTTACGGCTGGTGAGTTCGGGAGTTGGCGATCCCTGGGAATTCCTGAGCTGGGTCCGTTTTTTCGCCTTTTTCCAATGACTTTGGGGTGGGCCCTCTTCTCTTTCCCTTTCCTATCTGCCTTTCATGGCTCTCCTTCCTTCCAAGTCCCTCAATCCTCATAATTCGAGGGTTGAGGGCATTTCTTTTCTTCCTGTCCTTTATTTGCCTTATCCTTTATTTGTTTACCATTTCTTCTTCTAGTTTGTAAGTCTGTAGTTAGTATTAGTTATAGTTTTCATTCTCATCTCATCTTTCACTATCACCCAAACCATTAGGGGCCGATAACCTAGATGTTAAGCCCCTTAAAACAACAATTATCATCATCACATTTCAACCAGTCCAATATTTGCCCTTTTTAAGTCTTGATATACCTCATGAAGCCATGGAGGTTTTATCATCCACTTCTCTTGAAGGTTAAGAATTGTATTAGCTAACCTCTTAGTTCCCAATCGTTTAATATGCCCATAGAACATTAATCTTCTTTGTCTCATACTGACAGAAATCCCTTCTCACTTGTCTTGATTTGATCACATTTGAGATTTATATCCACCGTCAGGTAATTTCTTGGGACCTAGAATTTTCTGAAAGAATGTCTTTTCAGTTTTCTCAATTTCAGTAATTGTCATGCTTGCTAATGTTTCTGCCGCAAAGAGGCACTCTCGCTTAACAACTGTGTTGCAGGGATTTGGACTTATACGTGTTGATACAAAGCCTGAACGGCAGATCCATTTTCCCAGCCCTTGTTTCAATGGCTAATTTCTCAGTAGCATCTGGAGTTAAAAGTTCAGCTAAATACTTAAATGGATTGAGGAACCAACCGTTACAATTGGGTACAGTCATGTTAACCGACTGAAAAAAAACGATTACTAAGGGAACACTGAACTGTGTACGCACAGGTGCACCAAGACAGCCTTTAGATGGGCCAGGGTAACGTTGATCGAACTCTGCGCCACTCCTGATTGTCTTCATAAAGTGTGTCCATGTACAGCTGTCGCCACTTTATGAGCTCGGCCAGATGTCGGCCACCATTAAAATGAACGTGCTGTGGTCCTTCTCGCTATCGTGCTCTGCTCTTCTGATTCTCATTCCCAGAACATAATTGGCCGGGCTCTGTGTCCCATCCTACAGACTGGCTGTTTAACTCGGGGGGAAAAATAGGAAAACAATAGTTTTAATAAATTTATTAGAGCACAAAATATGCAATTGAATTCAACATGACTTATCTTTTCCTCGAACATCATCATCATCATCATTAATTACTTATCACTAGTACATAACTGTGACAGAGATAACTTCCTCTGATCACACTGCATCACATGATATCTGTCACATGCTTTGCCGCAGAGGGCACACACGCACCAGCAATCCGGCTGATGGTACATTTTGTTTGCACACACCCTGAAGTGGAATCCATGCACCGCGAATCTGGTTATCAAGTGTCTCATCTCATAGAAACCCCTCGTCCAATCCCGCGATATCATCGCATCCGTGATATCAAATTCCTGCCATATGCTTCCTCTCTTTAACTTCATTTCCTGCATTAGTCTCTCATAACCCGATGTAGATGGCAGGAGCAGCTGTAATCTGAGGTCTTCAACAAAAGGAGGCTCTTTCGCGAGTTCATACACCAACCGAGAAAGAGTGAATTTCGAAAGACACATTACCCTTTTCAGGTAGGTAGCTTTCACCTTCTCCAACTCTACGAGGTGCTTATACTTAACGTGATACCAAATACTTTCCAAACCATATGCAACTACAGGAATGATCTTCAGCGAGAAAAGTCTCATCGCTGTCTGTAATGACAGTGTTCGAAGATGTCGTATGTCACTCGTGGCCTTTATAGCCACGTTTGTTCTGTCCTTGATGTGAATAGTGAAGACGTTTCCGTGAGTCTGGAACGTCACCCCCAGATACTTGAAGTGCGTAACACATTCCAGCGGTCTATTTTTGTAGAGAATTGTCGCTCCTCTTCCCCCTTTTCTGAAAGTCATTGCAACTGTTTTCCTTTCATTCAGATTGAGTTCATTCTCTTCCGCCCACACCGCAACTCTGTCAAACGCCTGCTGTAAATCCTTTTCACTGGTTGAAATTAGAGCCTTATCGTCTGCGTAAATGTATATTTTTACATTTGGGGGTAATATTTCCACCACATCTGCCGTGGCAAGAGCGAAGAGGATGGGGCTTAAGGGATCCCCCTGCAGTACTCCAATTGTCTGCTGTATTTCCTTGGAAGTTGTAATGTTGTCCGAAATAACGATGTAGTTTTCGCTCAACAGGGTCCTAACAAATCTCGCCAAGTAGTTGCCTTCACCAATCATGTTGTCTAATTTCCTTACTAGCATTTGTCTATTGATGGTATCAAAGGCCTTTGCATAGTCCAAGAATACCACATGTAGTTTTCCCCCGGGTGGTTTCAGGGCTTCTTCTATGTCAGCCTGCAGACATTGTATAGCCTGAGTTGCAGATCGTCCCCTCCTAAAACCAAATTGCTCTTCCGGTATCTGAGATTCTATTGCCTTTGTCAAACGAATGCAAACTATATTGCTGAGGAGTTTCAATACTGTCGATTCTAGGGCAATTCCTCTGTACGAGTTAGGATCCCCACAATCTCCCTTTCCTTTATACAGCATCTTTATTGTCGATTTCCTCCACCTGTGAGGGATTGTGCCATATCTTAAACATGCATTAAAATGAGCGACTAAGCATCTACTCAGTTCTATTGATGCAAGCTTTAGGTGCTCGTATATGAGGTCAGGCCCACACGCCTTGTTATTCTTTGATTTTCGTATAGCCATCATGACCTCCATGTCCGAGAGCAGCTCTGATTCCTCTAGTAAAATAGGGAAGGGCGGTGATTGAAGAATAGGACGGGTATCCCTGCCTTGTAAAACTACTGTCAGGTGGTCTTCCCAAGTCTCTATTGGAATGTTTCTAGGATATTTTGGTTGCCTAGGGTTCAGCGCCTTATAAGGGTTATCTTCTGCTTCGTCAATTAGTTTCCTTTCTTCCTCCTGGTGGTAGGATTCTTTGACCGTTTGTAGTATGTCCTTGTACTTCTTCCTCTTGAGCCGATAAACCTTCAGAAGATGTTCTGATGTATCCATGCGAGCTATGTGTAGAGCTTCTAATGCTTCTTTACGGGCCATGTAGCAACTTTCATTAAACCACCTCTTTGCCTTTCTTTCCCTTGAAGCGGCAAACGTGGCTTTTGTGATAAGAGACTCTAACCTGATCGCTGCCGCGTCAAAGTTACCTAACAAAATTAGCTCCATGGACTTACTTATTTCCGACTCGCTCAACAAAACTGGATTTAATTTCCGAGACGTACACTGTGGTCTTCCGTACTTCCTGGAATCGGCGGAGAACATTTCAAATATTGTCAAAACTGGCAAGTGTTTCCTTAGAGTCTCTCCAAGAGTACTCTGCTGAACCGCCTTGATATTAAACTCGTTTGTGAAAACTAGATCTATTACACTGGATCCGTTATGGCAGAAGTAGGTGGGTCTATTTCTTTCGTTAATGAGGGTGAAACCGGCTTCTTCAAAAAATTCCATGACATGAGTTGTCTTGAGATAGTATTTATCTATGCGACAATTCAAGTCGCCGGCCGCAATGACTGTCTCGTTGCAACCTGTTGTTCCAGCGCAAGTGATAATTCCCCAATTATTTCATCTTGGGTCATTTTTGGTTGAAAGTACATGCATATAATTACACATAAACTTGCTTTTATCACAAGGACGTTTTCTGAATCATATATAGTTCTAAATGGCGAAAGTATCGGATTCAGAAGGCATGTGATGCCTCCTGATGGTCTCCCTCGTTGTCCCTGTCTTCCTAATCTGTTAATCATATATGCGTTTCCTGCAGCCCATTCTGTCGTTAGGATCGTTTCCGTTAATATCACTATGTCATAGCGTTCGAACATATCGTATGGTAGAAGGCTAATTGCATTTCTCAGCCCCTCCACATTCCATACTAACATTCGCAACTGTGTCATTCCCTGCCTGGATCTATTCCAGATCAACCCCTCTGTTGAACTGTCTCTGTCTGGGGGCTCGAAAGGGCCGCACGAGGATTCCTTTTGGCCAAAACTCTGCTTTTTCCACTTGATTTAAGTCTTTAAAGGGAAGTCCTAATTTAAAGGCCTTATATGTCCCTATAGTTCAAAATTCTTCGCAGTTTGTGGGTTTTTGAATTCTTTTCGTGGAGAAATGATCTTTAAGTGTCTCACTGGTGGTCTGTTGTGATAATCGTCCCACGTATAGCCAAGCGGTTCTCTGTCCTGCCTGCAAAATGGAATTTGGTGATTCATCCGTTGCAATGATGATTTTATTTCTCCTGTCCGATCTGTATCGCCGTCGGCGCACTACTTCAAAACCGGCGTCCTCTTCTCTGTCTTCCCTACCCCTCGTGCTTTCGTCCGTGCGGTCTGCATCAGCCCGTATATTGTCTCCCTTCCTCTCCATCTTATCAATGGGTTTTGTCACTATATTTATTGTCTCATTGTTGGTACCATTTTCCGTTAGGTCTCCTATCATTTTGGTATGTATGCCTATCGCCTCGGAGTGTTCTGATGAGACGCCGATAGCTCGTGTATCGATGTTTTCCCACATTAATACATTATGTTTACTACGATTTTAACGTGTTTTAATGGAAGCTGGCGATTCTCAGATATTATCCCCATAGAGTTTAGAAAATCCATGGCCTTCTGAACGTAATTCTGAGGGTTCTTTGGGCAGTCAATTCGCGGAACGTATATCAGGGACTGTGTTTACAGGTGGAAAGCGCAAACATGGCCTCACGCAAATCAACATGTACCTGAGTGAATATGATTGTCTTGGAACATGATTTAGGAAGTAAGTGTCGAGGTATTTCAAAAATAGTGAATTATAGTTGAATAAGGCTCGAATTCATCAGACGGTGGCAGCTCTAACAGGGTAACCTACAAGATTACCCACTCTGATTTTATAAAATTCCAACCACCATCCGTTTAGTGTATTTAAACACCGATATTTTTCATGAACGAAATATTGAAAGAGATATTGGATGAGACACTTCACACAACCTTCTGAGGCAGATCTCCTCCTCAGGAAAGGAGATGAAAATGGACGTGAATAAATACCGTGATATCTTCTCCTTCTGATAACCTATAAGATTCTCTCAAAATCTCTTCCGACTATAGCGGAGAAAGAACTAGATCCAAATTGGAAGAATATCAAGCAGGTTTCCGGAAAGGACAATCATGCGTTGAACAGATACCTCAAAATCTACCCTCTCCTATTTGAAGATTTGGAAGAACGATTTTGTGGTGACTTTCGTAGACTTCAAGAAGGTCTATGACGCTATTGATCGTAAATGTATCCTGGACAACAGAATCATAGCGATCAAGCAACAATCTCTAACCAACACTGCCTCGAAAGTGAAATTTAGGAGCGAGATATGAGACACCTTTGAAATCAAGACAGGAGTAAGGCATTCAACTGTGTCCTCGAGAAGGTTATCCGTGAGTGGCGTAAAGAACTGAATTAACAGGGAGTTGCAGGCGGAGTCACACCGAGATACAAAAACCGGAACCTTACAATCGACTGTCTAGCCTTTGCCGATGATCTTGTAATCTTTTATGATACATTAGAGACAGCCACGGAACAGATGAACCACATGCAGCGAAGGCAGGCCTCCACCTGTCCTTTGAGAAAACGGTAGTTCATAACCAATATCGAATCGGAGCCCAAGCAAATTGTATTGGAAGAAGGGGAAATCAGTTGAGTAGCAAAGTTTAAATACATGAGAAATTATAACTCCCAATATATAAGGTAGAGAAGCCTTCGTATCACACATGAGCATTGTATCCTTCGACTGAAATCTGAGACATTACTGCTGTCTCCCGTCCAGAAGTTCTGTGCGCTAGTGAATACCTCGCGATGATCATAAAAGACTTGGTCGAAAGACTGGAGACCAAATAAAGACAAATTTTGAGAAAGATTTTGGGTGCTATCAAAAACATAGAAGACGGCATAACCACGAACTGTAATAATCAACTCATGTGGAGAAGATAACCGACACTATCTGGAAAATAAGAATTAATTTTTATGGACATGTGATGTAAACGAGTCCAGTGAGACAGACCAACCGCATCATTACTTACGTTCAGGGGAGGAAAACCAAATGGGCCTGGTTCATTTAGCTGGGTAGAGAAGTGGCAATTACATTAACTGACATTCATGAACGCATCCCATTGAAGAGAGCATGCCAAGGTTTCCAGGAAATCGGCTTCTTCATGGTCGTAGTTCCATTTCGAACGTCGTGACCCTTCACGCATTCCTGTTAACAATATTCCGCCATGCACCACGGTATTCTGCTGTGTGCATTAATTTCTGAAGTGGCAGATTAGTCAGACTCTTTATCTGCTCAAGGTACCGGTTCGGGGCGCGTCCCCTCAGCCGTTTACCGTCAACTTTACCGTGGATGATACACTTCTCACCTCAGTGCCGTCTCGCTGGATGGCATGGCCGATAAATGTCAACATTTGCCTTTGGATGTTTAGCAGTAAGCCTGCTTTAGGAGCAATCCTTAGCTCCTTCAGAATAGATTCATTTGTTGTTCTTGCTACCCACGATATTCGTAGCATCCTTCGATAACACGTCATCTCGAAGGCTTCGATTCTCCTACGGCATGCAGCATTTATGGTCCAGGACTCAGATCCATACGTGACGATAGGAAATACCAAAGCTTCAACCAGTCGCTTCTTTGTTTCGTTGGTAATATGATGATCTTTCCATATTCTTGATAGACTAGACAGTTTAATCAAGACCGAGGCTGAAAACGGGAAAGATTTGGTCCCAGGGAAGGAAGAAAAACCTCCGGGCAAACATCAAAGCCCGAAGAATGAGACGTGGTCCAAAGATGGCCGATACGGAATGAATGAATGAATGAATGAATGAAGGATCAAAATAAAGTAACGAGCTTTTATTTGTTTCTCGTTCCCATTGAAACAAAGGGCGTTACTCCTTATCCCTGCTAATTATGTCTTAACGAACAATTCACCTTAATGTACACTTCTGAATCTAGTCGCTACACGCGCTAAATCTCGGAGGTCACAACGCTGGTCCTGAACTCTCGGCCTTGCTGTCAGTGAGACTCGGTTCACGCCACTCCAGGTCACATTTGCTTGTAATTGAGGCGATCATTAACCGTAGTGGTGAAATGTCACGCGACCGCGTCTCCTTTCTTCAGCACTGGATGTGCTAATAAAGAAGAAATGTGCAGTGAAGACGTGACTTGATTAACATAGCGCTGCGCTGGTGCGAGGTGTAGACTCATCCCGTGTTACTGCAAAGTACGAGCAGTTGCCTATTTCAGGGGTAGCAAGGTATTTGCTTTCAGCCAAGTCTTCCCATGTCACTGCGAAGTACGAGCAGTTGCTTAGTTCAGGGGTAGCAAGGTATTTGCTTTCAGCCAACTCTTCTCATGTCACTGGAAGTACGAGCAGTTGCCTAGTTCAAGGGTAGCAAGGTATTTGCTTTCAGCCAAGTCTTCCCATGTCACTGCGAAGTACGAGCAGTTGCCTAGTTCATGGGTAGCAAGGTATTTGCTTTCAGCCAACTCTTCCCATGTCACTGGGAGTACGAGCAGTTGCCTAGTTCAAGGGTAGCAAGGTATTTGCTTTCAGCCAACTCTACCCATGTCACTGGAAGTACGAGCAGTTGCCTAGTTCAGGGGTAGCAAGGTATTTGCTTTCAGCCAACTCTTCCCATGTCACTGCGAAGTACGTGCAGTTGCCTAGTTCAGGGGTAGCGACCTAAATCTATCCATTCATCCGGTATTATTGTAACGTAGGAGCAGTTGCCTAGATCAGGGGTAGCGAGGTTAACTCATCCGACATTACTGTGGAGTTACCCGAGCGAGTGTTGCTACGATAGATACTGAGATATATCAGAGTGTCGACTCGATGTTTTTATTACAACTTTAATGAACGGAGGCTTAAATTGACGCGTGTTACTATTATAAAATCCCATTGTGTGAATAATAAACAATAATTGATGTTTCAGATTAATTATATTTAAAACTAAATAGCCAGGGGATTCATATTCGCGGAATATAGCAGTCGGAGCCATTTAAACTGTTTATGGTTGTAATAAGCCTTGGTTGGTATGAAAATGTGCGTATTGTTATGGCAGAGTAGTGTATTATATACAGCCGTGATTTTATCGCATTGCAAGTTATGGCCGATACAGTAAAGGTTTATCAGATTGGGAGGCTGGTGGTGGTGAAATCGTTATTCCACAAATGTTAAAATATAAAGGTTAATACCAAAATGTAAGTAGAGCTGATATAATTTAAAAGCTTATGCTATTAAACTAATGAATTATGATCACAATTTAACCAGGATATTCACTAAAGAACATATTCACTCATTTAGCCTACTTTATTAGCAACAAATGGGAGTGATTCCCCGGTGACAAATTGTACACTTACAGAAAATTACCAACAATATCATCAAACACACTTAACGTAGGCGGCTTCGGTAGCGTAGTTGGTAGCATGCTGAGCTTCTATGCCCAAGATAGCGGGTTCAAATCCGGCCGAAGCCGTCGGATTTTTTAAGAGCGTTAAAAATCCCTCAGTATGCCTTCCTTTGGAGGGGAAGTAAAGCTGGCGGTCCCATGTCATAGATTTATGGCATGTTAAAGAACCTTCCACTAATTACACCTGTGTGAAGCTAAATTGGATAGGTTAAGAATGTAAACAGCGCTCTTAGGTTTCTACGTTCGTTGCCAAGATCCGACTGTGGTGGCGTCTAGTAGCTAAGTTCTGAACTTGGCCTAGTAGTCGTTGACGGTGGCGCTTGGCGGCAAAAGTAGGAACTATTTGAAAAATTCTAAGTTACAGTCTGTACTTAAATTAAAAACCAGATAACACACACTAATACAGTCATCACAATTAACACCGGATATCAGACAGATTCTACACACACCCAAAGTACACGGGGCTACATGACCGCGTTGTCGCAGCCCCTAAACTGAGGAACCAACCAACCAACACTCAACGTAGACAAGTTCCGATTTGTAGACTATCGTCATTACAACGGAGTATTTACACAACATGTCAGTCTGCTCCTAAACGCATCATTATGTTTGGGGAAGACTCCAAGACTGGCAATTCTAATTATCAATATCACGATTAATCTATACTAATATAATAAAGCTGAAGAGTTTGTTTATGTCTTTAAACGCGCTAATCTCTGGAACTGCCAGTCTGATTCAAAGAAATGTTTTTGTATATGATAACCAGATTCAAGAGGAATAGTTTAGGCTATGTAGCATTAGGCTACACCTCTCAGGTAACATTAAAGATTGATTTTGTTCAGTAAGTCGGAAGAACAAGCACTCCCGAACAGATTCAATAATACCTGAGTCTATTGTTGCCTGGCAATGCGGGCTGCATCATGTCATCCCTACCAGTGTTCTGGTGCAGAATTGCGAGTTGCTTATAAATTGCAGTCACGGGGAGTCATTAGTGCTAAGAGATTTCTTAGGTACCTTAAAACAGTTATCATCATGACAATAGTATGCCTCTGTATAAGGGCGATGGTGTTGGTGCAGTATACTGAGGTTAACAGCTGCAATAAGCGTTGGTGCTTTCCGATCCTTATCCTTGGAGCGCTCCAGTTCTGTAGTAGTATTCATTATCATCCATAAAACAAATAAATCCACCGGGCGAAGCCGGTCACTACTGCTAGGGAATATTTCCCATATTTGTTACGCTACGGTTGGCCCTTAACGTTATGCAGATGATCTGCTCAGGTAGGTGGGATTTCCCAGACGTTTGCTTAGTTCTCTCCATGCTGGCCGATTAGTGTAAGTGTTATACATAGCCTGGATTTCGTCCTTCTATCTTACAGAGATTACCACACTAGTTTTTCTATCATTCGAGTTACACCACTTCTAGGATTAAATCGTTGAGCACAAACCTAGCAGCCCATCTCCAGCTAATTGATGAGCCCTACTTGAATTGTTATTATCCATGTTGGTCCGTATTGAATTGAATTCCACTTAATAATCTATACTCCGTTCCGTCTTTTCGATACTAATTGTATTTGCAGATGTTATCACTGGTAAATGTTTGGGACACTTATGTGTCCTTCCTCAGCCAGAATACATATTAAAACACTTATGGGTAAAAAACATACACTCAAATCCAATGCAATTCATTAAATAGTCTGTTTCTTCATAAGTATTTACTAATCTCATGTAAAATGTTTTCGATGATTCAATGTTGTTACTATCGTTAGCAAGGGTTCAGCTCCTATTTGAGCAATGTTCGTGTTAATTGTGCAATTACAAGCCGAGTATTGACATTAATGTTAATATTGCACCCAGCTGCCATAGTCTAGAGCAGAGGTTCCCATTAGGTGGTCCGCGGACCCCCGGGGGTCCGCGAAGAGTGGTCAATAAATAGCGCAATAATGAACATGAAAAACGGAGAAAGAACAAAGAGTTTCCTCAAAATAATAATTATGCGATGCCACCCACAGCACACGGGGCGCTACGTTATTTACGCTTTTCAAGTTTCCCGCTAGAGAGCGTTCTGCTCCTTTATCTCTGTGTTCTGCTCCGCAGCCAAGTGTGTTTGCATATTTACATGAGTTTTGAAAGCTGAAACTTTTGAGTGTTTTAATTGTTAAAAGTCCATTGAATATGGATCGTTGGTTGAAGAGTGGATCTTTTAAACGAAGTAGGCCGTCTGCTACAGATAGTGACGAAGAGGAATCTGTGGTAATAAATATAGAAGTGAATGCGCCGCCTGCTGCCTCTCTTGAGCCTAGCCATTCAAAGAGTAAGCCTACTTCGAAAAGTAGGAAATACGACATAAAATATTTGGAAATTGGCTTTACGTATTTTGGACCTGAAGATTGTCCTAAGCCTCAAACCCTTGCCAACAAGAGTATGAAACCTGCAAACCTCCGGAGGCATCTAGATACTAAACACACAGAGCACAAAGGTAAATACATTGAAATCTTCAAAATAAAGTCAGCTGAACTGACATCATGCCAGAAAGTAATTACCAAAAGTGCTGGTGCAAATGTAAATGAAAATGGAACGCTTGCATCCTACGAAGTATCTCAGCTTGTCGCATTACTGAAGAGCTCATTCTACCTTCAGGAATTATTTTGTGCAAGAGAATGCTGGGCGATGCTGCTGCAAAGCTTGGAAGTACCGTCCCGCTGTCTAACAATAATGTGCAAAGGCGAATTACGGATATGTAAAGCAAAATTGAAGAGACGTTGGCAAGGCTCCACATGTGTGACATGTTTGCTCTGCAGTTGGATGAGAGTACCGACATTTCAAAAAAGGCGATAATGTTGTCTTTTTATGTCATGACGAAATATATGAATATTTTATTTTTTACTGTGACCTAGTACACTCAAAAACAGACGATGTTTTCGCAGCTCTCAACGATTATTGTAATAAACAAGATATCGCCTGTCTACAGTTGGCGCGAGAGTAGAAAGGGCCTCAAGCTGAAGTGAAAGAGGTAGCTCCAGATTTGAAGTGGACACATTGGTGTATTCACCGGGAAGCATTAGTAACCAAAAGACTGCCTGAACTGCTCCACGACACTCTTTATTAAGTGGTGAAAATAATTAACATTGTCAAAACCAGCTCCTTAAATTGCAGTTAATTTGCATTGCTCTGCAAAGACATGGGTAGCGAGCATGAGCAGCTTCTCATGTATACTGAAGTGCAATGATTTTCAATGGGCAGGATCTTATCGAGGTTTTTCGAGCTGAAAGATGGGATCTTTCTTCTTGGGACGATACATGAGGATTTCCTCAATGACTTTCCTTGGCTTTGCAAAACTGCTTATTTATCTGGCGTGTTTGATCACTTGAATGTTTTGAATTTAATTTGGAAAGGTGACTACGCTGATATCTTCAGCGTTAACGACAAGAACAGCGGCTTCGGTGGCGTAGTCGGTAGCATGCTGAGCTTCTATGCCCAAGATAGCGGGTTCAAACCCGGCCGAAGCCGTCGGTTTTTTAAGAGCGTTAAAATCCCTCAGTATGCCTTCCTTCGGAGGGGAAATAAAGCTGGCGGTCCCATGTCATAGATTTATGGCATGTTAAAGAACCTTCCACTAATTACACCTGTGTGAAGCTAGATTTTATAGGTTAAGAATGTAAACAACGCTCTTAGGTTTCAACGTTCGTTGCCAAGAGCCGACTGCGGTGGCGTCTAGTAGCTAAGTTCTCAGCTAGGCCTGGTAGTCGTTGACGGTGGCGTTTGGCGGCAAAAGTAGGAACTATTTGAAAAATTCAAAGTTGCAGTCCTTACTTGAATTTAAAAACAGATACACACACTAATACATCAATCACAATTAACACCGGTTATCACACACATTCTACACACACCCAAAGTACACGGGGCTACATGACCGCGTTGTCGCAGCCCCTAAACTGAGGAACCAATCAACCAACCAACGATAAGAACAGTGCGATTGTAAAAGTATAATATTTGGGCAGCAAGTGTCCAAAATGGCTGACATGCCCATTTCCCCGCACTAAAAACCTTTCTGCAGCCACATAACGAAGGTTTGCCTTGCGAGGTAAAAGAAAATGTAACCAAACTTCTTCGTAGTCTTGCAACTACTCTTCGGGATTATTTTCCCGAGCCCGATAGCGATAATTGCTGGATTCGAGACCCATTCACCTCCAATCTCAAAATTGAAAATATCCAGCTACCAGCAGAGGACCAACTCGTTGAATTAACACCAAGTGGTGAAATGAAGAAAACCTTAAGTAAAAAAAGCTAGCAGACGTCTGGGTGACAGCTCGAAAGTACTACATGGGAATCATCGATAAGGGAATTAAAAATATTCTTCCGTTCGCAACAACTTACTTGTGGGAATAAGATTTTTCCACAATGTGCGTAATGAAAAGCAAATATAGAAGTAAACTAGATATGGGGCCTGATTTCAGGGTGAATATTTCGAAATTGCAACCAGACCTTCGATATAGAATTCCGGGAAAGAATAGGTTAGTTCGTCTCTTTGAACGCTGGCCCCTTTTACACATTAATGCTTTTAACAAAATATTAATACATAAGATTTGTTCCTTCTTTTTTCTCTCAACCACTGCATCGTTATTTTTATGTCTGTAGCACTACCTACCTTTACGACTTAGAAATTTTATATGATGTAATAGGATGAAATATATAAATATTAACATACAAATAATTGAGCACAGTACTCCATGGCAGAGGTTCCCATTAGGAATTTAAATATTTAAAGTCTTGATTTGAAAGATTTTGGAGCAGGGGTCCGTGCTTACATAACGATCGCTTTATGGGGTCCGAAAAAATCCTAATGGGAACCCCTGGCCTAGAGGGATTGCTCAATGAAAACCTCCAATACTTGTCTACTGTATGGATAATTTTCGTTATTACAATTGGTAGTATGTAGCTAAGTTTGTAGGTTACTTGATTAGAAAGGCTCTATCAAGTTCCAACGTTCTCCACTAGGTGTCAGTGATAGAGGAATCTCTGGTAGACAACGTTGAAACTACTTCAAATTGAAATGCTGGGAGCCCACGGGCGTTCAACTAAAATTCCCTGCTATGGCTATTGGCTGCATTTCAAATATAAACAAAAGATTAATATATTTAATAGGCCTACTTCAAAATGACGCCCGCAAGTAATATTCAATTTGGTAAAGTCATCACTGGGGCAGTTCAGATTTTAGTTAACAAACAGAGATTTTCAAAATTATGATGATCAGTAAGAAGGAGTGTATTCTCGTTGTTTTTGGATTGCGAAGTAGCGGAGCTCTTTAAACAGATTAAGGTTGTGTCGTATACAATACCTACTAACTCGGGCGCCTTTGTAGACACACTTTATTGCTAGCACTTTAATTCTCCTCGGAGCTGAGAGTAGACGGGGAGTGAAGCAGACCGCAAAGCTATTTCTTAATGAACCCTGCGCCAGTAATTCGATCTACCGCGCCGTGTGGACCATCGCTTGCCCAACGAGCCGCGTCCTCATTGCTGCCGGGCACCCAGTGCTTTGCTTCCCAAACCTTGAAAATGTGTGGTCTGGCTTGAGATTCTAGATACTAGGAGTTTTCACACCTCTACTTGCCACGCACAAGACAGGCCACTGCCTTCCAAACTTTCACAATGTGTGGTCTGGCTTGAGTTTCTTAATACTAGGAGTTTTCACACCCCTATTTGGCACACAACGGGCCACTGCCTCCCAAACCTTCATAATGTGAGGTCTGGCTGGAGTTTCTAGCACTAGGAGTGTTCACACCCCTACTTGGCACGTAACAGGCCACTGCCTTCCAAACCTTCATAATGTGAGGTCTGGCTTGAGTTTCTAAATACTAGGAGTTTTCACACCCCTACTTGGCACACAACGGGCCACTGCCTTCCAAACCTTCACAATGTGTGGTCTGGCTTGAGATTCTAAATACTAAGAGTTTTCACACCCCTACTTGGCACGTAACAGGCCACTGCCTTCCAAACCTTCACAATGTGTGGTCAGGCTTGAGTTTCTAAATACTAGGAGTTTTCACACCCCTACTTGGCACGTAACAGGCCACTGCCTTCCAAACCTTCACAATGTGTGGTCAGGCTTGAGTTTCTAAATACTAGGAGTTTTCACACCCCTACTTGGCACGTAACAGGCCACTGCCTTCCAAACCTTCACAATGTGTGGTCTGGCTTGAGTTTCTAAATACTAGGAGTTTTCACACCCCTACTTGGCACGTAACAGGCCACTACCTTCCAAACCTTCACAATGTATGGTCTGGCTGGAGTTTCTAGTACTAGGAGTGTTCACACCCCTACTTGGCACGTAACAGGCCACTGCCTTCTAAACCTTCATAATGTGTGGTCTGGCTTGAGATTCTAGATACTAGGAGTGTTCACACCGCTACTTGGCACGCACTACACAGGCCACTGCCTTCTAAACCTTCTAAACCTGGAGTTTCTAGATACAGTACTAGGAGTTTTCACACCCCTACTTGGCACGCAACGGGCCACTCCCTGCTAAACCTTCGGGATGTGAGGTCTGGCTGGAGTTTCTAGATACAGTACTAGGAGTGTTCACACCCCCTGCAATAGGCTCTCCACTGCCTTCCAAACCCTTCAATTAATATATATATAGGGATTGTGAAAGTTTGTGTGTGTGTGTTAGTTTGTTACCTCTTGACACTAAAACGGCTGGACGAATTTGGATGAAACTTGAATTGGAGATATCTTATACCCTATATTAACATATAGGCTGCCTTTCGTCCAGAAATAAATCATTGTTCCCGTGGAACGGGCAACATAACTGAAAAGTCACCAAAAATATTCAACTGGGACAAAATATCGAAGTTGTTGCATAAAGACCAGACATAGCTCATTATACGCCCCTTGATGCGAGAAACAATACTCGGTGGGCACCGAAAACCACCTTTTAAGGCCCTAAAACCAATAGTTTCAAAGATATTCCCAGAAAACTATTTTCGCTCTGATTGATGAACTAATCGCAAGTCCGCATCCATGCCAACAGTAGCTGAAGACATAGCATCCAATTTTTCATCTATCCCTGTAAGAGGCAATGTCAATCCATTTATTATCTAAAACACGGTCGACTGGCTGCGTGGCTCAGCGGTAACGTTCTCGCTTGCTGGGCACAAGGTTGCAGGTTCGTTGCATGGCGCAGTCAGCTGGCATTTGAGGGTGCGCAAATGCAGGGAGCTGGGTCAGTAAATTTACTGGCACGTAAACGATCCCCTTCGGGGCACAATTCTAGCACCCCGGCGTTTATAAAAGCCAGAGTAATTAAAAGGAACGTCAATCCAATAAGATTATTATTAAAACACGATAAGAACATTAGAAATCTAAACGGTCATCCCTTTTTCAAGATATATCTAAACACGATAACAGCATAACAAATCTAAAGGGTCATCCCTCTTCCAAGATACTGTATATCTATATCATAATTTTAAAATAAATAACGTTCTATGTTTTAGAACTACAATAACGAAAATTAGTGTGCGATAGCGCCTTCCGATACCACCTTTCATTTTTAAACACTGCAGTATCGGCTACTAAATAAAGGTAGTGATATAGCTACGTTCAATTTCATCAACACTGGGCTCACAAATCCCGTATAGTTAAGTAAAAATATCAGTCTAGTCGTTATGTCAGTAGCAATGAAGCTCTGTGGCGGCCATTGCCGTTTCCGTACTAAAGGCATCCCGCCGTCACATACCTCAATGTGCACTTACAAAATTGTGAACCAGTCTATTTTACTGAAAATAATTTCTAAGAGCGAGTATCCACTCCGCCAAAAACCACACTCACTCCCTTTTCCAAAATTTACACAACACGTGATTTTGAAAGCACTCTTAATTAGGTTGAGGTACAGAGATATACCACATGGAAAGATACAATAAAATGAAGGCAAATTTGAGTTCAAGGAACCGCTGTTCAGAATATGCCTACTGTTAAATCTGCAGAAGCAACGCATTTCAAAGATCTCTAAAAGCACAATAATCAGGAAATTGGAGAAAAAATTAAAGTGGGAGTGAATATTCAAGAAGAAATAACTTCAACTCTGAAATTTGCTGATGGCATAGCCATCTTGGCCGATACGCCAGAGGATTTGAATGAGTTTTTGAATGGTATGGACTCGGTCTTGAGGAAAGAATTCATGATGAAAATCAATAAATGTAAAACAAAATTATTGGACTGCAGCCGAAATAAATCAGAAACCTCTATGGCAGGTGAAACGCTTCGGGGAATAGGAGACTTCTGCTACTTGGGAAGCAAAATAACCAGTGAAGGATGAGGATATAAAAAGTAGGTTGGCTCAGGCAAGGAAAGCATTTCTACAGAAAAGGAATCTCTTGACATCGAATATACTGTAGATTTAGGCATTAGGAAGTAATTTTTGAAAGGTTTGTCTGGAGTGTGAAACTTGGACTATTGGTGCAGCAGAAAAGAGGAGAATTTAAGCGTTTGAAATGTGGTGTTACAGGAGAATGATGAAGATCAGATGGGTAGATAGGGTAACAAATGAAGAGATATTAAGACGAGTGGGAGATGAGAGATGGTTTTGGCGACTGCTAATGCAGAGAAGAGATAGGTTGGTAGGACACATATTAAGATACCCAGGAATAGCTAGCTTCGTTATCGATGGAAGGGTCGAGGACAAGAACTGTAGGGGTAGACCAAGGTTAAACATATTGCCTCGGATGTAGGGTATGGTAGCTATGGAGAGATGAAACGATTAGCTCAGGAGAGGGGGACACGGAGAGCTGCATCAAACCAGTCAAAACACTGAAGACTCAAACAACAACAATCAGGAATTTTAATTACTTAGAGAGGCAAGTGAGGCAAAAGGGTTGGAGAATTTCAATCCCTGGGATGTAACACTGGATGAGACTGCATAATGTACATCAGCGGCCAAGGTGAGAGATGTTTTACTATAGGTCTATTAATAGCGACTTGTTGACGTTCAAATCATCAATAATTATGGCAAAACTACACCCTGAATATCTTGAGGAAAAATACTTATAATTCCCCATATTCCGATAGATTTGCCATTCCAGTGTGCAGGAGTGTAGTTCCCTTTTCAAACAATATTCGCAATTTCTATTAACAAAGTGCAATGACACACACTTAACAGCAGCAGGTGAACATTTAGACAAAACCATTTTTACCCATGGGCAACTGTATTTGGCGTGCTCACGAGTATCCGGACACCGAAATCGTCATGTCTCCGCAGAAGATGGCAAAACGAAAAACGTAATTTTCAAATGTATTCACATAATGTAACATCGTACCCTGCAGACTTTCTCAACTCTATGAAATTCCCACTTTGCTGCTCATATCAATATAGGCTACTGTATGTATCAGAATATTCAGAATTAGAATGGACCCATCTGTAGCCGCGATTGCTGTAATAGAATTAACCAATTATCAGCAATAATGCATCGTCCCCATTGTCTTCAGCGCGAGCGAAGCCGCGGGTACCTGCTAGTGCTTATATAAATTTGAATCCACTGGTATCTAATTCATTTAAATTATTTTCATAACCCCAAGATGGTGACTGAGCGAAATTTTAAAATCTCGTTTTTATTTCTTGTGTCCTAATCATGCGATTGAAGTTTGAATGCTACACCTAGACAATCTTCATGTAATAGTACATAACTCTAAGGCCTATATATAAAAATCCAACATGGCGACCATCCGAAATATTTAGACAGTTCTCAATTTCTACGAATCTATCACAGCAATGAAACTGAAAATGTGTATGTTGGTAGAAGCGATTGATATAAGTAGGATATATGAAAATAGGCTATGTTCTTCACGGAACTACTTGTTCATAAATGAAAATAGGCTAAAAATATTGTGTAATCCATAAACAGTTCAACAATAGTACATTATGCAACGAGCCTATAATGGCTATAATTAAGACACGAGTATGTTTTATAAAACGAGCGTATGCGAGTTTTATAATTTCCATACGAGTGTCTTAATTACCATTATAGGCGAGTTGCATACGACTGTTTATGTTCGACGATAATTATAACTTTATTATATGTTTTAACATAAATATTCATAAATATCTGTTGAGAGTCAGCCACAAGAATTTTGTTATCGGAGAGCGAGCGCGAGACATCTCTCTGTCTTTCATGATCTTTGAACGACCGACGCATGCGCTCTGTGTGCTTGCAATGCCATATGCAAGCCACATGTTTACATCTGCCGTCCCTCAGTAATATTGTCACCGGAGTCGTTTGAATGCGCTGTGTAGAAATTAGTGTTGGTGATTTTAAGGTACAGTGCTATTTCTTGTCTCATATTCGCCAGTTTATTTACGCGAACATATGGACGGTGCGTATTCCAAGTCGGTAATTTATTATCGTTCGATGTTGTGTTTATGTCCGACATGTTGGATTTTGAGCGCATGCGCGAAGGTATCGTTACCTAATTGGTCAATTAACGAGCTCTGATTGGCTGGAGAAACTGTATCATAATGGAAAACAGTGTTATAATGACCATCATTATGATACAGTTTTCCGACACATAATAGTGAGGGTCGAACATAAACAAAATTACAACACTAACCATTTCTTTCATTGATTGCCATAGCAACGCGTACAGCTTGTACAGCCTTTAATATACTTCACAGTGTTAAGACCACTGACTGACCATCTATACAACGCTTGCCGGGTACAGCTTGTATAGCCTTTAATATACTTCACAGTGGAGGTAAAGTGTTAAGACCACTGACTGACCATCTATACAACGCTTGCCGGGTACAGCTTGTATAGCCTTTAATATACTTCACAGTGGAGGTAAAGTGTTAAGACCACTGACTGACCATCTATACAACGCTTGCCGGGTACAGCTTGTATAGCCTTTAATATACTTCACAGTGGAGGTAAAGTGTTAAGACCACTGACTGACCATCTATACAACGCTTGCCGGGTACAGCTTGTATAGCCTTTAATATACTTCACAGTGGAGGTAAAGTGTTAAGACCACTGACTGACCATCTATACAACGCTTGCCGGGTACAGCTTGTATAGCCTTTAATATACTTCACAGTGGAGGTAAAGTGTTAAGACCACTGACTGACCATCTATACAACGCTTGCCGGGTACAGCTTGTATAGCCTTTAATATACTTCACAGTGGAGGTAAAGTGTTAAGACCACTGACTGACCATCTATACAACGCTTGCCGAGTACAGCTTGTATAGCCTTTAATATACTTCACAGTGGAGGTAAAGTGTTAAGACCACTGACTGACCATCTATACAACGCTTGCCGGGTACAGCTTGTATAGCCTTTAATATACTTCACAGTGGAGGTAAAGTGTTAAGACCACTGACTGACCATCTATACAACGCTTGCCGGGTACAGCTTGTATAGCCTTTAATATACTTCACAGTGGAGGTAAAGTGTTAAGACCACTGACTGACCATCTATACAACGCTTGCCGGGTACAGCTTGTATAGCCTTTAATATACTTCACAGTGGAGGTAAAGTGTTAAGACCACTGACTGACCATCTATACAACGCTTGCCGAGTACAGCTTGTATAGCCTTTAATATACTTCACAGTGGAGGTAAAGTGTTAAGACCACTGACTGACCATCTATACAACGCTTGCCGAGTACAGCTTGTATAGCCTTTAATATACTTCACAGTGGAGGTAAAGTGTTAAGACCACTGACTGACCATCTATACAACGCTTGCCGAGTACAGCTTGTATATAATTATACTTCACAGTGGAGGTGCTGACTGACCTATACAACTCAGCCAGATAAGCCGAGAGTTTACAGGTCCAATCAGGTGGTGGGTGGAGGACCTAGATTGCTCAAGTTTTCTTTGAACATTGTTCGTGTAAAGCAATACGCAATTAGGTTTAGTTTGTGATGGTGAGAGTGATTAGGAGCCCAAGTAATTACAGGCCAAGGGGAACATTGATCCACTGGCTGGTCGTCCTCTTGCGAAGTGCTTCGTAAGCTGATGAAAAGCTTAACAGCAATGTTCTAAACTAGTTCCCAGAGCTCCTTCGTCGTCTCTTACACAGATGATCAATTGCTCAAGTCTTTCAGTTGAAATCTGTCAGTTCCCTCATCTGTAGCTCTCTCATACGAATACTGCGTTATTTATATTGAATTAGATTCGATTAAAAAAGACATTACTGTCGACCAAAGTATTATGTGCACTCGAGTTTGAAGGTTGTTTGTGAAGTAACCAATAGACCTACATAAAATCCAATAACTTCATCATTTTCGTCGTTCTATTTTACGTTAGTTCATGTAGGTTTGGAATTTTTAATTTATATTTTAATATTTTTTATCGCAGTTGGAACACAAAAAGTGCCCGATTTTAAGCATGTTTCTACCATGCGTCACATTTAAGAATTATTATCACACAAACCTGTCATCAGATCGAATCCAAATTTTAACACAATATACATTGGAATGTTGTATAACTGGTTTATTAATTTCAAAATTTTGTGCGTTCAAGAACGAAAGTTGTTATCATTTTTGTAAGGTAACTTTTTCTCGGCTCGGGGTGGTTGGAAAATGTAGTTCTTGGTTGCGTTGCAATCCTTATACATCAAAAGGTTATGCTGTATGACTATGAAATACGTAAATTAATTCACTTATTTTATATCGGTTTGTGTTTGTACGGGGAATTAAGACATGGTTCACCAGCATGCCGCTCCGGGAAAAGCTGTGCAGCGTTGCTGAGATGGAGCCCATCACTTCCGAGCGAGGCTCGCCATGACGCGTTTTTTAATTTATATATTTATATATATTAAACTATAAATTAAAAATTCCAAACCTACATGAACTAACGTAAAATAGAACATCGAAAATGATGATGTTATTGGATTTTATGTAGGTCTATTGGTTACTTCACAAACAACCTTCAAACTCGAGTACACAATATTTTGGTCGATAGTAGGTCTATGACTGATCATATGAATACAATGCTATTGGATATATATGTATATATTCGCCCTAACGTCAGTTTCTAAAATCATGACGGAGCCGTGAATCGAACCCGGAGTCTCCGGGTGAGAGGCAGATGCGCTACCCCAACACCACGGGGCACTTGTACTCGAGACAAATACCGGGATGATTCCTAACTGAAAGCCACGACTGACTCCTTCCCATTCCTAGTCTCAATTACAAACACACAGAATACCACAGACACCACAATAAGACGGATTATCCTAACCACACCCATGTACACAGGGATAAATGACCACAATGATGCAAGCTCCTAAATTAATTGACAACTATAGTACGAGGAGCGTACTATATTGTGTTACACTTTATTTTTTCTACCCAAATGAAGTGCATTACACACGAGTTGTTACGTCCACCTTCTCAACATAATCTCCTTGTAACTTAATGCACTTTTGCCATCGATGTGTCAGTCTCTCCAGACCTTCCTGAAACCATTCTTTCGGAGTGCTGCGGCATGCCTTGACAGCTATGTCCAGAGGTTTCTTATGTTCCCAAACAGGTGATAATTACTTGGTGCTAAGTCAGGAGATTATGGTGGTTGTGGCAGCACCGTGAATCTCATTTGATCAATTGCAGCGGTGGTCTCTCGGTTAGTGTGGGGGCGGGCATTGTCATGTTGCAGAAGCACACCTTTAGCCCATTTTCCTGGCCGCTTAGTTTGAATGGCACGACGTAAGCGCTTTAGGGTTGCCACATATGCTGCACTGTTAATCATGGCCTCCAATTCCAGCCAGTCAATGAGGATGATGCCCTTGGTGTCCCAGAACACTGTCGCCATTCGCTTACCAACGGATGGCACTGTTCGACATTTCTTTGGCAGTGGACTGCCGCTATGCTTCCATTGCATGATCGCCGTTTTGCGGATTTTGCAGAACTGGACACAGCTGTCAAGGCATGGGTTCCGAAAAAATAGTTTCAGGAATGTCTGGAGAGACTGACACATCGATGGCAAAAGTGCATAAAGTTACAAGGAGATTATGTTGAGAAGGTGGACGTAACAACTGATGTGTAATGCACTTCATTGGGTAGAAGAAAATAAAGTGTAAAACCATGCGTCTTGATGAAGTGTACCATACCAACTGATGAGCCCAATGGTACACTGGGGAGAAACCTGGTAAAATGTTTGAGTTAGTCGGGCTATAGTATATACAGTTTTCGAATATAATAAAACATTTACCAAATGAGGTTCTAGGGAGACACGAGCTCCTCTTTATAAGGCATTATCTCCCACGAGTCTTCAAATCAGGAAGCTGGCCCGTCATTTGGAATAAATTTCCACTAATACCTTCTCGGTGCAACTTTAAAGCACAGAAGTCAAGTGACGGCTTAGAAGAAATGGCACCCGTAATGGCGACAATCTTTCATTAAACGTGTGATTGCACAGCACTCTCGTTAGAGCCACGCTGTGGGAACTGGAATATCTCGAGTGACACTTGAGTCGTTATGAGTCCAGCTTATCTCGACAACTACTGGACTGATTTCGACGTGGTTTGCGCCATTCCATAAATCATTTTTTGAGCAAGGTTTGTATATGTAGAAAGATGCATCTATGTATCACCTAAGGAAGCCGTGAAGAACAATCAACATAAAGCTAGTCAATGAACAAGTAGTTCCGTGAAGAACTAAGTAGGCCTAGCCTTTTTTCATATATTACTCCGGTCTTGTCCACTAAATTTCTCCTGCCTAATACAAGAATTTTCCGAGAAAGATCTGTTTAAATATTTAAAATTCGCATCGCTGCCATGTTGGATTTGTGTTCATCAGGTTATTCAAAAGGTCATATGTGAACTTATGTTAATACTCTATATCATCATACAAAATTTCAGATTGCTGTAATACATTCGGAATATTGACAACCGTCGAAATATTTCGGATGATCGCCATGTTGCATTGTTCTATATGTAGGCCATATAATTATGTACTATTAGGTGAAGAATATTGCATAAGTTTATTATTGAAACGTTCACTTCAATCGCATGATTAGGAAACAAACAAAAAAACGCACAGCCGCCATCTTGTTGTTATGAAAAAAAATATCTAGACTTAGCAACGTCACACAAATAAACATTGCACTGACCTCAGAAACCACATAGGAACAAAAGGGGGGAGAAAGGGAAAAACCAGTTTCGTCCAGTTAACACCCAGGTTAGTCGACCAAAACTGGTGCCAGAGTGAACACGAAACTGCTCGAAGTTCCAGTAAGTAAGACAAACCGGATAAGTATCAACCTGTATTATTACAGTATAACCATAGTTGATTTTGTATAACCATATAATCACCCCAAACAGACAAACTCCGGATTTTTATCACCATTTTTGCATTTCACCTAACTACAATTAGCATACACCGACAGTTGCATTACCAATACTGCAACTAAATAAGTGTACATATCCCTATATATATTATAATTGTGAAAATCTGTGTGTCCGTGTGTGTGTGTGTGTGTGTGTGTGTGTGTGTGTGTGTGTGTGTGTGTGTGTTAGTTTGTTACCTCTTGACACTAAAACGGCTGGACGGATTTGGGTGAAATTTGATATGGAGACAGCTTATACCCTGGGATAACATATAGGCTGCCTTTCATCCGGAAATAAATCATTGTTCCCGTGGAACGGGTAACATAACTGAAAAGTCACCAAAAATACCCAACTGGGACAAAATATCGAAGTTGTCGCATAAAGACCGGACAAAGCTCATTTTACGCCTCTCGATGCGAGAAATAATACTCGGTAGGTCCCTACGGGACACCGAAAACCACATTTTAAGGCCCTAAAACCAACAGTTTCAAAGATATTCGCAGAAAACTATATTCACTCTGATAAACTGATGAACTAATGGCAAGTCCGTTTCCATGACAACTGAATCTGAAGGTATGACATCCGATTTTCTATATATCCCCGTAGGAGGCAATGCCAATCCATTTATTATCTTTTTCAAGATATATATAAACACAATAAGAACAGGGTAGCATGCCTTCCTCCCAACCGGAGGCCCCGGGTTCGATTCCCGACTCCGTCAGAAATTTTAGACACTGACGTGAGGACTGCAACGGAGTTCACTCAGCTTCTTGAGGACAATTGAGTAGCTGTCTGATAGGCAGCGCGCCGGTCACGAAAAACAAGATTAACGGCCGAGGGGACACGATGCACTGACCACGCGTCACCACAATATCTGCAGGCCAAATGGCTGGGAGCGGTCGCATGATAGGCCTAGGCCCTTCATGGTCTGTAAAGCCAGGGGTAAAAAAATTAGGTGTAGCGCCTTCCAATACCACTTTTAATTTTTAATCACTACAGTAGCGGCTACTAAATAAAGGTAGCGATATAGCTACGTTCAATTTAATAAACACTGGGCTTACAAATCCCGTATAGTCAAGTAGAAATATCAGTCTGGTCGTTATTTCAGTAGCAACGAAGCTCTGTGGCGGCTATTGCCGTTTCCGTAACACTTAAGGCATCCCGCCGTCACATACCTCAATGTGCACTTACAAAATTGTGAACCAGTCTATTTTACTGAAAAGAATTTCTACGAGCGAGTATCCACTCCGGCAAAAACCACACTCACCACCTTTTCCAAAATTTACACAAGACATGATTTTTAAAGCACTCTTCTGTATGTTTAGGTACAGACATATACCACATGGAAACATACAATAAAATGTTGGCAAATCTGAGTTCAAGGAACTGCTGTCCAGAATAGGCTTAAGGCAGGTTATGCGGCCCATGTTCGTAACATGGAATGTTTTCCTTTGACAATGCATCTACACCATGTGCGAGGGCAACGCATTTCAAAGATCTCTAAAAACATAATAATCAGGAAATTTAAAGTGGGAGCGAAGATTCAAGGAGAAATAATTTCATGTCTGAGATTTGCTGATGACATCGTCATCTTGGCCGATACGCCAGAGGATTTGGACGAGTTTTTGAATGGTAAGGACTCCGTCTTGAGGAAAGAATTCATGATGAAAATCAATAAATGTAAAACAAAATTTAAAGTGGGAGCGAAGATTCAAGGAGAAATAATTTCATGTCTGAGATTTGCTGATGACATCGTCATCTTGGCCGATACGCCAGAGGATTTGAACGAGTTTTTGAATGGTAAGGACTCCGTCTTGAGGAAAGAATTCATGATGAAAATCAATAAATGTAAAACAAAAAATGTTTGGAATGCAGCCGAAATAAATCAGAAAACTCTATGGACCTCAAATTGGTAGGTGAAACGCTACGGGAAGTAGGAGACTTCTGTTACTTAGGAAGCAAGATAACCATTGATGGACGAAGCAAAGAGGATATAAAAAGCAGGTTGGCTCAGGCAAGGAAGCATTTCTACAGAAAAGGAATCTGTTGACATCGAATATACAGTTAGGTATTTGGAAGTCATTTTTTAAAGCTTTTGTCTGGAGCGTGACACTATAACGAAGTGAAACTTGGACTAATGGTGCAGCAGAAAAGAGGACAATTGAGGCATTTGAAATGTTGTGTTAAAGGAGAATGATGAAGATCAGATGGGTAGATAGGGTAAAAAATGAAGAGCTATTAAGACGAGTGGGAGAGGAGAGATGTTTCTGGCGACTGCTAATGAAGAGAAGAGATAAGATGGTACGACACATATTAACACACCCAGGAATAGCAAGCTTAGTTATGGATGGGAGGGTCGAGGACAAGAACTGTAGGGGTAGACCAGGAAAGGGAGGCATGGAGGGCTGCATCAAACATGTCAAAAAACTGAAGACTAAAACAAAAACAATCTGGAATTTTAATTAATTAGAGAGGCATGTGAGGCAAAAGGGTTGTTGGAGAATTTCAATCCCTGGGATGTAACACTAGAAGAGACTGCATAATGTACATCAGCGTCCAAGGTGAGAGATATTTTACTATAGGTCTATTAATAGTGACACGTTGACGTTCAAATCATCAATAAGTGTGGCAAAATTACACCCAGAATAACTTAAGGAAATATACGCCTACTTTTAATTCTCCATATTCCGATAGATTTGCCATTCCAGTGTGCAAGAGTGCAGTTCCCTCTTCAAACAATATTCGCAATTTCTATTAACAAAGCGCAATGACACACACTTAACAGCAGCAGGTGTACATGTAGACAAAACCATTTTTTCCCATGGGCAACGGTATGTGGCGTGCTCTCGTGTATCCGGACAAAAAATGGTCAGCAGAAGATGGCAAAACCAAAATCGTAATTCTAAAATGTGTTCACATAATGTAACATCGTACCCTGCAGACTTTCACAACTCTATAAAATTCCCACTTTGCTGCTCATATCAATATACTGTACTGTATGTATCAACATTTTCAGAATTACAATGGACCCACCTGTAACCGCAATTGCTGTAATAGAATAGACCAATTATCAGCAATGCATGCCAGGTAGATGAGTGGATAGCGTGTCGGTGTACTAACCCCAAGATTGCAGGTTCGCTCCTGGTCGTGGTAAGTGATTTTTGAAAGGCGGCAAAAATACGACACGCATGTCATTCGATGTTGGCATGTCAAAGAACCCATTTGAATTCAGTAGGCCGTGTTCATAATGGCAAAATTAATCTCGGGATTTTCCGTCAACACAAAGTTTCTCATTTCTCTACTAGGAAGCTATATAGTGTTCAAGGAGCTTAGATATCTAACCTCCTTGACTTTCATAGTGATTCAAGGAACAACAAAATTCGACGCAAGCTACCCTCTGGGTGTCAAATTACAAAGCTTCCATCCGGCACCCGAGGCCATATGATATTATTATTATTATTATTTTATCAGCAATAATGCATCGTCCTCATTGTCTTGATCGCGAGCGAAGCCGCGGGTACCTGCTAGTAGTAAATATTTTCATCCGTATTCTCAAACATAGATGTTATAGCCTAAGTGTAATGGATCTGATGATGATCGCTTGACGATCGACACTGGTCATCCTAGTGTATTTATTAATCTCATGTAATTTATTTCAGGATTAGGGCATAACCCAGCTCTTTTTGGGTACATTCGTGTTGACCGACTGAAAAGCACTAAACTTTTGTTTTGAAAAAAATTGAATTGAATCATATGCCAGTAGATTAAATCTTGTATAAAAAATTATCCTACCAACTTTTAAGCGCTCGGTTGATTAAATCTCGACAAAATGCTATTTAAATATTTTAACTTCGCTTGGCCGCCATGTTGGTTTTGTACTTACAATTTTTTTATGCATCACATAGTTGAACTTAACTATGTATTCTCTATTACCGTACAAAATTTCAGGGTGATATCAGTAATAGTTTCGGAGGTGTAGAATGGCGGTGAAATATTTCGCACAGCCACCATGTTGGATTGGCCAGACATATTACAATTTGAAGGGCACGGTCAGGGTCGCACAAAATATTACTATGTCCTTACAGAGTTTCATTGAAATTTCTCCAGACGTTTAGAATTTATTAGGGACACACACACACACACACGGACAAAAGATGATTTTATAAGTCTATTTTTTTTTTCATAAATGAAAATAGGCTAAAAACATTGTTGCCAGTTCATCAACTCGCTGTTGATACTGTAGGCTACTTGCTACTTTCCCGTGCTAGTGTTTTAACATGATCTGCATTGAGAACCGCACCTTGGTCATTGTGAAATATGCTCCCCAGGGTTTGCCACGATGTATGGCTCTATCGTATTACTTGCTCTAATGTTCCCGTCTCTTGACTTATTACTCTTGCGGGGATGGTAGGTAGGGAGGAGAAAAATGGACGTAGCAAATTAGGTAATTCCTATGGAGGATATGAATACGTAATTCAAACGTGAAGCTGATAAAAATCCTGCCGGCTAATGTTCTGGGGATGTTAATATTTTATTATACCCGCTAGGGAAGCAGGGAGAATTAAGACGGAATATGAAATTACGACTTACGCGTACTTTTTCTACCTATGGGCTGGAATTAAGGGAACACGTGAGGAGAAACGAAAGGAAATTGAAAGCCCGAATACTGTATCTGTAGTAGTAATATGTTGAGAGCCAGTTACTTGCGTTGTTCATGGAGATATGGCAGCTTAGACTTTCACGGCCAGCGTTCATAATTAAGTACGAGTTTTTCGGGCTTGTAGGCCGTGGTCCAGACAGGATATCTCCCGACGTTTCACCGGAAACTGCGTCCGGCATTATCAAGGGTTCCGCTCCTTTCTTCGGTCAAACTGAGAAATCGTCAGTCGCTGAGCATTCTCTCTTGCCCGCCCACGATGTGCAGTACGGGGACACGGAGATACTCTCCACGACCACACACTACCACGCCAGGCTGCAACGGGAAGCCATAGAAATATTCAAACACCCCGACAACTTCAATCGAAAGGAAGAAAATGAACGTGTGCGTAATACATGGATCCCGGCCCTTAGGAACACCAAGGCCAAGATATCACGCACACGTCAACCTGAAGAACCTTCCCGCTACAACCCGGCAGTAGCCCAGGGAACACCTGACCCTCACAAGCTCGGTCGCCGAAGCCGGAGCACGCACCGCACCCCGCAATATGTACGCGAGACCAGACGATCCAGCCGGAATGCGAAGAGAACGCTCGGCTCACCATGCTAAATTGATCCGTTAATTCGTCGCCAAGATCCACCCAACCAACAGTCATATTCAAGCAACAATACCCCACTACAAACCGTTACCCATTATTTCAAGCCTCTTCCTCATTCCACTGCTGTCCAATGAAAGGAGCGGAACCCTTGATAATGCCGGACGCAGTTTCCGGTGAAACGTCGGGAGATATCCTGTCTGGACCACGGCCTACAAGCCCGAAAAACTTGTATTTAATTATGTTCATGGAGACTTTGGTAACTCCGTAGTAGGCTACATGAAATATACCGTTTCTGCAGATATAGGACACCCCAGTGGAAGACACGAGTTCATATCCCCAGTTGTGATGAGTCAACTGTTTAATTTCTCTTTGCTATGAATTTCGAAACGACAAATGCTACCACCTGGTGGTAAAATCGTGAAAACCTGTGTTTTATTTTGTATCTGAAGTATTTATAAAATCATATGTATTTCGGTGACGCGCTTATCCGGTAGTGATATTAGTTATTGTTGTTTTAAGGGGCGGAGCTACGAGGTAATCTGCCCCTAGATAATGATAGACTATTATTATAATAATTATTAGACATATATTGTAAATTCAGACAAGTTATCGCATATTCGGCACTAGTACCACTATTATCAACAAAAGAAACTAAAAAGTTGCTAAATACAAATTTGAAAGGCCAAGAATATAACCATGCCAGCCCTTGTCCTTATTGACGAAGTTAAAATATTCAGTAAGTTGAAATCTTATGCCAATAATAAGTTGTACTTTAACCACAGGACCGGTTTCGGCCGCCTTGGGACCTGCAGCGTTATAAGAAACAAGACTTACACACAAAAAATGTACTTACTCTAAGCAAGCTTTTAAACAAGCCCATGAATTTTATAATAGGAAACTAAAAGTTGCAAGCATTGCTAAATACATTCTCTTTTTATTATTTTTATAATAATTTTTGATAAGGAACAAGAAGTTCCGTGAAGAACTATACAGCCTACTTTTCATGCCAATGATTATTCTACAGAATATGAACCTATCAAGAATAATGACAAAATTAAGTTGGTAATATCGAAATATCTAATAAGTTCAAAATATACCTGGTATAATGTAGCCTAATAGAGCACTACAGTTGGCAGCCCTGGTGACAGAATATATTCGTAGTTCCATCTCTTAAGGTACAGAATACACAATTTGGTTGAAGTCCAATGGTCGTTACATGCAGTTAGACACTGGATCTATCAGCACGCGTAAAAGCATGTTGCCAACAATACCATGCGTGTGCTGGACGGAAATAATCTGAAATATTATGATATCTTGTTGTGCCAATTTTGGATGAAATCCACTTGTTAGTATAGAAGTTACATGTATTTTAAAATTGGACATATCAGCAGGCATAGAATCATGTTGGCAGCACTGCCTTGTATTAATTACTCCAAATTAATCTAGAATGTCAGGTGCTATACGTGTGCAAAGTATAGAGCTGTTGGCTTGCATACTTTCTGATATATTGATATTAGGGTAAAAAATATAGACAGCATTTATTAACAGTTGGCAGCCCTGATTGCTCTTAACAATACTTATAGTCATATCTGTTATGGTACACATAGCACATACGAAATTTGGTTGAAATCCAACTGATAGTATAGAAGTTACATGTATTTAACAATTGGTACTATCAGCAGGCTTATAATCATGTTGGTAGAACTGACGTATATAAGTTACTCCAAATTAATCTAAAATGTCAGAATATACCTGTGCATAGTTTAAAGCTGTTGGCTTGCATACTTTCTGATATATTGGTATTTGGATAAAAATAATAATAATAGAGACAGCAATTATTAACAGTTGGCAGCCCTGGTGGCTCTTAAGAATACCCTCAGTCATATCTATTTATGTACAGATATTACATACAAAATTTGGTTGAAATCCAATTGATAGTGAAGAAGTTATATGCATTTAAACATTGGACCTATCAGAAGGCTTAAAATTATTTTGGCAACACTGTCATGGTTGGCCTTCTGGAAATTAAACTGAAACAGTCTTATCTACATGTGTGCCAATTTTGGAATAGCTCCCATGCATACCTTGCAAGATATCCAACATGGAGCTCAAATTTCTAGTGCGTTTTTTCAGCAGTTCGTAGCAGTTACATCATTTTCAAATATGGACGTGAGATATTCCGGTGCACATCTTTACTCATACTAAATTTGGTTTTAATTGCTGCAGCCGTTTAGGAGTTGATAGGGGGGGACACACACACAGCCAGCCAGACAGACAGAAACACATTTTCCCGGATCGATCTCATAAGTCTACTTTTTCCTCATTTTTGCAAAATGTGAAAAGTAGGCTATAAATATTTTCTTTGCAAGTCTTGCTTCTATTCGTATTTTATAATATAACGCTGAAGGTCACAATGTGGTTAAAGTACAACTATTTATTGACTCAAGGTTTCAACTTACTGAATATTTAAATACAAATTTCTTAGAAAGTGTTATTACTTTAGACACCGGGTGAGTTAGCCGTGGTCGTTACGGCATGACTGCTGGCAGTCGCTCACATCCGGGAGGCGAGGAGGTTCGAATCCACCCGCTGGCAACCTTGAAGATGGTCTTCTGTGGTTTCCCATCTTCCTTCCAGGCAAATGCCGGGGTTGGTCCCTAACTATAGGCCACAGCCGCTACCTTCCAACTCCATGTCCTTACATTCCAACTTCCCTCCCCAACGGAACTTGTAGCTCACCCATAGGGTGTCCGTCTCGAAGCAGCTACAAAACTGGCGAGCCGAACATGTCCTTCGACACTCTCGGCACTAAAAGTCATACCCTTAAAAAAAAAATTTAAAAAAAAAAAACTTTAGACAACCCAAGCCAGATCAAATTTTAAGAACGAAATTTGTGTCACAAATGTCTAGTAATTTAATTTCTATTTTAATTTTAGCAAAAATCGTTTCCCTTGATTTATCATGTTCACCATCAACCCCTTCAGCTCAGTCACTCCTATACTTTGATCCTTTCAGCCTGATTAATGGTAAAAGAAAAGACTGTGTGTAAATATTTTCTATGACTTCAATAGCTATTCCAGTGATTCCAAATTCATTTTTAAATAGAACTAGACTCTTTTTTATCCGGTAACATAGTAGACTAACTCATCATTATTAGGTAAGTTGAATGTTGATGCTATTTTGAAAATTAGACTAGTATTCTTTTTAGAAATATAAAGTACAAAGTTGTCATTTTAGACGTGGTTGTAGCGACTGTCGGAGTGTGCGACAGCTGAACCTGAAGCCTCTCATTGAAATATTAAAACCCATTTTTAGTGTTGGCTAGTGAACTATTAGCTGAATCGCTTTTCAGTCTGTCAAAACCAGTGTACCCAATTTAATGCATAGTCGTCAAAATCTTGAAGTAAAAGAACTACCAACCAATGAAAAACAAAAACGAAAAGGAGAGTGGCTGAATAAATGATAACAAAGTAAATTTATATTTTAGTCGGTCAAGCTAAATTCCACGGAGCTTATTATGGGGGATTTAAAAATTTGGAACCAAAATATCGTAATTCCAAAATTATGTCACAGGTTGAATACAAATGGAGAGGTCCGGAAGACTTTGTTCGCTCCCTACGGCCCTGGATAGAGCATAGAGGTCTACCGGATATCCACGACCCCCCTTGGTAGTGTATGTCTACCCCTTATTATTCCCGTTTTCCAACGGGGTCGAGGATGAGATGCGATGGAGGTCTTTGTGGCGATGGTTTTTACGGCCGGATGCCCTTCCTGACGCCAACCTCATGAGAGGAGTTAATGAGAGATGAAATGAATGATGGTGAATGAAACTGGGCAAGGATATGGAAGGAAGCGGCCGTGGCCTGTCAGAAGGTACCGTCCCTGCATTTGCCTGGTGTTGAAAATGGAAAAGCACGGAAAACCATTTCAAGGACGGCCGACGGTGGGGCTCGAACCCACGCGTCTACCGAGTCAGCAGAGAGCTTGGCCCCATGACCTAATGCTGCGCGTTAGCCAGCGTAGCCACTACTGTCGGTTGGTAGTATTCACTTGTAATCTCTACTTAGTATAAAACCAAGTCCCCGATTTTTGGATGTCACGGATAATCTAGAAAACCACTGGATGGATTTTGTTGGGGTTATAACCATTCTGTAAAGGATATCTCGAGGAAGGTTTCTGTAGAAAATAATTAATTTATGATCAAAGGAAGCCAAGCAGTAACGATATCAGTGAAAAAGTCGAAAAAAAACCTGGCGTCCGTGCGCTTTTCAAGCTTACGCTGGGCAGACCGCTAAAAATATAAATATAAGTTACTATGAGCGTAAGAATTGTTCAGCATGAAAAGTTCTACAAAAAAAGTCCGCGAGAGCATATTTCTATCTTCAATACATCGCCCACTAAGTGTTTTTAATTTTCCATTTCTTCCAACAATCTCCATTCAATTACTGAGACGTCAGTTTACGAGCTAGCTAGGGGCAGTTACAGCCTAGCTAGCGGGCGAGCCTATTACTCCAGATACAGCCAGCAGCAAACTGCCGAGTCGTGTTGAGTTAAGACTTCAGAGAAGAGTGGTTGTGTTTGGAGTTTCCCAGGAAGTGCAACTCGGCTTTTCTTCATTTCGCCTGTGAACTTTTTGTTCCGCAAAATACACAGTCAAGTTAAGATTTGATGGAAGGGGGATTTGTGTTTCATGCACCGCACCATTCTTAAATTACGTCTGACGAGAATTCGTCGCACATGCATCTCCATGATAATATAATTAATAGTCCTGTCAGTGATTTTAACCCATCATGCCAAGACGTACAACGGATATTGGTCGTAGCTCATTGACATCGAAAGAAAAGCGCTTATCACGTAATGCATTCATAACTATTCCCGGGCGAAGTCGGGGTGGTTTGCTAGTATTATTATAAACCCTCTAACATTCGTTCGTCGTTTAAAGTTTGTGCAAGACTTGAGGTCGATAGGAAAACAAATCCATCTGAAGGAGACACAATACAACTGCCGTATGGTTCATTCATTTAGGGGCTGCTTCGCGATATGTACTCCGTGTGTGAGGAATCTGTCTCATAATCTCTGTCATTGTGATAGCTGTATTAGTGTGCGTATTTTTAGCCTATTTTCAATTTTGAAAAAATAGGCTTATTAGATCACCTTTTGTCCGTGTGTGTGTGATTCGTGTGTGTGTGTGAGTCCCTAATAAAATCTAAACGGCTGGACCGATTTCAAGGAAACTCGGTAAGTTCATAGCACTATTCCGGGCGACCCCGACCGTGCCCTTAAAATTTTGTTACGACTCACCAATCCAACATAGCGGCTGTGCAAAATACTTCCCCAGCTTTCAATATCTCCGAAACTATTACCGATTTTACCCTGACATTTTGTATGGTGATAAAAGGAACTACTATAAGTTCATTTATGTGACCTATGAAAATCTGGTGACTACAAAACCAACATGACAGCCAAGCGAAGTTGCGACTTTTAAATAGACGTTTCTCGCGATTTAACCAACCAAACGCAATGAAACGTGGTACAGCATATGTTTATGTACATCGTAATGCACCGACATCTAACTTTGTTCAATTGTTTGCATAACCACAAGATGGCGGATGTGCGAAATATTTCACGGGCATTCTATATCTCTGAAACTATTAGCGGTATCTCCCTGAAATTTTGTACGGAGATAAACGGCACTACTGGAAGTCCATCTATAAAACTTTCAAAAACCGGTAAACTACAAAACGAACATGGCGGCCAAGCGAATTTGAAAATTTTAAATAGACCTTTCTCGCGATTTAATGTTCCAAACACACTGAAATCTGGTACAGAAAATATTTATACACATTGTAATGCACTGGTATCTAATTTAGTTCAATTGTTTACATAACCTCAAGATGGCGGCTGAGCGAATTTTAAAATTAAGTTTTTATTTCTTGTGATCTATTCATGCGATCGAATTGAAAGTTTGAATAATGAACCTACGCAATAATTTTCCTTTAATAGTACATGACTCTATGGCCTATACATTTAACAATCCAACATGGCGAACATCCGAAATATTTAGACGGCTCTGAATATCTACAAATCTATTATAGCAATCAAACTGAATTTTTTAATGTTCATAGGGGCTATGAACTTAAGTTCACCTATATAACTTTAAATAACCTGGTGATCACAAATCCAACATGGCGGCGACGCGAAGTATAGATTCACATGGACGTTTCTCGCAATTTAACCATTCGAGTGCAGTGAAACTTGGTACAGTAAATCCTTATACGAATGGTAATCCACTGGCATCTAATTTATTTCAATTGTTTCCATAACCACAAGATGGCAGCTGTGCGAAATTTTAAAATCTCCTTGTTACTTCTTGTGTCCTAATCATGCGATTGAAGTTTTAATGCTACACGTACACAATAATCTTCATGTAACAGTACATAACTCTAGGACCTACATATAAAAAATCCAACATGGCGACCATCCGAAATAATTAGTCGGTTCTCAATATCTACGAATCTATTACAGCAATCAAACTGAAATTTTGTATGTTGATAGTGACAATTAACATAAGTAGGATATATGAAAATAGGCTGTATAGTTCTTCTCGGAACTACTTGTTTTATTTGAGGTTGATACTGAACCCCATTAGGACGGTGTGGTTACTAATTGAAGTCGACGATGATGATAATTGTTGGTTTAAGGTGCCTAACATCTAGGCTATCGTCCCCTAATGGTTTAGCTGATGGTGAATGATGAGATGAGAATGAAAACTATAACTAATACTAACTACAGACTTACAAACTAGAAGAAGAAATGGTAAACAAATACAGGACAGGAAGAAAAGAAATGCCCTCAACCCTCGAAGAATGACGATTGAGGGACTTGGAAGGAAGGAGAGCCATGAAAGGCAGATAGGAAAGGGAAAGAGGAGAGGGCCCGCCCCAAAATAATTGGAAAACGGAAAAAAAAGGGACCCAGCTCAGGAATCCCTCGGGATCGCCAACTCCCGAGCTCACGAGTCGTGAGCCCTTCAGGGTGTAGCACTATCCAGGGTGGGGCTACACACACCCTGCCTCCTTGAGGGCCTTGAGCAGAAGGCAGGAGATAACATGAAAAGAAAAAAGAAGGCTGACCCCTCGCAGAAGGAGGGTATCAGGAAAGATGAGACAAGGTCCAATTAAAGCGGGAAAGGAAGAGACTCCCTAGGACTCGGATACCCTAATACCGTCGGGGTCGGAAGAGATCAAGAGTTGGAAGAAGGTGGCCGTGCAGGTGCTGGCCCAACATTCACCTACAGCAGAAGCTCCTAGGGTGGCTGAGGGAGGATTCTCACTCACCTCTTCTCAGTCTTCCCTCACAACCTTGCTCAAGCCCTCAGACCAGAATTAAATATCTTGGCAGAATCGAGCCACCGCAGTGTCAGCCAAGAATGTTATCCACTACGCCATGAGTGGCTTCGGTGGCTAGTTGGTAGCATGCTGAGCTTCTATGCCCAAGATCGTGGGTTCAAACCCGGCCGAAGTTGTCGGATATTTTTCATTTATGAAAAAATAGGCTGAGATCACCTTTTGTCCGTGTGTCTGTCTATGTGTGCTTGTGTGACGGTGTGTGTGTGTGAGAGAGTGAGATGGTGTGTGTCCCCCTTAATAACTTCTAAACGGCCGGAGCGATTCCAATGAAATACGGTACGTTAATCGCACTATTCCGGACGACCCCGACCGTTCCCTTCAAATTTTGTTACGTCTCACCAATCCAACATGGCGGCTGTGCGAAATATTTCACCAGCTTTCAATATCTCCGAAACTATTACTGATATCACCCTGGAATATTTTACGGTGATAAAGGGAACCACTAGAAGTTCAACTATATGACTTTTGAAAACCTGGTAACTACAAAACCAACATGGCGGCCAAGCGAATTTGTGACTTTTAAATAGACGTTTCTCGCGACTTAACCAACCAAACGCAATAAAACTTGGTACAGTATATGTTTATACACATTGTAATGCACCCACATCTAACTTCGTTCAATTGTTTACATAACCTCAAGATGGCGGCTGTGGGAAATATTTCACCGGCATTCTATATCTTTGAAACTATTAGCGGTATCACACTGAAATTTTGTACGGAGATAAAGGGCACTATTGCAAGTTCATCTATAAGACTTTCAAAAACCGGTCAACTACAAAACGAATATGGCGGAAAAGCGAATTTGAAAATTTTAAATAGACCTTTCCTGCGATTTAATGATTTAAACGCAATGAAACTTGGTACAGGAAATGTTTATTCACATTGTAATGCACTGGTATCTAATTTTTCAATTCTTTCCATAACCACCAGATGGCAGCTGTGCGAAATTTTAAAATCTCGTTTTTACTTTTTGTGTCCTAATTAAGCGGTTGAAGTTTGAATACTACATGTACACAATAATCTTCGTGTAACAGTACATAACTCTAAGACCTACATATATAAAAATCCAACATAACGACCATCCGAAATATTTAGTCGGTTCTCAATATCTACGAATCTATTACAGCAATCAAACTGAAATTTTGTATGTTGATAGAGGCAATTAACATAAGTAGGATATATGAAAATAGGCTGTTTAGTTCTTCACGGAACTACTTATTTAGGATCGTTAAAAAGCCCTCAGTATGCCTTCCTTCGGAGGGGAAGTAAAGCCCATGTCATAGATTTATGGCATGTTAAAGAATCTTCCACTAATAAAGTGAAGCTTTATTATATATAGGTTAAACATTTGACTTAAGTTCTTAGGTTTCTACGTTCGTTGTCGAGAGTCGACTGCGGTGGCATCTAGTAACTAAGTTCTGAACTAGTTGGTCGTTGACGGTGGTGTAGTAGAATCTACTTGGAAAAATTGAATGTCTGCAGTTCTTACTTGAATTAAAACAGATAACACAGCCATCACAATTAACACCGGTTAACAGACAGATTCTACACACACCCAAAGTACACGGGGCTACATGACCACATTGTCACAGGTCATAAACTAAGGAACCAACCAACCACTACGCAACGAGGTAAAGAAAATGTGCGACTGTGTGACTTCTGCGGATTTAAGTGTGATCTCGAGCAGCGTTGCCGTAATAACGCCCATTGAACTTTTAATGTCATCATCATTATCTAAAAAGGCTACACGATCTTCATCGTGACGTAGGAAACAAAACCCAGCTGAGTGATTGTGCTCCTAAGGTATGAGAGACGCGGTCTTCCACTCAATTTCTTACCAAGGATCTGGAGAAGTGCCCAAGAAATTTAGTTTTTCTCTCCTCTAATGAACAAAGTGAGGTCCGTTTTTCCTTAACTTCATCCAAGATTTATTCATTACATCAAAAGTTTGGTGCTTTTCAGTCGGTCAACACGAATGAACCTAAAAGAGTTGGGTTATGCCCTAATCCTGAAAAAATTACATGAAATTAATATTTTAAACAAGTAGTTCCGTGAAGAACTATACAACCTATTTTCATATATCCTACTTATGTTAATTGCCACTATCAATATACAAAATTTCAGTTTGCTTGCTGTAATAGATTCGTAGATATTGAGAACCGACTAAAATTTCGGATGGTCGCCATGTTGGATTTTATACATGTAGGTCCTAGAGTTATGTACGGCTACATGAAGATTATTGTGTACGTGTAGCATTCAAATTTCAATCGCATGATTAGGATACAAGAAGTAACAAGGAGATTTTAAAATTTCGCACAGCTGCCATCTTGTGCTTATGGAAACAATTGAAATAAATTAGATGCCAGTGGATTAACATTCGTATAAGGATTTATTGTACCAAGTTTCACTGCACTCGCATGGTTAAATTGCGAGAAACGACCATATAAATATTTATACTTCGCGTCGCCGCCATGTTGGATTTGTGATCTCCAGGTTATTTAAAGTCCTATAGGTGAACTTAGGTTTATAGCCCCTATGAACATTAAAAAAACTCAGTTTGATTGCTATAATAGATTCGTAGATATTCAGAGCCGTCTAAATATTTTGGATGGTCGCCATGTTGAATTGTTAAATATATAGGCCATAGAGTCATGTACCATTAAAGGAAAATTATTGCGTAGGTTCATTATTCAAACTTTCACTTCGATCGCATGTTTACGACACAAGAAATAAAAACTTAATTTTAAAATTCGCACAGCCGCCATCTTGAGGTTATGTAAAAAATTGATCTAAGTTAGATACTAGTGCATTACAATGTGTATAAACATTTCCTGTACTAGTTTTCATTGCGTTTGGAACATTAAATCTCGAGAAAGGGGTATTAAAATTCTCAAATTCGCTTGGCCGCCATGTTCGTTTTGTAGTTAACCGGTTTTTGAAAGTCTTATAGAGGAACTTCCAGTAGTGCCCTTTATCTCCGTACAAAATTTCAGGGTGATATCGCTAATAGTTTCCGAGATATAGAATGCCGGTGAAATATTTCGCACATCCGCCATCTTGTGGTTATGTAAATATTTGAACGAAGTTAGATGTCGGTGCATTACAATGTGCATAAACATATACTGTACCAAGTTTTATTGCGTTTGGATGGTTAAATCGCGAGAAACGTCTATTTAAAAGTCGCAAATTCGCGTGGCCGCCATGTTGGTTTTGTAGTTACCAGTTTTTCAAAAGTCACTTAGGTGAACTTCGAGTAGTTCCCTTTATCACCGTAATGAATTCCAGGGTGATATCGGGAATAGTTTCGGAGATAATGAATGCTGGTGAAATATTTCGCACAGTCGCCATGTTGGATTGGTGAGACGTAACAAAATTTGAAGGGCGCGGTCGGGATCGCCCGGAATAGTGCTATGAACTTACCGAGTTTCATTGAAATCGCTCCAGCCGTTTAGAATTTATTAGGGACACACACACACTCACCTCACACACACACACACGCGCGCACACACGCACACACACGCACACCCACACGGACAAAAGGTGATCTCATAAGCCTTTTTTTTTTTTTTTTTTTTTTTCAAAATTGAAAATAGGCTAAAAATCAGGATTAGGGTATTACCCAACTCTTTTGGGTACATTCGTGTCGACCGACTGAAAAGCACCAAACTTTTGTTTACTAATGCAACACTGAAAAATGGCTTCAAACCCCATAATAATTTGTTTAATAGTCTTTTTCCCTCTAGCTCGTCCTCGTCAGTCTTTTCCAGCAGCTTGCTTGGTTTCCTAAAGTGCAGGTCTCACATCCGTAAGCTAGCACACTCCAAACAAAGGTTTTAACAAATGTCTTCCTGTTTTTAATTCCTATGTGCTTACTTAAGGGGTGTTCCAATTGCCCATCTTCTTAACGATACTATTTAATTAATTCATGTTCCTATTTCCTAGAAACTACTGGGTAGATTTAGATGAAATTTTATTGCGGTAATTAGTGATCAGTTAACACGGGCGTTTGGTGTTTCTACTACTGTGACCATAATCATATTTCTTTTTCTTTAATCTCAAATTTTTCGTTTAAAAACCTTGATATATCCAATTTTTTTCATAATTTATTTGAGCTAGAACAAAATCCCTGTGTATTAATCTCATTTACAAGCCACGCTACAGGTGGTAAAAAATTTGAGACTTCTGTGATAAGTAATAACTGAAAAATATGGAACATTTATGAGCAAAAAGTAAGTTCTGAGAAAATGCCTTTGTATGTTCTAATTATTATCAATTTTTTCTAATGCGCACGGCATTATTTAAATAAATATTAGACATGTTTTGCAAATAACACATATCAAGTGCTATACATCATTTTAAACGTCAAAGTGCCAGCTTTTACATCGTATACAAATCTGAAAATTGATATTTTTTCATATTTTATCCATTGGAACTCCCCTTAACAATAGATTTTTCTTGCTCTGAAGTGCTTGCTTTGCCATAGCAATTCTTCTATTGACTTCTATAAGGCATTGCTTGTCACTGGTAATGGCACTACCTAGATAACAACATTCTGTAACCTGATCTATTTTTGTATAGCCTACCGTTATATTTATTATCAATTCTGGCATCTTCTTTTGAACAACCGTGATTTTCGTTTTCTTTGTGTTTTTTTAATGTAGCCATTGTAAATTAAATCAAACACCTGAATCATAACTAATTTATTAATATGATGAAACATTATCGATTTAAATATTGAAAGCAAATTGGAACTGGTTACATGGTCAAGAAGACTAAGGCGCCGCTAAAAAATATAAATAAAGGAAACAGTTGCTGCAAAAAGTCTATATTTTCTGTGTGATTTTGTTCCATCCACATTGTGTGCTTTGACGTCTCGGACGATTCATTAACAATGAGATCGCGGAATATTTGACCGTGCTCGATGAAGCGAACACGCTTGCGGCCAAAGTATATACGAGGTGGTGTTTATGTAGTAGCTGTCATAACTTGCGCGCGATGAATGTTAAACACTGGCTTTCGCTCTAACAATTGGGTGTTGTTATATATAGTACAGCATGTAGATATTTCCTGGCGACGGAGAACAAACTAAGGCATGATGGAAAATGAAAATCCACAGCCTGCTTCCAGTCGACCGACCGGGTCAGGGATGGAATGAATGAAGCCCCCATCTAGCGGCGAGGATATGAACTGTGCCGGCTGCCGAAGCCTGTCGCATTCCTCTGGGGCAATGATTAAATGAATGACAGATGAAATGAAATGAAAGTGGAGACTGTTGCTGGAATGAAATATTGACAGGGAATACCGCAGAAAAACCCGGAGAAAAAATGTCTGCCTCCGCTTTGGCCAGCATAAATCTAACATGGAGTGACCGGGATTTGAACCACGGACCCCAGCGGTGAGGTCGGCGTGCTGCCTAAGCCACGGAGGCTATAAAACAATGGCATGATGCAGTTGCTAAAATGTTGCATCAGGAGTTGGCTTATAAGTTTTAGCTTCGAAGAGGAAAGAAAGTTCCGTATCACCAATATCAGCCAGAGTGTGTTCTTGAAAACATCTTTTTTCTTTTACCGTGTGGCCTCCTGAGAGGCCGAGTGCAGGACTTTCTAGTTGACGCCCGTGGGCGACCTGCACGTTGGGATGAGAGATGAATGGATGAAGATGAATGGAACTGGGCAAGGATGTGGAAGGAAACGCCCGTGGCCTGTCAGAAGGTACCGTCCCAGCATTTGCCTGGTGTTGAAAATGGTAAACCACGGAAAACCATTTCAAGGACGGCCGACAGTGGGGCTCGAACCCACGCGTCTACCGAGTCAGCAGACAGCTTGGCCCCATGACCTAACGCTGCGCTTTAGCGAGCGTAGCTACTACTGTCGGTTTGAAAACAATGAATACAAGTTGTATTGGGACCGAACTGACACAACAGGTCGGATCTGGTGGTTGTCAGCAAGAAAATAAGCAAATTACCTTGATTGATGTTGCGATTCCTAACAACACATAGAAAAGATCAGCAAATATTGCGAGTTGATCGACCCTATCAAGAGACAATGGCATGTAGAGCGGGTAAAGACCATACCTATCATTGTCTCGAGTACGGGCGTGATCCCAAGTACCTTGCTCCAAGGCCTTAAAGAACTGGATCTGGATACGCAACTGTACAAACTATTGCAGAAGGCAGTAGTTCTATCAACAACCCGAATCGTCCGGAGTTCATGAGTAGCGATTTCGACTTTCCAGCTTAGACGTGGCTGTTTCAGTAAATATACTTTGGTACCCTGCAGCCCGTATAGTTATGTTGTGATGTACAGCAATGTACAGTGATGTACTGTATAATAATATTATTATTATTATTTTACGAGGGACTGTGGAAATCTTGAAAAAAGACTCTGTGAGGGGTCCGCACTCCACAAGAGTGTGGGATTCTTACCCACTAAAAACCACATCCCTTTTCCCACGATGAGTTCATCAGTCGGAACCGCTCTCGCATTACTTCAGGGCAGGCTGTTCCAGCCGAGCTACTCGCCAGGGAGCTCCTGAGTACTCGCCGCCTTGCGTGAGTAAACCTGCAATATGCAATACAGCTCTGCTGTAGGGGCTGCCGTTACTAAGCGGTGGGTACATCAAGACTGTCAGGAAGCGCATGGACTTGTGTTATGACCTTCGCCCAGTGACGTATTGGCTATCACCCCCGGTCCCTCTCCAACCGTGCTCCGAGCATCACTGCTGAGTACTCGCGTGTACGCGTACTCAAACTCGTGGATTTGGAACAGCCTGGTTCTGGGTGAAGTCGTGCTTACTTAGCCTTTCAGACTTCTTCTTTCTTAATGTCTTCTTAAGGGCGTTTGTACGATTCCAGATCCCTCTTTTTCTGGCGAAGGACATCCTCCACATAATAATAATAATAATAACAATAATAATAATAATAATTCGTCTAACAAAGAAAATTTGGAATTTCGTGAAACCAAAGAGGAAAAAATTGGCATGGTTTGAAGAATGTAGCAAAGACCTTCTAGAAATTGGTATTCCGGACTGCAAAATTATGAACAGGTGTGAATTCAGACACCTAATCAAAAATTACCAGGGATTTAAGGTAGGGGCAGAACCCAAAAGACGGAGGGGACCTCTTTTAGAAGATCGGAAGAAGGCGCTGAGTGATGGGCTCAAGAGATACTGGCAGGACATCAAAGCTGGCAGACGATCTAGAACGAAACATTGATTTTGATTGTTACTCCGTAATCCATAGTGGCTCAATTCGAATGTAATAATAATAATAATAACTAGGAGACCCGTGCGAGAAATCTCGCATGCTCATAAACCACACTTTCCAAAATAGGTTTGTAATGAGAGACTTAAGGAGAAAGGTAGTTATGATTTTATTTCAACCAAATGATTATAGAACACTATTTACATTTCAGTTAGAATTCCAAGTTCTACGTTGCCTAACTTAAGAAGGCAATCGCTGAAAATTGGATCCTCATAACACTCACCGGTTATTCGATATTTATGAAATTATATGATTTGAGTACCGGTAATCATTCCTTTCATTTACTGTTTCTGAAATCCATGCAAAATGATAAAGGATAGACCTCAGAATATTAAAATGAAATGAAACAGGCGTCACAGAGGGCAAAATGTGAAGTGGGCAGCAATTGTGGAGCGTATTTTCCTACAGCAATAGTATCTGAAAATCACACACTCCGTACATTTTTTAAAGAAATTATAGATATTTCTGTAATTAGAGTGCAATTCGTCACTGCTAATGTCTGTTCTCTTTCATTTGAATGCTCATTTGTCACGATCGGTCTCTTGTGAGCGCCGCAGGAGGGATGCATACTACTGAAATAATATATATGATGATGATGATGATAATAACAATAAAGGCCGGATTAAGTAATGATCAAATGATCTGGTAATGCTAACGAACAATAGGCAAAAAGCTAACCATTCCCTGAAAAACCTTTATGAAATTGCACGTAAAACTGGACTAAAGTTTCATATGTGAAAAGCCAATAAATGGAACGATCTGCCCGATACTGAGACAAACCTCCGATTACTCAGTTTGGAAAAATCCCTCAGGTAAATCATTTCAAATACTTTGGGAAAATCATACAACAATCTGGATCAAAACTTTCAAAGAAGAGGTTGGTTGGTTGGTTCCTTAGTTTAGGGGCTGCGACAACGCGGTCATGTAGCCCCGTGTACTTTGGGTGTGTGTAGAATCTGTCTGATAACCGGTGTTAATTGTGATGACTGTATTAGTGTGTTTATCTGCTTTTTTAAATTCAAGTATGGACTGCAACTTTGAATTTTTCAAATAGTTCCTACTTTTGCCGCCAAACGTCATCGTCAACGACTACTAGGCCTAGTTCAGAACTTAGCTACTAGACGCCACCGCAGTCGGCTCTTGACAACGAACATAGGACCCTAAGAGCGTTGTTTACATTCTTAACCTATACAATTTAGCTTTACACAGGTGTAATTAGTGGAAGGTTCTTTAACATGCCATAAATCTATGACATGGGACCGCCGGCTTTACTTCCCCTACGAAGGAAGGCATACTGATGGATTTTTAACGCTCTTAAAAATCCGACGGCTTCGGCCGGGTTTGAACCCGCTATCTTGGGCATAGAAGCTCAGCATGCTACCGACTAGGCCACCGAAGCCACCTCAAAGAAGAGGCATTTTATTTGTCAGTAAACAAAGGAACTTTTGTTGAAGTGATGTGTCTTATTTTATACCAGACGCCTCATATTGACTATTGTACCCTCGTCCAATCGTATTGGGCAAATAGCCTGTTGACTACTGTCGACCAAAGTATTATGTGTACTCAAGTTTGAAGGTTGCTTGTGAAGTAACCAATAGACCTACATAAAATCCAATAACATTATCATTTTCGTCGTTCTATTTTACGTTAGTTCATGTAGGTTTGGATTTTTTAATTTATATTTTAATATTTTTTATCGCAGTTGTAACACAAAAAGTGCACGTTTTTAAGCGTGTTTCAACCATGCGTCACATTTAAGAATTAATATCTCAAAAACCCGTCATCAGATCGAATCCAAATTTTAACACAATATACATTGGAATGTTGTATAACTGGTTTATTAATTTCACAATTGTGTGTGTCCAAGAAACAAAGTTGTTATCATTGTTGTAAGGTAACTTTTTCTCGGCTCGGGGTGGTTGGAAAATGTAGTTCTTGGTTGCGTTGTAATCGTCATATATCAAAATGTTATGTTGTATGACTGTGAAATAGGTAAATTAATTCACTTATTTTATATCGGTTTGTATTTCTACGGGGAAATAACACATGTTTCACCAGCTAGCCGCTCCGGCAAAAGCTGTACAGCGTTGCTGAGATGGAGCCCATCACTTCCGAGCGAGACGCGCCATGATGCGTGTGGGCACCATTACGGCAACGCTGTACAGCTTTTGCCGGAGCTGCTAGCTGGTGAAACATGTGTTATTTCCCCGTAGAAATACAAACCGATATAAAATAAGTGAATTAATTTACCTATTTCACAGTCATACAGCATAACATTTCGATGTATAAGGATTACAACGCAACCAAGAACTACATTTTCCAACCACCCCGAGCCGAGAAAAAGTTATTTTACAAAACTGATAACAACTTTGTTTCTTGGACACACAGAATTTTGAAATTAATAAAACAGTTATACAACATTCCAATGTATATTGTGTTAAAATTTGGATTCGATCTGATGACGGGTTTTTGAGATAATAATTCGTAAATGTGACGCATGGTTGAAACACGCTTAAAAATGTGCACTTTTGGTGTTCCAACTGCGATAAAAAAATATTAAAATATAAATTAAAAATTCCAAACCTACATGAACTAACGTAAAATAGAACGATGAAAATGATGATGTTATTGGATTTCATGTAGGTCTATTGGTTACTTCACAAACAACCTTCAAACTCGAGTGCACATAATACTTTGGTCGACAGTAATTGAATCGTACAAATTGCTTAAATAATAATTTCACTATGCCCGTAGTCCATTTACCGCTAAACCACGCACCCTGTACCATCTGCACCTCCTGACCTGGGTCATGCCCCTCCCACCGGGTATACAGTATGTAGAGATTATTACGGAATGTAATATTGTGCGCTTGCATTAGCCATGATAATAATGATTTATTGCGATTCTGCCGTGTTCCACCGAGACGTTGTGGGTGGGCGGTCTCGGTGCGGTTATCAGCGCCGCTCAAATGACTGCGCACTATAATCGGATCAGTTACCTGGGCACAAATATTTCACAGAGCCAGCGACTGTGACTGATGAGCCGGGATTTGATTTGTGGACTGGAAGATTTCAGACGCTGCACACTGGAGCTGTATACAGAACTCGACCACACCAAGCAATAATTACACTCGCTGGATGTTGAGATCAAAAGCAAGACAGGCAGCAGCGGTAACCGCACCCGCGATATAATCGCGGCTCCGAGGGCTTCATATTGCACGTAGACAGTTTCTACTCAAGCTCGTTGTTGTTGTTGTTGTTGTTGATTCGTTTAGAGGCTTTGCGACGACATGGTCATGTAGCTCCGCTTATTTGAATGTGTGTGGAATCTGTCTAACAACCTGTGTTATTGTGATGGCTGTACTATTGTGCCCTTTTTATTACAATTGGGGCGTGACCTCATTCTGGAATAGAAGTCGGAAAACCCTTTTAGGTTTTGACCCACGAGGCTGTGTATCCGTTTCCGCCCTAATCCAGAAATAAAATTTCTTCGCAGAGCTGGGAATCTAATCTTCAATGTTGGTAGACTCACATCGAACATAATTCCAGAACTGTAGAATTTATGTCTTGTTAATATCTAAAACCCTCGTTTGGAGGAAACGGGCACATTACATTTACTAGGTTTTGAGAAAATATTAAGAATAGTTAACAATATTTACCATAACTATGACATTTCTAAATTTGACTAATGATAATAATAGATATGTTTTTGTTTCTAGCTACAAGTTTCGATGGACTGTATAAAAATAACAGATGATATACCAAACTGATTTTACCACTAAATGTTTGCTTGTTTTATTCCTATGTCTTAACATAATCGCCAAAACGATTGAAACATTTGTCCTATCGTTACACCACTTTCCAATGTCATCGGCAAAAAATTCTGCCGCCACTGAGGTGGGTGCGTCTGGAGAGTCTCCACAAGTGTTTCCTTTTTGGCGAGGCATTGCCGCCCAACCATACCTTCAATTCTCGAAATAGGTGAAAATCATTCACGCCCGCAATTTTTTTTTATTTCTTTATCGTATGGCCTCGGGTGCCTGGTGCTGTGCGGCAATTCCTTGTATCACAGGACACCGAGTTTTACCAGAGTTGTAGCACGCTACGACACGTGTCTCAATGTCCGTGACAACTATCATGCCATGTTGGCATAAAATGATCCCTGGGAAGAAAATGAGAGAAACTTTTTTTTTGATCTTCCGTCGTAGTTGCGTATGATGATGTCCAAAATCCGTAGTTCGACGTCAATGTCTTTTTCTTCTTCTTCTTCTTCTTCTTCTTATTCTTCTTCTTCTTCTTCTCCTTCTTAATTTCCCGTTTCCAGTTCCCTGGGTCGGGTTGCGAATCTAGGACCTCCACCATTCATTTCCTTCTTTCAATACTCCTTTTTCTTGTACTCCTCTTTTCTCTATGCCTTCCTTCACCGTATCTATCCACCTCTTTCTGAGCCTTCCTCGTGGTCTTCTTCCTGGTATTTTCTCAATAAATATTATTTTTGGTACTCTATATTCTTCCATTCCCATCATATGTCCATACAATTCCAGCTTACTGGTTTCTATCTTGTCTTGCAGTTTTGGGAACCCAGTTCTCTCCATAACGTCCACATTTCTGATTTTATCCCTCCGTGTCTTCCCAATTATTCCTCTAAGGAACTTCATCTCGGCTTCTTGGATTCGGCTTTCATGACGTTTTGTTGTGGACCAAGTACCTGCTGCATATGTCATTGTAATACATTGAGAATAGAACTTTCTTGCATTTCTCTGGGACTTACTGGTTCCAATGTACTGTAGGTAATTATTCGTAATATTAGTTCAATAAATTCATCGAGGAATGAGCTTAACAAGGCAAATGGAATGTTCTACTGGTCTAGGATATTGAATCTTGCTGATTCAACTATATGAATTTTGACGTCATCTCGGTCACTGGTTGAAAGTATCTGGCTACTTGAAGAACAGCTTTCGTCCTAAATTCGAGTCTAACGGCGGTTATATTGAAATTTTGGTGGAGCGTGCAGCCAGAGTTCGTCGCCATCTTGGGAAGTCTGGAGCAGTAAACAAAGTTTTCCCATCGTGTAAAACTTGAAATGATGTTTGTTCGCCCTAACTCGCTCCAAGTTGGGACCCGCCATCAAACTCGCTTTTCTGCAGCGGCCTACATAAAACAGCAGCGGACAGATAGACTCGTAGTTTATTTATATTTGCTTATTTATTCATCAGGATCTAAGGAAGCCGCCAGTGTGCGCGATCCAAAGACCACTGGGATGGAAACATATGACGTCAGGCAAACAACGCGTTGTAGGCACTTCTTCGATCTTGGTTGTTATGATTAGGGCTCGGATTTTTAGTTGCTAAAAATCGAGAAAATATTTATTTTTTATGCATTAAAAATACCTGAAATATGTGACAAAAAAGTAAAAATATGTAATTATAATTTAGTTTATTAATGTGAATATAAACAATATGCAGCATTTGCGAATGCAATTTCTTATAAAACTAGCAGAAGTACCCATTCTTCGAACGGTCGTCGGTATTAATAACCAGACCTAATCAATTGAGCTACTGTTGCAATGGTTAGGGGCTTGGAACCTGTTTGTCGACAAAGATAAATGATTAGTTGAAATATGCTCTGAAACTACTTTACCTAACGTGTACTTCCTGACGTGAAAATAAAATTGAAAACCTCGTAGACGAAATGCAATTCACGTCACATAAAAACTGACCCACACTTTTGTGTCAAGTGCGCATCCAGAGGAAGACCCCTTTAATAAATTATAAAGGCTTGTGGTGCATGAAAATTCAGGTTTTTTAGCCTCCAATGGCCAAATTCCTAACAGCAAAAAAAAAAAAACTATTTCAATTCAGGAATTTTAGAAAATAATGTTGCTGTTTGAAGCTATAATTGATCTTCTGTACGACACATCGCACGTTTAAGTCTTGTGAAAAAATCCAGGGTACCTCTTGACCCCCTTAAGCGCATTGATGAATTTTACAGTTTTTGTTGGTTCCGTGATAACCTTATAGCCATTTGCAAACTTTCACAGAAATTTAATACATGGAGTGGCATTACTTCTTGCAGAAATAGATGGAAAGTTGGATGTACCTTTTTGAGACACTGTTGTCATGGTTACTGGCTTGAATTCCTACATTAGTTTATTGAATGAAATTAGGTTTTCTGGGAATATCTCAGAAACTCTTTGTTTTAGAGCATTAAAATGTAGTTTCCGGGGACCCTTTACGACTGTTTAGGGCCCCCGAGGTTTTTTTCTGACACCAAGGGGCTGAAAATGAGCTTTGTCTCGTCGTTGTAGGCTGTAGTATCATCATCATCATCATCATCCTCTTGCACAGTTTCCAGCCGTTGGCCGGGTCTGTTTGGAACACAGGCCACTCCAAAGTCTTCTGTCTTCCCACCATCTCTCAGTTTCCACCCCTGTCCAGTCTTCTCCTCTCTTCTTCACGCTTCCTTCCATCCCTTTCAGCCACCTGTCTCTCGATCTTCCTCTCGGTCTTCCTCTCGGTCTCTTTCGTTCCCACTTCGTCTCGTGTATCCTCCTGAGTATCCTCTTATCCTCCATTCGTTTTACATGTCCATGCCATCTAAGTCTAGATTTCTCTATACCATCCCGTAATGGTTCCTCCTTTATTAATTCTCTGGTCCTCTCATTTCTTATTCTGTCCATCTTTGTAGCTCCAATACTGCTTCTCAAGAACCTCATCTCACTGGCCTGTATTTTGCTCTTCTCCCTTCCTTTCATAGCCCAGGTCTCCGAGGCATACGTCAGGATAGGGGCATAGTACGTCCGATATATGATCTTTTTTCTGTTCTGAGGGACATCCTTGCTCCAAAACATGCTTCTCACACTCCTCCGGAATGCTTCTGCCTGTCTCCCCCGCTCATTTTTTCTCTATAGTTTCTTCCATTATCTTGTATCAGGCTTCCCATATACTTGAAACTCTCCACTTTCTTCAGCTGATCCCCACCAATTGTTATTCCCGTTGTGGTTCTTTCCTTCTTCCTTGTTGTGATCACCATCTCACTCTTATTTATGCTAAATTTCATCCCATATCCTTGTATTATTCCTTCCCACACGTCCAACTGTTCCTGTACCTCCTCCTCCTCCTTGTTTCCCCAAATCATCAAATCATCCGCTAACACCATTGCTTTCATCTTTCCTTCCCCAATTACTTGTGCCACTCGGGTCATTATGTCATCCATTACCACAATGAAGAGTAACGGTGCCAGTGCACTTCCTAGTTTCAGGCCGTTTCTCTGTTCCACCCAGTCCGATCTCTCTCCTCCCAGTTTCACACAGCTCACGCTTCCCTAGTACATCTCCTTTATCCTCCTTATAGTCCATTTTTCTACTCCTCTATCCTCCAGGGACTTCCATACTTTGTTTCTGCATACACTGTCATATGCTTTCTCAATGTCCAGGATGGCCATCAGTAGATCTGTTCCATACTCACAGTGCTGTTCTTGTAACTGCCTTAAAGCAAAAATCAAATCCACTGTGGACCTTCCTGCTCTGAAGCCATGTTGTTCTTCCCTCATCCCTCCTTCTATCCTTGTCCTAATTCTCCTTTCCAAAACTTTGCACAATGACTCATCAGTTTTATTCCCCTATAGTTTCTGCATTCTGTTCTACTACCTTTCTTGAAGATCGAGACAATTATTCCCTTTTTCCAGTCCTCTGGGGTCTTCCTTTCCGTAGTGTAATAATAATATTAATTATAATAATAATATAACAATATAGGGATAGGGATATAATAGACCTTCCGTGGCACACCAGCACGTGTAAATCGCGTGAAAAAATTCTAGAGTACCCCTTGACCCCCTTAAGCGCATTATATGTATTGATGAATTTTACAGCTTAGTTTGGTTCCGTTATAACCTTCTAGCCGTTTGCAAACTATCTCAGTAATGTAATAAATGGAATCGTATTGCGTCTTATATTACAGCAATAGATGGACCTGTGAATTTCTGTTGCCATGGTTACCGGCTAGCTTCCTTTCATTATTGTATTAAATGAAATTAATTTTCTGGGAATATCTCAAAAACTATTGGTTTTAGGGCCTTAAATGTGGTTTTCACATTGAGGGGCTGAAAATGAGCTTTGTCTCGCCCTTCTACGCCTATTTCAGCATGTATTTTAAGGGGGTAGGCCCCCTTTTATGAGAGCTACAGAGAAGAGTTACATCAATGATTGGTGTCTTGCCTCTGAAGGATATCTGTACCAAAGTTTACGTTGATCCACTCAGCCGTTCTCGAGTTATTATAAGGACACAAAAAATTGTCCACAGACAAACAAACAAACAGACAGACAGACAGTCATAAAACAGTCTAAAACGCGTAAATAACGCAAATTTCCGTAGAAATTCAGAAAAAACAGACAAACGTTCATTCTTATATATAGAGAGATGTCTCACTGACTGCTGAAGCATTACAATACACAACGAGATACATCTTCAGGTTGTCCATCACAAATGACCGACGATTATCACGAAATACTTATTCTGAAGGCGCGAAACTGCGGCAATATATTTCTTGCCCTTGAGGTGTTGTGTAACTTGAGATCGCTGTTCAGCCTTGATTGCTTTCCCACATGGTTGGCAGAACAGAATCCCCCCATCAGAAGTAAAATTCTGCGACAGACGATAACTCGTAGTTGTATTTACCTTAGTCATTGTAGAACTGCCTTACACTTCACAGTGCCAGAAATGAACTGCATGTGAGTGACACTGATTCCAGGTAGCTGGGGGAGGTCTAGCACGTGGTGCAATATGTCCATGGACAGGGAAATCACCGGCACAGAGAGTGGCACGGGGCGACAAGTTAAGAATAACACAGTTGCAAGCTGACACACGCTCTGCATAAAGTTTAGATAGCTCACAGGTTCTTCCTCGTTGAAGTAACACAGAACAAAAATAAACTGAAAGATTTAATAAAGTGTAAATATTATGAATTTTATGTGCTAATAAGTGAAAAGCAGGAATTTATGTATTTATAGAAAAAATGCTTAAAATATGTATTTACCTAAAAAGCCGAGCCCTAGTTATGCTAATATGTGATTTCCTCTACAAGGCCAGTTCGTTGATTGATTCCTCAGTTTAGGGGCTGCGACAACGCGGTCATGTAGCCCCGTGTACTTTGGGTGTGTGTAGACCTATCTGATAACCGGTGTTAATTGTGATGACTGTATTAGTGTGTGTTATCTGTGATTCAAGTAAGGACTGCAGACGATCAATTTTCAAGTAGTTCTTATATTTGCTACCAAATGCTGCCGTCCACGACACCTAGCTGCGAACTTGGATATTAGATGCCGTCACAACTAGCACCTGGCAACGAACGTTGGAACTAATATAGCGTTATCAAACCTAACCTACAAATTTTAGCTTCATCCAAGTGTAGTTAGTGGAGGGTTCTTTAACATGCCATAAATCTATGACATGGGACCGCCGGCTTTACTTCCCCTCCAAAGGAAGGTATACTGAGGGATTTTTAACGCTCTTAAAAAATCCGACGACTTCGGCCGGGTTTGAACCCGCGATCTTGGGCATAGAAACTCACCATGCTACCAACTACGCCACCGAAGCCGTCTATACAATCTTTAAGGTACGTAATGTCTAGTGTGAATCGACCTTAACCCTCAATCGCGATTGGAAACTGCAATAATGTGTAGATTTGTACCAGTGAGATCAGACATTTGGACAGTGACTGTGTTCTTGACTCTCTGGTTCCCTCGTCTCGTCCCCGTGTCTTCGTGTTTACGGGGCCCATGTTTGTTTCTGTGATTGTGATGGCTGTAAACAGCTCGTGTTTCAGAGCGAGTGGGTGCGTGGCAATTCATTAGAACCTCGCTAACAAACCATGGGAACTTTATCTTCAGTTGTAGGTATGTTCTAATTAATGTGCCTCCACCTCACATATCTATAGAGGTGGCTCCAAGTTCCTTGAATAACGAGGATGGGTTCCAGAATTTGCTAAACAGTGATAACGAGTATATTAATCACGCCCATATAGAACAGTAATCCTTTTAACATTTTAATAACAAGTGACAGACATAGATAAAGCTTACCTAAATACTCGTAACAACAGACATCTCCAGGCGGGTTCAAACCCGGCCGAAGTCGTCGGATTTTTTTAAGAGTGTTAAAATCCCTCAGTGTGCCTTCCTTCGGAGGGGAAGTAATGACGGCGATCCCTTGTAATAGATTTGTGGCATGTAAAAGAACCTTCCAACAATTACACTAGTGTGAAGCTAAATTTTAGGTTAGATTTGACTAACGCTCTTAGCTTCCAACGTTCGTCGCCAGGAGCTGACTGCGGTGGCATCTAGTAAGCAAGTTCAGAACTAGTTGTCGTTGACGGTGGCGTTTGGTAGCAAAAGTAGGAACTATAAAGTACGTTCAAAAAGTAACGAGCCGGAGGCTGGAATGCGCAAACTGGTCACGATATGGGCTAATCGTGGCGTGTGTAAAGAGGTGTGGTTCCAACCAGAGCGTGGAAGGTCACAGCTCGTCGGTAGAGGGCACGCGTGCACGTCACGTGACGATACAAAGCGAGCAGCGGCATGCATCAATCGTCCAACGCTGCCAGTCACATTGCAAACAGTGACATGGAGGCGTTAAACGAAGAGCAAAGAGGTGTTGTTCGGTTTCTGACAGCGGAAGGAGTAGTGGGGACGGACATTCATCGCCCAATGTCACAAGTGTACGGCGAAAACTGCATGCCCCTTGCAAGAGTCAAGGCGTGACACAAGCGCTTCAGGGAAGGACGGGTGTCGTTAGCCGATGATGCCCAGTCTGGGGCACCCCCTGCATTACCGATGACAACGTCCAGCTGGTTGATGCACTCATTACCCAGGACCACCGAGTGACAGTGAACGCCATAGCCGCCGTTGTAGGATTGAGCGTCGGAAGTGTGCACACCATCATGAAGGAACGTCTGCACTTGCGCAAAGTGTGTGCCCAATGGGTGCCCCACAGTCTTCAACCACACCACGAAGCATGTCGAATGGCCCACTGTCTTGGTCATCTGCAGCGCTATGTGAGGGAAGGGAATGGGTTCCTGACACGAGTGGTGGCTGGAGATGAGTCATGGTGTCATCACCAGAATCCAAACGACAAAGCATCCATGGTCACCACCACGCAAAAAAGGCAAGGCCATCCACACGAGTGCAGGTAAGGTATCCTCCGGCTCGTTACTTTTTGAATGCACCTTATACTTGAAAATTGAATGCCTGCGGTCCTTACTTGAATTAAAAACACACTAACAGCCATCACAATTAATACTGGTTATCAGACAGATTCTACACACACCCAAAGTACATGCCCCGTCATGTAGCCCCTAAACTGAGGAACTGACGATCTCCAGTCTGTCAACATGTATTCATATCCAATTACTGTACATTAAGCAGGAAATATAAGGCTGTGTCTGAAATGACAGTGATAGATTGTTTTATTGATAGAATCGCTTTTCAATGGGTCAACATAGTGGACCCAATTAGATTGGGTGGGGAGTAACAATTAATTTAATAGCCTAGTGCCTGAAATTAGTGAAGCAAACTATTAAGAGACACCTGTTAATACTTAAATGTTTAATGAGACATGTTTTCAACTCTACATTGGGTTCATCAGCACGGGTTGTATTAAGATATCCCGCTTGTACAGAGTGTTTCAAAAATACTTTTACAAACTTTGGGGATTGGTTCCTTACACCAAAACCAGAAAAGAAGTACATATACACATATGTCCCAAAATCCTTCGTTTTCGATTTATTGATGAAAGAACATTGTATAGTGACACATTAATTGACAGCCTGTTTGGAAGTGTTTAACACATGAACTCACATCAAAAAAGGTTCCTGACACCGACAGATGGAAAAACTGTCAAATGCACAAGTGTTCCAGGCTCGCCATCAGCACCAGTTTAGGATTAGTGTGTGGGCTGGCATTGTAGGTCCATACGTTCTACCAACACGTCTTACAGGTGCTGTCTCCAGAGACTTTATCCAGAACACCCTTTCAGACATACTGCATGACAATGTGCCCCTGCAAATACGACAAGGTATGTGGTAGATGAATGATGGGGCTCCTGCACACTTTAGTCACCTTGTTCGCACTTCACTGACGGAGATCTTCCAGGACAGATGGTTGGGCAGAGGAGGACCCGTTCCATGGCCTGCACGGTCACCAGACCTCAATCCGTTAGACTTTTATATGTGGAGGCACCTGAAACAATTGGTGTATGCCGTAGCCATCCCGGATTTGGATACTCCATCGACGTATCCTGGACGCCTGCGACACCATTCGAACGGGTCCGGCAGTCCATGATGCGACCTGTTCATGCATGTCTCGACGCAAGAGGAGGACATTTCGACCACTTGTTGTGAGCTCTATGTGGTGAAGTGTTATCAGTGTACCAATGTGATCAACAGTCCCTCCCGGGAACACAAAGTGCACTCCGCGCAGCGCATTGGGAAGTGTGGAGAGAGGTGCGCAGTGCGCAGTGCGCTCCGCACAAAATGCGGAGATAGGAAAACACTCCTTAAGCCTTTTAGGGTGGTGTAGGGTATATGTCCAAATAATGGGTGTCTAGGATCAGTTTCCTGCTTCTTCTTCTCTACTGCTTTTAATATCAGTGATTAAGACTCCTCTCGCGAGAAGGCATCATCCTGTAACGAACCACGGGCGTTAATTGTTATTATAAGTTAGTTTTAAGGGGCGGAACTACGAGGTCATCTGCCCCTTTGTTATTATAAAACTTTCCACTCAAACTTTTTTCAAGATCTGTATTTTTTGATACACAGAAAATACTTGACTGAAAGATATTAGTTTGTTTTGTGAACTGATATTTCATTATCGTTGGTATTTTATGCAACACCAGCAGTGAAATAACATTCAACACAGCGAAGAAATCATTGTGATCCATCATTAATTGAGTTATATTAGTTTGAGTACAAAATTGTTTAAGGTTAAGTTTGCTTTTTCTGTTATGTCCAGAGAAGATGCCCCGTTGTCCTGCTTGTATAATAGGGTGCTATGTACGTCAAGGAGAGCTCGTACACAAACGGTTGTCGTTTATATCTTGTGTTTCACGACCTTCGGATATACCCTTCCTATAAAGGGCAAAAACCAGCGTGCTTCATAACAATTGTTCAATGATATTGAAATTTGTATGGGTTCTGGAGATCTTTGCCCCAAGCTAAGTTGTCTCCTATGAAAATATAGATTTATTTTTAGCCTACTTTGCACATTTTGCAAAAATGAGGAAAAAGTAGACTTATGAGATCGGGCAAACGTGTGTCTGTCTGTCTGTCTGTCTGTGTGTGTGTGTGTGTGTGTGTGTGTGTGTGTCTATCAACTCCTAAACGGCTGCAGCAATCGAAACAATATTTGGTAGGAGTAAAGATCTATACCTAAATATCTCACAACCATATTTGAAAACGATGTCAGTGCTACCAACTGCTGAAAAATCGCAATTGAAATTTGAGCTCCATGTTGGATATCTTGGAAGGTATGAATGGGAGCTATTTCAAAATTGGCACACGTATAGATAATAACATTGCAGTTTAATTTCCAGGAGGCCATACATGGCAGTGTTGCAAAAATGATTATAAGCCTGCTGATATGTCCAAATTTAAATGCATATAACTTGTACACTATCAATTGGATTTCAACCAATTTTCGTATGTCCTATGTGTACATAAACAGATATGACTGAGCGTATTCTTAAGAGCCACCAGGGCTGCCAACTGTTAATAAATGCTCTCAATTTTTTATCCAAATACCCATATATCAGAAAGTATGCAAGCCGACAGCTTTAAACTTTGCACACGTATCATCATCATCATCGGCTTTAACTCAAATCCGAGTATAAATTTTCTTCCTTCAGTCCAGTTTGTGGATGTGTTTACGGTGACTAAAGAGTCCAATCCTGGCATGGAACAAGCGACCACACAAGTCACATAGTATTGCTGGAGGAGGACGTGGTTGGGCTGCTCGAAGTTTCCTAGCTTGACGCTTGGCCTCTTCATGTGTGCGTCGATCCCTTTCAAACGTCTTTACAGTATCCGAGATGGTGCGGCGCCAAGTTGAGCGGTCTTCAGCCAGCATGTCCCAGGTTTGTGAATCAAGACCTTTCAATTTCAGGGTCTGCTTAAATTGGTCCTTGTAGCGTCTCTTAGGACCACCATGAGGTCTGGTGCCATAGCATAACTCACCATATAGCATTTGACGAGGTAATCTCACATCATCCATCCGATGGACATGACCAATCCATCTAAATTGGTGACCTATTATGGATGATTCTATGCTGTTGATTTGAGCCTTTTCCAGAACAGCAATATTGGTAATGCGGTCTTCCCATTTAATCCTCAGGATTGATCGAAGTTTTTGTAGGTGGAAACGCTCAAGCTTTCTAAGATCACGTCGGTAAAGGGTCCACGTTTCACAGCCATACAACAATGTAGAAATGACTACTGCTTTGTACACCATAAGCTTTGTACTCATGGACAGATCTTTATTCATGAAGACCCGGTGCGCTATTCGTCCATATGCTGCATGGGCTGCGCCAATTCTCTTATCCACATCCTGCTCACAGGTACAGCTCACAGAAATGGTACTGCCAAGGTACGAGAAGTGGTCAACCTGTTCTAATGGCAAATTTGAGATGGAGATATTGAACTGAGGAAGAGGTGTGCCTGGTGAAGGTTGTGCCAAGACTTTAGTCTTCTTGACATTTATAGTAAGACCAAAGCGATCACATGCACTTTTGTAACAATTAACTGACTCTTGCAGCTCTTCTGGTGTGAGAGTTGGCGACGCAGCATCATCTGCATACAACATGTTAGTAACCTTAGTAACCTGAGTTTTCCTCGAGGAGCGGAGACGAGTTAGGTTGAAAAGCCCTCCATCAAAACGATACTTGACCTCCACACCTGGGATGTTTGTGGGTGAATCATAAAGCATTGCAGCCAAGTACAGCGCAAAAAGCTTTGGAGCCAGTACACATCCTTGTTTCAGTCCATGGGTAATGGGAAATTCATCGGACATCTTATTCTGATGGCAAACCGGACCTGTCATGCCATCATGGAAAGCCTTGATTAGATCTACAAAACGCTGAGGGCAACCAAACCGCTTCAGCACCGCCCACATGGCTGGTCTTGGAACCGAATCAAATGCCTTTTCCAAGTCATAAAAGACTAAGAAGAGTGGATTCTGTTGTTCTCTACATTTTTCTTGTAGCTGTCTCACACAGAAAATCAAGTCAATTGTGCTTCTGGAAGCTCTAAATCCGCATTGTGACTCTGGGAGGATCTTCTCAGATATAACCTTGAGGCGGTTAAGGAGAATTCTTGCAAGAATCTACCTCACAATTGATAGCAGTGATATACCACGGTAGTTGCCACAAACACTGCGATCACCCTTTTTAAAGATAGTGACGATAGTGGCATTCTTTAGGTCTCCAGGTACCTTTCTTGATTCCCTGACATTCTATATTAATTTGGAGTAACTTATATACGTCATTGCTACCAACTTGATTCTAAGCCTGCTGAGAGGTCCAACTTTAAATACATATAACTTCTATACTATCATTTGGATTTCAACTAAATTTCGTGTGTGCTATGGGTACCATAACATATATGACTATGCCGATTCTTAAGAGTAGCCAGGGCTGCCAACTGTTAAGAAATACTCTCTCTATTTTTGTTACCCTAATATCAATATATCAGTAAGTATGCAAGCCAATAGCTCTAAACTTTGCACACGTATAGTACCTGGCATTCTAGATCAATTTGGATTAACTAATATAGGCCTACGCCAGTGCTGCCAACATGATTCTAATCCTGCTGATAGGTCAAATTTTAAAATGCATGTAACTTCTATACTAACTAATGGATTTCATTCAAAATTGACACAACAATAGATCATATTATATCAGATTATTTCTGACCAATACATGTATGTCATTGTTGCCAACATTATTTTACGCGCGCTGAAGATCCAATGTTTAACTGCTTGTAACGGTCATGCTATCCATTGGACTTCAACCAAATTTTGTATTCTGTACCTTAAGAGATGGAACTAAGAATATATTCAGTCACTAGGGCTGGCAACTCTAGTTCTCTATTAGGCTACATTATGCCAGGTATACAGTATTTCGAACTAATTAGAAATTTCGATATTACCAACTTAATTTCGTCATTAGATCCATCTAGATTAATCATTGGCATGAATCTTAAATTTTAAGAAAAGTAGGCTCTTTAGTTCGTCACGGAACTTCTTGTTACCTGGGAGATAGCAATCTGCCTTCCTCTGTTCCAACCTGTTTAGTGCTGTCCCTCTCTTAGTCTAAGTGATATTGTTGATAAGAATGTAATATGGGTGTACGAGTAATATTTTTGTATTCCTGACTTTTCTCTCTCTTGTCTTTCCAGGTATGTCCTCATCTTCATTTGGCTTCTCAAGGATTTTGCAGAACAACAGCATAGGTTAGTGTGAAGTGGCTTCAATCATTGTGCACCATCATTTCAAATATTGGGGCAGAAGCCATGATGTGATGATTGTGCTTCTGCTTCTTCAAGAGGTTTCCCCTGAGTCGCCAAGGCCAGACCGTTGGCATATAGAAAGCTTCTGTGGTTCTCATAAAGTGACTGGTCGTTAATATGCCATCCATACTAAACAAAGCAGGGGCCAGGATACTTCCTTGAGGCGACCCATTCCTTTGGCATCTTCATCAACTGTGTTGTCCAGGTGGATGGCTTGAAATCTTCTGTTTTGGAACAATCCTGCGATGAGTTTAATGAAACCCTAGTAATTTTAAGCCCATACAACTTCTGCATTAATGTTCGGTGATTGATATTACCGTAAGCATCCGTGAGATCAATGAAAGCTACGCCTGTTATTTTGCATGTTTGAGTACGGTTAAGAATCTGTAAAGTGCAGCTTTTTGGTGGTCGGCATCCCGTTTGTTGCTGTGTTAGAGCGGACTCTGCCACTCGATTAAAATGAATTAGCAGCATTCCCTCACATATTTTGTATTAATGCACAATATAAATATGGTCTAGGCCTATAAGTTTTTGCGTCTGTTGGTGTGTTATTACTTTTAAAAATGGCTGTCACACGTGACTTCCTGGAGAGTTTTGGGAAGTGGCAAGTTTTCAGGCAGTTATCGGAAATTTACAATGGACCTCTTTTTAGCGCCAAACCGTAAGTATAACCTAATAAATATTGATGGTTTATCAATAAACAAGGAAGAGTTATTGAGTTAAATGTACCACTACTAAAATTGTGACATTGAGATTCAATCAAATAAAATACAACACAAACTATCTCTTCGTTGGCGTAGTCGGTGGCATGCTGAGCTTCTATGCCCAAGATAGCGGGTTCAAACCCGGCCGAAGCCGTCGGATTTTTTAAGAGCGTTAAAAATCCCTCAGTATGGCTTCCTTCGGAGGGGATGTAAAGCTGGCGGTCCCATGTCATAGATTTATGGCATGTTAAAGAACCTTCCACTAATTGCACCTGTGTGAAGCTAAATTGGATAGGTTAAGAATGTAAACAACGCTCTTAGGTTTCTACGTTCGTTGCCAAGAGCCGATTGCGGTGGCGTCTAGTAGCAAAGTTCTGAACTTGGCCTAGTAGTCGTTGACCGTGGTGCTTGGCGGCAAAAGTAGGAACTATTTGAAAAATTCTAAGGTGCAGTACTTAAATTAAAAAACAGATAACACACACTAATACAGTCATCACAATTAACACCGGTTATCAGACAGATTCTACACACACCCAAAGTACACGGGGCTACATGACCACGTTGTCGCAGCCACTAAACTTAAGAACCAACCAACCAACCTATTTGTTTATACTACATAGAATGAAATGTTTGTTAATATGTGTAGGTTGCAAAATGTTAGTTTTATTCATCATTGCTGGGCGTCGTGACGTCATTTCTTTACTTCATTAGTAACTACATCCTTGACGAGACGTTTCCATCATAAGCGATCTTCAGCCCTTCGTAAGATATCGTGATGAGGTAGGCCGGTGATGTTCTTTGCTTGCTCTAACCATCTACTTGTTTTACCTCTTGGTCTGGTACCTTCAATTTTCCTTGTAGAATGGTCTTTTCTAAATTGTCTCCTTCTCTCCTCAAAGTGTGTCCCATGAATTGGAGTAACTTTCACTAAAACGGGAAGATAAACGTTTTGTGATAGTCAGTTCTTCTATAATGGAGGCATTAGTTATTCTTTCTGTCCATGGTATACATAGCATCCTCCGCCAACACCTCATCTCAAAGGCAGCTATTCGGCTATTGTCATTAGCCTTCACAGTCGAGGTCTCACAACCGTATAAGAAAATAGAAAACACCAGTGATTTCACCAATCGCATTTTCACTGTTTTGGATAATGGCCGGTCCTGCCAGATTTATTGACAATAGCTGAAGTACCCGTGCTTCGCTACGCGTCATAAATAAATTAAAATGTGAAGGTGACAGTTAAAACAGGGGATAGGCGAGGTGCTGCGCAGAGGGAGATTAAGGATGGAATATTTTGTCCACCTACACCGCTCGGCGTTGACCGTGTTTTATAGCACAAATTTAGGTTTTACTCGCTAACAGTTGCAGATACCTTTCGGATAGAAAATGTAATTTTAAACCTCGCATATGCCATCAAAAGTTTGCTATTTCTTAGCGTTCTCATTTTATTTGAAATGGAAATATGAAAGTTTGAAACCAAAGGGTGTAGTGACGTCACTAAAATGGTCGCCATTTTAAATAGTGCAAAGTATTGAAATCAAAGGTAACCTATATGTTAACCAGGTAAATCAGCTACTTCCATGTAAAATTCACGTAAATCGGACCAGTGGTACTTGCGAGATTGAGTAATACACAGACACACACCATCTCAATTTTAGCCTCGCTTCGCTCGCGTCATAGTCGTATCATATTGTTTTTCAATGAAATGCAAGTTTAACCCCGTTAACACCCCTTTAGAACCTGAATACCCAAAAATCCCTCCTTAGTAGACGTTTTCGACACACAACAAACAAACATATCCCCAAAATATCATTCTTCTAACTTTAATAGTTTTGGTTGGTCGATGAGAGCAAACATACAAAAATCCTTCCTTAGTGGACGTTTTTCTTCCAGAAGTTCACCCCTCCCCATATGCCCCTTAAATTGCATTTATGAAAACACGGTCGAACACCTAATTATTTTATTTATTTATTCATTTATTTATTTATTTATTTATTTTTAAGCTGATAGATTTCCTCCGAGTTTCAGACTCCTCCCTATGTCGTTTAAGAGATACACGCTCAGTTAGGAATCTTTCAACCCCCACTTTTTATCCCTTTCACCTCATAATATACACTACATCGAAAAACCATTAGATATGTGTCAGCTTATTTTTAATTATTAGTATATGTGCCAAGTATCACATCCCCAAATGAAACCACTCGTGAGATATTGTTATTCAATGGAAAGCACGTTTACCCCCTTAACACCTCTTTAGAACCTGAATATCCAAAACTCTTTTCTTAGTGGACGTTTTCGACATACAACGAACATATCCCCAAAATTTCATGTTTCTAGCTTCAATAATTTTGGCTGGGCGATGATGAGTGAGTGAGTCAGTCAGGATATTTTCTTTCATTTATTTTTGATAATTTCACCCGTCCCCATGAACCCCTTAAATTGGATTTATGAAACAAACTGTCAAACACCTATTTACTTATTTAAAGCTGTTTTCCCCCTGAGTTTGATGAGTAAGTAAGTGAGTCAATCAGTTAGGACACTTTCTTTCCTGGTTTTTTCCCCCATAAATTCACCCCTCTCCAATTTAAGGGCCCCTTAAATTGGATTTATGAAAAAAAAACGTTCGAACACCTATTTACTTGTATTTTAAGCTGTTTTTTCCCACCGAATTTCAAACTTCACGCCTATGTCGTTTCAGAGATACACGCTCCGTCAAGAATCCCTCAACCCCCAATTTTCACCCCTTTCACCTCATAATATACACCACATCGATAAACCCTTAGACATATGTCTGATTATTTTTAATGATTAGTTTATATACCGAATATCACATCCCCAAACAAACAACTCATGAGATATCGTTATTCAATGAAATGCACGTTTACCCCCTTGACACGTCTCTAAAACCCGAATAAACAAAAATCATTCCTTAGTTAACGTTTTCGACATACAGCGAACATATTCCCAAAATTTCATGTTTCCAACTTTAATAGTTTTCGCTGGGCGTGATGAGTGAGTGAGTCAGACAGGTCATTTTCTTTCATTTATTTTACCAGAATTTCACCCCTCCCCATGGGCTCCTTAAATTGGATTGATTAAAAAACGCGTGAACACCTATTAACTTATTTCTTAAGCTGTCTTTTTCCCCTGAGTCAGTCGGTTAGGACACTTTCTCTCATTTTCCCCCCAGAATTTCACCCCACCCCATTGGCCCCTTAAATTAATTTATGAAAAAAACAGTCGAAAACCGATTTACTTACTTTTTAGGCTGATTTTTTTTCGCTGAGTTTCAAATTTCTCGCCTATGTCGTTTAAGAGATAGGCCTACACGCTCCATTAGGAATCCTTCAACCCCCACTTTTCAGCCCTTTCACCTCATAATAATACACCACATCGAAAAACGCTTAGACACATGTCTGCGTATTTTTAATGATTAGTTTATATGCCGAGTATCACATCCACAAATGAAACCACTCGTGAGATATTGATATTCAATGAAATGCAGGTTTAACCCCCTTAAGACCCCTTTAGAACCCAAATATCCAAAATACCTCCCTTAGTGTACGGTTTTGACATACAACGAACATATCCCCGAAATGTCATGTTTCCAACTTCAATATTTTTGGCTGGGCGATGATGAGTGAGTGAATGAGTCAGGACATTTCCTTTCATTTTTTTTTCTTCAGAATTTCACCCCTCCCGATGAACCCCTTCAATTTGATTGAAAAACAAACTGTCGAAAAGCTATTTACTTACTTTAAAGCAGTTTTTCCCCCTGAGTTTGATGAGTGAGTCAGTCAATCAGTTAGGACACTTTCTTTCCTGTCCCCCCCCCCCCCCCGAATTTCACCCCTCCCCATGGGCCCCTTAAATTGGATTTATGGAAAAGCGGTCAAACACATATTTACTTATTTTTATGCTGATTTTTTTCCCGCTGAGTTTCAAACTCCTCGCCTTTGTCGTTTAAGAGATACACGCTCCGTTAGGAATCTTTCAATCCCTACTTTTCACCCCTTTAACCTCATAAACACATCGAAAAACCCTCAGACACGTGTCTTGTTACTTTTTAATGATATGTTTATATGCCGTGTATCACATCCCCCAATGAAACCAATCGGGAGATATTGTTATTCAATGAAATGCAGGTTTAATCCCCTTAAGACCCCTTTAGAACCTGAATATCCGAAAATCCTCCCTTAGTAGACGGCTTTGACATACAATGAACATATCCCCAAACTGTCATGTTTCTAACTTCAATAATTTTGGCTAGGCGATGATTAGTGAGTGAGTAAGTGAGTGAGTCTGGACATTTTCTTTCAATTTTCTTTTTTCAGAATTTCACCCCTCCCCATGAACCCCTTAAATTTGATTTATGAAAAAAAAACTGTCGAACAGCTATTTACTTACTTTAAAGCAGTTTTTTCCCCCTGAGTTTGATGAGTGAGCCAGTCAGTCAATCAGTTAGGACACTTTCTTTCCTGTCCCCCCCCCCCCCCCAGAATTTCATCTCTCCCCATGGGCCCCTTAAATTGGATTTATGAAAAAACTGTCAAACACATATTTACTTCTTTTTTATGTTGTTTTTTTTTTCGCTGTGTTTCAAACTCCTCGCCTATGTCGTTTAAGAGATACACGCTCCGTTATGAATCTTTTAATCCCCACTTTTCACCCCTTTCACCTCATTATATACACCACATCGAAAAACCCTCAGACACAATGTCTTCTTATTTTTAATGATGAGTTTGTATGCCGAGTATCACATCCCCCCATGAAACCAATCGGGAAATATTGCTATTCAATTAAATGCAGGTCTACCCCCTTAACACCCCTTTAGAACCTGAATAGCCAAAATGTCTCTCTTAGTGGGCATTTGCGGCCCTTGAGGAAGCTGCATACCAGATTTCATTCCAATCCGTTCGGTGGTTTCTGAGATTTCATGATGAATAAATGAATGAGTGAGTGAGTGGTATTTGAAAAATATATAGTAGAAAGAAGATAGTGTCAAGTCTTTGTTATGCTAAACTCGGTTGACAGTGCTGTGTGAGCAGTTGAGTAACTAACGGGATTTCAAGTAAAGATCCTCATTTTCTATACCGGTAGTGCAGAGCGCAAATGACATCCAGACGGCCGTGTCTCGACTTGAGCTATGTTGCCATGGAAACTATCTGCCTTGCCATTCCTTCATGAGTATATTTTATGATTTGATTAGCCTGTGCTTGAGTGCAAAAGGGCCGAAATCAGAAGAATGAGAAAGACTATCGAAAATTCATGTAGCCAGCGGTTCCTTCTGGGTCCTAAACTATGTGTATGCAAAATATGGTTGAGATTGGTGGAACGGTGTAGATTTGTATACGGAACCAACATACATACATACATACATACATACAGACTTTCACTTTTATATATTAGATTAAGACTTGCAAGCGACTCGCGAGGCTTTTCACAGTTCCTACGTAGCCTTTGGTTGAAGGTTCTTGCTACAGACTATTCCTTGATTTAACGTATTTGTAGGGGTAGAATAGGTTAGTATATGTTAAAACAGAGTGCCTCGGATGTAGGGTGTGGTCGCTATGTAGAGATGAAACGATTAGCTCGGGACAAAAAAGCATGGAGAGCTGCATGAAACCAGTCAAATGACTGAAGACTCAAACAACAACAACGTAACTTGCGTATGGAAGGGAGAGCTATCGTAGAATGTCTTTAAAAACAATTTCTAGATTCCTTTCTTATAAATCCGAATTACATTTTTGATGAAGTGAATTTAAAAGAATATCACTGGATACTGATTGGAGAAGTTGCTGAGACGTTCCAGTTTTTATTTTATAGCCGTGACGAAGATATTGAAGCGACTTCGCTGTTAGTGACTTCTTTTCTGCAATAAACAACCGGAAATTATATTCCATCTCTCTAGGACCTCATTAACGACGACTTTTGTTTAGGAGCAATCTCAAATAAGATTTTTACCGTCACTCGGAGCGCCCGAGAGTTCGTTTCCTCAAATTAATCGATTTTTCTTTCACCCGTCGCGACCTGAGAGGCACTTCATGCACGTGCGCCTCGAGTCAGTAGTGCGAGGATATCCACCTAATGGGGACTTTGTGTTGCTACGGGAGCTCGAGGTATGTAATCAACAAGTCCTAATGAAGTGTCTCTGTCAGCGGAGCCCTAATTCTTGTTTCAAAACACAAGTCTGTGTCCCCCAGGGGCTCACAACTTGTAGGACGTGGGTTGGTGACCACGGGACCCCTGCTGAATCCGGATTACTTCCACTTCCTTGTGCCGGGCTCCTCTCCGTCTTATTTCCTCTCGACTTCCCTTGGTCAACTTTTGTTCTTTTCCGACCCCGACGGTATTAGGGTATCAGAGGCCTAGGGAGTATTTCACTCTCAGACCTTAATTGGCCCTTGTCTCATATTTCCTGATCCCTCATTCTTCGAGGGGTCAGACCTCTTGTATTTCATTTCATCCTTGTTCCTTTTCTCTTTAAGATTCCCGCACTGTTTTTGTGAATTGACTCCCCGTGTATCTAAATTACCTTTAGCGAATATTTTGTATCTACACTGCATTTTGTAGGTATTTTCAATCTAAGTTGTATTTTGTGAAATCTTTTCGATCTAAATTGCATTTTGCGAGTATTTTCAATCTCAATTGAATTTTGTAAGGATTGACGATCTAAATTGCTTTTTAGTAAGTCTTTCAATATTTGGGCCGGAATTTTTGGGAGTATTTTGAATTTCAATTGCATATTGTAAGTATTTTCAACCTAAACCGCTTTTTGCAAGTATTTTCAATCTAAATTGCATTTTGTATGGTCGGCAGTTTGCAAGTATTTTGATTCTCAATTGCATTTTGTGGGTATTTTGAATCTAAATTACATTTTGTAAGTATTTTCAATCTAAATTGTCTTTTGTAAGTATTGCCTCTCCAATTGAGTAGTTTGAATCTACCGTACATTTTGGGAGCATTTTCAATTTAAATTGCATTTTGTAAGAATTTTGAATTTCAATTGCACTTTGTGAATATTTTAGATTGGAAATGGGAGATTTTCAATCTGAATTGCATTGTGTATTTCCAATTTCAATTGCAAGTATTTTCAATCTCATTTGCATTTTGTAAATATTTTGAATCCAATGCAATGTGTAAGTATTTCGACTCTACATTGCATTTCATACGTATTTTGAACCTAAAATACATTTTGTGCGTATTTTTCAATCTCTTCCTTTTGTGAGTATTTTCGTTCTTAATTCCCTTTTGTAAGTATTACCGCTCTCCATTTTGTGAGTAGTTTCAATGAGTTCCTTTTTGAAAGTATTTTACGTCTCACTTGATTTTCGTTCTGGTTTCCACTTCATTGTCAGTTTCGCGGTCACCCAGACCATTAGGGGCCGATAACCCATATGTTAGGCCCCTTAAAACAACAATTATCATCATCATCTTCCACAGCAGTTAAAACGGACGTTAAACCTACACCATTTGTTTATCCCAGAAAATGTAGGGTGAGTTGACCTTGTTTTACAATAAAATTAACCAACACCATATTATTTGGTTGGTTGGTTCCTCAGTTTAAGGGGCTGCGACAACGCGGTCATGTAGCGGTGTTAAATGTGATGGATGTAATAGTGTGTGTTATCTGCTATTCAGGTAATTACTGCAGATGATCAATTTCAAGTAGTTCCTACTTTTGTTACCAATTGTTACCGTCAACGTCACCTACCGCTGAACTTGGGTACTAGATGCCAACGCAACCGGCACCTGTCGGCGAACGTTGGAACTTAATAGATAGCTGATCATATCTAACGTATAAATTTAGCTTCACACAATTATTGTAGTTAGTGGAAGGTTCATTTACATGCCATAAATTATTATATGGGACCGCCGGCTTTACTTCCCCTCCGAAAGAAGGTATACTGAGGGATTTTTAACGCTCTCAAAAAATCCGACGACTTCGGCCGGGTTTGAACCCGCGTTTTTGGGCATAGAAGCTCATCATGCTACCAACTACGTCACCGAAGTCGCTCACTATAGTGTTTCAGGCTTTAACAAACATTCTCCAAGTTAATATACTAGGGGGAAGAAATATCTTCATCAATGGGCTGCCTAATGACAAAGTATTGTTGATCTCATTAAGTTATTAAATATCATCGATACATTTCAACAATTTTAAAGTGTTATACTTATTTTCAGCCTATTTTCATTTTTGAAAAAATAGGCTTATGAGATCATCTTTTGTCCGTGTGTGTGTGTGTGTGTGTGTGTGTGTGTGTGTGTGTGTGTGTGTGTGTGTGTGTGTGTGTGTGTGTGTGTGTGTAATAAAATCTAAACTGCTGGAGCGATTTCAATGAAACTCGGTGAGGTTATAGGACTATCTTGGACGACCCCGACTGTGTCCTTCAAATTTTATTACGTCCCACTAATCCAACATGTTGGATGTGCGAAATATTTCACCGGCATTTTATATTTCCGAAACTATTGCAGATATCACCCTGAAATTGTGTGCGGTGATAAAATGCATAAAATAAGTTACCTATGTGATTTTCTAAAACCTATTAACTACAAAACGAACATGGCGGCTAAGCGAATTTGAAATATTTAAATGGACTTTTCTCGCGATTTAACCATCCGAACGTAGTGAAACGTGGTATAACAATTGTTTATACACCACTGACATCTAATTTAGTTCAATTGTTAACATATCCACAAGATGGCGTCTGAGCGAAATTTTGTATCGTCACGTGACGTGTACGCGTGCCCTCTAGCGACGGGCTATGTATGACCTTCCACGCTCTGGTCGGAACCACACCTCGTTACACACGCCACGATTAGCCGATGTCGTCACCGGTTTGCGCATTACAGCCTCCGGCTCGTTACTTTTTGAACGCACCTAATATTATTTAATTAACTGTTCTTGACATTTTCATGCAGTGCCAACTAGTACTTGGTCTTATTGTCAATCAAATCTGTTGTTATATGAAGTCTATTATTCCAAATTGGAGTTGTTGATTATCACGTAGTATTTGTCTCTAGTATTCGTGGTTCGTATTACAGTTCCTGGTCTTGTTTACTGTTGGTGGCTTCTGAACATGTTGTCCTTAATGAAATAATGGAATAAAATGTGTCTTCTTTCTGCTTAATATGCTTGGTGTTTATTATGTGGTAATTGTAGTTTATTTGGCGTTGAAATATCAGCTAGTATTATTACTTTGAAGTATATTTCTTTAGTCTGGATTAATTTAGCCGAAATGAGGGAATTCACATGGCAATATAATTTTGTAAAAGCAATGTAGAAACTTAGCAAATGTTAAATTTAAAAGTTTTGTAGATATCTTCTAAGGAGTTCAGAATGTTTTCTCGGTGCATATTATCAATTAATGATTCTTCAGTCGCTCAACGCGGTTTTTCCCATTACAATTGGGCGTTGCTACAACATACAAACATTTCTGAATACGTGCCTTAGTGTTATTCAAATCAGGGGAAATTTAGTGAATACATGTAATTCTTTTCAGGAATTTATGAATGTACAAATGAATGCAGATTACATCGCTGTTCCGCCCCTTTATGATGAAAATTAATGTAAAACAAACATATTGGAATGCAGCGGAAATAAATCAGAAACCTCTATGGACATCAAATTAGCAGGTGAAAGGCTAAAGGAAGTAGGAGAATTCTGTTACTTAGGAAGCAAATTAACCAGTGATGGACGAAGCAAAGAGGTTATAAAAAGTAGGTTGGCTCAGGCAAGAAAAGCATTTCTACAAAATAGGAATCTGTTGATATCGAATATAGATTTACGTATTGGGAAGTCATTTTTGAAAGCCTTTGTCTGGAGCGTGGTGCTCTATGGAGGTGAAACTATTGGTGCAGCAGACAATAGGAGAATTGAAGCGTTTGAAATGTGGTGTTACAGGAGAATGATGAAGATCAGATTCGTAGATAGGTTAAGAAATGAAGAGGTATTGAAACAAATGGGAGAGGTTTCTGGCGACTGCTAATGAAGAGAAGAGATGGGTTGGTAGGACACAAACTAAGACACCCAGGTTAGTTATGGAAGGGAGAGTTTAGGAGAAGAACTGTAGGGGTAGACGAAGGTTAGAATATGTTAAACAGATTGCCTCGGATGCAGGGTGTGGTATCTATGCAGAGATGAAACGATTAGCTCAGGACATGGAGGCATGGAGAGCTGCATCAAACCAGTCAAAAGACTGGAGACTCAAACAACAACAACAACAAACATGTGATTGCAAGTTTATGGCATTTCAATCAAATATTTATACACAAGATTACTTTTGAAACTTTTGAAACTTTACTTGAACGACTTCGTATTTCAGCAAGATTTTTTTCTTGTTGTTTCTAGGAATGCCCATTATCCCTACACCACCTTATATCATTCCACGTTTCCCGGGCGATGAGGGTGATATCTTGGCGCGAAGAGATCGCGGCGCGGTGCGGTGGGCCATTGTTTGGCGGCAGCGAGCGCGCAAAAATGGCGAAACCGCGGGGAAAGTTAGCTTGGTTTCCTAACTAGGGAACTCAGTGTCAGACATTACCGCGAATACGATAACACTGGCATTGGGGTGCGCCTCAAGTTGAGACTGTACTAATTTAGCCGAAAGGGAGGAATTCATAGGGCTTCATCATAGGTAAAAGCAATCTTGATCGATGATGTGTCGATCGAGACATTGAGAATAGTAGGGGTGGTCTCCGGGACGGTTTCTGGAGTTCATATCCTTTGTAAAACCCTGTTCTGACACATTCAGGATAGCAACGACAATCTGGAATTTTCACAAAACAAAGGTTTGGTATCTGTTTTGATACCTTGGTATTGGTACCGCTGTGGTCATAATGAAATTAACCAATTGCAGTAATTTTTTGTTTGTTTTTTCACAGTTTATTATTAATATGACAGCCAAGGGTTGAAATATAGAGTGATACATGGCTCAAACTCCGCCAATCATGGATTGAGAAGCGAACCATCATTACCTCGGAACCGTCGTCCTCGAAGCGTCAGTCAGTCCGAAGAATGTTTGCATCGAGACCGGACGCTACAGGACTCAATTTCTAAAACCAGATAAGTTGGCATAACGCGCAGTGCATCGTTTGTGTGTTCACCACATGAGATATTACGATACAATTAGGCCACCAGTTTAAGTAGGAACGGTTCATTTTGAATATTAATAACAAAATAGTGGCGACAGCATCGCTACTGAAGTTAGTCACAATAATAATTCAATAGATCGGAGGCAACATACTTAAACTATATATATGTATATATATATATTTTTTTTTACGAGGGACTGTGGAAAATCATCAAAAGACTCTTGTGAAGGGTCCGCAATCCACAGTAGTGTGGGATTCTTACCCACTAAAAACCACCTCCCTTTTCCCACGATGCGTTCATCACCCCGGAACCGCTCTCGCATTACTTCAGGGTGATGTCGTGCTTACTTAGCCTTTCAGACTTCTTCTTTCTTCATTTCTTCTTAAGGGCGTTCGTACGCTTCCAAATCCCGCTTCTTCTGTCGAAGGACATCCTCCATATACTTCTGCTACCAAATCCCATGATTGCTGGTTCCGTAATATCACAGAAATAATATTATCTGGTGTCAGTTCTCCCAATTCAGTTTCCACATATTCTCTCTTTATCATCCAATTGCCGCACACGAAGAAGGTGTGAAGTACCTCATCGATGTCGTCACAATATATGCATGTTGCACCACTCGCTCCGCCTACTCTATGCAGGAATTTCCGGAAATATCCGCGTCCTGTTAGAAGTTGTGTGAGGTAATAATTGACTTCACCATGGACTCTTTCGACCCAGGTATCCAGGCGTGGTATCAGTCGCTTGGTCCATTTACCACTAGGGTCACTTTCCCATCTGAGTTGCCATCGCCTCATCCGTTGATTAAAGGCACGCTTCTTTGCACATTTTTTTCCCCAGCTCTCCTTGGGTACGCCAAATTTCTTGTCGCTCCAATGCAAGTAGATCTATTGGGGCTCTTGCTGCCACCGTGAGGATTGCAGGTTCAGAAACCGTGCGGTATGCACATGCAATACGTAAAGCTGCTCTCTGTTGTACGGCAGCTATCCTTCTCCGATACCATCCAAATCTCAAGGATTCGGCCCAAACTTCAGAGCCATACAGGAGCACTGACTGAACCGTCGCCATGAGGAGGCGTCTTTTACTTCAACCCCTGGCACTATCCAGCCCATGGCGGGCTAAGGCCGACCAAGCGACCGCTGCCCAGCTATTTGGCCTGCAGATATTGGGGTGACGCGTGATCAGCGCGTCGGGTCCCCTCGGCCGTTAATCTTGGTATTCGTGATCGGGGCGCTGTCTCACTGTCAGACAGCTACTCAATTGTCCTCACGAGGCTGAGTGCACCCCGTTCCAACCCTCACATCAGTTTTAAAATGCCTGACGGAGCCGGGGATCGAACCCGGGGCCTCCGGGTGAGAGGAAGGCGCGCTACCCCAACACCACGGGGCCGGCTGGCATCTTTTACTTGATAATAATAATAATAATAATAATATAATAATAATAATAATAATAATAATAATGCAACAACTACAGGAGTGAACTATACAGTCTGTTAATATTGTTTGACGTGTTACACAATTTTTACAAACCTATGTACAGTAATATAAACATTGTATATATATATATATATATATATATATATATTTTTTTTTTTAGCGTATGGCTTTTAGTGCAGGGAGTGTCCGAGGACATGTTCGGCTCGCCAGTTTTTGTAGCTGCTTCGAGACGGACACCCAATGGGTGAGCTACAAGTACCGTTGGGGAGGAAGTTGGAAGGGAGGGTCGAGGAGTTGGAAGGTAGCGGCTGTGGCCTATAGTTAAGGACCAAACCCGGCATTTGCCTGGAAGGAAGATGGGAAACCACAGAAGACCATCTTCAAGGTTGCCGGCGTGGGGATTCGAACCTCCTCGCCTCCCGGATGTGAGCGACTGCCAACAGTCATGCCGCAACGACCTCGGCTAACTCACCCGGTATATATATATATATATATATATATATACATACAAGCTGACCCGGCAGACGTTGTCCTGCCAATCAAAGAAAGTGTTGTAACTTTGTTTCTTGAAGGGCTTTTGGATACACAATATTTTTTTTTTCAATTTCTCTTAACTGCCTCTAAAGTATCGTGAATTGAATTAACTAATTTAGAAACATTCGCTGGAGCGTGCACAACAACTCTCCAAAGTTTCATCGCAAACGGATAAATGGCATTTAACGCATACTCGATTTGGTTTAAATCATTCGTGCGCTGTCACTCATTTGTTGAATCTACTCGCGCTCTTCCAACTGCGAAATGGATTTACTAAGTTAGAAAGTTTCACGTAAGTGTACACAACTCATCAATGTTTCATCGCAATCGATGAATAGTATATGAACGTATACAGGATTTTGTTGGAACGCTTCGCGCGTCGTCACTCATTTGTTACATCTACTCGTGCGCTACCAATATTGTAAAATGGATTTACCAAGTTGAACACCTTCCCTGGCGTGTACACAACAACTCATCAAAGTTTCATCGGAATCGGATGAATGACATATGAACGCATAAGTGATTTTATTTAAATGATTCGCGTGCCGTCACTCATTTGTAGAATCTACTCCTGCACTACCTATTGTAAAATAGATTTACTAAGCCTGAAACCTTCTCAGGTGCGTACTCATTGATTCACTAAGGTTGATCGCAATCGGATGAATGATATATGACCGCATACGGGACATTGTGGAAACGATTCGCGCGCCATCGCTCATTTGTTGAATCTTCTCGTGCGCTACTTATTAAAAACTGGATTTACTAAGACAGAATCATTTCCTGGAGTGTACACAACAATTCACCAAAGTTTCATCGCAATCGGATAAATGGTATATGGACGCATACGGTACTTTGTTGAAAAGATTCGCGTGCCGTCACACATTTATTGAATCTACTCGTGGGCTGCCTATTGTAAAAGGGATTTATTAAGCCAGAACCCTTTCGTAGGGCGTACACAACATCGCACCCAAGTTTCATCGTAATCGGACGAATGGTATTTGAACGCATACGGGACCTTATTGAAACGCTTCGCGCGTCGTCGCTTATTTGTTGAATCTACTCGTGCGAAACCTCCTGTGAAATGGATTTACTAAGTTAGAAACCCTCACGTAAGTGTACACAACATCTCACCCAAGTTTCATTGCAATCGGATGAATGGTATATGAACGCATACGGGACTTTGATTAAAAGTTCGCGCGTCGTTGCTCATTTGTTAAATCTACTCGTGAGCTACCTATTGTAAAATGGATTTACTAAGTTAGAAACCCTCACGTATGTGTACACAACATCTCACCCAAGTTTCATCGCTATCGGACGAATGGTATTTGAACGCATACGGGACTTTGTTGAAACGCTTCGCACGTCGCCGCTCATTTGTTGAATCTACTCGTGCGCAACCTCCTGTGAAATGGATTACTAATTTAGAAGCCTTCACTTAAGTGTACTCAACAACTCATCAAAATTTCATCTCAATCTATGAATGGAATATAAACTTATACGGGATTGTGTTGAAACGCTTCGCGCGTCGTCACTCATTTGTTGAATCTAGTCGTGCGCTACCTAATGTGAAATTGATTTACTAAGCCAGAAACCTTCCCTGGAGTGTACACAACATCTCACCCAAGTTTCATCGCTATCGGACGAATGGTATTTGAACGCATAAGGGACCTTTTTGAAACGCTTCGCGCGTCGTCGCTCATTTGTTGAATCTATTCGTGCGCTATCTATTGTAAAATGGATTTACTAAGCCAAACACCTTCCCTGGAGCTCACTCAACATATCACCCAAGTTTCATGGCAATCGGATTAATGGTATATGAACGCATACGGAACTTTGAAACGCTCTAACGTGCAGAGACATACAGTAGAATTCGACATCACTGCCACCTTTGGTATAAAACACTACTTTCCGCCACGGGCGGAGTGTAAGTATTGGCGGTAGTTGCACAGATTGCGACCAGGTGGCTCTAACGTGCAGAGACAACCCGTCCAAAGACATCAGCTTTCACGAAGGCCAAGGCTAGTGGTTTCCATGACGACTGTTTTTGACTGTATATTGTGGTTCTAAAATTGTGTTCATTCCACCTACCGGGTCGGATTGTGAATCTAAACCATACATGGACCCACACTAATATACATACCAAATTCCATCAAAATCGGTTCAGTCGTTTAGGAGGAGTTCAGTCACATACACTCGTGTCGAAGAATTATATATATAAAGATATATATATATATGTGTGTGTGATTAAGTGTAATTCATAAACATCGTATACTAACTAAGCGTGTTATTTTGTAATAATAGCACATTCTTTCTTTTTGAGGCCACTTCGGGGGCGTAGTCGGTAGCAGGCTGAGTTTCTATGCCCAAGATCGCGGGTTCAAACCCGGCCGAAGTCGTCGGATTTTTAAGAACGTTAAAAATCCCTCAGTATGACTTCCTTCGGAGGGGAAGTAAAGCTGGTGGTCCCATGTCATAGATTTAGTGCATGTTAAAGAACCTTCCTCTAATTACACCTGTATGAAGCTAAATTCATATAGGTTAAACATTTGACTAACTTTCTTAGGTTCCTACGTTCGTCGTCAGGAGCCGATTGCGGTGGCATCTGGTAACTAATTTCTGAACTCGTTGGTCATTGACGGTGGCGTTTGGCGGAAAAAGTAGGAACTACTTGAAAATTGATCGTCTGCAATCCTTACTTGAATTAAAACAGATACACACACTAATACAGTCATCACAATTAACACCGGTTATCAGACAGATTCTACACACACCCAAAGTACACGGGGCTACATGGCCGCGTTGTCGCAGCCCCTAAACTAAGGAACCAACCAACCAACTATATCAGTAAAGCCTGCTGTGGGGCATATTCGATATCGAGCCAGAGATGCGGCTCTGGTCCAAGTCGCGCCAGACAGTTCAACTCTCTGGTTAGCATCTTCAAACAATGCATCCTTCTGTCAATATTTATTATTATTATTATATCTCCAAAATGCAGTGAACCCTATTTTACCATAAGGTATGTTAGGGTTCTAGTTGATATAAAATATACATTTCTCTGAAAATATCCAATACATGAAAATGAAAATCCACTGCCTGCTTCCAGTCTCCGACCGGGTCAGGAATGGAATGAATGAAGCCCCTATCTAGCGGCGAGGATATGAACTGTGCCGGCTGCCGAGGCCTGACGCACTCCTCTGGGGCAATGATTAAATGAATGACAGATGAAATGAAATGATAGTGGAGAGTGTTGCTGGAATGAAATTGTGACAGGGAAAACCGGAGTACCCGGAGAAAAACCTGTCTGCCTCCGTTTTGTCCAGCACAGATCTCACATGGAGTGACCGGGATTTGAACCACGGACCCAGCGGTGAGAGGCCAGCGTGCTGCCGCCTAAGCCACGGAGGCTTAAAATATCCAATACATAAACAGCTAAATTGACAGGAACTGAAGTGAAAAGATAAAATTATGATATGTACAATCCTTAAGTCTAGAGTACTAATATTTAAAATGCACTTGTTAAACAGCTGATAAGCAGACAATATCAAGTTATATGTGTTTATGTACATAATCAATAAGTTTGAAAATCGAAAAGAGCGGCATTTTTTTATAAAATATGAAATTTAGTGGTTTTTCCAAATAGCAGCTGCAAGTTCACAAATGCATCTTAAGTTCAAAACGTGCTCTCTCAAAAACAGGACAGTTGAACACAATGTGCTCTACAGTTTGAATGTCTTCAGTGCAAAAGCAGAGTGAGCCATTTTGTGTTGGAATTTTGAAACGCTCGAAGTAAGCATTGAATTTACCATGTCCTGATAGCACTTGAGTTAAATGAAAGTTGCACACTGTATATTTACATCCCAACCTAGTATTTATATACATTTGGAAAAAACAAGGCTTTGGTTGCCAAGCCATTTTTGCTTGCTAACCGCAATTCATTCGATGAAATATTAACGCAACACATTTAGTTTTGAGGAGAAAGCCGTTTCCCTAGGCTGTGTATGTCAAGTTCTATGTTTAAAATGAATGCTATACAGCAGAATTGCAACCCTTTCTGTTCGGAATGTTAATTATGCTCAATGACATAATTTGAATGAGATTAGCTTAATTCATCATCTTACATTTGTCATGAAAAAAGAACATAACGGGAAAATATAATAGGCTATGTCATAAACTTCCGGGTCCCAGTAATGATATTAAACAAGTTCGGATTGTATTCTAAAAACTATCCGCAAATTTACTCCAAACATTATCCGCAGCTTATTCCCTCTCCGCACAGCCATGCAAACTATATCCACATGGTGAAAAATGTTGCGGATATCCGCATCCGCGCAGGGCTTTAGCTATTGATGTAATTCCTCCTTATGTGCACTATATTTCAGCGATTCGATTTTTCAAAATTGACTTTGGTTTAATTTTGTCCGATGGAAATGATCGTGAAAGGGCTGTTAAAAATATGTAAAAATTAAAAAGATAAACGAAACTGCAAAAATACATTTATTTTCAAGAAGCCTCTGTCAAAGTGCGAAGAAAGTCTCCCTGCGATTAGTTCCTGTTTCTGAGTAAAGGGAAAATAGAACGTTAACAATTAGCAATAATAGACATTCCAGACCCCCTTAAGTGACAATTTTAGTTTCTACTTTCTCATAATATTCACAACTTACTCTAGGCTAAGTCTATCCTTTTCCTAACAGTCTTAAACTATATTCGTTTTGTAAGTATTATTTAGCTGTAAGTACATAAATAATTTCTGAAGATGGTCGATAGTAGGTTCGAAATATGTCTAAAGTGTTCTCAAGGTTTATTTGTATAAATATTGACAGAAGGATTTATTATTTGTTATCAGATATACACACATCAAAAAAAGTTTTGCATCACCTCGGTTCCCAGATCTCCGGCATATAGACGTTGACTGTGTATATTGTATCCAAGATACAGTCCCTTTGACTGTTCATAGATGTCACTAAAACTGCTCAAAGATGTAAACAACCATGCATGAGCAGGGCCTATTAGACGGAGGGGGTACGACAGCCGATCAGTTCCAGTCATTCCACCAGGACGAAGGTACGCTGCTCATGTTGTCTGTAGTTCTACCATGCCTAGAAGATCAATACCGCAGTTCGATCGCGTCCGCATTGTTACTTTGTGTCAAGAAGGGCTCTCAACAAGGGAAGTTTCCAGGCGTCTCAGAGTGAACCAAAGCGATGTTGTTCGGACATGGAGGAGGTACAGAGATACAGGAACTGTCGATGACAGGCCTCGCTCAGTCCGCCCAAGGGCTACTACTGTAGTGGATGACCGCTACTTACGGATTGCCGCTCGGAGGAACCCTGACAGCAATGCCACCATGTTGAATAATGCGTTTCGTTCAGCCACAGGACGTCGTGTTTCAACTCAAACTGTGCGCAATAGGCTGCATGATGCGCAACTTCACTCCCGACGTCCATGGCGAGGTCCAGCTTTGCAACCCCGACACCATGCAGCGCGGTACAGATGGGCCCAACAACATGCTGAATGGACCCCACGGAATTGGCATCACGTTCTCTTCACCGATGAGTGTCGCATATGCCTTCAACCAGACAATCGTCGGAGACGTGTTTGGAGGCACCCTGGTCAGGCTGAACGTCTTAGACACACTGTCCAGCGAGTGCAGCAAGGTGGTGGTTCCCTGATGTTTTGGGGTGGCATTATGTGGGGCCGACGTACGCCACTGGTGGTCATGGAAGGCTCCGAAACGGCTTTACGATACCTGAATGACATCCTCCGACCCATAGTGCAACCATATCGGCAGAATATTGGAGAGGCATTTGTCTTCATGGACGACAATTCTCGACCTCATCGTGCACATCTTGTGAATGCGTTCCTTCAAGATAACGACATCGCTCGACTACAGTGGCCAGCATGTTCGCCAGACATGAACCCTATCGAACATGCCTGGGATATGTTGAAAAGGGCTGTTTATGGACGTCTTGACCCACCAACCACTCTGAGAGATTTACGCCGAATTGTCGTTGAGGAGTGGGACAATTTGGACCAACAGTGTCTTGATGAACTTGTGGATAGTATGCCACGGCGAATACAGGCATGCATCAATGCAAGAGGACGTGCTACTGGGTATTAGAGGTAGTGGTGTGTACTGCAATCTGGACCACAAATGCTGAAAGTCTAGCTGTATGATGGTACAACATGCAATGTGTGGGTCTCATGAGCAATAAAACGAGCTGAAATGTTGTTTGTGTTGATCTCTATTCCCTTTGTATTTAACGGTTCCGTAACTCTTGGAACCGAGGTGATGCAAAACTTTTTTTGATGTGTGTATGTAAGTCAATACGATTGCACTTTCCATTAACCATTGGAGCATTTTATAACATCTTGATGCTTGTGCTTCATGTATTCAACTTGGCATTCAAAATTCAATATTTCGAATGTCATTCACGAAAAATACGAGTACTCTGGAGGATCTTGTCCACATTGACTACACATGTTATATGCCATTAAGGGAACTGGGACGTGTGATAGGCTCAAAAATGTCAATTTTCTTTCTTAGCTTAAAAAGATCTCCCATCTTTCCTGAAGAATTTGTTGTATCAATTATTGTGCTGAAGTGGTATTTGATGCAATAAAATTAGGATTAAACATAATGTTTTAAGGCTATATTGTAGCTACTAGTCAAACGTTCTTTTTGTGATTTTCGTAAGTCATATTTTTTGAAACTTCATATACCATGTTCTCATAAACCATCTGATAAATGAATTTGAAACTTGGTAGTCTCTAAGACACTATATAGATCTACTAGTGGAAATAAATTTATTCAGGTATCTTGATTAGTTCATGGAGCCCAGCTTCAAAAGCACGGAAAATTTTACAGAAAATTTCAGTTTTCGACTAACTTAGGATGTAAAAAAACTGAACTCCTGTAAACAATTGGACAATACTTTTACTTCAGTAGCTCAAAAAAGATTTAAAGTATTATGCATACAAAGTTTGTTGGGTCTGGTTTGAGTATTTGCTCAGAAAAAGGGACACGGGTTAGGGGAATTTATAAGAAAATATTTTTCTATGATTGTTTTTGTAATGCTCTCTCTCTCTTTGACACAAACTATTTAACATAGACGCTTAAAATTCTACCCAAATAATGATGAATGTACTCTGAATAAACCAAAAGAACATTCCAGGAAATATCTATTGTAGTTTCTGAGATATGTAACTAAACATCGGAAGGTACACTTTTCTATCGATACACACGTCCCAGTTCCCTTGAAGACGCCGACTTCTCGAACTCATTGATCCATCTCCCTTCACGCGAGACTTTTCCCGAGAGTCCACATGAGGCAATAGTTGCCCTGGCGCTCTGTCAGCGATATGTGTATTCTGCCCTGACCTAACTCTCTTCTCTACGCATACAGTTTGGGAAGTCTCCACCCCACGCCCCGGTTTGACGTATGACCTCTGGTGTCAGATCTGCTCGGTGGTGTTTGCAGGGGCTGATTGGAAAACTTCCCGTCATGGGCTCTCGCACGGAAGCTTACTCTGAGAGGCAAACAAGTAAGGTTCGCGATACTACACATACTGTATAGTGTAATAGCTGAATCTTGCTGCACCAACAATTGTTATCAAAACAGTATAACAAGGTATGGTTTTAACCCTTTATGGGACATTAACCACTTGTCATGAGGACAGTTAGTGCTTTCAAGGATGCTGATAGTTGAATCTTTAAGCCAAATTTTGCAGAATGTTCATGTCCAAGTGCTAGTATTTCTAAAAATCAAATATTATATACGTATCTACTTGACGTAATGTGTTGGATAAAATTTAAAAAAAACTAAAAAAAATAACAATTTAAGTGTAAAAATAAAATATAAATAAAGGAATAAAAATCATAAAAATAAAATTACAATAATAAAAAAAAAAAAATAAACATAACTTTAAAAGAATTATGAAAATAATTGTAAAAATCAATTCAAAATTAGTTAATTAATTAATTCAATAAAATTATCAAAATTAAATCAATAAGAACATAAATTAAAAATAAATAGATATAAACATTACAATTAGAGAAACAAAAATAACATTATTAATAATTCTAATAATGTAATTAAAATAAATAAATAAATAAATAAATAAATAAATAAATAAAAATGTAAAATCGCATAAAAATAAAAAAAATAGTTTTGCCCTACTAAGCGTTTATGTTCAAAACATTTCTCAGCAAAAACCCAAAATTAAGCAATCTGCTCAAATGTGCCAAACGTTGAAGGGCTCGGAAAGGTTTCAAATTGTGAGACTAGGAGAGCTCTATGAAACTCGATCAAGAAAGCAAATTTCGAAAATCACTTCCGGTATAAATGCAGTTTCCGAAAAACAACCGACAGTAAAATCGCTTGTTTGTTTACTCATTTCCTTTTTGATTCAAATCCGAGCCAAATTAAGTTATTTACATTTGTTCCTTGGTTCAATACAATCAGGCTTTTTTTGATTTTTTTGAAAAATCTTCACGCTGGAAGTAGTTATAAGTGCTTACTCTAAGTTAAACTCGGCATTGACTCTACTAGCGCTCGTAGTGGTAGAAAAGGCTAACGGCTAATCTAATCGACCATGACGTTCACAAGTCACAGTCATGTTACGTCTGACAAAGTGTGCAAGAATTCTATGAGACAGAACTGCTCGATTCAACCGACGCTATGCCCTCGCATAGTTCTCAGCCACAGGTGATTCTGAACAATGACAAACTCTCGTCAAACTTTCCGACGTTATTTTCATTTATGTGTTCTTCTTTGCAGCTCTCCCAGATGTGTGCATACGTTTGTTTGCTCCCCTGTGTCCCTGTATATTTCAGGCACTTGAATCCTGGACATTGAGAAAGCATATGACAGTGTATGCAGAAACAAAGTATGGAAGTCCCTGGAGGATAGAGGAGTAGAAAAATGGACTATAAGGAACATAAAGGAGAAGTACAAAGGAAGCATGAGCTGTGTGAAAGTGGAAGGAGAGAGATCAGACTGGTTGGAACAGAGAAACGGCCTGAAACAAGGAAGTGCACTGTCACCGTAACTTTTCATTGCGGTGATGGATGACATAATGACCCGAGTGGCACAAGTAATTGGGGAACGAAAGATGAAAGCAATGGTGTTTGCAGATGATTTGATGATTTGGGGAAACAAGGAGGATGAGGTGCAGGAACAGTTGGACGTGTGGGAAGGAATAATACAAGGATATGGGATGAAATTTAGCATTAATAAGAGTGAGGTGGTGATCACAACATGGAAGAAGGAAAGAACCACAACGGGAATAACAATTGGTGGGGAACAGCTGAAGAAAGTGGAGAGTTTCAAGTATCTGGGAAGCCTGATACGAGATAATGGAACAAACGATAGAGAAATAAATGAGCGGGGGAGACAGGCAGAAGCATTCCGGAGGAGTGTGAGAAGCATGTTATGGAGCAAGGATGTCCCTCAGAACAGCAAAAAGATCATATATCGGACGTACTATGTCCCTATCCAGACGTATGCCTCGGAGACCTGGGTTATGAAAGGAAGGGTGAAGAGCAAAATACAGGCCAGTGAGATGAGGTTCTTGAGAAGCAGTATTGGAGCTACAAAGATGGACAGAATAAGAAATGAGAGGACCAGAGAATTAATGTAGGAGGAACCATTACAGGATGGTATAGAGAAATCTAGACTTAGATGGTATGGACATGTAAAACGAATGGAGGAGAAGAGGATACCCAGGATTATACACGAGACGAAGTGGGAAGGAAAGAGACCGAGACAGGTGGCTGAAGGGGGTGGAAGAAAGCGTGAAGAAGAGAGGAGAAGACTGGACAAGGGTGGAGGCTGAGAGATGGTGGGAAGACCGAAGACGTTGGAGAGGCTTGTGTTCCAAACAGACCCGGCCAGTGGCTGGAAACTGTGTAAGATGATGATGATGAATCCTGCGCCATATTTCAATCGGTTGGAGCTCGAAAGAATTATGTCAAAAACGGCCAATTTTTTTAACTTCTAGAATTCGGAAATTTTGTTTCAAGGGCATTCGAATGGCATACGAGCATCAACAATCCCAATCAACCAAAGCAGAGCTAAACCATGGTTTGATACGGAATGCTACACACTTAGAAATGAAGTCCTCCTAAAACTACACATGGCCAAACTACACAACACAAAAGGTCTTCTAGAAGAATATGCAGCACAAAGAAAGGAATATAAAACTCTCCTGAAAAAGAAAAAGGCTCAATACATAGAAAAACAAGCCTTAATGGAGGCAGAAGAAGCACTAAAAGACCCCTTCATAGCCATCAGAAAAAAGACTACGAGGAAATCTGGCCAAATTCATATGGATATATGGGAAAATCACTTCTCACAAGTACTGAACATAACTCAGTCACAAGCGGCGTATAACGCAACATATCACACAAGCGTAGAATTGGACACACCCATCACATCGGAAGAAGTAATTGCGACAATCAGCAAGACAAAAAACAAGAAAGCGACAGGCCCAGACGGCATCTCCAATGAGATCCTGAAAGACTCGGCTGAAATTCTAAGTGAACTATGGTCAGATCTGTTTAACAGATGCCTAGCCACAGGGGAAATACCCGACGAATGGAGAAAATCCATAATTAAGGTTCTACACAAGGGCAAAGGAGAAGACAACGACCCAAACTCATACCGAGGAATCGCTCTAGAGAACAATATATTCAAAGTATTTTCAAACATTCTGCTCAAAAGGCTCACCCCGACAGTCGATCAACTGATTCCCGATCAACAATTCGGGTTCAGGAAAGGAAGGTCCACCCTTCAAGCTGTCAACAATCTACTGAATGACATAGAACAAGCGCTTAGATACCCTAAAGGAATTTTTCATGCCATATTTGTCGACTTCTCGAAGGCCTTCGACCTACTAAACAGATCGAAGCTCATTATAAAACTGGAGCAAATGATGGATGAAAAATCCGAAATCACGTATATGATAAAAAACATCCTGGCTTTCAACAAAGTAGAGATACATGATGGGATATCAACCTCAAGAGAGATCACCCAAACCAACGGAGTACTACAAGGCGACCCACTGAGTCCCACTCTGTTCAACGTCGCGACAGCGGATGTTATACGGACTATTGAAAACACAAAATCAGTATCTCTTTACCTGTACGCAGATGACATGGTTCTGGGGTCTACAAACAGACAGGAGCTACAGGAAGTGCTCAACAACTTGCAAGACTGGGCGGAGGAAAACGAGCTCAGTATAAATGAAAAGAAGACAGTGCATATGGCCTTCCGAAAAGGAGGAAAACTAGCCGCCGAAAACAAAATGATCCTGGGAGAGACTGAACTTGAGACAGTCAATTCCTACAAATACCTCGGCCTCACCCTACAAACAACGTGCCAATCCTTTAGACTACATATAAAGGAACGAGCAGCAGCAGCCATTAGAGGAATGTACGATTTGAACAATATTACCAAACTATCTCTACAAACAGCAATGATTCTCTTCCACGCGAAAATAACCCCCGTCATTACATATGGTCTAGAACTGATATGGGAAAGGCTATCCATGGCAGACCTAATCACAATTGAAAAAGTAAAGGCTTCTTTCCTGAAAAGGGTGCTAGGAATTGCAAGAACGTCCCAGTCCAGGCTGGCATATGTCCTAACAAAAGAAACATACTACATTGAAGATCTCAGATTAAGACTACAACTGCCATCTACTAAGCATGTGAAGAAACTCCTCGAGATAAGACATCAGAAGCAGAACGAAATCCCGCTTGAATTCTACGCAACAGAAGCAATGGTGGACAGAAGATGGACAAACGAGAACCAGGAGATGAGACATGTGGTAACAAGACTCGCCATCCACGGTTTCCACCACAAGATCTGTAAAAATGTAAAATACCATGAACCGAATGAAGAATGCATATGTTCTCTGTGCAATAACACCTGCAACAAATACCACATCACATCATGCAGCAAACGGACAAAGAGCATAGTTGAATACAGTAAAGATTAATCTAGCTGTAATAATTATTTGTAAGCACACCTTATAACTGTCCATTATGGCCACTTGGCTGCAATAAATATTTATTATAAGTTGCCTTCTATTGAAGCCAGAAACCACTGCTATATGTAGTGCGATCGGACGAGAAAAGCATTAAGTCAAATTAATTGCTGCCTTTGAGTGCCGTATTCCGTACTTAATGATGGTTGCAATGCAAGATTCCCTCGTGTTACAGTGCTATTGTAAATTGCATTTGTACTGGATTTAGGTGGTTCTTATGTTATAAATCCATTTTACAACAAAATATCGTGTGAAATATTCATTCTGGAAGGTTTTATGCCGTACTAAACTGACCACGGAGCTGAAAGGCATTAAGTCACGTTTCCAAAAAATGATTTGAAAAATTGTTTATTAAGTTAAAATTGATATTCTGCTAACACAAATATAAACTGAATTGTTGCTTCACAACATAGATGACTAATATAGTGTGTTTGTTAAGTTCTGTACTGCCAATGACGTATTTCCTCTCTCCTCAAAAGTAGTGTAAACTGACTTAATGCTCCGGACGATTCAATTGTATTTTGCTGGCTGCAGGGCCATGAATCAAAATGAAATAAAATAATAAAAGGCCTGCTCTCTCAGCACGAAAAAATACTACTCCAGGTAAACATCATTTTCTTACCGAATTAGGGAGTTTAGTATCCGGGCTGGGGCTCTCCGTCTCCCAAGCAACAAGCGAACAAATTCACATCCAAACAGTATACTGTATATTTTATCTGAATACAAACTGAACTGTCTTCTCGTTGTCTGTCGAGTTTTATTACATTTTCGTCCGATTGCTAATTCGAACCATTTGAATTCGCCCACGAAGCTATCTTATAGAATAAATTCAACAGTAGCATGCTGAGTTTCTATGCCCAAGGTCACGGGTTCAAACCCTGCCGAAGTCGTAGGATTTTTAAGAGCGTTAAAAATCCCAGAGTATGCCTTCCTTCGGAGGGGAAGTAAAGCCGGTGGTCCCATGTCATAGATTTATGGCATGAAAAAGAACCTTCCACTATTACACTTGTGTGAAGCTAAATTATCGGTTAGATTTGACTGACGCTTTTAGGTTCCAACGTTTGTCGCCAGGAGCCGACTGCGGTGGCATCTAGTAACCAAGTTCAGAACTAGTTGGTCGTTGACGGTGGCATTTGGTAGCAAAAGTTGGAACTACTTGAAAATTCAATGTCTGCAGTCCATACTTGAATTAAAAACAGATAACACACACTAATAACATCGGTTTTCAGGCAGATTCTACACACACCCAAAGTACATAGGGCTATATGACCGCGTTGTCGCAGCCCCTAATTGAGGAACCAACCAACCAACTAAATTCAGCAACGCAAGATATCGATTCATTAATATATATATATATATATCAATATGACCACTCCTTTAACACTCATTTACCCGGTTCGCGTAATTTCCGACCATCCTGTATAATTAATGTAGTGAATTACACAACTCATATCTTTTATATTTCAAGTATTTCTGTGGAATATAAATTGACTTTATTCGCCCAAGATCCTAGACAACGTGTATTCAGGCATTGTATAACGCAAAATTAAATCACTGCCCAATAATAATATGGATGAAACCAGTGTAGCTTCAGACGGGATGTCAGGATTAAGTTTTCAATATGTGCGAAGTTACTCCGAAATGCTACGAGAATAAGCAGTTGCGTTTGTGTTTTATAGATGTAGAAAAAGAGTACAACAAAACACCAAGAGAGAAAATGCTTAGCATCCTCAGGGTTGTGGTATCTATAGAGCATCCACAGAAAAGACTGTGGGTCTTATGGGCTTTTACTTTTAACGGAAACCTCCCCGCCCCTACACTGGTTTTGTTACCTCACCTTTTATCATGAAGGAACTCTGAACATATATATTTTACGTCATAATAGCTTCCTACAATTATCTGACAATTGATTATCTTTGTTATTGCGTACAAGTATCGTTTATATTACGTTTTAGTAATTTAAAAAATTTCGAGGTTAGCACGTTGGAAAGAAGAGCCTCGTCCAGTGCTGCATGCTCGCCCGGAGTGGAGCACGTGCTCAGTTCCGCCGGCAACATAAGTTCTTAAGCACTATTCGTCATTGGTGTTATTGTTGTGTGTCAGTGTTATTTTCTGTTCGATCGAAGCAGGGCTGCCGACAGTTGGGTTCGAACCTACTATCTCCCGAATGCAATCTCAGAGCTGCGCCCCTAACCGCATGGCTAACTCACTACAATATTACAAATATTAATCTAAACAAAACAACAAGAATACAATTGAAAGAAACGAAATTATAACCTAACTAATAACATTAAAGTGATGATCAACAGTATTGCCGACGTAAAAATCGTTAACATCGACAGTATACAGTACATCCGAGAAGGAAAGAAGGGTTGTGCTCTCGACATCTGTCAATCAGTAATGCGTCATATCACAACGAAATGAATGTCGTTATTGGTTATCTTTGCGTACTGTATCCTTAATACTGCTCCTTCCTGGGCGTGTTCTATTTCAGGAAGCTGCAGGGGTTTTGTTGTGTCGCTAACTTATGAAAGGATAGTACTCAAAGCGGGTGAATATAACGTATGACGTCAGCGCTACCTCTGCCTAGAGTTAGCAACACTGTCGCCATAAGGCTCCAGTCTTTTCTAAACGCTGGATGCTCAAGGCTGCAACGTGTAATTAAAAGTACATATTAATTTATGTTAATAATCAGACTGCAGTAAGAGTTGATAGTAGGATGAATTCCTTGTAAACGATGGTCAACAATGTAGTCTTTTAGTTCCCGTTTATTTCATATTTGCTGAAGGACATAAACTGCTGGGTGGTATTCAGTTAGATGGAAATCTGGTAAGTAGTCTGTTTACTTGCTTGTAGTGACCGAGTTTGTCGAAAGCTCTCATGTTAAACCTCAACAGGAATGTAAGGACTCAATGTAACGGTAAGCAAATTCTTCTTTCTTCCTTATCTGGCACTACAGCCCGGTGTGGGCTTTGGCCTCCCCAACCTCAGATTTCCATCGATGTCGATCTTGGACAGCTGTTTCCAGGGTCGTACATTCATTGTTAGCAAGTCCTCCTCCACTTCATCTTTCCATCGATTCCTTGGTCTATCAGGGCGTCGTCTTCTTTCCATTCTGGCTTTATATATAAACTTTGGTGTTCTTTTGTCTTCCTTCCTTTCAATGTGGCCCAGCCATCGTAGTCTTTGTGATTTTATATATCGAACACTGGCTTCACTTTTGAGGATTTCATCTATTTCTCTATTAGGACTCTATCACACGTGGTAATGGTGGCTGCCCTGGTGGCGCGGCCAGAATTCGTGGTGGCAGGCAATGCGATTTTTGGCGCGCCACCACATGTTTACATTGAGTCAAATGGAGCCTTTCTCACGGGACGCGACTTTCAGTGCGGCCAGGCCAGACGGGTGGACTATCTGCTAGGGTTAAAATGGATATCGTACCAGGAAAGAGTGATTTCGGCACAGGTTAATTCATATCCTTAATGCAATAGAAACCTGCTCTGTGGGATATGACTGCTGATGAATACGCAAACAGGGAGTTGAAGAGGAAGAATTGCGAGGAACTGGTAACTCTCCTTTTTTAACAAAGAAGATTTCTCGACTGCAGAGAAAAATGAATTTGCTAAGTTTGATGGTGGACAAATTTACATACAGTGAAACCTTGACTTTATGTAGCAAAGTGGTCGTCTTCTTAAAGGGTGATTGAGGTAAAATGTCATGCTGAACATAATCACAATTAACAACTGCTACAATGAAAAACAAACTCTTAAAATATTATATGATTGTTTTAGTGGTCGTTAGTAAAAGAGTGGTCACTGGGCGAGGAAAGGGGTGGTCATCTTAAAAGGATAGAGATGCATTGGTCTTAAGGAAGTTCATTTCTGTTACTTAAAAATATGGTCGTTTAGAGAGGGGATCGGCTTCAAGGGGTGGTCTTCTCGCGAGGATGGGCGATGAGGAAAATCAGTTCGATCACAAGTTGACTATTCACTACTTTATTACTCAGAATTATTCAAAATAACTACGGTACCACATATGAATATTTAATATTGTAAAAGAGATGGTAAAATATCTTCCTCAAATAAATACTTTCATAATACACGATATTTTCATTCTAGTTTGCCATCCCACGGACAAAGTAGTCAGCAAACTTGTCCGTAATTGTTATAGCTGTACTTTTGTTGATCGATCCTGCAAAAGTGGGTGAACTCAAAATCTTTTATTTCCCCGTTTTCGGCGCTTACGCAACCTGATATATAGAAAACCAGCAAGTTATGCTTCTTCCACCTCTATTTCAAGACTCATGGCTGGTGGCTAGAGGAAATATTGCAAAGACGTGGTGGCCCCGTGTGAAAGAGGCCTTAGTTTGTATCCTCCATTCTCCTCTATCCAATGCAGTACCATAAATTCTCCGTATTAGTTTCCTCTCCAAACACCCTAAGTTTATTGCAATCCTGAACCGACATATTCCATGCTTCTGAGCCATAAGTTAGCACTGGTCTGATCAAGATCTTATACATTTTGTGTTTTGTTTATTGCGACCATTGCGACTTAATGAGTTTCAGATTGGCAAAATAGGCTCTGTTTCCATAAATAATCCTCCTATTTATTTCTTCACTGTCTTTGTTTTTATTATTAACTAGAACACACAAATACTCTAAATATACAACATTTTCAAATATGCAGGAGTCTATTATTAAATTATCACAGTTTCTTCTTCATTCAACATATTTTAGGTGCATGTAGCCTACTTTGTTTTGGCCGCGTTCACATTTAGACCCATTTTTTCCTCTTCCCTCTTCATCTCTTCAAACATCTCCTTTAAACAGTCTAATCTTCTCGCTATCAATACTACATCATCAGCATAGGCACACATTTGGGTTGATTTATATACTATATTGCTCATTCCAATTTCTCCAATGCTGTATTTAAAGCCAAGTTGAATAGCGAAGCGGACATGGCATCAAATTACAGTACCGTACTATAAATCACCATGTTTGTAGTGATGTGGTAAGGTTTCATTCCTAGTAACTCATTTGAGATGGCACGGACCATACATTTAGTAACTAGATACGAGCCTAAGCTGTTATACATTTTATGTTCGACCCTGACTATTATATGTCAGAAAACTGTACTATAATGAGTCTCATTATAACACTATTTTTCATTATGAAACAGTTTATCCCACCAATCAGAGCTCAAGAAACAGTTGTTTGACCAATTAGATAAAGGATAGCATTGCACTCGCGCTGAGTTTCACGACCTTCTATTTAAATTTCACTGCGTGGCCTAGTGTCATTAGGGTAATCGAGTAGGCCATGGTCAAATACAAGGCATTCTCTGCGTCTCATGCGCTCTGTTCAGTACATAAAACTGGCGAAATCTTGACAGATATTTATGAATATTTATGTTCGACCATAAAATAGTTATAATAATTATCGTCGAACATAAACAGTCGTATGCAACTCGCCTATAATGGTAATTAAGACACTCGCATGGAAATTGTATTGCCATTGTAGGCTCGTTGCATAATGTACTATAGTGTTACAGACGAACCTATAAGTTTCACTGCGTGTTTTCTCGAGGTATTTATAAAATTTGCAGGAAAATCAGTATTGATATTTCCGAATAATTTCATTCGGACAGTCCGTCAAGTTCTTCTTTATTGTAGGGATAGGTTAGTATTGAAATAGGATTTATGTTCGACGATGCCGAAATGTAAATATTATAAATGTCAGAAAACTGTATCATAATGAGGGTCATTAAAGTACTACTTTTCATTATGATAGAGTTACTCCAACCAATCAGAGCTCATTCATTGACCAATTAGGTAACGATAGCTTCGCACATGCGCTTAAAATCCAACATGTCTGATATGAATTAAATGATTTGAAAGTTGACATTGTATACTGGATCAACAATTGTAGTTACAATCCCAAACACAAAGACAAAATTAGCACGAACCTTTTAGGGTAACAAGAAAATTCTATGACATATGCAAGAAATTTATGAATCTACGTCCAGAAGATTGCAACACAGCATCCTTCTTTATAAATTACCGACATAGAAAGTGCACCGTCCCATATGTTCGCATAAATAAACTGGCGAATATGAGAAAAGAAATAGCACTATACCTTAATATCCCCAAATCCAATCTCTACACAGAGCATTTCGAAGACAGTTTGAGTGAATGCTGCTGCTCAACGGTGATCGACAGACTGTAAACATATGGCATTGCCAAGCAGACAGAGCGCATGCGTTGGTCAGAGAACTTGTAAAGCACAGATTGCAAATCCAGTGCTTGCACTCCGATCACTAAATTCAAGTGACTGAATCTCCACAGATATTTATGAATATTTATGTTAGAACATATAATTATGATTATCATCGAACATAACAGTCGTAAGCAACTCGCCTATAATGGTAATTAAGACACTCGTATGGAAATTATAATAGTACATAATGCAACGAGTGTAGCGAGTTTTATAATTTTCAAACGAGTGTCTTAATTACCGTTATAGGCGAGTTGCACACAACTGTTTATGTTCGACGATAATGAAAATCCACAGCCTGCTTCCAGTCTCTGATCGGGTCAGGAATGGAATGAATGACGCCCCCATCTAGCGGCGAGAATATGAACTGTGCCGGCTGCCGAGGCCTGACGCACTCCTCTGGGGCAATGATGAAATGAATGGCAGATGAAATGAAATGATAGTGGAGAGTGTTGCTGGAATGAAATGTTGACAGGGAAAACCGGAGTACCCGGAGAAAAACCTGTCTGCCTCCGTTTTGTCCAGCACAGATCTCACATGAAGTGACCGGAATTTGAACCACGGACCCAGCGGTGAGAGGCCGGCGTGCTGCCGCCTAAGCCACGATAATTATTATAACTATTTTATGTTCGAAGATAAATATTCAAAAATATCTGTCGAGATTTCGCCAGTTTTATGTACTGAACAGAGAGCATGAGACGCTGAGAATGCCATGTATTTGACTATGGCCTCCTCGATCAACCCACTATGACACTAGGCAACGCAGTGAAATTTAAATTAGAAGGCCTTGGAACTCAGCGCGGGTGATTTGCTAACCTTATCTAATTGGTCAAACAACTGTTTCTTGAGCTGTGATTGGTGGGAGAAACTGTTTCATAATGAAAAATAGTGTTATAATAACCATAATTATGATACAGTATTCTGACATATAAGAGTCAGGGTCGAAGATAAAACTCACTTCGCTCGTTTCATAAACATACTCGTGTCTTATAGGCTCGTTGCATAATGTACTATTAAGAGGCTGAAGAAATGCGGTTATCTAGGGAGGGCACAATAAAACTATAAATTGTATTAACTGAGCTTACTACTTTGGTCTTCCCAGAAGAGCTCAAGTTGAGATTTCGTCCCCAAACCCGAGCAAGTTGAAGTTAACGTGCGAGACCCAGGGGAGTCTTATCAAGCAGATCTGCCTCTTTCTTAATGTATTCGCTTATTCGCGGCACGGGCACTAGGGAGAAGCCTTCGTTCCCCTTCACTGGGGTCTTCCCAACACCTTGCAGGGCTGTACAACAACACAGCCATGCTCTGGAAGCACTGGTTCGTGCAAACTCTGTCCGGAAAAACGTTGTCATTTCTACCCCATGTACTTGAGTGTATATCCAGGGTGATTATGATTAAACTTTCCCTACTCTTGTTGATCGTTTCATCTCTACATAACTACCACACCCTACATCCGAGGCAATCTGTATAACATATTCTAACCTTGGTCTACCCCTACAGTTCTTGTCCTCGACCCTTCCTTCCATAACTAAGCTTGCTATTCCTGGGTGTCTTAGTATGTGTCCTACCAACCTATCTCTTCTCTTCATTAGCAGTCGCCAGAAACATCTCTCCTCTCAGACTCGTATTAATACCTCTTCGTTTGTAACCCTATCTACCCATCTGATCTTCATCATTCCCCTGTAACACCACATTTCAAATGTTTCAATTCCCCTCTTTTCTGCTGCACCAATAGTCCAAGTTTCACTTCCATAGAGCGCCACGCTCCAGACAAAGGCTTTCAAAAATGACCTCCTAATACCTAAATCTATATTCGATGTCAACAGTTTCCTTTTTTTTTTTTTTTTTTTGTAGAAATGCTTTCCTTGCCTGAGCCAACCTACATTTTATATCCTCCTTGCTTCGTCCATCACTGGTTATTTTGCTTCCTAAGTAACAGAAGTCTCCTACTTCCTTCAGCTTTTCACCTGCCAATTTGATCTCCATAGAGGTTTCTGATTTATTTCGGCTGCATTCCAGTATTTTTGTTTTACATTTATTAATTTTCATCATGAATTCTTTCCTCAAGACAGAGTCCATACCATTCAAAAACTCATTCAAATCCTCAGGCGTGTCGGCCAAGATGACGATGTCAACGGCAAATCTCAGAGTTGAAATTATTTCTCCTTGAATCTTCACTCCCACTTTAATTTTTTATCCAATTTCCTTCATTGTTTGTTCAATGTAAAGATTGAAAATTATGGGTGATAAGTTGCAGCCTTGCCTTACACCTTTCTGAATACCAGCTTCTCTCTCATGTCCTTCAGCTCGAATGACTGCTGTCTGGTTTCTGTATAGATTGTATATCACCCTCCTATCCCTGTACTTTATTCCAATAGATTTCAAAATGTCAAACAATTTAGTCCAATCAACATTATCAAAAGCCTTTTCTAAGTCTACAAAAGCCATGAACGTTCTCTTATCTTTCCTTATTCTACCTTCCAAAATCAGCCTAAGACTTAGTACAGCTTCCCTTGTTCCTATATTTCTCCTGAAACCAAACTGGTCTTCACCCAACTCAGTTTCTATCTGGCTTTCAATCCTCTTGTAAATTATTCTAGACAGGATCTATGAAGCACAGTCATTATGTGGAAGGTAATTACGCGAAGATGACAAGTCACGTAAACAATGCCAGGACTGAGAAATATTAACCCTACAGTGGTTATGTGGGGTGCTCACAACAACCCAGTATTTGAATTCGTTAAATTTGATTATTCCTAAGTTGGTCATACTGATGGCGGGCCTAGTACCTTCCTACCAGACATAACTTATAAATAACCGCTGGCACTACAGCCCATGAAGGGCCGAAGCCTACCAAGCCACCGCTGCTCAGCCATTCGGCCTGCAGATATTGGGGTGATGCTTGGTCAGCGCATCGGGTCCCCTCGGCCGTTAATCTTGATTTTCATGATCGAGGCGCTGCCTCATAGTAAATTGTCCTCACGAGGCTGAGTGCACCCCGCTCCAGGCTTCACATCAGTTTCTAAAATCCTTGAGGATGATTAGGACACAAGCAATAAAAACAAGATCTTAAAATTTCGCACAGCCGCCATCTTGTGGTTATAAAAGCAATTGAACTGAATTAGAAGTCAGTGGATTAATATTTGTATAAGCATTTACCGAACCAAGTTTTACTGCGCTCGGATGGTTAAATCGCGAGAAACGTCTATTTCAATACGTAATTTAAATTTCGCGTCGCCGCCATGTTGGGCTTGTGCTCGCCAGGTTATTGAAAGTCCCTTTATCAACGTACAACATTTCAGTTTGATAATAATGATGATATTGTTGTTTTAAGGGGCCTAACATCTAGGTTATCGGCTCCTAATGGTGTGGGTGATCGTGAAGATGAAAATTATATGTAAACTATAACTAAAACTAACTACTAACTTATATACTAGAAGTAGAAATGGAAACCAAAGGAGAATAAGGCAAATAAAGGACAGGAGGAAAAGAAATGCCCTCAACCCTCGAAGAATGTGGATTGAGGGACTTGGAAGGAAGGAGAGCCATATAAGGCAGATAGGAAAGTGAAAGAGGAGAGGGAGTCCTCCCCAGAGGTAATGGGCAAAAGGGGGGAAAACCGGACCCAGCTCAGGAATCTCTCGGGGTCACCAACTCCCGAACTCACCGGCCATGAGCCCTTGAGGATGTAGCAATATCCAGGGTGCACCAGAAGAGGTGGGGCTACACACACCCTGCCTCCTTGAGGGCCTTAAGCAGAAGGCAGGAGATAACATGAAATGAAAAGGAAGGCTGACCCCTCGCAGAAGGAGGGTATCAGAAAAGATGAGACAAGGGCGAATTAAGGCGGGAAGGGAAGAGACTCCCTAGGCCTCGGATACCCTAATACCGTCGGGGTCGGAAGAGAACAAGAGTTGACCAAGTGAGGTCGACGGGAAAGAAGACGGAGAGGAGCCCGACACAAGTAAGTGGAAGTAATGCCGGACTCAGCTGGGGCCCCATGGTCGCCAACCCACGTCCCACTAGATGTGAGCCTTTATCAACATACAAAATTTCAGTTTGATTGCTGTCATAGATATTGAGAACCGTCTAAATATTTCGGATGTTCGCCATGTTGGAATTTTATGTAAGCCAATGAGTTATGTACTATTAGATGAGGATTATTGCGTAGGTTCATTATTCAAACGTTGACTTCGATTGCATGATTAGGACACAAGAAATAAAAACTTAATTTTAAAATTTCACACAGCCACCATCTTGAGGTATGTAAACAATTGAAGTAAATTAGATGTTAGTGAATTAAAATGTGTATAAACATTTGCTGTACCATGTTTCACTGCGATCGGGTGATTAAAACGCAGAAAAGTCTATTTAAATGTTTCAACTTCGCTTGGCCGCCATATTCGATTTGTACTTAACAAGTTTTTGAAAGTCACTTAGGTGAACTTTTAGTAGTGTCTTTGATCACCGTACAAAATTATTCAGTGCTGGTTTGGACTAAACGGTAGATGGTCCAAAACTTCACACTTGAATTCTTTGAAAAAGTCTATCGTAACTTTGGTACAGTGAGGTCGTGAATGGTTTTCACCTTTTTCGAGAATTGAAGGTATGGTTGGGCGGCAACGCCTCGCCAAAAAGGAAAAACTAAAGTAGACTGTCCAGACATACCCACCTCAGTGGCGGCAGAATCTTTTGGCGAGGGCATTGGAAAGCTGGTGTAACGATACGACAAATGTTTCAATCGTGTTGGCGATTATGTTGAGACATAAGAATAAAACAAGCAAACATATAGTAGTAAAATCAGTTTGGTTGTCAATCTATTATTTTTATACAGTCCATCGGAACTTAAAAACAAACAGCCCTCGTATGTACTATGCGCGCGCTTTTAATAGTACAGCAGGGGACCATGGAGCGCCACAAGCTCGGCCAAGGCCACCGTAGCAGCGGATAACAAAACTGCCGCTTGCCGTTCTTATTTTATATGAAAGACCCTGTAGATTGCCGGTGAAATATTTCGCACAGCCACCATGTTGAATTGGTGAGCCGTAATAAATCTGAAGGGCACGGTCGGGGTCGGACGAAATTGTACTATGACCTGACCGAGTTTTATTGAAATCTCTCCAGCCATTTAGATTTTATGAGGGACACACACACACACACACACACACGGACCCTGAGAGCCCTACAGTACTTTTGCTCTAGCTTCTGACCTAAAGAAGATGGCACTATCAAAATGCGAAGCAGGCGACATGTTGTATTCATAGCTCTGGACCTCCGATTGATTCACACGACATCAACTCGTAGAAATGAGGTTTTCCTCTCTAGCTACAGCTTGGACCGAGCTTCTCTTCGGGTCCAGTACGCGCGCTCTACCCCCATTCGTATACATTACGTGTCACGAAAGACTGTTAAAATGAAATGAATATAGAGGAGTTCTATTTCCTGCTGTTAACAGGTGTATACGATCCCTTTTTCTTTCAGCCCAGCGCGAATAAATCGTGAATGTCTACCAGGTCGCGAGGGAGAATAAAAATGATCCATGTGTTCGCCAAGTTAATTCAAAGTGCAGTGTGTTTTCTCGTGGGTCCCATACATTGTCTGTCGATAGCAAACCTTCCTCCCCGTGGGGGTTATGATTCAAACGGCTTGTAATTGCAGCTGGCTTCATTATATACCCGCTGCGACACACGCAAATTTGAATTGATTCCACGTTTAAAGTAGGCAGCCGAGGGGGACGGCCCGGATATGATCAGCAAAGCCTTCTGGAGGCTTCCTGCTTGAGTCATTGGCGGTAGGGGAGGTGGATGTCGCACAGCCCGGCGTGCCGATGTTTGGAACATGGCAGCACAGGATGCTGGCTGTTGTACCAATCAGCTGACGCTGTCGTGCGGCTTGTTTCTGGTCGTACGCCAGCTTAAACACTAATTCCATCGTGCAAATATACTGTAGTAATAATTGCCCTGAAAGAACAAATAATTCATGGTACACATCGCACCCTAACCACTTTCTTTTAAAATGATACAGTAAAGCCTGCCTATAGTTCCGGATTTAGTTTTCCGTTTTCACAGGTTTCCGTTTTACAAAGGGTTGAGTTTTAATAAGACAAAATGCACTACAAAGAAATTCTGTATTATCGCATATAATTACAATTAATTGAGCGGCTTCGGTGGCGTAGTGGGTAGCATGCTGAGCTTCTATGTCCAAGATCGCGGGTTCAAACCCAGCCGAAGTCGTCGGATTTTTTATGAACGTTAAAAATCCCTCAGTATACCTTTCTTCGGAGGGGAAGTAAAGCCGGCGATCCCATGTCATAGATTTCTGGCATGTTAAAGAACCTTCCACTAATTACACTTGTATGAAGCTAATTTAATATAGGTTAAACATTTGACCAACGTTCTTCGGTTCATACATTCGTTGTCAAGAGCCGACTGCGGTGGCATCTGGTAACTAATTTCTGAACTAGTTGGTCGTTGACGGAGGCGTTTGGCGGCAAATATTCAATGCCTGCAGTCCTTACTTGAATAATAATAATAATATCGTATGGTCTCGGGTGTCGGGTGCAAGCTTTGTAATTTGACACCCAGAGGGTAGCTTGCATGTCGAATTTCGTTGTTCCTTGAATCACTATGAAAGTCAAGGAGGTTATATATCTAAGCTACTTGAAAACTATAGCGCTTTCTAGTAGAGAAATGAGAAACGTTTGTGTTGGCGGAAACTCCCGAGATTCATTTTGCCATTATGAACACGGCCTACTGAATTCAAATGGGTTCTTTGACATGCCAACATCGTATGACATGCGTGTCGTATTTCCGCCGCCTTTCAAAAAAGATCACTTACCACGGCCAGGAGCGAACCTGCAATCTTGGGGTTAGTAGACCGACACTCTATCCACTCACCCACCGTGGCAAGCTCTTACTTGAATTAAAACAGATAACACACACTAATACAGCCATCACAATTAACACCGGTTATCAGAGAGATTCTACACACACCCAAAGTACACGGCGCTACATGACCGCGATGTCGCAGCCCCTAAACTGAGGAACCAACCAACCAATTACAATGAAATAATAATTTAAAATATAGGTCTGTAAATAAAATAGAAAATAGGTTCACATCTATTACACTGTATTTTCAACTTACGTACAAAAATTTCAGTTTCTCTGTTCGTTTCTTTGTTTCAATATGTCTTTCAAAGTGCATTGTTGCGACTACTTTACCAGAGAACGTTGCATCCTGCATTAACTCCAGGAGTTCTGGAACATTCTTGGAAGCTGCAAATTCCTGAAGGTCACTCACTACAGAGAGTGCTTCTCCAAAAGTGTGTAGTTTTGTGGTGTTTGTACACCACACCCAAAACAATTGAACTAAGAGTACTATATTGATGTGCAATTGCAACGATAGTGCATGTATATATTTATTGTGTTTAAGGGTAATATAAAATCATATGTTCATTTTCATCCATTCTTGTAATTAGACGTCGACCCGAGAGTTCAAACCGTAAATTTACAACCCCTCCCCAATAAATATATTTCTTGAGCTCACTTGTGGAACTAACAACTGACAATAGATACCGCTAGACCCATCATAAACAGCTTATGAAGAGGCCGGAAGAGTGGAAAGGGAGTCCCAACCAGGAGAGACCATCGGTAGCCAACAGGCTAATTCTAAAAGATGTCGGAACAATGGACCCTACAGTTTTTTAGAATAAATTGTTTTACGACGAGAAAACTGCAACCTTATGATTTTTAAGGAAGATACCGCTACATGACACCAATATGGAAGTGTGTCATTGGGGGAGAGACAGAGGACTTACTTCGGCCAATAAGGAAGGAGCGTCACTTTCTGTAGACAATACTTTGATATTGCAATTGGCAGATCCCCTACTGCTGGTGGAAGATATAATTGCCATATATAAGCCGGGACAGTGCTGTATGGAGAGGAAGAATATTATTATGTTTTCACTTGAAAGCACTCCAAATTCTAAACTTGGACCTCACTTGTTGAGATTCAACTACCAAAGTTCATAAAGTTCAACTAGTAAACTCAGTGGAGATCTAGCTAGGATATTTCCAGCATTGCGCTGAATATCGAAGACGAGTGAAACCATTCCATTCACTCAGCTAGGCGACAGTATCTGTGCAATTAGTGGGCAGATAGCTTTATCAGGTAGGATTGGTACTTGGGACCATGGAAGACCACGCGAGATGTCTACTTCAGGAACGAGATACCTCCGCCAACATCGCCCAGGAAGATCTACAACCCGGTGAGCTCATGCATATTTGTCAATTGCAAGTCGGACGTAAATACTATTAACTTCAGTAATTTAAAGAAATAGCTTCCCCTTTTTATTTTATCTGTTTGGAAGGTCGCAAGACGTCATTCATCTCATCCTATTTGTTAATAAATTATTTTTAACTTCTATGACTTTCAGTCAATATTTACCCCATGCTAGACTTCCCAGAGGTCAAGATAATAGAATAAGGTGTTTTGCAGCTAGCCTCTGTTGCCCCTCCCCCGAAAGTAAAGAATCTCAATTTAATAAACATAAATTTATCTCACAACCGTCTGTTGGAGATTGGCGCCCTATTAACCGAGCTATTTACTGCACTCATTTTATATCACGAGCTATGAAACGTTACAACATGCCACCCAAGCATGGGCCAAGCTGTGCACTAGCCGCGAAACGTTACAGTTTTAGCTCCATTTCGTTGCCTTCATCGTCTTTGTCGTCCATTTCTTCCATGACTTCACACCTGCTGTTTTCGGCAGCACTTTGAATGTCTCTAGTCGTTAATGTTTCCTAGAACTTTGGTGCAAGTACAGTCGTGCTCAAAATTTAGTACTGTACATAGCTTTGAATTATGGATAAGATGCCTGGTACGGTGGGTGAGTGGTTATCGAGTCGGTCTACCAACCCCAAGCTTGCAGGTTCACTCCTGGCTATGGTAACTGATTTTTGAAAGGCTTAAAAAAACAGCGCTCCAAGGAATAACAAAATTCGACATGCAAGCTGCCCTCTGTGTGTCAATTAACAAAGCTTGCACCCTGCACCGAGGCCATACGATATTATTATTATTATTATTATTATTATTATGGATAAGATAATCTGTCTTAGTCAGGTTATTTACGCCTACAATTCCAGAATTGTTTTTCGTTTCCTCGTTAGGCAGTTTTCCGGATTACATTGTCATTTTACATAGGAAATACCTCCGTACGGATTTTTTTTTTTCGTTTGTCCAAGTTTCCGGTACATAAAGGTTCCGGTTTAGGCAGGCTTTACTGTACTAATATTTACTAGTGTATGGATGTATTGCGCGCAACCCCAACACCACGAGGCCGGCCTGAGAAACTATGCTATATTTTAACGTGACAATATGACGAGATCCTTGTTAATAATGTTGGGGTTGCGCCTCCGGGTTCTATTCCTGGCTCCATCAGGGATTTCAAAATATTCTTAATAATTGTGCAGCGGAGAAGTTGTACATTTTTATGTATTTTCCTGTTCCCATTATTTCTTCTAGTCAGTGGTTATGATTATGATGATTGTTGTTTGAGGATGATGATGATAATTTTTGTTTTAAGGGGCCTAACATCTAGGTTATCGGCCCCTAATGGTCTGGGTGATAGCGAAAATGACAATGACATGGAAGCCAGAATGAAAGATAAGCTGGACTGAAAATACTTACAAAATGGAACTCAGATTGAAACTACTCAGGGATCAGGAAAGATGAGAGAAGGGCCAATTAAGGCGGGAAAGGAAGAGACTCCCTAGGCCTCGGATACCCTAATACCGTCGGGGTCGGAAAAGAAAAAGAGTTGACCAAGAGAGGTCGACAGGAAAGAAGACGGAGAGGAGCCCGGTACAAGTAAGTGGTAGCAATGCCGGACTCAGTGGGGGTCCCGTGGTCGCCAACCCACCATGTCCCACTAGATGTGAGCCCCTGGGGGGGGGGGGGTGTTGTTTTAGGAGCAGAACATCAAGGTCATCTGCGCCTAGTCAGTGTTTAGTAGTGGTAGTTTTTCATTTCATTTTCACATCACCCGCGTCATTAAGGGGAGGTTGTAAGCCCTATCTCCGCCATGTTAAATTTGTCAACTTCATGTTCCTTTTTCTCATTAAGTAATTAACCTATTGTAACAAAACCTTACAGATATTTAGATCTATAGTTTATCTTTAAAGGGTTGGTTTTGGAAATGTGTGTGTTTGTATTTTTTTTTTTTTTCAGAAGTTAAATTTTTCAACTTTTTTCTCTACGAAAACATAAAATATTATTTTTTCTATTTATGATAAAATCACAGGAAAACATACAATCCTTTAGTTGATCAGATTGCAGAGCGCTATTGTTAATACTTTGCACCAGACCCATATTCAGGATCACCTTCTCTGTCCCTCTTCTGGTTTCTGCTTAACTTCCTAGCTTATTTAGAGAGAGAAAAGAAGGAGAAAGAGGATAAGAAGGAGGAGAGGGAGGAGCAGGAGAAGGGGAAAGAGAAGCTGGAGGAAGAGGAAAATTATCAGGAGAAGAAGGAGAAGGAGAAAGAGAGCAGGAGGAGGAGAAGAAGGAGCAGGAGAAAGAGAGCAGGAGGAGGAGAAGAAGGAGCAGGAGAAGGAGGAGAAGAAGAAAGAGAGCAGGAGCAGGAGAAGAAGGAGAAGGAGCAGCAGGAGAAAGAGAGGAAGGAGCAGGAGAAAGAGGAAAATGATCAGGAGAAGAAGGAGAAGGAGAAAGAGAGGAAGGAGCAGGAGAAAGAGGAAAATGATCAGGAGAAGAAGGAGAAGGAGAAAGAGAGGAAGGAGCAGGAGAAGGAGGAGGATTAGGAGGAAGGAGCAGGAGGAGAAGGATAAAGAGAAGAAGGAGCACGAGGAGGAGAAGAAGGAGCAGGAGAAGGAGGAGAAGGAGCAGCAGGAGAAAGAGAGGAAGGAGCAGGAGGAAGAGGAAAATGATCAGGAGAAGAAGGAGAAAGAGAGGAAGGGTAAGGAGGAGGAGGAGGAGGAGGAGAAGGAGCAGCAGGAGAAAGAGAAGGAGGAGGAGGAGGAGAAGAAGAAAGAGAAGAAGGAGCAGAACAAGAATGAGGAGAATGAGAAAGAGAAGAAGGAGCTGGAGACGAAGGAGTAGGAAAAGAAGGAGCAGGAGGAAAGGAAGGAGAAAGAAAAGAAGGAAGAGATGGAGAAATAGAAGAAGGAGGAGGAGCAGGAGAAAGAGAAGAAGGAAGAGATGGAGAAATAAAAGAAGGAGGAGGAGCAGGAGAAAGAGAAGAAGGAAGAGATGGAGAAATAGAAGAAGGAGGAGGAGCAGGAGAAGAGAAGTAGGAAGAGATGGAGAAATAGAAGAAGGAGGAGGAGCAGGAGAAAGAGAAGAAGGAAGAGATGGAGAAATAGAAGAAGGAGGAGGAGCAGGAGAAAGAGAAGAAGGAAGAGATGGAGAAATAGAAGAAGGAGGAGGAGCAGGAGAAAGAGAAGAAGGAAGAGATGGAGAAATAGAAGAAGGAGGAGGAGCAGGAGAAAGAGAAGAAGGAAGAGATGGAGAAATAGAAGAAGGAGGAGGAGCAGGAGAAAGAGAAGAAGGAAGAGATGGAGAAATAGAAGAAGGAGGAGGAGCAGGAGAAGAGAAGTAGGAAGAGATGGAGAAATAGAAGAAGGAGGAGGAGCAGGAGAAAGAGAAGAAGGAAGAGATGGAGAAATAGAAGAAGGAGGAGGAGCAGGAGAAAGAGAAGAAGGAAGAGATGGAGAAATAGAAGAAGGAGGAGGAGCAGGAGAAAGAGAAGAAGGAAGAGATGGAGAAATAGAAGAAGGAGGAGGAGCAGGAGAAAGAGAAGAAGGAAGAGATGGAGAAATAGAAGAAGGAGGAGGAGCAGGAGAAAGAGAAGAAGGAAGAGATGGAGAAATAGAAGAAGGAGGAGGAGCAGGAGAAAGAGAAGAAGGAAGAGATGGAGAAATAGAAGAAGGAGGAGGAGCAGGAGAAGAGAAGCAGGAGAAGAATGAGGATGAGAAAATATGCCAGTTCTCAGGAACAGGGGGCCCTATAAATGGCGTTTAGTTAACATTTTCAGCAAATAAGCACATGCATATTATAAATTGGACTTAAGGCTATCAAAATACCATAAAAAGTAAATTCCACTTTTTGACCCAAAACAGCTTACCACCTCCCCTTAAGAGCAGATAACCTAATGTTTCTACCCGTAAAGCAACAATCAACACCACAGAGCTATGAGTGTCCGGGATTGCGTTATGTACCTCGGGACTTGAAAAGCGGTGCAATACTGGCATTTTCCTGGGTGATTGTGGAAAACGCGCTCAGATTGGAAATGTGTGGACCACTCAGCTACGTTGGTGAGTAAATATGATACCTCTCACAATCCGGGCTGTACTGTGATTAAGAAAGACTGGCTGCTCTCAAAGTCATACATATATAGACAGCGTTTTGTCCAAACATCGTTTATTACGAGAAGACGAGGGCTTGGAAATGGGATTCCCTTCTTTATACACAAAAATACTCGTTTATGAAGTGGATTTTTGTGTAGGATTCGCATTCTTGAGACTTTTGCAAGAAATGAAGTTTCTGCTTTCTTCAAGCGTGCAAAGATACCAAGGATGTTCTTTTTTATGAATAACTTGCAGATATTTATAATTTTTGTTTCAAAATAGACATGGAACACTCCATTTCCCTGTTCACGTTACTGTAAATATGGGCCCCCGGATGTTGTGCTTCGTGTAAGCAAATCGATAGTTAGAGCAGTTTCAGAGAAAGCGATTGTGGCAGTCATATAGCTTTCCCGCGAAAAAATAATATAAGCCTAAATGCAAAAGATCTGATGATGATCGCTTGACGATCGAAACTGGTCATCCAAGGGTATTTATTAATCTCATATATTATTATTGGTTTTAGGATTGGGAAACCGCCCATTACAATTGGGTGAAATCTTGCTGACCGACAGAAAAACATTACTTTCGATTACTAGAGCAACATTGAACAAGAAGTTCCGTGACGAACTAAAGAGCCTACCTTTCTTAAAATTTAAGATTCATGCCAATGATTAATCTATATAGATCTATCTAGAATAATGACGATATTAAGTTGGTAATAATAGAGAACTAGAGTTGGCAGCCCTGGTGACTGAATATATTCTTAATTCCATCTCTTAAGGTACAGAATACAAAAATTAGTTGAAGTCCAATGGATAGCATGGACGTTACATGCAGTTAAACATTGGATCTAACAGCGCGCGTAAAATCATGTTGGCAACAATGACATACATGTATTGATCAGAAATAATCTGAAATAATATGATCTATTGTTGTGTCAATTTTGAATGAAATCCATTAGTTAGTATAGAAGTTACATGCATTTTAAAATTGGACCTATCAGCAGGCTTAGAATCATGTTGGCAGCACTGGCGTAGACCTATATTAGTTACTCGAAATTAATCTAGAATGCCAGGTACTATACGTGTGCAAAGTTTAGAGCTATTGGCTTGCATACTTTCTGATATATTGATATCAGGATAACAAAAATAGAGACAGTATTTATTAACAGTTGGCAGCCCTGGTTACTCTTAAGAATCGGCATAGTCATATCTGTTATGGTACCCATAGCACACACAAAATTTGGTTGAAATCCAAATGATAGTATAGAAGTTACATGTATTTAAAGTTGGACCTCTCAGCAGGCTTAGAATCATGTTGGCAGCACTGACGTATATAAGTTACTACAAATTAATATAGAATGTCAGGTGCTATACGTGTGCATAGATTAAGGCTGTCGGCTTGCATACTTTCTGATATATGGGTATTTGGATTAAAAGAATTGAGAGCATTTATTAACAGTTGGCAGCCCTGGTGGATCTTAAGAATACGCTCAGTCATATCCACTTGTGTACACATAGCACATACGAAATTTGGTTGAAATCCAATTGATAGTGTAGAAGTTATATGCATTTAAATTTTGGACCTATCAGCAGACTTTTAATCATTTTGGCAACACTGCCATGTATGGCCTCCTTGAAATTAAACTGCAATATTACTATCTAATCGTGTGCCAATTTTGAAATAGCTCCCATTCATACCTTCCAAGATATCCAACATTGAGCTCAAATTTCAATTGCGATTTTTCAGCAGTTGGTAGCACTGACATCATTTTCAAATATGGCCGTGAGATATTCAGGTATAGAACTTTACTCCCACCAAATTTTGTTTCGATTGCTGCAGCCGTTTAGGAGTTGATAGGGGGGGGGGACACACACACAGACAGACAGGCAGACAGAAGGACAGACAGACAGACAGACACACCTTTGCCCGATCTCATAAGTCTACTTTTTCCTCATTTTTTGCAAAATGTGAAATGTAGGCTAAAAATGGCTTCCAACACGATAGGTCAACAGTTCGGTCTTGCGTGGCGAGGAGCCAACGGCTCAATAGAATGAGTTTGGGAAGTGAAAGGCGCGAGGATCGACAATGAAATGACACATTGTTGTCATTGTCACTTGTTTTCTTAACATACCAATCGCATTGTCCACTTATCTCCGACAATTTATTATTATATTACATGGAAGTCCTTTAGTGTGTAGGAAAGCTGAGATATATCATTAGCAAATAACTACGCCGCGCCGTTTGGAAGCACTGAGAGCGGTCTGGAGAGGACATAGGCTCACACCCGCCACCCATGCGTCATTTTGTTTTGAGCCCCACTGAATGGAGACCTCGCTCGCAATTCACCAGTAATGACAAATGTGTGTGCTATCGCCTGCGGCCAGCCGGCCCTGGCCTGTTCGACCCATATGTAATAGGGGAGTCAAAAGCACACTTGAGCCCTTTTATTCCAGATCACAAGAAAACACACGATGAATGCTTCTGGAAGAACTAGGCTATCACCCGTGGGACAGCAACACACTCCCAGTCTCCTTGTTGTAGCCTAATTCTATGATGGTCTACGTGCATAGCGATATGGTGACTATTATTATTACTATCATTAATCAAGTGATTGACGTTGTAGGTTAATTTTCACAAGATGGTTTGACAATGCAATACAGTCTATAGGTAGAGCCCTGCGCAGATAAACAAAACGTTATCCTCATCCGCACGACTGTTATCGACACTCATCCCGCATCCGCACGATTGTTATCGGCACTCGCCCCACATCTGCACGATTGTTATCGGCATCCGCCCCGCACCCACACGACTGTTATCGGCACTCGCCCCGCATCCGCACGACTGTTATCGGCATCCGCCCCGCACCTGCACGACTGTTATCGGCACTCGCCCCACGTCCGCACGATTGTTATCGGCATCCGCCCCGCACCTGCACGACTGTTATCGGCACTCGCCCCGCATCCGCACGACTGTTATTCGAATCTACTGGCATTACAAAAATATTTGTAGATAAAGCATAAAGTACTAAAGCAGCACTTTTAGACATTTGAAGAGAAGTCGTTCCCTTAGGCTTTGTGTATCATGTGTAGGGCCCGAATGTTGATGACATGTCATCTTTTTACTGAGCTGTCTGAAACAATGCGGAAGTACATTGAAACTCCGGACGGGCCACCCCGTCTTCAAATATGACATTTTTATTTTGCATCTTTTTGTATTTTGTTTTGCTATTTTTCTATTTTAGGAGCATTTTTTTAAGTTTGGTAGATTTTTTGGTCTTATTTTAGGGAAATTGGCCTTTTGAGGTTTTTTTCTTTCAATTTAGTCATGTCACAGCTTTAAACGAGGGAGTTACGTCTCTCAGACGCTAGTAGCTGATACAAGATAATTTAAAATAATGAAATATTGATTCCATTTCCTTAATCAACCGGGTGGAAAATAGTCCTAGCAACAATCGTGGCGAAATTGCTGCGGGTAATGCATCAAAACTGAAACAAGTGCTGGGCAAAAACACCGGGTATAAAACATTATACAAAATCTCAGACATTCTTTCTGGTGAAAACTACAGCACGGATGGGATTGAGGAGGATTTAGCAGCAAACGACCTTCCTCACTTCAAGTACGCTCCAATCACATCAGTTGATGTGGAACGCAGGTTTTCGAGATATAAATACTTGTTGGCTGACAACCGCACATCATCAGAATGACAGGCGTAGTGCAGTGCAACTCAGACTAAAGTGAACATAAACCTTTTAATAAGTGCTAGAAATCTATTTTGATTCTCCATGTTATGGTGCATTTTTCGAATTTTTAGGTCATTTATTAGAGTCATTTTTAAAACTTTTTTACTGCATCACCATCCTGGCCCTAGTCATGGCCTGAATTGCAACCCTTTTCAGATCGGAGTGTTAATTATGCTTAATAAAATAATTTGAATGACATTAGCTTAAATCATCGAAATATCAAATTAGTTCGAAATATACCTGGTATAATTTAGCCTAATAGAGCACTACAGTTGGCAGCCCTGGTGACTGAATATATTCTTAGTTCCATCTCTTAAGGTACAGAATACAAAATTTGGTTGAAGTCCAATGGACGTTACATGCAGTTAGACACTGGATCAACCAGCACGCGTAAAAGCATGTTGCCAACAATACCATGCGTGTGCTGGTCAGAAATAATCTGAAATATTATGATATCTTGTTGTGCCAATTTTGGATGAAATCCATGTGTTAGTATAGAAGTTACATGTATTTTAAAATTGGACATATCAGCAGGCAGAGAATCATGTTGACAGCACTGCCTAATATTAATTACTCCAAATTAATCTAGAATGTCAGGTGCTATACGTGTGCAAAGTATAGAGATGTTGGCTTGCATACTTTCTGATATATTGGTATTTGGATAAAAAAATATAGAGAGCAATTATTAACAGTTGGCAGCCCTGGTGGCTCTTAAGAATACGCTCAGTCATATCTGTTTATGTGCAGATATTACATACAAAATTTGGTTGAAATCCAATTGATAGTGTAGAAGTTATATGCATTTAAACATTGGACCTATCAGAAGCCTTAAAATTATTTTGGCAACACTGTCATTGTTGGCCTCCTGAAAATTAAACTGAAATAGTATTATCTGCATGTGTACCAATTTTGGAATAGCTCCCATGCATACCTTGCAAGATATCCAACATTAAGCTCAAATTTCTAGTGCGTTTTTTCAGCAGTTGGTAGCACTGACATCATTTTCAAATATGGACGTGAGCTATTCCGGTGCACATCTTTACTCATACTAAATTTGGTTTTGATTGCTGCAGCCGTTTAGGAGTTGATAGGGGGGGGGGGGACACACACACAGCCAGACAGACAGACACACATTTTCCCGGATCGATCTCATAAGTCTACTTTTTCCTCATTTTTGCAAAATGTGAAAAGTAGGCTAAAAATATGATAGGCTATGACATAAACATCCGGGTCCTGGTAGTGATATTCAACAAGTTCAGATTGGGTTCTAAAAACTATTCGCATTATTCGCAGCGTATCCGCTATCCGTACAGCCATGCAAACTATATCCACATGGCGAAAAATACTGCGGATATCCGCATCCGCGCAGGGATTTATATATAGATATGAAATGAACGGCTTAACATTTAGGCTACAGTGTACGGTACAATACATTGATTACACTGCCCAACAATGAAAGAGTTCAAAAATATCTTATTCATATGTATTGCCACCTGCTGAATTCAAAAATCACCGCTTAGCTGTTGTTTGGAGATTCTGTTGTAAATAGTGCAGAATTTCTGTTTCGGAGTGTTTTTAAAGTGTAAAATTGTCGAATCAAAATGCTTACATTTGGCATACGGTACGTGTAAGATGTGTCGTTTCCTTTTAATCCGCAAAAATAAATCACCTACTGTACCTCACAGAAACTAGAGATAATACAAATTTATATTTTATTCCTTAACCCTAAATTACTAAGATTTGACTCATGAAGGAAACATTGAATGTGTCTCTTGTTGGCCAGAGTTATCAGACAGTTTCTGCTCAAATACAAGAGTGTGGAACTAATGACCGTGATTTCCCAATGCCCTGATTGAAATAACTACTTCTTCTTACAAAGGGAAACGATGATACAGCGTGACCAAAAGTTGATTATTTCACTCTAGCGTCTCGATTTGAAACTAATGGAAATCAAAAAGTGTATTTATTCCAGATAAGATCGACATCGCTTTGAGGGAATTGTGTGAAGTCAGAGAGACGGACGATAACAATGACAGCCCATTTGCATTCTCCCTGACAGGAGAGATTAGAGATCGGACGCCCAGGACAGCTCAGATCACATTGGTCATCACGAGCTAACTATGCATTCATTCCTCACACTAAGTGTGACATTTCCTATTCTAGATTACGGGTCAGTAGTATACAGCGATATCTCTACTTAGTATAAAACCAAAGATTTTGATGCGGATTTCACCATTCTGTAAAGGAGGAAAATTTCTGAAGGAAATTATTTATTTATGATCAAAGGAAGTCAAGCAGTAACGATTTCAGTGAAAAGGTCAAAAGATGGTGTCTGTGCGGTTTTAAAGCTTACGCTGGGCAAACCGATAAAACTATCAATATACTATGAGTGTAAGAATTGTTCAGCATGAAAAGTTCTACAAAATGCCCACGAGAGCATATCTCTATCTTCAATACATCGCCTACTATAAGTGTTTGTACGTTTTCATTTCTTCCAACAATCTCCATTCAATTACTGAGGTGACAGTTTACGAGCTAGCTAGTGGAGAGCTTATCACCCCAGTTACAGCTTAACTAGTGGGCGAGCCTATCACCCCAGAGACTGTGCCCGTTTAGACCGGAGTCCGCACGACCACATATGCATTTTACCAAGAATCAGTCAGCACGAGAGTCAAAATATCCCGGGGCGCCAGATGGGTTAAAGCTAATCGCAAAAACGACATCAAAAGACAAAATATGCTTTACTGATTTTTGGCTCAATGCCACAATAAGGATAGAAGGAGATTCAACTGGGCATAACACATCATGTAAAATTATCTCATTTTATTCTGAATTTAAAATTGACTGCAAAATAAAATGCTGAAAGTAGCATCATTCATGTGTGGCGACCCACATTACTATTTACACAATGTACAGAAATTTTCCAACACATTGGACAATTATCTTTGGAGACACAAGTCTGATTATCAGTCCTGTAGACTGTGTTCCAAAATTATATCCATTATTTATGATTAAATCCAGTTCAAATTTAATTGTCTTTACTGGAAACACTGTAGTTCACTGGTTGAATTTTTACACAATATTAACACTCGTAGAATAAATGTTCATAGAATTTTTAACTTTCACTTATTTTTCCAGTTTCAAAAAATAATATCGTCAAAAAATATTATTATCTCTGAATCAACACAAATTATGTACACATATTAATAACAACATCTGAAAAGTATCTGACCTTTGAGCATAGCATCGAAGAACTGTGCGAAGCACAACAAAATTAATTGTTCTTCTGACATTAAACGTTTCGAGAAGTGACTCGATTATGAACTTCAAGTTCCTAACAAAATATATGATTTCTGAATCATCAACTTGATCAATAAATTGTTGGACCATTCTACTATTCGATTCTCCACTTGGAATCATTATTAAGAAAAATATTTATATTTGTGGCCACTTTAGTAACTTTCACAACTTGCAATTCTTCGACAGAATGCGGAAATAAGAATTGTGGCTTCATAATAAATTCATTTAGTTCATGGCACTAGGATTGAAAACATCCTTCAAATTATACGTGGTTATAGAATTATTTTTAATTGGCAGTGGCCCATTCTATTATTTTTATAAGAACACAATATTCCAACAACAACGGCAAAGGTCTTCCTCTGAAGAAGAATAAAATACTATCATGACAAATCCGGGTTTTAGCAAAATCAAAGTCTTAATGGAATCCGTAAACAAGGTTGAAATAAGAACTGATGGTTTTTTAAGAAATAACCTTTGGGTCATTCATACGACGCAATGTGTAGTTCCAATACTCCTTCTTTAACACTGAGTCATCGAACCTGCTATTTGATTGATGCTCAAATAAAAACCTCCTCATTCCTGCGACTTAAACATGCGCACCTGGGAATGGCATTTCAACTACTCTTCACACATAAATTTTCTTCCCAAAATTTATACAATAAATCAAGCCTCTGCTTGTTATCAACACTGGAAGATTTATAAACTTACAAGTTTATTTTATTTTACCATTCAGTTCAACCCGTGAAGTTACCATACTTATGATAATCTTTATTTCACTTTCGAATGGGTATCTACGTCATGATTTTATATAAATACAAAAATATCCTAATTGATACAAATATCATTTGCTTCCCGTTTCATGCCTCTCCGTGTTATCTGAAAAATATACTTTGCTCATTGCAAATATTAACTGTTCAACCAGAACTGTAATGTTGGTTGAATGCGGGCTTGCACTAACTACTATCCTTCGGAAAATCACCTGTTCCAAACTAGAAATGATTAAACTACTTCATAAGCTCTCTCTCAATGAATGTGATTATTAGAAAATATAAGATCCAAGAATTATTTAGAAAAGTTATGAAAATTATTATTATTATTATTATTATTAGTGGATTATTATTATTATTATTATTATTATTAGTTATATTATTGTAAATATATTTAATTATTATTTCATTATGTGAGAATCCACATGTTCGATTCTTCGAATATGGATAAAATATCCATCTCTCAACAAAAATAATTATTAACTTTTACAGTTACATCGGCTGATTACCGTGATTATCAAAAAATATGAAACATTCAAATAAATGCTCGTTCTGCTCGGTCATCGATCCTAAACTGTTCTGAGTGCTGAAAATACTCAGAATAACTCTAATATGTCTTGCGTAAATCATTGCAAGATTTAAATACGAAGAAAAAAATAAATGTGTTGGTCATCTGCAGAAAATGAGTTTGTTCCAATTAGCTAGGCATAATATAAAGTCAAAAGTGGCTTACATTTCTCGTTGGTCTTGAAGCGTAGTGAACCTGGTTTGTACCAGATTTATCCAGATACATGCCCTATCGGACACGCACGTCTAATCCTTGTATCGGCCGCCATTATATACCCACAATCTGTCTAACACGACATAGTGGAAATATTTCTTGAAGTTTGAAGTAACTGCTGATCCATTTTAATACTGACTTCTGTTAAAGCCATAGCGGTTTGCTTAAATGGGGTCAGATCTAAGTGATCTATTCTCAAATATGTCAGTTGTAACATAACTCACGGTAATCTTTTCAGTACAAGAAAACACTGACAGTCTAAACCAATCAACGGCTGTTCGGAAGATCGTTCCCTGGGCATGGCTTATCACCATCTATCATGCGCGAAGCAACATATAGTTTCCCTTCGTTGGCTAATGAACAACACCGTGATAGACTGGCCTTCAATATACTGAAAGATCGGAGTGGTTATTAGGTTACAATTATGAAACTGACTAATTGGACTAAAATATCCAAGTATTAAATTATTATTACTGGACTGTGACAAAGTACTTTCTAGACAAAGTCTAGCATATGTCCATATAGAAATAAAATATTTCACCAGTGTCCGTAGAAAAATAACAATCACCTTAGTGATTCTCTCTGCCGGAAACTTACTATGTTCCACATGTATCGCAGCACTTTTGTAACTATCACAATTTAAAGATATCTTCTGCGTAGATCCGGCAACCATGTGCCTTGGCTCAACGTGGCAGCACCTTGTCATGCAAGAGCTTGGTTCGAAGTGAGCTGATGTTGCTTGGGCCGGCCGGCTTTTATTCAAAACGGTCAGGTCCACGCTGAATCACGCTGAAATATGGAAATCCTCATATCTCTGGTATCCCTGGTCCGATTTACTTGAGACTAAGTGCATTCTCTTTCATTTGGCCTTGCCAGTAATCTGATCCAAGTCTCAAGTCTCTACTCCATGGCGAACTATTTAATCAACAAATAGTCTCGACCTCTGCTACTACTCGCTACGTCACTTGACATGCTCTTGGCTGCATAAAGTTTCCATTCCCTTCTGGAAGTAATGGAGCGCGATATTCAAATATCTGAACTTTCAAAAGTGGCTGTAGCCTTTCCCTTGATATCTAGGTGTCTGAATCTTGGAATACCCATTCCTATAGTTGGGCACAATACAGCCAGCAACAAACTGTCGAGTCGTGTTGCGTTAAGACTTCAGAGAAGAGTGGTTGTGTTTGGAGTTTTCCTGGAAGTGCAACTCCGTTTTTCTTCATTTCGCCTGTGAACTTTTCGTTCCGCAAAATACACAGTCAAGTTAAGATTGGACGGAAGGGGGATTTGTGTTTCATGCACCTCGCCGTTCTTAAATCACGTCTGACAAGAATTCGTTGCACATGCATGTCCATGATAATGTAATCAATAGTCCAGTCAGTGATTTCAACCCATCATGCCGAGACGTTAAACGGATATACGAGGCACGTCCAGAAAGTAAGTTCCGTTTGGTAATACAATTAAATTTTGTACAGATACAGAAAAATCATTTATTGCACAACATTCTACACTTCTTAAACTACTTTTCCACATAACTGCCGAACTTTTGCAGGCATTTATCATAGCGTGGCACAAGTTTTTGGATACCTTCTTAATAGAAGTTTGCCGCGGACCGTAAATGAGAGTGAAGACTCCCCTGTAAGATATCCTACTGTTTGGCCACCACTGTTAGGCAAATTGCATGCTTACCAGGAGAACTGCGTATGTTTAGGAGTTCTCCTGACCACATACGCAATTTGTCTAACAGTGGTGGCCAAACGGTAGGATATCTTACAGGGGAGTCTTCACTCTCGTTTACGGTCGGCGGCAAACTTCTATGAAGAAGATATCCAAAAAACTTATGCCACGCTATGAAAAATGCCTGCAAAAGTTCGGCAGTTATTTGGAAAAGTAGTTTAAGAGGTGTAGAATGTTGTGTAATAAATATTTTTTCTGTATCTGTACACAATTTAATTGTATTACCAAACGGAACTTACTTTCCAGACGTGCCTCGTAGATCGTAATTCATTGACATCGAAAAAAGCGCTTCTCACGTAATGCATTCATAACTGTTCCCGGGCGAATATATTATGAAGGTGCAGCGCGTGCAGAAAGCACTCGCAAACAAAGTCATGTTAGACCATTTTATAAAACCATTGGCTGATTGAAGCTTAGGGAAAGATGATCGTACTCAACATCTTGCTTGATATTGAGAGTTTTAAAAGCTAAAACATCCCCTTACCTGGCTAAATCATTTGTTCAAATGAGTCGAGTACCGGTACATGATCGGAATAATTCTCCAGATCGCTCAACATCGCAGCACACTACACCAGTGTGGACTGTGCTGCACGAGAACGGCCCGCTCAAACTATCAGCTAAGTCCACAATCCACTCTAACAATCGCAGATATTACACAAAGCAAGCAAACTGGAAGGTCAATAACGACCAACAATATCTTAACAACAAAATCACATATAACCAACAAATGTTGACAAATTGCGCTAGTTTATATTAACTGCTGTAACTAAATAAGTGGACATATTGTAAATACCATTGCCCATATACTTGTGGACATAGATTCAACGGCCTGAGTGTTGAGGATCTGATGATGATCGCTTGACGATCGAAACTGGTCATCCAAGTGTATTTATTCATCTCTTTTTTTTTTTTTTTTTTTTTTCAGGATTAGGAAACTGGGTACAATCGTGTTGACCGACTGAAAATCAATACATTTTTATTACTAGGCAACACTTAGGTGCAGATGACCTCTTAGTTACGCCCCGTAAAACCTCTATAAATAAATAAATAAATAAGGAAGGAAGATTGTAGTTTTACGTGACCGTGAATCTTGTGATTATGAGCCACGGGACCTCCTTTTTACGTGGAATCCGAACCACAGGACATGGCATTTCACTTCGAAAATCTCACATGCATTGACCGGGAATCGAACCCGGACCGCCTTGGTGAGAGTCATACAGCTAGACCGCTGAGCCACCACGCCCCCAAATATTTTATTGCATCTATTTTATTGCATTTGTTTAATTTTATTCTATTGCATTTATTTTATTTTATTTTATTGCATTTATTTTATTTTATTGTATTGCATTTTATTTTATTTTATTGCATTTGTTTTATTTTATTTTGTTGCATTTTATTGCATTTGGTTTTATTTTGTTGCATTTTATTGCATTTTGTTATATTTTATTGCATTTGTTTTATTTTATTTTATTGCATTTTATTTTATTTTATTGCATTTTATTTTATTGCATTTATTTTATTCTATTGCATTTGTTTTATTTTATTTTGTTGCATTTTATTCTATTGCATTTGTTTATTTTTATTTTATTGCATTTATTTTATTTTATTTTATTGCATTTTATTTTATTTTGTTGCATTTTATTTTATTTTATTGTATTTATTTTATTCTATTGCATTTGTTTTATTTTATTTTGTTGCATTTTATTCTATTGCATTTGTTTAATTTTATTCTATTGCATTTATTTTATATTATTTTATTTTATTGCATTTTATTTTATTCTATTGCATTTGTTTATTTTTATTCTATTGCATTTATTTTATTTTATTGCATTTTATTCTATTGCATTTGTTTATTTTTATTTTATTGCATTTATTTTATTTTATTTTATTGCATTTTATTTTATTTTGTTGCATTTTATTTTATTTTATTGTATTTATTTTATTCTATTGCATTTGTTTTATTTTATTTTGTTGCATTTTATTCTATTGCATTTGTTTAATTTTATTCTATTGCATTTATTTTATATTATTTTATTTTATTGCATTTTATTTTATTCTATTGCATTTGTTTATTTTTATTTTATTGCATTTATTTTATTTTTATTTTATTGCATTTATTTTATTTTATTTTATTGCATTTTATTTTATTTTATTGCATTTATTTTAATATATTGCATTTGTTTTATTTTATTTTATTTTATTGCATTTATTTTATTCTATTGCATTTGTTTTATTTTATTTTGTTGCATTTTGTTTAGGAACACGTGTGAAACTGTTCGCCAAGCCTCGCCTTGCCTGTGGCAGAATCCCGTTATTTCCACTGGTCGGGAGGGGTGGGCTTGCTACCTGCCTCACCCCGCTCCCCAAGTACCGTACATTCTTTCGACAGTGCCACTATTGTGCTCAAACAAGTCACCACGGGGTGAAAGTGCTGCAGACCTGCTGCCATGCAAACTCGGAAGACTATATCGAACGAGTGACAGTGTATTAATGTATCAACATGTATTGTATATAACTGTGTAATATAATCTAATTAGTTAAATGTTCCACAGAAGTCCAGTGATTTGAAATCCCAGCGCTATAAATTACAGCCCACCAGAGTATATTCTTCACATTATTATCAAACTTTCTTCACATTTTATTGTATTTATTGTACATATCAGTGTGCGCCCCAATAACAGTGCTCCTACACAGTAAAATACAGTTCCAAGTACTTCTACATTATTAACTAGTAGCCTGATACCTACGAGCAATTAATTCTTATCGCTAGGAAAAATGCAAAAATTGCCGGCCCCGTGGTGTTGGTGTAGCGCGCCTGCCTCTCACCCGGAGGCCCCGCGTTCGATTCCCGGCTCCGTAAGGGATTTTAGAAACTGACGTGAGGGCTGTAACGGGATGCACTCAGCCTCGTGAGGACAATTGAGTAGCTACATGACAGTGAGGCAGCGCCCTGATCACAAAAACTAAGATTGACTGTCGAGGGGACCCGATGCGCTGATCGCGTGTCACCCCAATATCTGCAGGCCAAATGTTGGCAGCGGTCGCTCGGTAGGCCTAGGCCCTTCGTGGGTTGTAGTGCCAGGGGTTATTATTATTATTATTATTATGTAAAAATTAAACATAGGTTTAGAAATTAATTATTACATAGAAAACTAAAAATACCTAAGTGTAACTTTCATAACTAGGGAACAGGCCTATCCACAGTATACATTATTGGTTTTGTGTGATAGATAATTTTATTCCTATTTACTGGTTATTTCAATTTTCTTTAGCGCCTTCACCCACGCAAGCGTAATATTCTTTGTTGCGGCTAATAACAGCTTCTTTCAAATTATTAGACAATTTAAATGGGCAAATTTTTATTAATGAATATCTGTTCCAAGAATCCTGCATGATTATACAGTACAGGTTGTTCGCCAAGAAGCGCAACCCACCGCGGGCGCGAGTAGTAACGCTCAAGAATTCCTTCGGACATGCTCGGCTCTGGTTCGGCTATCATCGTAGAAGATTGTTAGAGCCCTGCGCATCCGCACGTTTGTTATCCGAATCTACTGGCATTACAATAATATTTTCAACTAGATAAAATATTAAAGCAACGAATTTAGTTTTGAGGAGAAAGTAGTTCCCTTAGGCTGTGTAATGTCAAATGCCATGTTTAAAATGAATGTTACACAGCCAGAATTGCAACCCTTTCCTGTTCGGAGTGTTAATTATGCTTAATGACATAATTTGAATGAGATTAGCGTAAATCATCATCTCAAGTTTTTCATGAAGAAAAAAAAACGGAAAATAATATGTCAAAAACATCCGGGTCCTAGTAATGATATTCAAGAAGTTCAGATTGTATTCTAAAAACTATGCGCAAATTTATTGCAAACATCATCCACAGCTTCCGCTATCCGCGCAGGGCTGTAAAGATTGTTATCGTTGGTTGCTTGGCGGGAACTGCGGCAGGCGCACTAGCGGCAAGACTAGGAAGCTTCACGCTGTTTGGCCTTTGTGAATACAAGCAATTTTGCACGAAAATTAATACTTAGTTTATTTTAAACCATCAAAGAGGAATCGTGCTTAAATACGCCCTTCATTTACACAGAACTCAATCGCATATGAGTAACAAACAAGAGAATCGCGCTCAAATACTGCCTTTAACTACACAGATCAGAAATATAATTGAATCCGATTCTTGGAGCGCGATATTTACCAAATCCTTTACTCGTTTTTAATCATTAAGAACGGCTTTCACGCTGTTTGGAATGGCTGGCGTTAGTCCTGGTGTAAAGAGGCTCGCGTGGCGATCAATAAGGGAAAATGAACAGGAAGTAATAATTGGAATGTATAGACTTCAGCCGAGCGGCGCGATTGTGTCGGAAATCAATCTCAATTGTAAAACGCAGAGATAAAAGAGACGCTTTGCATTTTTTACTGAATTGGTTCGTCCATCTGTGGATCATATGCAGTAGTTTGGTTTAATTTGATCCAAACTGGAATACATCATTATAGTCCATAAGTTACAGATTGAATTCCTGGGCGCGACATGTCATTTTAACTCCGCGAAGAGATGTGGATTAGAATAGAACCATTTGAAAAGTGGTGTTACAGGAAAATGATGAAGATCAGATGGGTAGACAGAGTTACAAATGAAGAGGTATAAAGACGAGTGGGAGAGGAGAGACGTTTCTGGTGACTGCTAATGAAGAGAAGAGATTTTTTAGCGTATGGCTTTTAGTGCCGGGAGTGTCCGAGGACATGTTTGGCTCGCCAGAGTTTTGTAGCTGCTTCTATACGGACACCCATTGGGTGAGCTACATGTACCGTTGCGTGTGGAATGTTGTCTGGGGAGGACAGTGTGAATGTAAGGACGAGCAGTTGGAAGGTAGCGGCTGTGGCCTATAGCTAGGGACCAACCCCGGCATTTGCCTGGAAGGAAGATGGGAAACCACAGAAAACCATCTTCAAGGTTGCCGGCGGGGGCTTCGAACCTCCTCGCCTCCCGGATGTGAGCGCCTGCCTGCAGCCACACCATAACGACCACGGCTAACTCACGCGGTAAAAGAAGAGATAGGTTGGTAGGACACGTATTAAGACACCCAGGAATAGCATGCTTTGTTATGGAAGGAAGAGTCGAGGACAAGAACTGTAGGGGTTGACCAAGGTTAAAATATGTTAAACAGTTTACATCGGACTTGAGGTGTGGTAGCTACTGTTTGTATAGATGAAACTATTAGCTCAGTACAAGGATACATGGAGAGTTGCATCAAAGCAGTCAAAAGACTGAAGACTCAAACACATATTAGAAACTGCACTAATGTTATTAGCTATCAACTTTATGAAACAAAATACTAATAAGATGGTAAATTGGCTTTCACGGCCAGTGAATTAAAACTCAGCAATTCTTCTAGGTTTGTGCAATGTCTTGTGTGGGGTTTCGCTACTCCTGTGGGGGTCCGGGTGGAGACACCAAGAGCCCGCTGATGAGCCAGCTTGGTGTTCTAGACGAAACCCCACACAAGACACGGCACAAACCTAGAAGAATTGCTGAGTTTTAATTCACTGGCCGTGAAAGTCTATATAGGTTTACCATCTTTATACAGATTAACTTATTTACATTACAAAATACGCTTTTTGAAAAATCTCATCTGAGATTAGGGGAGGGGGGGGGGGATCGAAAAATCGTCAAAATTGCCTCACGTAATTAATGGATGCCCCCTTAGGTGCAGGGCTGTGTATCATAGCTGTTATTGTAACTGGTAAATCGCACCGTAACCCACCTTTCCACTTTCCACATGATAATATAATATGCAAATGTGACATGTAATCCCGAGTCCCTCCAGTGCGCACGCGTTAACATCTGGCGTTACGTTAGTTACTACCACAACTTTTATTTCCTCAGACATTGACCGTCCAGGTTTGAACTGCTGTTCAGTGAGAAGACGAGTTAAATTTTAAAATCGGTCAGTGGTGAAGATGCGTTCTGATGGACTGAGAAATGGAAGCGCAGTTTTGTTACCACGAACGCGAACTACGGGTATAATAGGGTAATTGTGTACATTATTAAAGGGGCAGATAACCTTACTGTTCCTCCCCTTAAAACGGCAGCCATCATAATAATTAAAATGATATTTCGATTAATATTCATAAAAACAATCATGAAATAACCGTTCTCTTTGCCTGAAAACTATTTTAGGCCTCATTATGTTTTCGACACAATAAAAAAAAGAAAACAATTATAAAAAATATGGAAAGCAGTAACTAAATATTAAAACTGAAACGATGCATCATGATCATAGTTACGTGGTTGCTTAAAATTGATTTATGTGAGAGAAAAATAATGTTTCGCCCTCCGTGTTCCCACTGCCAACACCATTGACTCTCAAAACCTGCCACCAACTTGATGACTTTATCTGTATCATTAATTGGAATAAATTGCAGAAACTCCTCATGTACTGAATTATCTTTAACGAAACGGGCACACAATTAAAGCAACTCGAAGTGACTTGAAAAAGGTTACCGATCGCACACCTTAACACTAAAACTGATCCATAGCTAGCTCCAACACTGAAGGAGGAGTCTCATCAATAGCGGTAGCGTAAAACAGATGATATATGGAACAATATAAAGATTCAAGTAAATAAATATCTCTGGTGGGGAGGGGGGTTAAACCCTATAATAATAATAATAATAATAATAATAATAATAATAATAATAATAATAATAATAATATTGTTTTGTCGTGTAGCCTCCTGAGAGGCCGAGTGCAGGTCTTTCGAGTCGACGCCCGTGGGCGTCCTGCGTGTCAGGATGAGAGATGGAATGGAGGAAGATGAATGAAACTGGGCAAGGATGTGGAAGGAAGCGGCCGTGGCCTGTCAGAAGGTACTGTCCCAGCATTTGCCTGGTGTTGAAAATGGGAAACCACGGAAAACCATTTCAAGGACAGCCGACGGTGGGGCTCGAACCCACGCGTCTACAGAGTCAGCAGAGAGTTTGGCCCCATGACCTAACGCTGCGCTTTAGCCCGCGTAGCCACTACTGTCGGTTCATAATAATAATAATAATAATAATAATAATATATAAGGTGCGTTCAAAAAAAAATAACGAGCCAGAGGCTATAATGCGCAAACCGGTGACGACATCGGCTAATCGTGGCATGTGTAACGAGGTGTGGTTCCGACCAGAGCGTGGAAGGTCCCAGCCCGTCGCTAGAGGGCACGCGTGCTCGTCACGTGACGATACAAAGCGAGCAGCAGCATGCATCAATCCGTCCAACCAAGACCAAGACAGTAGGCCGTTCGATATGCTTCGTGGTGTGGTCAAGACTGTGGGGCACCCATTGGGCACACACTTTGCGCAAGTGCAGTCGTTCCTTCATTATGGTGTGCTTCCGACGCTCAATTCGACCACGGCGGCTATGGCGTTCACTGTCACTCGGCGGTCCTGGGTAATTAGTCCATCAGCCAGCTGGACGTTGTCATCGGTAATGAAGTGGGGTGCCCCAGACCGCGCATCATCGGCTAACGACACCCGTCCTTCCCTGAAGCGCTTGTGCCACGCCTTGACCCTTGCAAGGGACATGCAGTGTTCGCCGTACACTTGTGACATTCGGCGTTGAATGTCCGTTCCCACTACTCCTTCCGCTGTCAGAAACCGAACAACACCTCTTTGCTCTTCGGTTGACGCCTCCATGTCACTGTTTGCAATGCGACTGGCAGCGTTGGACGATTGATGAATGCTGCTGCTCGCTTTGTATCGTCACGTGACGTGCACGCGTGCCCTCTAGCAACGGGCTGTGACCTTCCACGCTCTGGTCGGGATCACACCTCGTTACACACGCCACGATTAGCCGATGTCGTCACCGGTTTGCGCATTACAGACTCCAGCTCGTTACTTTTTGAACGCACCTTATAAATAAATAATAATAATAATAATAATATCGTATGGCCTAGGGTGCCGGGTGCAAGCTTTGTTATTTGACACCCAGAGGGCAGCTTGCATGTTCAATTTCGTCGTTCCTTCGAGTGCTATGATAGTCAAGGAGTTTAGATATTTAAGCTCCTTGACACTACAGCGCTTTCTAGTAGAGAAATGAGGAACTTTGTGTTGGCGGAAACTCCCGAGATTAATTTTGCCATTTTTAACACGGCCTACTGAATTGAAATGGGTTCGTTAACATACCAACATCGTATGACATGCATGTCGTGATTTGTGTCGCATTTCAAAAAAAAATACACTTTCACGGCTAGGAGCGAACCTGCAAGCTTGGGGTTGGTGGTCCGTCACGATAACCACCCAACCACCGTGGAATGTTTAAACCCTAAACTCCTACGCCACTGTATGCAACATATATTGATTTGGTGTGACTGTAATGTAGTTTGGTCATACTCAAATTCTGAGAAGCCCAGGACAACCACGGGGATGAGTCAGGACTAAGTGTATATTTGAGGACAAAGCGTAGACCAGAACTCGAGAGATAACAATGTGTTGTGTTCAGAAAGGCGACCTTCCTTTGTTGTGATACATTATCACGCAAGTGTTTAGGACAGGGCAATGGGACTTTTTCACAGCAAGAATGATCCTGCACGACAATACTGTTCCTCACACTGCCTCGGGAAGCAGAACTGAAAAGTAGTTGGTTCCAATCCCACCTCAGCCATCCTAAGTGTGGTTTTCAGTGGTTTCCCACTTCTACTCCAGGCAAATTCCAGGATGATTCCTAACTTAAGGCCACGACCGCTTCCTACCTCAATTACACACTGTGACACTGGCTATCAGACAAATTATACACACCCCAAGTACACGGGGACACATGACAACGATGACGCAAAACCCCTAAAGAATCAACAACAACATATGATGATGATAATTGTTGTTTTAAGGGGCCTAACATCTGGGTTATCGGCCCCTAATGGTTTGGGTGATAGTGAAAGATGAGATGAGAATGAAAACTATAACAAATACTAACTACAGACTTACAGACTAGAAGAAGAATTGGTAAACAAATAAAGGATAAGGCAAATAAAGGACAGGAAGGAAATAAATGCCCTCAACCCTCGAAAAACGAGGATTGAGGGACTTGGAAGGAAAGAGAGCCATGAAAGGCAGATAGAAGAGGGGAAAGAGGAGAGGGCCCGCCCCAAAGTCAGTGGAAAAAGGGGGACAAAACGGACCCAGCTCATGAATCCCTCGGGGTCGCCTACTCCCAAACTCACCAGCCGTGAGCCCTTGAGGGTCTAGCACTATCCAGGGTGCATCAGAATTGGTGGGGCCTTCTTGAGGGCCTTGTGCAGAAGGCAGGAAATAACATGAAAAGAAAAAGAAGGCTGACCCCTCGAAGAATGAGGGTATCAGGAAAGAAGAGACAAGGGCCAATTAAGAAGGGAAAGTGAAATACTCCCTAGGCCTCGGTTACCCTAATGCCATTGGGGTAGGAAGTGAACAAGAGTTGACCAAGAGAGGTCGACAGGAAAGAAGACGGAGAGGAGACCAGCTCAAGTAAGTGGAAGCAAAGCCGAACTCAGCTGGGGTCCTGTGGTCTCAAACCCAAGTCCCACTAGATGAACAGCAACAGAGTTAAGGACCGCCAGTCGGTAATTTTAACGCAGTACCAGAGATTGTTTTCGATCTCGCCAGTCTCCTCTCGATTGATGAAACTTAATAGCCATGTTGTAGGAGTTGGTTTCATCGCACGAATGATGTTAGGAGTTTTTGACAGTTTTAAGACTATATCGATTTGTTTATAAACGTTCTCAATAGTTGGTATATTGGCTTTCACGCCCGGTGAATTAAAACTCAGCAATTCTTCTAGGATTGTGTCGTGTCTTGTGTGGGGTTTCGCCTAGGACAACAAGCTGGCTCATCAGCGGGCTCTTGGTGTCCCCGCCTGGACCCCCACAGGAGTAACGAAATGCGCGTTACATCCCTTTATATAAAGTGCAACTGCACTCCTTGACTGCGAGAACTAAAAGCTCAAGCAGCCTTAACCTCCCTATGAAGGTTTCCAAAAAGAAGGTATATTGGCTTTCACGGCCGGTGAATTAAAACTCTTCTAGGTTTGTGCCGTGTCTTGTGTGTGTTTTTTTAGAGTAAGTATATGTGGTGGCAAACCACTCGATGGGCAGAGAGCTATAATCCTTCGACTTGATTTAACATCTTCCAATAAAACACTTCAATGTTCCAATTTCCAATTCGCTTGACGTACTTTATCACCATCAATAAAGCTCAAGAGGAAACTCGGGAACGTGTAGGTCTCTATTTGCCTCATCAAGGTTTCAGTCATGGCCAATTATATGTTGTGAAGTCGATCTTTCGATGCCCTTTAAGTTGCAACAGTGACAAAAAGTAATTGTTCAAAAAATGCGTAATGTATAAGAGAATCCTTCAGTAAATATTTTCCCAATGACCGTCATGTTTTGACGGATATCAACTAGTATATTGAACCGATTGTCTCCTTTAATTAATTAATTAATTAATTAATTTGCGGCCTCCAGACCCCACCCAAAGTGGCCCTTCAAAGGGCTTGAGTTTGTGGCAAGGTGAGTGGAGCTAATTCCCAACATTTAACTGAGCGCTGGAGGATCTGGGCTCACTGATAGGATTGTCGTCATCCATTTTAATGGCCAACTTGCATGGATATTCCAGTGTGGGCAGAACAAAGGCCCCGGCGTGGTGCACTCTGTAATAACATGTTAATGTCAGTACGCTTGAGAACACTGCGCCTTGCGTCTGCTGCTCCTGTACAGTAGGCTGACTGACCGCAACGTCGCCACCACTTTTAGCCTACCTTCCATTAGTCTAGGCGAAAAGATGGTATATTGGCTTTCACGGCCGGTGAATTAAAACTCAGCAATTCTTCTAGGTTTGTGCCGTGTCTTGTGTGGGGTTTCGCCTAGGACACCAAGCTGGCTCATCGGTGGGCTCTTGGTGTCCCCGCCCGGACCCCCACAGGAGTAACGAACTGCTGCTTGAGCTTCTAGTTCTGCAGTTGCACTCTATATAAAGGGAGGTAGCGCGCAGTTCGTTACTTCTGTCCTTCTGTCTGTCCTGCTGTCTGTCTGGCTGTGTGTGTGTGTCCGCCCCCCCCCCCCCACCTCTATCAACTCCTAAACGGCTGCAGCTATGGAAACCAAATTTGGTATGAGTAAAGATCTATGGCGGAATATCTCACGGCCATATTTGAAAATGATGTCAGTGCTACCAATTGCTGAAAAATTGCCATTGAAATTTGAGCTCAATGTTGGATATCCTGGTAGGTATGTATGGGTGCTAGTCCAAATTTGGCACACATATAGATAATAATATTTCAGTTTAATTTCCAGGAGGCCATACATGACAGTGTTACCAACATGATTCTAAGCCAGCTGATAAGTCTAATTTTTAAATGCATGTAACTTCTACACTATCAATGGGATTTCAACCAAATTTCGTATGTGCTATGTGTGCAATAACAAATATGACTGTGCGTATTCTTAAGAGCAACCAGGGCTGCAAACTGTTAATAAATGCTCTCTCTATTATTTTATCCTAATACCAATATATCAGAAAGTATGCAAACGAAGAGCTCGAAACTTTGCACATGTATATTCTACATTAATTTGGAGTACCTAGGATATGTCAGTACTACCATCATGATTCTAAGCTTGTTGATAGGTCCAAATTTTAAATGCATGTAACTACTATACTAACAAATGGATTTCAGCCAAATTTCGAATGTGACTTTTGTACCATAACTCATATCAATATGCGTATTCTTAAGAGCCAGCAGGGCTGCCAACTGTAAATAAATGCTCTCTCTCTATCTTTTTACCCTAATATCTATAAATCAGAATATATGCAAGCCAACAGCTCTAAACTTTGCATACGTATAGTATCTAACATTCTAAATTAATTTGGGGTAACGTCTGTACGTCAGTGTTGCCAACGTTATTTAATCCTTCTGATAAGTCCAATTATTAAATGCATGTAACTTCTATACTAACAAATGGATTTCATCCAAAATTGGCACAGTAATAGATCATAATATTTTAGATTAATTGATAAGTTCTAAGAAAAGTAGGCTCTTTAGTTCGTCACGGAACTTCTTGTTCTTTCTTCATTTTGTGTATCTTTAATTAGTGATTTGCCCCCAATGATCAGTGTTTCAGAGGTGAGTAGTGAGTGCCTCGGGTTTCATTACCTTGTTGTAATTATTATTATTATTATTATTATTATTATTATTATTATTATTATTATATCCTATTTGCACTTACGGACAGTGTTTGAACTTAAAAATCTCATGATGACACAATTTTCAATTCTTTCCTTTCTTTTTCTTCTCTTCCCAAAACTCTCCATCCTTTGCCTGTGTTCCTGTTTCCTTTGTTCTGCCCACAATGTTCTTGTCTTCATCTTTTCATTTGATTTAAATGCTGTATTCTTAATGTTGTTTCTGAATTCTCCTCTGTCTACAATCATTTGCTTGCCAATCCCCACCCGCCTTAAGTCTTCCTCTATTTCATGATACCAATAAATTGTTTTCCTGCTTGAGCTGTTTACTACATCAAAGATCTTTGTAAGTCTGTTGTTCATTCTCTGTAAGTGCCTGTAGAAAGTTAGTCTGCGTTTTCTGATCATATCGGTGAGTCTGTCTGTGTACTCGTATAGCTCTTTGGTAGGTCTTTTCATCCATATGCCATGTCTGTGTATTGCTCCAAATATTTTTCTGAACATTTTGCGTTCTATTTTTTGAGTTTCTATGATGCATCATGCTCCAATTGTTGTCGTTTCTGATAGTACTTCTGGTAATACGACTGTTTTGTAGTGTCTACGTTTGGCCTGTCTATTATTATTATTATTATTATTATTATCATCATCAAGTAAAAGACTCCTCCTCATGGCGACGGTTCAGTCAGTGCTCCTGTATGGCTCTGAAGTTTGGGCCGTATGCTTGAGATTTGGATGGTATCGGAGAAGGATAGCTGATGTACAGCGAAGAGCAGCTTTACGTATTGCTTGTGCATACCGCACGGTTTCTGAACCTGCAATCCTCAGGGTGGCAGCAACAGCCCCAATAGATCTACTTGCATTGGAGCGACAAGAAATCTGGCATACCCAAGGAGAACTGGAAAAGAAATGTGCGAAGAAGCATGCCTTTAATCAAAGGATGAGGCGATGGCAACTCAGATGGGAAAGTGACCCTCGTGGTAAATGGACCAAGCGACTGATACCACGCCTGGATACCTGGGTCGAAAGAGTCCATGGTGAAGTAAATTATTACCTCACACAACTTCTAACAGGACACGGATATTTCCGGTAATTCCTGCATAGAGTAGGCGGAGCGAGTGGTGCAACATGCATATATTGTGACGACACCGATGAGGTACTTCACACCTTCTTCGTGTGCGGCCATTGGATGATAAAGGGAGAATATGTGGAAACTGAATAGGGAGAACTGACACCAGATAACATTATTTTTGTGATGTTACGGAACCAGCAATCATGGGATCAGGTGGCAGCGTATGTGGAGGATGTCCTTCGCCAGAAGAAGCAGGATTTGGAAGCATACGAACGCCCTTAAGAAGAAATGAAGAAAGAAGAAGCCTGAAAGGCTAAGTAAGCACGACATCACCCTGAAGTAATGCGAGAGCGGTTCCGGGGTGATGAACGCATCGTGGGAAAAGGGAGGTGGTTTTTAGTGGGTAAGAATCCCACACTACTGTGGATTGCGGACCCTTCACAAGAGTCTTTTGAAGATTTTCTACAGTCCCTTGTAAAAAATAAAAAAATAAAATTATTATTATGTATAACAAACGTTATGTGAATGTTGGTTTTCAGTGCCGGTTCAGCGATAATTTGGCGCTTATCTTTATACCAAATAGCTGAGTAGGGAGGAAATAAATGAACCCTTACACAGAGCAGAGATTGTTCATGATATTTATAGCACTTTGAAGATTGCCGGAGCATTATAATTAGCATTTACCGCTTCAAGTGGAAACGGTAGAGGTTTTTCTTACGGAGGAATCGAGAGAATAGCGGAAAATTTGCCGATGGGTGTGGTTTGAGTATCGCCAAGGAACTTGGGTGTATCTGATCAAACAAAGAGTGAACTTGTCCCCGGGGCCTAGGGCCGTACGGTGTCGCATCGCAGACTAATAATTACCCAGCTCAGGGAAACTTTACGCCAGCAAGAAGCTCTTTTAGACCTTATTACAATATTTATACGCTGCTGCTTTGAAGACCTACCACCTCTTTGTCTTGCTTCCTCTCTGCTTTCTTTTTCAACCTTAAACAGAGGATCTGTTTTACTGTGCCGTACAAGATGTGAGGCTAATGCTAGGCTGCGGGGCTTAAAGCAATATTAATATACTAACTGTGACGCAGTTCTTAGGCTGCGACCTTAACCCTTTAAGGGACACTGATCTCTATATTAACCACCTGTCATAAGGACAGTTTATGCTTTCAAAGATGCTGATAGTTGAATCTTTCAGCCAAATTTCGGAGAATTTTCATGTCCAAGAGCTAGTATTACTAAAAATCAAATAGTATATGCGTATCTACTTGACGTAATGTGCTGGATAAAATTTTTAAAAAAATAAACTAAAAACATTAACAATTTAAGTGTAAAAATTAAATATAAATACAGAAATGAAAATAATAAAAATAAAATTACAATAATAAAAGAGATATAAAAATTAGAACAATAAACATAATTATGAAAACAATGAAAATAATTGTAAAAATAAATTCGAATTTATTAATTTAATCAATTAAAAAATATCAATAAGAACATACATTAAAATAAAAATGTAATATATAAACATGAAAATTAGAGAAACAAAAATAACATTAATAATAATAATAATTAAAATGAATTAAAATATCAATAAAAATAGTTTTGCGCTATAAAGGGTTAATGTTGAAAACATGACTTGGGAATTAAGATTTTAGGATAACAAATAAGAAAATAAATAATAAATTGTACACCAATTTAGTGAACTACATCCGACAAAGGATGTGGTCTAACGCTTGGTGTCCATGACTTGTCAGTCAAAATGGAAGTAGATATTTCGATTTTTATTTGGCGATGTATGGGTCAACACTAGTGCTTGTAGTGATCAATTTACTGAACTAAATACGACAAAGGATGTGGTCTAACGCTTGGTGTCCAGGTATTGTATGAACGAAACCCTACGCGTATTGTCTGTCTGTCTTTGTCTTTTGTTGGCGAGGTTTGCATTTCTTTGATGACGATGATGATGATTGTTGTTTTAAGGGGCCTAACGTCAAAGTTATCGGCCGCTAATGGTTTGGGTGATAGTGGAGATGATAATGAAATGTTAAGTATAACTATAACTACGAACTGTAAAACATAAGAAGAGTAAGGTAAATAAACGCCAGGAGAACAAGAAATGCCCTCAACCTTCGAGGATTGAAGGAGAGCCATCTAAGTCAGATAAGAAAGGGAAAGAGGAGAGGGCCCGCCTCAAAGTCAGTGGAAAGAGGGGGTAAAACCGGACCCAGCACAGGAAACTCTCGGGGTCACCAACTCCCGAACTCACTAGCCGTGAGCCCTTGAGGGTGTAGCACTATCTAGAGTGCACCATTAGTGGTGCGGCTACATACACCCTGCCTCCTTGAGGGCCTTCTGCACAAGGCAGGAGAAATCATGAAGAAGTCCTCTCGGCACGCCGGAAGGCGGAGGTAGATTTCACCGGACAAACTTGGGGATAGGCGAAAATAGGCAGAATATGCAGGTTTTCGTAGAAGGATCAGACCTCATTTATTGCGAGAAAGTATTTTTTAATTGGAGCTTAAATAACTTTGTTTTTCATCATTTTATGCATTTTATCATTTGGGGTACATTTTTGTACTTGTGGTCATACTGTCCTTATGCAAGGTTTGGACACTGATGTGTAACTATGTAACGGTCTGTTACTTCTTCACGCAAAATTAGAGATTTTGGTTGGTTCCTCAGTTTAGGGACTACGACCACGCGGTCATGTAACCCCGTGTACTTTGGGTGAGTGTAGAATCTGTCTGATAAACAGTGTGAATTGTGATGGCTGTATTAGTCTGTAATTCAGGTGAGGACTGCAGACGGTCAATTTCAAGCAGTAGTTCCTAATGTTGCTACCAGATACTACCGTCAACGACACCTAGCTCTGAACTTGGCTACGAGATGCCACCGCAACCAGCAACTCGCAACGAACGTTGGAACTTCCCCTCCAAAGGAAAGCATACTGAGGGATTTTTAGCGCTCTTAGAACATCCGACGACTTCGGCCGGCTTTGAACCCGCGAACTTTGGCATAGAAGTTCAGCATACTACCAGTTACGTCACCGAGGCCGCTTCTCACTTAGTCAGATGGAAAACGGAATGTCATCGCGTGCAAGTGCGTTGTCATGGCAACGTCTGATGGCTCATCCCTCATCAATTTAGTAGTGTTGTCATGGCAACCTCTGATAGCTCTTGGCATTTTCTTATAATTCCGAAATCATTTTTCTCATCCCTTGGCGTAATGGTGGGTCATATCAAAAATTCTTTCAGACAAAAGTTTTAGGTAATTATTAGGGGAATATTGTCCATTTTGTACGGTTTTGATATTGTGCCTATTAAGAGAGATATGATTAATGTTTCCCGAAAAACCCACTTTTTCCCACCCCTTTCGTCAATGGTTGGTGCTATCAAAAACTCTTCAAACATAAATTTTTGGGCCTTATTCGACACATAGTATGAACTTTGAATGGATTCGATATTTCAAATATTAAGAGAGTTATAGCGATATTTCACTTTTTCGAAGAAAAAAAAAGCCCCCCCATTTTCACCCCCGTCGACCGATTGTGCCCATTAACGAACTCGAGCGAGATTTTATAGGGATACATATTATGTAAAAAATTCAAATTGATTGGTGCAAAATTGCGGTAGTTATCGTGTCCACAAGAAAGTGATATATGTATATATACATATATATACATATACAAGCTGACCCGGCAGACGTTGTCCTGCCAATCAAAAAAGTGTTGTAACTTTGTTTCTTGAAGTGCTTTTGGATACACAATATTTTTTTCAATTTCTGTTAACTGCCTCTAAACTATCGTGAAATGAATTAACTAATCTAGAAACATTCGTGGGAGCGTGCACAACAACTCTCCAACGTTTCATCGCAATTGGATAAATGGCATAAAACGCATACGGGATTTTGTTTAAATGATTCGTGCGCTGTCACTCATTTGTTGAATCTACTCGTGTTCCACCAACTGTGAAATTGATTTACTAAGTTAGAAAGCTTCACGTAAGTATACACAACAACTCATCAAAGTTTCATCGGAATCGGATGAATGACATATGAACGCATACGGGATTTTTTTAAACGATTCGCGTGCCGTCACTCATTTGTTGAATCTACTCATGCACTACATATTGTAAAATAGATTTACTAAGCCTGAAACCTTCTCTGGAGTGTACTCAATCATTCACCAAGGTTTCATCGCAATCGGATAAATGATATATGACCGCATACGCGACATTGTGGAAACGATTCACGCGCCGTCGCTCATTTGTTGAATCTACTCGTGCGCTACTTATTAAAAACTGGATTTAATAATCCAGAAACCTTTCCTGGAGTGTACACAACAATTCACCAAAGTTTCATCGTAATCGGATAAATGGTATATCATCGCATACAGGACTATGTTAAAACGATTCGCCCGCCATCGCACATTTGTTGAATCTACTCGTGCGCTACCTATTGTAAAATGAATTTACTGAGCCAGAAACCTTTACTGAAGTGTACACAACAATTCACCAAAGTTTCATCGCAATCGGATAAATGGTATATGGACGCATATGGTACTTTGTTGAAATGATTCGCGTCTGTCACTCATTTGTTGAATCTACTCGTGCGTTACCAATTGTAAAATGGATTGATTAAGCCAGAAACCTTCCGTAGGGTGTACACAACATCTCACCCAAGTTTCATTGTAACCGGACGAATGGTATTTGATCGCATACGGGACCTTATTGAAACTCTTCGCGCGTTGTCGCTCATTTGTTGAATCTACTCGTGCGCAACCTCCTGTGAAATGGATTTACTACGTTATAAACCCTCACGTAAGTGTACACGACATCTCACCCAAGTTACATTGCAATCGAATGAATGGTATACGAACTCATACGGGACTTAGTTTAAATGTTCGCACATCGTCGCTCATTTGTAGAATCCACTCGTGTGCTACCTATTGTAAAATGGATTTACTAATCCAGAAGCCTCCCCTGGAGGGTACACAACATATCACCCAAGTTTCATCGCTATCGGACGAATGGTATTTGAACGCATACGTGACCTTGTTGAAACGCTTCGCACGTCGCCGCTCATATGTTGAATCTACTCGTGCGCAACCTCCTGTGAAATGGATTTACTAAGTTAGAAACCTTCACGTAAGTGTACACAACAACTCATCAAAGTTTCATCTCAATCGATGAATGGTATATAAACTTATACGGGATTTTGTTGAAACGCTTCGCCGTCGTCACTCATTTGTTGAATCTAGTCGTGTGCTACCTATTGTAAAATTAATTTACTAAGCCAGAATCCTTCCCTGGAGTGCACACAACATATCACTCAAGTTTCATCGCTATCGGACGAATGGTATTTGAACGCATGCGGGACCTTGTTGAAACGCTTCGTGCGTCGGTGCTCATTTGTTTAATCTACTCGTGCTTAACCTCTTGTGAAATGGATTTACTAAGTTAGAAACCTTCACGTAAGTGTACACAACAACTCATCAAAGTTTCATCGCAATCGATGAATTGTATATAAACTTATACGGGATTTTGTTGAAACATTTCGCGCGTCGTCGTTGAATCTACTCGTGCGCTACCTATAGTAAAATGAATTTACTAAGCTAGAAGCCTTCCCTGGAGTGTACACAACATCTCACCCAAGTTTCATCGCTATCGGACGAATGGTATTTGAACGCTACGGGACCTTTTTGAAACGCTTCGCGCGTCGTCACTCACTTGTTGAATCTAGTCGTGCGCTATCTATTGTAAAATGGATTTACTAAGCCAAACACCTTCCCTGGAGTGCACTCAACATCTCACCCAAGTTTCATCGCAATCGGATGAATGGTATATGAACGCATACGGAACTTTGAAACGCTCTAACGTGCAGAGACAAACAGAATTCGACATCACTGCCACCTTTGGTATAAAACACAACTTTCCGCCATGGGCGGAGTGTATGTTATGGCGGTAGTTGCACAGGTTGCGACCAGGTGGCTCTACGTGCAGACACACACAGTCCAAAAGGATCACTTTTCACTAAGGCTAGCGGTTTCCATGACGACTGTTTATGACTGTATATTGTGGGTCTAAATTTGTGTGTAAATTGTGGTTCTAAAATTCTAAAATTCCACCTATCTGGTCAAATTGTGAATCTAAACCATACATGGGCCCACCCTAACATTCGTACAAAATTTCATCAAAATCGGCCCAGGCGTTTAGGAGGAGTTCAGTCACATACACACGTGTCGAAGAATTATATATATAAAGATACATAAATTATATATAAACTTTTTAACTGACGGTGGTTTTGGGGTCTAGAGAATGTGAAACGTGAAGATATGTCGAAATTTTCCGGAAGTCGAAACATGGTACCCATTGCAATAGTTAGCTTTCTAATGAAATCTACCTAAAAGAAAGAGGAGGCGGACCCCTCGAAGAATGAGGGTATCAGGAAATATGAGATAATGGCCAATTCAGGCGGGAAAGTGAAAGAATCCCTAGCTTCGGCTACTCTAATACCGTCGGGGTTGGAAGAGAACAAGAGTTGGCCCAGGGAGGTCGACAGGAAAGAAGACGGAGAGGAGCCCGGCACAAATAAGTGGAAGCAATGCTGGACTTAGCTGGGGTTTCGTGGTCACCAACCCTCGTCCCACAAGTTGTGAGCCTCTGAGGGAGTCATTTCTTTGAAGTAATTCCATTTTGTAGCTGTTGATCATCCAATGTCTTCATCTCGTTGCCGAAACCTCTTCGATACTGAAATTGGAAGAAAGAAAAATAAGCCAAATTACATTACTGGTTACATTTGCCCCCATCTCCTGTATGATGTTTAGCTAGTGGTATGTTTTATGCACCATGTATAAGGTGCGTTCAAAAAGTAACGAGCCGGAGGCATAATTACAGAAACCAGTACCTGTATGTTAGAAGTATTGGCCCTGGCTGTTGAGGCACTTGTCCCACTGTGACACGAGGCGGTGAATGGCTGTCTCATAAAATTCGGTGGGCAGCGATTAACCAGTTCCGTACGTAGAGCTGGACGTCGGCGTCCGTGGTGAATCGTTGGCCCCGCAGAGCCCTTTTCAGGGGACCAAACATGGCGTAATCACAGGGAGAGAGGTCTGGACTGTATGGAGGGTGGCCGAGAACCTCCCATTTGAATTTCTGCAGGAGTGCCTTGACTGTGTTGGCCGTATGAGGTCGTGCATTGTCGTGGAGCGACCACGGCGGCTATGGCGTTCACTGTCACTCGGCGGTCCTGGGTAATGAGTGCATCAACCAGCTAGACGTTGTCATCAGTAATGAAGAGGGTGCCCCAGACCGGGCATCAACGGCTAACGACACCCGTCCTTCCCTGCAGCGCTTGTGCCACGCCTTGACCCTTGCAAGGGACATGCAGTGTTCGCCGTACACTTGTGACATTCGGCGATGAATGTCCGATCCCCCTACTCTTTCCGCTGTCAGAAACCGAACAACACCTCTTTGCTCTTCTGTTGATGGCTCCATGTCACTGTTTTCAATGCGACTGGCAGCGTTGGACGATTGAATCATGCTGCTGCTCGCTTTGTGTCGTCACGTGACGTGCACGCGTGCCCTCTAGCGACGGGCTGTGACCTTCCACGCTCTGGTTGGAACCACACCTCGTTACACACGCCACGATTAGCCAATGTAGTCACCAGTTTGCGCATTCCAGCCTCCGGCTCGTTACTTTTTGAACGCACCTTATAGTTTATGCACCATGTCGAGACTGGTATATGATTGCTACGTCATAGATCTATCACATGCCCATATTCATCAAACGCAAAAGTCGGCGAGGATTCCACAGATTGCATGCTGAGCTTCTATGCCCAAGATCGCGGGTTCAAACCCGGTCGAAGTCGTCGGATTTTTTAAGAACGTTAAAAATCCCTCAGTATGCCTTCCTTCGGAGGGGAAGTAAAGCCGGCGGTCCCATGTCATATATTTATGGCATGTTTAAGAACCTTCCACTAATTACACCTGTGTGAAGCTAAATTATAATAGGTTAAACATTTTACTAACGTTTTTAGGTTCCTACGTTCGTCGTCAGGAGCCGACTGCGGTGGCATCTGGTAACTAAGTTCTGAAAATTGAATGTCTGCCGTCCTTACTTGAATTAAAACAAATACACACACTAATACAGTCATCACAATTTTAAAAAAAAAGACAGATTCTGCACACACCCAAAGTACACGGGGCTACATGACGGCGTTGTCGCAGCCCCCAAACTATGAAACCAACCAACCGTTCCACAGATTTAAAGATGAATCCAAGGGCCACAGTGACTGTTGATGTAAATAACTAAACCTCAAATGAACCTGACACCCGACCACAAAATGCAGCTCTGACATTCCTGCAGCGGTAAGATGATGACGGCAACTACAGTCCTTATCTTGTTCCCAGCGATTTACACCTTTTCTGGTACCCTCAAGAAATTTCTGTTCTCGGTCAGCATTTTTACACTTCATTGATGAAGACCTGAAGGCGAATGTCACACGCTGGTTCCATGTCCAGGCGGCAGAAATACAAAAGTTGATCCCCAGGTGTCTCAATTCTGGTGCTGATTATGTCGAAAAGTAGCTCTATCTTCGCTTCGCTCGTTTCATAAACATACTCGTGTCTTAATTACAATTACAGGCGAGTTACATACGACTGTTCATGTTCGACAATAATTATAACTTTATTATATAAATATAAATAAATATTCATAAATATCTGTCGAGATTCTGTCGGTTGAATTCTTTTTCTTGGGAATTGTGCGGGCTCCGCATTTGATCTCTACCCAATAACGATTCCCAAAGCCTCGAAATATTGTCTACCCTGAAGTAGCTCCAACAGATAGCGCACAGGTACGGTACTATGTTGGATCATTTGGTTATTTTGGTCAAATAACACAAAATAGGTTGTTACAAACGCTTTAAAATTAAAATGTATCAACTAGTTATAGAATGTCAACGGAAGGAAAAGCAATTGAGTCCCAAATACAACAGTTATGACATCTGGCGGAAACGTTTCGCATAAGAAATCCATTTACTGAACAGAGAGCTGGATTAGAAATTCCGTGGAATTAATGTCATATGCCTGCTTCCTCCATGTCAACAACAGCATTCACTAGAACTGTCGGCGAAATCTTACGAATGTGTAGAAATTGGAGTTGCGGATATTAAGGTACAGTGCTATTTCTATTGCAATATTGCCCAGTTTGTTTATGCATTTTAACTAGAACGGTTGATCCAATATAGGCTACATTGTCAATCTTCAAATCATGTAATTCATGTCCAACAGGTTGTATTTTGAATGCATGTCACACGCCAACCTTTCCTAATTGGTCAATGAATGAAAATATGAAAAACTGTGTTAAAATGAACAAGAAGTTCCGTGAAGAACTATACAGCCTACTTTTCATGCCAATGATTATTCTACAGTATATGAACCTATCTAGAATAATGACGAAATTAAGTTGGTAATTTCGAAATATCTAATTAGTTCAAAATATACCTGGTATAATATAGCCTAATAGAGCACTACAGTTGGCAGCCTGGTGACTGAATATATTCTTAGTTCCATCTCTTAAGGTACAGAATACAAAATTTGGTTGAAGTCCAATGGACGTTACATGCAGTTAGACACTGGATCTATCAGCACGCGTAAAAGCATGTTGGCAACAATGTCATGCGTGTGCTGGTAGGAAATAATCTGAAATGTTATGATATCTTGTTGTGCCAATTTTCGATGAAATCCATTTGTTAGTATAGAAGTTACATGTATTTTAAAATTGGACATATCAGCAGGCATAGAATCATGTTGGCATCACTGCCTTGTATTAATTACTCCAAATTAATCTAGAATGTCAGGTGGTATACGTGTGCAAAGTATAGAGCTGTTGGCCTGCATACTTTCTGATATATTGATATTAGGGTAAAAAAAAATAGACAGCATTTATTAACAGTTGGCAGCCCTGATTGTTCTTAACAATACTTATAGTCATATCTGTTATGCTACACATAGAACATTCGAAATTTGGTTGAAATCCAACTGATAGTATAGAAGTTACATGTATTTAAAAATTGGTACTATCAGCAGGCTTATAATCATGTTGGTAGAACTGGCGAATATATCTTACTCCAAATTAATCTAAAATGTCAGAATATACATGTGCATAGTTTAAAGCTGTTGGCTTGCATACTTTCTGATATATTGGTATTTTGATAAAGAAAAATAGAGAGAGAGCAATTATTAGCAGTTGGCAGCCCTGGTGGCTCTCAAGAATACGCTCAGTCATATATGTTTATGTACGGATATTACATACAAAATTTGGTTGAAATCTAATTGATAGTGTAGAAGTTATATGCATTTAAACATTGGACCTATCAGAAGGCTTAAAATTATTTTGGCAACACTGTCATGGTTGGCCTTCTGGAAATTAAACTGAAATAGTATTATCTACATGTGTGCCAATATTGGAATAGCTCTCATGCATACCTTGCAAGATATCCAACATGGAGCTCAAATTTCTAGTGCGTTTTTTCAGCATTTGGTAGCACTGACATCATTTTCAAATATGGTCGTGAGATATTCCGGTGCACATTTTTACTCATACTAAATTTGATTTTGATTGCTGCAGCCGTTTGGGAGTTGATAGGGTGGGGGGGACACACACACAGCCAGACAGACAGACAGACAGACACACATTTTCCCGGATCGATCTCATAAGTCTACTTTTTCCTCATGTTTGCAAAATGTGAAAAGTAGGCTAAAAATGGTACTTTAATGACCCCCATTATGAAACAGTTTTCTAATATATATATATATACAGTCTTCTTTTTTTTTTTCTTTTGCTTAAGCGTTTGTCCCACCTCGTGGCAGGGTCCGCTATTTGAATCTGCTGTCTCCACTTTACTCTGTCATGGGCCATGTCCGGATGTAGGTTGACGCTGTGCAGTGTATCGGCCCAACGTTGTCTCGGTCGCCCCTTTGGTCTTTTCCCGGCGACCTCTAGTGTGTAGCCCTGTTTTGCAATGGTGTCCGCTCCTGACCGTAGCACATGCCCAAACCATCGCAGACGACTCTCACGCATTTTGTTACTGATTGCTGCGATACCAAATCGTTCCCTTATTCTTTGATTGGGGATGTGATCCAACCTAGTAATATATACTGCACAGTAATATTTACATATCGACATCGTCGAACATAATTATATATTTTATGGAATTGTTTTCATTTTATTTAATAAATAGGCAACCTTAATTTGTGGATGTGTCGAGTGTTCACCACGCACCCAGCTATCCCAACAAGGCACTGAGCATTTTCCTTGTTTTGCGAAGTTAATCTGGTATTTGATTGGCAGTTAGATTGTTTCCAGCGCTCGCATAGGTTGCGCTGATTCCCTCTGGCACACAGCTTTGCCAAGTGTTGGGCTAAAAGTAATGCGATTGCAGCTAATTGGCCAATAAGTTTAAACGAGATTAAATTGTGAGTTAGCAAACCAATCTATCTCCCGCTGCTACCCCGCGGATATGTCAGTCAATGATCATATAATCTTTGAGAGTCTAAATCCCCTCTGATTGGTTCTTGTCGAGCCTGTGATGTAATAACTCGTCGATCCGCCATCTTATCTCAACCGGAATAAAGCATGTTCCTCATTCTTTGAAGAAAAATCTTGATATGTATTTTATGTAAGACAGCGAATTATCCTACATCATATGGGACTTTTCAGTCCTACCTACGTAATCATAAAATCTCTACTTACAAGGGGAGGATACGATGCATGGGTCACCGATTCAAACCATCTGTAGTACACGTGTAGGGCATGGCCAGGCGTATACCAGGTGTAAGTAGTAAGGTGCGCTTCTCAGCCGTTTCCGAGAAATTAATTAATTGCAATTACTGTCCGGCGTGTATGTGCGTTGTACGCTAGCAAGAAATCGACGACCACGTGGTGCAGCGGTAAGAGCCATGCTTCGTAAGCGCGGGATCACTCTGGTTCGAATCCCACCGGTGAGCTTTTGCAGTGTTTTTTTTTTTGTGGTTGTAAACATTGGCAATTTGTACAAACGTAGGTGTCGTGAAGAATGTTTGTTTTGCAGTCAATTGTAATAACGTGTTATGTGAGCGGAAAAAGGGATTCTGTAATCATCGTATGGGGGTCAACGTTTGTGACATTACATACTGTAGAGTATCGGCATTGAAAATACATTGGTATTATACACGGTCAGGTGTATTCTATGTACCGGTATACATTTAGTCTATACATTGAAGGTCCAGTTTGTTCCGTTCATTGCACGTCTCGAAACCATCAGACCACCCCGTACCTCGCAAGCAGTGACTCATGCTATGCGTATTGGAAATTGCCAATGCTTACAAAAAAAGAAGGAAAGAAAAGAACATAACACACTGCAACTGCACACCCGCGCTTAAGAAGGAGGACTCTTGCTAGCGTACAAGATGGACACCGCACTGAAATTGCAATTAATTAATTTCTCGGAAACGGCTGAGGAGCGCACCTTACTTTGCACTTGGTATACGCCTGGTCATGTCCTACACGTGTACTACAGATGGTTCGAATCGGTGACCCACGCATCGTATCCTCCCCTTGTTAGTATAAAACAAAGTAACGGGTAATCTCGAGAAACACTGGATGGATTTTGATACAGTTTTCCCCATTCTGTAAAGGATTACTCGAGGAAGGTTTCTGTAGGAAAACATTCATTTGTGACCAAAGGAAGCCAAGCAGTAACGATTTTAGTGAATCGAGTTGAAGAGAAACCTGCCGTCCATGCGCCTTTTAAGCTTACGCTGGGTAAAGATACCTGGTTGATCGGGCGAACTAACATCTCTGTGCGAGCTCTTGTTACATTGTTCCTTTGTATTTCTTGTGGGGAACATGGTTCGTTACATCTAGAACCTGCTTTGGAGTTCACCACTGTCTCTCCAGCTGAACTGCTGTGCCCAAGATAGCGGGTTCAAACCCGGCCGAAGTCGTCGGATTTTTTAAGAGCGTTAAAAATCCTTCAGTATGCCTTCCTTCGGAGTGGAAGTAAAGTTGACGGCCCCATGTCATATATTTATGGCATGTAAAATATCCTTCCACAGACTAAACTTATGTGAAGCTAAATTGTTAGGTTAGATTTCGTCGGAACGCTCTATCAAAGTTCCAACGTTCACCACCAGCTATCATTGATATCTGGTAGCGAAAGTTGGAACTACTTGAAATTGAACGGAACTTGTAGCTCATCCTAAGGGTGTCCGCTGGAAGCAGCTACAGACTCTGGCGAGCCGAACATGTCCTCGGACACTCCCGGAACTAAAAGCCATACGATAAATAAATAAATAAATAAATAAATAAATAAATAAATCTCGAGCTGGAAGTCCAGTATTCTTGTGAGCAAGTCGCTTTGTCCAATTGGCATGTCTACTGTCTGACCAGGAGGGTTTGATTTCCACTCCATTGACATTGCAACTTTTCAGTTGGTCAACAATTACTGGGACATGCGCAAATTAACCTGAAAAAATACGATACAAATCATATCACCATCATCATATAATAAAACACTGAGGTGTATGTTTCACAAAACTCAAGCTCTTAAGAAGGTGCAATTTCAAATGATCTCAGTAGTACAGGAAAAATCTTGTACTGGTATTTCTTCAAACGTCAACGCAAATATATTCATTTGTTTATTTATAAAGTGCGTGTAAACAGGTAAAGAAGATGATAGCGTCGGATTCACATAACAGTATAGCCGGGTGGAAAGTTTATAAATATGCGAGATTTCTCGCACAGGCCATATCTCTCTCCCTATATATATAAAAATGAAAGTGTGTCTGTTTTTTCTGAATTTGCGCGTTTTAGACTGTTTTATGACGGATGCCCGCAAAAATAATTTTTTTGTCTGTCTGTCAGTCTGTCTGTCTGTCTGTCTATCTGTCTGTCTGTGGACAATTTTTTGTGTCCTTATAACTTGAGAACGGCTGGGTGGATCAACGTAAAATTTGATACAGATATCCATCAGAGGCACGACACTAATCATTGATGTAACCCTTCTCCGTACCTCTCATAAAAAGGGGGCCTACCCCCTTAAAATACATGCTGAAATAGGCGTAGAAGGGTGAGACAAAGCTCATTTTCAGCCCCTCGATATGAGAAACGGAACAGGGCCCCTGAAAATAACATTTGAAGGCCCTAAACCAACAGTTTTCGAGATATTCCCAGAAAACTAATTTCACTTAATAAATTAATGAAAGAATGCAAGCCGGTAACCATTGCAACCGAATCTCAGAGGTCCATCTATTTCTGTAAGACGCAATGCAATTCCATTTATTACATTATTGTGAAGGTTTGCGAACGGCTAAAAGGTTATAACGGATCCAAATTAAGCTGAAACATTGATCAATACATATAATGAGCTTAAGGGATCAAGGGGTACTCTAGAATTTTTCAGCCGATTTACACGTACGGGTATGGTACGGAAGGTCTATTATATCCCTATCCCTATTGTACCCGATTTGGAGTATGACTACTAAGCTACGGTGCTGCGTGAACGGCCGGGGGCCGCAAATATTACGTCACGGTGGTTTGATCTTGCCCGAATGACCGGTGGAGGTCAGTGCACTTGTGTGATGATGTCACGGCCGGAAGTAAGGAGAGGTATATGCGAGCTACCCCCACCCTCTTACGGCGGGGAGGATAGCGAGGCCGCTTGGCAGGTGATCGCCAGATGAGTTTGACATTCTTATGGTTGATTCTGTTCGTGTCCAGAACATGTTTAGTGCGGACCAGTATCGCTGTGTGTGTTGTATTCTTACGGTCGTAAGGGCGAACTATTAGATGTAAGTTTGTCACTTGCAAATCGCAAATCTATACGTGTGCCAATTTTGAAATAGCTCCCATTCATACCTTCCAAGATATCCAACATGGAGCTCAAATTTCAATGGCAATTTTTCAGCTGTTGGTAGCACTGACATCATTTTCAAATATGGTCGTGAGATATTCAGGTATAGATCTTTACTCCTACCAAATTTTATTTCGATTGCTGCAGCCGTTTAGGATTTGATAGGGGGGGGGGCACACACAGACAGACAGACAGACAGACAGACAGAAGGACAGATAGACAGACAGACACACGTTTTCCCGGATCGATCTCATAAGTCTACTTTTTCCTCATTTTTGCATAATGTGAAAAGTAGGCTAAAAATCATGATTGAAACGACGCTCTCGATCGATATCCTCCTGGCTCCCATTATCGTGATCCTGTGTCATGTACTCCACATGTAGTGTTCATGTGAACAAGGCCGTGTGCGGACCATCACTCATGTTGCTGTGTTTCAAAACCAATAATGAGGACTATTTTTAAAATTAAAGCGGACATGTTGCTCAAATAAGAGTAGTGTTTTATTGTGTTTTGTTTCTCTATCATACAATAAATGGATCATGTACATTCACAGTAGATCTGCAGTCTCACTTCCACAGTTTTAGACGAGAGATGGAGGGATGCAGACAAATCAGGTGCAAGATATTGCGTGTTAGCTAATATCGCCCCAAGTGCCGGCCAAAAGAAATATTTTCTGTTGCCATTTTGGTGTATTTCTTCTCCCATTCCTTTCCATGTAATTTGTTTCAGGATTAGGGAATAGTTCATCTCCTCGTGTTGACCGACTGAAAAGCATCTTGAGTTTGGAGTTGTTCCCTGACAGCGATGCTGTGCCTTGGAAGAAATGTGGACCCTGTAGAGATCGGACATTTTCCTCACTAACGACCTGCTCGCTGGGTGGCCATGTTTACATTCCTTGTCCGCGTGGTGCCAGGGCTTACCCAGCTCGAGGCACAGCGTTGTCAACTGTCCACCTTAGCACGGTGTTAATGTGCAACACTGGAGACCTGACTAATGAGCCGGCAGCCTGGACCAGACTCTGGACTCCACGTGGACTGACAAAGCAAGCAAGCATGCAATTGGTCAACAATGAACGGTCATTGTTGTACTGCGTAACGTTTCAGTCGCCAGAATTTGAGAGACTATACCGTCGAGGCATCAAAAACCATGAGCTCTTTCATCGACACTAGCTCAGATCAAAGGTGGATGATGATGATAATTGTTGTTTTGAGGGGCCCAACATCTAGGTTATCGGCCCCTAATGGTTTGGGTGATAGTGAAAGATGAGATGAGAATGAAAACTATAACTAATACTAACTACAGACTTACAAACTAGAAGAAGAAATGGTAAACAAATAAAGGATAAGGCAAATAAAGGACTGGAAGAAAAGAAATGCCCTCAACCCTCGAAGAATGAGGATTGAGGGAAGGAAGGAGAGCCATGAAACGCAGATAGGAAAGGAAAAGAAGTCAGAGGAAAAAGGGGGCCAAACGGACGCTCCTCAGGAATCCCTCAGGGTCGCCAACTCCCGGACTCACCAGCCGTGAGCCCTTAAGGGTGTAGCACTATCCAGGGTACACAATTAGTGGTGGGGCTACACACACCCTGCCTACTTGAGGACCTTGTGCAGAAGGCAGGAGATAACATGAAAAGAAAAAGAAGGCTGAGCCCTCGAAGAAGAGGCAAGTGCCAATTAAGGCGGGAAAGTGAAATAATCCGTAGGCCTCAGATACCCTAATACCGTCGGGGTCGGAAGAGAACAAGAGTTGACCAAGTGAGGTCGATAGGAAACAAGATAGAAGAGGAGCCCGGCACAAATAAGTGGAAGCAATGCCGTACTCAGCTGGGGTCTGATCTCAGGTGGAAGAACTCTCTCTCCAGTCAGGGAGTTCTTGAGAAACAGCGTAGTAGTTTCCATCTTTGGTTACCATTTTAGATGGACAGGGTATTAGGGACACCTCGCAGCCTCGTCAAATCCTCGATGGTGGACTTAACACTGGGACGAGATTACATGGGGCACTTTGTTGCGTTATAAAGACCATGAACGTGACTGTCATTAACCTGGAAAACTGGGAGACCCTTGCAGAAAATCGTTCACGTGGCGCCACCTTCTCTGTGATGCTGTAACTCTTTCAGAAGAGAGAGCGCCGCAGATATGAAAAACCAAACATCAAACCGAACCACGATCTCTCCCATCCATGTTTCTTGCGAGAATATACAATAGTCACCTGAAACAGATCCACGAATTGAGTTGAGGAAAGGAAGATGGGAGCGAGTGGTTACTCTCACACGTTCGATAACTATGAGCCGACAAGCAAGCGATAATGTTCGACAAACATTTGTTGAGTGCGGGGCGGTACCAAGATATGACTCGATCAACTCATGAGTGACGTGCTGGTACACAGGGCGTAGAGCAGACATGATCTGATCAACAGCGTGCACTCTGGCTGGAATCGGCCCTGATATTTGTGTTGGTGACTGATATTATCTAGCCAAAACTGCGCTGTCATGGAGCACTAAGTGTATTTTGTTATATAATTATAGTTTTCACATATTTAGTGCAGTGTTGTAATAAACAGTATGGACAACCCTTACTTCTATCTTATGAAGTGCACCCTCTACATCCCTGTCCAAATCCAGGGTTGTGTAAGATAGCGATTTGATGTTTGAAATTTGTAAGACTGTCACATTTTATCTCTCTCGTTTTAAGCCTTATCTCTTGTCGTATCTTATGTCTTATCTCTTGCCGTATCTTAGTCTTATCTCTTATCGTATCTTAGTCTTATCTCTTATCGTATCTTAGTCTTATCCCTTATCGTATCTTAGTCTTATCTCTTATCGTATCTTAGTCTTATCTCTTATCGTATCTTATGTCTTATCTCTTATCGTATCTTAGTATTATCTCTCGTCGTAGCTTATCTCTTATCCCTTATCATATCTTAGTCTTATCTCTTATCGTATCTTAGTCTTATCTCTTATCGTATCTTATGTCTTATCCCTTATCGTATCTTAGTCTTATCTCTTATCGTATCTTATGTCTTATCCCTTATCGTATCTTAGTCTTATCCCTTATCGTATCTTAGTCTTATCTCTTATCGTATCTTACTCTTATCTCTTATCGTATCTTATATCTTATCTCTTATCGTATCTGATGTCTTATCTTTTAACTTATATCTTACGTTTTAGCTCTTATCTTATGTCTTATCTTATGTCTTATCTCTTATGTCTAATATCTTATCGTATCTTTTGTCTTATCTTATGTCTTATCTCATAGCTAGTATCGTATCTTATAACTTTCAGTATTGTTACGGCTGTGAGTTTGTGTCATCGCTCGCCGCTTGAGTCACAACTGCCCCAGGGGCTGGGCTGTGGCTTGCCTCCTGTATTGCGCGCGCCTTATGCAACAGGGCTACTACAGACAAAGGGATAGTCCAGAAGATTCGTGACTGGACCAGCGGTGGAAACCTCGAGAAGCCGTGGACTCTGGATGGATCTAGAACCATTTATTGAGTCACCGGCATGCTATATAAGAGTGACCCGTGAAGCAGTTGTTGTTGTGTTTTACGAGCTAGTGCGAGCGATTATCTTGTGCGACAGAAGTGTGGTGACTTGCGAAACCCCTAGTGTAGCGGCGAAGTGAGGAACATACAGGGGACTGCCGTGTTCTGAGTAAGTGTGCTTTCACTGAGTGTCAGATATTGTGGTGTCGAAATCCTGTGACATTGTTTTCTCCCAGCTTGTGAACAGCGTACTTCAAGTGCTCGTAAGTAACTGTATTTGTTTTACCTGAGGAAGAGGGGCAGGTAGCTTCTGCCAAGGCCACCGGACTCATTAGGACGGATTAACTTCTGTGGTCTGTTGCAAGTGAAAGGGGCCAAGAGCGCATAAGGAAGAGGCTTGAGGAGACTGGAGAAGGCTCCTAATTGCTTGTATTTGCTGATTAGTGTAATTTTCTGGCCACAATAAAGATAATTATTTCTTTAAGCAGTAATTGGTGTAGTGCTTTGTACCCCCACCGTAATCCAGTTAACAAAAGTGCCACTAGGGGGTGGCACGTAACAACTGGTGTCAGAAGTGGGATTACGAACTCAAGCACAACACCTGACGGTCCTGGTTTCAAAACCCGAGCAGGTCATTTTCTCTAATTTTCCTGTGAGTGCATGCCCTTTACAAGACAAACAACTAAAATGGAGGAGAAATTGGCAGCACTGCTAGAAAAGTTAAATGGCATGGAAACCAAGATGGAGGATGGCCAGAAGAAGTTAGCAGAGGACCTGAAGGACAGCCAGAATAAGTTAGCAGAGGACCTAACCGCCAAATTTCTGGATGGCCAGAAAAATCTGGAAGAGTGTCTGCTGACGAAATTAGAGGAGAGCCAAAGGAAATTAGAACAGGGCCTACGTGAGGAAGTCGCGGCAGTGGAGGAGAAGTTCAACACCTTGCAAGTGGAAGTTGCCGAGCTGCGCCAACGCCCGCTGATGGGGGTGGAGGAGAGATTCAACGCTCTACAAAAGGAATTTGCTGAGCTGCGCCGACTCCCGCCGACAGGGATGGAAGATAGATTCAAAGCCCTACAAGAGGAAGTCGCCGAGCTGCGCCGACGCCCGCCGACCGGGGTGGATGAGAGAGTCAAAGCCCTACAAGAGGAAGTTGCCGAGCTGCGCCAACGCCCGCCCACCGTTACACCGGGAATATCAGGAACGGGACATAGCAGAGTGACGCCCCCAACCTTCGACGGAAAGGTCCCGTGGAGCACCTACTTACGTCAGTTCGAGGCGGCCTGTTCCATAAATAACTGGAACAACACAGAAAAGGCTACAGCTCTCATTGTAGCGCTGAGAGGTGACGCCCTTAACGTCCTTCAGGCCATCCCGACTGGATCCCAGGACTACGCTTCACTGATCGCCCATATGGAGTCCCGATATGGAGATAGCCATCTTCAGCAGGCCTACCAGATGCAGCTCCGGACCCGGGTACAGAAGAACGCGGAAACCCTGCAGGAGTTCGAGATGGACATCGCACGCCTCGTAAGGCTTGCCTACCCAACAGCGCCGGCCGACTTTCTGGAGCAGATAGCGACGCAGACCTTCACCGACGGGCTACGGGACTCGGACACTCAACAGGCGCTGCGTCTCGCGCGCAATAAGACCCTGGCAGATGCGCTGAGCCACGCACTTGAATTCGAGACGGCAAAACAGGCATCCAGAATGCACGCGCGGGTGCGTCAAGTGGACGTCGATGAACCAGCAAAAACCAACGAGACCAAGCCCCTGGCCGACGAATTGATGGAGGCGCTAAGCCGTTTCTTCGATAGTCGCGGCACTACCAGCAACGACACAGCCGGAAGACAACCGGAGAGGCGGCCCGGAAGAGGACTACCGACCTGCTGGACCTGCGGTAAGAAAGGCCACCTGAGCAAGGACTGCGGTGATCGCCGCCGCCGAGGGTATCCTACGGGAAGTCAGTCGTCTGAAAACCGCGCGGCCCAGGGAAACGAGTATTAGCCAGCCTTGGGGGGCAAAGGTTGGCTTGTGACAGTCGTCAAGCCCCGGCAGTCCAAGTCCGTGTGACGAAGTTACGGAGGGACAATAGCAGCCTGATGGTCGACGGAGTTATCAACGGAGTGAGCTGGCCCATGCTAATCGACACGGGAGCATCGAGGACCATCGTCAGCCCCACCGTGATCCCGAAGTGGAGAGTGCAACCCACACAAAGGAACCTCCAGCTAATAACCGCGACCGGAGAGACCACACCGGTACATGGCGAAGCATCACTGGAGTTCGTCATTGGTCGACGGGCGATAAAGCATCCAGTACTTGTGGCTGACGTATCAAATGAAGTGATCATCGGACTGGACTTCCTGGACCAGAACAACATCATCTTGGATCTGAGTACCAACACTCTGCACTTCGGAAGTGAGGAACTTGCTTTGCAACCAGCACACGAGACCGTCGCCGCACGACGAGTAAGGCTGAGAGAGGACGTCATCGTTCCCGCCAGGACGGAAGTCAGCGCTGCCGTAATTGTCGACGGAACTGCTGAGGGTGTGGCGGCTGTCATCGAGCCAAAATATGAGGACATCCAGACAAAAGGATTGCTAGTTGCCAAGACTCTCATCAACACGACGTCCCGGCCGTACGTCCGCCTGTCCAACCTGAACGACTACGACATTACGGTTCACCGGGACACCAACCTAGGAGTCTGCGAGCCCGTTACCTGGATTGCCCGCATCACAGATACGACGGACGGACACCTGCAGACGGACAACCGAAGAAGACGCGCCCTGCCAGAAGAACTACAGAAGCTGTACCAAGGATCCCAGGACCATCTAGACGAAGAGCAATCACGCCAACTTCAGGACCTGCTACGCGAATTCCAGGATGTCTTCTCCGTGGGGAGCAAAGACTTCGGCAGGACAAGCTTGGTCCAGCACAGAATCGACGTTGGGGACAGCGCACCGATTAGGGCCCCATTCCGACGTGTCCCGCTCGCCAAGCAAGCCGAAGTCGACCGGATGGTAGAAGAGATGAAGGAGCAAGGGGTGATCGAGCCATCACATAGTCCTTGGAGTTCTCCGGTCGTGCTAGTGAAGAAGAAGGACGGTTCCACCAGGTTCTGCGTGGACTACAGGCGGGTGAACGACGTCACGAAAAAGGACAGCTACCCTCTACCCCGGATCGACGACACGCTGGACACCATATCAGGATCAAGATGGTTCTCCACCTTGGATTTGAAGAGTGGCTACTGGCAGGTGGAGGTCAACCCTAATGACCGCGAGAAAACGGCGTTCTCTGTGGGCAGCGGGCTCTGGCAGTTCACCGTCATGCCATTCGGTCTGTGCAACGCCCCTGCAACCTTCGAAAGGCTAATGGAGTCCATTCTGAGGGGACTACACTGGAAGACCTGCCTGGTATACCTAGACGACGTCATCGTTCTGGGGAGGAGTTTCGAGGAGCACTACAGCAACCTGAAGGAGATCTTGTTGAAGCTACGGGCTGCCCAGCTGAAGTTGAGCCCCAAGAAGTGTCAGCTCTTCCAGAAGCGGGTCCAGTACCTTGGACATATCGTCTCCGAGGAAGGGGTGCGCACCGACCCAGAGAAGACCGCAGCTGTGAGGGAGTGGCCAGTTCCGAAGGACAAGTCGCAACTACGAAGCTTCCTGGGACTCTGCACTTATTATCGTCGCTTCGTGAGAGGATTCGCCGACATCGCCAAACCTTTACATCGACTGACTGAGAAGGACCAACTCTTCACGTGGACAGCAGAATGCCACAGTGCCTTCGAACAACTCAAGCAGGCTCTGTGCGCCGCGCCTATTCTGGCCTACCCCAGACCTGGAACAAGGTTCATCGTCGATACCGATGCCAGCGACTTTGGCATAGGGGGGATCCTGTCGCAAGTAGTGGACGGCGAGGAGAGAGTACTGGCCTACTTCAGCAAGGCCTTGTCAAAGCCAGAAAGGAACTACTGCGTCACCAGGAAGGAGCTGCTCGCCATCGTGAAGACCATTGAACACTTCCACAAGTACCTGTACGGGCAAGAATTTCTCATCAGGACCGACCATGCATCCCTGCGGTGGCTCCTGAACTTCAAGCAGCCCGAGGGTCAACTCGCGCGGTGGTTAGAGAGACTTCAACAGTACAACTTTGAGATTCAGCACAGGAAAGGCCAACTGCATTCTAACGCCGACGCCCTGTCACGAAGACCGTGCCCCGAAGACTGCACGTTCTGTGCCCGAAGGGAGGAGAACACCGGGATACTGTGCCGACGGACTACTGTGGAACTTCAAGGGAACTGGAGCCGCGAATCTTTCACGCGGGCACAAGCAGAGGATGATGACCTGGGACTGATAGCCGAATGGAAGAGGGCCTGTGTCCCCAGACCCGGGTGGAACATTGTGAGTGACTGCAGCCCAAAGTTTAAGTCCTACTGGGCACAGTGGGACTCGCTGATTGTAAGGGATGGCCTCATCTGCCGTACCTGGGAGAGCACCGACGGGAAGACATCTCGGGAACAAGTCGTCGTTCCAAAGGCTATGGCGGAGGAAGTCCTGAAGGAAGTTCATGGAGGATCATCTGGTGGACACCTAGGGATAAAGAAGACCCTGGAGAAGCTGAGAGAGCGGTTCTACTGGATCGGATGCCGAACAGACGTGGAGAACCACTGTGCGAGGTGCCACGATTGCGCAGCCAGCAAGGGCCCAGGACGAAGACGACGGGGTCCACTGAAGACCTACAACGTGGGCGGCCCCATGGAGAGAGTGGCCATCGATGTTGCTGGGCCATTCCCGTTAAGCGAGGCAGGGAACCGCTACATATTAGTCGTCAGCGACTACTTTACCAAATGGCCGGAGGCGTATGCGCTCCCTAACCAAGAAGCCGCGACGATTGCAGAGACCCTGGTGAAGGAATTCGTCAGCCGGTACGGAGTACCCCTGGAGCTGCACTCCGACCAAGGGAGGAACTTCGAGTCGCAGGTGTTCCAGAACCTATGCCAGCTGCTGGGAATCCGGAAGACAAGGACAACGCCACTACACCCTCAGTCCGACGGGATGGTAGAGCGATTCAATCGCACCATCGAGAACCATCTTCGAATAGTCGTCAGCGAGCACCAGAGGGATTGGGACAAACATCTTCCACTATTTCTCCTGGCCTACCGCGCCGCCGTGCATGAAGCCACCGGGTGCACACCAGCCCGGGCCATGTTTGGGAGGGAGCTCCGTCTACCTGTCGATCTTGCCTTTGGCCGACCTGGGAATGATCCGATCCCGGTAAGCCAGTATTGTCAAGAACTGGTCGACCAACTGGAGGACGTGCACGCGTTCGCGAGGAGGAAACTGCGGATCGAGACCGACCGAATGAAGACCCGATACGACCAGCAGACGGATGCCGGCGGATTCCACGAGGACGACCTGGTTTGGCTCTTCAACCCATTACGGAAGAAAGGCCTGTCACCCAAACTTCAGAAGTCCTGGGAGGGCCCGTACCGAGTCGTGAAACGGATCAACGATGTCGTCTACAGGATCCAGCGGAGCCCGAGGGCGAAGATGAAGATTGTGCATCGAGATCGCCTGGCAGCCTACGGAGGGACACAGACGGACCAATGATTGATCGGGACGATCAGCCTTTTTAGGAAGGGGGTGGTGTTACGGCTGTGAGTTTGTGTCATCGCTCGCCGCTTGAGTCACAACTGCCCCAGGGGCTGGGCTGTGGCTTGCCTCCTGTATTGCGCGCGCCTTATGCAACAGGGCTACTACAGACAAAGGGATAGTCCAGAAGATTCGTGACTGGACCAGCGGTGGAAACCTCGAGAAGCCGTGGACTCTGGATGGATCTAGAACCATTTATTGAGTCACCGGCATGCTATATAAGAGTGACCCGTGAAGCAGTTGTTGTTGTGTTTTACGAGCTAGTGCGAGCGATTATCTTGTGCGACAGAAGTGTGGTGACTTGCGAAACCCCTAGTGTAGCGGCGAAGTGAGGAACATACAGGGGACTGCCGTGTTCTGAGTAAGTGTGCTTTCACTGAGTGTCAGATATTGTGGTGTCGAAATCCTGTGACATTGTTTTCTCCCAGCTTGTGAACAGCGTACTTCAAGTGCTCGTAAGTAACTGTATTTGTTTTACCTGAGGAAGAGGGGCAGGTAGCTTCTGCCAAGGCCACCGGACTCATTAGGACGGATTAACTTCTGTGGTCTGTTGCAAGTGAAAGGGGCCAAGAGCGCATAAGGAAGAGGCTTGAGGAGACTGGAGAAGGCTCCTAATTGCTTGTATTTGCTGATTAGTGTAATTTTCTGGCCACAATAAAGATAATTATTTCTTTAAGCAGTAATTGGTGTAGTGCTTTGTACCCCCACCGTAATCCAGTTAACAAAAGTGCCACTAGGGGGTGGCACGTAACAGTATTCCATGGCACACATGTTTCACTGGTAGGATACAAATTGCGAGTGAATATTTTTCATTACAAAATATAAGGGAAGATTTCTCCTGCCACGGCTGTTGAAAGGCTGCAGGGCCATTCCAAGTAAACTGTAGCCTATATTATAGCTATTGTATTGTGCTCTCTAAAGTGTTCGATTCATAAACTGTTTAACATCAAAGAGTCAACACAGATGTTATATTGTGATTTACAATTAACAGAATAACCTGTAACTATTACTTCTTAGTTTCGTTTCTCTGTTTTCAGAGGAATCATTTTAGCAAGATATTAATTAAGCATTTAATGCAGCCAAGTGGCCATAGGTTTACAAAAATACTATTTACAATAACTTAATTTCTTTTGATTCGCATAATCAATGATTGTCCTTGTTCTTTTTGAACAGATTTCCAAGTGGTCATAGTGATCGCATGCATGTCCACACAGTTGACACTTGCATGTAATTGAAGGCTCATGATACGTCTTGTTGTGACAAATGATGTAATGGAAGCCGAGTATTGCCATTCTTGTATAGACGTGACGCATTTCAAAGTTTGATTTTGTCCATGATCGATCAATCATGGCGCCAGATGCAAAAAACTCCGGATATACGTCTTCTCGCTTTTGGATGAGTGTTGGCATTAGGTTCTCTGATGCATTTGTGTTGGGTAGATGTATTTGTGTCCTAAGATCTTCTATGAGGAAGGATTCTCTTGCCAGGACATAAACTAATCTGGATCTGGTTGTCTTTGAAACTCCAATTGCTTTCTTAATGTATACTGCTTTTACTCTTTATAATGTGGAGAGGTTTTTCATAGAGAGATACCGCCAGATAATTTCTAAGCCATACGTCAGTATTGGCAGTATTTTTGCTTTAAATAGAGACATTGCTGTCTCTAATCTGAGGGATCTTATATAACTTATTCCATGCATAGCCATTATTGCATGTGTAGCTTACTCTAATACATGTTTTGTGAAACACTTAGCGGTTGTTTGAAAGGTTGTTAGCAAGATATGTCACGTTGTCTCTCCAAACTGTACTCAACAGTTTATTAAATAGATTTAGAATATGATAAAATTAATGTTTAATAATCCATTTGAGGGATAACAGCCCGACATTAACAAAGGCAATGCTCAAAATTGATGTAAACGTTTTTTATTCCATTTGTAGACCTTTATTGAATTTTGGTTAGGCTGAACGTTCATTGCTTCTGTCTATATGGGCAGCTATCCTCTGCACATGTCTATGACATCAACTTCCACCCAGACCCAGCCTTACGTCTGACTTTTTTGTTTCAGGTAAGAACGAGTTCACAATTACCCAGCGTGTGACTGCTACAAGGGGCAGAACATCGATGTCGTCTGCCCCAGGATGAAGGTAAGAGTGGCACGTGGTAAGAGAAAGGAGCTGCACACAGTGCTCAAAAGTTGAACATGGTCAAGATACGGAATAGTAGCATGAATATCGTATAGCGATCATATGTGAGATTTAGGGGGTAAGATCACACCCTTTTAACTGTTTTGTTGATGTTGCTTTACATCCAGATTTGGTAATGAACTCACAGGACAAGTAATTAGTCACGCTCTGGAGACAAAACAGTGTTGATACCATCTTGATTCGGGGGGGGGGGGGGGGAAGATAATCCACAAGTTTCTACAGGGTGTCCGAGAAGTCCCCGTACCTCTTCGTCAAAACATTATACTGTATAGTGGAGTACTTGTATACTGTATAAATAGGCTACTATGTATTCGAGGGATCTGTATGTGCACCATCATGCCTTACACAGAGTTCTATCCGTCATCAAGTCCTCATTGACATATTGCGCACTTTCTCGGAAGGTATGGTACGAAAGGCTTCCTCCACACTTTGGCGCAATTCTTTATTAGTCGTGTACCGACGGGACGTTCAGCTACATGGGACTTATTCCCCATAATGAGTTGTCTGGCGTGGTAAGGTCCTGGCTTCTTGGTGGCCATTTCAGTGGGGCTGGAGATTTTCGTGAGCCACGGCCAATCCAGCGGCCTTGAAATTGTTCATCAAGGAACTCGCGCACCTGAATAGCAAAATGTGCTGTGCCCCATCCTGCCGTAACCAGACATGTTCATGATTCCCTTGTTTTGAAGGTGAGGTATTAACCAAGATTGTAACATATGCAAATAAGATTTTCCATTCACGTACACATGAAAACAATACCGTATGTGTTCATTCGTGCACCCTCACACACATTACTAATCGCTTCTCAATAGTGTAGCTGTGTCAGCTCACGTCAGCCATGGCTTGACAAGTCAAATGTGACTACAACAACGCTTTTTAGAGCATTAAAGCAGGGATACCAATAAAAGAACTATATAATTCCCCAATTATACAAACGCAATTGTCCATGTCATAATATAACAAAATAATAATATGAAACTAAGGGTACGGGGACTTCTCGGACACCCCGTACTGCACTGGTCAAAAATAGTCTTGCATATTGCAAGATATGTATTTTCATGGATGTATGACGACATGCACATTGATTCGTGTTAACTCTAAGATAAGACGTTTGTTTGTTTGTGCCGTATACTGTTATTGGACACGGAGTTTGTGCATACATCCTGCACAAATGGGGGAAGTGGCCAAACCCCTGCTGTGATTGCGGAACACCAAACCAGACCATCACGCACATTGTCGAAGATTGCAAACTAAGAGCGTAGGCTTACTTAGGTGACCCTAACGACCTTTTCAGTGCTACAACATCGCAAAAGTACAAAAATTTACAAACGACAATACTTCTTGGATAATAAGGTTATAGGCCTATATATATATTATTTTAGCCTATTTTCACTTATGAAAAAATAGGCTTATGAGATCACCTTTTGTCCCTGTGTTTGTGTGTCCCTCTAATAACTTCTAAACGGCTGGAGCGATTTCAATGAAACTCGGTTACGTTATAGCACCATTTTGGCCGACCCCGACTGTGCCCTTCAAATTTTATTACATCTCACCAATCCAACAAGGCGGATGTGCGAAATATTTCACCGGCATTCTGTATTTCCCAAATTATTACCGATATCACCCTGAAAATATTTACCGCGATAAAGGGCACTGCTACAAGTTTACCTTTGAGACTTTCAAAAACCTGTTATTTACATGGCGGCCAAGCGAAGTTGAAAATTTTAAATAGACTTTTCTCGCGATGTAACCATCCAAACAAAATGAAACTTGGTACAGCAAATGTTTAAACACATTGTAATGCACTGGCACCTGATTTAGTTCAATTGTTTACAAAACCTCAAGATGGCGGTTGTGCAAAATTTTTCACCGGCATTCTATATTTCCGAAACTGTTAGTGATATCACCCTCAAATTTTTGTACGGTGATAAAGAGTACTACTAGACGTTCAGCTATGAGCCTTCCAAAAACCTGTAAAATACAAAACGAAAATGGCGGCCAAGAAAGGTGAAACATTTTAATAGACTTTTCTCGTGATTTAAACATCTGAGCACAGTGAAATTTGGTACAGTAAATGTTTATACACGTTACAATGCACTGGCATCTAATTTAGTTCAATTTTTCACATAACCTCAAGATGGCGGCTGTGCACAATTTTAAAATTAAGTTTTCATTTCTTGTGTATTATTCATGCGATCGAAGTGAACGTTTGAATAATGAACCTACGCAAAAATCGTCATCTAATAGTACATAACTCTATGGCCTACATATATAAAAATCCAACATGGCGACCGACCGAAATATTTAGACGGTTCTCAATATCTACGAATTTATTACAGCAATCAAACTGAAATTGTGTGTGTTGATAGAGACAATTAACATTAGGATATATGAAAATAGGCTTTGTAGTTCTTCACGGAACTACTTGTTATTTTTGCAACGGTTCTATCATACTTTCTTTAGTGTTGGAGGAAAGTTTGGATTAAAGTGCCATTAAAAATCAATTTCAAAATATGACCGTTATACAATGTATTCTCCCTCATTTGATGTCTAAAAGAACTATTCACAGAAATCGTATTGAGCGGTGTTATCTAATGTTTGATACCCAGTTATTCCCAGAATCAATCGTCAAGCGCTGAATTACATGACAACATGAACTTTGAACAGCTTCGCTTGTTAGTAATAATATTATATGCAACATTTCAAATTGGATTTATGAATATTAGAATGAGCATTGCTTCCATCTGATTACGCCATTCTGCAGCACAAAATCAGTGACTGTATCAATAAAATGAGTATTTACACGCCGAGTGTATTTTCGAATGGAGGGATTTAAATCCTCGTTGATTTAGTTACTGCTCCACTTCGTTTAGCATATTTAACTGGCATATCCAATTCCAAATTTCTTCTCACACACAGAATACGGTCGCTCCCATGAGCTTGACGACGAGAATTTACAAGGGCGACAACTGCATTATTTAGATGTGGGAAGTTGGAGCCTAATATGGCAGGCGAATTACCTCCTTCCCCGTGATGCAGTTAGGTCGAGCAGCCTAATATGGCAGGCGAATTACCTCCTTCCCCTTGATGCAGTTAGGTCGAGCAGCCTAATATGGCAGGCGAATTACCTCCTTCCCCGTGATGCAGTTAGGTCGAGCAGCCTAATATGGCAGGCGAATTACCTCCTTCCCCTTGATGCAGTTAGGTCGAGCAGCCTAATATTTTACACAAATCTAGATTTAATATGTTTGTCTTTCTAGTTGTAAGAGCAAAATTGCTTTATATATTTTTTTTACAAAATCTAGGTGCAGATTGCTTTTTAGTCAGTTAGCACATAGACGCTTGCCACGGTGGGTGAGTGGTAATCGTGTCGGACTACCAACTCCAAGCTTGCAGGTTCGCTCCTGGCCAAGGTAAGTGGTTTTTTTTTGTTTTTTATTTGAAAGGCGACAAAAATCGCGATACGCAAGTCATACGATGTTGGCATGTTAAAGAACCCATTTGAATTCAGTAGGCCGTGTTCATAATGGCAAAATTAATCTCGGGATTCTCCGCCAACACAAAGTTCCTCATTTCTCTACTAGAAAGCGCAATAGTGTCAAGGAGCTGAGATATCTAACCTCCTTGACTTTCATAGCGCTTCAAGGAGCGATGAAATTCGACTTACAGGTTGCCCTCTGGGCGTCAATTAACAAAGCTTGCACCCAGGCACGCGAGGCCATACGATATTAGTAGGGATTATAGCACATAGACGGAGGCCCAAATTGAAATCTCTTCAAAATCCTCAAATAATTACATCAGTAATACAGGAAAAAGGATCGGTTTGAAGCCATTCTTTAGTGTTACTTTATTGACAATTCAGTCGGTTTGATCTACGAGGGATGATCAGAAACTAAGGTTACAAGGTTGGTATTTCTGGAGTTTCGTTTGTTATAGAGAAATTAGTAGTGTGGGGTAATTCCAATACAAAAGGTTGGTAACTGTGGAGGGTTTCAGCCAACCGCCACCTACAGCCCTAGTTGTAGGTAAACAACTAATGGTGACTCGTTTGGAAAACTGGTCTCGCGAAGAGATGCCATCAGTTATTCGATTTCTGTGGGTGAAACTTGTAACCGCGGTCAGGTCTTCTCATCGAGGGCGCCATCTTCCATCACGACAAAGCGTGACCTCATACAGCCCAGAAGACCACCACGCTGTTGAAGTGGTTTCACTGGGACATCATTGACCACCCTCCTTACAGTCCAGACCTCGCTCCAAGCGTCTTTTCACCTGTTTCCTTACTTAGAGCACTTAGGAGGTCGACGAGGAAGTGAAACGCTTCGCGGCAACGTCGCTGTACATAAGTGTAAACATATCCGCCGTACCTTATCTAAACGACTACTACAGACACCACAAGAAGGCAGGTTGCTACACACACACAAGTACATGGGTCTAAATGACCTCGATGGCGCAAAGCTCCTAAATGAATTAAAAACAACAAGGTTATCTAAGCCTAAGCGTACAGGACTTGATGATGATCGCGTGACGATCGAAACATGTCATTCATTACTGTATTACTCCTCCTCTCCCCCTTGTCCCCTCAGGGGCCCACAGCTAGTGGGACGTGGAATGGCGACTACGGGACCCACGCTGAGTCCGGCATTGCACCCACTTACTTGTGCCGGGCTCCTCTCCGTCTTCTTTCCTGTCGACCTCTCTTGGTCGACTCTTGTTCTCTTCCGACCCCGACGGTATTAGGGTATCCGAGGCCTAGGGAGTCACTTCCTTTCCCGTCTTAATTGGCCTTGTCTCATCTTTCCTGATACCCTCTTTCTTCGAGGGGTCAGCCTTCTTTTTATTTTCCTGTTATCTCCTGCCTTCTGCTCAAGGCCCTCAAGGAGGCAGGGTGTATGCAGCCCCACCACTTCTGGTGCACCCTGGATATTGCTACACCCTCAAGGGCTCACGGCTGGTGGGTTCGGGAGTTGGTGATCCCGGGGGATTCCTGAACTGGGTCGTCCCCCCTTCCTTTTTATAGCAGGGGTCTCAACCTTTTAGGCTGAGTATTTCCTCTAAGAATACATCACTGCTCTATTGGTTGCAAGCTCCACCATACTGTACAGTAATTATTGTGTTCATGGATCAATATTAGCCAGGCCACAAATCAGATTTAAATTAGCTGCCTATGAACACGGAAAGAATTGGCGGTATGCTATTAACTTGTTTAATACCAAGTAAATACCATTATTATATATAATTAGTTAAAAGCCTATTAAATAAAATTCCACTGTAATTAAATTTGAAGAGCAATGGGTTAGTTATAATGCAGAGTGAAGTAGCGTACCATACGGCTCCAATAACTCAGTCGAGTTTGTGGCACTATTGTCTTCTCACCAAGCACATAACTTCGTGACTCACAGCGAAACATGGAGCTTGCAAATTCACTTCTCAACAGGAAGACACATGGGCGGTCTCAAGATTGTTCCATTGCTGGAGAGATAGCACGTTCTGTCAAAATCAGTACTGCAGGCGCAACACAACATGGATAGCAGACAAAACAGTTTTACTAACCAACAAGTTGATAAAATAATCGCTCTTCCTTATACAGTAGGTGTTTTTGCTTGATTTTACACCGTGGTCTTACATTTTGACCATAAGTTTTAGGTTGTAAGTTCTGAACTCACTTTCCTAGAAGATAATAATAACAATAATAATAATAATAATAGTCTAATGATTTTTTTTTTTTTTTATTTAGTCGATTTACCCTCTAGGTTGGTGGTTCCCACGGACTCAGCGAGGGAACTCACCACTACCGCCTCTACGGGCAGTGTCCTGGAGCTTGGAACATCTGGTCGGGAGGGATACAACTGGGGATGTGTGCGGCCTCACCTGCAAAGCGAACAGGGGCCTCATGAGGGAAGGAATAGGAAGGTTAGGATGGAGAGGCAAGGAAGAGGGAAGGAGGCGGCCGTGACCTTACAGTAGGTACTGTCCCCGTTTACCCGGATAGTAGGCTGTCAGATATCCGCCCCCTCAATCGGATTGCCAACAATCAATCGCACCAGCTCAGCTACATCAATGAAAATGGCACTGACAGATACTACCGAGGTTTGAACACAGAAGTTACCAAGAAAAATTATTGTGGAACACACCAAAATAGACGGGGTTTCATACTCACTGTTACTTACCTCTTATAAATATCTCGGGGATTGGGTTGACAACAGGATCCTTAAAGTATGCTCTCACAATAACCTTCACCATGACATTTAAAAATGAACCAGACCGAAGACGAGAACTTTGAACTGTACAAAAGCTTTATTTTCAAATAAAGAGTATGATTTTCACAACTCAACAAAATAAACGTGGCTATCAGTAGCCTATGTCAATCTGACTACGTCCTCCTAAAGGACTTGCAAATTTAACAAACAATATGTTAGCTCCCATGAGCTCAAAATAACGTAACATTTTAAAACACATTTGTATTGGATGAGGAAGTCAGGGTACGACATATATAGAGCATTTGGTTTCCTTTAATAAACATAACACCTTTATTAATAGGCACAAGGCCGGAGTATCGACCTCACCCGCTTGTAACCAGATGTCGAGCCAGCTGGTCTACTCCTCAACCTGGCTCACACCTGTCAAATGGGGCGCACTAGTCTCCCCACACTTGCGTAAGAATTCAGCTCCTTTTAAAGCTTTAAATGTCTACAAGACAACTCATACATATTGACGCAAATCTTTCAAATGTTTAACTCACATCCCACTGTATTATTTTAACTATCCTTAAACTTGTTAAGTTATCATCCAAATGTTTAAAAAGCATAGTTTAGAGTATCAAACACACTCTTAAATGTTTATAACAAAATCACATAAATTATTTATAACAATTAGAAATTGTTTATAATATTGTCGAAAATAATTACAAAAATTTTTAAACACGCCTTTAACATTACTATCGTTCCACATTATTGTCAAAGATATTTACATTTATTATTTACAATATCAACATTTAAATTATTTAAATTAATAATTTAAGAAATACATTGAACCACATGTTTTATCCGGTTGGTAAATTCATAATCGTGTTTAATATAATCGACCAATGAAGGTTAGTTATACATGTAAATGTCACAATCTGGTTTAATAAAGGTTGTAATAATTTTAATTATTTGTGACGGTAATCTTCATTCAAAATCTTATCTCAAATTCTTTCACAACTCTTGTTAATTATAACAGTAAATTCACTTGATTAATTTTCAACGAACTATGACCATACACTCTAGCGGAAAATACTTCGCTTACAAAATAATGCACAAACTGCATTCAAAATAGCCCAAAATTCATCATATATTAATCTATATGGCATTAAAATCTTCCACAGCATTTACAAAAACCTCCCCTAACACAATCTTTATCATTATTAATTACTGTGGGAATCTCCTTCATTTATTTAAGGGCATTATACATCAGCGACTTTCAACATGTCCGCTGCACTATCGATTATACATTCATAGTTCCACTTAAAAATTCTTATATCAATAATTGTTTCAAAACTGTTGTCATTTAAACTTCGTGGATTTCATTCATGAATCGAAATGAAATAAAAATTTTCCAATCACAAACAAATTTAATAGTGAATACGCTTATATACGCCTGTCTGGTCTATCAAAATTTTAAGATTAACATCTTCAAAGAATTGTAGTATAAAACTACTATCATCAAACAAAGTGCGACTAATTGCAAAATAGTCGAATATAATCCAATTAGACTGGGGAATGCAAACATCATTATATAAATCTCTATATGAGAAAAAACCTAACACAAGTTTCACGAATTTAATGCATTCAATAATTCATAATTAATGTTCATCTTTCACAAAATTGCCTAAGATGCAATGGTCGTTCATGACTGACGATAAATGTCTGTGTTGCAATCAATTCAAATAACGACTAGTATTTCCAAGATCGTCGACAACGTACTGGATTTTAACGCTCTAAAATCATTTAAATGTTCTTCCTTCTTGATGATGACAGAAAATTGGTCAAAGTAATTAAACTGGGGTAGAATTACTTTAATAAAGTGACACGCTGTCTGAATTTAAATCTGCCATAAAAATCATTAACTTACAGTCAAATCGTGACTACAAAAATAAGCAAATTACAGAAAAATCTAAATATCAGTCTCAACTGATTCAAAATCATTTAACTATGCCCATGACATAACAATGTCTTAATAAAACGTCGAAAAAGGCATAACTCATCAAGGTGTACTGAGAATAGGAATCTCAAACAAGAATATCGGGCAAAAAAAATACATGAGGACAAAAATATGGGAAAAATGGTTGCTCAAATATTGCTAAGAAACTCAAATACAATAAACGTTCACGACTACCTTATCTGCCGATTGACGTTCCAGAGGAAAATTCCCCAAAGAAGACTGTTGATGGATCCATTTCATCAAGTTAAAGCTGAGCTCCATCCTCGAAACCAGAAACAGCACCATCGGAGAATCGAACTGCTTCACGAAGACGAACGACATCCTTCCGGCAATAATCTTCTTTGTGAGTCGGGACAACCCTGACCTCTCTTGAAAAATCCCTGAAGTTCCAGTTGAAAATCGCCATGAAGTTTTTGTATAAATTTCCGAAGAAATATTCATATTCAGAAAGTATGAAATCATTTCTATTGCTGTTTGATAGTATTCAGCCTTTAATCACGAAACATGGGTGTAGATGGTTATTTACCACATGTTCGCTTGTATGGAATAGCAATTAGCGAAGTTCCATGTTGCTATTTTACTCCGTTGAAATATGTCCCAATTGCATTAAGTCCTTTAGCCTTCCATTTTCTCTTCGGTAATAGTATTAGAAGAACAAACTGCCTTATTAAATTGCTCCATTATACTGCAGTGTTGTGTCACAAAAGCAATCTGAAGTCTCCCTATTTCACTAGCCCTGTCAGCCGTAGCGTTGAGTCTGGCTATACAAAAAGTGTTTCTCCTGTGGCGAGAAAATCACATTTGTCAGTCGTCTAATATTGTCAATAACTTCCAAAATACTTCCTCGAAATTGTTCAGCTTTTCTACAGTCCTTACTGTAGCAATGCACAAGAGAATTAGCTAATAGGCGACCGCTAACTGTTCACAGCTCATCTTGTAGAAGCGTTATAAGTGTCGTTTCAACTTCACCTAGATTTACTTCACAGTAAACCTGCACTGCTTATATGTTCGACTCTCGTTTCATGCAGTGGCTTCGCCACGCGTTACAAAGACGACTTTTTCACTAATAATCTCACTCGACGTTTCACTGAAATGACTATTAGAAATCTCACGATTGAATTGTCAGACGATTGATAATCTGAGAGAATGAGGCTCCTCTCTTCTGCGCAAGGCCTTTTATGAACTTCATGAGGGGCGTATCTATCCCTTCCATCGCGTGTTACTGCGTCATCGCTAGAAGTTCCAACTTCGTCAATACATGACGGATTTTCATAATTCAAAAACTGAAAATAAATTTCACCAAAATTCCAGAACAATGCCTCTACTGCAAATGGATTTCCACAATTCTGCATTCCAAAAAGTAATAAAAATACCATAGTTTTAGCAATCTCCGTCTTCCTTTAGACTATCGTTCATTGGTTTAAGTCTCCCCTCCAATAGCATAATTTCTTCCTCAGCAGAATTCCACGTTTCCTGCGACTGCGTCGTACATCTCGGATCCTTCTCGAATAAATGCTGACGTCACTGAGAATCTCAGCTCAAGTAGCCTGCTGGCGTAACGTCTGCGTCATCCGTGCTTACGTCATGACTACCCACGTCATAACTATGACAGCCATAACTTTCGCTATAATTTCCAAAATAGCCACCGTGGTCTCTATATAATTCAATTACGGGGGCATTCTCCTCTCACCACGTTTTAAAAACAGTTGCAAATTGTTTTTAAACTCAGTGTTACAAGTACCTCAACTCTCTTGAACACGAAATTGAATTATTACTGGCTTACTCTAGGATAGTATCTTTTTAAATTTCCAGCATTGAACTTGCCGTAAATGACATTATTCTCATCATCGTAGAGTTCATAGCAGTTGTTTCCATAGGCGTTCGTAATCCTAAACGGCCCCATGAATACATTTCCAAATTTGGGGTATATTTTCTTGCTCATATCAGCCTTGACAGGTCTGCGTAATAATACAAGATTTCCAACTTGTAAGAGTGCACCAAAACGTTTTCCAGCTACTCTTTTCAATCGTTTCTCTGCTGCTTTCTGGAGTTGTTCCTTCGCCTTGTCAATCCTCTGCTGCCTTCCTAGGTCGGGATCTCTAGGAATGTGGTTGAAAAGATTATCCCACGGCCTTTCTGGGTTTCTTCCAAGATGAAGTCGCATTGGCACTTCTCCTGTACTCTCCTGCACTGTAGAGTTCAGACATTCCTCTATAAGGGGTACAAATCTCACCCAACCAGAATGATCATTAGGACAGAAAATTCGATAGAATTTCGAAAATTCAGCCATATATCTTTCTGAGGAATTCGATTCTGGGTAACGCACGCTTGAAAATAAGTGCTTAATGCCAAGCCTTTCCATATCCGCTGCAAATTCCACGGACGTAAACTGCGTTCCATGATCTGACAGTAGATATTCTGGTATACCAGCTTTAGGAAATACAGCATTTTCCAGTCTGCTTACTACGTTCCTTGTGTTAGCTTTCTGCATGGGACTCATTGTAACAAATTTTGAGAAAACATCCACGGTAACCAACAGGTACTGATTACCCTGATATCCCTTCGGACAGGGGCCAAATATGTCCGTCGCCATTAGTTCGTTTGGCTTAGAAGGAATCATAGCCTTCGGTTTTCCTTTTAATAAAGCAGAAGCATACTTTGCTCTTTGACATTTGTCACAAGATCTAATGACCTTGGCAATGCTGGAACGCATGTTAGTCCAAATAAATCTCTCTTTAAGAGTATTAAGAGTCTTATCTAAACCGGCATGTCCAGTTGCGTGATGAGCTACCCACACTAAATTGACAACAAGTTTAGGTGGCACGACTATTCGGAGTTTTGTATGCGCAGAGTCAGCATACTTGCATACGATGTCTCCACTCAAGACAAAGTGTCGTGAATTTCTCCGTGTAACTGCATAGTCAACATCCGTATTGTCCATGTAACCCTTGAGGAACCTGTACATTTTCCTTATTGGAGCGTGTCTCTTCTGTGACACACCGATTCGGGCTAACCTCCTAACGGTTTCTTGATCTTCTTGCTCCAATTGTACATGGTGTATCTGCACTTTTTTAATAGGGTTACGTGATAGAGCATCAGCCAGTAAGTTATCTTTCCCAGGCTGGTGGACGATAGTGGCGTTAAACTGTTGGGTGAACAAAGCCCAACGTGTCAATCTATCACTCGACATGTCAGTTTGCAGCATAAACTGTAGTGCTTTATGGTCAGTAATAATAATGACCTTATGTCCCAGCAGTATTTTCTTCCAGGCTTGCAATGCTATTATGAAAGCTAACGCTTCAAGCTCCGTCGTGAAGTAATTTTCCTCGTGTTTCTTCAACTTCCGACTAGTGAACGCAATGTAGTGCTTGTTGCCTGCCTCGTCTTTCTGGTATAAGACTGCACTAATGCCTACTCTTGATGCATCAGACTCAATATAGAACACCTTCTCAAAGTCTGGGTACTCCAGTTTCACATTATTTCTGAGCATTTCTTTTGCTTTCTCAAAAGCCTCGTCTGCAGCGGTACTCCATTTCCATCTGTTATTCTTCTTGAGTAAGTCATACAGAGGAGCCATAATTTCCGAGTATCTTGGACAGTGGCTGCTAATAAATTGGCATGCTCCTACAAATTCTCTGACTTGTTTCACCTTAGTTGGCTTTGGAAATCTCGTGATCGCATCTACTTTTTTCATGTTTGGATGATATCCATCTTTATCAATAGTATGCCCCAAGTAATTTATTTCCTGCTTCAAGAATTGACATTTTCCAAAATTCACCTTGATATTGGCCTCCCGTAAATTCTCGAACAACTTTCTCAAGTGCACTAAATGTTCTGCGGCGCTGGGTGAAGATACGATTAAATCGTCGATGTAGCAGATTACATTTTCTTTCACTTCGTCAGTGAGCTTACTATCAAGTGCTCGAATAAGTGCTGGTCCACTGTTAACCATACCAAAAGGCATTCTGACAAAGACCCATGACGTCTGGTCAAATAGGAATCCAGTGTACTGCATACTATCTTCTTCTAGCTGAACTTGATAAAATGAAGACGTCAAGTCAAGAACGCTGAAACATGCTCTCCCTTTGAATTTTCGAAGCAGATCTCTAATCTTGGGTGGTCTGTCATTTTCTGGAAGAATCTTCAAGTTAATGGTCCTGGCATCGAGACAAAGACGTATCTGACCATTACTTTTCTTCACTACTGTGATGGGGTTTATATAAGACGACGCCTGTTTTTTAATAATCCCGTCTACCTCCATTTTTCTGATTAACCCTCGTACTTCTTGATAGTATTTCTCAGGAATGGGGTATATTCTCTTCTGGTAAGGGGTTTCATCTGTCAGCCTTATCTTGTATTTATAATCCTTAATCAATCCAGGCTTTTCATCGAAAATATCTTGGAATTCCTTTATCAGATCATCAAATTCCCCCTGAATTTCTTCAAATCCTTCAGTTTTTCTACTGGGTATTTCTGCTAAATTCTCCACTTCATTAACTATAGTATTCAAAATTTCTTCCCTAAGGTCTATTTCCAGACTGTTTTTCACGTCCTGTTTTTCTATCTCTTCTGTGATTATGTACCCATCATTAAAGCTAATACTTCTGTTCTTCATGTCAATAATAGCTCCGACCTTCGATATAAAATCGATTCCAAGCACCATATCAAAATTGATCTTGCTCACTACAATGAAGATCTGTTCATAATTCCTTCCATTGATCTCAAAGTTCAATAACACTTGAATCTTGCACTTCACTGCCTTATCTTGGAATATCCCTCTCACTTTGACGGTAGAAACAGGTAGAACTGTCATGTTCTCTCCTCTTAGCAGACTTTGATAACATTTCTCTGAAATGATGGAGATAATTGCACCAGTATCCATCAGGGCTTTATACTGTTGTCCATCTATCCGCACAGAAATAATAGGTAAGGCACATGGTCTTTCCTCTTTAACTATACCCCTCTCTTCTAGCAAATCTTCATCAGTCACTTCATATATCTCATTAATCGTAATCAGGTGTGGTGTGGCAATGTATTTACAGGTTCTTACTGACGTTGAGAAATCGGCGTTTTTTTTTTTTTTGTGTTACCGACCTCAAAATTCTGTTGGCTCGTAGAAGGCCCAGGATCGATTACAACATCCTGCCTTTTCTTTTGGTTGTCGGCTTCTTTTTCCCGTAATTCTTTCAAGTATTGCTGGCTTTCCTTCTCTCTTTCCTGATACTGATCGGGTGTCATAACCTGACCTTGAGGATTCTGATTTCTGTTTTGGCTCTGGTTATTCCTGTTATAATTTCGGTTATAACCATTATTGTTATAATATCTGCCTCTTCCATTGTAATTTCCTCGGTTATAGTTCCAGCCTCTTCTCTGTTGATACGGTCGGTAACCTTGCGATCTGTTATTTCGAAACTGATTATTCCTTTGAGGACCTACATTGTCAGTTTTCTCCTCATCTTGCTTGTCAGTTTGTTGGACTTGGTCCATATATACAGTATTTATTTCTTTAAACTCCTGCCTTTGACCTTTCTGTACCACGTTAGGCATTGGACTTGTGTAGTCTAACCTCCTCAGTAATTCATCCATGCTGGTTAAATCCCTGATGTTGGACGAAATTATTAGTCTTCTCACCTCAACTGGCAGCATACGAGAAATCGCATCAATAAGTTTCTCCGTGGACAATGGGGGTTGTAAGAATCTCAAGCGGGATAATTGACTCGTAAAGAAATCAGCGTACCGCGTTGGAAGAGTACCGGAGTATTTTCTTGAATACACCTCCGCTCTTAACGAATTCTGCGCTTCTATGGACCAAAATCGTTTGATTAATGCCTCTGCAAACTCGTCAAAGTTACTGAATGTGTATCTAAATGCGCAAAACCATTCGAGGGGTCCTCCAATCAAATATCTCTCCACTATCTTCATCTCTCTCTCTCTGGGAATGTGAGCTTCGATGAAATAATCTTTGAGGTTCCTTACATATTCGATAGGTGTCAAACTATCCGTGTTACTGAATTTTTGCGGTTTATCTTCAAAATTCCTGATGACCGTTACGTTCCTCGGATATGAATCCGGGTAGTTTTTCCCACTATCTCTATAGTTCCACTCAGGTTCCATATTCCTCTCGTCATCTTCCTCCCTGAATCTGGATATACGTTCTTCAGGAGTCACGTCTCTCTCTTCTGGATCTAGGTTATATCTTCTGGCATAATTCCTACTAGTTTCGCAAGCCAAGCCTACTGTATCCTTGTCAGTGATTTCCGTTAAGACTTTCTTGATTAACTCTTCTTTGTAGGTCTCCATTAAATTAGCCTCTCCTAACTTCAAATTCTGTAGTTTACTCGTCGTTTCGTTCACATCAGAGACAACTTTATGAATCTGTTCCTCTAATGCAGATTTTAATGTTTGCACATCCTGATCTAATTTTGTCCTATCTTCAACTTGTCTTTCGGATAGCGAATCCATCCTGACGCTTAAATCTTTCCTAATCTGTACTACTTCATTGTTAATATCAATTTGAGTACTGGCAAGTTTCCTTTCAATACGATCCTGAATTTGGGTTACATGTTCCCCACTTGACCTAATCCACTCTTCTTTCCATATTGCTACATTTTCCGTTAACATTTCTGCTATGTCTAATTCAATATCCTCTTTCAATACTTTATTATGGTCTAATACTTGGGTTCTCATGACCTCTACATCAAACTTTAAACCTTCTAAAGACGCTGTCGTTCTAACTGACTCATCAACTAGCCTAGTCGTTAATGCACTTATATTACGTGTACAAAGAGTTTTCGAATTTTCTATCTCTTCCCTGACTTTATTTACATCAGTTTGGACTTTAGCAACGTCTACGAAAACTGTGTTGACCTCTACTTGAATTTTATTTATGTCACTTTGCATTTCGTTTACATCCGAATGAATGTTATTAATATCAACCTGAACATTGGACACATCAGTTCTAACATTTTGGATTCCTCTTTGGACTTCCTCAACCTTGTCTTGGACAGTCGCAACATCATTTTTGACAACAACTACCTCAGCCCTAGCACAAGAAATATCACTACGGACATTAGCAACATCTAAATTCAACATTGTAAGATCTTTATGCACATTAGCAACATCTATTTTAACATTGGACATGTCTGAGCGCATGTCAGTTACAGTATTCTCAATTCCTTGGGTATTAATCTGTAAACGCGACATATTATCCTCTAAGTTAACAGAACTAGTCTGAAGACCCTTCAAACTTTCATCCATGCTAGCTTTCAAATTGGCAGACAAATTACTAGCATTCTCCTCCATTCTTGCTTTCAAATTAGCAGACAAATTACTAGCATTCTCCTCCATTCGACTAGTATTCCTAGCTTCCATCTCCTTCATACTTTCACTCATGCTAGCTTTCAAATTAGCAGACATCTCCGCTAACATCATCTTCAAACTTTCATCTGCCATTACAATATTATTCAAAAATAGACTGCTGTAGGGACATACATCAAAAGAGCAAAATAACAACATTTGAGCACCATTTTTCACCATATATAAATTTGATCAATTTTCTGTCTTAAATCTAACTTATAACTACCTTATAATTAACTTTCGAAGACACTTCATGTTGAAACAAACTCAAGCACATGTTCAAATTTCCCTGGCTCATTTTAAAATATCCTAACACAAATAATTTTACATTTACAATCCAAATAATTTAATTTTATCTTTAATATGACTGAAATGTCATAAGCCGGTCAAATAAAATAAGATTCCAGATCATAGGCGATTTTTCTAAGTTTCCAGCCCATTTAACCTTTCTCAAGTTGTATAAGATCTGATCTTTTCTGAGTGTAATTTTCCTACTACAATACAACATTTAATTCCTATATAATCACACTCTTAAATTCTACAATTGGCCAAGACATCTAACAAAGAATCAACCTCTTTATTTGAGTCTAATCGATCCACACGTTTTAGGTTTGCCAATCCTACTGGCGTTCAACCTGGTGATCCAGTTATGTTGAATCGAGCCCCAACGTTTTAGGTGCGCCAATCCTTCTATTGACTCAGCCCCACGTTCTTGGGTCGCCAATCCTTCTGTCCCCGTTTACCCGGATAGTAGGCTGTCAGATATCCGCCCCCTCAATCGGATTGCCAACAATCAATCGCACCAGCTCAGCTACATCAATGAAAATGGCACTGACAGATACTACCGAGGTTTGAACACAGAAGTTACCAAGAAAAATTATTGTGGAACACACCAAAATAGACGGGGTTTCATACTCACTGTTACTTACCTCTTATAAATATCTCGGGGATTGGGTTGACAACAGGATCCTTAAAGTATGCTCTCACAATAACCTTCACCATGACATTTAAAAATGAACCAGACCGAAGACGAGAACTTTGAACTGTACAAAAGCTTTATTTTCAAATAAAGAGTATGATTTTCACAACTCAACAAAATAAACGTGGCTATCAGTAGCCTATGTCAATCTGACTACGTCCTCCTAAAGGACTTGCAAATTTATCAAACAATATGTTAGCTCCCATGAGCTCAAAATAACGTAACATTTTAAAACACATTTGTATTGGATGAGGAAGTCAGGGTACGACATATATAGAGCATTTGGTTTCCTTAATAAACATAACACCTTTATTAATAGGCACAAGGCCGGAGTATCGACCTCACCCGCTTGTAACCAGATGTCGAGCCAGCTGGTCTACTCCTCAACCTGGCTCACACCTGTCAAATGGGGCGCACTAGTCTCCCCACACTTGCGTAAGAATTCAGCTCCTTTTAAAGCTTTAAATGTCTACAAGACAACTCATACATATTGACGCAAATCTTTCAAATGTTTAACTCACATCCCACTGTATTATTTTAACTATCCTTAAACTTGTTAAGTTATCATCCAAATGTTTAAAAAGCATAGTTTAGAGTATCAAACACACTCTTAAATGTTTATAACAAAATCACATAAATTATTTATAACAATTAGAAATTGTTTATAATATTGTCGAAAATAATTACAAAAATTTTTAAACACGCCTTTAACATTACTATCGTTCCACATTATTGTCAAAGATATTTACATTTATTATTTACAATATCAACATTTAAATTATTTAAATTAATAATTTAAGAAATACATTGAACCACATGTTTTATCCGGTTGGTAAATTCATAATCGTGTTTAATATAATCGACCAATGAAGGTTAGTTATACATGTAAATGTCACAATCTGGTTTAATAAAGGTTGTAATAATTTTAATTATTTGTGACGGTAATCTTCATTCAAAATCTTATCTCAAATTCTTTCACAACTCTTGTTAATTATAACAGTAAATTCACTTGATTAATTTTCAACGAACTATGACCATACACTCTAGCGGAAAATACTTCGCTTACAAAATAATGCACAAACTGCATTCAAAATAGCCCAAAATTCATCATATATTAATCTATATGGCATTAAAATCTTCCACAGCATTTACAAAAACCTCCCCTAACACAATCTTTATCATTATTAATTACTGTGGGAATCTCCTTCATTTATTTAAGGGCATTATACATCAGCGACTTTCAACATGTCCGCTGCACTATCGATTATACATTCATAGTTCCACTTAAAAATTCTTATATCAATAATTGTTTCAAAACTGTTGTCATTTAAACTTCGTGGATTTCATTCATGAATCGAAATGAAATAAAAATTTGCCAATCACAAACAAATTTAATAGTGAATACGCTTATATACGCCTGTCTGGTCTATCAAAATTTTAAGATTAACATCTTCAAAGAATTGTAGTATAAAAATACTATCATCAAACCGCAAAATAGTCGAATATAATCCAATTAGACTGGGGAATGCAAACATCATTATATAAATCTCTATATGAGAAAAAACCTAACACAAGTTTCACGAATTTAATGCATTCAATAATTCATAATTAATGTTCATCTTTCACAAAATTGCCTAAGATGCAATGGTCGTTCATGACTGACGATAAATGTCTGTGTTGCAATCAATTCAAATAACGACTAGTATTTCCAAGATCGTCGACAACGTACTGGATTTTAACGCTCTAAAATCATTTAAATGTTCTTCCTTCTTGATGATGACAGAAAATTGGTCAAAGTAATTAAACTGGGGTAGAATTACTTTAATAAAGTGACACGCTGTCTGAATTTAAATCTGCCATAAAAATCATTAACTTACAGTCAAATCGTGACTACAAAAATAAGCAAATTACAGAAAAATCTAAATATCAGTCTCAACTGATTCAAAATCATTTAACTATGCCCATGACATAACAATGTCTTAATAAAACGTCGAAAAAGGCATAACTCATCAAGGTGTACTGAGAATAGGAATCTCAAACAAGAATATCGGGCAAAAAAAATACATGAGGACAAAAATATGGGAAAAATGGTTGCTCAAATATTGCTAAGAAACTCAAATACAATAAACGTTCACGACTACCTTATCTGCCGATTGACGTTCCAGAGGAAAATTCCCCAAAGAAGACTGTTGATGGATCCATTTCATCAAGTTAAAGCTGAGCTCCATCCTCGAAACCAGAAACAGCACCATCGTAGAATCGAACTGCTTCACGAAGACGAACGACATCCTTCCGGCAATAATCTTCTTTGTGAGTCGGGACAACCCTGACCTCTCTTGAAAAATCCCTGAAGTTCCAGTTGAAAATCGCCATGAAGTTTTTGTATAAATTTCCGAAGAAATATTCATATTCAGAAAGTATGAAATCATTTCTATTGCTGTTTGATAGTATTCAGCCTTTAATCACGAAACATGGGTGTAGATGGTTATTTACCACATGTTCGCTTGTATGGAATAGCAATTAGCGAAGTTCCATGTTGCTATTTTACTCCGTTGAAATATGTCCCAATTGCATTAAGTCCTTTAGCCTTCCATTTTCTCTTCGGTAATAGTATTAGAAGAACAAACTGCCTTATTAAATTGCTCCATTATACTGCAGTGTTGTGTCACAAAAGCAATCTGAAGTCTCCCTATTTCACTAGCCCTGTCAGCCGTAGCGTTGAGTCTGGCTATACAAAAAGTGTTTCTCCTGTGGCGAGAAAATCACTTTTGTCAGTCGTCTAATATTGTCAATAACTTCCAAAATACTTCCTCGAAATTGTTCAGCTTTTCTACAGTCCTTACTGTAGCAATGCACAAGAGAATTAGCTAATAGGCGACCGCTAACTGTTCACAGCTCATCTTGTAGAAGCGTTATAAGTGTCGTTTCAACTTCACCTAGATTTACTTCACAGTAAACCTGCACTGCTTATATGTTCGACTCTCGTTTCATGCAGTGGCTTCGCCACGCGTTACAAAGACGACTTTTTCACTAATAATCTCACTCGACGTTTCACTGAAATGACTATTAGAAATCTCACGATTGAATTGTCAGACGATTGATAATCTGAGAGAATGAGGCTCCTCTCTTCTGCGCAAGGCCTTTTATGAACTTCATGAGGGGCGTATCTATCCCTTCCATCGCGTGTTACTGCGTCATCGCTAGAAGTTCCAACTTCGTCAATACATGACGGATTTTCATAATTCAAAAACTGAAAATAAATTTCACCAAAATTCCAGAACAATGCCTCTACTGCAAATGGATTTCCACAATTCTGCATTCCAAAAAGTAATAAAAATACCATAGTTTTAGCAATCTCCGTCTTCCTTTAGACTATCGTTCATTGGTTTAAGTCTCCCCTCCAATAGCATAATTTCTTCCTCAGCAGAATTCCACGTTTCCTGCGACTGCGTCGTACATCTCGGATCCTTCTCGAATAAATGCTGACGTCACTGAGAATCTCAGCTCAAGTAGCCTGCTGGCGTAACGTCTGCGTCATCCGTGCTTACGTCATGACTACCCACGTCATAACTATGACAGCCATAACTTTCGCTATAATTTCCAAAATAGCCACCGTGGTCTCTATATAATTCAATTACGGGGGCAGTACCATCCCGGCATTTGCCCGAAGACGAAGTGGGAAACCATGGAAAACCACTTCGAGGATGGCTGAGTTGGGAATCGAATCCCCTCTACTCATTTGGACCACCCGAGGCTGAGTAGACCTCATTCCAGTCCTCATACCACTTTTCAAATTTCGTGGCAGAGCCGGGAATCGAACCCAGGACCTCCGGGACGGCAGCTAACCATGCTGACCGCTACGCTATGGAGGAGACATAATAATAATAATAATAATAATAATAATATCGTATGGCCTCGGATGCCGGGTGCAAGCTTTGTTATTTGACCCCCAGAGTGTAGCTTGCATGTCGAATTTCGTTGTTCCTTGAATCACTATGGAAGTCAAGGAGGTTAGATATCTAAGCTCCTTCAACACTATAGCGCTTTCTAGTAGAGAAATGAGGAACTTTGTGTTGGCGGAAAATCGCGAGATTAATTTTGCCATTATGAGCACGGCCTACTGAATTCAAATGGGTTCTTTGACATGCCACCATCGTATGACATGCGTGTCGTATTTTTGCCGCCTTTCAAAAATTACTTACCACGGCCAGGAGCGAACCTGCAATCTTGGGGTTAGTAGACCGACACGCTACCCACTTACCCACCGTGGCAAGCTTCCTAGAAGATAACCAATCTCAAATAGAGATCGTTGTAGGTGTTGCTGATTTTAGGGGCTGTGACATCGTGGTCATATAGCCCCGTGTATTTGGATGTGTGTGGAATTTGTGTGATAACCGGTGTTATTTTAATGGCTGTTCTATTGTGTGTACTTTTAAATTGGGAATTTAAAATACACACAAACTATCCTTATTTATTTATTTATTTATTGTATTTTATTTATTTACTTATTTATCTGAATGATGACGATGTCGAAGCCCTCAAATGTCATGTGTCACAGAACGAGCGAGTCTCACTTGAGGTGGCGGGCTGGTTATTATTGCTCGGAAAATAACAAACTCATTTGTATGTCTCCTAATGAATTCCAGCAGATCCCAAATGAGGAAGACAGAATGTCATTTCCTGCTCTCAGACGAGTCGCAGTTATTGCTCTTGGGAGAACACAGCCTTGTAAAACATGTTTTATACAGACTTCTCTGGGCCTCGAGCGTCACAGTAGCAGAAGGTTGTTTTCACTTCCAAATATGCACAAGTGGAAAATCAAACATCACACTTCTAAAGAAGTGACGTAGAAACACCACATTATTTCCATGGAGGCGCTGATAGAGGACTCCAAGCTCCGTGCTGTGGGGAGTAGAACAACTCTGAGCCCATAGCAATTAGCTGAATGATTGGTCTGTTGTTCCGAGTAACATTTATTTATTGTATATCCGAACAGTTTGAACCCTATTGTACATAAGTATATTAGGGTTATAGTTTTGATCTGTTAATTATTGGTCCTTGACACAAAATTATGAAACTAGATTATTGTAGATGTGGTGAATGAACTTAAGGAACTGTTTGTAACAGCAGGACTTCTTAAACAGGTGGAATAATGGTTTTGAGAGTTCCATATTACAATTGTTTAGATGACACTCAAGTTCGAATCTTGTCCTGCTAAACATGGCAGAGTCGAAGAGTAAATGGTCCACTGTTTCAGAAGATCCACAAAAGCACAAGTAATCGTCTGCAATGTTAATTTTAACACGTTCGAAGTAGCACTTAAACTTTCCATGACCTGAGAGAAACTGCGTAAGGATGAATTCGGACACTAATGTATTGCACTGGAGTCGGCTATAAATGTCGGGGAAAAATATATTAGCATACGGTATTGATATATAGGGTGGGGCAGCAAATAGGAATATGGAGAGACTATATAAACTGCAGAAGCGAGTAATACGACACTTGTTTGTGTTGAAACCGAGAGAATCATAATAATATTAACAATATTTTCATTGTATATTCTTAAAGCCAGTAAGAAAAAATCAACATAGAGTTGTCACAATCAAAAATGTCCACAGTCATGAAACTGTGATGATGATGATGATGATGATGATGGTGATGATGATGATGGTGATGATGATAATTGATGTTTTAAGGGACCTAACATCTAGATTATCGGCCCCTAATGGTATGGGTGATAGCGAAAATGACAATTAAGCTGGACTGAAAATACTTACAAAATGGAACTCCGATTGAAATTACTCACAAAATGTAGTTTAGGTTCAACCACATGACAATCACGAGACTATCCCTCGTCCGCCTGATTTCCTATGGGAGATGCAGGTGTTGCTAGAAAAATACTGTGGTGCAAAAAATGAACACCCTAGATTACCTTCAAAATATTACAGACGTGACTAACTTGGCGAGACTCTGTGGAGACTAGATCCTTGGTAAGGGCAGTGTGTTATTAAATTACCGCAGAACATATTGCTGTATCGACATCCTTTGTGCCTCAGACAGAAGCTAAACTACTTAGCGAGTAAATTAGGGCGGGCACATGAGCACGCAGATTCTGAGTAATTCAATGAATACACAAGGAGAGGACAGCCTGGGCGAACCCTTGCACAGAAACACACACCTTCCTCGTCATTCGCGACAGCGAGCACGACCAGAAAACATCGCTTTTCCGTTTCACTTCACTCTCTTCACGGTGCAGGTTTGTTGTCCCCGCTTTTATTACATCGTGATATTTAAGTACTGCACTTACCCTAGGTACAGCAATCCATGATGATTAAGATGATAATAGTTGCTTTAAGGGGCCTAAGATCTAAGTTATCGACCCCTAATGATCTAGGTCAGAGGTTCCCATTAGGAATTTTTCTCGGACCCCCTAAAGCGATCGTTAAGCAAGCACGGACCTCCTGCTCCAAAATATTCTAAGTCAAGACGTAAAATATTTAAATTCCTAATGGGAACCTCTACCTTGGAGTACTGTGCTCAATTATTTGTATGTTAATATTAATTTATTCAATCCTAGAACACGTCAGCAAAGTAAGCATTTCTGCAAAGCGAAGAAATGTCATTGAGCAAATCCTCATGTATCACCCCAAGAAGAAAGATCCGTACTTCATCTTGCATCTCGATGAACCTCTTTAAGATCCTTCCCCTTGAAAGCCATTGCACTTCAGTATGAATGAGAAGCTGCTCATGCTCGGTGCCCAAGTCTTTGTAGAGCAATGCAATAATAACCTGTATTTAAAGTAGCTGTTTTTGACATTGTTTATTATTTTCACTACTTCATTAAGGGCGCTCTGCAACAGATCAGGCAGTCTTTTGGCTAGTAATGCTTCCTGGTGAATAAAAGCAATGTGTCCAATGTGCTCAGCATTGAAGTGAAAAAGGTAGCTGCAGATATGAAGGCCCTTCCGGCATCCGGACAGAGCTTTCATGCCATCTGTAGACAGACTCACACGTTTCTTTCAGTCGATATCATGTTAATTGCAGTAATCGTTCAGAGCTGCGAAAATATCGTCTGATGTTGTGTGTACTAGTTCACAGGAAAAAATAAAAATCTTCATATATCTCGTCATGACATAAAAAACACAAAACCCAACATTATCGCCTTTTTTGATACCTATGTCGGTACTCTCATCCAGCTGCAGAGCAAACATGTCACACATATGGAGTCTTGCCAACAACGTCTCTTCAATATTAGTTGACATATCTGTAATTCGCAATTGCACAGTATTTTTGGACAACTGGGTGGTACTTACAAGCTTTGCGGCAACATCGCCCAGCATTCTCTTGCACAAAATAATTGCTGAAGGTACAATGAACTCTTCGGCAATTGTATGGTTTTTGGCACGTTTTGCGACAAGCTGAGGTACTTCGTATGTTGCAAGCGTTGAATTTTCATTCACATTTGCACCAGAACTTTTGGTAATTACTTTCTGGCATGATTTCAGTTCGGCTAACTTCGTTTTGAATAATTCAATGGATTTACCTTTGTGCCCCGTGTGTTGGTATGTACTGTAGATGCCTCCGGAGGTTTACATGTTTCATGCTCTCATTGGCAAGAGTTTCAAAGCACATCACGCATTGAGGCTTAGGACAGTCTTCAGGTCCACAATACGTAAAGTCAATTTCCAAATATTTTATGTCGTATTTTCTACTTTTTGCAGTAGGTTTACTCTTTGAATGGCTAGGCTCAAGAGAGGCAGCAGGTGACCCATTCACTTCCCTATTTATAACCACAGATTTCTCTTCGTCACTATCTGTAGCAGTCTACTTCGTTATACATATCCACTCTTCAACCAACGATCCATATTCAATGGACTTTATTAAAGCAATTAAAAGTTTCTACTTTCAAAACTCATGTAAATACAGTATATAAACACACAAAATGGCTGCGGAGAAAAACACAGAGAAACAGGAGCAGAACTCTCTCTAGCGGGAAACTTCAAACGCTCAAATTACGCTGCGCCACATATGAGTGCGCCACTCATACTGCGGGTGGCAACATTATTATTTTTAATGAACTCTTTGCACTTTCTCCGTTTTCCATTTTCATTATTACGTTACTTCTTGACGACTCTTCGCGCACCCCCAGGGGTCCGCGGACCACCGAATGGGAACCTCTGATCTGAGTGATAGCGAAAATCTCAATGAAATGGAAACCATAACGAAAGTTAAGCTGGACTGAAACTACTGACAAAATGGAACTCAGATTGAAATGAACCACAAAATGTAGGGTGGAATTACTTACAAAATGCAATTGAAAATGAAAATAGCGGCTTCGGTGGCGTAGTCGGTAGCATGCTGAGCTTCTATTCCCAAGATAGCGGGTTCAAACCCGGCCGAAGCCGTCGGATTTTTTAAGAGCGTTAAAAATCCCTCAGTATGCCTTCCTTCGGAGGGGAAGTAAAGCCGGTGGTCCCATGTCATAGATTTATGGCATGTTAAAGAACCTTCCCCTAATGACACCTGTGTGAAGCCAAATTGTATATTTTAGGAATGTAAACAACGCTCTTAGGTTCCTACGTTCGTTGCCAAGAGCCGACTGCGGTGGCGTCTGGTAGCTAAGTTTTGAACTAGTGGTCGTTGACGATGGCGCTTGGCGGCAAAAGTAGCAACTATTTGAAAAATTCTAAGTTGCTGTCTGTACTTAAATTAAAAAACAGATAACACACACTAATACAGTCATCACAATTAACACCGGTTCTCAGACACACCCAAAGTACACGGGGCTACATGACCACGTTGTCGCAACCCCTAAACTTAGCAACCAATCAACCGAAATTGAAAATACTCACAAAATGTAATTTAGAGACAAGGGGAGCCAATTCAGACAAACAGTGCGGGAATCTTAAAGAGAGAAGGAAATATAATGAAAACAAAAATAAGGCTGATCCCTAGAAGAAGGAGGGATCAGGAAATATGGGAGAAGAGCCAATAAAGGTGGGAAATGAAGAGACTCCCTGGGCCTCGGATACCCTAATACCGTCGGGGTCGGAAGAGAACAAGAGTTGACCAAGAGAGGTCGACGGGAAAGAAGACGGAGATGAGCCCGGCACAAGTAAGTGGAAGCAATGTCGGACTTAGCTAGGGACCCGTGGTCGCCAACCCACGTCCCACTAGATGTGAGCCCCTGGGGAGTAATGTTAAAGAAAAATCGTGCTCGACATCAAGGAAATTGAGCGTGTTCGACACTTTAAGTACCTTGGGTGCAATCTGAATTATGAATGGGAACTCAGTCAAGAGATGAAGGCAAAAATTAAGCATGCGAGAACAACGTTCATTAAAATGTAAAAGTTTATCAGAAACCACAATGAGATGTGTTTTAAGGGACCAAACAGATGGAAGTTGCAGGTTGACAAGTCTTGGCTGTATGGTGGATGCTCAAGTTGCTCCCACTTGAACGTGGCCAATACACCTTGTGTGTCGTTAGAGACGTATGGGCGAGCGTTATCATGGAGCAGAATGACTCCCTTTGTGAGCAGTCCAGGCCGTTTGTTCTTGATGGACTTGCGTAATCTACGGAGTGTTGCACAATACATGTCACTGTTAATGGTTCGTCTCAAGGGAAAACGTTTCCAATCGGACGACGAACTAAAGGACACCGTATAGGATTTGCTCCTGTCACAACCACAAGACTTCTGGGAACAGGGAATCCTGCGGCTAGTGAAGCAATGGGACATCTGTACACAGGCCTGTGGTGATTACTTTTGAATAACGAATAAATTGTACCCACAGTATCGTTTCGTACCTTTCCATTTGAACAGCCCTTATATTATATGGAATGGAAAGCTGCACTCTAACCCAGAACCTGTGCAAGAAGCTGGAAGCCTTCGGAATGTGGGTGTCTCGGTGGATGTTACGTATCTCGTGGACCGGAAGAATGAGAAATACGGAGGTGATGGGAAGATTAACTAAGAAGACTGAAGTGCTCTTTGCCATCAAGAAGCGGAAACTCAAATGTTTTGGACACGTTAGAGTTTGAGGCAGCACTGATTAGAGGTGCATTCGATTCCTACCTTAGCTTTCCGTGGTTTCCCCCATTTCTTTCCCAAGAAAATGCTGTGATGTTACCTAAATTAAGACCACGACCGTATTCCGTCTTTATACTTGCCCTTGTGATCCTATTACTTCTCCAGGGCCATGCCTTTGAAAGTGTTTGAACTTATAAAGCAGAGTTCTTCAGGTACATTCTAGGGTTAAAGAAACACACACACTAGTACATTCATCACAATAACACAGGTTACTAGACAAATTCCACACACACTAGTACACGGGGCTACAACACAACTACGGTGTTGCAATGCTCCTAAAAACATCAGCTGCAACAATAGCAACAATAAATATTATTGTGCTTCCCCTTGAGCGATTGAAATCCCTAATCCAGTTATTGTGATCACTTGGTTAAAAACCGCGGAAACTAGACGATTCTTTTTAAACAAAAGTTTGGTGTTTTTCAGTCGGTCCACACGATTGTACCCAAATGAGATGGGTTATTCCCTAATCCTGAAAAAAATTACCTGAGATTAATAAATACACTTGAATGACCAGTTTCGATCGTCAAGCGATCATGATCAGATCCATTACACTTACTGTCGACCAAAGTATTTTGTGCACTCGAGTTTGAAGGTTGTTTGTGAAGTAACCAATAGACCTACATAAAATCCAATAACATCATCATTTTCGTCGTTCTATTCTACGTTAGTTCATGTAGGTTTGAAAATTTTAATTTATATTTTAATATTTTTTATCGCAGTTGGAACACAAAACGTACCCGTTTTTAAGCGTATTTGAACAATGCGTCACATTTAAGAATTATTATCTCAAAAACCCGTCATCAGATCGATTCCAAATTTTAACACAATATACATTGGAATGTTGTATAACTGGTTTATTAATTTCAAAATTTTGTGTGTCCAAGAAAAGGAGTTGTTATCATTTTTGTAAGGTAACTGTTTCTCGGCTCGGGGTGGTTGCAAATGTAGTTCTTGGTCGCGTTGTAATCCTTATACATCAAAAGGTTATGCCGTATGACTGTGAAATACGTAAATTAATTCACTTATTTTATATCGGTTTGTATTTGTTCGGGGAAATAAGGCATAGTTCACCAGCTAGCCGCTCCGGGAAAAGCTGTACAGCGTTGCCGAAATGGAGCCCATCACTTCCGAGCGAGGCGCGCCATTTGGCAACGCTGTACATCTTTCCCCTGAGCGGCTAGCTGGTGAACTATGCCTTATTTCCCCCGAACAAATACAAACCGATATAAAATAAGTGAATTAATTTACGTATTTCACAGTCATACGGCATAACTTTTTGATGTATAAGGATTACAACGCGACCAAGAACTACATTTTCCAAACACCCCGAGCCGAGAAAAAGATTCTTTACAAAAATGATAACAAGTCAGTTTCTCGGACACACAACATTTTGAAATTAATAAATCAGTTATACAACATTCCAGTCTATATTGTGTTAAAATTTGGAATCGATCTGATGACGGGTGTTTGAGATAATAATTCTTAAATGTGACGCATTGTTGAAAGACGCTTAAAAACGTGCACTTTTTGTGTTCCAAATGCGATAAAAAAATATTAAAATATAAATTAAAAATTCCAAACCTACATGAACTAACGTAAAATAGAACGACGAAAATGATGATGTTATTGGATTTTATGTAAGTCTATTGGTTACTTAACAAACAACCTTCAAACTCGAGTGCACATAATACTTTGGTCGACAGTAGGCTATACAATCGATGTCTGAAGGTATGGGTGAAAATATTTACAATATGTACACTTATTTAGTCGAGTGCAGACAGTGACCAGGTGAACTGCTCTCAACAGGACCGCGCAAGACTCAACCAGATAAGTAGCCATTACAGTACAATCTGAATTGCCCATTTACAACAACCACATATTCACTCCAAACAAGCAAATTCCGGAGATCAATCACCACTTCCTGTATCTTAACAAAACATCACATAGACCACAACTAACAAATATTGACGAGTTGCATTATCTCAAGTAATACTGCAACTAAATAAGTGTACATATTGTAAATATTTTCACCCATATTTTCAAACAGATTTTATAGCCTAAGTGTAATGGATCTGATGATGATCGCTTGACGATCGAAACTGGTCATCCAAGTGTATTTATTAATCTCATGTAATTTTTTCAGGATTTGGGAATAACCCATCTCATTTGGGTACAATCGTGTTGACCGACTGAAAAGCACCAAACTTTTGGTTACTAAGCCAACACTGAAAAATGGCTTCAAACACCATAATGCTTTTTTCTTTCTGATAGCCTAATCGAAGAAACTTTCGTTTGAATTCCTTGCTGATTGGACCAGAAATCACCTGAGCTAACTACAGCACTATGATAATCTCGTGAATATCGGCCCCAGTAAGATATGAACGCATGTCAGATTGAAGATGATCAGTGTCTTCAGTGAACTAGTGTCAATGTCGAGGGTTGAACTCGCCCCCTGCACCATAGCGCCTGCGTGGCTAATGCTGAGCTAAACATCGACCAACACATCTGAACGAAATTGATCGCTCTGCTATCACAGGGCCACTCGTTGTTGGAACAAGAAAGAAAGAAAGAAAATAATGACAAAGCTCTTGGCACGTTGCCGTGAGAAAGAAATATAAAGCTGCTTAACGGATTGGGGGAACAAAAGGTATCGGAAACTTGTCTTTATGTTTCACTGTTCTTATTCCCTGTCTACAGCCGTTCTTATGTTCCATCTCTTTAAACCTACAAACACCACATCGCCAAAACAACCAGTTAAGTCATTTAATCCATATCCAAGTTAGAACACCAACCTGATCATTATCACACTAAACAATTAACTTGGGTCAACAGCCGCTAACATTATCAAACAATCACATAATACCACCTACGCTAGTCTAAACTGTAACTAAAATAGTGTAGGCCTATGTGTCTTATCCCACATATTCGTAGTTATATGGTTCCTCAGTGTAGGGGCTGCGACAACGCGGTCATGTAGCCCCGTGTACTTTGGCTGTGTGGTTGGTTGTTTCTTAAGTTTAGGGGCTGCGACAATGCGGTCATGTAGCCCCGTGTACTTTGGGTGTGTGAAGAATCTGTCTGATAACCGGTGTGTTTTAATCCCTTGGTTGGGGGGTAGTTTGGGATAAAACACGTTGTGTCACTGTGCTAATTTGGAAGGTTGTTCCTAAATGAGAGTAACTCCCCGTAGTTGGGAGAAACTACTAGTGTGGTGTGTTGGTATATTAGTGTTTAATCTATTGGGGGTGTCCCAGCAAGATGTAAGTATTTGCTAGGGGATGGATCTCTAAATACAGGCTACTATACTGGCCTGCCAGCTGGGCGGAATGAGTAATACTATAAACGTGCTAAGTCAGCGGCTCGACGCTAGGCAGTCGAGTCGCGTGCTGGGAGCACAATGGGGCCTGACGAAGCAATTACCGACTTCGGCGGTCACGGGAAATCGTGACGAAGGTCAGGTAGGGTATGAGGACGTGAAGAGGAGTGTAATTAGTAATGCAAGTGTGGCTTACTGACCATGTGTTTATTTGGTCAGTAGATGTAGATTAGTATGTCCCTCATGGGAAGTTTAGACAGGTGTTAAATACAATTTATGTGTACAAGTTTGGGGTAGGTGTATACAAAATTTAAAGGAATCTGAGCACTACTGAATCTCACCTGATGATGAAACTGGAACAGACGTCGGGCGAGGCCGCTGGCGAAGCACAGGGTATAACAGATAATGGCTCCAGTTAGGACTCCATTCTTATACTTCCCGGCGCTGCGTGGTCAGCATTGCGTAAATGTAGCTGCCCTAGATAGTTGTTGGTGTAGATGTTTATGTATGTTTTGCAACTAGTTGGCTAACCTCCCAGGCTGGGTGGCCGCCGCTTGCTGTGTATGGATAATGTTTTGGTCTTATGGTGTTGCCAGTTGGGGTGGTTTTGGTAAAAGATGGGGGGTGGCTCTCAGGGAGTACTGCCCCCCCCCCCCTGGGCTGTACAGGTGTTAATTGTGATGGCTGTATTCGGCCCGTAAAGTGACAATAAACTCTGACAGTTGACTTTACGGTCGGAGTAAAGTCCCGGTAAACATTCGATCCTCCTTACCATGTCCCGGTTAATGTTTACGGTAGGTCAGAAAATCTGCGCATTATTTTCAACAGTTGGTACATATTTCTGGTTCGATTTGCAGATTTCTTGATACCTCTCAATAGTTGGCATGAGTGTATCTGCATCAGGGAGTAAATAATAAATGTGTATTTTATATTCCTTGATCTTGATCTGTGTTCTTGACGCAATCTGTTTGTCACGTTACGATTATATGTTAGATATGGAAGGACATTATCTCCAAACGAGAAAAATAAAGGCCTCAAGAGGAAAAGCTTCGTCAAACGGAATCGTCAAAAAATGTCTTGATCATCAAACTCCTCGTAATAATCACTTCGATTCTTATATACTTTTCATCTCCTTCTTTGAACAGCATCAGTATCAGCATTTACGAAACCCATGAAAATACGGATAATTGTAGGCATATTGACGATGTATGTAATCAGCTGGCGTTGAGATTATAATAGAAAATCTGGCAGTAAAGCAGTTTACGGGAGGAGAATCCTCCGGTCAAGTTCACTGCCGGTTAAGGCTTATTTTACTGTCAGTTTGTCGCTAACCGGGTATTGTAAGAATCAAGTCCCAGTAAACTTGCCGTAATAATAATAATAATAATAATAATAATAATAATAATAATATCGTATGACCTCGGGTGCTTGGTGCAAGCTTTGTTAATTGACACCCAGAGGGTAGCTTGCATGTCGAATTTCGTCGTTCCTTTGAACGCTATGAAAGTCAAGGAGGTTAGATATCTAAACTCCTTGACACTACAGCGCCTTCAAGTAGAGAATGGAGGAACTTTGTGTTGGCGGAAAATCCCGAGATTAATTTTGCCATTGAACACGGCCTACTGAATTCAAATGGGTTCTTTAACATGCCAACAACGTATGACATGAGTATCGTGATTTTTGTCGCTTTCAAAAAATCACTTACCAAGGCCAGGGGCGAACCTGCAATCTTGGGGTTGGTAGTCCGACACTATAACCACTCACCCACCGTGGCAAGCAACTTGCCGTAAAAGTGCCAGTAAAGATTTAACCGGAGTTTGTAAGAACGGGCCTTAATGTGTGTTATCTGTTTTTTATATTTCAAGTAAAGACAGCAGACACACAATTTTCAAGTAGTTCCTACTTTTGCTACCAAACGCCATCGTCAACGACAACTAGTTCTGAACTTGGTTACTAGATGCCACCGCAGTCGGCTTCTGGCGACGAACATTGGAACCTAAGAGCGTTAGTTTAATCTAACCTATAATTTAGCTTCACAAAAGTGTAATCAGTGGAAGGTTCTTGTACACGCCATAAATCTATGACATGGGACCACCGGCTTTACTTTCCCTCCGAAGGAAGACATGCTGAGAAATTTTTTACGCTCTTAAAAATCCAACGACTTAGGCCGGGTTTGAAGCCACGATCTTGGGCACAGCAGTTCAGCATGCTTCAGTGCCTATTTGTCTGCCTATTTTAGGTTTTTAGCGTATTGCACCGAGCTCTGCACCACACCTCTCATGAAAGTGGGCTATGGGGAACCACCTCGAAGTACATGATAAAATACATGGAGGAAAGAATAAGAGGAGATGCCCTGAGCTCGTTTGAGCGAAGCCAAGCGCTGTACTCAAAGTGGGAGTGCCCTTATCCTGTATTCGGTGTTCCGTGACTTGCATGAGGCATTGTGCATGTTGTTTTCTGAGTTATCCTTGCAGGATATCTTTCCAGCCTTTTCTCGCCTTAACTCATGCTGGAGCTGTAGTGTAAAGTTATATATATAAAACTCTTCAATTCCTAATCTCAGCATGTTTACCCTACATACCAAATCTCTGCAAATCCTAAATTATCAATCAGCTGTCGATCAATAATTACGTTAGGCCTACGTAATGAATCAATTCGAGGCTAATCGCCAAGTTTCTACCCCCACAAACAAAATACCGTACCGTACCAAAAAGTAGCTTATGGGCTAGACCGTATTTTTGTGCAAATATGAGTCCTTTTTTAAGTTCTTTGTTTATTAATTTTAAGGTTCGTATTCTTGAATATCAAAATGTGTACGAACAATGAGTGAAAGTGGCTGTGCTCGAAATTAGGCCTAAAAACTGATGATTGCCTCAACACCAATACTGTAAGACCGTAAAAATCAATTTGTTGTAAAAACCGTAATTACTGTAGTTCGGCATCATTAGTTCCCAATATGTTCCTTCTTTGGTATAACTCGTACCTTCAGACACCTGTATTCAGTTTAATCAGTGTGTCAGCGTATTATTACGTTTTGCCGCGTATTTCTTACAAAACTAGCATTGCATAGGTGCTCTTAAATTTCTAATTAAATTGTCTTTTAAAACGATAACGCAGCTTATTTGTGCCAAGTACCGTGATCTACAGAGTGTATTCTGCCTATCCAAGATAAAATCTTGACTTGTCATTGCAGTTTTATGTAACTAAAATCCAAGACTAGTTGGAGTGGTTTACGGCTTTAAGCATACGAACAGCCATTTTCTTGCTACCCAAAGTGGGCGAGCCGTTTGGCTTCAGCAGCTTGCACTAGGCAGCGCAGCGAAGGCATCTCCATGATAAAATAGTTTAAATACCAACCTTGTCGTACAAGACGAGACGAAGCTCATTTTGAGGTTCATTGATGTGAGAAACAAACCTTGGATGGTCCCAAGGACAAAAAGTAACTTTTATAAATTTTTAGCCATCATTCCGGAAATAAGCGTAACTCAACTTAAGCGATTAACTCTCGATTAATCTATTATTCGATAGTTTATTAATCGAATGGACGGTCAGCCCTAGAAGGAACGTAATACCATTTAACTCCCTGGTGAGTTGGGCAGGGTTCTAGCCCACGCAAGTCACACTAGGACTTGTATTGTTTAAGACAGGCCCATCGACTTCGCTAAAAGGTAGAGTAGCTGATGTGATGAATATTGTGTGCCGTGAAGTCGTTACAGAGTTTCGTGTTTCCTGACACGCCAGCAGTGGTGCGGTTGACCCATTTTCCGGAGCCAGATATCGACCAGCGACCTCTTTGTTCGGGTCAATTACTATTCATGCGGTAGGCTTTATTGTGCCTCACTAGCGCCGAGCTACCAAGTCCATTGGATGATTCTTAGACTGGCAAGCAGGCCAACCCCTTGATGGAGTGGCAGTACGCTTTATATTTTACCTGGGAGAGGTTCTGCGTATGATTCCCGATCCCCCACCCAAGGGTTTTAGATTCATCTTAGATTTGGTGCGGGAAGTACTGGCCAAGTATTCCTCACGAACCTCAGGCTATGAGATGGGTGGCATAATGCGGTCTCCCAGGTTAGCCTTCAAGCAGAGTTGGAGGGTAACGCAATTAATTTTTGTAGTTTATTATTTATTTATCTATGGCTTTTAGTGCCGGGAGCTGTAGCTGCTTCTAGCGGACACCCAGAGGGTGAGCTACAAGTTCCGTTCAATTTCAAGTATTTCCAACTTTCGCTACCAGATATCACTGATACCTAGTGGTGAACTTAGAAATTTATCTTCACACAAGTTTAGTTATTGGAAGGATCTTTTACATGCCATAAATCTATGACATGGGACCGCCGGCTTTACTTCCCCTCCGTAGGAAGGCATACTGAAGGATTTTAACGCTCTTAAAAATTCCGACGACTTCGGCCGGTTTTGAACCCGCGGCCCTGGGCACAGCAGTTCAGCATGCTACCAACTACGCCAGCAAAGCCGTGGTAACGGGGGGGGGTAACGCATTTATTTTTTGTGGTGACGGAGGAGTTACACAGTTACTCATTAAGTTCTGTAGCTGTAACGCGACCACTTTCAACAGTAACGACGTAACGAAAAGATGGATCAATCAATGTCGCTGAATTTTGAAATAAAGTGTCCCTTTCATTGAAATGTTGAGGCTCGCATTCACGAGGAGGAAAACTGTACAAAACCGCTTGGGCAATACGTGTCGAGTTATTAAAGCTTAAAGCCCCACCAAAACGGAATATTCACTTGCCGCACATTGGCAATGCTGATTATTTAAGGAAATAATAAAAGGATCGTCTTTGCTATCTTGGTGTCCTTGCTGTTGTGTCTGACTTGAAAGTGAAATATTGTACTAATGAAGGATGGTATATGGGCTTTTACGGCCAAGAAATTAAAACTCAGCATTTTTTCTAGGTTTATGCCGTGACTTTAGCGGGGTTTCGCCTAGGAACACCAAGATGGCTCATCAGCGGGCTCAGTTTGCTTCTCCTGTGGGGGTCCGGGCACGGACACAAGAGCCTACTGATGAGCCAGCTTGGTGTTCCTAGGCCTTGGTGACCACGTGTCAAGCATACGGTACGTCTGTATGCCAAATTGGTTTGCACTCGAACCAACTCGTGCACGCCAATCTGCTGCTTCTGACTCTGCTTTTTGATACTCAGCGCATGCGCCAGTGCTGCTCTGCCCGTAGAGAATTCAGTAAAGGTTGCCCTTTATCATGGCGATATGTTTGTAAGACTGGTTCCCTGTGAAACAGAATGATGGACGTTATATTCGGAACGACCCTCGTAGCACACTTTGTGTGGATACCGTAGAGAATGTTCTTAGAATCTTTGAGTTGTGGAGTAGTGATGTATCACCTGCTCTGCATCTCCCTCCTGGCCAAGGTGACAAGCTGAGTAATGGCACAGGCGAGACGTGTCGCCAACTCAACTCCCACAAAGAGAATTGAAAAACTATTAATGGTATTGTGAGATTCCTGACAAAGGGACTTTCCTACCATCTCACTCTTACTTGTAGAGTGTGTGAGGAATATACTCTGTAGCAGAGGAGTGTTGGTTTGGATTACACGTAAAGTGGAGGACCCGTGGACTTCTGATCGCAAGATTAACGGCCACATAAATTTACAAGTTCCTTTCCGTAGCAGTGTTTCCAACTGAGTTCCACGGTCTTCGGAGATTATTCCAAAATCTACGAATTTTTGTCTGAGCTAGGTTTCATTGATGTTTCTCAAAATACTTTTCTTGAAGACTCAGAAACGTCCTTCGTGTTATATTGATGGGGTGACCACAAGGAGGTTCGCGAGCCAAATGCGGCTCTTGAGTGAATCTCGTGCGGCTCCGTGGAAAAATAACTTAGATTTTTAGCCTACTTTTCACATTTTGCAAAAATGAGGAAAAGGTAGACTCATGAGATCGGGCAAATGTGTGTCTGTCTGTCTGTCTGTCCTTCTGTCTGTCTGGCTGTGTGTGTGTCCCCCTCTATCAACTCCTAAACGGCTGCAGCAATCGAAACAAAATTTGGTAGGAGTAAAGATCCATACCTGAATATCTCACGGCCATATTTGAAAATGTTGTCAGTGCTATCAACTGCTGAAAAATCGCAATTGAAATTTGAGCTCCATGTTGGATATCTTGGAAGGTATGAATGGGAGCTATTTCAAAATTGGCACACATATAGACATTAATATTGCAGTTTAATTTCCAGGAGGCCATACATGGCAGTGTTGCCAAAATGATTAAAAGCCTGCTGGTAGGTCCAAACTTTAAATGCATATAACTTCTACACTATCAATTGGATTTCAACCAAATTTCGTATGTGCCATGTGTACATAAACAGATATGACTGAGCTTATTCTTAAGAGCCACCAGGGCTGCCAACTGTTAATAAATGCTCTCATTTTTTAAAATCCAAATACCCATATATCAGAAAGTGTGCAAGCCTATAGCTTCAAATTATGCACACGTTTAGTACCTGACATTCTATATTAATTTGGAGTAACTTATATACGTCAGTGCTACCAACATGATTCTAAGCATGCTGAGAGGTCCAACTTTAAATACATGTAACTTCTATACTATGATTTGGATTTCAACCAAATTTCGTGTGTGCTGTATGTACCATAACAGATATGACTATGCCGATTCTTAAAAGTAACAAGGGCTGCCAACTGTTAATAAATACTGTCTCTATTTTTGTTACCCTAATATCAATATATCAGAAAGTATGCAAGCCAATAGCTCTAAACTTTGCACACGTATAGTACCTGGCATTCTAGGTTAATTTGGAGTAACTAATATACGTCAGTGTTGCCAACACGATTTTACGCGCGCTGTTAGATCCAATGTTTAACTTCATCCAAATGTTGTATTCTGTACCCTAAGAGATGGAACTAAGAATATATTCAGTCACCAGGGCTGCCAACTTTAGTGCTCTATTAGGCTACATTATGCCAAGTATACAGTATTTCGAACTAATTAGAAATTTCGACATTACCAACTTAATTTCGTCATTATTGTAGATAGATCCATATAGATTAATCATTGATATGAATCTTAAATTTTAAGAAAAGTAGGCTCTTTAGTTCGTCACGGAACTTCTTGTTGAAAGTTTTAACAAGCATATAAAGTATATAAATGGACTAGCGTTTGTGAGGAATGTTCCAGAAAGGAAATACTTACTAACAGAAGAGTGTGCTTATCTCAATATGTGTGAATCAACGCTCAAGTTCACTAAATCTAAATATCGAACTGAACTAACTGATGAACCTTGAAGTGAACTCATGCGAACTGCGCTTACAAATTATGTTCAGTCAGATTTCAAACAAGTAACAGCAAAACACTCAAAAAAGCACTTCTCGAGATGATGATAATTGTTGTTTTAAGGGGCCTAACATCTAGGTTATCGGCCCCTAATACTAACTACATACTAGAAGAAGAAGAAATGGTAAACAAATAAAGGATAAGGCAAATAAAGGACAGGAAGAAAAGAAATGCCCTCAACCCTCGAAGAATGAGGATTGAGGGAAGGAAGGAGAGCCATGAAAGGCAGATATGAAAGGAAAAGAGGAGAGGGCCCGCCCCAAGGTCAGAGGAGAAAGGGGACAAAACCGACCCAGCTCAGGAATCCCTCGGGGTCGCCAACTCCCAAACTCACCAGTCGTGAGCCCCTGAGGGTGTAGCATTATCCAGGGAGCACCAGAAGTGGTGAGGCTACACTCACCCTGTCTCCTTGAGGGCCTTGTGGAGAAGGCAGGCGATAACATGAAAAGTAAAAGAAGGCTGACCCCTCGAAGAATGAGGGTATCAAGAAAGATGAGACAAGGGCCAGTTAAGGCGGGAAAGTGAAATACTCCCTAGGCCTCGGATACCCTAATACCGTCGGGATTGGAAGAGAATAAGAGTTGACCAAGTGAGGTTGACAGGATAGAAGATGGAAAGGAGCCCGGCACAAGAAAGTGGAAGCAATGCCGGAGTCAGCTGGGGTCCCGTGGTTGCCAACCCACGACCCACTAGATGTGAGCCCCTGGGGGGACTTCTCAAGAATAAGATCCGTTATCTTGTTGTGTAATGAACAATAATATTACCGTATGTGTTAAGTAAACTATGTAAATATTTCTTCATTTTTTATGAAATAAAAAACATGTCTTTATTTTATTTTATTCGTAAATCATTAATTTTTTATCAATCTGGCTCGCTTCGAAACAGCATCATAAATTTACGGCTCCCAAAGTTAATGTTATTGGCCACCTCTGTTATATTGGTTTTAGGGATGAAATGAAGGTCTCTGTAGCAAATTGTTTAAAGATGTAGCTCATAATTTTATGGCCCTTGATTTCGGAGATATCGAGTTTTTAGTTTGGGGGGGGGGGCACCGATACACTTTTCTTTTATCAAAAACGATGAATCTTGTTGTTGTTTGAGTCTTCAGTCTTTTGACTGGCTTGATGCAGCTCTCCTTGCCTCCCTGTCCTGAGCTAATCATTTCATCTCTACATAGCTACCACACTCTACGTCCAAGGCAATCTGTTTAACATATTCTAACCTTGGTCTGCCCCTACAGTTCTTGTCCTCGACCCTTCCTTCCATAACTAAGCTTGCTATTCCTGGGGGTCTTAGTATGTGTCCTACCAACCTCTTTCTTCTCTGCATTAGCAGTCGCCAGAAACATCTCTCCCCTCCCAATAGTCTTAATACCCCTTCGTTTGTAACCCTATCTACCCGTCTTCTCTTCATCATTCTCCTGTAACACCACATTTCAAACGCTTAATACCAATTTTTGTTTAAATTTTCTATTATATTGGTTTAACGGCTAAAATGTCCCATCAAGGTGAAATAAGGTTTCTGTAGCTATTTTAGAACTATAGTTTGGTTGGTTTGGGGGTAATTTTCAATAATCCCACCAGAGTGGTGATTAATTTATAGAGAATAGCGGGTAGCGACTGGTGCAGGTTACCGTCAGCGATCTGTGCCCCGTGGTGAAGAAGGTGTTGCAAACACCCAGAGGAATTAACCAACCGAGGTGAAAATTCTACGACCTGATCGGAATCGAACCCAGTTTGGCTTGATGAGAGGAAAACAGCTTGAACACTGCCCTCGAGTGTAGAGGTTGATTCATAGTTTTAAATTAATTTGATTTGAAAATAGACAGCGTTAAATGCGATAGGTTTTACGCCTTTCAGAACATATTTAGCATTTCAAAACGTATTTTAGTTACAGTGTATTATGTAACATCAATACTGCTAATCAGCTCTAAATTTCGTCTGGCTGCGTGGCTCAGGGGTAACGTTCTCGCTTGCTGAGCCCAAGGTTGCAGGTTCGAAACCTGGCGCAGTCAGCTGGCATTTGAGGGTGCGCAAATGCGAGGGAGCCGTGTCAGTACATTTACTGGCAAAATTCCGGCGTCTCTAAAAGCCAGTGTACTTAAAAGGGACGTAAAACTAATAACATTATTATTATTATTATTATTATTATGCTCTAAATTTCTATTGTGTTGGCAACGCTGTTGTGTGGACTTTTCTTTCATACATTACTAGCAACCTATCCCGGCTTCGCCCGTGAACAGTTATGAATGCATCACCTGATAAGCGCTTATTTTTTCGATGTCGATGAACTACGACCTATATCCGTTTTACGTCTCGACATGATGTGTTAAAATCACTGACTGGACTATTAATTATATTATCATGGAGATGTGCAACGAATTCTTGTCAGACGTAATTTAAGAATGGCGAGGTGCATGAAACACAAATCCCCTTTCGTCTAATATTAACTTGACTGTGAATTTTGCGGAATGATAAGTTCATAGGCGAAATGAAGAAAAGCCGCGTTGCACTTCCAGGGAAACTCCAAACTCAACCACTCTTATCTAAAGTCTTAACTCAACACGACTCGACAGTTTGCTGCTGGCTGTATCTAGGGTAATAGGGTCGCCCGCCAGCTAGACTCGTAAACTGTCGCCTCAGTCATTGAATGGAGATTGTTGGAAGAAATGAAAACGTAAAAACACTTATAGTGGGTGATGTATTGAAGATAGGGATACGCTCTCGCGGATTCTTTTGTAAAACATTTCATGCTGAACAATTCTTACACTCATAGTATATTGATTTTTTTAACGGTTTGCCCAGCGTAAGCTTTAAATGAGCACGGACGCCATGTGTTATTTATTGAACTTTTCACTGAAATCGTTACTGCTTGGCTTCCTTTGATCATAAATAAATTATTTCCTTCAGAAACCTTACTCGAGATATCCTTTACAGAATGGTGAAAACCGCATCAAAATCTCGAGATTACCCGTGACATGCTAGAATCGGAGACTTTGTTTTATACTGTCTGTCTGTTAGGTAGTCAGCCCGAAGGCTGGTTGGATCCTCAAAAAGTACCGCCGTTACTTTATGTGAGTAGATACCCACAAAAACCCAAGGCAGCGGTATTTTGAGGCGTTCTAGGCAAGAAGAGGTGTGAGGTAGTTTTCCATTGCTTTCCTCACTGAGTCAGAACAGTAGTCCTAACCCTATGAGTAGAACCTTTCACAGCATTCACAGGCACTGACTGTGCCCTGAATGTCATTACTAAGCACCACCCATACCTCAGTAGCTTCCATATAATCACAGCCATGAGTGAGACTGAGACATCCACGAAAATCTCCCACTGTATATTTCTTCGAAATTTCATTTCCTGTCCTCATTTCATAATATTAATACTAGATCTGGCTCTTCCCTCGCTATTCCCGTTAACCACTCTTCCAAGTACAATAAATCCTTCGTTGTGACTGGGTCGCGACTTTGGAATACACTCCCAGCTGACGTAAAGAAATGCAAGACCTACACAAAATTTAAGACTGCTTGCAGAGATTTCCTTTTGAACACCGCTGACTGTTTCGTGTGACTGGTGATGAATGATAGACAGCATGATTGAGCCATAATGGTATATAAATAAAAATTAAAATACCCAGTTATTTACTAGATCTAACACTATTACTTACTATTATTATTATTATTATTATTATTATTATTATTATTATTATTATTATTAGTATAAGCATTATTATTATTATTGTTTCAGGTAACAATTTTATATGTTTCTTTGTTTGATGTGCATTGCTATCTTTATTTTTTATTATTATTCTAACTTAATTTCTAGTTTACGTATCTTATTCAATGGCAGTATTTGTGTATTTTATTATAACTATGTGGTTAAGTGTAAGAGAGGGCCACGAGCCCTAACTTCGCCACTGCAAAAGACATAAATAAATAAATAAACAGACAAATGCAAATGTACTGTATTCATCAAGAGATGGCAAACAGGCCAAGTAGAGATAATGTTCCTTCTTTGTGCAAACTGGGCTAAAACAAAACGGTTGTAAACATTAAACAAGAATACAAAATCATTGCTGAAAAAACTCCTTTTTCTTTTTCCGAAACTCATCCCAATTTGATTGGTGTTTGTCCTTCCACTGTCACTGTTATTGTTAACATAAACAAGGAAGCACACTTTGTATATTTAGGCTAAAAGCAACTGTTATAGATTTCTATACAACATTCCGGAAATAAGCGTAACTTAAATTAAGCGTTGACCTTTCATTTAAACTTTTATTCTTATCTCGAGTCTACTTTGGTTAGCCAATTAATCTATTATTCGCTTATTCAATTAATCGATTGAACGGTCGGTGGATTAATCAGCTTCGATTAATTTCAATTTATTCGATTAATCGACTGTTAATCGATTAACCGAATGTCGTTTATTACCAGCCTACTAACCACTAACAATATTTTAACAAAATCACATATAACCAACAAATGTTGATAAATGTAACTAAATAAGTGTTTATATTATAAATATCATCACCCATACTTGTGTGGCTTCGGTGGCGTAGTCGGTAGCATGCTGAGCTTCTATGCCCAAGATAGCGGGTTCAAACCCGGCCGGGGCGTGGTGGCTCAGCGGTCTAGCTGTATGCCTCTCACCAAGGCGGTCAGGGTTCGATTCCCGGTCAATGCATGTGAGATTTTCGAAGTGAAATGCCATGTCCTGTGGTTTGGATTCCACGTTAAAAGGAGGTCCCGTGGCTCATAATCACAAGATTCACGGTCACGTAAAACTACAATCTTCCTTCCTTCAAACCCGGCCGAAGTCGTCGGATTTTTTAAGAGCATTAAAATCCCCCCGTATGCCTTCCTTCGGAGGGGAAGTAAAGTCATAGATTTATGGCATGTTAAAGAACCTTCCACTAATTACACCTGTGTGAAGCTAAATTGGATAGCCTACTTTAGGAATGTAAACAACGCTCTTAGGTTTCTACGTTCGTTGCCGACTGCGGTGGCGTCTAGTAGCTAAATGCTGAACTAGGCCTATCGTTGACCGTGGCGTTTGGCGGCAAAAGTAGGAACTATTTGAAAAATTCAAAGTTGCAGTCCTTACTTGAATTGAAATACAGACACAACACACACAATAATACAGCCATCACAATTAACACCGGTTATCAGACACATTCTACACACACCCAAAAGTACAAGGGGCTACATGATCGCGTTGTCGCAGCCCCTAAACTGAGGAACCAACCAACCAACCCATACTTGTAGACATAGATTTAATAGCCTAAGTGTAAAGGATCTGATGATGGTCGCTTGGCGATGGAAGCTGGTCATCCAAGTGTAAGTTATTTATTAATCGCATGTATTTTTTTCATGTTTAGGGAATCGCTCATTACAATTGAGTACCATTGAGTCGACCGACTGAAAAGCGTCACATTTCGTTTATTAAGGCAACACCCAACAAGTAGTTCTGTGAAAAACTGTACTGCCTATTTTCATATATCCTACTTATGTTAATTGCCTCTATCAACATACAAAATTTCACTTTGATTGAAGTAATAGATTCGTAGATATTGAGAGTTGTCTAAATATTTCGGATGGTCGCCATTTTGGATTTTTATATATGTAAGGCTTAGAGTTATGTACTGTTACATGAAGATTATTGTGTACGTGTAGTATTCAAACTTCAATCGCATGATTAGGACACAGGAAATATAAACGAGATTTTAAAATTTCGCACAGCTACCGTCTTGTGCTTATGAAAGTAGTTGAAATCATTCAGATGCCAGTGGATTATAATTTGTATAAGCATTTACTGTACCAAGTTTCACTGCGCTCGGATGGTTAAATCGTGAGAAACGTGCATTTAAATATTTATATATCGCCATGTTGGATTTGTGCTCACCAGGTTATTGAAAGTCCCATAGGTGAACTTACGTTCATAGCATCTATCAACATACAATATTTCAGTTTGATTGCTGTTTTATATTAATAGATATTGAGAACCGTCAAAATATTACTGTTGGTCGTCATGTTGGGATTTTTATATATGTAGGCCATAGAGTTATGTACTATTAGATCACGATTATTACGTAGGTTCATTATTGAAACGATCACTTCGATCGCATGATTAATACACAAGAAATAAAAACTTAATTTTAAGATTTCCGCAGCCGCCAATTTGAAGTTATGTAAACAATTGAACTAAATTAGATGCCAGTGCATTAGAAGGTGTATAGACATTTACTGTACCATATTTGACTGCGCTCGGATGGTTAAATCGCGAGAAAAGTCTATTCAAATGTTTCAGATTCACTTGGCCGCCATGATCGTTTTGAACTTTACATGTTTTTGAAAATTTCATAGATGAACTTACAGTAGTACCGTCTATGACCGTACAAACTTTCAGAGTGATATCAGTAATAGTTTCAGAGATATAAAATGCCGGTGAAATATTTCCCACAGCCGCCATGTTGGATTGGTGAGACGTAATAAGATTTGAAGGGACGGTCGGGGTCGGCCAAAATGGTGCTATGACCTCACCGAGTTTCACTGGAATCGCTCCAGCCTTTAGAAGTTATTAGGGACACACACACATACGGTAGGCTACGCACACACATAGGCTTCACACACACACACACACACACACACACACACACACGCGCGCACACACAAACACACACACGCGCGCGGACAAACGGTGATTTCATAAGCCTATTTTTTTTTCATAAATGTTTATAGGCTAAACATGGCTTCCAACACGATAACTCATCGGTGGTTTGAGTCAGTTAGTGGACACAGTAATAGTGACGACGTTGTTATTCTGCTGTGCGAGCAATAACGTCTACTGCACAAATTCTTGAAAATGAACCCCTTCATTCCAGATAGCCGGCACTTGTGCTATCACACTGCACTAGTGACCTATGGAAATGAGGAACATGATATAATGAGTGTTTTGTGGCGGCCCAGCGCTAAAAGCACGTCATATAAACTGCTCGTGGCTCAATAAAGTCAGCTGTGCCAATGCAAAAAGTAACCGCCCATAACAAGCATTGCGTTATTGCTGGTCGTATGTTAGTAGTCATTATCGCTAAGTGCGCTCACAGTTCTGGACCTGTGCGGGGTTATCACTTGGGCTCGGATTTTTAGGTAAATAAATATTGTTTTATGTAAATACATATTTTAAACTTTTTTTTTCTGTATTTACATAAATTCCTGCTTTTCACTTATTAGCACGTTAAAATACATAATATTTACATTTTTAAATCAGTGTGCTAGTATAGCAACAATATCCACTTTGCAATATATCAAATCAATACGGGAAAATCTAGAAGAATGACAAAAGTCATAGATATTCAGTCTGCTAGATCTTTCAGTTTTTTGCATTTTCGTTCTGTGTTACTTCAACGGGAAAGAACCTGTGAGCTATCTAATCTTCATGCAGAGCGTATGTCAGTGTCACTTACATGCAGTTCATTTCTGGCACTGTGAAGTGTAAGCATTTCTACGATGTCTGAAGTAAAAGGAACTACAAGCGATCGTCTGCAGCAGTATTTTGCAGAATTTAAGGATAATTTTACTTCTGATGAGGGCGTTCTGTTCTGCCAACCGTGTGGGAAAGCAATCAAGGCTGAACAGCGATCTCAAGTTACACCACACCTCGAGGGCAAGAAACCTATTGCCGCAGTTTCGCGCCTTCAGAAGAAGTGTTTCGCGAATAACCGTCGGTCATTTGTGATGGACAACCTGAGGATGTATCTCGTTGTGAATTGTAATTCTTCAGCAGTCGGTGAGGCATAGCATAATTGCATTCGTGAGTGCTGCAAATTGTTTATATTCACATTAATAAACTAAATTATAAATAAATATTTCTACTTTTTTGTCACATATTTCAGGTATTTTTAATACATAAAAAATAAATATTCTTCCGATTTTTAGCACCTAAAAATCCGAGCCCTATTTATCACTAGGTCAGAAGAATGAGCTTTAGGAATACACAAGAGAAATAATAAATGAGGCTGTGATGTTGCAGAACCAAAGCACAGAATCATGTATTATGTCTTATCCATCATCATCTTATCATATATATTATTTCAGTAGTATAGATCCCTCCTGCGACGCTCACAAGCCACCGATCGTGACAAATGAGCATTCAACTGAAAGAGAATAGACATTAGCAGTGACGTGTTGCGCTCTAATTTCATAAATATCCATAATTTCTTTAAAAATGACTTTTAAAAAATGTACGAAGTGTGCGATTTGCAGATACTGTTGATGTAAGGAAATACGCTCCATAATTGCTGTCCACTTCACTCTTTTGGCCGCTTTGTTGTCTGATTCATGTCATTTTAACATTCTGATGTATTTCCTTTATCATTTTGCATGGATTTCAGAAACAGTAAATCAAAAGAATGAGTACTCAAAACGTATAATTTCATAAATATCGAATAACTGGTGAGTGTTATGACGATCGAATTTTAGTGATTGCCTTCTTAAGTTAGGGAACGTAGAATTTGGAATTCTAACTAAAATGTAAATAGTGAGTGTTTTATAATCATTCGGTTTAAATAAAAACATAACAACCTTTCTCCTTAAGTCTCTCATTATAAACCTATTGGGGAAAGTGTGGTTTATGAACATGCACGGGTCCGCTATAGTCGATCCATATTATAACAAGAACGTTGTGTATCAAAAATTGAGCATGTTGAGATTTTCGGTTAAGAAGGTTGGATATCATCACACAGTCACATTGCAAACCTAATATTAGTCAATTTCTAAAGAAAGCACGGAGAATTTTGGGTTCGAAAGTTGGCTTCCCTGCAAGGAAGTTGTACATCAACAAAGATGGCGGATGTTGGGAATTTGAATGTGTCGCCAAGCTCTTCTTTAGCACTGAATAAGAGCAGGAAAATGAAGATAAATCAATTTCAGTGGAAGAACAATGTGCGGAAGCGACAGAAGGATAGTGGCAAAGTGTATACAGCAACTTCAGGGCGTGCAGTTGAACAACAAAAAAGTGACAGTCAGTCTGAAAGACTAGACTTTGTATCATTTTAAATGCTACAAATGCTGAAAAATGCTAGAAAGGATGCATAATACTTATCTTGCTTATCTTGTTTCAAATTACTTGCGAACGCCAAGGGCAAAGCAAGGTCAAGCGCGCGGGATGCCGTCATGCTCACCAGAGCACGCGGGGACGTGCCCCTTCCATCCAGTCTAAAACCACTTAGAGTGGGCGATGTATTGAAGATAAGAGATATGCTCTCGCGGACTGTTTTGTAGAAATTTTCATGCTGACCAATTCTTACGCTCATAGTACATTGATATTTTTAACGGTTTGTCCAGCGTAAGCTTAAGAAGCGCACGGACGCCAAGTTTGTTTTCGACTTTTTCACTGAAATCGTTACCGCTTGGCTTCCTTTGATCATACATAAATTATTTTCTACAGAATCTTCCCTCGAGATATCCTTTACAGTGTTGAAAACCGCATCAAAATCCATCCAGTGGTTCTCGATATTACCCGTGACATCCAAGAATCGGGGATTTTTGTCTTATACAAACGAAGTAGAGATTGTCGGGGAACACATGCACCAAGCGGTACTGTGACGTCACACACCTCAGTGCATCTGGGTACATTTCGTCCCGTCACCGTAACGTAACGCCAGACCCCAGCGTAACGACGAAGTCGACAAGATCATTTTAAATGATAAAACATTGTCCAAGTAAGGTAAGAGAGGAATGTTGTGTGTCAATCAGCTGCTCAAAACACTGAGCACTCCAACAACAACGATACTGCTATTTTTCATTATCTTCCTAAAAGGGATTATAGCATATTTGTTGCACGGTGCCACTGATGTAGGCCTACTCGCCGAGCTGTCTCCTTGCTGCTCTTCTCTATTGCATAATAGCCTACCTTGTTTTTTTTTTTATCGAAGAAACATGGCCTGCATTATCCTTGCGTTTCGAAACATATCATGTAAAAGCAGCAAATAGTGAAAGATCTAAGATGGTTACAGCCTTAGAGCCAAGAACACTCTTTATCCTTCTCTGGGATATCACGAGGATTTGGTTGGCAATATGTAAGCAATCCTGGAATACTGTATATCGTATAGCTCTTCCCCTACGGCAACATAACCTCACTATTTTCCAATATTTTGTTCAATCCGATACAGCAAATGAGATTACGTTCCAGTGAGAGATGGCGGCGCGCTGAACCTGTGTAATGGCGCCGAGAGCGGGAACTTTTCTCAGCGACAAGAACCAACTCTTGTTGCCATTGTTGTTACATCTTGGGGATTTGTCTGTTAGCCTGTATTCCTGTAATGACTGCATTGATGTGTGTAACTGTATTAGGTGATGATGATTGTTGTTTTAAGGGGCCTAACATCTAGGTTATCGGCCCCTAATGGTTTGGGTGATAGTGAAAGATGAGATGAGAATGAAAACTATAACTAATACTAACTACAGACTTACAAACTAGAAGAAGAAATGGTAAACAAATACAGGATAAGGCAAATAAAGGACAGGATGAAACGAAATGCCCTCAACCCTCGAAGAATGAGGATTGAGGGACTTGGAAGGAGGGAGAGCCATGAAAGGCAGATAGGAAAGGGGAAAGAGGAGAGGGCCTGCCCCAAGATCAGAGGAAAAAAGGGACAAAACGGACCCAGCTGAGGAATCCCTTAGCGTCGCCAACTCCCACACTCACCAGCCGTGTGCCCTTGAGGGTGTAGCACTATCCAGGGTGCACCAGAAGTGGTGGGGCTTCATACACTCTGCCTCCATGAGGGCCTTGAGCAGAAGGTAGGAGATGACATGAAAAGAAGGCTGACCTCTCGAAGAATGAGGGTATCAGGAAAGATGAGACAAGGCCCAATTAAGGTGGGAAAGTGAAAGACTCCCTAGGCCTCGGGGTCGGAAGAGAACAAGAGTTGACCAAGAGAGGTCGACAGGAACGAAGAAAGTAGGTGTCCCGGGACTTGAAGTAAGGTACTATCCCGGCATTTGCCTGGAGGGAGTGTGGAAATACTGCACTCAGGATAGCCGCCGTCAGCGCCTGGATGCGAACCTACGATCTCTGAGCTTGCTGGTGGTGCATGATTTAACCAACACAATTATTTCACAGAATATGGGAGAGAAATGCAATAGGAGAGCTCTAGAAGATTTATTTTATTTAGTCTAATCGTATGGTGAGTACAACAAGGAATTCATAAGTCCAGGTCCAAGTTCTTCAACCACAGAGCAGCACTTTCTGATAGATGAAAGAGGTCGCTGGGGCTTCCGGAGTAGGCATGAAGAGGGCAGCGCAGGATGACATGGTCCATGGTCTGCTCCTCTTCACGGCATTCACATATTGGAGAATCAATCCAGTCCCACTTATGGCGCCCATGCCCAGTTCTCAGTCTGTGGAGGCGACACCAGAGTTTTCTTAGTTTTTATCTAGAAGATAAAAGAGACTGAAAGACTGGACTTTATATCATTTTAAATGTTAGCAGCCGAGTACCAAGAAGGCAGTGCGAGAACAGAGTTTCAAGATTCTATTTTGTTTCTTCACTGCCTACTTGATTGTTCTCGCACTGCCTTCTTGATACTCGGCTGCTACATCGTACTATGACGTCACACACTTCAGTGCATTCTCGGTACATTTCGTCCCGTCACCGTAACGTAACGCCAGACCCCAGCGTAACGACGAAGTCGACAAGATCATTTAAAATGATAAAAATGCAAAGAAGAATTGAACAAGGAATTCTGAAATAACACATACACTTTGGATATGTAAAACATAAACTCACCTCGCTCAGCCCGCTGCATGTGACGTCACCAGGGTTAGAATAACGCCGCGGCGCCGACGGTGAGACTAACGGGGAGCGAGCGCTGCAATGAACTGCTGTTCCGATCCATGGTATGTCCTATCAGCCGGCGGCTGTTTGGATCCTCAATAAGCATCGATGTAGATTTTTTTTAGCGTATGGCTTTTAGTGCCGGGAGTGTCCGAGGACATGTTCGGCTCGCCAGTTTTGTAGCTGCTTCGAGACGGACACCCAATGGGTGAGCTACAAGTACCGATGGGGAGGAAAGTGGGAACGAAAGGTCGAGGAGTTGGAAGGTAGTGGCTGTGGCCTATAGTTAGGGACCAACCCCGGCATTTGCCTGGAAGGAAGATGGGAAACCACAGAAGACCATCTTCAAGGTTGCCGGCGGGGAGATTCGAACCTCCTCGCCTCCCGGATGTGAGCGACTACCAGCAGTCATGCCGTAACGACCTCGGCTAACTCGCCCGGTATCGATGTAGATTATGATACAGGATCATTATCTATGTGCGCCTCGATAAACTCGGCAAGCTACGCCGGTGTTGACTGGCGCAGTTCGCGGGTGCGCGTACACGGTTCAGCCAGTGGTAGGCGAGCACTTTTACACTTTTACCAAACCTGTTCAATAATGTGTAATTACAGTGCTCATAGTGTGCTGGCCTCGTGGTGTTAGGGTAGCGCGCCTGCCTCTCACCTGGAGGCCTTGGGTTCGATTCCTGGCTCCCTCAGGGATTTTAGGAACTGATGCGGGGGCTGTAACGGGGTGCACTCAGCCTCGTGAGAACAATTGTGTAGCTGTCTGACAGTGAGACAGCGCCCCGGTCACGAAAGCTAAGATGAACGGCCGAGGGAACCCGATGCGCTGACCAACTGTAGGCCAAATGGATGGGCAGCGGTCGCTTGTTAGGCCTAGGCCCTTCATGGGCTGTAGTGCTAGGGGTTATTATTTTATTTATTCAGTGCTCATAGTCGATGCTGAAAATGTCCTCCCTCTCTTGTTACACACGCCTGACATCTTCTGATGAAATAATGGACGACAATCTCACCTAATTTTTGTTTTGTAAGAACACAACGTTGTCTGTTAACTTTTTATTATTTACGGAGCCTGTTTCCTTGAATCGTTTAGCGAGCCTCCTAATTGTACTGGCATTAGGCACAGGTCTTCCTGGAAACTTGATTCGAAATTTTCGTCTTGTTTCAGAACAAGACTTCCTGCTTTTCATACACGAATTATGGATATATACATGTTCGCGAAAAGTGAGTTGGTATCTAGGCATGACCAACAATCACAGAAATCACAATACTCACTAAACGTGCAACACTTAAGTCTAAGCTTTGCAGATACACGTCCATATGAATGACAAAACACGTGTGAACTAACGATATGAGTCAGCGTAGCGCGTCACCATCGGCTGAACCGTGTGCGCGCGTCCATGATCTGCGCCAGTCAAAGCCGACTTAACATGCCGTGTTTATCGGGGTGCACATAGATAATGACCCTGTAGAAATCCCAAATATTGAGCGGGATCAATCTAACAAATGAATTGTAGAGTTTTATTTTGCATGTTGCAACTAACTTCTCGCTGCCATTGATTTGCTTTCTGGGTCTTACCTCGGTAGTTCCACCATAATCACAGTCATGGATGAGACATCGATGTGAAGACTTCGCTCTAGCTTGTGGAATTGGAACAGTCATCAGCGACAGCTCACAAGCTAGATCATAGAGACAAGAGCTGCCCACGATGTGTTAGCGACGTTGTGAAGGTAAAGCAAGCACTGTATTGCAGGGGCGTATATACAATATTTTCGTGGGGGGGGGCTGATTAACCTGTAAAATTGTGAGTATTCTCAGGGGATTGTCACCGCTCAATGCCCGGAAATAGCAACCAATATCTTAGAGCATACTACTTTGTGTAATTATTTTAGATAAGAGTTAATTGTAAAGTTCTAAGTTTATATAGCCTACAATTAGTGGCAATACCAAAAAAGTTGTAAAATACAACAAATCACACAAATAAAATTGTATACTTAATGGATTTTCTATTATGGACTCTGGAGTATGTTGTTGTTGTTTGAGTCTTCAGTCTTTTGACTGGATTGATGCAGCACTCCATGCCTCCCTGTCCTGAGCTAATCGTTTCATCTCTACATAGCTACCACACCCTACATCCGAGGCAATCTGTTTAACATATTCTAACCTTGGTCTACCCCTACAGTTCTTGTCCTCGACCCTTCCTCCCATAACTAAGCTTGCTATTCCTGGGTGTCTTAGTATGTGTCCTACCAACCTATCTCTTCTCTTCATTAGCAGTCGCCAGAAACATCTCTCCTCTCCCACTCGCCATAATACCTCTTCGTTTGTAACCCTATCTACCCATCTGATCTTCATCATTCTCCTGTAACACCACATTTCAAATGCCTCAATTCTCCTCTTTTCTGCTGCACCAATAGTCCAAGTTTCACTTCCATAGAGCGCCACGCTCCAGACAAAGGCTTTCAAAAATGACTTCCTAATACCTAAATCTATATTCGATGTCAACAGATTTCTTTTTTGTAGAAATTCTTTCCTTGCCTGAGCCAACCTACTTTTTATATCCTCTTTGCTTCGTCCATCACTGGTTATTCTGCTTCCTAAGTAACAGAAGTCTCCTACTTCCTTCAGATTTTCACCGGCCAATTTGATCTCCATAGAGGTTTCTGATTTATTTCGGCTGCATTCCAGTATTTTTGTTTTTGTTTTACATTTATTAAGTTTCATCATGAATTCTTTCCGTAAGACGGAGTCCATACCATTCAAAAACTCATTCAAATCCTCAGGCTTGTCGGCCAAGATGACGATGTCATCAGCAAATCTCAGAGTTGAAATTATTTCTCCTTGAATCTTCACTCCCACTTTAAATTTTTCTCCAATTTCCTTCATTGCTTGTTCAATGTAAATATTGAAAAGTATGGGTGATAAGTTGCAGCCTTGCCTTACACCTTTCTGAATACCAGCTTCTCTCTCATGTCCTTCAGCTCGAATGACTGCTGTCTGGTTTCTGTGTAGATTGTATATCACCCTCCTATCCCTGTATTTTATTCCATCATCATCATCATCATCATTTCCCTGTACTTTATTCCAATAGATTTCAAAATGTCAAACAATTTAGTATGAATGGTAAATATCTAAATAATTGTCAATTTACTAAGCTGCAAAGTAAACTTTATATATATATATTACAAACTGATAATTTATTTCTCAAAAGTACCGTGCTGTGGTATTCTCAGTCTTGCCTCACAAGGCTGAGTGTACCCCGTTCCAGCCCTCAGACCAGAATTAAAATTTCGTGGCAGAGCTGGGAATCGAATTCAGACCTCCGGGGTGGCAGCCAAGAATGCTAGCCACTACACCACGAGGTAGTCTAATTTCAATCTTAATATTGTTTATAACTTAGCCAATAAGTTAAGATTAGGGTACAACAAAATTTACAATTATTTTATGCTTCTACCAAAGCCACACTTTCTTAATATCTATTGGCTTTTTTTTCGGGGGCGTTGGGAGCTGGAGCCCCCACAGCTCCCCCCTTATATGTTCCCCTGCTATATTGCAGTGTGACGTCAGGCAACAGCGCAACGTGTGAGCTGACTAGGAACGACAATAATAGCTATGCTGGTCTTCTCTCTCTATTTCCCCTCCAATGCACACAGCTGTGTGGTAGCCGTGTGTTTTCAGCCGGTCAACATAAATGTTCAGTAGCTGTTACCGCGGAGGTCTAGGTTCAATTCCCGACTCCGCCAAGATATTAGAATCTTTGCGTGAGAACTGGAACAGGGTACACTCAGCCTCGTGAGGCAAAACTGAGAAGAGCTGGATTCGATTCCCACATCAACCATCCTGGAAGTGATTTTCCGTGGTTTTCCACTTCTACTCCAGGTAAATATCGCGATGGTTCCTAACTTAAGGCCACGGCCGCCTCCTTCCCATTCCTCAACTGAATTACAAATACACGCACTAATATAGCAATCATAATTACACACGTTATCAGACAAATTCCGTACATACCCAAGTTAACGCAGCTGACCCAAGCCCCCTTGTGCACACAGCAATTGTCCCTGCTAATAAGCTGCCAAACAGCGGGAAGTTGTGCTGGACATGTATAAGTTAGTGTTTGGAGGAAGGCGAGTGACATCACAATTCTGGTGAATCATATCTCTGGCGGGGAGTTATGACGGACATCGAACACCACTCTCGCTGCCACAATGTCACGCATAACTCATTGCGCGGCGCACGGTGACTGCAGCAGACCGCAACAATGTCCGTGTCTGAGGGCAACGCCTAGACCATGCCTCACATTCCAGGACATTCAGCCAGGAATATTAAACTAATTACTTACCTAACAATAAACTGTAACCAACTAGTGTTTAATTCAACTTTATAAAAACACGAACGATAAATCGCTGATACTTACGGAAATAATGAATCGTGCCCATGGTCCATTTAAACGGCATCTTGCGACAGATACTTCACGGACCATTGGCTTCTTGATGAAGAATGCAGTACGGAAAGACGCAGCGATATAAACGTCCAGTCGCGTTATGAACGCCGTACCCATGATATTTTATGAGGTTATGATTTTGAACCCAGACTCAAATAGTCTGTCACTTTATACGCTGTTTGTGGTCCAGCGGTTGTGCACGAAATGAGTTGTCAAATGTTTGGAAAAGCGATATCGTGACATTAGTGACAGAAGCCTATCTCCAATTAATTCTATAAACTCATTACAGCATTTTATATGATAAAATCGGATCGTAAAATCAGATTCGTTACAATTATCACAACGTTCGAGCTGTGTAATACACGAGATGTTCTTATTATTGTAGAGTGTAGTGTGGACGCATATTGTCACCAGTGTGCGTATCCAGGTTGATAATTCTCGACTGGGTGCGTGGCGCAGTGGTAACGTTCCCGAATCCTGGCGCAGTTGGCATTCAAAATAAATAAATAAATAAATAAACCCATTATAGTCCCTTTAGGGCAAGGGCCAACTACCGATTCGTAGGGCAAGCTCAATTTGACTCGCACGGTGAGCTGGTCCGTGCGGGTGAAAATTTACATTTTAACCTTAGGCATGTAAACTAACAAGATAGATATTAATCATTTATCACTGATCTGGACTGGCTAAGTCTTTTAATATGTCTCTCCACTTGTTTCTGTCTCTTGTCCATCTTGCGCCTAATGTTCTCGTGAAATCGTCAGACCATCTTCGCCTTGGACGACCTCTGCTCCTCTTTTCAATTCGGGCATCCCACACTGCGGTGTCATGTTTTAGTCTGGTTGCAAGACCTCCCCACTTCCATTTTAGTGTCCTTGATTGTCTCGCCACATCATGAGTTTTTGTCTTCTTTTTAAGTTCTGCATTTGTCACTCTATCACTCCATTTGATGTCGACAATCCGTCTCGGCATCTTTGTAGTATTTCTGTTTCCCTTTGTGTGCATGCCAATTATTATTATTATTAGCTTAAACACATAAACGCATAAAGTTATAACAAGTACAATAAAAATACACTATGACAATCGACAATATATATACAGGTGATTTCATAAATTCATGTCCAGATTGTTCAACCACTGCACAGCCTGATCTGAAGCCTTCAGGAACTCACCCATGGATCCGGAGAACGCTCTTCTTTCGCACTCCGTAACAATGTGATGAATTGTCTGTTCCACTTCACCACAATCACAAAGAGGGGAAGATTTTAAGCCCCACTTATGAAGTAATGATGGTAGGTCAAAGCCAGGAGGAGGATGGTTTGCATTAAATAAGGGCTGCCACTCATGAGGTACTTTGACGCACCATTCACTTTCCCATTCTTTTGTGGCACTGACGTTACTTAAAATGAGTTCTTGAGCTGTTTGAATGGGTGGAGACCTGGACTTCAGACGATGAAATCCTCCAATTACGTCACCATGAATAGGGAGAGACTGGTTCGCTGTTATTTTATGGAATTCTCGGACCAAGTTCTTCATACTTCTAAGTCTTGGAGGTTCGAGGTGACTTAATACAGGCAACCAGAATACAGGAGTGGCCAGAAATGATTCGCATAGTCAGATTCAGAACAACATCGATCTTCCGAACATGTGAGCTGTTCATCCAGACCGTAGAACAATATTCCGCTGTAGAATAAACTAGCCCAATAGCTGAAGTGCGGAGTGTGGGAGCAGAAGCTCCCCAAGTAGAACCAGCGAGTTTGTGAAGAATGTTGTTCCTCGTCCTCAGTTTAGCAGCATGCCCTTGTTTGGCATCCATAGATTAGCACTTGTATGACACAGCTTTCTAGTACTGTATTTCTAGTTTTATCTTCAATTGGAGAGATTCATTTTGGAAAATGAACTTCAAACTCCAAACCTTATCCTATGCCATGCAGTATCAGTAGATTTACTAGCACGTTAAAGATCCTCTTGGGGGAAAATTCTGGCATCCCGGCGTCAATAAAAGTGGTAATAGTTAAAAGGGACGTTAATACTCCATAACATTGAAATTATCATCATAATCAATATTATTATCATTATTCTTTAATCGTATCGGCCTCCTAGATACTACGTCATTTCAACTGTCTTCTGTGGACGTCAAACAGCGTATAAACTGACAGACGATTTGAGTCTCGATTCAAAAACATAACCTCATACAATATCATGGGTACGGCGTTCATAACGCGACTGGAAGTTTATATCGCTGGCAAATGATCTCGTTGTTCTGCCCTTTAAAACAACAATCATCTTCGTCGTCAATATTTTCCCCGTTAATTATGTTGAGCATAAAATAGAGTTCTACCTGGATGTAAAGTTTGTGAAAGGGTAGTCCAGCTATGGTATCATTGGAATACATTAATACTGCAATGTGTGTTAAAACATAGCCTAATACCACTCAGTTACCTCCTGGTGTGGCGGATTGAGTTCTTGGCTGTCACCCCCGTCGGCCGGGTTCAATTCCCGGCTCTGCCAAGAAATTTAATTCTGGTGTGAGGGCTGCAACGGGATACACTTAGCCTTGTGAGGCAAATATGAGAAGACGAGGGATCGATTCCCACCTCAGCCATCTTGGAGGTAGTTTTCCGTGGTTTCCACTTCTACGCTAGGCGAATGCCGGGATGGTTCCTTTCTTAAGGCCACGGCCTCTTCCTTCCCATCCTCATCTGAATTACAAATACACACACTAATACAGCCATTACGATAACACAGGTTACCAGACAAAAAAATCCACACGCACCCAAGCACACGGGACTAAATGACCACGATGTCCAAGCCTCTCAAATGAAACCAAAAACTTTGTTTCATAAGTATCGATACCAAGGCAGAGTTTGTGTTTCAGTCGGTGGACACTACGCCACGCTGGAGCAATCAACGCTCACTCTCCAGAATTCAATTTCGACCAATCGCATAACCCGTATCGTAGCTGTTCGTCGATGGTTCTGATAGGAAGTGTCCCAAGGAGGATTGAAATACACGTTTTGAAAATGGAAAGAATAGAAGTTAAGGGGAGGTTGCAAGCTGCTTTGGGTCAAAAAATGGAATTTTAAATTTTATGTTATTTTGAGAGCCTGGAGTCCAATTTATAATGTACATACGCTTATTTGCTGAAAATGTTCGCTAAACGCCATTTATACGGCATTTAATTTGAGTCATGCAAGTTCTAAAGAAGCTAGAAAGTTAAAAAGAAGTCTGAATAGGGGCAGAGAAGATGAAGACAACCCAGATGAGCCACAATATGGACCTGGTCCGCACATGCATAAGATCATTTTTCTCCAATTTTGTTTTTTGCTAGACAAATGTTCCTTTTACTCAGGAAGTATTAACAATAGCGATTTGATTTTTTTCAGTAATTCAATTTGTTGAAATAAAGGATTGTATGTTTTCTTGTGAATTTATCATGAATAGAAAAAATAATATTTTATGTTCTCGTAGAGAAATAAGTTGAAAAAATTATCGTTTGAAAAATAATATTTTAAAAATATTATTTACAAGCACACAGGTTTTTAAAAACAAGCATTTAAAGATAAAATATAGATCTTAAATATCTATAAAGTTTTGTTTCAATATGTCAAATACTTAATGAGAAAAAGGACCATGAAGTTTACAAATTTAGCATGGCGAAGATACGGCTTACAACCTCCCCTAAAGGGTGGAGTAGCACCAAGCGAAGTTGTCCAACTTTTTACCCCGAGTTATGAAAACAGACTCTAAATACAGGGTTATTACAAATGATTGAAGCGATTTCACAGCTCTACAATAACTTTATTATTTGAGATATTTTAACAATGCTTTGCACACACATACAAACACTCAAAAAGTTTTTTTTTTAGGCATTCACAAATGTTCGATATGTGCCCCTTTAGTGATTCGGCAGACATCAAGCCGATAATCAAGTTCCTCCCACACTCGGCGCAGCATGTCCCCATCAATGAGTTCGAAAGCATCGTTGATGCGAGCTCGCAGTTCTGGCACGTTTCTTGGTAGAGGAGGTTTAAACACTGAATCTTTCACATAACCCCACAGAAAGAAATCGCATGGGGTTAAGTCGGGAGAGCGTGGAGGCCATGACATGAATTGCTGATCATGATCTCCACCACGACCGATCCATCGGTTTTCCAATCTCCTGTTTAAAAAATGCCGAACATCATGATGGAAGTGCGGTGGAGCACCATCCTGTTGAAAGATGAAGTCGGCGCTGTCGGTCTCCAGTTGTGGCATGAGCCAATTTTCCAGCATGTCCAGATACACGTGTCCTGTAACGTTTTTTTCGCAGAAGAAAAAGGGGCCGTAAACTTTAAACCGTGAGATTGCACAAAACACGTTAACTTTTGGTGAATTGCGAATGTGCTGCACGAATGCGTGAGAATTCTCTACCGTCCAGATTCGCACATTGTGTCTGTTCACTTCACCATTAAGAAAAAATGTTGCTTCATCACTGAAAACAAGTTTCGCACAGAACCCATCCTCTTCCATGAGCTGTAGCAACCGCGCCGAAAATTCAAAAAGCGTTTGACTTTGTCATCGGGTGTCAGGGCCTGTAGCAATTGTAAACGGTAAGGCTTCTGCTTTGGCCTTTTCCGTAAGATTTTCCAAACCGTCGGCTGTGGTACGTTTAGCTCCCTGCTTGCTTTATTCGTCGACTTCCGCGGGCTACGCGTGAAACTTGCCCGCACGCGGTCAACCGTTTCTTCGCTCACTGCAGGCCGACCCGTTGATTTCCCCTTACAGAGGCATCCAGAAACTTTAAACTGCGCATACCATCGCCGAATGGAGTTAGCAGTTGGTGGATCTTTGTTGAACTTCGTCCTGAAGTGTCGTTGCACTGTTATGACTGACTGATGTGAGTGCATTTCAAGCACGACAAACGCTTTCTCGGCTCCTGTCGCCATTTTGTCTCACTGCGCTCTCGAGCGCTCTGGCGGCAGAAACCTGAAGTGCGGCTTCAGCCAAACAAAACTTTATGAGTTTTTCTACGTATCTGTAGTGAGTCGTGACCATATGTCAATGAATGGAGCTACAGTGAATTTATGAAATCGCTTCAATCATTTGTAATAGCCCTGTAGTAAGTTGTTTATTCTTTGGATAGAACTTCTCGGGCGAGACAGTGCTGCCCGTTCTGTAGATATTTACAACATGGTACAGTTGCCTGAATACTGATGTAGAACACGCATCTGAATGCTGGAAAAAACTTCGATATCCACCCCGCATACCAACTGGTGCTACTGGCGCTATCTGCTGGTACTACGTGGAAACTAATTGAAGGAAAGGAAGGAAGGAAGCTTTTAGTTTAACGTGACCGTTAATCTCGCGATCATAAGCCACGGGACCTCCGTTTTACGTGGAATCCGAACCACAGGACATGGCATTTCACATCGAAAATCTCACATGCATTGACCGGGAATCGAACCCGGTCCGCCTTGGTGAGAGGCATACAGCTTGACCGCTGCGCCACCACGCCCCTGAAACTAATTGACTGGCTGATTATTCTGAGTCTACTGTCGACCAAAATATTATGTGCACTCGAGTTTGAAGGTTGTTTGTGAAGTAACCAATAGACCTACATAAAATCCAATAACATCATCATTTTCATCGTTCTATTTTACGTTAGTTCATGTAGGTTTGGAATTTTTAATTTACATTTTAATATTTTTTATCGCAGTTGAAACACAAAAAGTGCCCGTTTTTAATCGTGTTTCAACCTTGCGTCACATTTAAGAATTATTTTCTCACAAACCCGTCATCAGATCGAACACAATATACATTGGAATGTTGTATAACTGGTTTATTAATTTCAAAATTTTGTGTGTTCAAGAACGAAAGTTATCATTTTTGTAAAGTAACTTTTTCTCGGCTCGGGGTCGTTGGAAAATGTAGTTCTTGGTTGCGTTGTAATCCTTATACATCAAAAGGTATGACTGTGAAATACGTAAATTAATTCACTTATTTTATATCTGTTTGTATTTGTACGGGGAACTAAGACAGGGTTCACCAGCTAGCCGCTCCGGGAAATGCTGTACAGCGTTGCTGATATGGAGCCCATTACTTCCGAGCTTGGCGCGCCATGACACGTGATGGGGCCCATCTTGGCAACGTTGTATAGCTTTCACCGGAGCGGCTAACTGGTGAACCATGCCTTAATTCCCCGTACAAATACAAACCGATATAAAATAAGTGAGTAAATTTTCGTATTTCACAATCATACAGCATACCTTTTTGATGTATAAGGATTACAACGCAAGCAAGAACTACATTTTCCAACCACCCCGAGCCGAGAAAAAGTTACCTTACAAAAATGATAACAACTTTCGTTCTTGAAGACACAAAATTTTGAAATTAATAAACCGGATATACAACATTCCAATGTATATTGTGTTAAAATTTGGATTCGATCTGTTGACGGGTTTGTGAGGTAATAATTCTTAAATGTGACGCATGGTTGAAACACGCTTAAAAACGGGCACTTTTTGTGTTCCAACTGCGATAAAAAAAATATTAAAATATAAATTAAAAATTCCAAACCTACATGACCTAACGTAAAATAGAACGACGAAAATGATGTAATTGGATTTCATGTAGGTCTATTGGTTACTTCACAAACAACCTTCAAACTCGAGTGCACATAATATTTTGGTCTGCATGAATGGTTACATTGAACCATGACTAGTTACAGAGCGCCAGGGAATGTTCTTCGCAGCGGCTACATGCTGCGTCACCAGTTACGTTGGCAGCATGGCTGTCACTTGTATCAAAACAAACAGTAAACGTTGTACTCACCACAGCCATTCATAACAGATGCTGTCCTTGTGTTCAAAGACAGACTTCAACACGTCTACACATATCATCGAAGACTTTCACTAAAGTTTCTTACATAATTAATAAATAAGATGATCGTGTGGACTCCGGAGAGGCCGAGTGCAGGTCTTTCTAGTTGAAGCCCGTGGGCGACCTGCACGTCGTAATGAGGATGAAGTGATGAATAAGACGTCGCATAAACCCAGTGCCCGAGCCTCGGGAATTAACACCAGGAGACTAAAATCCCTGATGATTTGGCCAGGAATCGAACCCGGGGCACTTCGGATCAAAGTCTAGCGCGCTTACCATTTAGCCACGGAGGCGGACACATAATTAATGATACATTTTTAGTTCAATCGTGTTTGGATTAGTTAGTGAGCCGGTCACAAGAAATGTACAGCAGAGTCTCGAAAAAATCGGCCTAATGTAGACCGAAGGGTGGCCGAGTTCGCGAAAATGCCGGGTTATCGGGAAATGTGGTAAAAAGAAAAAAAAAAGCTGTTTGTTTTGGTTTAAAAGTAATGCAATGCAGTACATTTATTTGTTTTTAACAGAAACACAAGTTTTAAAACCATTAAGCCACTACAATTACAGTACTTGAATATATAGTTCAGTACTGCACTGCACAAGAATCAAGGGAAAATTTACCGTAATTTATAAAAGAAAACTGAGAAAAACTAGGCGTACGAATTATGTTTATAATATGTACACTGTACAGTATATGTACAAAACAATTCCCGTAGGCAAATAGTTTTTTCACTTAATGAAAATTACCATTTACTTTTTTTTGTGCAAAAAAGTAATTAATGTTCTTTTGCTTTTCGCTTTGAAACCTGTTTCCTGAAGTCTCGTCACGAAGACGGCGAATAAACAGAATTGCGGAGAATGCGCAATCAAATAAATACAACGCTCTGCGCGAGAACCGTTTGTTTACTTCTTCCTGCCAACAGTACAGTGCCTGTATTTATCAGGTCGTCGTTACTATGTACTGTAGGTCAACTTGTTTCGCGTCGTATTTAACTGTCGATAATTCAATTGATGGAGAAGACGAAAGAAAACATAATAACGCTCTGTGCGAAAACACAAAAACAAACAAAAATCATGATTTTTTTCTCTTGTCAGGGTGGCCAAGAAATCCGAAGTGCCGGGTTACCGAATGCCGAGTTTGCGAAACTCTACTGTTCTTATCAAATCCCGAACGGTATCCCGGTTTGGACGCTTTGAATTAGGAAACAGCGCCTGAAATTTTAGTTTTACATAGCCCTGGGGTTAACTCAGCCTACACCAGAAATGAGTACCAGGGTAATTCCTGGGAGCAAAGATGGCCGGGCGTGGAGCTGACAACTCCATCCCATCTAGTGCTAGCCTCTACCTTCCACTACTCCCAGGGCCTCCATGGCCTGTATGGAGTTAGCTTTGCTTTTTCTGTAGTAAACATTACCGCCTGTATTGACGTCCGAAACGGGGGAGGAGCTTACGGTCAGCTGTTTGCAATATGGCGGCGTGATAGTGACGTAAAGTAATTGGGTGTGCGTTTGTTATGGCTTCTAATTTATGATGGCAAAATACTACACATTTTCTTTCATTGATAGAAATGTTTTTATAATCAATTTAAATGCATTGCCTAATTACTACCAGTTAAAAATATTACCCACATGTAGACAGTTAATTTACTGTCTGCTGTTACATAGGCCTATATGAAGCCTGTACTAGGGAGCCTAGCGGTATCGATGTTTTTATTAATTTCACAATATACACACATCAAAAAAAGTTTTGCATCACCTCGGTTCCAAGAGTTCCGGAACCTTTAAATACAAAGGGAATAGAGATCAACACAAACAACATTTCAGCTCGTTTTATTGCTCATGAGACCCACACATTGCATGTTGTACCATCATACAGCTAGACTTTCAGCATTTGTGGTCCAGATTGCAGTACACACCACTACCTCTAATACCCAGTAGCACGTCCTCTTGCATTGATGCATGCCTGTATTCGTCGTGGCATACTATCCACAAGTTCATCAAGACACTGTTGGTCCAAATTGTCCCACTCCTCAACGACAATTCGGCGTAAATCTCTCAGAGTGGTTGGTGGGTCAAGACGTCCATAAACAGCCCTTTTCAACATATCCCAGGCATGTTCGATAGGGTTCATGTCTGGCGAACATGCTGGCCACTGTAGTCGAGCGATGTCGTTATCTTGAAGGAACGCATTCACAAGATGTGCACGATGAGGTCGAGAATTGTCGTCCATGAAGACAAATGCCTCTCCAATATTCTGCCGATATGGTTGCACTATGGGTCGGAGGATGTCATTCAGGTATCGTAAAGCCGTTTCGGAGCCTTCCATGACCACCAGTGGCGTACGTCGGCCCCACATAATGCCACCCCAAAACATCAGGGAACCACCACCTTGCTGCACTCGCTGGACAGTGTGTCTAAGACGTTCAGCCTGACCAGGGTGCCTCCAAACACGTCTCCGACGATTGTCTGGTTGAAGGCATATGCGACACTCATCGGTGAAGAGAACGTGATGCCAATTCCGTGGGGTCCATTCAGCATGTTGTTGGGCCCATCTGTACCGCGCTGCATGGTGTCGGGGTTGCAAAGCTGGACCTCGCCATGGACGTCGGGAGTGAAGTTGCGCATCATGCAGCCTATTGCGCACAGTTTGAGTTGAAACACGACGTCCTGTGGCTGAACGAAACGCATTATTCAACATGGTGGCATTGCTGTCAGGGTTCCTCCGAGCGGCAATCCGTAAGTAGCGGTCATCCACTACAGTAGTAGCCCTTGGGCGGCCTGAGCGAGGCCTGTCATCGACAGTTCCTGTATCTCTGTACCTCCTCCATGTCCGAACAACATCGCTTTGGTTCACTCTGAGACGCCTGGAAACTTCCCTTGTTGAGAGCCCTTCTTGACACAAAGTAACAATGCGGACGCGATCGAACTGCGGTATTGACCTTCTAGGCATGGTAGAACTACAGACAACATGAGCAGCGTACCTTCGTCCTGGTGGAATGACTGGAACTGATCGGCTGTCGTACCCCCTCCGTCTAATAGGCCCTGCTCATGCATGGTTGTTTACATCTTTGAGCAGTTTTAGTGACATCTATGAACAGTCAAAGGGACTGTATCTTGGATACAATATACACAGTCAACGTCTATATGCCGGAGATCTGGGAACCGAGGTGATGCAAAACTTTTTTTGATGTGTGTATATATATATATCACATAACACAAAGGACGACTCCCTGATAATAAATTGAATCAAGCAACCCTGAATTTGCATGAATGTTTTGGGTTCAAAGAAGCGTTACTTGGGATGCTCAAATCATACTTCAATATTGCAAATATTGACCTACATACTTGCTGTTCAAAGGCAAGAATATTAATTTATTAATCTCTTGCCACAGGCAAGTTAAAATGGAGGCATCCACTTTATCAATATATTTAATTAAATATTAAAATACAGATATTTAACAAAGCTGGAGTCTCCATTTGAACTTGTCATAAGCAAACGGAACAGATCAAAAACTACACTTTAGGCCAAACCAAATTCACTCCTCAGCTCGACATAAACCATAATACCAATTAACACCTATACAAAACATACTCTCCTTACTGTTGTACAACTTTCAAACCAACTATTCACACTCAAAACTGAAAAACCCAGAAATGGGAACTAATTAAAATTAGAATAGCCTAGGCCGATCCGGTCTCCTGCTACATTACCGCATATGTATACTTAACATCACTATAACTTCAAAATTACGGCTAAGTGACCTATCTGCCTGAGTAGTATAGGTGTTACCGGCCTGCCTGGGATGATGGGTCACCAAACCGGTACTTAAAACTAAGATTTTACATTTTAATTAACTAAATTCAACAGTAGGGAGATCATAGCCAAAAACACAATTTAAGCCAAATCATACTTCAATGACCTACATACTTGCTGTTCAAAGGCAAGAATATAAATTCTCTGGCAAATTAAGGCAAGGAACAGCATTTTTCTTAAGTTTTCTAACCATTCGGCTATTGTCAATCGGAAGAACCCCTAAAATAAGTTTACGAAGAGCGGATTATATTCTATGCAGGCCTACGGCACAGAAGTACTAGGCTACAAGTTTATCAGTATTTTTGATGTAGCTACATCCTTGTGAATACAAATTAGAGACAATAACTATCAATAATCAACAGTACCGGTGCTTATGCTGTGGAAAGAAGTCGTCTTCACAAAAATGCAGACTGCACACTGTCATGTAACAAGTAAAACGTTTACCAATTGACAGCGCCGAAGCCCATCTTTCTCTCTGAACTTTCTGTACAGGAAAGTAGTGAAGATATTTTGTACCCATTTTATACGATTTGCAACCGTATACAGAGCAGTACCTCCTCGAATTTGACAAATTTCTATCTGTTCCCATCACGACGTCAATGCTTCACCATCTAAATAAACTTCACCAGTCACAATGTTACAGCTTCAACATTCTACCGCGTGGCTGCGCCATCCAACTTTTCTGACGTCAATACTGTTGCACTCGTCCAATAATCTAACTATACACACTGACGATTTCGACAGCCCACAGCCCACATGTGTGGCCTTTACCCTGCCAAGGACACCGTGCTGCCAAGTAATCGTCTGACGCTATCTCACGTAGCGTGACTGATTGCCTGAGTCTAATTTCAGGATCTGCATGAATGGTTACTTTGAACCTTGGGTGGCTACAGTGAATACAACGAGAACGTTACTATAAATCACAATATTTGTGTTGTTGGGGATCAGGTAAAAAGGTTTCATTCTTAACAACGTATTTAAGGTGACGCGGACTATTTTCACACAAACAACTGAATCATAAAAGGAGTGTGTTGTGTTATGCAGATGAGAACATGGGTCCATCAGCGCGCGGAACTAATTAATTGTAGCCTATCCTGATCATGCATGCATAACTAATTGAATATGTCATTAAAATAAATGGCCGTGCTCTGTGATACGATAAATAACTTGCTGAACTACTAATTATACCGAGCTGGACGCACGAACGTTCTGCTACCAACGACACCCGAGTCTAAACGAAACGTTGTCCGCAATCCTGCTGTCTTCAATTGACTTCTTAGAGATTTAGCAGTTACTTGCATTCTAGCTAGAGGAAACACAAAATAATAAAAACCGAAGGATTTACTAATTGCGTATTGTATCTATTAGAAAGACCACTCACAGAGCATCCTTTTGGTATCTCGTGATTAGTGATATAGAAGAGACGAAATAAACCGGAAGATTCTCGAAGAAGCTGGAATCTATTCTTCGCTGAAAATTGAGGTGCAGAGTGAAGGCTCCCACACACCGGAGCGATCGCGGAGGCAGTGCTGTTAATCAGTTTCGAAGTCGCTGGCTGCGAGCGAAGCGAGCAGGCCAACGGCGCTAGGGGACCAGGTACCGCTGCGACAATGCGCTACTCTGCCTGGTGTATGTTATTTTAGGGGGATAAATTGAGTTTTTTAGCCTACTTTCGATTTTTGCAAAAAATGAAAGTAGACTTATGAGATCAACACAGGGCGAAAAAAAAGTGTGTCTGTCTGTGTGTGTGTATGTGTGTGTGTGTGTGTCTGTGTGTGTGTCTGTGTGTGTGTGAGTGTGTGTACTCTGAATGTATGTCCCCCCTATCAATTCGAACACGGTGAATGCGAATTGAACGAAATTTGGTACAAAGGTAGCACTAGCAAAGGACATGTTTTATATCGCCGCCATCTTGACGGAAACGTAATGGCGGCCACACAAATGTTCAAAGCTTAAATCAAATTACGACTAACCTAATCATCCGATCTCTACCAAATTTTGCAACAACATACCTTTATGGGGGGAGCATCCTTTGACCAAACTAATAGGTCATCAGATTAATATTTTGCGGATGGCGGCCATCTTTGTGTGAAAATCGATTCCCCCTATTAATTCGAACACGGTGCAACCGAATGGAACGAAATTTGGTACAGAGGTAGTACTAACAAAAGGCACCTCAGTGTCATGTTTTATATCGCCGCCATCTTGACGGAAACGTAATGGCGGCCACACAAATGTTCAAAGCTTAAATCAAATTACGATTAACCTAATCATCCGATCTCTACCAAATTTTGCAACAACATACCCTTATAGAGGAAGCATCCTTTGACCAAATGAATAGGTCATTAGCCTAATAGTTTGCGAATGGCGGCCATCTTTGTGTGGAAATCAATTCCCCCTATTAATTCAAACACGGTGAAACCGAATGGAACGAAATTTGGTACAGAGGTAGCACTAGCAAAGGGCATCTCAGTGTCATGTTTTATATCGCCGCCATATTGACAGAAACGAAATGGCGGCCACACAAATGTTCAAAGCTTAAGTTAAATTACGACTAACATAACCATCCGATCTCTACCAAACTTTGCAACAACATGCCTTTTTGGAGGGAGCATCCTTTGACCAATCTAATAGGTTATTAGCCTAATAGTTTGCGGATGGCGGCCATCTTTATGTCAAAATTGATTCTCCCTATTAATTCGAACACGGAGGAACCTAATGGAACGAAATTTGGTACAGAGGTAGCACTAGCAAAGGGCACCTCAGTGTCATGTTTTATATCGCCGCCGTCTTGACTGAAACGTAATGGCGGCCACACGAATGTTCAAAGCTTAAATCAAATTACGATTAACCTAATCATCCGATCTCAACCAAATTTTGCAACTACATGCCTTTATGGAGGGAGCATCCTTTGACCAATCTAATAGGTCATTCGCCTAATAGTTTGCGGATGGCGGCCATCTTTGTGTCAGAATCGATTCCCCCTATTAATTCAAACACGGTGAAACAGAATGGAACGAAATTTGGTACAGAGATAGCACTAGCAAAGGGAATCTCAGTGTCATGATTAATATCGCCGCCATATTGACAGAAACGTAATAGCGGCCACACAAATGTTTAAAGCTTAAATCAAAATACGACTAACATAACCATTCGATCTCTACCAAACTTTGCAACAACATACCTTTATGGAGGGAGCATCCTTTGACCAATCTAATAGGTCATTAGCCTAATAGTTTGCGGATGGCGGCCATCTTTATGTCAAAATTGATTCCCCCTATTAATTCGAACACGGTGGATCCGAATGAACGAAATTTGATACAGAGGTAGCACTAGCAAGAGGCACCTCAGTGTCATGTTTTATATCACCGCTATCTTGACGGAAACGTAATCGCGGCCACCCAAATGTTAAAAGCTAAAATGTAATTACGACCAACCTAATAATCTAGTCTCTACCAAATTTTGCAACACCATATCTTTATGTGGGAAACATATTCTGACCAAACTGCAAGAACATCAGCCCAATAGTTTGCAGATGGTGGCCAAGTATGTGTGCAAATCGATTCCCCCTATCAATTCAAACACGGCGAAACCGAATTGAACGAAATTTGGTACAGAGGTAGCACTAGCAAAGGGCACCTCAGTGTCATGTTTTATATCACCGCCATCTTGACGGAAACGTAATCGCGGCCACCCAAATGTTAAAAGCTAAAATGTAATTACGACCAACCTAATAATCTAGTCTCTACCAAATTTTGCAACACCATATCTTTATGTGGGAAACATATTCTGACCAAACTGCAAGAACATCAGCCCAATAGTTTGCAGATGGTGGCCAAGTATGTGTGCAAATCGATTCCCCCTATCAATTCAAACACGGCGAAACCGAATTGAACGAAATTTGGTACAGAGGTAGCACTAGCAAAGGGCACCTCATATTCATGTTTAATATCCCTATAGCACGTTGTATTTCAACAAGCTACTACAACCAACATTCAATCATACTCCTTGAAAAGGACAAATAGTTATAACAATACCCATGCATTTAGGAGAAAGTAGGCTATATGTTCTTTACTGAACATCTTGTTTTTTGTAAAAATAGATTTATTTTATAAATACAATAATAAAGTTCTCCGCCGCAAGCGATTGTCGGCGCTTCGGCTGTTGCGTGTATACATTGGTAAAATGTTTTAAATTGCTGTTATGAATTAAGTTTGCGATTGTAAACTAATTTAATTTTTGCTTTGTTACGGGGAATAACAGACAAGCTCTCTTAGCCTGGTGGTATAGATATAGCGTGCGCCATGGTCGGCGTTAGCAACGACTTCAGCTTGGTAATAATAGAAACTTTCTTCGACTTTTCTCAATTCATTGGGGTCGCCGGAGCCAACCAGGCTCATTTTGGATTTGGCCGCGGATTTAAGGCCGGATGCCCTTCCTGACCACGTGATTTTTCAGATGCAAATTCCACCCTGCTGTCACCGGGATTCGAAACCCGGCCGCCCGGGTGAAAAATGAGAAGCTAAGCCACTGTGCCATCACGCTCCCCTCTGCTTAGTAAAAATAAAAATAAAAATGTTCGAAGTTTAAAAATGTTAAGTTTTAGGAAGGAAGACCTCTAGGAGGTTGTTTTTTTTGGAGTATGAAGGAGTATAGATCTGTAGTAGGTATTTAGTTGAAAATGAAAATCCACTGCCTGCTTCCAGTCTCGGACCGGGTCAGGAATGGAATGAATGAAGCCCCCATCTCGCGGCGAGGATATGAACTGTGCCGGCTGCCGAGGCCTGACGCACTCCTCGGGGGCAATGATTAAATGAATGACAGATGAAATGAAATGATAGTGGAGAGTGTTGCTGGAATGAAATTTTTGACAGGGAAAACCGGAGTACCCGGAGAACAACCTGTCTGCCTCCGTTTTGTCCAGCACAGATCTCACATGGAGTGACCGGGATTTGAACCACGGACCCAGCGGTGAGAGGCCGGCGTGCTGCCGCCTAAGCCACGGAGAGGTATTTAGTTAAAATAATAAATTGGTTTTAATAAGCCTCGCTGATAATTTGGGGTAAAATGCGATCAGAATGACTTATAATGAGTTATAAGCTGGCTGGTGTGCTGTGATTGGCTGTATTTGAACGTGTTGGCTGGGCGGGTATCTTTGCTGGTCTGTGATTGGTAGTTGGCTTTTTGGCCTGTTTAAGGTATTTCCGGGTAGTAATTTTGTGATTTAGTGAAGTAAATGGTATGTACACACATCAAAAGAAGTTTTGCATCACCTCGGTTCCCAGATCTCCGGCATATAGACGTTGACTGTGTATATTGTATCCAAGATACAGTCCCTTTGACTGTTCATAGATGTCACTAAAACTGCTCAAAGATGTAAACAACCATGCATGAGCAGGGCCTATTAGACGGAGGGGGTACGACAGCCGATCAGTTCCAGTCATTCCACCAGGACGAAGGTACGCTGCTCATGTTGTCTGTAGTTCTACCATGCCTAGAAGGTCAATACCGCAGTTCGATCGCGTCCGCATTGTTACTTTGTGTCAAGAAGGGCTCTCAACAAGGGAAGTTTCCAGGCGTCTCAGAGTGAACCAAAGCGATGTTGTTCGGACATGGAGGAGGTACAGAGATACAGGAACTGTCGATGACAGGCCTCGCTCAGGCCGCCCAAGGGCTACTACTGTAGTGGATGACCGCTACTTACGGATTGCCGCTCGGAGGAACCCTGACAGCAATGCCACCATGTTGAATAATGCGTTTCGTTCAGCCACAGGACGTCGTGTTTCAACTCAAACTGTGCACAATAGGCTGCATGATGCGCAACTTCACTCCCGACGTCCATGGCGAGGTCCAGCTTTGCAACCCCGACACCATGCAGCGCGGTACAGATGGGCCCAACAACATGCTGAATGGACCCCACGGAATTGGCATCACGTTCTCTTCACCGATGAGTGTCGCATATGCCTTCAACCAGACAATCGTCGGAGACGTGTTTGGAGGCACCCTGGTCAGGCTGAACGTCTTAGACACACTGTCCAGCGAGTGCAGCAAGGTGGTGGTTCCCTGATGTTTTGGGGTGGCATTATGTGGGGCCGACGTACGCCACTGGTGGTCATGGAAGGCTCCGAAACGGCTTTACGATACCTGAATGACATCCTCCGACCCACAGTGCAACCATATCGGCAGAATATTGGAGAGGCATTTGTCTTCATGGACGACAATTCTCGACCTCATCGTGCACATCTTGTGAATGCGTTCCTTCAAGATAACGACATCGCTCGACTACAGTGGCCAGCATGTTCGCCAGACATGAACCCTATCGAACATGCCTGGGATATGTTGAAAAGGGCTGTTTATGGACGTCTTGACACACCAACCACTCTGAGAGATTTACGCCGAATTGTCGTTGAGGAGTGGGACAATTTGGACCAACAGTGTCTTGATGAACTTGTGGATAGTATGCCACGACGAATACAGGCATGCATCAATGCAAGAGGACGTGCTACTGGGTATTAGAGGTAGTGGTGTGTACTGCAATCTGGACCACAAATGCTGAAAGTCTAGCTGTATGATGGTACAACATGCAATGTGTGGGTCTCATGAGCAATAAAACGAGCTGAAATGTTGTTTGTGTTGATCTCTATTCCCTTTGTATTTAAAGGTTCCGGAACTCTTGGAACCGAGGTGATGCAAAACTTTTTTTGATGTGTGTATAAGTGTAAATTCAGGAAGGAATGAAGTCAAAGAGGAGCTAGCCTGGAGTATAACTGAGGATTGTTGATGGTTATGTTTGAGAGTTAAGCAACAGTAGTTGTTATGAATGATCACTCCATGTAGGCTATTCCCCTTAAACTTCACTCCCATTTCGGGTTGCTTGAAAAGTAGTTTATAGCCTATTACTATTCTGGGCAATGGTATGTTATATTTTTGGGCTATTGTGCACTCCCCGTTTGCGATCTACGTATTGTTGTTTGAGTCTTCAGTCTTTTGACTGGTTTGATGCAGCTCACCATGCCTTCCTGTCCTGAGCTAATCGTTTCATCTCTACATAGCTACCACACCCTACATCTGAGGCAATCTGTTTAACATATTCTAACCTTGGTCTACCCCTACAGTTCTTGTCCTCGACCCTTCCTTCCATAACTAAGCTTGCTATTCCTGGGTGTCTTAGTATGTGTCCTACCAACCTATCTCTTCTCTTCATTAGCAGTCTCCAGAAATATCTCTCCTCTCCCACTCGTCTTAATACCTCTTTGTTTGTAACCCTATCTACCCATCTGATCTTCATCATTCTCCTGTAACACCACATTTCAAATGCTTCAATTCTCCTCTTTTCTGCTGCACCAATAGTCCAAGTTTCACTTCCATAGAGCGCTACGCTCCAGACAAAGGCTTTCAAAAATGACTTCCTAATACCTAAATCTATATTCGATGTCAGCAGATTCCTTTTTTGTAGAAATGCTTTCTTTGCCTGAGCCAACCTACTTTTTATATCCTCTTTGCTTCGTCCATCACTGGTTATTCTGCTTCCTAAGTAACAGAAGTCTCCTACTTCCTTCAGATTTTCATCTGTCAATTTGATCTCCATAGAGGTTTCTGATTTATTTCGGCTGCATTCCAGTATTTTTGTTTTACATTTATTAATTTTCATCATGAATTCTTTCCGTAAGACGGAGTCCATACCATTCAAAAACTCATTCAAATCCTCAGGCTTGTCGGCCAAGATGACGATGTCATCAGCAAATCTCAGAGTTGAAATTATTTCTCCTTGAATCTTCACTCCCACTTTAAATTTTTCTCTAATTTCCTTCATTGCTTGTTCAATGTAAAGATTGAAAAGTATGGGTGATAAGTTGCAGCCTTGCCTTACACCTTTCTGAATACCAGCTTCTCTCTCATGTCCTTCAACTCGAATGGCTGCTGTCTGGTTTCTGTATAGATTGTATATCACCCTCCTATCCCTGTACTTTATTCCAATCGATTTCAAAATGTCAAACAATGTAGTCCAATCAACGTTATCAAAAGCCTTTTCTAAGTCTACAAAAGCCATGAACGTTCTCTTATCTTTCCTTATTCTACCTTCCAAAATCAGCCTAAGACTTAGTACAGCTTCCCTTGTTCCTACATTTCTCCTGAAACCAAACTGGTCTTCACCCAACTCCGTTTCTATCTGGCTTCCAATCCTCTTGTAAATTATTCTAGACAGGATCTTTGAAGCATGAGTAATCAAGCTGATTGTACGGTAATCTTCACATCTGTCAGCTCCCACTTTCTTTGGTATAGGGATGATTACATCCTTCTTGAAATCAGGGGGTACCTCACCTGTCTCATAAATCCTACACACCAAGTGAAATAACCTGATCAGACCTTCATCTCCTATGCAGCGTAGCAAGTCAATCGGTATATCATCTATGCCTGGTGCTTTGTTCCTGCTTAAGTCTTCCAAAGCTCTATCAAATTCTGATCTCAATATTAATTCTCCTTTCGCATCCTCATCAATTTCCTCCTCCCTTTCCATTACATGATTCTCAATCTCCTTTCCCTTATACAAACTCTCTATGTAAGCTTTCCATCTCTCAACCTTTTCTTCCCTATCTGTTAGAGGCTTTCCATTTGTGTCCTTAATATTACAGTACTTAGTCTTCTTTTCCCCAAAAGTATTCTTAATCCTTCGATAAGCTGTGTCTACTTTTCCTAATTTCAGACAATTTTCTATACCTGCACATTTCTCTTTCAACCATTCTTCTTTCGCTTCCTTGCACTTCTTGCTAACCTCATTTCTCAGACGTCTGTATTCTTCTTTCCCCTTTTCATCTCTTACATTCTTGTGTTTCCGCCTTTCATCCATCAATTCTAGTATATCCTGAGTGATCCACGGTTTTCTCCCTATTCTTTCTTTCCTACCAATGTTTCCTTCTGCGGATTTTGTAATTTCATTCTTCAAAAGGGTCCATTCGTCTGCAATTGAAGTTTGTTTAGGGTTTTTCATGAATCCTTCCTTTATACTCTTCTTGAATCTTTCGTTTACATCCTTCTCTTTCAGTCTGTCTATTGCCCACGTTTTTGGCTTTTGACTTTTCTTCAGTTTCTTCAACTTTAATCTGCATTTCATTACAACCAGATTGTGGTCAGAGTTTATGTCAGCACCAGGATATGTTTTACAATCCAAAATCTGGTTTCGAAACCTCTGCTTGACCATAATGAAGTCAATTTGGTAACGCCCTGTATCTCCTGGTCTCATCCATGTGTATATTCTTCTATTGTGGTTATTGAATAAGGTGTTAGCTATGACCAACTCATGCTCGGTGCAGAATTCTACCAGCCTGCTTCCTCGATCATTCCTTTCACCTAATCCGAAATATCCTACTATCTTCCCTTCTCTCCCTTTTCCTACCACAGCATTCCAATCTCCCATTACTATAATATTTTCATCACCCTTGATATACCTCAGAATTTCGTCTATTTCTTCGTAGACCTTTTCAACATCATCATCAGCTTGACTGGTAGGCATATAGACTTGTACCACTGTGGTGCAGGTAGGTTTTGTGTTGATTTTTGCTACAATAATCCGTTCACTATATTGCTCATAATATTCCACCCGCTGTCCAAGTTTCCTACTCAATATGAGGCCAACCCCTGCTTGGCCATTGTTTGATTTAGTGCTAATGACCCTATAGTCTCCTGACCAAAAGTCCTGTTCTTCCTGCCAGCGCATTTCACTAATCCCAACCAAATCCAACCTCAACCTATCCATTTCCCTTTCTAAGTTTTCTAACCTTCCACTTCCTAGCAGACTTCTAACATTCCACGCTCCGATCCGTAGAATGTCAGATTTCATATTTGTCACTTCTGTGATGTTACGTATTAATATTGACTTACTTGACTTATTTCCTCTTAGGAACATCTTCCATCTTACTCTATTGTTGGACATCCCTTCTAACAACCTATTCTTGTCCTCTTTCTAAAGCCAAAGGTCATTTGTGTATCTGCCCTGTTTCCGAGGCTGATTCCTTTACGAGTTTGTTTGTAGGGCAGAATATTATCGAAGATCTTTCATTTGTTTTTTATTTTAATTTAATTTAAATTATTTTACCTTAATATTAATTATTATTAATTTTAATTTTTGTTTTTCTTCAACATTTCAATGTTCTTAAAATTAAGATTATAAAAGAATATAATTTTAATTTGTATAAGCTTTTTTATTTATAATTGTAATTTTATTATCATTTTTAACTTTTCACCCTAATATTAATTACTTTTTTTAAATTTTCTTTAACAAGTTAATGTTCTAAAAATTAAGGATATAAAAGTATTCTAATTTTAATTTTTATGAGCTTATTTATTTTTAGTTTAAAAAATTTTAAGCCTACCATTTTTTAAACTGTTTAGTTTTGATTGTCTTTATATTTAAAAAAATGTTTTATGTAGGCCGACTGTACTTTAGGTCAAGGAGATTAAGAGATAATATTTAGTTTTGAGTAATATTAACACATCCAAAATAAAATTTGTTGCTATATCGCTGAAAGATTTAACCGTCAGCATCCTTGACAATATAAATTGTACTTATAGTGAGTGGTTAATATAGACCACTAACCTATAAAAGGTTATAATAATAATAAAAATAATAATAATAATATCGTATGGCCTCGGGTGCTGGGTGCAAGCTTTGTTAATTGACGCCCAGAGGACAGCTTGCAAGTCAAATTACGTTGCTCCTTGAAGCACTATTAACGTCAAGGAGGTTAGATATCTAAGTTCCTTGATAATATAGTGCTTTCTAGTAGAGAGATGGGGAACTTTGTTTTGGCGGAAACCCCCGAGATTAATTTTGCCATTATGAACACGGTCTACTGACTTCAAATGGGTTCTTTACAATGCCAACATCGTATGACAAGCGTGGCGTAATTTTTGCCGCCTTTCAAAAAATCACTTACCACGGCCAGGAGCGAACCTGCAAGCTTGGGGTTGGTAGTCCGACACGATAACCACTCACCCACCGTGGCTAGCTATAAAGGGTTAAGACGTGCGGGTTGAAGTCCACAGCACCCGATCCTGATGGTGGGGATGCCACTTACAATTTCAGGCTACCAGCAGTTTTTACAGTTGGTTGCTAGGCCAACAGACCCTCCTCCTTTCTCATTCCGGACTTGGGACCGGACAAAGGAGTTGTATGAATATTATGCACGTGTAAATAGTTAAGCTACACAACAATATAATAAAATTAGAGCATTCACACTGACTTCTACATAAGGTTATGTGTACTTAACCGTTCGAGTATCCTATTCAAGCATAGTCGTCATACAGGTATTCACATTTAACTTGTCATGTGCAAGGTAGTGTTTTCACAGATTATGTGTGCAAATAATTGCTCATTGGTTAGTTTTATAAGGCTGTTTTAATTTGCTACACATCAGGACTAAAGTAAATAAGTATAAAACAGAGTCCCCGATTCTTGGATGTCACGGGTAATCTCGAGAACTACTGGATGGATTTTGATGCGGTTTTCACCATTCTGTAAAGGATATCTCGAGGAAAATGACTGTAGAAAATAATTTATTTATGATCAAAGGAAGCCAAGCAGTAACGATATCAGTGAATAAGTCGAAAAACAAACCTGGCGTCCGTGCGCTTTTTAAGCTTACACTGGGAAAACCGTTAAAAATATCTATATACTATGAGTGTAAGAATTGTTCAGCATGAAAAGTTCTACAAAAGTCCGTGAGAGCATATCTCTATCTTCAATACATCGCCCTCTATAAGTGGTTTTACGTTTTCATTTCTTCCAACAATCTCCATTCAATTACTGAGGCGACAGTTTACGACCTAGCTAGGAGTGAGCCTACAACCCCAGTTACAGCCTAGCTATCGAACGAGCTTAGTTAGTTAGTTAGTTAGTTAGTTATTGTTGTTTTAAGGGGCGGAACTACGAGGTCATCTGCCCCATCGAACGAGCTTATTGCCCCAGATACAGCCAGCAGCAAACTGTCGAGTCGAGTTGAGTTAAGTCTTCAGAGAAGAGTGGTTGTGTTTGGAGTTTCCCTGAAAGTGCAACTCGGCTTTTCTTCATTTCGCCTGTGAACTTTTCGTTCCGCAAAATACACAGTCAAGTTAAAATTGGACGGAAGGGAGATTTATGTTTCATGCACCTGGCCATTCTTAAATTATTACGTCTGACAAGAATTAGTTGCACATGCATCTCCATGATAATATAATTAATAGTCCAGTCAATAATTTTAACACATCATGCCAAGACGTAAAACGGATATAGGTCGTAGTTCATTGACATCGAAAAAGAAACGCTTATCACGTAATGCATTCATAACTATTCTCGGGTTGCTAGTTGGATATTAAAATCAGTGTCCCCACAGTTTGCCTACTCTCACAGCCATTGTCCCTTTGTCTGGCGATAACCCTCACGTATTCACTGCAGTCCGAATAAGGATTGGTACCGTCTTCTCGTCCCCTGTTGAACTGCGACTCTCCTCTCCCTTGAGCCGTGGTCCATTATTCCCAGTTCCCAGGAGTCCCGTCTTCCGTAATCAGTTTTCCAGCGCCGCTCTGACAGTCTTGCGCGTTGCGCCGCACTCAGACAATTCCTCTCCTCGGTGAGATAAGGTCTGCTCTCTTACGCTCAAAGGAAGCAATTCCCTGTGTTTGATAAGGGAGGTGCTGGAAAATTAGAACAATGGCGGCCCTTGGCTTAAACTGGGAATATGCAGCAATTTTCAAGATATAACGACAGTGAGCGCCCTCCCTATCGAACGAAGACTCGCGGTGGCCACGTGTCGAGCTAGGCACTGGAGATAGCAGCAGCGTAGCGCCCAACTAGTTTAACACATTAGCACTATTAAAAGTATTTAATTACAGAAACCAGGCAGCAGTCATTCGAGCGGAAGGACATGAGAGAGAAGCTGGTATTCAGGAGGGTGTAAGGCAAGGCTGCAACTTATTAGCCATACTTTTCAATCTTTACATTCAACAAGCAATGAAGGAAATTGGTGAAAAATTCAAAGTAGACGAAAAGATTCAAGGATAAATAATTTCAACTCTGAGATTTTCCGATGTCATGGTCACCTTAGTCGACACGCCAGAAGATTTGAGTTTCTAAATGGAATGGATTCTGTCCTGAGGAAAGAATTCATGATGAAAATTAATAAATGTAAAACAAAAATATTGGAATACAGCCGAAAGAAAACAGAAACCCCTATGGATGTCGAATTGGCTGGTGAAAAGCTAAAGGAAGTAGGAGTTTTCTGTTTCTTAGTAACCAGTGATGGAAAAAGCAAAGTGGATATAACAAGTAGGATCGCACAGGCAAGGATATAATTTATAAAGAAAGGGAATCTGTTGACATCGAATATGGATTTAGGTATTAGGAAGTCCTTTTTGGAGCGTGGTGCTCTATGGAAGTGAAACTTGGACTGTTAGAGAAGCAGGAAAGAAGAGAATTGAAGCGTTGGAAATGTGGTGTTACAGGAGAACGATGAAGATCAGATGGGTAGATAGGGTTACGAATGAAGAGGTATTAAGACGATTGGGAGAGGAGAGATGTTTCTGGTGACTGCTAATGAAGAGAAGAGGTAGGTAGGTGAGACACCTACTAAGACACCCAGGAATAGCAAACTTAGTTTTAGAAGGAAAAGTCGAGGATAAGAACTGTAGGGGTAGACCAAGGTTAGAATATGTTAAACAGATTGCCTCGGATGTAGGGTGTGGTAGCTATGTAGAGATGAAACGATCAGCTCAGGACAGGGAAGCATGGAGAGCTGCATCAAACCAGTCGAAAGACTGAAGACTCAAACAACAACAACAACAATTACACGAATTTCAGAGTACTTGCTGGAAAAGCTGTCCTTCAATTTCTAAACACGCGTTGCACCAACGTAGGAAGTTTTGGTACACTCGCTGTAATTCATGCTCACTCCAGAGTACGCGGATTGTTTCTGTATAGCTTTTGTTTCAGATTACCCCACAAGTGAAAATAGTATGGCGCTGAAACTTACGAACACATTCACACATCTTCTTCAGAAGATAAATTTCCACTAGAAAAATGCGTTGTTTTGTTCTATACCTAACCATGTTTACGGGATACGAGATATCCCCCAGGGGCTCACATCTAGTGGGACGTGGGTTGGCGACCACGGGACCCCAGCTGAGTCCGGCATTGCTTCCACTTACTTGTGCTGGGCTCCTCTCCGTCTTCTTTCCTGTCGACCTCCCTTGGTCAACTCTTGTTCTTTTCCGACCCCGACAGTATTAGGGTATCCGAGGCCTAGGGAGTATTTCACTTTCCCTCCTTGTCTCATCTTTCCTGATCCCTCCTTCTTCGAGGGGTTCTCTTTTTTTCTTTTCATTATATTTCCTTTTCTCTTTAAGATTACCGCACTGTTTTTGTTACCTGGCTCCCCGTATATCTAAATTCCCTTTAGCGATTTTTATTTTTACCCTACATTTTGTAGGTATTTTTTAATCTTCGTTGCATTTGGTAAGTTTTTTCGATCTAAATTCCATTTCGCGATTGTTTTCAACCTCAATTACATTTTGTAAAGATTGACAATCTAAATTGCTATTTAGTAAGTCTTTCAATGTAGGAGCAGGGCATTTTAGTGAGTATGTTGAATTTCAATTGCATTTTCTAAGCATTTTCAATTTCAATTGCATTTTGTAAGTATTTTGAATTTCAATTACACTTTGTGAATATTTTGCATTGGAAATGAAATCTTTCAATCTGAATTGCATTGTGTATTTTCAATTTCATTTACATTTTGTAAGTATTTTGAATCTCAATTGCATTTTGTACGTATTTTCGATCTCATTTACATTTTGTAAGTATTTTGAATTTCAATTGCATTTTGTAAGTATTTCGACTCTGCATTGCATTTTGTACGTATTTTGAACCTAGCCTACATTTTGTGCGTATTTTTCAATCTCCTTTTGTGAATCTTTTCGTTCTAAATTCCCTTTTGTAAGAACATTTTGTGAGTTGTTTCAATCTGAGTTCCTTTTTGTAAGTATTTTCCGTCTCACTTAATTTTCGTTCTGGTTTCCATTTCATTGTCATTTTTGCTATCACCCAGATCATTAGGGGCCGATAACCTAGATGTTAGGCCCCGTAAAACAACAATTGTCATCATCATCATCGTGGGATATGAGACAGCACACAGTACTTCACCACAAGTCTTAATTATCTCAACGTTGCCAGCTCTGTGTCTAATAAATGCAATGCCAGCATTCGGCACTTCCCGCCCTGCTCTTGTGTTGACTAATCACTAGGGCCCTGATTTTAAAAAAATGCTTATGCGCATATGCATATGCATATTTTGACATATTTAGAGGTTTAGTGCATATTCTAGACGTAACAGCATATTCCGGTATATATATCTGAATTTAAGGACAATTACAAGAACTACTAAATTAAATCTGTTTTGTGCATCCCAAGCTAGTTGCCTATATTATGTGCATCCCTCACTAATTGGTGTTTTCGACTCTCTGTGTAACGGCACTTTACTTTCACAACTGACAATGGCAACAGATAGCTTAGGTATGGGTTGGCAGGCTGGCTGGACTTCCCGGAATTCCTTTCTCTACCACAATAGATAATAATCTCAGGGGGTTGGGCAATTAGTCAGGACAGAAGTATCTTCAGTTCACGAGTTACGTTCCAGTTTAATGCCCTACATCTCAAGTGTTAGTTTCTAATAATGCCTAAGGAAAAGAGCAGGAGAATAGATTTACTAAATCAGTGGGTGTCGGGTAATAGGGACTATTCAACAGATGGTGTCATCGTTTACTGTCAAGTTTGCTCAAAGGAAGTAAAATATGAAAAGAAATTTCAGCTTGAACAGCATTCAAAAACAACTGCACATATTAAAGCAAAGGAGGAGAAGAACAGCACACCACAACAACTACTTCTTACGCAGGTAAAGCCTAAGTCCGGTATTCTTAATACATTTTCAAATGATCTTTGTAGGACTTTCGTATGCAGCAACATTCCATGGAATAAATTAAACAATCCAGTTCTGCGATCATTTCTTGAGAAATATTGTGTAAATCAAAAAATACCAGATGAATCAACTCTTAGGAAAAATTACCTACCTCCGCTATATGAATCTACCCTGGAATTGATCCGTTCTGATATCGGAAGGAACTATGTCTGGATATCGGTGGATGAGACAACGGATTCATGTGGCCGTTACATAGCAAATTTCGTGGTTGGTAAATTACATCCAGACGAACCCGGTAAGCCGCATCTTCTTGCTTGTAAAGTACTAGAGAAAACTAACCATAGCACAATAGCAAGATTTGTAAATGATTTTCTGCGACTATTGTGGCCATCTGAAATTGAGGATAATTGTTGTAAAGTGATTGTACTGCTCACAGATGCAGCTTCGTATATGTTGAAAGCAGCAAAGGCCCTCCAAGTATTTTATCCGAAACTCATACACGTAACCTGTTTAGCGCACGGATTACAGCGCATTGCAGAAGAAATACGCACACAGTTTCCAGCTGTTAACAATTTAATTGGATGTGGGAAGAAGCTGTTTGTGAAAGCACCAGCTCGTGTCCAGTTCTACAAAGATTGTCTACCTGAAGTTCCTTTGCCACCTGAACCTGTCCTGACTAGGTGGGGGACATGGTTATCTGCAGTATCATTTTATCAGGAGAATTTTAATGAAGTGAAAGAAGTGGTTACAAAACTTGAAGATGAGCATATTACGTGTGTCCGTGATGCAAAAGTTGTGTTTGAAACCGCTACTGTTTATCAAGATGTAAATTCCATTCATGCAGATTTTTCTAAACTTCCAAAAGCCATTGAGAGCTTAGAATCTTCTGGTACTCCCCTCCATGATTCACTTGATCTCGTTCATTGAATTCCGCTCCAGGCGAAATTGGAGAGAAGATTAAATGCAAGTTAGAAAAGGTGTTGAATTCGAACCCAGGACTGAAGAAGATTAAGTAAATTAGTCAATACTTGAGTGAAACTAGGGTATCCTTGCCAGATGTATGCTCCGAAACTTTGGTGCCCGTGTATAAGTACTGTCCAATCACGTCAGTTGATGTAGAACGATCATTCTCAGCCTATAAACTCATTTTGACAGACAATAGACATAGTTTGTCTCCAGAAAACGTTGAAAGGCTACTAGTTACCTATTGTGATGCTTCTTTTTGCAACAAATGATACCTGTAAATAGGTAAGTGAATAAAATTGCATGTTTTAAGTGCATATTTCATTATTTTCCGTGCATATATTCTAACTTTTTAGTGCATATTTGCATGCATATTTTCAGTTTTTTAGTGCATATAAATCCGGGCCCTACTAATCACTCTACGCTCGCCACACGGTCATGCAAAGCTCCGTTGTATAGGAAAGGCTCTCAGTATTGATGACTAACAGTAAGGGAAGCTTGCTAGGTCGTGTTTTGTACAGAAAGTACAGAATTGGAGGTGGAGTTAAAATGTCTGGCCTATGCAGGAAATTCCAAGTCGGGAAAAAAAGCCCACATCGGGTGTCTATCAGCTTGGGTGGCGTGGTCGGTAGCATGCTGAACTGCTGTGCCCTAGATCGCGGGTTCAAACCCGGCCGAAGTCGTCGGTTTTTTAAGAGCGTTAAAATCCTTTAGTATGCCTTCCTTCGGAGAGGAAGTAAAGCCGGCGGTCCCATGTCATAGATTTATGGCATGTAAAAGAACTTTCCACTAATTAAACTTGTGTGAGGCTAAATTTACAGGTTAGATTTCACTGAAACGCTCTGTCAAAGTTCCAAAGTTCACCACTAGGTGTCAGTGGCATATGGTAGTGAAAGTTGGAACTACTTGAAATTGAACGGGACTGTAGCTCACCCTATGGGTGTCCGCATTGAAGCAGCTGCAGCCTCTGGCGAGCCAAACATGTCCTCGAACACTCCCGACACTAAAAGCCATACGATAAATAAATAATACAATGTAATTGTATTCTGGTTTCACGTAATTTACTTTTCTCAAAGAGAACTAAAATGTTTCCTCCATTAACTCAGTGGTACAAAGTTGGAGATCCCGGGTTCGAATCCATGTCACGAAAATCCAATTCTGGGTTCCAAAGGCAACAGCGGGCTACAAAGAAAATGTGGTTGTGCGAAGCAAAAGCACAGGCTGGCTTAACAAAAGTCATGTTATTGTTAATTCATTTTAGAGACTTGGGATAGCTTAGTCATCAGCTCCGTATTTTGGGTGTGTGTTTAATTTGTCTGGTAACTTGTGTTTCTATGGTGACTATAGTAGTTTACCAGAAATTGTTGGGGTGAGGAATTGGGTCGGCGTCCCGGGCAGCACTGCTTGTGCTAGGATTCAAACCTCCGGTCTTCAGACTTTCTGCAGTTCTGATGAGCACTTTAATGCGCACAGCTACACCGCAGGGTGCTCCATCAACTCAGTGGCCAGAATAACGGCGTACATTGCCGAATCCGATGTACTTGAGTGTGTAGGATTTGTCCGATAATCTGTGTTGGTTGGTTGATTCCTCAGTTTTAGGGGCTGCGACAACGCGGTCATGTAGCCCCGTGTACTTTGGGTGTGTGTGTTATCTGTAGTTCAGGTAAGGACTGCAGACGATCAATTTCAAGTAGTTCCTACTTTTTCTACCAAATGCTACTGTCAACGTCACCTAGCTGCAAACTTGGTTACTAGATGCCACCGCAACTGTCACCTGGTGGCGAACGTTGGAACATAATAAATCATTAATCAAATCCAACCTACAAATTTAGCTTCACACAATTGTAGTTAGTGGAAGGTTCTTCTATAACAATAACCCCCTGGCACTACAGTCCATGAAGGGCCTAGGCCTACCAATCGACCGCTGCCCAGTCATTGGCCTGCAGATATTAGGGTGACACGTGGCCAACGTATCGGGTCCGTTCAGCCGTTAATCTTGGTTTTCGTGACCGGGGCACTGCATCAATGTCAGACAGCCACTCAAATGTCCTCACGAGGCTGAGTGGCCTCACGTCAGTTTCTAAAATCCATGACGGAGCCGGAAATCGAACCCGGGGCCTCCGGATGAGAGGCAGGCGCGCTACCTCAACACCACGGGGCCGGCGGAAGGTTCTTTTGTATGCCATTAATCTATGACATGGGACCACCCGCTTTACTTCCCCTACAAAGGAAGGCATACTGAGGGACTTTTAACCCTCTTAAAAAATTCGACGACTTCGACCGGGTTTGAACCCGCAATCTTGGGCATAGAAGCTCAGCATGCTACCAACTACGCCACCGAAGCCGCCCTTAATCTGTGTTATTGTAATGTCCGTAGTAATGTGTGTGTTTATCTAATATTGAGACTGAGCGTGGGAAGGAGCACTGCCATCGTTATGTCCAGGCCGCAAGGTTCCTCTAGTGACGTCACGCGTAGGGTCGGTACAGCCGCCGTAGCAAGTCAGACGGCTCCTTTCGCACGCAGTCACTCCAAAGCGAATATAAATTCATATTTATAGGAAAATGTTAATACTATTTGGAGTTCACTGGCAGTTAGATAAGTAACCACTAAATAGGCCTAATTATCGCTCTGCTAGTTCGAATCCTGCCGTTGTAGCGGGCATTTTACGAGTGAACAAAATGGTGCATCGTCTGTGAACTTACTAGGACGTTGACGCACACAGACAGGGCAAAAATTGCAGCTTTTTGACGTCCTGTAAATGTTATATCAACAAAAAGAGGCATTGAAACAGTTACTCAAGATGTACCACAACGTCGATAAATCGCATATGGCTAAACTCGGGATTGAAGGAAGGAAATATTCGAATATTTCAATACACAAAACAATTTGCAGGAACAGTTTGTTAATAAAATAAATCAATGTACCCGCAGAAACGAAGCCTCCGTGGCTTAGGCGGCAGCACGCCGGCCTCTCACCGCTGGGTCCGTGGTTCAAATCCCGGTCACTCCATGTGAGATCTGTGCTGGACAAAACGGAGGCAGACAGGTTTTTCTCCGGGTACTCCGGTTTTCCCTGTCACAATTTCATTCCAGCAACACTCTCCACTATCATTTCATTTCATCTGTCATTCATTTAATCATTGCCCCAGAGGAGTGCGTCAGGCCTCGGCAGCCGGCACAGTTCAAATCCTCGCCGCTAGATGGGGGCTTCATTCATTCCATTCCTGACCCGGTCGGAGACTGGAAACAGGCAGTGGATTTTCATTTTCACCCGCAGAAACAATACATAGACAGGTACACTTTTCTGTGCCTACTGCCAGATAAACCCTCGAACTGAGCTTAAGTTATAGGCTAACATTTGAGAAAACTACAGAATCTCTCTTTCAAGGATAATATACCAAATTATGTGCATCTCTAATTCTGTATTTTATTTTCCTTTCTTTTAGATAACCAGCCCCCCACCCCTTACTGCCTTCTTGAACACTCTGTCCCCAAAATTCATTATATGTGGTAGCAACAGAAATATTCATTTCTAGACCTTGTTTATCAGAAAATACAAAACAAATATAATACAAAAATACTAGCTAGCTATTCACTTCTGGACTTGCAAGAGGAAAAAGGTTAAGTAAGAAATCTGCCATTCTTGACATTCAGTAAAACAAAGTTACGAAAATTATGCTTTCTCTCTAAACAACACCAGCAAAATCCAGATATAAAAATATACTTTTGAATTTTTGTATATTTATGCACTAAACAAAGTAATTGGGGCCAAAAGGATCTTCTTCAAATAAGTATCCCTTGTACAATATAACCGTTATCCCCCTTGACCTGTCAGAAAAATGGTTAAATTTCAAAAGGTCAATGTCACTTTACAGAGGTTTCCACAAAAAAACTAATGCTATCACTGTTGTCCAACTTCATTTCATCTCACAAAAATGAATGACCTTCACAAAACAGGATATTCTTCAAATAAACATAAGTATAAAAACACTATTGGCCTCCTGTCGGAAAAAATAAGGTTCAAGAACCACTTCTTCGCATAAAATTGTATGTACCAATTCACTGCGGTACTACTTGACTACCAGAAAAATGTATGGTATAAGGTCCAAAAATCAAGGCTACTTAACAGAGTATCTTCTCTGAATAAAACCACTACTTCAGTAAGAAAACAAAACAAATCTCACCTTATTCCAGATAAAAGAAGTGAAAAAACATAACATTTTTGTTACACACTACTAGAAAAGAAATGAAAACCTACTGTCTCCATAGCACTTTCTTGAATGAATATCTTTTGTACAAAATAACAGATATACCTTGCTGACCCTGCTTCGAATAAACATAATTATGTATAAAAACACTATGTTCCCCTTGGCATCCTGTCAGAAAAATAAGGTTCAAGAACCACTTCTACGCATAAAATTGTATGTACCGTACCAATTCACTGCGGTCCTACTTGACAACCAGAAAAATGTATAGTATAAGGACGAAAAATCAAGGCTACATAACAAAGGATCTTCTCTTTTCAATAACTAATCAGAGCAGCTCAAAAAGTCAATGCACACCTCAAAAACTAATCTGTGAAGCTCAAAATGTCAATGCGCAGCTCAAAAAACTAATCTGCTCAGCTCAGAACACTTTTGTTATACACAACTTAAAAAAACCTGAAAAGCTACTGTCTCTATAGCACTTTCTCGAATGAATATCTTAACACATGTATAAAGTGTGGAACCATTTAGAATATCCTAATCTAAGTGTCATAATTTCAGTCAGCATTAAGCTACTGTTGTGATATCAGCACTAGATGTTAACCTCTTATGGTGTAAGCTACAGTACAGAAAGTTAATAACTAATGTAGCCTCGTACCAAGTTAGGTGTGAACGATAATAAAATGAGATTCAACTTACAATATTATTTACAGATAATCACACCAAAAAATCTCTGTCCTAAAATGTCGACCTATGTATATATGATCTCAAGAGAAACTACACTTAATTTGTAGATCACAAGTTGATCATTCTTTATCTGATCAATTCTAATCGTCACTATTCACCACTTTAAGGTTAAATGCCTGAGAAAACCCAACATCACTCTAGGCTATTCAACAAATCACATTCTAAACTACTTCTGGCTCATGATATGATGCACAACGGAACCAATCTCTAACTGTAATCAATGCACAGAACACCTCGTGTGACCTAAACAGAGCCTAACCTAACAGTACACATTTTCAATTACTCAATCTAACTTGGCTATTGCATCAGGAATTTACCATGGATTGTAATCTAGAAATCAGGTAGATAGGTTGCTAACAATCCCATTAATGTAAATACAGCAGCCTACATAAATCCTACCACATGAAAATTATGTTCACTTGAGGTTGAACGGGACATATCTTGGATAGACTTCAAACTATGCTGAATAATACCGTACTAATAATAACATGTCTGATTTACATAAGTAGGCCCTAACATGTAATTTAACCTCAGCATTTACATGTTAGGAATCTTTCCAGTCCTAGCATAGGCTGACATTTAGAACTTCATACTATAATATTGAAACCATATTATTAACTTATAAATTACCATCAAGACGAGTAGGCCTAAAGGTAGCTCTTATCTCCCGAAGTATCTTACTTTCAGGGAAATGTTTAACACACACTCTCGTCATCCCTGTAATGTGAAAATCTTTTCTAGGACTTTTAAGTACCGGTACCGTATTCATTGCTTTCTTAAATTTTCGTCGGTGGGGATGGAAAAACAAGGCATATAACCTAATCATCTCCATCATAATAGTTGTTTTTGCAACCGGTAACACAACTACGTTTTGGCATTCCAGGGACCATGGAAGGAATAATTGTTTCAATGAATAAATATAATTGTATTACCGGTACCATACCTACCAATAAACCTGCATTAGTCGAAAATAAGCGATGTAAAGCTTCTAACTGAACCATAACCTTAATAAGTGTGGCGGCAAACATGCAACTCAAACATTTTATAGATATAGGCTAATTACCTACCTACGAAATGAACATTTGCCTCAGAAAACAAACGGAGTACCGTAATCCTCATTCTGGATGACGTAAGTAGTAGCGTTCTTACCTATTGCTTTTAACTCGGACACTAACTAAATTGTATAAACAACACTGCACAAATCACTCACAGTTAAGCATAATGGTCGTTACCCATCCACCGTTAGCGATCAGCTGATCACATGGTAATGGGCGCTGCCTGATGGCCTGTACATTACGATGGCAGTGGAAGGAGGCGGCCATGGCCTTCAGTTAGGAACCATCCCAGCATTTGCTTGGAATGGAAGTGGAAACTACGGAAAACTACTTCCAGAATGGCTGAGGTGAGATTCTCAGAAGTCTGCAGTTCTGCAAGTAGCCCGGTCCTGTATGTACTCGACTTTTTTAGAATCCTCACAGATTTGTATTTGAAATGGAATCCATATCGCCGGGACCTCTCTGAAAGGCGAACGTTTGAAAGGACGCCCATCTCTTCTGAGGACGTGGCGAAGTTCCAGCTCAATGCGATGTTTCCGCTGGCTACTGGAGGAGACCCACACTTTTTACGATGATTGAATTTGCATTTTAATGCTCCGTAGAATAAACTAATACATCACAGCCTGCGTGATTATAGAAAAATATACCAAAATATTCAGCCTGTACAATGTGCAGTGTGAATCTCTTGAAGAAAGTCGATATTTTTTTCTTTTGGGGCATGCGTTGAATTATAAAACACCATCACGTACGGACCTTCTGCTCAAATAGAACTGTACCCCAAGAACCCCGGCCGATGTCGTCGGTCTTTTTAAGAGCGTTAAAATCCCTCAGTATGCCTTCCTTCGGAGGGGAAGTAAAGCGGGTGGTCCCATGTCATAGATTTATGGCATGAAAAAGAACCTTCCACTAACTACACTAGCGGAAGCTAAATTTTTAGGTTAGTTTGATAACGCAATATTAGTTCCAACGTTCGCAGCCAGGTGCTGACTGCGATGGCATATAGTTGCCACGTCCGCAGCTAGGTGTCGTAGACGGTAGCATTTGGTGGCAAAAGTAGGAACTGCTTAAAATAATTAATCGTCTGCAGGCCTTCTACCTGAATCACAGATAACACACACAAATACAGCCATCACGATTAACACCGGTTATCAGACAAATTCTACACACACCCAAAGTACGCGGGGCTACATGACCACGTTGTCGCAGCCCCTAAACTAACGATCCAACCCCAAGAACCCAGTAAGGTGAACCGTTGCCAGCCAGAGTTGGTAAGACAGACTAAGTCTACGAGGACATTTTGAGAAAGAAAACTTCCTTTAAAACAAATTTCTGTCACTTATGCCAATTTGTTTTGAGATCACGGAAGCCAACACGGGTGTTTTAAGGCCGGATATCCTTACTGACGCCACGTGATTTATACTAATATGTAATCTTCTCTCCTTAGGCGGATCAACAAAAACTAAGTCTGATTTTTTTTTCCACAAATGTTTATTACTCCATTTCGATGTTTACCTGATCTTTATCAAAGTAGTCCCCTCCTAATTCAATGCACTTCTTATAGCGTCTCTGCCAGTCCTTGAACACATGTTGCAGACCATTCTTCGTCAGGTCCTTGAGAATCGCCTCACTTTTCTTGAGCACTGTTTCAGAGTTCTCAAATCGAATGCCCCTAAGCTTTGCCTTTAGTGAGGGGAATAACAACAAGTAGTTCCGTGAAGAATTATACAGCCTTTTTTCATATATCCTACTTATGTTAACTACCACTATCAACATACAAAATTTCAGTTTGATTGCTGTAATAGATTCGTAGATATTGAGAACCGACTAAATATTTCAGATGGTCGCCATGTTGGATTTTATATATGTAGGTCCTAGAGTTATGTACTGTTACATGAAGATTATTGTGTACGTGTAGCATTCAAACTTCAATCGCATGATTAGGATACAAGAAGTAACAAGGAGATTTTAAAATTTCGCACAGCTGCCATCTTGTGGTTATGGAAACAATTGAAATAAATTAGATGCCAGTGGATTAACATTCGTATAAGGATTTACTGTACCAAGTTTCACAGCACTTGGATGGTTAAATTGCGAGAAACGTCCATGTGAATATTTATACTTCGCGTCGCCGCCATGTTGGATTTGTGATCACCAGGTTATTTAAAGTCCTATAGGTGAACTTAAGTTCATAGCCCCTATGGTCATAAAAAAACGGTTTGATTGCTATAATAGATTCGTAGATATTCAGAGCCGTCTAAATATTTTGGATGGTCGCCATGTTGGATTGTTAAATGTATAGGCCATAGAGTCATGTACCATTAAAGGAAAATTATTGCGTAGGTTCATTATTCAAACTTTCACGTCGATCGCATGATTACGACACAAGAAATAAAAACTTAATTTTAAAATTCGCGCAGCCGCCATCTTGAGGTTATGTAAACAATTGAACTAAATTATACACCAGTGCTTTACAATGTGTAAAAATATTTCCTGTACCAGATTTCATTGCGTTTGGAACATTAAATCGCGAGAAATGTCTATTTAAAAGTCGCAAATTTTCGTGGCCGCCATGTTGGTTTTGTAGTTACCAGTTTTTCAAAAGTCGCATAGGTGAACTTCTAGTAGTTCCCTTTATCACCGTAATAAATCCCAGGGTGATATCGGGAATAGTTTCGGAGATATTGAATGCTGGTGAAATATTTCGCACAGCCGCCATCTTGGATTGGTGAGACGTAACAAAATTTGAAGGGCACGGTCGGGGTCGCCCGGAATAGTGCTATGAACTTACCGAGTTTCATTGAAATCGCTCCAGCCGTTTAGAAGTTATTAGGGACACACACACACACACTCCTCACACACACGCGCACACACACACGGACAAAAGGTGATCTCATAAGCCTATTTTTTCAAAATTGAAATAGGCTAAAAATCACAGGGTGCAAGATCAGGGCTATAAGGTGGGTACGGTACACAAGTAATGTTGAATTGAGCCAGAAACTGTATGACTTGATTTGCGACGTGAGGTCATGCATTGTCATGATGAAGTCTCCACCCAGCACCCATCGAGCACAAACTCGGGTCATATTGCATCTTCACTGTACGCTTGCTTCAGATTTACGTAAGTTTCAGTGGGTGTATGGTTTATACGAAAACAGAATTTGATTGCACTGTACTGTTCCTCTCGCGTCACTTTCACTGTCTGGTGTGCGAAATGGACGGAGCGTCTACAAAATAGAGCATTACTACAAACCTACCGAAACGAGAGTGCTGCCGCCTACGGACATTATACAGTACATAATAACCCGCTCTTTTCAAATATGTATGTTACAGAATGAAAACTATCACGGAAGCTACAAGAAAAACAATCAGTCTCAGTCTTTGTTGATCAGCCATTTAATGTCATTTCATCTAACGTACAAACACATCAAGCATTGTTACTGCTCTTAAAGAAATAGACCGCCAATATCGTATTTAAAATTTGTTTATGAAATTCAAGGATGTCACATTTATTTCGGCTTTTGAGCCATTATCACATTCCCCCAGGACGTGGGTTGGCGACCACGGGACCCCAGCTGAGTCCGGCATTGCTTCCACTTACTTGTGCCGGGCTCCTCTCCGTCTTCTTTCCTGTCGACCTCCCTTGGTCAACTCTTGTTCTCTCCCGACCCCGACGGTATTAGGGTATCCGAGGCCTAGGGAGTCTTTCACTTTCCCGCCTTAATTGGCCCTTGCGTCATCTTTCCTGATCCCTCCTTCTTCGAGGGGTCAGACCTCTTGTTTTCTTTTCATTATATTTCCTTTGCTCTTTAAGATTCCCGTACTGTTTTTGTTAATTGGACCCCCGTGTATCTACATTCCATTTAGCGGGTGCTGTTTTTTTTTTTTTGCCTCTACAATCCATTTTGTAGGTGTTTTCAATCTCCGTTGCATTTTGTGAGACTTTTCTATCTAAATTGCATTTTGTGAGTGTTTTCAACCTCAATTGCATTTTGTAAGGATTGACAATCTAAATTGCTTTTTAGTAAGTCTTTCAATAAAGGGGCTGGGACTTTTGTGCGTATTAGGTAAATTTCATTAGAAAGCTAACTATTGCAATGGGTCCCATGTTTCGACTTCCGGAAAATTTCGACATATCTTCGCGTACCACATCCCCCAGACCCCAAAACCACCGTCAGTTCAAAAGTTTATATATAATTTATGTATGTAGGCTATATGTATATATATATATATATATATATATATATATATGTATATCAGTTTCTTGTGGACACGATAACTGCCGTAATTTTGCACCAATCACTTTGAATTTTTTACCGAATATGTATACCTATAAAATCTCGGTCGAGTTCGTTACTGGGCTTAATCGGTCGAAGGGGGTGAAAATGAAGGGCTTTTTTCGAAAAAGTGAAATATTGCTATAACTCTCTTAATATGTGAAATATCGAATCCGTTCAACGTTCATACTATGTGTCGGATAAAGCCCAAAAGTTTATGTTTGAAGAGTTTTTTTTATAGCACAAACCATTGACCAAAGAGGTGGGAAAAAGTGGGTTTTTCGGGAAACATTAATCATATCTCTCTTAATAGGCACAATATCAAAACCGTACAAAATGGACAATATTCCCCTAATAATTACCTAAAACTTTTGTCTGAATTTTTTTTGATATGACCCACCATTACGCCAAGGGATGAGAAAAATGATTTCGGAATTATAAGAAAATGCGAAGAGCTATCAGAGGTTGCCATGACAACGCACTTGCACGTGATCAGATTCAGTATTTCCATCTGACTAAGTGGGAAGCGGCTTCGGTGACATAACTGGTAGCATGCTGAAGGTCTATGCCCAAGGTCGCGGTTTCAAAGCCGGCCAAAGTCGTCGGATTTTCTAAGAGCGCTAAAATCCCTCAGTAAGCTTTCCTTTGGAGGGGAAGTTCCAACGTTCGTTGCGAGTTGCGGGTTGGGGTGGCATCTAGTAGCCAAGTTCACAGCTAGGTGTCGTTGACGGTAGTACCTGGTAGCAACATTAGGAACTACTGCTTGAAATTGACCGTCTGCAGTCCTTACCTGAATTAAGACTAATACAGCCATTACTATTCACACCGTTTATCACACAGATTCTACACTCACCCAAAGTACACGGGGATAGATGACCGCGTTGTCGCAGCCCCTAAACTGAGGAACCAACCAGAGGTAGATTTCATTAGAAAGCTAACTATTGCAATTGGTACCATGTTTCGACTTCCGGAAAATGTCGACATGTCTTCGCGTTTCACATCCCCCAGACCCCAAAACCACCGTCAGTTCAAAAGTTTATATATAATTTATGTATGTAGGCTATATATATATATATATATATATATATATATCAGTTTCTTGTGGACACGATAACTGCCGTAATTTTGCACCAATCACTTTGAATTTTTTACCGAATATGTATACCTATAAAATCTCGGCCGAGTTCGTTACTGGGCTAAATCGGTCGTAGGGGGTGAAAATGGGGGTCTTTTTTCGAAAAAGTGAAATATTGCTATAACTCTCTTAATATGTGAAATATCGAATCCGTTCAACGTTCATACTATGTGTCGGATAAAGCCCAAAAATTTATGTTTGAAGAGTTTTTTGATAGCACCAACCATTGATCAAAGGGGTGGGAAAAAGTGGGTTTTTCGGGAAACATTAATCATATCTCTCTTAATAGGCACAATATCAAAACCGTACAAAATGGACAATATTCCCCTAATAATTACCTAAAACTTTTCTCTGAACGATTTTTTGATATGACCCACCATTATGCCAAGGGATGAGAAAAATGATTTTGGAATTATAAGAAAATGCCAAGAGCTATCAGTGGTTGCCATGGCAACACTACTAAATTGATGAGGGATGAGCCATCAGACGTTGCCAAGATAACGCACTTGCACGAGATCAGATTCAGATTTCCATCTGACTAAGTGGGAAGCGGCTTCGGTGACGTAACTGGTAGCATGCTGAATGTCTATGCCCAAGGTCGCGAGTTCAAAGCCGGCCGAAGTCGTCGGATTTTCTAAGAGCGCTAAAAATCCCTCAGTATGCTTTCCTTTGGAGGGGAAGTTCCAACGTTCGTTGCGAGTTGCTGGTTGCGGTGGCATCTAGTAGCCAAGTTCACAGCTAGGTGTCGTTGACGGTATTACCTGGTAGCAACATTAGGAACTACTGCTTGAAATTGACCGTCTGCAGTCCTTACATGAATTACAGACTAATACAGCCATCCCAAAGTACACGGGGTTACATGACCGCGTTGTCGCAGCCCCTAAACTGAGAAACCAACCAAAATCTCTGCGGGAGATATAATTTTGCGTGAAGAAGTAACAGACCCTTACATAGTTACACATCAGTGTCGAAACCTTGCATAAGGACAATGTGACCACAAGTATAAAAATGGACCCCAAATGACAAGAAGGTTACCGTTCCCATAAGACAATAAAATGTTTAAAATAAGCATAAAATGACGAAAAACAAAGTTAATTAAGCTCCAATTATAAAATACCTTCTCGCAATAAATGAGGTCTGATCCTTCTACGAAAACCTGCATATTCTGCCTATTTTCGCCTATCCCCAAGTTTGTCCGGTGAAATCTACCTCCGCCTTCCGGCGTGCCGAGAGGACTTTTTTTGAATTTCAATTGCATTTTGTATTTTCAACCTAAATCTCTTTTTGCAAGTACTTCAATCTAAATTGCATTTTGTAGGGTGCGCATTTTGCAAGTATTTTGATTCTCAATTGAATTTCGTGGGTATTTTGAATCTAAATTACATTTTGTAAGTATTTTCAATCTAAATTGCATTTTGTAAATATTTTGAATATCAATTGCACTTTGTGATTATTTGGAATCTGAAATGTGCATTTTTCAATCCAAATTGCATTGTGTATTTTCAATTTCAATTGCATTTTGTACGTATTTATATTCTCATTTGCATTTTGTAAGTATTTTGAATTGCACTTGCATTTTGTAAGTATTTCGACTGTACATTGCATTTTGTACGTACTTTGAACTTAACCTACAATTTGTGCAATTTTTTTTTTCAATCTATTCCTTTTGTGAGTATTTTCGTTCTAAATTCCCTTTTGTAAGTATTACCGCTCTCCATTTTGTGAGTAGTTTCAATCTGAGTTCCTTTTTATAAGTATTTTCCTGCTCTCTTCATTTTCGTTTTGGTTTCCACTTCATTGCCATTTTCGATATCACCCAGACCATTAGGGGCCGATAACCTAGATGTTAGGCCCCTTAAAACAACAAGTATCATCATCATCATCATCAATCGTTATCACATGTCATCGCTAGTTAAATACGTATAAAACCTACAATATTATTTACAGTGTTCTAAAGCGTATTTTGTCTTGAGAATGCTTCTGTTAGTGTTTGTTCTTCGCCTTATTAAACTGTGCGCCAATCCACTGCACAAGCAGAGTGCTCGGCCCTTGAATGAGCATACAACAAACAGCACAGCTTTTGGCCGTATTCAACGCATGAGCATAGCCCTTGGGACGGCACGCTGAGGTCCTGCTTGCCCCCTCCGATTGGTTACGATGACCACTGCGTGCGATCTTCTTTGGAGCCGTTGAGTCAAGGTAGAAAGACCTTCAAATCTCAACGGGGAGTCCAGAAACAGTTCCACGCGCTCACTCCCATCAAAGCAATTACCGCTGAAATGAATGAAAATCCACAGCCTGCTTCCAGTCTCCGACCGGGTCAGGAATGGAATGAATGAAGCCCCCATCTAGCGGCGAGGATATGGACTGTGCCGGCTGCCGAGGCCTGACGCACTCCTCTGGGGCAATGATTAAATGAATGACAGATGGAATGAAATGATAGTGGAGAGTGTTGCTGGAATGAAATGTTGACAGGGAAAACCGGAGTACCCGGAGAAAAACCTGTCTGCCTCCGTTTTGTCCAGCACAGATCTCACATGGAGTGACCGGGATTTGAACCCCGGACCCAGCGGTGAGAGGCCGGCGTGCTGCCGCCTAAACCACAGAGGCTCCACAGCAATTACCGTTATTTTGTCCAATTTGTACTTTGTAAGCCTCCGTGGCTTAGGCAGCAGCACGCCGTTCTCTCACCGCTGGGTCCGTGGTTCAAATCCCGGTCAGTCCATGTGAGATGTGTGCTGGACACAACGGAGGAAGACAGGTTTTTCTCCAGGTACTCCGGATTTCCCTGTCACAAATTTCATTCCAGCAACAGTCTCCACTGTCATTCATTTAATCATTGCCCCAGGGGTGTGTAACAGGCTTCAGCAGCCGGCACAGTCCATATCCTCGCCGCTAGATGGGGGCTTCATTCATTCCATCCCTGACCCGGTCGGTCGACTGAAATCAGGCTGTGGATTTTCAATTTTGTACTTTGTAAGTAGATTCGTTTGTTTTCTAGTTCAACATTGACAGACAGTTGGATGTATTTCCTATCCTACTGATGAGTATTCATTAGTGGCCAGCATAATTATCTATCCTCCTTCTGAGGCCATCAGTTGCCTAGCCATGTATTTTTTGAAGACTGACGTTTCGCAGGCTTCTAGGATGTGTGCAAGGATTTCTATCTCTCTGAGACATCGGATACAGGGGTTACCGTCCTGGGACTTACCTGGAATGAATCGAACAGTGGAAACGTTAGCATTCATTTTAAAAGTCTCTCGCCCATCATGATACGTAAGGTGTCTTCGGTGGCGTAGTTGGTAGCATGCTGAGCTTCTATGCTCAAGGTAGCTGGTTCAAACCCGGCCAAAGTCGTCGGATTTTCTAAGAGCGTTAAAAATCCCTCAGTATGCTTTCCTTTGGAGAGGAAGTAAAGTCGGGGGTCCGATGTCATAGATTTATGGCATGTTAAAGGAACCTTCCACTAACTACTAACTTGTACGTTAAGTTTGATTGCTACTCTAAGTTCCAATGTTCGTCACCGGGCGCTGATTGCGATGGCATCTAGTAGTAGCCAAGTTCACAGCTAGGTGTAGTGGACGGTAGCATTTGGTGGCGAAAGTAGGAACTACTTGAAATTATTGTCTGCAGTCCTTACTTGAATTAAAGACAGATAACACACACTAATACAGTCATCACAATTAACACCGGTTATCGGAGAGATTCTGCACACACCCAGAGTACACGGGGCTACGTAGCCATGTTGTCGCAGCCGCTGAACTAAGGAACAAACCAGGGGCGTATATAGAGTTTTATTTGTGGGGGGGGGGGGGGGGGGGGGCAACTGGGGTTAGGTAGCATGGTATAGGCTCAAAGAATAGGGGGTCCTGGGTTCTCCCCGGGAAACTTTTGTATAATTTGGTGCAAAATGATGAGTTTTAAAGCTATCTGGCATACTTTTTACAACCAATTTGATGTGATGATTTATGTTTGGTTAATGTCAAAACACAAGTAAGACCATTTTATGATACTCTTTATTAATACAATCAACTTGCTCACTTTACATGGAAAGAATTAATGTTACTGTTTTGATTTACAACTCACACTATAATATAAAGTCAAGGTTTCTTGAAGCATTGCCAAATCGGTTCATAACTTCATCGTCAGTGATATGTATGTGTCTGTGAATAGATTGCAATACTAGACCGTTGTGTCTGTTTTCAGAAGTAGAATTTCTTAAGTATGATTTCTATCAACTCAAACTCCGTTCGGCAGTACCAGTAGCTACAGAGAGAGTCAAATTTGCCAAAAGTTTGATAAGTGTATAAAAGTTAGGGTAAACACTTTTGTCACACGCTTCAAGGGCACTTGATGCTGTTCTTGGTTCGTTCATAAGAGCGAAGGCACTGGGGAGTAATAAGAGGTTATGTTGTTACACATAAGATCAGAGCTAACTGATTGTCACACTGTTTACATCGCTCTACCGTCACCTTGGTTTGCAACGTTGCCATACGTCGCTTAGTAACAATAGTACCTTGCTTTGCAACGTTGCCATACCTCACTTAGTAACAATAGTACCTTGCTTTGCAACGTTGCCATACCTCACTTAGTAACAATAGTACCTTGCTTTGCTACGTTGCCATACGTCACTTAGTAACAATAGTACCTTGCTTTGCAACGTTGCCATACGTCACTTAGTAACAACAGTACCTTGCTTTGCTACGTTGCCATACCTCACTTAGTAACAATAGTACCTTGCTTTGCAACGTTGCCATACCTCACTTAGTAACAACAGTACCTTGCTTTGCTACGTTGCCATACGTCACTTAGTAACAATAGTACCTTGCTTTGCAACGTTGCCATACCTCACTTAGTAACAATAGTACCTTGCTTTGCTACGTTGCCATACCTCACTTAGTAACAACAGTACCTTGCTTTGCTACGTTGCCATACGTCGCTTAGTAACAATAGTACCTGGCTTTGCAACGTTGCCATACCTCACTTAGTAACAATAGTACCTTGCTTTGCAACGTTGCCATACGTCGCTTAGTAACAACAGTACCTTGCTTTGCTACGTTGCCATACGTCACTTAGTAACAATAGTACCTTGCTTTGCAACGTTGCCATACCTCACTTAGTAACAATAGTACCTTGCTTTGCTACGTTGCCATACCTCACTTAGTAACAACAGTACCTTGCTTTGCTACGTTGCCATACGTCACTTAGTAACAATAGTACCTTGCTTTGCAACGTTGCCATACGTCACTTAGTAACAATAGTACCTTGCTTTGCAACGTTGCCATACCTCACTTAGTAACAATAGTACCTTGCTTTGCTACGTTGCCATACCTCACTTAGTAACAACAGTACCTTGCTTTGCTACGTTGCCATACGTCACTTAGTAACAATAGTACCTTGCTTTGCAACGTTGCCATACGTCACTTAGTAACAACAGTACCTTGCTTTGCTACGTTGCCATACGTCGCTTAGTAACAATAGTACCTTGCTTTGCAACGTTGCCATACCTCACTTAGTAACAATAGTACCTTGCTTTGCAACGTTGCCATACCTCACTTAGTAACAATAGTACCTGGCTTTGCAACGTTGCCATACCTCACTTAGTAACAACAGTACCTTGCTTTGCTACGTTGCCATACGTCACTTAGTAACAATAGTACCTTGCTTTGCAACGTTGCCATACCTCACTTAGTAACAATAGTACCTTGCTTTGCAACGTTGCCATACCTCACTTAGTAACAACAGTACCTTGCTTTGCTACGTTGCCATACGTCACTTAGTAACAATAGTACCTGGCTTTGCAACGTTGCCATACCTCACTTAGTAACAATAGTACCTTGCTTTGCAACGTTGCCATACCTCACTTAGTAACAACAGTACCTTGCTTTGCTACGTTGCCATACGTCACTTAGTAACAATAGTACCTTGCTTTGCAACGTTGCCATACCTCACTTAGTAACAATAGTACCTTGCTTTGCTACGTTGCCATACGTCACTTAGTAACAATAGTACCTTGCTTTGCAACGTTGCCATACGTCACTTAGTAACAATAGTACCTTCGCCTTGCTTTGCAACGTTGCCATACGTCACTTAGTAACAATAGTACCTTCGCCTTGCTTTGCAACGTTGCCATACCTCACTTAGTAACAATAGTACCTTGCTTTGCAACGTTGCCATACCTCACTTAGTAACAACAGTACCTTGCTTTGCTACGTTGCCATACGTCACTTAGTAACAATAGTACCTGGCTTTGCAACGTTGCCATACCTCACTTAGTAACAATAGTACCTTGCTTTGCAACGTTGCCATACCTCACTTAGTAACAACAGTACCTTGCTTTGCTACGTTGCCATACGTCACTTAGTAACAATAGTACCTTGCTTTGCTACGTTGCCATACGTCACTTAGTAACAATAGTACCTTGCTTTGCAACGTTGCCATACGTCACTTAGTAACAATAGTACCTTCGCCTTGCTTTGCAACGTTGCCATACGTCACTTAGTAACAATAGTACCTTCGCCTTGCTTTGCAACGTTGCCATACCTCACTTAGTAACAATAGTACCTTGCTTTGCAACGTTGCCATACCTCACTTAGTAACAACAGTACCTTGCTTTGCTACGTTGCCATACGTCACTTAGTAACAATAGTACCTTGCTTTGCTACGTTGCCATACCTCACTTAGTAACAATAGTACCTTGCTTTGCTACGTTGCCATACCTCACTTAGTAACAATAGTACCTTGCTTTGCTACGTTGCCATACCTCACTTAGTAACAACAGTACCTTGCTTTGCTACGTTGCCATACGTCACTTAGTAACAATAGTACCTTGCTTTGCAACGTTGCCATACCTCACTTAGTAACAATAGTACCTTGCTTTGCTACGTTGCCATACGTCACTTAGTAACAACAGTACCTTGCTTTGCTACGTTGCCATACCTCACTTAGTAACAATAGTACCTTGCTTTGCAACGTTGCCATACGTCACTTAGTAACAATAGTACCTTGCTTTGCAACGTTGCCATACCTCACTTAGTAACAATAGTACCTTGCTTTGCTACGTTGCCATACGTCACTTAGTAACAATAGTACCTTGCTTTGCAACGTTGCCATACCTCACTTAGTAACAATAGTACCTTGCTTTGCTACGTTGCCATACGTCACTTAGTAACAACAGTACCTTGCTTTGCAACGTTGCCATACGTCACTTAGTAACAATAGTACCTTGCTTTGCTACGTTGCCATACGTCGCTTAGTAACAATAGTACCTTGCTTTGCAACGTTGCCATACGTCACTTAGTAACAATAGTACCTTGCTTTGCTACGTTGCCATACGTCACTTAGTAACAATAGTACCTTGCTTTGCAACGTTGCCATACGTCACTTAGTAACAATAGTACCTTGCTTTGCAACGTTGCCATACCTCACTTAGTAACAATAGTACCTTGCTTTGCAACGTTGCCATACGTCACTTAGTAACAACAGTACCTTGCTTTGCTACGTTGCCATACGTCGCTTAGTAACAACAGTACCTTGCTTTGCAACGTTGCCATACGTCACTTAGTAACAACAGTACCTTGCTTTGCTACGTTGCCATACGTCACTTAGTAACAATAGTACCTTGCTTTGCTACGTTGCCATACGTCACTTAGTAACAATAGTACCTTGCTTTGCAACGTTGCCATACGTCACTTAGTAACAATAGTACCTTGCTTTGCAACGTTGCCATACCTCACTTAGTAACAACAGTACCTTGCTTTGCTACGTTGCCATACGTCACTTAGTAACAATAGTACCTTGCTTTGCAACGTTGCCATACCTCACTTAGTAACAATAGTACCTTGCTTTGCTACGTTGCCATACGTCACTTAGTAACAACAGTACCTTGCTTTGCTACGTTGCCATACCTCACTTAGTAACAATAGTACCTTGCTTTGCAACGTTGCCATACGTCACTTAGTAACAATAGTACCTTGCTTTGCAACGTTGCCATACCTCACTTAGTAACAATAGTACCTTGCTTTGCTACGTTGCCATACGTCACTTAGTAACAATAGTACCTTGCTTTGCAACGTTGCCATACCTCACTTAGTAACAATAGTACCTTGCTTTGCTACGTTGCCATACGTCACTTAGTAACAACAGTACCTTGCTTTGCAACGTTGCCATACGTCACTTAGTAACAATAGTACCTTGCTTTGCTACGTTGCCATACGTCGCTTAGTAACAATAGTACCTTGCTTTGCAACGTTGCCATACGTCACTTAGTAACAATAGTACCTTGCTTTGCTACGTTGCCATACGTCACTTAGTAACAATAGTACCTTGCTTTGCAACGTTGCCATACGTCACTTAGTAACAATAGTACCTTGCTTTGCAACGTTGCCATACCTCACTTAGTAACAATAGTACCTTGCTTTGCAACGTTGCCATACGTCACTTAGTAACAACAGTACCTTGCTTTGCTACGTTGCCATACGTCGCTTAGTAACAACAGTACCTTGCTTTGCAACGTTGCCATACGTCACTTAGTAACAACAGTACCTTGCTTTGCTACGTTGCCATACGTCACTTAGTAACAATAGTACCTTGCTTTGCTACGTTGCCATACGTCACTTAGTAACAATAGTACCTTGCTTTGCAACGTTGCCATACGTCACTTAGTAACAATAGTACCTTGCTTTGCAACGTTGCCATACCTCACTTAGTAACAACAGTACCTTGCTTTGCTACGTTGCCATACGTCACTTAGTAACAATAGTACCTTGCTTTGCAACGTTGCCATACCTCACTTAGTAACAATAGTACCTTGCTTTGCTACGTTGCCATACGTCACTTAGTAACAACAGTACCTTGCTTTGCTACGTTGCCATACCTCACTTAGTAACAATAGTACCTTGCTTTGCAACGTTGCCATACGTCACTTAGTAACAATAGTACCTTGCTTTGCAACGTTGCCATACCTCACTTAGTAACAATAGTACCTTGCTTTGCTACGTTGCCATACGTCACTTAGTAACAATAGTACCTTGCTTTGCAACGTTGCCATACCTCACTTAGTAACAATAGTACCTTGCTTTGCTACGTTGCCATACGTCACTTAGTAACAACAGTACCTTGCTTTGCAACGTTGCCATACGTCACTTAGTAACAATAGTACCTTGCTTTGCTACGTTGCCATACGTCGCTTAGTAACAATAGTACCTTGCTTTGCAACGTTGCCATACGTCACTTAGTAACAATAGTACCTTGCTTTGCTACGTTGCCATACGTCACTTAGTAACAATAGTACCTTGCTTTGCAACGTTGCCATACGTCACTTAGTAACAATAGTACCTTGCTTTGCAACGTTGCCATACCTCACTTAGTAACAATAGTACCTTGCTTTGCAACGTTGCCATACGTCACTTAGTAACAACAGTACCTTGCTTTGCTACGTTGCCATACGTCGCTTAGTAACAACAGTACCTTGCTTTGCAACGTTGCCATACGTCACTTAGTAACAACAGTACCTTGCTTTGCTACGTTGCCATACGTCACTTAGTAACAATAGTACCTTGCTTTGCTACGTTGCCATACCTCACTTAGTAACAATAGTACCTTGCTTTGCAACGTTGCCATACGTCACTTAGTAACAATAGTACCTTGCTTTGCAACGTTGCCATACCTCACTTAGTAACAATAGTACCTTGCTTTGCTACGTTGCCATACGTCACTTAGTAACAATAGTACCTTCGCCTTGCTTTGCAACGTTGCCATACCTCACTTAGTAACAACAGTACCTTGCTTTGCTACGTTGCCATACCTCACTTAGTAACAATAGTACCTTGCTTTGCAACGTTGCCATACCTCACTTAGTAACAACAGTACCTTGCTTTGCTACGTTGCCATACGTCACTTAGTAACAATAGTACCTTGCTTTGCAACGTTGCCATACCTCACTTAGTAACAACAGTACCTTGCTTTGCTACGTTGCCATACGTCACTTAGTAACAATAGTACCTTGCTTTGCAACGTTGCCATACCTCACTTAGTAACAATAGTACCTTGCTTTGCTACGTTGCCATACGTCACTTAGTAACAATAGTACCTTGCTTTGCAACGTTGCCATACCTCACTTAGTAACAACAGTACCTTGCTTTGCTACGTTGCCATACGTCACTTAGTAACAATAGTACCTTGCTTTGCAACGTTGCCATACCTCACTTAGTAACAATAGTACCTTGCTTTGCAACGTTGCCATACGTCACTTAGTAACAACAGTACCTTGCTTTGCTACGTTGCCATACGTCGCTTAGTAACAACAGTACCTTGCTTTGCAACGTTGCCATACGTCACTTAGTAACAACAGTACCTTGCTTTGCTACGTTGCCATACGTCACTTAGTAACAATAGTACCTTGCTTTGCTACGTTGCCATACCTCACTTAGTAACAATAGTACCTTGCTTTGCAACGTTGCCATACGTCACTTAGTAACAATAGTACCTTGCTTTGCAACGTTGCCATACCTCACTTAGTAACAATAGTACCTTGCTTTGCTACGTTGCCATACGTCACTTAGTAACAATAGTACCTTCGCCTTGCTTTGCAACGTTGCCATACCTCACTTAGTAACAACAGTACCTTGCTTTGCTACGTTGCCATACCTCACTTAGTAACAATAGTACCTTGCTTTGCAACGTTGCCATACCTCACTTAGTAACAACAGTACCTTGCTTTGCTACGTTGCCATACGTCACTTAGTAACAATAGTACCTTGCTTTGCAACGTTGCCATACCTCACTTAGTAACAACAGTACCTTGCTTTGCTACGTTGCCATACGTCACTTAGTAACAATAGTACCTTGCTTTGCAACGTTGCCATACCTCACTTAGTAACAATAGTACCTTGCTTTGCTACGTTGCCATACGTCACTTAGTAACAATAGTACCTTGCTTTGCAACGTTGCCATACCTCACTTAGTAACAACAGTACCTTGCTTTGCTACGTTGCCATACGTCACTTAGTAACAATAGTACCTTGCTTTGCAACGTTGCCATACCTCACTTAGTAACAATAGTACCTTGCTTTGCTACGTTGCCATACGTCACTTAGTAACAACAGTACCTTGCTTTGCAACGTTGCCATACGTCACTTAGTAACAATAGTACCTTGCTTTGCTACGTTGCCATACGTCGCTTAGTAACAATAGTACCTTGCTTTGCAACGTTGCCATACGTCACTTAGTAACAATAGTACCTTGCTTTGCTACGTTGCCATACGTCACTTAGTAACAATAGTACCTTGCTTTGCAACGTTGCCATACGTCACTTAGTAACAATAGTACCTTGCTTTGCAACGTTGCCATACCTCACTTAGTAACAATAGTACCTTGCTTTGCAACGTTGCCATACGTCACTTAGTAACAACAGTACCTTGCTTTGCTACGTTGCCATACGTCGCTTAGTAACAACAGTACCTTGCTTTGCAACGTTGCCATACGTCACTTAGTAACAACAGTACCTTGCTTTGCTACGTTGCCATACGTCACTTAGTAACAATAGTACCTTGCTTTGCTACGTTGCCATACCTCACTTAGTAACAATAGTACCTTGCTTTGCAACGTTGCCATACGTCACTTAGTAACAATAGTACCTTGCTTTGCAACGTTGCCATACCTCACTTAGTAACAACAGTACCTTGCTTTGCTACGTTGCCATACGTCACTTAGTAACAATAGTACCTTGCTTTGCAACGTTGCCATACCTCACTTAGTAACAATAGTACCTTGCTTTGCTACGTTGCCATACGTCACTTAGTAACAATAGTACCTTGCTTTGCAACGTTGCCATACCTCACTTAGTAACAACAGTACCTTGCTTTGCTACGTTGCCATACGTCACTTAGTAACAATAGTACCTTGCTTTGCAACGTTGCCATACCTCACTTAGTAACAACAGTACCTTGCTTTGCTACGTTGCCATACGTCACTTAGTAACAATAGTACCTTGCTTTGCAACGTTGCCATACCTCACTTAGTAACAATAGTACCTTGCTTTGCTACGTTGCCATACGTCACTTAGTAACAATAGTACCTTGCTTTGCAACGTTGCCATACCTCACTTAGTAACAACAGTACCTTGCTTTGCTACGTTGCCATACGTCACTTAGTAACAATAGTACCTTGCTTTGCAACGTTGCCATACCTCACTTAGTAACAATAGTACCTTGCTTTGCAACGTTGCCATACGTCACTTAGTAACAACAGTACCTTGCTTTGCTACGTTGCCATACGTCGCTTAGTAACAACAGTACCTTGCTTTGCAACGTTGCCATACGTCACTTAGTAACAACAGTACCTTGCTTTGCTACGTTGCCATACGTCACTTAGTAACAATAGTACCTTGCTTTGCTACGTTGCCATACCTCACTTAGTAACAATAGTACCTTGCTTTGCAACGTTGCCATACGTCACTTAGTAACAATAGTACCTTGCTTTGCAACGTTGCCATACCTCACTTAGTAACAATAGTACCTTGCTTTGCTACGTTGCCATACGTCACTTAGTAACAATAGTACCTTCGCCTTGCTTTGCAACGTTGCCATACCTCACTTAGTAACAACAGTACCTTGCTTTGCTACGTTGCCATACCTCACTTAGTAACAATAGTACCTTGCTTTGCAACGTTGCCATACCTCACTTAGTAACAACAGTACCTTGCTTTGCTACGTTGCCATACGTCACTTAGTAACAATAGTACCTTGCTTTGCAACGTTGCCATACCTCACTTAGTAACAACAGTACCTTGCTTTGCTACGTTGCCATACGTCACTTAGTAACAATAGTACCTTGCTTTGCAACGTTGCCATACCTCACTTAGTAACAATAGTACCTTGCTTTGCTACGTTGCCATACGTCACTTAGTAACAATAGTACCTTGCTTTGCAACGTTGCCATACCTCACTTAGTAACAACAGTACCTTGCTTTGCTACGTTGCCATACGTCACTTAGTAACAATAGTACCTTGCTTTGCAACGTTGCCATACCTCACTTAGTAACAACAGTACCTTGCTTTGCTACGTTGCCATACGTCACTTAGTAACAATAGTACCTTGCTTTGCAACGTTGCCATACCTCACTTAGTAACAATAGTACCTTGCTTTGCTACGTTGCCATACGTCACTTAGTAACAATAGTACCTTGCTTTGCAACGTTGCCATACCTCACTTAGTAACAACAGTACCTTGCTTTGCTACGTTGCCATACGTCACTTAGTAACAATAGTACCTTGCTTTGCAACGTTGCCATACCTCACTTAGTAACAACAGTACCTTGCTTTGCTACGTTGCCATACGTCACTTAGTAACAATAGTACCTTGCTTTGCAACGTTGCCATACCTCACTTAGTAACAATAGTACCTTGCTTTGCTACGTTGCCATACGTCACTTAGTAACAATAGTACCTTGCTTTGCAACGTTGCCATACCTCACTTAGTAACAATAGTACCTTGCTTTGCTACGTTGCCATACGTCACTTAGTAACAATAGTACCTTGCTTTGCAACGTTGCCATACGTCACTTAGTAACAATAGTACCTTGCTTTGCAACGTTGCCATACCTCACTTAGTAACAATAGTACCTTGCTTTGCAACGTTGCCATACGTCACTTAGTAACAACAGTACCTTGCTTTGCTACGTTGCCATACGTCGCTTAGTAACAACAGTACCTTGCTTTGCAACGTTGCCATACGTCACTTAGTAACAACAGTACCTTGCTTTGCTACGTTGCCATACGTCACTTAGTAACAATAGTACCTTGCTTTGCTACGTTGCCATACGTCACTTAGTAACAATAGTACCTTGCTTTGCAACGTTGCCATACGTCACTTAGTAACAATAGTACCTTGCTTTGCAACGTTGCCATACCTCACTTAGTAACAACAGTACCTTGCTTTGCTACGTTGCCATACGTCACTTAGTAACAATAGTACCTTGCTTTGCAACGTTGCCATACCTCACTTAGTAACAATAGTACCTTGCTTTGCTACGTTGCCATACGTCACTTAGTAACAACAGTACCTTGCTTTGCTACGTTGCCATACCTCACTTAGTAACAATAGTACCTTGCTTTGCAACGTTGCCATACGTCACTTAGTAACAATAGTACCTTGCTTTGCAACGTTGCCATACCTCACTTAGTAACAATAGTACCTTGCTTTGCTACGTTGCCATACGTCACTTAGTAACAATAGTACCTTGCTTTGCAACGTTGCCATACCTCACTTAGTAACAATAGTACCTTGCTTTGCTACGTTGCCATACGTCACTTAGTAACAACAGTACCTTGCTTTGCAACGTTGCCATACGTCACTTAGTAACAATAGTACCTTGCTTTGCTACGTTGCCATACGTCGCTTAGTAACAATAGTACCTTGCTTTGCAACGTTGCCATACGTCACTTAGTAACAATAGTACCTTGCTTTGCTACGTTGCCATACGTCACTTAGTAACAATAGTACCTTGCTTTGCAACGTTGCCATACGTCACTTAGTAACAATAGTACCTTGCTTTGCAACGTTGCCATACCTCACTTAGTAACAATAGTACCTTGCTTTGCAACGTTGCCATACGTCACTTAGTAACAACAGTACCTTGCTTTGCTACGTTGCCATACGTCGCTTAGTAACAACAGTACCTTGCTTTGCAACGTTGCCATACGTCACTTAGTAACAACAGTACCTTGCTTTGCTACGTTGCCATACGTCACTTAGTAACAATAGTACCTTGCTTTGCTACGTTGCCATACGTCACTTAGTAACAATAGTACCTTGCTTTGCAACGTTGCCATACGTCACTTAGTAACAATAGTACCTTGCTTTGCAACGTTGCCATACCTCACTTAGTAACAACAGTACCTTGCTTTGCTACGTTGCCATACGTCACTTAGTAACAATAGTACCTTGCTTTGCAACGTTGCCATACCTCACTTAGTAACAATAGTACCTTGCTTTGCTACGTTGCCATACGTCACTTAGTAACAACAGTACCTTGCTTTGCTACGTTGCCATACCTCACTTAGTAACAATAGTACCTTGCTTTGCAACGTTGCCATACGTCACTTAGTAACAATAGTACCTTGCTTTGCAACGTTGCCATACCTCACTTAGTAACAATAGTACCTTGCTTTGCTACGTTGCCATACGTCACTTAGTAACAATAGTACCTTGCTTTGCAACGTTGCCATACCTCACTTAGTAACAATAGTACCTTGCTTTGCTACGTTGCCATACGTCACTTAGTAACAACAGTACCTTGCTTTGCAACGTTGCCATACGTCACTTAGTAACAATAGTACCTTGCTTTGCTACGTTGCCATACGTCGCTTAGTAACAATAGTACCTTGCTTTGCAACGTTGCCATACGTCACTTAGTAACAATAGTACCTTGCTTTGCTACGTTGCCATACGTCACTTAGTAACAATAGTACCTTGCTTTGCAACGTTGCCATACGTCACTTAGTAACAATAGTACCTTGCTTTGCAACGTTGCCATACCTCACTTAGTAACAATAGTACCTTGCTTTGCAACGTTGCCATACGTCACTTAGTAACAACAGTACCTTGCTTTGCTACGTTGCCATACGTCGCTTAGTAACAACAGTACCTTGCTTTGCAACGTTGCCATACGTCACTTAGTAACAACAGTACCTTGCTTTGCTACGTTGCCATACGTCACTTAGTAACAATAGTACCTTGCTTTGCTACGTTGCCATACCTCACTTAGTAACAATAGTACCTTGCTTTGCAACGTTGCCATACGTCACTTAGTAACAATAGTACCTTGCTTTGCAACGTTGCCATACCTCACTTAGTAACAATAGTACCTTGCTTTGCTACGTTGCCATACGTCACTTAGTAACAATAGTACCTTCGCCTTGCTTTGCAACGTTGCCATACCTCACTTAGTAACAACAGTACCTTGCTTTGCTACGTTGCCATACCTCACTTAGTAACAATAGTACCTTGCTTTGCAACGTTGCCATACCTCACTTAGTAACAACAGTACCTTGCTTTGCTACGTTGCCATACGTCACTTAGTAACAATAGTACCTTGCTTTGCAACGTTGCCATACCTCACTTAGTAACAACAGTACCTTGCTTTGCTACGTTGCCATACGTCACTTAGTAACAATAGTACCTTGCTTTGCAACGTTGCCATACCTCACTTAGTAACAATAGTACCTTGCTTTGCTACGTTGCCATACGTCACTTAGTAACAATAGTACCTTGCTTTGCAACGTTGCCATACCTCACTTAGTAACAACAGTACCTTGCTTTGCTACGTTGCCATACGTCACTTAGTAACAATAGTACCTTGCTTTGCAACGTTGCCATACCTCACTTAGTAACAATAGTACCTTGCTTTGCAACGTTGCCATACGTCACTTAGTAACAACAGTACCTTGCTTTGCTACGTTGCCATACGTCGCTTAGTAACAACAGTACCTTGCTTTGCAACGTTGCCATACGTCACTTAGTAACAACAGTACCTTGCTTTGCTACGTTGCCATACGTCACTTAGTAACAATAGTACCTTGCTTTGCTACGTTGCCATACCTCACTTAGTAACAATAGTACCTTGCTTTGCAACGTTGCCATACGTCACTTAGTAACAATAGTACCTTGCTTTGCAACGTTGCCATACCTCACTTAGTAACAATAGTACCTTGCTTTGCTACGTTGCCATACGTCACTTAGTAACAATAGTACCTTCGCCTTGCTTTGCAACGTTGCCATACCTCACTTAGTAACAACAGTACCTTGCTTTGCTACGTTGCCATACCTCACTTAGTAACAATAGTACCTTGCTTTGCAACGTTGCCATACCTCACTTAGTAACAACAGTACCTTGCTTTGCTACGTTGCCATACGTCACTTAGTAACAATAGTACCTTGCTTTGCAACGTTGCCATACCTCACTTAGTAACAACAGTACCTTGCTTTGCTACGTTGCCATACGTCACTTAGTAACAATAGTACCTTGCTTTGCAACGTTGCCATACCTCACTTAGTAACAATAGTACCTTGCTTTGCTACGTTGCCATACGTCACTTAGTAACAATAGTACCTTGCTTTGCAACGTTGCCATACCTCACTTAGTAACAACAGTACCTTGCTTTGCTACGTTGCCATACGTCACTTAGTAACAATAGTACCTTGCTTTGCAACGTTGCCATACCTCACTTAGTAACAATAGTACCTTGCTTTGCTACGTTGCCATACGTCACTTAGTAACAACAGTACCTTGCTTTGCAACGTTGCCATACGTCACTTAGTAACAATAGTACCTTGCTTTGCTACGTTGCCATACGTCGCTTAGTAACAATAGTACCTTGCTTTGCAACGTTGCCATACGTCACTTAGTAACAATAGTACCTTGCTTTGCTACGTTGCCATACGTCACTTAGTAACAATAGTACCTTGCTTTGCAACGTTGCCATACGTCACTTAGTAACAATAGTACCTTGCTTTGCAACGTTGCCATACCTCACTTAGTAACAATAGTACCTTGCTTTGCAACGTTGCCATACGTCACTTAGTAACAACAGTACCTTGCTTTGCTACGTTGCCATACGTCGCTTAGTAACAACAGTACCTTGCTTTGCAACGTTGCCATACGTCACTTAGTAACAACAGTACCTTGCTTTGCTACGTTGCCATACGTCACTTAGTAACAATAGTACCTTGCTTTGCTACGTTGCCATACCTCACTTAGTAACAATAGTACCTTGCTTTGCAACGTTGCCATACGTCACTTAGTAACAATAGTACCTTGCTTTGCAACGTTGCCATACCTCACTTAGTAACAACAGTACCTTGCTTTGCTACGTTGCCATACGTCACTTAGTAACAATAGTACCTTGCTTTGCAACGTTGCCATACCTCACTTAGTAACAATAGTACCTTGCTTTGCTACGTTGCCATACGTCACTTAGTAACAATAGTACCTTGCTTTGCAACGTTGCCATACCTCACTTAGTAACAACAGTACCTTGCTTTGCTACGTTGCCATACGTCACTTAGTAACAATAGTACCTTGCTTTGCAACGTTGCCATACCTCACTTAGTAACAACAGTACCTTGCTTTGCTACGTTGCCATACGTCACTTAGTAACAATAGTACCTTGCTTTGCAACGTTGCCATACCTCACTTAGTAACAATAGTACCTTGCTTTGCTACGTTGCCATACGTCACTTAGTAACAATAGTACCTTGCTTTGCAACGTTGCCATACCTCACTTAGTAACAACAGTACCTTGCTTTGCTACGTTGCCATACGTCACTTAGTAACAATAGTACCTTGCTTTGCAACGTTGCCATACCTCACTTAGTAACAATAGTACCTTGCTTTGCAACGTTGCCATACGTCACTTAGTAACAACAGTACCTTGCTTTGCTACGTTGCCATACGTCGCTTAGTAACAACAGTACCTTGCTTTGCAACGTTGCCATACGTCACTTAGTAACAACAGTACCTTGCTTTGCTACGTTGCCATACGTCACTTAGTAACAATAGTACCTTGCTTTGCTACGTTGCCATACCTCACTTAGTAACAATAGTACCTTGCTTTGCAACGTTGCCATACGTCACTTAGTAACAATAGTACCTTGCTTTGCAACGTTGCCATACCTCACTTAGTAACAATAGTACCTTGCTTTGCTACGTTGCCATACGTCACTTAGTAACAATAGTACCTTCGCCTTGCTTTGCAACGTTGCCATACCTCACTTAGTAACAACAGTACCTTGCTTTGCTACGTTGCCATACCTCACTTAGTAACAATAGTACCTTGCTTTGCAACGTTGCCATACCTCACTTAGTAACAACAGTACCTTGCTTTGCTACGTTGCCATACGTCACTTAGTAACAATAGTACCTTGCTTTGCAACGTTGCCATACCTCACTTAGTAACAACAGTACCTTGCTTTGCTACGTTGCCATACGTCACTTAGTAACAATAGTACCTTGCTTTGCAACGTTGCCATACCTCACTTAGTAACAACAGTACCTTGCTTTGCTACGTTGCCATACGTCACTTAGTAACAATAGTACCTTGCTTTGCAACGTTGCCATACCTCACTTAGTAACAATAGTACCTTGCTTTGCTACGTTGCCATACGTCACTTAGTAACAATAGTACCTTGCTTTGCAACGTTGCCATACCTCACTTAGTAACAACAGTACCTTGCTTTGCTACGTTGCCATACGTCACTTAGTAACAATAGTACCTTGCTTTGCAACGTTGCCATACCTCACTTAGTAACAACAGTACCTTGCTTTGCTACGTTGCCATACGTCACTTAGTAACAATAGTACCTTGCTTTGCAACGTTGCCATACCTCACTTAGTAACAATAGTACCTTGCTTTGCTACGTTGCCATACGTCACTTAGTAACAATAGTACCTTGCTTTGCAACGTTGCCATACCTCACTTAGTAACAACAGTACCTTGCTTTGCTACGTTGCCATACGTCACTTAGTAACAATAGTACCTTGCTTTGCAACGTTGCCATACCTCACTTAGTAACAATAGTACCTGGCTTTGCAACGTTGCCATACGTCACTTAGTAACAATAGTACCTTGCTTTGCAACGTTGCCATACCTCACTTAGTAACAATAGTACCTTGCTTTGCAACGTTGCCATACGTCACTTAGTAACAATAGTACCTGGCTTTGCAACGTTGCCATACGTCACTTAGTAACAATAGTACCTTGCTTTGCTACGTTGCCATACGTCACTTAGTAACAATAGTACCTTGCTTTGCAACGTTGCCATACCTCACTTAGTAACAATAGTACCTGGCTTTGCAACGTTGCCATACGTCACTTAGTAACAATAGTACCTTGCTTTGCAACGTTGCCATACCTCACTTAGTAACAATAGTACCTTGCTTTGCAACGTTGCCATACCTCACTTAGTAACAATAGTACCTGGCTTTGCAACGTTGCCATACGTCACTTAGTAACAATAGTACCTTGCTTTGCTACGTTGCCATACCTCACTTAGTAACAATAGTACCTTGCTTTGCAACGTTGCCATACGTCACTTAGTAACAATAGTACCTTGCTTTGCAACGTTGCCATACCTCACTTAGTAACAATAGTACCTTGCTTTGCTACGTTGCCATACGTCACTTAGTAACAATAGTACCTTCGCCTTGCTTTGCAACGTTGCCATACCTCACTTAGTAACAACAGTACCTTGCTTTGCTACGTTGCCATACGTCACTTAGTAACAATAGTACCTTGCTTTGCAACGTTGCCATACCTCACTTAGTAACAACAGTACCTTGCTTTGCTACGTTGCCATACGTCACTTAGTAACAATAGTACCTTGCTTTGCAACGTTGCCATACGTCACTTAGTAACAATAGTACCTTGCTTTGCAACGTTGCCATACCTCACTTAGTAACAATAGTACCTTGCTTTGCTACGTTGCCATACGTCACTTAGTAACAATAGTACCTTCGCCTTGCTTTGCAACGTTGCCATACGTCACTTAGTAACAATAGTACCTTGCTTTGCTACGTTGCCATACCTCACTTAGTAACAATAGTACCTTGCTTTGCAACGTTGCCATACGTCACTTAGTAACAATAGTACCTTGCTTTGCAACGTTGCCATACCTCACTTAGTAACAATAGTACCTTGCTTTGCTACGTTGCCATACGTCACTTAGTAACAATAGTACCTTCGCCTTGCTTTGCAACGTTGCCATACCTCACTTAGTAACAACAGTACCTTGCTTTGCTACGTTGCCATACCTCACTTAGTAACAATAGTACCTTGCTTTGCAACGTTGCCATACCTCACTTAGTAACAACAGTACCTTGCTTTGCTACGTTGCCATACGTCACTTAGTAACAATAGTACCTTGCTTTGCAACGTTGCCATACCTCACTTAGTAACAATAGTACCTTGCTTTGCTACGTTGCCATACGTCACTTAGTAACAATAGTACCTTGCTTTGCAACGTTGCCATACCTCACTTAGTAACAACAGTACCTTGCTTTGCTACGTTGCCATACGTCACTTAGTAACAATAGTACCTTGCTTTGCAACGTTGCCATACCTCACTTAGTAACAACAGTACCTTGCTTTGCTACGTTGCCATACGTCACTTAGTAACAATAGTACCTTGCTTTGCAACGTTGCCATACCTCACTTAGTAACAATAGTACCTTGCTTTGCTACGTTGCCATACGTCACTTAGTAACAATAGTACCTTGCTTTGCAACGTTGCCATACCTCACTTAGTAACAACAGTACCTTGCTTTGCTACGTTGCCATACGTCACTTAGTAACAATAGTACCTTGCTTTGCAACGTTGCCATACCTCACTTAGTAACAATAGTACCTTGCTTTGCAACGTTGCCATACGTCACTTAGTAACAACAGTACCTTGCTTTGCTACGTTGCCATACGTCGCTTAGTAACAACAGTACCTTGCTTTGCAACGTTGCCATACGTCACTTAGTAACAACAGTACCTTGCTTTGCTACGTTGCCATACGTCACTTAGTAACAATAGTACCTTGCTTTGCTACGTTGCCATACCTCACTTAGTAACAATAGTACCTTGCTTTGCAACGTTGCCATACGTCACTTAGTAACAATAGTACCTTGCTTTGCAACGTTGCCATACCTCACTTAGTAACAATAGTACCTTGCTTTGCTACGTTGCCATACGTCACTTAGTAACAATAGTACCTTCGCCTTGCTTTGCAACGTTGCCATACCTCACTTAGTAACAACAGTACCTTGCTTTGCTACGTTGCCATACCTCACTTAGTAACAATAGTACCTTGCTTTGCAACGTTGCCATACCTCACTTAGTAACAACAGTACCTTGCTTTGCTACGTTGCCATACGTCACTTAGTAACAATAGTACCTTGCTTTGCAACGTTGCCATACCTCACTTAGTAACAACAGTACCTTGCTTTGCTACGTTGCCATACGTCACTTAGTAACAATAGTACCTTGCTTTGCAACGTTGCCATACCTCACTTAGTAACAATAGTACCTTGCTTTGCTACGTTGCCATACGTCACTTAGTAACAATAGTACCTTGCTTTGCAACGTTGCCATACCTCACTTAGTAACAACAGTACCTTGCTTTGCTACGTTGCCATACGTCACTTAGTAACAATAGTACCTTGCTTTGCAACGTTGCCATACCTCACTTAGTAACAACAGTACCTTGCTTTGCTACGTTGCCATACGTCACTTAGTAACAATAGTACCTTGCTTTGCAACGTTGCCATACCTCACTTAGTAACAATAGTACCTTGCTTTGCTACGTTGCCATACGTCACTTAGTAACAATAGTACCTTGCTTTGCAACGTTGCCATACCTCACTTAGTAACAACAGTACCTTGCTTTGCTACGTTGCCATACGTCACTTAGTAACAATAGTACCTTGCTTTGCAACGTTGCCATACCTCACTTAGTAACAACAGTACCTTGCTTTGCTACGTTGCCATACGTCACTTAGTAACAATAGTACCTTGCTTTGCAACGTTGCCATACCTCACTTAGTAACAATAGTACCTTGCTTTGCTACGTTGCCATACGTCACTTAGTAACAATAGTACCTTGCTTTGCAACGTTGCCATACCTCACTTAGTAACAATAGTACCTTGCTTTGCTACGTTGCCATACGTCACTTAGTAACAATAGTACCTTGCTTTGCAACGTTGCCATACGTCACTTAGTAACAATAGTACCTTGCTTTGCAACGTTGCCATACCTCACTTAGTAACAATAGTACCTTGCTTTGCAACGTTGCCATACGTCACTTAGTAACAACAGTACCTTGCTTTGCTACGTTGCCATACGTCGCTTAGTAACAACAGTACCTTGCTTTGCAACGTTGCCATACGTCACTTAGTAACAACAGTACCTTGCTTTGCTACGTTGCCATACGTCACTTAGTAACAATAGTACCTTGCTTTGCTACGTTGCCATACGTCACTTAGTAACAATAGTACCTTGCTTTGCAACGTTGCCATACGTCACTTAGTAACAATAGTACCTCTCTTTGCAACGTTGCCATACCTCACTTAGTAACAACAGTACCTTGCTTTGCTACGTTGCCATACGTCACTTAGTAACAATAGTACCTTGCTTTGCAACGTTGCCATACCTCACTTAGTAACAATAGTACCTTGCTTTGCTACGTTGCCATACGTCACTTAGTAACAACAGTACCTTGCTTTGCTACGTTGCCATACCTCACTTAGTAACAATAGTACCTTGCTTTGCAACGTTGCCATACGTCACTTAGTAACAATAGTACCTTGCTTTGCAACGTTGCCATACCTCACTTAGTAACAATAGTACCTTGCTTTGCTACGTTGCCATACGTCACTTAGTAACAATAGTACCTTGCTTTGCAACGTTGCCATACCTCACTTAGTAACAATAGTACCTTGCTTTGCTACGTTGCCATACGTCACTTAGTAACAACAGTACCTTGCTTTGCAACGTTGCCATACGTCACTTAGTAACAATAGTACCTTGCTTTGCTACGTTGCCATACGTCGCTTAGTAACAATAGTACCTTGCTTTGCAACGTTGCCATACGTCACTTAGTAACAATAGTACCTTGCTTTGCTACGTTGCCATACGTCACTTAGTAACAATAGTACCTTGCTTTGCAACGTTGCCATACGTCACTTAGTAACAATAGTACCTTGCTTTGCAACGTTGCCATACCTCACTTAGTAACAATAGTACCTTGCTTTGCAACGTTGCCATACGTCACTTAGTAACAACAGTACCTTGCTTTGCTACGTTGCCATACGTCGCTTAGTAACAACAGTACCTTGCTTTGCAACGTTGCCATACGTCACTTAGTAACAACAGTACCTTGCTTTGCTACGTTGCCATACGTCACTTAGTAACAATAGTACCTTGCTTTGCTACGTTGCCATACGTCACTTAGTAACAATAGTACCTTGCTTTGCAACGTTGCCATACGTCACTTAGTAACAATAGTACCTTGCTTTGCAACGTTGCCATACCTCACTTAGTAACAACAGTACCTTGCTTTGCTACGTTGCCATACGTCACTTAGTAACAATAGTACCTTGCTTTGCAACGTTGCCATACCTCACTTAGTAACAATAGTACCTTGCTTTGCTACGTTGCCATACGTCACTTAGTAACAACAGTACCTTGCTTTGCTACGTTGCCATACCTCACTTAGTAACAATAGTACCTTGCTTTGCAACGTTGCCATACGTCACTTAGTAACAATAGTACCTTGCTTTGCAACGTTGCCATACCTCACTTAGTAACAATAGTACCTTGCTTTGCTACGTTGCCATACGTCACTTAGTAACAATAGTACCTTGCTTTGCAACGTTGCCATACCTCACTTAGTAACAATAGTACCTTGCTTTGCTACGTTGCCATACGTCACTTAGTAACAACAGTACCTTGCTTTGCAACGTTGCCATACGTCACTTAGTAACAATAGTACCTTGCTTTGCTACGTTGCCATACGTCGCTTAGTAACAATAGTACCTTGCTTTGCAACGTTGCCATACGTCACTTAGTAACAATAGTACCTTGCTTTGCTACGTTGCCATACGTCACTTAGTAACAATAGTACCTTGCTTTGCAACGTTGCCATACGTCACTTAGTAACAATAGTACCTTGCTTTGCAACGTTGCCATACCTCACTTAGTAACAATAGTACCTTGCTTTGCAACGTTGCCATACGTCACTTAGTAACAACAGTACCTTGCTTTGCTACGTTGCCATACGTCGCTTAGTAACAACAGTACCTTGCTTTGCAACGTTGCCATACGTCACTTAGTAACAACAGTACCTTGCTTTGCTACGTTGCCATACGTCACTTAGTAACAATAGTACCTTGCTTTGCTACGTTGCCATACCTCACTTAGTAACAATAGTACCTTGCTTTGCAACGTTGCCATACGTCACTTAGTAACAATAGTACCTTGCTTTGCAACGTTGCCATACCTCACTTAGTAACAATAGTACCTTGCTTTGCTACGTTGCCATACGTCACTTAGTAACAATAGTACCTTCGCCTTGCTTTGCAACGTTGCCATACCTCACTTAGTAACAACAGTACCTTGCTTTGCTACGTTGCCATACCTCACTTAGTAACAATAGTACCTTGCTTTGCAACGTTGCCATACCTCACTTAGTAACAACAGTACCTTGCTTTGCTACGTTGCCATACGTCACTTAGTAACAATAGTACCTTGCTTTGCAACGTTGCCATACCTCACTTAGTAACAACAGTACCTTACTTTGCTACGTTGCCATACGTCACTTAGTAACAATAGTACCTTGCTTTGCAACGTTGCCATACCTCACTTAGTAACAATAGTACCTTGCTTTGCTACGTTGCCATACGTCACTTAGTAACAATAGTACCTTGCTTTGCAACGTTGCCATACCTCACTTAGTAACAACAGTACCTTGCTTTGCTACGTTGCCATACGTCACTTAGTAACAATAGTACCTTGCTTTGCAACGTTGCCATACCTCACTTAGTAACAATAGTACCTTGCTTTGCAACGTTGCCATACGTCACTTAGTAACAACAGTACCTTGCTTTGCTACGTTGCCATACGTCGCTTAGTAACAACAGTACCTTGCTTTGCAACGTTGCCATACGTCACTTAGTAACAACAGTACCTTGCTTTGCTACGTTGCCATACGTCACTTAGTAACAATAGTACCTTGCTTTGCTACGTTGCCATACCTCACTTAGTAACAATAGTACCTTGCTTTGCAACGTTGCCATACGTCACTTAGTAACAATAGTACCTTGCTTTGCAACGTTGCCATACCTCACTTAGTAACAATAGTACCTTGCTTTGCTACGTTGCCATACGTCACTTAGTAACAATAGTACCTTCGCCTTGCTTTGCAACGTTGCCATACCTCACTTAGTAACAACAGTACCTTGCTTTGCTACGTTGCCATACCTCACTTAGTAACAATAGTACCTTGCTTTGCAACGTTGCCATACCTCACTTAGTAACAACAGTACCTTGCTTTGCTACGTTGCCATACGTCACTTAGTAACAATAGTACCTTGCTTTGCAACGTTGCCATACCTCACTTAGTAACAACAGTACCTTGCTTTGCTACGTTGCCATACGTCACTTAGTAACAATAGTACCTTGCTTTGCAACGTTGCCATACCTCACTTAGTAACAATAGTACCTTGCTTTGCTACGTTGCCATACGTCACTTAGTAACAATAGTACCTTGCTTTGCAACGTTGCCATACCTCACTTAGTAACAACAGTACCTTGCTTTGCTACGTTGCCATACGTCACTTAGTAACAATAGTACCTTGCTTTGCAACGTTGCCATACCTCACTTAGTAACAATAGTACCTTGCTTTGCTACGTTGCCATACGTCACTTAGTAACAACAGTACCTTGCTTTGCAACGTTGCCATACGTCACTTAGTAACAATAGTACCTTGCTTTGCTACGTTGCCATACGTCGCTTAGTAACAATAGTACCTTGCTTTGCAACGTTGCCATACGTCACTTAGTAACAATAGTACCTTGCTTTGCTACGTTGCCATACGTCACTTAGTAACAATAGTACCTTGCTTTGCAACGTTGCCATACGTCACTTAGTAACAATAGTACCTTGCTTTGCAACGTTGCCATACCTCACTTAGTAACAATAGTACCTTGCTTTGCAACGTTGCCATACGTCACTTAGTAACAACAGTACCTTGCTTTGCTACGTTGCCATACGTCGCTTAGTAACAACAGTACCTTGCTTTGCAACGTTGCCATACGTCACTTAGTAACAACAGTACCTTGCTTTGCTACGTTGCCATACGTCACTTAGTAACAATAGTACCTTGCTTTGCTACGTTGCCATACCTCACTTAGTAACAATAGTACCTTGCTTTGCAACGATGCCATACGTCACTTAGTAACAATAGTACCTTGCTTTGCAACGTTGCCATACCTCACTTAGTAACAACAGTACCTTGCTTTGCTACGTTGCCATACGTCACTTAGTAACAATAGTACCTTGCTTTGCAACGTTGCCATACCTCACTTAGTAACAATAGTACCTTGCTTTGCTACGTTGCCATACGTCACTTAGTAACAATAGTACCTTGCTTTGCAACGTTGCCATACCTCACTTAGTAACAACAGTACCTTGCTTTGCTACGTTGCCATACGTCACTTAGTAACAATAGTACCTTGCTTTGCAACGTTGCCATACCTCACTTAGTAACAACAGTACCTTGCTTTGCTACGTTGCCATACGTCACTTAGTAACAATAGTACCTTGCTTTGCAACGTTGCCATACCTCACTTAGTAACAATAGTACCTTGCTTTGCTACGTTGCCATACGTCACTTAGTAACAATAGTACCTTGCTTTGCAACGTTGCCATACCTCACTTAGTAACAACAGTACCTTGCTTTGCTACGTTGCCATACGTCACTTAGTAACAATAGTACCTTGCTTTGCAACGTTGCCATACCTCACTTAGTAACAATAGTACCTTGCTTTGCAACGTTGCCATACGTCACTTAGTAACAACAGTACCTTGCTTTGCTACGTTGCCATACGTCGCTTAGTAACAACAGTACCTTGCTTTGCAACGTTGCCATACGTCACTTAGTAACAACAGTACCTTGCTTTGCTACGTTGCCATACGTCACTTAGTAACAATAGTACCTTGCTTTGCTACGTTGCCATACCTCACTTAGTAACAATAGTACCTTGCTTTGCAACGTTGCCATACGTCACTTAGTAACAATAGTACCTTGCTTTGCAACGTTGCCATACCTCACTTAGTAACAATAGTACCTTGCTTTGCTACGTTGCCATACGTCACTTAGTAACAATAGTACCTTCGCCTTGCTTTGCAACGTTGCCATACCTCACTTAGTAACAACAGTACCTTGCTTTGCTACGTTGCCATACCTCACTTAGTAACAATAGTACCTTGCTTTGCAACGTTGCCATACCTCACTTAGTAACAACAGTACCTTGCTTTGCTACGTTGCCATACGTCACTTAGTAACAATAGTACCTTGCTTTGCAACGTTGCCATACCTCACTTAGTAACAACAGTACCTTGCTTTGCTACGTTGCCATACGTCACTTAGTAACAATAGTACCTTGCTTTGCAACGTTGCCATACCTCACTTAGTAACAACAGTACCTTGCTTTGCTACGTTGCCATACGTCACTTAGTAACAATAGTACCTTGCTTTGCAACGTTGCCATACCTCACTTAGTAACAATAGTACCTTGCTTTGCTACGTTGCCATACGTCACTTAGTAACAATAGTACCTTGCTTTGCAACGTTGCCATACCTCACTTAGTAACAACAGTACCTTGCTTTGCTACGTTGCCATACGTCACTTAGTAACAATAGTACCTTGCTTTGCAACGTTGCCATACCTCACTTAGTAACAACAGTACCTTGCTTTGCTACGTTGCCATACGTCACTTAGTAACAATAGTACCTTGCTTTGCAACGTTGCCATACCTCACTTAGTAACAATAGTACCTTGCTTTGCTACGTTGCCATACGTCACTTAGTAACAACAGTACCTTGCTTTGCAACGTTGCCATACGTCACTTAGTAACAATAGTACCTTGCTTTGCTACGTTGCCATACGTCGCTTAGTAACAATAGTACCTTGCTTTGCAACGTTGCCATACGTCACTTAGTAACAATAGTACCTTGCTTTGCTACGTTGCCATACGTCACTTAGTAACAATAGTACCTTGCTTTGCAACGTTGCCATACGTCACTTAGTAACAATAGTACCTTGCTTTGCAACGTTGCCATACGTCACTTAGTAACAATAGTACCTTGCTTTGCAACGTTGCCATACCTCACTTAGTAACAATAGTACCTTGCTTTGCAACGTTGCCATACGTCACTTAGTAACAACAGTACCTTGCTTTGCTACGTTGCCATACGTCGCTTAGTAACAACAGTACCTTGCTTTGCAACGTTGCCATACGTCACTTAGTAACAACAGTACCTTGCTTTGCTACGTTGCCATACGTCACTTAGTAACAATAGTACCTTGCTTTGCTACGTTGCCATACCTCACTTAGTAACAATAGTACCTTGCTTTGCAACGTTGCCATACGTCACTTAGTAACAATAGTACCTTGCTTTGCAACGTTGCCATACCTCACTTAGTAACAATAGTACCTTGCTTTGCTACGTTGCCATACGTCACTTAGTAACAATAGTACCTTCGCCTTGCTTTGCAACGTTGCCATACCTCACTTAGTAACAACAGTACCTTGCTTTGCTACGTTGCCATACCTCACTTAGTAACAATAGTACCTTGCTTTGCAACGTTGCCATACCTCACTTAGTAACAACAGTACCTTGCTTTGCTACGTTGCCATACGTCACTTAGTAACAATAGTACCTTGCTTTGCAACGTTGCCATACCTCACTTAGTAACAACAGTACCTTGCTTTGCTACGTTGCCATACGTCACTTAGTAACAATAGTACCTTGCTTTGCAACGTTGCCATACCTCACTTAGTAACAACAGTACCTTGCTTTGCTACGTTGCCATACGTCACTTAGTAACAATAGTACCTTGCTTTGCAACGTTGCCATACCTCACTTAGTAACAATAGTACCTTGCTTTGCTACGTTGCCATACGTCACTTAGTAACAATAGTACCTTGCTTTGCAACGTTGCCATACCTCACTTAGTAACAACAGTACCTTGCTTTGCTACGTTGCCATACGTCACTTAGTAACAATAGTACCTTGCTTTGCAACGTTGCCATACCTCACTTAGTAACAACAGTACCTTGCTTTGCTACGTTGCCATACGTCACTTAGTAACAATAGTACCTTGCTTTGCAACGTTGCCATACCTCACTTAGTAACAATAGTACCTTGCTTTGCTACGTTGCCATACGTCACTTAGTAACAATAGTACCTTGCTTTGCAACGTTGCCATACCTCACTTAGTAACAACAGTACCTTGCTTTGCTACGTTGCCATACGTCACTTAGTAACAATAGTACCTTGCTTTGCAACGTTGCCATACCTCACTTAGTAACAATAGTACCTGGCTTTGCAACGTTGCCATACGTCACTTAGTAACAATAGTACCTTGCTTTGCAACGTTGCCATACCTCACTTAGTAACAATAGTACCTTGCTTTGCAACGTTGCCATACGTCACTTAGTAACAATAGTACCTGGCTTTGCAACGTTGCCATACGTCACTTAGTAACAATAGTACCTTGCTTTGCTACGTTGCCATACGTCACTTAGTAACAATAGTACCTTGCTTTGCAACGTTGCCATACCTCACTTAGTAACAATAGTACCTGGCTTTGCAACGTTGCCATACGTCACTTAGTAACAATAGTACCTTGCTTTGCAACGTTGCCATACCTCACTTAGTAACAATAGTACCTTGCTTTGCAACGTTGCCATACCTCACTTAGTAACAATAGTACCTGGCTTTGCAACGTTGCCATACGTCACTTAGTAACAATAGTACCTTGCTTTGCTACGTTGCCATACCTCACTTAGTAACAATAGTACCTTGCTTTGCAACGTTGCCATACGTCACTTAGTAACAATAGTACCTTGCTTTGCAACGTTGCCATACCTCACTTAGTAACAATAGTACCTTGCTTTGCTACGTTGCCATACGTCACTTAGTAACAATAGTACCTTCGCCTTGCTTTGCAACGTTGCCATACCTCACTTAGTAACAACAGTACCTTGCTTTGCTACGTTGCCATACGTCACTTAGTAACAATAGTACCTTGCTTTGCAACGTTGCCATACCTCACTTAGTAACAACAGTACCTTGCTTTGCTACGTTGCCATACGTCACTTAGTAACAATAGTACCTTGCTTTGCAACGTTGCCATACCTCACTTAGTAACAATAGTACCTTGCTTTGCAACGTTGCCATACCTCACTTAGTAACAATAGTACCTTGCTTTGCTACGTTGCCATACGTCACTTAGTAACAATAGTACCTTCGCCTTGCTTTGCAACGTTGCCATACCTCACTTAGTAACAACAGTACCTTGCTTTGCTACGTTGCCATACGTCACTTAGTAACAATAGTACCTTGCTTTGCTACGTTGCCATACGTCACTTAGTAACAATAGTACCTTGCTTTGCAACGTTGCCATACCTCACTTAGTAACAATAGTACCTTGCTTTGCTACGTTGCCATACGTCACTTAGTAACAATAGTACCTTCGCCTTGCTTTGCAACGTTGCCATACCTCACTTAGTAACAACAGTACCTTGCTTTGCTACGTTGCCATACGTCACTTAGTAACAATAGTACCTGGCTTTGCAACGTTGCCATACCTCACTTAGTAACAATAGTACCTTGCTTTGCAACGTTGCCATACCTCACTTAGTAACAACAGTACCTTGCTTTGCTACGTTGCCATACGTCACTTAGTAACAATAGTACCTTGCTTTGCTACGTTGCCATACGTCACTTAGTAACAATAGTACCTTGCTTTGCAACGTTGCCATACGTCACTTAGTAACAATAGTACCTTCGCCTTGCTTTGCAACGTTGCCATACGTCACTTAGTAACAATAGTACCTTCGCCTTGCTTTGCAACGTTGCCATACCTCACTTAGTAACAATAGTACCTTGCTTTGCAACGTTGCCATACCTCACTTAGTAACAACAGTACCTTGCTTTGCTACGTTGCCATACGTCACTTAGTAACAATAGTACCTTGCTTTGCTACGTTGCCATACCTCACTTAGTAACAATAGTACCTTGCTTTGCTACGTTGCCATACCTCACTTAGTAACAATAGTACCTTGCTTTGCTACGTTGCCATACCTCACTTAGTAACAACAGTACCTTGCTTTGCTACGTTGCCATACGTCACTTAGTAACAATAGTACCTTGCTTTGCAACGTTGCCATACCTCACTTAGTAACAATAGTACCTTGCTTTGCTACGTTGCCATACGTCACTTAGTAACAACAGTACCTTGCTTTGCTACGTTGCCATACCTCACTTAGTAACAATAGTACCTTGCTTTGCAACGTTGCCATACGTCACTTAGTAACAATAGTACCTTGCTTTGCAACGTTGCCATACCTCACTTAGTAACAATAGTACCTTGCTTTGCTACGTTGCCATACGTCACTTAGTAACAATAGTACCTTGCTTTGCAACGTTGCCATACCTCACTTAGTAACAATAGTACCTTGCTTTGCTACGTTGCCATACGTCACTTAGTAACAACAGTACCTTGCTTTGCAACGTTGCCATACGTCACTTAGTAACAATAGTACCTTGCTTTGCTACGTTGCCATACGTCGCTTAGTAACAATAGTACCTTGCTTTGCAACGTTGCCATACGTCACTTAGTAACAATAGTACCTTGCTTTGCTACGTTGCCATACGTCACTTAGTAACAATAGTACCTTGCTTTGCAACGTTGCCATACGTCACTTAGTAACAATAGTACCTTGCTTTGCAACGTTGCCATACCTCACTTAGTAACAATAGTACCTTGCTTTGCAACGTTGCCATACGTCACTTAGTAACAACAGTACCTTGCTTTGCTACGTTGCCATACGTCGCTTAGTAACAACAGTACCTTGCTTTGCAACGTTGCCATACGTCACTTAGTAACAACAGTACCTTGCTTTGCTACGTTGCCATACGTCACTTAGTAACAATAGTACCTTGCTTTGCTACGTTGCCATACGTCACTTAGTAACAATAGTACCTTGCTTTGCAACGTTGCCATACGTCACTTAGTAACAATAGTACCTTGCTTTGCAACGTTGCCATACCTCACTTAGTAACAACAGTACCTTGCTTTGCTACGTTGCCATACGTCACTTAGTAACAATAGTACCTTGCTTTGCAACGTTGCCATACCTCACTTAGTAACAATAGTACCTTGCTTTGCTACGTTGCCATACGTCACTTAGTAACAACAGTACCTTGCTTTGCTACGTTGCCATACCTCACTTAGTAACAATAGTACCTTGCTTTGCAACGTTGCCATACGTCACTTAGTAACAATAGTACCTTGCTTTGCAACGTTGCCATACCTCACTTAGTAACAATAGTACCTTGCTTTGCTACGTTGCCATACGTCACTTAGTAACAATAGTACCTTGCTTTGCAACGTTGCCATACCTCACTTAGTAACAATAGTACCTTGCTTTGCTACGTTGCCATACGTCACTTAGTAACAACAGTACCTTGCTTTGCAACGTTGCCATACGTCACTTAGTAACAATAGTACCTTGCTTTGCTACGTTGCCATACGTCGCTTAGTAACAATAGTACCTTGCTTTGCAACGTTGCCATACGTCACTTAGTAACAATAGTACCTTGCTTTGCTACGTTGCCATACGTCACTTAGTAACAATAGTACCTTGCTTTGCAACGTTGCCATACGTCACTTAGTAACAATAGTACCTTGCTTTGCAACGTTGCCATACCTCACTTAGTAACAATAGTACCTTGCTTTGCAACGTTGCCATACGTCACTTAGTAACAACAGTACCTTGCTTTGCTACGTTGCCATACGTCGCTTAGTAACAACAGTACCTTGCTTTGCAACGTTGCCATACGTCACTTAGTAACAACAGTACCTTGCTTTGCTACGTTGCCATACGTCACTTAGTAACAATAGTACCTTGCTTTGCTACGTTGCCATACGTCACTTAGTAACAATAGTACCTTGCTTTGCAACGTTGCCATACGTCACTTAGTAACAATAGTACCTTGCTTTGCAACGTTGCCATACCTCACTTAGTAACAACAGTACCTTGCTTTGCTACGTTGCCATACGTCACTTAGTAACAATAGTACCTTGCTTTGCAACGTTGCCATACCTCACTTAGTAACAATAGTACCTTGCTTTGCTACGTTGCCATACGTCACTTAGTAACAACAGTACCTTGCTTTGCTACGTTGCCATACCTCACTTAGTAACAATAGTACCTTGCTTTGCAACGTTGCCATACGTCACTTAGTAACAATAGTACCTTGCTTTGCAACGTTGCCATACCTCACTTAGTAACAATAGTACCTTGCTTTGCTACGTTGCCATACGTCACTTAGTAACAATAGTACCTTGCTTTGCAACGTTGCCATACCTCACTTAGTAACAATAGTACCTTGCTTTGCTACGTTGCCATACGTCACTTAGTAACAACAGTACCTTGCTTTGCAACGTTGCCATACGTCACTTAGTAACAATAGTACCTTGCTTTGCTACGTTGCCATACGTCGCTTAGTAACAATAGTACCTTGCTTTGCAACGTTGCCATACGTCACTTAGTAACAATAGTACCTTGCTTTGCTACGTTGCCATACGTCACTTAGTAACAATAGTACCTTGCTTTGCAACGTTGCCATACGTCACTTAGTAACAATAGTACCTTGCTTTGCAACGTTGCCATACCTCACTTAGTAACAATAGTACCTTGCTTTGCAACGTTGCCATACGTCACTTAGTAACAACAGTACCTTGCTTTGCTACGTTGCCATACGTCGCTTAGTAACAACAGTACCTTGCTTTGCAACGTTGCCATACGTCACTTAGTAACAACAGTACCTTGCTTTGCTACGTTGCCATACGTCACTTAGTAACAATAGTACCTTGCTTTGCTACGTTGCCATACCTCACTTAGTAACAATAGTACCTTGCTTTGCAACGTTGCCATACGTCACTTAGTAACAATAGTACCTTGCTTTGCAACGTTGCCATACCTCACTTAGTAACAATAGTACCTTGCTTTGCTACGTTGCCATACGTCACTTAGTAACAATAGTACCTTCGCCTTGCTTTGCAACGTTGCCATACCTCACTTAGTAACAACAGTACCTTGCTTTGCTACGTTGCCATACCTCACTTAGTAACAATAGTACCTTGCTTTGCAACGTTGCCATACCTCACTTAGTAACAACAGTACCTTGCTTTGCTACGTTGCCATACGTCACTTAGTAACAATAGTACCTTGCTTTGCAACGTTGCCATACCTCACTTAGTAACAACAGTACCTTGCTTTGCTACGTTGCCATACGTCACTTAGTAACAATAGTACCTTGCTTTGCAACGTTGCCATACCTCACTTAGTAACAATAGTACCTTGCTTTGCAACGTTGCCATACGTCACTTAGTAACAATAGTACCTTGCTTTGCAACGTTGCCATACCTCACTTAGTAACAATAGTACCTTGCTTTGCTACGTTGCCATACGTCACTTAGTAACAATAGTACCTTCGCCTTGCTTTGCAACGTTGCCATACCTCACTTAGTAACAACAGTACCTTGCTTTGCTACGTTGCCATACCTCACTTAGTAACAATAGTACCTTGCTTTGCAACGTTGCCATACCTCACTTAGTAACAACAGTACCTTGCTTTGCTACGTTGCCATACGTCACTTAGTAACAATAGTACCTTGCTTTGCAACGTTGCCATACCTCACTTAGTAACAACAGTACCTTGCTTTGCTACGTTGCCATACGTCACTTAGTAACAATAGTACCTTGCTTTGCAACGTTGCCATACCTCACTTAGTAACAATAGTACCTTGCTTTGCTACGTTGCCATACGTCACTTAGTAACAATAGTACCTTGCTTTGCAACGTTGCCATACCTCACTTAGTAACAACAGTACCTTGCTTTGCTACGTTGCCATACGTCACTTAGTAACAATAGTACCTTGCTTTGCAACGTTGCCATACCTCACTTAGTAACAATAGTACCTTGCTTTGCAACGTTGCCATACGTCACTTAGTAACAACAGTACCTTGCTTTGCTACGTTGCCATACGTCGCTTAGTAACAACAGTACCTTGCTTTGCAACGTTGCCATACGTCACTTAGTAACAACAGTACCTTGCTTTGCTACGTTGCCATACGTCACTTAGTAACAATAGTACCTTGCTTTGCTACGTTGCCATACCTCACTTAGTAACAATAGTACCTTGCTTTGCAACGTTGCCATACGTCACTTAGTAACAATAGTACCTTGCTTTGCAACGTTGCCATACCTCACTTAGTAACAATAGTACCTTGCTTTGCTACGTTGCCATACGTCACTTAGTAACAATAGTACCTTCGCCTTGCTTTGCAACGTTGCCATACCTCACTTAGTAACAACAGTACCTTGCTTTGCTACGTTGCCATACCTCACTTAGTAACAATAGTACCTTGCTTTGCAACGTTGCCATACCTCACTTAGTAACAACAGTACCTTGCTTTGCTACGTTGCCATACGTCACTTAGTAACAATAGTACCTTGCTTTGCAACGTTGCCATACCTCACTTAGTAACAACAGTACCTTGCTTTGCTACGTTGCCATACGTCACTTAGTAACAATAGTACCTTGCTTTGCAACGTTGCCATACCTCACTTAGTAACAATAGTACCTTGCTTTGCTACGTTGCCATACGTCACTTAGTAACAATAGTACCTTGCTTTGCAACGTTGCCATACCTCACTTAGTAACAACAGTACCTTGCTTTGCTACGTTGCCATACGTCACTTAGTAACAATAGTACCTTGCTTTGCAACGTTGCCATACCTCACTTAGTAACAATAGTACCTTGCTTTGCTACGTTGCCATACGTCACTTAGTAACAACAGTACCTTGCTTTGCAACGTTGCCATACGTCACTTAGTAACAATAGTACCTTGCTTTGCTACGTTGCCATACGTCGCTTAGTAACAATAGTACCTTGCTTTGCAACGTTGCCATACGTCACTTAGTAACAATAGTACCTTGCTTTGCTACGTTGCCATACGTCACTTAGTAACAATAGTACCTTGCTTTGCAACGTTGCCATACGTCACTTAGTAACAATAGTACCTTGCTTTGCAACGTTGCCATACCTCACTTAGTAACAATAGTACCTTGCTTTGCAACGTTGCCATACGTCACATAGTAACAACAGTACCTTGCTTTGCTACGTTGCCATACGTCGCTTAGTAACAACAGTACCTTGCTTTGCAACGTTGCCATACGTCACTTAGTAACAACAGTACCTTGCTTTGCTACGTTGCCATACGTCACTTAGTAACAATAGTACCTTGCTTTGCTACGTTGCCATACCTCACTTAGTAACAATAGTACCTTGCTTTGCAACGATGCCATACGTCACTTAGTAACAATAGTACCTTGCTTTGCAACGTTGCCATACCTCACTTAGTAACAACAGTACCTTGCTTTGCTACGTTGCCATACGTCACTTAGTAACAATAGTACCTTGCTTTGCAACGTTGCCATACCTCACTTAGTAACAATAGTACCTTGCTTTGCTACGTTGCCATACGTCACTTAGTAACAATAGTACCTTGCTTTGCAACGTTGCCATACCTCACTTAGTAACAACAGTACCTTGCTTTGCTACGTTGCCATACGTCACTTAGTAACAATAGTACCTTGCTTTGCAACGTTGCCATACCTCACTTAGTAACAACAGTACCTTGCTTTGCTACGTTGCCATACGTCACTTAGTAACAATAGTACCTTGCTTTGCAACGTTGCCATACCTCACTTAGTAACAATAGTACCTTGCTTTGCTACGTTGCCATACGTCACTTAGTAACAATAGTACCTTGCTTTGCAACGTTGCCATACCTCACTTAGTAACAACAGTACCTTGCTTTGCTACGTTGCCATACGTCACTTAGTAACAATAGTACCTTGCTTTGCAACGTTGCCATACCTCACTTAGTAACAATAGTACCTTGCTTTGCAACGTTGCCATACGTCACTTAGTAACAACAGTACCTTGCTTTGCTACGTTGCCATACGTCGCTTAGTAACAACAGTACCTTGCTTTGCAACGTTGCCATACGTCACTTAGTAACAACAGTACCTTGCTTTGCTACGTTGCCATACGTCACTTAGTAACAATAGTACCTTGCTTTGCTACGTTGCCATACCTCACTTAGTAACAATAGTACCTTGCTTTGCAACGTTGCCATACGTCACTTAGTAACAATAGTACCTTGCTTTGCAACGTTGCCATACCTCACTTAGTAACAATAGTACCTTGCTTTGCTACGTTGCCATACGTCACTTAGTAACAATAGTACCTTCGCCTTGCTTTGCAACGTTGCCATACCTCACTTAGTAACAACAGTACCTTGCTTTGCTACGTTGCCATACCTCACTTAGTAACAATAGTACCTTGCTTTGCAACGTTGCCATACCTCACTTAGTAACAACAGTACCTTGCTTTGCTACGTTGCCATACGTCACTTAGTAACAATAGTACCTTGCTTTGCAACGTTGCCATACCTCACTTAGTAACAACAGTACCTTGCTTTGCTACGTTGCCATACGTCACTTAGTAACAATAGTACCTTGCTTTGCAACGTTGCCATACCTCACTTAGTAACAACAGTACCTTGCTTTGCTACGTTGCCATACGTCACTTAGTAACAATAGTACCTTGCTTTGCAACGTTGCCATACCTCACTTAGTAACAATAGTACCTTGCTTTGCTACGTTGCCATACGTCACTTAGTAACAATAGTACCTTGCTTTGCAACGTTGCCATACCTCACTTAGTAACAACAGTACCTTGCTTTGCTACGTTGCCATACGTCACTTAGTAACAATAGTACCTTGCTTTGCAACGTTGCCATACCTCACTTAGTAACAACAGTACCTTGCTTTGCTACGTTGCCATACGTCACTTAGTAACAATAGTACCTTGCTTTGCAACGTTGCCATACCTCACTTAGTAACAATAGTACCTTGCTTTGCTACGTTGCCATACGTCACTTAGTAACAACAGTACCTTGCTTTGCAACGTTGCCATACGTCACTTAGTAACAATAGTACCTTGCTTTGCTACGTTGCCATACGTCGCTTAGTAACAATAGTACCTTGCTTTGCAACGTTGCCATACGTCACTTAGTAACAATAGTACCTTGCTTTGCTACGTTGCCATACGTCACTTAGTAACAATAGTACCTTGCTTTGCAACGTTGCCATACGTCACTTAGTAACAATAGTACCTTGCTTTGCAACGTTGCCATACGTCACTTAGTAACAATAGTACCTTGCTTTGCAACGTTGCCATACCTCACTTAGTAACAATAGTACCTTGCTTTGCAACGTTGCCATACGTCACTTAGTAACAACAGTACCTTGCTTTGCTACGTTGCCATACGTCGCTTAGTAACAACAGTACCTTGCTTTGCAACGTTGCCATACGTCACTTAGTAACAACAGTACCTTGCTTTGCTACGTTGCCATACGTCACTTAGTAACAATAGTACCTTGCTTTGCTACGTTGCCATACCTCACTTAGTAACAATAGTACCTTGCTTTGCAACGTTGCCATACGTCACTTAGTAACAATAGTACCTTGCTTTGCAACGTTGCCATACCTCACTTAGTAACAATAGTACCTTGCTTTGCTACGTTGCCATACGTCACTTAGTAACAATAGTACCTTCGCCTTGCTTTGCAACGTTGCCATACCTCACTTAGTAACAACAGTACCTTGCTTTGCTACGTTGCCATACCTCACTTAGTAACAATAGTACCTTGCTTTGCAACGTTGCCATACCTCACTTAGTAACAACAGTACCTTGCTTTGCTACGTTGCCATACGTCACTTAGTAACAATAGTACCTTGCTTTGCAACGTTGCCATACCTCACTTAGTAACAACAGTACCTTGCTTTGCTACGTTGCCATACGTCACTTAGTAACAATAGTACCTTGCTTTGCAACGTTGCCATACCTCACTTAGTAACAACAGTACCTTGCTTTGCTACGTTGCCATACGTCACTTAGTAACAATAGTACCTTGCTTTGCAACGTTGCCATACCTCACTTAGTAACAATAGTACCTTGCTTTGCTACGTTGCCATACGTCACTTAGTAACAATAGTACCTTGCTTTGCAACGTTGCCATACCTCACTTAGTAACAACAGTACCTTGCTTTGCTACGTTGCCATACGTCACTTAGTAACAATAGTACCTTGCTTTGCAACGTTGCCATACCTCACTTAGTAACAACAGTACCTTGCTTTGCTACGTTGCCATACGTCACTTAGTAACAATAGTACCTTGCTTTGCAACGTTGCCATACCTCACTTAGTAACAATAGTACCTTGCTTTGCTACGTTGCCATACGTCACTTAGTAACAATAGTACCTTGCTTTGCAACGTTGCCATACCTCACTTAGTAACAACAGTACCTTGCTTTGCTACGTTGCCATACGTCACTTAGTAACAATAGTACCTTGCTTTGCAACGTTGCCATACCTCACTTAGTAACAATAGTACCTGGCTTTGCAACGTTGCCATACGTCACTTAGTAACAATAGTACCTTGCTTTGCAACGTTGCCATACCTCACTTAGTAACAATAGTACCTTGCTTTGCAACGTTGCCATACGTCACTTAGTAACAATAGTACCTGGCTTTGCAACGTTGCCATACGTCACTTAGTAACAATAGTACCTTGCTTTGCTACGTTGCCATACGTCACTTAGTAACAATAGTACCTTGCTTTGCAACGTTGCCATACCTCACTTAGTAACAATAGTACCTGGCTTTGCAACGTTGCCATACGTCACTTAGTAACAATAGTACCTTGCTTTGCAACGTTGCCATACCTCACTTAGTAACAATAGTACCTTGCTTTGCAACGTTGCCATACCTCACTTAGTAACAATAGTACCTGGCTTTGCAACGTTGCCATACGTCACTTAGTAACAATAGTACCTTGCTTTGCTACGTTGCCATACCTCACTTAGTAACAATAGTACCTTGCTTTGCAACGTTGCCATACGTCACTTAGTAACAATAGTACCTTGCTTTGCAACGTTGCCATACCTCACTTAGTAACAATAGTACCTTGCTTTGCTACGTTGCCATACGTCACTTAGTAACAATAGTACCTTCGCCTTGCTTTGCAACGTTGCCATACCTCACTTAGTAACAACAGTACCTTGCTTTGCTACGTTGCCATACGTCACTTAGTAACAATAGTACCTTGCTTTGCAACGTTGCCATACCTCACTTAGTAACAACAGTACCTTGCTTTGCTACGTTGCCATACGTCACTTAGTAACAATAGTACCTTGCTTTGCAACGTTGCCATACCTCACTTAGTAACAATAGTACCTTGCTTTGCAACGTTGCCATACCTCACTTAGTAACAATAGTACCTTGCTTTGCTACGTTGCCATACGTCACTTAGTAACAATAGTACCTTCGCCTTGCTTTGCAACGTTGCCATACCTCACTTAGTAACAACAGTACCTTGCTTTGCTACGTTGCCATACGTCACTTAGTAACAATAGTACCTTGCTTTGCTACGTTGCCATACGTCACTTAGTAACAATAGTACCTTGCTTTGCAACGTTGCCATACCTCACTTAGTAACAATAGTACCTTGCTTTGCTACGTTGCCATACGTCACTTAGTAACAATAGTACCTTCGCCTTGCTTTGCAACGTTGCCATACCTCACTTAGTAACAACAGTACCTTGCTTTGCTACGTTGCCATACGTCACTTAGTAACAATAGTACCTGGCTTTGCAACGTTGCCATACCTCACTTAGTAACAATAGTACCTTGCTTTGCAACGTTGCCATACCTCACTTAGTAACAACAGTACCTTGCTTTGCTACGTTGCCATACGTCACTTAGTAACAATAGTACCTTGCTTTGCTACGTTGCCATACGTCACTTAGTAACAATAGTACCTTGCTTTGCAACGTTGCCATACGTCACTTAGTAACAATAGTACCTTCGCCTTGCTTTGCAACGTTGCCATACGTCACTTAGTAACAATAGTACCTTCGCCTTGCTTTGCAACGTTGCCATACCTCACTTAGTAACAATAGTACCTTGCTTTGCAACGTTGCCATACCTCACTTAGTAACAACAGTACCTTGCTTTGCTACGTTGCCATACGTCACTTAGTAACAATAGTACCTTGCTTTGCTACGTTGCCATACCTCACTTAGTAACAATAGTACCTTGCTTTGCTACGTTGCCATACCTCACTTAGTAACAATAGTACCTTGCTTTGCTACGTTGCCATACCTCACTTAGTAACAACAGTACCTTGCTTTGCTACGTTGCCATACGTCACTTAGTAACAATAGTACCTTGCTTTGCAACGTTGCCATACCTCACTTAGTAACAATAGTACCTTGCTTTGCTACGTTGCCATACGTCACTTAGTAACAACAGTACCTTGCTTTGCTACGTTGCCATACCTCACTTAGTAACAATAGTACCTTGCTTTGCAACGTTGCCATACGTCACTTAGTAACAATAGTACCTTGCTTTGCAACGTTGCCATACCTCACTTAGTAACAATAGTACCTTGCTTTGCTACGTTGCCATACGTCACTTAGTAACAATAGTACCTTGCTTTGCAACGTTGCCATACCTCACTTAGTAACAATAGTACCTTGCTTTGCTACGTTGCCATACGTCACTTAGTAACAACAGTACCTTGCTTTGCAACGTTGCCATACGTCACTTAGTAACAATAGTACCTTGCTTTGCTACGTTGCCATACGTCGCTTAGTAACAATAGTACCTTGCTTTGCAACGTTGCCATACGTCACTTAGTAACAATAGTACCTTGCTTTGCTACGTTGCCATACGTCACTTAGTAACAATAGTACCTTGCTTTGCAACGTTGCCATACGTCACTTAGTAACAATAGTACCTTGCTTTGCAACGTTGCCATACCTCACTTAGTAACAATAGTACCTTGCTTTGCAACGTTGCCATACGTCACTTAGTAACAACAGTACCTTGCTTTGCTACGTTGCCATACGTCGCTTAGTAACAACAGTACCTTGCTTTGCAACGTTGCCATACGTCACTTAGTAACAACAGTACCTTGCTTTGCTACGTTGCCATACGTCACTTAGTAACAATAGTACCTTGCTTTGCTACGTTGCCATACGTCACTTAGTAACAATAGTACCTTGCTTTGCAACGTTGCCATACGTCACTTAGTAACAATAGTACCTTGCTTTGCAACGTTGCCATACCTCACTTAGTAACAACAGTACCTTGCTTTGCTACGTTGCCATACGTCACTTAGTAACAATAGTACCTTGCTTTGCAACGTTGCCATACCTCACTTAGTAACAATAGTACCTTGCTTTGCTACGTTGCCATACGTCACTTAGTAACAACAGTACCTTGCTTTGCTACGTTGCCATACCTCACTTAGTAACAATAGTACCTTGCTTTGCAACGTTGCCATACGTCACTTAGTAACAATAGTACCTTGCTTTGCAACGTTGCCATACCTCACTTAGTAACAATAGTACCTTGCTTTGCTACGTTGCCATACGTCACTTAGTAACAATAGTACCTTGCTTTGCAACGTTGCCATACCTCACTTAGTAACAATAGTACCTTGCTTTGCTACGTTGCCATACGTCACTTAGTAACAACAGTACCTTGCTTTGCAACGTTGCCATACGTCACTTAGTAACAATAGTACCTTGCTTTGCTACGTTGCCATACGTCGCTTAGTAACAATAGTACCTTGCTTTGCAACGTTGCCATACGTCACTTAGTAACAATAGTACCTTGCTTTGCTACGTTGCCATACGTCACTTAGTAACAATAGTACCTTGCTTTGCAACGTTGCCATACGTCACTTAGTAACAATAGTACCTTGCTTTGCAACGTTGCCATACCTCACTTAGTAACAATAGTACCTTGCTTTGCAACGTTGCCATACGTCACTTAGTAACAACAGTACCTTGCTTTGCTACGTTGCCATACGTCGCTTAGTAACAACAGTACCTTGCTTTGCAACGTTGCCATACGTCACTTAGTAACAACAGTACCTTGCTTTGCTACGTTGCCATACGTCACTTAGTAACAATAGTACCTTGCTTTGCTACGTTGCCATACGTCACTTAGTAACAATAGTACCTTGCTTTGCAACGTTGCCATACGTCACTTAGTAACAATAGTACCTTGCTTTGCAACGTTGCCATACCTCACTTAGTAACAACAGTACCTTGCTTTGCTACGTTGCCATACGTCACTTAGTAACAATAGTACCTTGCTTTGCAACGTTGCCATACCTCACTTAGTAACAATAGTACCTTGCTTTGCTACGTTGCCATACGTCACTTAGTAACAACAGTACCTTGCTTTGCTACGTTGCCATACCTCACTTAGTAACAATAGTACCTTGCTTTGCAACGTTGCCATACGTCACTTAGTAACAATAGTACCTTGCTTTGCAACGTTGCCATACCTCACTTAGTAACAATAGTACCTTGCTTTGCTACGTTGCCATACGTCACTTAGTAACAATAGTACCTTGCTTTGCAACGTTGCCATACCTCACTTAGTAACAATAGTACCTTGCTTTGCTACGTTGCCATACGTCACTTAGTAACAACAGTACCTTGCTTTGCAACGTTGCCATACGTCACTTAGTAACAATAGTACCTTGCTTTGCTACGTTGCCATACGTCGCTTAGTAACAATAGTACCTTGCTTTGCAACGTTGCCATACGTCACTTAGTAACAATAGTACCTTGCTTTGCTACGTTGCCATACGTCACTTAGTAACAATAGTACCTTGCTTTGCAACGTTGCCATACGTCACTTAGTAACAATAGTACCTTGCTTTGCAACGTTGCCATACCTCACTTAGTAACAATAGTACCTTGCTTTGCAACGTTGCCATACGTCACTTAGTAACAACAGTACCTTGCTTTGCTACGTTGCCATACGTCGCTTAGTAACAACAGTACCTTGCTTTGCAACGTTGCCATACGTCACTTAGTAACAACAGTACCTTGCTTTGCTACGTTGCCATACGTCACTTAGTAACAATAGTACCTTGCTTTGCTACGTTGCCATACCTCACTTAGTAACAATAGTACCTTGCTTTGCAACGTTGCCATACGTCACTTAGTAACAATAGTACCTTGCTTTGCAACGTTGCCATACCTCACTTAGTAACAATAGTACCTTGCTTTGCTACGTTGCCATACGTCACTTAGTAACAATAGTACCTTCGCCTTGCTTTGCAACGTTGCCATACCTCACTTAGTAACAACAGTACCTTGCTTTGCTACGTTGCCATACCTCACTTAGTAACAATAGTACCTTGCTTTGCAACGTTGCCATACCTCACTTAGTAACAACAGTACCTTGCTTTGCTACGTTGCCATACGTCACTTAGTAACAATAGTACCTTGCTTTGCAACGTTGCCATACCTCACTTAGTAACAACAGTACCTTGCTTTGCTACGTTGCCATACGTCACTTAGTAACAATAGTACCTTGCTTTGCAACGTTGCCATACCTCACTTAGTAACAATAGTACCTTGCTTTGCTACGTTGCCATACGTCACTTAGTAACAATAGTACCTTGCTTTGCAACGTTGCCATACCTCACTTAGTAACAACAGTACCTTGCTTTGCTACGTTGCCATACGTCACTTAGTAACAATAGTACCTTGCTTTGCAACGTTGCCATACCTCACTTAGTAACAATAGTACCTTGCTTTGCAACGTTGCCATACGTCACTTAGTAACAACAGTACCTTGCTTTGCTACGTTGCCATACGTCGCTTAGTAACAACAGTACCTTGCTTTGCAACGTTGCCATACGTCACTTAGTAACAACAGTACCTTGCTTTGCTACGTTGCCATACGTCACTTAGTAACAATAGTACCTTGCTTTGCTACGTTGCCATACCTCACTTAGTAACAATAGTACCTTGCTTTGCAACGTTGCCATACGTCACTTAGTAACAATAGTACCTTGCTTTGCAACGTTGCCATACCTCACTTAGTAACAATAGTACCTTGCTTTGCTACGTTGCCATACGTCACTTAGTAACAATAGTACCTTCGCCTTGCTTTGCAACGTTGCCATACCTCACTTAGTAACAACAGTACCTTGCTTTGCTACGTTGCCATACCTCACTTAGTAACAATAGTACCTTGCTTTGCAACGTTGCCATACCTCACTTAGTAACAACAGTACCTTGCTTTGCTACGTTGCCATACGTCACTTAGTAACAATAGTACCTTGCTTTGCAACGTTGCCATACCTCACTTAGTAACAACAGTACCTTGCTTTGCTACGTTGCCATACGTCACTTAGTAACAATAGTACCTTGCTTTGCAACGTTGCCATACCTCACTTAGTAACAATAGTACCTTGCTTTGCTACGTTGCCATACGTCACTTAGTAACAATAGTACCTTGCTTTGCAACGTTGCCATACCTCACTTAGTAACAACAGTACCTTGCTTTGCTACGTTGCCATACGTCACTTAGTAACAATAGTACCTTGCTTTGCAACGTTGCCATACCTCACTTAGTAACAATAGTACCTTGCTTTGCTACGTTGCCATACGTCACTTAGTAACAACAGTACCTTGCTTTGCAACGTTGCCATACGTCACTTAGTAACAATAGTACCTTGCTTTGCTACGTTGCCATACGTCGCTTAGTAACAATAGTACCTTGCTTTGCAACGTTGCCATACGTCACTTAGTAACAATAGTACCTTGCTTTGCTACGTTGCCATACGTCACTTAGTAACAATAGTACCTTGCTTTGCAACGTTGCCATACGTCACTTAGTAACAATAGTACCTTGCTTTGCAACGTTGCCATACCTCACTTAGTAACAATAGTACCTTGCTTTGCAACGTTGCCATACGTCACTTAGTAACAACAGTACCTTGCTTTGCTACGTTGCCATACGTCGCTTAGTAACAACAGTACCTTGCTTTGCAACGTTGCCATACGTCACTTAGTAACAACAGTACCTTGCTTTGCTACGTTGCCATACGTCACTTAGTAACAATAGTACCTTGCTTTGCTACGTTGCCATACCTCACTTAGTAACAATAGTACCTTGCTTTGCAACGTTGCCATACGTCACTTAGTAACAATAGTACCTTGCTTTGCAACGTTGCCATACCTCACTTAGTAACAACAGTACCTTGCTTTGCTACGTTGCCATACGTCACTTAGTAACAATAGTACCTTGCTTTGCAACGTTGCCATACCTCACTTAGTAACAATAGTACCTTGCTTTGCTACGTTGCCATACGTCACTTAGTAACAATAGTACCTTGCTTTGCAACGTTGCCATACCTCACTTAGTAACAACAGTACCTTGCTTTGCTACGTTGCCATACGTCACTTAGTAACAATAGTACCTTGCTTTGCAACGTTGCCATACCTCACTTAGTAACAACAGTACCTTGCTTTGCTACGTTGCCATACGTCACTTAGTAACAATAGTACCTTGCTTTGCAACGTTGCCATACCTCACTTAGTAACAATAGTACCTTGCTTTGCTACGTTGCCATACGTCACTTAGTAACAATAGTACCTTGCTTTGCAACGTTGCCATACCTCACTTAGTAACAACAGTACCTTGCTTTGCTACGTTGCCATACGTCACTTAGTAACAATAGTACCTTGCTTTGCAACGTTGCCATACCTCACTTAGTAACAATAGTACCTTGCTTTGCAACGTTGCCATACGTCACTTAGTAACAACAGTACCTTGCTTTGCTACGTTGCCATACGTCGCTTAGTAACAACAGTACCTTGCTTTGCAACGTTGCCATACGTCACTTAGTAACAACAGTACCTTGCTTTGCTACGTTGCCATACGTCACTTAGTAACAATAGTACCTTGCTTTGCTACGTTGCCATACCTCACTTAGTAACAATAGTACCTTGCTTTGCAACGTTGCCATACGTCACTTAGTAACAATAGTACCTTGCTTTGCAACGTTGCCATACCTCACTTAGTAACAATAGTACCTTGCTTTGCTACGTTGCCATACGTCACTTAGTAACAATAGTACCTTCGCCTTGCTTTGCAACGTTGCCATACCTCACTTAGTAACAACAGTACCTTGCTTTGCTACGTTGCCATACCTCACTTAGTAACAATAGTACCTTGCTTTGCAACGTTGCCATACCTCACTTAGTAACAACAGTACCTTGCTTTGCTACGTTGCCATACGTCACTTAGTAACAATAGTACCTTGCTTTGCAACGTTGCCATACCTCACTTAGTAACAACAGTACCTTGCTTTGCTACGTTGCCATACGTCACTTAGTAACAATAGTACCTTGCTTTGCAACGTTGCCATACCTCACTTAGTAACAATAGTACCTTGCTTTGCTACGTTGCCATACGTCACTTAGTAACAATAGTACCTTGCTTTGCAACGTTGCCATACCTCACTTAGTAACAACAGTACCTTGCTTTGCTACGTTGCCATACGTCACTTAGTAACAATAGTACCTTGCTTTGCAACGTTGCCATACCTCACTTAGTAACAACAGTACCTTGCTTTGCTACGTTGCCATACGTCACTTAGTAACAATAGTACCTTGCTTTGCAACGTTGCCATACCTCACTTAGTAACAATAGTACCTTGCTTTGCTACGTTGCCATACGTCACTTAGTAACAATAGTACCTTGCTTTGCAACGTTGCCATACCTCACTTAGTAACAACAGTACCTTGCTTTGCTACGTTGCCATACGTCACTTAGTAACAATAGTACCTTGCTTTGCAACGTTGCCATACCTCACTTAGTAACAACAGTACCTTGCTTTGCTACGTTGCCATACGTCACTTAGTAACAATAGTACCTTGCTTTGCAACGTTGCCATACCTCACTTAGTAACAATAGTACCTTGCTTTGCTACGTTGCCATACGTCACTTAGTAACAATAGTACCTTGCTTTGCAACGTTGCCATACCTCACTTAGTAACAATAGTACCTTGCTTTGCTACGTTGCCATACGTCACTTAGTAACAATAGTACCTTGCTTTGCAACGTTGCCATACGTCACTTAGTAACAATAGTACCTTGCTTTGCAACGTTGCCATACCTCACTTAGTAACAATAGTACCTTGCTTTGCAACGTTGCCATACGTCACTTAGTAACAACAGTACCTTGCTTTGCTACGTTGCCATACGTCGCTTAGTAACAACAGTACCTTGCTTTGCAACGTTGCCATACGTCACTTAGTAACAACAGTACCTTGCTTTGCTACGTTGCCATACGTCACTTAGTAACAATAGTACCTTGCTTTGCTACGTTGCCATACGTCACTTAGTAACAATAGTACCTTGCTTTGCAACGTTGCCATACGTCACTTAGTAACAATAGTACCTTGCTTTGCAACGTTGCCATACCTCACTTAGTAACAACAGTACCTTGCTTTGCTACGTTGCCATACGTCACTTAGTAACAATAGTACCTTGCTTTGCAACGTTGCCATACCTCACTTAGTAACAATAGTACCTTGCTTTGCTACGTTGCCATACGTCACTTAGTAACAACAGTACCTTGCTTTGCTACGTTGCCATACCTCACTTAGTAACAATAGTACCTTGCTTTGCAACGTTGCCATACGTCACTTAGTAACAATAGTACCTTGCTTTGCAACGTTGCCATACCTCACTTAGTAACAATAGTACCTTGCTTTGCTACGTTGCCATACGTCACTTAGTAACAATAGTACCTTGCTTTGCAACGTTGCCATACCTCACTTAGTAACAATAGTACCTTGCTTTGCTACGTTGCCATACGTCACTTAGTAACAACAGTACCTTGCTTTGCAACGTTGCCATACGTCACTTAGTAACAATAGTACCTTGCTTTGCTACGTTGCCATACGTCGCTTAGTAACAATAGTACCTTGCTTTGCAACGTTGCCATACGTCACTTAGTAACAATAGTACCTTGCTTTGCTACGTTGCCATACGTCACTTAGTAACAATAGTACCTTGCTTTGCAACGTTGCCATACGTCACTTAGTAACAATAGTACCTTGCTTTGCAACGTTGCCATACCTCACTTAGTAACAATAGTACCTTGCTTTGCAACGTTGCCATACGTCACTTAGTAACAACAGTACCTTGCTTTGCTACGTTGCCATACGTCGCTTAGTAACAACAGTACCTTGCTTTGCAACGTTGCCATACGTCACTTAGTAACAACAGTACCTTGCTTTGCTACGTTGCCATACGTCACTTAGTAACAATAGTACCTTGCTTTGCTACGTTGCCATACGTCACTTAGTAACAATAGTACCTTGCTTTGCAACGTTGCCATACGTCACTTAGTAACAATAGTACCTTGCTTTGCAACGTTGCCATACCTCACTTAGTAACAACAGTACCTTGCTTTGCTACGTTGCCATACGTCACTTAGTAACAATAGTACCTTGCTTTGCAACGTTGCCATACCTCACTTAGTAACAATAGTACCTTGCTTTGCTACGTTGCCATACGTCACTTAGTAACAACAGTACCTTGCTTTGCTACGTTGCCATACCTCACTTAGTAACAATAGTACCTTGCTTTGCAACGTTGCCATACGTCACTTAGTAACAATAGTACCTTGCTTTGCAACGTTGCCATACCTCACTTAGTAACAATAGTACCTTGCTTTGCTACGTTGCCATACGTCACTTAGTAACAATAGTACCTTGCTTTGCAACGTTGCCATACCTCACTTAGTAACAATAGTACCTTGCTTTGCTACGTTGCCATACGTCACTTAGTAACAACAGTACCTTGCTTTGCAACGTTGCCATACGTCACTTAGTAACAATAGTACCTTGCTTTGCTACGTTGCCATACGTCGCTTAGTAACAATAGTACCTTGCTTTGCAACGTTGCCATACGTCACTTAGTAACAATAGTACCTTGCTTTGCTACGTTGCCATACGTCACTTAGTAACAATAGTACCTTGCTTTGCAACGTTGCCATACGTCACTTAGTAACAATAGTACCTTGCTTTGCAACGTTGCCATACCTCACTTAGTAACAATAGTACCTTGCTTTGCAACGTTGCCATACGTCACTTAGTAACAACAGTACCTTGCTTTGCTACGTTGCCATACGTCGCTTAGTAACAACAGTACCTTGCTTTGCAACGTTGCCATACGTCACTTAGTAACAACAGTACCTTGCTTTGCTACGTTGCCATACGTCACTTAGTAACAATAGTACCTTGCTTTGCTACGTTGCCATACCTCACTTAGTAACAATAGTACCTTGCTTTGCAACGTTGCCATACGTCACTTAGTAACAATAGTACCTTGCTTTGCAACGTTGCCATACCTCACTTAGTAACAATAGTACCTTGCTTTGCTACGTTGCCATACGTCACTTAGTAACAATAGTACCTTCGCCTTGCTTTGCAACGTTGCCATACCTCACTTAGTAACAACAGTACCTTGCTTTGCTACGTTGCCATACCTCACTTAGTAACAATAGTACCTTGCTTTGCAACGTTGCCATACCTCACTTAGTAACAACAGTACCTTGCTTTGCTACGTTGCCATACGTCACTTAGTAACAATAGTACCTTGCTTTGCAACGTTGCCATACCTCACTTAGTAACAACAGTACCTTGCTTTGCTACGTTGCCATACGTCACTTAGTAACAATAGTACCTTGCTTTGCAACGTTGCCATACCTCACTTAGTAACAATAGTACCTTGCTTTGCTACGTTGCCATACGTCACTTAGTAACAATAGTACCTTGCTTTGCAACGTTGCCATACCTCACTTAGTAACAACAGTACCTTGCTTTGCTACGTTGCCATACGTCACTTAGTAACAATAGTACCTTGCTTTGCAACGTTGCCATACCTCACTTAGTAACAATAGTACCTTGCTTTGCAACGTTGCCATACGTCACTTAGTAACAACAGTACCTTGCTTTGCTACGTTGCCATACGTCGCTTAGTAACAACAGTACCTTGCTTTGCAACGTTGCCATACGTCACTTAGTAACAACAGTACCTTGCTTTGCTACGTTGCCATACGTCACTTAGTAACAATAGTACCTTGCTTTGCTACGTTGCCATACCTCACTTAGTAACAATAGTACCTTGCTTTGCAACGTTGCCATACGTCACTTAGTAACAATAGTACCTTGCTTTGCAACGTTGCCATACCTCACTTAGTAACAATAGTACCTTGCTTTGCTACGTTGCCATACGTCACTTAGTAACAATAGTACCTTCGCCTTGCTTTGCAACGTTGCCATACCTCACTTAGTAACAACAGTACCTTGCTTTGCTACGTTGCCATACCTCACTTAGTAACAATAGTACCTTGCTTTGCAACGTTGCCATACCTCACTTAGTAACAACAGTACCTTGCTTTGCTACGTTGCCATACGTCACTTAGTAACAATAGTACCTTGCTTTGCAACGTTGCCATACCTCACTTAGTAACAACAGTACCTTGCTTTGCTACGTTGCCATACGTCACTTAGTAACAATAGTACCTTGCTTTGCAACGTTGCCATACCTCACTTAGTAACAATAGTACCTTGCTTTGCTACGTTGCCATACGTCACTTAGTAACAATAGTACCTTGCTTTGCAACGTTGCCATACCTCACTTAGTAACAACAGTACCTTGCTTTGCTACGTTGCCATACGTCACTTAGTAACAATAGTACCTTGCTTTGCAACGTTGCCATACCTCACTTAGTAACAATAGTACCTTGCTTTGCTACGTTGCCATACGTCACTTAGTAACAACAGTACCTTGCTTTGCAACGTTGCCATACGTCACTTAGTAACAATAGTACCTTGCTTTGCTACGTTGCCATACGTCGCTTAGTAACAATAGTACCTTGCTTTGCAACGTTGCCATACGTCACTTAGTAACAATAGTACCTTGCTTTGCTACGTTGCCATACGTCACTTAGTAACAATAGTACCTTGCTTTGCAACGTTGCCATACGTCACTTAGTAACAATAGTACCTTGCTTTGCAACGTTGCCATACCTCACTTAGTAACAATAGTACCTTGCTTTGCAACGTTGCCATACGTCACTTAGTAACAACAGTACCTTGCTTTGCTACGTTGCCATACGTCGCTTAGTAACAACAGTACCTTGCTTTGCAACGTTGCCATACGTCACTTAGTAACAACAGTACCTTGCTTTGCTACGTTGCCATACGTCACTTAGTAACAATAGTACCCTTGCTTTGCTACGTTGCCATACCTCACTTAGTAACAATAGTACCTTGCTTTGCAACGTTGCCATACGTCACTTAGTAACAATAGTACCCTTGCTTTGCAACGTTGCCATACCTCACTTAGTAACAACAGTACCTTGCTTTGCTACGTTGCCATACGTCACTTAGTAACAATAGTACCTTGCTTTGCAACGTTGCCATACCTCACTTAGTAACAATAGTACCTTGCTTTGCTACGTTGCCATACGTCACTTAGTAACAATAGTACCTTGCTTTGCAACGTTGCCATACCTCACTTAGTAACAACAGTACCTTGCTTTGCTACGTTGCCATACGTCACTTAGTAACAATAGTACCCTTGCTTTGCAACGTTGCCATACCTCACTTAGTAACAACAGTACCTTGCTTTGCTACGTTGCCATACGTCACTTAGTAACAATAGTACCTTGCTTTGCAACGTTGCCATACCTCACTTAGTAACAATAGTACCTTGCTTTGCTACGTTGCCATACGTCACTTAGTAACAATAGTACCTTGCTTTGCAACGTTGCCATACCTCACTTAGTAACAACAGTACCTTGCTTTGCTACGTTGCCATACGTCACTTAGTAACAATAGTACCTTGCTTTGCAACGTTGCCATACCTCACTTAGTAACAATAGTACCTTGCTTTGCTAACGTTGCCATACGTCACTTAGTACAACAGTACCTTGCTTTGCTACGTTGCCATACGCTCGCTTAGTAACAACAGTACCTTGCTTTGCAACGTTGCCATACGTCACTTAGTAACAACAGTACCTTGCTTTGCTACGTTGCCATACGTCACTTAGTAACAATAGTACCTTGCTTTGCTACGTTGCCATACCTCACTTAGTAACAATAGTACCTTGCTTTGCAACGTTGCCATACGTCACTTAGTAACAATAGTACCTTGCTTTGCAACGTTGCCATACCTCACTTAGTAACAATAGTACCTTGCTTTGCTACGTTGCCATACGTCACTTAGTAACAATAGTCTTCGCCTTGCTTTGCAACGTTGCCATACCTCACTTAGTAACAACAGTACCTTGCTTTGCTACGTTGCCATACCTCACTTAGTAACAATAGTACCCTTGCTTGCAACGTTGCCATACCTCACTTAGTAACAACAGTACCTTGCTTTGCTACGTTGCCATACGTCACTTAGTAACAATAGTACCTTGCTTTGCAACGTTGCCATACCTCACTTAGTAACAACAGTACCTTGCTTTGCTACGTTGCCATACGTCACTTAGTAACAATAGTACCTTGCTTTGCAACGTTGCCATACCTCACTTAGTAACAACAGTACCTTGCTTTGCTACGTTGCCATACGTCACTTAGTAACAATAGTACCTTGCTTTGCAACGTTGCCATACCTCACTTAGTAACAATAGTACCTTGCTTTGCTACGTTGCCATACGTCACTTAGTAACAATAGTACCTTGCTTTGCAACGTTGCCATACCTCACTTAGTAACAACAGTACCTTGCTTTGCTACGTTGCCATACGTCACTTAGTAACAATAGTACCTTGCTTTGCAACGTTGCCATACCTCACTTAGTAACAACAGTACCTTGCTTTGCTACGTTGCCATACGTCACTTAGTAACAATAGTACCTTGCTTTGCAACGTTGCCATACCTCACTTAGTAACAATAGTACCTTGCTTTGCTACGTTGCCATACGTCACTTAGTAACAATAGTACCTTGCTTTGCAACGTTGCCATACCTCACTTAGTAACAACAGTACCTTGCTTTGCTACGTTGCCATACGTCACTTAGTAACAATAGTACCTTGCTTTGCAACGTTGCCATACCTCACTTAGTAACAATAGTACCCTGGCTTTGCAACGTTGCCATACGTCACTTAGTAACAATAGTACCTTGCTTTGCAACGTTGCCATACCTCACTTAGTAACAATAGTACCTTGCTTTGCAACGTTGCCATACGTCACTTAGTAACAATAGTACCTGGCTTTGCAACGTTGCCATACGTCACTTAGTAACAATAGTACCTTGCTTTGCTACGTTGCCATACGTCACTTAGTAACAATAGTACCTTGCTTTGCAACGTTGCCATACCTCACTTAGTAACAATAGTACCTGGCTTTGCAACGTTGCCATACGTCACTTAGTAACAATAGTACCTTGCTTTGCAACGTTGCCATACCTCACTTAGTAACAATAGTACCTTGCTTTGCAACGTTGCCATACCTCACTTAGTAACAATAGTACCTGGCTTTGCAACGTTGCCATACGTCACTTAGTAACAATAGTACCTTGCTTTGCTACGTTGCCATACCTCACTTAGTAACAATAGTACCTTGCTTTGCAACGTTGCCATACGTCACTTAGTAACAATAGTACCTTGCTTTGCAAACGTTGCCATACCTCACTTAGTAACAATAGTACCTTGCTTTGCTACGTTGCCATACGTCACTTAGTAACAATAGTACCTTCGCCTTGCTTTGCAACGTTGCCATACCTCACTTAGTAACAACAGTACCTTGCTTTGCTACGTTGCCATACGTCACTTAGTAACAATAGTACCTTGCTTTGCAACGTTGCCATACCTCACTTAGTAACAACAGTACCTTGCTTTGCTACGTTGCCATACGTCACTTAGTAACAATAGTACCTTGCTTTGCAACGTTGCCATACGTCACTTAGTAACAATAGTACCTTGCTTTGCAACGTTGCCATACCTCACTTAGTAACAATAGTACCTTGCTTTGCTACGTTGCCATACGTCACTTAGTAACAATAGTACCTTCGCCTTGCTTTGCAACGTTGCCATACGTCACTTAGTAACAATAGTACCCTTGCTTTGCTACGTTGCCATACCTCACTTAGTAACAATAGTACCTTGCTTTGCAACGTTGCCATACGTCACTTAGTAACAATAGTACCTTGCTTTGCAACGTTGCCATACCTCACTTAGTAACAATAGTACCTTGCTTTGCTACGTTGCCATACGTCACTTAGTAACAATAGTACCTTCGCCTTGCTTTGCAACGTTGCCATACCTCACTTAGTAACAACAGTACCTTGCTTTGCTACGTTGCCATACCTCACTTAGTAACAATAGTACCTTGCTTTGCAACGTTGCCATACCTCACTTAGTAACAACAGTACCTTGCTTTGCTACGTTGCATACGTCACTTAGTAACAATAGTACCCTTGCTTTGCAACGTTGCCATACCTCACTTAGTAACAATAGTACCTTGCTTTGCTACGTTGCCATACGTCACTTAGTAACAATAGTACCTTGCTTTGCAACGTTGCCATACCTCACTTAGTAACAACAGTACCTTGCTTTGCAACGTTGCCATACGTCACTTAGTAACAATAGTACCTTGCTTTGCAACGTTGCCATACCTCACTTAGTAACAACAGTACCTTGCTTTGCTACGTTGCCATACGTCACTTAGTAACAATAGTACCTTGCTTTGCAACGTTGCCATACCTCACTTAGTAACAATATACCTTGCTTTGCTACGTTGCCATACGTCACTTAGTAACAATAGTACCTTGCTTTGCAACGTTGCCATACCTCACTTAGTAACAACAGTACCTTGCTTTGCTACGTTGCCATACGTCACTTAGTAACAATAGTACCTTGCTTTGCAACGTTGCCATACCTCACTTAGTAACAATAGTACCTTGCTTTGCAACGTTGCCATACGTCACTTAGTAACAACAGTACCTTGCTTTGCTACGTTGCCATACGTCGCTTAGTAACAACAGTACCTTGCTTTGCAACGTTGCCATACGTCACTTAGTAACAACAGTACCTTGCTTTGCTACGTTGCCATACGTCACTTAGTAACAATAGTACCTTGCTTTGCTACGTTGCCATACCTCACTTAGTAACAATAGTACCTTGCTTTGCAACGTTGCCATACGTCACTTAGTAACAATAGTACCTTGCTTTGCAACGTTGCCATACCTCACTTAGTAACAATAGTACCTTGCTTTGCTACGTTGCCATACGTCACTTAGTAACAATAGTACCTTCGCCTTGCTTTGCAACGTTGCCATACCTCACTTAGTAACAACAGTACCTTGCTTTGCTACGTTGCCATACCTCACTTAGTAACAATAGTACCTTGCTTTGCAACGTTGCCATACCTCACTTAGTAACAACAGTACCTTGCTTTGCTACGTTGCCATACGTCACTTAGTAACAATAGTACCTTGCTTTGCAACGTTGCCATACCTCACTTAGTAACAACAGTACCTTGCTTTGCTACGTTGCCATACGTCACTTAGTAACAATAGTACCTTGCTTTGCAACGTTGCCATACCTCACTTAGTAACAATAGTACCTTGCTTTGCTACGTTGCCATACGTCACTTAGTAACAATAGTACCTTGCTTTGCAACGTTGCCATACCTCACTTAGTAACAACAGTACCTTGCTTTGCTACGTTGCCATACGTCACTTAGTAACAATAGTACCTTGCTTTGCAACGTTGCCATACCTCACTTAGTAACAACAGTACCTTGCTTTGCTACGTTGCCATACGTCACTTAGTAACAATAGTACCTTGCTTTGCAACGTTGCCATACCTCACTTAGTAACAATAGTACCTTGCTTTGCTACGTTGCCATACGTCACTTAGTAACAATAGTACCTTGCTTTGCAACGTTGCCATACCTCACTTAGTAACAACAGTACCTTGCTTTGCTACGTTGCCATACGTCACTTAGTAACAATAGTACCTTGCTTTGCAACGTTGCCATACCTCACTTAGTAACAACAGTACCTTGCTTTGCTACGTTGCCATACGTCACTTAGTAACAATAGTACCTTGCTTTGCAACGTTGCCATACCTCACTTAGTAACAATAGTACCTTGCTTTGCTACGTTGCCATACGTCACTTAGTAACAATAGTACCTTGCTTTGCAACGTTGCCATACCTCACTTAGTAACAATAGTACCTTGCTTTGCTACGTTGCCATACGTCACTTAGTAACAATAGTACCTTGCTTTGCAACGTTGCCATACGTCACTTAGTAACAATAGTACCTTGCTTTGCAACGTTGCCATACCTCACTTAGTAACAATAGTACCTTGCTTTGCAACGTTGCCATACGTCACTTAGTAACAACAGTACCTTGCTTTGCTACGTTGCCATACGTCGCTTAGTAACAACAGTACCTTGCTTTGCAACGTTGCCATACGTCACTTAGTAACAACAGTACCTTGCTTTGCTACGTTGCCATACGTCACTTAGTAACAATAGTACCTTGCTTTGCTACGTTGCCATACGTCACTTAGTAACAATAGTACCTTGCTTTGCAACGTTGCCATACGTCACTTAGTAACAATAGTACCTCTCTTTGCAACGTTGCCATACCTCACTTAGTAACAACAGTACCTTGCTTTGCTACGTTGCCATACGTCACTTAGTAACAATAGTACCTTGCTTTGCAACGTTGCCATACCTCACTTAGTAACAATAGTACCTTGCTTTGCTACGTTGCCATACGTCACTTAGTAACAACAGTACCTTGCTTTGCTACGTTGCCATACCTCACTTAGTAACAATAGTACCTTGCTTTGCAACGTTGCCATACGTCACTTAGTAACAATAGTACCTTGCTTTGCAACGTTGCCATACCTCACTTAGTAACAATAGTACCTTGCTTTGCTACGTTGCCATACGTCACTTAGTAACAATAGTACCTTGCTTTGCAACGTTGCCATACCTCACTTAGTAACAATAGTACCTTGCTTTGCTACGTTGCCATACGTCACTTAGTAACAACAGTACCTTGCTTTGCAACGTTGCCATACGTCACTTAGTAACAATAGTACCTTGCTTTGCTACGTTGCCATACGTCGCTTAGTAACAATAGTACCTTGCTTTGCAACGTTGCCATACGTCACTTAGTAACAATAGTACCTTGCTTTGCTACGTTGCCATACGTCACTTAGTAACAATAGTACCTTGCTTTGCAACGTTGCCATACGTCACTTAGTAACAATAGTACCTTGCTTTGCAACGTTGCCATACCTCACTTAGTAACAATAGTACCTTGCTTTGCAACGTTGCCATACGTCACTTAGTAACAACAGTACCTTGCTTTGCTACGTTGCCATACGTCGCTTAGTAACAACAGTACCTTGCTTTGCAACGTTGCCATACGTCACTTAGTAACAACAGTACCTTGCTTTGCTACGTTGCCATACGTCACTTAGTAACAATAGTACCTTGCTTTGCTACGTTGCCATACGTCACTTAGTAACAATAGTACCTTGCTTTGCAACGTTGCCATACGTCACTTAGTAACAATAGTACCTTGCTTTGCAACGTTGCCATACCTCACTTAGTAACAACAGTACCTTGCTTTGCTACGTTGCCATACGTCACTTAGTAACAATAGTACCTTGCTTTGCAACGTTGCCATACCTCACTTAGTAACAATAGTACCTTGCTTTGCTACGTTGCCATACGTCACTTAGTAACAACAGTACCTTGCTTTGCTACGTTGCCATACCTCACTTAGTAACAATAGTACCTTGCTTTGCAACGTTGCCATACGTCACTTAGTAACAATAGTACCTTGCTTTGCAACGTTGCCATACCTCACTTAGTAACAATAGTACCTTGCTTTGCTACGTTGCCATACGTCACTTAGTAACAATAGTACCTTGCTTTGCAACGTTGCCATACCTCACTTAGTAACAATAGTACCTTGCTTTGCTACGTTGCCATACGTCACTTAGTAACAACAGTACCTTGCTTTGCAACGTTGCCATACGTCACTTAGTAACAATAGTACCTTGCTTTGCTACGTTGCCATACGTCGCTTAGTAACAATAGTACCTTGCTTTGCAACGTTGCCATACGTCACTTAGTAACAATAGTACCTTGCTTTGCTACGTTGCCATACGTCACTTAGTAACAATAGTACCTTGCTTTGCAACGTTGCCATACGTCACTTAGTAACAATAGTACCTTGCTTTGCAACGTTGCCATACCTCACTTAGTAACAATAGTACCTTGCTTTGCAACGTTGCCATACGTCACTTAGTAACAACAGTACCTTGCTTTGCTACGTTGCCATACGTCGCTTAGTAACAACAGTACCTTGCTTTGCAACGTTGCCATACGTCACTTAGTAACAACAGTACCTTGCTTTGCTACGTTGCCATACGTCACTTAGTAACAATAGTACCTTGCTTTGCTACGTTGCCATACCTCACTTAGTAACAATAGTACCTTGCTTTGCAACGTTGCCATACGTCACTTAGTAACAATAGTACCTTGCTTTGCAACGTTGCCATACCTCACTTAGTAACAATAGTACCTTGCTTTGCTACGTTGCCATACGTCACTTAGTAACAATAGTACCTTCGCCTTGCTTTGCAACGTTGCCATACCTCACTTAGTAACAACAGTACCTTGCTTTGCTACGTTGCCATACCTCACTTAGTAACAATAGTACCTTGCTTTGCAACGTTGCCATACCTCACTTAGTAACAACAGTACCTTGCTTTGCTACGTTGCCATACGTCACTTAGTAACAATAGTACCTTGCTTTGCAACGTTGCCATACCTCACTTAGTAACAACAGTACCTTGCTTTGCTACGTTGCCATACGTCACTTAGTAACAATAGTACCTTGCTTTGCAACGTTGCCATACCTCACTTAGTAACAATAGTACCTTGCTTTGCTACGTTGCCATACGTCACTTAGTAACAATAGTACCTTGCTTTGCAACGTTGCCATACCTCACTTAGTAACAACAGTACCTTGCTTTGCTACGTTGCCATACGTCACTTAGTAACAATAGTACCTTGCTTTGCAACGTTGCCATACCTCACTTAGTAACAATAGTACCTTGCTTTGCAACGTTGCCATACGTCACTTAGTAACAACAGTACCTTGCTTTGCTACGTTGCCATACGTCGCTTAGTAACAACAGTACCTTGCTTTGCAACGTTGCCATACGTCACTTAGTAACAACAGTACCTTGCTTTGCTACGTTGCCATACGTCACTTAGTAACAATAGTACCTTGCTTTGCTACGTTGCCATACCTCACTTAGTAACAATAGTACCTTGCTTTGCAACGTTGCCATACGTCACTTAGTAACAATAGTACCTTGCTTTGCAACGTTGCCATACCTCACTTAGTAACAATAGTACCTTGCTTTGCTACGTTGCCATACGTCACTTAGTAACAATAGTACCTTCGCCTTGCTTTGCAACGTTGCCATACCTCACTTAGTAACAACAGTACCTTGCTTTGCTACGTTGCCATACCTCACTTAGTAACAATAGTACCTTGCTTTGCAACGTTGCCATACCTCACTTAGTAACAACAGTACCTTGCTTTGCTACGTTGCCATACGTCACTTAGTAACAATAGTACCTTGCTTTGCAACGTTGCCATACCTCACTTAGTAACAACAGTACCTTGCTTTGCTACGTTGCCATACGTCACTTAGTAACAATAGTACCTTGCTTTGCAACGTTGCCATACCTCACTTAGTAACAATAGTACCTTGCTTTGCTACGTTGCCATACGTCACTTAGTAACAATAGTACCTTGCTTTGCAACGTTGCCATACCTCACTTAGTAACAACAGTACCTTGCTTTGCTACGTTGCCATACGTCACTTAGTAACAATAGTACCTTGCTTTGCAACGTTGCCATACCTCACTTAGTAACAATAGTACCTTGCTTTGCTACGTTGCCATACGTCACTTAGTAACAACAGTACCTTGCTTTGCAACGTTGCCATACGTCACTTAGTAACAATAGTACCTTGCTTTGCTACGTTGCCATACGTCGCTTAGTAACAATAGTACCTTGCTTTGCAACGTTGCCATACGTCACTTAGTAACAATAGTACCTTGCTTTGCTACGTTGCCATACGTCACTTAGTAACAATAGTACCTTGCTTTGCAACGTTGCCATACGTCACTTAGTAACAATAGTACCTTGCTTTGCAACGTTGCCATACCTCACTTAGTAACAATAGTACCTTGCTTTGCAACGTTGCCATACGTCACTTAGTAACAACAGTACCTTGCTTTGCTACGTTGCCATACGTCGCTTAGTAACAACAGTACCTTGCTTTGCAACGTTGCCATACGTCACTTAGTAACAACAGTACCTTGCTTTGCTACGTTGCCATACGTCACTTAGTAACAATAGTACCTTGCTTTGCTACGTTGCCATACCTCACTTAGTAACAATAGTACCTTGCTTTGCAACGATGCCATACGTCACTTAGTAACAATAGTACCTTGCTTTGCAACGTTGCCATACCTCACTTAGTAACAACAGTACCTTGCTTTGCTACGTTGCCATACGTCACTTAGTAACAATAGTACCTTGCTTTGCAACGTTGCCATACCTCACTTAGTAACAATAGTACCTTGCTTTGCTACGTTGCCATACGTCACTTAGTAACAATAGTACCTTGCTTTGCAACGTTGCCATACCTCACTTAGTAACAACAGTACCTTGCTTTGCTACGTTGCCATACGTCACTTAGTAACAATAGTACCTTGCTTTGCAACGTTGCCATACCTCACTTAGTAACAACAGTACCTTGCTTTGCTACGTTGCCATACGTCACTTAGTAACAATAGTACCTTGCTTTGCAACGTTGCCATACCTCACTTAGTAACAATAGTACCTTGCTTTGCTACGTTGCCATACGTCACTTAGTAACAATAGTACCTTGCTTTGCAACGTTGCCATACCTCACTTAGTAACAACAGTACCTTGCTTTGCTACGTTGCCATACGTCACTTAGTAACAATAGTACCTTGCTTTGCAACGTTGCCATACCTCACTTAGTAACAATAGTACCTTGCTTTGCAACGTTGCCATACGTCACTTAGTAACAACAGTACCTTGCTTTGCTACGTTGCCATACGTCGCTTAGTAACAACAGTACCTTGCTTTGCAACGTTGCCATACGTCACTTAGTAACAACAGTACCTTGCTTTGCTACGTTGCCATACGTCACTTAGTAACAATAGTACCTTGCTTTGCTACGTTGCCATACCTCACTTAGTAACAATAGTACCTTGCTTTGCAACGTTGCCATACGTCACTTAGTAACAATAGTACCTTGCTTTGCAACGTTGCCATACCTCACTTAGTAACAATAGTACCTTGCTTTGCTACGTTGCCATACGTCACTTAGTAACAATAGTACCTTCGCCTTGCTTTGCAACGTTGCCATACCTCACTTAGTAACAACAGTACCTTGCTTTGCTACGTTGCCATACCTCACTTAGTAACAATAGTACCTTGCTTTGCAACGTTGCCATACCTCACTTAGTAACAACAGTACCTTGCTTTGCTACGTTGCCATACGTCACTTAGTAACAATAGTACCTTGCTTTGCAACGTTGCCATACCTCACTTAGTAACAACAGTACCTTGCTTTGCTACGTTGCCATACGTCACTTAGTAACAATAGTACCTTGCTTTGCAACGTTGCCATACCTCACTTAGTAACAACAGTACCTTGCTTTGCTACGTTGCCATACGTCACTTAGTAACAATAGTACCTTGCTTTGCAACGTTGCCATACCTCACTTAGTAACAATAGTACCTTGCTTTGCTACGTTGCCATACGTCACTTAGTAACAATAGTACCTTGCTTTGCAACGTTGCCATACCTCACTTAGTAACAACAGTACCTTGCTTTGCTACGTTGCCATACGTCACTTAGTAACAATAGTACCTTGCTTTGCAACGTTGCCATACCTCACTTAGTAACAACAGTACCTTGCTTTGCTACGTTGCCATACGTCACTTAGTAACAATAGTACCTTGCTTTGCAACGTTGCCATACCTCACTTAGTAACAATAGTACCTTGCTTTGCTACGTTGCCATACGTCACTTAGTAACAACAGTACCTTGCTTTGCAACGTTGCCATACGTCACTTAGTAACAATAGTACCTTGCTTTGCTACGTTGCCATACGTCGCTTAGTAACAATAGTACCTTGCTTTGCAACGTTGCCATACGTCACTTAGTAACAATAGTACCTTGCTTTGCTACGTTGCCATACGTCACTTAGTAACAATAGTACCTTGCTTTGCAACGTTGCCATACGTCACTTAGTAACAATAGTACCTTGCTTTGCAACGTTGCCATACGTCACTTAGTAACAATAGTACCTTGCTTTGCAACGTTGCCATACCTCACTTAGTAACAATAGTACCTTGCTTTGCAACGTTGCCATACGTCACTTAGTAACAACAGTACCTTGCTTTGCTACGTTGCCATACGTCGCTTAGTAACAACAGTACCTTGCTTTGCAACGTTGCCATACGTCACTTAGTAACAACAGTACCTTGCTTTGCTACGTTGCCATACGTCACTTAGTAACAATAGTACCTTGCTTTGCTACGTTGCCATACCTCACTTAGTAACAATAGTACCTTGCTTTGCAACGTTGCCATACGTCACTTAGTAACAATAGTACCTTGCTTTGCAACGTTGCCATACCTCACTTAGTAACAATAGTACCTTGCTTTGCTACGTTGCCATACGTCACTTAGTAACAATAGTACCTTCGCCTTGCTTTGCAACGTTGCCATACCTCACTTAGTAACAACAGTACCTTGCTTTGCTACGTTGCCATACCTCACTTAGTAACAATAGTACCTTGCTTTGCAACGTTGCCATACCTCACTTAGTAACAACAGTACCTTGCTTTGCTACGTTGCCATACGTCACTTAGTAACAATAGTACCTTGCTTTGCAACGTTGCCATACCTCACTTAGTAACAACAGTACCTTGCTTTGCTACGTTGCCATACGTCACTTAGTAACAATAGTACCTTGCTTTGCAACGTTGCCATACCTCACTTAGTAACAACAGTACCTTGCTTTGCTACGTTGCCATACGTCACTTAGTAACAATAGTACCTTGCTTTGCAACGTTGCCATACCTCACTTAGTAACAATAGTACCTTGCTTTGCTACGTTGCCATACGTCACTTAGTAACAATAGTACCTTGCTTTGCAACGTTGCCATACCTCACTTAGTAACAACAGTACCTTGCTTTGCTACGTTGCCATACGTCACTTAGTAACAATAGTACCTTGCTTTGCAACGTTGCCATACCTCACTTAGTAACAACAGTACCTTGCTTTGCTACGTTGCCATACGTCACTTAGTAACAATAGTACCTTGCTTTGCAACGTTGCCATACCTCACTTAGTAACAATAGTACCTTGCTTTGCTACGTTGCCATACGTCACTTAGTAACAATAGTACCTTGCTTTGCAACGTTGCCATACCTCACTTAGTAACAACAGTACCTTGCTTTGCTACGTTGCCATACGTCACTTAGTAACAATAGTACCTTGCTTTGCAACGTTGCCATACCTCACTTAGTAACAATAGTACCTGGCTTTGCAACGTTGCCATACGTCACTTAGTAACAATAGTACCTTGCTTTGCAACGTTGCCATACCTCACTTAGTAACAATAGTACCTTGCTTTGCAACGTTGCCATACGTCACTTAGTAACAATAGTACCTGGCTTTGCAACGTTGCCATACGTCACTTAGTAACAATAGTACCTTGCTTTGCTACGTTGCCATACGTCACTTAGTAACAATAGTACCTTGCTTTGCAACGTTGCCATACCTCACTTAGTAACAATAGTACCTGGCTTTGCAACGTTGCCATACGTCACTTAGTAACAATAGTACCTTGCTTTGCAACGTTGCCATACCTCACTTAGTAACAATAGTACCTTGCTTTGCAACGTTGCCATACCTCACTTAGTAACAATAGTACCTGGCTTTGCAACGTTGCCATACGTCACTTAGTAACAATAGTACCTTGCTTTGCTACGTTGCCATACCTCACTTAGTAACAATAGTACCTTGCTTTGCAACGTTGCCATACGTCACTTAGTAACAATAGTACCTTGCTTTGCAACGTTGCCATACCTCACTTAGTAACAATAGTACCTTGCTTTGCTACGTTGCCATACGTCACTTAGTAACAATAGTACCTTCGCCTTGCTTTGCAACGTTGCCATACCTCACTTAGTAACAACAGTACCTTGCTTTGCTACGTTGCCATACGTCACTTAGTAACAATAGTACCTTGCTTTGCAACGTTGCCATACCTCACTTAGTAACAACAGTACCTTGCTTTGCTACGTTGCCATACGTCACTTAGTAACAATAGTACCTTGCTTTGCAACGTTGCCATACCTCACTTAGTAACAATAGTACCTTGCTTTGCAACGTTGCCATACCTCACTTAGTAACAATAGTACCTTGCTTTGCTACGTTGCCATACGTCACTTAGTAACAATAGTACCTTCGCCTTGCTTTGCAACGTTGCCATACCTCACTTAGTAACAACAGTACCTTGCTTTGCTACGTTGCCATACGTCACTTAGTAACAATAGTACCTTGCTTTGCTACGTTGCCATACGTCACTTAGTAACAATAGTACCTTGCTTTGCAACGTTGCCATACCTCACTTAGTAACAATAGTACCTTGCTTTGCTACGTTGCCATACGTCACTTAGTAACAATAGTACCTTCGCCTTGCTTTGCAACGTTGCCATACCTCACTTAGTAACAACAGTACCTTGCTTTGCTACGTTGCCATACGTCACTTAGTAACAATAGTACCTTGCTTTGCAACGTTGCCATACCTCACTTAGTAACAACAGTACCTTGCTTTGCTACGTTGCCATACGTCACTTAGTAACAATAGTACCTTGCTTTGCAACGTTGCCATACCTCACTTAGTAACAACAGTACCTTGCTTTGCTACGTTGCCATACGTCACTTAGTAACAATAGTACCTTGCTTTGCAACGTTGCCATACCTCACTTAGTAACAATAGTACCTGGCTTTGCAACGTTGCCATACGTCACTTAGTAACAATAGTACCTTGCTTTGCAACGTTGCCATACCTCACTTAGTAACAATAGTACCTTGCTTTGCAACGTTGCCATACGTCACTTAGTAACAATAGTACCTGGCTTTGCAACGTTGCCATACGTCACTTAGTAACAATAGTACCTTGCTTTGCTACGTTGCCATACGTCACTTAGTAACAATAGTACCTTGCTTTGCAACGTTGCCATACCTCACTTAGTAACAATAGTACCTGGCTTTGCAACGTTGCCATACGTCACTTAGTAACAATAGTACCTTGCTTTGCAACGTTGCCATACCTCACTTAGTAACAATAGTACCTTGCTTTGCAACGTTGCCATACCTCACTTAGTAACAATAGTACCTGGCTTTGCAACGTTGCCATACGTCACTTAGTAACAATAGTACCTTGCTTTGCTACGTTGCCATACCTCACTTAGTAACAATAGTACCTTGCTTTGCAACGTTGCCATACGTCACTTAGTAACAATAGTACCTTGCTTTGCAACGTTGCCATACCTCACTTAGTAACAATAGTACCTTGCTTTGCTACGTTGCCATACGTCACTTAGTAACAATAGTACCTTCGCCTTGCTTTGCAACGTTGCCATACCTCACTTAGTAACAACAGTACCTTGCTTTGCTACGTTGCCATACGTCACTTAGTAACAATAGTACCTTGCTTTGCAACGTTGCCATACCTCACTTAGTAACAACAGTACCTTGCTTTGCTACGTTGCCATACGTCACTTAGTAACAATAGTACCTTGCTTTGCAACGTTGCCATACCTCACTTAGTAACAATAGTACCTTGCTTTGCAACGTTGCCATACCTCACTTAGTAACAATAGTACCTTGCTTTGCTACGTTGCCATACGTCACTTAGTAACAATAGTACCTTCGCCTTGCTTTGCAACGTTGCCATACCTCACTTAGTAACAACAGTACCTTGCTTTGCTACGTTGCCATACGTCACTTAGTAACAATAGTACCTTGCTTTGCTACGTTGCCATACGTCACTTAGTAACAATAGTACCTTGCTTTGCAACGTTGCCATACCTCACTTAGTAACAATAGTACCTTGCTTTGCTACGTTGCCATACGTCACTTAGTAACAATAGTACCTTGCTTTGCAACGTTGCCATACCTCACTTAGTAACAACAGTACCTTGCTTTGCTACGTTGCCATACGTCACTTAGTAACAATAGTACCTTGCTTTGCAACGTTGCCATACCTCACTTAGTAACAACAGTACCTTGCTTTGCTACGTTGCCATACGTCACTTAGTAACAATAGTACCTTGCTTTGCAACGTTGCCATACCTCACTTAGTAACAATAGTACCTTGCTTTGCAACGTTGCCATACCTCACTTAGTAACAATAGTACCTTGCTTTGCTACGTTGCCATACGTCACTTAGTAACAATAGTACCTTCGCCTTGCTTTGCAACGTTGCCATACCTCACTTAGTAACAACAGTACCTTGCTTTGCTACGTTGCCATACGTCACTTAGTAACAATAGTACCTTGCTTTGCTACGTTGCCATACGTCACTTAGTAACAATAGTACCTTGCTTTGCAACGTTGCCATACGTCACTTAGTAACAATAGTACCTTGCTTTGCAACGTTGCCATACCTCACTTAGTAACAATAGTACCTTGCTTTGCTACGTTGCCATACGTCACTTAGTAACAATAGTACCTTCGCCTTGCTTTGCAACGTTGCCATACCTCACTTAGTAACAACAGTACCTTGCTTTGCTACGTTGCCATACGTCACTTAGTAACAATAGTACCTTGCTTTGCAACGTTGCCATACCTCACTTAGTAACAACAGTACCTTGCTTTGCTACGTTGCCATACGTCACTTAGTAACAATAGTACCTTGCTTTGCAACGTTGCCATACCTCACTTAGTAACAATAGTACCTTGCTTTGCAACGTTGCCATACCTCACTTAGTAACAATAGTACCTTGCTTTGCTACGTTGCCATACGTCACTTAGTAACAATAGTACCTTCGCCTTGCTTTGCAACGTTGCCATACCTCACTTAGTAACAACAGTACCTTGCTTTGCTACGTTGCCATACGTCACTTAGTAACAATAGTACCTTGCTTTGCTACGTTGCCATACGTCACTTAGTAACAATAGTACCTTGCTTTGCAACGTTGCCATACCTCACTTAGTAACAATAGTACCTTGCTTTGCTACGTTGCCATACGTCACTTAGTAACAATAGTACCTTGCTTTGCAACGTTGCCATACCTCACTTAGTAACAACAGTACCTTGCTTTGCTACGTTGCCATACGTCACTTAGTAACAATAGTACCTTGCTTTGCAACGTTGCCATACCTCACTTAGTAACAATAGTACCTTGCTTTGCTACGTTGCCATACGTCACTTAGTAACAATAGTACCTTGCTTTGCAACGTTGCCATACCTCACTTAGTAACAACAGTACCTTGCTTTGCTACGTTGCCATACGTCACTTAGTAACAATAGTACCTTGCTTTGCAACGTTGCCATACCTCACTTAGTAACAATAGTACCTTGCTTTGCAACGTTGCCATACGTCACTTAGTAACAACAGTACCTTGCTTTGCTACGTTGCCATACGTCGCTTAGTAACAACAGTACCTTGCTTTGCAACGTTGCCATACGTCACTTAGTAACAACAGTACCTTGCTTTGCTACGTTGCCATACGTCACTTAGTAACAATAGTACCTTGCTTTGCTACGTTGCCATACCTCACTTAGTAACAATAGTACCTTGCTTTGCAACGTTGCCATACGTCACTTAGTAACAATAGTACCTTGCTTTGCAACGTTGCCATACCTCACTTAGTAACAATAGTACCTTGCTTTGCTACGTTGCCATACGTCACTTAGTAACAATAGTACCTTCGCCTTGCTTTGCAACGTTGCCATACCTCACTTAGTAACAACAGTACCTTGCTTTGCTACGTTGCCATACCTCACTTAGTAACAATAGTACCTTGCTTTGCAACGTTGCCATACCTCACTTAGTAACAACAGTACCTTGCTTTGCTACGTTGCCATACGTCACTTAGTAACAATAGTACCTTGCTTTGCAACGTTGCCATACCTCACTTAGTAACAACAGTACCTTGCTTTGCTACGTTGCCATACGTCACTTAGTAACAATAGTACCTTGCTTTGCAACGTTGCCATACCTCACTTAGTAACAATAGTACCTTGCTTTGCTACGTTGCCATACGTCACTTAGTAACAATAGTACCTTGCTTTGCAACGTTGCCATACCTCACTTAGTAACAACAGTACCTTGCTTTGCTACGTTGCCATACGTCACTTAGTAACAATAGTACCTTGCTTTGCAACGTTGCCATACCTCACTTAGTAACAATAGTACCTTGCTTTGCTACGTTGCCATACGTCACTTAGTAACAACAGTACCTTGCTTTGCAACGTTGCCATACGTCACTTAGTAACAATAGTACCTTGCTTTGCTACGTTGCCATACGTCGCTTAGTAACAATAGTACCTTGCTTTGCAACGTTGCCATACGTCACTTAGTAACAATAGTACCTTGCTTTGCTACGTTGCCATACGTCACTTAGTAACAATAGTACCTTGCTTTGCAACGTTGCCATACGTCACTTAGTAACAATAGTACCTTGCTTTGCAACGTTGCCATACCTCACTTAGTAACAATAGTACCTTGCTTTGCAACGTTGCCATACGTCACTTAGTAACAACAGTACCTTGCTTTGCTACGTTGCCATACGTCGCTTAGTAACAACAGTACCTTGCTTTGCAACGTTGCCATACGTCACTTAGTAACAACAGTACCTTGCTTTGCTACGTTGCCATACGTCACTTAGTAACAATAGTACCTTGCTTTGCTACGTTGCCATACCTCACTTAGTAACAATAGTACCTTGCTTTGCAACGTTGCCATACGTCACTTAGTAACAATAGTACCTTGCTTTGCAACGTTGCCATACCTCACTTAGTAACAACAGTACCTTGCTTTGCTACGTTGCCATACGTCACTTAGTAACAATAGTACCTTGCTTTGCAACGTTGCCATACCTCACTTAGTAACAATAGTACCTTGCTTTGCTACGTTGCCATACGTCACTTAGTAACAATAGTACCTTGCTTTGCAACGTTGCCATACCTCACTTAGTAACAACAGTACCTTGCTTTGCTACGTTGCCATACGTCACTTAGTAACAATAGTACCTTGCTTTGCAACGTTGCCATACCTCACTTAGTAACAACAGTACCTTGCTTTGCTACGTTGCCATACGTCACTTAGTAACAATAGTACCTTGCTTTGCAACGTTGCCATACCTCACTTAGTAACAATAGTACCTTGCTTTGCTACGTTGCCATACGTCACTTAGTAACAATAGTACCTTGCTTTGCAACGTTGCCATACCTCACTTAGTAACAACAGTACCTTGCTTTGCTACGTTGCCATACGTCACTTAGTAACAATAGTACCTTGCTTTGCAACGTTGCCATACCTCACTTAGTAACAATAGTACCTTGCTTTGCAACGTTGCCATACGTCACTTAGTAACAACAGTACCTTGCTTTGCTACGTTGCCATACGTCGCTTAGTAACAACAGTACCTTGCTTTGCAACGTTGCCATACGTCACTTAGTAACAACAGTACCTTGCTTTGCTACGTTGCCATACGTCACTTAGTAACAATAGTACCTTGCTTTGCTACGTTGCCATACCTCACTTAGTAACAATAGTACCTTGCTTTGCAACGTTGCCATACGTCACTTAGTAACAATAGTACCTTGCTTTGCAACGTTGCCATACCTCACTTAGTAACAATAGTACCTTGCTTTGCTACGTTGCCATACGTCACTTAGTAACAATAGTACCTTCGCCTTGCTTTGCAACGTTGCCATACCTCACTTAGTAACAACAGTACCTTGCTTTGCTACGTTGCCATACCTCACTTAGTAACAATAGTACCTTGCTTTGCAACGTTGCCATACCTCACTTAGTAACAACAGTACCTTGCTTTGCTACGTTGCCATACGTCACTTAGTAACAATAGTACCTTGCTTTGCAACGTTGCCATACCTCACTTAGTAACAACAGTACCTTGCTTTGCTACGTTGCCATACGTCACTTAGTAACAATAGTACCTTGCTTTGCAACGTTGCCATACCTCACTTAGTAACAACAGTACCTTGCTTTGCTACGTTGCCATACGTCACTTAGTAACAATAGTACCTTGCTTTGCAACGTTGCCATACCTCACTTAGTAACAATAGTACCTTGCTTTGCTACGTTGCCATACGTCACTTAGTAACAATAGTACCTTGCTTTGCAACGTTGCCATACCTCACTTAGTAACAACAGTACCTTGCTTTGCTACGTTGCCATACGTCACTTAGTAACAATAGTACCTTGCTTTGCAACGTTGCCATACCTCACTTAGTAACAACAGTACCTTGCTTTGCTACGTTGCCATACGTCACTTAGTAACAATAGTACCTTGCTTTGCAACGTTGCCATACCTCACTTAGTAACAATAGTACCTTGCTTTGCTACGTTGCCATACGTCACTTAGTAACAATAGTACCTTGCTTTGCAACGTTGCCATACCTCACTTAGTAACAACAGTACCTTGCTTTGCTACGTTGCCATACGTCACTTAGTAACAATAGTACCTTGCTTTGCAACGTTGCCATACCTCACTTAGTAACAATAGTACCTGGCTTTGCAACGTTGCCATACGTCACTTAGTAACAATAGTACCTTGCTTTGCAACGTTGCCATACCTCACTTAGTAACAATAGTACCTTGCTTTGCAACGTTGCCATACGTCACTTAGTAACAATAGTACCTGGCTTTGCAACGTTGCCATACGTCACTTAGTAACAATAGTACCTTGCTTTGCTACGTTGCCATACGTCACTTAGTAACAATAGTACCTTGCTTTGCAACGTTGCCATACCTCACTTAGTAACAATAGTACCTGGCTTTGCAACGTTGCCATACGTCACTTAGTAACAATAGTACCTTGCTTTGCAACGTTGCCATACCTCACTTAGTAACAATAGTACCTTGCTTTGCAACGTTGCCATACCTCACTTAGTAACAATAGTACCTGGCTTTGCAACGTTGCCATACGTCACTTAGTAACAATAGTACCTTGCTTTGCTACGTTGCCATACCTCACTTAGTAACAATAGTACCTTGCTTTGCAACGTTGCCATACGTCACTTAGTAACAATAGTACCTTGCTTTGCAACGTTGCCATACCTCACTTAGTAACAATAGTACCTTGCTTTGCTACGTTGCCATACGTCACTTAGTAACAATAGTACCTTCGCCTTGCTTTGCAACGTTGCCATACCTCACTTAGTAACAACAGTACCTTGCTTTGCTACGTTGCCATACGTCACTTAGTAACAATAGTACCTTGCTTTGCAACGTTGCCATACCTCACTTAGTAACAACAGTACCTTGCTTTGCTACGTTGCCATACGTCACTTAGTAACAATAGTACCTTGCTTTGCAACGTTGCCATACGTCACTTAGTAACAATAGTACCTTGCTTTGCAACGTTGCCATACCTCACTTAGTAACAATAGTACCTTGCTTTGCTACGTTGCCATACGTCACTTAGTAACAATAGTACCTTCGCCTTGCTTTGCAACGTTGCCATACGTCACTTAGTAACAATAGTACCTTGCTTTGCTACGTTGCCATACCTCACTTAGTAACAATAGTACCTTGCTTTGCAACGTTGCCATACGTCACTTAGTAACAATAGTACCTTGCTTTGCAACGTTGCCATACCTCACTTAGTAACAATAGTACCTTGCTTTGCTACGTTGCCATACGTCACTTAGTAACAATAGTACCTTCGCCTTGCTTTGCAACGTTGCCATACCTCACTTAGTAACAACAGTACCTTGCTTTGCTACGTTGCCATACCTCACTTAGTAACAATAGTACCTTGCTTTGCAACGTTGCCATACCTCACTTAGTAACAACAGTACCTTGCTTTGCTACGTTGCCATACGTCACTTAGTAACAATAGTACCTTGCTTTGCAACGTTGCCATACCTCACTTAGTAACAATAGTACCTTGCTTTGCTACGTTGCCATACGTCACTTAGTAACAATAGTACCTTGCTTTGCAACGTTGCCATACCTCACTTAGTAACAACAGTACCTTGCTTTGCTACGTTGCCATACGTCACTTAGTAACAATAGTACCTTGCTTTGCAACGTTGCCATACCTCACTTAGTAACAACAGTACCTTGCTTTGCTACGTTGCCATACGTCACTTAGTAACAATAGTACCTTGCTTTGCAACGTTGCCATACCTCACTTAGTAACAATAGTACCTTGCTTTGCTACGTTGCCATACGTCACTTAGTAACAATAGTACCTTGCTTTGCAACGTTGCCATACCTCACTTAGTAACAACAGTACCTTGCTTTGCTACGTTGCCATACGTCACTTAGTAACAATAGTACCTTGCTTTGCAACGTTGCCATACCTCACTTAGTAACAATAGTACCTTGCTTTGCAACGTTGCCATACGTCACTTAGTAACAACAGTACCTTGCTTTGCTACGTTGCCATACGTCGCTTAGTAACAACAGTACCTTGCTTTGCAACGTTGCCATACGTCACTTAGTAACAACAGTACCTTGCTTTGCTACGTTGCCATACGTCACTTAGTAACAATAGTACCTTGCTTTGCTACGTTGCCATACCTCACTTAGTAACAATAGTACCTTGCTTTGCAACGTTGCCATACGTCACTTAGTAACAATAGTACCTTGCTTTGCAACGTTGCCATACCTCACTTAGTAACAATAGTACCTTGCTTTGCTACGTTGCCATACGTCACTTAGTAACAATAGTACCTTCGCCTTGCTTTGCAACGTTGCCATACCTCACTTAGTAACAACAGTACCTTGCTTTGCTACGTTGCCATACCTCACTTAGTAACAATAGTACCTTGCTTTGCAACGTTGCCATACCTCACTTAGTAACAACAGTACCTTGCTTTGCTACGTTGCCATACGTCACTTAGTAACAATAGTACCTTGCTTTGCAACGTTGCCATACCTCACTTAGTAACAACAGTACCTTGCTTTGCTACGTTGCCATACGTCACTTAGTAACAATAGTACCTTGCTTTGCAACGTTGCCATACCTCACTTAGTAACAATAGTACCTTGCTTTGCTACGTTGCCATACGTCACTTAGTAACAATAGTACCTTGCTTTGCAACGTTGCCATACCTCACTTAGTAACAACAGTACCTTGCTTTGCTACGTTGCCATACGTCACTTAGTAACAATAGTACCTTGCTTTGCAACGTTGCCATACCTCACTTAGTAACAACAGTACCTTGCTTTGCTACGTTGCCATACGTCACTTAGTAACAATAGTACCTTGCTTTGCAACGTTGCCATACCTCACTTAGTAACAATAGTACCTTGCTTTGCTACGTTGCCATACGTCACTTAGTAACAATAGTACCTTGCTTTGCAACGTTGCCATACCTCACTTAGTAACAACAGTACCTTGCTTTGCTACGTTGCCATACGTCACTTAGTAACAATAGTACCTTGCTTTGCAACGTTGCCATACCTCACTTAGTAACAACAGTACCTTGCTTTGCTACGTTGCCATACGTCACTTAGTAACAATAGTACCTTGCTTTGCAACGTTGCCATACCTCACTTAGTAACAATAGTACCTTGCTTTGCTACGTTGCCATACGTCACTTAGTAACAATAGTACCTTGCTTTGCAACGTTGCCATACCTCACTTAGTAACAATAGTACCTTGCTTTGCTACGTTGCCATACGTCACTTAGTAACAATAGTACCTTGCTTTGCAACGTTGCCATACGTCACTTAGTAACAATAGTACCTTGCTTTGCAACGTTGCCATACCTCACTTAGTAACAATAGTACCTTGCTTTGCAACGTTGCCATACGTCACTTAGTAACAACAGTACCTTGCTTTGCTACGTTGCCATACGTCGCTTAGTAACAACAGTACCTTGCTTTGCAACGTTGCCATACGTCACTTAGTAACAACAGTACCTTGCTTTGCTACGTTGCCATACGTCACTTAGTAACAATAGTACCTTGCTTTGCTACGTTGCCATACGTCACTTAGTAACAATAGTACCTTGCTTTGCAACGTTGCCATACGTCACTTAGTAACAATAGTACCTCTCTTTGCAACGTTGCCATACCTCACTTAGTAACAACAGTACCTTGCTTTGCTACGTTGCCATACGTCACTTAGTAACAATAGTACCTTGCTTTGCAACGTTGCCATACCTCACTTAGTAACAATAGTACCTTGCTTTGCTACGTTGCCATACGTCACTTAGTAACAACAGTACCTTGCTTTGCTACGTTGCCATACCTCACTTAGTAACAATAGTACCTTGCTTTGCAACGTTGCCATACGTCACTTAGTAACAATAGTACCTTGCTTTGCAACGTTGCCATACCTCACTTAGTAACAATAGTACCTTGCTTTGCTACGTTGCCATACGTCACTTAGTAACAATAGTACCTTGCTTTGCAACGTTGCCATACCTCACTTAGTAACAATAGTACCTTGCTTTGCTACGTTGCCATACGTCACTTAGTAACAACAGTACCTTGCTTTGCAACGTTGCCATACGTCACTTAGTAACAATAGTACCTTGCTTTGCTACGTTGCCATACGTCGCTTAGTAACAATAGTACCTTGCTTTGCAACGTTGCCATACGTCACTTAGTAACAATAGTACCTTGCTTTGCTACGTTGCCATACGTCACTTAGTAACAATAGTACCTTGCTTTGCAACGTTGCCATACGTCACTTAGTAACAATAGTACCTTGCTTTGCAACGTTGCCATACCTCACTTAGTAACAATAGTACCTTGCTTTGCAACGTTGCCATACGTCACTTAGTAACAACAGTACCTTGCTTTGCTACGTTGCCATACGTCGCTTAGTAACAACAGTACCTTGCTTTGCAACGTTGCCATACGTCACTTAGTAACAACAGTACCTTGCTTTGCTACGTTGCCATACGTCACTTAGTAACAATAGTACCTTGCTTTGCTACGTTGCCATACGTCACTTAGTAACAATAGTACCTTGCTTTGCAACGTTGCCATACGTCACTTAGTAACAATAGTACCTTGCTTTGCAACGTTGCCATACCTCACTTAGTAACAACAGTACCTTGCTTTGCTACGTTGCCATACGTCACTTAGTAACAATAGTACCTTGCTTTGCAACGTTGCCATACCTCACTTAGTAACAATAGTACCTTGCTTTGCTACGTTGCCATACGTCACTTAGTAACAACAGTACCTTGCTTTGCTACGTTGCCATACCTCACTTAGTAACAATAGTACCTTGCTTTGCAACGTTGCCATACGTCACTTAGTAACAATAGTACCTTGCTTTGCAACGTTGCCATACCTCACTTAGTAACAATAGTACCTTGCTTTGCTACGTTGCCATACGTCACTTAGTAACAATAGTACCTTGCTTTGCAACGTTGCCATACCTCACTTAGTAACAATAGTACCTTGCTTTGCTACGTTGCCATACGTCACTTAGTAACAACAGTACCTTGCTTTGCAACGTTGCCATACGTCACTTAGTAACAATAGTACCTTGCTTTGCTACGTTGCCATACGTCGCTTAGTAACAATAGTACCTTGCTTTGCAACGTTGCCATACGTCACTTAGTAACAATAGTACCTTGCTTTGCTACGTTGCCATACGTCACTTAGTAACAATAGTACCTTGCTTTGCAACGTTGCCATACGTCACTTAGTAACAATAGTACCTTGCTTTGCAACGTTGCCATACCTCACTTAGTAACAATAGTACCTTGCTTTGCAACGTTGCCATACGTCACTTAGTAACAACAGTACCTTGCTTTGCTACGTTGCCATACGTCGCTTAGTAACAACAGTACCTTGCTTTGCAACGTTGCCATACGTCACTTAGTAACAACAGTACCTTGCTTTGCTACGTTGCCATACGTCACTTAGTAACAATAGTACCTTGCTTTGCTACGTTGCCATACCTCACTTAGTAACAATAGTACCTTGCTTTGCAACGTTGCCATACGTCACTTAGTAACAATAGTACCTTGCTTTGCAACGTTGCCATACCTCACTTAGTAACAATAGTACCTTGCTTTGCTACGTTGCCATACGTCACTTAGTAACAATAGTACCTTCGCCTTGCTTTGCAACGTTGCCATACCTCACTTAGTAACAACAGTACCTTGCTTTGCTACGTTGCCATACCTCACTTAGTAACAATAGTACCTTGCTTTGCTACGTTGCCATACCTCACTTAGTAACAACAGTACCTTGCTTTGCTACGTTGCCATACGTCACTTAGTAACAATAGTACCTTGCTTTGCAACGTTGCCATACCTCACTTAGTAACAACAGTACCTTGCTTTGCTACGTTGCCATACGTCACTTAGTAACAATAGTACCTTGCTTTGCAACGTTGCCATACCTCACTTAGTAACAATAGTACCTTGCTTTGCTACGTTGCCATACGTCACTTAGTAACAATAGTACCTTGCTTTGCAACGTTGCCATACCTCACTTAGTAACAACAGTACCTTGCTTTGCTACGTTGCCATACGTCACTTAGTAACAATAGTACCTTGCTTTGCAACGTTGCCATACCTCACTTAGTAACAATAGTACCTTGCTTTGCAACGTTGCCATACGTCACTTAGTAACAACAGTACCTTGCTTTGCTACGTTGCCATACGTCGCTTAGTAACAACAGTACCTTGCTTTGCAACGTTGCCATACGTCACTTAGTAACAACAGTACCTTGCTTTGCTACGTTGCCATACGTCACTTAGTAACAATAGTACCTTGCTTTGCTACGTTGCCATACCTCACTTAGTAACAATAGTACCTTGCTTTGCAACGTTGCCATACGTCACTTAGTAACAATAGTACCTTGCTTTGCAACGTTGCCATACCTCACTTAGTAACAATAGTACCTTGCTTTGCTACGTTGCCATACGTCACTTAGTAACAATAGTACCTTCGCCTTGCTTTGCAACGTTGCCATACCTCACTTAGTAACAACAGTACCTTGCTTTGCTACGTTGCCATACCTCACTTAGTAACAATAGTACCTTGCTTTGCAACGTTGCCATACCTCACTTAGTAACAACAGTACCTTGCTTTGCTACGTTGCCATACGTCACTTAGTAACAATAGTACCTTGCTTTGCAACGTTGCCATACCTCACTTAGTAACAACAGTACCTTGCTTTGCTACGTTGCCATACGTCACTTAGTAACAATAGTACCTTGCTTTGCAACGTTGCCATACCTCACTTAGTAACAATAGTACCTTGCTTTGCTACGTTGCCATACGTCACTTAGTAACAATAGTACCTTGCTTTGCAACGTTGCCATACCTCACTTAGTAACAACAGTACCTTGCTTTGCTACGTTGCCATACGTCACTTAGTAACAATAGTACCTTGCTTTGCAACGTTGCCATACCTCACTTAGTAACAATAGTACCTTGCTTTGCTACGTTGCCATACGTCACTTAGTAACAACAGTACCTTGCTTTGCAACGTTGCCATACGTCACTTAGTAACAATAGTACCTTGCTTTGCTACGTTGCCATACGTCGCTTAGTAACAATAGTACCTTGCTTTGCAACGTTGCCATACGTCACTTAGTAACAATAGTACCTTGCTTTGCTACGTTGCCATACGTCACTTAGTAACAATAGTACCTTGCTTTGCAACGTTGCCATACGTCACTTAGTAACAATAGTACCTTGCTTTGCAACGTTGCCATACCTCACTTAGTAACAATAGTACCTTGCTTTGCAACGTTGCCATACGTCACTTAGTAACAACAGTACCTTGCTTTGCTACGTTGCCATACGTCGCTTAGTAACAACAGTACCTTGCTTTGCAACGTTGCCATACGTCACTTAGTAACAACAGTACCTTGCTTTGCTACGTTGCCATACGTCACTTAGTAACAATAGTACCTTGCTTTGCTACGTTGCCATACCTCACTTAGTAACAATAGTACCTTGCTTTGCAACGTTGCCATACGTCACTTAGTAACAATAGTACCTTGCTTTGCAACGTTGCCATACCTCACTTAGTAACAACAGTACCTTGCTTTGCTACGTTGCCATACGTCACTTAGTAACAATAGTACCTTGCTTTGCAACGTTGCCATACCTCACTTAGTAACAATAGTACCTTGCTTTGCTACGTTGCCATACGTCACTTAGTAACAATAGTACCTTGCTTTGCAACGTTGCCATACCTCACTTAGTAACAACAGTACCTTGCTTTGCTACGTTGCCATACGTCACTTAGTAACAATAGTACCTTGCTTTGCAACGTTGCCATACCTCACTTAGTAACAACAGTACCTTGCTTTGCTACGTTGCCATACGTCACTTAGTAACAATAGTACCTTGCTTTGCAACGTTGCCATACCTCACTTAGTAACAATAGTACCTTGCTTTGCTACGTTGCCATACGTCACTTAGTAACAATAGTACCTTGCTTTGCAACGTTGCCATACCTCACTTAGTAACAACAGTACCTTGCTTTGCTACGTTGCCATACGTCACTTAGTAACAATAGTACCTTGCTTTGCAACGTTGCCATACCTCACTTAGTAACAATAGTACCTTGCTTTGCAACGTTGCCATACGTCACTTAGTAACAACAGTACCTTGCTTTGCTACGTTGCCATACGTCGCTTAGTAACAACAGTACCTTGCTTTGCAACGTTGCCATACGTCACTTAGTAACAACAGTACCTTGCTTTGCTACGTTGCCATACGTCACTTAGTAACAATAGTACCTTGCTTTGCTACGTTGCCATACCTCACTTAGTAACAATAGTACCTTGCTTTGCAACGTTGCCATACGTCACTTAGTAACAATAGTACCTTGCTTTGCAACGTTGCCATACCTCACTTAGTAACAATAGTACCTTGCTTTGCTACGTTGCCATACGTCACTTAGTAACAATAGTACCTTCGCCTTGCTTTGCAACGTTGCCATACCTCACTTAGTAACAACAGTACCTTGCTTTGCTACGTTGCCATACCTCACTTAGTAACAATAGTACCTTGCTTTGCAACGTTGCCATACCTCACTTAGTAACAACAGTACCTTGCTTTGCTACGTTGCCATACGTCACTTAGTAACAATAGTACCTTGCTTTGCAACGTTGCCATACCTCACTTAGTAACAACAGTACCTTGCTTTGCTACGTTGCCATACGTCACTTAGTAACAATAGTACCTTGCTTTGCAACGTTGCCATACCTCACTTAGTAACAACAGTACCTTGCTTTGCTACGTTGCCATACGTCACTTAGTAACAATAGTACCTTGCTTTGCAACGTTGCCATACCTCACTTAGTAACAATAGTACCTTGCTTTGCTACGTTGCCATACGTCACTTAGTAACAATAGTACCTTGCTTTGCAACGTTGCCATACCTCACTTAGTAACAACAGTACCTTGCTTTGCTACGTTGCCATACGTCACTTAGTAACAATAGTACCTTGCTTTGCAACGTTGCCATACCTCACTTAGTAACAACAGTACCTTGCTTTGCTACGTTGCCATACGTCACTTAGTAACAATAGTACCTTGCTTTGCAACGTTGCCATACCTCACTTAGTAACAATAGTACCTTGCTTTGCTACGTTGCCATACGTCACTTAGTAACAACAGTACCTTGCTTTGCAACGTTGCCATACGTCACTTAGTAACAATAGTACCTTGCTTTGCTACGTTGCCATACGTCGCTTAGTAACAATAGTACCTTGCTTTGCAACGTTGCCATACGTCACTTAGTAACAATAGTACCTTGCTTTGCTACGTTGCCATACGTCACTTAGTAACAATAGTACCTTGCTTTGCAACGTTGCCATACGTCACTTAGTAACAATAGTACCTTGCTTTGCAACGTTGCCATACGTCACTTAGTAACAACAGTACCTTGCTTTGCTACGTTGCCATACGTCGCTTAGTAACAACAGTACCTTGCTTTGCAACGTTGCCATACGTCACTTAGTAACAACAGTACCTTGCTTTGCTACGTTGCCATACGTCACTTAGTAACAATAGTACCTTGCTTTGCTACGTTGCCATACCTCACTTAGTAACAATAGTACCTTGCTTTGCAACGTTGCCATACGTCACTTAGTAACAATAGTACCTTGCTTTGCAACGTTGCCATACCTCACTTAGTAACAATAGTACCTTGCTTTGCTACGTTGCCATACGTCACTTAGTAACAATAGTACCTTCGCCTTGCTTTGCAACGTTGCCATACCTCACTTAGTAACAACAGTACCTTGCTTTGCTACGTTGCCATACCTCACTTAGTAACAATAGTACCTTGCTTTGCAACGTTGCCATACCTCACTTAGTAACAACAGTACCTTGCTTTGCTACGTTGCCATACGTCACTTAGTAACAATAGTACCTTGCTTTGCAACGTTGCCATACCTCACTTAGTAACAACAGTACCTTGCTTTGCTACGTTGCCATACGTCACTTAGTAACAATAGTACCTTGCTTTGCAACGTTGCCATACCTCACTTAGTAACAACAGTACCTTGCTTTGCTACGTTGCCATACGTCACTTAGTAACAATAGTACCTTGCTTTGCAACGTTGCCATACCTCACTTAGTAACAATAGTACCTTGCTTTGCTACGTTGCCATACGTCACTTAGTAACAATAGTACCTTGCTTTGCAACGTTGCCATACCTCACTTAGTAACAACAGTACCTTGCTTTGCTACGTTGCCATACGTCACTTAGTAACAATAGTACCTTGCTTTGCAACGTTGCCATACCTCACTTAGTAACAACAGTACCTTGCTTTGCTACGTTGCCATACGTCACTTAGTAACAATAGTACCTTGCTTTGCAACGTTGCCATACCTCACTTAGTAACAATAGTACCTTGCTTTGCTACGTTGCCATACGTCACTTAGTAACAATAGTACCTTGCTTTGCAACGTTGCCATACCTCACTTAGTAACAACAGTACCTTGCTTTGCTACGTTGCCATACGTCACTTAGTAACAATAGTACCTTGCTTTGCAACGTTGCCATACCTCACTTAGTAACAATAGTACCTGGCTTTGCAACGTTGCCATACGTCACTTAGTAACAATAGTACCTTGCTTTGCAACGTTGCCATACCTCACTTAGTAACAATAGTACCTTGCTTTGCAACGTTGCCATACGTCACTTAGTAACAATAGTACCTGGCTTTGCAACGTTGCCATACGTCACTTAGTAACAATAGTACCTTGCTTTGCTACGTTGCCATACGTCACTTAGTAACAATAGTACCTTGCTTTGCAACGTTGCCATACCTCACTTAGTAACAATAGTACCTGGCTTTGCAACGTTGCCATACGTCACTTAGTAACAATAGTACCTTGCTTTGCAACGTTGCCATACCTCACTTAGTAACAATAGTACCTTGCTTTGCAACGTTGCCATACCTCACTTAGTAACAATAGTACCTGGCTTTGCAACGTTGCCATACGTCACTTAGTAACAATAGTACCTTGCTTTGCTACGTTGCCATACCTCACTTAGTAACAATAGTACCTTGCTTTGCAACGTTGCCATACGTCACTTAGTAACAATAGTACCTTGCTTTGCAACGTTGCCATACCTCACTTAGTAACAATAGTACCTTGCTTTGCTACGTTGCCATACGTCACTTAGTAACAATAGTACCTTCGCCTTGCTTTGCAACGTTGCCATACCTCACTTAGTAACAACAGTACCTTGCTTTGCTACGTTGCCATACGTCACTTAGTAACAATAGTACCTTGCTTTGCAACGTTGCCATACCTCACTTAGTAACAACAGTACCTTGCTTTGCTACGTTGCCATACGTCACTTAGTAACAATAGTACCTTGCTTTGCAACGTTGCCATACCTCACTTAGTAACAATAGTACCTTGCTTTGCAACGTTGCCATACCTCACTTAGTAACAATAGTACCTTGCTTTGCTACGTTGCCATACGTCACTTAGTAACAATAGTACCTTCGCCTTGCTTTGCAACGTTGCCATACCTCACTTAGTAACAACAGTACCTTGCTTTGCTACGTTGCCATACGTCACTTAGTAACAATAGTACCTTGCTTTGCTACGTTGCCATACGTCACTTAGTAACAATAGTACCTTGCTTTGCAACGTTGCCATACCTCACTTAGTAACAATAGTACCTTGCTTTGCTACGTTGCCATACGTCACTTAGTAACAATAGTACCTTCGCCTTGCTTTGCAACGTTGCCATACCTCACTTAGTAACAACAGTACCTTGCTTTGCTACGTTGCCATACGTCACTTAGTAACAATAGTACCTTGCTTTGCAACGTTGCCATACCTCACTTAGTAACAACAGTACCTTGCTTTGCTACGTTGCCATACGTCACTTAGTAACAATAGTACCTTGCTTTGCAACGTTGCCATACCTCACTTAGTAACAACAGTACCTTGCTTTGCTACGTTGCCATACGTCACTTAGTAACAATAGTACCTTGCTTTGCAACGTTGCCATACCTCACTTAGTAACAATAGTACCTGGCTTTGCAACGTTGCCATACGTCACTTAGTAACAATAGTACCTTGCTTTGCAACGTTGCCATACCTCACTTAGTAACAATAGTACCTTGCTTTGCAACGTTGCCATACGTCACTTAGTAACAATAGTACCTGGCTTTGCAACGTTGCCATACGTCACTTAGTAACAATAGTACCTTGCTTTGCTACGTTGCCATACGTCACTTAGTAACAATAGTACCTTGCTTTGCAACGTTGCCATACCTCACTTAGTAACAATAGTACCTGGCTTTGCAACGTTGCCATACGTCACTTAGTAACAATAGTACCTTGCTTTGCAACGTTGCCATACCTCACTTAGTAACAATAGTACCTTGCTTTGCAACGTTGCCATACCTCACTTAGTAACAATAGTACCTGGCTTTGCAACGTTGCCATACGTCACTTAGTAACAATAGTACCTTGCTTTGCTACGTTGCCATACCTCACTTAGTAACAATAGTACCTTGCTTTGCAACGTTGCCATACGTCACTTAGTAACAATAGTACCTTGCTTTGCAACGTTGCCATACCTCACTTAGTAACAATAGTACCTTGCTTTGCTACGTTGCCATACGTCACTTAGTAACAATAGTACCTTCGCCTTGCTTTGCAACGTTGCCATACCTCACTTAGTAACAACAGTACCTTGCTTTGCTACGTTGCCATACGTCACTTAGTAACAATAGTACCTTGCTTTGCAACGTTGCCATACCTCACTTAGTAACAACAGTACCTTGCTTTGCTACGTTGCCATACGTCACTTAGTAACAATAGTACCTTGCTTTGCAACGTTGCCATACCTCACTTAGTAACAATAGTACCTTGCTTTGCAACGTTGCCATACCTCACTTAGTAACAATAGTACCTTGCTTTGCTACGTTGCCATACGTCACTTAGTAACAATAGTACCTTCGCCTTGCTTTGCAACGTTGCCATACCTCACTTAGTAACAACAGTACCTTGCTTTGCTACGTTGCCATACGTCACTTAGTAACAATAGTACCTTGCTTTGCTACGTTGCCATACGTCACTTAGTAACAATAGTACCTTGCTTTGCAACGTTGCCATACCTCACTTAGTAACAATAGTACCTTGCTTTGCTACGTTGCCATACGTCACTTAGTAACAATAGTACCTTGCTTTGCAACGTTGCCATACCTCACTTAGTAACAACAGTACCTTGCTTTGCTACGTTGCCATACGTCACTTAGTAACAATAGTACCTTGCTTTGCAACGTTGCCATACCTCACTTAGTAACAACAGTACCTTGCTTTGCTACGTTGCCATACGTCACTTAGTAACAATAGTACCTTGCTTTGCAACGTTGCCATACCTCACTTAGTAACAATAGTACCTTGCTTTGCAACGTTGCCATACCTCACTTAGTAACAATAGTACCTTGCTTTGCTACGTTGCCATACGTCACTTAGTAACAATAGTACCTTCGCCTTGCTTTGCAACGTTGCCATACCTCACTTAGTAACAACAGTACCTTGCTTTGCTACGTTGCCATACGTCACTTAGTAACAATAGTACCTTGCTTTGCTACGTTGCCATACGTCACTTAGTAACAATAGTACCTTGCTTTGCAACGTTGCCATACGTCACTTAGTAACAATAGTACCTTGCTTTGCAACGTTGCCATACCTCACTTAGTAACAATAGTACCTTGCTTTGCTACGTTGCCATACGTCACTTAGTAACAATAGTACCTTCGCCTTGCTTTGCAACGTTGCCATACCTCACTTAGTAACAACAGTACCTTGCTTTGCTACGTTGCCATACGTCACTTAGTAACAATAGTACCTTGCTTTGCAACGTTGCCATACCTCACTTAGTAACAACAGTACCTTGCTTTGCTACGTTGCCATACGTCACTTAGTAACAATAGTACCTTGCTTTGCAACGTTGCCATACCTCACTTAGTAACAATAGTACCTTGCTTTGCAACGTTGCCATACCTCACTTAGTAACAATAGTACCTTGCTTTGCTACGTTGCCATACGTCACTTAGTAACAATAGTACCTTCGCCTTGCTTTGCAACGTTGCCATACCTCACTTAGTAACAACAGTACCTTGCTTTGCTACGTTGCCATACGTCACTTAGTAACAATAGTACCTTGCTTTGCTACGTTGCCATACGTCACTTAGTAACAATAGTACCTTGCTTTGCAACGTTGCCATACCTCACTTAGTAACAATAGTACCTTGCTTTGCTACGTTGCCATACGTCACTTAGTAACAATAGTACCTTGCTTTGCAACGTTGCCATACCTCACTTAGTAACAACAGTACCTTGCTTTGCTACGTTGCCATACGTCACTTAGTAACAATAGTACCTTGCTTTGCAACGTTGCCATACCTCACTTAGTAACAACAGTACCTTGCTTTGCTACGTTGCCATACGTCACTTAGTAACAATAGTACCTTGCTTTGCAACGTTGCCATACCTCACTTAGTAACAATAGTACCTTGCTTTGCAACGTTGCCATACCTCACTTAGTAACAATAGTACCTTGCTTTGCTACGTTGCCATACGTCACTTAGTAACAATAGTACCTTCGCCTTGCTTTGCAACGTTGCCATACCTCACTTAGTAACAACAGTACCTTGCTTTGCTACGTTGCCATACGTCACTTAGTAACAATAGTACCTTGCTTTGCAACGTTGCCATACCTCACTTAGTAACAATAGTACCTTGCTTTGCAACGTTGCCATACCTCACTTAGTAACAATAGTACCTTGCTTTGCTACGTTGCCATACGTCACTTAGTAACAATAGTACCTTCGCCTTGCTTTGCAACGTTGCCATACCTCACTTAGTAACAACAGTACCTTGCTTTGCTACGTTGCCATACGTCACTTAGTAACAATAGTACCTTGCTTTGCTACGTTGCCATACGTCACTTAGTAACAATAGTACCTTGCTTTGCAACGTTGCCATACCTCACTTAGTAACAATAGTACCTTGCTTTGCTACGTTGCCATACGTCACTTAGTAACAATAGTACCTTGCTTTGCAACGTTGCCATACCTCACTTAGTAACAACAGTACCTTGCTTTGCTACGTTGCCATACGTCACTTAGTAACAATAGTACCTTGCTTTGCAACGTTGCCATACCTCACTTAGTAACAACAGTACCTTGCTTTGCTACGTTGCCATACGTCACTTAGTAACAATAGTACCTTGCTTTGCAACGTTGCCATACCTCACTTAGTAACAACAGTACCTTGCTTTGCTACGTTGCCATACGTCACTTAGTAACAATAGTACCTTGCTTTGCAACGTTGCCATACCTCACTTAGTAACAATAGTACCTGGCTTTGCAACGTTGCCATACGTCACTTAGTAACAATAGTACCTTGCTTTGCAACGTTGCCATACCTCACTTAGTAACAATAGTACCTTGCTTTGCAACGTTGCCATACGTCACTTAGTAACAATAGTACCTGGCTTTGCAACGTTGCCATACGTCACTTAGTAACAATAGTACCTTGCTTTGCTACGTTGCCATACGTCACTTAGTAACAATAGTACCTTGCTTTGCAACGTTGCCATACCTCACTTAGTAACAATAGTACCTGGCTTTGCAACGTTGCCATACGTCACTTAGTAACAATAGTACCTTGCTTTGCAACGTTGCCATACCTCACTTAGTAACAATAGTACCTTGCTTTGCAACGTTGCCATACCTCACTTAGTAACAATAGTACCTGGCTTTTGCAACGTTGCCATACGTCACTTAGTAACAATAGTACCTTGCTTTGCTACGTTGCCATACCTCACTTAGTAACAATAGTACCTTGCTTTGCAACGTTGCCATACGTCACTTAGTAACAATAGTACCTTGCTTTGCAACGTTGCCATACCTCACTTAGTAACAATAGTACCTTGCTTTGCTACGTTGCCATACGTCACTTAGTAACAATAGTACCTTCGCCTTGCTTTGCAACGTTGCCATACCTCACTTAGTAACAACAGTACCTTGCTTTGCTACGTTGCCATACGGTCACTTAGTAACAATAGTACCTTGCTTTGCAACGTTGCCATACCTCACTTAGTAACAACAGTACCTTGCTTTGCTACGTTGCCATACGTCACTTAGTAACAATAGTACCTTGCTTTGCAAACGTTGCCATACCTCACTTAGTAACAATAGTACCTTGCTTTGCAACGTTGCCATACCTCACTTAGTAACAATAGTACCTTGCTTTGCTACGTTGCCATACGTCACTTAGTAACAATAGTACCTTCGCCTTGCTTTGCAACGTTGCCATACCTCACTTAGTAACAACAGTACCTTGCTTTGCTACGTTGCCATACGTCACTTAGTAACAATAGTACCTTGCTTTGCTACGTTGCCATACGTCACTTAGTAACAATAGTACCTTGCTTTGCAACGTTGCCATACCTCACTTAGTAACAATAGTACCTTGCTTTGCTACGTTGCCATACGTCACTTAGTAACAATAGTACCTTGCTTTGCAACGTTGCCATACCTCACTTAGTAACAACAGTACCTTGCTTTGCTACGTTGCCATACGTCACTTAGTAACAATAGTACCTTGCTTTGCAACGTTGCCATACCTCACTTAGTAACAACAGTACCTTGCTTTGCTACGTTGCCATACGTCACTTAGTAACAATAGTACCTTGCTTTGCAACGTTGCCATACCTCACTTAGTAACAATAGTACCTTGCTTTGCAACGTTGCCATACCTCACTTAGTAACAATAGTACCTTGCTTTGCTACGTTGCCATACGTCACTTAGTAACAATAGTACCTTCGCCTTGCTTTGCAACGTTGCCATACCTCACTTAGTAACAACAGTACCTTGCTTTGCTACGTTGCCATACGTCACTTAGTAACAATAGTACCTTGCTTTGCTACGTTGCCATACGTCACTTAGTAACAATAGTACCTTGCTTTGCAACGTTGCCATACGTCACTTAGTAACAATAGTACCTTGCTTTGCAACGTTGCCATACCTCACTTAGTAACAATAGTACCTTGCTTTGCTACGTTGCCATACGTCACTTAGTAACAATAGTACCTTCGCCTTGCTTTGCAACGTTGCCATACCTCACTTAGTAACAACAGTACCTTGCTTTGCTACGTTGCCATACGTCACTTAGTAACAATAGTACCTTGCTTTGCAACGTTGCCATACCTCACTTAGTAACAACAGTACCTTGCTTTGCTACGTTGCCATACGTCACTTAGTAACAATAGTACCTTGCTTTGCAACGTTGCCATACCTCACTTAGTAACAATAGTACCTTGCTTTGCTACGTTGCCATACGTCACTTAGTAACAATAGTACCTTCGCCTTGCTTTGCAACGTTGCCATACCTCACTTAGTAACAACAGTACCTTGCTTTGCTACGTTGCCATACGTCACTTAGTAACAATAGTACCTTGCTTTGCTACGTTGCCATACGTCACTTAGTAACAATAGTACCTTGCTTTGCAACGTTGCCATA